>CACTHL010000549.1:2978750-5950000 GCA_902712375.1 Dioscorea dumetorum | reverse complement strand
ATGGAAGAACTAGCAACGTTAGTGCAACTACCACCATCAATAATAACACTACATGCCTTGCCCTTCACAAGACAACGAGTGTAAAAGATGTTCTCCCGTTGCACTTCTTCTTCCTCCACCTTAGCGTGCAAGTTCAAAGCTCTCCGAGCAACTAATCCAAGCATATCACCATGCTCGGCCCCAAACTCCTCTTCTCCCAAAAGATCATCCTCCAATGGTGAAATGTCATCTAGATCACCCTCGTCTTCAGAGTCTATTGTCCCATTCTCCCGAATCACCATAACCCGCTTGTTCGGGCATTGGCTAGCGATGTGACCTCTTCCTTGACATTTGAAACATTTTATTTCACTAGAATGAGACAAAGTTTTGGATATCTTACTTTGAGAAACCGTGGAAGTAGTGGCTAAATTTTGCTCCGTTTTGGCCTTGGGATGGGAGTTACTTTCATCTTTAGTTGGATAATTTGGCCTCCATGGTTTTGCACTAGGATTTTGTGGGGTGGGTCTTGGACGTGCACTAGTACTCCCCTTCTTCGGTTGCCTCTCAACCTTCATTGCCATATGCACCAAGTCTTCCAACTCCAAATAGTGATGAAGCTCAACCATGTTAGCAATCTCCCTATTCAACCCATTCAAAAACCTTGCCATTGTTGCCTCCCGATCCTCCTCCACATTGGCCCGAATCATAGCCATCTCCATCTCTTTATAATATTCATCAACACTTTTGTAACCTTGTCGAAGACCTTGAAGCTTAAGGTATAGATCCCGATAGTAATGAGATGGCACAAAACGACGTCTCATCACCCTCTTCATGTCATCCCAAGTCTCTATAGGCAAATCTCCACTTCGCCTCCTATTAATGCACAACCGATCCCACCACACAATAGCATAATCGGTAAACTCAATAGCGGCAAGTTTTACCTTCTTCATTTCGGAGTAGTTGTGACAATCGAAAACCAATTCCATCTTCTTCTCCCATTCAAGGTATGCTTCGGGTTCACTCTTTCCTTGAAATGCCGGAATTCTCATCTTGATACTACCCAAGTTGTTGTCTAAACGATTCCGAGCGTCTCTATCTCGACCATATCTCCTAGGGCTGCCCGTTGACAACCTCTCAAAGTCTTCATCGAAATTTTCCACTCCAAACGCCCCCACACCTTCAACTTCCCGTTGGGGCACCCTATTTCTCCTTGGGAGGTTTGGAACAATCGGTGGCTGTCCCCGTTGTGCTACCTCTTCAACCCTATCCATCCTCTCATGTATTTGCTCAAGTTCCGCCCTCATCATCCTTCTCATTTCCCCAATTATAGCTTGCACTTGCAAATTCGGAATAGTTGGAGGGGTACTCTCCTCGCTTGTGTTTCTCTCTCGGAATTTGAGACATGATGGAAACCTGCAAAGCAATGTTAGATAAAAAAAAAATTACCTCACCCAAAGCTCACGTATTTCACTCCAAGAAAAAAAAAATTCACTCAAATCCACTCTTGTATCACTCAATTCAATTTGGCTTTTACCCTCAAATGATCTCACCTCGCTGCCTTTTTCCACTCGTTTTCTTCTTTGAGTTCTTTCAAAACTAATTAAAAACCATCATCAAAGGGTTCAAACCGAAGACAAACCAAAACTAATGGAAGATGTGTTTTCTTGGAAATGGGCTGAAATTTTGGTAATTCAAGCAATTTTGGCAATTGAAGAAATCTTTGGCAATCCAAGATTGGCAATTCAAGAAATTTTGGGCAATCCAAGATTGGCAATTCAAAAATCAAGGAATCTTGACAATTCAAGAATGGCAATTCAAGATTGGCAATTTAAATCAAAACAAATCAAGAAATTTTGACAATTCAAGAATGAAAATCTCAATACCTTTCTAGATTTTTTTTTTTTTTTTTTTTTTTTTTTTTTTTTTTTTTTTTTTTTTTTTTTTTTTTTTTTTTTTTTTTTGTAAGAGAGATGAACAGAAATCAATGGAAGATAGGTCAAAAGGATGAACTTAGCTCTGATACCAACTGATACGAACCCCGCCAACGATCGTGACGAGACCCGAAAACAAATTTGGCAAGAAGAAGAAAAGTCACGGATTCAAATGGAACGGATGGACACCTCGACCCAATGCTTAGCGAAGCACGAACCTTGGTAAGGGAATGACGCCACAAAAGGAGAGGGAAATCCAATTGATAAGTCAGTTGAACGCCACAAGGAAAAACCCTTGATAAGTTTTTTAAAAGTCTCTTCAAGAAAACAAGAAGAAAACCTCACAAATTCTCATTCATCCAAAAGTCGTTTGATGGCTGCTACATGCGGCTATATATATAGCCCAAAACCCTAGAGAACTTCTAAGAAGTAAAAGTTCAAAACTACCCTTAAAGATAAAAAAGAAACAATCAACTTAAAAAAAACAACTTCAGCCCAAAGGCTCACAAAGCCCAACAAGACTAGTCACTCACAAAAGACTCTAGTTCACATATTAAACTCATCACCAAATGACAACCAAATCTTCATCAAGCGTCTAAGTGGAATCGGCTTGGATGAGTAGGACCAGCTTTTGTTCACCATCAGTAGTGATCACGCTCTCTTCTTGTTGTAGAATTCTCCATGCCAAGTTGCTGAGCTCCTCTTTAAATCTTCTAGCTCGAGCCCTCGTCACTGGTCCCGTTGGAACTTGAATTGGATCCTTAGCCTTGATGTCCACATCAATATGTGTCATGCTTGTGTCAGGCGTGACAACTTGCGGTGACACAAAGGGCGTGACAATGATTAAAAGAGATCCTCAAACCTAGTGTTACTCTAAGGGGAAACCAAACATCAAGCACACAAGAGATTGAAACTCAAATAAAATCTCAATTACAGGAAACACAATAAAAGTCAATGAAACAATCCTAAGGTTTACATATCCAAGTACCCACCAAGGGTTTAGCTCTCCATTGAGCAATACAAACTCAAAGGTAAAAGTAAATAAAAGTGCAAATAATCCATAAAAATAACCCCCTTAGGTTCCATGATGATGGTCTCAAAGAACCACTCTTCCTTCTCCAAAGACCGCTCTGTTAAGCCTAGGGCACAACTCGGTAAATTAATGTCCTTGGCGGCTCCCCCAATAACTATCTTTGGAAGGAATCGATGTCGAATAGTGTAGAAGTGCTCCCAAACCTTACAAAATGCTCCTCCAAACCCAAGCCAAACTCTCTCAAGAAGATAAAAAAAAGATCCCTCAAAAACCTTCAAAGCGGCTATTTAAACTCTAAAATAGGACATCCACACGGGCGCCCACAAGCCCATGTGAAAAATCCACATGCCCCTGTAGATTTCTCGCCTAACACAACACTGCACATATAAATCCGAGATTTCGATCTTTTTTTCTTCTAAAGCCATCCGGACAAACAAACACCTATGTGATAGTCCATGTGGTATTTTTTTGATGTCTAAAACCATTTGGAGAGCTCTTGAAATCCTCGAACAAATCATAACATAAGCGTCTGGTTGCTTTTGTGCTCTTCTACATCACCGATTGACTTGAACTCTTTAGAAGTTGGCACACACTCTCATGTGTAAAATCACGGCTTATGTCTTGCTCTTTATGTTGCACAAAAGAACTCCATAAAGAACCTCCATGACTTATTTTTGTCTTCTTTCTCCTCAACATGTCCCTAAATGCACAAAAGAGCATAACAACACAAGAATGAGCCATAAAACTTGATGAAAGCAATACTCAATGTAAGTAAATCATACTAATTAATATGCATAAATAAGCACTTATCATTTGAAGAGGGTTGCGAGAGTGAGTCTGTAGGTATAGTGGTGTCCTCTTTCCCCTTCGCATTGATCATCCTACTTTCGTGCTTCCGTGGGCTCTTAGTGATCATATAACCCTAGTAAAGAGAGAGAGATCATTGCTAGGGAGTTGTGTGGGATTAGGGATTATTTATCCTGAGAGAGCAAGCTACCTATTTTCTGGAGTCAATATTTACCTGTTTAGGAACCCTAGAGCGTAAGACATTCATATTTGGTTTAGTGTAGGGAGATATTGATGGGTCACCCGCAAGTGCACAGGGTCATCAAATAATATCCTGTGTCTGACACAAAGGTCGCATTCAAGGGGCCAAAGAGTTACTGTTACTCCCTTTTCATCTATTTTCTAACCTAACACTCCGAATGATGAACAAGAATTAATACAAGGAAAAACTAAATAAAATAAAGGTCGGACTACTACTACACACGATTAGCATTCATGGGAAGATCAAATAGGAGAAGGAGTTATTTGGACAAGGAATCCCATAGGATTGTCATTAAGCTCTGAAGTAAGGATGATGTGTTGGGATGGTAGTTTGGACTGAGAGATTCCCAAAATAGGCTAATCCTGAATCCCTAGGTAATTAACCCCTAATTTCATACGAGTGTTGACCGGAATCCCTTCTAATCAACTCCTCCTATGATTGCAATGCTAGGAAAAACTCTAATTATGAGTAAACACTCTTATGAGATTAATCCCTTAGCCTATTGGTACATGAATCCCTTTTTAATCTATATGAGTCTAATACAAGAGTACATCCCGCGCTTCCAAGTACAATCTAGAAATTGAACCACAGAGTTCTCATGCAATACAATACGATGAAGTACACATAGAAGGAATCACAAACCACAAGATTCTATAAAAGAAATCCAACATCCAACAATACATCAACAAAGATGATCATCCAAAATCACAATAAAGCAATCCCTAGAATCAAGTCCAAACCACAAATAAGTTAGTTCCTCATAAAAGAGAAACACTCATACAACTCGAAGGCACATACAAACATGAAAATAAGCATGAAATACTACCTTTAGCTACGGATCCCCTTAGCTGAAAGAAGATCTTAAGTGTTTGCTAAGATCTCTCCTCAAACGATGTTTTGTTGCCTTGGATCTTCCCCCTATCTCCACCTTCAATGTTTGCCTCCCTCTTGGTGAAGAAATGAGTGGTAGATCACCGGAAAACACACCCAAGATAGGTGGTGTCACAGCCTCAACCAATCCTTCTCGGGCATGTGGCACCTGACACGCACCAAGTGGCACATCAGCCTTCCTTGTTTATAACAACAGTGAAACAACACCTATTCACAACACAAGCACAGCACATAAAAAAAGCGAGCAAAACCGGAAAACATTAACGGTTTGAGAAGACGAAACAAGAAACTAGTTTTAGAGAGAGCAAAACATAAACTCTCTTAGATAGAGAAAAGTTTACAATCATAGGCAAAGATTCTCACCAAGTGGTCTTGTCCTTTCCCAAAGATATAATAGACCCTATTACAAGAGCTACCCCAAATCCCCAAGGTTAATTGAGGCCCTTCCCCGATACAGGTCTAGCAAGAAGTCCCGGGCTTTCACTTAGCTTGCAGTGTCCTCCAGCGTTACTGTAGCTTTAGCCAGCCACCCTTAGTCATAGCGCGCAGCAGTATTGGTCACTCGCGGTAATACCGTGTGCCAACCTCATCCGTGGCTCGGCCATAGTCCCGTCCATGTGCCCACTTGCATACGCCTGCGTAATCTCTTGGTAAATCCGGATTTAGCATTTGGGTCTCTCAATATGATTAAGTGTCCCGCCCTGCCTAGACTTACTAAAGATCCACTCTCTAAAATAATCTAGGTTTATGACACTTGACTCTTGGAATGGGCGTACCTGCCCCACGCGATCACCGACCACACACACGCCCACGATCTAGCGTGTATCACGCCCCGACCCGCGGGTCTCGGCTTATGACAATACCGCCACAATAACCCAGGGGAGGTCAGGCACCAGCCTCAACCCTAGATCACCGTAAGGCTAACCTGTTTCCTGTATAGTATTAACATAGCAACAAAAAACATTCTAAAGCTAAAGATATACAACCTGGTCCCTACACATGGTCAAACATACTCACATCAGGTGTATAAAATTGGAAAATCACAACATGTAAGGTCATGACCACCAAATAGTCTCCCCTAAACATTTGGGTATAAAACTCATACAATCACAAGGTCCTGACTGACCCAATTAGAATTAATCAAAATACGAAAATATAGGTCCTAGTAGATCCATTTTATGCATGCCTACAGTGTTCAAAAGCCATACACAACTCAAATGCAAATGCAAGAAAAGCTTTGCCAAGCACTTCACGCTTCATGCCCCGATGATGTGGTAGCACCTGGAAAGAAGAAAATAAGAAGAGGGAATGAGTAACAAGGTTACTCAGTGAGGGGCTGAACATGGAGCTATACTTTATGCATGAATAAACAATATGCAATGCCAAAAATATATCTTTAATACCCCTCAACAAGTATGGTACTTTAAATACACAATTCAACGTATAAGAAGCTTTTCAACTTTCTCAATGAAATGCATCAATAAAGCCTTGGAAATCATTCATAAAATGATACAAGTCTGAAAATTCAGGTTGAACAATCTTTTTAGAATGCTCAACTTTTCAAGGTTTCACAAAGTAATTAATGTATTAAATCTCGTATCACGAAATCCAAGTTTTAAAATACACTTTTACATACTCAATGATTCAAGGATTTATAAGATATTCACAATAAATCCGCTATCGTAAGTATCACCAGCTTCCAAAAACCCTCCATTACTAACAGTCGCTACGGTTAGGTCAGGAGCCACCAAGATGCGCGTATCTTGGTGTTGGCTGTTGAGAATCCAGTGTGGTGAGTCTGGGCACCCAACACTGCACCTTTCAGTCTCTTTACGTGCCCCCTTAAAAGGCGAAATCAGCCAATAACTCCACGCCACCCAAACTAGATCGGTCCGTGGAGACTCGCTTCTTCAGGATACCGGGGATCCTCCCCATGTCACCATCAAAACATTTGGGATATCCATAACGCCCATAGGCTCATCATGAACACATCAATATGATATCACATATCTCATCAAGAGATCACAAATTCTCGAAAATACAACTCTTAATCCAAGAGTAAATACTTGAGTGAAACATCATCAATGATATCATTTTCATCAAGAACATCATAAGAGTATTCTTTGAAAATACGATTTAGATGTGGTATCAATACAACGAAATTCATTTTGATCTCACATAGGCCCTCATTGGGTCAATATAACAAGAACATCAAGCTTTCAAAGACACAATTCTTTTAAAATATGTTTCAAATACGGCATCATCACAAAGAAATTCATTTTAAATCACATCAGCCCTTCTTGGGTCTTTATATCAAGAACATTAAACCTTTAACAATTCTTTGAAAATATGTATTTCAAATCATTGGGTTTCCAACCCACCAGAAATATGAATGATCTTTGAACATAATCAAGAAGTAAACCAAATCATAAAGCATCATGATTCTAGGTTTCATGAAAAAGAACTCAAGAGTCCTTGAAATCAAGAAAATCACATTTCAAAAGCATGCATTATTGGGTATTCAAACAAGCATGATCGTAGCTTATTAATTAATCAATTTCCACTCAAAAAATTGGAGAGATCAAACCCTCTGGGTCAATCACCTACTCGCCTTTTACCCTTGCTTGAAGATCCACCTCCTAAATGCAATTATACATCCAACAAAATCAAGAATCAATCACATTAACCCAAACAAATAACAAGAGGAAAAGAATGATCAAAATAGGATCTCATTGCTTCTAGGGTTTGCTAAACACTCTAACTAGAAGAGTTAACAAGAATGAGATCCTCACAACCCTCAAGACCACAAGAAAATCAAGAAGATTCCAATTGGGTTTGAATCTACAAAAATCATAGGTTTAGAGATAAAGGATCTCTCTCATTCCTCACCAAAACATGAAATCATAGCCCTAATTCCTTCTAAACTTTAGATCTACAATAGATCCATGCTTTTCATTCATAGATCAAAAAAGAATTGGCATCAAGAACAAGAAAATGCAGAAGAGGAAGAAACACACCTTCAAGAATCACCAAAATCTAGAAGAATCCTTCACAAATGGAGGAGGAGAAGAGATCCCCATTTCTCCTCTTTCTTGGAGGCCAAACATGATGATCTAAGAGAGGAAGGAATAAGGATTCAAAAAGGGGAGAAAATGGAGGGAAATGAAGTCTTACGAAGCCCCTAGAATGATTCAAAAGGGTATTTATAGGCCAAGGTTCCCGAGCATCCTCACAGGCTCCCTTGTGGGCGCAAGGGACGTCGTGGGGCCTCATCCAGGAGCCCTTGCGGGCTCCCTTGCGGTCGCAAGGGAGGCCTCAAAGTAGGCCGCAAGGCCTCCTATTTTTGGTGGTCTTGCAGCACACCAAGTGCCGTGACACACCCTTTGCGTCACTGCAAGTGCATTGGTCGTCAAGTAATAAAGTGAACCCGGTGAAGGGTCGGGTTGTCGAACCACAAGGAACAAAAATACTAGTAATAGCCACCTCTCTGTTGTCTAGCCTATTAATAATAGGAAGTAAAATGCAAAGTAACTAAAGAACAATAAATAATTAAAAAGATAAAAGGGTATTCGGGAGATGATCCTCCTTGGCCTAGGGTTCAACAATGAAGCACAGATGCTATGAATACTTCTCACTCAAACAAAATGGAAGTTGACTAGAAATGTGGCGTCCTGACGGGCTTTCACCGCACGCTAATTACCAAGACCTAACGGGTTTTCACCGCACGTTAGTTCTCAAGAAGCAACGAGTTTTCACCGCACACTAGCATCAATAACTAACGGGTTTTCACGGCACAATAGCATCGATAACTAACGGCTTTTCACAGCACATCAATAGCCACCCAAGATGTAATAAGAATTAATTCCAACTACACATGCATCTCAGAATCAAACTTCATGATCGATTAAAAGTAGAGAATACACAAAGAATCTACTAAAAATCCCTAATGATTCACTTGCCCAAATGCCCAACAAATGTCTAGCTCCTCATGGAATCGTACAACTCAAGATCTACAATGAACATAGTACAATACATCTCAAAAATGAATAAAACGCCCCTTGAGTTCAAAGATGACGACTAGGTGTATGATTAACCTCAAAGTTGACCGCGAAATCCTTGTGAAATTGCTGATGCTTGATCGATGATGAGCACGATGAGGATGGTCGCTGGCATGCTTCCTCCTTCTCCCTAATGTCTTTGTTAAGCCCTAGTGTCGCTGCTGCCGCCTCCCCTTGGAGCTTATCACCCTAATTTCCTCTAGGGTTTTCCAAGATGGGCCTCCCTTTGATCAGAAGCCTTCAATGTCTTTTATGCCCTTACCCTTACGGCTACTTATGGCCATAAGCTTCGACCGTAAAGTGTCGGGTTCTTATTAATCGCGTGCCTTACGGTAGAACTTACAACTGTAAGCTCTGCCAGTAAGATCATCTGTCTTTCTAATAGCGGCCGTGCGCATCGCTAGAATGCGGGCACACGGCTCCCCAGCCGCAAGTGCACGGGTCGTCAAGTAATACCTCACAAGAGGGTCGTATTCCTTAGGGTCCCAAGATCCACTATTACTTCATCTTCGAGGAGTTAGTTAGTAGGATCAAAACAGTGTTTGTTGCAAAGAAGTAAAACTAAAACAAACAATAAAAGCTTTAGCCACCAATAGATTAAACACACTGAGAAGAAATCAAATGGAGAAGATAAGGCCCCGGTTGAGGATTCCCCCGGGAAAAATACAAGTAACGATGATCTGATAACAGATAATGCATGCATGGATTGTAATACTTTGATCCGTCTAGACTCGGAAGTCGATTACCCCAGAACCTCCGTAGTGTAGCCCTAATCCAGTACAGGTTCCTTTATCCTAAGGATACTTACACGATGTCATTGGGCTTAGAGAGTCTTGGCTAGAGTTATCTATGTGCAATTGTGCCCAGATGAACTCTACCGCCTACGGGAGGCTACCGGCACCCGGACCCCCCGGTGCACCAGTAGAATGAATCCCTCTTCTAACATTCTTTGACATAATACATGCTAGCATCCCGCCAAACAAGTATCATTCAATATCAATTCTACGGAAACCATCCATTGTAGAATGAACAAGAATTAAGAATGAAAGAAACCAATTAAGACAAACCATGCATTCCTTAGATTAAAAAGACATCATCCAATACAAGTATTACTCCCAAGGTTCACCGGTTGCCCGGCGGCCTTGGGAGGTTTAGTTCGACATAATAGAGAAGGAAAATTCACACAATGAAAGATACAACAATAAAACACCAAAAACTCCCTCTTGAATGTATTGACTAGATGTGATGTACAAACTCGCCGAATCAGCGTCGGCAAGCCCTAAGATGAAGATCTTCAAGTTCTCCCATCTTCTCCCACTTGAATTCTCTCCAAAATGACCTACTTTGATGATGATTTGAGCGTGGGGGTGTTTGGAGGCGTCGGTGGCCAAAAGACCCCGAGAAAAAAACCCTAGACGAGCTTAAATACCCGACTGGTGTGCGGCCAGTGTGCTTGACGCCTGGTGTGCGGCCGCACACCCCTCTGCCAGGGGTGTGCAGGCTATGCACAGCCCGTACACAGGCCCTAAAAGGGGCCTGGTTGTGTAGGAACACTTGGGTGCCCTCTGAAGCTCGTTTATCCTTCTTTTCTTCACTCCTTGGCCTTGATTTTTCAGTTATAAACGCTCTCTCAACGTAAATTATCCGTAGATGCCCTGAAATATAAAAACAAGAAAAACACATCAAAGGGCACCGGTTTTATTCAATTAATGCATGAAAGTAAGTAGTTCACCGTTACAAAACGGTGTATTTAGACACTTATCACTTCCATCTACGGTCCCACTTACGACCATAAGTGTGGAACCGTAAGTTTTCCGTGCTAGCTCATGCAATCACTCCTTACAGTCGTTTGTTACCCCCGTAAGCTCCTCTGGATAGCCTTTCCGGTTGGACTTATGGCTGTAAGTCGAGGATGTAGGGGCTTTTGTCTGGACTCATTCCAGGTGATGATGTCACGATAGAACCATCTTCGTCATTTCAGCTCATAGTTACCGCTTTTGGCTCTCTTTTATCCCTGAGCTCCACCTGGTGCCTGCAAATACAGTTAACACCTTATTTAGCATCGTTTCCTAATAAATACTCTAATACAAGCTATATAAATGTACAAAAACATATATGAAATACAGTATAAATATACACTTATCAAGCTTCCCCACGCATAAGCTTTTGCTTGTCCTCAAGCAAAATGAAAACAATACAAACAGGAAGAATGAATGAGTGACCTCAGGTAATCAGTAGTTGAGGAGTTTCAAAAGTTTTTGAGGGACAACAATACAATTATACTAAAAATTCTGGGATATTGAAACTAGTTAAACTCTATTCTCAGCTTTCAAGTGTGTGTGTGTTTCAACTCTCTCTATGATGCTCCTTTCAAATGACATGACTTTCATAGCAAAAATTCACAAACAACTTCTATTAAAACTACTTAAATGGTAGCTTCACACATCACCTATGGTAGCCCTTTCTCCTGACCCGTTGGAGTGGCTTTCACACTTAGGATAGGTAGCTCTTTCCATATTTCTGCGTAGGATGATGGTAGCTTTCACTCACCTAAAGAGGTAGCTCTTTCTCCCGTTGGGGCATAACCGATATCCAACTTGTCGAGAGTAGCTTCACACATCTTGTAGGGGTAGCTTTTTCCATCTCTTTTGCATACAATTTTTCAAAATTGTGATTATTTTTTTCTTAGACATTGCATTTGAAGTTCAATGAAAGAGAAAACTACAAAAGTCATGGACAATTTAAGTTGCTACAAAAGAGGAGTTGTGTGCTCAAAGTTGGTCAAAAAGTCAAGAAAAGAGCAAAACCAGAAAAAACAAAAGCCCAAAAATGAATATTCCAACATGTGTCCACTCTAAACTATGGAACTCCTTCTAATTATTTTACTACACCTTCATCAGTCAAACTTAGATATGTATAGAGTGTAACAAGCATGCAAACTCTCCCCCACACTTAAACTCATACATTGTTCTCAATGTATGTAAAGAAGCAATATAAAGACAACGAACAAAAATTAGGAGGGAAATGGAAAACGATTACTTCCCCGATTTAACAGGTGACAAGTGGCTACATGGCCGGGATGGTGCAAGTCCCTTTGGTGTCCAGTTGAGCAGGGGTACACTTAAGGTCAAGAGAGAACCAATCGAGTGCCCCCTTTATTTGAGGATGTTGGGTATGGCATATTAATCCTACAAAACTAAAGATATGCGTTGAAGCTCAACAAAAGAAAACAAAAGTAAAGTCAAAAACTTTGAAGTGCAATCAGACAATAAAGCAGCTGAGTTGGTCGGAGATAGGTTAGCTGGTGTAGTGAGCCAATCTTGTTCCTAAGTGCTTCAAATATGATTGTAAAGATCAAGGTAAGTGAAAGGGCGGAAGAAAAAGTCACCAGGGTGCCTTAACCCTAGGTGCTTACAGCCAACTTGCGGGGGTAAGCCAGGCAGTAAGTATTTCTATCATCACCTTACGGGACCACTTACGGCCGTAAGTATGCATCGTAAGGGTTCCAACTTCCTTCAAACTTGAGTTACGGGCAGTAAGGGGCGGTAAGGAGGGGCCGTAAGGCCCCCTGTCTTTCCCTTACGATCTTACTTACGGACGTAAATCCGCCTGTAAGGGTCCAGTGAAATGTCTCAGGAGGTTACGGGCCGTAAGGGTCTGTGGTCTACCTGTAAAGTTCTCTGTCTGACCCTTACGGTCCTTCTTACGGGCGTAAGTCCATCCGGAAGAGACCTTTGAAGTCTCTGCCAAATCCTTATACGTTGTAAGTGTGCTTGTAAGGATGTCTGTCTTCCCCTTACGGGGGGGGGACTTATAGGCGTAAGTATACCCATAAATGGCTCAGACGAGACATTACGACCACGCTTACGGGTATCATTCTCATTTAGCTCCACAACATCATTAACATTCGGTGCCTCATCATTTCTGTAAGGAATTTGTAATGCTTGCTCACATTCTCCTTCCTGCTCCTTAGCAAGTATGTCAAGGATTTTTCCTACTTGATGCTCAAGGTTCTTGATAGAGATCTATTGACATCTAATGTGTCTTCTATATTTTGGAAATGGGCATCGGATGCTTGATGAACTTGGATAACACATTTTCCAGCCGAGTTACATCCTCTTCAAGTGGATCATCCATTTGAAATTCTGCTAGAGGTGTTTCCCATTGTTGACCGTCCATATTCCATAAGATATTTGGGTTGCACCTTTCACTTGGATTATATAAGTCGTAATCTGGATTACTTCTATATTGTGCTGCAGAAATTCTATCAAGCTGCTCACTTAGAGTTTCAAATTGAATGAACAAAGCTAAAATCGGATCAACCATCAGTCAAGTGCCTGGCAATAAATAAAATTAAAGTAAAAATAAATCAAAAGATTAAACAAAAGAAAATAAATGAGAATAGCAAAATAAGATACAGTGAAATAGACAAAAATGAAAATGAAAATGATGGCTAAATTAACAAAGCCTTGGCGTTCCTAATATTCTGTTCCCGGGCAACGGCGCCAAAAACTTGACACATCCTTTATTTCGCCGCAAGTGCACAGGTCGTTAAGTAATAAAGTGGACCCGATGAAGGATCAGGTTGTCGAACACAAAGAACAGAAATAATAGTAATAGCCGTCTCTCTGTTGTCTAGCCTACTAATAATATGAAGTAAAATGATAAGTAACTAAAGAACAATAAATTATTAAAAAGATAAAAGGGTATTCTGGCGATGATCCTCCTTGGCCTAGGGTTCAATAATGAAGCACAGATGCTATGAATACTTCTCACTTAACAAAATGGAAGTTGACTAGAAATGTGGCGTCTTAACGGGCTTTCACCGCACGCTAATTACCAAGACCTAACGGCTTTTCACCGCACACTAGTTCTCAAGAATCAACGGGTTTTCACTGCACACTAGCATCGATAACTAACGGGTTTTCACCGCACATCAATAGCCACCCAAAATGTAATAAGAATTAATTCCAACTATACATGCATCTCAGAATCAAACTTCATGATCGATTAAAAGTAGATAATACACAAAGAATCTACTAAAAATCCCTAATGATTCACTTGCCCAAAGGCCCAACAAATGTCTAGCTCCTCATGGAGTCGTACAACTCAAGATCTACAATGAACATAGTACAATACATCTCAAAAACGAATAAAACTCCCCTTGAGTTCGGAAATGACGACTAGGTGTACGATTCCCCTCAAAGTTGACCGAGCAATCCTTGTGAAATTGTTGATGCTTGATCGATGATGAGCACGGTGAGGATGGTCGCCGGCGTGCTTCCTCCTTCTCCCGAATGTCTTCGTTAAGCCCTAGCCTCACTGTTGTCGGCTCCCCTTGAAGCTTTTCGCCCTAATTTCCTCTCTAGGGTTTTCCAAGATGGGCCTCCCTTTGATCAAAAACCCTCAATGTCTTTTATGCCCTCACCCCTATAGGCTATTTACGGCCGTAAGCTTCGGCCGAAAGGGGTTGGGTTCCTATTAATCATGTGCCTTAGGGTCCAGCTTACGGCCGTAAGCTTTGCCAGTAAGGTCTTATGTCTTCCATTTACGGTCCCACTTACGGCCGTAAGTGTGGAACCGTAAGTTTTTCGTGCTAGCTCTTGCGATCACTCCTTATGCGTGTTTGTTGCCCCCGTAAGCTCCTCTGGACAGCCCTTATAGTCGGACTTACGGCCGTAAGCCGAGGCCATAAAGGCTTCTGTCTGGACTCATTCCAGGTGATGATATCGCGAGAGAACCATCTTCTTCATTTCAACTCCTAGTTGCGGCTTTTAGCTCCCTTTTGTCCATGAGCTCCACCTGATGCCTGCAAATATAATTAACACCTTATTTAGCATTGTTTCCAAATAAATACTTTAATATAAGCTAGATAAATGTACAAAAACATATATGAAATATAGGGTAAATATACACTTATCATGCCGCATGTCCCCGGCCTTGCTTGCACTTTGCCAAAGGTTTTTCCTTCTCCTTTTTCTCTCTAAAAAGGACCTTAACTAAGGTTCTAACATGAAATAACACTCGATAAAAACTTAAACACACAATGTTTTACTTAAGAAACAAAGCACAAGAGAAGTAAAAAAAGTCGAACTTCCACAGCGTGCGCGCCTCACGGTCTTAACACATGATCGTGTGGGATATTTCACATGTTCTTAGTCACGACACAACACATGTCTCGTGCTCCCCTACGCGCTACCCAATCCACGTGGCTGTGCACCCTCAACCTATGTTAAGTTGTCCTCCTAATAACCAAGTGTAAGAGCACCAATCCTTACAAATAGGGCAATGGCCCAAGAGGCCAAGGAAGCAAGAAATTACTTTTGATGCCCTAATCCCTTTTTAAAACCCTTTCTACTGGAGCCTTACAGGCAACCATGCAGGCGCATGGTAGCCCGTGAGGCTCCCAGCTTTATCAGCACAAAAATTCTTCTAGGGTACTACAGTATCTGCTACAGTAACTCTGCTATAGTAAAGTGCTACATTAATCGAAAATCTAAAACGTCATTTTTTATAGGAATTTCTTCCTAAATACGTATGATACAAGAATAATCTCTAATTGCGACTCAATTTTATTATTTTAAAAAACATATTTGGAATCCTGTGCTTTAAAGTAAGACCTTGGGGGAATCATTGTCCAAGTATCCATTCTAATCCAATTACTTGTCTTCATATTATTTTGAGTTGTTTCCATCTTTTTTCACTTACATACAACTTGTTTTCACGATTGCTTGTTTAAGGTTAGATAACTGCAACAAGAGTAATTACTAGTATTCTTATTTCTCGTGTATACGATAACCCTGCTTATTAGCACAGTTTATTATTTCATCGATACGTGCACTTGTGTTTCATAGGTGACATCACACCACCCCATCAGTAACCATGTTTTGTACTGTGTAGATTACAGCTTTCTGAATTCTTTGAGTCCTATAATGCCAGTACTACAGTGTTAGTGCTATAGAGATGCGATAACCGTGGTTTAGCTCATGCAGATTGCAGTTTTCTGAACTTTCTTCAACCGCTACAGCATATTTGCTACAATCCTGGTGTTAAAAGTACCCGTGTTCGCTGCTATAGTATTTTTAAAAAAAACGCCATCCGGTGATTCTGCTTGTCCCATTTTTCTCTAACAATATCTACATTATTAAGCTAGCTACAATGATTACCATGCATCCAATTTAGAATTTCATAAAAATATTTTTACAGTAAAAACTATTATGCCATAATACATCAATATAATCTTTTTAGGACAATAGGTTAACCCGCATTCTAATAAATAACTAATTAATAATTTTATTTATAGAATTTTTTTCACTTATCTATAAGTTGTTGATATTTTGTAAGGGTAGACATTCTAATCTAATCTCTGTTTTGAATCTCTCTCTCTTTCTCTCTCTCTCTGTATGTGTGTGTGTGAATTTCACAAGCATCTATTTAAATGGTTGATTTATATATTATTTGCTTCATTGATTTGGCTTATATTAAATGCAGTCAAAATTGGATAATTAAGCTTTACTCACACATGCGTAAACATTGTTTCATATTCTTTCACGAGATATTGCAAATATGTTTTACAAAGGAAACTTAAATTTTTCTTCCTTCCCATTAGGCCTTTAAAAAAACAAAAAGAATATTACAATGGATTATACTTGATCAAATTGCAGAATCCAATCCTAAAGTAATGGACAGGCAAATATTCCAAATCCCCAATATGTGTGTTCTAAGAATCCAACAAACTTTCATAGGGATAGTGACAATTATTATTCCACTTTCTTCTGCAATCTTCACTGGGGTATCCAAATTTGGATAATCATTTAAAATATATTCTCCATTTAGATATGGGAACAAATAAATGATTAAATAACGAATAAAATGGTGCTTAAAATGGAGGTGTGACCATCCATGAAGAATAAAGAATCAATTTTATTTACAATCATAAGAATCACATCTATTGTAAATAATGACCACGTTAAAAGCATTTGTGCTGCATGGATTTCATCTCTACGAGGAACTGATCCCTATCACCTTTTCTCTCTCCTTTAAAAACTTTTTCTTGATTTTCTTGGTTAATATTTTAAGTACCTTAATCTTTTGCTTAGGGCTTTGATAAAAAAAAATGTTTTTTTATTTCCTTACGTATATTTTTCAAGAAAATCTTAAAACTAATTTGCATTTGAATATTAAAATCAGTAAGGATGCATCCTAATGTGTTGGAAGCCTACTCCCTTATTTTATGATAAGCAAACGCACAGTATTAACCGTCTTGATTCTTGCTAGACAAACGTACAGTATGAACTGTCTTGATCATTGCTAGAATATCTTTCTTTCCTTTTCTTAAAGTTGATAAACCATTCGGTAAAATATGACGACATAAAAAAATAGAAAGCTGTACAAAGACCAGAAAATGAGAACATCCAATCCACTTGAGGTAATGAATCAACAAAATGAGGCTTCCCAAGGAGAGTGGAGGATCACAATTTATTATCCCATGCTAGTCCCCGGCTTGAGAAGAGTCCTTGCTAATGTTACTAGCTCCCGTAGCCTCAACATGGGGTCCCTGAACTCCAAACTGCATCGAATAGTCAAAGGGGAGTCTTCTAGCTTTGCCATCTTCCCTTTTGGAATTGTAGATAGCCACAACAGCAGCATACCATCAATCTTCAAATTAATCGAATACGTAGATAGAGAATTGGGGTTAAAGATGTGCACATTTCGTTAAACCAAATATTTCAAAAACTCGTTTTGGAGATAAGATCACTGATGAGGTCTCAATGAGTCACCCACAAGTGTGCGTGCCCTATCACATAATATAGTGCTTAAAAAGCAAAGTTCGTATCCACAGAAACTAGAAATTACTAATAATAACTTAATTGCTACTATCTAACTCAAAACACAACTTAAAGGTGTGAAAGATGACTAGATCATTGGTTGAAACGGTTAAAGAATAGTTGATTAAGAGTAGAGAAATCAGAATGAGAAGACAATGTTTGGATAGATTTCACTTGGGATTTTAAAAATTAAATTGATTACAATGTCAAATAGAATACCTAAGTCTTGTTGGACTGAGGAAAATCAAAAGTAAATTAGGCGCTTTCTCAAGTCGCCTTAATACCTACCTCCATGCTTAGTAGGATTGAATCTTTTCCTCTCCTACTTCCTCACGATTGCCAAGAGTTATAAGAAATTCCTAAAACTTGGAGCTCTCACTACATAATCCGATCCCGGAGGGCATCAAGTGTCCTATCTCTAATGCCCATTCTCAAATCCAACAATCTATGTGTGATCTCACTCAATTTTATCTCTCAATATCAATCACGCAATCAACAAAGAAGTCACTCTAGTGCACTAATTCAAAAAATTAAAAAAACATAAATCAACCTAATTAAACGAAGAAAATTCTATAATAAAAGCAATCATGATATAAAAATATCCCAAGCTGCATCATTCCAAACACCGAAGGAAGTTTCCCCCTCCATATGGTTCATGTTCATCAAAAAGAAGTAATAAATAAAACCTAAAACCCTGATAATGGAATAAAGAACCCCTCATTCAATTTCACCTCGAATCATCACTCCAACGGCTCCTTTAAGCTTTTTCTCCTGCTCTAAATTCACCTCCAGACCCTAGCTGTCGCACTCTCTTTTTCCAGAAAATCCCACCTCCTTAATTAGTTTTTTGGCCTTCTATTTATAACCTCCGGAATCCACACAATACACAAGCAAGAACATGGGCATGTATCTTGACCATAGTGACTTTCCAAATCTGAATTCCCGGAGTACATAACCGTGTATCCCGACAATGTATCTGTTTGGCTGACCGTGTATATCTCAACTTAGACTCCTCTTCAGATTAAGAGTTACACATCCGTGTGCTCTCATTTAGCCCGTGTGCCATACGAGATCATGTTACTTGAAACCCTAGGTGTACACGGGCATGTATATCTTTTACATGGCCATGTTATTAGCATAGAATACTTCGGGAGTGCTCGGTTATGCACATAGCAGCTCACACACGCTCCGGGTGATCTCGTTCGCCAATAACTAGGGCTTACACAGATAGATACACGGTCGTGTACTTTGCCCGTGTAAAAGCTAGTTGTTACTTTTGGCTCCGTTTTGCCCCTGAATTAGTTCCTTTAGCTTTTAGTGTGTTTTTTCCTTCCTTAAAGCATAAGTAAAACAACTAAGTACCTAATTATTAGAAAATCAACTTGAAGATAAACATAATCACATGAAATTACATGCAGAAAAGTTTATAATAAAGCACTTATTAATTACCAATCTCCCACACTGCATGACGAAGATTAGAGCCCCAAGAGCCATATGGCTTCGAGAAAGAGTCAGTTAGGGAAGGTAAACCAAAGAGTTATGAAAAGTATTTCCAAATATGTTCGGCAAAAGGGCAAAAGACCAGGAGATGATCCACCATTTCACAAGCCGAGTGACACAGGACACATGTTGTGGTTGAGAATTTGTTGCACCTTCTCTTGGCTAGGTTTTCAAGAGTGAAAATTATGTTTTCCAAAGCTAACTAATTGAAGGGGTCGACCTTCTACAGGCAATAGTTCTTCCAGAAAAAGCTAACCAGATGGCAGCGGAGATCCCATCGTTTAAGAATCGATAGAAGGATTTCACAAAAAATTCCCTTTTGAAGTTAGGAACCACCATAAAATGTCGTCCTCAGCAACACTGTGTGCACTAATCCTAGAAAGTAATCACCAGTGTCTAGCTCAAAGTTGAATAGATGCCTAGATAACATAGGAACCAACTCTCTGACCATACCCCAGTGCTGCTAGCAAGCCCTAAAGGCCTCCAGCTATAGATTCATAAAAGCGTAGCCATTAAACCATCCATCAACCGAAAAAAGGGCTAACGCCCCACCCAGAATACTATGAGTTACACATTCTCTGAAGACAGGCAAGCAACTCATTACTTCATTCCAAAAGAAAGAAATCCTCCTTAAGCGTCTCACTAGCAAGATTACACCGATGTTGTAACGATATCTAAGAATGCTAACACCACACTGATGCACACAAAACACGGGGTAATGTGTCAACCCCTGGCGTCACTGCAAGTACACAGGTTATCAAGTAATATAATAAACCCAACGGGTCATGTTATCGAACCAAAGGGAACAAAAGTACTAGTAATTGTTACTTCTCTATTATCTAGCATAATGAATAAAGTGATGTGATGATCTAATGCGCAAAGTAATGATTGTCACTAACAAGCATACAGAAATAAAATAGAGGAAGATCTCAGTTGATAAAAGTGGGGTATCCGGGCAATGTTTCCCCTAGGATTAAGGTATTTAGCACTAGATTTACAGAGTATTTCTAGATGTAGTAGTTGAGTTGTGGGTATCCTGAGGTATACCGGTCCCTACCTTCAGACCACTGGTAACTAATCTCCTATGAGGGCTAAACGGAAAATTCTCTCAACGTCTCACACCACATTTGATTACTTAACTCTCTAAGTATCCCAGAGATATAACTGATTTCTAAAAATAAATCCAACCTCTATGTGAAAGATCCTAAACCCCCTATGATGTCCCAGAGGAGAATTCTCTCAACACCTCACAACACATATGGTCGTTTAGGGCTTAGAGATTACGGAGATAGGAAATATCACTCAGAAGGAAAAGGGGACACTTCGCTATCTCATCGCTCACCCTCTCAGCCTTCTTCACTCTTAGTAATTCCAGCCCTAGTGGTAATCTCTCTCATCACCAAGGCAAATAGAACATACAAACCAGTCAACAATCAAGTCGATCAATAGAGCAAGAAAGCATTAAAAACACAAGAATAAAACTCAACAAACTCGAATCAATTAAAAACACAAAGTAAATCAAACAAGCTTAGAATTCTAAGGTTCACATGCCCGAATATCCTTTAGGGGTTTAACTCTCCATGGAACAAAATACAAAACAAGCTCTCAAAAGATAAAAGTACGTAAAAACCATATAAATAAGGCCCCTATATCCATGGCGATGGCCTTGATGGGTAGTTTCAACATCTTAATGGAATCCACTCAGAAGCTAAGGTTGATGATATAATGGAGGAGGAATCGATCAAAGTTGGTAACAAAACATCCCCTTGGCCATAAAAAACTTCTCTCCAAACCCCAACCGCCTTCTTTCTCAAGAGCTATGAAAAAGATCCCTTAAAAATTTTGCAAAACAACCTTTTAAAACCTGAAATTGGGGATTCACACTACCTTCCCCACGGGCTTCCACACGACCATGTACAATAACCAGACCTGTATACTGTGTCCATGGGGAAGCCTGATGAACCACCAATTTCAGGTTTTAATAGTCTGTTTTGCAAAGTATTTAGGGATCTTTTTCACAGCTCTTGAGAAGCAATGTGGCTAGGGTTTAAAAAGGAGTTCTTTTCGGCCAAGGGACATTTCTTCACCAACTTTGATTGATTCCTCCTCCGTTAAAGCACCAAGAAAGTGATCGACGGCCCTAGCTTTGGAGTGGATTCCATCAAGATGTTAAAATTATCTATCAAGGCCATCGCCACGAATGTAGGAGGGTTTATTTCTATGGCTTTTACATCCTTTCATCTTTCAAGTGCTTGTTTTGTAATTTGCTCCGTGGACTGGTTACATGTCGCTTCAATCTCCCAGTATATAGTAGACCGAAATCGCAAGAGTTACACGATCAAGTACATAGCCATGTACTATGCCCGTGTACATCTATGGTTAGCATAATCTTGAGAGCATTAAGCTGCAACCCAGATAGATGACCAGATACACGGCCATGTACAACTCATGTATGTGCTCGAACTCTGGGAGTATAAAAGGTTTCGGAGGAAGAGAAGATGAAATCGTTTGATCTATTTTGGGAGATGTTGGCGGCTGAGGTGCAAGGCACCAAAGAAGACAAAGAGGAAGACTGTGAAAGTCAAGGGAGTGACGTCCAATGTTGGCCACACCAATCTTAATTGATCCCAACGCTATTCAGACTAAAACAGAGATTTTGCTTATGGATTTTGGGTTCTATTTGTGTGCTTCTTCTTTTATATTGAACAATACCCAAATGGCCAGCTTTTGGTACCATAATGTAGAGTTTATGTTTGGAATATCAGTGTTCCTTCTAGATACTTCTTGTGGTATCATACTTTATTAACTCCGCATATTTAAAACTTTATAAAATTTTCTAGCTTGAAATATATGAATTAAATACTATAATTGATTTCTAAACCAGCGTCATCACCCAGTTTCACAAGGACCAAGGATTGCTGCCTATGGTCTACTATTGATAGTATTTTTTTTCCCTATAGGTCATGGTAATTTCTTTTTTGTTTTTTTAATTGAAAGGTTACTATTGATAGTATTTTTTTGGTATGCTATTGTTACAATTGGTGGAGAACGAAGTTTTGATTTAATTTAAAAAAAAATCGTAATAGGTACAAAGGATCTTCTTGTCATGAATTATATATCATAAATTGAAACGTGTGATGAATGATAAATTACAAAACAAAACTATATGAACTCCAGATATTGAGCATCTCTCACGTAGCATGATCCCGTTCTTCATTATGCTTTAATTCTTGTCATTTGCAATGTGAGAATAATTGCTTTTTCAAAATAATAAAAATATGTGTATGTAAGAGTTACTATAAATTGGTTGTTGGTTTGAAACTACATTATAAAAAAATACTACAGACCAATATCCCCATGTTATTTTTAGGGATTTTGTAATAACTTTAGCTTGTAATTTAGATTTATTCACAAATAGATAATTTTTTATATTTGAATAAATATTACTATATAATTAATATTTTTATTTTGAATAAATATAACTATATCATTAATTGAGTTAAAGTGATAAGGATATTTTCCTTTTCCTATATGGACATTTTATGTTTATAACAAAATACGTAAAGAGAATGCTAGGCATATTATAGAGGGATATGGGATACGTGAAAAGTTATCTCGAATTATTGTTATGAAATATTGTAACAGTTTTAACTTTAGAAAAGTAAGACACTATATCTTTTATTGCAACAGCTTGTAATATTCATTTAGCATATATTCTCCATTTAGGAGAGGGAATTATTATGTGATCAAAAGCAAAGTAAAGTGATGCTCCCAAATGTTTTGATCGTCCATGAAGAATGTGGAATTAAATTATGACATAAGCATGATAATGACATCTACTCTTGCTAATGCTATAAATATGGGGCATGCGAAATGATTAATTATAATCATTAGAAAACAATAAGATAGAAGAAATATACCAAGAAGTACGAAGTTGAAGAGGGGTCTTACATGAAGATAAGAATCACTTGGGATGGCCAAGACGACTTGCCTGTAATGTGATTTGAAGTTTTGGGCTCTCAAGGAATTTGGTTTCTCCAATTCTTTATTTGGAATACTGGCAAGTTGCCTGGCCTGTTGAGGGGTTTTTATCTCATGTTAGGCCTACTCTTCATATCAACTTCATGGCATGCTCCAACTAACATCAACTTACAAATCTGAGGTACATGTTGATATTAATTTTTTGTTTATTTGCGTTGGTAGCCATATATCATAGTGTTATATGACAAAGGGAGGTAATTTGACTCGAAGACATTATTAATAGAACACCAAAAATATTAGCTTATGAAGATAAATATCTCTTGATGCAAGTAAGTGGTTTACATAGTACCTTTTCTCCTAAGTTGCGCATTGTTCTTCCTTGTTTCCTAGTCATAGTGATGGCTTCCTATTAAAACATTCACTATAGTGTAACAAAAAAAAAAAAAAAAAAAAGAGTTTCATAAACTTTTTTTGTTCTTTTTATTTTATTTCTCTTTCTCAAAAAAAAATGTGGATGATGTTAATGTATATGACATTCTGTCCCAAAGTCAATTTTGAGGCATTCTTTATTATAAACATAAGTACATTAAATAAAAATTTTAAAAAATATAATAAAAAGTTTTTAAAATATTGGCTTTAAAGTACTGTTTTTAAATTTTTTTTTTTTGGTTATTCAATTTTGCTTCAAAAGATTGCAATTTTTTTGGGAAGCTAAAACAAATAAAATTAAATAAACATTACACATTTTGTCTCTTCTAAGTATAATTGGTTTCTAGTTTATAAATTTTCTTTATTTATAATAGTTGAACAACAACTTAATTAAGTTCACAGCAGTAAATATAGCAAGCATTATTTTCTAAGAGAAAATATATTAACTTAATCCATAGTAGAGATTTAATCAAACTATAAAGTCAATGAGTTTTTCTTAAGATGACTACTTTAGATCATAAATATGGATTTATAGTGAGAAAACCAAACCAATCTATAAAAAACTTTATTATATATAGCGAGACTAAAGCACTATAAAACATTTAGGCATTCTAACCAAATAAGATACTTCGAGAGCAACATGCATGGCTAAGTATAAACACACAAATTATATGTAATAGTTTTTTAAACCAAAAGTTTTGACAAGAACTCTTATCCAGAATGTTTACTCTATATTGTTTTCAATTTAGCTTACTAAAACAAAATAATAAGAAAATGAATAATAAGATATGAAGCACACTTTTATGTACCAAAACATATTTAAATGATTCAATAAGCCTTATGAAAAATGAAGGTAGTGGAAAGAAAATCTGTAAATGTGTTATACAAAGAATTGTTTAAATATCATCAAACAAAAAGTGGGAATGATTATAATTTAAAAGTTAAAAAAAAATCTATTTATGGAAAGTTTGGGGATAAAAGTTATTTTATTCTACTCGTCATCATATATCCTTATATACATGCTTTGTCAATTCGGAGAATTTTGATTTAATGGGAGATCATGAGAAATGCCTTGGGACAGAGTATGGTTTAATCTTTAGAATATAAACCATCAAGAGCTTCAATTTTTAGTTCACAGTTGGCGTATGTTGGGTTTGGTTCTTCATTATTTTTTTGTCAAGAGAAACAAAATTCTTAATGGGTCCACACACATATGAGCGCTGAAACCACCCACAGTTTCTGATTCGAACTCTCGCAACTTGCAAAGCATCCTCATGGGGGACTCAAATGCCAATTGACCCAAAAACGATTACAGTTCTTCATTATTCGATATCTAAAAATAAATAAGAATAGTACTTAACAGAAACCTTGTTTATTGACCTAAGTGTGGCATCAACTCATTCAGCAGGTTTGCTATAAGAATCGTTAACTGGAGGCTACTTCTGATGAGTGCATTTCATATATATTTATTTCATGTCTTACTCTCATGATCCTTCAATTTATCGGCATAAATTCTCCTTATTTAGTGCTATTTGAGGTATTCTTAGTTTTCCATGCAGATATCAAAGTCCTAAGGCAAGAAGAAGTGATTTGAAGAATTTTCAGGACCTAAAGGACTTAGGAGAAACCTCATCAAGCTCAACACGGGCGCAGCACGCCCGTGCTTCAAGCCGTGAAATTCACAGGAGATTTCAGCCGAGAGCAACACTCAAATTGTTCGCTAAGCACGGCCGTGCAACTCTCAACACGGCCGCAACACTAGCGTGTTGTACCCCGTGCAGATTACAGGAATTTGAGTTTCAAGAGTTTTGTTCGGCCGTAATCTGCACGGCTTGGAGCACGGCTTCAACACGGCCGTGTTCACATCGGGAAACATTTTAAAACCTCAGAAACATAGGTTTTTGGGGGACTTTTTGGCTGCGGACTAGAAGGGAAGAAGGAGGAAGCTTTGTGTCCTCACCACCACCATGGGAATGCTGCACGAATGGCAGGCCGATTGGGAGGCGAATCCATCACATCGTAAAGCCACGGATACACGCAAGGATGCAAGAAATTAGGGAGTTTTCAACTTCTTGTATTTTAATTTCTTTGGCATTTATTGTGTTGTCTATCCTCATGAGGGGCTAAACTCTCTTAGAGAGCCCCGGGGGAAAGTATTCTGATATTGTAGCTTGAACTTGTTACTCTGCTTGCAGTATTTATAAATATCTTGCTCCTAGCATTAAATCTTGGTTGTTGGCTATCTTGAACGTTGTTGATTGGTTGAATGCTTGAATGTTTGGTTATATTTCCTTAGCTTGTGAATCTTAATTGATAGTTGCAAGAAGTGAGATTTCAACATAGGATTCAACAGCACTGTGAACATCATTTACTTAGAACAACTAGGTTTTAGAACTGAAGATATTTCTGATAAGTACTGAGAGAATGCAAGTTAGTGAGCATCAGGAATTCACCCCGGGGCCCCGTCTCCTTCATCGAGTCAATCCTTACTTTTCCATAGTGCATTACTTTCTCTTAATTCTCTTTCAGTCCAACCTAGAGTCAATCAAACCATTCTTCAACTGATTAGATACTAAGCAGAGCGAGAGTAGTAGAAGCTACACCAGTCCCAGTGGATACGACTACCCAACCTTTAGGGTACACTTT
Source organism: Dioscorea dumetorum (assembly GCA_902712375.1). Taxonomy (NCBI): domain Eukaryota; kingdom Viridiplantae; phylum Streptophyta; class Magnoliopsida; order Dioscoreales; family Dioscoreaceae; genus Dioscorea; species Dioscorea dumetorum. The sequence continues at coordinate 5,923,676 of CACTHL010000549.1, read as the reverse complement.
ACTACTTATACGACCCGTACACTTTCGGTTACACAAGGGATGTATCAAGTTTTTGGAGGCATTGCCGGGGACTGGCAACTTCTAGGAATTCGGGCAGTCTTAGTAATATAATCGCTTATCTTTTTGATTTGTTTCTTCTTTTATTTTTCGCTTTGTTTGTTTTCTTTCATTTTTTGCTAGTGTTTGAGATTTGTTTGAACTGTTTATTATTTTCTTCTCCTTAGGTTTTAAAGTACATATCTCACTTACTCTTTCTGTTGCTACGCAGGCTTAGTGTATGACCCGGGGGAACTCTTCCCAGTTAGCATCTCAAGATCCCGACATCGAAAGGACATTTCATAGGAGACAGAAGCCGATCAATTTAAGGGAAACCGGGTCAGTGGAAGTGAGCATAGAGATAGACCAAGAAGAGAGCATGGCCAGAAATCAGAGAAGTATTTTAGATTATGCACACCCTAATTTGGAGGGCTCTGGATCAAGCATCGTTCGGCCTCCTGTTGCAGCGAACAACTTCGAGCTGAAGCCGAATTTTATTCAGATGGTGCAGCAGATGTGCTAGTTTGATGGATTTCAGGATGAGGACCCATATGCTCATCTTGTAAATTTTTTGAAAATTTGTGATACTTTCAAGACGAATAATGTGTCCGAGGATGCGGTTCGCCTCCGACTGTTTCCATTTTCAGTGCGAGGAAAGGCTAAGCAATGGCTAAGTTCCTTGCCGGCGGGATCTATCACGAATTGGGCACAGCTGGCCGAGAAATTCTTGACTCAATACTTCCCACCGGCCAAGATCACCAAACTAAGAAGCGATATCTCCTCATTTCGCCAATCAGAATCTGAAACCTTGTACGACACATGGGAAAGGTACAAGGAATTATTGAGGAAGTGTCCACAGCACGGAATAGTAGAGTGGATGCAAATCCAAATATTTTACAATGGTTTGAACATGGCTACCAAACAGATGTTAGATGGGCCGCCGGAGGCTCCTTGTGTAGTAAGAGACCTGAAGAGGCACAGAACCTTATTAAAGATATGGCTTCTAACGGGTACCAATGGAGCTCCGAGAGGAACAAACCAGTGAAGACTGCAGGGGTCTATGAAGCTGATGTGCTTACCACTCTGGTAGCACAAGTAGAAGCATTATCAAAGAGATTGGACACGATGCAAGTACAATCCCAGTCTCATGTTCCTAATAGCGAAAGTTGGGGAGGCCAAGCCGGGCCTAGTTGTTCGTCTGGAGGGGTTCAGACTACTGAGCAGGTGAATTTTATTAGTCAAAATCAGAGACACCAGAACAACCCCTACAGTAGCACAGATAATCTTGGGTGGAGGAATCACCCAAACGTTTCATGGAGTCAGCAGACTCAAGGGCAGCCGTGCCCTAAGCAATAGCAACAGCAGACACAATCTCAATTCTCAAGGCCTTGGACCACAAGAACAGAAGGGTCCCACTCTTGAGGCCCTTTTGGTGAAATACATCCAATCTAATGACACCCGACTCTCAAGGCATGAGGAAGTAATGCGCAATCAGCAGGTATCATTACAAAATCTTGAGCATCAAGTGGCGCAGATTGCCAAGACTCTCGCTGAACGGTCCCCGGGTTCATTGTCAAAACCCGGGAGTCGCTCAAGGACGTGACTTTGAGAAGTGGGAAAGAGCTAGAGTCACTACCTCCTCAAGTGCAGCCAGTTATTCAGGATAAACCTGAGGTGGAGATTGTGGAGAAAAATTCTGATTTTGATTCAGGGTAAAAGGAATACCGGCAGAAGGACTACCTCACTGACTTATTAGGGGAGGAACCTCCAGATAAGGAGCCCGTAGCGAGGGCTGAAGAACTAGCTGTTGTACCACCGAGCGCCGATAATCCAGCTGTGTATGCCAAGGAAAAGAAACCATCTAAGGCTCAGACTTGGTGGACGAAGGTTGCAAATAGGAAGAAACAGCAAGCCTCTGCCCCGAAACACATCTCTGCTAATGTACTCGGTGTTGGTGAGGCATTTTTAATTAACTCACTGCCTCCCTTCTTGGAATGTTTTGTTGTAGGCCGCCAGGAGAGAAGGTATGTCTTCGAACCGTCATGAGGTGAGAATAGGTACGTCAAGCTAGTGACGTTAAACAAGCGATTCTCCGGAGGCAACCCGATTGGTTTCATGCCTTTTCTTTTCTTGTTGTGTTTGTTTGATGTGTTTGTGTGTTTTCTTTGTTTGTTGAGTTGATTTTGGTGTGTTTTTAGTTGTGTTTGGAAAGTTTTCAGGTTCAGCACGGTCATAACACAACTGTGTTGAGTGCGTGTTCGGCACGACTTTTTTTTTCCTGCTATTTATTTTTTCTGTTCTTTGTTTTTATTTTCGTTGTATTTTGTTGTCTTTGAGTCAGTTAGCAAGGGGAGTCCCCTACTAAACTGATCTCTTTTTAGTGAATTATTTTGTTTGTTTTTTGTTTTATCTCCTTCTAATGCTTGCATGCTTACTTCAGGATGTATGGATATTTCTCTTGCCGCTTGTATCAAATGGCTTCCCCTTGATGGTGCTCAACACACGCCCTTGTTTATCATGGAATTATTCACGGGCACCTCTCCTGTACTTTGGTGAAAATTCCCCAACTCTCTTCTTCAATTTCACTTGAAACATTTTACTTATGTTGCATGTGCTATCTTTTCTAAACATTGCGGACAATGTTATATTCAAGTGTGGCGAGGGTTGTATACTTTTGTGTACTTTTAGATGTTAGTGCATGACTTAGGACGATCTATGAAATTTTTGGTTGAGAATCGCTAAGCTGAGGAGTCATTGAGCATGCTAGTGCATTTTTGTTGAACTTAAGGTTTTATTTTGCTCTTACTTTGGAAACCCTAATCCAAGCACTGAGCCTTTTGTTGTGTTGTTACTCTGTTAGAGGTAGGGCTAGTTGTAAGGCTTGTGAAAAATTAGTTGTTGACTCCAAACTCAAATAATAAAAGCTAGAAATTGAGAAGAAAATTCAAAAAGTGAGAAAAAGAAAAGAATTTCGACAAGTCGGATTCCTTTTAGGATGCCCTGTGAAATTCTTATTAGAAAGATGGTAGAAAGAGCTATCACCTTAGAAAAAACGAAAGCCGCACTTGAGTAGTCGGATCTTAGGCATCACAAATGTCATTTTTGATGACCTACCAAGTGAAATGGCTGCCTCTGGGTGTATGAAGCTACTACCCAGTTTATGAGTCATATGGAAAAAGAAGAAAATGCGCAGCTTGAATTAGACCCCCTTGAGGACAATTGTGACACACTTCATAAGGTACACACACATGGTAGTATGGAGTAAGAGTAAAATCTTTCATGAGCTTTCAATTGACTAAGGCACTAGCTACTCTAGGCTCCTCAAGCTTTAGGAATTTTCTAACTTTGCTGAGATCAGAGGTCATGCACTCATCACTTTGTTAGGGAATTAAGGTTGCTTGAGGACAAGCAACGATTCAAGTTTGGGGGTATTTGATGAGTGCATTTCATATATATTTATTTCATGTCTTACTCCCATGATCCTTCAATTTATCAGCATAAATTCTCCTTATTCAGTGCTATTTGAGTTATTGTTAGTTTTCCATGCAGATATCAAAGTCCTATGTCAAGAAGAAGTGATTTGGAGTATTTTCAGGAGCTAAAGGACTTAGGAGAAACCTCATCAAGCTCAACACGGGCGCAGCACGCCCGTGCTTCAAACCGTGAAATTCACATGAGATTTCAGCCGAGAGCAACACGCAAATTGTTCACTAAGCACGGCCGTGCAACTCTTAGCACGGCCGCAACATGGGCGTGTTGTACCCCGTGCAGATTACAGGAATTGGAGTTTCAAGAGTTTTATTCGGCCGTAATCTGCACGGCTTGGAGCACGGCTTCAACACGGCCGTGCTCACATTGGGAACCGTTTTAAAACCTCAAAAACTTAGGTTTTTGGGGGAATTTTTGGCTGCGGACTAGAAGGGAAGAAGGAGGAAGCTTTGAGGGGCCGTCCTCACCACCACCAAGAGAATGCTGCGCGAAGGGTAGGCCGATTGGGAGGAGAATCTATCACATCATAAAGTCACAGATAGACGCAAGGATGCAAGAAATTAGGGAGTTTTCAACTTCTTGTATTTTAATTTCTTTGGCATTTATTGTGTTGTCTATCCTCATGAGGGGCTAAGCTCTCTTAGAGAGCCCCGGGGGGAAGTATTCTGATGTTGTAGCTTGAACTTGTTACTTTGCTTGCAGAATTTATGAATATCTTGTTCCTAGCATTAAATCTTGGTTGTTGGCTATCTTGAACATTGTTGAGTGGTTGAATGCTTGAATGTTTGGTTATATTTCCTTAGCTTATGAATCTTAATTAATAGTTGCAAGAAGTGAGATTTCAACATAGGGTTTAACAACACTGTGAACATCATTTATGTGGAAGTTCGACTCTCGTTACTTCTCTTATGCTTTGTTTCTTGTGTAGAAGTTGCGTGTTTAGGTTTTCGTCGAGTTTTATTTTTGTTGGGATCTTAGTTAAGGTCTTTTTGAGAGGTTAAAAGATGGGGGGAAAGTGTTTTAAAAGGTGTAAGCAAGGAAGGGATCTTGCGGGTGTATCCGCAAGGAGCCAAAAAAGGGGCCTTGCGGCCTCCCATGCGCCCGCATGGGAGCCCGCAAGGACTGCAGGTCAGAAGACCATGCGGGCTCCCATGCGGGCACATGGGAGGCCGCATGGCTTCCAGGATGAGGCCTCGCGGCCTCCCTTGCACCCGCAAGGGAGCCCGCGAACCCTCCCGCGCTTGGGGGCCTATATATACCGATTTGAAACTCAAAGGGCTTTTATAAGACCTCATTTCCCTCTTTTTTTCTCCCCATCTTGAATCCTCATTCTCCCCTCCATTAGATCTTCATTCTTGAGCTCCAAGAAAGAAGAAAGGTGTTGATCTTCCACTCTTCTCCATTGGTGATGAATCTCCTCTAGTTTTAGCAAGATTTAAGGTGGGTTTTCTTCTCTTCTTCAATTCCTTGTTCTTTTATTCAATTCTCTTTAGATCCATGAAGAATAAGTGTGGATTTAGTATGGATCTAATGTTTAAGTGGATTTTAACCATGGATCTTATGTTTATATTTTATAGGAGTCTTGATTTCATGTTTTGGTGAAGAATGAAGGAGATCCTTCATCTCTAAACCCTTGATTTTTTTAGATCCGAACCCAATTAGGATATTCTTGATTTTATTTTGATTTTGAGGGTTTAAGAATACTATTATTGTTAATTCTTGAATCTAGAGCACTTAGTAAACCCTAGAAGTCATGAGATCTAATTTTGGATCATTCTTTCCTCTCTTGTTTATTGTTTGGGTTATGTGATTGATTCTTGTTTTTCTTGGATGGTTAATGGCTTCAAGGAGGTGGATCTAAAGGCAAGGGTAAAGATCAAGTAGGTGAGTGATCCAAGTGTTCGATCTCGCCAAGTTTGTGAGTGGGAATTGTTTAATTAAAGAGCTATGATCATGCTTGTTTGAATGTCCAATAATGAATGCCTTAAAATGAGAAATTCTTGATTTCAATGGATTCTTGAAGTGTTTCTTGAAAACTGAAATTATTATACTATATGATCTTCTTAATTCTTGATTTCATTTTAATGGACTCATGAGATGATTTCCTTGAGATCTAGAAACCATGATGTTTATGATCTTGCTTAACTATTGATTCTATTACAAAAGGCTCATGAGATGATTTCCTTGAGGCCTAGAAACCATGATAGTTTATGATCTTGTTAAATTCTTGATTATTTATATTTCATGAGGATTGGAAAAATCCTATGGTTTGAACTACATGTTTTCAAGATTTGTGAATTTGAGAATTCGATGTTCTTGTTATTTTGACCGAATAAGGGTCTATGTAAACCAAATTGAGATTCTTCATGACGTTATCGTATTTGAAATGAGTTTTCAAAGAATACTCTTGTGTTGATATTCTTGATGAAAATGACATTATTGTCGATGCTTTCACACAAGGATTTACTCTTGGATTAAAAGTTGTATTTTATGGGAATTTGTGATCTCTTGATGAGATATATGATTTTATAATGATACGTTTATGATGAGCCTACGGGTAAACTATTTGTCATCTCTTGATGAGATATATGATGTTATATTGATGTGTTCATGATGAGCCTACGGGCGGGATGGATATCCCAAATGTTTCGATGGTGACATTGGGGGGATCCCCGTCTTCTGCAGAAGCGAGTCTCCACGGACCGACCTAGTTGGGGTGGCGTGGAGTTCTCGGCTGACTAGCCCTTACAGTAGGCGCGTAGAGAACCTGAAGGTGCTGTGTTGGGTTCCGGGAGTCACCACACGGGATTCCCAACGGCCAACGCCAAGATACGCGCATCTTGGTGGCTCCCGACCTAGCCACGGCCATGGTTAGTGATGGAGGGTTTTCATAGGCTATTGATGATGCTGTCGATAGAGGATTTCCGCATGTGTTGCACTGTAAATCCTTATTTCGATGGGTTTGATCTTTTGATCTTTTAACGAGTATTCTTAACTTGAATTTTTAGTATTGAATCTCTTTACAAATGATTTTCAGAGTTGTATTGATGCCTTTCTTTGAGAAAGTTGGAAAGCTTGTTATATTGAAATGTGTATTTAAAGCATTTTGTAAGTTGTGGTTGTTAAAGATTTACATATGTTTTCGGCATATCATTCGTTACACTTGTATGAGTTAGAGCTCCATGTTCAACCCCTCACTGAGTAACTTGGTTACTCACCCATTCTTCTTATCTCTTCTTTACAGGTGTTAGCACGGCAGCAGGGCGTGAGACGTGATAGTGCTTGGCAGATCTATTCTTGCATTTACCTTCGAGTAGTGTATGATTCATAAACATTGTTGTCATGCAAAAGATGGATCCACTAGAACCTATGTTTTCGTATTTCCATTTTGGTCTTGTATAACCTTGATTAGTTCAGTCAGGACCTTAGGTTGTATGAGGTTTACACCCAGTGTTTGGGAGAGACTATGATTGTGTCCATGATCATTGATTTTGTGATTTTCGGGGATATATACCTGGTGTGAGTATATTGATCTTGTACAGGGTTGTGGTTGAATACCTTAGATTTAGAATATTACTGTTGTGATGTTAATATTGTACAGGTAACAAGTTAGCCTTGCGGCGATCTAGGGTTGACGCAGGTGCCTGACCTCCCCTGGGTTGTCGTGGCGGTAGTGTCATGGGCCGGGACCCAAGGGTCGGGGCGTGACAATTTACTTAGCACAACTAGGTTTTAGAATTGAAGATATTTCTGATAAGTACTGAGAGAGTGCAAGTTAGTGAGCATCAGGAATTCACCCCGGGGCCACGTCTCCTCCATCAAGCCAATCCTTACTTTTCCCTAGTGCATTACTTTCCCTTAATTCTCTTTCAGTCCAACCTAGAGTCAATCAAACCATTCTTCAACTGATTAGATACTAAGCAGAGCGAGAGTAGTAGAAGCTACACCAGTCCCAGTGGATACGACTACCCAACCTTTAGGGTACACTTTACTACTTATACGACCCGTACACTTTCGGTTACGCAAGGGGCGTATCAGCTTCTACCGTTACATTTTCAAAATATATAAAATTAAAAATACAAATAAAAATAAAAAAAATAAAGGAAATTCTGAAGCAAAATAATAAGAAAATAAGATACAACAAGAAAAATCCACAATTTGGCATAGTAGATTTGACACAAAATAAACAAAAATAACACTACAAACTGCAATGATTTTAGCGCATGATACAACAAAAAATATACTTTATACTTTAGTTTCCTTCTTCAAAGCCATAAGCATTATGAATAGCTCATTGATGACATTGTTCTTGTTTTTAAGTGTTTGTTTACTAAATAAAAATTGAGCTATAGCAACTAAATTTAACCGCTTATTTATAAAATACCCGTCTGATTTCAAATTGGTCACCAAATATTATTACTTCATCACATCTACAACAGCTAATTTGTATATTAGCTACAATATATATGTTTTAGCAGCAAAATTGTTTGAATTAGCTATTATAAGCAAATTATTATTTATTATTTTTTAACAATAGTTTTTATAATGGCTAATTCATAAATTGGCACTATAAAAATTAAATTTAAAATAAAATTTGGTGGCTGAAAATAATCTCCTCTACTATTTATCATTTATTAAAATCAAATTATTTCTAACAAAAAAATTTTCCGCAATATTTTATTTTAAAAAACTATTAGAGAGTTTCAGTTATTAATTATTAATTTTTAAACAATTAATAATACATCATATTAAAAAACTTCCACCTAATGAAATTATTACAAACGAATTTTAATCAATATTTTTTGAAACACTATTAATATAATGAAAATTTTTTATTAAAATTTTATGTTATAGTAAAATATAATTATTTTAATATGAAATTATCGGTTAGTGCACCATTTCTCGGGTTTATATATATATCGTATAAATTTCCGCCGGACCAGCAGATCATTCCGAGTGCGTCTCGGTGATCGAGATTAGAGAATAGAGATCTTGTTGAGAAACAATGGTGGCAAGCTGCAGTCATGTTCGCTCGAGCGCTGCCCTCTGTCCTGTCTTCAAGACCACTCCGTTTCATTTCCTTCTTGCTTCTCTTGCTTTTTCCTCCTTTCCTTCTTTGCTTTCCTTCTCACTGCCTCATTTTGCTATCAGCGTCGATCGGAGAGGGAGGAGAAATGGATCTCTGGTTGTTCGTTCAATGTCCTCTTCGTCAGTTTCTTTTGGGTCGCGGTTGGAGGAATCCATGAGGAAGACGTGGTACTCGTGACTTTTGATCAATCTCTTTCTGTGTATGCAATCCTATTGTATGGTTCTTTGGTTGGACATGGTGTGATCCTCTTGGAAATGCAGGTATTTGATGGAGGTTGTAGAGAGAAGATGGCTCAATAATCCCACACTTGTATTGATCTTGAGTGTATATATATATATATATATATATATAAGGAGAGAAATGGGTGTGTACATATTCATATAAGTATAATTCAAATATAATACATATATTCTAACATGATGATGGGTTATAAACCGAGAGTTTGTTAACAAATGACGTGTTTGGTTCGCCGAAGTGGAGACTGAAGTAACTGAAGTGAGAGCTGATGTGACACTCGCACTTGTTTAGTTCACCGAAGTAGAAGCCAAAGTGAGGAAGTGGCTACTTCCAAAACCTCACACTTCACTCTGACTTCAGGATTTTTTTTCCCGAAGTGGCACTTCAGCATTTCACTCCACCCATTTTGTAGGTTTTTATAAATATTTTATTATTTCTTTTTTTCTAATTTGTTTTATTTTTTTGTTTTATTTTTTTAATTGTTTTTAATTTTTATTTTTTAAAGTTTTGCAACAAAATTAAGATATTAATTTTATAAAATTTATATTACATCAAATATAATAAATAATTTATTTATAAACCATATTTTCATTTTTTCACTCCTAATAAAGAAAAAAAATAATTCATAATTCATCACTTCCCTCAACCAAATACATGGAACTAAAGACTTCAAAATAAAAATTCCACTTCAATCAAAATCACACTTCTAGACTTCCATCACTTCGGTGGACCACTTCCAAACCAGACACAACCTAAAGGCTGAAGTAGAGAAACAGCATGTGTCTTAATGAAAAAATCAACAAGCCGGTGGATGGAGGCAACATACTGAAGGAGAATACTGCCAGCAAGGTAATGATGACGAAGAAAGTGAAGAGTAACCTCAAGATTCTTCGTGCACTCATGAAACATTGGATTAGTGGTAATTTTGATAGCACTCTGGTTGTCACAGTAGATAGGAGCGGGAGTAGATATGGAGACACCAAAATCCATCAAAATCTGACGCAACCAAAGAACCTCCTTGGCAATAGAAGACGTAGCACCATACTCACCCTCGGTGGTAGAAAGAGCAACAGTAGATTGTTTCTTGCTTTTCCAAGAGATAAGTGAATATCTAAAAAAAATGCAGAAACCAGTGGTAGATCACCGGTTAGCAGAATCACCTGCCCAATCAGCATCATAGTAGGCACGCAGTTCAAAGAATGATGTGATGATGCGGCCGAGAAAAACAAAGATCAAGTGATAGTGCCACGGAGATAACGAAGAACCCGTAGAAGTGTAGCATAATGAGTACAGCAAGGGACACTCACAAACTGACTAAGAACACGAACAAAATAAGCAATGTTGGGTCGAGTGATAGTCAAATAGACAAGTGCTCCAACAAGCGCTCTATAACGAGTGGGATCAGTCAAAAGCTCGCCATCAGTAGAGGAGAGACGATGATGCAACTCAATAGGAGTAGAAACAATGGGATGATGCCAGATCTCCGAAAAATGTTAGAAATGTATTTCTGCTGAGACACCAAATAACCACGACGAGAATAAGCAATCTCAAGACCCAGAAAGTAACGAAGAGGATCAAGGTCTTTCATCTGAAACTCGGTGTGTAACCCTTGTTTCAAAGAAAGAATAGTATCAGTATCATCACCAGAAATAACCATATGGTCAACATAAAGAAAAATAATAGTGAGACCATGAGGCGTCTGGCGAGTGAAAAGTGCATAATCACGAGAGCTCTCAATGAATCCTAGAGCAAAAATCACACTGCAAAAATGCTCAAATAGGCACGAGGAGCTTGTTTGAGCCTATAAATAGCCCGACGAAGATGACGCACATACTGAGGAGGATGAGAAAAACCAGGAGGAGTCATATAAATCTCCTCAAAAATATCCCCATGTAAGAAGGCATTGGTCACATCTAACTGATAGAGTGGCCAGTGATGTGCTGCAGCAATAGCAATAAAAAGACAAACGGTAGTCAACTTGACTACAGGAGCAAAAGTCTCCTCATAATCAATGCCATACTCGTGAGTAAAGCCACGAGCAACAAGACGGATCTTATAGCACTCAATAGTGCCATCAGCTCCAGTCTTGATCCTATAAACCCACCGAAAACTGATAGGAGTAACACCAGAAGGAAGGAGAATGAGATCCCAAGTATGCATTCGCTTAAGAGCCCCAATTTCTTCTATTATAGCCTATTACCAATGGGGATGCTGGGCGGCCTCACGATATGACTATAGCTCATGATGAGTGTGAACTACAGTAAGGAAGGTCTGAAAGAATGGAGAGCAGGTAGAAGAGAGAGAAAAAGCATACCGAGCTGGAGGATGACAAACACGATCTGGGTGACAACGATGGACATCAGGAGCATCTTCAGGCGAGATGGGCCTGAAGGAGGAGGAGGGAGAATCACCGGAAGAATCAAAGCATGATGGAGGGTGGGTGGACGAGAAAACTATGTGTGGAGTCAGGAAGGTGACAAGAATGTCAGAGGGAACTGTGAGTGGAGTCATGGCTGCAAAAGGAATAAAAGGACCGGTTAAAATAATGGAAGAAAGAGGAGTAGGAGAAGTGGAAGGCTTAAGAAATGAAAGATCTGGAGGAGGGGAGGAAAAGAAGGGTGTGTCTTCAAGAAAGGTAACATGACAAGAAATGCGAAGATGACGAGAGGAAGAATCATAGCAGCGATAGCCCTTGTATTCAGAGTTGTAGCCAAGAAAAATGCGCATCGCAGAATGGGGAGAGAGTTTAGTTCACTCAATGGAGAACAAAAGCACGAAGCAAACACAACCAAAGGTGAGAAGATGTCAATAAGGAGGAGAACAAGAGAACAGACGCTTAAAAGGAGTAACACCAGAAAGAGTAGAGGAAGGTGTTCTATTAATGAAATAGATGGATATGAGAACAGCCTCAACACAAAAATATTGGGGAAGAGAGGAGGCAAAAAAAAGGGCATGAGTGGTCTCAAGTATATGATGATGCTTACGCTCAGCAACACCATTCTGAGCAGGTGTATAATGACAAGACTACTGAGAAAGTGTGCCGTGAGAGGAAAACAAAGGACGAAAAGATGTTGAAAGATACTCTTTAGCACCGTCAGTTTGAAGAACCTTAATTCATTTACCAAACTGAGTATGAACCATTTGTGTGAATTGAGAATAAATGGTAAATACTTCAGATCTAGAACACATAAGGTAGAGCTAGGTATAGCGAGAAAAATTATCAATGAAACTTATATAATAAGAAAAGCTAGAAAGAGAAGATGAAGGAGCAGGGCCGCAAACATCAGAATGAACAAGATCAAAAGAGAAGACAGAAAAAGAATCACTAGAGGGAAAAGGAAGAGCTGATTGTTTAGCAAACTTACAACCCATACAAGAAGATAATGAGCCTGAAGAGATAGAATCAAGATAGCATGAACTAGTTAATAGTTTCTGGCGATCATTAGAAACATAACCTAATTGAGAGTGCCAATGATCTAAAGAACAAACAGAAGCAACAATAGTAGGAGATCCTGTAGAAGGAGAAGAAGATACAGGTAGATAAAAAGACTCTAGGTGATAAAGCCGCCAACTCTACGTCCGATCCCAATTCTCTGGCTTGTAAGATGGTCCTGCAAAAAAACAATCAGAAGAAGAAAAGGTAATAGTAAAACCATAATCTATAAACTGACTGACAGAAATAAGGTTTAAAGCTAAACCAGGAACATGATAAACTGGGGGAATAGTAAAAAGAGATTGAAGGTGACTGAACTGGGTGACACGAAGAAGACTTTCGTTAGCAGTATGAATAATAGAGAATAGGTGAGTGCTAGAAAGATGAACTAGGGCAGTGGCATCCGCAGTCATATGATGAGTAGCACCATAGTCTAAAATCCATGAGGAGGAAGACATACCAGAAGCAGCAGACATAATAGAAGAAGAACTGAACTGCATGGCACGCTACATGGCATCAAGTAGCACCAGTATCGGTAGACAGCAGTGGCGCGCGGAGGACATCGGTGCTTGGCGGCAGTAGCAAGCAGAGATTGCGGCGGGCTTGAGTAGGAAAAGAAAAAAGACCCTCGTGGCGGTGATGTTAGGCAGCGCACGGCTGCTCGGGATAGCAGCAACGGTGACTCTCCAGGCCCCACCAGCGAGAGAGAGAGAGAGAGAGAAGGACGTGGTAGCGGAGCACGTCAGCGGTGTCGCCGCCGAGCGGCCTAGTTCGGAGAAATGGGCCAGGTAGGTGTTGGGGACGACGAGAGGAGTGAGCGAAGAGTGGTCAAAAAGCTCACTGGCGATGCTAGTGGTAATGAGAAGGCGCATAAAGTCGGAGAGATCCGGGTGAGCTTGGAGGATAGAGGTGACGATAATGGCGGCGGTGACGAAAGATAGGATGAGTAAAATGAAGAGATAACTGGGGTTACGTAGGGCTTGATCCGTCCAAGGTGGTTATCATAAAGTTGAAGCTTGCCAAAGATCAGAAGGCGCTGCTTGATCATAAAGCCAAAGGGCGGGCTGCTGATAAGGCCAGGTCAGAGGGGGGTGATCGGCTGTAGTGATCACCGTAGAGGAGGCCGGAGGAACTAAACCTAGGTGTCTGATACCATGATAGAGAGAAGATGGCTCAATAATCCCACACTTGTATTTATCATGAGTAGTTACATATATAGGGAGAGAAGGGGTGTGTACATATTCATACAAGTATAATACAAGTATAATACATATACTCTAACAGAGGTGAAGTCGGTGATGAAGCATCTTAGAGTGCAACCTCTCCTTATCGAGTTAGATCAGCTTGGTTAGCTGATTTCCTCTCAATTTTGATTTTAGATTATTGGCATCAATCCTGTTGTTCATCGAGAGGAATTCATATTGCTCCTTAATTGGCTTTTGAATTGACTTAATGCATTGATAGACTGGATGGATTTGTTTCAGCACCCCATGGTCCATAGCTACAGAAGTTGTTCGAGCAGATCACAGGACAGTTCCTGTTCCTAATGTTTTTATTGGTAAGTAACTGCTTTGAGTTTTTTTTTCCTAAGTTTATATTGGATGTGGATCTCTTTATAGCTTGAGTTCTCAATGCTTGTTAGAAGTCATTGGATGAAATATTTCTTGCATCTGTAATGATATAGCATGATCATATACTTTTGTATTTGATAAAGCTATATTTAGAAATAGAAGAATTAGTAATCATCTGAGCAAGTTCTCAGTCCTTTTTCGATAGACTTATGACATTTTATTTTCCCTGGCCATTTCTTTAATTACTCATAATAAAGGATCAAATCAATACATATTCCATATTCTACACCCTGTGAATGCATGAGGATTTGAGTTATGGTGCTTATGTCCTCTTCCTAAATTGTGTGGAATTGTATTTGTTTCAAAACTAGCCATTAATCTTATTCTACTCCAAATTGTGTGCTTATGCCATTAATTTTTTTCTTCTCACCATAGTTAGCTAATAAGCTCATCTATGTGATAAGTTTCGGATCTTTTTTGTATTTGCTACCATTACTTCTGCACTTTGACGCTGCATTTCTGCAGATTTTCTATAAATAACTTTATAGTGTGATGGATCCACTTGATGCTCTAGCAATTCCATGGATACACCTTCTTGTGTTGCTGGTTTTCCTTTTATATTATTCTGGATCTTCTTCTTCATTCATTTAATTTTCTCACATTAAAAAGACACTCTTTACATTCATGCTATGGACATAGTAGTATTGGAATGAAAGCCATGTGATTTTTGCTGTAATAACAGATAGATACATTCCATAGACATTTACTATAGGTTCTCCTTATTCCCCAATTTGAATATTATTTCTTTCTGCGATTTTTAGCCAAATGATAAATCTCAAATGCTGTGATTTTGTCAACTCCTCATTATGAAGTATCAATATATTAGGCATCTATCATATTAAGATCACCATTATACACTTAGCATGAGGTTTTAGGAAAAGGAATGTGATTTTATGTGTGTAAGGGCTTCAAATTAATTGCATGAACATCCCATGAGTCATAGTACAAGATTGATACATAGCCACTCATGTTAAGATATTGTTGATGGTCATTTAGCTTTGCTTATACTCATTTGCTTATTTTACCATATGGCCATTATCATCTCCCTTTGTTAAATGGGATGAATAAGAGTGGTTTCCTTGAAAAACAAATATTATTAATAATTATTAATTATCATACACTTGTTATTTTGTGATTTGGATAATCTTTGTGTAACAATACAGTTCTATGCCACCTTCAAGGAAGAGCTTCTTTGAATAATGAAGGTCATTCATTTACACAGGTATCTAGTTTGAAGTGTTTATGCATTATTCATTATTGATAATCTTAGAGAGCCACCATGTGATAATGTAAGAGATAATCTCTTATACGAAGGACGATCTCATGTACCCTTGTCCAAATTGTTGGTGCATTCCTAGAATCAGAAAGGGAAACTAAACAAAACAAGTGACAAAGTGGCAGAGAAGAGAGCAGGTAACATGATTTGAAGGATGCGTGGATTGATCTAGTAGTGTTGATGAGGGTAGGGATGATGACCATAGAGTAACTGCATTCTCTTGCTATTTGCACCAAAGGTCAAACCCTATCATCTTGTTTCTTTGAGAATTCCATGAACTCTGGCATTCCTTTGTTTTCTCTTTCCTTTTGGGCATAGTTTGATGTTTGATTTGTTATGCATGCATGGTTGTGTGACTAGATAATAATATATTAGTATTTAATCTTATAGAGTTTGATTGAGGAAAGAAATGCAGAAGGTAGGGTTATTGCGACACATTTAATGTAAAAAATTAAGGATTTCTCTACACGAATCATGGGGGTTAGGTTGTAGATGTTACTCACTACACCCTTTTGATGTTTATATTGAGAAAAAGAGAATTGAGAAATAAGGCAGGGATCCACGCAAGCTATGATGCTGCAATTCCTATTTTCGTGCTTTCTTTTAGTCTTTAGAGTTAGGACTTGTTGGTGTTGCACTGTGATCAATTTGGTAAAGACTAGCAATCTGCAATTTGGTAAAGACTAGCAATCTGATATCATGATGTTTGCCCATTGTCAATCACTTCATGCAGTGAAATTCATCAATTATTTAGACTTATGTTAAGGAGGAACCAATTCTTTACTAGGTTTGTTGCTTCATGGGATCATAATTTCAGGTTCACTGGCATCACAAAGATTAAATGAATGAATGAGAAGAGATGAAAAATAAAATAGCTCAAACCAATTGCTGATATTATAGAAGCATTTACACTACTACTGATTGTAAAATATATGGCCGTTCCATTGATTCGGAGAGTAAGAAAAAGTATTAAATATGCATCATGGGAACTATACTTAAATCAGAAATTAGTAACAAATTAATGCTTGAAAGTTCTATATATCTGATCCACTATCACAACAGTTCCAGTCCCTTTGTACCAATAGGATTCTTTCCTGAGGATCCTCATCTGTAATGAATAGCATGTTCCATGATATTGTATTAGACTAGTATTGTGTGCCACCCACGTGGCATTGTGAATGACGTCCTGGTGAGTGTCGGGGACCTTGTGTTTCGGCCAACTTCATGATCCTGGACATACACAAAGACATGGAGTTCCCCATCATTCTAGGACGACTATTCTTGACGACGTCCTGTGCTTTACTAGATATCAAAGATGGGAAGATGACACTCAGGGCCGGAAATGAGGAAGCAATGTTCAAGTTCGCGGATGCAATGAAGCATCCAAAGGAGGTCGATGACACCTCTTATGCTCTAGATGATACTGAACTTATTGCCTGTGATTGTGTACAGGAGGTATTAGAAATCATCCATGAGTACTTGGAGGAACTGGAGGAGAAGAATGGAGGACTTGCCCTGGAGGAGGAACCCCCAAAGAGGTCCCCGCGACCTAAGGTAAAGGGTTCACCCCAATTGAGGAAAGATAATGGCCATGAAGGACCATCATGGAAGAAGACTTGGAAGAAAGTTTATTCCAAGGCGACCACCATGACTCCCACTGCGAAAATGAGGTAAAACCCTCATTTTTGATTGACTTAGGTGCGCATGATATCGAGTCTTTGCTCTCGCTGAACCTACCTGGGAGGAGTACGACCTTAAGTCAAAACCTGGGTGGTAAGACGTATTTCTTTGAACCTCTATGATGCTAAGTGTAGGTATGTCAAGCATGTGACACTAAACAAGTGCCTATAGGGAAGCAACCTAACTTTATTTTATCGTATTTCTTGTTGTTTGGCTTGTTTTGCTTTATTTCCTTAGTTTTGTGTCTTGTACATTAGCGTGTTTAATTTTTATTTTTGTTGCTTCATGAAATTTTCAGGGTGTTCTGGGAGTCGTGCTAGCAGTATGAGGCCCGCATGGAAGGGATAGAGTGATGTGTTCACCTGCAAGTGTATGGGTCATTATGTAATACCTTGTGCCCAAGCACGGTATGCCTCTGGAACAAGAAGCTACTATTACCCCTTTATTGCCTATTTGCTAACCTAACAATCGATTTGAGTGGTGATTATCTACTAACTAAAGAAAATAATAAATGAAGGCTAATGGTTAACGAGAGACGGAGGTAGAAAATCAATGAGAGCAAGAGGCCACGGATGTGGATCCCCTTGGAGGGTAGTCATGTCACTAGAATGATAATAAAAGATTGCAATGTTGGTTTGGACCAAGAGACTTCTTAATTAGATTAACTCCAAGTCTCTTTGTGATTAATTCCTAATCCCATATGAGTGTTGATCGGAATCTCTTCCTGCTCAACTCCTCCTATGATTGCGCTACATTCAAAGAAGTCTCTAACTAGGTATGAACCTAATTCTAGATTTACACCTAAGTGTCGAAGGACTACCAACACCCAAATCCCTCGGCGTATGGTACATCGAAACCCCTTCTAATCTATCTAAGATCTAGTACAAGTGAGCATCCTGAGTCTACAAGTACAACTCATACAAGAATTACAGAGGTCTCCATATGTAATTCAAGGTATTAAGGCAAGATAGATTAAATCACAAGCCAACCAAATACATTAGAAAAAAATAAATCATTGAATATACATGCTCCCCCTTGAGGGTTTAGTGAGCCATCAAGTCCAAATCACAATAAATGTGCATAAAACAGCACTCATAAACCATAATGAAACACTTCCTTGTCGAATGATGATGAGGAATGAACCTTTTCTTGAGCTTTTGGTCTCTCCTTACAATGTTCAAGCCCTTCAAAGGTCGTCGACATGGTTCTGGCGAAGGATCTTCCAACTGACGATTTCCCCCTCGAAGCTGCAAGCCTTTGATCCCTAAGAACCTAAGAAATCGCCTCTAAATTAAGCTATTTTGCGAGCTTTCTTCTTCTTCTTCTTCTTTGGTGGCCCAAAAGTTCTCTTTCGAGCTATTTGATTTGGCTAGAAGTTTGAGAATTTTTTTTCTTTCTTTTCCCTACGACTGTGAAGATTTCTCACGGGTGCTACAGTAACTGCTACAATAAAACACTACAGTGCCGTAGCTCAAAATTTGCTTATTTTTTGCTCAAATTGTGTCTTCAAGTTTCCTAAGGTTTCTTCATTCTCTATAAAGCAAATAATACAAGATTAAGCACAAAACAAGCATCGATTTTATAAAACTTGCATACTAAGTGTATAAGAAATATACAAGAAAAAGAGTACATTTAGGCAATTATCACAGAGCACCATGTGGCCTGTCTGCGGCCCCACGGCAACCGCACAACCTTATAGTTGTGCCGTGCAGCCTGCAATAGGGGCCACATGGTGCTCGCACAAGAAAGCTAGAAGGGTGTGCGGCCTGTCGTGTAGGCCATAGGGCAGCCCGCACAGGTCGGGCTTTAATCCTTGCAGGATGCGTGCAGCCCCGCCCCATGCAGGCCCCACGAGAAGTGTCTACAGCTCCCCATCTCTTTTTCCATCTTTTAAAGGCCCTTTTTCTCATCTCCAACCTCATTTTCTTCTTCAAAATTCCACACTTAGAGCTGAAATTTTAAAGGAAGATCAAGGAAATTTGTATTTTACAAGCTTTTCTTTGCCGATCTACCATTTCCACTCGAGTTCCGTCGTTATTAAACCATATTTTCTCCAAAATTTGGTATGCTTTTCCACTCCTCTTTCTTTGATTTTTCTTGATGCAAATGATGAGAAATCCATGGTATGTGGTAGATTACGGGTTATATGTGAAAAATCTCGAATTTATGCATGTAAATACAAAACTATACGCTTGGTTGGGTTGTTTTTGACCCAACCCACGCGGCGTGCAGCCTACACGCAGACCGCATGCCACGGGTGGCAGGCACGAATCGGCCCACAATGTTGGTTTTGTCAATATTTTATTTTTTGTGTGTGTGTGGGGGGGGGGCGGTTTGCATAGTGATGAGTGCATTTTATACATATATTTTATACATTTTATACCTATTATTTTCTTGTCATTTAGCCATTATTTTCTAGTACGGTGCCATTTGAGGTATTATGTGTTAAGGGTGCAAATATTTAGGTCTCGGAACAGTTATAAATGGTTTGGAGAGGATTTCATAACAAAAGAACCTAAAGTGCAGTTCGTCAAGGCAAGCACGGCCCAAGCATGGGCGTGCTTCTCAACCGTGCACTTCACAGGTGTCTCAAGAGAAATGGACTCAAAAGCACGGTTTTAGTTCTCAGAGCACTGCTGCACAAATGGAAGCATGGCCTAAGCACGGGTGTGTTTCGAGCCGTGCACTTTACGGCCTTGCGAGATTTCAGAAAAATATTGTAGCAAAAGTACTGTAGCAACCGAAAACTCAGAAACCCAAAATCTGCACGGGCTGAAGTGATAGTCGCCGGGCACGTCGCTAAAAAGCGGGCACACGGTTCCCCAGCCGCAAGTGCACGGGTCGTTAAGTAATACCTCTTGCGCGAGCACGAGAGGCTCGTATTCCCTAGGGTCCCGAGATCTACTATTACTTTCTCTTAGGTTAGCTGTTTAATTTGATCAAACAAGGGTTTTGTTATAACAAAACTAAGTATGAAAACAAATCAATAAAAGTGATCAAGCCAACAACAAACAATAAGCATGTAGAGGGAAAACAAGTATCACAGATAAGGCCCCAGGCAAGGATTCCCCCGGGAAGAACACAAGTATGGATGATAAAATAAATAAATAATGCATGCATGGTTTGTAACAAGTTGGTCCATTTAGACTCGGAAGTCGACTACCCCGTAACCTCCGTAGTGTAGCCCTAATCCAGTACAAGTTCCTTTGTCCAAAAGATACTCACACGATGTCATTGGGATTAAGGAGCCTTGGTTAGAGTTATCTATAAGCAATTTCGCTAAGATAAACTCTACAACCTACGGAAGGCTACCGGCACCCGGAACCTCCGGTGTACAGGTACAATGAATCCCTCTTCATACTCAGTGGATCTAATGCAAGAGCGCACCTCGCACAACCAAGCACAATCAATAAGATGAAATGCAGAGTTCTCATGCAAATCACTACAATTAAGTACACAAAGTATGAAACCAAATGACAAACCATGCATTCATTGAATTAAAAGTACAACATCCAATACAAGTATTCCTCCCAAGGTTCGCCGGTTGCCCGGGGGCCTTGGGAGGTTTAGTTTGACATGAATAAGAAGGAAAGTTCAAACAATAAAGAGTACATCAACAAAAGCACTAAGAACTCACTCTTGAGCGTGTCGACTAGGTTTCATAAAGAAACTTGCTGAATCCGCGTCAGCAAGCTCTAGGATGAAGATCTATGCGTTCTTCCCTCTTCTCCCACTTGATTCCACTCCAAAATAACCTCCTCCAATGAATATTTGAGCGTGGGGGTGCTTGGAGGCACCGGTGGCAAGATATCTCTCGAAAAAAAACCCTAGAAACCCTTTTAACCCCGAGCCGTGTGTGGCCTGGTGTGCGGGCCGCACACCCTTCTGCCAAGGGTGTGCGGGGCCGCACACAGGCCCGCACAGGGCCTGAAAACGAGCCTGAATAGGCCTGTTTCATGTAGGAGTGTCCGAATGACATCCAGAGCTCGTTTAACCTTCGTTTCTTCGCTCCTTGGCCTCGATTTTCATGCTACAAATGCTCCTCCAACCGTAGACTACTCATAGATGCCCTGAAATAGAAAAACATGAAAAACACATCAAAAGGCACCGGTTTCATTCAAATAATGCATGAAAGTACAAGTAATTCACCGTTACAAAATGCTGCATTTAGACACTTATCATGAAGCACGAGCTAGAGCACAGGTGTGCACAATTAAGCACGGCGTGCGTGCATTGAGAACTCACTTTTTTAAGCTCAAAAGTTAGGGTTTCAAGGGGACTTCTTCTGGATTTTTCCTTCCCTTTGGGGGAGGCGGCGGAACAGGAGAGGGGCATACCTTCAGGCCCAGATCTGGATCGAGAGATCATCGTGGGAGTGGAGAAACATTTGCAAGATCATCATCGGACGTTCTCCGATGAAGATTGTGAAGCAAGAAGGGAGTTTATGAATTCATCATATTCTCTTGTTGTTTACCTTATGTTTCTTGTAGAACCATGAGGAGCTAACCGTTCTCTAGTGCCCTGAATTCATGAACTTGGTAGATTTTGTACTTGAATGCTTTTGGTGTAATATTTATGGAATCTCTTATTCTGTGTTAAACCTTGTGTTGTATGCTTGATGAGTGGTTGATTAGCAAACCTTAAGTGTATTTCGATGCTTGTTGATCCCTTAGCAATCACTTTAGTGATTGTCCTCTCAAGGATTAGAACCCGCGTAGTGCCCTTAATTTCTTATCGCTCTTCGTCACCATAGCTGCAGCAAGGCTTTTAGAACACTTAGAAATCATAAGATATACCCGATAAACCTTGCAAGAATTTGAGTACAATTGACACCAAGGGATTGATCTGGAGCACTATTCCCTATCACTGATCTCTCGTCACCTGAACGCTATCTCTCCCCCTCATTCCCTTATTCTCTTTACTTTTGTTGTAATTAGTTTTTAACCAAAATTATTGAGTCAACTAGATATTAGAAATTCGACGAGTATCGAAAGCTGTACCAGTCCCTATGGATTCGACCACCTGACCCTATCGGGTGCATTATACTACTTGTACGACCCATGCACTTGCGGTATACAAAGGGCGTATCAAGTTTTTAGGGCCGTTGCCGGGGACTGGCAACTTTTGAGAAAGTTTTCATTTATAGTAATCTAGTCATTTTTCTTTACTTCTGTATATATTTCATTCAGCTATTCTTCTTTTGTTTGTTTTGATTTTTGATTATTTTTTTTGCAGGCACTCTCTACCTCAAGAGGGTTAAGATATGGAAGAATTGCTAGCAGCCTTGGGACACCATCATTGTTCTTCTTCTTTTGACCATCATCCGAATTACCTCCATCCAGAGCCAAATTTGGGGGATCTGTTATCTCAGTTTGCGCAAATACCAGTAATGCTGAGAGTTTCCATGGTGATTGCAGCCTAGAAGAGGTTGTATCCGCTTATCAAGAAAAATCATTACAATGGGAATGCACAATAAATTCATGGGATCCAATCTACCCAGTGAATCAAGAAGAGATACAGAGTCTGGAACAAGTCATGCCGATGTCAATGGAGGCGATACAGGATACCACACAGGTCGTAGAGGAAAATTATGACCAGTGGACAGTGTTGCAAAACCCTAAGGAAGACCTCTAAGTCACTTCAATTCAAGGTAATTAGGGGGATGATAACAGAAACAATAGCTCAAACAGAGAATTCCCAATGATTGGAGTGGAAGAATGTGTTTCTGAGTTTGAAGATAGTATTGAAAACACATATACTGTGAGTGAGGAGGATAGATTTGATGATATGGATCATAGCAAAGAGGACAGATTAAAGTCTTCCATTGAAGATCCACCATAATTATAACTGAAAGAACCACCTTTGCATTCTGAGTATGCCTTCCTAGATGGAGATCTTAAGCTCCCAGTGATGACATTATCCTAGCTCTCAGTAGAGCCTCAATTTGATAATAATAAATGTTTGAATGAGAAACATGTTTATGAGGAGGAATCTGTAGAAGAAGGTTTGCCAAAGCCATGTCTTTTTCAAGTTGAAAAGGTAAATGAAGCAAACCCCAAGTCAATAAAACAAGTAGTCTTCCTTGGAATTCATCAACCTACAAAACGGGTGTGCTCCTCCCGGCTAGTAATTGCATAGCTACTCCCATTAAAGTAAAAACTTACTTGCCGAGGAAAAACACTTGTTGGAGGCTCCACCCATCTTACTTTAGGCCTCCAAGGAAACAGATTGGGTTGGGAATTGTCCAGACTTTACACAAGTGGGTCCTTGGATGGTGAAAATTTTCTACCCAATTCTTCTATAATTCCCAAAATCTCTTTCTTGCATTTGGTAGGTTGATCAATTCCAAATAAAAATGTGTGTTCCATAACCATGGGACTTGCTTTTTCTCGTAAAATTTCAACTTTGAAAGGACATGATTTCAACATGCCCATGAACACATTCTCCATCCAAGCAGTCCTCACTCTCAAAGAAAAGTTCTTCTTCCTCTTCTTTAATTTCTGCAGCATTATAATCATTCAGCTCCACAACATCATTAACATTCGGTGCCTCATCATTTCCGTAAGGAACTTGTAATGCTCGCTCAAATTCTTCTTCTTGTTCCTTAGCAAGTATGTCAAGAATCTTTCCTATTTGATGTTCAAGGTTCTTGATGGAGATCTCTTGACATCTTAATGTATCCTCCATATTTTGGAAACGGGCATTAGATGCTTGGATGAATTGGGCTAATACATTTTCTAACAGAGTTTCATCCTCTTCAAGTGGGTCATCCATGTCAAATTCTTCTAGAGGTGTTTCCCATTGTTGACTGTCCATATTCCATGAGATATTTGGGTTGAACCTTTCACTCAGATGATGTAAGCAGTAATCTGGATTACTTCAATGTTGCGCTACAGAAATTCTATCAAGCTGCTCATTGAGAGTTTCAAATTGAATGAACAAGGCTGAAATCGGATCAACCATCAGCCCAGTGCCTTGCAAGAAAGGCAACAAATAAAATCAAACAAAAATAAATCAAAAGATTAAACAAAAGAAAATAATTCAGAATGGCGAAAGAAGATACAGTGAAATAGACAAAAACAAAAATGAAAAGAATGGATAGATTAACAAATTATTGGCGTTCCTAATATCTTAGCTCCCCGGCAACGGTGCTAAAACTTTGGCACGCCCTTTGCGTCACCGCAAGTGCACGAGTCGTCAAGTAATAAAGTGGACACGGTGAAGGGTCGGGTTGTCAAACCACAGGGAGCAAGAATACTAGTACTAACTTTAGAAGATGAAATCTAGCCTGATTAGAATGATCGAGAAACAAATTAAGTAAAGCTTAATATATTAAAAAAAAGAGAGAGCACGATGAAACAAGAGATCAGAAACTATTGAGAATAATGGGAGTACTTGGATAATAATCCTTTAGGGTTTTAACAATGAGGTACAAAATCCTACATATACTTCTCACTTGAATAAATTGAAGCTGACTAGAAATGTGACATCTTAACGGGTTTTCACCACACGCTAATTACTAGAATCTAACGGGTTTTCACCGATGCTAGTTCTTAAGAACTAACAGAGTTTCACCGCACGCTAGTTTCGATCACTAACGGGTTTTCACTACACGTCAATAGCCATTCAACATGCAATAAGAATTGAATCATGCATTTCAATAATCAAACTTTATAAACAAATAAGAGTAAGAAGTACCATAGAATCTATTACAAATCCCTATGGTTTCAAGTCCAAGCTCCCAATGGGGCTTTAGCTCATTTGAAATACAAAACAATTGAACAATTAATCACAAGTATAGTCATAATGTGCAATTAAACAACACTTCCTCAAGAATCAAGAATAGATGAATCAACGTGAAGTTCCTCTCGACATTGATGGAATAATGCTTCTTGACCCCGATGATGTCCTAAAAGTTGATGACGATGATGATGATGAGCACCGGCAAGGGTTCCTTCTCTTGATCGAGTGATCATTGCCCTTGACCTCGTAGCCATCGTGTCCTTTCCTTCGGCCCTCTAAATCGCCGCCCAAAGGGCGGTTGAAGACTAGAAAAGAAGACCCCTCAAAAGCCCTAGTTTTTGGCTTTTATAACTTAAAAATCGGGGGTTCTTACGGCCGTAAGTGGTCCTTACGGCCATAAGGATGCCCATAACCTCCCCGTTACGCCTGTAACATTGTTATAAATAGTGATTTGCTATAGCGTTATGAACAATAACTGCTACAGTGCTCCTTACGGGCGTAACAGTGCTCATAAGCTTCTCGGGATGGACCTTACGCCCGTAACATGCCCGTAATAGTGGTTGTGAACAGTACATTGCTACAGTGCTTCACTACAGTAACACCCGTAAGCGGGACCTTAAGTCCCTCTGAAAACACTATCTTTCTCCCAAAATTAGCTTAAATCACCTCGAACTTGTTCCTCTCGATCTATATGTCTTCATTCTAGCCTGAATATAAAATAGAAGCGAATTAAATATCAAATTCAATTATGTATGCAACAATTACATGGAAAGTGCTATAAATAATAATTATCAGATACATTCATTCAAGCACTTATCACTTATGGGCGTGCACTTTGCAGGAATTGATAAGATAGAGGATTAGGAAGAAGCACGGTCATGAGCACGCCCATGCTAGTGACCGTGCTCCCTAGAACATGGTCGTTCTCTTCATTTCTTGTTCATTGCTGATTTCCTGTAAATTGCACGGGTGAAAGCACGAGACAAAGCACACCCATGCTCCCTTCCCTTTTCAAACCTACTGTTTTATTTTAGGAACAATTTTTGTGCTGCTAATCCGGAGTCAGAAGAGTGTGATGCCTCTGACTTAGAAGATGAATATGACTCAGAGAACAAGGGAAGCCTTTAGAACGGTACTGATACCATCGGTTCTGATGACCCTGATACCACTGAATTTGAGTTTGATCGAGCACCACTGCCAATGAGTTCTTTGTTTACAGTTAGCAAGAGGAGCCTTTGTGAAACTGGTTTACTTTCCCTTACTAGTTGTTATTTTCTTGTGTTTGGTTTATTTTGATTTTTTGTTTTTGAGCTTCACTTGTGTACCCTTCTTACTTTACAGGATATATGCTGACTGGAGAATGAGTGAACTGTTCACATTGAGAATGGCATCATCACTCTCCGTGTCCAGGAAAGCCCTTCTAACTCTCCTCAATTTTATTCAAATTATCCTCTTTGGCATTTATTTTTGCATGTATTGATTACATTGAGGATAATGTAATGTTCAAGTGTGGGGGAGGGTTTCTTTGTGTATTATGATGATGCATGACTTAGGATGATTTGTAAATTTTTGCTAGGGAGACAATGAGTATGTTAGTGTGCATTCTTTGAACTTAAGGATAAACTCACTCTTACTTTGGAAGCCCAAGTTTGATCACTTCACCTAATTTTGTGCAACCACTTTGTTTAGAAAAGAGCCTAGTTCTAGACCTTTGAAGATTGAAAATTTTGACTCCGAAAGAAAAAAAAAAATGAAAAGTCGGATCCCTTTTAGGATGCCCTATCGAATTTTGGATAATAACATGCAAGATGATAGAGAGAGAGCTATCACCTTAAATGAAGTGAAAGCCGCATCTGAGTAGTTGGATCCTAGGCACCATAAATGTCATTTTTGATGACCTACCGGGTGAAATGGCTACTTTTAGGGTGTATGAAGCTACTACCCAGTTTAGGAGTCAGTTGCTGAAAATTAAGGTCGTCATAACCAGACCTTTTCAAAAACACATGGGGCGCACTCTTTTAGGTCACACACACACACGGGAAGTATAGAGTAAGAGTGAAACTTTATATAAGCCTTTAACTGAGATATACACTTGCTACTTAGAATCTCCCTTAATCCTAGAAACTTCTTATCTCTCTGAGATCAGAGGTCATGCACTCATCCTTTTATTGTTAGTTAAATTTTTGCTTGAGGACAAGAAATGATTCAAGTGTAGGGGTATTTGATAAGTGCATTTTATACATATATCTTATACATTTATACCTATTATTTTCTTGTCTTTAGCCATTATTTTTCTAGTACGGTGTTATTTGGGGTATTATTGTTAATCGTGCAGATATTAAGGTCCTGGAACAGTTATAAGTGGTTTGGAGAGGATTTCATAACAAAAGGACCTAAAGTGAGGTTCGTCAAGGCAAGCACGGCCCAAGCACGGGCGTGTTTCTCAGCCGTGCACTTCACAGGAGTCTTAAGAGAAATTGACTCAGAAGCACGGTTTTAGTTCTTAGAGCATGGGTGTGCAAATGGAAGCACAGCCTAAGCACGGGCGTGTTCAGAGCAATGCACTTTACGGTCTGGCGAGTTTTCGGGGAAAATACTGCAGAAAAATACTGTAGCAGAAGTACTTTAGGAAAAATACTATAGAAACCGAAAACTCATAAACCCGAAATCTGCACGGGCTGAAGCACGGGCTAAAGCACAGGCGTGCAGAATTAAGCACGGCCGTGTTTGCATCGGGAACTGACTTTTTTAAGCTCAAAAGTTAGGGTTTTAAGGGGACTTCTTCCAGATTTTTCCTCCTCTTTGGGAGAGACAGCGGAACAAGAGAGGGGTGCAGCTTCAGGGGCCAGATCTGGATCGAGAGATCATCGTGGGAGTGGAGGAACATTAGCAAAATTATCACCGGACGTTCTCCGGTGAAGATTGTGAAGTAAAAAAAGGGAGTTTATGAATTTCATCTTATTCTCTTGTTGTTTACTTTATATTTCTTGTAGAACCATGAGGGGCTAACAGTTATTCTGTACCCCGGATTCATGAACTTGGTAGATTTTGTACTTGAATTCTTTTATTGCAATATTTATGGAGTCTCTTATTCTGTGTTAAACCTTGTGTTGTATGCTTGATGAGTGGTTGATTAGCAAAGCTTAAGTGTATTTTGATGCGTGTTGATCCCTTAGCGATTACCTTAGTGATTCTCCTCTCAAGGATTAGAACCCGCGTAGTGCCCTCAATTTGTTATCGCTCTTCGTCACCATAGCTGTAGCAAGGCTTTTAGAACACTTAGAAATCATAAGATGTACCCGATAAACATTGCAAAAATTCGAGTACAACTGACACCAAGGGATTGATCCAGAGCACTACTCCCTATCACTGATATCTCGTTACCTGAACCCTGTCTCTCCCCCTCATTCCCTTATTCCCTTTACTTTTATTGTAATTAGTTTTTAACTAAAATTATTAAGTCAGCTAGATATTAGAAATTCGACAAGTATCGAAAGCTATACCAGAGTACCAGTCCCTGTGGATTCGACCACCTGATCCTATCGGGTGCATTATACTATTTATATGACCCATGCACTTGCAGATACTCAAAGAGCGTATCACATAGGTTTTCTTGATTTGAGTTAGACTTAATTTTTTACATTTTCGAATTGTAGGACAATATCCAATAGATAAGCTACCCAAAAATTGTCGCTATAGTATAATAGGCATAGTACCAATAGAAAGTAAAAGATCAAATAATGCAGTTACAAACAATTGTTGCTATTCTGTAGCAAAATTCTTTAGAGATATATTATGAAGTACAAAAGGTAAATGGAATGGAATAGAAGGAGAAAAGTGTGGGAATTACTTGTGTGGGTGAAAAGTCAAAGATACGATTTATAATGAATGGTTAAGCAAAAACGCATCACATAAGGGATTTTGTGGACTAAATAAAAATATGAATTTAATTAATTTTCAAAACCCATCTGCTTTATTTATTTGCAAAAAAAGGAATTGCACATTATTCTTTACTTGTTAGCAAATTCAAAAATTCATAAGAATAATTTTTTCTTGCTACGAAGATACTTGCTATCTTTGAATCTTATCCTTAAACTTTGTTATGAAATCCTTATTTTATTTTGTATTAATTACATTTTGTGTAATTATTTATGATACATGATTGATAGCTCATGAGTATAATATAAACACAACAATCAATAAAACAATTTTTCCCTACTACTCCCCTCACAATATTTCCAATTTTACCACATATCTATATAGGCCTGTCAAAATCCAACACGACACGATTAACCGACACAATTAACCTTTGATTAAACGGGTTTGGGTGAGGTCTTAACGGGTTCGCGTGTTAAACGGGTCCACCCATCTAACCCGTTTAATAAACGGGTTGGGTTCGGGTGAGAGTCATGCTAACCCATTTAATCCGTTTAACCCGTTTAGGTTATAAAATTACTAAAATATTAAAGTCAAAATAATAATACTATAGGGAAAAAAAAGCCTTAAATAAATAAATAAATGGTTAATTGGGTTATCGTGTTAAATGGGTTAAATGGGTCGTAAACAATTAAATGGGTTAAACAGTTTACCGTGTCAACCTGCCCTGACCCAACCCAACCTAACTCGTTTAAATAGTAGACGTGTTAAACGAGTCGTGTCGTGTTACCCATTTAATAAACGGGTCAGGTTCGGGTTTTGATTTTTTTACCCGTTTATTAAACGGGTCGGGTATGGGTTTCCATTGTTTTCACCCGTCACCCGTTTAACCCATACCCATTTAACCCGACCCGACCCGTTTGACACCCCTATATCTATATATAAGTCAAATACCCAAAATGGTCCCTCTACTTTTCTCTCTCTTCCCTTTTAGTCCCTCTACTTGAATTTGATCTTTTAAGTCCCTATACTTTTCAATTCAGGCCAATTTGACCCAAGCCGGGAACGTCGTCAACAACACCGTTTGATTCAGCTGACGTGGCAGTCCAGCGTGTACCTGGGTAAGTTATCGGATCCGGATCCGGACATCACACCCGGATCCGACAAACCCAAAGAGCATTCCTCACTGATCCTCTCCCTCATCCCTTGCCCTACCTTACCCTACCGGAAAGCCATGTGGCAGTCCAGTCTCAGCCTCCGCTTCTTCTCCCCCCCGGCGTGCGCACTGCCAACACCGCACATCTCGTCTTCCCCACAGTCCTCGTCTTCAAACCCATCCAAAATCGCTGGAAAACCTACCAAAAAACCATCTTTTTTTTATTCATTCATTCACGCATTTCATCAAACACAAGACGTGCGAAATCAAAAAGGACTAGTTTTGAGAATACAATCAGAGCTGGAAAGCCTCTTCATGGCTGGTTATCTTCAAAGAGATTGAGAGAAAGAGAGAGAGAGAGAGAGAGAGAGAGTCTGGTGTTGAGTTGGAGAAGAGATGGTGTGGATGCGTATGAACTTAGAAGAGGATTGGGGACTCCGACAAGAAGAGCCATGAGAGGAGCTTTGTGGAGGGGCTCTCGGCCCCCTCCACCTCCACTTCGCTCCTCTTCTCCTCAGCTTCAGACGCCATTAATTCAGCATAAACAAAGAGAAAGACATAGAGAGAGAGAGAGAGAGAGAGAGAGAGAGAGATTTGAAGTTCAGTGCGAGCTCAGAGGAAGAGATACTGAGGTTGACTACACGCTGGACTGCCATGTCATCATGGTTTAGTAAAATATAACCCACGTGAGGGCCACGTCAGCTGAATCAAACGGTGTTGTTGACGACGTTCCCGGCTTGGGTCAAATTGGCCCGAATTAGAAAGTAGAGGGACATAAAAGATCAAATTCAAGTAGAGGGACTAAAAGGGAAGAGAGAGAAAAGTAGAGGGACCATTTTGGTTATTTAACCCTATATATACAACTCTATCAATTTTATTTCACAACATTCAATATTTTTATCTTTTAAATTACATAAAAAGAGTCAAACTAGTTTACCAGCATTGTTTTCAAAACAAACCAAGTGAAATCTTAAATCAAAAGAAACATATTTGTGTGAGTCACCAGAAATAAGTAAATGGACCTGTTATTGGTTTTGGAAAAGCCATCAACACCTGTATCTACCATATGAAAAAAAGAGAAATACTTGAAAAAATGAAAACAATTGCATACTCACAAGTCTAACAAGGTGTTGAAGCGGGAATCAAGGTGAACCACAACCATTTAAGGGCCGTTTGGGTCCCGAATTAGGAATAGAAAGGAGTAAGGGAGTAATGAAAATAAAGAGGAGTGGAAGAGGATTAAAAATAAAAGATGTGTTTGGTTGGTAAGGTATGAGAGGGTAGTTCTTTGGGAATGAGAAAGTAAAAGAAAAAAATGAAGTAACTTGATTTTTATAACCTATTTTATATAAAATAAAAGTTAGGTTTAATAACGACTATTTTTAATTATAAAATATTTTGAATATCATTATTTTTAATTTTATAATTAAATATTTGAATTATATTCACTTTTAATTATTATTTATTATTAAAATAATCTATTGAATTATTATTTGATTTATATTATTATTTTAATTATTAATTATTATTATTTGAATAAAATTATTATTTTAATTGTTAGTTGTTATTATTTTACTTTAATTATTATTTATTATTAAAATTATTGATTTAATTATTATTTGATTTATATTATTATTTTAATTATTAATTATTATTATTTTAATAAAATTGTTATTTTAATTGTTAGTTATTATTATTTTACTTTAATTATTATTTATTATTAAAATTATTTATTTAATAATTATTTGAGTTATATTATTATTTTAATTGTTAATTATTATTATTTGAATAAAATTGTTATTTTAATTGTTAGTTATTATTATCTATTTAATTATTATTAGTATTAAAATTATATATTTAATTATTATATTAATTAATTATAGCTTTACTTATTAAATAAGGGACAAATTAGTGATTCCACCCTCAAAGAGTGGAGGAGGAATGAGCAATCCTCCCAACCATTCCCCACTCAATCTCCCTCATCCCTCACCCAATCCTCTCTCACTCCTATTGATGATCATCCAAATAAACCCTTACAAACAAACCCTTTTTTACTGTGATGATAAATGCAATGGACTTCTGGTTATCATGATTTCTTGTTCTTCTTCACTCTGTGTGTTACATTTGGATGCCTTGTTTGTTAAATCTGTCCCTGTAAGGTGATGTGAAGACATCTTTAGTCCTATTGTTAGTGACATCTTTTTATATACTATATATATTTGAAAATTATATTTACCTATTATTTGTATATAAAGAAGATATTTGAAATTATAAAATTTCAAAACAATGAATTAGTGGGACATGAAAAGTTATTTCTATAAAATAAATTAATAATTTAGTGCAATTGACCATGATTAACTACAATAGTGGTGCATATGTAAAATTGATGAGTCTCATGGTTTATATGGAAAAATAAATTTCACTATTATTATAAAATATCACCAAATCATTTAAGGGATAATTAGGTAATGTGATTACGACCATGTAGAGCAGTGATAGTGCTATTTGCTATGGAGAAAATGGAGGGGTTTAACTCTTTTTACAAAGCACAAGTGAGAATATAAGGTTGTTGTGAAGTAACTTGTCCACACTTCAATAAAAAATGAAAAAAAATTTTAATTTCATTGTACATGCTTGATACAACGGAGAGTGTGAAAACCCATCAACTAAGTTTATGTTGAAATTTCTAATTAGAAGACATCTTAAAATGAACCAAACTAAATTTATCATAAAAACAAAACTAAAGCAGATGGCTAAGAGAAATTGAGCCAACCAATTTTGCTTGGGTTCAATTTGATTTTTCTTTTACGAGATATAAGGCTGAAACAAATTTTATAATAAAAATCATAACAAATTGAGCCTAAAAAATTAATTATAAAATTAATTTATAGGTAGTCATGAAAATTTAAACGTCTTTAAACTCTTTTTTTGATAAATGTCTTTCAAGTGTAGTCAGTTTTTTAAGTGTTTGTAAAATTTCTTTTCAAGCATTAATTAAAAAATTAAATGTTTTTAGGCAAGCTGGAAAAAACTAAGAATTAATATCAAATATTAATTAGAATCAGATATGATTTGATAATACTTCTAATATTAAATTAACTTCCTAATGAACCAACAGCAATAAATCGGAACCTAATCAAATCCAAAACCAACCTTGAGATATTCCCATAATAACATTCCTTAAGAAGCCCATTATCACGTGGTCATCACGTGCCCTCACCATTGTTGTTGAATTCTCTCCTGTCACTCTCCGTTGCACTCCTCCAAAGAGACCGCATCGCCATCCCTGTTTTACATTTCTTTGTTGCGTCTCTCTCTCTCTCTCTCTCTCTCTACGGACTGGGGATTACTGCTTCCGGAGATGGCTCCATTAGTGCCGGCGTCAAAGGGCGTGCTGCTGCC
Organism: Dioscorea dumetorum; assembly: GCA_902712375.1. Lineage (NCBI taxonomy): Eukaryota > Viridiplantae > Streptophyta > Magnoliopsida > Dioscoreales > Dioscoreaceae > Dioscorea > Dioscorea dumetorum. The sequence continues at coordinate 5,890,628 of CACTHL010000549.1, read as the reverse complement.
GGTGTCGGATCTACCGCGGGGTGCCGGCGATGAGAGCCTGTTTAAAGGCTCCGCCATGAGCAAGCGCGGCGCCTATGCTGCCCTTTCCTACATGAGTTGCGCCGGTTCGTCCGTTGATCCCTCCTCTGAATCTTGATGCTGGTCTTTATTTATTTATTTATTTATTTTTGGTTCTGTAATTTTAGTCTTGTTTGTTTTGATGCTTTTCTTTTTCGTTTTTCTTTTTTTTTTTTTTTTTTTAATTTGATTGAGATCTGAGGGTTTTTTATTTGGTTTTATCAAGAAATTGAGCTGAATTTTCTATTTGTTTCCGTGGTGCGTAAACGGGGGATTTGCCTCCCAAGGGTTGGCGCTTTAGATAAATTCACTTTCGAGTTAAAGAGTGCATGAGTATGTTATCCTTTCTTCTTTTATGGTATTGCCTCCCAATGGTTGGCGCTTTAGATTAGTACAATTTTGAGTGAAAGAGAGTGCATGGTGAGTAATTTGCCTCTTTATTTTGATGGTGTTTGGTTGCTAGAGTTGATGCATTAGGAGAAATAAGGATTTTTTGTTATCCTTTTAGAGTAATTCTTCCATGGCAGAATTTTGAATGCAAATAACAAGGGGGGATTTTCTTATGGACAAACTGGTTATGTGTATGTATCAATGAAAAGTCTGGTTTGTGTCTTTTTTTTGTGTACTCATCAATGGAGGGGAGAAATAAGTTGTGTATATCTCCCAGTTAAAAAAGGTCCAACACCAATATTTAATGATTATGGTTTTAAGTTAATTTGACAAATTATCAAAGAGCTAATTGCCTAATTTTTAACGTCAATGCTTAAAGTTGGATTGATGCTCATAACTTTTGTAATGAATTGGGAGGCAAACCCTAGCTTGTTTCATCTTGCTTCTTTGAGAATTTCCTTTTTAAATATTTCATGTTAAATTTGCGAAATCATTCACTTTATATAAACCTTCTTATTAAGTTGCATTTACAACCACATGCCTGAAATTATAAGACGATGCATGTGGCCCTGTTTGGTCCTGTTGCAGTTGTCTGAACTTTGTTTGATTGAAGGTTGGTGGTCAAATTGTCCTCTAGTAGCCTTTCATTACTCTGAGAATTTTCAAGTTGAGATGTATAGGGGCATTTGCTATTTCCTTTCTCCAATTGCTTGTGGACACTGTAGTACAGTCATATCAACTCTTAATTTGGATATGTATATTCCTGGTGTTTCACAGTTTTTGCTTATAATTATTTCTTTACAGCGATACTAAGGGCACTGTAGAATGTGTCTAAGATGTGCTTCCAAATGCTGCTATATAACTTCAAAATTTCTTTATGGGCCCGAATAGTTTAGAAACTTTAAATAACTGTTCATTTCTTTACTGAAACATTATAAACTTCTACTCTTAGGGGATGTTTGGTTGCAAAGAGTGGAATGGAGAGGAGTGGAAGGGTAATGACAATGAGGGGGATTGAAAAAGGAATAGGAATAAAAACTGTGTTTGGTTGGAAGGATTGGAGATGTAGCTTATTGGGAATGGGAAAAGTGAAAAAATGAAAAATATGATAAAATGACTACTATGCCCTTATGCAAATGAATATTATTATATATAGTAATGAGTTGTGGCAATGATATTTTTTAAAATATTTAAGTATTAAAGTAAATTAATTGTTATAAATAAATATTTAATTTTAATAAGTCACCAAATCATTTTATAATTTTTGTTAATATCATTAATTAACAATTAATTAAATATAATAAATAACTAATTACCAGTTTAAATATATTTTTAAACAAATAAATTATGAACCATAATAATTACATTTTTAGTCGTTATTATTGATTAATGTTCAAATTTGTTGTTAATATTATAGTAAACAATTAATTAGCTAACCTTAAGTTGATCCAAAATTTTTTTAAATAAGGATAGTATTGTCATTCCATTGTTCAGGAATCACATTACCGTCATAATAATTACAATTTTAGCTGTTAATATTGATTAATGTCCAAATTTGTTGTTAATATTATAATAAACAATTAATTAGCTTACCTCAAGTTGATCCAAATTTTTTTTAAATAAGGGTAGTATTATCATTTCATTGTTCAGGAATCACATTACCCTCAAAATTCTAGTGATTGTGAATCCTTCCCCATAAACTCCTCACTCTTTCATCATACCTCTTTCACTCCCATTACTCCACACCCAAACAAGGGTTTACACAATGTAAGTAATGACTCCCATTCCACTTCTTGCAACCAAATGCCCCTTTAGTAGGTTTTGAAGACTATATACTGCTTGGAGGGGCTTGTGTGAAAAACTGAGTCTATTAAAAACAATTTCCGTCATGTTTGCATCAATATTTAAAAGCCCATACCTTGTTGCAGCCTTTGCAATTTCGTCTTGAGCTGATGTTTAGCAGTGTTCTACATGATCAAAATTTTCATAATTTCTTTCTATAAACTGATTTCTTCATGAATATGGACTTATGTTTTGGGTTTAATATTAAGCTGTTTTCTTTGTGTTGAGAAGTATTTTATGCTACATATGTCACCAAGATATCATCAGCCTATAGATTTACTTCGAGTGTCTAATGCTTTTGGATTTTAAGTGAAGACTGCACTTATCATTTCTTCACAAGTTTCTTTATGATGACACCACCATGACAATTCTTCTTGTTTGATGGCTTGTGTGTTGCAGTACTTCTTGTGTTGTTTAACAAAGCTGCCTTGTCCTCGTATAGTTTCCCATTCGCTAATGTGATTACTCTCCTTCAGGTACTTCCTTGGTTAAGTAGTTGCTTTTACATTCACGTGTGTCTCAATATATTAATTCGTCCCATATCATTTGCTTTTAATACACACATTTGTTGTAGTAATCAATAATCTACTGTTCATGTTTTAAACATACTATAATTGGCTATCTTTTGAGATTAGTGTTGGATATTGCCTTGAGAAGAAATCTTTGGAAGCTTTATACCAGGGGAAAAAAATATCATTTGGCCCTTCTAGTTGTTTTCTTCTGAGACTTAAGCTTCCTTTTATGCTCTCTCTTTGCGCCCTATCTTGTGGAAGCCTTTGTTATTGGTATATTTTTTTTTAAAACCAAAAGTGAAAACATCTTCCTGATGGACTTAGTGTTTCTTAGTCATCTTACCATTAACTTTTGCAGTTTCCACAAACATGGCTAATAAGCTTTACTGTTTGCAACTGAGACCTAATAGATTAATTCTCTGTCTTGTTTTTGTGCATTATTATTATTATTATTATTATTACTTCAGTACGGAAATATAGCTCTAGCACCCTTTTTTATGTTACCTGAACTCCTTTTTGGAATAAAATTTTTTAAAAAAAATCTAGATCTGAGAGTTCTCCAAAAGAATGCTCCATGCCACTTCTATCCTGCAAAATGCTTACCTAGTTTTCTTCAGTGAAACTAATCATCTTTTTGTAACAATTAAGAAAAGCAAATCTGCTCCTATTTGTTGCAGATGATCTGTTCCACTGCCCTTCTCTATGCAATGAAACGTTGGAAGATCATTTCTTTTACAGTTGGTGAACCATGGGCTGCTGACTCAGGGAGCCTTGTGCCGTTTAGGACAATACTGCAAACTCTTCCACTTTCTTTATCCTATTTGCTTTATATGGTACTTTCAGAACTTGAATGTGGTTCATTATCTACTGAATCATTTAATTTTATTTTGTTTGTGAAAAAAACCATTACTTTTGACTTATGTAAAAGCTGGCTTCTATGGAATCTGTACGTGGAGTAAATGTTCCCATGTACACAACACTTAGAAGAACGACCGTCGTATTCACAATGACTATGGAATATCTTTTGACAAGACAAAAGTATTCTTCTCCAATTTTTGGCAGGTAAGTCACACATATAAGCCTTTTCTTTTTCTAGTATTGTCATGCATGTTGGCCTCAAGTGTCCTTTGTATCGAATACTTGCTTACCAAACTTGGCCATTGGCTACATAAAGAATTTTGTGTGTGAAATATTAGTGTTTGCAAATTCCATGGATACCATCTTCTTTAACATGCAGAATACAAAAGTATCCTTTCAAATCATGTTCATTTAAAGACAGCCCTGAAACTGTATTATCACCAGCTGGTTTGATGCGTTGTCATTGGCTTGTGCCTCCTCTCTCCATTTGATTCCGTACAAAAAATTTAGCATGATAAAATAATCCATTTTCTTCTGATTCATAATCAACATAAATATAGTGATTGAAGTATGCAACTTCTTGAATAAGGTCCTTCCAACTAAGTTCTCTATTAAATTCCATGTTAAAAAAATTCTTGAAACAAACTCACTGTCATCCTATCACTATCTCCCTTCTTTTATGTGTTTCCCTTTTATGATTGGGAAGCAAATGCTATGTACATAATTCTATCATAGTATTCCTTATGGGTCTTTCTCGTGGTTGTTTTCAGTTTTTCTGTAACATGTTTAGCTCATCTACTTTGTCCAAGCTTTTTCCTGATTTTTTTTCTCAATGGCATAACAAAGGGTTTTATCAGTGTGGCATTGATTATTTTTGGAGCATTTGTTGCTGGAGCTCGTGATCTGTCATTTGATGCATATGGCTATGCCATTGTGTTTGTAGCCAACATCACAACGGCCATATATCTTGCAACTATTGCCCGTGTTGGTAGGATTGTCATCTTTTTAACTTTTTTGCATCTTTTCTCTAACATACTAATTGTTTCTTGATGTTGCATACTTCTACATGCAGGAAAATCTAGTGGTCTCAATAGTTTTGGTCTCATGTGGTGCAATGGTAAGAAGAGGAGCTGTTCTTCTAGTACTTTCACAAACTATTGTTTTATTAAATTATGAATATAAAAAAAGCTTCTTATTGAATTCAGAATTTAACCTTCCCAGGATTAGTATGTGGGCCAATTTTGTTGTTTTGGACATTTATTCGTGGTGATTTGCAGTCAACAATAAACTTCCCCTATCTATATTCTCCAGGATTTCAGGTATGGTGATATTTGATATTTTTTTACATTATATTGCTTTATTCTGTTGCAGTTTTAAGTGCAGTCGTGAAATGGATTGTGATGGAAGATGCTACAAAAATAAAAATACTAAAAAGAAGTGCGGACAATGGAAATATTTAAAATTTTTGAAGCAAAAGCAGTGCATGGTAATCATATCCAATATCCATTTTTACCTTTCATTGCATAGTGTTTGCAAGGAAAGATTTATTGGAGAATTTGTTCCTGTGTTTAAGCATGCAACTTTTCAAAGGTTCAATGTTTGCACAAATTGCATTTATCCGATTAGTATCACCTAGCATGTCTTTGTGAGGACAGATGGTTACGGTACAGAATAATTGTTTTCTTTATCGGAAGCTACTGTCTAGATAGCTTTTAGCATTGTCAATTTAGTTAGCATCATTCAGATGATTACTCTGGCATAAGCTTGTAGATATGTCCCTTGCTGTTCACGAGCTACTTTTTATAGCTTTTAACAAAGAATGCTTACTGAGCTGAACCTGAAATTTACTGCTAATCTGTATGATTTAGAATACTGAGCTTTGACATATCAATCAATGCACAGTTTTAAAACCATGATTTAACATCATAGTAGTATGATTGTAAATGTACAGATACCAATCTGTTATTCTGTTAAATACTAAATATTTTAACAATAGTGTAACTATTACATTTGGAGCATGGATTATGGAGCATGTACCTTATTTTTTCTCCTGACATGTATTTTCCATAGCATTTTTGGTGGATTCTCTATGCGCTTAAATGGATACATGTATCCACCTTTAAATATAATTGGGTATAGACTATCTTATGAATTTTCATGTCCGTTGGGGCTGATCTTGCAACATTCCAAATTGTAGTCTCAATCAGTGTGGTAGTGTGATGTTGTTCAAATGAGCAAGTTTGTAGATTGAAAAAGCATTCTACTGGCTCATGGCCAAGTTTATGAGAGAATAAGTGGCAATTATTAACCACATAATATTATGTGGTCTGTTCTGTCCAATTTATTTAGAGTTCTTTTGTTGTTATATTTATGTATCCTTGCTTTTTTTATACAAGGTGTAGTTGCAGACACACAGATATGCACATATTATTAAAAAGGGGATGTGGTTTAGGGGTATAAATAGTGTTCAAGTAGTATTGTAATTCATTTTTTGTCACTTATCAGGAGGCCTTTATTTTGTAATTGCGAAGACTATTTTGGGTTTCTAGTTTCTTTAATAAATTCTGGTTTTTCTTCTTTGACTTATTATTATTATTTTATTTTATTTTTTAATTTGGTATCTAACACATGCAATCCGTGCGTGCACACATGTTCATGTTATTGAAAACTAGGATTTGGCTTACAATGGTAATGGCAAGTCACATGCATACTTTGCACACATGTGCATAGTTACTTATTCCTTTAAAGTGAGTTTATGTGCTTAAAGGTGGAGTGGTTTTATGTGGTTAAACGCAAGTTATGCATGCCTATGTTTGTCCACATGCACATGCATATTATTAAAAGGGGGATGTAGTTTACAAGGGTAAACACAGATGGGTACACATAGATGCATGCACCTGCACCTGCACCTGCACCTGCACCTGCACCTGCACCTGCACCTGCACCTGCAGGCATATATTGGATTGTTACTTTGCAACTGAACCCTGTAAATGTGATGATGAAGATGAGATATTCATCTTGGGGGCTTTTTGGTCATAACATTTATGATCCCTTTGTTTGGATCAAGTATATGATGAGAAGGTGAAAGGAGATGAAAGCTGTTTGGTGCTTGGAGGTTATAACGAAAGAAGGAACTGAACTACATTTGTATATATTTATAAAATTATATAAATATAGTTGACGAGATAAGATTCTCTCTTTGGATCAATCTTGCAGGGTCTTGATTAAGCCTTCTTCAAAAATGTGGTCTGCATTTGTTTGTCTGTAAGCTAGTACAGTAAGGGTTTGTTTTGGAACATTATTTTTTTGTTGCATCCTTTTGATATTCAGCGACCCTTCTTAACAAAAATGGATCACTTCCAATTGAAACCTTAATTATCATTCCATGGATATTTGTTTCAAATCGTGATTATAAATTGGCATCTTCTATTCCCGTCAACTTCATTGAAGCCTTTGGGTGGATTGGTGTTGAAGGCAAAATCGAGTAGAGTTGAGTGTTCTATTTTCTTGTGTTTCATTGAATTAAGAAATTAAAAAAGCTAAACAAAGAACTACATAACAATGAAATTCTGTTAATAGAATTCTGTTTCGCTATTCCTCTTCCTTCTTTTTATTTCACGCCACACATCCTTACGTAATCAGCTTTTGATCACCATGCTAGCATTTTTTGGATATTTATTTGGCTTGGTTTGGTGCCTTTCTGGATACAATATGAAAAAAACCTTAAAGTGGACATGAGTTAGAACATTTTAGATAGAGGAAGTGGATAGAGACTCTAAATTTTCGCATTAGTTATGTAGCTTGTGAAGTAATCTTATAAGATTATAGTCATGTAGAAGCAATCATATTCATGTTTCCACATTTCTTTGCAACTGAAGGCTCGAAACTTGTATTTAACTGTAGGAGGATGAAGCACTATAGGCTCTATAGTCAACTAAAAAAGAGCCAGCAATAATGCTCAAATAGACATACATGATTATTTGGTTCTAATTATTGTATTGTTAGCCCCCCTTGAGTGGCTACCAGTTGGCACAATCATCGAAGAATGGGTGAATGCTACATGTTACCATTCTTTGAAGAACATTGATGAGTAACCTTTATTAATAATATTTTGAGATGGCGAAATTTCCTCCCTTGTTTATAAAAAATTTAATGTGTTTAAATTAGTCTTGATGTGGATAGTCAAACTTATTATGTTTCATTTGGGTATGGTTACTTGCAACAGTTTAGATATAATAAAAATTTTCCCCTTGGCGTTATCTGGCATTTAGGCCAATGATGTAGAACATCGCTTAATCAACCCAAATGTCATGGAATCTACTATTGGGCCTGGAGATAAGCTTCAAATTGAAGGAGATTCAGAAAGCGATGATGATATATCCCTCGGAAAATTAGACCATTCTAAAGTTTTTTTCAGAAAGAATAAAAGTACTAATTCTAACTAAGTTATTTGTTTCAGTTTGGAGTTGTTTTTAGTTGTATTTTTATTTGATTGCAAGAAGATTTCCTTCCTATCATGTGTGTACTGATATTAACATGTTAGGATAAGATTTCTTTTGGATATTTAAACATCAATGTAAACTTTTTTCTTTTTGGGCTGTCAGTGAAGGATTTTTAGTCGTCTTCTTGCTTTTAATTGCCTATTTGCTTCGATTATAGAGATTGTTATCCAGATTGATTGGTCAAGGTTGATTGCATTAGGATCCATTATGTATAATGCTTTAGTGCCAAGTGATTCTCTACACAAAGCTAACACTTATCTTGGATGCCTAGACTGCATGCCATCCCTTTGATTGCTGCAGCCTAGACATCTGATTTGTCTACTCAAGCAGTGCATCAAGTGGCATCAAAGCATAGGTTCTTTTTGTTTTCTTGGTACCTTCAATTTCGCTGATATTGAATATTTTTGGTAAATAACATGTGAAATCTGAGAGTCCTCACAGTGCTGTTTCTTCTTGTGCTGATTCATTTTTTCAACAACAAATAGATAGTCTCTCTTGACAGATTACGCATATGATTACAAATACGTATGAGATGACGAAACAATTACACCTAATAACCTTGCAAATTCTACGTCCTGGAACTTCATGATCTGGACAGCAAGAAGGAATCTCACCCAGCCTGCAGACAACAATTGATGATGCTAACATTGCTGTACTACAGTTCCAGATTTTAAGGTCTGGAAACCGTCAATAACCAGGCATTCTGCGGCATAACACAGGTAAATTTAGGTGTTGTTAGCTTTGCGGCAATGATATATTACCACGTAATGAGATTACCACATTAATAAGGTTAGGTTTGTTGTCATAATTTGATATAATTACGTTTGATTGGGAACTCATATCACTAGCAATTCTTCATTACAATGTTCGGTTGGCCAACATTTGATTGTTGAGTTTCTTGGTAATATTTCATTCTTGGTGATCTTAGATTACCATCAATATTACCAGTGCTACAGTCCTAAACGGAATAATATTTTCATATTAGCATGGTAATGTTGTCACATTATGGTAAACCAAATGGCCCTGGATGGTTTCTACGACCACAAGACTCGCAACCAGGTCGTTTTGCAAGACACAACAAGCTTTCCTTAATAACTGCCTCAGTATATTTGCACGAACAATAACTTTTGGCTATTTTGAAAACAAGTTAGGGACTGAACAAGATCAAATTTGAGAACCATCTAGGAATGTACATCCATATGATTGGCAAAGTAGGTTTAAGATTGATATACTAGAGTTTCATGGTGCACACAATGCAAATGACTTTCTAGACTAGTTGACTTCCATGAGCATTTGTTTGATGGTGTTGGCATTCCATACAAAGGAAGAATGAATATTGTCATCATGAAATTCAAGGGATGTGCACTCACATGGCGGCAAAGCAGTATTGGCTTGCAAGAGACAACTTAATAAACCACCCATTTCCCTATGGGAGAATTTGTGTCATGAGATAAAACTTGTTTTCCTGAAATATTGGTACAAGCAACATCTATTTACTTAGTTATGTAGGTTATGACTGGGAACCCACATTATTTAAGAATGCATATGAGAAATTTACGATAGGTTGGCTTGAAATGAAATTGCGAAGTAATGATCATTTGCTGGTGACATTTTTTATTACAAGGTTCTACTTTATGTTTGTCGAGCCAATCATTCCTAAAGAAGACCTTTGAGACATTGGCTTCAGATACAAGATGGTCATAAGCAACATCCCGTTAACCAAGAGTTTTGCTTAGTTGCACCTGACCTTGAGCAACAAGTTCAACCAATCCACCCATTTATGTTACACCAACATAATCTAATAGCGCATCTACTGTTACGCCAATAGCCATCTCTAAAAATTGGTAAGAAAGTTGGTTGTGCTCTCAAAGTTAGAAACCAAGACATATTGCTGCCAGTTGCCCAAAGCCCATACCTCAATTGTTGATTTATGAAGATGCTGAGCTGGAGGAAATTGACCAGTCTGATGACACAAGATTCTGCTGGATGAGGATTTAGATGAAGATCTAATCAGAGTTGAGGGACAGTTTAATTATATGAGGATTTGGAAACATCCCATCTTCTTTACTACTTGTCTTGTTGGAGAATTTTAGGCTATGCTCATTATTGATCTAGTCATAAGTGAGAGTACTATTTTAAGCAAGTTATGCAGAAATTGAACCTAAAAACAGAAACCCACGTCTTAGACAAGCTAGCTTGGCTTTCTACAACAAGTATAGTTTGAGTTATTTGGCAATGCCTTCTTGTTTTCCCATTAGTAACCAGAAGGACAACTGTGGTGTGATGTTGTCTTTATGGATGGTTGTGACAATATATTAGAAAGTTAAATGTGATGGTTTGACTAATTTTCCATTTTTGGTTCTTGAGGACCAACAATATGAATTTCTATTACGAGAGATTGATGCTCATACCATCTTTTTCTATTGATTTTTTAATTTCGCCAAGTTTGAGAAAGACTTAATAAAGACTGATGTATGTTTTATTTTGGTTTCCACAAGTTATATAGTTGCTATTGTTGAGGAGGATGAGCTACATCCTAACTGTTAGGCCTTGTTAGATGAGTTCTCTGATGTGTTTCCCGTGGAGTTACCTCATGGTTTACTCCCAATGAGAAATATACAACACCAATTTGGCCTCTATCCTGATTCCTAAATCCCAAATCAAGTGTACTACTGTATATCACCAAGCAACTTACGAACTGAAGTGCCAAGTTGAGGAGTTACTACAATGTGGATTTATATAAGAGAGTACTAGTCCTTGTGCAACAAGTGCCTTTCTAGTACCAAATAAGAGACTTGGCTCATGTGTCTTGATAGCAGAGCGCTGAACAAAATTACTACAAGATATGTGTTTCCTATTGCTTGCCTTGATGGCATGTTGGATAACTAGAGCAATATTACTGACTTTTTAAAGAGTGATTTAAAGAGTGGGCATCATCAAATCCATATCCCTCAAGGTAATGAGTGGTGGACAACATTCAAACTTGAGAAGTATTGTATGAATATTTAGTTGTGCCTATTGGTCTTTCTTATGCATTAGGCAATTTATTGGGACACTCATCGTCGGCTTATTGTTGTCTATTTCAATGATATCTTGATCTACAACATAGATTTGAACATATATCTATAGTATCTTATGAGCATTCTTTGGGGAAGACAATTTTTTGCTTATCTCTTGTAGTGTTCGGTCTTTTCCCCTAGAGTTATCTTCTTAGGATATAAGGTCTTTGGAGTTGGATTAAGATCTGATGGCTAGAAAATCACAGCTATGTAGAGCTGGCTCACCGTTTCTACTTATGAAAGTGTGATCTTCTCATGGCCTTGCTAGCTTTTATAGAAGATATATTCATCATTTTAGCTCTATCATGTTTTCTATTACTAATTTTATGAGGAAAATGGATTTCAAGTGGGCATAAGTTACTAATAGTGCCTTTAAATGCATTAAGAAACATCTTATTGAAGGTCCATGATGAGTCTTGCCTCATTTAAATAAGCTATTTAAGGTTGAATGTGACGTTTGTAGGACTGGTGTTGGAGCTATGCTAAGTCAATGCAAGCATCACGTTGGTTTTCTTAGTAAGAAGCTCACTGGTGCTACATGGTGCTATGCTACTTGGGATGTTTAGTTTTAGGCAGTTCAAGCCTTGCGGTTTTGGTGCCACTGTTTGTTTTTGTAGAAAATTGTGTTATGTTCTGACCTTGAAGCCTTGAAATACATAGAAAGGCAAGATAAACTTGGTGCTCAACATGTTCAATGTGTGGACGTGCACTGTATGCCCCTTGCAACAAACAAGGCAGTTGATAGGTGGATATATTCATTGGTATCCTTTTTGCATGTTGAAGTAGGGCTTGATGCTATTTTGAATTACAAGAAACATGACGCATATTTTGGCCCTATTTTTGCAGTTGTGGAAAATGGGGAAGTAGTTCTTACTTTCAAGGAAAACAACACAACCATCATTGTATGAAAGTACACATTGCTTCCGATACCAAAAGATCCGCAAGTAGATATCTCGATCGATTTGTGGTTGGCATCTCTTAAACTTTGCGAGGATGTGATTCCATCTTTGTGGTTATGAAAAGATTTACAATGCAAGCGAGGTTCTTGAGTTAATTTTCAAGGAACAATGCTCTATCATGCTCTTCCATCTATTAGTACTTGCGATAGAGACACGTGGTTTATAGCTTATTCTGGAAAAATGTTTAGCGCATGATGGCCGCATCATTAAAGTTCAACGATCTTTTAACACTCAAACAAATGGACAAACAGAAATTGCGAACAAAACATAACATCAGGAAACATGTTGAGGACACAAGTAAAGAGCTTTGGCAAATGGGATGTGGTGTTTCCTGAAATTGAGTTTGAATTTAATTGTTTGAAGAACTGGAGTATAAGTTACTATTTGGGACCTTGATGTAAAACCACACGGCCCATTAGACTTGATTTTATTATTGCATTGCAACCGGTGTCTACTAAAGTTGAAGCTTGGATTCATAAAATCAAATCCTTTCATCTACGGGCTAGTCAAAATCTACGAATTCTTAATGAAAAACAAGAAGAATACATTGATAAACATCCTAGATAAGTTAGTTTCGATTTAGTAATTTGGTAGATTTGTTTGAAAATTTTTATCCAAAGGAAGAATATCATAGATTAAAGCTTTAAAAGATTAGGCCTTGTGAAATACCAGCCAAGCTTAAGATGCATACAAGGGTCAATTACCCGGGGATGGTACATTCACAACACCAAAATTTGCCAATAATTTATCCTAGATTACTGTGGCTGAATTTTGTCCTTGCATCAAATGAATTTGCAGTATTGTCTTCTGAGGTTGTCCTCGCCAATACATTCCTGCCATTTAACACAAACTCCTTGGTCAAGGAACTAAATTCCCACAAAATCAGACCGAGAGTGCACAACCATCTTACTCATAAAATCACATTAAACCCTTCTAACATAATAGAACAAAAGTTAGCAAGAAAGATGTTATTTGTAAGTAGAAATGGTACCGACTTTTTGATGCGTGTGCTAGGTACATGTTGCCCACTTTTATCCTTTGAAATTCAATCCAAAATAACCTTTTCATTTGTCCTATCGAATAGAATTCATCCCAGTTATAAGGCTTGTTCTCCTATCTATCATTTTTGCTTGTGTCAATTTCTTGACAAATGGTGCAGAAGAGTTTACCCGACTGTTGTTTCCAACTAGACCGACTTGTTTGAATTTTTCAGCTGATTTTGTTGTATGTACCACATTTGCATTAGAGCTCTTGTTAATGGAGACAGTATCACCATTGGTGGATGTGGGGGTTTGTTAGCTCATGTTAGTTCACAAGGTTAAGATTCCCTGAGAAATCCTCGGCTTGCGTTTTACTGCTTGAGCCATATTTATAGCAAATCCGAGGTTCCCTGGTTGTTGCATCTCAATATCGATCCTGAGCTCTTATACCAATCCAGCAGTAAAGATATCGACTTGTTGGCGAGGTCTAAGAGATCATAAGTCTCGCCAATTTCAATTGGAATTGGTGTTGATATTGCTTGAGAGACCTGGTCTGTCTAAGGTGGGTTAGTTTTACTTATAGGTGGCCAAATTTTATTTGGTTCACTCCTTAAAATGCCTTCCATCTAGTTCCACCTCCTCTATGGTGCGCCTCACCCAATGGATGAAAGAGGCTAAACCCATATCTTCTTTCAATAATTTTTTAATTGTCAGAATTTCTCACATTTTTTCAGTCACCCTAAAGGGTCGTTAGTCTCATCATAGGTTATGGGTGTTATGGCCGTTATGGATTCCCGTCATTCACATCGTTTTAGCAATTTTTTAATTGACAGATAATTTCTCACATCATTTGAGCAATTGTTTAAAATGCCCCAATCCATGTTTTCCCTTCCTTACGACTTAGATTTGTCTTCTAAATGGCTGTTATGGCCTCGACTACCACTGCTTTCTTCCTTTGTGGTGTCACTAACTCTCTTTTATGCCCCTCGAATTGCGATGGACAGTTTTGCCACTTGCTCGTGTAACATGTTGCCATGTAGCCATTTGCTCCATAAAACTATCCAGCTTGACTGTGAAATTCTCTGCTTTACCCATGAGAAATGGCTTTGATGCCAAGATGTTATCTGCCTTAGCCTACGACCTAGTCACAAGTCTTGGCACAATACCCTTCTTGTGACCTATAGTGATTATGGAGAAGTGGACTCATCCATGGCAGAACCCCTTCTTAGCCAACTAAATGAGAAACAATTGATGATTTGTTTATTCCATATTTTAGCCTTTTTAAAAGCCTATTAACAAGAGAATAGGGATTGAGCAATTGCTGTAATTCAAGTAGATCTCGGAGACTAAGAATTTGAGGAGGCTCCCTATCATAGACTAACTGAACAAGGATGGTGCCAAGAGCAGTATGATAAGAAATGTGTTTTCAGTGCTTGGCCCAGGGTGTCCATTTGACCCACTATCGCGCACGATCATTAGTGAGGCACCATTAGTACATTTCAAGAGTGCAATTAACAGCGTCTGTCCATTAGACTGGGGATGATAAGCTGAAGAGAAAGCTAGCTTGGGACCACTAAGGTGGGATAACGCATGCCGAAACAGACTAAGGAAAACCTTGCGGTGGTCTGATACTACGGATTCAGGCATGCTATGAACTCGAAACATCTTTGTAAAGAAAATAGTAGTGCCAAATATAACAGTAAATGGATGAGTCAAGGGTTCAAATGGGCATATTTGAAAAGCATGCCAACCACCATCATAAGAACTGATTTACCTTGAACCTTGGGTAACCCTTCAACAAAATCCATAGAGATATCAAGAGATATCAACCTAAACTGCCGCGGGATTAGCAAAGGCTGAAATAGTCTGGCAAGCTGGAAATTCTACATAAAGTCTAATATAGCAATTTCATGCCCTTTAATAAAATCCTTTTGAAGTGTTGTAGGGAATTTACTCCGTCTTTATGTGCCGTGTTATGGATAGCTGAATGTAGAGTATAGATAAGTGAAAAGGTTGGTAGGAGGTATCCGTTTCCTTTGTTTAATGGGTTCCTACAGATATAACAATTCTTGGGAAGGTGTTGCTTCTTGTTGAATGGCATCAAGGGTTTCAACTTGTGGAAAAAGAATGCCATGAGTTTTTTTTTTGTGTGTGTGTGGTTGAAGGGTTGGGTTGGGGGGTGGGTTCCTTATCTTTTGTAGATAAGTCCGTGTGACTTTATTCAAATTAACAGCTTTATACTTCAACTGGAAATCATACCCCATCAATTTGCTCATCCAAAGCTGTTATGTAGGTGTGGTAACACACTGTTCTAATAGGTACATGACATTAAAATGATCGTTGTAAATAAGAAAATGCCAACCTCAAAGATGGGGCTGCCCTTAATTTAAGGTTCCATTCCGCAATCTTATTCCTGAAAAATGTGATGGATTGCCCTTTCTGTTGTAATACGGCTTCAAACCCTTTTTCAAAAGCACCATATTTGACCACAAATTCTTCTTCAACGTTGGGTAATTGCAGGATAGGGCTGTCGAGGGTAGCCCTTGATTCATCAAAATTAGCAATAGCAGCTTCGGCATTCTATTGAAAGTTTTTTCTTCAAGAGACTCATTAAGGAAGTGACCGTTTGCCCATAATCTTCTGTAATACCCAGCTAGTTTGAGAATACTTGACAGAGTCTTTGCAGACTGAGGAATTGGCCAATTGGTGATTGCCTAAATTTTCATTACATCAACTTCGGCTCCAGCATTTTGATCGCATGTTTGAGATTGGTAACCTGCGACTACCCAACAAAACACTTGGACTTCTTTGAGAACAATAGGTTAGCTCCTAAGAGTTCAAAAATGCGTCTCACATGATGCACATGTTCAACCCATGTTTTACTATAAATTAGTACATAATCAAAGAAGATAAAGACAGGCTTCCTTAAGTATGGACGGAAAACAACATTTATTAAACTTTGAAAAGTGGAATGGCCATTGATTAGTTTGAAGGGCATTAGTGAATGTTCAATGTGTTCGTTTGCTGTTCGAAAGGCTGCCCTTTCTGCATCTTATGGTGCCACCCTAATTGGGTGGTAGCCTGATCATAAATCTAACTTTGTTAAACATTGTGCCTCATGATGTTCATCCAATAGCTCATCCACCACTAGTATCGTAAACTTATCCTTAGCTATGTTTGCATTGAACTCACGGTAATCTACACAGAAACGCAAGGAGCCATCATGCTTCTTGACCAAGAGGACTGGGAAAGAGAATGGGGATCTGCTAGGCCGAATGATACTTCGCTGGATGATCTTGGTACATTGCTTCTTAATCATATCTTTTTGGAAACATGGATACTGATAAGGTCTTACCATAACCGGTCCTAACCTGGTAAGAAAGGTATACAGTGGTGACACATGTTTAGGTGGCAAGCTAGGAGGTTCCTTGAATAAATCTGCAATTCTACCAATAATTTACGCAAGACTAGTGTTGTTAAATTTTGTCTTTGCATCAAATCAAGTGACAGTACTGTGTCTCGAGGTTGTCTTTACCACAATACCTTGTTGCCATTTAATACTAACTCTGTGTTGAAGGAACTGAAGTCCCACAAAATTGGATCAAGATTGTGTAGCCATTTCACTCCGAAAATCACATCGAACCCTTCTAATGGGATAGAATAAAAGTCAGCATGAAAGATGTCATTTATAACCAGAAATGATATTGACTTACAAATGCCTATACTAGGTACATGTTGCCTATTTGCCACATAGATTTGCAACCCTTGGCCTTTTTCACACTTCCTGTTCAAGCTTGGCAGTAATCTTTGACTCAAAACGTTGTGTTACCAGCATCTATTGGCATGGAGATAGAAACTCCTGACACTTTGTCTAGCAACTGCATAGTATAAGAATCACGGATTCTACTGATAGCATGTAGAGAAATCTAAGGATCTTTTGACATGTTTTCTTCTGATTCACTTTCATTATCTCGAACTTCAATCCAAAACAACATTTTACATTTGTGTCCTATCGACTAGGATTTATTATAGTCATAACACGGCTCCTTGGTCTTCTTGTCTATCATTTCTGCTCATGTCAATTTCTTGACAAATGATGCGGGAAAGCCTACCCGACTGCTGTTCCCAATTGGATCGACTTGTTCAACAGATTCAACTAATTTTGCTATTTGCACTTTTCCCTTCACATTAAAGCTTTTGTTAGTGGGGACAATACCATTGTCGATGGATGTGGGGGTTTGCTAGCTTATGTTAGTTCACAAGGTTAAGATTCCCTGAGAAACCTGTGTTTGCGTCCTAATGCCTACGCCATCTTCATAGCAATTCCGAAGTTCCTTGCCTGCTGCATCTCAATGTCAATCCTGAACTCTTTTACTAACATAGCAGTAAAGAGATCGACTTCTTGGCTAGGTCTAAGATCTGAAGTCTTGGCTGGTAACGGTTGGAATTTGCGTTGCTTGAGGGATCCAATCTGATTAAGGTTGGCAAGTTCTCCCAAGGATTTATTACTCATAGGCGGCCCAAATGTAATTTGGCAGCACTCCTTAAAATACCTCCAATTTAGTTCCGGATCTTCTTGCTCCATCTGATCAAGCTATAGCTACGCCTCATCCAAGAGATGAAAAACAGCTAAACCCACTTTGCCCCCTTCACCAATCCTTTAATTGCTGAAGAATTTTGCACATCTTTCAGCCATCCTACAGGATCATTAGCGCCATCATAAGTAGGAAATTCCATTTTGGAGTACCTCGGTAGCATTGATTTCCTTCATTGTGGTTCAGATTTGTACTCCAAATGGCTGTTGTGGCCTCGTCTGCTTTATCCCTCCGTGCTGGCCCCACTAAAACATTTTCATATCCCCCAAATTGCAATTGGATAGTTCTGCCACTCGCTCCTCTAATGCATGTTGCTATGTAGCCATTTGCTCCATAAAGGTATCCAGCTTGGCTGCAAAATTCTTCGTGTTACCCATGACAAGTGTCTCTAATACCAAGATATTATGTGCATTTGCATAGAATCTAGTCATATGTCTTGACACTGAAGAATCCCTCTTATGACTTATTGTGAATATCGAGACGCAAACATGTCCTTGACAGAGCCTCTTCTAAGCTAATTGAGATAACAATTGATTTATTTATTCCATAATATAATTATTTTTAAGGGTTACTAACAAGAAAGTATAATCTAAATGATAGAATCTTCACTAACAAAGGAAATAACTAATAGAGGAAATCCAAAATAAAATAAATAAAACAAAACAAACAAAATAAAATCTAATAAACTGCATATACGACCATCTTCCTTATTTGATACTGCTGTCCGACAAAAGCATTTACATCACATAATTCCTTCTAAACTTTTGAAAGACATAAATGATCAATTGAAGTATGTTCATTTTTAGGTTGTTTCCTTACATTGAATCATTTTCAATGTTTTGCCTTATTTAAGTAAGAGGTTTTTTGGGGGGTTGTTGGGTGGGGGAGGGACTTGGAGTGTAGATCAAGTATGCTCTGTAACTTAGGGCAGTTTCAAACTAACATATGATATAACTTCCTCTAGCATGTAAATATTGATAGTATTTTCTATCATCTTTATGCCTCTTGAAGATCAAAGATGTTATTATTCAGTTTAAATATTTAAAGGGCATGCTTTGGCTTTTTGCAACTGATAGAAGGAATATCTGAAGTGGCACTCCTTGCAAAGACCTCAGACAACTCACTTGTGGGCATTTCCTTTGTATTATTGCAAGAAATAAATATGTGGGACTCAGATAAGAGGTTGAGGGTCCTTTTGATTTGCGAAAAACAAGGGATTGGACAACACAAACTCTCGTCTCTTGTTTGATTTGCAAATGTGTTTAGGGTATAGCAGAATAACATGTTTGAGTACAATACAATTTGAAAAAACCTTGTCCCACAAAATCCATAGTACAAATTTTAAGTTATGAGAGATAGCATGACCAAAAGTCAATTTTACCCTTTTCAAATAGAAAAATTACAACAAATATCCAAAATCACATCCTGATCTCACCGCATTGCCATAACCCTCCATTGTTCACTCCTCCTTCCCCGGCTTCACTCCCTCATTCCCCAGCTTTGCCATCCGCTGCGGCATGCTAATCCTAACTTCTCAAAGACCATTACGGTGTAACTATTTTCATCTTCTCTGTAAACCTTAAGTTCTCCGAGCTAGATCTTTTCTTCACGTGATGGTTTTGGTTTTCCTTCCCTTCAAGTGAATGTTATAAATGACACAAATAATGCAAAAATATTGTAAATGACTAACAAAATGAAATGTTGGCAAATGTTTTAATATATTTTTATAGTAATTATACTTTAATGCATTTTAAAAATTTAAAAATATATCTGTGCTAAGTAATTTTAAAATATTTTCTTTTATGAATTCTTTCTATTTCTTACCAACATAGTGGTATGTAAAAGGTATTACAATACTTTTATTTGCCCTGTACTTGCTCCAATCAAACGAAGAATAGCACAAAAAATTTTGTACTGTCCTTTGAATATCATACAGAGTGCAGGGACAAGCACTTGTACTGTACTACAAGCACTTGTAGTGTGTTGTTTTCTTGTGTTGTACCTTTATGCGAATCAAATGGACCCTTAGGGTTCTAGATCTTGTTCAAATGCAACAATATATATATATATATATAAGTGAAAAGCTAGACCAAAATAATTGGCCCAAGTTTTATAAATTTTAGTATTTCAAGGTTGACCTTGGGCATTTAATATTTTGAAAAATGAATGATTGTGCTTGGATTGGGATCTCGTTAAACTGAATAGGACTGAAGCAATATAGACCACAGCCGGCTGAACCTAGAATTATCATAGCCCCTCCGTAAGAAATGGCATTTGGTGCAACCAAACAACAAATAAGACAAATGCTGTTCATTCTTCCTAGGTGAAACAGTCATTTACTGTCAAATATAACAATTTTAAGATCTGCATGCAGATTATGATTTTGCATTGGCATTGTACACAATTTATTAATTGTTTTTTGTTTTGCAGATTGTGATGCTGTCTTCCTGTATAATGGCATTTTTCTTGAATTATAGCATATTCCTGAACACAACCCTCAACTCTGCAGTGACACAGACAATGTGCGGGAATTTAAAGGTGTGACATACTTCCTCACTTCAATTTGTCTTCCCTTTCATTCAGGGTAACTATTACTGATGGGATACCTTATTTTGATGTGACTCTAGGATTTATTTACTATTGGACTCGGCTGGATATTATTTGGGGGGCTTCCATTCGATTTGGTAAAATTTGAATCCTCATTATTTTTTCTTACATTAACTATTTTCTTTTTCTACTTGATAATCTGAAAGGTTTATGCAATCTGCTCTCCAGTTGAATGTTATTGGACAGGTTCTTGGTTTTCTTGGCTCTGGTTTATATGCCTACTGTAAACTCAAAGGAAAATAATTATAAGCTATGTAGAGACTAGCTCTTGGTAATTTCCTACTGATTAAGCTGATTTTGTGCTTTCTTCAAGCGGGATATAGTTTGGAAGTTATATGGAAGATTGTCCCGAACTCACCTTCATGGATTAGACACTGGATATGTTCCTGCTTGTCCCAGCATATCTAATTTTGTCTGCATTGAAATGATGAGAATATATAGGAATGTGTGAGTTTAATTTTAAACGGGATTAATCGAAATATATATTTTGGTTGACTTATTTGTGATAGATTGGTGTTAGTTATGATGTGGTTGCCTTCACTGTTATTTATGCCCTCATCTATGAAGGGGTATATACTTATAGTTCAATAGTATTTCAGTGGAGTTTAATAATTCCATCCTTACCTTTTGTCCTTGGGTGAGTTTCTTCAGTTAAAATCTTTGGCTTATTAGTTCTACTATAATCAATTGAATATTGTAACATTTGGTCTGGAAAATTTTCGGGTATGTTAAAATCTTCTGTTTTATGAGATAATGACTTGACCTTGAATAGATTGTTCAATTTCTTATTCCTAATTGTTAGCTGTATTCAAGTGAATGCGAGCTGTGCTTGTTAGTAAAGTTTGTTAATAGTCAGTTTTGTTGGATTTATTATTTTAAGATATTTAAAGCTCTGGAATCAATTATTTTCAAACAGTTAGAAGAATTTCATTCTTCGAATTCTCTTTGCAATTCTTTGACATGGTACGTGTATCAATTTTCTGTTGCTGTTTTTTGTTTTTGATGTTTTCCTCGTTACCATGGTTCTTACATTACTCTTCCTTTTGCTTGGCTTATTTTACAAGCAGAATAATCTTTTTGTTATTTTTAGATTCAGATATTGATTTCGATTACATTAGTTCTATTGTTCACTGGATGGGGAAGACATTAAGACGCACTATTTTCTTTCCCATTTGTTTTCCAATATTTTCGTTCTTTGTGTTTGGTATGGCTTTAGAGACGGATCTTGTCATGGCCGTGCGGTGGGCATTTTATTCATCTTTTAAGTGGAATGTTTTCAATGGGAATATCGTTTTACAACCTCTTGTATATTATCAAGGTTTTTAACAAAGAACCAAAATAAAATATCTTTGCCTTAACCTATCGTCTGAAAATGTGTTTTTATTAAAATTAACATAAGAAGTTATCAGTCTTATTCATCACCACTTGATGCCTCCGAAATATTTGACAATAAGTTTATTATAATTAAAATGGCCTTCCACCAGTGTAAGTTTTAAACTTTTTAATGTTGTAAATGGTTGATAATATGCATGGTCGTTATTAAAAATTTAAAAGCTATATGACCCAAAGGATTATCTCATAATATTTGCTTTCATAAGTATGATGGATTTTTAACACTTAGATATAAATTTTTTTTCTCAAAATATTAATTTTTAATCAATATTTTTATTTTTTGTTTAAAACATCTTTTTATAATTGATTCCTTTAAATGTGTATTTTGGTGATGGGATACTCAAACAAGAAGTCATGCTCTCATAAATAGAAATTTATGGGTTGAGTTCTGACAAGCATTTCATAATTTTTATTTAAAATTTCTTTTCAATAATATATAATGTGAAATGTATACAAATAATTTATTTTATGGAATGTTTTCTAATATTAAACTAATTAAAATATTTTTAAAAAAAATTCAAAATTTAATAAAGACTTGATCAACGCCACTTTTTCAATATAAACTCATATTTCCATAGTTTTTTTCTTCTAGGATAAGTACAAGTGGGATCATGACTTCCATAAGAGGCAAATCTCAAATGTTAATTACTCAGATAATGTTATGGGAATCTCGAATTAAGAACAAGTGGAATGAGAAATTAGTGAACCAAACATTAAATCAATTTTATTGACTTCAAAAGGAACATAAGTAAATCAACTTGATCAAAAGTACAAAGAACAGGGACTCAAGTTTTCTTAATCTTACTTTCCTAAGTCTTCGCATGATTCGAACCTATTCGACTCTATAAATAGGGACAATAACATTTTATGTTTCTCCACACTTTGTCTCCAAAGAGCACTCTTGAATGTTTCTTCTGACTTTGTTAACTTTGATCTTCTTCAAGTCCTTTCCTTTAAGTATGTATCTTGAGCATCATTTGGATCTCAAGTTGTGATCTCACTATGTTCAAGAATGTCAACTTCATTTCTTTCGATTTTGATTCTTGAAGACTTCGGCATGTCATGCTTGTGAAGCCTTTTAGTCTTTAACTTATGAGACTTTCTGGTTGTCTGACTTTTGATATTTTGACTTTAGAGTTCTTTGGTCATTTATTTGAGATTTTGATGTCTTGACTTTTCCATGCTTTGAGACTTGACTTGCACTTGGCCTTTCACATGATTGTTTTAACTTGTTTGATTATGAAATGAATCTCAAGTTGTAATCATAAATCTGATCTCCTTTTGTTTTGGGTTTGAGAACTTTTGCATGTTTATGCTTGCGAAGCCTTTTGAACTTTGACTTTAGAAATTTTTTACGCCTTTGACTTTTTTATGTCTTGAAGCTTCAAAGTTTCATTTATTGTTTTATTTGAGATCACCAAGCCATGACCCTGTTACATCATTGAGTCACTATCTTGGTTTTTTGGAATGTGCAAAATCTTCACTGGACTTGAAATATTATGTTAATTAACTAATGACTGTTGCCTTAATTAGGGATTTTTTTTATCAACGCATGGGCTAATACATAAGCTTTCTATATGAATCAAACATTTTTGAAGCCTTTTTTAACCTAGAGAAAAGTTTTTTTTTTTTTTGAAAGCATGTCTCCTTAATTTAATCACCAAAGAAAAGAACGATTACATCAAATCATATTGTCTGTGAAAATCTTTTGATAAGACTCTTCAATGACTTCCCTATGAGCATCAAGAGGTAAAAATGAGAAAACTCTCAACAGAGAGTGTTTATCTTGCATTGGATCTCGTTAGTGGGTCAAAGAAGGAAAGCATTCTTGAAAAACTTTCCTATAAGTGTCAAGAGGCAAGAGTGAGAAGCTCCCAAGAAAGAGAGTCCACCTTGTAATACAGCTAAACATTGGATCAAAGAAAAAGAGGCTTCCAAGATCTTCCTTTGTGTGTCAAGAGGTAATGATGAGAAAAATCTCAAAACGAGAGTTCACCTTGCATTGGACCTTATCAGTCAGTCAAAAATGAATGGATCCCTCAAAGACCTCCCTCTCAGTGTCAAGAGGTAAGGATAAGGAAAAACTTTAAAAAAGAAAGTCACTATTGCATTGGACCTCATCAATGAGTCAAAGAAGTATAGGAGATTTCAAAGATCTCCCTATGAGCGTTAATAGGCAAAAGTAAGAATCTCTTAAAAAGAAAGTCTACTTTACGTTGGATTACTCGAACAAAGAAGAAGAATAAGAGACTTCAAAGACCTTCCTATGTGCATCAAGAGGCAAGATGAGAAAAATCTCGAGAAGAGAGCCTACCTTGCATTGGATATCATCGGTGGCTCAAACAAGAGTGAAGCTCTCAAAGAATTGCATATGAGAGTCAAAAGGGAAGGATGAAGACATTTTCAAAAACCAAGTCCACCTTGCATTGAATCTCATCTATGGGTCAAATAAAAAGACGAGTCTTTAAAGAGTTCTCTTTGAGCATCAAGGGGCAAAAGTAAGAATCTCTCAAAGAGAGTGTTTACTTTGCATTGGGATCCATTTGGGGTTGGACTTGGTTATCTTATCTATGGAAAAGATATCTCAGAGAAAGCATAGTCTTTAATTTTTTAAAACCTCATCGGTTCAGAAAAAAGATTCTTAGAAGACCCTAATTTCATTGAATTATATTCTCCAGTTATTTTAATACTTTATCATTCATCAATATTTTAGTTTAATTAGTCATAATTAGAAGTACCTCATGTTATATAGAGAATAATCTTGCCTCATTAAGGACCCAAATAGCTAAAAATAGAAATATTAAAGTAGATTATTATTTAAAAAAAAAGAAAGGATATGTATCATCTAGTATTGAAAATAGACTAAGATTAGTAGAAGATAGATTATTAAAACAATTAGAAAATTTATATAAGAAATTAACTACAATAGAGAACCATATTACCAAATTAGAACTTATATTAGCAAATTTAGGTTATATTAGAAAGAATTTAGATGATAAAGAAGGTAACTATGATGAAACTAATGAACTTTGTGCTATTTTGATGAATTTAAATGTTAGTAATCTAAAACCTAGAAAATCAATTTCTCATTATGCCGTATTTACTAAGGAAGAATTAGCAAAACCTCTTGAAATAGAGATTACAATTTCCAAAACAGTTTCATAAACAATAAAGCATGGAAAACAACCACCTTTGCAAATAGTTCAAGTTAAAGATCAAGTAAGAAGATTTCCTTTTATAACCAAATAACATTTAAATAAAATAGAACTTTTAGTCACACCAGAAAAACAAGCAAAAAAGTTTACGAACTGCTAATTTAGCTTTAATTCCAGGAGAACAATTATATAATCATGGAATATTTGAATTTTAAAATAGAATTTATGAGCATTACAATGAAGTACAAACATGTTGTGCAAATGATGAAGCACAAATAGTATCAGATCTTCTTACTCGAGAATCTTATAAAAAAAATCATGTAGAGATATTCGGTTATTAATTTAGGTATATTTTTATTAGAAATTATTGAAATGCATAGAAAAATATCAGGAACAAAAGTAATGGCTAGCTTAATTGACACTAGACATCTAAAGTCTATGTCAAAATCAGTCATTGGTTTAATGGAAATAGATATGAATAATAATTTTGAGGTAGTATATACCTCACACCAGATTATATTGTTTCTTTTAGTACTTTATTTCAGCATATCAAATTAGTTATAAAAACTAAAGGTTATAATATGGTTAATACTGAACCACATTTCAATTACAAAAGCCTTTACAGAGCAAATATCAAAGAATAACCAGGGTAAATATAGTTTAAAAACAAATAGGATTGAAAATATTACAAATATTCTAGGAAGTCATGGAATCAAAGCTATACTGGCTAAGTATTATGATCCAAAAATATTAGCCAGACAAGAATGGGATATAGCTCCCATTTCTCAGAATACTTTCAAACCCGTTAAACCTGAGTATTATGAACATCCAGATGGTAGACTAAGTTTTCGTATAACTAAATATGACAAACAACTTACTTTACCAACTGCTTTAGAAGAAGAAGAGTAACCAAATGAAACAACTTCTAGATACTTATTGTCTTGAAACTGCTATTACATTAAGAAAATAGTACAGAAGACAACTTGGCCCTAATTATAATATTAAATTGGAAAAACAAATTCTGTCGCATAATTTTCAGGTTTAAAATTTTTTTTACAATAACTGTAATTAGCTATTTGCCTTGTTGCTTGTGATGATGGCGTCAACATGATCTCTAGTTCTTAACAAAATGGAGAAAAGAATTAGAAGAAAATACCAAGCTATTGAAGTTTGCTATTGTTAAAAAGAATAATTGAAAAAACTGGAAGAGTTAATTAGTTAATATTATCATGAGTATGATTGGATAGTAAATTCTTATGAATTACTAGATGATATAGATGATGTTTGTTTCTTAATAACCTGTCGCTATCCATATATGAATTACCCAAGAAAAATATAGGAACCTTTCATAAAAATTCATGTAGAAGAATTATTTACAGAAGAAGAAGAGATTATTAAACTATTAGATGAAATCAATTTAGATGATTTAATGATGCGCTTAGAATCCTGAGGAAGTAGACCCACTCCCCAGTCGCCAAGTAGCAGCACGGCTGATAGGCCACCCGTCACTTTAACATCAACAGAAAGAACACAAAAAACAACTCAGCCTTGGCAATAGCCTTGATCTTATGAATTCTCACAATATCATGAGCAACATTATCATAAAGGTAGAGAAAAACCAAACCCTTTAGAGGTAGTAGGAACTTTACCTAAGCAAAATAATGAAGGTAGTATGTTATTATTATGTTATTATTAAGTTCTGTTCATTCACAAAAATAGCTTGAACTCCTTGAAAGATGGGAGTTTGATGCCATTGGAAAGAATTAACCATTCTTTAGAGTATTACAAATTTTATTGAGAATTTGCTGGGAACCATTGGGAGAGAATTATTAAATAATTGAAAAATAAATTATCCAACTAAGTATCAAAACATGATAGAAATGGCAGATAACGCATATAATGTTACAAGACAAATTAGACAAATTATATTAGGAACAAATGCATCCCGAGTTGACACCCTCTTACATGATGCAACCTCTAGGGATTTGGAAAGACTACAGATAGGAACCTTTAATGATATGGTTAAATTTAGTCAAACTTATATCACTTGAGCTGCTAAAATTGGTAGAGCATTTAGTAATAATGACTTAACAAAAAGATGGTTTAATGAATTACCAAAACCTTTAGGAGATTTAATTTTTAGATCTTGGATAGACAAGGGCAATGAAAATGTGATAGGTATAGGACTTGCAATACTATTTACTTTTATTTTTTTTAAAAAAAATGTCTTGAAGTAGAAGCAACAAGACAAATAGCTAATTACAATTTTTCTAATAAAATTTATATTCGTGCAGTTCATAAAGAATTTAAATCTAGAAAAAAAAATTAAAAAGTAGTTATTATAAAAACAAAAGACTAAAATTTAATCATATTAAAAAAATTGAAGAGACATAAACCACCACAGAAATATAAATGTTATATCTGTGGTAGAGAAGGATATTTTGCTAGAGAATGTCGAAATACAATAGTTAAAAAAGAAAGACTCAACTTATATCAAGAATTAGAGTTAACTAATGAATTTGATTTATAGCCTAGAAAGTAATGACAATGAAAACGATAGTGACATTTGTAGCATTTTTGGCAATAATGAAGTCCAAAACTTAATAGAACTAGGAAATCTAATTGATTTTGAAAAGACCTATGGACCACCAGAATGGACAAATGGATTGTAGAATGGAAAATCCATATAATTTAGATCAAAATCCAAAGTTTTTATTAGAGCGATATCATATAGTTGAAGATTTCTCAAAGTTTAATCTTCACTTTGAACCCTTCAAATATAATCATCAACCAAAATGTGACAAGTGTTATCGATATCATGTGCTTATTCATAGAGTCACTTGTTTCAATGCTATTTATGTCGCAAGTGTGTTAAGGACCTCTTTAATTTTACTTTTGAAAGCAAAGAACGAATAGAGGACATGCCTCAAATTATTAGAATAATGATAAGTTGATTATAGCTCAAAGTTGCTTATAGCTCAATTACTTGAAAGAATTGCCCTTTTAGAACAAGAGACATAGAGGTTAACTTTAGAAAATCAATAGTATACTTCCAAAGGAAAGGGAATACAACTCAGAGAAATTACTCAAGAGGAAGATCATATGGAAGAAAATATTGAAGCACACCAAACAAGATTTAAGAAATAATAATCTTCACAATATACAATTTATTCTTGAATTTAAGGATGGCTTTAAGCAAGCTTTAACATGAATTATTGATATCGGAGCTAATAAGAATTATATATCTCAAGATTTAGGCCTACTCCAACATCAAGAAGAATCTATACAGTCTTCAATAGTAAGGGATGCCTTGGGAAATACTATCCCTTTAACTACTAAATTTAATCTGATTGTGTTATACATATTAACAATCAAAGTTACTATTTACCTTTTACTTCGTTAAAACCTTTTAAGAAAGAGAAAGCTACACAATTTATTTTAGGAATGAGTTTTATTTGATATCAGTTAGGAGGATTAATAGTACAAGGAAATCTAGTTACAATCTTTAAAACATTAGACATGATTTGTACAACTCCTTACGTAAAGGATACCTTAGCATATCATGCCTTTTAGGAACAATGTGAATTACAAATAGATTATTGTGAATTAAAACCAAAAAATTAGGACTAGTTTTACAAAAACTAAAATAAGCTCCAACATCAAGAAGAATCTATACAGTCTTCAATAGTAAGGGATGCCTTGGGAAATACTATCCCTTTAACTACTAAATTTAATCTGATTGTGTTATACATATTAACAATCAAAGTTACTATTTACCTTTTACTTCGTTAAAACCTTTTAAGAAAGAGAAAGCTACACAATTTATTTTAGGAATGAGTTTTATTTGATATCAGTTAGGAGGATTAATAGTACAAGGAAATCTAGTTACAATCTTTAAAACATTAGACATGATTTGTACAACTCCTTACGTAAAGGATACCTTAGCATATCATGCCTTTTAGGAACAATGTGAATTGCAAATAGATTATTGTGAATTAAAACCAAAAAATTAGGACTAGTTTTACAAAAACTAAAATAAGATGGGATGATTTGTGAAAATCCAACGAGTCATTTAGACAAAACTAGTGAAGAATGCGAATTAGAAATAATTAATCCATAATTACGCATCATATGTCAAATTATAAATGCAGCTTTGTATGAAGAAACAGAGCTTGCAATGCATATCAAGGAGTCGAAACACTCAGATATTATAACTGAAACTCAAAGTCTCCATAGGACTAGAGCATTTATTGTAAACAAGCATAGTGAAATAGTAAGTGGCAAAAGCCGCATGGTCTTTAATTATAAAGGACTGAATGATAATGCTGAAGAAGATAAATATCCTCTTCCAAGCAAAGAGGTTCTTTTTCAAAAGATTAAACATACGTATATCTATAGTAAATTTGATTTAAAAAGCGGATTCTGACAAGGGAAATTGGCTAAAGAAAGTATGAAGTGGATAACCTTTATTACACATAATGGCCATTACGAGTGGATAGTAATGCCATTTGGTTTTAAAAATGCTCTACCTATCTTTCAAAGAATAATGGATAATATTTTTAGAACAAAATCTTTTATAGTTACCTATATAGACGATATCTTAGTCCTTAGCCAAACTATTCCACAACATATAGAACATCTTTTAATTTTCTTTCAAAAAATGTCAGAAGCATGGCTTAGTTTTATCTGAAAAAAAAAAGATGAAACTCGGTTGTAAACGTATTGAGTTTTTAGGCGTCATTATAGGACAAGGACAAGTTGAATTGCAAAAACATATTGCAATCAGTATTTTAGAGATGCCAAACAAGTTAGAAGGTCTGACACAAATTAAATCTTTCTTAGGTAAATTAAATTATGCTCATAATTGTATCCCAAATCTAAGTCAATTAGGAGGACCACTCTATAAAAAGGAAGACACACAGGCGAAAGGAGATTTAATCATGAAGATATCCTTTTAATACAAAAGCTAAAAGATATAGTCAGAAAAATTAAACCGAGCCTATCTCATAATTGAAACTGAAGGTAGAATAGGAATATGTGGAGTTGTATTAAAATGTAGATTAACAAAAGAAAGTTCAAGTAAAACAGAACAAGTTAGCCAATATGATGGTGGGAGTTATCAAAACCCTGTATCTAGTATCAATGGAGAAATCTTAGTTGCAATTAAGGCATTGGAAAAGTTAAAATTGTTTGTCATTTCTGCTCCAGAATTTACTCTAAGGATAGATTGTCAAGTAATACTTTCATTTTATCATAAAAAATCAGAAAATAAATTATCCATAAACTAGTGGTTAACCTTTGTTGATTACATAATTGGTAATAGATTTAAAGTGATAATAGAACACATTAAGGGTATAGATAATTTCTTTGCAGATCAGTTAAGTAGTATGGCTCAAGAAACCCATAAATCAACCATCTAAGTATTTGAAACGGGGACTACCAAACCAATAGGATCCTTTGAGTTTCTAATATAGTGGGATTTATGCAACCTATTCCATTAGTTAATAGCAACCAAAGGTTTGTTCCTCCGAATAATATGGACTGTGGCTACAATACCAGTAGGTCTATACGCGTCCAATATTATGAGGAAAACCGGAAAAACCAATCCCTAAAATATATTTGTGTTTACTCTTAACATTTCTTTTGTTTCCTTTCAGCATAATGAATGGAAAAACTTCGATGTCAGCAAGAAAGGTCCAACAAGCCCAATTTCTTCTAGATTCAATGCTCCAATTATTTCCACCCCATTCACCACTTAGGTTTAGAACCACCGTCGTATTGAATCTTCATCAGCATGTTATAGTCGACAATCTTTGGGCTAATCGCCATGAGACAAAAGCCCTTATCCCACTACCTCACGAATTATCACACTTCTTCCACCTAAAGATGCAAGTGGGGCGGGGAATCCCCGTTCCCCGCGGGGCCCCGCCCAAACGGGGCGGGGATTCCCCGAAACATCCCCCCCGCGGGGCGGGGAGCGGGGAAAAATTCCTCCCCGCCTAGCGGGGCGGGGGCGGGGAATGCTCTCCCCGCCCCGCGGGGATTCCCTATTTCCCTAACAAAAAACATATATTATATATTTTTAGTGTATTTATTAAATTTTATTTCAACATTAATATAATATTATATATATAATCAATAAATATTTATTTGTTAATATTTTTAGTTAATAATAAGTTTTAGTGAATATAACATTCCTATTTAATAGAAACTTAATTCAAAATAACGAGTTTAAATATAATTGTAACAATAAATTTGAAATAACAGTTATATATTATTTATTTAGTGATAAATATTATTTTTTCAATCCAGTAGACATTTAAACTCTTGCTCATTAATTTATCTTTATATTATAAAATGGGACTCACAATTATTTCATACAACTTATGAACTATTTATATTTATATATTTCATTAAAACATATTTATTTAATAAAATCGTAAATTATTTTAATAAAATTATAATATAATATATTTACAAAATTAAAATTCAAACTTCTAATTTTTAAATTTCTAATATTCATAAAAACTGATTATTTATCTTTAAAATAACCCCGACGCTGGGTAGTGGGGTTCTAATATTCAAAATTTTTAATGTTGTTGTTTAATCATACATTATACTATGACTTGTTAGGAAAAATATTTTGTGTGAATTTTTATTTTATATATGATGTGCATGTTATAAAAAAAACTTTGAGTCAATGTTTTAGGCGGGGCGGGGATTCCCCGTGTGGGGCAGGGATCCCCGCGGGGGAGTGAGTGGGGGGGGGTTTCCGCGGGGAAATTTAAACCGGGGAATCCCCACCCCGTGGAGAGCGGGGATGGGGATGGGGACGAGGATCGCATTCCCCGCCCCGCCCCGCCCCATTTCCATTCCTACTTCCACCAAATTAATGAACAAACCCTACAACAACAGCTTACTCCTTTGCCACCTTCAATGAATAAGTCCACTATTTAATTTTCTCTTCGACCTCCACCCCTAGATTATGTAGTTGACCAAGAGAGAAGAATTAAAACTTTTGAGACAGAGCTCACTCTAAAAACTGGTGGACTCATGCAAACAAAGGCAAAATTTGTCAACCTAGAAAAAGAAAGAGATGACCACCAACAAATTATTCTTGAAGATAGAAAAGAAAAGATGCAAAATTTAGATATCTTTCCAGAAGAGTTATTAGATGTAAAGCAAGCTATCTATCAAAAGGTCTTGCAAGGCAGATACAATCAATTTCTCCAAGAGCAAGAATCTCTACGCAAGTTAGCAATAGATTAACACCTTCCACCTAGCTTAATCCTGGCTGGAAACACCTTTCAAGGAGAAAAGCATTGCGACATGGCTTGTCAGTGTCCTGAAGGATTCATAGTAATTAAGTGCTCATTGGATTTAGCAACCTGGCGCAATTAGGAGATTCATGGGGTCTAGATGGACTTATTGAGATTCGTACAACATGGCTTTATGGCAAGGCTCATTATTACAAATTTAGAGCAGAGAAATAATCTCAATCACTACTCTAAGCTTACTTACCTTTTGCAGAAATATACAAATCACTAGGACCTCAGTAACAAGGTTATGTGAATTTAGAAATCAATTCAATACCATTAACACTTGAGTTTGGTTATCCAGATAAGGCCATGCATTTAATTAAGATAGCAGTTCTTAGATAACACAAACTTGCTCAGGAACGAATGGAACTAACCTTGTTGGCAACAGTACTAAACACTGGAGATCTCAAAGAGTAGAAAAATTGCGGCAAGCTGTGCCCTGACAACTGATTGGAAAAGGACATGACCAACAGTTATTCCACCCCAAAGAGTCTCTTTAATTTTAGAAACACCACTGATGAAAGTATACTTAGATCCACATTATTTTCCAATATTTTGCCCCTTTCCACATTTACTAAGGCAAAATCTATGATTAGACTACCACATGAAGCATGTCATGGAGTGGACCAGCGAGTGTCACTTTGGAGATTTTAGTAGCCTAAGTATACCAACACCAAGCATTTGTGTCCCATCACTTAGCACATCAAGCTATCTGAGGGATTAGATGATATCGCTCAGTAGAATCTTGATAACATGATGGAGGACTAATTGACAAGACTGCTACTGTTCATCGATCCGAATGGGTGAATAATGTTAAGTATTTTGCTTCTTTCGAATCTTGTACAGTGTGTTTGTGTTAGTGGATCAAGACTTTTTTCACTACAACCCAGCTGAAAAAACTGTTCGTGATTCCTGTTGTCTAAAGGAATGGAATAACGGAAGTGCACTAAGTTTAAAGTGGGCTAAGATGTCCATTACTTAGTAACCTTTACTTTATCCATTTTCTTTAAGTCTTATTATTTGTAATGAGTCATCCATTGTAAACAGTTGTAATGAGTCATCTTGAGGGTTTTCCATCTATAAAAGGAACCCTAGAGTCATGTAATAGAGGCAAGCGTAGTTAAATTGAAGTTGAATCAAGTTTCAGTTTTTCTCTGCTACGCTCTTCTGACCCAATCCTCTGTAGTTCTCACACTACTTAGAGCATCCCCCCTTGGTATCAGAGCCCGTTTCTGATTAGGTATACCGCCTTTAAGCGGTAAAACCCTTAGGGGTCTACTCCTTGGTTCTTTTGAAAGATGAAGTAAGTTTTTAAACGTAAGTTTCTGATTTCTTCTGAATTCTTAACCATGGTTAACCCATGCCATACTATCAACTCCCCGCTAAAAATATTAGTTCAGTGATTCTTGACATCCGAGTAGTACCGTTTAGTACCCGAGGAATGGGGAAGAGGGAATACTAGCGTCAGTGAATCATGAGTCTAATCTTAACATAGGATCCATTTGGAGTTGGACTTGGTTATCTTATTTGTGGAAAAGATATCTCAGAGAAAGCAAAGTCTTTAATCATTGAAAAACTTTATCGGTTCAGAAAACGAATCTTGGATGGCCCCTAATTTCATTGAATTATATTCTCCAGTTATTTTAATACTTTATCAATCATCAATATTTTAGTTTCATTAGTCATAATTAGAGGTGGCTCTTGTTATATATAGGATAATCTTGCCTCATTAAGGATCCAAATAGTTAAAGAGAGAAATATTAAAGTATATTATTTTTTTTAAAAAAAAGAAAGGTATGTATCATCTAGTATGGAAGATAGACTAAGATTAGTAGAAGAAAGATTATTAAAACAATTAGAAAATTCATATAAGAAATTAACTACAATAGAGAACAATATTACTAAATTGGAACTTATATTAACAAGTTTAGATTATATTAAAAAGAATTTAGATCATAAAGAAGGTAACTTTAAGGGTTGGTGCTTTTACACTTGACAATTAGGAGGACAACTTAACATAAGCCAAGATACGAGGGCGCATATCAGCGTGGATTGGGTAGCGCGTGGGGGAGCGCGAGACATGTGTTGTGTCGTAACCAAGAGCAGGTGGAATATCCCACACTATCATATGCTGAGATCATGGGCGTGCGTATAGCCGATGAGCGTGTGGGGCAGAGGCGCCCATACCAAGAGTCAAGTGTTGTATACTTAGATTATTTTAGAGAGTAGATTTCTAGCAAGTCTAGGGGGGGGGGGCGGGAGATTTGATCATACCGGGAGACCCAGATATTGATTCTGGATTTGCCAAGGGATTACGTAGGCATATGTAAGTGGGCACGCGAGCGGGAGCGTGGCTGAGCCAGGGGTGAGGATGGCATATGCGGTATTACTGCATGTGATTGGTACTGCTACGTGCTGTGACCAAGGGTGGCTGGTTAAAGCTACAGTAACATTGAAGGATACTGCAAGATAAGTGGAAGTCCGGGACTTTTAGCTAGACCTATATTGGGCAAGGGGCTCAATTAACCTTGGAAAGTTGGATAGCTCTTGTAATAGAGTCTATTATATCTTTAGGAGAAGACAAGACCTCTTGGTGAGGATCTTTGGCCATGATTGTAAACTTTTCTCAAATCTAAGAGAGTTTATGTTTTTCTTTTACTAAAACTAGTTTATTGTGTCGTCTTCTCTTACCATACATGTTTTCCGGGTTTGCTCGCTTCTTTTATGTGCTGTGCTTGTGTTGCAAACAGGTGTTGTTTCACTGTTGTTATAAAAAGAAAGCTGATCTGCCACTTGGTGCGTGTCAAGTGCCGCACGGCTGAAGGTGATTGGTTGACGCCGTGATAGTAACTGTAAGGATTGATGACCTTACACTTGGTCAGCGGGCATACAGTATCACATAGGCCAAGCCACAAGAGCGCACAGCTGCGTGGATTTGGTAGCGCATGCGGTTAGCGCGACGCGTGTGTTGTGTCGGGACCAAGGGCGGGTGGAATATCCCGCATGATCATAGGTTGAGACCGTGAAGCGCGCGTGCGCTGGACAGTGGGCGTTCGCGTGACTGATGAGCGCGTGGGGCAGGCGCCCATACCAAGAGTCAAGTGTCGCAAGGCTTCATCATGTAGAGTGTTGGATCTCCGGGAAGTCTCGGTGGAGCGGGACACTTGATCAGGCCGGGTGACCGAGAGCTGATTCCGGATTTGACAAGGTTTTACGCAGGCGTATGGAAGTGGACACGTGGTCGGGAGCGTTGCCGTGCCAGGGGCGAGGATGGCACGCGGTATTACCGCGCGTGACCGGTACTGCTACGCGCTGTAACCAAGGGTGGCTGGTTAAAGCTACAGTCGAGTCAGAGGACACTGGAAGCTAAGTGAAGTCAGGGAATTCAAGCCAGACCTATATTGGGTATGGGGCTCAATCAACCTTGGATTTGGGGTAGCTCTTGTAATAGGGTCAAATGAGTCTTTGGGAGGAGATAAGGCCACTTGGTGTTCGTTTTGGCCATGGTTGTAAACATTTCTTAATCTAAGAGAGGTTTATGTTTTTCTCTCTCAAAATGGGTTTCATGTGTCGTGTTTCTCGTACCGAGGGGTTTTCCGGTTTTGCTCGCTTGTTATTATTTCGCTGTGCTTTGTACTATAAACAGGAATTTACTAACTGTTCTTGCAAGGAAGGCTGACCTGTCGCTATGGTGCATGTCAGGTGCCGCACGGCCGAAGGTGATCGGTTGAGGCCGTGACAGTAACCATGATGAAATTAATGAACTTTGCGCTATTATGAAGAATTTACATGTTAGTAATCCAAAACCTAGAAAATCAATTTCTCTTTATGCTGTATAGACTAAGATAGAATAAGCAAAACCTCCTAAATATAGATTAAAATTTCCAAAACAGTTTCTTAAGGAATAAAGCATGGAAAATCGACCACCTTTTCAAAGAGTTCAAGTTAAAGATCAAATAAAAAGATTTTCTTTTATAACCAAAAGACATTCAAATAAAGTAGAACTTTGAGTCACACATGAAAAACATGTAGAAAATTTTACGAGCTGCTAATTTAGCTTTAATTCCAAGAGAACAATTATATAAGCATGGCATATTTGAATTTCAAAATAGAATTTATGAGTATTATGATGAGACAAATATGTTGTCCGAATGATGAAGCACAAGTAGTATTAGATCTTCTCACTCCAGAATCTTATGAAAAATTACTTAATGAAGGATATTTGATTATTCATTTGGGTATGGTTTTATTAAGAATAATAAAAATGCATAGGAAAGGATTAGGAACAAAAGTAATGGCTAGCTTAGTTGACACTAGACAAATGGAGTCTATGTAAAATCAGTCATTGGTTTAATGGAAATAGATATGAATAATAATTTTGAAGTAGTATACCTCAAACCAGATTATATTGTTTCTCTTAGTACTTTATTTCATCATATCAAATTAGTTATAAAAACTAAAGGTTATAATATGGTTAATACTGAACCAAATTTATCAATTACAAAAGCCTTTATAAGGAAAATATCAAAAACAAATCAAAGTAAATATAGTTTAATAGCAAATAGATTTGATAATATTACAAATATTCTAGGAAGTCATGAATCAAAGCCATACAATCTAGGCATTATGATTCAGAAATATTAGCCGAACCAGAATGGGATATAGCTCCCATTTCTCAGCATACTTTAAAACCCGTTAAACTTGAGTATCATGAACATTAGGATGGTAGATTAAGTTTTCGTATAACTAAATATGACAAACGACTTACTTTACAAACGGCTTCAAAGGAAGAACCAGAAACAAAATGAAACAACTTCTAGATACTTCTTGCCTTGAAATTGTTATTAATTTAAGAAAACAGTATAGAAGACAACCTAGCCCCAATTATAATATTAAATTAGAAAAACAAATTACGTCATATAAATTTCAATGGTTAATTTCAGTAGAAAATTATTTTGAAGACAGCATAGCTTTAGAAAAATTCTATGAGTCACAATTAAAAAGAGCTAGAGCTAATCCACAAAGGGCATTCATCCTTAAAGATCAAAAAGAAGAAATGGAATTTTTGGATACTTTTAAAAAGAAGTTAGAATTAAGATTTGATCAAATAGAAACTTGTTACTGTTAAATGAAGGAACTTCTATATGCTTCAAATTTAGATATTCTTAATCGTCTTTTCTTACAATACTGATGCGTCTCCGCAACAACACAACAGGGTGATGTGTCAACCCTTTGCGTTACCGCAAGTGCACGGGTCGTCAAGTAATAAAAGTGGACCCAAAGGGTCGGGTTGTCGAACCACAGGGAACAGAAGTACTAGTAATAGCCCCTCTTTTGTTATCTAGCCTGAAGAGTGTAGTGTGTGATAATCTAATGGCCAAAACTAAGAGTGTCACTACAAGTGCGCAGATAATGAAAAGGAAAAGAGTTCTCAATCAATAAAAGTGAGGTATCCGGACAATGCTCCCCCTAGGATTCGGGTCTTGGATGTAGGTTACAAGTGTTTCTAAACGAAAACAGTGAGTCGTGGGTATCCTAAGGTATAACGGCCCCTGCCTCCAGATCGCCGATAACTAGTCCCCTACGAGGTCCCGGCGGAGAATTCTCTCAACGCCTCACACCACATATGACTGCTTAAAACTCTAGGGATCCCAAAGATATAACCAATTCCTAAAAGTAGATCTAACCCTACCTCCAGGTGAAAGATCCCTAACCCCCTACGAGGTCCCGGCGGAGAATTCTCTCGATGCCTCACACCACATATGGTTGCTTGACACTTAGGGAATATGAAGATAGGAAATATCTATCGGAAGGGAAAGGGGACACTCCGCTATCTCACGGCTCACCCTCTCAACCCTCTTTACTCTTGATAATTCTAAATCTAGCGGTGATCTCTCTCTTCACTAGATTGAATAAAACATGCAAGGCAATTAATAATGAAATCAAAAGCACAAACAAGCATTAAGAACTCAAGAGTAAAACTCAAACTGATAAATTCGAATAGAAACACAATGTAAATCTAATGAAAATAAGAATCCTAGGGTTTACATGTCCGAATACCCTCTAGGGGTTTAGCTCTCCATGGAGCGAGTCACAAAACAAGTAATAAATTCAGAAATAAGTTCCAAAGACATAAAGAATAACCCCCTTAAATCCGTGATGATGGTCTTGATGGGTAGTTTCCACGTCTGGATTGAATCCACTGCGAAGCTAGGTCGCCGATGGTTTCCTTGATGCTATGACGGAGGAGGAATCAATCCAAGTTGGAGAGGAAAGCTTCCCAAAGCCGCAAAGAACTCCTCCCAAGCCCTAGCCGCCTTGTCTCTCGAAAGTGGCCGAAAAGATCCCTAAACATTATCACAAGGCGGCTTTTATAATTTGAATTCGGGGCTTTACGCGGGCATCCACACGGGCCTCCACACGCCCGTGTGGAATTTCCACACGGGCGTGTGAAGTACTTCTGCTACAGTACTGCTACAGTACGTTTGCTACAGTACTTCGCTGCAGTAAATGCTAGAGTGATTTTTCCCCCCGAAGTCTTCCTTGGAGTCCACACGGTCGGGCACACGCTTGCGTGGTAGGGTGTGTGGCTTTCTATCCTTTGAAATCCTCAAGAACCTTCTTCTGCTTTGTACGAAAGCTGGGACATGGGTGTACTACTGCCTTTGTGCCCTTTTGGTTTGTGTAATGACTTGTACTCCTCCAAAAGTTGGCAACACCCCCATGCATATGAACACAGCTTCTGATTATGGCCTTGAAACGTGTCATCACACCCTATCTTTTCTTCTTCCTGTACGTCATGTCTCCAAAGCCCTGTTTGCACAAAAGAACACAAAACACACCTTGTTAATGCTAAAACCTGATAAAAGTGATGCTCAATGCATATAAACTGATATTATAAAATATATATAATCAAACACTTATCAAATACGAACGCCTTGTTCTTTTAGAAAGATATGTTTTTAATATAAAAGAACAAATCTATCAACAAAAGTATTATTGTTTAATAGAAGCCCAATGTTACATAGAAACAAAAGTAGTAATGGAGAAAAAGCATCAAGATTTAATGGCTAAAGAACTTCAAAAAGAAGATAAGGTAAAAAGAGTTAGTATTGGTAAAAACAAAATCCTGATGATGAAGCAAGTTCTAGTAATAGAATCTTTCTTAGAAATAGCGATCTTCTGTTAGGATGGTGCCAACATGATCTCTAGCTCTTAGCAAAATGGAGAAAAGAATTAGAAGATGAATACCAAGATATTGAAATTTCCCATTGTTAAAAAAGTTAATTAAAAAAATGGAAGAGTTAATTAATCAATATTATCCTAAGTATGATTAGATAGTAGATTTTTATGAATTACAAGAAGATATCGATGATGTTTGTTTCTTAATTGCCTATTGCTATCCATATATGAATTACCCAAGAAAAAGATTGGAACCTTACGAGTGCATTTTGTATAAATAGTTTATATACCCTTTTATATGTTTTTACTTGTCCTTTTAGCATGTTTTTATCATAAACCGATGCTACTTGAGGTATGGTTGCTAAATGTTGCTGATAATTGGGGGTTCGGACCAAAAGAAATGAAAAGAGACGAATTTTGATGCAAAACAGCGTTAAAATACAAGATTCAGGATAAGCTGGGTCTGAAGCACACCTGCGGTGGGAAGCATGGTCAGAAGCACAGTCATAAGCACGGGCGTGTCAAATCCCGTGCAATTTACTGGAGTCTGCACAAAACTGAGAAGCATAGTTTCACTGCTCCTAGCACCATCTTGCTGAGGAAGAACTGTCTCTAGCACGGGCGTGCTTAGCCCATTGCATGTTACTGGAATTATGCCCAAAAACCACTTCCCCACTTCTGAAGCCAATCACGTTCATCAGCACACCCGTAAGCACGGGCGTGCTTCCATCGAGAAAGGATTATTTAAGCCCTAAAGTTGGAAAACTATGGGGGTTGCTTCTTTTATCTTTCCTTCCCTTTGGGGGGAGATAGAGAAGCAAGTAGGGGCAATCATCAACATCTTTGAGGGCCGGATTTGGAGTGGAGCCAAGCATGGGAAAGGAGGATCGCCGAAACAACCATTATTAAGCCTTCTCCGTCATGATCGTGAAACAAAAGGAGAGTTTAATAGAAAACCTCCATTTCTCTACTTGCTTACCTGTAATTGATTGTAAAAAGATAAGGGGCTAAACATCTTGTGATGCTCTGGATTTTGAAGCTTGATATTTTAATGTATTGATTGTAGTATTATTGATTCGTGAGTTTCCTTGTGATTTCCCTGTTGTTTTTGTTGCTTTTAAATCTTGGTGTTAATTGCTTTGTGCGAGTTAGTTGCTAACTTGATGTGGGGATTGCCTATATCCGCATGAGCGTTGATGGTTGTTGCTAGTCCCCTGTCGTTACAACCGTATTCTAAGTTGCTGATTTGCCCTAGGTTACTTTCTGCGTTCTAGAGGATTGAAAATATCCATCTAGCTAGGGCACACATTAGGGAAGGGGTTGAGTCCGCTTTGAACCCTGAGTGAGGATATATACTATCAAACCCTCCATACGTGGTCACCACGCTCAAAGGGGATTAATGCTGGGGCACTATCTTTTCCATTGCTACTTTCTTAACTTCAAATCCTGTCTGTATTTACCAACTCTCTTTATTTACTGCTTTAGTAGTTTAATTACTTCAACACCAATATTTGAACTGGCTAGATATTAAAAAACAAACTAGTATCGAAAGCTTTCCAGACCCTGTGGATTCAACTGCCTGATCCTATTGGGTACACTTTACTACTTTGTACGACCCGTGCACTTGAAGATACGTGAGGGGCGTATTAAGTTTTTAGCGTCGTTGCTAGAGACTAGCAACTTTTAAGAAAGTTTACATTTCTAGTAATGTAGCCATTTTCTTTACTTCTATACATATTTCTTTCGGTTATTTTTCTTGTGTTTTATTTTGATTATTCTTCACTTGTTTTGCAGGTACCATTGTAAGGCTACTTATCTCGAGAGAGATAGTTGATCCAATTACAGCCTTGTCCATTCAAATTGAAGCTCTTAATGCAAGAAATTATGAGTTTTTATCTATACAACAACAAATCTATCCCTAGTATAACACATACCATCCAAGTCAAAGGAGCTAGCATAACCTCTCATGGAATGTATTTGAGCAACAATAGCAAAATCAATAATTCGGATTTGAGGAATACATTCCACCACAAGAGCATGAGCCTAGCCTAGAAAACCTATTGGCAACATATGCTCAGATATTTGAGGACTGCCTAGAGGAACAACCTCAGAGGAAAATTTGAATTTGGAGGATGTGCTGGCTAAATCTATCCAAAACACTCAAGCAAGCATTCAAGCCTTTGAAATTTTACCTCAAAAACAACTGGGCCCCATTTACGACTTAGAAATCCAAACTGAGTAATCTATTGAGGAAGTTCCTTTTGAAAATGACAAGGAAGCATGCGAGAACAATGAAGAAGTGGAGGAGACAAAAAAAGTTGTTGTGGAGAATCAAATGGATGTAGTGCTTCAATTCGAGAATGATGGATGTTTGAATGGATGAAATGTTTATAAGGAGGCAACTAAAGAAGAGGGTTTGTTGAAG
Organism: Dioscorea dumetorum; assembly: GCA_902712375.1. Classification (NCBI taxonomy): domain Eukaryota; kingdom Viridiplantae; phylum Streptophyta; class Magnoliopsida; order Dioscoreales; family Dioscoreaceae; genus Dioscorea; species Dioscorea dumetorum. The sequence continues at coordinate 5,848,794 of CACTHL010000549.1, read as the reverse complement.
CCATGTCTCTTTCAAGTTGAAAAGGTAAAGGAAGCAAATCCCAAGGTAATGAAACAAGTAGCCTTCCTTGGAATTCATCAATCTGTAAAACGGGGTAATGAGAATTTGGCGATTAAAGAAGATGTAGAAGGATGTTCAAGCCATCCAAGGAACCACCTGAGCTGACCCTAAACAATTCCTAGCCTAAATTGTTTCCGTGGAGGCCTAAATTAAAAGTGTTCATGCTTCCAATAAAAGTGCATCCCCAGCCATATAAAATGGTGCTTATGGGAAGTAGCTATGCAAGCTATAGCCGGGAGGAGCACATCCTTTTCAAGCCTCCATAAAGTAAGAAATAGGTATGTCAGACTCGTGACATTCAACAAACGCTTCTTGGGAGGCAACCCAAGTAATTCTGGTTGTTATGTTTTCTTGTGTTCTTTTAGTTAGTTCTTTATTTTTTCTTGAGCTCGTTGTTTGGCTGGTAGTATTTTTATTTTTATCTTAGGATTCTTGGTGTTCAAAGGCTCTGTATTACATTTCATTTGGGTATTGGTTAGGGCTGAGCACCAATGTGTTAAAGTTTGAAAAGCATCGGGATTCAAATTCCTGAAAAAACTTTCCTGGGCTAAACACAGGTAAAGCACGCCTGTGCTTATGGATGTGCACTTTGCAGGATTTCATAAAATTAAGGTCTAGAAAGCACGGTCATTAGCATGCCCGTACTAATGACCGTGCTCTCCAGAATATGCCCATGCTCTTCTTTTCTCTTTGATTATTGATTTCCTGTAAGATGCGCGGTTTCAAGTATGGGACAAAGCATGCCCGTGCTCCTTTCTTTTTCGAACCCACTTTTCTATTTTTAAGGCTGGTCACTATGCTGCTGATTTGGAGTCAGAGGAGTCCGATGCCTCAGACTCAAAGGATGAAGATGACTCGGAGATCTAGGGAAGCTCTTAGAGCAGTACTGATGCGCCCGGTACTGATGTCGCCGATTTTGATAACTGATAAGTATACAATATTACTACATTTTACATATCAATTTGTATACTTATCGAGTTAGTATTGGAGTACTTTAGTGGAATACGAGGCTAAATCAGGTATAAATGGTCTTCGCAGGCACCAAGTGGAGATTAAAGACAAAGGAGGGTCAAAGGAAGTGATTAGGAATCAAAATATAGAATATGGCACTTTCCTCACTTAGTAACTTGGGAGGCAGCATTACTTACGGGCTCCTTACGGCCAGACTTATAGCCGTAAGTCATATTTAAAAGGCCTTGCGGGCATCCTTAAGCCGTAAGAAAAGAAGTCACGTCAAACAGAGAGCCTTACGGTCGGACTTACGGCCGTAAGTCATAATGTCAGTGGAAGACAGAAGAGTTTATGGGTACCTTTCACGCCCGTAGGTTGTTTATCATCATCATCATCATTATCATCCACTAAGCCACCATTGCTGTTAAGAGTTGTAATTCCACCAACGTTGAGAGGAACTTCACGCAGGCTCTTACCTTCTTGGTCTTTAAGTAAGTTTCTATTTGTTTTCTCATTATGAAGAAAGACATGTGTTATCCTTTGATTTCTTGTTATTGCATAATGAGCTAAAGCCCCTTTTGGGAGCTTGGACTTGAAACCTTAGGGACTTACTGAATTTTATTTGTACTCTTTTATTTTCAATTGATTATGAAGTTTGATTGTGGGAATGCATTTGTAGTTTGATTCAATTCTTATTATATGTTGCGTGGTTATTGACAAGCGGTGAAAACCCGCTAATTATCTAATTTAGCATGTGGTAAAAACCCATTAGATCTTGGTAAGTATGGTACGCCCCTTGCGTAGCCGCAAGTGCTTTGGTCGTACAAGTAGTAAAAGGTACCCTTAGGGTCAGGTAGTCGTATCCACTGGGACTGGTATAGCTTCTAATACTAACGTTCTGCTTAATATCTAACCAAACAGAAAAAAGATGGATTTGACTCTGGGTTGACTTCAAGGAGGTTGAGGAAGGGAAATTGCACTAAGGGAAATTTGAGGATTGACTCGATGGAGGAGATGGGGCCCTGGGGTTGGATTTCTGACGTTCACTAACTCGGTCTTTCTCAGTATTTATCAGAGATGCCTTCAGTTCTAAACCTAGTTATACTATAAGAATGTTGCTTCCAGCGCTGTCGAGCCCTAAGTTGAAATCTTACTGCTTGCAACGATCAATAATAATTCACAAGCCTAGATAAGAGAACCTAACTTCCAAGCAATCAAGCACTAAACAACACACGAGATAACCAATAACTCAGATTTACTGCAAGGAAAAAGACATTCATAAGTGCTGCAAGTAAAGATAATGAGTTCAAGCTACAACGTCATACAAACCACCCGGGGCTCCCTTAAGAGTTTAGCCCCTCATGACAATAAACAACAAGTACAATGCCAAAGAAATTGAAATACAAGAAGTTGAAAACTCCCTAATTTCTTGCATCCTTGTGGTTGTCAGAGGATCTACAATGATGTGGAATCTCCTCCCGATAGGCCTACCATAGGCGTGACATTCCCTTGATGGAGAGGAGGACGAATCCCCAAAGCTCTCTCCTATTTCCCCCTTTGTTCGTCCACCAAAAAGTCCCCATTGAAACTAAGTTTCTAGGGTTTTAATGTTTTCCCGATGTGAGCACGGGCGTGTTGAAGCCATGCAGATTACGGCCAAATAAAACTCCAGAAACTCGCATTCCTGTAATCTGCACGGAGTACAACACGGGCGTGATTAGGCCGTGCTGAGGGTTTGCACGACCTTGCTCAGCGAACTCAGACTGTGCTGACTTTGGCTGAATTCTCCTGCAATCTGCACGGGGTACAACACGGGCGTGCTCAAGCTGTGTTGAGCTTAATGAGATTTCTTCTAGGTCCTTTAACTTTTAAAATCAATCCAAAACACTTCTTCTTGCTTCAGGACTTTGATATCTACATGAAAAACTAAGAATACCTCAAATAGCACCGCACTTGGAGAATTAAAGTCAAAAGACTCAATAATGATGAGGGTAAAGTATAAAATATATATATATGAAATGCACTCATCAAATACCCCCAAACTTGAATTGTTGCTTGTCCTCAAGCAACCTTAATCCCCTAATAAAGTGATGAGTACATGACCTCTGATCTCAACAAAGTAAGAGAGTTACTGAAGTTTAAGGAGTTTCTAAGAACTAGTGTCTTAGTCAATTGAAAGCTTATGAAAAATTTTACTCTTACTCCGTACTATCGTGTGTGTGTGTCGCCTCCTGGAGTATGTCAAAACTGTTCTTGAGGGGGTCTAGTACAAGCTTTTTCTTTTCCCTGTTTTCACTGCTAACTCCTAAACTGGGTAGTAGCTTCATACACCCTAGAGGCAGCCATTTCACTTGGTAGGTTGATAAACGTCTAAAAGTACGTATTTTACATGTATGTTTTGTGTATTATTTTCATATCTTATTGTTGAATCTTTGCCCTTTTAGGTATAAATTGCTTTATTTTTGTATTTCAGGCCAGCCAGAAGCCCTGGGGACTCGACGACAAGATGGGGAGCGAATTCGACACCAAAACAGCGTTTTTGAGACGGGGACACTGTAGCACGGACTGTAGCATTCACTGTAGCAGTTACTGTAGCTCATCGCGGAATTCTTGGCAGAAAAGTAGAAATCCCGAGGGGTCAGTATACCGGCAGTATGCTGACCCGTTTACCCATCGGGATTTGGGGTTTTAAGGGCGATCTAGGGCATTTTGAAAAGGACTTTTTCATCTTCTTGGAGAAAGCTTTTATGGGAAAAGAAGGCTAGGGTTTGGACATCATTTCTACACCATTTTGGAGGGCAAAAGGAGAGGAAATTCGGGTTTTCTTTGGTGAGGAGAGCAAGATCTAGGAGGATCTACTTCAAAAGCTTCATTGTTTGGAGGTTGAAGACAACGGGAAGCCACCCCTTCGAGTGGCGTCTTCGGAAGGTCTTCTCCGGGGATCCAAGCGGCATTCGACCTTCACCATTTGAGGGAGTGTTCCTCATGTTTATTCTAGTTATTTACATGGTTTGTGTTTTGGATTTGTTGAACATGAACAACTAAACCCCAAGGTCACCGGATGTAGGTGAACATTGGGGGCAAAACTTGTGATGTTTTGAATTATTTGAGTTATTTATTGTATGATTGGCTTGTTGTGATCCTTGTTTGGTATTCTTGATTGTTTTGGTACATGTGCTTAATTGTTGTATCAAATGCTTTTTAGCACTTTGTAGCATGACCATTGCCTTAGTGCTAGACTCTACCAAACTTGGAAGGGATTATTGTATAAATACGCCGTGATCATCGGGTATTTGTACCCCTCCATTTCTAGGGTTGAAAACTAATTAGTATTTCCACCCTAACTTGGGAAAACCATTATTCTCCTTGCAACCGTGTGAGAAGTTGAGTGGAAGAAATTCCTTAGTCAACACTTGTACCGGGTTAGGAGTCAATTGCCGTGACCATCGGGTTGACCTAAGCTTGGGTTTTCTCGGTCCAACTAGCCACATACTTTATTTCTCAAATATCCTACTCACTTGAGTAGCCCCCTTGGGGATCCTCATCCGTGACCGTTTTCCATCCCTGAGCATCTCCCGAGTTTTGATTCAATCGTATTTATTTAGAAAATTTCTCTTGTAGTTTGTTTCTTTCATTTCCTTTCTATTCTCTTGAAAATGGAATCGGTGAGCTAAACAATAAGTGAGAAGTGAGTAAGGTAGCTCCTCGGGCCCCTTGGGAATACGACCCACTCGTGCGTGCACGAGTGGTTTATTACTTGACGACCACGTGCGCTTGCGGGTGTTGACATTCCGTGTCGATCATAGGGAATCAAAGATTACATTTGTGATGCCTAAGATCCGACTACTCAAGTGCGGCTTTCGCTTTTTCTAAAGTGATAGCTCTTTCTACCATCTTTCTCATAAAATTTTGACAGGGCATCCCAAAAAGGAATCCGACTTGTCACAATATTCTTTTCTTTTTCCTTTTTATTCCTTGAGTTTGGAGTCAGAAACTAACTGTTCACAAGCCTTGCAACTAGCCCTTCCTCTAACAGAGTGACAAAACAACAAAGGCTAAGTGTTCAGATTAAGGTTTCCAAAGTAAGAGCAAAATAAAACTTTAAGTTCAACAAAAGTGCACTAGTATGCTCAAAAACTCCTAGCTTAGCAATTCTCAACCAAAACTTTCACAGATCGTCCTAAGTCATGCACAACATCTAAACATATTAAAACACAAGTATACAACCCTCCCCCATACTTGAATGAAACATTGTCCTCAATGTTTAAAGATTTAACATGCAAGGCATAGAAAAAGATTTCAAGTAAAAGTGAATTGAGAGTTGGGGAATTTTCACCAAGTTAAGGGAGAGGTGCCGTGGAAGAATTCCGCGGCACACAAGGGCGTGTGTTGATGATAAGTGCTTGCATGTACATATTTTTGGAAATGTTTTCCACGCATGAGCATCACATTTCTCGGGTTGTATCGCTAATTTCGTGTGCTGTTGTGTTCTTTCGTGCAATTAGGGTTGTGAAGACATGGTACGTGAATAAAGGCAAGATTAGGTCATAATGGTGCCAAGTGGAGCTCTTTTGTGCAAATACAAAGTTCAAGACACAAATCGGGTTCAAACGAGGGGGTATGTGCCAACTTCTAAAGGCTTAAAGACAATTCTTGTAGAAGGACACGAAGGCAGTCATGCTCGCTTGTTCGGATTTGTTCGAAGATTTCAAAAGCTCTCCAAGGGTTTTTCATTATCAAGAAATGCAACATGACCTTTCACATGGGCGTGTGTCCGTCCGTGTGACCTCAAGAGAATAAACGGGCGAAATCGGGGACCAATACGCAAGTTTCCACATGGCTGAAATTCCACACGGCCGTGTGGCTCATCCACACGCCCGTGTGGATCCTCGAGATGGCCAATTATAAAGCCGTTCTGAAGCGTTATTAAGGGGGTCTTCTTCCAAACTTCAGAGAGGGTGACGGCTAGGGTTCAGGAGGTTCTTGCTACGCTTTGGGGGTGCTTCTTCATCGATTTCAACATCAATCCCTTCCAAGGGGAGCCACTGGGGGAGCCTTCGACGACTCGATTCGGCGAGGTGTGCCCTAGGCTTGGAGGAAGGATATTTTGGAGAAGAAGGAGAAGCCCTCATAAACCATCGGCACGGAGCTTAAGGGGGTTTTACTTATGGATTGTTTGCATTTAATTTCCATTACTTTCATGATCTTGTATTGTTCCATGGAGAGCTAAAACCCTAGTGGGTGCTTGGACATGTAAAACCTAGAATTACTATGTTTCTATGACTTTATTGCTGTTCTTTAATTTGAGTTTCAATTTGAGTTTCAATCTTGTATGCTTCTTGGATTTTCCCTTAGAGTGACACGAGGGTTGAGAATCACATTTAATCATCCTTTTGACGAGTGACCATCACCATTAGGATTAGATCAATCAAGATTGAAGAGGGTCGATAGGGTGGGTTGAGAGGTAGCAACACGTCCCCTTTCCCCTCCGGTGTGATTTACCCTACCTTCTCATTCCACGAGATAACTTCGATCTCAAAGAGAGTTAGGCGTTGAGAGAAGCCTTTCCGCCGAGACTTATTTGTGATTAGGGATCTTCCGCCTGGACCAAAGGGGTTGGTCCATACTTCGGAATAGGGTTTATCATTTGGATTCCCACGAGTTTTTCGCAGTCATACGTGGTGTGAGGTGTCGAAAGTATTTCTCTCCGCCGGGACCTCGTAGGGGACTAGTCAGGGTTGACCTTAGGTTTGGGACCCTGTATCTTTGGATTTCCACGAATCATTGATTATCATTTTAAGAAGAGCAACCTAAGTTTTGCACTAGAAACTAGGATTCTAGGGGGAGCATTGTCCGAGTACCCCATCTTCATATTGGTCTTGTTCTACACTCTAGCTTTTACTTTCAGTACTTTATTTCTGTTTTTCATGTTTTATTTTCAATCACAACAACAATGGATTTGTCTTTGGCTACTTAGCAAAGTGTTACTGTTCTTACGTCTACTCCCTGTGGATTCGACTGCCTACCCGTTTGGGTACTTTATTACTTCGACGCCCGTGCAGTTGCGGAACACACACGCAAGTGTGTGTCAAGTTTTTGGCGCCGTTGCCGGGGAATTAGGCGTTTTAGGAACTGTTATACTTTGTTTCGCTAGTCATTTTTCACACATTCTATCTCACACTTCTTTTACTTCCATTGTTCTAATATTTATTTTCTTGAACGTAATCTTTTTATTCATTCTCCACCATTCGAAGGTGTCTATTCTTTATCAACTTTGTAGGAATCATGATCAACGAAGCAGAACTGTTTGAGAAGATAACCGGAATGGTGAGAGACGAGCAGAAAATGAATTGGTTCACCAAGGAATCATCTCCGCATAACTTTTTGCAAAATTTGGCTGAAATAAACTATTGTGTGGGGGAGGTTAACCTGGATCTAGATGGAGTTACTGAGGGACAAGGTTGTGACTTATTCAGAGTGCTCACTCAATTTGAAGAAGCAACGCGGGGTTGTACGAGCGGAGAATTAGAGGAGAGTCTAGAAGAGGCCCTTCATCGATTTGATTCTTCTGATAAGGGCGAAGAGCAAGAAATTTTCTCTTTGGGTGTCACCGATGAAATCTATAAAAAAGGTGGGGTGGAAGGCATAGAAAACCTCGAAACCCAACTAGGCACACATATTCAAGAAGGGGGATTAGAGGAAATTTCTGAAGAAGAACCTGAACAGTTTGAGGAAATTGATAGACAAAAAAGGAAAAGATTACAACCGTCCATTGAAGACCCACCTGATTTGGAGCTTAAAACTCTACCAGAACACTTGGAGTATGCCTTTTTAAGCGAGGGATCAAAACTCCCGGTCATTATATCTTCAGGTCTGTCCGTATCTCAAAAGGATAAATTAGTGAATATGTTGAAGAAGCATAAGACTGCCATTGCTTGGAAAATTTGTGATATTAAAGGTATAAATCCTTCATTCTGCACTCACAAAATATTGATGGAAGATAATTATAAGTCAGTGATCCATCCTCAACGTCGTTTGAACCCAAACATGAAAGAGGTAGTGAAGGCGGAGGTAGTTAAACTTTTGGATGCAGGTATTATCTATCCGATCTCTGACAGTGCTTGGGTGAGTCCTACTCAGGTGGTTCCTAAGAAGGGAGGCATGACTGTAGTGAAGAATGAACGGAATGAATTAATCCCAACCAGAACAGTCACAGGGTGGAGAGTATGCATTGATTACAGAAGGCTAAATGACGCAACTCGAAAGGATCATTTCCCGTTACCATTCATTAACCAGATGTTGGAAAGGTTAGCTGGGCATAATTTTTACTGCTTCCTTGACGGTATGTCGGGCTATTTTCAGATTCCCATTGCACCCGAGGATCAAGAAAAACCTACATTCACTTGTCCCTATGGGACTTTTGCGTACCGAAGGATGCCTTTCGGGCTGTGTAATGCTCCAGCTACTTTTCAACGATGCATGACAGCCATATTTGATGATCTTTTGGAGGACATCATGGAAGTATTTATGGATGATTTCTCGGTGTTCGGAGACTCATTTGATAGCTGTCTGTAAAATCTGGAAAGAGTCCTCAAGAGATGTGAAGAAACAAATTTAGCGTTGAATTGGGAGAAATGCCATTTCATGGTTCAAGAAGGAATAGTTTTAGGGCATAAAATTTCTAAAAATGGGATGGAGGTGGACAAGGCAAAAATTGAGGTGATCGAGAAACTTCCCCCGCCAACCAACGTGAAGGGGATTCGCAGCTTTCTTAGGCATGCCGGTTTCTATCAGTGATTTATTAAGGACTTTTCCAAAATCACTCAGCCATTAACAAAACTTCTTGAAAAAGATGCATCTTTTGAGTTCGGGAATGAATGTTTAGCTGCATTTAACCTGCTGAAGGAGAAGTTGACTCAAGCGCCAATTTTGATTACACCAGATTGGAAAGCTCCTTTTGAGCTCATGTGCGATGCCAGTGATTATGCAATTGGGGCAGTGCTAGGGCAGAGGAAGAACAAACATTTTCAGCCCATCTATTATGCGAGTAAAACACTCACAAGCGCACAAGAGAATTATACTACTACAGAGAAAGAGTTGTTGGCAGTGGTTTACGCATTTGACAAATTCAGGCCATATATGATCTTATCAAGAGTCACTGTCTTTACAGATCATTCTGCCTTGCGTTATCTCATGAGCAAGACTGATGCCAAGCCGAGGTTGATCCGTTGGGTTCTGCTTCTACAAGAGTTTGACATGGAAATCAAGGACAAAAGAGGTGTGGAAAATGTGGCTGCTAACCATCTCTCTAGGTTAGAAGGTTTTGAGGGGTATGAGACATCAAGGCCGGAAATTAACGACTCATTTCCAGAAGAACACTTATACATAATTCACGGCGGGTCGGCAGAAGAGGAAACACCTTGGTTTGCGGATTTTGCTAATTATTTGTCGGGAAAGGTTCTTAAGCAGGGTCTTACTTTTCATCAAAAGAAAAAGTTTTTCAGTGACTTAAAGAACTATTTTTGGGATGACCCCTTTCTGTTTCGGATTTGTGCAGATCATGTAATCCGACGCTGTGTCTCTCGAGAAGAAGGCTGGAATATTTTAACACACTGTCATTCAGGCCCGACCGGGGGTCACTACGCTTCTGGTAGAAGAGCCGAAAAGGTGCTTGCAGAAGGGTTTTGTTGGCCAACACTATTTCAGGATGCTCATCAGTATGTTCTTCGTTGTGACAATTGCCAACGGACTGGGAACCTCTCTCGGCGTGATGAGATGCCACAAAGTCCTATTCAATTCTGTGAGGTTTTTGATGTGTGGGGGATTGATTTCATGGGACCATTTCCAAACTCCAATGGGAACAAATATATTCTTGTAGCAGTGGATTATGTATCTAAGTGGGTGGAAGCTCAGGCATTACCTACGAACGATGCGAGGACTGTAGTTAAATTTCTCAAGAAGCTTTTCTCCCGATTTGGAACACCTAGGATCATTATTAGTGATAGAGGAACGCATTTCTGCAATAGTCAGTTCGAGAAAGTGTTGAAGCGATACGGAGTACACCATCGTCTCGCCACTCCCTACCATCCGTAGACAAGTGGCCAAGTAGAGGTTACTAACAGGGAGCTGAAGAGGATCTTGACCAAGTCGGTAGAACATGGAAAAAGAGATTGGTCAGAATGGTTAGATGACACGTTGTGGGCTTACCGGACTGCATATAAAACTCCTATTGGAACTACACCCTATAATCTGGTTTATGGGAAATCTTGTCATCTTCCTGTTGTGTTCTTTCGTGCAATTAGGGTTGTGAAGACATGGTACGTGAATAAAGGCAAGATTAGGTCATAATGGTGCCAAGTGGAGCTCTTTTTGCGCAAATACAAACTTCAAGACATAAATCGGGTTCAAACGAGGGGGTATGTGCCAACTTCTAAAGGGTTAAAGACAATTCTTGTAGAAGGACACGAAGGCAGTCATGCTCGCTTGTTCGGATTTGTTCGAAGATTTCAAAAGCTCTCCAAGGGTTTTCATCATCAAGAAATGCCACATGACCTTTCACATGGGCGTGTGTCCGTCCGTGTGACCTCAAGAGAAGAAACGGGCGAAATCGGGGACCAATACGCAAGTTTCCACATAGCTGAAATTCCACATGGGCGTGTGGAATTTCCACACAGCCGTGTGGCTCATCCACACGCCCGTGTGGATCCTCGAGATGGCCAATTATAAAGCCGTTCTGAAGCGTTATTAAGGGGGTCTTCTTCCAAACTTCAGAGGGGGTGACGGCTAGGGTTCAGGAGGTTCTTGCTACGCTTTGGGGGTGCTTCTTCATCGATTTCAACATCAATCCCTTCCAAGGGGAGCCATTGGGGGAGCCTTCGACGACTCGATTCGGCGAGGTGTGCCCTAGGCTTGGAGGAAGGATATTTTGGAGAAGAAGGAGAAGCCCTCATAAACCATCGGCACGGAGCTTAATGGGGTTTTACTTATGGATTGTTTGCATTTAATTTCCATTACTTTCATGATCTTGTATTGCTCCATGGAGGGCTAAATCCCTAATGGGTGCTTGGACATGTAAAACCTAGAATTACTATGTTTTTATGACTTTATTGCTGTTCTTTAATTTGAGTTTCAATTTGAGTTTCAATCTTGTATGCTTCTTGGATTTTCCCTTAGAGTGACACTAGGGTTGAGAATCACATTTAATCATCCTTTTGACGAGTGACCATCACCATTAGGATTAGATCAATCAAGATTGAAGAGGGTCGAGAGAGTGAGTTGAGAGGTAGCAACACGTCCCCTTTCCCCTCCGGTGTGATTTACCCTACTTTCTCATTCCACGAGATAACTTCGATCTCAAAGAGAGTTAGGCATTGAGAGAAGCCTTTCTGCCGGGACTTATTTGTGATTAGGGATCTTCCGCCTGGACCAAAGGGGTTGGTCCATACTTCGGAATAGGGTTTATCATTTGGATTCCCACGAGCTTTTCGCAGTCATACGTGGTGTGAGGTGTCGAGAGTATTTCTCTCCGCCGGGACCTCGTAGGTGACTAGTCAGGGTTGACATTAGGTTTGGGACCCTGTATCTTTGGATTTCCATGACTCATTGATTCTCATTTTAAGAAGAGCAACTTAAGTTTTGCACTAGAAACTAGGATTCTAGGGGGAGCATTGTCCGAGTACCCCATCTCCATATTGGTCTTGTTCTACACTCTAGCTTTTACTTTCAGTACTTTATTTCTGTTTTTCTTGTTTTATTTTCAACCACAACAACAATGGATTTGTCTTTGGCTACTTAGCAAAGTGTTACTGTTCTTACGTCTACTCCCTGTGGATTTGACTACCCACCCGTTTGGGTACTTTATTACTTCGACACCCGTGCACTTGCGGAACACACACGCAAGGGTGTGTCAGCTGATCGCCAGTTAGGGAGGATCCGTTTGAAACAACTAGCAAGATAGATATTCATAAATCCTGAGGTAAACATGCAAGCATTAGAGACAGAAAATAACATAAACTCAAGTAAAAGAGATCAGTTTAGTAGGGGACTCCCCTTGCTAACTGACTCAAGGAGAACAAAAGACAACAAAAGTAAAAACAAAGTACAAAGACAACAAAACAGAAAATCACAACAGAAAATCAAAACCCAGCGCTCTCTGAATCGGAGTCAGACTCCGATGGAAGGTCGGTGGTGTCGACTCCCACACTCCTAGATGTAGAGGGTCCAGCAGCACGGCGAGGAGGTGGAGACAGGGTGATGTCGAGATGAGAGGCCAGCCGCTGCATACTCCGGATCATCCATCGCCAGAAAGAAGGCGAACTAGCTGGAGGCGAGTCCGGAATGTGTGTGGATGCTCGAGCACGTGGGGTGCAAGGAGAAGATGGTCCGGCGGCAGCAGGATTAGAATCAGGGGCTCTACCAGCAGGTGGAGCCTGGTACCGAGGACCCTGGGAGGTGGATGTAGATCGAAGCATCCCCATCGCGCGGAGCGTGTCCACCGAGACAGGCAGCACTCCACCCACCATCCTCATCTAACGAGTGCCGGCCTGGAGACCCATCCCACGAATCAGGCGCGTGATGTAGGACCCACAGAAGAGCGCGCTAACCTGGGAATCCTGTCCCTGATGCTGGATGCTGAAGGCCACCTCGTAACCGAGGTGCATCTGGAATCCATCGAGCATGCCCAACAGGAAGTCGAAGTCACGCCGACTAACGACTCCTGTGCTGTCTCCCCGCCCTGTGATCGAATGACTGAGTATGAAATGAATGTACCTGAGAGCTGGGAGGCGAAGGGACGAGGCCTTGGACCGGCGAGGGTCGTACGCCCGATCCATACTCAAACGCTGGCAACATGCCTCCTGGGACTCGCCGGGTGGTCGGGCGACGAGGAGGGTATCATAGTCCGGAATCCTGGTGAACTCCTCATCGTACAAGCCCAGTCTGACGGTGCGGTGTAGCTCGCCCAATACCTGGAACTGAACCGTGCCGGCGCGGTGATAACTGCCTGTCCCTCGGGGTATCTCGAAGGTCGCGAGGACCTTTAAAGATAGCTCCTGGTAGGCGGGGTCGGTGATGGCGAGTAGCCGCGTCCATGCGCCCTCGCCAAGGTATCGACGCACGTCCGCCTCGAGGCCCACCTCGTGGAGAACTTCCCAGTCGATGACCTGCATCTCGCCAAACCGCTTAGTACTCAAGCGGTCGTATAAAGATGAGAAATATATATATATATATATATAATGCACTCATCAAATACCCCCACACTTGAATCGTTGCTTGTCCTCAAGCAACCCTGATAGGCTCCAACTTGGGGAAAGAGAAAGATGTCTTGAGGATGGTCCGATCTTCACGACGTAGGATCAAGGTAAAAGGATAACTGACTACGAGCAACCTGGGGTGGATGCGACCCGTACATTGGGGAGAGACGATCCGAAACTTCAATAACTCCGACCCGCTGTCTGAACAATCGCAGAACCACAAACCGGAACTAATCCACACAAAACGCCCGGAAGCGTAGAGCACGAATTAGGGGGAAAGCCGAGGCCTTCCTCTCACGAATCCAAGAGAACTCACAAGAACAATAGTAATAAGAACACTTTTATTTCTGAAAACAATAATTAAAGTTTTTTTTCAAAAGAGAAAATACAAGACTATTTAAAGACAACTAAAACTTGGGATGCAAGAAAAGCATCTTATTACAAATTACTTAATAAAATAAATCTAAATATAGAGATACTAATGATAAAGTTACTGTAGCGCTTATTGTAGTTATGTCTATTTTAGGTCGTAGTCTAAATATATGTAGCAGCCGAGGTTACTGTAGCACGCATATTGTAGGCAAGGTTATTTTAAGTCGTACTCTCTCAATCTTGCAATACTTTCTTTCTTTGTTATCAGGCTGATTTTGATTTGATTTCCCTTTTTTTATTGTCTTCCTTTATTTCCTTCTCTTTCCATAAATAAGATTATTCAAATGCTCCTCTTTTGCTATCTTCTTCTTTTTCTAAGTCTTGAATGATGTCCTCACTTCCAATGCACCTAAGTACAATTAAAGTAGAACAAATTGGAAGCACTACCGTATTAATATAATGTGATAAACTTAAGTTAGCGTTTACCTGGTTTTGAATTTGTTTAGCATGACTTCGTGTAATTGGTCCTTGATCTTGGCCATGTACAAGTGGTGTAGATTGTGGTGTAATAGCCATGGGTGTGATGTCCTCATCAAACCCTAACCCCTTGAAAGAGAGATGAGTGCATGACCTCTGATCTCAACAAGGTAAGGAAATTTCTAAAGTGTAAGGGACCTTGAGTAGCAAGTGCATAAGTCAATTGAAAACTCAAGAAAGATTTTTACTCTTACTCTGTACTACCGTGTAAGTGTATGCAACCTAAAAGAGTGCGCCACAATTGTTTTCGAAAGGGCCTAGCTTATGGCACATTTTTCAACCAGAATGAATCCTAACTAGGTAGTATCTTCATACACCGTAGAGGCAGTCATTTCACCTGGTAGGTCATAAAATATGATATTTGTGATGCCTAAGGTCTGACTACTCAAGTGTGGATTTCGTTTTTTCTAGAGTGATAGCTCTTTCAACCATCTTACACCTTAATTTTCAAAGAATTTGATAGGGCATCCCACGAGAGATCCGACTACTCTTTGATTTTTCTTTTCACTTTCTAGCTTTTATTTTTTTCAGTTTGGAGTCAATCATTTTGTTTTTACTAGCCTTAGACTAGACCCTCTTCTAACAATGTGAGCGCACAAAATCAGGCGAAGTGCTAGAATTTAGGGTTTCCAAAGTAAGAGTAAAAGAAACCTTTAGGTTCAACAAAGGTGCATTAACAACTCAATGTCTCCTTAGCTCAGAAATTCTTAACTAGAAATTTCATATATCGCCTTAAGTCATGCACTAACATCATAAAGCTAAAATGAACCAAGAACTCTCCCCCACACTTGAATAAAACATTGTACTCAATGTTAAAAGATTACGGCATGCATAAAAAGGTAAATGAATCAAGTAATAGTGGAGGTAGAGTTGGGGAGCTTCACCAAACAAAAGGGGAGAGACTCCTTTAACATACAAGGGTCGTGTAAGGTTGATGAGCGTCCCGCAAGTGCACGGCATCGTCAAGTAATACCCTGTGTGTGACACAGGGGTCGTATTCCACGGGGCCAAGGAGCTACTATTACTTCCCCTTTATCTATTTCCTAGCCTAACAATATGAGTGAAAAGTACATCTACTAAAATCTATAAATAAAAGAATAAAGCTACCACTACACGCCAAATAAGCATACAAGGGACGGACGAACAGGAGAAGGCGTGATTTGGGCAGAGAATCCCCCTAGGGTTGTCATTAAGGCCCGAATTAAGGATGATGTGTTGTGATGGTGGTTTGGACTGAGAGATTCCCAAATTAAGCTAATCCCGAATCCCTCGGTGATTAGCCCTAATCCCATACAAGTATTGACCGGAATCCCTTCCGGTCAATTCCTCCTATGATTGCAATGCACTCAGGGAATCCCTTATCAGGAGTAGACACTTTTCTGGGTCTAATCCTAACATTCAGAGGGGTACCTAATACCTGAATCCCTCGGCGTACTGGTACATGGATCCCTTTCAGTTTATGTGAGTCTAGTACAAGGCGATGGTCACGCCCCAAGTACAACCTAGAAATTGAACAGCAGAGTTCTCATGCGATCCAAGACAGTAAAACACACATAGAGAGAATCACAAACCATAGAAATTGTTATACAAGAAATTCAACATCCAACACTAAATCACAAATGATTATCATGCTTAATTACAACAAACCTATCTTAGGGTTCATCATGCCCAAATCACATACAAGTTAGTTCCTCATGAAAGAGGAGCACTCATACAAATCCAATGAACAAACAAGCATAAAGAAAAGCAAAGAAAAGCAAAGAACACTCCTAATAATTCTTCTACAGTACTGCTACAGTGATGGAAGCTCGAAAACGTCGTATTTGATACGGATTTCTTCCCAAATATGTTCTTGAGCTCATTTTGGCTTCTTCAAGGCCTGTAACACAAATAAAACCAACATAAACGCGAAACGGGCATCAACTCATCAGAATACATGCAAAATAGTACTGGAATAAAACATATAAATACGTACATTTAGACACTTATCAAAGGTTCATCATCAATTGAAGCCATTGATAGAGTTAGCAAAGGAGGCATCCATACATCCTAAATTGAAGCACACAAGTATTAGAGCGATAAACAAAGTAAATAGCAACGAAATAATAAAACAGACAGAGAGAAGTTTAGTAGGGGACTTCTCTTGCTAACTGATGAAAAACAAAATACAAGAGAAAAAAACCCAAAACCACAACAAAAGTAAGAGAAAAGATCATAAATCTGCGCTATCAGTGCTGAACTCGGAGTGGGAAGCCAGGTCGGCGGTGTCAACTTCGATGCTCCGGGAAGTAGAAGCCAAAACAATAGAAGGAGAAGGTGGCAAGAGAGTGACATACAACCGTGCAGCGAGGCACTGCAAACTGCGGGTCATCCATCGCCGGAAGGAAGGGGATCCAGCTGGTGGTGCAGCGCGACTCGAAGATGCCCCAGTGATAAACGTCTAAATATACGTATTTTATACATATTTGTGTGTATTATTTTGTTATCTTTTTGATGAGCCAATGCCTTTTTTCGGTCAAAATTGTTTTATTTCGTGTGTCAGGTACAAATGAATCCTAGATGAGCTCAACGACGAGATTTGAGAAGAAATCAACATCGAATGAGTCGTTTTAGGGCACCGGCATTGTAGCGGTACTGTAGAAGCCTGGAACGTGACGATTTTGAAGAAATTTCTAAGTCTAGGAGTCCTCACGGGTAGCCTCACGGAGGTGAGGTTGGCCGCAAGAGATTCAGAGAGCGGTAGTACTGTAGCAGATTCAATGCAACAAATTCACTGTAGCAGTATTGTAGCAACTTACCCAAATTTCGGCCCATTTTCTAAGCATCCTCACGGCCGTATATTGACCGTGAAGCCACCCGTGAGCTATCACGAACTCTCCCTTTTTAAGAGTTTCTAGGGCTTTCTTTTGGGGGACTTTTGACCACCATTCTCCACGATTATCTTCTAGGGTTTCAAGGCAAGTGGAGAGGGCAGATCTGAGTAGGAAATAATTGGGAGAAGAGGTTGTGCTATCAAGGAGAATATCTAGGAGCTTGCCGGCGCGGATCCGACAAGCTCTCATCACCACCTTGTAGTCTTCATCGTAGGGGAGTTTGCTAAGATCTTTATCTTGTATTTATTGCATTTCTTTCGTTGTCCTTTGTTGATGATGAACTAGACTCCTAAGGTCACCAGGCATCCGGTGAACCTTGGGATGAACTTGCTTGTATAGAGCTTGATTTGTATTTATGGTATTTGGTTTGCTTTGTGGTTCATGCTTTGTGTTCTTTGATGTGTTGTTTGGCATGAGAACTCCGCGATTCAACTTCTAGATTGTGCTTGGTGTGTGACCATCGCCCTTGTGCTAGACTCACATAGTATAGAAGGGATTCATGTATGAATACGCCGTGACCATCGAGTATTTCATGCCCCTCTAACCTTTAGGGTTGGACCTAGGTTGAGTATCGGCCCTAATTAGAGATTTCCGTTAGGAGTAGTACAATCGTAGGAGGATTTGGTCGGAGGAGATTCCGAGCCAATACTCGTTCCGAATTAGGGGTCATCGCCGTGACCATCGGGGTGTTCTACTGTTGGACGTCTCTTGGCCCATCCACCATTGCTTGTATAATTTTAGCATCCATCTAGCTTTAGTAGTCCTGAGGGGATCCTAGCCCGGGACCTCGCGCTTTCATTATTATTTGCTTCCTTGAATGTGCTCATGTGGTGTGCCCGCGTCCATGTTGACATATTTATCTCTTTTCTAGTTTTAAAGCTTAATTCATATCTTTGATAGACTAGATAGTGCCGTCTAGGGGGAAGTAATAGCAGCTCTTGGGACCCTAGGGAATACCACCCTTTCAATCACCCATGAGAGGTATTACTTGACGACCCGTGCACTTCCGGATCTCAATCACCCAGCTCGTGGAGTGCAGGGTGATGAAGGACCGGCGGCAGCAGACGGAGAGTTTCGTGCACCGGCTGCAACGGATACACAGTAGTCGACTCCATGGGAGGTATGGGTGGCCCGCAGCATGCCCATCGTGAGGAGTATGTCCACAGAGATAGGTAACACCTCACCTACCATCCTCATCCCCCGCATGCCAGACTGGAGGCCCATCCCTCAGATCAACCGAGTGATGTATGGTCCAACAAAGAACGCGACAACGCGGGAGTCCGACCCCTGGTGCTGGATGCTGAAAGCAATCTCGTAGCCGAGGTGCAAGTGAAATCCGTCCAGCATGCTCAGTAGGAAGTCGAAGTTACTGCGACTAACGACTCGAGTGCTATCTCCCCGGCCTGTAATAGTGTAGCTCAAGAGAAAGTGGATGTACCTGAGGGCGGGGAGATGTAAGGAGGAGTCCTTGGACTGGCGGGGATCGTATGTCTGGTTCATGCTCAGACGCTTCCAGCAAACCTCCTGAGGCTCACCAGGTAGTAGAGCGACCACAAGCGCATCATAAGCAGGAGTTCTGGTGAACTCCTCGTCGTAAAGTCCTAGCTTGACAGAGAACTCTGTCAAACTCATGCGCTGGAGCGTCTCGAACACCTGAAACTGGATGGTGCAGGCAGGTGGTAGCTCACGGGTCCCCGGGGCATCTCGAAGGTGGGCAGTACCTCCAATGCCAGCTCTCGGTAAGAGGGGTCCATAATGGTGAAGAGCTGTGTCCATGCGCCAACGCCCAGATAGTGGCGCACATGATCCTCTAACCCGACTTCTCGCAGGACATCCTAGTCGATGGCCCGCATCTCGCCAAACCGCTTGGCACTCAAACGTATGTATCTCTCCTGGTGGACAGAAGTGCGAAACGTCGGCTCTGTGGAGGCAGGGGGAGCGGATGACTCCCCTCGAGCCCTTTTTGACGAAGGAAAGTGGTGGTAGCCTTCTTCGGCATGATTGATGAGCGTCCCGCAAGTGCACGGAGTCGTCAAGTAATACCCTGTGTGTGACACAGGGGTCGTATTTCACGGGGCCAAGGAGCTACTATTACTTCCCCTTCATCTATTTCCTAGCCTAACAATTCGAGCAAAGAGTACAACTACTAAAAATTAATAAAAGAGAATAAAGCTACCACTACACGCCTAATAAGCATTCAAGGGACGGACAATCAGGAGAGGGCGTGATTTGGACAGAGAATCCCCCTAGGGCTGTCATTAAAGCTCGAATTAAGGATGATGTGTTGTGATGGTGGTTTGGATTGAGAGATTCCTAAATTAAACTAATCCCGAATCCCTCAGTGATTAGCTCTAATCCCATACAAGTATTGACCGGAATCCCTTCCGGTCAATTCCTCCTACGATTGCAATGCACTCAGGGAATCCCTTACCAGGAGTAGACACTCTTCTGGGTCTAAGCCTAACATTCAGAGGGGTACCTAATACCCGAATCCCTCGGCGTATTGGTACATGAATCCCTTTCAGTCTATGTGAGTCTAGTACAAGGGTGATGGTCACACTCCAAGTACAAGCTAGAAATTGAACAGCAAAGTTCTCATGCAGTCCAAGACAGTAAAGCACACATATAGAGAATCACAAACCATAGAAATTCTTATACAAGAAATTCAACATCCAACACTAAATCACAAATGATTATCATGCTTAATTGCAACAAACCTACCCCAGGGTTCATCATGCCCAAATCACATACAAGTTAGTTCCTCATGATAGAGGAACACTCATACAAATCCAATGAACAAACAAGCATAAAAAAAAAGCAAAAAACACACTCTCTAGCTTTGGATTGTCTTGGACGGAAGAAGATTGTCGATGTCGCCGAGATCGAGCCTCAAATGATGCTTTGAAGCTCTAGATCTTCCCCCTATTTCCTCTTCCAATGATTGCCTCCGTCTTGGTGAAGATTGACGTGGTGGATCGCCGGAAAATGCCGCCGGAGAAGGTGGGGCGGTAGCCCAAGAAGAGGAGAAGAAGAAGAGTTGAAGATTGACTCCTTTAAAATGCCCTAACTTGGCTTTTAAAACCCTTTTTCCGGCATCCATACGGGCTGCCTTGCGGGCGCAAGCTTGCCCGCAAGGCTCCCAGCTTTTTCCCAGGAAAATCCCGGTTCGGTGCTACAGTGCCATGCTATAGTACTGCTACAGTATCCTTACGCAGTACTGCTACGGTGATGAAGGCTCGAAAATGTCGTATTTGATACGGATTTCTTCCCAAATACGTTCTTGAGCTCATTTTGGCTTCTTCAAGGCCTGTAACACAAATAAAACCAATTTAAACGTGAAACGGGCATCAACTCATCAAAATACATGCAAAATAGTACTACAATAAAACATATAAATATGTACATTCAGACACTTACCAATGATCTGCAAGAGAAATAAGAGAAAGCTCAGAGAAATAGTATAAGCATGGGCATGCTTATTGTAGCTCGCCCATGTTGACAAGTGGAAAAGCCTTGCACAAGAACATGGCCGTGCTACTGACAACATGCCATTTTGACAAAAAAATTAGGGATCTACTAAGAAAACGGCTGTGGTTATAGAAGCACGCCCATGTTTTGAGTTTGAGGGTCGTCCCCAGCGAACCCTAGCTCACAAATCGACGGTAAAAACGATGTAAAACTAAGTAAACTTGGTCTAAATCTGTTCTAATATGCATAGGTAACATCTACAGCAAGTTTGACAAGAATTGGAATGAAGATTTGAACAATTTTGCATAAAAAGAAACATTGACATACCAAAATATCGGGGAAGATGTGTAAACGATAGAAACTCCAAAGATGATCCCGAAAACACAGCAAGGAGCGAGCGATCGTGAAGAAACTCGTGCGAAAAGGAAAGAGCGCGCAAAGAAACGTGAGGAAAGAACGCGACACAGCCGATTAAATAGAAAAACTCTTTCAGAATACGAAAAGGCGCACTAAACACGCCCTTAACATGGTCGTGTTCTGCCCGTGTTAAACAGATTTTAGAGAAAAATTGGGCAACACGGCCGTGCTCTCCCCAGACTTGCGACCGTGCTGTTCATAAGTGTCTAAACTCTGAACAACACAACACGACCATGCTAGGGGAACGATTAGCGTGTTTAAGAGGAACACGGCTGAAACATGGCCGTGCTTTAGCCGTGTTGCCTGGAGAAACTAAAGCACTTACTGTCCTGTAAACTGCACGTCCGAGAACACGGCCCTGCTGGGCCCATGTTGGGCTTGGAAAATTCTCTAGGTCTCAAATTCCCTAACGCAAACACTGAAAACAAACTCGCCAAAATTTCTTGTGCACAAGAAAACTTCCAGCCAACCAAAAACACAGAAATGCTAACGCTACGAATAGAAGGAAACCAACTACGAACAAAACAACCAAACACGACACACAAACAAAAGAAAAAGAAACTACTCGGGTTGCCTTCCGAGAAGCGCTTGTTTAACGTCACTAGCTTGACGTACTTGTACTTACCTCATGAGGGCTCAAACACATACCTCTTCTCTTGAAAACCTGTTGCAGAAATGTGTTATAAGGAGTTAATGAATTAATTAAGAATGCTTCACCCATACTAAACTAGTCATTAGGGACATGAGCAGCCTTAGTGGATTGTTTTTTCTTTCTTTCCGCAACCTTCTTCCACCAGCTCTGTGCTGGAGACAGCTTTCCCTCTTGTGGTGATTGGATTAACTCCTTTGCTGTAAGTGTTGTGGTAACAGCTTGCTCACTCCTTGAAACGACAGCTTCATCAGGAGGTTTCTCCCCCAGTATATCAATTAGTTCATCTTTCCACCAAGTTTCCTGCACAAAATCATTAACAACATTATCAATAACGTCCAAGGCATAGCATGTATTATCACAGCTCATTGGGCGTCAGATGGCGTCCTTCAACCGAAACACCACCTCTTCATCCCCTACTCTCAATACCATCCGACCATCCTAAACATCAGTGAGTGCTTGTGAAGTTGCAAGGAATGGCCTGCCTAATGAGTGCATTTCATATATATGTATTGCATGCTTTACCCTCATCATTATTGAATATTTTGGCTTTAATTCTCCAAGTACGGTGCTATTTGAGGTATTCGTTATTTGTCATGCAGATATCAAAGTCCTGAAGCAACAAGAAGTGTTTTGGAATAATTTTAGAAGTTAAAGGACTTAGAAGAAACCTCATCAAGCTCAGTACGGCTTGAGCACGCCCGTGTTGTACCCCGTGCAAACTGCAGGAGAATTCAGCCAAAAATCAGCACAGCCTGAGTTCGCTGAGCACGGTCGTGAAAACCTCAGCACGGCCTAAGCACGCCTGTGCTGTTCCCCGTGTAGATTACACGAATGTGAGTTTTCTGGAGATTTATTTGGCCGTAATCTGCACGGCTTCAACACGCCCGTGTTCACATCGAGAAGACTTTTGAGGGGCGAACAAAGGGAGAAAGAAAAGGAGAGCTTTGGGGGTTCATCCTCCTCTTCATCAAGGGAATGCCAAGCTTATGGTAGGCCGATCGGGAGGAGATTACACGGCATTGTAGATCCTTCGACAACCTCAAGGATGCAAGAAATTAGGGAGTTTTCAACTTCTTGTCTTTCAATTTCTTTGGCATTGTACTTGTTGCTTGTCATCATGAGGGGCTAAACTCTTAAGGGAGCCCCGGGGTTGGTTGTATGACGTTGTAGCTTGAACTCGTAATCTTTACTTGCGGCATTTATGAGTATCTTGTTACCTTCATTAAATCTGAGCTATTGGTTATTTGTGTGTTGTTTAGTGCTTGATTGCTTGGAAGTTAGGTTCTCTTATCTTGGTTTGTAAATCACAATCGATAGTTGCAAGCAGTGAGAGTGCAATTTAGAGCATCGGCAGCGCTAGAAACAACACCCTTACAGCATAGCTAGGTTTAGAACTGAAGATACCTCTGATAAGTGTCGAGAAAGCCGAGTTAGTGAACATCGGAAATCCAACCCCGGGGCCCCATCTCCTCCATCGAGTCAAACCTCAAATCTTCCCTTGGTGAAATCCCTTTCCCTTAACCTCCTTGAAGTTAATCCAGAGACAATTCCATCATCTTCTGTCTGGTTAGATATTAAGCAGGACGTTAGTATTAGAAGCTATACCAGTCCCTGTGGATTCGACTACCCGACCTAAAGGGTACACTTTACTACTTGTGCGACCCGTGCACTTGCGGATACGCAAGGGGCGTACCACTGCCC
Source organism: Dioscorea dumetorum (assembly GCA_902712375.1). Lineage (NCBI taxonomy): Eukaryota > Viridiplantae > Streptophyta > Magnoliopsida > Dioscoreales > Dioscoreaceae > Dioscorea > Dioscorea dumetorum. The sequence continues at coordinate 5,825,512 of CACTHL010000549.1, read as the reverse complement.
AAGATTAAGGGCACCTACGCTCGATCGTCTAAATCTAGGATCACAAAATCCACTGGGAAGATAAACTTGTTCACCTTCACCAATATATCTTCCACAATTCGTAATGGCTGACGAGTAGAATGATCAGCAAGTTGGATAATCATCTGAGTGGGTTTTAGCTCCCCAAGTCCCAATTTCTGAAAGATTTTATAGGACATTAAATTTATGCTGGCCCCCAAATCAGCTAATACTTTCTCATTCATCATTCCCTCAATGTTGCAAGGAATGATAAAACCTCTTGGGTCCTTCTCCTTCTTGGAGATCATGTTACAAATGATGGCTGAGCACTCTTCACTCAAAGTTACTGTAGAGACCACTTCGAACTTTCTCTTATTTGTCAACAACTCCTTGAGGAACATGGTATACTTAGGCATTTGTAATAGAGCTTCCTCAAAAGGGACATTGATGTGCAGTGTCTTGAACATTTCCAGAAATTTCTTGAACTGAGCATACTCCTGATCTTTTTTGAACTTGGCAGGATAGGGCAAGGTGGGTAGTGCCTCGAGTTCTCCCTCAATACTCAATACTCTACCACTCGCACTCTTTCCTTGCCCTTCAATTTCTCCCTCAATACTGAATCCGAATTTTTCTCCACAACCTCCACCTCAGGCTCATCCTGAATAACCTGCTGCACTTGAGTGGGTAGTGGCTCGAGTTCTCTCCCATTTCTCAAAGTCACAGCCTTAAGAGATTCCCAGGGATTGACTTTCGTATTGTTTGGTAAAGAACCCGGGGGTCGTTCAGCAAGAGTCTTGGCAATCTGTGCTACCTGATGTTCAAGATTCTATAATGAAGCCTATTGATTCCTCATAATTTCCTCATGCCCTGTGAGTCGGGCGTCATTGGATTGAACATATTTTACTAGGGGGGCTTCTAGAGTTGGGCCCTTTTATTCTTGAGGTGAGGCCCTTGGGAAGTGGGACTGTGACTGTTGTTGTTGCTGCTGCAGTGGAAGCCGCTGCTGGCCTTGAGTCTGCTGACTCCATGAGAAATTCGGGTGATTCCTCCACCCAGAGTTGTACGTGTTGATGTAGGGGTTGTTCTGATACCTCTGATTCTGACCCCCTTCAGAAGAACCACTAGGCTCAGCTTGGCCTCCCCAACTTTCACAACCCAACACTGGAGTGGGTGGCTGCACTTGTATTGTATCCAGATGCTTAATCAGGGCTTCAACTTGTGCTGCTAGAGTGGTGAGTGCATCCACCTCATAAATGCCTACAGCCTTCACTGGTTTGTTTCTCTCTTAGCTCCATTGGTATCCATTCGAGGCCATGTCTTCAATCAAATTTTGTGCCTCTTCGGGTGTTTTGCTACACAATGAACCCCCAGCCGCGGCGTCTAATATCTATTTGGTTGCAATGTTCAAACCATTGTAGAAGATTTGTATTTGCATCCACTCAACAATTCCTTGCTGTGGACATTTTCTCAACATATCATTGTACCTTTCCCAAGTGTCGTACAAGGATTCTGACTCCAACAACAGGAACGATTTAATGTCGCTCCTTAATTTGGTGATCTTGGCGGGAGGGAAATATGTCGTGAGGAACTTCTCGGCCAGTTGAGCCTAACAAGTGATAGAGCCCATCGGCAAGGAACTTAGCCATTGCTTAGCACTTCGTCGCACACAGAATGGGAACAACCTAAGGCGCACTATATCCGCGGACACGTTTTTCCCCTTGAAGATATCACAGATCTCCAAATAGCTGGACAAATGGGCGTACGGGTCTTCATCTTGGAACCCATCAAATTGGCACATCTGTTGTACCATCTTGATAAAGTAAGGCTTCAACTCGAAGTTGTTTGCTGCAACAAGGGGTCGAATGATACTCGAGCCAGACCCCTCAAGATTAGGCCGTGCGTAATCCGAAATACTCCTTTGATTTCTGGCCATGACTTCCTCTTGGTCTACCTTAATACTAATTTCGACTGACCCGGTATCCCTCAGATTGATCTGCCTCAATCTTCTATGAAATGTTCGTTCGATGTCAGGATCTGGGCTAGCTAAATGGGATGAACTCCCCCAGGTTATACACTATACCTGCGCAGAAATAAAGGTAAAAATATGAGAATTGAGAAATTGGATCAAAGTGAAGATATACAGATCAAAGCCACAACACCCACTAAAACAAATAAGCGTGCAAAAGAAGAAAAGAAAGAAAGCAGAAAAACAAAGAAAATAAACGACTGGATTATTAAGATTGTAAGAATTCTTAGAAGTTGCCAGTTCCTGGCAATGGCGCCAAAAAACTTGATACGCCCTTTGCGTAACCGCAAGTGCACGAGCCGTACAAGTAGTAAAGTGTACCCAAGGGTTGGGTAGTCGAATACACAGGGACTGGTGTATCTCCTAATACTCTCTTACTACTTAATATCTAATCAATTGAAATTGGGATGAATGACTCTAACTTAGGAACGGGAGAATTTGGGAAGAAGAATCATAGGAGGAGAAACTTAAGGGTTGCTCGTTGGGAGGAATAGGGCCCCGGGTTAGTGCCTTCGTGTAATTCGAAACTTAGAGTTACAACATTTATCCGACGTGTTTCAATCAATCTATGTTCGAGAATCTTGTTGCCTTAATGTGGATGATGCAAGTAATGGAATTGGAAGTGTGAGCCTATTTCCAACTTCTTGTATCAATCAAGGAGATATACAATCTAAGTGAAAATCAAGAACTCAAACAATCAATTCACTCAACAACCAACATTCAAGAAAACAACCAAAGATCTAACAAGTAGATATTGAAACATCCATAAATGCTGCATTAAATGAAACTGCGTTTAATACAACCAATTCACCAACCCGGGGCACCCTAAGAGGTTTAGCCCCTCATTGGTTCAGTCAACAAAAAGATAACAGGAGAAGCAAAACTAAGAAAAACTAGAAAATCCCTCTTTGCTTGCATCCTTCTTGAGATCTGAGGTGTCGATGTCGAATAGATTCCACCTCCGATTAGGCCTACAATTAGCTCTCTCCACTCTCCTGATGATGAATGCGACTGTACAAAATCCGCCCCTTGACTCACCTTTCCTTTGCCCCCAGCCAAGAGTGTTGAAACCCTAGATTTCAGTGCTTTTTAACCCTTTCTCGATGTGAGCATCGACGTGCTTAGGCCGTACTTCAAGGTGTGCATTTTGCGGCTAAATAGAAATTCTTTCAGCTCGCCAGGCTATAATCTGCACGGGGTTGAACATGAGCGTGTTGCGGCCATGTTGGCAGTTGGCACGACTGTGCTTAGAAACCTGAGAGCGTGCAGACTCTTACGGAATTCTCCGGTAATTCACACGCCTCGGGAGCATGACCATGCTTGACTTGTCAAACTTTCTTCTAGGTCCTTTTTCTACCAAAATCACTTAGAAGCTCTTGTTATTACTCCAAGACCTTGATAACTGCACAATCAACTGAAATTACCTCAAATAGCACTGAATTTCGAAAAATGATACGAGGACAAGGAAATAGCGGATATAAAGATGAGAAATATATATATATATATATATATATATATATATATATATATATATATATATATATATATATATATATATAATGCACTCATCATTCATCTACAACCCTTAGTGTAATCTTTCCTCCATCCATATCAATCAAAACCTTTGAAGTTCAGAGGAAAGGTCGACCCAGAATCAGGGGAATCTCAGCATCTTCATTGACATCTAATACATCAAACTCAACATGAAATATGTACTTGTCGATCTTGACCAAAACATCTTCAATAATTCCTCGTGGATGCTGAATTGTTCTGTCTGCTAATTGAAGAGTTATGGAAGTGGGGCGCGGTTCCCCTAGACCATGTTTCTAGAACAACGTAAATGGCATAACATTGATGCTTGCCCCCGAGTCAGCTATTGCTATTTCTGTCCCCATTCTTCCAATACAACAAGGAATTATGAAACTATCTGGATCCTTCATCTTGCTAGAGATTTACAACATCACTAAAGAATTAGCTTCAAGAACCACAGCTGCGCTGACACACCTTTTCTGTCACAGCAAGTGCGTGGATCGTCAAGTAATACAGTGGACCCGAGAAGGGTCCGATTGTCGAACCACAAGGAGCAAGACTGCTCGAACTAACCTTAGTTTATGAAATCTAGCCTGAGTAACATGGCACAGGACAAATCTAACAATTGCAATTAAGAGAAAATAAGCAGGGGACGAAATATCAAGGAGGGGGTTAAAACTATCAAGATTGATGGGAACACTTAGACAATACTCCCTTAGGGTTTAAAAAATTAAGCCCATAATTCTACAAATACTCCTTAATCAATTAGAAAAGAAGTCAGATAGAAATGTGGCATTCTGACGGGTTTTTACCCCATGCCGATTCTTATAAACCAACGGGTTTCACCGTGCGCTAGATTAGGTAATTAGCGGGTTTTCACTGCTCGTCAATAACCACGCAACATGCAATCAGAATTGAATCAAACTACACATGCATTCCCACAATCAAACTTCATAATCAATTAAAAATAAAAGAGTACAAATAAAATTCAATAAGTCCCTAAGGTTTCAAGTCCAATCTCCCAAAAGGGGCTTTAGCACATTATACAATAACAAGAAATCAAAGGATAACACATGTCCATCTTCATAATGAGAAAACAAATAGAAACTCCCTCAAATAACAGGAAGGTAAGAGCCGGCGCGAAGTTCCCCATGTCGTTGGTGGAATTACGACTCTTGACCGCAATAGTGCCATAGTGGATAATAATGATGATGATGATAAACAACCACGCGGCTTCTTTGCTTTGGAAAGGATGGATCAGCCCTTAATCTCACAGCTCCTCTCTTCCCTTCTCTAGCCTCCGTTGCCCCAGAAGTATGAAAACCTAGAATAATCCTTTCTCAATTTCAGTAAAGTCTTTTATACTTGTAAGTTTACAGGTTACGTAATAGCGTAAGCCCGGCCGTAAGCCTCGGGGTTTCATCTGATCATGCGCCTCATGACCCCGCTTACAGCAGTAAGTACTTCCCGTAGGGATCTCTGTCTTTAGGTTACGGTCTCCATTACAAGCGTAACGGTGTGACCGTAAACCTCATCTCATAAACCTTGCTCTACACCTTACGGGCGTAAAGAGTACCCGTAAATTCTTCTGTCTTCCACTTACAGTCTCACTTAGGACTGTAAGTTTGACCGGAAGGCTCTCTGTTTGATGTGATTTTTTTTTTACGGGCATAAGGATGCCTGCAAGGCCTTCTGAATATGGCTTATGGCCGTAACGAGCCCGTAAGTAATGCTGCCTCCCAAGTTACTAAGTCAGGAAAGTGTCATCTTCTATATTTTGATTCCTAATCACTTCCTTTGGCCCTTTTTTGTCCTTAATCTCCACTTGGTGCCTATGAAGACCATTTATACTTGATTTAGCCTTTTATTCCATTAAATTTCTCCAATACTCAAATACTTGATTACTAAAAATTAGATTTACTCAAATTCTTGATTTAGCCTTGTATACCATTTATAGTAATATTGTATACTTATCAAACTCCCCCACACTTAAGGTCTTCCTTGTCCTCAAGCAAGAAGAACAAACCATAGTGATAAAGAGCTGGTGAGTTGGTACGCCCTTGCGTAACCGCAAGTGCACGGGTCGCACAAGTAGTAACGTGTACCCTTTGGGTCGGGTAGTCGAATCCACAGGGACTGGTATATCTTCTAATACTAACGTCCTACTTAATATCTAACCAAACAGAAGATGAAGGAATTGACTTTGGATTAACTTCGAGGAAGTTAAGGGAATGGGAAATTCACCAAGGGAAGATTGAGGTTTGACTCGATGGAGGAGATGGGGCCCCGAGGTTGGGTTTCCGACGTTCACTAACTCGGTCTTTCTCAGTAGTTAACAGCGAAGTCTTCAATTCTAAACCTAGTTATGCTAAAAGCATGCGGTTTCTAGCGCTGCCGAGCCCTAAGTTGAACTCCCACTGCTTGCAACAATCAATAACGATTCACAAGCCTAGATAGGAGAACCTAACTACCAAGCATCAAGCACTAAACAACATACGAGATAGCCAATAACCTTGGTTTATTGAAAGGAACAAGACATTCAAAATATTGCAAGTAAAGACAATGAGTTCAAGCTACAACGTCATACAACCAACCCCGGGGCTCCCTTAAGAGTTTAGCCCCTCATGATGACAACCAACAAATACAATGCCAAAGAAATTAAAAGACAAGGAATTGAAAACTCCCTAATTTCTTGCATCCTTAAGGTTGTCGAAGGATCTACAATGCCGTGTAATCTCCTCCCGATCGGCCTACCATAAGCTTGGCATACCCTTGATGAAGTGGAGGATGAACTCCCAAAGCTCTCCCTTTCTTTCTTCCAAAGTTCACCCACCAAAAGTCTCCTTAGAAACTGAGTTTCTAGGGTTTTAAAGTCTTCTCGATGTGAGCACGGGCTTGTTGAAGCCGTGCTTCAAGCCGTGCAGATTACGGCCAAATAACTCTTCAGAAAACTCACAAACCTGTAATCTGTACGGGGAATAGCACGGGTGTGCTTAGACCGTGCTGAGGTTTTCACGACCGTGCTCAGCGAACTCTGGCTGTGCTGATCTGTGGCTGCATTCTCCTGCAATTTTCACGGGAAACAGCACGGGCGTGCTTCTACCGTGCTGAGGTTTTCACACCCGTACTCAGCGAACTCAGGCTGTGCTGAATTGTGGTTGAACTCTCCTGCACTTTGCACGGGAAACAGCACGGGCGTGCTCAAGCCGTGCTGAGCTTGATGAGGTTTCTTCTAAGTCCTTTAGCTTCTAAAATTGTTCCAAAAATGCTTCTTCTTACTTCAGGACTTTGATATCTGCATGACGAACAACGAATACCTCAAATAGCACCGTACTTGGAGAATTACAGCCAAAATATTAAATAATGATGAGGGTAAAGCATGCAATACATATATATGAAATGCGCTCATCATGAGTTCAAGAGTATCAACTAACAGTGCTAAAGTACTAAAAATTTTAGACACTAAGAATCAGGGAAAACTCTATTCAAGATCAATGAGTGTGTGTGTGTGTACTCAATCTGTGTCTCTCCGAAAAAGAACGTGGTATTTGATGCACATGATTACCAAAAATTAGATATAAGATCACAGCATGGTAGCTTCACACATCACCTAAGGCAGCCCTTTCTCTCCTGATCCTGTAGAGTGGCTTTCACTCTTAGGTAGCTCTTTCCATTATTACTTTTGAAAGAGCGTAGGAGCTTTCACTCACCTGCTGTGGTTGCTCTTTGATCGGTATCCCGCAAGCGCATAGGCTCGCCAAGTAATAAACCACTCATGCACGCATGAGTGGGTCGTATTCCCAAGGGTCCGAGAATCTACCCTTATTTTCTTCTTGCAATATTGTCTAGTCTATCAAATCCGAGAATAAAAGATTAAAATGCAAAGAAATGAAACAAATGCAATTAAAATGCTAAATAACAAGTGCAATGAACAGGGAAAGATTAGGGTAAGAAAGCGGTCACGGATGAGGATCCCCTCAGGAGCTACTAAAGTGCAAAGGATGAAACAACTAACATGCACAACGCTAGTTGGACCGAGAAAACCCTAAAATAGGTCAACCCAATGGTAACAACAATTGACCCCTAATCCGGTATGAGACATTGATACGGTATCCTTCCGTCCAAACAAATATCTCCTACGATTGCAAAGAGAACAATTGTTTTCTTACACCAGCGTTAAAACATAAACTAGTGCTCAACCCTAGAATTGGAGGGCTACAAATACCCGATGGTCACGACGTATTTATACACAAGTAACTTCCAAGCTTGGTGAGTCTAGTGCTAAGGCAATGGTCATGCAACCTAGCACTACCTAAGAATTGATACACAGAGTTCTCATGTATACAAAGGTATTCAAGTACACCAAACAAAGATCACAAACAAGCCAAGATGCAATAAATAGCAAGAATCATCCAAAATATACAAGTTCACCCCCAAGGTTCAATTACATGCGGTGACCTTAGGGGTTTAGTTGTTCATGGTCACAAAACACACAATCAAAATCATACAAACAACTAAATAATGCATGAGCAAACTTCCTCAAAGATGGAAAGCCGAATGATGCTTGGATCCCCCGGAGATGAAGTTCTGAAAACGCCACTCAAGGGGTGGCTTACCTTGCCTTCAATCTTCTACCAACAAGTCCTAGGAGTATATCTTGCTCAAGGTGCACTCTCCTCACCGATCTCGCCATGAAAATGCCCTCAAAACCTTCCTCCAAGCTTGGATTTGAAGATGGTGGTCTCGAGCTCCAAGGAGAGGTTCTCCCTTTTAAAACTTGCCCTAAAGACCATTAAAAAGCATGAATTCGGGATACTTCATGGGTGGCCTCACGGTCCATATACGGGCCGTGAGGATGCTCAGAAAAAAGCCCCGAAAATTTCGCCAAATTGCTACAGTAACTGCTACAGTGCCTTCTACGGTATCGTAGCTGTCTGAACAACTCGCGGTTGCCTTCACGGCCGTGAGGGTGCCCGCGAGGATCTTCAGGCATGAAATTCCCAACCGATCTTCGTGCTTCAGGCTGCTACATTATTGCTACAGTGCCTGGCCCTAAAACGTCGATTTCTTTATCAAATTCTCCTCAATTCGCGACATTGAGCTCACCAAGGTTTCCTTTGTGCCTGAAACACTAAATAACATAATTAGACCATAAAAAAGGCATCAGCTCATAAAAACGATAACAAAATAATACACACAAATACATATAAAATGTGTATATTTAGACGTTTATCAAGCATCCCCACACCTAAACGTTTGCCTTTCCCCAAGCAAACAAACATGAAGAACAGGGGCAAGAAGATAAACGGTTAAATATACGACCTCAGGCTCAAATGTACAGGACTTCACAAGCACAAATGGACAGAAATCAAGAAGTGAGTTGTTCAATGTATAGTTAAGTAATATAAGCTATGTTTCATCCAAAGTGTTCAAGTGAGTGTGTGCCGACTTGCACCATGACCTCCACACCCTGGATTACCCTAGGCTGTCCATTCACCTGACGCAAATTGAAGTTAGTGTTAGAAGCGTTAAACACCCCTTCAATAGTCAGTCAAGAATCTTTCGATCTCTAAATAAAACTTTAACCTCAAGTGAAAGTAAAAACAGGTTCCAGGCGATCAATAGGTCACAAACCTCTTTTTGTTTTTCGAGCCCGCCTAACGTAGACTACCCAAAAATCTTTCAGAAAGATGCACATGCTGGCCAGGCACAAGAGCCACCCAACTTACTCGATTACAGATCTACATATACGCATTCATGCTTTTACCAGCAGAGGAATACTGACATAGACTCATTTTTCATCAAATTGTTTTTTCAAGTATACATATACATCCTATCTCATGTCGTCTGATCAATCACCTGCTAAAAACCTCACTTAGGGTTAAAGCAAAAACAAGAGAGTCAAAAGTTCTTGAAAGAAACAAAACAGGATAAATGAAATAAAAGGTAAAATTCATGATACCTCAAAGCATACGAAGAAAAGAAATGTGTAGTTCCGGAAACCAACTTCTTCAACCTCTAATTGAGTGCCTTAGTGCCAACAATGCTAGTGAGGGAGAGGGCAACGCGAGTAACCGCCGGAGATGAGGCTTTTTGTGTTGTGAAATCGAAAGAAATAAACATTAAACGTCGCCGATGGCGCCTTAATCCTAACTGTTTACTGCCGATGTACGAGCGTAAGTCAAGCCGTAAGGCTCTTTAGATTTTTCTATACCTGCGGCCGTAAGGCCATCCCCATAAGGCCTTTCACATTCCACTCCTTAAAGTTTACGGGCCGTAAGTGGCCATTGATATGCCCGTAAGGCTCTCGGGATTTCTACTTACGGCTACCTTTACAGGCGTAAGTGCGGCCGTAAGGTCCTGGGATGTCTCTGCCCAATGCTTACGGTTCGTAAAATAGGCCATATGCACCTCTGTGAAGGTATTATGACCATACTTATGGGCGTAGGGTGCCCGTGAGCTTTCATGCCCAAATAGAATGATTTTTACTAAGAGCTTCCGATATGAATAATCAAGCTAAACACAAGGCACAAAATAAAAATTTAACACAAAAATTATCTAGAAGATCAACAACCAGTAATGACTAAAAAAACAAAACAAAAGTAAAAAGTAAAAATTGAATACGAAAAGAACTTGGGTTGCCCCCCAAGAAGCGCTTGTTTAGAGTCTCTTGTTAGACATAAAGTGAATTCTTACCTCATGGAGGTTCCTTCAAATGGAAGACCTCCTTACTTGCTATTCTGAGTGGAGTGTGGAGTAGCTCGGCGGTGTTGGTACCATTTTTCCTTATTGAAGCTGTCGTCAATTTCGCGAGCGCAGCCATCTCCTGAAAACGTTTTTCAAGGGTGACGACCCTTCAACTGTTGTGAACACCGAGCTCATGACTTCTCTCTCAACTTGATTCTGCCAACCTTCAAAATAATGTGTCTGAACTAATTCCTGCATACATTCCTCAACACAAGTATCTGTAACATCGCAGAAATAACATTCATCATCAAAACTTACTGACTTTTTTATTGCTTCTGCTAATTGGTAAGTGAAAGATTCTTCTCCTACCCTCAGTGTCATTTTCCCTCCCTCCATATCTATTAGGGCTTTTGAAGTTCGAAGGAAGGTCCTCCCCAAAATCAATGGGAGATCAGCGTCCTCATCCACATCTAGCACTACAAAGTCGATTAGGAATATATACTTGTCAACCTTAACCAACACATCTTCAATAATACCTCTAGGATGCCTGATTGCTCTGTCTACCATTTGGAGAGTCATGGAGGTGGGGCGAGATTCACCTAATCCAAGCTTCTGAAACAACGTCAAAGGCATCACATTAATGCTAGCTCTAGAGTCTGCTAGTGCATTTTCTGTCCCAATCACTCCAATGCAGCAAGGAATTATAAAACTACCAGGATCCTTCATCTTGCTTGGTAGCTTATTTTGCAAACAGCGGAGTAATTAGTTTCGAGAACCACAGTTGCGCTTTCCTCCAATTTCTTCTTATTCGAGAGCATGTCCTTGAGGAATTTAGTGTAACTTGGCATTTGAGCTAATGTTTCAACGAAGGGTAAATTGATGTGTAACTGTTTGAACATGTTAAGGAACTTCTTGTACTGTTCATCCGACTGATCCTTCTTCAAGTGAGAGGGGTATGGAATTCTTGGCTCGTGAGGAATATGAACGTCATTATCCTCCTTTCCTATCTCATGGAGCCTATCCTGACCCTGATCAACTCTTGGAGATCCAACCTTCTCACTGGAAATCTTTTCCTGAAGTGCCCGACCACTCTTCAAAGTGATCGGTTTAGCGTGTTCCCTCTGATTAGCTTCAATATTGCTCGGCAAGCTACCCATTGGTCTCTTAGTTAGCGTTTTTGTAATCTGCCCAACTTTGTTCGACAAATTTTGGATGGAGGCTTGCTGATTTCGAAGAATAGTCTCCATATTGGTTTGTCGTGCATCGGATGTCTAAATATACTTAGCCAAAACCTTTTCTAGTTCTGAAACCCTGTCTTGTGGCGGCTGTTGCTGAAATCCGGGAGGGTGCGCCGGTCTTTGCTGTCCTTGGGTTCCCATGAAAAATTCGGATGATTCTTCCATTCTGGATTATACGTGTTGCTATAGGGAATGTATGGCCTCGACGCATTCCCAACAAAATCAACTTGTTCCACCGATGCTGATGTCAAGCTTCCAGTTGATATAGGGCAGTCGTTCTGCATGTGCCCTCCTCCACATCCATCACAAGCCATAACAAGTAGATTCCTCGACATTGTTAATGCATCGACATTCTTGCTAAGTCCGTCAACTAAGGCGGCTAGTGATGTAATCGTATCGACTTCATAAATTCCTGCTGGTCTTTTACTGCCTCGGTTGCTCCATTGGCAACTATTCATTACCATGTCTTCTATCAATTGGCGAGCTTTGGCCGGTGTCTTATTGCCCAAAGTACCCCCCGCGCAGCGTCTATAATTTGGCGAGAGTTCTGTTTCATCCCATTGTAAAAGTTGTAGATAATCATCTACTCCACGATTCCATGTTGTGGACATTTTCTCAATTAGTTCCTTGAATGTCTCTCACGCCTCAAGTAACGACTCAAAATTTGACTGTGCAAAAGACGGAATTTCATTCCTTAGCTTCGTTGACTTCCATGGGGGAAAATTTCCGGTAAGGAAGGCCTCTACCATCTCATCCCAAGTTGTAATCGACATCTTGGGGTAAAGACTGCAACCACTGTTTGTCCTTCCCTTTCAAGGAGAATGGAAAAGTGGAATGATGGAAGGTGTCATCTGTCACATCATTAATCTTCAACATGCCACAGACCTCAAAGAAGTTTTCGATGTGGTCGTTTGGATCTTCATCAGCTAGCCATTGAACTGTGCTGTTTGCTGGATCATCTGGATGAAAGTAGGTTAAAGCTCAAAGTTGTTTGCAGCCACTCGGGGATGAACTATACTAGAATGGGTCCCCCGAGTAACTGGCCCAGCAAAATCTGACAGAGTACGCTGCTGCTCGTTCTGTTCAGCCATTTTCTCTATACTCTCAACATCCACCTCAAAACTTGCCGCAGGCTGTTCCTGCTCAAACTCTGTTCCACTCCCTTGTTCTCGGTGTCTTCTTCAGAGTCTTCTCTTGATCTCAGGTTCTCCTTCAACCAAAGTTGACGGATTCCCTCGAGTCATACACCACTTGAAATCAAGGGAAGATTAGGTATTTTACCAACACAATATGATTACAGTAGAAAGAGAATAATGCCAAAAGAAAAAGAAGAAAAATAGGAAAAACTGGCTAAAATGACTGTACCAAAGTACTTCTAATATCTTTACTCCCTGACACACCGTTGCGTGTGTACTCCGCAAGTGCACGGGTGTCGAAGTAATAAAGTACCCAAACGGGTGGGTAGTCGAATCCACAGATAGTAGACGTAAGAACAATCACACTTTGTTAAGTAGCCAAAGATAAACCGATTGTTGTTGTGAAAGAAAATAAAATAAGAAAGAAATAGAAATAAAGTGCTGAAAATAAAAGCTAGTGTGTAGAAATAGATCAATAAGAAGATGGGGTACTCGGACAATACTCCCCCTAGAATCCTTGTTTTAAGTGCAAGACTTCAAATACTCTTATTCAATAGAGATTTCAAGAGTCGTAGAATCCAAAGATACAAGGTCCCAAATCTAAGGTCAACCTTGACTAGTCCCCTATAAGGTCCCTGCGGAGAGAAGACTCTCGACACCTCACACCACGTATGACTGCGCTATGCTCTAGGGATTCCAAGTGGTAAACCCTATTCCCAACTATAGATCAATCCCTTTGGTCCAGGCGAAAGATCCCTAATCACAAATAAGTCCCGGCGGAAAGGCCTCTCTCAACGCCTAACTCTCTTTGAGATCGAAGGTAATACTTGGAATAAGTAAGTAGGGAAAACCACACCGGAGGGGAAAGGGGACGTGTCGCTGCCTCTCAACTCACCCTCTCGACCCTCTTCAATCTTGGTTAATCTAATCCTAATGGTGATGGTCACTCGTCAAAAGGATGATTGGATTAGCCCTCAACCCTAGTGTCACTCTAAGTGAGAAACAATTAAGCACACAAGATTGAAACTCAAATTTAAACTCAAATTGAATAAAAGCATTAAAGTCAATGAAACAAAGGAAACTTAGGGTTTACAAGTCCAAGTACCCACTAGGGGTTTAGCCCTCCATGGAGCAATACAAGTTCATCAAAATAAATGAAGATAAGTGCAAGAAATCCATAAAGAAAACCCCCTTAAGCTTTGTGTTGATAGACTATAAGGGCTTCTCCTTCTTCTCCAAAGAACTCCTTCCTCCAAGCCTAGGGCACACCTCGTCGAATTGAGTCGTAGAAGGCTCCCCCAATAGCTCTCCTTGGAAGGAATTGATGTTGAAATCGATGAAGAAGCACCCCCCAAAGTGTAGCAAGAACCTCCTTAACCCTAGCCGTCACTCCCTCTCAAGTTTTGAAGAAGATCCCTCAAATAACGCTTCAGAACGGCTTTATAATTGGCCATCTCGAGGATCCACACGGGCGTGTGGATGAGCCACACGGCCGTGTGGAAATTCCACACGCCCATGTGGATTTTCTGCCCTGTGGAAAACTTCATATTAGTCCCCGATTTCGCCCGTTTCTTCTCTTGAGGTCACACGGACGGACACACGCCCATGTGAAAGGTCATATGGCCTTTCTTGATGATGATAAAACCTTGGAGAGCTTTTGAAATTTTCGAACAAATCGGAACAAGCGAGCATGACTGCCTTCGTGTCCTTCTACAAGAATTGTCTTGAAGTCTTTAGAAGTTGGCACATACCCCCTCGTTTGAACCCGATTTGTGTCTTGAACTTCGTATTTGCACAAAAGAGCTCCACTTGGCACCATTATGACCTAATCTTGCCTTTATTCACGTACCATGTCTTCACAACCCTAATTGCATGAAAGAACACCAAAGCACACGAAATTAGCGATAAAACCTGAGAAATGTGATGCTCATGCGTGGAAAACATTTCCAAAAATATATACATGCAAGCACTTATCACTCCCCAACAACGGTGCTAAACCTTGACACGCCCTTTGCGTCACCGTAAGTACACGGGTCATCAAGTAATACAGTGGACCTAATGAAAGGTCGGGTTGTCGAACCACAGGGAGAAAGACTATTAGAACTAACTTTAGCTTATGAAATCTAACCTGAGTAACGTGGCACAGGACAAATCTAACAATTACAATCAAGAGAAAGTAAGCAGGGGACAATCTCAAGCAAGGGGTTAAAACTGTCAAGATTAATGGAACACTTGGACAATACTCCCTTGGAGTTTAAACAATTAAGCCTAGAATTCTACAAATACTCCTTAATCAATTAGAAAAGAAGTCGGATAGAAATATGGCATTCTAACTGGTTTTCACCGCACGCTACTTACCAAGATCTAACGGGTTTTCACCGCACACCGATTCTTAAGAACCAATTGGTTTTCACCGCGCGCTAGATTAGGATATTAGCGGGTTTTCACCGCTCATCAATAACAACGCAACATGCAATAAGAATTGAATCAAACTACACATGCATTCTGATAAGTGTATATTTATACTATATTTCATATATGTTTTTGTACATTTTTCTAGCTTGTATTAGAGTATTTATTTGGAAACGATTCTAAATAAGATGTTAATTGTATTTGTAGGCACCAGGTGGAGCTCAAGAACAAAAGCAAGCCAAAAGTGGCAATTAGGAGCTGAAATGAAGATGATAGTTGCTCGCGACATCATCACCTGGAATGAGTCTAGACAGAAGCCCTTACGACCTCGGTTTACAGCCGTAAGTCCGACCGTAAGGGTTGTCCAGAAGAGCTTACGGGGGCAACAAATGCCCGTAAGGAGTGATTGCAAGCGCTAGCACGGAAAACTTATGGCTCCATACTTACGGCCTTAAGTGGGACCGTAAATGGAAGACAGAAGACCTTACTAGCAGAGCTTATGGCCGTAAGCTGGACCGTAAAGGCACGCGATTAATAGGAACCCAACCCCTTTCGGCAGAAGCTTACGGCCGTAAGTAGCCCTTAAGGGTGAGGGTATAAAAGACATTGAGGGTTTCTGATCAAAATGGGAGGCCCATCTTGGAAAACCGTAGAGAGGAAATTAGGGCGAAAAGCTCCAAGGGAAGGCGGCGGCGGCGGCGAGGCTAGGGCTTAACGAAGACATACGGGAGAAGGAGGAAGCACACCGGTGACCCTCCTCACCGTGCTCATCATGAATCAAGCATCGGCAATTTCACAAGGATTGCTCGGTCAACTTTGAGGGGAATCGTACACCAAGTCATCATCTCCGAACTCAAGGGGAGTTTTATTTGTTTGTGAGATGTATTGTACAATGTTCATTGTAGATCTTGAGTTTTACGACTCCATGAGGAGCTAGACATTTGTTGGGCATTTGGGCATGTGAATCATTAGGGATTTGTAGTAGATTTTTTGTGTATTCTTTACTTTTAATTGATCATGAAGTTAGATTCTGAAATGCATGCGTAGTTGGAATTAATTCTTATTACATGTTGCGTTGTTATTGATGTGGGGCAAAAACCCATTAGTAATTGATGCTAGCGTGCGGTGAAAACCCATTGGTTCTTGGGAACTAGCGTGTGGTGAAAACCCGTTAGCTCTTCGTAATTAGAGTGTGGTGAAAGCCCGTTAAGACACCACATTTCTAGTCAACTTCCATTGTGTTTGAGTGAGAAGTATTCATAGAATTTGTGGTTCATTGTTAAACCCTAGGCCAAGGAGGATCATCGCCCGAATACCCTTTTATCTTTTTAATTAATTATTGTTCTTTAGTTACTTGGCATTTTACTTCCTATTATTAGTAGGCTAGGCAACAGAGAGGCGGTTATTATTAGTATTTCTGTTGCCTGTGGTTCGACAACCCGATCCTTCACCGGGTCCACTTTATTACTTGACGACCCGTGCACTTGCGGTGACGCAAAAGGTGTGTTAAGTTTTTGGCATCGTTGCCGGGGAACAGAATATTAGGAACGCCAAGACTTTGTTAATCTAGCCATTCTTTTCATTTTCATTTTGATCTATTTCACTCGACCTTTTTCCACCATTTTGGTTTGTTTTCTTTTCTTTTGTTTTATTTTTTTTATCTTATTCTTGTATGTCTTTAATTATTCGTCTTACTTTTTCTTGCGAGGCACGTGAATGATGGTTGAGCCAATCACACTTTCGTCCTTTCAAATTAAAGCTCTCAGTGATCAACTTGATAGAATTCCTGCAGCACAACATTAAAGTAATTCAGATTATAGCCTATATCTTCCAAGTGAAAGGTGCAACCCAAACTTCTTATGGAATGATAACATTCAACAATAGAAAACACCTCTAGCAGAATTTCAAATGGATGACGCACTTGAAGAGGATGTAACTCAAATGGAAAATGCATTGTTCAAGTTCATCCAAGCATCCGATGCCTGTTTCCAACATATGGAAGCCACATTAGGATGTCAAGAGATTTCCATTAAGAACCCTGAGCATCAAGTAGGAAAAATCCTTGACATACTTGCTAAGGAACAAGAAGGCGAATGTGCACAAGCATTACAAGTTCCTTACGGAAATGCTGAGGCACCAAATGTTAATAATGTTGTGGAGCTGAATGAAAATGATGCTGCAGAAATTGAAAGAGAAGGGGAAGAACTCCTCTCTAAGAGTGAGTACTGCTTGAATGGAGAATGGCTTCATGAGTATGAAATTGTACAAAGAGGGCTGCTAAACTCGTGTTCTTCTAAAGTTGAAATAGTACGACAGGAAGTAAGTCCCATGTTTATGGAGCACACATTCTTATTTGGAATTGATCAACCTACCAAATGCAAGAAAGAGATGTTGGGAATTGTAGAAGATGCGGGTAAAAGATGTCAACCACCCAAGAACCCACTTGTACAAAGCCTGGACAATTCCCAAAACAACTTGTTTCCTTGGAGGCCTAAAGTAAGATGGGTGGAGCCTCTAACAAGTGTCTTTCCTCGGCAAGTAAGTTTTTGCTTTAATCGAAGTAGCTATTGATAAACGTCTAAATATACGTATTTTATACGTATTAGTGTGCACTATTTTGTTATCTTTTTTATGAGCCGATGCCCTTTTTTGGTCTTAATTGTTTTATTTCGTTTTTCAGGTACAAATGAAGCCTTGGTGAGCTCAACGTCGCGAATTGAGGAGAATTTGATAAAGAAATCGACGTTTTAGGGCACTGAATTGCAGCGGTACTGTAGCAACCTGAAATGCGAAGATTTTGAAGAAATTTCTAAGTCTGGGAGTCCTCACTGGTTACCTCATGGCCGTGAGGTTAGCCGCAAGCAATTCAGAGAGTGGCAGTACTGTAGCGGTTCATCGTAGCAAAAATACTGTAGCATATCACTGTAGCAGACACTGTAGCACCGAATTGAATTTTTCTGGAAAAGGCTTGGAGTATTAAGGGCAACCTTTCGCCCGCAAGGCAGCCCGCATGGCTACCAGAAAAAAAGCCTTTAAACGGTATTTAGTTTAAAACAAATGAGGGGGGACTTTTCCTTGGCCTTTTGGGCCGCCGCCACCACATCATCTTGAGGCCTTCCGGTCATCTTTTGGAGATGATTTTAGTGGAAAACAAGCACACATCATCACCAAGAAGGAGAGGAGCAAAGGATAAGGAGAAGAGGTGAAGAGTTGAGCCATTACCGACGAACTTGTGGAGCTTCATTATTTCTTTTATGTGTTTGTATTCCTCTTTTGTTGTATAAGTGTTCCTTGTCATGAGGAATGATGAGTACATTTCATATAGATATATTTCCCATCTTTACCCATTATTCACAAATACATTGTTTTGAATTCTCCCATTTCCGTGCTATTTGAGGTATTTCTAGTTTTCTATGCAGATGTCGAAGCCCCAAAGCAAGAAGAAGCAATTCCGAGCAATTTTAGTAGCTAAGGGACTTAGAAGAAACCTCATCAAGCTAAGCACGGCCTCAACACGCCCGTGCTCCTAACGTGTGCAATTCACAGGAGAATTCAGCCAGAATAAGCACTGGCTGGGGTGGCTCAGCAAGGTCCTGCAATTCGCAACACGGCCACAACACGCCCATGTTGAATCCTGTGCAATTTACAGGCAAATGATTTTCCAGAGTTTTTATTTGGCCGTAAACTGCACGGCTTCAGCACGGGCGTGCTTACATCGGAAGAAGCTTAAAGACCCCCAAAAACTAGGGTTTAGGGGACTTTTGGCCAAGGAAAAGAATGAGGGGCTTCTGTAGGCCAAAGGAGAGAAGAAGATTCATCGGCATTAAACCGTTGAGCAACATCAAGGTTGAAACAAATAGGGAGTCATGGAACTATTTTGTATTTGTTTCTTTTGTGATGTTTTCGTTATTTGAATCCATGAGGGGCTAAATCCTTCGCGGAAGCCCCGGGTTGGAAACTTGTTATGCACCTTTGAATTTAAACACTTTTATCAAGCGTTTATGGTTGTCTTTGTGCCTTTATTAGATCTTTGGTTGTTGACTTTCTTTATGGTGGTTGAATCTTTATGATTTCTCTTTGATTCCGACTGTAACTTAGCTTGCATGTTCCCGCAATGAATGGAAGAAGTTAGGGTTCCTCTTAGAGTATCGCTTACATAGCATAGTTTATCATATACCACAAAAAGATTTGGAATTAGAGGTTTCTGAAATGCACTCCTGATAAATGCTGTTTGAGTTTGAATTATGTAGCATCAAGGGTTCAATCCGGGGCCCCCATCTTCTCTCTTGAGTAACCTTAATTCTCCCTTTCGCTAAATTTCCTGTTTTCCCAGCTGTCTCTTTTCCTTGTTCAAGTAATTCACTCTCTTTCAATTGATTAGATATTAAGTAGGACGATAGTATTAGAAGATATACCAGTCCCTGTGGAATCGACTACCCGACTTTAGGGTACACTTACTACTTATACGACCCGTGCACTTGCAGATACGTAAGGGGTGTATTAAGTTTTTGGCGCCGTTGCTAGGGACTAGCAACTTCTAAGAATTCGGACAATCTTTGTAATCTAGTTGTTTATTTGTTTTTCAATTTTTCCTTTTATTTCTTTTCTTATTATTTTTTTTTTTGAGAGATGAATCTTTAATTCTAATATTTCTTTTTTTTTTTTTACGCAGGTGTAGTTATGACCCGAAGCAGTTCTTCACCATTGGCCAGCCCTGACCACGACAACGATCGCACTTTTGATCGAAGGTTAAGGCAAGTAGACTTAATGGAGACCGGGTCAGTGAAAGTAAGTATTGAAGTGGACCAAGAGGAAAACATGGCCGGACATCAGAGGAGCATTTCAGATTATACACAGCCTAATCTAGAGGGATTTGTATCGAGTATTGTTCGACCTCCAATTGCGACCAACAATTTCGAACTAAAGCCCAACTTCTCCCTTGGTGCAGCAGATGTGCCAGTTTGATGGGTTTCAAGATTACAAAACTCAGAAGCGATATATCCTCCTTCCGACAGTCAGAATTAGAAATCCTGTATGACACTTGGGAAAGATACAAGGACTTGTTGAGGAGGTGCCCACAACACGGAATTGTGGAATGGATGCAAATTCAGATTTTTTACAACGGGTTGAATGTGGCCACCAAGCAGATGTTCTAAACGAGAGTATTGAGTCGTGGGTATCCTAAGGTATATCGGCCCGTGCATCCAGATCGCCGATAACTAGTCCCCTACGAGGTCCGGCGGAGAATTTTCTCGACGCCTCACGCCACATATGACTGCTTAGCACTCTATGGATCCCAAAGATATAACCAATTCCTTAAAGTAGATCCAACCCCTACGAGGTCCCGATGGAGAATTCTCTCAACACCTCACACCACATATGGTTGCTTGACAATTACGGAATATGGTGATAGGAAATATCTATCGGAAGGGAAAGGGGACACTCCGCTATCTCACGGTTCACCCTCTCAACCCTCTTCACTCTAAACCTAATTGTGATCTCTCTCTTCACTAGGTTGAAAAGCACATGCAAGGCAATCAATAATGAAATCAAAAGCAATTGCAAGCATTAGGAACTCAAAAGCAAAACTATAAATATTAACACGAATAGAAACACAATGTAAATCTAATAAGAATATGAATCCTATGGTTTACATGTCCGAATACCCTTTAGGGGTTTAGCTCTCGATGGAGCGAGTCACAAAACAAATAATTAATTGATAAACAAGTTCAAAAGACATAAAGAATAACCCCCTAAATCCGTGATGATGGTCTTGATGGGTACCTTCCACGTCAAGATTGATTTCGCTTTGAAGCTAGATCGCCGATGGCTTCCTTGATGATATGATGAAGGAGGAATCGATCTCAGTTGGTGAGGAAGGCTTCCCAAACCCGCAAAGAACTCTCTCCAAGCCCTAGCCGCCTTCTCTCTCGAAAGTAGCCGAAAAGATCAATAAAAATTATAACAAACCGGCTTTTATAATTTGAAATCGGGGAGCGACGATCCGAAGTTTCAAGAACTCCGACCCGCTGTCCGAACAATTGCAGAACCACAAATCGGAACTAATCCACACAAAACGCCCGGAAGCGTAGAGCACGAATTAGGGGGAAAGCTGAGGCCTTCCTCTCGCGAATCCAAGAGAACTCACAAGAACAATAGTAATAAGAACACTCTTATTTCTGAAAAATAATGATCCAAAGTTCCCTTCAAAAGAGAAAATACAAGACTATTTAAAGACAACTAAAACTTGGGATGCAAGAAAAGCATCTTATTACAAATTACTTAATAAAATAAATCGAAATATAGAGATATTAATGACGTGGTTAATGTAGCACTTATTGTAGTTATGTTTATTTTAGGTCGTAGTCTAAATATAGGTAGTAGCCGTGGTTACTGTAGCACACATATTGTAGACAAGGTTATTTTAGGTTGTACTCTCTCAATCTTGCAATACTTCCTTTTATTTGTTACCAGGCTGATTTTGATTTGATTTCCCTTTTTTTATTTTCTTCCTTTATTTCCTTCTCTTTCCATAAGAAAGATTCTTCAAATGTTCCTCTTTTTCTATCTTCTTCTTTTTCTAAGTCTTGAATGATGTCCTCACTTCCAATGCACCTAAGCACAATTAAAGTAGAACAAATTAGAAGCACTACCGTATTAATATAATGTGATAATAAACTTAAGTTAGCGTTCACCTGGTTTTGAATTTGCATAGCATGACTTCGTGTAATTGGTCCTTGATCTTGGCCATGTACAAGTGGCGTAGATTGTGGTGTAATAGCCATGGGTGTGATGTCCTCATCAGCATCTAATCTATACCAGTGGAGCTCTGAGATAAACAAGCCCGTGAAAACCGCCGGGCTTTATGAGGTTGATGCACTCACCACATTGGCGGCACAGGTCGAAGCCATCTTTAAAAGGTTGGACACAATGCAAGTCCAATCTTCATCACAAGGTGTGAGTACTGATAGTTAGGCAAGACAAGCCGGGCCCAATTGTTCATCAGAGGGGGTTAGTGCGACCGAACAATTGGACTTTATTGGACAAAATCAGCGGTACGTTAACAACCCCTACAGCAGCACCTACAACCCGGGGTGGAGGAATCACCCAAATTTTTCTTGGAGAGAGCAGAACCAAGGGCATCAGCACCCTCAGCAGCAACAGCAACATACACAGCCTCAATTTTCGAGGCCCTCACCACCAGAACAGAAGGGACCTTCTCTTGAGGCCCTAGTTGTTCAGTACATACAGTCCAATGACGCCCGAATCACAGGGCATGAAGAGGTCATGAGGAACCAACAGGCATCACTACAGAATCTTGAGCGCCAGGTCGCGCAAATAGCGAAGACGCTCAGTGAACGACCCCAGGGTTCCCTACCCAGTAATACGGAAGTCAACCCCCGGGAGTCTTTCAAGGCAGTTACTCTAAGAAGTGGGAAGGAATTAGAATCCCCACCTCCTCAAGTACAACATGATACTAAAAGTGAATCAAAGGTGGAAGTCTTAGAGAAAGATTCAGGATCAGTTTCGAGAGCAAAACTGAAGGGTAAAGAGAAGGATCCTGTAGCAGAGTACATACCCACATTGCCTTATCCTGAGAAGCTCAAGAAAGACCAACAAGAGGCGCAGTTCAAGAGGTTCTTTGAGATGTTTCAGACATTGCACATTAATGTCCCGTTCGTAGAAGCTCTTTCACAAATGCCCAATTATGCCAAATTCCTTAAGGAGCTGTTGACCAACAAGAGAAAATTAGAAGCGGTCTCGACGGTGACACTGAGTGAAGAATGCTCAGCGATCATCTGAAACAAAATCCCCAAGAAGAAGAAGGATCCGGGGCGAGCATTAACCTGATGCCTTATAAGTTATTTCAGAAGTTAGGACTTGGGGATCTCAAGCCGACTCAAATAACGTTCCAACTTGCCGATCGATCCACTTACCGACCCTTAGGAATTGTGGAAGATGTTTTGGTGAAGGTTGATAAGTTCATATTTACGGTGGATTTTGTTATCTTAGACTTGGATGATCGGGCTGAGGTACCTCTGATTTTCGGGCGACCATTCCTCGGTACTTCGCAAGCAATAATTGATGTGAAGGATGGTCGATTGACTCTTCGAGTTGGGGATGAAGAAGTGGTGCTCAGACTAAAGGATGTAATGAGACACCCCATGGCATTTTTATGTTTCTTGCTATTTTTCAGATAGTAATGATTATATTATTGGTGATTGTGTGCAGGAGGCTCTGTGGAAGGACGACCTCACGGACTTGTTAGGGGAGGAACCTCCAGATGACGATCCAATGGCATGGGATGAAGAAGTTGCTGTTGTACCACCGAGCACTGATAATCCAGTTTTATTTGTCAAGGGAAAGAAACCATCTAAGGCTCGGACTTCGTGGAAGAAGGTGGGTGATAGGAAGAAACAGCAAGCCCTTGCCCCGAAACACATCCCTTCTAATGTACTCAGCAGTGGTGAGGCATTTTTGATTGACTCTTTGACCCCCTATTTGGGTTGTTCTTTTGCAGGCTACTAGGAGAGAAGGTATGTCTTTGAGCCTTCGTGAGGTGAGAACAGGTACATCAAGCTAGTGAAGTTAACAAGCGCTTCTCGGGAGACAACCCGAGTAGTTTTGTGTTTTGTTCATCTTTAATTGTGTTGTTTGTGTGTTTGTGTGTGCTTTGTTTTTATTTCGAGTTAGTTTTGGGAGTTTTCAGGCTCAGCACGGGAACAACACGGCCGTGTTGATTACGGTGCAGTTTACAGGTTTTCAGAGGTTTAGTTTTCCGAGCAACACGGGTGTTGCACGGCCGTGTTATGACCGTGCTGAAGCCCAGAGTGATCGCCTTAGCATGTTCCCTCGGATTAGTTTCACTATTGCATGGCAGGCTGTCCATTGGTCTCTCAGTTATGGTCTTCGCTATCTATTTGACCTAGTGCTTGAAATTTTAAAAAGAAGCTTGTTGATTCTGAAGAATAGTATATATACTAGTTTGTCTTGCATTGGATGTTTTGATATACTTGGCCAGGACTTTCTCCAACTTTGAGACTCTATCGTGTGGTGGCGGGTGACGGAATCCTTACGGGTTTGCCGGTCTTTGCTGCCCTTGGCCTCCCCATGAAGAATTTGGGTGATTTCTCCAACCCTGGTTGTATGTGTTACTATAGGGATTATTCGGCCGTGATATGTTCCCAACAAAATCTACTTGTTAAGTTGATGAAGATGCCCCAAATGCTATAGGGCAATCATTCTGCATGTGCCCCGCCACATCCGTCGCAAACCACAACAAACAAATTCCTTGAAACTGTTAAGGCATCCACCTTCTTACTAAATCTCTCAACTAGGGCAGCGAGTGATGTAATTGCATCGACTTCATAAATCCATGGTGGCCTTTTACTGTCTCGGCCGCTCCATTGGCAATTATTCATCACCATATCCTTTATCAACTGTCGAGCATCTGCTGGTGTCTTGTTGCCCAAAGTACCTCTTACAGCAGTGTCTATGATCTGGCGAGAATTCTGCTTCATCCCATTATAAAAGGTGTGGATAATCATCCACTTCGGGAATCCGTACTGTGGGCATTTCCTTAAAAGCTCCTTGAATCTCTCCCACACCTCAAACAATGTCTCAGTCTCTGACTGTGCAAAAAAGGAGATTTCATTTCGTAATTTAGCCGATTTCCCTGGAGGGAAGTATTTAGTAAGGAAGGCTTCCACCATCTCATCCCATGTTATGCTCGATGCCCGGGGTAAAGACTGCAACCATTGTTTGTCTTTTCCCTTGAGAGAAAATGGGAAAGTTCTGAGCTAAATGGCATCGTTTGTCACACCATTTATGTTCAACATATTACAAACCATTTGGATCAACGTCGAAAAAATTGTCAATGTGTCCATTTGGATCTTCGTCAACTAAACCATTGAATTGTGCTGTTTGCTGAATCATCTGAATGAAGACTGCCTTTAGTTCAAAATTGTTGGCAGCAACAGGGGGAAAAACTATACTAGACTGTGTCCCTCTAGTAACAGGTCGGTCAAAGTCCGAAAGGGTGTGTTGTTGCTCATTTTCTTCAGCCATTTCTCCAACACTTGCAACCTCAACCTCAAAAGTACCTGCAGGCTAGCCCTGCTCAAAATCTGTTCCCCTTCCTTGTTCTCAGTTTCTTCTCCTTAATCTCCGTTCAATCTCAGGATCTCCTTTAACCAAAGTTGATGGATTCCCTCGAGTCATACACCACCACACTTGAAATCAAGGATGTAACAAATACTTTACGATTAGCATCTAATTACAGTATATTAAGAAGGACAATGTAAAATGAATAATGAAATATTGGCTAGAACAACATAACTAAAGCATTTTTAATATCTTAGTTACCCGGCAACGGTGCCAAAAATTTGACACGCCCTTTGCATCACCGCAAGTGCACAGGTCGTCAAGTAGTATAGTGGACCCGATGAAGGGTCGGGTTGTTGAACCATAGGGAGTAAGAGTACTAGAACTAACTGTGAGGTATAGACATCCCATACCTAGACTTGATGATATGCTTGACGAACTTAGTGGGTCTGTTATCTTCTCCAAGATAGACTTGCGTAGTGGTTATCACCAGATAAGAATGAAAGAGGGTGATGAGTGGAAAACAGCATTTAAAACAAAATTTTGGTTGTATGAATGGTTAGTCATGCCTTTTGGTTTAACGAATGCACCGAGTACTTTTATGAGATTAATGAACAATGTGCTTAGAGCTTTCATTGGAAATTTTGTGGTAGTTTACTTTGATGATATCTTGGTTTATAGCAAGTCTTTGGAAGATCATATTGAACATTTGCATGCTGTACTTGCTGTTTTGAGAAAAGAAAAACTATATGCTAACATTACAAAGTGAAGCTTTTGCACCGACAAAGTAGTGTTTCTTTGTTTTGTGGTTTCATCTCAGGGTGTTGAGGTGGATGAAGAAAAGATCAAAGCTGTGCGTGAATGGGCAGCACCCCAAAACGTGAGCCAAGTAAGAAGCTTCCTTGGACTTACGGGCTTCTACCGCAGGTTCGTCAAAGATTTCAGTACCATTACAGCCCCAATTAATGAGTTGACGAAGAAAGAAGTTCTATTCAAATGGGGGACAGCACAAGAAAAGGCATTTCAACAATTGAAGGACAAATTTACATCCGCAACACTACTAGCACTTCCTGACTTTGGTAAGATTTTTGAAATAGAATGTGATGCAAGTGGTGTAGGAATTGGTGGGGTGCTCATGCAAGAAGGTAGGCCCATTGCTTATTTTAGTGAGAAGTTAAGTGGTCCAGCTGTCAATTATTCTGTTTATGATAAGGAGTTTTATGCGCTTGTTAGGGGTTTCCGTTAATCACACCCATAGGTTGCTCCCATAAGGTTGTCTGTCTTCGGGTTACGGTCCCCATTACGGCTGTAAGCAGGAGATTGTAAACCTTATCCTGCTAGCTTTACACTCCCTTTTACGGGAGTTAGTGTCTTCCGTAAGCCTCTCTAGATATCCCTTATAGTCTGACTTACGGCCATAATGCCTGTCGTAAGCACCTCTGCTTGCCATTTATCTTCTTTATGGGCATAAAAATGCCCGCAAGGTCTTCTAAATAAGGCTTACGGCAGTAACCTGTGCTGTAAGCAGCCGTAAATGGTTACGACTTCCAGGTACTTATGTCGGGAAAGCGCTATCTTCGGTATTTTGATTCCTAATCGCTTACTTGCCTTTGTCGTCAAGCTCAACCTAGTGCCTGTGAAGGTAATTCACACCTAATTTAGCATCTTTTTTCACATAATCACTCTAGTACCGGTTTAATAAGTATACAAATTGATATATAAAATATAGTATAAATGTACACTTATTAGAAGCACACCTGCGTTGGGAAGCATGGTCATAAGCACGGGCGTACTGAACCCTGTGCAATTTACTGGAGTCTGCACAGAACTAAGGAGCATAGTTTTATTGCTCTTAGCACTATCATGCTGAGGAAGCACAGTCTCCAACACAGACGTGCTTGGCCCATGCATTTTACTAAAATTACACTCAAAAATCACTTCCCGACTTCTGAAGCCAAGCACATTCATTAGCACACCAGGAAGCATGGGGGTGCTTACATCGAGAAAGGGTTATTTAAGCCCTAAAGTTGGAAAACTATAGGGGCTTCTTCTTTTATCTTTCTCCCTCTTTGGGGGGGGACAGAGGCGCAGGTGGGGGCAATCATCAGCATCTTTGAGGGTTGGATTTGGAGTGGAGACAAGTGTGGGAAAGGAGGATCGCCGGAACAACTATTGACGCAAGAGATGAGTTTAATGGAAAACCTCTACTTCTCTACTTGATTACCTGTAATTGATTGTAAAAATATGAGGGGCTAAACATCTTGTGATGCCATGAATTTTGAACCTTAACATTTTAATGCATTGATTGTAGTGTTATTGATTCGTGAGTTTCTGACACACCCTTGCGTGTGTACTCCGCAAGTGCACGGGTGTCGAAGTAATAAAGTACCCAAACGGGTGGGTAGTCGAATCCACAGGTAGTAGACGTAAGAACAATCACACTTTGTTAAGTAATCAAAGATAAACCAATTGTTGTTGAAAGAAAATAAAATCAGAAGGAAGTAGAAACAAAGTGCTGAAAATGAAAGCTAGGTCGGAGAAATAGATCAATAAGAAGATGGGGTACTCGGACAATGCTCCCCCTAGAATCCTTGTTTCAAGTGCAAGACTTCAAGTACTCTTACTAAATGAAGATTTCGATAGTCGTGGAATCCAAAGATACAAGGTCCCAAATCTAAGGTCAACCTTGACTAGTCCCCTACGAGGTCCCGGCGGAGAGAAGACTCTCGACGCCTCACACCACGTAAGACTGCGCTATGCTCTAGGGATTCCAAGTGGTAAACCTTATTCCCAACTATAGATCAATCCCTTTGGTCCAGGCGAAAGATCCCTAATCACAAATAAGTCCCGGCGGAAAAGCCTCTCTCAACGCCTAACTCTCTTTGAGATCGAAGGTAATACTTGGAATAAGAAGGTAGGGAAAACCACACCGGAGGGGAAAGGGGACGTGTCGCTACCTCTCAACTCACCCTCTCAACCCCGTCCAATCTTGATTAATCTAATCCTAATGGTGATGGTCACTCGTCAAAAGGATGATTGGATTAGCCCTCAACCCTAGTGTCACTCTAAGGGAGAAACAATTAAGCATACAAGATTGAAACTCAAATTCAAACTCAAATTGAATAAAAGCATTAAAGTTAATGAAACATAGGAAATCTAGAGTTTACAAGTCCAAGTACCCACTAGGGGTTTAGCTCTCCATGGAGCAATACAAGTTTATCAAAATAAATGAAGATAAGTGCAAGAAATCCATAAAGAAAACCCCCTTAAGCTTCGTGTTGATAGACTATGGGAACTTCTCCTTCTTCTTCAAAGAATCCCTTCCTCCAAGCCTAAGGCACACCTCGTCGAATCGAGTCGTCGAAGGCTCCCCCAATGGCTCTCCTTAGAAGGGAATGATGATGAAACCGGTGAAGAAGCGCCCCCAAAGTGTAGCAAGAACCTCCTGAACCCTAGCCGTCACCTCCTCCCAAAGTTAGAAAAAGATCCTCTTATAACGCTTCAGAACGGCTTTATAATTGACCATCTCGAGGATCCACACGGGCGTGTGGATAGTCCACACGGCCGTGTGGAAATTCCACACGCCCATGTGGATTTTCTGCCTTGTGAAATCTTCATACTAATCCTCGATTTCGCCCGTTTCTTCTCCTAAGGTCACATGGACGGACACACGCCCATGTGAAAGGTCAAGTGGCATTTCTTGATGATGGGAAACCTTTGAGAGCTTTTGAAATCTTTGAACCAATCGGAACGAGCGAGCATGACTGCCTTCGTGTCCTTCTACAAGAGTTGTCTTGAAGTCTTTAGAAGTTGGCACATACCCCCTCGTTGGAACCCGATTTGTGTCTTGAACTTCGTAATTGCACAAAAGATCTCCACTTGGCACCATTCTGACCTAATCTTGCCTTTATTCACGTACCCTGTCTCCACAACCCTAATTGCGTGAAAGAACACCAAAACACACGAAATTAGCGATAAAGCCTGAAAAATGTGATGCTCATGCGTGGAAAACATTTCCAGAATTATATACATGCAAGCACTTATCAGTTTCCTTGTGATTTCCCTATTGTTCTTGTTGCTTTTAAATCTTGGTGTTAATTGCTTTGTGCGATGTGGGGATTGCCCATATCCGCATGAGCGTTGATGGTCGTGGCTAGTCCCTTGTCGTTGCAACCGCATTCTAAGCTGCTGGTTTACCTTAGGTTATTTTCTACTGTCTACAGGATTGAAAGTATCCGTCTAGCTAGGGCACACATTAGGGAAGGGGTTGAGTCCGCTCCGAACCTTGAGTGAGGATGTACGCTATCAAACCCTTCGTAGGTGGTCACCACGGTCTAAGTAGAAACTCGTGAATCTTTACCTAATCATTGTATTCATCAAGGGGATTAATCCGGGGCACTATCTTTCCCATTGCTATTTTCTCAACCGAAAATACCGTCTGTATTTACCTACTCTCTTTATTTAAAGCTTTAGTAGTTTAATTACTTCAACTCTAATCTTTGAACTGGCTAAATATTAGATATAAACTAGTATCGAGAACTTTCCCGTCCTTGTGGATTCGACTCCCAATCCTATTAGGTACACTTTATCACTTTATATGATCCATGCACTTGCTGATACGGGAGGGACATATTAAAACCTTTCATAGAAACTCATGTAAAAGAATTATTTACATAAGAAGAAGAGATTATTAGATAATTAAATGAAATTAATTTAGATGATCTAATGATGCACTTAGAATCCTGACAAAGTAGACCCACTCCTCACTCGCTAAGTAGCAGCACGACTGATAGGCCTCCCATCACTTTAACATCAACTGAAAGAACACAAATAACAACGCAGCCATTGTGATAGCCTTCATCTTATGAATTCTCACAATATTTTGAGCAACATTATCATAAAGGAAGACGAAAATCAGACCCTTTAGAGGTAGTAAGAACTTTACCTAAGCAAAATAATGAAGGTAATATGTTATTATTAAGTTATGTTCATTCACAAAAATGGCCTGACATCTTTGATAGATGGGAGTTTGATGCCATTAAGGCACTAGAAAGAATTAGCCATTCTTTAAATAATATTAGTATTACAAATTTTGTTGAGAATTTGCTAGGAACCACTAGTAGAGAATTATTAAATTGTTGGAAAATAAATTATCCAACTGATTATCAAAATATGATAGAAATGGCAGATAAGACCTATAATGTTATAGGATAAATTAGACATATTATATCAAGAACAAATCCATCCCAAGGTGACACCCTCTTACATGATGCAACTGCTAGGGACTTGGAAAGACTACAGATAGAAACCTTAAATGATATTGTTAAATTTAGTCAAGCTGATATCACTTTAGTTGCTAAAACTGGCACAACATTTTGTAATAATGATGGTTTAATAAATTGTCAAAATCTTTAGGAGATTTTATTTTTAAATCTTTAATAGAGCAGGGCAATGAAAATGTGACAAGTACAGGGCTTGTAATACTATTTACTTTTAATTATTTAAAAGATAAATGCCTTGAAGCAGAAGCAACAAGGCAAATAGCTAATTACATTTATTGTAATAAGATCTATATTCCAGAAATTCATAAAGAATTTAAATTTCGAAAAAAAAAATTAAAAAGAAGCAGTTATTACAAAAAGGAGGACCAAAATTTAATCATGTTAAAAAATTCAAGCGACATAAACCACCACAGAAATATAAATGTTATATCTGTGCTATAGAAGGACATTT
Source organism: Dioscorea dumetorum (assembly GCA_902712375.1). Classification (NCBI taxonomy): domain Eukaryota; kingdom Viridiplantae; phylum Streptophyta; class Magnoliopsida; order Dioscoreales; family Dioscoreaceae; genus Dioscorea; species Dioscorea dumetorum. The sequence goes on along the minus strand of CACTHL010000549.1, from coordinate 5,794,649 downwards.
TGCTAGATAATGTTGAAATACAATAGTTAAAAAAGAAAGAGTCAACTTATATCAAGAGTTAAAGTTAGCTAATGAATTTGATATTGTTAGCCTAGAAAGTAATGACAATGGAAACGATAACGACATTTGTAGCATTTTTGGCAATAATGAAGTCCAAAACCTAATAGAAGTAGGAAATCAAATTAATTTTGAAAAAAACCTATAGACCACCAAAATGGACAAATGGATTGCAGAATAAAAAATCCACATAATTTAGATCAAAATCCAAAGTTTTCATCAGAGCAATATCATATAAATGAAGATTTCCCAAAGTGTAATGATCACTTTGAACCCTTTAAGTATAATCATAAACCAAAATGTGACAAGTGTTATCGATCCCATGTGCTTAGGCATAGAGTCACTTGTTTTAAATGTCAGCTTTCTTTATACCGCAAGTCTGTTAAAGATCTCTTTAATTTTACATTTGAAAATAGAAAACGAATAAAGAACGCGCCCTTAAATCATCAAAATAATCATAAGTTGATTATAGCTCAATTACTTAAAAGAATTGCCTTTTTAGAACAAGAATTAGGGAGGCTAACTTTAAAAATCAAAAGTATACTTCCAAAGGAAAAGGAATACAACTCAAAGAAATTTTCCAAGAGGAAGATCATATGGAAAAAGGATAGTATAACACAATCAACTAATTTAGTAGTTAAAGGGATAGTAGTGCCAAAGGCATCCCTTACTATTGAAGATTGATAAGTGTATTTCGTATATATATTTTACTCGCTTCATACCCATAATTAGCTTGTCTTTTAGCGATTATTGCTCCTGGATCAGTGGTACATCATGTATTTTGCTATTGATGTAGAGATAAGCAAGTCTCCAACAAGTATTAGAAGTTTTGAAGAAAATTCAGTAGAAGAAGACTCGAAATAGAACTATCCAAGACAAGCTCGGCCAAAGCACGAGCATGCTCTTCAGCCGTGCAGATCTCAGGACTCAATTGAGAATTGATGAATATCATAGCACAGTCACGGTTCCCAGAGCATGAGCGTGTTGGGGACCGTGCACTTCATTGCCTGGCGAGGATTTAAAGAATTATTGAAACCAAGATCTGCCCGCAATGAGCACGGCCAGAAGCACAGCCCAAGCACGACTGTGTTTGGTTTGAAAACACCTTTTTAAGTCCAGAAGTTAGGTTTTTGAGGGACTTTCGTCTTAGCAACGATAAAGGGCTTTTTAGGCGATCCGATCAGGACGTTTTACCACCATTTAGATGGGAGTAGGGAGTTCATGGACTTTTACTTTGTTATTTTGCTATTTTTCATTCAATGTTATGTGAAACCGTGAGGGCTAACCATCTCCAGTGCCCCAGATTAGAACTTGAATGTTAGTTGTATTCGAATACTTTACTTGCAATGTTTATGGAGTCCTTTTGATTTCTATATTTAATTGATGAGTTCATATCATATACATTTTACCCATTTTTAGCTTGTCATTCGCATGCATTTATGATAAATCAGTGCTACTTTGGGTATGTGTGCTTAATTGTGCAAGAAACCACGTCTTAAAACGAAAAAACAAGTTTACATCAATTTCGGCACAAAATAGAGCTGTAGTGCATTTTTCAGGATAAGCACGCCCGTGCTTAGGCCGTGCTTATTTCAGTACTTAGAAAAAAATTAGCCCTTTTGAAAAAGCACACCCGTGCAAGTAAGCGTGGGCAGGAAGCACCGCCGTGCTTCTGCCCCTGCACTTTTCAGAAATTTTCAAAATAAGAAAAGCACAGCTTCTTTGCTTCTATCACCCCCGTGCTATTTAAAGCACTGGCGAAAGAGCACCGTACTTCTGCCCGTGCACTTTACATGAATTGTAAAATCAAGCCGAGAACATGTTCCAAGACATCCCGAGAAGAGCACGGCTAGATCACAGCCGTGTTTGCATCTGGAACTGAGTTTTTAAGTCCAAAGTAAGGGTTTCAGGCGGGACTTCTTCTTATCTTTTATTCCTCTTTGGGAGAGGCGACGCAAGTAGAGCTGTAAACGAGCCGAGCCGAACCCAGTATCACCAGGCTCGAGCTCGGCTCGTTTATAATATTCAAAGGCTCGAGTTCAACTCGAGCTCGTTCGAGCCATGTTTTTTGTGCTCAAGCTCGGCTCGTTCAAAAGCTCAAGTTCGGCTTGTTTAAAAATTCGATGTCATTCAAAAAAGGTCTCTCCAATATGTCATTAAGTTAAGCAAAAAATATCTTCATGTTGCAATAAGAACAAACTCAAAACATAAACTCATATAATCCCAAAAAACTTTCAACTAAACATTAAGAGTACCCTTTCTATGTATTCATATATATCTACAACACTACACTTTCCATTCATTGCATTCATAATAAAATTCTAAACTCCAAATTTAAATAACACAAATAACATGTCCATAGTTAAACAATCCAAATCAAACACAATATTAGCTTCATGTAATTGAAAATTTGAAATATAACAACAAAGTTTCATAAACAAATGTTTAAATGATTGAACCACCACTCCAAGGCATTTTCACCAAAGATCAATATTTCATCAAAGATTGATGGGACTTCTATTGTTTTCTTCTCTTTCTGCAATAAGAAAGTAAACATTATTAGAAGAAACTTCATATATGTTAGTTATTATATATATAAAAATAAATCAAGTAAAAACAAAACACTTCATAAATATACCTTACTCTTTTTCTTCACACAATGAAGGCAACGCAACCAGCCACCTCCACAAATTAAACCTTGAACAGTATCAGCAAATAAGGAAGCACGATATGAATTAATAACTTGTCCACCGGCACTAAAAGTGCATTCAGAAGCTACAGTGGTTATAGGTATAGCAAGAATATCTCTAGCCATTTTAGACAAAACACGATACTTCAATGTATTTGCCTTCCACCACTCCAAGGCATCAAACTTGCTTGAATCTTCTTCACAAATATAACACCCTTCATCAAGATAAATATCCAAATCAGATTTTTGTGGAGTAATAATTTCAATTATCTTCACAAATGCTTCAAATTGAGACCATCCTGAAGAGGAACTTTGTCCACTTGCACTATTAGTACTACTTGTGCAACCAATTGATGTAGTTTCAACACTATTCACAGAGCCAATGGACTGATACTGAACAAGATATTCATTGTACAACTCATACAACCAATTTTTCACATCAAGAATATGAGTTTGTACTTCCAAAGAAGGATACATTCTAATAAATGAAAACTCAATAGCTCTCATTTTGCACCTAGGATCCAAAAGAGCACCAATTGCCATCATCAAATTGCATTCACCCCAATGCTTGTCAAACTTGATTTTTCATATTTGTAACCATGTCAAAAATGAAGTTATCTTCACCTCTACTTTCTTGATATTTTCTATCTAATATTTCTTTCACACGAAAAACTTCATTTAAAAATAAGTTTGAGGTAGGATACTCACTTCTAGAAATAATATTGGTGGGCGAATTGAACACTTCAAGAATTTCACAAACTTTTTCTGCCTTTTCCCACTCTTCATTGCTTGGACAACAATCATAGGTGATATCACGATCTTTGTATCTTGGGAGGACATCATTGAACTTCAATGCAACTGATACCATCTCATAAGTTGAATTCCACCTTGTCTTGCAATCAAGCACCAACTTTCTATAAGATAATTGCAATTGTTGCACAATCTCAGAAAACATAATTAGTCTCCTTTCAGATTGCTTAATATGAAGCACACTATCGCGGATATTTTTAATGACACTTTCAATCTCTTGAAGACCAAATTGAACCATTATGTTCAAAATGTGGGCTGTGCATCGAACATGAAACATTCTTCCACCACAAAGCAACTTCTTGTGTCTTGCAAAAGTGTCTTTCAAATTTCTAATAGCAACATCATTCTTTGAAGCATTATCAATCGAGATTGTGAACACTTTACCTTCAGTTCCCCATTCTTTGCAGCATTTATAAATAGCATCTGCAATGTCAATACCACGAATAGGTGGAGGAAGATGAACAAAATTAAGAACGCATTTCTGTAGTTTCCAATCAACATCAACAAAGTGTCCTGTCACAACCATATACTCTATCTTTTGAGATGATGACATCCACATATCGGTTGTCAAGCTAATTTTGTTGACATTCTTCAATAATGCAAACAGCCTTTTTTTTTCATTCTCATATACGGTCATACAATCTTTCTTCACTGTCACATAAGAAATCTTTTCCCATTGAGGCATTCCCCTTTGTTGCATCATGTTAAAACCTTCATCCTTTACAATGGAAAATGGATGCTCATGCATTAGAATCCAATGAGCCATTGCCTCTCTCATCTTCCCCATGTCCAATTTGCCATCTATAAATGGCGGTGTTATTTCTATGCCACCACATTCTTTTTCTTTTGGTTCAAAACCAATCTTTTTTTGTTGACTTAAAACAGTTTTTCTCAATAAACATATCTTCAAATGTCTTCCAAAGTGTGTTGTAGCACCACTTGCAAGTATGGAGAGCTTAGTCTTGCAATGGACACATTGTCATTTCTTGTTCCCATTCTGAAGAATAACTTCAACAAACTCAGTCCAAACAGATTATGTCTTTTGCCTTTTTCTCTTTTCAAATGTCTCCTCTTCTCTTGTATTTGTTGGTGTTGTTGTTGTAGTCGTTGTATTAATGTTGGTATTGGTGGTAGCATTTGGAGAACATTCATCTTCTAATGGTGGACTTGTCATTGAATAATTTTAACTAGAAGACATCTGCATAAAAAATATTACATAATAAATCATCAAAAATCTTTCTTCATACCTTAATCACTATCTATTTAATGGCAATCATATAATAAATTAGCATATATGACCAACACTTTTTTCACACCTTAATTACTATCTAATTAATTCAACCATGCATGCTTATACATCTAGTACTATATTCATGATTCTCAAGAATCACATGCAAGTATACATCCATATGATCAGAATGAGAAAATTGTGATATTTGATGTTTACCACCATTTTTTCATTCACTCAATCATAGAATCATAGTAATACACAAAGAGGAAAAAAAATAAAAAAAGGAAGAAGACATTACAAGAATCCGTGAATTTTAGCTTGCCCTTGTTCCAAATAGCTAAAGGCCACAAATCAACTCCAAAAGCCTCTTTGTTGTCTCTGGACAAAATGTTTTTTTGAGTCAGAACTTGAACAAACAAAAGGGAATGAAAAGCCAATTCAATATACATGAAACCCATGAATAGAAGAACTACCAACTGTAAAAGAACAAGCAACTTGGCATCCATTTGGCATCCATATAAAATGGCACAACCATCACTAAATTTAAATAACAAATAAAAAGGCAAACAAATATCTTCCACAAATAGTTAACCAGGGAAGGATTTAAGCCAACATTTCTGAATTGGAAAAAAAGCCATGAACAGTAAGAGGGGGAAAAAAGAAAAGAAAAGCAAACAAATAGAAAGAAACCAAAACTTTCATAACCAAAATCTACAGATTTCACTTTGTCTAATAAGCAAATGAGGAGTAAACATCATTAATCCCCCCAACAAAACCGTACAGATAGAAAGAAAAAAAAAACTAAATATCTTCAACAAAAACCACAAGTTGCCCACAACATCTACAAAGATTTCATTTTTGCCATTAAGCAAATGGTGGTAAACATCAAAGATCACATTTTTCTAACATCTTCAACAAAAACCACACAAATAAACAACAACAAAAAAAACAAAATAACAAACAAGCACAGCTAACAAACAAGCTCCCGGCTCCAGCGTTGGCAAAGAAGAAGGAAAAGGAAAAGAAAAAGGGAAAAGAGAGCCCAACTAACTTCAAAGAGGAAGACTACTCACCTGACTTAGCTAACTTCGGGGCCGCCGCTTGGGTGTTCCGGTGTTGGCCCCCGTCCGGGCTTGTTCAAACCTTAGAAACGAAAACTCTCCGCCGGCCTTGTTTGTGAAAGAAGGGGGGAGAGATTGTGTGAATCCCAAACCAGTAGTTTAAGAGATAATTTAATAATTTTATAAATTTTAATTTAAAAATGAATAAATTAAAAATATGTTTTTTCAAGGAATATAAAAATTTGATTATATATATATATATAAGCTCGTTTAGGCTCGCGAGCCTCACGAGCTGAGTAATTTTGGGCTCGAGCTCGGCTCGTGAAAAGTCGAATCGAATTCGAGCACAGACCGAGCCGATTTCGAGTAGCTCACGAGCAGTTTGACTCATTTACACCCCTAGACGCGAGGGGAAAGCGGTGCACCTTTGGGGGCCGAATCTGGACCGAAAGATCATCGTGGGAGTGGAGAAACGTTGGCAAGATCATCATCGGTTGCCCTCCGACGAAGATTGTGAAAGAAGAAGGGAGTTTATGGATTTCATCTCATTCTCTTATTGCTTTCCTTATTGATGAGTGCATTTCATATATATATATATATTTTATACTTTACCCTCATCATTATTGAGTCTTTTGGCTTTAATTCTCCCAATTCAGTGCTATTTGAGGTATTCTGGGTTTTCCATGCAGATATCGAAGTCCTGGAGCAAGAAGAAGTGATTTGGAATGATTTTAGAAGCTAAAGGACTTGGAAGAAACCTCATCAAGGTCAACACGGTCTAAGCACACCCGTGCTATACCCCGTGCAGATTGCAGGAGAATTCATCCAAAGTCAGCACAGTCTGAGTTCGCTGAGCACGGTCTTGCAAACCCTCAACACGCCCTAAGCACGACCATGCTGTACCCCGTGCAGATTACGGGAATTTGAGTTTCAAGAGTTTTATTTGGCCGTAATCTGCACGGCTTGAAGCACGGCTTCAACACGCCCGTGCTCACATCGGGAAAACATTAAAACCCTAAAAACTTAGGTTTTTGAGGGACTTTTGCTGGGTGAACGAAGGGAGGAAAGAGGGGAGAGCTTTGGGGGTTCATCCTCCTCGTTATCAAGGGAATGTCACGCCTATGGTAGGGCGATCGGGAGGAGACTTTTCAACATTGTAGATCTTCAGACAACCACAACGATGCGAGAAATTAGGGAGTTTTCAACTTCTTTGGCATTGTACTTGTTGGTTGTTGTCATGAGGGGCTAAACTCTTAAGGGAGCCCCGGGGTGGTTTTGTATGACGTTGTAGCTTGAACTCATTTTCTTTACTTGCAGCATTTATGAGTGTCTTGTTCCTTTCAATAAATCTGAGTTATTGGTTATCTTGTGTGTTGTTTAGTGCTTGAATGCTTGGAAGTTAGGTTTTCTTATCTAGGCTTGTGAATCGTGATTGATAGTTGCAAGCAGTAAGATTTCAACTTAGAGCTCGGAAGCGCTGGAAGCAACACCCTTATAGCATAACTAGGTTTAGAATTGAAGTTATCTCCGATAAATGCTGAGAAAGACCGAGTTAGTGAACGTCAGACATCCAACCCCGGGGCCCCATCTCCTCCATCGAGTCAATCCTTACATTCCCCTTTGTGCAATTCTCTCCCTCAATCTCCTTATTTTCAACCTAGAGTCACAATCCATCCTTCTTTGCTTGGTTAGATATTAAGCACCCCGTTAGTATTAGAAGCTACACCAGTCCCTGTGGATTCAACCACCCGACCCTACGGGTGCACTTTACTACTTGTACGACCCGTGCACTTGCGGATACGCAAGGGGCGTATCAAGTTTTTGGCGCCGTTGCCAGGGACTGGCAACTTCTGAGAATTCGGACAATCTTAGTACTCTAACCGTTTTAATTTGCTTTTAGTTTCATTTCTTTTGTTCTTGTTTTACTCGTATTCTTTTATTTGTTCTTTTGTTTTTATTTGTGTTCTTAAACTGTTTATTATTTTTCTTTTGCATTAAGCCTGAAAGTTCATATCTCATTTCTTTCTTTTGGTTATTGTGCAGGTGTAATGTATGACCCGGGGGAATCCCTCCCATCTAGCGTCTCCAGATCCAGACATTTAACGGACATTTCATCGGATACAGCGGCAGGTTCATTTAAGCAAAACTGGGTCAGTGGAAGTAAGCTTAGAGGTGAATCAAGAAGAAAATATGGCTGGAAATCAGAGAAGTATATCCGACTATGCTCGGCCTAATCTAGAGGGATCTGGGTCTATTATTGTGCGACCCCCAGTCGCGGCCAACAACTTCGAGCTGAAGCCCAATTTTATTCAAATGGTGCAACAGATGTGCCAATTTGATGGCTTCCAAGATGAGGACCCATATGCTCATCTTGCAACTTTCCGAGAAATTTGTGACACCTTCAAGGCGAACAATGTGTCCAAGGATGCGGTTCGTCTTCGATTGTACCCGTTCTCTGTGCGAGGGAGGGCCAAGCAATGGCTAAGTTCCTTGCCAGGGGGTTCTATTACAAGCTGGGAACAGTTGGCCGAGAAATTTTTGACCAGATATTTTCCACCAGCCAAGATCACCAAGCTTAGAAGTGACATTTCCTCATTCCGGCAAGAAGAATCTGAGACCCTGTATGATTTTTGGGAACGGTACAAGGAATTGTTGAGGAAGTGCCCGCAACATGGAATAGTGGAATGCATGGAAATCCAAATATTCTACAATGAATTGAATGTGGCCACCAAGCAGATGTTGGACGCCGCAGCAGGAGGTTCCTTGTGCAGTAAGAGACCCGATGAGGCACAGAATCTGATTGAAAACATGGCCTCCAATGGATATCAGTGGAGCTCTGAAAGGAACAAGCCCCTAAAAACAGCCAGACTTTATGAGGTTGATGTTCTCACCACCTTAGCGGCACAGGTCGAAGCTATTTCTAAGAGACTGGACACAATTCAGATTCAGTCTTTGACACAAGGTGGAAGTCAGGACAGTTGGGCCAGTCAAGCGGGGCCCAGTTACTCGTCAGAAAGGGTTCAGGTGACCAAACAAGTAGATTTCATCGGTCAAAATCAACGGTATGCGAACAACGCTTACAGCAACACATATAATCCTGGGTGAAGGAATCACCGAAACTTTTCTTGGAAAGATCAGAATCAGGGGAGCAGCGCCCCCTTCAGCAACAACAGCAGCAACAAACCCAGCCTCAATTCTCGAGGCCTTCACCACAGGAATAGAAAGGATCTTCTATTGAAGCTCTCCTTGTTCAGTACATCCAGGCCAATGATGCCCGAATCACAGGGCATGAAGAGATGATGAGGAATCAACAAGCCTCCTTACAGAACCTTGAGCGTTAGGTTGCACAGATTGCCAAGACGCTTGCTGAACGACCCCAGGGTGCTCTACCGAGTATCACGGAAAAAAATCCCCGGGAGTCCTTCAAGGCAGTCACTTTGAGAAGTGGCAGGGAACTTGAATCTCCACCTCCACAAGCACAGCAAGAGTTTCGACATGAATTAGAGGTGGAAGTCCAGGAGAAAGATTCAGGGTCAAGCTCAGGGATGAAGGCTAAGGGCAAGGAGAAAGACTTGGTAGCAGAATACAAGCCTACTTTGCCCTATCCAGCAAAACTCAAGAAGGACCAACAAGAGGCACAGTTCAAGAAGTTTCTGGAGATGTTTAAGACATTGCACATCAATGTTCCATTTGTGGAAGCTCTCTCCCAGATGCCGAAATATGCCAAGTTCCTCAAGGAATTGTTGACCAATAAGAGGAAATTGGAAGCAAAGTCGAGGGTCACTTTGAGTGAAAAATGTTCTGCCATCATCTCAAATAAAATTCCCAGAAAGGAAAAAGATCCGGGAGGTTTCATCATTCCATGTACAATTGGGGGAATGATGGATGAAAAAGCGTTGGCTGACTTAGGAGCAAGCATCAATCTCATGCCATTGAAGATTTTTCAGAAGCTAGGGTTAGAGGAACTCAAGCCAACTCAAATGACGCCCCAGCTTGCTGGTCGCTCCACCCGCCAACCTTTGGGAATTGTTGAGGACATTTTGGTGAAGGTAGATAAGTTCATATCCCGGTAGATTTTGTTGTCCTGGATTTGGATGATCGAGCTGAGGTTCCTCTGATTTTTGGACGACCATTCTTAGCCACTTCGCAAGCGATCATTGATGTAAAGGATGGTCGACTGACTTTGAGAGTAGGAGATGAGGAAATGGTATTCAAGCTGAAGGAAGCTATGAGACACCCCATGGCATTTGATGATTCTTGTTAGTTTCTAGATGCTACTGATGATGTTGTTTGTGAGTGTGTGCAGGAAATTAGGCAAAGGGATCATCTTGCTGAGTTGTTAGGAGAGGAACCTCCAGATGAAGAACTCTTGGACATAGAGGAAGACATCGCTGCCACACCATCGGGCGCTTGTCAACCAGCAATGAATGCCAAGAGAAGGAAAAAGAAGATATCTAAGGCCCAGATATGGTGGCAGAAGGTAGAGGAGAGGAAGCAACAACAAGCTTCTACTTCAAAGCATAACCCTGCTAATGTCCTCAGCTTTGGTGAGGCATTTTTTATTAATTCTTTACCTTCTTTACTGGACTGTTGTTCTGCAGATCGCGAAGAAGGAAGGTATGTTTTTTAACCCTCTTGAGATGAGACTAGATCCGTCAAGCTAATGACGTTAAAAGAGCGCTTATCGGGAGGCAACCCGATTGGTTTCATTTCTTTTGTTGTCTTTGTTGTGGTTGTTTGTTTTATTTTTTTGTTTTGTGTTTTGTCGTGTTTTAAATCAAGTTTGGCGTGTTTTTCCTTTGCATTGGAAGGTTTCAGGCTCGACACGGGCATTACACCCCCGTGCTAATGGGGGTGCATTTCACAGATTTTCAAGGTTTTATAATTTTTGAGCAACACGAGGGAGAAGCACGGCCGTGCTGTGGCCGTGCTGAATTCCCTAGCACGCTGCCAGAGCACGCGGCACGGACGTGCCGCGTTCTTCAATTCTAATGAAATTTTTCTTAAACACGGGATCAACACGGCCGTGTTGAGGGCGTGTTGGACGCGACGGATCATCTTCCTCGAGTTTTTCTTTTAAAATCCGGCCGTTTGCCTCTCTTCCGCACTCTCCCTGTGCGTTCCTTCTTTCCATTATCGATCTTCTTGGATGATGTCTATTTAATCTAATGAATGCATGTCTTAATTGGTTTTTTTCATTCTTAATGCTTGTTCATTCTACAATGGATGGTTTTCGTAGAATTGATTTTGAATGATACTTGTTTAGCGGGATGCTAGCATGTGTTAGGTCAAAGAATGTTAGAAGAGGGATTCCTTGTACCAGTGCACCGGAGGATCCGGGTGCCGGTAGCCTCCCATCGGCTGTAGAGTTTATCTTAGCACAATTGCTCATAGATAACTCTAGCCAAGACTCCCTAGGCCCAATGACATCGTGTGAGTATCCTTAGTATAATGGAACTTGTATTGGATTATGGCTACACTACGGAGGTTCCGGGGTAGTCGACTTCCGAGTCTAGACGGACTAAAGCATTACAATCCATACATGCATTATCTGTTATCACATCATCGTTACTTGTATTTTTCCCGGGGGAATCCCCGCCCGGGGCCTTATCTTCATTTGATTTCTTCTCGGTGTGCTCAATCTGTTGGTGGCTAAGCTTTTATTGTTTGTTTTAGTCTTACTTCTTTGCAACAAACTCTGCTTTGATCGGACTAAACAACTGTTCGAAGATGAAGTAATAGTGGATCTTGGGACCCCAGGGAATATGACCCTCTTGTGAGGTATTACTTGACGACTCGTGCACTTGCGGCCAGGGAGCCGTGTGTCCGCTTTCTAGCTACCCGCGCGGCCGTCATCACTTCCACTAATGTCGAAGGGTTTCCACGGGTCATAACCTGGAGCTGAAATCAAGAAAAGAAAATAAAATCAGAACAATGGAAGTAAGAGAAGTGTGAAATAGAATATAAGACGAATGACTAACAAAGCAAAGTATAAGAGTTCCTAAAATGCCTAACTCCCCGGCAACGGCACCAAAAACTTGACACACCCTTGCGTGTGTGTTCCGCAAGTGCACAGGTGTCGAAGTAATAAAGTACCCAACGGGTGGGTAGTCGAATCCACAGGGAGTAGACAATCGAAACAAAAACACTTTGCTAAGTAGCCAAAGAAAAACCGATTGTTCTTGAGATTAAAAAAGTAAGTAATAACAGATTTAAAAAACTGAAACTAAAAGCTAGAGCATAGGAAAATATCAAAGTGAAGATGGAGTAATCGGATATTGTTCCCCGTAGGATCCTAGTTTCAAGTGCAAGACTTCAATTACTCTTACTCAATCGAGATTTGACGAGTCGTGGAAATCCAAATATACAAGGTCCCAAACCTAAGGTCAACCTTGACTATTATCTACGAGGTCCCGGCGGAGAGAAACTCTCGACGCCTCACACCACGTATAACTGCCCTAAACTCTTGGGATTCCAAATGATAAACCCTATTCCCAGCTGTATATCAATCCTTTTGGTCCAGGTGAAAGATCCCTAATCACAAATAAGTCCCGGCGGAAAGGCCTCTTTCAACGCCTAACTCTCTTTAAGATCGATAATAACTCTTAGAATATGGAGCATCTCACCGGAGGGGAAAGGGGACGTGCCGCTATCTCTCGACTCACCCTCTCAACCCTCTTCAAACTTGGTTAATCTAATCATAATGATGATGGTCACTCGTCAAAAGGATGATTAGATTGGATTCTCAACCTTAGTGTCAGTCTAAGGGAAAATCAATGAATCACATAAGTTTGAAACTCAAATTAAATCTCAAATTAAAGAAAAGCATTAAAGTCAATGAAACATAGAAATCCTAGGCTTTATATGTCCAAGTACCCACTTGGAGTTTAGATCTCTATGGAACAATACAAAATTATCAATACAAGTGAAAATAAATACACATAATCCATGAAGAAAACCGCCTTAAGCTCCGTGCTGATGGTCTATGAGGACTGCTCCTTCTCCACGGATCCCTCCTTCAAAATTAGGGCACAACTCGCCGAATCGAAGTCATCGAAGGCTTCCCAAATAGCTCTTCTTGGAAGGAATCGGTGTTGAAATCGGTGAAGAAACCCCCCAAAATGTTGCAAAAACCTCTCCAAACCCTAGCCATTCTTCCTCCAAAAGTTAGGAAAAAGATCCCCCCAAAAACGCTTCAGAATGGCTTTTTAAAACGCAAAACTCGGGGATCCACACGGCCCTGTGGAAATTCCACACGGCCGTGGGGAATTTCCACATGCCCATGTGCCTCTACAAAACTGCATCTATAGGTCCCCGATTTTGCCCGTTTCTTCTTCTGATGCCACACGGACGGACACACCATCGTGTGGTAGGTCATGAGGCATTTCTTGATGTCAAAAAAACCCATGGAGATCTTTTGAAATCTTAGAACAAATCAAAACGATGGAGCATGACTGGCTTCATGTCCTTCTACAAAAACTGTCTTCAACCCTTTAGAAGTTGGCACATACTTTCTTGTTTGACTCCGATTTGTATCTTGAACTTCGTATTTGCATAAAAGAACTCCACTTGACACCATCATGACCTATTTTTGCCTTTATTCTCATAAAGCTTTTTCACAACCCTAATTGCACGAAAGAATACAAAAACACACGAAATGAGAAATATAACCCTAAAAATGTGATGCTCATGCATAGAAAACATCTCAAATAATATATACATGCAAGCACTTATCATACGACAAAAAAAGAATTTCTGGTTGTTGTTTATGCTTTTGACAAGTTCTGGCAAAACCTAATACTATCCAAAGTAGTGGTGTTCACAAATCACGCCGCCCTGTGTTATCCCTTGACCAAATTGATGCAAAACCATGGCTAATCAGATGGGTTCTCTCCTACAAGAACGCAACTTAGAAATAAGGGATAAGCAGTTTCTGAGAATGCAGTAGCTGATTACTTGTCCCAGCTAGAAAATAAAGAGGAGGAGCCAACCCTTGAGAAATAAGTCAATGTTTCATTTCCAGAGTAACTCCTATATCAAATACAGTTACAAGAATTTCGAGACTTAGATATGCCATGGTTCGCGGACATCACAAACTACTTGGTTGGTGGTGTTGCTCCCACACAATTCACATATCAGCAGCGGAAGAAATTTCTGTCAGATATGAAGCACTATGTGTGGAAGGACCCATTCTTGTACAAAATTTGTGCCGATTTGATAGTAAAGCGATGTGTCTTCCCTGGAGAGGTGATAAACGTCTAAATGTACGTATTTTATACGTATGTATTATGTTTTATTGACGTGTTTTGTTAATGAATCGATGCCCTTTGATGGTTTAATCGGGGATTTTTCTTGTTTCAGGCACAAAGAGGCTTAGGGGAGCTCGACAACGCGATTTGAGAAGAAATCGGCATGGAAAAACGCGTTTTAGGGGGCTCAAGCACTGTAGACGTACTGTAGCAATCACTGTAGAACTTACGGGAAAAATCGGCAACCTTTCAATGGTTCTATACGGGCATGTATACGGCCCGCATACCTGGTCGCATAACCCCCCGACTGGGGCTTTTAAAAAGAGAAACAAGAGGGTTTTTGGGAGAGAGTGACCTAGGGTTTTGGAGAGCTTCTTGTTCCAACTTCCGATCCGACCTTAGGGACGACAAGGGGAGCGATTCTAAGGTGGAAAACGACGGGGAGAACAAGATTTGGGTAAGATCTACTCCGAATTTCATCGATTGAGGAGGTAGAAGACAAGGGAAGCCACACCTTGAGTGGCGTCTTCGGAAGCCACTTCTTGAGGAATTTCAAACGTCATTCGGCCTCCGGGTTTTGAGGGAGTTTTTTATGTCTTTGTTGGTTGTTTTCAAGATGAACCTTGTTTGTAGACTTGAGATGAACACTTAAACCCCCAAGGTCACCGGATGTGGGTGAACCTTGGGGGTGAACTTGTGTATTTTGAGATGCTTTGATTTATTTATGCTTTTGGTTGGTTTGTGAATCCTTGCTTGATGAGAATTATTGCCTTGATATGCATGAGAATCTTGTTTATCATTTCCTTGTTTCTACTAGGATTGCATGAACATTGCCCTAGTTGTAGACACATTCAAGCTTGAAAGGGAAGTTGTATAAGTATACCGTGATCATCGGGTACTTGTACCCCTCCGTTTTAGGGTTAGCTTCTTTGTGGAGTTTTAACCCTAATTTGTGAAAGCCACTACTCTCTTTGCAATCATGGAAGGATGTGGGGTGGAAGGAGTTCTTCATCCACTACTTCTATTGGATTTGGGGTCAACACCGTGACCATCGGGTTGACCTAGCTTAGGGTTTTCTATCGGTCCAAATTGCCAAAAGCATGATAACCTTAGCCTCCTTTGCACTTTAGTAGCCCCCTTGGTGAGCCACATCCGTGACCATTTTTCTACCTTGATCCGATCCCGTTGTGAGTTTCTTGCTATTTTCTTATTTAGAGTTTTAAATTGCTTTGCATTAAATTGCTTGCTTAAACTTAACATGATTAGTTAAACAACAAGCAAAGAGTGAGTAAAGGTACCTCTTCGGGCCCCCTTGGGAATACGACCTCTGTGTCACGCACAGGGTATTACTTGGCGACTCGTGCACTTACGGAGTCTGTGTGTTACGCACACGACTAAGAGGGTTGGAAAATTTTGACCCATTGCTATTTGATACGCCCCTTGCGTTACCGCAAGTGCATGGGTCGTACAAGTAGTATAATGTATAATGTACCCGAGGGTCGGGTAGTCAATTCCACAGGGACTGGTATATCAATTAATACTATTTTCCTACTTAGTATCTAATCAATTGGAATTAGGGTGAATTAACTCTGACTTGAGAAAGCGAGAATGTGAGGGAAGAGGATTGCTCAATGGAGGAGATGGGGCACCGGGTTGATCACTTGGTGCTACCTAACTTAGATTCTTACAGCCCTTATCTGGAATGTCTCTCACAGACCCTAAATTCTAGAATCTTGTTGTGCTGTGAGGAGGATACATGTAGTGTAATTGAAAGCCTAAGTTGAATTCTACCTTCTTGCATCAATCGGGAAGATATGCAAGCTAAGTCAAAATCAAGATCTCAAATTAATCAAAACACTCAACAACCATCAGTGAAGCTAATAACCAAAGATTTAAAAAGGGAAATAAAGACATCCATAAATGCTGTGATAGAAGAATTCAAGCTCAAAAATACACACACAAGTTCTCAACCCGGGGCTCCCAAAAAGAGTTTAGCCCCTCATAGATTCAAACAAAAAAGAAATCAATGACTTCCTTTTGGCTTCCATCCTTGTTGCCGTCTGAGATCCTGATGTCGGTGAATCCTCTCCTTCCAATTGGCCTACAATTGGCGCCTCTGTCCCCTCTCCGATCGTTTAGATAACTATACAGGCTTCTCCCTTCCTTTCTCCGTTTTTCCGCCATCCAAAGAATATTCAAACCCTAACTTTCAGGGTGTTTTAACACTCTCTCGATGTGAACATGGCTGTGCTTAGGCCATGTTCTAACTTCTAAGCCATGCAGATTGCTGCCAAAGAAAAACTCTAAAACTCAGCTGCCTGTAATCTGCACAGGGTTCAACACGGGCGTATTGTGCCCGTGTTGCGAGTTGCATGACTGTGCTTAGAGACCCGAAGCCGTGCTGACTTTTGCTGAATTCTTCTGTGAATTGCACACCTTGGGACAAGGGCATGTTGAGGCCGTGTTTAGCTTGGTGAGGTTTCTTCTAAGTCCCTTAGCTACAAAATCGCTCGAAATTGTTTCTTCTTGCTTCGGGGCTTCAATATCTGCATAGCAAACTAGAAATACCTCAAATAGCACTGAAATGGGAGAATTAATACTAACATACTCATGAAATAACGGGTATACAATGGAAAATATATCTAGATGAAATGCACTCATCAGCCATGCTGGGAAATCCGGGTGCATTTCAGTGATACAGAACTGTGAAAAAGGTGTTAGAAGCAGGTTTCTTTTCGCCCTCAATGCTCCGCGACGCTAAGAAATTTGTGGAGTCTTGCGACAATTGTCAGTGGAGTGGAAATTTGGCTAAGCGGGATAAAATGAAGCAGACATCTATTCAACAATGTAAAGTTTTTGACGTATGGGGAATTGATTTTATGGGACCTTTTCCTTTTTCAAATGGTAATAAAGATATTTTGGTGGCAGTTGACTAAATGTCAAATGGGTAGAAGCTCAAGCCTTGTCTACTAACGACTCTCGAGCGGTAGTGAAATTTTTGAGAAAGTTATTCTGTCATTTTGGGAGCCCTAGAGCCATCATTAGTGATCACGGAACACATTTCTGCAACGCCTAGTTCGGAAAAGTGATGAAAAGATTTGGAGTGAACCATCGCATCGCTACTGCATATCATCCTCAAACTAGTGGTGAGGTCACAAATAGGGAACTAAAGCGAATTTTAGAAAAGATCATGCAGTATAATAGGAAGGATTGGTTTGAACAGTTAGATGAACCATTGTGGGCCTATAGGACAGCATACAAGACTTCTACTGGTCATATCCCTTACTGTTTAGTGGATGGAAAAGCATGCCACTTACTTGTTGAGTTAGAACACCAAGCTTTTTGGGCTACCGAGATTTTGAATTTTGATGCTGTCAAGGCTGGGGAAAAATGAAAGTTTCAATTGAATGAACTAGAGGAACTTCGACAAACAGCCTATGAGAATTCTGTTCTTTCCAAGATCTTGGTTAAAAAGTTTCATGATAAATGATTAAGAGCTGACAAAGAATTCAGCATAGGAGAACAAGTTTTGCTATGCAATTCCAGATTAAAATTGTTCCGTCGTAAATAAAAGTCTTGATGGTCTAGTTCATACAGTGTCACACAAGTTTTCCCTCACGGGGCAGTAGTGATTTCACATCCGCACAAGGGCATATTCAAAGTAAACGGTCACGAGCTGAAATTATACACCACCCGAGATGATCCACTACCAAAAGATTTATCTCAGAAATTGCATCTTTCTTAACCGCCATAGAATTAGTACGGTACATTAGACTCGTGACGTTAAACAAGCGCTCATTAGGGGGCAACCCAATGATCTGCTTTCTTGTTCGTTGTTTTGTTTTCTTGTTTC
The DNA here is from genome assembly GCA_902712375.1 of Dioscorea dumetorum. NCBI lineage: Eukaryota > Viridiplantae > Streptophyta > Magnoliopsida > Dioscoreales > Dioscoreaceae > Dioscorea > Dioscorea dumetorum. Next base: position 5,776,699 of record CACTHL010000549.1, on the reverse strand, counting down.
TTGTTATTTTCTTTTTTAGCTACTTGAGGATGTTTTCTCTTTGAGTTTCTCTGGTTTCTAATTTGCTGTAATAAGCGGTGAAGCAGTGATGTGTTTAACCTTTTGATAAAAACATCGGAAAATAGAGGCGCGGAACTGTAGAATCACAGTAGCAGTTACTATAGCACCCACAAGAAATCTTTACACCCGCAAGGAAACCGCAAGAAAAATCCTCAAATTTTTGGCCAATGGCAAATCGACCCCCTTGCCCCGCAAGGCAACTGCAAGGCATGGGTTTGACCTCAAAATGAGCTTAATTGAGCTCTTTGTGGGCTCCTTGTGGGCCGTATGGATTTGCGGTATAAAAGGACACTTTTAGGGTTTCTTTGGAAAGCTTCATTCTAGGCCTTTTCGCTGCCACCACCCCATCTTTCTTTGACCTATTTTTCCGTAATCTACGGCACAATATTCATCAAGAGGGAGGCAATCAAAGGAGGAGTTTGGGGGAAGATCTAAGCATCAAAGTAGCCGTTGTGGAGAGATCTCAACGGCTTAATAGACAAACCTTAAGATCTTCACCAATCCAAGGAGATCTCAACGTAGAGGGAGTATTCATACTTCCTTTCTTGTATTTTCTTTACTTGGTGTTATATAAGTGCTCATCTTTCATGAGGAACTAACTTACTTGGTATTTTGAACTTGATGAACCCTAAGGTTGTACTTTGTAACTTTGGATGATCATCTTTATGGATGAAATGTTGGATATTTGAATTTTCTTGTAGAAACCTATCGTTTGTGGTTTAATCTATCATGCTTTCATGTTTACAGATGCAGGATGCCCACATGTACCAGATCATTAATAGATTAAAAATGGTTTCTTGTACCAACAAACCAAGGGATTCAGGTATTTGGTAGGCCTCCAATTGTTATGTTGGATCCTATATTAAGATTACACCCATTATAGATCTCCATGTGCACTTTGCGATCGTAAGGGGAGTTGATTTAGAAGATATTCTGATTAACACTCATATGGTATTAGGGTTAACCACCAAGAGATTTGGGGTTAATCTATTTTAGAGATCTCTCGATCCAAACTAACAAGTTGATCCTTTATTTAAAGACTTAATGAAAATCCTTCTAGGATTCATTGTACGAATCACCCCTTCTCATGCTTAGTTTTCCCTTGAATATTTATTAAATATGTAGTAGTAGGCATATTTTGTTATTAGTTTTATCTCTTTTTAGTAGTAATTATTCTTCACTCGAAGTTCTAGGCTAGGAAATAGACAAAAGATAAGTAATAGTAGTCTTTGGTCCTGTGGAATGCGACCCCTATGATACTGATAAGTGCTTGATTATATATATTTTATAATATCAGTTTACATGCATTAAGCATCACTTTTATCAGGTTTTAGCATTAACAAGGTGTGTTTTGTGTTCTTTTGTGCAAACAGGGCTTTGGAGACATGACGTACAGGAAGAAGCAAAGATAGGGTGTGATGACACGTTTCAAGGCCACAATCAGAAGTTGTGTTCATATGCATGGGGGTGTTGCCAACTTTCGGAGGAGTACAAGTCATTACACAAACCGAAAGGGCACAAAGGCAGTAGTACGCCCATGTCCCAGCTTCCGTACAAAGCAGAAGAAGGTTCTTGAGGATTTCAAAGCATAGAAAACGACACACCCTACCACACGAGCGTGTGCCCCACCGTGTGGACTCCAAGGAAGACTTCGGGAAAAAATCACTGTAGCATTTACTGTAGTAAAGCACTGTAGCAAAAATACTGTCACTAGGTTTAGAATTACCAAGAGTAAAGAGGGTTGAGAGGGTGAGCCGTGAGATAGCGGAGTGTCCCCTTTCCCTTCCGACAGATATTTCCTATCTTCATATTCCCTAAGTGTCAAGCAACCAAATGTGGTGTGAGGCGTCGAGAGAATTCTCCGCAGGGACCTCGTAGGGGGTTAGGGATCTTTCACCTGGAGGCAGGGTTAGATCTACTTTTAGGAATTGGTTATATCTTTTAGATCCCTAGAGTTTTAAGCAGTCATATGTGGTGTGAGGCGTCGAGAGAATTCTCCGCCGGGACCTCGTAGGGGACTAGTTATCGGCGACCTGGAGGTAGGGGCCGTTATACCTTTGGATACCCACGACTCATTGTTTTCGTTTAGAAACACTTGTAATCTATATCTAACACCCGAATCCTACGGGGAGCATCGTCCGGATACCTCACTTTTATTGATTGAGAACTCTTTTCCTTTTATTTCCTGCGCACTTGTGGTGACACTCTTAGTGTTGGAGATTAGATCATCACACACTACAGTCATTAGGCTAGATAACAAAAGAGGGGCTATTACTAGTACTTCTGTTCCCTGTGGTTCGACAACCCGACCCTTTGGGTCCACTTTTATTACTTGACGACCCGTGCACTTGCGGTAACGCAAGGGGTTGACACACATCACCCTGTTGTGTTGTTGCGGAGACGCACCAGATACATATATGGTATTACTTGATAACCCCGTACACTTACAATGACACATGAAAACCATTATTTCTAGGAAAAGAGACATCTTAGAGAGGTGATGGCGGCCGCGCGCGTCGCTAGAAAGCGGGCACACGGCTCCCCGGCCGCAAGTGCATAGGTCGTCAAGTAATACCTCTCGTACGAGCACAAGAGGGTCGTATTCCCTTGGGTCCCGAGATCTACTATTACTTCCTCATAGGTTAGCTGTTTAGTCAAGTCAAAATAGGGGTTTTGCAATAATAAGGATAAGTACGAAAACAAAGTAATAAAAGTGATCATGCCACCAACAAAAAATAAGCATGTAGAGGGAAAACAAGTATCAAAGATAAGGCCCTAGGCGAGGATTCCCCTCGGAAGAACACAAGTATGGATGATAAGATAAATAAATAATGCATGCATGGTTTGTAATAAGTTGGTCCGCTTAAACTCGGAAATCGACTACCCCGGAACCTCCGTAGTGTAGCCCTAATCCAGTACAAGTTCCTTGATCATAAGGATACTCACACGATGTAATTGGGTAGAGGGAGCCTTGGCTAGAGTTATTCAAAAGCAATTGTGCTAGAATACACTCTAAAGCCTGCTGGAGGCTACCGGCGCACGGAACCTCCGGTGCGCCGGTACAATGGATCCCTCTCCTAAAATTCTATGACCTAATACATGCTAGCATCCCGCCAAACAAGTATCATTCATAATCAATTCTACGAAATCCATCCATTGCAGAATAAACATACATTAGAATGAAAGAAACCAAACACAACAATCCATGCATTCATTAAACTAAAGAAATGTCATCCAATACAAGTGTTCCTCCCAAGGTTCACTGGTACGCCCCTTGCGTAACCGCAAGTGCACGGGTCGCACAAGTAGTAAAATCTACCCTTTGGGTCGGGTAGTCGAATCCACAGGGACTGGTATAGCTTCTAATACTAACGTCCTACTCAATATCTAACCAAATCGAGAATGAAGGAGTTGACTTTGGACTAACTTCGAGGAAGTTGAGGGAATGGAAAGTTCACCAAGGGAAGATTTAGGTTTGACTCGATGGAGGAGATGGGGCCCCGGGGTTGGGTTTCTGACGTTCACTAACTCAGTCTTTCTCAGAAATTATCAGGGATGTCTTCAGTTCTAAACCTAGTTATGCTATAAGAATGTGGTTTCTAGCGCTGCCGAGCCCTAAGTTGAACTCCCTCTGCTTGCAACAATCAATAAAGATTCACAAACCTAGATAGGAGAACCTAACTACCAAGCATCAAGCACTAAACAACAAACAAGATAGCCAATAACCTTGATTTATTGAAATGAACAAGACAATCATAAAAACTGCAAGTAAAGACAAGGAGTTCGAGCTACAACGTCAAACAACCACCCCCGGGGCTCCCTTAAGAGTTTAGCCCCTCATGATAACAACCAACAAACACAATGCCAAAGAAATTACAAGACAAGGAATTGAAAACTCCCTAATTTCTTGCATCCTTGAGGTTGTCGAAGGATCTACGATGTCGTGTAATCTCCCTCCGATCGGCCTACCATATGCTTGGCATTCCCTTGATGAAGTTGAGGATGAACCCCCAAAGCTCTCCCTTTCTTTCTCCCAAAATTCGCCCACCAAAAGTCCCCCAAAAACCTAAGTTTTTAGGGTTTTAATGTTTTCCCGATGTGAGCATGGGCGTGCTGAAGCCGTGCTTCAAGCCGTGCAGATTACGGCCAAATAAATCTTCAGAAAACTCACAAACCTGTAATCTGCACGGGGAACAGCACGGGCGTGCTTAGGCCGTGCTGAGGCTTTGCACGACCGTGCTCAGCGAACTCTGGCTGTGCTGATCTCTGGCTGCATTCTCCTGTAATTTTCACGGGAAGCAGCACGGGCGTGCTTCGACCATGCTGAGGTTTTCACACCCGTGCTCAGCGGACTCAGGCTGTGCTGAATCGCAGTTGAATTCTTCTGCACTTTGCACGGGAAACAGCACGGGCGTGCTCAAACCGTGCTGAGCTTGATGAGGTTTCTTTTAAGTCCTTTAGCTTCTAAAATTGTTCCAAAAGCGCTTCTTTTTACTTCAAGACTTTGATATCTGCATGACGAACAACGAATACCTCAAATAGCACCGTACTTGGAGAATTATAGCCAAAATATCCAATAATGATGACGGTATAGCATGCAATATATATATATATAAAATGCGCTCATCAAATACCCCCAAACTTGAATTGTTGCTTGTCCTCAAGCAACCTTATTCCCCTAATAAAGTGATGAGTGCATGACCTCTGATCTCAACAAATTAAAAGAGTTACTGAAGCTTTAAGGAGTTTCTGAGAACTAGTGACTTAGTCAATTGAAGGCTTGTGAAAGATTTTACTCATACTCCGTACTACCGTGTGTGTGTGTCGCCTCCTGAAGTATGTCAAAACTGTTCTTGAGGGGGCTAGTACAAGCTCTTTCTTCTCACAATTTTCACTATTGCCTCCTAAATTGGGTAGTAGCTTCATACACCCTAGAGGCAACCATTTCACTTGGTAGGTCAACAAAAATGACATTTGTGATGCCTAAAATCCGACTACTCAAGTGCGGCTTTCGCTTTTTCTAAAGTGATAGCTCTTTCTACCATCTTTCACACAAAAATTGACAGGGCATCCCAAAATGGAATCCGACTTGTCACGAAATTCTAGCTTTTATTTATTTTGAGTTTGGAGTCAACTTCTAATTTTTCAGCCTTATAACTAGCCCTTCCTCTAACAGAATAACAACACAACAGAAGACTAAGTGTTAGCATTTGGGTTTCCAAAGTAAGAGCAAAATAAAACTTTAAGTTCAACAAAAGTGCACTAGCATACCCAAAAACTCCTAGCTTAGCAATTCTCAACCAAAATAATTTTCATAGATCGTCCTAAGTCATGCACAACATCTACGAGACAAATGCACAACCCTCCCCCACACTTGAATGAAACATTGTCCTCAATGTTTAAAGATGTAAGCATGCAGAGTGCGTGGGGTGCGAGTGCGTGGGGTGCGAGGAGACGATGGGGCGGCGGGTGGAAGCACGAGTGCGTGGGGTGCGAGGAGACGATGGGGCGGCGGCAGGGGGAGAATCAGGGACACTGGTGGCAGGCGTGACCTGGTGTCTGGTGCCATGAGAGGTGGACGTGGATCGCAGCATCCCCATCGCCCGGAGTGTGTCCACTGAGACGGGAAGGACGCTACCGACCATCCGCATCGCACGTGTGGCTGCATGGAGTCCCATCCCCCGAATCAGCAGTGTGATGTAGGATCCGCAGAAGATGGCGCCGACTCGGGAGTCCTGTCCCTGGTGCTGGATGCTAAAAGCCACCTCGTAGCCGAGGTGCATCTGGAATCCATCCAGCATGCTCAGCAAGAAATCGAAGTCGCGGCGACTAACGACTCCGGTGCTGTCTCCCCGCCCTGTGATAGAGTGACTGAGAATAAAATGGATGTACCTGAGGGGCTGGGAGACGAAGAGATGAGGCCTTGGACCGGCGGGGGTTGTACTCCCGGTCCGTGCTCAGACGCTGCCAACAAGCCTCCTGGGACTCGCTGGGTGGTCGGGCTACGAGGAGGGCGTCGTACTCTGGAGTTCTGGTGAACTCCTCATCGTACAAGCCCAGTCTGACAGAAAACTCTGTCAGACTCATAAGATGTAGCTCGCCGAGCGCCTGGAACTATACTGTGCCGGCGCGGTGGTAGCTGATGGGGCCTCTGGACAGCTCGAAGGTCGCAAGGACCTCCAGAGACAACTCCCGGTAGGCGGGGTCGGTGATGGATAACAGCCTCGTCCAGGCGCCCTCGCCAAGGTAGCGGCGCACGTCAGCCTCGAGGCCCACCTCGCGGAGGACCTCCCAATCTATGGCTTGCAGCTCGCCAAACCGCTTCGCGCTCAAACGGTCGTGGCGCTCCTGGTGGATGGGAGTACCGAGGGTCAGCACAGGGGGGACAGCTGGGGTCGACGACTCCCCTCTAGCCCTCTTCGAAGAAGGGCCAGAGGCAGTAGCCTTCCTCGGCATGATCACAAGTGTTGAAGAAGGGGTCGAAGCGATGAAACTCCGAGAAACCACGACAACCACCCGCAAATTCGCGAAAACGCACGAAAATGAAAGCACAAGGGAAGAGAGTCGCCGGTAAGAAGAAAGAAAGGATGAACGGCGCGTTTAAAAAGGAGAAAATCGCAGGAAGAGGGATAGTCGCACTGAGCACGGCCTCAGCACGGCCTTGCTGTGCCCGTGCTTAAGTAAATTCAACGAAAAATGAAGAACTCGGCATGTCCGTGACGCGTGCACGGGCAGCATGCTCCGGGATTCAACACGGCCACGGCACGACCGTGCTTCTTCCCGTGCTGACTAGAAATGTTCAAACCTGGAAAGCCTGTGAATTTCACCCGCATCAGCACGGGGGTGTTATGCCCGTGTTGGGCCTGGAATCTTCCCGAATGGAGAGAAACACGCCGGAATCGAAACAAAACACAACCAAAAACAGAAAAACACAAAACAACAACCACCACAAGGAACCTAACAAAGAAAAGAAATAAATCGGGTTGCCTCCCGATAAGCGCTCTTTTAACGTCACTAGCTTGACAGGTCTATTCTCACCTCATGATGGCTCAAAAACATACCTTTCTTCTTGGAGCCCTGCGGAACAACAGTCCATGAAAGAAGAAAAAGAATTAATCAAAAATGCCTCACAAGAACTGAGGTCATTAACAGGACGGTGCTGTGGGGTAGAGGCTTGTTGTTTCTTCCTCTCCTCTACTTTTTTCCTCCATGTCTGGGCCTTCGACATCTTGCTTTTCCTTCTTTTGACTTCCATTTCTGGTTGACCAATGCTTGACGATGTAGCAGCGATGGCTTCCTCTTGGACTATGAGCTCGTCATCGGGAGGTTCTTCCCCCAGCAAATCAGTAAGATGATCCTTTTGCCAAATTTCCTGCACACAATCACAAATCACGTCATTAGTAGCGTCTAAAAAATAGCAAGAATCATCAAATGCCATGGGGTGTCTCATAGCTTCCTTCAGCTTAAATACAACTTCTTCATCCCCCACTCTTAATGTTAGACGACCATCCTTCACATCAATGATGGCTTGTGAAGTAGCGAGAAAGGGTCGTCCAAAAATCAGAGGTACCTCAGCCCGTTCATCCAAATCTAGGATAACAAAATCGACCGGGAATATAAACTTGTCAATCTTCACCAAGACGTCCTCCACAATTCCCAAAGGTTGGCGGGTGGAGTGATCAGCAAGTTGGAGCGTCATCTGAGTTGGCTTGAGTTCTCCCAGCCCAAGTTTCTGAAAAATTTTTAACGGCATCAGATTGATGCTCGCCCCTAAGTACGCCAAGGCCTTCTCATCATTCATTCCTCCAATTGTACATGGGATGATGAACCCTCCCGGATCTTTCTCCTTCTTGGGGATTTTATTGGAGATGATCGCTGAGCATTCTTCGCTTAATGTACCGTCGAAACTGCTTCGAGCTTCCTTTTGTTAGTCAAAAGCTCTTTAAGAAATTTGGCGTATTTGGGCATTTGTGAAAGAGCTTCTACAAACGGGACATTTATGTGCAAGGTCTTGAACATCTCCAGAAACTTTTTAAACTGTGCCTCTTGTTGGTCTTTCTTGAGCTTCGCAGGATAAGGTAAAGTGGTTTGTATTCTGCCACTGGGTCTTTCTCTTTACCCTTCGATTTTTCCCTTAAACTCAAACTTGACCCTGGATCTCTCTCTAGCACTTCCACCGCTGATTCACATTGAGATTCTTTTTGTGCTTGTGGAGGTGGGGACTCAAGTTCCTTGCCACTCCTCAAAGTGACTGCCTTAAGGGACTCCAGGGGTTAACTTCAGTATTGCTAGGTAGTGCACCCAGGGGTCGTTCAGCAAGCGTCTTGGCAATCTGTGCGACCTGACGCTCAAGATTCTGTAAAGAGGCTTGTTGATTCCTCATCATCTCTTCATGCCCTGTGATTCGGGCATCATTGGCTTGGATGTACTGGACAAGGAGGGCCTCAATAGAAGGTCCCTTTTGCTCTTGTGGTGGAGGCCTCGAAAAGTGAGGCTGTGTCTGTTGCTGCTGCTGCTGTTGTTGCTGGGGGCGCTGTTGCCCCTGATTTTGGTCTTTCCAAGAAAAATTGGGGTGATTCCTCCACCCTAGGTTGTAGGTGCTGCTGTAGGGATTGCCTGAATACCTCTGATTCTGACCAATGAAATCCACCTGTTCGGTGGCACTAACTCCCTCAGAAGAACAACTGGGCCCTGCTTGGTTCGCCCAACTATCAGTATTCATGTTCATTGCTGGAGGTTGGACTTGCATTGTGTCCAGCCTTTTAGAGATGGCTTCCACCTGTGCTGCCAAAGTAGTGAGCACATCAACCTCATAAAGTCCGGCGGTCTTCACCGGCTTATTTCTCTCAAAACTCCACTGGTAACCATTGGAGGCCATGTTTTCAATCAAATTCTGTGCCTCATCAGGTCTTTTGCTACACAAGGAGCCTCCTGCTGCGGCATCCAACATTTGTTTAGTGGCCACATTCAATCCATTGTAGAATATCTGGATTTGCATCCATTCCACAATTCCATGCTGCGGGCACTTCCTCAATAATTCCTTATACCGCTCCCAGGTATCATACAGTGTTTCAGATTCGGCTTGCCGGAATGAAGAGATGTCACTTCTAAGTTTGGTGATCTTGGTCGGTGGAAAGTATCTGGTCAGAAACTTTTCGGCCAACTGTTCCCAGCTTGTAATCGAACCCGCTGGCAAGGAACTTAGCCATTGCTTGGCCCTCCCTCGCACAGAAAATGGGAACAATCGAAGACGAACCGCATCCTCGGACACATTGTTCGCCTTGAAGGTATCATAAATTTCTAGGAAAGTTGCAAGATGAGCATATGGGTCCTCATCTTGGAAGCCATCAAATTGGCACATCTGTTGCACCATTTGAATAAAATTGGGCTTCAGCTCGAAATTGTTGGCTGCAACTGGGGGCCGAACAATGCTAGTTCCAGATCCTTCCAAATTAGGCCGGGCATAATCTGAAATGCTCCTCTGATTTCCAGCCATGTTTTCCTCTTGGTCCACTTCAACACTTACTTCCACTGACCCGGTTTCTCTTAAGTGAATCTGTCGCTGTCTCCGATGAAATGTCCGCTCAATATCTGGATCTGGAGAAGCAAGATGGGAAGAATTTCCCCGGGTCATGCACTGCACCTGCACACACACCAAAAGAAACAGATGATATATGAATTGTCAAGCTCAAAGCGAAAAGAGAAGAGAAAAATAAACAAGTTAAGAAAAACAAAGAAAAACCAAAGAACAAAAACAAAGAATACAAGAAAAATAAAATAAGAACAAAAGAAAAGGAATTAAAAGCAAAGTAAACTGTTAGAGTACTAAGACTGTCCGTATTCTTAGAAGTTGCCAGTCCCCGGCAACGGCGCCAAAAACTTGGTACGCCCCTTGCGTAACCGCAAGTGCACGGGTCGCACAAGTAGTATAATGTACCCTTTGGGTCGGGTAGTCGAATCCACAGGGACTGGTATAGCTTCTAATACTAACGTCCTACTCAATATCTAACCAAATCGAGAATGAAGGAGTTGACTTTGGACTAACTTCTATGAAGTTGAGGAAATGGAAAGTTCACCAAGGGAAGATTTAGGTTTGACTCGATGGAGGAGTTGGGGCCCCGGGGTTGGGTTTCTGACGTTCACTAACTCAGTCTTTCTCAAAAATTATCAGGGATGTCTTTAGTTCTAAACCTAGTTATGCTATAAGAATGTGGTTTCTAGCGCTGCCGAGCCCTAAGTTGAACTCCCTCTGCTTGCAACAATCAATAAAGATTCACAAACCTAGATAGGAGAACCTAACTACCAAGCATCAAGCACTAAACAACAAACAAGATAGCCAATAACCTTGATTTATTGAAATGAACAAGACAATCATAAAAACTGCAAGTAAAGACAAGGAGTTCGAGCTACAACGTCAAACAACCACCCCCGGGGCTCCCTTAAGAGTTTAGCCCCTCATGATAACAACCAACAAACACAATGCCAAAGAAATTACAAGACAAGGAATTGAAAACTCCCTAATTTCTTGCATCCTTGAGGTTGTCGAAGGATCTACGATGTCGTGTAATCTCCCTCCGATCGGCCAACCATATGCTTGGCATTCCCTTGATGAAGTTGAGGATGAACCCCCAAAGCTCTCCCTTTCTTTCTCCCAAAGTTCGCCCACCAAAAGTCCCCCAAAAACCTAAGTTTTTAGGGTTTAAATGTTTTCCCGATGTGAGCACGGGCGTGCTGAAGCCGTGCTTCAAGCCGTGCAGATTACGGCCAAATAAATCTTCAGAAAACTCACAAACCTGTAATCTGCACGGGGAACAGCACGGGCGTGCTTAGGCCGTGCTGAGGCTTTGCACGACCGTGCTCAGCGAACTCTGGCTGTGCTGATCTCTGGCTGCATTCTCCTGTAATTTTCACGGGAAGCAGCACGGGCGTACTTCGACCGTGCTGAGGTTTTCACACCCGTGCTCAGCGGACTCAGGCTGTGCTGAATCGCAGTTGAATTCTTCTGCACTTTGCATGGGAAACAGCACGGGCGCGCTCAAACCGTGCTGAGCTTGATGAGGTTTCTTCTAAGTCCTTTAGCTTCTAAAATTGTTCCAAAAGCGCTTCTTTTTACTTCAGGACTTTGATATCTGCATGACGAACAACGAATACCTTAAATAGCACCGTACTTGGAGAATTATAGCCAAAATATCCAATAATGATGAAGGTATAGCATGCAATATATATATATGAAATGCGCTCATCATTCACCGGTTGCCCGGTGGCCTTGGGAGGTTTAGTTTAACATTACAAGCAAAGGGAAGCCACAAGATAAAAGATTCATCACAAAAAAAGCAAGAACTCCCCTCTTGAAGATGTTGACTAGGGATGATGGAGCAACTTGCCGAATCCGCGTCGACAAGCCCTAGGATGAAGATCTACGCGTTCTTCCCTCTTCTCCCACTTGATTCCACTTGGAGGCGCCAGTGGCAAGATACTCCGCGAAAAAGCCCGAAACGGGCTAAAATACAAGAGCAGTGTGCGCGCTGGTGTGCGACCGCACACTGGGCCGCACACCCTTCTACTAAGGGTGTGCAAGCCGCACACAGCCCACACACGGGCCTGGAAACGGCTTGAATAGGCCTGTTTCATGTAGGAGTACCCGAATGACGTCCGGAGCTCGTTTAACCTTCGTTTCTTCGCTCCTTGGCCTCGATTTTCATCTTCTAAATACTCCTCCTCGCGTAAACGGCTCGTAGATGCCCTGAAATAGAAAAAACACGAAAAACACATCAAAGGGCACCGGTTTTATTCAAATAATGCATGAAAGTACAAGTAATGCACCGTTACGAAAACGGCGTATCTAGACACTTATCAAACTACCCCCCACTTGAGGGTTTGCTTGTCCCCAAGAAAACAAACATGAAGAACAAGAGGAATTGATAAGTGGCTAAATACACAACTTCCGGCTCAAATATAAGTATACAATAGCAAGTGTAATACTCTAGATGCTAAGCTACAACCATAAAGGAAATTTTGAAAATTCATTCGACAAGATGATGCTGTGTGTGTAACCTTCTACACTTGGGTTCTTGTAACCTAGATAGGAAAAAATGATACCCCGAGGACCACTTCTTGAAGCACATCACACCACTTATAGTAGTAATGAACCTTGAAATGGTAGGGAACCCCCTAATGAATTCATGAGGCACTTCTGTCTCTCGTCTATACACAATTGGTTATTTTTTTTTTACTAACATGAACTGTAGTCTTCATTTTGGAAGGGTAAACATGCTGATCAGGCACCAAAAAAACTCAACTTATTTAGAAGATTACAAGTTCAGATGAATAAGCTCGTGTTTTTCTAGCTTTTGGCTTAGAAAACACTCTTTTTAGGAGCCCGAAACCTAAGTTAATTCACTATTCAAGTAGAGGAGTATTGTCATTCTTATTGCTATACAAAACTCTTTTTATGACCACACTTTATTTCCCTTTTTACCAATTTAAAGAAAGAGATAGAAGCCCCAAGACAACTCATTAGGAAGAAGCCTAACACGTCGACGTTCGGCATCACTAAAATGGGTTAGCTACTAAGAGGGTCACGAAGGTTATCATTTAACCTAACTTAGATGTCCAAAGTCCAAGCTAGAAGGTACGTGATGGAATGCCGTGAATGATCAAAATACATTAAGTACAAGGTTTTGTGCAAAGCTTAGCATCTATCATTGTCCTACTCTAATGTACACCTAGAGAAATTATTGATTCTATACAGGAAAAGAATCTAAAAAAATGGAGATTTAAAGTTACGAAAAGATGGTAAAATCTTAAAATGAATACAATTCCATTGCTTTATGCAATAATCAGAAACCTATATATCTATGAAAGTTTCTGTTATAGGCAGAATCAAGATCTACAAAGATATGAAAGAATATCATTCCTTTATATCATTTTAGAAGAGTCAAGGGATTTTTATTATGACTATGGCCCATATGTCAGCACTGAAGAATTACCTTTCAACTTATGAGTAAAGAAAAACCCCTAAGATATAGCTTAGATCAAAATCCAAAGTATTTATTTGACACATATCACATCATAGAAGAAGTGGTTGCATGTGACCACCACTTTGAGCCTTTCAAGTACAATTATAAGAACAGATGTGACAAATGCTTTTACTTTCACGTGCTAAAGCATAGAGTCACTTGCTTTAAATGTCAGACATCACTTTGTAGAAGATGTGCTCAAGAGCACTATAATTTTACTTTTGAAGAAACTGATGCTAAGCAAGATAATGAGGACCATAGGCAAAGCATATTAGTGGGACATGACGAGGACAGTATAGATAAAGGAGTTGATTCGACAGCTCTTAAATAGAATAAGAGAGCTAGAAGATAAGCTAGACAAAGCAACAAAAGAATTAGATTCTTATAAATCCAAAGGAAAAGGGATAGTTATTATGCAGGAAGAAGATGATACAGAGGAAGAAAATTTTCATGAAGATCATGAAGATGTCATGATAGTAAACCAAAATAGGAGATATAATAATTTACTTAACCTCCATTTTGTTATAGAATTTAAAGATGGATTCAAGCTTCCTGATGATGGAATTATAGATACAAGAGCCAGTAAAAATTATATTTCACAAGATATCGTCTCTCTACGATATCAAGAAGAAGTAGTCAAAACCTCAGTAGTTTATGATGCTTTTGGAAACAACATTATGTTAACCAAAAAACTAGCAGATTCAACAGTTAAATTTAACAATCAAGTTTATACATTGCCCTTTACATGGCTAAAACCCTTCCAAAAGAATAAGCCCACACAGTTTATTTTAGGTATGGGATTTATCAGACACCAGTCAGAAGGCATTATAGTACATGGAGACTTAGTCTCAGTATTTAAAAAATTAGATGTAGTAGCAACTACTCCCTACACTTCTAATCTTTATTCTCATGAAGAGATAGAATGGGAAGAACAATGTGAACTACAAATAGATTATCATGAACTCGAAAGTGTAAAGACAAAACTTGCTCCACTTTTAGAAAAACTAAAACAAGAAGGAATCATTGGAGAAAATCCAATAAAATTTCTACACAGGACCAGTGAAGAATGTAAGTTAGAAATTATAAATCCTGAATTAAGAATTACACGCCCAGTTGTTAAAGCAACTCCGTATGAACAACAAGAATTCGAAATGCATATTAAGGAATTATTACAGTTAGGCATTATAGAAGAAACAAATAGTCCACATAGGACTAGGGCTTTTATAGTAAATAAACACAGTGAGATAATCAGAGGAAAGAGTAGAATGGTATTTAATTATAAACGCTTAAATGATAACACTGAAGAAGATAAATATCCTCTGCCAAATAAAGAAGTTTTATTAGAAAATATTAGGTATACTTTAATTTACAGTAAATTTGATTTAAAGAGTGGCTTCTGGCAAGTTAAAATGGAAAAAGAAAGTAGAAAGTGGACAGCATTCATCAGACATAATGGCCACTATGAATGGAAAGTAATGCCATTTGGCCTAAACAATGCACCACAAATCTTCCAAAGAAAGATGGATAGGATTTTTAGACAATATCCCTTTATTGTGGTCTATATTGATAACATTTTAATCTTTAGTTCTTCAATTAGCCAACACATAGAGCACCTCATAATTTTCTTTAATGAATGTAAAAAGAATGGACTCATCTTATCAGAAAAGAAGATGAAGATAGGATGCAGAACGATAGAATTCTTAGGTGTTCTGATAGAACAGGGACAGATAGAATTACAAAAGCATATTGCTACAGGCATTCTAGACATGCCAGATAGGCTAGAAGGTCTAACACAAATTAGATCTTTCTTAGGAAAATTAAACTATGCTAGGTATTTTATTCCAAATTTAAGCCAATTAGCTGGGCCCCTTTATATGAAAACAAAACAAACAGGAGAAAGGAGATTCAATAATGAAGATATTAAATTAGTTCAAAAAATCAAAGATGTAGTAAGAAAGATTAAACCATTACAGTTACCACCGGAAGGTGCATATTTGGTTATAGAATCAGATGGAAGAATAGGAGGATGGGGAGCTGTGTTAAAATACAGACCCACAAAAGAAAGTTCAGCAAAGGAAGAACAAATTCGCAGGTATGATAGTGGAACGTACACTACACTAGTAACAAGCACAGATACAGAAATATTAGCTGTAATTAGAGCAATGGAAAAATTCAAATTATTCATTATCTCAGCCAATGAGTTTACGTTAAAAACAGATTGCCAAGCAATCGTTTCATTTTACCATAAGAAATCAGAAAATAAGCTGTCTTTGAACAGATGGTTATGTTTTGTAGACTTTATTATAGGAAATGGTTTTAAAGTAAACATTGAACATATTCAAGGCACTAATAATTTTCCTGCAGATCAACTCAGCAGGATAGTGAATGACACCTTTGAGGACCGCGCCAGCTAAGGTATGGCATCTTATCCCTACTCTAAGACGTACGATGGTCCATCAGTATGCTTAAAGAGGTGATTACAGAAACCAGTAAGTTCCTCAGTACTTTAGGCATGGTGGCGTCCGGAGAATCTTGTCCCGGAAAACAACAGATTCGTTCCTCCTTTAACTTGATGGTGGCTACAGAAACCGGTAGGTCCATCCTTTCTAGTTATGGGGAGAATCTGGGATAACCAGACCACCGCTCTATAAATACCAAACCCTACACCCAGATCAAACCAAGGCATGAGTGAATCCAAAAATCCACAAATTAGTAAGCTTTTGAAACCAAAATCTCTCATTTCTGAGGGCTCTAAAAGAAATATGGCAGCGAGAACTCTAAGTCAGATGGCGTCTTCATCACGTGCACCTCAACCATCGTATCCTCTGGATACGTTGCTCAATCTTCCTATGTTCCCGGTAGATTCACCTTTGTTTTTCAAAACAAAGGCGGCACTTAATCTACACCAGCAGGTCTTAGTCAACAATCTGTGGGTCAGCCGCAGAGACCAGAAGGCGTTGATCCCTTTACTTCACCAACTGGCGGAGTTTTTCCAGAAGATCAAAGAAGAAATAGAACAGCAACACGTGCCCTTACCACTGGCAAAGACAAGGGCCCCATTACCATTCAAACCACAGACAGTAGACTTCCTGGTTGAACAGGAAAGAAGAATCAAGCATTTGGAGACAGACCTCAGAATTCAAGAAGAAGAACAAGCAAAATTAAAAAAGATCATAGATGATCAGAAGGATGAACTGCAAGTCCTCCATCAAATTATTGAACATAGTAGAAAGGAAAGACTACAACAACTAGAAGACTTTCCCGAAGAGTGAACAGAAGTCCAAGAGGTAGTGTTCCGAAAGGTTCTGCAACACCTGGATGAAGAATTTATCAATCAGGCCTCAGAACTAAAAAAGATGGCCGTGGACGATATCTGTCCGCCTGGTATGGCCCTTGCCGGAATAGCATTCCAAGGAGCCAAACACAAAAGCCCTTACTGTAGATGCAATGAGGGGTTTTCGATCTATAGGTGCTCCATCAACCTCACAAGATGGAAAGACACAGTTGTAGAAGGAGTTTATTTCTCCTTCAACTCACTTTTCAGACACGGGCTCATCGCCCGAGTGATCATCACAGACGTACGTCAAGTGGACGTGTTTCAAGAATATTCTCAGCTCACGGGAGTATTACGCAAGCTTTGCAAAACCGTACCTCCTGGAGAAGGTTACGTTAACCTTGAGATCAATTCAATACCGCCAGCACTACAGTCTAGTTATTTTGATGAAGGTAGACATTTAATCAAGGTCTCGATTCTCATCATCGAGCCATTCAAGATGACATTGATGCCAGAGGAGCAGCAGCGGTACAGAATAACAGCAGCATAATCCAGCAACTTAGCCTCTGGAGGGCATGTGCCCTCGTTACAAATTGGAAGAAAATAGGCCCTACCATGGAAGAACCAGCCAGGGTCTCATTAATTTTAGAGACTGAGGTAATTAAACTGTATATTGACCCTCAGTTTTTCTCTGCTTTTAGTTCATTTCCACACCTGCTTAAACAAGACGAGAGGGTGGAATATCATTTGAAGAAGGTAATGGCTTGGACTCAACAGTTCAAGTTTGGAGATTATGGAAGACTCAGCATCCCTCACGTGGGATTAAATTATCAAAATATCGCTACACCAAGCTCAGAGACAGAAGAAATGTCTGAGCCTGAAGATATAGTAGTACCACAGGCACCACCAGAAGCCCACGTGCCAGAACATCTCATCATTGATGACGTAGAAGAGCACAATCTCGTCAACATGATGGAAGGTTAGTAGAGTAAGAAAAGAATATGGGATAAGATTTCTCAACTTTAGTCACTACCAGCACAACTGGAAAAACTGTTTGAGAGATCTTGCGATCATAATCATCTTTTAGCTTTTCAATTTTTGTGGCTTCAAACTCATAAAACTTCGCAGCAGATTTTCTATGAGAGAACACCAGAGATGGGACTGGTCTGGCGACTCGTCCACTCAACACAAACTTCGTTGAACTTGTGAGGAGCTACCTGTAGTTGGTAAGAACAACCAAGAGAATTTGTCTCAGAGAGGACTTTGATTCATTTCCATGAAGGCCCAAGGCCTGGGAATACCTGGGTTTCTATAAGGAGATCAACTTTGAGTTAATAGTATTTTAGTCCAGAAATCAACTCATAAATTTTGTTATCAGAATCATCATCCGGTATTTACCAGAAATATCCCAAATATTTCAGCAAAAATATGTATTATCTACTTTTAATCATAGTACTCATCAAGTTTTTAGCCATGAGTTACAAGAAGCAAGGAATATAGGCTTATTATTAGTAAAAGATGAGTATGACCAGTAGTTCGATCATTAGTATATCGACCACAGTTAAGGAACCCATGAGTTACAAGGACCAAGGGAGGCCCAGCATAGTCTGGTTACTTCTCTGAAGTCTTAAAGGGACTCAATCGCACTTGTTCCTGGAGGTCACGTACAAATGAACGAAGCAAGATTTATATACTTAGAAGGTAAATTAGATAGTATTATGAAAAAGCTCACAGTAATAGAAGCTCAGTTAGTTAAGTTAGATACTTTGATAACAAATATAGATTATCTCAAACAACAGATACCAAGGAGAGTATCAGAAAGTGATGTAGAAGAATTAAGTAACCTAGTTAAAAATATACAAATAGGAACAATGAAACCACAGCCAAAGAAGGTGTCTCCTTTTGCTGTATGGTCAAAAGAAGAATTAGAAAAACCACAGCAATATCGAATGAGATTCCCTATAGGAAAATAATGGAAGATAGTACATCAAGAAGCAATAATTTGCAAATTATTCAAAGTAGGGATAGAGTAAGAAGATTTCCTATATTTCCTGTAAAGCATATAAATAGGATAGAGACAGTCTTGTCCCCAGAGGAACAAGCTAGAAGATTAAAAGATGAGAATCTATCTCGAATGCCAGGAGAGCACCTGTATAAGCACGGTTTCTTTGATTATTCCAACAGAATCTATGAACATTATGATGAAGTCCAAGTATGTTGTCCTAATGATGAAACACAAAGGTAATGCTATTATTAGGTAAATCAGTATGATAAGTTAGTAAATCAAGGATATACAGTAAATGCATTTGGGCATGGTATTATTAGGTATAACTGGAATGCATAAAAAAGGACTAGGCACGAAGGTAATGCTTAGCTTAGTAGATATAAGACACATTGATTCGGTTTCAAGATCTGCTATAGGATTAGCAGAAGCAGATATGAATAATAATTTTGAGGCGACTTATATGACGCCAGATTATATAGTAACCTTGAGTACTTTGTTTAAATTTATAAAATTAATAGTTAGAACTAGAGGATATAACATGATAGATACATAACCAAATATTGCCATAACAAAGGCATTTACAGGACAGATCTCTAAAAATAATACTATAAAATATACATTAAAAACCAACAGAGTGGAAAACATTACAAATATTTTAGGTAGTAAGGGAATTCAAGCAATCCCAGCTAAATATTATGATTCGGAAACATTAGCAGGACAGGAATGGACCATAGAGCCATTGCTGCCAATGACATTAAGGCCAGAAAAGTCAGAATTTTATGAGCATTCTGATGGGCGATTAAGTTTTAGAGTGGTAAAATATAATAAGAGATTAACCATTGAAGATCATATCCCTGAGGAAGGAACTTCAGAGTTATGAGAAATTTAGTAAGACTAGAAGCTTTAGAAACAGTAATCGAGAAAAGAAATAAGAAATTTATGAGATGATTTCTGGTAAATTCTTCATCCAGGTGTTGCAGAACCTTTCGGAACACTACCTCTTGGACTTCTGTTCACTCTTCGGGAAAGTCTTCTAGTTGTTGTAGTCTTTCCTTTCTACTATGTTCAATAATTTGATGGAGGACTTGCAGTTCATCCTTCTGATCTTCTATGATCTTTTTTAATTTTGCTTGTTCTTCTTCTTGAATTCTGAGGTCTGTCTCCAAATACTTGATTCTTCTTTCCTGTTCAACCAGGAAGTCTACTGTCTGTGGTTTGAATGGTAATGGGGCCCTTGTCTTTGCCAGTGGTAAGGGCACGTGTTGCTGTTCTATTTCTTC
Source organism: Dioscorea dumetorum (assembly GCA_902712375.1). Lineage (NCBI taxonomy): Eukaryota > Viridiplantae > Streptophyta > Magnoliopsida > Dioscoreales > Dioscoreaceae > Dioscorea > Dioscorea dumetorum. The sequence continues at coordinate 5,757,061 of CACTHL010000549.1, read as the reverse complement.
GTTGATCTTCTGGAAAAACTCCGCCAGTTGGTGAAGTAAAGGGATCAACGCCTTCTGGTCTCTGCGGCTGACCCACAGATTGTTGACTAAGACCTGCTGGTGTAGATTAAGTGCCGCCTTTGTTTTGAAAAACAAAGGTGAATCTACCGGGAACATAGGAAGATTGAGCAACGTATCCAGAGGATACGATGGTTGAGGTGCACGTGATGAAGACGCCATCTGACTTAGAGTTCTCGCTGCCATATTTCTTTTAGAGCCCTCAGAAATGAGAGATTTTGGTTTCAAAAGCTTACTAATTTGTGGATTTTTGGATTCACTCATGCCTTGGTTTGATCTGGGTGTAGGGTTTGGTATTTATAGAGCGGTGGTCTGGTTATCCCAGATTCTCCCCATAACTAGAAAGGATGGACCTACCGGTTTCTGTAGCCACCATCAAGTTAAAGGAGGAACGAATCTGTTGTTTTCCGGGAAAAGATTCTCCGACGCCACCATGCCTAAAGTACTGAGGAACTTACTGGTTTCTGTAATCACCTCTTTAAGCATACTGATGGACCATCCTACGTCTTAGAGTAGGGATAAGATGCCATACCTTAACTGGTGCGGTCCTCAAAGGTGTCATTCACCATCCTGCTGAGTTGATCTGCAAGAAAATTATTAGTGCTTTGAATATGTTCAATTTTACTTTAAAAACCATTTTCTATAATAAAGTCTACAAAACATAACATCTGTTCAAAGACAGCTTATTTTCTGATTTCTTATGGTAAAATAAAATGATTGCTTGGCAATCTGTTTTTCAACAATTGTGCTTTTTATTATGCTTGATGTGACTTGTGAGATTCAAGCTGCCTTCTCATCAAGACACGAGCATCCTAAGTCGATGGTGTGGATATGGCTGAACAGGACATCATCATCCTACTTGATGGTGTGGATACGAAGGAAGAGGCCTCATAATTTTAAACATAAATAAAAATAGATCAATGAGAAAACAGAATAATAAATTGATAATAAGATGTATATATATGAATTGAGATGGAAACAGAGTCAAAAGACTGGATGGCCATTTGGTGTAGCAAATTCGGTATTCCTCATATCTCCCCTCTCCACCGCTCCGGCTTCCCCTCCCTGTTGAGATGCCTCTCCATCTCATCCTCCTCCTCCTCCTCCTCCACCCGGTCTCCTTGCCCATCTCCCTATCACTTCGTCCCTAACAAAAAGACCCAAAACCCAATTCTCCAAGCCCTCTCATCCGATAAGAAGGAACAAGTCTCTCTCTACGTCAGTGCTCTGCTCCAATGGAACCAGGTATGACACTTCTGTCCTCCTCCTCCTCCTGTCCATTGCTAAAGAAAAAAATATTTGGATTTGTGACCTCTGGCTTTCATTCCTGCAGCGGATGAACTTGACTGCAGTAACTCAGGAGGATGAGGTGCTAAGCAGGCATGTTGAAGACTCGCTAGCCATCATTCCAACAGTACAGCGCTCCTATCTCGCTAAGTGCTCATCCACTTCCTCCTGTGACGGCATTGATGTCATCGATGTTGGTTCTGGCGCAGGGCTACCTGGACTCATCCTTGCTATTGCTTGTCCAAGTAGAATTTCACTCTTAAAATGTTTCTTTTCTTTTTCTTTGCATTTAGTTACTATAGAGTTCCCGAAAAGTGCCTACTCTCAGTCAAGTCACTCAGCTTTATCGCATGTTGGGGTTTTTTATTTATTTTTATTTTGTTTTGTGTATTGTTAGTCCTTAACGTTCAGGGAAAATTCCTAGGATGAGCAAGTTTAGACCAAGCTTCGATTCATTTTTAAAATAATTATTCTGAAAGACTGGAGCTTAAAGGTACATAGAAAGCTAGAGCCAGCCTCTAGGGAATTTGACAATTTTTAAAGGAATCCCCAGTAATTATCATTTTTATTTTAATTTTTTGTTAGATCCTTAGAAGTCATCACAAATGTCCTTAATCATACATTGGATGGTATTGAGGTCATTTCTAGCATATATTAGTAGTTTTTGTATATGTTGTGCTTACTATTAGTATTAGTTGTGGTTCTTGATATTCTAAAATGCTACTTTTCAATTAGAGTCAGGCATCTAAAACAGTGACTCTCCATACAGAATCATTCCTTTTCACCTCATTAGGTTCATGAGGATTTATTTATCTACATGGTTTGAGTTGATTTATTTTATCGTATAATTTAGGATTGTTGTAATGCCTGATGTTATAGATGTTATGAATCAGCCATGCTTTTTCTCTAGGTATTTGCTTCTTCCTTTTTCAAGATTGACAGCTTATAAATGAGATGAAGAATTCTCTCTCGCAGTATTCTTGAGAAGTCTGATAATTGTATATTTCACTTGTCTTTATTAGCTTGTGTACTAGATTTTTATAGCTTTGAAAAATCCTCATGTTTGGTTCTATTCATGCTATTTTATGAGGGTGCCTTATTTGCTTCTTGCTTTTATCCCAAAGTTCAGGTGCCATGTTTATTTTTGCATTTTACCTTGAAGTTTTATTTTGCTATAGTTTTCTTTTGAATGTTTGATGCACTAATTGTTTTTTCCATATGATATGGAGATTTTAATCTATATAGATGTTGATTATCTATTTGGGATTTAAATTTCTTCCACAAATATTATGTATGCATTTATTTATTTTTAATATACAAAGCATCACTTTTGATATTTTTGCTTCATCTCCTTGCGGCTATGAAAGCTTTGTCCTTTATTTGGTTACTTCATTGTTCTTTAGCTAACACCATAACCTTGCCAAGTGCAGAGTAGTGAAAACAAGTGAATTGCAGAGTTGTTAGGTTAAAGGTCTAATGGTGGAGTGGAATCGAGGTGTGGGAGAAACGCACAAGTTGCTTATAGGTGCTTATTTAATTATGAGGTTGACAGCTAATCATGGGAGAGAAAAGAAAAAGCAAGTAAAAACCATACTGGAAGAGCAAGAAGGTCATGATAGATGCTGTTTGGTTGAATAAAATGAAATATGTTAACAAGAGATAGAGCAAATATTTTTTTTTTGAAATGAACAAGGGTATATTCATAAACTATTCCTTCTGCTATGGTTGATAATGATTAATATTGGTTTTGTCTTGCATGATTACTTCTGGTTATATGCTTTACCTTGCTCTTAGGTAGCTCTGTATAAAATGGGAAAGCTATATAGATTCTTTTAAATGTGTGGTTTTTTAACAACCATTATCTTTTTCGCTTCTGAATTTTGAACATCACATTTTACATGAATGTATCTCATTCAAATTTTTTTCTTTCAGGTTGGAAAATCACTCTTTTAGAATCAATGCACAAACGGTGCTATTTTTTGGAACATGCTGTTAGCTGCATTGGCTTGTCAAATGTGCAAATTTTACATGAAAGAGCAGAGGTAATATAAGTTATTTGTTCATCTTCATTTCCTCAGTTCAATAATTATGCCATGATTCTTTAATAATTCATTGTTGAATGTTGCTCTTCAGCTTTTGTATGAAAGTTTTTTTGTGTTTGGGATTCAAGTTTCCAGGTACATTTAATGTATGTAGATTGTAAATGTAAGGAACTAACAACCTTTTTCATTGTATAAGAGGCTTCAGTTGGTTTTGCTTATTTAGCTTCAAATGAATTAGTGTTTGTACTTTTGATTGGTCATTTCTTTCTGACACCACTATGATTTCATAGGGGAGGAATATTGACAAAATCTTGTAGCCAAAGGGAAATGTTAGTAGAAGTATAGAAGTGAACTATATTTCTTAGTTTCAGCAAAATAAACATTTTTGATGAATATATAACTATTTGAAAATAAGAAGAAAGCGATAATATGGAAGCATGCGCTTGTTCATTTGGCTTGCTTATGGGCATGGTCACTTAATTATAGTTGTATCATATAGTTATAGTATTTGATACTTATTTATCCCTATATTTGTCACACTTTTCAGCCACTATGACAAAAAGATGGAACTATGACAGTGTTTATTTATTAAATTATTTGTACTCCATCAATGCATTTGCTTATTTAATAATAAAACTACATAGAAGACATGTCCTCTTTTTCATAATATATGTTACATTAGATAGCTAGCTAGGTGTTAGTTTCTATCACGTTTGTAGTCAAACCAAACCCAAAAGGTTATAATTGACGTTCATACAAGGTTGTTAAATATTCCTTTTCATGTAAGATTGGAAAACCATGTGCGAAAATCAATTGCAAATTCAGAAGAGTTTTCCTTTCTCATGATTCCAACAAATAAATAGGATAGAATTATTTGTCTTGCTTAAGTTTATAACTAGTCATCTGTGTCACTAGGACTCTAGTAGGGGTGTTGAGTATCCTTGAATTGGAGAGTATCTGACACTAAAATTTCATGGAATTCAGAGATGTGACTCAGCTGTAAACATATATTCATATACATGCGTACACGAGTCACATTGTTTTTACAAAGATGTAGAACATTATAGTGAAACAGCTTGTTTTTAGGTTTGTATATGAGAATTGTATTTTTTTAGAAGGATGGGGAAATTGTAGTAAAACAAATTGTTTTTAGAGAAATAAAATTAAAGTTAGGGGTTTGAAATTATATGAAAATTTAAATTAAAGTAAAACAGAATAACTTTTTGGGTACCTAAGACGTCAAAACTAGGCTAATTGCTTAGCCTAGGCTACCCAAGTATATGCTTTTCTTACAAGGAAAGAAGGTCCAAAGGTGGACTAACCAAAATAGTTATGCTATCTTGACAGTTTTGAGCCAAAGTGGCTACAAAGTTTGCGTACTTGTTGGCCTTTTGAAAGATATGTTGTTATCTCAAAGACTCAACATTCCTTCTTTAATGCATTGCATCATGTACGAAGATGGAGTAAGTGATGAGCTATGTGAGTATGGTTATTTAACACAAGTGCACATGTTGATCATGTAATAAAGAGCGTTATCAAAGCAAAGTTGCTTACACAAGGAAAGGAATAATAGATACTAACTTGTCTTTTAATATCTAGCCAAGAAACAACCTTGTGGCGATCACAACTAAGGCAATCAACACACGTCAAGTTTTACAAATACAACTACGCTAATCATGCACATCAAGTTATGCAACACAAGATTAAACATAAAAACCAATAAGAGTACATAAACATTGTAAGAATGAATTCAACTACAAAACAAACATCTGAGTTCAAGAATCCGGGGGCACCGGAGGACGGTTAGTCCCTCATGGGTTCACACAACATTGAATTAATAACAGAAACAATGAAATAAGAATCCATAGACGCTATATGCTTCTGAGATCGATGAATGTGCTCCGAGGACTTTGCCGATGATGAAGCTCCACCCCTAATCATGCTTTTAATTGGTTGCTCTAAATCCCATCTGGATGGTAGTGAAAGATCCTTCTTAGATCGCCTCCAAAAGCCCCAGTCGTCGCCCAGTCGAAGTCCCCTGTAAAACCTAACTTTGGGGCTTAAACAGATGTTTTGACACAAGCACGGGCATGCTTGGGCCTTGCTTCTTGGCCGTGTTCTTTGTGGTTAGATCTTGGATTCAACAATCAGAATAATTCTCGCCAGACAGTGAAGTGCACAGTCCCCCACACGTCCGTGCTCGGGCCGTGCTTCCAACAGCACGTCCGTGTTCTGACGACCGTGACCGTGACTGTGCTTCATAGTTATTCAATCTTCTTTTATTTCCTGTAATCTGCACGGCTGAAGAGCAAGCCCGTGCTTGGGCCATGCTTATTCTGGTTGATTGCAACTTAAGTCTTTTGATGCTGGATTTGCTTCAATATTTCTTCTACTTGCGCAAGACCTGGTGATTTGCACAATAATATAAAAATACCCAAAGTAGCACTGATCAAGAGAAAATAATTGTTAATAGACAAGCCAAAGATGGGTATGAAGTAGGTAAAATGCGTATATACAATGCACTCATCAAATACCCCTGCACTTGAACCAATGCTTGTCGTCAAGCAAACAATTCGGCTCACAATGAGAAGATGAGTGCATGACCTCTGATCATAAAGAGGTAGGAAATTTCTAAGATACCGGGAGATTCTAAGTCGTCAGTGCATAAGTCAAATGAACGCCCAAATAAAAGTTTCACTCTTACTTCGTCCTCCCCTTGTGTGTGTGAAATACCCTAAGGAATGTGCCCCAAACGTTTTTGGAAAGACCTAGCTAGAGAAGACCTTATTCGCAACTAACTAACTCACTAAGTGGGTAGCACTCTAGAGGTAGCCATTTCGCCCGATAGGTCATCAAGTGAATACTTGTAATGCTCAAAATCTGACTACTCAAGAGCGGCTTTTACTCTTCTAAAGTGATAGCTCTTTCTACCATTTTTTTGCCAACTCTTTACAAGAAATCGATAGGGTATCCCACAAAGGATCTGACTTTTCGACATTAAAGCACTTAAAAAGTACCAACAAACATATTTTGTAAAAAATGCTTGGGGGGATAAGGGGCCGTTTGTTTCGCTTCATTCTGGGCTGAAGTGCCTGAAGTGGTCACTTCCAGCCCAGTTCCGTATGTTTGTTTACCGGATTTTGGGGCCGAAGTGGGTGATGGGACACTTCCAGCCCACCCCCACTTCCCCATCCCACGTTAGTCAAAAAAAGGCCGAAGTGGGGACTTCCCCTCTTCTTTTCCCTTTTGACTGAAGTCATTTGGTCATCCACTTCTTTTCCTTATAGTACCAAGAGCTGATATTTCTCATACTTCATTAATTTTAATATTTATTTTCATTTTTATTTCATAAGTTTTTTTCATGCATTAGTATTATTTTCATTAATTTATTATTATTATTATTATTATTATTATTATTTAATTTCTCTATGAAAAGTTCCTACATAGTGATAACTAACAAAGTTCTTGAATTGAATGAATTTTTGTTTTTCTTCCCAAAATGGTCCCTTCGCTCACCTAAAAGATGTTATGGCTTCCAATTGAAGTGATATTATTTCCTGGCCCAAGAAGGTTTCTTATTGGGACATCACCGTCCCCGGTCCCTGCCCCGAACCCCGGCCCAAATCGAGTTGTACCCATCAGGGCCAAAGTTCGTTGATGTCCATGTTGTCACATTAGTGAGTAATTAAAACTTAAGCACAAAATCTTAATATCTATAAACAAAATTTAACAAAATTTAGACCATGTTAAAAGAGTTAACAAATAAACATTTGCCTATTAAATAAATTTAATCAGATAATTACAAATTTAGTAAACAAAATCGTACGAAATTTAGACCACGTTGAAAGAGAAAATAAATAAACAATTATGTAATAATTAAAATTTAATCACGAAATTACAAATTGAATAAACAAAATTGATCAAAATTTATATCACGGTTTTTGTGAACAAATAAATAAACATTTATTGAGTAATTACATATTAATCGCAAAATTATAAATTTAATAAACAAAATTGAACGAAATTTATATCATACTAATATAATAAATAAATAAACACTAATCAAATAATTAAATTAATTTAATCACAAATATTACAAGGGTAACCATGCTCCCCTCCCGAAGTGGTGACCATACACCCACTTCACCTCTTACCAAACACGATGAACTGTTGAAGTGGCCACTTCCAAACTTCACTTAAACCAATCAAATACTGGAAGTGGTTACTGACATGACACTTTCAGCAATAACCAAACACACAGAAGTCCACAGTTCCAACTGAACTATACACTTTCATTGAAGTGGCCACTTCCAGGAACTCACCACTTCAGAAAATCACTTCCGAACCAAACGGCCCCTAACCTTGGGGTGTTTGGTTGGATGATGTTGTAACCATGGGTAACTCCATACCAAACAAGTTATGGTCTCTAACTTATTACCATGTAACATCTTGATATATGTTGGAATAGAATATTTGTCAGTCATTTTAGGGAAATTTCTTCCTAATTGGCTACTGGGATTTTACTTTATTTATTTCTATTGCATAAAGCAATAACAATGTCTTTTGAGTGAAGTTGGAAGCCCCAACCCTTATTTTAATAAGTGCTTGTGCCTCAGTTGTTATTAAGAGAAGACTATGCTCCAAGTTTTTAGCTTCAATGTTGTTAAAGACGGTTGCAGGCGCCTTATTTAGTTGTAGGTATATAACTACAAACTACCTAGGCATTGGTTGATTAATCCTTCACAATACTAATCGCCTGCCTAGAAATCGTAGTTAGTGGTCTAGGCAATGCAAACCCAATTAAATCCTACTTATAACCTAAACAATTGATCGGAAGCTTCAACCTTCATGCATTCCACTATTGACAAAATAAGATTCAAACATGCATGAACTATCAAAAATGCTTGTAGCCCTTCTTTTCTTATAGAAATTAGAACCTTAAAGTCTTTGAGACATTTGTAGTGGACCTGCTAGTCTTGACAAAATTGTAGATGACTTGCAATTTCTTGCTTTTTTTAGACTAATCTCAATAAAGGGTGGAAACCAATAATGCTCCAACTAAAAGACTATGTTGCACCTTATTTTGTGTTTGAAATGGAGAAAATACTGTCCGACATAGGGTATTAAATGCACTATCTCCACTATCTTTTTAAATGGCCAAAAAGAAAACCATGTTCTTAGTGAGTTTCTAGTTTGCTACATAGCTTCTTGTTGTAGATGCTTAGTGCATTGGTGGAGGTACTCAGTTACAGTTATAGATGGTTGGTTTGGCTGCGTCGGTGGTTAGTAATATACTATACAAGCTTATTGTAACAGTCAAGAGGTATGACCATCGGCGGTGCGGCGCTGCGAGGCTAGCGGGGCCAGGAGGAGGCCCAAAAATATTTTAAGGCATATCGATCAGGCATGACCGGTGGCATCGAGGAAATTTGCCTTGGCCGGGCGGGCTAGACAAGCGTAATCGGTAGCGCCGTGAAAAGTTGCCTCAACCAGGCGGTCTAGGGCCAGACAGCCGTGACCGGTGGGGCCAAGAAAAGTTGCCTCAACCAGGCGGTCTAGGGCCAGACAGCCGTGACCGGTGGGGCCAAGAAAAGTTGCTTCAGCCGAGTGGCTTAGGTAGTCGTGACCGAGGGTGTTGGTAAAACTTGCCTTAGGAGTGCGGGAAAACTTGCCTTGGTCGGGTGGGCGAAGCAGGCATGGCTGAGAGATGTGGATCATGCGCACGCGGGCTGGCTACCGCACGCACATGGTGGGAAGACGTGGTCGGGGTGCATGGCCCGCATGCCTGGTGTAAGCGGTTGCGGCAGGTGGTTCTACCATGTTCGGGGCGACGTGGACACGTGGCACACTGCCGAGGCTTGGTCACATCCACACCCTTGGTGGTTGGTTATTGTAACCGCAACGTTCTCTCTCTTTCTTGTAACTTAGAGAAAAGCTTGACCGGGATTCTGTAACGGGGATCTTTAGGTGGATGATGCTCATTGCTGGGTGACGAATAAAATTCTAAGTAATTGGGCTGCCTATCTTTTGTGATTGCTTTTGTTTTACTTGTTGTGTTACTCATGACGGACGGTGCTTGGCTGGCGTTGAACGCGGACGGCGCCGTGCCAGCATAGTTTTTCAAGGGAGGAGCAGAAAAAAACTAAGTGTTGGGAGAACCTCGCTCTGGTAAGATTGTGACACTTACCATATTGCACTGTCCTCTAAGTGTTCGCTGTAGTTGCTTAGCATCAATCATTATCATTATGTGTGTCAAATTATCAAGCATGGCCTGCAAGGTGGAAATTGTGGCTAGGGATCTTTTTATCAATTGAGCACATGTGAGGGATGTTTGCATTTTATTTTTCATTTTGTACAAAGAGAAGGTTTCACCTTTATTTTCTTCAGAACATTAAATGTGCAAATTTATGCTTTCAATTTTTAAATCCATGGTATTTATATGTTTGAATTAAATTGTGTATGCTCTATCTTCTCAGTTGTATCTGCTAATTAGATATACTTTCATTCTAAGTGGAATGTACTATTACAAGTAAGCGAAGGTTCTTTGGGTCTAGTGCAAGCGTAAGCAATCTAAGTGTCGAGCTACTCTTGCTAAACTGATAGGAATTGATATTAAGCAGAATAAGTTTTACACATAGTGGAATAATGCCTTAGGTTAATTGATAAGAGGGCATTCATTTGAATTGAAGCTGTTTGATATGAAGAAGTGTGCGGAAGTGACACTTCCCTAAAGTGTTTGGGTATAATATCACTTCTAACAATTTTTATGTTCTTTTTGCAACATGCGAAAAAGTACTAAAGATCCACTTGCAGAGATCTAGCAATTTACTTGCAAGTCCATTTGTAGAAATCTAGTGTAGAAGTCATTTTACCTTTTCTTTCTTAATGTGTTTGAAGTTCATAGTCAGTGATCAAGACAATACTGTTTAATGCTGTTGAACCAATAGCAGTCTAAATGTATGGAGTGAAAATCCTATTTTCTCTATCATATATTGCTTGGTAATTATGTTCACACTGTTTCAGGTGTTTGATGCAGATCAAGTCACACTAAGTTGATGTAATATATAGTTTAGTCGAACTTCTATGTTTTAATGGATTTCAGCCTATTTGGTACTTATAGTTATTTTATATTCCATAAGGATGGAATAACTGGGAAAACTGCAGTTATGCCGAGTTATCCAGGAATATAAAACCAACAGAATAAACTAAATAGGATAAGCCCAGAATAATCTTGTTCTAAAGCATGGTTAATTAGACTAATATAACCATGAATGAAGATAAACCAAGTCATTAACCTTAGTTCAGTATTAACAATTAAGTAGACCAATGCAGCTTCAAATGATAAGCACTTGTTTTGAGTATCAATTCAAACCCTTGTCTTAATTAATATTAATCAAGTCATTGTCATAACTTGGAAATAATTTGGGATAGAAAAATTTCCTTCCAGTAAAAATTTAAATTCCAGACTCCTGCTCCAAATTATTGTAACTTATCTTTTTTTTGCCCTTTTTGAAGAATATCCTAACTTATTTAATGACAACCAAATATCACCATTAAGAATATTTAGTCGATCAAATTCTCTTTCCTAATTAGTGTATTTTGAACATTAATATTTCATTATTTTTGCTCTTTATGATTTAGGATAACACTAATTTTTTTCATAAATCATTTAATAGTATATTGCCAAAATTGTTTAAATTGACCTCTGCATTTCCTTTGATCTGGGTTACTGTAGTCATCATGTGCACTTCTTCTTTGTTTATTTATTAATTTTTTTAATTTTTTTACTTGACCTACACACCTAAATTGTACGAAAACCTTGTTACTGTTGATGCAATCTAGAAAAATCAAAATTTAAAAGAAAGGAAACTTCAATACTTTCGTAGATTTAATCACTGCTATAAAGGCAGCTAGGCAGTGTCTAGGCTGTAGAATCATAAGTATACTGCCTTGGTGCCAAGAAAATGACAGAGTGAATTAGGCAGGATTAGTTTTGAAAAGTATGTAAAATATAAAAAAATATTTATGAGTTTCTTGAACAATATTGAGCAAAGTTATTTAAAAACTAACCAATAAATGCAAAACACGCTTCAGTTATTGAAAACTACATCTTCTAAGGAAAAAACATGCATAGTCACTTGTAGAACTAAAGCGCAAAACTCAAAAGCTATTGACCTGTGCTTATGCTGGCCTGCAGCTTGTAGAGGAAGGACCAAGGTTGAAGTTAAAGGCCCAACTTGAGAAAGAACTCTTTGGTTTGGTGGTGGATAAATAATTTGAAAAGAGAAGGGTATGGACGTTGCTCCGAGGAAAACTTTTGCTTATTGTCAAATCATTGTTATTCGACATAGATACAGGTGTCGAGTATCCAAGTACTGGAGAGTATTTGACAATTGAATTTCGTGAAAACGTAATATCTGGGTGCAGTTTTAAATATATTTGTACATTGGTGTCCATATTTATCTAGATGCGTGAAACAATTTGATTTTGGAAGGGCGATGAATACTGTAGTAAAACTAGTTGATGTTAGAGGAATGGAAGCTATGACCAGGGCTTTAAATCATATTGAAGTTTTAATTTAAAAAATAGAATTCTTAAAATCATGAAACTTCATGGAAATAATGGTTTAAAGGATTTGAAAGAGGAGATTAGTTTATTGAGATAAAAAATTGAACAATATGGGCCTTAAAAAGATTAAAAAGGCAATGTATTTAACAAGAAATAGAAGATTGAGATTAAAAATCAAAAGGAAAAATGAAGATGAAGTTTGGAATGGGAAGGAGATAAAGAAACCAAAACATTTGATAAACTATGGTAAAGTAGGATCTTACTATATAAAGGTGCCCCCAACATATCATTATTTATATAAAGAGAAGATGCATACGGATACATAAATTTTCCCTAGATATGCCTATCAGAATAACACTGAGTGGTGCGTTTTAGTTTTTTCATCCTACTCACTATGTTAGCGCTGGTCTAGTATTGATCTTGATATACAGGTGTAAACAAACAAGCCTTCCTTAATTGCCATGCATCTCTAGAATTCAGAACAATCCATACTACAGTTTGGATAATAAGTTGGAAACTTAGGGCTTGAACCCCTGATGAAAAATAAAGTGGATTTGTAACTAATAGTACCACATTAGTTTAGTTGGTAAATATGGGCTTGAATATGTATGCCAAGTCTCTCATCATAATAGCCTTAGCTTTTGCTTGGAATTGAGTTGAGATCATATGTGTTTGGTTTGCTAGCATGGCATTTGAGGCTTGGCTAGGTACTCGGTTTGTTTCAATGTTAAATAACTAAAATAGACTACCATGTATTAAGGGGCCAGATTCGAGCAACAAATAGTCTCATATTTTCAGGTTAGTAAATATGAATCTGAAAATATAAGCTAGGGTCTCTCATCCTGTTAGCTTAAGCATTTGGGTTAGATAGAGTCTAGATAGTGTGTGTTGGGTTTGCATCAAAGACGGTATAGTCATGTATGATTGTCAAAACACGTTGTAGTAGCTTTTTAGAGACTAAAGTTAGATGATTTTGGAAACACCAATTAAGTGGATAAGTTGGCATATACACAGGAGCTGAAGTTTGATAGCTGTGTTGAATCCCTAGTATGTTATGTTTGTAAATGGCTTTATCAAATAATATTTTTTGTTTGTATGTGTTTCGAAGTCATGGTATTATTTTAAGAGAGGAGGTGTCTAGTTTTGTTTTTCTGATTAAACCTGTTTATGACTGTTGATTGTGGGTAATGTTTCCTGCATTTTTATCAGTTCATACCTAAATCATTTTGTAGGGCAGAATGTGGGCCAAAATGGTGCTTTCCGAGAGAGGTTTGACGTAGCAGTGGCAAGGGCTGTTGCAGAGTTGCGGATTTTAGGTTGAGTGCACTTCTTATTTGGATCCTGTTGCTGTTTTATAAGTTTGTGAATGTTTGAGTCTGTGTTCTTACAGACAGCTCCATTTTTTGCAGCTGAGTACTGTATTCCGTTAGTTCGTGTTGGTGGTTTGTTCATAGCTGCTAAAGGCTATGATCCTCAAGTACTTATTTTATCTCTAGTCTTTGTTTTTTTTTTAATATAAATACCATTTTAAAGAAGTGCATTCTTTATTGTGAGCAATTTCTGTCACAGATTGTTTAATTTATGGCAGATGAAAGTTAATGTGATTGTATCTCACCTTACGTCATAGATTTACTCCCGTCTTTCCATTTATCTCCTTCATTTGGTGACATTGGTCATCCAAATCTGCAATATATATCAATGTTATTGTTTTCTAATTTTCCAGATGACTTGCGCAAAAGAAGACTTCATGCAGTTGTTTGTCATCATAAAAAGCAATGGCTTGCCATTTATGTCACTTAGGTTGAAATTCATTTTTTACAGCGACTCTGTTTTCTTTCCTTCAACATGAAAGCCTCACACATTTGTGGCCCACCTCCAGACAAGATTGATCTTATTGAACTGATTCTAGTTCTTGTCAAAAAGAAAAATGTATTTGGTAATCTAAAAATTAAATGATGTTCTAATTTAAGAACCAAGGGAAAGGGAAAAGTAATCTGATTCCATATGTATAGCTATAAAGACTTTGTTTATGAAACCTTTTGGACTGACTTTTATGATTGAAGGGACTATGTTTCACTCACTTCTCCGGAATCTCTTTCTTCCTTAAAATATAGTTTGTTTTGTAGTAAATGCATCATCTTTCTGTTTTATTTATGCATACCCGAAATTTTAGGTGGCAGTAATTTCGCCTTTGTATCTTTAACTTGTTGAAAAGGATAAGCTATTCCCTTCCATTCTTTTCATTATAGAAGTTATAAGATTATTGCATTAAGTAGGTGGAATGAACTTAGATTTATTATTAGCTTCAATCAAGAAATTTTAAGAACACAGAATTATTTTCCAATATGTATCTATGAGATTGTTGTACACTACCCTGAAGTTTTCAGGCATATTCAATTGTTTGTTCTGACATCCAAGCATATATTATGTAACTTTACATTGTATTTTTTTTTTTTCTGATTTCTTGCTTTTACTTCTGACCAGGAAGAAGTTAAGAATGCAGAGAAAGCTATTCATCTGATGGGTGCTTCCATATCAGAATTAAGCTATGGTAAAATGCTCTGTGCTCTCTAATTTGTTTGATGTCTCAAGCAGGAACACCTTGGATTCCCCTTGTACAAGGGGAGAAGATCTTTGTTATTTTTGGACCTCAGTCAACTCGACAGGTGCAACTTGTTATGATAGGATGTGCTAAGAATTGAAACATTCTGAATATGAAAGACACCAAGTGATATATCTTGATGAATTTCCATGATATAACCAAGTGCTTAACATGCGTATGTTTGTGGTTAGAAGTTACGAACAATCACCGGAGATGTAGTTGTTAGAGTTATGTTATTGTTTAGATTGGTTAATGGGCTATATTGGGCCCATACCACAAAACCGTAATATTTCTCTATATATATCTTTGTACTTTTTTCTTAATAAAATATCGAAACTATTTTTCCTATCATCACATAGTACTAGAGCACTGGCTTAAACCCTAGCCGCCAACACCACCACTCTAAACCCTAGCCTTCCACTTGGGGCTGCCACCTCTACCGCCAGCCTCCACTCATCTCTTGCCGTTCCAGTTAGTCTATAGGCACCTGGTGATGTTTCTCAGCCTTCACCAGTGATGCCCTTGTCTCGTTGCTAAAAGATGTCTCTTCGTCGTTATGTCCTCGTCTCATGATTCTTTAATTAAGAATCTCCATTGTACCTCGCAAAAGTGAGATGGGGGAATTATGTTTTTTGGGCACAGAGTTTTGAAGAGTTCCTTATGGCTCGTAAGAAATCGTCGTGCCTCACGGCAGATCCGCCGAACTTTAAGGATGCCACGTATGTTGATTAGCTTGCTGAGGATGCTGCAGTTCGCTTATGGTTGATTGGTAGTATGGAGCCGGATATTGCCCAAAGTGTGGTGATGTTGACTACTGAAAGGCAATTTAGGAGATGTGCAGATTGACATATCGAAATGAGAATAATATGTCCCACGTTTTTGTGTTGTATGAGCAACTGTTTACAGCTTGTCAAGGTGATTGTATTGCTCCTCAGTTCTTCACTTACATTTGTAGCCTGTTGGATGATCTCGATATTTACCAGCCATTAGTTCTTGATCTAGCCACCCTTCATCGTTACCGGAATGAAGTTGCGATCGTTGCATATCTTTCCGGACTTCCTCTTGAGGTGCAAAACTAGGTAAAAGGCTCTATTATGAGTTATGAGAGAATGCTTGATCTTGTTGCTGTTTATGCTTGCGTGCTTCACCTGTTTTCTACATCCACATCTCCATTGCCAGTTGTATCCTCTGATCAGTCCGTCTTCCTAGCTTCTCGTGGTAGTCGAGGAGCCGGCCGTGGTGATTCTCGGGGTAGGTTTGTGTATTTTCTATCGACGGATGGGCCACACTGAGGATTGTTGTTGGGATAAACATGGTCGTCCGGCAGTGGCCAATGCTAGTACTGAGGTGGCTGATCTGTCACCCACTTCCAGTGCTGAACAGTTAGTCACTATCTTTTACGTTGAATTTGCGCGGCTCCAAGAGCTACACGGCACAGCTTCTCAGCCACAGTTTCTTCCCCAGTTCATCAGTTAATGCCTTTCATGCTTCTAGGGACAGTTCCTGGATTATTGACTCCAAGGCTTTCTCTCATATGACAGGTACAAAACCTTTTTTTCAAAAATTTTCTCGGTCTGTTTTTCGTTTTGTGGCAATTGCCGATGGACGATCGTGCTTAGTGTCCGAAGAGGGAGTTGTGTAGGCTTCGTCTCAGCTTATATCTGAATTTCTTATCAACTTGCTATTTGTTTCTGCGAGCACCAAACATTTGAATTGTAGTGTGCCCTTTTTCCCTTTTCAGTGCATTTTCAGGATCTGCAGAGGGAGAAGGGGATTGGTTTGGGGCATAACTGTGGTAATGGCATGTATACGTTGGTGCGTGACGATATTCCTTGTTGTTTGGCAGCTTCTGTTTCTAACTCTGAGTCATCACTCATATGGCACTGTAGATTGGGTCTTCATTCTCTTAGTTGTCTTCAGCAGACTTTGCCTTGGATTCGGGTCGAGTCGTTTCAATGTAAGTCATGTCAGTTGGGTAAACATCATCGTGCTACCTTTAAACGTTCTACTCTAGTGTCTAGTCGGTTGTTCTTTGATCTTGTTCATTGTGATGTTTGGGGACCTTCAAAGGTCGCGTCTATTTTTGGTTATCGTTACTATGTTGTGTTTGTTAATGATTTTTCCCGAGTGTCATGGGTATATTTGTTAAAAGACTGTCGGTCTATTGCTGAATGACCTTAAAACATTCATTTTGGAAGTAAAAAATCAGTTTCCACTGTTCTTAAATGTCTTCGCACCGATAATGCTTTAGAATTTGTATATTCTGCTGTAAATTCTTTGTTTGAGTCCTTTGGGATTATTCATCAAATCACCTGTCCACACATTTCTCAGCATAATGGGGTTGCTGAAAGAAAGCATCACCACATCTTGGATGGTACGCGCTCTCTTGGTGGCGCGTACTATTCCTATGTATTTATAATCCGATGCTATCTTAACTGGAGTATATCTTATTAATCATATGCTTTCTGCACCCCCCTTCCCTGGGGAGAGAGGCTCTTCTACGTCGTCTTCTACCTGATACTGAGTTGCTTCGCTTGCCCCCTCGTGTTTTCGGTTGTGTTGGTTTTTGTTCAGGATTTAACTCTTGGTCTGGATAAGTTGCACCCGTGTGTGCTTAAATGTGTCTTTGTTAGATATTTCCACACCTAACATGGATACCGTCTGTATTACCCGACTAGTCAGAAATACTATGTGTTTATGGATGTCACGTTTTTTGAGTCTCAATCATTTTTTCTGACTTGGTTTCCTACGATATGTTGACTACGTCATCTAATATTGTTCTCCCCATCCTTGTTCCGGTTTCTCCGTCTGTGCCAATACCTAGTGTGACGTTTCCTCTAGTGGATACAGATGATGGGCGTTTTGGCTAGGTTTATCATCGTCGCCAACGTGTACCACCGCTAGATTTGCCCCCTCCAGTCGTCTCCCCGGGCTATGCAGATCCGTCTCTTGATCTTCCATTGCCTTTCACAAAGGTATTCGTTCTTGTACCAAACATCCCATCTCACTTTTTGTTTCGTATGATAATCTTCACCCGTCTTTTCGCACCTTTGCTCTTTCCTTGTATGCTGAGTCAATTCGCAGGAACTACCAGGATGCGCGCCTGCTTCCACAATGGTAGACGACAATGGATCAGGAAATGGAAGCCTTGAGATCTTGTGGTATATGGGAGCTCGTGCCTCACCCTGCTGATGCCAGTGCCGTCACTTACTGATGGGCTTTCTCTGTCAAGCACAAAGTTGATGGTACAGTTGATTGCTACAAAGCCTCATTGGTGGCCCGTGGTTTTACTTAGACTTATAGTGTCAATTATGCCGATGCCTTTTCACTGGTTGCTCGTTTGAATTCCATTCGCATCTTACTCTTGGTAGTTATGAATCGATCATGGGCATTTTGTCAACTCGATATGAAGAATGCTTTTCTCTATGGGGACTTAGTTGAGACAGTGTTTATGGAGCAACCTCTGAGGTATGTTGCTCAGGGAGCGGATCTAGTTTATTGGCTCAACAAAGTGATCTATGGTCTAAAATAGGGTCCTCATGCATGGTTTGAAAAGTTTAGTGTAATTGCAGTTGCAAATGGTTTTCGTAGGTGTAATGTGAATCACTCTGTGTTCTATAAGAACACTTCATCTGAATGTATTGTACTTACGGTATATGCCGATGACATCTTGTTGATGGGTAGCGATCGTCAGGGCATTCAAAGAACTAAAGAGCATTTAGAGAACTAAATAGCATTTAATAAAGCATTTCGTTACACGGGACATGGGACGACCCAGATACTTCCTTGGTATTGAGTTTGCATATGCTAAAAGAAAGATGACGCTCTCACAATGGAAGTATGTGTTGGACTTACTTGAGGAAACTAGTTTATCAGGTTGTAAAGCAGAGAGTACACCTATTGAGCAGTCACCACCCTTTTGGGAGGCATCTGCCCCATCTCTCAAAGACCCGGGGCACTACAAACTATTGCTTCTTTTTTAGCATAAAAAAAAGCTTTTTCCTTTTGTTTTTTCTTATATAGAGCCTTACACTTCCTCTCTTTTAAAACCCTAGACTATTTCATAATTACCTATTTGCCCATAGGCCCCTGAAAAACCTGAATATATATAAACATACAATAAATCTCAACACTCTCCCTCAAGATGGGCGAAAGATATCCACTAAGCCCATCTTGTCATATCCTCTAGCTAAGTCTGACGAATTGAGCCCTTTCGTTAGACAATCTGCTGCCTGGTCTTTGGTTGAAACATGGGCTAGCTCCAGTAGTCCACTATTCAACTTCTCTTTGATGAAGAACCTATCGATCTCGATATGCTTGGTCCTATCATGTTGCACTGGGTTGTTCGCAATGCTTATGGCTGACTTGTTGTCACACCATAACTTCATTTTGACTCCTTGATCCAGCTTCAACTCCACTAACATACCTTTTAGCCATAACAACTCTGCAACTCCCAAAGCCATAGCTCTGTACTCTGCTTCTGCTGTCGATCTCGTCACCAAAGACTGCTTCTTACTCTTCCAAGAGACCAAGTTGCCTCCTACAAAGATGCAGTAACCCGAGGTGGATCTCCTATCATCGGAACAACTAGCCCAATCAGAGTCACTGTACCCCTCAATGCTCACATGACCATTCTTCCTGAATATCAGTCCTTTTCCAGGAGCATTTTTCAAATACCTCAGGATCTGGTACACTGCATCCATATGACCCTTCCTCGGGTCATGCATGTAGCGACTCACCACGCTCACTGCAAAAGAGATATCAGGACGCGTGTGAGTCAAATAGATCAACTTGCCTACCAATCTCTGGTATCTCTCGCGATCAACTGGTTCTCCGGCCTCTGCGCTCATCTCGAATCCTTGGTCGATCGGTGTAACTGCAGGTTTACACCCCAACATACCTGTCTCCGTGAGAAGATCAATTGCATACTTCCTTTGAGAAAGAACCATTCCCTCCGCTCCTCGAGCTATCTCAATCCCAAGGAAATATCGAAGCAAACCAAGATTCTTCACCTCAAATTCTTTGCCTAGTCTCACTTTGAGTTGGGCATTCTCCTTCTCATTATCCCCTGTGATGATCATGTCATCCACATATACTGCAAGTATAGTAATGCAACCCCCATTTCGTCGAAAGAACACAGTGTGGTCAGCGTTGATTTGCTGATATCCCATACCTATCATAGCTCTCCTGAACCTATCGAACCAAGCTCGAGGGGATTGCTTTAGCCCATAAAGAGATTTCTTCAACCTACAGACGTTGCCCACTGTTTGGTCTGTGCCAAATCCTGGTGGTATATCCATATACACCTCTTCTAAATTCCCATGAAAGAATGCATTCTTCACATCTAGCTGGTTTAGCTTCCACCCACCATTCACTGCTAGCGAGACCAACGTCCGGACGGTGCTCATTTTCGCTACAGGTGCAAAGGTTTCATCATAGTTGATGCCATAGGTCTGGCTGTACCCTTTTGCCACCAAGCGTGCTTTGTAGCGCTCAACCTGCCCGTCTAGGTTCTGCTTCACAGTGAAGGCCCACTTGCATCCAACTGTTTTTTTTCCAGATGGTAGTGACACTAACTCCCATGTGCGATTTTTGTCAAGAGCCCTTAGTTCTTCCTGCATGGCCGCCTTCCACTTTGGGTCCTCCTTTGCTACCTGCCAACACTTGGGTATAGAGACAATGTCCAAAGATGCAGTGAATGCTCCATATGTGGATGATAGATTAGAGTATTGAACAGACTTATCAATATTATGTGGAAACCCAAAACGATTAGGAGGATTTCCCGCATTGCTGCGAGAAGTCCTCCTTAATGTCACGGGAGAAGAAGAGAGAGGAATCATATCACCTAGGTTTGTGGTGGATGATGTAGGTGCCTCAGGAGTTGGAGAAGGCCGAGACAAGGAACTTGGCACGAGTGGTACTTTAGGCATAGGTGCATTCATATTTTTCCTCCTCTGGTACACTATCAGTTCACCATGAGCCTGTTTTTCTCTTATTTCTTATCCTGCCACCTCTATTTCAGCCTTTTCTTCCAGCTCATCCTCGGTCGATTCTTCCCTCAAAATAGGACCCGATCCCATCTCTAACCGAATCAGCTTTTCTTCCTCATTTTTCTCCCCCTCTCGCCCTATTTCTCCACTATCTGGCGAGTCACCAAAGGGTGAGGTTACTCTCAAGAGGTAGTATAGCTAAGACTCGCGAAAAGTCACATCCATACTTACAAACAATCGCCTTTCTCCTGGGCTCCAACACACATACCCTTTCTGAGTGGCTGAGTAGCCTACGAAAACACATTTGATTGCTCTATGATCTAGCTTCCCTACTGTTGGTCTGTTGTCTCTCACAAAGCACACACATCCAAACACTTTCAAGGGAAGAACTCCTCCATTATCACCCTTCAACATCTCACAGGGAGACTTCCAATCCAATATTCTCGAGGGCATCCTGTTGATAAGCTGAGCAGCTGTCAAGACCGCTTGCCCCCATAGATAATTTGGGACATTCATCGATATCATCATACACCGGGCTACCTCTAGAAGGTGTCTGTTCTTCCGTTCTGCTACCCCATTCTGTGCCGGTGTATATGGGCAAGTAGTCTGATGATGTATCCCCTGTGTAGACAAGTACTCCTCAAATGCTTTGTTAGTGTACTCTGTCCCATTATCGGATCTCAATACCTTAACCACGGCGCCATATTGAGTTTGTATTGCCTTGTGAAAGTCCTTGAAACAAGCAAGTACATCATTCTTATTTTTCATCAAATACAACCAAGTAACACGAGAAAAACAATCAATAAAAGTTACAAAATATCTATAACTATTTATTGTATTTGCCGGACAAGGCCCCCACACGTCAGAGTGAATAAGATCAAAAACCCCAGAACTTTTATTCCCAGAGCTATGATAAGAGCTTCTGGTATGTTTTCCTAACTCACAAGCATCACAAGCTAACTTTTCTTTATTTGTCCTTTCATACAATGAAGGGTACAACCGACTTAAAACAGGCAATGAAATGTGTCCCATACGCCGATGATGCAGTAGAAACACCTCCTCTACAGTCATCCCAGACATTCCTACTCCGGCCCCCTCTACCAAAGATGTCAACGCTGAATCCATCCCCTCTCTGTCCATGTACCACAATCCTCTATGCCACGTGCCAGTCCCAAGTCTCCGACCTGTCCTTCTCTGTGAAGTTCACCTTAGGAATATCAAAAGAAACAACACAATTTAGTTGGAGGATAATAGCACTGATAGATAATAGATTTACTGGAAATGAGGGAGCATACAATACATTGGACAATGTCCCTAAATCGGTACATTTAACTGTACCCTTACCAACCACAGGCTGAGATGTGCCATCCGCTGTTTGGATGCTTTCTGGAGGGGTCAAATGACTGAAAGAAGTGAACTCACTAGACGCTCCTGTCACATGTCGAGATGCACCAGAATCTATGATCCATTCTAGTGATCTAGTGGGAGGTATAGAGACAAAAGCATGTGCAGTACCTGTGGCAGAATGAGCAAAAGTAGAAAGATTACCCCTGGAGTCAGATGTGGATATCTCATCTGTCATGCTCTTCTTTCCCTCATGTCCTGCCATTCTCTGCTTCCTCTTAAGCATCTCAAAGAGCTCATGCTCCTCCTCAGTAAGAACTGACTTCTCTTCTACTTGTGGATCTATCATCAGATGTGCTCGGTAACCTCTACCTCTGCCTCCTCTATGGCCCCCACGTCCACGACCACGACCTCTAGATTGTCCTCGCCCACCTGTCTCTCTCTCCTTAGGTGGCTTTGGACAAGCTTTACTCAGATGGCCCACTTCTCCACAGTTGTAGCACCTGCGGGTCTCCCCCTGCGTACCTGTCATACATGAGCTCAAGGTAGCCAAAGCTGATCGAACACCTGGAAGTCCACTCGACTCAAAGTGTAGCCTCATGCGACTCTCCTCCTGTATCATAGCAGAGACAGCCTCATCCAATGAAGGGATCTTTGTTTGGGCTAGAAGGACTGATCTCCTCTGATCAAAGGCCGGGTTTAGATGAGCTAAGAACTCTATAGTCCTCATCTGTGCATTGAACTCTTTGCTCTTACACCCTGGATCACTGCAACTCGATATAGGTGAATGCACCTTTGGTGACTCGCCAGATAGTGGAGAAATAGGGCGAGAGAGGGAGAAAAATGAGGAAGAAAAGCTGATTCGGTTAGAGATGGGATCGGGTCCTATTTTGAGGGAAGAATCGACCGGGGATGAGCTGGAAGAAGAGGCTGAAATAGAGGTGGCAGGAGAAGAAAGAAGAGAAAAACAGGCTCATGGTGAACTGAGAGTGTACCAGAGGAGGAAAAATGATCAAGATCTTGCCACAGCTGTTCCAGCTCCATGGAGTACTCTTGAATAGATCTATTACCCTGCACCACCGCCTCTATGTCACGCTGGATCTGGAACACCCTCATGTGGTTCTCAGCCCCAGCATAGGTCCTCTTCAGCTTCACCCAAATATCCTCTACCTTTCGAATACCATCCACTGTTGAAGCAACCTTTGGAACCATTGAGTTCAATAGCCAGGTGTAAAGCAAGGCGTGTGTTGTACTCCACTTATCCTCCTCCACGCTTCCACTTGTTGGCTCAGCCTTGACTCCTGTTAGGTATCCATCTAGCCTCTTCCCCACTAGAGCAGCCTCAATCCGACGTGACCAACTCAGATATGTGGTTGGTCCATCAAGCTTCAAATCTACAGGAGGGAGATCTAGCCTCATAAGCTGTGGATATACCGGTGTCGATCCTTCCCCTTGCCGACCCAACACCAGAAGCAAGGTTTTGAGCTCCGTTTCATTCAGTTTTTTCATAATATCCTCCATCGATCAATCTCAAGTATCACAGTCTAGATCACACAGATCTCACGTGACTTCCTTCTTTTTCTTAGCTCGACCCAATCTCGATCTTCTTTACCCACAAGATCAAGATCCTTTTCATTCAACCTTTCTTTTGTTTCTTGACACAATCTTGGTTCTTCAAGACATCAAGATCTAGATTAAACCCATCTCAATCCCTTCTTCAGGATCGGTTGGGGGGGGGGGGGATGTCGGGCCCCCCCTGGCAAACTTCAATGGGCGGAGGCACTGTAGTGGCGACGGTGGCACTGTAGCGGCGGCACTGTAGCGCAGGCGGTACTGCAGCAGCGGCACTGTAGCGCAGCCGGGACTTCGTTAGGGTTTTGCTAGATATAGCTCTGATACCATATTGCTTCTTTTTTAGCATAAAAAAAAGCTTTTTCCTTTTGTTTTTTCTTATATAGAGCCTTACACCTCTCTTTTAAAACCCTAGACTATTTCATAATTACCTATTTGCCCATAGGCCCCTGGAAAACCTGAATATATATAAACATACAATAAATCTCAACACAAACGTTTGATTGGCAAGCTCATTTATCTAATAGTTACTCGTTTTGATATATCTTACACAGTTGGACTCCTGAGTCAGTTTATGCATGAGCCACAAGAAGCTCACTGGTAGGGTGCTCTGAGGGTTTTTGCATATGTTAAGAGAGCTCCTGGCAAAGGTCTTCTCTAAAAGAATCATGGTCACCTGGATGTTGTAGCCTATTCTGACTCGGGTTATGCTGGCGATAGAGGAGACAAAAAGTCTACGTCGGGGTTCTATATGTATGTTGGTGGAAACTTGGTTACTTGGCGAAGAAGCAGAATGTGGTGTGAAGATCGAGCGCCGAAACAAAGTACAGATCGATGGCACAGACAGCTTGTGAGATGGTTTGGGTGCAGTCTCTTTTATCTGAGTTGGGATTTCCCATCACAATACCTATGTAGATGTCGTGTGATAACCAAGCCGCCATCTTCATTGCAAATAATCTAACATTCCATGAACGTATCAAGATGGAGGTTGAATGTCACTATGTTCGTGATCTGCAAGTGAAGGGAGTCATCTCTACGCCAAATACCCGGTCGTCTGAGCAACTGGTGGATATCTTCACCAAGGGTTTAAGTGTTAAAGTCTTTAGTAATCTATGTAACAAGCTGGGCATGCTCGATATATATGCTCCAGCTTGAGGGGGAGTGTTAAAGTTATGTTATAGTTTAGATTGGTTAATGGGTCATATTGGGCCCATACCACATAATCCTAATATTTCTCTATATATATTCTTGTACTCTTTTCTTAATAGAATATACAAAGTATTTTTCTTATCATCACAGTAGTCAATCAAAGGGTCATACGGGTTGTAATTGATGAGGTGTGAATGAACTGTAAATAAATTACGAAAATGGATTAAATAGATTAGGAAGATTGGTTTGAAATTCCGTAGATGGAGGGAGAGAATCAACGCTTCAAGTGGATAGTTTCAGTAAGTAAATTCCTAGCTTTGGGAGCGATTTATTGTCTTTTGGGAATGATTAAATTTCCTATCTTTCTTTTTAGACATTATTATATAATACTGTGTTATCGCTTTATATGTAGTGAAAAGATTCAGAATTCTCATTCCCATATCATATTTTTGCTTCATTTCACTTCATTGTGCAAGCTCTTTAGTATTTTTTCTAGGATTTCTTCTTTAAGTAGGTATTCGTTACTGCATATTTGTGTCTTTCTTTGAGTCATGATTTCCACATGTTCCAACTTACTATGGATTACCTTCTTTTATGATGTTAAACTTTAACACTGCTATTATTAGCAATATTGAAGAATCCGATTCTGTTTAGAAATTTAGAGATGTGCAGAATGTTTGGGCCTTCTATAGGCTCAATGTAAAAAACTGTCTCAAATGGTTTCAATTTGTCAGCACATATTTCAAAGGTAGACTCAGCCTCCTTATTGGAACAAGACTGACAAAGGATAACCTGACAGAGGATTCCATAATAAACTCCACGCTATGGGAGTCCATGGATCCTGTGATTAGCTATGTGTGTATGCTTATTGACTAGAATAAGGAGATTTTAGGCTTCATTCGTCACACATATTTAAGGGCCCATGATGCTCTTCAAGTTATGAGATCAAATTCCTAATTGAAGCCATGCGACAAGGAGACAAACCTGTCACATAGGATGCAAACCTATCGCAAAATCTATGGCAAGAACTAGGTCCTTATTGAGCTTTTGAGATGTAATGCCTGACAATGCTTCCTACATTGAAAAAGATCGTATCTATGATTTTTTGGATGGATTGAGTCGTGAATTCGATCAGGTTAGAATTCAAATCCTTGGCAAGAGTGGCACACCATCTCTAAAAGAGACTATTTTATCGACTTGAGGAGAAGAAAACTGCTGTTAGGCTTGAAACACAACCTGTGGATGGAATGGTCTTTGTAAAAATAGTAGCAAAAATAGAACATCAAGAGAAAGGAATGAGCAATCCACTTAAATAACACCTAGTTAGATAAACCCAATGGAAGGAGAAAAAGAATGGTATTTGGTGCACCTTTTGTAAAGAACCGAGGCACACGATTGAGAAAGTGTTGGAAGCTGAATGATATGATAAGCCACTAAGTTGAGAGTGGTGAAACTATAGGGGGCAGCAGAAGCCTCAAGCACGCATCATAAAACAGTCCAATGTTAAAGGAAAATTCTGCAATAGAGGTTCAACAAGGAAGAAATTAATAAGTTAATATGCTTGTTGGGATCTCTTGAGGAGCTTTTTGGAACTTGTTCTTTGGCTTTTTTAGGTTAACATTCATTTCCTTTTTGCATGAATGCCTTTGACAAAGTGTATGCAAATTCTTGGATAATAGACTTTAGTGCTACAAATCAGATAATCCTGACATTTGAACCTTTCCACACCTATACTACAATTGGTAACTCCTTTAGTATGACGTTTTAAGAATGCATTTCCCCATGGTGTCTTAAATGAAGCAATTTAAATGAACATCCCACTAAGATTTGAGGAGGATAGAAATAACAAAGCATGTATGCTGAAAGGGTCCTTTGCGGTTAAATCAATCCTTTAGGGCATAGATTGGCAGATTTACAAAAAACACACGGGATTCTGGGTATAAACAAAGACAATATGACCACACTTTCTTTATTTAGTATTTGGCTTTAGGTGGAGTAACAACTCTTCTACTTTATATAAAGGACATCATAGTGACTCGAAATAATGGGAGAGAAGAAGGATTTGAATTGGAGATAAGTAAAGAGTTTGAGATAAAGGAACGGGGAAAACTAAAGTATTTTCTTGGTATTAAGAGGCATATTCGACACAAGGGATTTTCATATCCCAATTAAAAAATATTATTAATTTATTGATTGCAACATGGAAAATTGGGTGTCAGCCAATGTCTACCTCAATGGATCCAATTCCTAAGTTAGGAAAAACTAAAGAAGAGTTATCCATTGATTAAAAAAAATGCATTAGAGGTGGATCGGTGGATATAATGGGGCTTCCCAGAGTGCTTGGCGAAGGTCGGGACTTTGCCGAGAAGGAAGGCCAAGGAAGACCGAAGTGTGATTACGGTCGACCTGATCAAGCCATGTGCGGCTTGGAGCAGCATATGTCGAAGGATCTTGACTGAGAGGGCTAGGTAGGACACGCATAGATAGTGTGCGTGATTGAGAGCTTGACTTAGCACCATGCGAGCAGAGCCATGCATGATTAAAGCCTTGGCCTGGAAAAGATGATCAAGTTAAGTGGTTGGTACTCGGGCAGGATCAGTGTCCTCTCAAGCAATACATCTGAGGTAGGCCAAGGCATCACGACGGGGTTGCTGAGATTGGCTAAGAAGGCCAAAAATCAAGCAATAAGCATGAGAGTAAGGTTTTGCATGGGTGACCTACTTGATCGAGCACGCTGGGGCGGTCTTTTGCAGATGCAAGACCAACGACAAGCTATATGACCAAGGGTGTGCGGCACACGCCTTAACCAAAAGACCTGTGAAGAGCAAACATGCGCAAGGTCAAAGAAGTGATTGAGAGTGTAGATGCCCATGCCCTAAGAAAGCCACGTGGAAGTATAGGCTATACCTAATTGTGTTAGAGATAACATGGTTGGTGGCTTAGCCATCCTAGGAATAGATGCCCATGCCCTATCTAACCAGAAACCTAGAAAGTAAAATTACTAATGTTACCCTTGACTATCTTTTTCTCTTTTTTGTATTTGCACTGTATGGCATAGGCCTAACATTATCCTCTCCCAAAAGACACTTTGTTTTTTATGTGGAATCCAAGGAACTGTTGCTAAACGAGAATGTCCTCACTTAGCCGTCTTTTCTTCTTATGTTTTACCAATATCTCTCTTTCTATTCCACACTGTTAGAATTTGTAGGTTGCAGTCCTTACAATGGTTTCTCGAAATGCGCTTTTTATTATAGAGAAAACACAACCTTTTTGTTTTTTATTTTGCATTTCTATCTTTGTGATATTTTTGAAAGTTACACCCAGATGTGTTCCACTGGCTTAGGTCATACTTACATTTATTACATCTTTCCCTTTTCTCTTCCTCTTTTCTTCTTGCCCTTCTATTTTAACTTTCATTTGTAGATAACATTATTAAAAAATCAAAATGAGCACATTTCATCAATTTTATTAGGAAGGTATTTTTTTAATAAATATTTAATGCAATTATTTTAGACAAATATTATTACGAAAATAAAATCACCATAATATGATACTCTAAATTTCTGAAAATAATTATATATACTATAATAAGACTACAATAATCACATTAAGAATGACTACTTGGACGAGGTACATTAGGCCAATTCGGATGACTATGACTAACATTTTGACATAAATCACAGTCCTTTAGATGACCAACTTTCCTTATATCCATTTCATTACGAATCTTAGTGGATTTAGACCACTCTTTCCGAGTTTTTCGCATTATAATCTCAGGACATAAATGTGAACCATTATAGAAGTTCCAGTATTTTTCATTGAACACTACCTGAAACTCTTTATGATATACATTAAAAATAGCCAAGTCTGTAAACGTTGTCCACGTCTTCCTGTCAATGTAGATGAATGGAAGCACAGGTTGCAATAACCTAGCGACAAGGGAAATGAAATGTTTGAAATTTCCCACAATCGCACCATCATGCCTTCATATTAATGCAACTACTACTAGCCATACCGCCATGCTGTGGTGGAGCCATTTCATCTACCATGAAAGAATTTCTTCACAATCAAATTGATGAACATAAATGCTACCTGCTGATTTTTGGCTTTCTTGAATTATCATCTAAATTGCCATTCGCAATTCTGTAATGGAAGCCATGAGTACATCTTATCTACTCTACACTAGGGTATTATTTTTTCCAAGCTGAAATTGGACCAATAGTTTAGTTTAGAGTTGGCTCAAAACTATGGTGATTTGAATCTTTAACTTCCGGTTTGCTGATTTCACAGTCTAAGAGAGGCATGTCTAGTGACTGAGTTATGTTGAATTATGTCAATGTACCCATCTGTGGAGACATCTGGAGAGATTTTCTGATTTAATTTATGGATATGAAGGATTTTATTTTAAGATGGTGATTATTGGAAATACTATATCAATGCTTGTTTTCAGGCTTCTTCCATTAATGCAAATCCCTATGGATATCTAATAGGTGTTATGCTCTGTGAGAAGTATTTAGATGAGAAGTTTTAAGTCATGTGCACCGCAAGTTTCCTTCATAAACTTCTTTGACACTTTGGAGATGCCCTTATTGGAGTGGACATAATTAAGAATCGAAACCAGGAATTTCATATCTCAAGCCGGCATACAACAAGATGATTTTTCGTAGCACCTGTCAACTTAGGTACCTGTGAAGAAGTTTTGAGGGCAGATATGAATTGCCTTAGATGCATATGAATACAGTAACCTTCCATATAAAGGTACCAATTAGATCTTTAGGGTATTATAACCTTCTATGGTTTCATTTGAGGCATTTGTGTTCATCGGTGATTTGTAATAACTATGATGGAGGCATTTTTCCTTGTAAATCACAATATAAATAGGCATAAATAGGCCTGACTATGCATGGTTTCCGAGACGTGGACAAACAGACTCATTATCCTGGTTTAACACCCATGAACAGCAAGCTCTGTGATGTGCTTGGCAGAATTATCATGTTGAGTCTTAGACTATGTCCATTACTAACCATCTCCATCATGGCTGAGTGATGCGATCACCACTGATTCAGAATATCTGTGGATGTCGGCTTGAGAAATCTCTAAGTTATAATTTATAAAACAAAGATTGTCACCAATGTAACATCAAATATGAATGTCCTTAGATTTCTATTTGTGCAACTAAGGTCAGATTGTTTTACTAACTTTATCTTCAGTATGCAGGCAGATATTAACATATATGCATCAGTATTGTGCTTATTGTTGTCCATTACTCTTTATGGTTCATGTCGGAAATGGATTAGGAGTAGCTAGAAATTCAAAGAGAACTTGACATGGGTTCGGTTTACAAGTAACTAAGATGTGCGTTACAATTGTATTTTTCGCAGTGGAATCATACAGCCCTCTTGGACAACGGACTGTCGTTACTTGTTTGAAGAACCGTTCAACCCCTCACAGGTATCCTCGTCAGCCTGGTACTCCGTCCAAGGCGCCTCTGTAAACCATCGCTAAGGACTCTGATTGTGGATCATTCTAATGTCTTAACCTTGGCAAATTTGGTGATGGTTTCCGAGCTTTTTATAAGAAGATAAATATTAAATTGAAAACGGTTTTGGGATTTTAAAGGCAGCCCTGTTTTGGGCTTGAGAGTTTGAAGTCTGTGGTCTGTTTTAGTTGTGTCCAGCTGTTTTTTGCTCCTTTCGTTGAAAATAAAAAAAAGTTTTTGGGAATTTTGCAAATGACACTTGCTATTGGCGCTATACTGCAAAGAAATATGCTAAAATCATCTAATAAGATCCCCTTGCCAAAAAAAAAACAAAACTGTAATAAAATTTCTAGTTTCTTTTAGTTATCTTTTGTGAAAAAGATGTTGCATTAGCAAAAGTCAAAGTTGACTAATTTTCTTCTAAACAAGGTTATATTTGTTGTATTAGTGCTAGGATCGGATCCTAAACTAAACCATAGTAAATGTAAATCATAGCAAAATATCAACTTCACCAGAATAAAAACCTTGCTTCCGTTGTTCTATGGAAATTGAATGTATATATAATATACCTCCGCAAAAACTTAGATTTGTGTGTATATTTGTATTGATAATATAATTTTATGTGGGGCAAATCTCAGACGATTGCGTCTGTATCATGTTTGTACCTCACCGAAGTTGTTAATGGGGCAGTGTAAAGCCTGTTAAGATGGGTGAGATATTTTGAATGCCATGGTGGCAGGTGAAATATCATGGATGTTCTTCTCATAAAATATAGGTCGTGAACTCTCTCGTTGTTTACCCCCCTCTTCGTTATGGCAGTGTGGTAGAGGCTGATGGTGGACTTTGAAATCTGGTGAAGTTTTTGGAAGAATTAGAAAAATCACTTGGAAAAAAAATATAGTAGAAAAAAGTTCTGAAGGACATATAAGGACCTAGAGAAAGGCATGCCATATATATTACTTTCCAATAAGCCTTCTCTCCTTCACAGGATTTTTAGTTCGCAGATTTTCTCCTACCATTTCATCTTTTTTTTTGTCAAGAAGAACGAAACCCCTAATGGGCCCGCTAAACTAAGACAGGGGCGTGTGCATGTCTCGACTGCGGCCTGTGTGGCCGCGCACACATGGGCGCTGGTACCACCCACAGTTCGTGCTCACAATTCTCAGACATGTACCCTCACCCCGAGGATTCGAACTCTCGCCACTTGCGAAGAGTCCTCACGGGGGACCCAAATGCGAATTGACCCAAAGGCCGTTGACCCTACCATTTCATCTTGCACTTCATATCGTCACCTATGTTGTTGGGGTGTTAAATTTGTTTTCTTATTTTTGGTACTGTTGTTTTTTTATTTTTAGTATTGCTGCTGTTTTCATGTTTTTACAACCGTCCAAACAAAATATTGATAAAACTGAAGAAATGCTCTCTAAAGAATTAGATCTGATGTTAATCTTCTCATATGATTTTAGGATTATCTCTTCATATCACATGGAATATATAATAGGTTGGTATACTTAAACTTGAGTCCATAGTGAAATCCAACTTCGAAGATAAGTATGATAATTAGCTCTGAGAAAGGTATTAGCAAACTTGAGGAGTCTTTATGGTCCAATTAACTTTACAATCAATCTGATAGTTGAAATCTAGCACTTTAGAAACCCTAGGGGATTTGTTACATGTGTATTGCCTTCTAATGATTATTCATCTTCCAATAGGATTCATATTCCTTGTGCGATTGACATTTTACTCATTTGTTATATTATTTGAACAATTAGTACGCTTGCTACTTCAACACCACTAAGCATAACATGTATCAACTAGCCATGTTAGATAATATATAGATGAGTAGGTTGTCAAATCTCACAACGACTATGGGTGTCGTATAAAGTTGTTTCTGGGTTATTGTATTAGAAAATATCACAAAATAGTACAAAATAAATTTTCGATATTAACTACTTGATTTGAAGAACACCCTAACAATTAATTTTAATTTTAAATAAAATTTGAAAAATATCTTTCGATATTTCAAATATTTTCTCTAAAGTGCTAAATTTGTTTTTTAGATCGCCGTAGATCTTCTAGTGTCGAACATACGTCGCATGTCTCTAGATCACATGTCCGAATCTAGAAATGACATCATTTTCTTCTCCGAAATAGCTGCTAGGATTAGAAAAGAAATGAGAGATTGAGGTACTAATCTCATCAGAAAATAGAATTTTTTTTAATTGATTTTCTAAAGTTAGAGAGTAGTCATATTTGTAGGGATTTCATAAAACAAGATAAACATCATTCTATTCTAAAGTCCTAATAGAAATATAAGTTTTAAAGCAACTAAAAACACTTGTATTCAAGACTTATATAACTTTCATTAATTATTTGACTTTAAATCAAAATTTAAACTTATCACAAACCTAGTCCAAATTAAAATTACACTTCATCCAATGAGGTACAATTATAAATTGACAATTTTTACCCTATACCTAAAATGAAACTAATTTTGAATTCATTTAAAAGTGACTCTCTAGGTTTGTTCTGATTGACAATGGGAAAATATCAAAGGATATTGGTGACACCTATCTAGGCCCGTTGATAAATCTTTCGTTCCTGTAGTCTAATCAAGTGAGAGTCATGAAAAACGTCAAACTCACTAAACTTGATCATATGCTAATAATTATAGTAGATTAAGATTACCAAATTACTTTTTGTGTCTCACACAATTAGGTTAACTGCCTTAGCTAAGATCTTCTAATTTCACTTACACATGATCGCATAAGATACTGACTCGTTTATTTTCTAGAAAATGAATTACCTTTGGATGAGTGCTCACAACTACGACTTCCCCTACATTGCCCCACTTCTGGGTTGGTCGCACTAGACGGTAAACTAAGCCTAATTATTTTAGTAACAGACTATATGTTACAAGCATATTGTGATCATGATACTTTAGGTCAAAGGTTCACTCATATAATCATAATCATAATTTATAATCTCAATCATTGACAGCGAAAAAGTAAAAGTCCATATGATTGGATTGTAAGGAATCGTGTTCGAATACACAAATCTCATTGATGTATTTATGACACATGCTCTCACTATCCCATAGTGTTCGAGTGACACTCTTTGTCAAAACATGTATCATACAATTCATCAATCTTAAAAGTCTAATTAAAGATTTTTTTGATTTGCAAACTATTCAAGTGTACAATTGCTAATTCTTTTGGTGCCATTTTAATTATCTTATAATAACTTCAAGATTTAACTTAGTACACATGTACTATATTGTTCAAAACTTGTTAAAATGCCAACACAAATCTTATATGAACATTAAAATAAATGTATATTATTAATAATAAAAAGTATAATACAAATGGAATGCCTTAATAGGAATATCGTTGTTGTCATTCGAGGGCATACTCTCAATAAGCTCCTATTTGCACTCAATGGCAATCACTACTATATCTAATACTTATCTTTTGAATATGTTCCAATACAGTCTGTGATAGTAGCTTGGATAGTGGGTCAGTGAAATTATTCATTGAAGCTAACTTTTGCATAGCTATATTGTCTCTTCCTATGATTTCTCGAATATTGTGATATCACTGTTTGATATGTTTGGATTTGTTGTAAGACCTAAGTCCCTTAGTTTGTGCTATAGCTCCATTGTGGTCACAATAAAATGGTAATGTGATCTCCAAACTTGGAACCATATGAAGTTCTGTCAAGAGCTTCCTAATCCAAATAGGCTCTTAAATAGCCTTCGAAGCAGCTGCATATTGAGGATCAATAGTGGAATCCATAATAATACCTTACTTGGAACCCTTCCAGCTCACTATTGGCGGTCATCAACATGAGAATAAAAGTTTGAAGATGTTAACCATTACTCCTAACCGAAGTCATCATGCTTATATCATTATCTATGAATAGAATGTCATCTAAGTATAATACCAAGAATGATATCTTGCTCCCATTAAACTTCTTGTAGACACACATTCATCTTGGTGAAGCTAAAAGTCTTTAATAACTTTATCAAAACGAAGGTTTCAACTGCGGAAGCCCTACTTAAGTCCGTAAATTGACTTATTAAGCTTACATATCTTATGAGAGTTAGCTTCGGGCATGAAACCCTTTGGATGTTCCATATAGATGTCTTCCTCGAGGCATCCATCCAGGAATACAGTCTTCACACCTCTCTACTAGATTTCATAATCTAGGTATGTGGCTATTGCGAGCAAGATTACTATGAATTCGATCATAGTTACTAGTGAAAAGGTCTACTCATTGTCCATGCCCTTTTTTGGACTATATCTTTTTGGCACTAGGTTAGCTTTATATGTGTCTATCTTGCCATCCAAAGCAATCTCTCTTGTAGATCCACCTGCACCCAATGGGAACCGTCTTTTTAGGGCAATCTACTAGAGTACAAACTTGGTTTGAATAGATGGAATCAATCTCTGCTTGCATAGCATCTTGTCACCTTGTAGAGTCCTCATCCATCATTGGTTAATCATAAATAGAGGGATCAATTCCATGATTCTCCTCTACTATAGCATACAAATTATGCTCTCCTTGCAGCAGATAACCATATCTCTTATGCGGTATAGATACTCTACTAGATTGTTGCAGTGGTAGTTGTGTACTAAGTTCTTTGGACATTTCGTCTTGTTTTTCCAGAACAATCATCCTTCCTATTCTATCTTCTCGAATAATCTCATCTTTTAAGAAGTAAGCTTTTAAAGTTACAATAATCCGCTGATGATTGTGCAAGTAGAAAAGGTATCTCTTAGAATCATTAGACTAACCAACACAATGTTCATTGAAGAGCCCATCCTCCAACTTTTCCGCCTTAGTCTTCTTGACATAGGTTGGATATCTGGAAATCTTAATATGTTTAAAACTTGGTTTGTTTTCCAGTCCCCCACATCTCATGCACGGTCTTAGGAATGGACTTAGAGGGTCATCTATTTAAGATGTGAGCAGTAGTGAGAAGCACATGACCCCACAAGGAAATGAGCAAGTCTGTATAGCTAAGCATAGAACGAATCATGTCCAACAAGGTTTGGTTCCTTTGTTTAGCTGCCTCATTCAGCTGAGTCACTAGTGGTGTTAGTTATGAAACTATCCAATGTTCCTTGATTAAGAAGTCGAACTTGGTGTTTATATACTCACCACTATGATTCAATCCCAGTGTTTTTATATAACGACTAATTTGATTTTCTACTAAGGTCTTATACCTCTTGAACTTGTCAAAAGCTTTAGCCTTGTTTTTTATCAAGTACTTATAATTATACCTAGAATGATCATTAGTAAAGATTATAAAATAGGGGAGATCTCCGCGTGCCATCTCATTGGTAGGCCCATCAAATATCAGTGGGAACTAAATCTAAGGCTTGTATGACCCTTTAAGGATGTGTAGTGAAAGAGAACTTCGTCGTCTTGCAAAACAGACAACATTCACATGTTGGATAGGGATCTCATCCCAATGGACCTATGAATCCATCATTCTCCAACCCATGGATCCTTTACTTTCTAGCATGATCTAGCCTCAAATGCCATTTAAGTTTTTGATTTATCTCATGCCTATGATGTTTTTAAAGTAAAACATTCACAATATGCTTATTTTGGACATTCAGATGATACAATCTCTTTTGTAAAGAGGCATTGTCAATTGTTTTATTTCCAAAATAAATATCACAACTAGTACACCAAATTAAAAGACATCTATTTCTAACTAAAATTAGTTAAGAAAAAAAATGTTCTTTTAACCAATTTGGTAATTCTGAACAACCCTCTTAAACTAAAATGTGCCCCAAAATTTAAGTGAATAGTAGTAGATCCTATGTAGGTTCCTACGACATTTTGTTCGGTACCCACATTGAGCATCACGTCTTATTCATCCACCTTCCTTTTTTCAACATCCTGATTTACAATGCTGACATGGCTACTAGCTCTCGAATTAAGGATTCTAAATGTAGAAAATACAGAAATTGAACAATAATTTTCCAAAACAAATCATTTAGGATATATAGTGCAGCTTATTCTGAGTTGTGGGTAGTCCCACTTCCAATGACAGGCCTCGCGACAATGGAAACACAGGAGCTCTCACTCACACAGACCACAGGAGCCTTATCTTTCTTCTCATCCACTTCTAAAGCTTTAGGGGGAGGTGCAATTGTAACATTAACCTTAAGAATGTATCCGATTTGCCCTAAATTGAGGCCTCCTCAAATTCCTAGGTTAATATACATAATTGGGTCAGTAAGAATATTTTCTCAAGCAAAATGTTAGGCGGGTTATTACTTATATTAAGAAATAAAATGCAAGAAAATAAGAAAAAGTAGATTATTGGTTTGTTAATAATATACTCAAGTTATATTAAGGTCAATGAAACTTGTCTCTCACTACATTTTCTGCAAATCCACACTCTGATTGTAGAAATAAAAAATCCTCGTCGATAGGATTTCAAGTGAGTGATTGTGTTTTTTACTAAATCTAGTAAAAAATCCGTGTAGTGTATTTGTATAAGTAAAGTTAATAAAGTGCCATCCCACACCAACCTATTCTATAGCCAGTCCCCCCTTTCTTCCTTCTATAAGGAGAATGTTTTCGATCACTCATAATTTTAATAACCTAAAACTTGTAGAGTGTTAGGACATCTTGTGTCGCATAACTTAGTGCTTTTATTTTGGGACAATTTGTTTATTTTTAATTAATTCGTTAGGTTTTACATTCACATCATATATACGTGGAGTGAATATCATATACACACATTTATCATATTACATGCATATGATCATGAATATTAAAATTAACCCAAGTTAGTGGGCAATAAAAAATAAAAATAAAATCCTAATTTATTACAGGGTTTTGTGTTCTATACAAAATGTATAAATAGAACTTCACGTTGGGTTTCTTGTTCCAAGTTTTTTCAGACCATTGTATCATTTGATTATATCTCTAATTTATTATAAAAAATATATCTTACATACAATTTATTTTTTTAAATTTAAAAGAAATTATATTGAACTTCAGATAGCTTATTTTAAATTTACAAAAAAAATAAGGTTTTAAATTGACCCAAGAAGCATAGACACAAAATAAAACATCTCTAAGATTCATGATCTTGTGCCATGCATTGATTCAACCCATCAAAAGATTAGAACAATCGTATATTGCATTTAGAGGCAAATATCTATTTATTTAAAATAAATAAATAAAATATATAAATGACCCATGTGGGATCCTCACTCTGCTAGGGCCCCATCCACGTGGCTATGTGAAGCCTATTATACATTTGTAGCCCATTTACAAGAGTTGTCGCATTGTGGCCCAGGGCTCCGGAGCAGCGCCTATCATGTCTTGGGGGCCTACTGTAAGGGTTAATGACCTTACACTTGGTCAGCGGGCATTCAGTATCACATAGAACAAGCCACGAGGGCGCACAGCTGCGTGGATTTGGTAGCGCGCCCAGGTGGCGCGGCGCTGGTGTTGTGTCGAGACCAAGGGCGGGTGAAATACCCCGCATGATCATGAGCTGAGACCGTGAGGCATGCGCGCGCTGGACCGTGGGCGTGCGCGTGGGGCAGGCGCGCCCCTTACCAAGAGTCAAGTGTCGCAGGACTTCATCATGTAGAGTGTTGGATCTCTAGCAAGTCTAGGCGGGGCGGGACACTTGATCAGGCCGGTTGACCGAGAGCTGATTCCGGATCTGACAAAGCATTACACAGGCGTATGCAAGTAGGCACGTGGCCGGGAGCGTTGCCGAGCCAGGGGCGAGGATGGCACGCGGTATTACCGCGCGTGACCGGTACTGCTACGCGTTGTAACCAAGGGTGGCTGGTTAAAGCTACAGTCGAGTCAGAGGACACTGCAAGCTAAGTGAAGTCAGGGTATTCACGCCAGGCCGGTATTGGGCATGGGGCTCAATCAACTTTGGATTTGGGGTAGCTCTTGTAATAGGGTCAAATGTGTCTTTGGGAGAAGACAAGGCCACTTGGTGTTGGTTTTGGCCATGGTTGTAAACATTTCTCAATCTAAGAGAGTTTTATGTTTTTCTCTCTCAAAATGGGTTTCACTGTGGCGTGTTTCTCGTACCGAGGGGTTTTCCGGATTTGCTCGCTTCTTCTTATTTTCGCTGTGCTTTGTAGTGCAAACAGGATTCACTAACTGTTCTGGTAAGGAAAGGCTGACCTGTCGCTATGGTGCATGTCAGGTGCCGCACGGCCGAAGGTGATCGGTTGAGGCCGTGACAGCTGGTATCAGAGCTACGAGTTTGTGGCTTGAAGCGAAGCTCGAGAAGACACACAGGTGAAGACGGTGGAGATGGCGACTAGCAAGAAGGATCGTTTGGATCGCCTTGAGAAGACAGCAGAGCGCTTGGAGAACGTCGTCGGGAGTGTCGATGATCAGCTCGTGAACCTGTCGAAGATGGTGGAAGATCTTGCGGTCGGATACCGCGAGAGCCAGACGACCATTGAAATCTTGAAGACGAAGGTACTGTTGCTGGAGGCCGAGGTCGGCCAACTCAAGGAAGCTAGCGCTTCACCGGTCTCGTGGGAGGCGCTCACGAGAGTGAAGGTCCCCGAACCTTCCCCATTTGATGGCGCACGGAGTGCCAAGACACTGGAGAACTTTCTTTGGGACATGGATCAGTACTTCAAAGCTGCAAGGGTACCGGGCCATGAGCAAGTCCCGTTGGTCGGGATGTACCTTACTGGCGATGCGAAGCTATGGTGGCAAACTCGTCAGCAAGAAGACACTCAGGCGGGTCGGACAAGTTCGAACTCGTGGGTCGAGTTGAAGAAGGAATTGCGGGAGCAATTCTTGCCTGCCAACACTGCTTGGGTAGCTCGTACAAATCTGAAGAAGCTACGGCAGACAGGCACTGTCCGGGAGTACGTGAAGGAGTTTTCATCCTTGATGCTGGATATCAGGGACATGTCCGAGGAGGACAAGTTGTTTAACTTCCTTACGGCACTCCAGAGTTGGGCCCAGATCGAGGTACGGAGACAGGGCGCGAAGGACCTCACCTCCGCGATCATAGCAGCTGAAGCACTGGTGGACTTGCGAACCTTACCCGGTGGAGAGGGTGAGAAGGCGAAGTTCAAATCCAAAGACAAGAAGCCAGTTGAGAGAAGGGCCGGAGATTTGTTCCAGAGGAGGAAGCCCAACGGTCAGGCCAGATGGAACAGACCCAGGGATGATGAGAAAGCAGTGAGTCGTTCCGGCAAGATGAGTGGATGTTTCATTTGCAAAGGACCACATATGGCAAAGGATTGCCCTAAGCGCGAGAAGTTGGCCGCGTTTAGAAATGAAACAGAAAGTGACTCGGAGGACCCAGCAAGAGTGAGTCCTTTACAACTGCTGGGTGCCTTGAAGACTGTCAAGGGTGACGGGGCGGTAAATTCTCTTATCTATGTGGAGCTGACCCTGAATGGAAAGGCCATAACAGGGATGGTGGACACAGGCGCAACTCACACATTCATCAGGAAGGATGTGGCCACTCGGTTGGGACTGAGCGTAGGGACGCACATGAGCCGAGTGAAAGCAGTCAACTCTCAGGCACTGGCGGTGACTGGGAAGATCTCTGGCGTAAACGTTCACATGGGTGGATGGCAAGGGAAGATTGATCTGCTGGCGGTCACATTAGATGATTTTGAGCTGATACTGGGGATGGAGTTCCTCAAGTCTGTGAAGGCCGCTGTTGTTCCACATTTGGGTGGTCTTCTTATTATGGATGAGAAGAACCCATGCTTTGTAGCGGGAGTGGCTGCAAAGGAGAAGAAAGGGAAGGAACCGATGCTTTCTGCGCACCAAGTGGTGCAAGGGCTCAAACATGGAGAGCCCACATATGTTGCTGCTCTACTGGAAATGCAGGATGATCTGGTGAGTGATCTACCCTCAGCAGTGGCTGAAGTCTTGACGGAGTTTCAAGACGTGATGCCGCCGGAACTACCCCGTGAACTCCCACCCCGGCGGGCAATAGATCACCAGATTGAGTTAATGCCGGGCTGCAAACCTCCTGCCCGGGCTCCCTATCGTATGTCTCCGTTGGAGTTGGCGGAACTTAGGAGACAACTGACAGAGCTTCTTGATAGTGGCTTCATCCAGCCGTCAAAGGCACCGTACGGCGCACCGGTAGTGTTCCAGAAGAAGCAGGATGGCGCTCTTCGACTGTGCGTGGACTACCGGGCTTTGAACAAGATCACGGTTAAGAACAAGTACCCAATTCCTCTCATACAGGACTTGTTCGATCGCTTGGCGAATGCAACATATTTTTCCAAGCTGGATCTACGCTCGGGGTACTTGCAAGTCAGGATTGCAGAGGGAGACGAGTCCAAAACAGCGTGTGTGACACGCTATAGTTCGTTTGAATTCCTTGTAATGCCATTTGGCTTGACTAATGCTCCGGCAACTTTCTGCCACTTAATGAATCAGGTGTTTTCGGATTACATCGATGAGTTTGTAGTGGTGTACGTGGATGATGTTGTCATTTATAGTGAATCCATGGAGGATCACCTTGTTCATCTGAAGCAGGTACTATCAAGATTGAGGGAGCATCAGCTATATGTGAAGCTGGAGAAGTGTCATTTCGCTCAGCAGGAAATCAAGTTCTTTGGGCACGTCATTTCCCGGGGTGAAGTCCGAATGGATCGGGCTAAGGTGGCGGCGATTTTGGACTGGCCTGCACCGTCCAAGGTACCGGAGTTACAATCTTTCCTCGGCTTAGCCAACTACTATCGCCGGTTTATCGAGGGATATTCAAGGAAGGTCGTGTCGCTCACCGATTTGTTGAAGAAGAACCAGCCGTGGGGCTGGGCTGAGAGGCAACAGGCTGCATTTGACAAGATCAAGAGTGCGATTGCAAGTGAACCAGTCTTAGCATTGCCCAACTTCGAAGAACCTTTCGAGGTCCACACCGATGCGTCAGACAAGGCCGTTGGCGGTGTCCTTGTTCAGAACGGGCATCCGGTGGCGTTCGAGAGTTGGAAGCTGAAAGACGCGGAGCAGCGCTATTTGGCGCATGAGCGGGAGATGCTCGCCGTTGTTCATTGCTTACAGGTATAGAGAGTGTACCTTCTGGGCACTAGGTTTCTTGTCAAAACAGATAATATTGCCAATACATTCTTTGCTACTCAAAAGAATCTGTCGGCTAGACAAGCTCGTTGGCAAGAGTTCTTGCAGGAATACGACTTTGAATGGCAGCACAAACCGGGGAGACACAACCAGGTGGCGGATGCGTTGAGTCGTAAACAGATGGTTGAGTACGTGGCTGCGTTGACGCAAGTGGAGAATGACTTGCAAAGTCTTATCGAGGAGGTAGCAAAGACGGACAGTCAGTATTTGAAGCTGATCAAAGATGTCCAAGACGGAGTCGTGCGCAAGTACTGGGTGGAGAATGGGCTTCTCTACGCCAAAGGCGACAGACTCTATGTGCCGAAAGGAGGGAAGATTCGGCAAGAGCTCTTGAGAGAGCATCATGATGTTCCATGGGCGGGACATCCCGGTCGTGAGCGAATGAAGGTCTTGCTCACAAGACACTATTATTGGCCGGATATGGGCGAAGACATTGAAGCATATGTGAAGACGTGTTTCGTGTGCCAACAAGACAAGTCGGAAAGAAGACGGGAGGCCGGTCTTCTCCAGCCGTTGAGTATTCCGGAAAGGCCATGGGCGTCAATTTTCATGGACTTTATTTCCGGATTTCCTAAGGTGGAAGGGATGTCGACAGTGATGGTGGTCGTGGACCGATTCACAAAGTATGCGGTATTCATACCCGCACCGGTAGTGTGTTCAGCAGAAGTGGCTGCTGAGCTGTTCCTGAAGCATGTGGTGAAGCACTTTGGGGTAACGGAAGACATCATAAGCGATCGAGATGCTCGCTTTACTGGGTGGTTCTAGACGGCGTTGTTCGGGTTGTTGGGCACAGAGTTGAAGTTTTCAACGGCGAATCATCCGCAAACCGATGGACAGACGGAGAGGATCAATGCTCTGTTGGAAGAGTATCTCCGACACTATGTTTCAGCTTCGCAGAAGAATTGGCTATGTCTGTTGATGTGGCGCAGTTTAGCTATAATCTTCATCGGTCTTCATCAACGGAGAAGAGTCCGTTTGAGCTTGCATACGGATACCAACCTATTACTCCTTCAGAGGTGGCGAAGAGGAGGACAGGAGGAAAATGTCCTGCCCCGTATCATTTTGCTATTGATCGGCAAGAGATGATGGAGAGTGCTCGGGATAGCCTCGCCAAGGCGGCTCGCCGGATGAAGAAGTATGCAGATCAAGGGAGACGTCCTTTGGAGTTCCAAGTAGGAGACAAGGTTTGGTGGAAGCTCACTCCACAGGTGTGGAAGAAGTTACATCGGAAGGATGTACACAAAGGCTTAATCGCGAGGTATGATGGGCCTTTTGTTATTGTCTAGCGGCTGGGCAACGTGGCATATCGGTTCGATCTCCCCGATCGGCTGAAACTCCATCCAACTTTTCATGTGAGTTTCCTGAAGCCATGCCAAGAGGACCCCACGGATCCATCGAGGGCGAAGAAGAGTCGGGCTCCGCCAACTATTCGCAAGGAGTTCAGCAGGGTGGCTGAGCGGATCCTAGACCGAAGAGTAGAAGGCCAAAGCAAGAAGAACCGCAGGGTGTTCTTCCTTGTCCAATGGAAGGACTTGCCTATGTCAGAGGCAAGCTGGGAGCGTGATACTACTCTTTGGCAGTTCGAGGAGTTGGTGGAAGACTTCTTGAGTTCGAGACCGACGAGGACATCGGGATCAACTAGTGGGGGTGGTTTGTAAGGGTTGATGGCCTTACACTTGGTCAGCGGGCATACAGTATCACATAGACCAAGCCACGAGGGCGCACAGCTGCGTGGATTTGGTAGCGCGCGCAGGTGGCGCGGCGCTGGTGTTGTGTCGGGACCAAGGGCGGGTGAAATACCCCCCATGATCATGGGCTGAGACCGTGAGGCATGCGCGCGCTGGACCGTGGGCGTGCGCGTGGCCGGTGAGCGCGTGGGGCAGGCGCGCCCCTTACCAAGAGTCAAGTGTCGCAGGACTTCATCATGTAGAGTGTTGGATCTCTAGCAAGTCTAGGCGGGGCGGGACACTTGATCAGGCCGGTTGACCGAGAGCTGATTCCGGATCTGACAAGGCATTACACAGGCGTATGCAAGTAGGCACGTGGCCGGGAGCGTTGCCGAGCCAGGGGCGAGGATGGCACGCGGTATTACCGCGCGTAACCGGTACTGCTACGCGCTGTGACCAAGGGTGGCTGGTTAAAGCTACAGTCGAGTCAGAGGACACTGCAAGCTAAGTGAAGTCAGGGTATTCACGCCAGGCCGTTATTGGGCATTCGGCTCAATCAACCTTGGATTTGGGGTAGCTCTTGTAATAGGGTCAAATGTGTCTTTGGGAGAAGACAAGGCCACTTGGTGTTGGTTTTGGCCATGGTTGTAAACATTTCTCAATCTAAGAGAGTTTTATGTTTTTCTCTCTCAAAATGGGTTTCACTGTGTCGTGTTTCTCGTACCGAGGGGTTTTCCGGATTTGCTCGCTTCTTCTTATTTTCGCTGTGCTTTGTAATGCAAACAGGATTCCCTAACTGTTCTTGCAAGGAAAGGCTGACCTGTCGCTATGGTGCATGTCAGGTGCCGCACGGCCGAAGGTGATCGGTTGAGGCCGTGACACCTACCATGGCCCCATTGTGCTGCGGGCCGACAGAGCACATGGCAGATCGTGATTTGATCCGCATTTGTTTTGATCCGCATTTGGACCAACCACGAGCCGACTGCGAGGGCCTCCATGGACCTTGGCTGGCCTACACCGGGCGGAATGGCCCACATTGGGGCCCATCGCAAGCCTTAGTCGGCACCTTCCCACACAGCCCACCGTGGCTGGTGTCATGGCCTCAACCGATCACCTTCGGCCGTGCGGCACCTGACATGCACAGCCTTTCCTTGCAAGAATAGTTAGTGAATCCTGTTTGCGTTACAAAGCACAGCGAAAATAAGAAGAAGCGAGCAAATCCGGAAAACCCCTCGGTACGAGAAACACGACACAATGAAGCCCATTTTGAGAGAGAAAAACATAAAAATCTCTTATATTGAGAAATGTTTACAACCATGGCCAAAACCAACACCAAGTGGCCTTGTCTTCTCCCAAAGACTCATTTGACCCTGATACAAGAGCTACCCCAAATCCAAGGTTGATTGAGCCACATGCCCAATACAGGTCTGGCGTGAATTCCCTGACTTCACTTAGCTTGCAGTGTCCTCTGACTCGACTGTAGCTTTAACCAGCCACCCTTGGTCACAGCGCGCAGCAGTACCGGTCACGCGTGGTAATACCGCGTGCCATCCTCGCCCCTGGCTCGGCAACGCTCCCGGCCACATGCCTACTTGCATACGCCTGCTTAATGCCTTGTCAGATCCGGAATCAGCTCTCGGTCAACCGGCCTGATCAAGTGTCCCGCCCCGCCTAGACTTGCTAGAGATCCAACACTCTACATGATGAAGTTCTGCGACACTTGACTCTTGGTCAGGGGCGCGCCTGCCCCACGCGCTCATCGGCCACGCGCACGCCCACGATCCAGCGCGCGCGCGCCTCACGGTCTCAGCCTATGATCATGCGGGATATT
This sequence comes from Dioscorea dumetorum, assembly GCA_902712375.1. Classification (NCBI taxonomy): domain Eukaryota; kingdom Viridiplantae; phylum Streptophyta; class Magnoliopsida; order Dioscoreales; family Dioscoreaceae; genus Dioscorea; species Dioscorea dumetorum. The sequence continues at coordinate 5,712,343 of CACTHL010000549.1, read as the reverse complement.
TCACCCGCCCTTGGTCCCGACACAATGCAAGCGCCGCGCCACCTGCGCGCGCCACCAAATCCACGCAGCTGTGCGCTCTCGTGGCTTGGTCTATGTGATACTGTATGCCCGCTGACCAAGTATAAGGTCATCAACCCTTACAGTTGGCCTGTGTTGGGATTACCACAGGATAATGTTTTTTAATTCTTTATTGGGTTTAAATACATGTAATATTAAAAAATAAAATCAATAAAACATGCATAAAATTTTATTATATTTTATCATAATTTGATCGATATTCATCAAATTAACTATCCCAACTCTATTATCACGATTAGAAAATATTGCAATTTAGGACAAAATATTCAAAGTCATACGAAAGCAAATTAATTTGCGATATTAATTAGTTGATTTGATAAATACCCTAATAATCAATTTTAATTTAATTTAAGATTTGAAAAATGCATTTTGATGTTCTAGATCTTTTTGTGCTAAATTTGTTTTGTGGATCATCCTAAATCTTTTAACATTGAACAAATATGCTATGATCTAGATCACATGCCCGAATAGTGGGAGATTTAAGAAAGAGATAGAGATTGGGGTACCAACATCACTAGAGAATAGAATTCTTTGATTGATTTTTTATGGTTAGAGTGGAGTTATATTAATTGAAATTTTATAAGACATGAATTATTAGATTAAATGACACCCACGAATTATATAAATTCAATTAAATAAAGTGGATCAATTATCCACCATCACAAATTCATTTGAAAAATGAAATTCACTTGCACAAACTCAAAAATGTGCATTGAACCATGAAAATGAAAAGAACATTTAGCATAAACGGTTCAAACATTAACTAGAAATTAGGAAAATTAAACTTTAGGGATTTGGGGATGAATTTTAGCCTTGATCCTTCCTTTAAGCATGATATTCATCAATATTGCCTTTTTCTTCTTCAGCAAGCATTTTCCTCTTTGAAAATCCTCCGAACAAAAGCCCAATAGTTTATATATAAACTCTTAAGTCAAAGTTTTTTCCAAAATATAATTAGTTTCTCAATTAGATTCTCATTCCAGTTGTTGTATAGTCCACTATGACTCTTGCTATGTTAACCTTATTGGAATCTTATCATCGGTAAAAGAGAATTATCATGCGAAAAATACATACCAATACACAGCAGATAACAAAATTTTTTAACGGCAAGTAAACATGATAAAACCGTAACGCATGCCAGAACTAGGATTAAATTCTAAACAAAAAGATAATTAAAAGTTATACTTTTCTTTTGATGACGATTCTGAACGTACACTTATTTCCCCGAAATTGAAAGAGACTGCGAATCGCTACTCCCTTCTACAATCATGTACACATGAACGCCTCTGGGAATCAAGCAGGTATGCCAGTACCTTAAAAAAACAACACTTGTTTCTTGGTTTGAATAATAAGCACTCGAAATTCAAAAAGGGGTTGTAGGCTCGGCGACAGCAAGTTCCGGCGGCGGGATCCAATAGCGGCGGCCAAGGGAGAATAGTGGGTGGCGACTAGGGTTTCTTAAGAGACAATATCTCAATCACTCTATTTTTCTCTCTGTCTCATTTTTTATTATATTAGGGTTAGACCATCTATTTATATTTTTAGCCTAAAGCTCTAATTTATGAAAAACCCCACTTCTAATCAAATTAGGAATCTCTTCTTTACTTGATTAATTAAACCATTTTAATTAACCAAATCGACTAGATTGGATCAACACTTAATAAGACCCAACCCGAATAAGCTACTTGCTCTACCTAATTTAGGTTTTTCACCAAAACCCTAAACAGGTGGTCCAATAAATAACAAATACTGAACCTTGATCCCGACATTCTTAAGTGTACGATCCTGTAGGTCCATTTAACATTGGGAATGAGCTTAAACAATTTTAACTCTCACGAATCATAATTATTCTCTAGCAAGATGATACGATTACCCAATATTAAATGAAGGTCAATTTCGAGAATTAACGGAACCTATCGCAACCTCATACAATCCTTTTCCACTGAATATCTTAATTAGCATAAGGCATGGAGCGAGTCACCCTTATTTTAATACTAATTAATTTCTTGATCTCTTAGTGAACTGACTAAGTCAAGTAAATGATAATACTTATCATTTCCCTTGGATGTGGCCACGCACTACTCAGTCTCACTAATCAAGTGGCTGGTGATATTCACTCTCTCTACAGAGAAGGACAATCCCTTCACTTTACTCATGTCTCTCAATATGAACCGTGACATGCCCATACATACTCGTACTTGCCACCCAGTTACGAATGACGTTAGGCATAAGTCAAAGCATGTAAGGCTTCATCCGAGATCCATAGTGATTTCAGGTTGAAAGATTTGAGTACAATAGTTGTTTGAGAAAAACACTTATGACTTTACAACCATGTAGTGTTATCAAGAGTAGATCGTTCCAGGTACACTATTCCCTAACATGTATCTATGTCCTTTGATTGATATCTCATATCCTATGACCTCATGAAAGACATACTAGTTTTAATTTATTTTCATTCCCATGAAAATAATCGACTAGGGACATTTAGAATATTGTTCTAGTTTATGCTTCAATGTTTTACTATCGAAATCACGCATTTGATAACTTGAGCATAACCAATATAAAAGGATGTTTTATCTTATTAAGTATGCACAGAAATAGTAATTGATAAAACCGTGCCTCATAATTATTATCCAAATAATAAGAGTTCATACAATGTATTAGGGCTAGGGCTTACACTAACAATCTCCCACTAACACTAGTCCCAATCAGGCATAACTCTAAGACCAAAAGACCTAACATGACAATCATGTTTTGGCCTAGCTAACTGCTTGGTCAAAGGATCAGCTACATTATTTTCTCTAGCAATCTTGCAAACTTTCACATCTCCTTTATCGATGTTCTCCCAAATAAGATCGAATCTCCTGAGTATGTGTTTGGACTTCTGGTGTGATCGGGGCTCCTTGGCCTGTGCTATGACCCTGTTGTTGTCACAAAAGAGATTTAATGGATCCAGGATGCTTGGGACAACTCCTAACCAAGAAAGGAACCTCTTAAGCCAAACAGCCTCCATAGTAGCATCCGATACAGCTATATACTCAGACTTTATGGTAAAATCAGCGACGGTGTCCTGTTTTGAGATCTTCCCGCTTACAGCACCTCCATTCAAGAAAAACACATAACCAGATTGCGATTTACTATCTTCGACATTGGTTTGAAATGCAGTATCAGTGTAACCCGTTACAATGAACTCATTCTCACCATCGTACACTAAGAAGTGATGGCGGCCGCTCGCGTTGCTAGAAAGCGGGCACACGGCTCCCTTGCCACAAGTGCGCTGGTCGTCAAGTAATACCTCACAAGAGGGTCGTATTCCCTAGGGTCCCAAGATCCACTATTACTTCCTCTTCGAGCAGTTGTTTAGTCGGGTCAAAATAGAGTTTGTTGCAAAGAAGTAAAACTAAAACAAAGAATAAAAGTTTCAGCCACCTGATGGTCACCGCGCGCGTCGCTAAAAAGCGGGCACACGGCTCCCCGGCCACAAGTGCACGGGTCGTCAAGTAATACCTCTTGTGCGGGCAGCACAAGAGGGTCGTATTCCCTGGGGTCCCGAGATCCACTATTACTTCCTCTTCGACAATTGTTTAGCCGAATCAAAACAGAGGTTGTTGTAATGAAATGAAATTTAAACAAACGATAGAAACTTTAATCAATGACAAGTTGCGCACAACGACGAAAAATTAGATAGAGAAGACAAGGCTCCGGGCGAGGATTCCCCCAGGAGAAATACAAGTAAGGATGCTATAAAAACAGGTAATGCATGCATGGAGTATTGTTTTGGTTCGTCTAGGCTCGGAAGTCGACTACCCCGGGACCTCCGTAGTGTAGCCCTAATCCAGTACAAGTTCTTTTATCCAAAGAATACTCACACGATGTCATTGGGACTAAGGAGCCTTGGTTGGAGTTATCTATAAGCAATTTCGCTAAGATAAACTCTACAACCTACGGGAGGCTACCGGCACTCGGAACCTCCGGTGTACCTGTACAATGAGTCCCTCTTCTTACTATGTGGATCTAATGCAAGAGCGCACCTCGCACAACCAAGCACATTCGATAAAATGAAATGCAGAGTTCTCATGCAAATCACTACAATTAAGCACACAATGTATGAAACCAAATTCCACACCATCCATTCATTGAATTAAAAGCATAGCATCCAATACAAGTATTCCTCCCAAGGTTCACTGGTTGCCCAGCGGCCTTGGGAGGTTTAGTTCGACATGAATAACAAGGGAAGTTTGCACAAATAAGAATACATCAACAAGAAAACTCAAAACTCCCTCTTGACCGTGTCGACTAGGGTTGATGAAGACACTTGCCGAATCTGCTTCGGCAAGCTCTAGGATGATGATCCTCAAGTCCCACCGTCTTCTCTCCCTTGATTTCACTCCAAAACGACCTCCTTTGATGAAGCTTTGAGCGTAGGGGTGTTCGGAGGCGTCGGTGGCAAAAGTCCCTCAAGAAAAAGCCCTAACCGGGCTTAACTACCCGACCGTTGTGCGGCCTGTGTGCGGGCCGCACATGCGGCCGCACACCCTTCTTCCAGTGGTGTGCGGGCTGTGTACAGCCCGCACACAGGCCCTAAAATGGGCCTGGTTGTGTAGGAATGCTTGGGTGCCTTTCGGAGCTCGTTTATCCTTCGTTTCTTCGCTCCTCGGCTTTGATTTTCTCGTTGTAAACGTTCCTCTCAACGTAAATGGTCCGTGGATGCCCTGAAGTAAGAAAAACAAGAAAAACACATCAAAGGCAGTGCCTTTCGGAGCTCGTTTATCCTTCGTTTCTTCGCTCCTCGGCTTTGATTTTCTCGTTGTAAACGTTCCTCTCAACGTAAATGGTCCGTGGATGCCCTGAAGTAAGAAAAACAAGAAAAACACATCAAAGGCACCTGTTTTATTCAATTAATGCATGAAAGTGTAAGTAGTTCACCGTTATAAAACGGTGTATTTAGACACTTATCACCACCAACAGATTAAACACACTGAAAAGAGATCAAATGGAGAAGATAAGGCCCCGGGCGAGGATTCCCCCGGGAAAAATACAAGTAATGATGATGTCATAACAGATAATGCATGCATGGATTGCAATACTTTGGTCCGTCTAGATTCGGAAGTCGACTACCCCGGAACCTCCGTAGTGTAGCCCTAATCTAGTACAAGTTCATTTATCCTAAGGATACTCACACGATGTCATTGGGCCTAGGGAGTCTTTTCTAGAGTTATCTATGAGCAATTGTGCTAAGATGAACTCTACAGCCTACGAGAGGCTACCCACACCCGGACCCTCCGGTGCACTAGTACAATGAATCCCTCTTCTAACATTCTTTGACCTAATACATGCTGGCATCCCGCCGAACAAGTATCATTCAATATTAATTCTACAGAAACCATCCATTGTAGAATGAACAAGCATTAAGAATGAAAGAAACCAATTAAGACAAACCATGCATTCATTAGATTAAAAAGACATCATCCAATACAAGTATTCCTCCCAAGGTTCACCAGTTGTCCGGCGGCCTTGGGAGGTTTAGTTCGACATAATAGAGAAGAGAAATTCACACATTGAAAGATACATCAATAAAACACCAAGAACTCCCTCTCGAATGTATCGACTAGATGTGATGTGGTTACTCGCCGAATCCGCTTCGGCAAGCCCTAAGACGAAGATCTTCAAGTTCTCCCGTATTCTCCCCCTTGAATTCTCTCCAAAACGACCTCCTTTGATGAAGATTTGAGCGTGGGGGTGTTTTGAGGCGTCGGTGGCAAAAGTCCTTTAGGAAAAAACCCTAGTCGGGCTTAAATACCCGACCGGTGTGCGGCCAGTGTGCTGAGCGCACACATGGCCGCACACCAGGCCCCACAGACCGCACACAGGCCCTAAAAGGGGCCTAGTTGTGTAGGAATTCTTGGGTGCCCTCTGGAGCTCGTTTATCCTTTGTTTCTTCGCTCCTTGGCCTTGATTTTCCAGTTATAAGCACTCCTCTCAACGTAAATGGTTCGTAGATGCCCTGAAATAGAAAAAACAAGAAAAACACATCCAAGGGCACCGGTTTTATTCAATTAATACATGAAAGTATAAGTAGTTTACTGTTACAAAACGGTGTATTTAGACACTTATCAAGAAGTAATCTTTAGTCCTTCGCAAGTACTTAAGAATACTCTTGACAGCAGACCAATAGTGTTCCCCTGGATCATGTTGGAATATACTAGTTATGCTTAGTGCATATGTGACATCCAGCCTAGTACGTAGCATTGCATACATGATAGATTGTATGGCAGACGCGTAAGGGATATTACTCATGTGTTCCTTTTGTTCTTCAGTTTGAGGACAATCCCTTTTACTTAAAACAACTCCTGAGACATGGGTAAAAATCGTTTCTTGGAGTTAGACATACTGAACCATTTCAGTAAAGTATCTATGTACTTTTCCTGACTTAGTCCCAAAAGTCGTTGTGGTCTATCCCTATAGATCTTTATACCTAGTATAATCTCAGTTTCACCTTAGTCCTTCATTGAGAAACACTTCCCTAACCATTGCTTAACATTTAACAATGTCGGGATATCATTTTCAATAAGCAAGATGTCATCAATATATAACACAAGGAAAACGACTACGCTCCCACTAACCTTCTTGTACACACAAGGCTCATCCTCATTTTTGAGAAAGCCAAAACCTCTGACTGCCTTATTGAAACGGAGGTTCCAACTTCGGGATGCTTGCTTGAGTCTATAAATGGACCTCAGCAGCTTGCACAGCTTGCTAGGATTCTTCTGATTGACAAAACCCTCAGGCTGTGCCATGTGCACATCCTCAAGGAGGTTTCCATTAAGGAAAGCCATTTTGACATCTATTTGCCATATCTCATAGTCATAATATGCTGCTATGGTAAGAAGAATGCTAATGGATTTGAGCATGACTACTGGTGAAAAGGTTTCGTCATAGTCAATACCATGAGTTTGTCTGAAACCTTTCGGCACTAGTCTACCTTTGAAGTGTTATCAGCCTTACGCTTGAGAATCCATCTACACTCAATAATCTTAGCCCTTTCCGATGGATCAACCAAAGTCTATACTTGGTTATCATACATTGATTGCACTTCGGATTTCATACCTCCAAGCCATTTATCCGGATTGGAACTCTCAATTGCCTCTCGGTAGGTGGTGGGATCATCCTGATTAATTAGCTCTAAGCTTTGATTGTTAGTAATGAGAAAGCTATATTTCTCAGACTCGTGACGAATCCTACCAGACCTTCTTGGTTCATGTGTAATGGGTTCGGGTTCCACAACTCTTGGTGAATCCGTTTCCATTTCCAAACTATTCTCTACAGGAATTTGTGGTACTTGAACCTCCTTAAGTTGTAATCCACTGCCACTTTTCTTCTTGGGAAGAAACGCCTTCTCCAAGAAAACAGCATTCCGAGCAGCAAACACTTTGTTCTCTTTAGAGTTATATAAATAGTATCCCTTAGTTTCCTTAGGATACCCCACAAATAGGCATTTGTCGGTTTTGGATGCGAGCTTGTATGATGTTAACCTTTTAACATGTGACTCGCAACCCCAAATCCGTAGAAAAGTCATATTAGGTTTTTGCGTAGTCCACATCTCATATGGTGTCTTTTCAACTGCTTAGTTGGAGCTCTATTTAGCAGGAATGCAATAGTCTCAAGGGCCCCCAAAAGGATATTGGAAGACCAGCTTGAATCATCATTGATCAAACTATATCCAATAAAGTCTGATTCCTCCTTTCCGACACACCATTACACTGAGGTGTTCCAGGGGGAGTGAGTTGTGAAACTATTCCACACTCTCTCAAATAATGATCAAACTCTTGGCTTAAGTATTCACCACCTCGATCCGATCGAATAGCTTTAACACTTTTGCCAAGTTGGTTTTGCACTTCATTCTTAAAATCTTTGAATTTTGCAAAAGTCTCAGACTTGTGCTTCATAAGATAGACGTGGACATATCTACTGAAGTCATCTGTGAAAGTAACGAAGTACTCAAAACCACCTCAAACATGTGTACTCAATGGTCCACATACATCAAAAATGTATTAGTCCCAATAAATCACCTGTCCTTTCACCTTGTTTGTTAAAAGGTCTTTTAGTCATTTTGCAATGGAGACAAGGTTCACATGTCTCAAATAATTCAAAATCAAATGAGCTAAGAACTCCATCCCTATGAAGTTTTGAGATGCGTTTCTCATTTACGTGACCCAAACGACAATGCCAGAAGTATGAAGGGTTCGACTCATTCAACTTAACCCTTTTAGTATCTATGTTATAGATGGACTTGTGGTTTTTAAAGTCTAGAACGTAAAGCCCATTACTAAGTATAGCATTGCCATACAGAATGTCCTCACGAAAAATGGAAATAACATTATTCCAAATTATGAAGTTATAGCTATCATTATCCAGACAAGAAACTGAAATAATGTTTCTGCTCATAGCAGGCACATAAAAACAATTTATTAAATTCAAAACAAGTCCAGAAGGCAAAATTAATGGATAGTCTCCTATCTCTATTGCAGCAACCCTTGCTCTGCTCCCTACTCTTAGGTCAACTTCGCCTTTAGTCAAACGTCTCCTATTTCTGAGTCCCTACACATTTGAACAAATGTGAGAACCATATTCGGTATCCAATACCCATGATATAGAAATAGAGAGATTGACTTCTATCATATGGATACCTGAAGTAGAGGGCTTGCCTCCCTTCTTTAACTCTTCCAAGTAGAGTGGACAGTTTCTCTTCCAATGACAAGCTTCATTGCAGTGAAAACACATACCCTTCTTTTGAGGTTTGGGCTTGGGTTTTTTAGCCTCCTTGCCTTTGGAATAAGGTTCAACCTTCTTCTTTGGCTTGGACTTGGCTTTACCCTTCCACTTTCGTCCTTTTCCCTTGTCCTTTCATACCATAAGCACCGGGATGGATTTCTTGATACTCTGCTCAACATTTTAAAGCATCCTTAGCAGCTCGGTAAGTGTCTTATCCATACCATGCATGTTATAGTTCATGACACGCTGATCCTAACTATCTGGGAAGGACCCTAAGATAAGGTCCGCCGCAAGTTCCTTTCTGATCGACGCATCAAGTTTCTTGAGCGTATCAATATACCCCTTCATCTTGAGTACATGTGCACTTACCGAAGTGCCCTAAGCCATCCTACAAAAGGTCACTGCTTTTGTGATCATGAACCTTTCATGCCTGGCTTGTTCTTGAAACATTTCCTTAAGATGCACCATAATATCATAAGCCTCCATATTGATAAACGTCTAAATATATGTATTTTATACATATGTATTGTGTTTTATTAATGTGTTTTATTAATGAATCGATGCCCTTTGATGGTTTAATCAGGGATTTTTCTTGTTTCAGGCACAAAGAAGCTTAGGGGAGCTCGACAACGCAATTTGAGAAGAAATCGGCATGGAAAAAGGCGTTTTAGGGGCTCGAGCACTGTAGCAGTTACTGCAGCAATCACTGTAGCACTTACGGGAAAATCGGCAACCTTCCAATGGTTCTATACGGGCATGTATACGGCCCGCATACCTGGCCGCATAACCCCCCGACTGGGGCTTTTAAAAAGGAAAAAAGAAGAGAGAAGTGGGGTTGTTTTTGGGAGAAGCCTAGGGTTTTGGAGAGCTTTTCTTCCAACTTTTGATCAGGCGTTAGGGACGACGAGGGGAGCGATTCTAAGGTGGAAAACAACGGGGAGAACAAGATTTGGGCAAGATCTACTCCGAATTTCATCGATTGAGGAGGTAGAAGACAAGGGAAGCCACCCCTTGAGTGGCGTCTTCGGAAGTCACTTCTTGAGGAATTCCAAACGTCATTGGGCCTCCGGATTTTGAGGGAGTTTTTCTATGTCTTTGTTGGTTGTTTTCATGATGGACATTGTTTGTGGACTTGAGATTAACACTTAAACCCCCAAGGTCACCGGATGTGGGTGAACCTTGGGGGTGAACTTGTGTATTTTTAGATGCTTTGATTTATTTATGCTTTTGGTTGGTTTGTGAATCCTTGCTTGATGAGAGTTATTGCCTTGATATGCATGAGAATCTTGTTTATCACTTCTGTTTCTACTAGGATTGCATGAACATTGCCCTAGTTGTAGACACATTCAAGCTTTGAAGGGAAGTCGTCTAAGTATACCGTGATCATCGGGTACTTGTACCCCTCCGTTTTAGGGTTGGCTTCTTTGTGGAGTTTTAACCCTAATTTGTGAAAGCCACTACTCTCTTTGCAATCATGGAAGGATGTGGGGTGGAAGGAGTTCTTCATCCACTACTTCTATTGGATTTGGGGTCAACACCGTGACCATCGGGTTGACCTAGTTTAGGGTTTTCTATCGGTCCAAATTGCCAAAAGCATGATAACCTTAGCCTCCTTTGCACTTTAGTAGCCCCTTGGTGAGCCACATCCGTGACCATTTTTCTACCTTGATCCGATCCCGTTGTGAGTTTCCTGCTATTTTCTTATTTAGAGTTTTAAATTTCTTTGCATTAAATTGTTGCTTAAACTTAACATGATTAGTTAAACAACAAGCAAAGAGTGAGTAAAGGTAGCTCTTCGGGCCCCCTTGGGAATATGACCCCTGTGTCACGCACAGGGTATTACTTGGCGACCCGTGCACTTGCGGAGTCTGTGTGTTACGCACACGACCATGTTTTTGGCGCCATTGCCGGGGATTTTCACCGAAAGATACTTGGAAAGCTTGAGCGGGTTGATTTAACTTTTTGTTTTGTTTCGCTTTCGCCATCTTGTTTGTTTTTGTTTTTGTTGGTGTGTTAGTTTCCGTACTTGTAAATATTCACTCTTTATTATCTTTTTCAGCATGACTACTACTAATGATTGGTATGGCTACTTTTATCCACAGGAATTTTATGGTTACCATTCATATGAATCAACGGAAGTGGGAAGTGTTAATTTTGTTGATGATGAACAATGGAGGAGACGATACTTTGAGGACTAGACCAATCCTAGTCCGGAATACCATTTGCTTCCATCATTCTTTGAGAAATACATGGAGTCTAAAATAGAGAACCATACTGAGATCATACACTCACTAAGTTGCCAATTTAACCACACGAAGGTAGGGTTGAGAGACCATTCACAAGAATACATAGAGTCAACATGTTTGCGTGAAAAGGAGACAAACTATTCAGTGTAGGAACCTTCAGACATAATGGATTACCTACCTGGGGATGAGTTAAAGAAGCATGAGACCCCAATTCAATTAACAGAGGATTGTATGAGCAGTGAGAGTTCGTCAGAAGGGGAAGATGAGAAAGAGGAAAAGCATGATTTGGGAAACTATGGAAGATTGAAATCATCAATTGAGGAACCCCCAGAACTTGAATTGAAGCCACTCCCGGGACATTTGGAATACGCTTTCTTAGGTGAGAATGCCACACTCCCTGTTATCATTGCATCGGACCTAACTAGAGAACAAAAAGATAAACTCCTCGATGTTCTAGGGAAGCATAAGAAAGCAATTGCATGGAAAATCTCTGATATCTGCGGAATCAATCCATCTTTTTGCACTCACAAAATCTTGATGGAGGACAATCACAAACCCACAGCAATCCCTCAACGAAGACTCAACCCCAACATGAAAGAGGTTGTGAAGAATGAAGTTATTAAACTACTTGATGCAGGCATTATCTATCCCATCTCAGACAGTGCTTGGGTAAGGCCAGTTCAAGTGGTTCCAAAGAAGGGGGGCATGACAGTCATCATGAATGAAAAGAACGAGCTTGTCCCTACAAGAACAGTCACGGGGTGGAGGGTTTGTATTGATTATAGAAAGCTTAATGATGCCACTAGAAAAGATCATTTCCCTTTACCCTTCATAGATTAGATGCTTGAACGATTGGCAGGACACTCCTATTACTGTTTCTTGGATGGCCTCTCCGGATACTTCCAAATTCCGATTGCACCAGAAGACCAGGAGAAGACCACTTTCACTTGTCCTTATGGAACTTTTGCCTATCGCCGAATGCCCTTTGGACTCTACAACGCTCCTGCTACATTCCAAAGATGCATGCTAGCCATTTTCGAAGACATGGTTGAAGACATCATGGAAGTTTTCATGGATGACTTTTCAGTCTTTGGGGATTCGTTTGATTTGTGTCTCAAGAATTTGGAGCGAGTCCTAAGAAGATGCGAAGAAACAAATTTGGTGCTTAGTTGGGAAAAGTGCCACTTTATGGTGAAGGAGAGCATAGTACTCGGGCACAAAATTTCAAAACAAGGGATCGAAGTAGACAAGGCCAAGGTTTCTACAATTGAAAAATTACCTCCACCAACTTCAGTGAAAGCTATCAGAAGCTTCTTGGGGCATGCAGGCTTTTATAGAAGATTTTTCAAGGATTTTTCGGCAATCGCTCACCCATTGATGAGGCTTTTGGAAAAAGATGCTCCCTTTGATTTTAATGAAGACTGCATGAATGCCTTCCTTACTCTGAAAAATAAACTTGTTGAGGCACCCATAATAGTTTCCCCCGATTGGAGTATGCCCTTTGAAGTGATGTGCGATGCAAGTGATTATGCAGTAGGAGCAGTGTTGGGGCAGAGACGGGATAAGCACTTCCATCCCATTTACTACGCAAGCAAAACTTTGAACAATGCTCAGGATTCGCTGGGTGCTCCTGCTACAAGAATTTGATTTAGCGATAAAGGATAAAAAGGGAGCAGAGAATTTGGCTACAGATCACCTTTCTCGCCTAGAGGGCCCCGATGATAACACCTTGGGAAGAAAAGAAATTGATGACACATTTCCTGGGGAGTAGTTATGCAGCATTCAAGTGGTGGAAGAGGATGAGACACCATGGTTTGCTGATATCGCAAATTACCTGGCAGCAGGGGTTTTCCCAAAGTGGCTTACCCATCAACAAAGAAAGAAGTTCTTTGCCGACCTGAAGCATTATGCTTGGGAGGATCCATACTGTTCAAGACTTGTTCTGATCAAATTGTCATGAGATGTGTCTCAACAAGAGAAGGACATGACATCCTGTTGCATTGCCACTCGGGCCCAGCAGGGGGGTATTACAGTGGAAACAGGAATGCGAGGAACGTCCTTGATGCAGGATTTTATTGGCCCACGATATTCCATGACGCTCAGATGCTTGTGGAGCACTATGATAGGTGTCAACGCGTGGGTAACATATCAAAAAGAGACGAGATGCCGCAAACTTGGAATCAAGCTTGTGAAATTTTTGATGTTTGGGGGATCGACTTCATGGGACCATTTCCTAGTTCTCATGGCAATAAGTTTATTCTCGTGGCCGTAGACTATGTCTCCAAGTGGGTTGAAGCGCAAGCATTCCCAACCTGTGATGCAAGGTGGTGGTAAAATTCCTAAAATAATTGTTCACTAGATTCGGCACTCCAAGGGCGATCATCAGTGACCGAAGAACTCATTTTTGCAATTTACAATTTGAAAAAACTTTGAAACGCTATGGTGTGTCACATCGAATTTCAACCGCCTACCACCCTCAAACTAATGGCCAAGTGGAAGTGTCCAATAGGGAGTTGAAACGAATTTTGGAGAAAACTGTTAGTCATCACAGGAAAGATTGGCAGATCAACTTGACGATGCGCTCTGGGCTTATAGGACAGCGTACAAAACACCTATCAGCACCACACCATATAGATTGGTCTTTGGAAAAGCTTGTCATCTGCCTGTTGAACTGGAGCATAAGGCATATTGGGCCATTACGCATCTCAACTTCGATCATCACCTTTGTGATCACAAGAGGAAGTTTCAATTAAATAAATTAGATGAATGGAGAACCTTAGCCTTTGAAACCTCAGTGCATTACAAAGAGAAAACCAAGGAGTATCATGACCGACATATCAAGCAGGCTAAGTGCTTCCAAAAGGGAGATCAAGTGTTGTTATTCAATGCCAGGCTAAAACTTTTCCCAGGGAAGTTGAAATCGAGATGGCATGGGCCATATACTGTCACACAAGTTTTTCCCCATGGCGCAGTAGAGATAAACAACCCTGAAAATGGGACATTCAAAGTCAATGGTCATCGTCTAAAGCATTACTTCCCGAGTAACAACTCCTTGTCAAAGAATGGAGATAAGTCTCCACCATTTGCTCCACCATGCATTCGAGGTAACCAATGTCAAGCTAATGACATAAAACAAGCGCTTCTTGGGAGGCAACCCAAGTTTTTAAATTCATTGCAAGTGTGTTTTCGTATTTTCTTTGAGTGTGTGGTTTAGTTTTATTCTTTGGTGTGTTGTGTTAGTTGTGTTGTTTTTCGTATTTCTTAGTTTTTTTTGTATCATTTGCTAATGCTTGGTTGTTGTGTTCTTTGTTGTTCTTTTTAGTTTTGGTGCTTTTTGGTTGAAGGTTCTATCAATTCATGTGAGTTTTCGGCTTTGTTTCGAGTGTTTTTATGATTGTTTGAAGGAAAACTTTCATGTGTATAGCTTGATCTCTTCAAAAAAAAAACTTGAAAAAATTGAGTTTGGGAGGTTCTGGGTACCTATACGGGCTAGCATGCGCCCACATGCTACCCCGTATAGGCAACCAGAGTGCTATGCGGGCTAGCATGCGTCAGCATGCTTGCCCATATAGCCAACCCGAGCTCTATGCGGGCTAGCATGCGCCCGCATGCTTGCCCGCATAGGCTCGGCCACTAGAAAAGAAATCAGCCATTTCTTTTTCTTTCACTATTCACCCTTCTCCTCTAAAGTTTCTCTTCACTTCTCCTTCATTTTTCCACCATTTTTCTACATTTTTCATGCTTTAACTCACTCTCTTCCACCTTGCAATCAAATTTGTGAAGGTTTTTCAAGGATTTACACTTCTTTTGAGCCGATTTCTCCACTCATCCTTCTACACACACACTAGGGCAAGGTTTGTGTTTCTTACTATTTCCATGATTGTTTCTTGCTCTTTTTGACTTCAATCCTTAAGTTGATGATGGATGAATGTTTGGGAAACACTTGTTATGGATTTTAAAGCTTTGTATTCATTTTTTTGGCTACTTTTCTAAGGAGAACTTTTGCCAAAATTTTCGGAAGGTACTGTAGCACTGGGTGTTTTCCTTGCTTTTCTTCAATTTTTGAGAGTTAATGATCTTAATCCTTCATTTGATGCTTCCCCTCTCATCTTGTAGATATGCCAATCAAGAGATTATTGATAAACGCCTAAATATACGTATTTTATACGTATTCATCTCTATTACTTTATTATCTTTTTGATGAGTCGATGCCCTTTTTATAGTCTAAATCTCTTTATTTTGTGTTGCAAACCCTAAATGAGCTCAAGAATGTATTTAGAAAGAATTCGACACCAAATACGACGTTTTTGGGCTTCTTCACTGTAGCAGTACTGTAACAAAATATTGTAGCGAAATCACTGTAGCAGCCACTTCTGACACTCTAACCCATCTTTTTGATTTTGTGTTAGGATGTCAAATTCTTCTTTCAATAGTCCTTTAAAAACTTTTGAGTCCTGATAAGTGTCCAAATACACCGGTTTGTAACGGTGCATTACATGTACTTTCATGCATTATTTGAATGAAACCGGTGCCCTTTGATGTGTTTTTCGTGTTTTT
This sequence comes from Dioscorea dumetorum, assembly GCA_902712375.1. Classification (NCBI taxonomy): domain Eukaryota; kingdom Viridiplantae; phylum Streptophyta; class Magnoliopsida; order Dioscoreales; family Dioscoreaceae; genus Dioscorea; species Dioscorea dumetorum. Next base: position 5,696,690 of record CACTHL010000549.1, on the reverse strand, counting down.
CTATTTCAGGGCATCTACGAGCCATCTACGTGAGGAGGAGCATTTAGAGGATGAAAATCGAGGCCAAGGAGCGAAGAAACGAAGGTTAAACAAGCTCCGGACGTCATTCGGGCACTCCTACACGAAACGGGCCTATTCAGGCCCGTTTTCGGGCCCGTGTGCGGGCTGTGTGCGGCTCAGTGTGCGGCCGCACACCAGCCCGCACACAGGTGTGCGGCCAGGTGTGCGGGCGCACATTGGCCCGCACACAGCTCGGGTATTTAAGCCCGTTTAGGGCTTTTTCGCAAAGGATCTTGCCACCGGCGCCTCCAAGCACCCCAATGCTCAAATATTCATTGGAGGAGGTTATGTTTTGAGTGGAATCAAGTGGGAGAAGAGGAAAGAACTCATAGATCTTCATCCTAGAGCTTGCCGACGCGGATTCGGCAAGTTTATTCATCAAACCTAGTCGACACGCTCAAGAGGGAGTTCTTAGTGTTTTTGTTGATGTACTCTTTATTGTTTGAACTTTCCTTCTTATTCATGTCGAACTAGACCTCCCAAGGCCACCGGGCAACTGGTGATCCTTGGGAGGAATACTTGTATTGGATGTTGTACTTTTAATTCAATGAATGCATGGTTTGTCATTTGGTTTTATACTTTGTGTACTTAATGGTAGTGATTTGCATGAGAACTCTGCATTTCATTTTATTGATTGTGCTTGGTTGTGCGAGGTGCGCTCTTGCATTAGATCCACTTAGTATGAAGAGGGGTTCATTGTACCGGTACACCGGAGGTTCCGGGTGCCGGTAGCCTCCCGTAGGTTGTAGAGTTTATCTTAGCGAAATTTCTTATAGATAACTCCAACCAAGGCTCCTTAATCCCAATGACATCGTGTGAGTATCCTTTGGATAAAGGAACTTGTACTGGATTAGGGCTACACTACGGAGGTTCCGGGGTAGTCGACTTCCGAGCCTAGACGGACTAAAATACTATACTCGATGCATGCATTACCTGTTTTTACAACGTCCTTGCTTGTATTTCTCCCGGGGGAATCCTTGTCCTGGGGCCTTATCTTTGATACTTGCTTTCCCGCTACATGCTTATTGTTTGTTGGTGGCTTGATCATTTTTATTGCTTTATTTTCATACTTAGTTTTATTATAACAAAACCCATGTTTTGACTTGACTAAACAGCTAATCTAAGAAGAAGTAATAGTAGATCTCGGGACCCTAGGGAATACGACCCTCTTGTGCTCGCACAAGAGGTATTACTTGACGACCCGTGCACTTGCGGCCGGGGAGCCACGTGCCCGCTTTCTAGCGACGCGCGCGGCGACCATCAAGTCCGCTATTTTTGCTTTAACCCTAAGTAAGGTTTTTAAGTGAGGTTTTTAGCAAGTGGTTGATCAGGCGTCCGGAGTTAGGTTGTATATATATAAAAAAAAAAGAGTGAAAATTTGAGTCTATGTCAGTATTCCTCTACTTCTAAAAGCATGTATGCGTATATCTAGATCTGTAATCAAGTAAGTCGGGTGGCTCTTGTGCCTGGCTAGCATGTGCATCCAGCTGAAAGATTTTTGTGCAGTCTATGTTAGGCGGACTCCGTAAAAAAAAAAAAAAAACTTTTGTAACCTTTGGGCGCCTGAAACCTGTCTTATCTTCACTTGATTTTAAAGTTTCGTTTGGGGACCAAAAGATTTTTAACTGACTATTGAGAGGATTTTTGTTTGGCACTCCTAGCACTAATTTCAATTTGAGTGAGGTGATCAAACATCCTGGGTAATCCAGGGTGTGGAGGTTAAGGTGGGAGTCAACACACACACACAGGAACACTTTGGATGAAACAGAGCTAATATTACTTGGCTATACATTTAACAGCTCACTTCTTGATTTCTGTCTATTTGTGCTTGTGGAGTCCTGTACAGTTGAGCTTGAGGTCGTATATTTAGCCGTTTATCTTCTTGCCCCTGTTCTTCATCTTTGTTTGCTTGGGGACAAGCAAACGCTTAGGTGTGGGGATGTTTGATAAACGCCTAAATATACGTATTTTATACGTATTCATCTGTATTACTTTATTATCTTTTTGATGAGTCGATGCCCTTTTTATAGTCTAAATCTCTTTATTTTGTGTTGGAAACCCTAAATGAGCTCAAGAACGTATTTAGGAAGAATTCGACACCAAATACGACGTTTTTGGGCTTCTTCACTGTAGGAATACTGTAGCAGGGGTACTGTAGCAACCCGAGGTGAAAATTCCTGCAAAACTCTCTGGATGCCTCACGGGCAACCTCACGGCCGTGAGGCAGCCCGTGAGGAGTCGCGACTTTCACCCTTTTTAAAGGGTTCTAGGGCATGAAAAATGGACCTTTGCCTCTTCTTGGAGCTCCACACCCCCTCTTCCAAATCCGACTAAGAAGGAGAGCTTGGAGGGCATTTCCACGGTGGAATCGACGAGGAGAGCGCGATCTTGTGCGGGATCTACCTCTAGGGCTTCAAATCTTGAGGTTGAAGACGACGGGAAGCCACCCCTCCGAGTGGCGTTTTTGGAAGCTTCTTCGACTCTAATCTTTGGAGGGAGGTCTTTTATGTTGGGTTTAGTTATTTTCATGCTTTTATTCATGTATTTTGAGACTATGAGCAACTAAAACCCCAAGGTCACCGGATGTGGGTGAACCTTGGGGTGAACTTGTGATGTTTGGATGTTTTGGTTTAATTCATGCTTGTTAGCTTGTTTGTGATTCATGTTTGGTGTTTTTGAATGCTTGGGTATGCATGAGAACTCTGTGTATCCATACTTAGCCAATACTAGGTTGCATGACCATTGCCCTAGTATTAGACTCACCAAGCTTGGAAGGGAAATACGTACAAATACGCCGTGACCATCGGGTATTTGTACCCCTCCAATTCTAGGGTTAATTACTCATGTGTGATTCAACCTTAGTTTGAGAAAACCACCTTGCCCTTTGCAATCGTAGGAGGAATTGTACGGGTAGAGCCCGTATTCAATACTCGTACCTGATTAGGGGTCAATTGCCGTGACCATCGGGTTGACCTAATGTAGGGTTTTCTGGGTCCATCAAGCCACTTGCATGTTAATCCAACATCCTTCGCACTTTAGTAACCCCGAGGGAATCCTCATCCGTGACCATCTTCTCACCCTGATTTCCTCCCGTTTATCGCCCTTTGTATTTAGTAGTTTAATTGCTTTTGTTTTACTTCTTTATTTTCTCATTCCAAATCTCAAGTTTGATCGGCTAGACAACATCGCAAAAAGGAAGTAAGAATAGATTCTCGGGCCCTTGGGAATATGACCCACTCGTGCTTGCGCGAGTGGTTTATTACTTGACGACCCCATGCGCTTGCGGGATCACCACCAAGTTTTTGGCGCCGTTGCCGGGGACCCACGAGAAATATTTGGAAAACTTTGAGCGTGTTGATTTGGCTTTTGTTTTGCCGTTTTTGCCATTCGTGTTTATATTCCATTATTTTATTCTCTGTATTTTTGCTGTTTGTTTTTCTTCAAGTTTTGACACTCGCCTTGAATTTTCTTGCGAGGTACCTATCTTATGACACGAGCGAGTCACACAAATTTGGTTGATCCTGACGACGAGATTGAACGAACTTTGCATCAACGTTTGAGAGAAGCTACTGAAAGCTCAAGGCAACAAGAAATTCGGGTAGAATTTAGTGAGCCTACTGTCATGGCCGAGCCAAGAAGAACCCTGTCTGATTATGAAAGGCCACAATTCACCGGGGACGAGTTCAGTGTGTTGGTTCCTAGTGTGCCTGCAAATAACTTCGAAATAAAAGCAAGCACGATTGGAATGGTGCAAAATTCAGTACAGTTTGATGGTCTAGCTGATGAAGACCCGCACGCCCACTTGTCCAAGTTCCTTCAAATATGCTCAACCTTCAAGATCAATTCAGTTTCTGATGACGCAATCAGGTTGAGATTATTTCCTTTCAGTTTAAGGGGAGCGGCCTATAGATGGCTTACTTCTTTGGCTCCGGGATCGATCACTTCATGGAAGGAAATGGTGGAGAAGTTTATTGCCCGATATTTTCCACCAAGCAAGGCAGCGAGGTTGATGCAAGAAATATCAGCATTTCGACAAGGAGATTCTGAGACCCTATTTGAAGGTCATAAAAGATTTAAGGATCTTCTAAGAAGATGTCCTCATCATGGGTTCCCTGCTTGGATGAGGGTGCAAACATTCTGTAATATACTGAATTATGCTACAAGGCAGCTCATTGATGCAGCGACAGGAGGATCTTTGAGTAACAAACTCTCGGAAGAGGCTGAAGCATTGATTGAAAACATGGCTAGTAATGAATGCCACTGGAGCACTAGGCAGAAGCCAATTAGAGCAGCCGGACTGTATGAAGTGAATGAGACTACTGCCTTGGCGGCAAGAGTTAAAGCCCTGAACAAGAATGTTATTGATAACAACGCTAAGGTTGAAGCTTTGACTCAGAAACTTGATCAATTCATGTTGGGTTCCAGTTCAAGCTCAAAGGCAGTGATGTCATGTGAAACATGTGGTGCTGGGCATGCAACAAACCAATGCCCTATTCTTGTTACTCCCTCCGCACAAATGGAGTCAGTTGACTATGTCAGTGGAGGTCAGAGGGGACCGGGTAATCAATATGGCAATACATATAACCCGGGGTGGAAAAACAATTCAAACTTCTCTTGGAACCAAGGCCAATCACAACAAAGGCCACCTCCACCTCAAGGTCCTCCTTATCAACCTCCTCAACAACAAGAAAGAAAATACACAACTGAAGACGTCCTAGCGAGATTCATGATTAATACTGAATCCAGATTTGTTGCTCAAGATAAAAGGTTTGATGAAATCGGTACTGTGCTGAGAAATGTTCAAGCGTCTATTCAGTCCCTGGAAAATCAAGTTGGGCAACTCGCTAGAGCACAAGCAGAACGTCTCTCGGGTAGTTTACCAAGTAACACCGAAAGTAACCTGAGGGAACATTTAAAAGCTGTGACACTGAGGAGTGGGAAACAGTTGGAAGCAAGGGCCGAGGAGAGCCCAAGTGCTTCCAATGACAGGGTAGCTATTCGGGAAGACCCTAATGTGATTAAAAAAAGAAGTGAAGAAAAAGGGAAGAAACTTGATGATGATACTTCAAAATCGCCCACTCATAAAAGCCCCGAATACAAACCTGTGGTGCCATATCCCTCAAGGCTCAAGCAAGACAAGGATGAAGCCCAATTTACAAAGTTCCTCCACATGTTCAAGCAGCTTCATATTAACATCCCCTTGGTCGAAGCTCTATCTCAAATGCCCAAGTATGCGAAATTCATGAAAGACCTTCTTACTAACAAGAGGAAATTAGAAGACTTGGGCACTGTAACTCTATCGGGGATTTGTTCTGCTGTAATCCAAAAGAAGCTACCGAAGAAACTGACTGATGCGGGCAGCTTTATTATCCCTTGTGTACTTGGAGAAGGGATGGAAGAAAGTGCTTTAGCTGACTCGGGGGCAAGTATTAACGTGATGCCTTATAAATTATTTGTGAAGCTAGGGCTAGAGGAATTGAGACCTACAAGGATGACCTTACAGCTCGCAGACCGCTCAGTGAGAAAACTTAGAGGAGTTGTCGAGGATGTTCTTGTGAGAGTTGATAAACTCATCATCCCGGTGGATTTTGTGATACTAGATGTGGATGATGATGTAGAGGTCCCGTTGATCCTTGGCCGCCCTTTCCTCAACACCGCAGGAGCCCTAATTGATGTTAAGGGAGGGAAGATGACATTGCGAGTGGGGGATGAACAAGTTGTTTTCACTCTTCCAGAGGCTATGAAGCACACACTAGACCATGATGATACTTTATATTTCACGGATATAACTGACGTAATAATTTCTGATTGTGTGCAGGAAGTCCTCGCTGTGAACCCCTTAAATGAGTACCTAGAAGGAATCGAGGATGAAGAACCGGAAGTAAAGGACCCCTCGCCTCCGCCAACACCACATGTAGCCCAGGTGGAAGTTACATCACCTCCATATCATAAGAAAAGGGAACTTTAAAGAAGGCATGGCGAAAGGTGAATGCAAAAATGAAGAGAAGCATGAGTATCTCCTCATTACCACCGAGTGAGGGTAGACCGCCTTTATTTTGATAATCAAGGTAAATTTTGCATCTTCTCTTGTCTTTCCATGAACATTCCAGGTCACAACATCGCGTCAAAAAATGGAGGTAATTCTCCACCCTTTGTCCCACCCTGATTCGAGGTAAGAAGAGTCGAGCTAACGACTTTAAACAAGCGCTCCTTGGGAGGCAACCCAAGCTCTTAAATTTGTTGCATTTCTTCTTTCTTGTTGTTTGTTTGCTTAGTGTGTTCTTTTTCCGTATTTTTGGTGTGTTAGTTTTCAAGTTGCTTTTCTTGTTGTGGTGGTTTTGTTCATCATTTTTGTCCAATTCTCTTTGCATGATCTTGAGTTTCCTTGAGTGATTTGTAAATTAGATGCCATGAAAATCATGTTTTGAGTGTTTCCATGCTTTATTTGTCATTGTTTTAAACATTTTTGAGGGTTTGGAAGAGGTTAAGTTGAAGAAAATTCAGATTTTAGCCGTTTTTGGCCCGTGAACTCGCCCCTGAAGAATTCAGGGAAAGCTCACGGGTGAGCTCACGGGCGTGAGCTCACCCGTGAGCCATCCAGGGATTTCTCACGGGTGGGCTCACGGCCGTGAGCCCACCCGTGAGGCTTCACGGGTTGGGGTTTAAAGAGGCCCTTTTCAAGCCTCTCTTGTTCATTCTTCTTCTCCAAAACTTTCTCTCATTTCTCCCTCCATTCTCCACCGATTTTCTTCATTTTTGTTGCTATAAATCCCTCTCCTCCTCCCCTCAACTAATTTGGTGAAGAGATTTTAAAGAAAAAACACTCCTTTGGCCGGATTTTGCAAAGGGATTGCTCCACATATCCTAGGGTTAGGTAAAGGCTCTTTCTCTCAAGGGCTTGATTTCTTTTGGGTTTGTGGGGTGTTTATTGCTTGGATCTTGCTCTCCTTTGTTGCAAGAGTATCTTAAGTATGATTTGCCATGGTTGTAAAAATTTTTGGCTACTTTTTCAAGCAAAACTCTTGCAAAAGTTTCTCGGATTTACTGTAGCACTGAGCATTTTCCATGAAATCTTCATTATTTTGCTATTGCTTTTCTTGTAATTAGTTGAATTGATGATCCTTTGGTTTTGTAGGATGCCGATAAAGAAAGTAACACACAAGAGAGCCCGAAATCACCGTACTCCACCCCGCGACGAACCAAAGTTTAAAAATGAATATCACGAATCTCGTTTCGCACTTCTTTCACAAAAGGGCTTCGGCATCATTTGAAGGATAGTTTGGGATGTGCTCAAGCCCTAGGCCCCAGGACACTACCACCACTCTGTTTTTTGTTCTTTGCTTTGAGCCTGCTTGTTTTCATTTTCTTTTGCCGTCTGTTGTACTTTTAAGTTAGTCAGGGCTCTTGCTCTGCTAAACTTTAAGTTGGTTTGTTTGTGAACTATTTTTGTACGCGCTCTTCCTTTATAATTTTTGCCTCTGGAGTTGTGATCAGCTTTTGCTGTGATTTCAGGATGATGATACAGCTGTTCCACACTTCAGGCCCTCACCACATAGTTTACCCCAAGTCCACACACACATGTTTGACACTTCATCGACGGATTGGGGAAGTTTCTTACTCCATCTTTAAATTTTTGTTCTGTATTTATTTCCCACCCTGTGCAGCTGACTTATGTACATTGGGGACAATGTACAGCTTTAGGTGTGGGGATGGAGTATTTTATTTTAATGCATGCTTGACTCACCTATGATAGCTATGATTTTATTGTTAAGGACTTCCTAGCTTGGTAGAATGATAGTAGTGAGTTGTACTTTACATGTTCTTGAATGTAGTTCTGTTTCATCTTTAGTGTACATTGATACCTGCTCACTCTAACTTCCACTTCTGACACTCTAACCCATCTTTTTGATTTTGTGTTAGGATGTCAAATTCTTCTTTCAATAGTCCTTTAAAAACTTTTGAGTCCCCTATTTTTGCTTTAACCCTAAGTAAGGTTTTTAAGTGAGGTTTTTAGCAGGTGGTTGATCAGGCGTCCGGAGTTAGGTTGTATATATATATAAAAAAAAAGAGTGAAAAATTGAGTCTATGTCAGTATTCCTCTGCTTCTAAAAGCATGAATGCGTATATCTAGATCTGTAATCAAGTAAGTCGGGTGGCTCTTGTGCCTGGCCAGCATGTGCATCCAGCTGAAAGATTTTTGTGCAGTCTACGTTAGGCGGACTCCGTAAAAAAAAAAAAAAAAAAAAAAAACTTTTGTAACCTTTGGGCGCCTGAAACCTGTCTTATCTTCACTTGATGTTAAAGTTTCGTTTGGGGACATTATATATGTAAAATGCACTCATCATAGGCTCACACATAAACATCAATATGATAACATATATCTCATCAAGATTATAGAACATAGGACTATTGAGACACGCTGGATAAATTCTACAAGAAATCAAGTTTTGAATTGCACCAAGGTAGTAAACCCGGGGCCCATCTCTTTTATTGAGCAACCCAGAATTATCTTCTCCTATGATTCTCCTTCTCCTACTTCCTTCTTTCCTAAGTTTAGAGCCCTTAATCTCATTTTTGATTGACTAGATATTAAGCAGCGAAAGAGTGTTCAGAGATACACCAGTCCCTGTGAATTCGACTATCCAACCCTTCGGGTACATTGTACTACTTATACAACTCGTGCACTTGCGGCTATGCAAGGGACGTATCAAGTTTTTGGCGCTGTTGCCGGGGACTGGCAACTTTTGAGAAATCTCTTAGTCTTAGTAATCCAGTCCAATTTGCATCAATACATTTCGATTTAATGTAGAATTTTACCTCTTTAGTTTTTTCGACATGATCCAATTTTCATTAATTTGTTCGAACTTGATGTAGTGGGTTATTTTCAGTATGTTTTTTGGACGTATTAGAGTTTGGGTTTTTTTTACTATGTTGTGTTGTCAATAATTTTTTTTATTAGTTACTTATTTAATTACTTGTTTAAATCCATTAGGATACACCAAAATATTTTTCCCGAAAGCTATTCATGGCTAACCAAATGATACATGCGCAACAATGACAAACAACATCACAAGCACAACATAATAAATAAATGGAATAGTAAGTTCAAATTTATTGTCTTCTCATGGCAGTCATTCTTATTGTCCACTTAACAAAATTAACTAAAAATGATGTACACACACACTCATTGGTCTTGAATAGGGTTTTTTCTTTGGTTTTTATTGTCTGAAATTTTTACTACTCTAGCACTGTTGATTGATGTTTTTGAACTCACCATTTCATTGCTTTATTTTCTTTTTGCTTGAGAACAAGCAAAAGCTTAAGTGTGGGGGGATTTGATAAGTGCTTGAATGAATGTATTTGACAATTATTATTAATAGCACTTTCCATGTAATTATTGCATACATAATTGAATTTGATGCTTAATTCGCTTCTATTTCGTATTCAGGTTACAATGAAGGCATATAGATTAAGAGGAACAAGTTTGAAGTGATTTAAGCTAATTTTGGAAGAAAAACAATGTTTTCCGAGGGACTTACAGGTGTTCTTACGGGCGTTACTGCAGTAGCGTTACTGTAGCAGATTATTGTTCACAATCACTATTACGGGTACTATTACGGGAATGTTATGGGCTTAAGGTCCAACCCGAGAGGCTTATGGGCACTATTACGCCCGTAAGGAGCAATGTAGCAGTTACTGTCCATAACACTGTAGCAAGTCACTATTCATGGACTTTTACGGGTGTAACGGGGAGGTTACGAGCACCCTTACGGCCGTAAGTATCGGGCCATAAGGCTTGTTACAGTGGTAAGCACCACTGATTTTTGAGTTATAAAAGCCAAAAACTAAGGCTTTTGAGGGGACTTCTTCTCCAGTTTCAAGCCGTATTTTGGGCGGCAATTTAGAGGGCTTCCCAACAGATATGCTCTGGTGGAAGAGAAGAGCAGTGATGAGAGTTGCAAGATCAAGGGCATCGTTGCGATCAAGGAACATTACTCCATCAACGTCGAGGGGAATTTCACATTGATTCATCTTTTCTCGGTTCTTGAGGGAGTGTTGCTATTAATTTGCACATTATGACTATGATTGTGTTTAATTGCTCAATTATTTTGTACTTCATGATGAACTAAAGCCGCATTGTTAGCTTGGACTTGAAACCTAGGGAGTTTGTAATAGATTCTATCTTGCTTCTTATTATTAATTTTTTATGAAGTTTGATTATTGAAATGCATGGGTAGTTTGATTCAATTCTTATTGTATGTTGCGTGGCTATTGACGTGAGGTGAAAACCTGCTAGTTATCGAAACTAGCGTGCGGTGAAAACCCATTAGTTCTTAAGAACTAGCGTGCGGTGAAAACCCGTTAATACGTCACATTTCTAGTCAGCTTCCATTTATTCAAGTGAGAAGTATATATAGGATTTTGTGCCTCATTGTTAAAACCCTAATGGATTATTGTCCAAGTACTCGCATTATTCTCAATAGTTGCTAATCTTTCTTTTCATCTTGCACTCTCTTTTTAATCTATTAGGCTTTAGTTAATCTATTTCTCGATCATTCTAATCATTCTAGATCTCATCTTCTAAAGTTAGTACTAGTATTCTTGCTCCCTGTGGTTCGACAACCCGATCCTTCACCGGGTCCACTTTATTACTTGATGACCCGTGCACTTGCGGTGACGCAAAGGGCGTGTCAGTCATGAATAGTGATTTGCTACAGCACTACTACATTATTGCTACAGTGATGTTTCCCGAAATCTTTCTTAGAGTTCACACGGTCGGGCACATGCCTGTATGGTAGTGTGTGGCTTTCTGTCCTTTGAAATCCTCAAAAACCTTCTTCAATTTGAGTGTGTAAGGCAGGACATGGACGTACTACTACCTTTGTGCCCTTCCGGGTCATCTAATGACTTGGAAACCTCCTAAAGTTGACAACACCTCCATGTATATAAGCACAGCTCCTATCTTGGTCTTGAAACATGCCATCATGCCTTATCTTTGTTTCTTTCTCGTACTTCACATCTCCATGGCCCTGTTTGCACACAAAAACACAAAATACACTTTATTAGAGATAAAAGTTGATAAAAATGATACTCGATGCATATAAAATAAAATTATAAAATATGTATAAACAAGCATTTATCAGTACTCATCATAGCCATGTAAATAATTACCTGAACTGCAACAAACAAAAGTGGGCGAACAGCAGAAAATAGTTAGTTAATAACACAAGCATGACCATTCCTAGTTATGTCCTAGGAATGTTTCTTAGTTGTGGAAGTTCGACTCTCTTTACTTCTCTTATGCTTTGTTTCTTGTGTAGAAGTTGTGTGTTTAGGTTTTCGTCGAGTTTTATTTTTGTTGGGATCTTAGTTAAGGTCTTTTTGAGAGATTAAAAGATGGGGGAAAGTGTTTTAAAAGGTGTAAGCAAGGAAGGGACCTTGCGGGCACTCGCAAGGAGCCAAAAAAAGGGTCTTGCGGCCTCCCATGCGCCCGCATGGGAGCCCGCAAGAACCACCGACCAGAAGACCATGCGGGCTCCCATGCGGGCGCATGGGAGGCCGCATGGCTTCCAGGTTGAGGCCTCACGGCCTCCATTGCGCCCGCAAGGGAGCCCGCGAGCCCTTCCGCGCTTTAGGTCTTTAAATACTCGATCTAAAACTCAAAGGGCCTTGGTAAGACCCCATTTCCCTCTCTTTTTCTCCCCATCTTGAATCCACATTCTCCCCTCTATTAGACCTTCATTCTTGAGCTCCAAGAAAGAAGAAAGGTGTTGATCTCCTCTAGATCTAGCAAGGTTTAAGGTGGGTTTTCTTCTCTTCTTCAATTTCTTGTTATTTTATTCAATTCTCTATAGATCCATGAAAAATTAGAGTGGATCTAGTATGGATTTAATGTTTAATTGGTTTTAAGCCATAGATCTAATATTTGGATGGTGTAGAAGTCTTGATCTTATGTTTTGGTGAAGAATGAAGGAGATCCTTTATCTCTATGCCCTTGATTCTTTTAAATCCGAACCCAATTAGGATTTTCTTTGTTTTATTGTGATCTTGAGGATTTGAGGATACCATTATTATTAATTCTTGAATCTAGAATATATAGTGAACCATAGAAGCCATGAGATCTAAATTTGGATCATTCCTTCCTCTTTTGTTTATTGTTTGGGTTATGTGATTGATTTTTGTTTTTCTTGGATGGTTAATGGCTTCAAGGAGGTGAATCTAAAGGCAAGGGTAAAGATCAAGTAGGCGAATGATCCAAGAAGTTCGATCTCGCCAAGTTTCTGAGTGGGAAATTGATTAATTCATGAGCTATTATCATGCTTGTTTGAATACCTAATTATATACATTCTTGAATGGTGAATTTCATGTTTCAAAGGTTTCTTGAGATGTTTTCATGAAACTTTGAATAATGATGATTTATGTTTCAGTTTATTTCTTGATTGAAAACATTGATCATTTATACTTCTTGATTTATGATCCGATGTACTTTTGATTAAGGTTGTTGATCATTTATACTTCGTGGTTTATGATTTGATATACTTTTCGATTATGATCAATGATCTTTTATTATTTTTAAGGGATGGAATCCCTATATTTGGAAATACATATTTTCAAGGTATTGGCAAAATGGTTAATGTTCTTGACATAAGGACCCAAGAAAGGGCCTAAGTGAATCAAAATGTATTTCTTGATAATAAAACTCTGTTTGACATGTTATTCTTTACGATGATATCGTATTTGAAATGAATTTTCGAAACAATACTCTTGTGATGATATTCTTGATAAAAATAACATTATCGACGACGCTTTCATACGAATTTTTACTCTTGGATTAAGAGTTACATCTTATGTGAATTTATGATCTCTTGAGGAGATATGTCGTTTTAAGTTGATACATCGTTGATGAGCCTATGGGCGGGATGGATATCCCAAATGTTGATGGTGAAGGGGAAGGATCCCCGGTATTTTTTGCAGAAGCGAGTCTCCACGGACCGACCTAGTGATGAGTGCATTTCATATATATATATTTTATACTTTACCCTAATCATTATTGAGTCTTTGGGCTTTAATTCTCCAAGTGCAGTGCTAGTTGAGGTATTCTTAGGTTTTTATGCAGATATCAAAGTCCTGAAGCAAGAAGAATTGTTTTGGATTGATTTTAGAAGCTAAAGGACTTAGAAGAAATCTCATCATGCTCAACACGGCTTGAGCACGCCCGTGTTGTACCCCGTGCAGATTGTAAGAGAATTCAGCCAAAGTCAGTACAGTTTGAGTTCGCTGAGCACGGTCGTGCAAACCCTCAGCACGGCCTAAGCACGGCCGTGCTGTACCTCGTGCAGATTACAGGAATGCGAGTTTCTGGTGTTTTATTTGGTCGTAATCTGCACGGCTTCAACACGCCCGTGCTCACATCGGGAAAACATTAAAACCCTAGAAACTTAGTTTCAAAGGGGACGTTTTAGTCGGCGAACGAAGGGAGGAAAGAGGAGAGAGCTTTGGGGGTTCATCCTCCTCTTCATCAAGGGAATGTCACACCTATGGTAGGCCGATCGGGAGGAGATTTTACAACATTGTAGATCCTCGGACAACCACAAGGATGCAAGAAATTAGGGAGTTTTTAACTTCTTGTATTTCAATTTCTTTGGCATTGTACTTGTTGTTTATTGTCATGAGGGGCTAAACTCTTAAGGGAGCCCCGGGGTTGTTTGTATGACGTTATAGCTTGAACTCTTTATCTTTACTTGCAGCATTTATGAGTGTCTTGTTCCTTACAATAAATCTGAGTTATTGGTTATCTTGTGTGTTGTTTAGTGCTTGAATGCTTGGAAGTTAGGTTTTCTTATCTAGGTTTGTGAATCATGATTGATAGTTGCAAGCAGTAAGATTTCAACTTTGAGCCCGGTAGCGCTGGAAGCAACACCCTTATAGCATAACTAGGTTTAGAACTGAAGATATCTCTGACAAATACTGAGAAAGACCGAGTTAGTGAACGTCAGAAGTCCAACCCCGGGGCCCCATCTCCTCCATCGAGTTAATCCTTACATTCCCCTTTGTGCAATTATCTCCCTCAATCTCCTTAATTGCAACCTAGAGTCACAATCCATCCTTCTTTGTTTGGTTAGATATTAAGCACCCCGTTAATATTACAAGCTACACCAGTCCCTGTGGATTCGACTACCCGACCCTACGGGTACTCTTTACAACTTATACGACCCGTGCACTTGCGGATACGTAAGGGGCGTATCACCTAGTTGGGGTGGCGTGGAGTTCTCGGCTGACTCGCTCATTCAGGAGGCGCGTAGAGATCCTGAAGAGCCGTGTTGGGTTCTCGGTGTCACCTCCCGGGATTCCCAATGGCCAACGCCAAGATACGCTCATCTTGGTGGCTCCTGAATTAACCGCGGCCGCGGATTAGTGATGGAGGGTTTTCATAGGCTGGTGATACTAGCGATACGGGATTTATTGTGATTATCTTATAAGTCCCTAGGTCCTTGAGTAAGAAAAGAGTGTTTTCGGAATTTGGATTTCATGATACAAAATTTACGACATTGATTACTTTCTGAAACCGTGAAAAGTTGAGCATTTCAAAGAGAGTATTTTTAACTTAAATTTTCATACTTGAATCTCTTTATAAATGATTTTTAGAGTTTTATTGATGCCTTTCTTTGAGAAAGTTGGAAAGCTCCTTATATCGAAATGTGTGTTTAAAGTATTTTGTAAATTGTTGATTATTAAAGATATACTTTTATTTTCGGCATATCATTTTGTTACACTTGTATGAGTTATAGCTCCATGTCCAGCCCCTCATTGAGTAACTTAGTTACTCACCCATTCATCTTCTCTTCATTACAGGTGTTAGCACAGCAGCAGGCCGTGAGACGAGATAGTGCTTGGCAAAGCTATTCCTGCATTTACCTTTGAGTAGTGTATGATTCATAAACATTGTTATCATGCATAAGATGGACCCACTAGGACCTATGTTTTCGTATTTCCTTTTTGGTCTTGATAAATCTTGATTAGTTCAGTCAGAATCTTAGGTTGTATGAACTTTACACCCAGTGTTTGGGGAAGACTATGATTGTGTTCATGATCGTGGATGTTGTGATTTGCAGGGACATATATCTGGTATGAGTGTGTTGATCTTGTATAGGGTTGTGAATACCTTCAGATTTAGAATATTCTTGTTGTGATATTGGTATGGTACAGATAACAGGTTAGCCTTACGGCGATCTAGGGTTGAGGCAGGTGTCTGACTTCTCCTGGGTTGTCTTGGCGGTATTGTCATGGACCGTCACCTGCGGGTCGGGGCGTAACACTACTTTAGTCGTATCAGAGCCCAGGTTATCATGATTGGGTCAGTATATGGTTTCATGATTGGGTTGGTATGAGATTTCATGATTTGGTCAGTATAAGGTTTCAGGATTGGGTCAGTAACTAGTTTAGAGTTTAGAAATGGATTTTGTTAATATAATCTTGATTTAAAGTCAGTCTTCTGATTGGGACAGAAAGTTGACCTTCTGTTATTTACCGCTGTCTTCTGATTGGATCGGAAAGTGAACTTTTGTTTTCTGCATCTGTCCCCTGATTTGGTCGAAAAGATGATCTTTTGATTTTTGTATCTAGTGGATCCAAATAGAGTCTGACTTATTGCATTTGATGCATATAGAACCATTCCTAAGAGTTGTCTTATGTGCCTGTCTCAGTTTAAAATGCCAGCACTGCGCTCACGCGCTCGCCAAGGGAGAGCTACTTCCCCTGCTGATGTTACACCAAGAGTTTTGAGAGGTGGAAGGCAAGGAGAACCAACTCTTCCCCCATCTCCATCACCTCCTGGGTAGGACGGTAGTTCAGGGCACGATCCTGAGGTGGCAGCTCTGTTCATGCTCCAGAGGTTCGGGGTACTGGTCCAACTCCTGAGGCACTTGAAGCTTTTAGGGCTCACTGGACTACCAAGGGAAGGCAGCCTACCTATCAGGAGTACCAGGACTTTCTGGAGCATTGGAGGGCGTTTGGGGGTCAGGCTCAAGCAGACCCAAGGCCTACCCCAGCACCTCCAATACCAGTAGTTCAACATGCGCCAATAGAGATCAGTGAATCTAGTCAAGCCTTGGCTTTGTCTAAACTTCTGAAGGGAGCCCGACAGCTTGGTTGTGGTTCTTTTGATGGCACAAGCGATGCCATGATTGCTAAGGAGTTGGTCAAGAGGGTAGTTGCTACTTTTGATGACATGAGTTTAGGTGTTGAGATGAGACTCAGGGTGGCAACCAGACTACTAGAGAGTCGAGCTCGAATTTCGTTGGAGAGTCTGAAGAGCCGATCCTTTGGGCAGGTTTCTTGGTCTGATTTCCTGAGAGAGTTTGATGAGGAGTACTATACCCGATTCCATCGGGATCAGAAGAGGCTTGAGTTTATGAGGCTTGTTCAGGGAGGTAAGACAGTGACAGAGTATGAGATGGAGCTGAAGGATTTGGCTAGTTTCATTCCAAAGTTGGCACCTACTGAGGAGGTTCTTTGTTCCAAATTTGAAGTTGGGTTGAATCTGGTCATTAGGGAAAGGATGGTGGTCTCCAGTAAGCAGAGTTTCCAGGAATTAGTGCAGTCGGCTTTGAGGGCAGAGTAGCTTGTTAGAGAATGCAAGAGAGTTCGGGAGAGCATTGCTAAGAGAAGGAGTTTGGCGTCGGGACAGCCCTTAAAGAAGAGTAGAAGTGAAGGTTCTTTTAGAGGCACTTTCGTGTCAGGCCCTGCTAGACCTCCACCATCTCAGAGTGGTTACCAGCAGAGACATTCTCGTGCTGACAGTGCTCCCAGTGTTAGAGGTCCGAATTTTGGTGCCAAGTGTAGGAATTGCGGGAAGTCGCATAGAGGGCAGTGTCATTTACCCCGCAAGTGCTTTCAGTGTGGTCAGACTAGACACTTGAGATCTGCTTGTACAGAGCTAGGACATGGTGGTTTTGCTGCATCAGTTCATGGTCGTCCTTTTCAGTCCTGGGGTTCTTAGCCGGTAGTTCCATTCCAGCTATTGCCAAGTCTGGAGCTGGTAGTAGTGTCCCTCAGCCAGGTTCTCAGCGACCTCAGGCTAAATCCCAGACCCAAGTTTTTGCCATGACTGAGGAAGAGGCCGAGTGTAGGCCTAACGTGATCACAGGTATACTTTCTATCTTTCAGCATGACGCTTATGTTTTAATTGATTCTGAGTCAGAACGTTATTTTGTTAGCACTGTTTTTGCATGCCATGCCGATAGTCCCCCTTCCTGCTTAGGATGTGAATTGGTGATTCAAACTCCTCTTGGTGAGGAGGTAGTTCGGAGTTTGGTGTTCAGAGAATGCCCTGTGATAGTTTGTGGAGAGGTGTTGGAGGAAGATTTGATTCCTTTAGAAATGAAGGATTTTGATGCCATTCTTGGTATGGATTGGTTGGATAGGCATCATGCTTCCATTGATTGTTTAAAAAAGGAAGTAACTTTTCCTAGGTCCTCAGGACCTGCAGTAGCGTTGAAGGGGAAGAGAAGGACTTTACCTTCATGTTTGATTTCGTCCTTGGAAGCTAGAAGATTGGTGAGTAAGGGTTGTTCTGTGTTTTTGGCTCATGTGGTGGACACAAGAGTTAAGGAGCCAGAGTTGGAAGAGATGGCCGTGGTGAGGGAGTTTCCAGATGTTTTTCCTGAAGAACTACCAGGTTTACCCCCAGACAGAGACATGGAGTTTGTTATAGATTTGTTGCCTGGTAAATTTCTATACCACCTTGCAGGATGGCGCCTGCGGAGTTAAAGGAGTTGAAAACTCAGTTGCAAGATCTGGTAGACAAGGGTTTTATACGACAAAGTATATCACCTTGGGGTGCGCCTGTTCTTTTTGTGAAGAAGAATGATGGATCTTTGAGGTTGTGTATTGAATATCGACAACTGAACAAGGTGACAATTAAGAACAAGTACCCATTGACAAGGATTGATGATTTGTTTGATCAATTAAAAGGGGCAAATGTGTTCTCCAAGATTGATTTGAGGTCTGGGTATCATCAGTTGAAGATTAGGTCAGAAGATGGACCAAAGATGGCATTTCGAACACGTTATGGACATTATGAGTTTTTGGTGAGGCCATTTGGTTTGACTAATGCTCCTGCAGCTTTTATAGATTTGATGAACAGGGTGTTTAGGCGTTATCTGGACAAGTTTGTCATTGTGTTTATTGATGATATTTTGGTTTACTCACCTTCTAATGAGGAGCATGCCCAACATTTGAGGATTGTATTGCAAACTCTTCGGGAGAGACGGCTGTTTGCTAAGTTTGCTAAGTGTGAGTTTTGGCTTTATGAAGTGTGATTCCTTGGGCATGTGGTGTCAGGAGAAGGGATCTCTGTGGATCTAAAGAAGGTGGAAGTCATGTTACTGAAGTCCGAAGTTTTCTTGGACTTGCGGGCTATTATAGGAGGTTTGTAGAAGGGTTTTCTGCGATTGAATTACCTTTGTCGAAGTTAACTCGTAAGGAAGTGAAGTTCTCTTGGAATGATGAGTGTGAGAAGAGTTTTCAGACTTTGAAGTATCGATTGACATCAGCTCCTGTGCTTACTTTGCCAGAAAATGAGAAAGAGTTTGTGGTGTTCAGTGATGCCTCTCGGCAGGGTTTAGGTTGTGTATTGATGCAAGAAGGAAAGGTAAACTGCCTATGCTTCTAGACAGTTGAAACAACATGAGTTGAATTATCCTACTCATGATTTGGAGTTAGCTGCGGTAGTGTTTGCTTTGAAGATTTGGAGGCATTATCTTTATGGGGACAGATGTCGAATTTTCACAGACCATAAAAGTTTGAAGTATCTTTTCACTCAGAAGGACTTGAATTTGAGATAGAGGCGATGGTTGGAATTGATAAAAGATTATGATTTGATAATTTATTATCACCAAGGAAAGGCCAATGTGGTAGCTGATGCTTTAAGTAGAAAATATACTTCGGTGGCTGCTTTGAGGATGTCCTATTTGCACATTTTGTCAGCAATGAAAAGCTTGAGGTTAGAGCTTGAGACTGAGGATAGTGGAGCCTTAGTGGCCAGTTTTGTGGTGAGACCTTCGCTGTTGGAACGTATTAAGGAGCTTCAGAGTGTTAATGAAGAGTTTGTGCAAGAAGTGAAGAAGTTGCAGGCCAGTGAGACTAGTGGGTTCAGATTAAGAGATGATGGGATCTTGGAGTTTCGAGAACGTGTTTGTGTTCCAAGAGATTCTGAGCAGAGGAAAGCTATTTTGGAGGAAGCTCATTCTTCAGCTTATGCGGTTCATCCTGGGCAGAACACCAAAGGCCATCTGGGTTCTTACAACCTCTTCTTATACCAGAATGGAAGTGGGATCAAGTAACGATGGATTTTGTGGTTGGTTTACCGCGAACGCCTCGAGGTTGTGATGCAGTGTGGGCGATTGTGGATAGACTTACAAAGTCGGCACATTTCTTAGCAATGCATACTAAGTACTATTTGGAGAAATTGGCAAAGTTGTACATTGATGAGATAGTAAGGTTGTATGGGGTGCCAACTTTGATAGTTTCAGATCGAGACCCCAGATTTACTTCCCGTTTTTGGCCTAGATTTCAGGATGCCTTGGGCACGACTTTGAAGTTCAGTACTGCTTATCATCCTCAAATAGATGGTCAGTCTGAGAGGACTATTCAGACCCTCGAGGACATGTTGAGAGCTTTTGTGATAGATTTCCAAGGGAGTTGGGAGCAACATTTGGCATTATCCTTGGAAAGGAGTAATTCGGTTTCGTGAAAGGGGAAAGTTGAATCCCCGATATATAGGTCCATTTGTGATACGAGAGAGGTTAGACCGGTGGCTTATCGATTAGAATTACCGCCTGAGTTGGAGAATATTCATAATGTATTCCATGTTTCTATGTTAAAAAAGTACTTTTCAGATCCTTCTCATTGTCTTGAAGCTCCGTTAGTAGAGTTGAGAGAAGATTTGAAATTTGAAGTGCAACCGGTAAAGATCCTTGACTCTCAAGTGAAAACCCTTCGGAGAAAGATCATTCCTATGGTTAAAGTGCTTTGGAGAAATGATGTGGTAGAAGAGGTAACTTGGGAACCCGAAGAAGTGATGAAGAGCAAGTATCCCCTTCTGTTTGAATCTTGAGGTATGCCAAAAATTTCGAGGCCAAAATTTCTTTAAGGGGTAGGTTGTCGAAGTTCGACTCTCTTTACTTCTCTTATGCTTTGTTTCTTGTGTAGAAGTTGTGTGTTTAGGTTTTCGTTGAGTTTTATTTTTGTTGGGATCTTAGTTAAGGTCTTTTTGAGATGTTAAAAGAGGGGGGAAAAGTGTTTTAAAAGGTGTAAGCAAGGAAGGGACCTTGCGGGCACTTAGTATGCCCGCAAGGGGCCAAAAAAGGGCCCTTGCGGCCTCCCATGCGCCCGCATGGGAGCCCGCAAGGACCACCGGCCAGAAGACGCCCGCAAGGGAGCCCGAGAGCCCTACCGCACTTTGGGTCTTTAAATACTCGATTGAAAACTCAAAGGGCCTTGATAGGGCCCCATTTCCCTCTCTTTTTCTCCCCATCTTGAATCCTCATTCTCCCCTCTATTAAACCTTCATTCTTTAGCTCCAAGAAAGAAGAAAGGTGTTGAGCTCCCCCTCTCCTCCATTGGTGATGATTCTCCTCTAGATCTAGCAAGGTTTAAGGTGGGTTTTCTTCTCTTCTTCAATTTCGTGTTATTTTATTCAATTCTCTATAGATCCATGTAGAATTAGAGTGGATCTGGTATGGATTTAATGTTTAATTGGTTTTAAGCCATAGATCTAATGTTTGGATGGTGCAGGAGTCTTGATATCATGTTTTGGTGAAGAATGAAGGAGATCCTTCATCTCTATACCCTTGATTCTTTTAAATCCGAACCCAATTAGGATTTTCTTTGTTGTATTGTGATCTTGAGGATTTGAGGATACCATTATTATTAATTTTTGAATCTAGAATATCTAGTGAACCTTAGAAGCCATGAGATCTAAATTTGGATCATTCCTTCCTCTTTTGTTTATTGTTTGGGTTATGTGATTGATTTTTGTTTTTCTTGAATGGTTAATGGCTTCAAGGAGGTGAATCTAAAGGCAAGGGTAAAGATCAAGTAGGCGAATGATCCAAGAAGTTCGATCTCGCCAAGTTTCTGAGTGGGAAATTGATTAATTTATGAGCTATGATCATGCTTGTTTGAATACCTAATTATATTCATTCTTGAATGGTGAATTTCATGTTTCAAAGGTTTCTTGAGATGTTTTCATGAAACTTTGAATAATGATGATTTATGTTTCAGTTTATTTCTTGATTGAAAACATTAATCATTTATACTTCTTGATTTATGATCCGATGTACTTTTGATTAAGGTTGTTGATCATTTATACTTCGTGGTTTATGATTTGATATACTTTTCGATTATGATCAATGATCTTTTATTATTTTTAAGGGATGGAATCCCTATATTTGGAAATACATATTTTCAACGTATTGGAAAAATGGTTAATGTTCTTGACATAAGGACCCAAGAAAGGGGCTAAGTGAATCAAAATGTATTTCTTGATAATAAAACTCTGTTTGAGATGTTATTCTTTACGATGATGTCGTATTTGAAATGAATTTTCGAAACAATACTCTTGTGATGATATTCTTGATAAAAATAACATTATCGACGACGCTTTCATACGAATTTTTACTCTTGGATTAAGAGTTACATCTTATGTGAATTTATGATCTCTTGAGGAGATATCTCGTTTTAAGTTGATACATCTTTGATGAGCCTACAGGCGGGATGGATATCCCAAATGTTGATGGTGAAGAGGAAGAATCCCAATTATCTTCTGCAGAAGCGAGTCTCCCCTGACCGACCTAGTTGGGTTGGCGTGGAGTTCTCGGCTGACTCGCTCATTCAGGAGGCGCGTAGAGATCCTGAAGAGCCGTGTTGGGTTCTCGGTGTCACCTCGCGGGATTCCCAATGGCCAACGCCAAGATACGCTCATCTTGGTGGCTCCTGACCTAACCGCGGCCGCGGATTAGTGATGGAGGGTTTTCATAGGCTGGTGATACTAGCGATACGGGATTTATTGTGATTATCTTATAAGTCCCTAGGTCGTTGAGTAAGAAAGGAGTGTTTTCGGAATTTGGATTTCATGATACAAAATTTACGACATTGATTACTTTATGAAACCGTGAAAAGTTGAGCATTTCAAAGAGAGTATTTTTAACTTAAATTTTCATACTTGAATCTTTTTATAAATGATTTTCAGAGTTTTATTGATGCATTTCCTTGAGAAAGTTGGAAAGCTCCTTATATCGAAATGTGTGTTTAAAGTATTTTGTAAATTGTTGATTATTAAAGATATACTTTTATTTTGGGCATATCATTTTGTTACCTTTGAGTAGTGTATGATTCATAAACATTGTTATCATGCATAAGATGGACCCACTAGGACCTATGTTTTCCTATTTCCTTTTTGGTCTTGATAAATCTTGATTAGTTCAGTCAGAATCTTAGGTTGTATGAACTTTACACCCAGTGTTTGGGGAAGACTATGATTGTGTTCATGATCGTGGATGTTGTGATTTGCAGGGACATATATCTGGTATGAGTGTGTTGATCTTGTACAGGGTTGTGAATACCATCAGATTTAGAATATTCTTGTTGTGATATTGGTATTGTACAGATAACAGGTTAGCCTTACGACGATCTAGGGTTGAGGCAGGTGTCTGACTTCTCCTGGGTTTTCGTGGCGGTATTGTCATCGACCGGGACCTGCGGGTCGGGGCGTGACATTAGTAGTCATTTTAAAGAATCACATTCTCAGCAGAAGAGGCAAGACAAGTCATGTGGTATTTTACTTTTTCTGTGCTTGTGTTATTGTTGTTTAAGTTGCCATAGATTAGTGGTGTCTTAAGTTTTGACTCATTTTTGGTCATTTTGGACTGAAAACTAGTCAAAACATGGGTTTTGAGAAAGTACACGGGCTGAACTTGAAGTACACACCCGTGTACTCGCCAGTGTAACTCTCTGGATGCATTTCGAAGAAGTACTCGGGCCAAACTAAAAGTACACGTTCGTGTAACTCTTTGGTTGAATGTACGAGTGTTTTACAAGCCCATGTACTTGCCCGTGTAGCTCTCTGGGTGATTACACGGGCTGAGGCTGAAATACACACCCTTGTAACTCTTGAGATGCGTGATTTTTTACTCAATTCAGAGAGATACATGGCTAGAACTGGATTTACACGGCCATGTTCTTGGATATGTACTTCTGGGGTTATATAAATCCTGAACTTTGAGCCCTAATTCTCCCAATTTCTCTTTTCCTTACTCTTCTTCTCTTGGTTCCCATTGCTTTGATTGAGAAGAAAGAGCCTTTCCTAGACCTTTTTCCTCTTCCTTTGGTTGAAGATTCTTGAAGGTAAGCTTCTCTTCTTCCTCTTTTCCTTTGTTTTATATTATTAGAATGAGCATACTAGCCCTAGGTTTTGATCCCGAATCTTGATTCATTTTTTATGAAGTTGTTGGATTGTTTGGGTCATTTATCTTCATTCTCCTTTATATCTTGAATTGGTCATAGAAATCAAGCTCTTGCTACCTTGATGAAACTTGTTTCCTTTATTTTTAATTTTGGAGTTACTGTAGCACTGAGAACTTTATTGTTAAACCTTTGCATCCTTAGTTGTTATTGAGAATTGATCCCTATAGAGATTCTTTAGAATTTTTAGGGACAAGTTCAGGCTATACCCAAGCCTTGTTAGGGTTTTATGATTTGTAGTATGAAGAGGTTCATGCTTGTCTTTCTTTGGTATTTTCTTTTTGTTTAAGTCCTTGAGGCTTGTGTTGGTGTACGTGGTGAAAGCTCAGTCGAAGGCACGGAGCTAGAGGAGGAGTAGCGCTGTTGAGTAATGGTTCTACTAACTCTGTGAGTGGGATTTGGTTTGCACAATTCTAGTTAATTGTTCTCTAAATATATGTATGCCTTGTTTGATGGAAAACTTGAGATTTATCATAATTGAATTGATGACTTAATTTCTTGAAAAATATTCTCCATGTTTCTTATTCTGAATGCAAAACTTTTGTTATTGGAAGAAAATGAATAATGCTATATTGTTACATGTTGCTATATTGGTTTGAACTGAAGAATTTCATATACATTATACACTCTTTGATCTGGCTTATACAAATGTGAACTTTTGTTTTGGATGAGAACCCTATGAAATGTTTTATTTGAATTGCATTGTTGTTACTTCCCGTGATGTTTTGATGGTGATGGGGTTGTGACATGCCTGTTGTAGTAGGGTGTTCTCACGATTAAGCCTTTAGATGAAGTGTGGTGGACTTGGCTGATCTATCCACTCAGGTGTCGCGTAGAGTCTTGACTGGATGTACATCGTGTGTCTGGAGTTACCATACGGACCCAGTGGGTTAAGGTCAAGGACATGAGTACTTTAACGGCTCTTAACTGACCCGCGGCCACGACTAGAGTCTAGAGAGGTTTTAGACCATTGTTTGGCTGTTTGAGATGAAAAGCTCGTATTTTAATAAAGTATATTCTTATGCAAATTTAATCAGTTTATTGAAGAACTTTGTGATTTACTAGCCTAAGCATCTTATATATATATATATATAGGTGTTCAAGCCTATATGTATTACTACAGGATTTTATTTGGTCATCTTTTTATTTTATTTCTATATTATGAGGGAAAACTGCTGACCCATTCACTGAGTGACTCTAGTTACTCACCCTCTCTCTCTCTCTCTCAGGCTGTAGTTAGTAGAGGCATTGCGGCGGATCGGACTGCTATGCATCTTCCAGTTATTTATTTTTAATTCCTATTTTCATGTATGTTTCCTCTTGAACATATGCATTTTATAAGGACATGGGTCAACTTGTGGAACTGACACTCTTATGCATGGTTTATGTGCCTGTCTAATTTTGGAAAACTTGATGTATTTATGACATGCATGTTTTGCTGAACTCTTTTATCAAGATATTGTTTAGTAGCTTCCTATGTGTGCCCTTGTACCCTACTTTGTGATTTTTGATTTCTGTGAATTTCTGTTCAGAGTTGTTCTTCTCATATTGTGAGTTAGCCTTGCGACGACTCAAGGGTTGAGTGGTATGGGTGTCCCTCTTTAGGTTGTTGTGGGGCTTGTCTTATGCCAGTCTTGCGGGACAGGGCATGACAAGTCAATATAAACAAATAACTACTAAAAAATAAAAATGCAAATGAAGCCAATTTAACAAATCACATGAAAGCAAGTAGAAATGAACATCTGGCTATGTGGCAAATTATTAATATAGGGATGGATCTTTGTAAGGAACACACAAGCATATGGAAATAAATGTGATGCATATTAAAATAAAGCAACAAATATGAATGTATAGAGATCAAGCATGCTGGACCAATCTACAAGTGGGAGCCATGTTGCATAAACATAAATAAGCAATTATGAACAAGTAGTGAGCATGCTTAACAAAAAAAAAAAAATAAATGAACACATCTCAGCATCATGTACATAACAGACATGTATAGGAAGAACATAATCAAAGTTGTAATGGCAACCAGCAACATGGAATCATAAAAGGAAAGGAAACAAGCAGGCACATGAAGTAGTAAAAACAGTAAACCAATAACATTAACAAGGAAACTGTATGCATGTAACACATGTAGGAGACATACATGGCCATGTTGAAGAGCTGAACAAGTGAGTAAATGCTTCAATGTCTGAGCCCAACATAGTCATAACAGAAGACAATAGTGCAAAGAAATGTACCACAGTTTAGCATGTAAAGTAACTAAAAAGGAGCATGAAATACCTAACTTAAACAAACCAACGTCAAAGGAGTAATGTCAAAAGATAAATCAAACGGTTAGATAACTACCATGGCAGTAGATGAGGCAACATAGTTATAAGTAAGACATGTTGACATAAAAGACATACCAAATCTGCAATTTAAGTGAACGAGTTCTCAGCCTCGAGGAAATCAAAAACCACGACAGAAAATAAATCAGAATGAACCGAACAATGACAACCGGTCGAGAAAGTTCAACGTGGAGGAAATAGCTAACGAAATATTAAACAAGGGTAGGTTATGTCCTCCTCACACATTAAAGAACAAATGGGTCAATGAGCACAGCTAAAGAACACTGCCTGCAATTAAATAATCACCTGCAATTGAGCATATTCACATAGACCTCTTACATAGAGAGATGGAAAGTTAGTTATCAAAGATTAATTCAGTTGTAATAACACCTCATCATGAACCTAAATCCAACAAAAATTCATCAGAAATCTACAGGTCGAAAAAGGAAATACAAAAAATTGAAGTAAACAAAGAAGACAAATGTTCATGCCTGGAAATAGAACATTTGAAATTGCATGCTATGAATATGTCCAATTAAAACATATGTCATCACAAAAAATGACATGCATGGGATGAATTTGAAAAGGACAAAATCATAAATAAAAAAAAAGAACATTTGAGAAACATTTGCAGAGAAGAATTGTTGGGAAAGTTAAAACCTACAAGAGTGTTAAGACAAAACAACCAACCAAAATGATGACAGGTCTTCGGCCGGAATGCGATATAGAGAATGCGAAACCCATATAGTCGCTCAGCTAACCATGAATGGAATAGACACAACCTTTGCGATCTACATCACCTACACCATTCTACAGAAGGGGAAGACGTAATCAAGCAATGCGGAAGACCAAAATACTATACTTGAATCTTTGATGTAGCTGGTGTTACTACACTGCGGTTGCAGGGAAGACCTAATGTCTTGGACAGTGCAGCACTGGGTTTGATCTAGGAGGCAATGGTAGGAGAAGGGAAGATCTAATGGTTGGCCAGTGGAGATGACGGTGGGAAACGTCATATTTGAGCGTCGATCATAGAGAAGACATTGGAGACGATAGTGGAAAAGGCAATGGAGACCACGGTGGGAAAAGCAAATCCGAGAGCCGACTGTGGAGAAGACAACGGAGACGACGATGAGAAAGGCAGTGGAGAGAAGGCGCCGAGCGTGGGGTATCGTAAGAGTGCATCTCCAAAGACGACGAGGGAGAAGTGGGGAAAGAGGTATGCAAACCTTAGTGTCGTGTCCTTCACATCAGAGGCCGAACTTACTTCGGACACGTGATTGCACGTGACGGAAATGGAAGACTGAATTGCCACTTCAGAGTTTTTAAAATGGATGTCGTAGGCCGAACTCAACCATCTCTGTAGTTGTCACTTCATTACTTTGGCTTCCACTTCTATGAACCAAACAGATGGAAGTGGCACCAAAGTCACTGATTCCACTAGTTCGTCCCCCACTTCCGCGAAACAAACACGGCCTTAAGCTCAGGCTTAATGTTGTCTATTGTTTTATTTATTCCATTTTGAACCATTCTTCGGGGAACTACTCCTTGTGTTTGCCCTGAAATTATATAACATTAAATCAATAGCATTCATGCACTAATAATATAAAATTTAGACCAAAACACGAGATTAAGCTCAAAAAAAGCAATTAAAGAAACCAAAAACCCTAAGAAAGACACTATAATCCCTCCACTCATCACTATCTGTAATTTGGAATAAGATGTAGAAAAACCTACCAATCGATGTTCTCAAGAAGTAAACCCAAAAGAAACATACACAAAAACTAGCACCTATTGATGATGTGGTCATGACAACACTAGATGAAAGTCGACCAGATAGAATCATCTATGTTGGGGAAAGAATTGCAGGGTGGCTAAGTTTCCAAAGTGCCTACGGGAACATGTTTGCAGGGTCGTAGAACACTTTTGGAGCAGATCGGTGGCCATCGAGTATCATTTGAATGTTGATCTAACATATAAGCTAATTAAGAAAAATAGATACCATTTTACTTAGAAAGGTAGCGCATGACTAATGAGGAAATTAGGAAGCTATTATAGGTAGGATTCATTACTCAAACTCAGGATCTTAGTTGCTCATCAACATAGTGTTTGTTATGAAGGCCAATGGGAAATGGATGCTTCGTACAAATTTCACGAACCTACATATGGCTTGTCGTAAAGATAGCTTTCTACATGATAAGTGCTTGAATGAATGTATCTGAAAATTATTATTTATAACACTTTCCATGTAATTATTGCATACATAATTGAATTTGATGCTTAATTCGGTTCTATTTTGTATTCAGGCTAGAATGAAGACATATAGATCAAGAGGAACAAGTTTGAGGTGATTTAAGCTAATTTCGGAAGAAGAACAGTGTTTTCAGGGGGACTTACGGTCCGGCTTATGGGTGTTTTTACAGGCAATACTGTAGCAGAGTTACTGCATCAGCATATTGTAGCAGGTTACTGTTTACAACTACTATTATAGGCACTGTTACTGGATTATTACGGGCGTAAGGTCCAACCTGAGAGGCTTACAGGCACTGTTACGACCGTAAGGAGCACTGTAGTAGTACTGTTCGTATCAATGTAGCAAATCACTATTCATGGACTTTATGGGTGTAACTGGGAGATTACGGGCACCCTTATGGCCGTAAGAACCCTTGATTTTTGAGTTATAAAAGCTAGAAACTAGGGCTTTTGAAGGGGCTTCTTCTCCAGTTTCAAGCCGCCCTTTGGGCTGCGATTTAGAGGGCTTCACAGCATATCTGCTCTGGTGGAAGAGAGGAGAAGTGACGAGAGTTGCAATGTTATTACATCCACTGAATCTTGTATGGACTAGGGTGACGCCGCTGCTTTAACCCCAATCTCTCCACCAGGTCCAAACTAGCAATGTTATTACAGCTACCACTATCAACAATAATTCTGTATACCTTGTTCTTAATGGTGCCTCGAGTGTAGAAGATGTTATGCCGCTGTCCCTTATCTTCTTTAACAACATTGACACTAAGCACACGCCAGGAAATAAAACAATCACCCACATCAGCTTGAATGTCATTATCAACCTCAGCTCCTATCTCTTCATTTGCCTTACCATCATCTTCGGGGTCACTCTCGGACTCCCACTCACCATGCCCATTAATGAGCAAGGTCCCCCTACAAGGGCACTCAGAAGCAATGTACCCTCTCCCTTTGCACTTGAAGCAGTCAATGTCGCAGCTGCGAGAAGATGCCATGGATGTTGCCAAAGTAGTGGAACGCCGGTCACTATGGCGGGAGGCCAGTGAGGAAGCCGGCATAGTTGATGACCTGCCAATAGGTGCGGTAGAAGGGGCCATGGTCAGCCTACTGGTGGTGCCACCTTCTAAGGCACCTTGAGGGCGGCGCCAGGTGGGGGTAGCAGGGTGATTGGGTGTGGTGCGACTCCAACCCCCACGCCGCTGTTGTTGCTCCACTTTCGTTGCTTGATGCACTAGTTCTTGTAGAGTATTGTAGGGAAACATCTCCACATGATCGGCAATATCACGGTTAAGACCGTTCAAGAACCTCGACATGTTCGCCTTCGCACTTTCCCGCATGTTAGTACAGATCATTAAGACGTCCATCTCTTTATAATACTCGTCAACGGTTCTTGCACCTTGAACAAGCCGTTGTAGCGTGTTATATAGATCGCTTTGAAAGTGTGGTGGAACAAAGCGGTATCGCATAGCTCTCTTCATAGCATCCCACGTGCGAGTATCGCCATTACCCGCATAGAGCCTATCTTCCTGCAACTAGTTCCACCATGTCAGTGCATAATTAGTAAACTCAAGAGAAGCAAGATTTACCCTTTTTTCATCAGAAAACCCATGGATCCGGAAAATCTGATCACATCTCGCCTCACATTCCAAGTAAACTTCGGGATCTGCTCTCCCGTTGAAAGGCAGTATGCTCATCTTGATCTTTGCCATACCATTAGGGTCTTCTCTATTTCGACGACCGTGGGGGCACACGTCATCACCGAAGTCAATGTCATGGCGTGCAAATAATTGCTGTCCATAACCAACATTACTGGGATCACGGTGGTCATGACGGGCATCAAGCCCAACTTGGGTCGGAATGCGTTCAACATGAGCCTTGTCAAGAGATTCACGCAAGGTATCTTGCATGACCTTCTGTATCTCCTCCTGCACTGACATAATTGATACTCTTAGGTCACTCTGAAAGTGACTCACCAATGCATCATACTTTGCCCGTGTGATGGGTGCATCGGGCGCCTGGCCTGAACCAGAAAGGTCCTCATGATGACCACTACCATCTGAACCTACCATGTTAGTAGATCTGAAAAAAATAGAGGAATATATGTGGAATCACACAAATCTCACCTCTTACTTACCAAAGTTCTTATGCCTTCTCATTGGATCACGGTTGTGCTTGGTGGTAGTTCTTTGTATGTGATTAAGTGATTGAACAGCAGGAGTCAAAAGAACTAACTTCGGTTTTAAGTGGAGCATGGTAGGCTAGAACAAAGAAAATGCATAGTACTGTAATCTAGTATATGCAAACGAGTAATAATCTGAGTGAAGATAGTCTCTAGATTGCTGGTCTTAACACCAAAACCTAGAAACTATAATCATAATTTTTTTTTCGTTTATGGAAGCTAGCAACAACAAACAAATCTTTCTTTCTTTCTTTCTTTCTTTTGCCGTTTATGGCAACAATAACAGCAACACACCTTTCTTTCTTTCCTCTTCTCTCTCTCTCTCCTTTTTTTTTTTATCAACAACTAAAGAAAAACAAAACAAATTAAAACTCAAAATACAATACTAAAGTAACAGTACTATTGCAAGGGCTAGGTTTTTTTTTTAATGTTTTAGGCTTGT
The DNA here is from genome assembly GCA_902712375.1 of Dioscorea dumetorum. NCBI lineage: Eukaryota > Viridiplantae > Streptophyta > Magnoliopsida > Dioscoreales > Dioscoreaceae > Dioscorea > Dioscorea dumetorum. Next base: position 5,665,909 of record CACTHL010000549.1, on the reverse strand, counting down.
GGACTTTGGGACTGAAAATATTAATGTTTAGAAAAAGACTAAGATTTAATGGAAAAGGCTAATTTAGGAAAGACTGATCCCACCGTGTCAACGGAGGCTCTGGTACCAAATGATAGGCTCCAACTTGGGGAAAGAGAAAGATGCCTTGAGGGTGGCCCGATCTTCACAACGTAGGATCAAGGTAAAAGGATAACTGGCTGCGAACAACCTGGGGTGGATGTGACCCGTGCGTTGGGGAGAGACGATCCGAAGCTTCAAGAACTCCGACCCGCTGTCCGAACAATCGTAGAACCACAAACCGGAACTAATCCACACAAAATGCCTGGAAGCGTAGAGCACGAATTAGGGGGAAAGCCGAGGCCTTCCGCTCGCAAATCCAAGAGAATTCACAAGAACAATAGTAATAAGAACACTCTTATTTCTAAAAAAACAATGATCTAAAGTTCTCTTCAAAAGAGAAAATACAAGACTATTTAAAGGCAACTAAAACCTGAGATGCAAGAAAAGCATCTTATTACAAATTACTTAATAAAATAAATCTAAATACAGAAATACTAATGACGTGGTTACTGTAGCACTTATTGTAGTTATGTTTATTTTAGGTCGTAGTCTAAATATAGGTAGTAGCCGCTGTTACTGTAGCACGGATATTGTAGGCAAGGTTATTTTATGTCGCACTCTCTCAATCTTGTAATACTTCTTTTCTTTGTTACCAGGCTGATTTTGATTTGATTTCCTTCTTTTTATTGTCTTCCTTTATTTCCTTCTCTTTCTATAAATAAGATTCTTCAAATGCTCCTCTTTTGCTATCTTCTTCTTTTTCTAAGTCTTGAATGATGTCCTCACTTCTAATGCACCTAAGTACAATTAAAGCAGAACAAATTGGAAGCACTACCGTATTAATATAATGTGATAATAAACTTAAGTTAGCATTCACCTGGTTTTGAATTTTTTTAGCATGACTTCGTGTAATTGGTCCTTGATCTTGGCCATGTACAAGTGGTGTAGATTGTGGTGTAATAGCCATGGTGTGATGTCCTCATCATCCTCTCCCTCTTGAAAAGGAGTCGTTCTCGACTCACTTGACCCAAAGAAAAGAGAAAGGTCTGCAATGTTGAAAGTAGTACTAACACCATACTCTTCTGGAAGCTCGATCTTGTACGCATTGCCGTTGATCTTCTCAAGCACTCGGAATGGTCCATCATCTCGTGGTTGCAACTTGCACTTTCTCCACTCTGGAAAGCGCTCTTTTCGTAAATGTAATCACACTAGGTCACCCGGCTCAAATAAAATCTTCTTCCTTCCTTGATTTGCATCCATATTGGCTTGTTCCTGCAAAGGCAAAGGCAAAAGATTAATGGGCGCATTAGGTTTAAAACCATATACAATATCAAATGTACAAAATTTAGTTGTGGAATGTATCGCCCTGTTATATGCGAATTCAACATGTGGTAGACACTCCTCCCACATCATCAAATTTGCCTTTAAAACAGCTCTTAATATCATGGACAACGTGCGGTTCACAACTTCTGTTTGTCCATCTGTTTGGGGGTGACATGTAGTAGAGAATAGAAGCTTAGTTCCTAGTTTCCCCCACAATGTTTTCCAAAAATAGCTCAAGAACTTGGTGTCGCGATCTGAAAAAATAGTTCGTGGTACACCATGTAGTCGCACAATTTCCCTGAAAAACAAATCAGCAATATGTGAAGCATCATCACTCTTGTAGTCGCACAATTTTAATGCATGCTTGACTCACCTATGATAGGTATGATTTTATTGTTAAGGACTTCCTAGCTTGGTAGAATGATAGTAGTGAGTTGTACTTTACATGTACTTGAATGTAGTTATGTTTCATCGTTAGTGTACATTGATACCTGCTCACTCTAACTTCCACTTCTGACACTCTAACCCATCTTATTTATTTTATGTTAGGATGTCAAATTCCTCTTTCAATAGTTTTTTTTTTAAAAAAAAAAAAAAAACTTTTGAGTCCCCTATTTTTGCTTTAACCCTAAGTAAGGTTTTTAAGTGAGGTTTTTAGCAGGTGGTTGATCAGGCGTCCTGAGTTAGGATGTATTTAATTGCCAAAAAAAAAGTGAAAAATTGAGTCTATGTCAGTATTCCTCTGCTTCTAAAAGCATGAATGCCTATATGTAGATCTGTAATCAAGTAAGTCGGGTGGCTCTTGTGCTTGGCCAGCTTGTGCATCTTTCTGAAAGATTTTTGTGCAGTCTACGTTAGGCAGACTCCGTAAAAAAAAAAAAAAAAAAACTTTTGTGGCCTTTTGGGCGCCTGAAACCTGTTTTATCTTCACTTGATGTTAAAGTTTCTTTTTGGGACCAAAAGATTTTTTTTTTTTAACTGACTATTGAGGTTTTTTCTTTGCCACTCCTAACACTAATTTCAATTTGAGTGAGGTTAACAAGCATCCTGGGTAATCCAGGGTGTGGAGGTCAAGGGGGAGTCAGCACACACACACAGGAACACTTTGGATAAAACAGAGCTAATATTACTTGACTATACATTGAACAACTCACTTCTTGATTTCTGTCCAATTGTGCTTGTGGAGTGCTGTACAGTCGAGCTTGAGGTCGTATATTTAGCCGTTTATCTTCTTGCCCCTATTCTTCATGTTTGTTTGCTTGGGGACAAGCAAACGCTTAGGTGTGGTGATGTTTGATAAACGTCTAAATATATGTATTTTATACGTATTTATTTGTATTATTTTATTATCTTTTTGATGAGTCGATGCCCTTCTTATGGTCTAAATCCCTTTATTTTGTGTTGCAGACCCTAAATAATCCAAAATGAGCTCAAGAACGTATTTAGGAAGAAATTGACACCAAATACGACGTTTTTGGGCTTCTTCACTATAACAGTACTGTAGCACCCCAAGGTGAAATTTTCTGCGAAACTCTCTGGATGCCTCACGGGCAACCTAACGGCCGTGAGGCAGCCCGTGAGGAGACACGAATTTCACCTTTTTAAAGGTTTCTAGGGCATCATGTTTGGAGGACCTTTTGCCTCTTCTTGGAGCTCCATACCCCCACTTCCAAATCTGACCAAGAAAGAGAGCTTGGAGGGCATTTCCACGGAGGAATCGGCGAGGAGAGTGCGATCTTGAGCTGAATGTACTTCTAGGGCTTCCAATTTGGAGGTTGAACACGCCGGGAAGCCACCCCTTCGAGTGGCGTCTTTGGAAGCTTCTTTGACTTTTATCTTTGGAGGGAGGTCTTTTATGTTTAGTTTAGTTGTTTTCATGCTTTTATTCATGTATTTTGAGACTATGAGCAACTAAAACTCCAAGGTCACCGGATGTGGGTGAACCTTGGGGTGAACTTGTGAGGCTTGGTTGATTTGGTTTAATTCATGCTTGTTAGTTTGTTTGTGATTCATGTTTGGTGTTTTTGAACGCTTGGGTATGCATGAGAACTCTGTGTATCCATACTTAGCAAATACTAGGTTACATGACCATTGCCCTAGTATTAGACTCACCAAGCTTGGAAGGGAAATACATACAAATACGCCATGACCATCGGGTATTTGTACCCCTCCATTTCTAGGGTTAATTACTCATGTGTGATTCAACTTTAGTTTGAGAAAATCATCTTGCCTTTTGCAATCGTAGGAGGAATTGTACGGGTAGAGCCCGTATTCAATACTCGTACCGGATTAGGGGTCAATTGCCGTGACCATCGGGTTGACCTAATCTAGGGTTTTCTCGGTCCATCAAGCCACTTGCATGTTAATCCAACATCCCTCGCACTTTAGTAACCCCGAGGGGATCCTCATCCGTGACCATCTTCTCACCCTTATTTTTCCTGTCGTTTACCGCCCATGGTATTTAGTAATTTAATTGCTTTTGTTTTACTTCTTTACTTTTTCATTCCAAATCTCAAGTTTGATAGGCTAGACAACATTGCAAAAAGGAAGTAAGAATAGATTCTTAGGCCCTTTGGAATACGACCCTCTCGTGCTTGCGCGAGTGGTTTATTACTTGACGACCCCATGCTCTTGTGGGATCATCACCAGCCATCCCACATACTGACCAAATAAGTGAATTCAGAGTTGGTGATTACGCCCGTGCACTCACCCCGACCCGTAATGGTCCCACTCAGGAGAGTCTGGATGACTCATAATGCAGGAGATTTAAGCGTGGAGGCTGTAGATCGCGCCTGTTGATACAAAATATGGTCGGAGCTCACCTTCCGCCAACGTTCCTGCTGAGTCTCACCAGGAGAAAGATAGAACGTCAAAGATTGATACTCCAGAGATGAAGTGAATGGTTCGTCATAGAACCCCATCCGGATAGCAAATTCAGTAACACTCATAGTAAACGCCCTTGCCAGCAATTGAAATCTCAAGGCAGTTGAATCCTCCCAACTAATTTGTCCCCGTTTTAACTCAAATGTGGCGAGAAACTTAGCTGTTAACTCACGATATGCAGGTTCAGTAATAGAAAAAACCTTATACCATGATCCCACGTGGAGCAGCCTGTGAATCTCGTCAGCGAAATTTGCTTCCCGAAGCGCCTGCCATTCAAGCGTGCGAAAATCCCCAAATGGTTGTTGAAGGAGCCTCCCAAATCGTTGCCGTTGAAAGGCCGAGGAAAATGGAGGAAAGCTAGGGATGGGAGTGGGCCGACAATGGCGAGATGGCTGTTTCGTGGGCATGGTGGATGAGAGTTGTAAATGGCAGGGCGAATGGCAGTGCAGGATGGCAGAGAAAGGCTAGACAAAATTTAGGGTTACCAAGAATTATGCGGGTTAAAAAAAGATCCGGAAGCCTGCAAAAAGAAAGAAGCACGGCATGCTTCGTGTGAAGCACGCCCGTGCTGATGATCTGCAAAAAGAAACAAAGTGAAAACCTGCAAAGTGCACGGGGAGCAACACGGGCGTGTTCTCCCCGTGCTTACAAAATGAAAACCTGAAGAGAACAGTGAAAATTACAAACACAAAAGAAATGCAAAAAAAAGAAAATATTGGTTGCCTCCAACAAGCGCTTGTTTACCGCCCCGAGCTTGACTGATATGGGATTCAAGTGGGTTGAATTAGCAGGATGCTCTGCACACCCTCGATATCTGATAAAACAGTGGGACTGATGTAGTGCTTCAAACGGACTACGTTTACTTTGAAAGTGCCGTGGTCGGGATGAGATATTTCGATGGCCCCATATGGGTAGACACACGTAACCTGGTATGGACCTGACCAGCGCGATTTCAATTTCCCAGGAAACAACTTCAGACGGGAGTTAAACAACAAAACGTGATCTCCAACCTCAAACTGTTTATCTGTCCGTAATGGCTTGTCGTGTAAATTCCGATTTCGTTCCTTATAGTACACGGAATTTTCATATGCTACCTGTCTGAACTCATCTAACTCATTTAATTGGAATTTCCTCTTGTCTCCTACCTTTTGCAGATCGAAGTTCAGCTTTTTAATGACCCAATAGGCTCGATGTTCCAGTTCGACTGGCAAATTGCAAACTTTACCATAAACTAGCCGATATGGTGTATGCCCCGTGGAGTTTTATATGCTGCTCTGTATGCCCACAAAGCTTCTTCTAACTTGTTTGCCCACTCCTTCCTGCTGAACTGAACTGTCTTTTCTAAAATTTCCCGGTTGGTGACTTCCACTTGTCCGTTCGTTTGAGGATGATATGCTGTAGCGATACGATGGGTAATGCCTAGTCGCAATAAAATTTTCTCGAACTGAGCATTACAGAAATGAGACCCTCGATCGCTGATAATAGGTCTTGGGCAACCAAAATGAGCAATCAACTTTCTTAACAATTTCACAACGACCTTTGCATCATTAGTAGGAAGCGCTTGGGCCTCTACCCATTTAGACAAGTAGTCAACTGCAACCAGTATGTAACGACACCCATTTGAGGAAGGAAATGGGCCCATGAAATCAATGCCCCACACATCAAAAACCTCACACTGTTGAATTGGTGTTTGTTTCATCTCATCTCGTTTAGACAGATTACCACTCCGCTGACAAGCGTCACAAGACTCGATCATAGCCTTGGCATCTCGAAAAAGCGATGGCCAAAAGAAACCGGCTGATAACACCTTCTCAACAGTCCTGTTCTAAGAAAATGCCCTCCAAGCACCCCTGCATGGCACTGTAATAAAATATGCCATCCTTCCTCTTTTGAAACACACCTTCTCACCATTTCATCCGCGCATAGCTTATACAAATACGGATCATCCCAAACATAGTGCTTGACATCTGACTGGAATTTTTTTCGTTGTTGATAAGAGAAAGTTTCTGGAATCAGTCCCCTGCCAGATAGTTTGCAATGTTAGCGAACCATTGAACTGACGCATCCGAAGGTTCTTTCGTTTCTGCGAGATATAGAAGCTCTTCTGGGAAGGAATCATTTACGACTTCAGAATTTTCCCAAGTATTATTTGAATGCTCTAATCTAGATAAATGATCTGCTACTACATTCTCAATGCCTCTCTTATTCCGTATCTCCAGATCAAATTCCTGCAACAGTAAAACCCACCGTATCAACCTTGGTTTGGCATCTGTTTTAGTCATCAGGTACCGCAGTGCCGCATGATCGGTGAACACTATCACTTTAGAGAGAACAAAATACTGACGGAACTTATTAAAAGCGTAAACAATAGCTAGCAGCTCCTTCTCCGTCGTTGTATAGTTCGCTTGGGCCGAGGTCAACATTTTGCTTGCGTATTAAATTGGGTGAAATTGCTTATCGTATCGCTGCCTGAGTACCACTCCTACAGCTCGACCACTAGCATCACACATCAATTCAAAGCTTCGATCCCAAAGAGGTGCCTTTAAGATTGGAGCTTCCACTAACTTCTGCCTCAGCAATTCAAAAGCAGCTTGGCAATTGGCGTCAAAATTGAAAAGAGCATCTTTCTCCAAAAGTTTGGTCATGGGTGCTGAAATTTTTGTAAAATCTTGAATAAAACGCCTGTAGAACCCTACATGCCCCAAGAAACTTCTAATATCTTTTGTGGTGGTCGGGATTGTTAACCCTTCAATTGAGGAGATCTTCGCTTTGTCTACTTCGATTCCAGATTGTGAGATCTTATGACCCAACACTATTCCCTCCTGGACCATGAAATGGCATTTTTCCCAACTGAGTACCAGGTTTGTTTCTTCACATCGAGCTAAAACTTTCTTCAAATTGGACAGACAGTTATCAAATGAATTACTGAAAACCGAAAAATCATCCATGAATACTTCCATAAAATCCTCGATGAACTCGTCAAAAATGGACATCATACAACGTTGGAACGTGGCAAGAGCGTTACATAAACCAAAAGGCATGCGGCGATACGCGAAAGTACCATAAGGGCAGATGAAAGTGGTCTTCTCTTGATCTTCAGGTGAAATTGGGATCTGTAAGTACCCTGACATCGCATCCAGGAAACAGTAATACATGTGCCCTGCAAGTCTCTCCAGCATTTGATCGATAAATGGAAGGGGGAAATGATCTTTTCTAGTGGCATCATTCAACTTACGGTAATCGATGCAGACCCGCCATCCAGTAACTGTGCGAGCAGGTATCACTTCCTTCTTGTCATTCTGGACCACCGTCATACCTCCTTTTTTCGGTACTACTTGTACTGGACTCACCTACGGGCTATCCGAGATAGGGTAAATAACTCCGGCATCTAATAGTTTCTTGACCTCTGTCTTAACCACCTCCTGCATATTGGGATTCAATCACCGCTGTGGTTGCACCCTCGGCTTAATTTCATCCTCCATAAGGATTTTATGTGTCCAAAAAGCTTGACTGATTCCCTTGATGTCTGAAATTGACCAAGCTATAGCATTTTTGTGTGCGGTAAGTACTTGTAATAGTTTTCCCTTTTGTTCATCATCAAGAGTTGCTGAAATTATCACTAGGCGCTGTTTATCTCCCCCTAAGAAAGCATATTCCAAATGATCAGGTAATTTCTTTAGCTCAGTCGTTGTACCTTCGATTCCCGCGGTTGGGAGGCTTATTTCCTTGTCAGAGTCTAAACCCATCGTGCACAATAATTGATCCTCCCAACTCAGGCTGTCCAAACTATCCTGGGAAGACTTTTTCTCTGTAAATTCATCTTTCAACATTTGTAGACCATTACACTCTTCCACCGGTTCACTGCACCAATTTACTGACATGACCTCCTCGCTATTCTTCAGCTCCATCTGGTTATCAGGCAATGCTACCTCAGCAATAATTTGACTCCTAGACCACTCCTGAGATTTCCCGCTGTAAGCTCTTACTGCTTCTTCCAGAGGGACATTATGATAATCTCTGTTCGATGCACGAGAGAGTAGTTCTACTAGCTGACTGCCAACATCAAGATTTCTTAATACTGTTTTGAAATAGAGATTTTCCTGTCCCCTCAATGCATTCAAAAGATCTTCCATCTTATGAATGATACTTCCTCTCTAAAAAAGAACACGACTTAGGTACTAAAATATTTTTGTTAGTTGCGGAAAATTTCCTTTGGCTTATACACCGTGCCTGCGCAAGAGAATAAAAAGAGAAGATGAGATATGATCTTTTAGGCTTGAAGCAAAAGAAGACAAAAACAGTCTAAATAAAACACAAATAATAACTAAAACAATTAAAAGAATGCGAGCAAAAACAAAGAACAAAATAAATGAAACTGATAATAAAAGAAAACGGTTAGAGTACTAAGACTGGTTGGTACGCCCCTTGCGTAACCGCAAGTGCACGGGTCGCACAAGTAGTATAATGTACCCTTTGGGTCGGGTAGTCGAATCCACAGGGACTGGTATAGCTTCTAATACTAACGTCCTACTCAATATCTAACCAATTCGAGAATGAAGGAGTTGACTTTGGACTAACTTCGAGGAAGTTGAGGGAATGGAAAGTTCACCAAGGGAAGATTTAGGTTTGACTCGATGGAGGAGATGGGGCCCCGGGATTGGGTTTCTGACGTTCACTAACTCAGTCTTTCTCAGTAATTATCAGAGATGTCTTCAGTTCTAAACCTAGTTATGCTATAAGCATGTGGTTTCTAGCGTTGCCGAGCCCTAAGTTGAACTCCCTCTGCTTGCAACAATCAATAAAGATTCACAAACCTAGATAGGAGAACCTAACTACCAAGCATCGAGCACTAAACAACATACAAGATAGCCAATAACCTTGATTTATTGAAATGAACAAGACAATCATAAAAACTGCAAGTAAAGACAATGAGTTCGAGCTACAACCTCATACAACCACCCCCGGGGCTCCCTTAAGAGTTTAGCCCCTCATAATAACAACCAACAAACAAAATGGCAAAGAAATTACAAGACAAGGAATTGAAAACTCCCTAATTTCTTGCATCCTTGAGGTTGTTGAAGGATCTACGATGTCGTGTAATCTCCCTCCAATCGGCCTACCATACGCTTGGCATTCCCTTGATGAAGCTGAGGTTGAACCCCCAAAGCTCTCCCTTTCTTTCTCCCAAAGATCGCCCACCAAAAAGTTCCCCAAAAACCTAAGTTTTTAGGGTTTTAAAGTTTTCCCGATGTGAGCACGGGCGTGCTGAAACCGTGCTTCAAGCCGTGCAGATTACGGCCAAATAATTCTTCAGGAAACTCACAAACCTGTAATCTGCACGGGGAACAGCACGGGCGTGCTTAGACCGTGCTGAGGCTTTGCACGACCGTGCTCAGCGAACTCTGGCTGTGCTGATCTATGGCTGCATTCTCCTATAATTTTCACGGGAAGCAGCACGGGCGTCCTTCGACCGTGCTGAGGTTTTCACACCCGTGCTCAGCGGACTCAGGCTGTGCTGAATCGCTGTTGAATTCTTCTGCATTTTGCACGGGGAATAGCACGGGCGTGCTCAAACCGTGCTGAGCTTGATGAGGTTTCTTCTAAGTCCTTTAGCTTCTAAAATTGTTCCAAAAGCGCTTCTTTTTACTTCAGGACTTTGATATCTGCATGACGAACAACGAATACCTCAAATAGCACCGTACTTGGAGAATTATAGCCAAAACATTCAATAATGATGAAGGTATAGTATGCAATATATATATATGAAATGCGCTCATCACTGGTCGAATTCTTAGAAGTTGCCAGTCCCCAGCAACGGCGCCAAAAACTTGATACGCCCCTTGCGTATCCGCAAGTGCACGGGTCGTACAAGTAGTAAAGTGTACCCGTAGGGTCGGGAGTCGAATCCACAGGGACTGGTGTAGCTTCTAATACTAACGGGATGCTTAATATCTAACCAAAAAAGAAGGATGGATTGTGACTCTAGGTTGAAATTAAGGAGATTGAGGGAGAGAATTGCAATAAGGGGAATGTAAGGATTGACGCGATGGAGGAGATGGGGCCCCGGGGTTGGAATTCTGACGTTACTAACTCGGTCTTTCTCAGTATTTATCAGAGATGCCTTCAGTTCTAAATCTAGTTATGCTATAAGAATGATGCTTCCAGCGCTGTTGAACCCTAAGTTGAAATCTTACTGCTTGCAACTATCAGTAACGATTCACAAGCCTAGATAAGAGAACCTAACTTCCAAGCATTCAATCACAAAACAACACTCAAGATAGCCAATAACTCAAATTTAATGTAAAGAACAAGACATTCATAAATTCTGCAAGTAAAGACAATGAGTTCAAGCTACAACGTCATACAAACCACCCCGGGGCTCCCTTAAGAGTTTAGCCACTCATGACAATAAACAACAGGTACAATGCCAAAGAAATTGAAATAGAAGAAGTTGAAAACTCCCTAATTTCTTGCATCCTTGTGGTTGTCAGAGGATCTACAATGCTGTGGAATCTCCTCCTGATCGGCCTACCATAGGCGTGACATTCCCTTGATGAAGAGGATTTCGAACCCCCAAAGCACTCTCCTCTTTCCCCCTTTTTTCGCCCACCAAAAGTCCCCTTTGAAACTAAGTTTCTAGGGTTTTAATGTTTTCCCGATGTGAGCACGGGCGTGTGGAAGCCGTGCTTCAAGCCGTGGAGATTACGACCAAATAAAACTCTAGAAGCTCGCATTCCTGTAATCTGTGTACAGGGTATAGCACGGGCGTGCTTAGGCCGTGCTGAGGGTTTACACGACCGTGCTCAGCGAACTCAGATTGTGCTGACTTTGGCTGAATTCTCCTGCAATCTGCACGGGGTACAGCACGGGCATGCTCAAGCCGTGTTGAGCTTGATGAGATTTCTTCTAAGTCCTTTAGCTTCTAAAAATCAATCCAAAACACTTCTTCTTGCTTCAGGACTTTGATATCTGCATGAAAAACTAAGAATACCTCAAATAGCACCGCACTTGGAGAATTAAAGCCAAAAAACGCAGTAATGATGAGGGTAAAGTATAAAATATATATATATAAAATGCACTAATCAGCTGCACTGCTTACGGGCACCTTACGGTCGCGAGCCTTATTAAGAAAGCCTTGCGGGCATCCTTATGCCCGTAAGAGAAGAAGCCCTGCAATACAGAGAACCTTATGGTCGGGACTTATGGCCGTAAGCGAGACCGTAAGTAGAAGACAGAAACATTTACGGGAAGCAAGTTATACCCGTAAGGTTGGTAGAAAGAATCACCATATGAGACTTACGGTCCTAAGCTTACGGCTGTAAGCAGGACTGTAACCTGAAGTCAAAGAACCTTACAGGAGGAACTTACGGCCGTAATGTGGAGCATAAGGCACGAGGCAAGTTGAAACCCCCCGCTTACGGCCTAGTTTACGCCTGTAAGCTGGCCGTAAGCTTTGGCCTATATATGAATTGACTGAAGAAAGAAAATGGGGCTCTCTTTTAAGGTTTTATTCCACTTTTGGGGAGAGTGTGGCTGGAGAGGGAAGAGCTTCAACTGTAAGATCAAGGACGAATCCTCTACTCCAAGATGACGTAGCTGCGTGGTTCCTCATCCATATCATCTTAACCATTCATTAGGACACCATTGCTGTCAAGGATCGTGTCTCCTCCAATGTCGAATGGAACTTAACGCGGGTCCTTGTTTCTTTGGGTTTGAGGGAGTTTCCTATTCACTTGCACATTATGATTATGAATATCTGTGAATCTTTTGTTCTATATTTCTGCAATATGAGCTAATCCCCTCTTTGGGAAGCTTAGGTTGGAAACCGTGGGGCAATTATTGAACTCTATTTGTAATTCCTTTTTTATTTCAATTACTTGCAGCGTTTAATCTTAGAAATGCATGTGTGATCGGATGTATGTCTTGCTGCATGTTACATGATTGATGACGTGCGGTGAAAACTCATTAACCGTCTGATTTAGCATGCGGTGAAAACCCGTTGGTTTGCGAGAACCAGCGTGTGGTGAAAACCCGTTAGATCCTTCGGGTTGGCGTGCAGTGAAAACCCATCTTGATATCACATTTCTGTTAAACTCTTCTTTTAATTGGTTAAGGAATATTTATAGAAGTCGGTATTTCATTGCCTAATCCCCGAGGGAGTACTATCCAAGGGTTCCCATTATTCCAGATAAGCTCTACTCTTTACTTGATTACATCCTAACTTAATTATCATTGTTAGACTTGTCTACCATTATTTCCATTAGGTTAGATTTCATAAACTAAGGTTAGTACTAGTACGTTTGCTTCCTGTGGTTCGACAACCCGATCCCCTTTCCGGATCCACTTTATTACTCAACGACTTGTGCACTTGCGGTGACGCAAAAGGTGTGTCATATTTTTGGTGCCGCTGCCGGGGAGCAATGTTAGGAACGCTTTAGTTTTGTCATTCTAGCCATTCATTTTCTAATTTTCAGTTTTTGTTTTGTCTTATTCTATTTTTATAAGGTGAAGTGACCTTGTTGAATTTTTCCCTTTGTTCTCCAGGAGGTGTATGACTCGAGGGAATCCGTCAACTTTAGTTGAAGAAGATCCTGAAATTGAGAGAAGACTCCGAAGAAGACACTGAGGACAAGGAACTGGAATAGAGTTTGAGCAGGAACAACCTGCAAATTCAGTTGAGATCGAGGTTGAGAGTGTAGAAAAAAATAGCCGAACAGAATGAACAACAATGTAAGATCGAGGTTGAGATGGTAGAAGCTTTTCTCACCAAATACTTTCTTCGAGGGAAATCGGCGAAGTTGAGGAACGAGATTTCTTCATTTGTTCAATCTGATTCTGAATCTTTGTTTAAAGCATGGGAGAGATTCAAGGAGTTGTTAAAGAAATGCCCACAGCATGGATTCCCGGAGTTGATGATTATCCACACCTTCTATAATTGCATGAAGCAGAATTCACGCCAAATCATCGATGCAGCTGCAAGGGGTGCACTGGGCAAGAAGACACCGGCCGATGCTCGGCATCTAATTGAAGACATGGAGATGAATAGCTGTCAATGGAGTAGCAGAGACAATAAGTGCCTAGTTGGAATTTATGAAGTTGATGCCATCATGTCGCTAGCTGCTTTGTAGAGGGGCTCAGCAAGAAAGTGGATGCCCTTACAGTCTCAAGGAATTTGCCTGTGATGGCTTGTGATGGTTGTGGAGCTGCACATACACAAACTAATTGGCCGATATCGACTGGGGCATCATCACAACCAACGTAACAAATGGACTATGTTGGGAATGCACCAAGGAAGAACAACCCTTATAGCAATTCCTATAATCCCGGCTGGAGAAATCATTCGAATTTCTCATGGGGAGGTCTAGGTCAGCAGAGACCAGCACATCCTCCCGGATTTCGGCAGCCACAGCAGCAACCAGACAGTATTTAGAGCTAGAAAAGGTTCTAGCCAAGTACATTCAGACATCTGATGCGAGACAGACCAACATGGAGACTCTATTGAGAAATCAACAAACTTCAATTCAGAACTTGGAGAATCAAGTTGGACAGATTGCAAAGTGTCTAGCCAAGAGACCAATGGGTAGTTTACCAAGCAACATTAAGCCAAATCCTAGGGAGCACGCAAAAGCGATCACTTTGAGGAGTGGTCGGGCACATCAAGAGAGAGCTCCTAAGGAAAAGAGTGAACCTTCATCCATTGAGAAGGGCAAGGATGGGCTCCAAGATACGGAGAAAGATAATGATATTAACAATTCTCATGAGTTAAGAATTCCATATCCCTCTCGGCTGAAGAAGGATCAATCGGATGAGGAGTACAAGAAATTTCTGAGTCTATCTAAGCGGTTACACATCAACATGCCCTTCGTTAAAGCACTAACTCAAATACCACACTATGCCATATTCCTCAAGGACCTGCTATCAAACAAAAAGAAATTGGAGGAAGGTGCAGTAGTGGTACTTGGAGCCAATTTCTCAGCCGTTTTGCAAAATAAGCTTCCTAGTAAGATGAAAGATCCGTGTAGTTTTATAATCCCTTGTTGCGTTAGAGGGATGGGGACAGAGAAGGCGCTAGCTGATTCTGGAGCTAGTATTAATGTAATACCCTTTTCCTTGTTCAAGAAACTTGGGTTAGGTGAACCGTGGCCCACTGCGATGACTCTCCAAATGGCGGACAGATCAATTAGACACCCTCGAGGCATTGTTGAAGATGTTCTGGTTAAGGTCGACAAATACATCTTTCTTGTCGACTTCATTGTATTAGATGTAGATGAGGATGCTGACGTCCCGTTGATCCTTGGAAGACCCTTCCTTCGAACCTCAAATCCCTTAATTGATAGTTGGGGATGAGTATGTCAGCTTTCGGCTCGTAGTTTAACCCAACGGAATTAATAATAACTTAAACTAATATACTCATTATAAATATAAATTTATTAACTGCAGAAATTATAAATACTGAAATTAAACTAATCACTAAATTACTGAAATTAAATTAACTATAAAAACTAGAGACATTTGTAGATTTTATTTTTTTATTTTGTATTCTAAATTCGGGATCTTTAAATTTTATTGTACATAGTAGTTTATTTCTTTCCCAATGTTTAGTAGGATTTTCTCCAATAATTTCTTCTTTTTCTAATTTACTTAATATATCATCTATCTCTAAATTTCCAGAAGATATCAGATTATAAATATAGTTTGGATCAACTAATTGGTGAAAAGAAGCCGAAGCAATGAAGAAGTCGATAAATTTTGATGATGAATGTTATTTTTGCGATGTTACTGATATGTGTGTTGAAGAATGTCTATAGGAATTAGTTCAGCAACATCATTTTGAAGGCTGGCAGGATTCAGCAAATAGAAGGAACCTAAGCTCAGTGTTCAGGATAGACGAAGGGTTAGGACCCTTAAAGAAAACCTTTCGGAGATGGATGCGTTCGCGCAACAAGAAGCAGCTTCAATATAGGGAGAAATATGAGAAACACACTCCAGAACCACTACACCTTCTTGGATCAGTAGGTAAGGATGTTTCCCAATTGACGGGACCTCCGTGAGGTAAGAAACTTTTAATGTCAAGCTAGAGACTATAAACAAGCGCTTCTTAGGAGGCAACCCAAATTCTTTTCCCTTTTAAGTTTCTTTTCTTTTCTGCGTATTTGTTTTAGTTATGCTTTATTGTTGCAGTTTTTAGTTGCCTTCGGAGATCAATGTTTGTTGTGAGTGCCTTGTTTCGGTTTTAGTCGCATGTTTGAACTTCTTCATAAGGACCATTGTAGCGAAACATGCCTTTTTGATTTAAGGGAAACTCTATAAATTTTTCAAGGGTGCTTACGGGCTACTTATGCGGCGTAAGGCAAGCCGTAAAGCATTCACAGAAACACTTATGGCCTGCCTTACAGGCCGTAACATTTTCACAGAATTTTCCTGAGGACCTTATAACCCAACAGCAAGGGTTGATGACCTTACACTTGGTTAGCTTGCGTACATTTCAACATATGCTAAGCCACGAGGGCGCACAGCTGTGTGGATTGGGTAGCGTGGGGTTAGAGTGAGGTGTGACCGATGAGCGCGTGGGGCAGGCGCGTGATGAGTGCATTTCATCTATATTTATTTCATGTCTTACTCCCATGATCCTTCAATTTATCGACATAAATTCTCCTTATTCAATGCTATTTGAGGTATTATTAGTTTTTCATGCAGATATCAAGGTCCTAAGTCAAGAAGAAGTGATTTGGAGCATTTTTAAGAGCTAAAGGACGTAGGAGAAAACTAATCAAGCTCAACACGGGCGCAGCACGCCCGTGCTTCAAGCCGTGAGATTCACAGGAGATTTCAGCCGAGAGCAACAAGTAAATTATTCGCTAAGCACGGCCGTGCAACTCTCAGCACGGCCGCAACACGGGCGTGTTGTACCCCGTGCAGATTACAGAAATTGGAGTTTCAAGAGTTTTATTCGGCCGTAATCTGCACGGCTTCGAGCACGGCTTCAACACGGCCGCGCTCACATCGGGAAACGTTTTAAAACCTTAGAAGCTTAGCTTTTTGGGGGGACTTTTTGGCTGCGGACTAGAAGGGAAGAAGAAGGAAGCTTTGAGGGGCCATCCTCACCACCACCATGGGAAAGTTGCGCGAATGGTAGGCCGATCGGGAGGAGAATTGAATACATTGCAAGGCCTCGGATAGACGCAAGGATACAAGAAATTAGGGAGTTTTCAACTTTTTGTATTTTGATTTCTTTGGCATTTATTTTGTTGTCTATCCTCATGAGGGGCTAAACTCTCTTAGGGAACCCCGGGGGAATATTCTGATGTTGTAGCTTGAACTTGCCTACTGTACTTGCAGTATTTATTAATGTCTTGTTCCTTGTATTAAATTTTGGTTGTTGGCTATCTTGAATGTTGTTGAGTGGTTGAATGCTTAATGTTTGGTTATTTTATCTTAGCTTGTAAATCTTAATTGATAGTTTCAAAAAGTGAGATTTCAATATAGGGTTCAACAGCACTCTGAACATCATTTACTTGGCACAACAAGGTTTTAGAATTGAAGGTATCTCAGATAAGTACTGAGAGAGTGCAGGTTAGTGAGCATCAGGAATTCACCCCGGGGCCCCATCTCCTCCATCGAGTCAATCCTTATCTTTCCCTTAGTGCTTGACCTTCTCTTAATTCTCTTTCAGTCCAACCTAGAGTCAATTAAACTATTCTTCAATTGATTAGATACTAAGCAGAACGAGAGTATGAGGAGATAAACCAGTCTCAGTGGATACGATTACCCAACCTTAGGGTACACTTTACTACTTGTGCGACCCGTGCACTTGCGGATACGCAAGGGACGTATCAAGTTTTTGGCGCCGTTGCCGGGGACTGGCAACTTCTAGGAATTCGGTCAAGCTTAGTAATCCAATCGCTTATCTTGTCTTGATTTTTCGTTTTTCCCTTAATTTTCGAGTGTGCTTGCACTTTTTCTTTTATTTTATTGCTTTCTTTTCTTTTCTTAATAATTTTTAATTCTTCCAGTTTTTGCAGTTTGGCGGTAAATTTCAGCACCTAAGTCGTTTCCTCATTGAAACAGGAAATTCTATTATTAAGATGGAAGACCTTTTGAATGCATTGAGGGGACAAGAAAATTTTTCGTTCAGAACAGAAGTAGGAGATCATGATGCTGGCAGGCAGTTATTAGAATTACTCTCAAGTGTGCCGAACGAAGATCACTGCAATCTATCTCTGGAAGAAGCAGTAAGGGCTTACAGTGAGAAATCTCGGTAGTGGTCTAGGAGTCAATTTATTGATGAGGTAGCATTGACTGATAGCCAGAAGGAGCTGGAACATAATGAGGAGGTCATGTCGGTAAATTTGTACAGTGGACCAGTGAAAGGGTATGATGTTCTACATTCGTTGGAAGATGAATTCACACAAAGAAAGGCCTTCCAGGATAGTTTGGACAGACTGATTTGGGAGGATTAATCAATATGCACGATATATTCAGAATCCGATAAGAAAACAAGCTTTCCAACTACAGGAATCGGAATTACAAAAACTGAGCTAAAAAAGTTACCCGATCATTTGGAATATGTCTTTTTCGGGGGGATAAACAACACCCAGTAATAATTTCAGCAACACTAGAAGATGAACAAAAGGCGAAATTATTACAAGTACTTACCACACACAAGAGGGCTATAGCTTGGTCAATTTCAGAAATCAAGGGCATTAGTCCAGCATTCTGCACGCATAAAATCCTTATGGAGGATGAAACTAAGCCAACGGTGCAACCACAGCGGTGGTTGAATCCTAATATGTAGGAGGTGGTCAAAACAGAAGTAAAGAAACTCTTAGATGCTGGAGTTATTTACCTCATCTCGGATAGCCCGTGGGTAAGTCCTGTAGAAGTGGCGCCAAAGAATGGAGGTATGACAGTGGTCCAGAATGACAAGAATGAAGTGATACCTGCTCGTACAGTTACTGGATGACGGGTCTGCATTGATTACCGTAAATTGAATGAGGCCACTAGGAAAGATCACTTCCCTCTTCCATTTATCGACCAAATGCTAGAGAGGCTCGCGGGACACATGTATTACTGTTTCCTGAACGGGATGTCAGGGTACTTACAAATTCCGATTTCACCTAAAGATCAAGAGAAGACCACTTTGACATGTCCCTACGGCACTTTTGCTTATCGTCGCATGCCGTTCGGTTTATGTAACGCTCCTACAACATTCCAACGCTGTATGATGTCAATTTTTGAAGATTTCATCGAGGATATTATGGAAGTCTTCATGGATGATTTTTCAGTTTTCGGTAATTCATTTGATAACTGTCTGGCTAATTTGAAGAAGGTCTTGGCTCGATGTGAAGAAACAAACCTGGTACTCAGCTGGGAAAAATGTCATTTCATTGTCCAGGAGGGAATAGTGTTGGGGCACAAGATCTCAAAATCGGGAATAGAAGTAGACAAAGCGAAGATTTCCACAATTGAAGGGCTAGCGATCCCTACTACCACGAAGGACCTCAGAAGTTTCTTGGGGTATGTAGTGTTCTATAGGCGTTTCATTCAAGACTTTTCAAGAATTTCAGCACCCATGACAAAACTTTTGGAGGAAGATGCTCCTTTCAACTTTGACGCCAATTGCCAAGCCGCTTTTGAGTTACTGAGGCAAAAGGTAGTGGAAACTCCAATCTTAAAGGCACCCCTCTGGGATCTACCCTTTGAACTGATGTGTGATGCTAGTGATCGAGATGTAGGAGCTGTGCTCGGACAGTCGTATGATAAACAATTTCACCCAATATCTTACGCAAGCAAAATGTTGACATCAACCCAAGAAAACTATACGACGACAGAAAAGGAACTTCTAGCTATTGTCTACGCCTTTGATAAGTTCCGCCCGTATTTAGTGCTCTCTAAAGTGATAGTGTTCACTGATCATGCAGCATTGCGATACCTAATGACTAAAACAGATGCTAAACCAAGGTTGATACGATGGATTTTACTTCTGCAGGAATTTGATGTGGAGATACGGGATAAGAGAGGCATTGAGAATGTGGTGGTAGATCGTTTATCCCGCTTAGAGCATTCTGGTAATAGTGGGGGCAATTGAGAAGTTGTAAATGACTCCTTCCCAGAAGAACATCTATATCTCGTAGAAACAAGAGAGCCTTCGGATGCATCTGTCCCATAGTTCGCTGATATTGCAAATTACTTGGCAGGGTGAGTGATCCCAGAAGCTTTCTTTTATCAACAAAGAAAATAATTCGTGTCAGATGTCAAGCACTATGTTTGGGATGATCCGTGTTTATATAAGCTATGTGCGGATGAAATGGTAAGAAGGTGTGTTTCAAGAGAGGAAGGATGGAATATTTTATCATAGTGCCATGCGGGGGTGCTTGGAGGTCATTTTGGGCAGAACCGAACCGTTGAGAAAGTGTTAGCAGCCAGTTTATTTTGGCCCTCGCTTTTCCGAGACGCCAAGGCTATGATAGAATCTTGTGATGCTTGTTAGTGGAGTGGTAATTTATCTCTACGAGATGAGATGAAACAAACACCGATTCAACAGTGTGAAGTTTTTGAAGTGTGGGGCATTGATTTCATGGGCCCATTCCCATCCTCAAATGGGTGTTGGTATATACTGGTTGCAGTTGACTACGTGTCTAAATGGGTGAAGGCCCAAGCGCTTCTTACTAATGATGCAAGGGTCGTTGTGAAATTTTTAAGAAAGTTGTATGCTCGTTTTGGTTGTCCAAGAGCTATTATTAGCAATCGCAGGTCTCACTTCTGCAATGCTCAGTTCGAGAAAACTTTATCACGATTCGGCGTGACCCATCGTGTCGCTACAGCCTATCACCCTCAAAATAGCGGACAAGTGGAAGTCACCAACCGGGAAATAAAGCGAATTTTAGAAAAGACAGTTTAATTCAGCAGGAAGGAATGGTCCGGCAAGTTAGAAGAAGCTCTGTGGGCGTACAGGACCGCATATACGAACATCACGGGGCGTACACATATCGGTTAGTCAATGGCAAAGCATGCCATCTGCCGATCGAACTGGAGCATCAAGCCTATTGGGCCATTAAGAAGCTGAACTTCGATTTGAAAAAAGTAGGAGAAAAGAGAAAATTCCAATTAAATGAGTTAGACGAGTTCCGACAGGCGGCATATGGAAATTCTGTGAATTACAAAGAGCGGGCTCGGAAATTGCATGGCAAGCGGTTACGGATTGATAAGCAATTTGAGGTTGGAGATCAAGTTTTGTTGTTCAACTCATATGGAGCCATCGAAATATCTCACCCTGATCACGGAACCTTTAAGGTGAATGGACACCGTTTGAAGCACTACATCAGTCCAACTGCTTTATCAGATGAGGAGGGTGTACAGAGCCTCCTTCTTATTCAACCCACTTGAATTGCAGGTCTGTCAGGCTCGGGACGGTAAACAAGCGCTGGTGGGAGGCAACCCATATTTTCCATTCGGTTAATTTCGTTGTGTCTCTTTAGTTTTCTTTGTTTTCGTTTTGTTTCAATTTTCTTAAGCACGGGGAGAACACGCCCGTGTTGCTTCCCGTGCATTTCAATGGTGCTCAGTTGGTATTTTGGGCAGGTCATCAGCACGGGCGTGCTCTTTTCTTTTTGCAGGGCTCGTGCTTCTCTTTTAATCAGAGCAACACTGGGCAACCCTAATTTCATTTTGGAATCTTCTCCGCCGTTCTCCTCCACAGCTTATCTTGTCATCTTCAGCTCTTCTTCGTCATGCCCACAAAACGGCTCGCATCGTGACCGGGATCTCACCGTCCTCGACACACATCCACCCATGACCTCCCTCCATTTTCTACCCAATTTCAATGGCAACGATTTCAGAGGCTCTCCCAACAGCCGTTTGGGGGTTTTCGCATGCTTGATTGGCAGGCACTCCGCTAAGCAAATTTGGCCGAGGAGGTTCACCGGTTGCTACATGTGGGATCTTGGTACAAAGTGTTTTCCATTACTGAACCTGCATATCGCGAGTTGACAGCCGAGTTTCTCGCCACATTCGAGCTGAAACGGGGGCAAATTAGTGGGAGGATCCAAGTGCTTTACAATTTCAGTTATTGGGGAGGGCGTTTACCATGAGCTTTACTGAATTTGCCATCCGAATGGGGGTGTACGATGAACCATTCACCTTATCGCCAGAGTATCAATCTTTGATGTTTTATCTTCCCCCTGGTGAGTCACAACGAGATTGTTGGAGACGGGTGAGTTCCGACTATCTCTTGTATCAACCGGCCCGGTTTAGAGCCTCCATGCTCCGATCTCTTGCATTACGAGTCATCCACACTCTCCTGAGTGGGACCCTCATGGGTCGGAGCGAGAGCACGGGCGAGATCACCAACTCTGAATTCACCTATTTGGTCAGTATGTGCTATGGCATTCCATTTCCCATGGGTTATGGGCTCGCTACTGCCTTTCAGCACCAATCCAAGGATCGCGGCACGAAAGCCATTTTTGTCGGACCTTACATCACTCATTCCGCATGTCGCATGCACTTGCTTCCATCTAACTGCTCGTTCACCGTCGGTGGACGGGTACATCCTATAAGTATGTGAACCCTGCGGGTTATGGGGCTGTTTGCACCTCCGTATGCACCGGCTCAGCCGGCACCTCCTCTAGCGTCATCGCACCCATCCACCTCGGACTCTGATTCCTCCGACATTTCCTCAGACAGTTCATTCTAACAGTGGATGCTCCTGAGCTTTCAGAAACTCATTGACCACTGCCCTTCTTCTGTTGCCGGGCCCTCTACCACTCGGAGTATGGGTGTGGATACTGCTGAGCTCCCATCCGAGTCTGACTCCGACTCTGAGAGCACCGGATTTTGATCTTTTCTTGTCTTTGTTCTGTTTCCTTTTTCTGATCTTGTACTTTGCTTTTATTTTCGTTCTTTTGTTCTCTTTGAGTCAGTTAGCAAGGGGAGTCCCCTACTAAGCTGATCTCTTTTTAGTGAGTTTACTTTTTCTTTTGTTTTTCTGTTTTATCTCTTTCTAATGCTTGCATGCTTCATTCATGATGTATGGACCCTATCCTGTGGCTGTATCACATGGTTTCCCCTTGATGGTGCTCACAACATGCCCGTCTGTGGTACCCGACTTATTTATCACGAGCACCTCTCCTTTAATTTGGTAAAAAATTTTTCAACTTTTTTTTCCTCGCACTGGTTTAATATTTTTATGCTGCATATGCTATCTTGAACATTGAGGACAATGTTTCATTCTAGTGTGGGGGAGGGTTGTGTATTTGTGTATTAATGTATTTAGATGTTGTGCATGACTTAGGACGATTTATGAAATTTTGTGGTTAAGAATTTCTAAGTTAAGGAGTCATTGAGCATGTTAGTGCACTTTTGTTGAACTTAAGGTTTCACTTAGACTTCTGTTGTGAGGTCACTCTGTTAGAGGAAGGGCTAGTTCTAAGGCTTATGAAAAATTAGATGTTGACTCCAAACTCAAATAATAAAAGCTAGAAAATGAGAAGAAAATTCAAAAAGTGACAAAAAGAAAAGAATTTTAATAAGTCGGATTCCTTTTAGGATGCCCTGTGAAATTTTTGTTAGAAAGGTGGTAGAAAGAGCTATCACCTTAGAAAAAGCGAAAGCCAGACTTGAGTAGTTTTGATGACCTACCAGGTGAAATGGCTGCCTCTAGGGTGTATGAAGCTACTACCAAGTTTAGGAGTCATCTTGAGAAAGTGAAAAATGATAGCTTGAACTAGACCCCCTCAAGAACAGTTTTGACACACTTGGTGAGGCGGCACACATACAGGGTAGTACGAAGTAAGATTAAAATCTTTCAAGAGCTTTCAATGGACTAAGACACTAGCTACTCTGGACTCATCAAACTCTAGGAATTTTCTAACTTAGCTGAGATCAGAGGTCATGCACTCATCGCTTTGTTAGGAAATTGAGGTTGCTTGAGGACAAGCAACGATTCAAGTTCGGGGGTATTTGATGAGTGCATTTCATATATATTTATTTCATGTCTTACTCCATGATCCTTCAATTTATCGACATAAATTCTCCTTATTCAGTGCTATTTGAGGTATTCTTAGTTTTTCATGCAGATATCAAGGTCGGGCAAGAAGAAGTCATTTGGAGCATTTTCAGGAGCTAAAGGACGTAGGAGAAACCTCATCAAGCTCAACACGGGCGCAACAAGCCCGTGCTTCAAGCCATGAAATTCACGGGCGTGCACACTCAAATTGTTCGCTAAGCACGGCCGTGCAACTCTCAGCACGGCCGCAACACGGGCGTGTTGTACCCCGTGCATATTACAGGAATTGGAATTTCAAGAGTTTTATTCGGCTGTAATCTGCACGGCTTGGAGCACGGCTTCAACACGGTCGTCCTCATATCGGGAAACGTTTTAAAACCTCAGAAACTTTGGTTTTTGGTGGGACTTTTTGGCTGCGGACTAGAAGGGAAGAAGGAGGAAGCTTTGAGGAGCCGTCCTTAGCACCACCATGGGAATGTTGCGCGAATGGTAGGCCGATCGGGAGGAGAATCGAATACATTGCAAGGACTCAGATAGACGCAAGGATGCAAGAAATTAGGGAGTTTTCAACTTTTGTATTTTGATTTCTTTGGCATTTATTTTGTTGTCTATCCTCATTAGGGGCTAAACTCTCTTAGGGAGCCCCGGATGGAATATTCTGATGTTGTAGCTTGAACTTGCCTACTGTACTTGCAGTATTTATGAATGTCTTGTTCCTTGTATTAAATTTTGGTTGTTGGCTATCTTGAATGCTGTTGAGTGATTGAATGCTTGAATATTTGGTCATCTTATCTTCGCTTGTAAATCTTAATTGATAGTTGCAAGAAGTGAGATTTCAACATAGGGTTCAACAGCACTGTGAACATCATTTACTTGGCACAACTAGGTTTTAGAACTGAGGATATCTCAGATAAGTACTGAGAGAGTGCAGGTTAGTGAGCATCAGGAATTCACCCCGGGGCCCTATTTCCTCCATCGAGTAAATCCTTATGTTTCCCTTAGTGTTTTACCTTCTCTTAATTCTCTTTCAGTCTAACCTAGAGTCAGTTAAACCATTCTTCAATTGATTAGATACTAAGCAAAACGAGAGTATTAGGAGATACACCAGTCCCAGTGGATACGACTACCCGATCTTAGGGTACACTTTACTACTTGTGCGACCCGTGCACTTGGGGATACACAAGGGGCGTATCAGCCCGCCTATACTAAGAGTCAAGTATTGCAAACTTAGATTATTTAGAGTGTAGATCTCTAGCAAGTCTAGACAGGGGACACTTTATCAGTCCAGGAGACCCAGATACTGATTCCAGATTTGACAAGGCATTACACAGGCGTATACAAGTGGGCACGTGCTGTAGAGCGTGACCGAATCATATGCGGGGATGGCACGCGATATTACCACACGTGACCGGTTGATACGTGTGTTCCGCAACAACACAGGGTGATGTGTGTCAACCCCTTGCGTTACTGCAAGTGCATGGGTCGTTAAGTAATAAAAGTAGACCCAAACGGTCGGGTTGGCGAACCACAGGGAATATAAGTACTAGTAATAGCTCCTCTCTTGTTATCTAGCCTAATGAGTGTAGTGTGTGATGATCAAATGGCCGAACCCAAGAGTGTCACTACAAGTGCGCAGGGAATAAAAAGGAAAAGAGTTATCAATCAATAAAAATGAGGTATCCGGACAATGCTTCCCCTAGGATTCAGGTGTTGGATATAGATTACAAGTGTTTCTAAAAGAAAACAATGACTCATGGGTATCCTAAGGTATATCGGCCCCTGCCTCCAGATCACTGATAACTAGTCCCCTACGACGTCCCGGCGGAGAATTCTCTCAACGTCTCACACCATATATGACTGCTTAGCACTCTAGGGATCCCAAAGATATAACCAATTCTTAAACGTAGATCCAACCCTGCCTCCAGGTGAAGGATCCCTAACCCCCTACGAGGTCCCGGCGGAGAATTCTCTCAACACCTCACACCACATATGGTTGCATGAAACTTAGGGAATATAGAGATAGGAAATATCTATTGGAAGGGAAAGGGGACACTCCGCTATCTCACGGCTCACCCTCTCAACCCTCTTTACTCTTGGAAATTCTCTCTCCTCACTAGATTGAATAAAACATGCAAGGCAATTAATAATAGAATCAAAAGCACAAGCAAGCATTAAGAACTAAAGAGTAAACCTCAAACTAGTAAATTCGAATAGAAACACAATATAAATCTAATAAAAATAAGAACCCTAGGGTTTACATGTCCGAATACCCTCTAGGGGTTTAGCTCTCAATGGAGCAAGTCACGAAACAAATAATGAATTGATAAACGAGTTCAAAAGCCATAAAGAATAACCCCCCTAAATCCGTGATGATGGCTTTGATGGGTAGCTTCCACGTCTGGATTGAATCCACTCCGAAGCTAGGCCACCGGTGGCTTCCTTGATGCTATAACGGAGGAAGAATCGATCTACGTTGGTGAGGAAAGCTTCCCGAAGCCGCAAAGAACTCTCCCCAAGCCCTAGCCAACTTGTCTCTCGAAAGTAGCCGAAAAGATTCCTAAAAATTATCACAAGGCGGCTTTTATAATTTGAATTCGGGGCTTTATGCGGGCATCCACACGCCGTGTACTGTAGCCACACGCCAGTGTGGAAATTCCACACGGCGTGAACAATACTTTTGCTACAGTACTGCTACAACAATTTTGCTACAGTAAATGTACAGTGAATGCCCCCCCCCAGTTTTCTTTTGAGTCCACACGGTCGGACACATGCTCTTGTGGTAGGGTGTGTGGCTTCCTATCCTTTGAAACCTTCAAGAACCTTCTCCTGCTTGGGTACGGAAGCTGGGACATGGACGTTGATAAGTGTCTAAATGTAGTTGTTTTTCATATATATATCGTATTCAATTTGCATGTATTTTGTGAGGTTTGATTCCCGTTTTGCACTTAATCGTCTATTATTTGCTTTGTAGGGCATAAGGAAGCCATGGAGAACAAAAGATATCATTTAGGCAAAAAGAGAAGAAAACAGGAATTTCATACTACCCCCATACTACCCAGTATGGGGGCCGTATGCACTGTAGCAGTGTAATGATTTGGAGTTCTGCCCAGATTTCCGTACTACCTAGTATACGGGGCCGTATGCACCCCGTATGAATCGCGAATCGGTGGGTATAAATACTAACTTTTAGGGCAGAATAGTGGACTTTTTGGCTGAACTTTTGGGAGGACTTTTTCTGGACTGTTTTTGGGCCGATTTTGAGAGATCTCTTGGGAGGTTTTGGGCGACCTTGGGAAGGAAAAGAAGGGCAAGAAAGCTAGGAGATCATTCAAGCCCAAGGTCCAAGACCCTCAAGGCAAGAAGGCAACATCATTGAAGGGGAGATCTACCACGATTTGAAGGAAGGAGACCCGCGGCTAGAGAAAGCGTCATTCAGCATTCCTTTGGCGGTGGAAGCATCATTCGGCATATTTTCTACCTCCTCCTCCACCATTTCATCTAGGGAGTGTCAATTATGCTTTTCTTGTGTGTTTTACTTGATTGTATTGCTTGTTGTAGGATGATGACACACTAGACCCCCAAGGCCACCGGGTGTTGGTGAACCTTGGGGGGTTTTATCATGTATTTTGGATGATTGCTTGTTAATTCCATGCTTGGGTAATTTTGAGATCTAATCCATTGTTTTCATGCTAAGTGCTACATTAAGGAGAAATCCGTAGCTATTTTATGAGTGATGCATGTAGATGTGACTTGCTTGCATGTATTAGATCATGAATGGATTAGAAGGGGACACTTGTATCATCACGGCGAGAAATCGGGTGTTTGGTAGCCCTCCATGTAGGTTTAATTCGAAGAAGAATAGGTTTACTCCTAAGTGAGATTTCCTCGTACTTATTGCAATCGTAGGAATGTGGATTTGGAAGAAATTCCTATCTATGTTCGTATGGGATTAGGGTTCAATCGCCGAGAAATTGGGGTTGTTCTAATCTTGGAATCTCATGGTCCATTTTACCCTTGCATCTTTTATTCATCATCCATGTTTCATGATAACCCCTCAAGGGGATCCACATCCATAGACCTTTGCATTTCATTGAGTTTCTTGCTTGCTTATTGCTTGTTCTCTCTAATTTGTTCTTAATCTTGTTTTAAATTTTAATTGCACCTAGTAGAGTAAATTCCATCACTTGAGATCTTAGGCTAGATAATAGCTCAAGAAGGAGTAATAGGAGATCCTTAGCCCCGTGGAATACGATCCTTGTGTTTTCGCACAAGGTATTACTTGGCGATCCCGTACACTTGCGGGGAAGCAATCAAGTTTTTGGCGCCGTTGCCGGGGACTTTAAGGAATTCTATGAAACTTTTAGATTATTACTCTAGCCATTGCATTCTTTACTCGTTTCTTATCATTATTTTTCTTTTCCTTTGATCTTAACTTTCTATCGTTCTCCTTGGTTTTGCAAGGTACTGTGCATGACACGTTCGAATCCATCGACCTTGATTACACCGGATAGTGAAATTGAAAGAACTTTGCATCGGAGATTGAGAGAAGTTGGTGAAGGGTCGGGTACACAGAACATTGAAATTGAGGATAGAGAGTCTTCAATCATGGCCGAAGAGCGTCGCACTCTATCCGAATATGAAAGACCCCAATTCACGGGTAATGAATTTAGTGTTCAAGCAGCATCCGTGGCATCCAACACCTTTGAAGTTAAAGCTAGTACAATTGGCATGGTCCAGAACTCGGTTCAGTTCAATGGTCTCGCGAATGAAGATGCACATGATCATCTTTCCCGGTTCCTCCAAATTTGCTCAACATTCAAGATTAATGGGGTGTCGGACGATGCTATCCGTTTGAGACTATTTTCATTCAGTTTGAGAGATGGAGCTTACCGTTGGCTTACATCATTGTCTCCGGGGTCTATAAAAACATGGAAGGATATGGTCGAGAAATTCCTTGGGAGGTATTTTCCGCCAAGCAAAGCGGCAAAGTTGAGACAAGAAATTTAAGCCTTTAACCAAGGGGATTCCGAAACGTTGTTTGAAGCCTATGAGAGATTCAAGGATCTCCTTAGAAGATGCCCTCATCATGGTTTTGCCTCATGGATGCGGGTACAAATCATTTACAATGGGCTAAATTATGCTACTCGCCAACTCATTGATGCCACAGCGGGTGGTTCCCTTAGCAACAAGTATCCCGATGAGGCCGAGCAATTACTTGAGTCCATGGCAAGCAATGAATCACATTTGGCCTCAAGAGGATCTTCACAAAAGACTGCTGGGCTTTATGAAATTAGTAGCAATGATACCTTGGCCGCAAAGGTTGATGTATTGACCCGAAAGCTTGATCTTCTTATGGGTAGTAGTTCGAGGTCAGAATCAGTGATGAATTGTAGCACTTGTGGTGGTGGGCATGGTGCAGCCCAATGTCCTATTGCTAGCTCTTCTGTTTCTTCCATTGAGAATGTTGACTACATTGGGGGACAACGAAATCAATGGAACCTGATAAGTGTCTAAATGTATATATTTATACGTTTTATTCTAGTACTATTTTCCATGTATTTTGATGAGTTGATGCCCGTTTCGCGGTTAAATTGGTTTTATTTGTGTTACAGTCCTTGAAGAAGCCAAAATGAGCTCAAGAACGTATTTGGGAAGAAATACGTATCAAACACGACGTTTTCGAGCTTCCATCACTGTGGCAGTACTGTAAAAGGATTATTGTAGCAAGATTACTGTAGCATGGCGCTGTAGCACCGAAACGGGATTTTCTGGAAAAAGGCTGGGAGCCTTGCGGGCAAGCAATCGCCCGCAAGGCAGCCCGTATGGATGCCCGAAAAAGGTGTTTTTAAAGGAAAGTTAGGGCATCTTTTGAAGGAGCTTCAACTCTTCTTCTTCTCCTCTTCTTGGGCCGCCGCCCCACCTTCTCCGGCGGCATTTTCCGGTGCTACACCACGTCAATCTTCACCAAGAGGGAGGCAATCATTGGAGGAGGAAATAGGGGGAAGATCTAGAGCTTCAAAGCTTCGTTTGAGGCTCGATCTCGGCGACATCGACGATCTTCTTCCATCCAAGACAATCCAAACCTAGAGGGAGTGTTTTTTGCTTTTCTTTATGCTTGTTTGCTCATTGGATTTATATGAGTGTTCCTCTTTCATGAGGAACTAACTTGTATGTGATTTGGGCATGATGAACCCTAGGGTAGGTTTGTTGTAATTAAGCATGATAATCATTTGTGATTTAGTGTTAGATGTTGAATTTCTTGTATAAGAATTTCTATGGTTTGTGATTCTCTCTATGTGTGCTTTACTATCTTGGACCGCATGAGAACTCTGCTGTTAAATTTTTAGGTTGTACTTGGAGCGTGACCATCGCCCTTGTACTAAACTCACATAGACTGAAAGGGATTCATGTACCAATACGCCGAGTGATTCAGGTATTAGGTACTTCTCTGAATGTTAGACTTAGACCCAAAAGAGTGTCTACTCCTGATAAGGGATTCCCTGAGTGCATTGCAATCGTAGGAGGAATTGACCGGAAGGGATTCCGGTCAATACTTGTATGGGATTAGGGCTAATCACCGAGGGATTCGGGATTAGCTTAATTTAGGAATCTCTCAGTCCAAACCACCATCACAACACATCATCCTTAATTCGGGCCTTAATGACAACCCTGGGGGGATTCTCTGTCCAAATCACGCCCTCTCCTGATTGTCCGTCCCTTGAATGCTTCTTAGGCGTGTGGTGGTAGCTTTATTCTCTTTTATTAATTTTTAGTAGTTGTACTCTTTGCTCGAATTATTAGGCTAGGAAATAGACGAAGGGGAAGTAATAGTAGCTCCTTGGCCCCGTGGAATACGACCCCTGTGTCACACACAGGGTATTACTTGACGACCCCGTGCACTTGCGGGACGCTCATCAAGTTTTTGGCGCCGTTTCCGGGGATACAAGGGATACTAGGAAAACCTGTAGTCTATTGCTCTAGCCATTTTTCTTATTTTTGTACATTCTACTTTATTTTCTTGTTTTCTTCTTATTTATTTATTTGACTTTGTTATTTTATTTTTCTTTTGTGCGAGGCATAATTTTTAATGCAAATGTAAGGAGCTTAGAGTTCGCCCCCACCTCAACAGCCGTGGCACCAACATCCTCCAAGTCCTCAGCCTCGACAACGGTATTTTAAGTAACCTGTCAGTAGTTAAAGCTTTTCTTGTTAGTTTTAATTTCATTTCTTTGCTACAACCTCTGTTTCGATTCGAGTAAACAACTGTTCGAAGAGGAAGTAATAGTGGATCTCGGGACCCTAGGGAATACGACCCTCTTGTGCCCTCACAAGAGGTATTACTTGACGACCCGTGCATTTGCGGCAGGGGAACCGTGTGCCCGCTTTTTTTTTAGCGACACGCACGGAGACCATCAACCACCAAAATATATTTATTTCCATTAGAAGAAGAAAACGGTCCCATAAAGTCAATTCCCCAAGCATCAAGGATTTCACATTGTTGAATGGGTGTCTGCTTCATTTCATCCCATTGAGCCAAATTGCGATACGCTGACAGTTGTCACATGACTCCACAAATTTTATAGCTTCCTAAAACATCGATGGCCAAAAGAAATCCGATTCCAAAACCCTCTCGACTGTACGATTTGAGCTAAAATGCCCACCAACTACTCCAGCAACACACTGTGCTAGTATTGTTTTCCCTCCTCATGGGAAACACACCTTCTCAACATCAGATCAATGCAAATTCTGTATAGGAATGGGTCAATCCCACACATAGTGTTTCATATCTGACAAGAATTTCTACCATTATTAATATGTAAAATTGGTAGGTACGGCTTCCCAACCAAATAATTTGCTATATCCGCAAACCACGGTATATCTGAATCTTGTTGTTCCTCCCCTGTATGCGGTAAATATGTTCTTCCGAAAATGAATCATTTACTTCCCCTTCTAACTTCGGGCCATACTCAGTATTTTCCAGACGAGAAAGATGGTCGGCCACCACATTTTCGGAAAAAAGCTTGTCCCTTATCTCTACATCCAATTCTTGTAGGAGAAGTACCCATCTGATAAGTCGCGGCTTAGCATCTGACTTGGTCATGAGGTAACGTAGAGCCGCATGGTCGGTAAACACTATCACCTTGGAAAGGACCAAATATTTTCTAAATTTATCAAAAGCATAAACGATAGCTGGAAGTTTTTTCTCGATGGTGGTGTAGTTCTCCTGAGCTAGTGTTAACATTTTACTTGCATAAAAAATTGGGTGAAACTGCTTGTCATATCGCTGACCTAAAACCACTCCTACTGCTCGGTCACTAGCATCGCACATCATTTTGAACGGTCGATACCATCTAGGCAGTTTCAATATAGGGGCTTCAACCAACCGTTGTCTTAATACCTGAAAAGCTTCCAGACAATTTGCATTAAAATGGAATGGAGTGGCCTTGTCCACCTCAATCCCATGCCTCAAACTTTCGTGCCCGAGAACTATTTTTTCCTGAACCATGAAATTATATTTCTCCCAACTAAGTACAAGGTTTGTTTCCTCACATCGGGCTAACACTTTCCTCATATTTTCCAAGTAGATGTCAAAAGAGTCCCCAAAGACCGAAAAATTATCCATGAAACTTCTATAATATCTTCGATGAAATCATTAAAAATGGACATCATACAGCATTGAAAAGTTTCCGATGCATTACATAACCTGAATGGCATATGCCTGTAAGCGAAAGTGCCGTAGGGACAAGTGAAGGTGGTCTTCTCTTGATCTTCAAGAGCTATCGAGATTTGCAAGTACCCTGACATTCCATCCAGAAAGCAATAATACATGTGTGTAGTTAATCGTTTCAGCATCTGATCTATAAACGGGAGTCGGAAATAATCCTTTCTGGAGGCATCATTCAACTTTTGATAATCAATGCATACTCTCCATCCTGTAACTGTGCGAGTTGGGATTAGCTCATTTTTCTTATTCTGGATTACTGTCATACCTCCTTTTTTTGGAACTACTTGTACGGGACTGACCCAATTACTATCAGATTTCGGGTAAATTACCCATGCATCCAGAAGCTTCTTCACTTCTGCCTTAACCAATTCCTTCATGTTGGGATTCAAGCGCCTCTATGGTTGCACATTCGGTCTGATTTCGTCTTCCATAAAGATCCTATGCATACAAAACGAAGGACTTATTCGCCTAATGAAGACCACCTTCACTTGTCCCTACGGCACTTTCGCTTACAGACATATGTCATTCCATCCAGAAAGCAATAATACATGTGTCCAGTTAATTTTTTCAGCATTTGATCTATAAACAGGAGTGGGAAATAATCCTCTATGGAGGCATCATTCAACTTTTGATAATCAATGCATACTCTCCATCCTGTAACTGTGCGAGTTGGGATTAGCTCATTTTTCTTATTCTGGATTACTGTCATACCTCCTTTTTTTGGAACTACTTGTACGGGACTGACCCAATTACTATCAGATATCGGGTAAATTACCCATGCATCCAGAAGCTTCTTCACTTCTGCCTTAACCAATTCCTTCATGTTGGGATTCAAGCGCCTCTATGGTTGCACATTCGGTCTGATTTCGTCTTCCATAAAGATCCTATGCATACAAAACGAAGGACTTATTCGCCTAATGAAGACCACCTTCACTTGTCCCTACGGCACTTTCGCTTACAGACATATGTCATTCCATCCAGAAAGCAATAATACATGTGTCCAGTTAATTTTTTCAGCATTTGATCTATAAACAGGAGTGGGAAATAATCCTCTATGGAGGCATCATTCAACTTTTGATAATCAATGCATACTCTCCATCCTGTAACTGTGCGAGTTGGGATTAGCTCATTTTTCTTATTCTGGATTACTGTCATACCTCCTTTTTTTGGAACTACTTGTACGGGACTGACCCAATGACTATCAGATATCGGGTAAATTACCCCTGCATCCAGAAGCTTCTTCACTTCTGCCTTAACCAATTCCTTCATGTTGGGATTCAAAGGCCTCTATGGTTGCACCTTCCGTCTGATTTCGTCTTCCATAAGGATCCTATGCATACAAAACGAATGACTTATTCGCCTAATTCCCGAGATTGTCCATTGATAGGCGCCTAAATATACATGTATTTTCATGTATTTTATTTGTGTTGCATGTATATTTTTATGGATGGATGCCCATTTTATGCTTGATTTGGTTCTTTAATTTTTATAGTTCATGAAGAAGCCATTGTGGGCCGGAAAACACAATGTGGGTGAAATCCAGACTAAAACGAGTAATTTTGAGGTTGAGTACTGTAGATCTCGTATGGAGCTGAATTAAGCCCACGTAGAGCCCGCATGGAGTTGCCCAAGAGCCATACGACCTCCATGCAGGAGCATGAAGCCCGCATGGGTATCGGGAAGCACTTTTTAGGGGCGTTTACAAAAGGAAAGTGAGGGCATTTTTGGGAAGAAGAACACCTATGGCGGCTAGAAGCTTAAGGAAGAAGAAGAGAGATGCAAGGTCTCAAAACCTTCAGATTTGATAAGGGAAGGCTATATTTGAAGAGATCTACCACCAAAATCAATTGGAAGGGCTAAAAAGACGATGAAGACGCCAAATCGAGGCCATCATCATTCAAGCTCTTCCGGAGGAGATCCTTCACCACCACTCATCACCAATTTTCAAGGGAGTTTAATTATGTCATTTTTGGTTGATTTCATGTATTTTCTCTTGAACTTCATTATTGATACACCTCTTGCGTCACCGTAAGAGTACGGGTCGCCAAGTAATAAAGTGGATCCCCGAGAGGGATCAGGTTGTCGAACCTCAGGGAGAAAAGCACTAGTACTACCTTCAGCTTATGAAATCTAGCCTAGAAAGGATGATTGTTAACAAGTCTAAACTAAACTAAGAAATTGAAAACAACTAAAGTTGTGGAGATCAGTTGGTGAAAAGGGTAAACTTTGACAATACTTCCTCGGGGATTAAACAATGAAGTACTAACTCGAACAAATAATCCTTGCTCAATTAGAAATAATCTTTGTAGGAATATGAGAATAAGATGGGTTTTCATCACATGCTAATTCAAAAGCTATAACGGGTTTTCACAGTTCGCCGGTTCTCAAGAACTGATGGGTTTTCACCACACGCTAGAACAACCGAACAACAGGCTTTCACCGCTCATCAACAATCACACAATATGTCAATGACATACATCAATTCACACATGGATTCCCAAAGTTTAACATCACAAACAATTGACATTCATGGAATAAAAGTGGAGTTTAACAATTCCCCTAGGGTTCAAGTCCAAGCTCCCATAAAAGGGGATTAGCTCATAATGCAAAACAATGAAATCAATAAATTACAATTGTTCATTGTCATAATGAGAAAATAAAATGAGAAACTCCCTCAAAACCAAGAAGACAAGGATTGGCCTGAAGTTCCCCTCGATGTTAGGAAAATACAACCCTTGACCGCAATGATGCCCTAGCTGATGATGAAGGTGGTAATGACAGAGGGTTATGCGGATTCTTGGCCCTTTTGATGGAGAAATCACCTCTTGATCTCACAGTTAAGGCCTTCCCTTCTCCATCCACCCTTTCAACAAAAACTCAAAGAAAACCTAAAACTGAACTACCTTAATCCCTCTTTAGTAAAAGCTTATATAGGCGTAAGTTTACAGCCAGCTTACGGGCGTAAGCTAGGCCGTAAGCATCGGGGTTTCAACTTTCCTCATGCCTTACACCCCCGATTACCGCCGTAAGGTTCTCTTGTAAGGTTCTCTGTCTTTGGGTTGTGGTCTTGCTTACTGCCGTAAGCCTAGGACTGTAAACCTTATCTGATAGTTTTCTCCTCCAACCTTACGGGCATAAGCTTCTCCCGTAAACGCCTCTGTCTTCTGCTTACGGTCTCGCTTACGGCTGAAAGTCCCGACCGTAAGCTCCTCTGTATTGTGGGGCTTCTCCTCTTACGGGCATAAGGATGCCTGCAAGGCCTTCTGGATTTAGCTTACGGCCGTAAGCCTGGCCGTAAGGTGCCCGTAAGCATTGTAGCTCTCCAAGTGCTGAATCAAGAGCGTGCCATCTTTGCTATTTCTATTCCCATTCGCTTACTGTTTCTCTCCTTTGGCTTTAATCTACACTTGGTGCTTACGAAGACAATTCATACTCGATTTAGACTTATATTCCACTAAATTACTCGAATACAAACTCGATAAGTATATAATTCAATATATAAAATACGCACAATTATATACTTATCAATTATCATGTCCAACTAGTCCCAAGGTTACCGGATGCCGGTGAACCTTGAGATAAACTTGTTCCATAAATGATGTTATTATTTTTGATATGCAATTTTGTAGTTTGTGGTTCTTTCTATGCGTTCTTTATTGTTTTAAATTACATGAGAACTCTGTAGTTCAATTCCTAGTTTGTGCTTGGCGACACATGATGAACCCTTGTACTAGACTCACATAGTTAGAAGGGGGATCATTGTGTCGGTACACCGAGGGATTCGGGTATTCGACAGTCCTCCGAACGTGAGGTCTAAACCCAAGAGAGTGTTTACTCCTGACAAGAGTTTTCCTTGAGCCCATTGCAATCATAGGAGGTGTGGAAGCTCAACTTCTTCTATTTTCCTTGTGCTTTGTCTCTTGGGTTAAACTTTGAGTGTTTAAGTTTTTATCGAGTGTTCTTTTTCATGTTAGGATCTTAGTTAAGGTTGTTTTAGAGTAGAAAAGAGGAGGAAAGACCTTTGGAGAAAGACCAAACAAGTGGTTGGAAAGTGGCATTCAAAATGCTGCAAGACCCCCCCAAAACAGGGGCCATGCAGCCCCCCTTGCGGGCGCATGACCGCCTGCAAGGAGGCATGCGGCCCACCCAAGGGGCTCTAGAAATTGCCTTCGCAACGTCCCTTGCGACCGCAAGGGAGCCAACTAGCCCTCCAGCGCTTTGAGTTTATAAATACCCCATTTGAAACTCAAAGGGCTTCATAAGACCTCATTTCTCTCTCTTTTTCTTCCCATCTTGAATCCATATTCTCTCCTCTCTTAGATCTCCATTCTTGAGCTCCAAGATAGAAGAAAGGTGTTGATCTCTCACTCTCCTCCATTGGTGATGATTCTCCTCTAGATCTAGCAAAGTTTAAGGTGAGTTTTCTCCTCTTCTCTAATTTCTTGTTCTCTTATCCAATTCTCTATAGATCTATGAAGGAAAAGTGTGGATCTAGTATGGATCTAATGTTTGAACGGAATTAAAGTGTAGATCTAATGTTTGGATGCTATTAGAGCCTTGATCTTGTGTTTTGGTAAAGAATGAGGGAAATCCTTCATCTCTAAACCTATGATTCTTGTAGATCCAAACCCAATTTGGATCCTCTTGTTTTCCATGTGATCATGAGAGTTTGAGGATCTTATTATTGTTTATTCTTGAATTAAGAATGCCTAGTAAACCCTCGAAGCCATGGGATCTCATATTAACCATTCTTTCCTCTCATGTTTCTTATTTGGGTTATGTGATTGATTCTTCATTTTTATTGGATGAATAATGGCATCTAGGAGGTGGATCTAAAGGGAAGGATAAAAAGCAAGTAGGCGAGTGATCCAAGGGTTCGATTTTGCTAAGTTTGTGAGTGGGAATTGATTAATTAATGAGCTATAGTCATACTTGTTTAATTTTCAATAACGCATGCTTTTAAAATATGATTTTCTTGATTTCAATGGATTCATGAGGTTTTTCTTGAAATTTATAATTGTGATGCTATATGACTTGAATTACTTCTTGATTATGTTCAAAGATCATTCATATATCTAGCATATTGAAACCCGATGATTTGAATTTCACATTTTCGAAGAAATTGTTACAGGTTAATTGTTCTTGATATAAAGACCCAAGATGGGCTGATGTGAGTCAAAATGAATTTCTTCGTGATGATGCCGTATTTAAACCATGTTCTCATAGAATTCTAAATATTTTTCGTATTTCTTGTGAGGGTTGGAAACCCTATCGCTGTAGCTCATGTTTTCAAGATATGTGAATTTAAGAACTCGATGTTCTCGTTATTTTGACCCAAGAATGGTCTATGTGAAGCAAATTGAGATTCCTTACGATGATATCGTATTTGAAATGAGTTTTTAAAAGAACACTCTTATGATGATGTTCATGATGAAAAAGTACATTATTAACGATGTTTTTACACGAGTGTTCACTCTTGGATTCAGAGTTGCATTTATGAGAATTTGTGATCTCTTAATGAGATATGTGATATCATATTGATGTGTTCATGATGAGCGTACGAGCATGATGGATGTTCGAGATGTTTGGTGGTGATAGGGGAAGGATCCCCGGTATCTTAGAAGCGAGTCTCCACAGACTGACCTAGTTGGGGGTGGCGTGGAGTTCTCCGCTGAATCACTCATCCAGGAGGCGCGTAGAGATCCTGAAGATCCGTGTTGGGGTTCGGTGTCTGATGAGTGCTTTTTATACATATATTTCATACGCATTACACACGATATTTGCTTGTCCTTTTGCTATTACTTGTATAGTTCGGTGCTATTTAAGGTATTTTGAGTTTATTACGCAGATATTTAGGTCCTACAGCAATTAGAAGTGATTTAGAGGAGAATTCACATCAAAAGGACTTAAAGGGAAGTTCGTCAAGGCAAACACGGCCTCAACACGGGCGTACTCTTGGCCGTGCAGTTCACAGGAATTGGAAAGCACGAGGAAGCACGGTCAGAGTGCCCCTAGCACGGTCGTGCAGACCGGAGCACGGCCTCAGCAAGGGCGTGTTCTAGCCCGTGCAGTTTACGGCCTGGCGAATTTTCGGGGAAAATACTGAAGCAAAAGCACTGTAGCATAAGTACTGTAGCACCGAAAAATCATAAACCTGAAATCTGCATGAGCTGAAGCACGGCCGTGTTGACATCGAGAAATCACTTTTTAAGCCCAAAAGTTAGGGTTTCAAAGTAATTCTTCTTCTATCTTTCTTCCCCTTTGGTTGAGGCGACGGGAGGGGAAAGAGGCGTTCCTTTGGAAGCCGGATCTGGACCGAGAGATCGTTGAGGGAGTGGAGGAACATTGGCACGATCATCATCGGATGCCCTCCGACGAAGATTGTGAAGCAAGAAGGGAGTTTATGATTTTCATCTTATTCTCTTGTTGTTTACCTTATGTTTCTTGTAGAACCATGAGGGGCTAACCGTTCTCCGGTGCCTCGGATTAAGAACTTGGTTGTTGAATGTATTTGGATTCATTTTTGCAGCATTTATGGTTGTCTTCATTCCCTTTTATTAGATCTTTAGTTGTTGGCTTCATTGATGGTGGTTAAGTGTTTTGAAAGCTTTGAGTTCTTGATTTTTGCTTAGCCCCCATATCTCTTTAGTTGATGTGAGAAGTTAGAAATCAACTTAGGGTTCCAATGACACTTCATGTATCTTCTACATAGCACAACAAGACTCTAGAACATAGGTTGATTGAGACATCTCCTGATAAATTCTGCAAGAATTCGAGTGTGATTGACACCAAGGGATTGATTCGGGACGCTGCTCCCTAGCATTGATTTCTCGTTATCTAAACGCTTTCTCTCTCCCGTTATCCTCACTTTCTTTATTTTTATTTGTAATTAGTTTTTAAACCAAATTACTGAGCCAGTTAGGTATTAGGAATCCGACGAGTATCGAAAACTTTACCAATCCCTGTGGATTCGACTACCCGACCCTTTCGGGTACACTTTACTACTTGTATGACCTGTGCACTTGCAGATACGCAAGTGGCATATCAGTCTCACCACCCAGGATTCTTGAGGTGCCAACAACAAGATACGCGCATATTGGTGGCTCTTGACCTAACCGCAGCCGCGGATCAGCGACGGAGGGTTTTCATAGACCGCTGATACTAGCGATACGGGATTTATTGTGATTATCATATAAGTTAATAGATCGTTGAGTACGAAAAGATTATTTTCAGAACTTGGATTTCATGATACGAAATTTACCACATTGATTACTTTATGAAACTGTGAAAAGTTGAGCATTCTGAAAAGAGTATCTTAAACTTGAATTTTCGGATTTGTATCATTTTATGAATGATTTTTCAAGGATTTTATGAATGCATTTCATTGAGGATGTTTGAAAGTTTCTTATATATATATATATATATATTCATTGAAAGTAAGTACTTTAATTAATGTTGAATATTGAAGGTTTGTCTTTGGGTTGCTTATAGACTCTTACTTTTATGAAGTATAGCTCCATGTTCAGCCCCTCACTAAGCAACTTTGTTACTCACACATTCTTTTATTCTCCACTTTCCAGGTGTTAGCACGGCGGCAGGGCGTGAGGCGTGAAGTGTTTTGCATAGCTTTCCTTGCATTTTTCCTTGAGTTGTGTATGCTTCATAAACATTGTAGACTTGTCTAAGATGGATCCACTAGAACCTATATTTCCGTATTTTGCTTTGTTTCCATGAATTTGTTCCTAATTGGATCAGTCAACACCTTGTGATCTATGAGATTCATACCCAGTGTTTGGGGAAGACTATTTTTGTGGTCATGACATTGCATGTTGTGATTTTTCCTAGTATTATATACCTGGTGTGAGTATGTTGACCTGGTATAGGGTTGTGGTCATATTTTCTACAAATTTAGATTGTCTCTTGTCGTTAGATTGATGTTGTACAGGAAACAGGTTAGACTTATGGTGATTTAGGGTGGAGGTAGCTACTTGACCTCCCCTGTGTTGTCGTGATAGTATGTCATGAACCAGGACTCGCGGGTCAGTGCATGACAGGAAGAGTTGGTCGGAAGGGATTCCGATCAATACTCGTATGGGATTAGGGGTTAATTGATGCGTCTCCGCAACAACACAACAGGGTGATGTGTGTCAAACCCTTGCGTTACCGTAAGTGCACGGGTCGTCAAGTAATAAAAGTGGACCCAAAAGGTCGGGTTGTCGAACCACATGGAATAGAAGTACTAGTAATAGCCCCTCTCTTGTTATCTAGCCTGATGAGTGTAGTTTGTGATGATCTAATGGCTAAAACTAAGAGTGTCACTACAAGTGCGCAAGGAATGAACAACGAAAAGAGTTCTCAATCAATAAAAGTGAGGTATCCGGACAATGCTCCCCCTAGGATTCGGGTGTTGGATGTAGATTACAAGTGTTTCTAAACGAAAACAATGAGTCGTGGGTATCCTAAGGTATAACGGCCCCCTGCCTCCAGGTCGCCGATAACTAGTCCCCTACGAGGTCTCGGCGGAGAATTCTCTCGACGCCTCACACCACATATGACTACTTAAAACTCTAGGGATCCCAAAGATATAACCAATTCCTAAAAGTAGATCTAACCCTGCCTCCAGGTGAAAGATCTCTAACCCCCTACGAGGTCCCGGCGGAGAATTCTCTCGACGCCTCACACCACATATGGTTGGTTGACACTTAGGGAATATGGAGATAGGAAATATCTGTCGGAAGGGAAAGGGGGCATTCCGCTATCTCACGCCTCACCCTCTCAACCCTCTTTACTCTTGGTAATTCTAAACCTAGCGGTGATCTCTCTCTTCACTAAATTGAATAAAACATGCAAGGCAATTAATAATGAAATCAAAAGCGCAAGCAAGCATTAAGAACTCAAGAGTAAAACTCAAACTGATAAATTCAAATAGAAACACAATGTAAATCTAATGAATATAAGAATCCTAGGGTTTACATGTCCGAATACCCTCTAGGGGTTTAGCTCTCCATGGAGCGAGTCACAAAACAAATAATGAATTGAGAAATAAGTTCCAAAGACATAAAGAATAACCCTCCTAAATCCGTGATGATGGTCTTGATGGGTAGTTTCCACGTCTTGATTGAATCCACTCCGAAACTAGGTCGCCGATGGCTTCCTTGATGCTATGACGGAGGAGGAATCGATCCAAGTTGGTGAGGAAAGCTTCCCAAAGCCGCAAAGAACTCCTTCCAAGCCCTAGTCGCCTTATCCCTCGAAAGTGGCCGAAAAGATACCTAAAAATTATCACAATGCGGCTTTTATAATTTGAATTCGGGGCTTTACGCGGGCATCCACATGGGCATCCACACGCCCATGTACTGTAGCCACACGCCCGTGTGGAAATTCCACACGGGCGTGTACAGTAGCTACAGTACTGCTACAGTGAATTTCCTCCCCGCCGTCTCCCTTGGAGTCCACACGGTCGGGTACACGCTCGTGTGGTAGGGTGCATGGCTTTCTATGCTTTGAAATCTTCAAGAACCTTCTTTTGCTTTGTACGGAAGCTGGGACATAGACGTACTACTGCCTTTGTGCCATCTTGGTTTGTGTAATGATTTGTACTCCTCCGAAAGTTGGCAACACCCCCATGCATATGAACACAGCTTCTAATTGTGGCCTTGAAATGTGTCATCACACCCTATCTTTGCTTCTTCCTGTACTTCATGTCTCCAAAGCCCTGTTTGCACAAAAGAACACAAAACACACCTTGTTAATGCTAAAAAGTGATAAAAGTGATAAAAGTGATGCTCAATGCATGTAAACTGATAATATAAAATATATATAATCAAGCACTTATCATTAATCACTAAGGGATTTGGGGTTAACTGACATGCCTTTTGCGTCACCGGAAGTGCATGGGTCGTCAAGTAATAAAGTGGACCCGGTGAAGGGTCGGGTTGTCGAACCACGGGTAGCAAGAGTACTACTACTAACTTTAGAAGATGAAATCTAGCCTAATTAGAATGATCGAGAAATAGATTAAGTAAAGCTTAATATATTAAAAAGAGAGAGGGCACAATGAAACAAGAGATCATCAACTATTGAGAATAATGGGAGTACTTGGATAATAAACCCTTAGGGTTTTAACAATAAGGTACAAAATCCTACATATACTTCTCACTTGAATAAATGGAAGCTGACTAGAAATGTGACGTCTTAAAGGGTTTTTACCGCACGCTAATTACTAGAATCTAACGGGTTTTCACCCCACGCCAGTTCCTAAGAACTAACGGGTTTTCACCGCATGTCAATAGCCATGCAACATGCAATAAGAATTGAATCAAACTACACATGCATTTCAATAATCAAACTTCATAAACAAATAATAGTAAGAAGTACCAAAGAATCTATTACAAATCCCTAAGGTTTCAAGTCCAAGCTCCCAATGGGGTTTAGCTCATTATGACGTACAAAACAATTCAACAATTAATCACAAGCATATTCATAATGTGCAATTAAACAACACTCCCTCAAAAATCAAGAATAGATGAACCAACGTGAAGTTCCCCTCGATGTTGATCAAATAATGCTTCCTGACCCCGACGATGTCCTAAAAGTTGATGGCGATGATGACGATGAACACCGGCAAGGGTTCCTTCTCTTGATCGAGTAATCATTGCACTTGACCTCGTAGCCATCGTGTCCCTTCCTTTGGAGCTCCAAATCGGCTCCCAAAGGGCGGCTGAAAACTGGAAAAGAAGACCCCTCAACCGCCCTAGTCTCTGGCTTTATAAAAAATCGAGGGTTCTTACGGCCGTAAGTGGATCTTATAGCCCAAGACTTATGGCCATAAGGATGCCTGTAACCTCCCCGTTACGCCCGTAACAAGGTTATGAATAACGATTTGCTACAGTGTTATGAACAATACTGCTACAGTACTCCTTACAGGCGTAACGGTTCCCGTGAACCTGTCGGGATGGACCTTATGCCCGTAACAGTGCTCGTAATATTGGTTGTGAACAGTAATATGAGAGAGTACACTACCACAGTAACTTCGCTACAATAACGCCCCGTAAAAACTCCCGTAAGCCGGACCGTAAGCCCCTCTGAAAACACTATCTTTCTCCCAACATTAGCTTAAATCACCTCGAACTTGTTCCTCTCGATCTATTTGTCTTCATTCTAGCCTGAATACAAAATAGAAGCGAATTAAGTATCAAATTCAATTATGTATACAACAATTACATGGAAAGTGATCTAAATAATAATTATTAGATGCATTTATTCAAGTACTTACCATTAACCTACTTTAGGACTCTCTCAGCCCAACCCATAATTGCCACGTTATTATGTCATCCTTAGAACATTAGTAATCCTGAGGGGAGCCGCATCCGTGACCGTTCCTTGGCCCCGTGGAATACAACCCCTGTGTCACGCACAAGATATTACTTGACAACCCCGTATATTTGCGGGTGAACTATTATCCATGCAACAGACCTTTTA
This sequence comes from Dioscorea dumetorum, assembly GCA_902712375.1. NCBI lineage: Eukaryota > Viridiplantae > Streptophyta > Magnoliopsida > Dioscoreales > Dioscoreaceae > Dioscorea > Dioscorea dumetorum. The sequence continues at coordinate 5,622,434 of CACTHL010000549.1, read as the reverse complement.
TGACTTGCTAGCACTTGGAGTAACCTTTCCTTCTGATTGGGTTCTAAATTTGCTGCTATTATTACCGGAAATTGTTTGATGTCCCCCAAATAAGCATTAATGAGTGCATGTCATATACATATTTCCATATATCTTTTACTCATTTTTAGCTTGTCTTTGGCATGTATTTATGATAAATCGGTGCTACCTTAGGTATGTGTTCTTAATTGTGCAGATATTTAGGTCCTGGAACAATTATAAGTGGTTTGGAGAAGATTTCATAACAAAAGGACTTAATGGGCGGTTCGTCAAGGCAAGCATGGCCCAAGCACGGCATGCTTCTTAGCTCTGCACTTCGCAGGAGTCTCAAGAGAAATGAAGGACTCAGAAGCATGGTTTTAATTTTCAGAGCATGGGCGTGCAAATAGAAGCATGGCCTAAGCACAGGCGTGCTTAGATCCGTACTCTTTACGGCCTGGCGAAAAAATGTTATGTAGGAAAAGTACTGTAATAAAAGTACTGTAGCAATCAAAAATTCAGAAACATGAAATCTGCACGGGCTGAAGTATGAGCAAAGCACGGTCTCACTGCCTGGAGCACGGGCGTGCAGAATTAAGCACGGTCATGCTTGCATCAGGAAGTGAATTTTTAAGCCCAAAAGTTAGGGTTTCAAGCAACGGCTTCTAGATATTTATTCCCCTTTGGGGGAGGCGACATGAGAGGGCAGAAGCGTACCTTAGAAGACCAAATTAGGACTGAGAGATCATCATGGGAGTAAAGGAACATTGGCAAGATCATCATTGGTTACCCTCCGAGGAAGATTGTGGAAGTTCGACTTTTTCTACTTCTTTTGTGCGTTGTTTCTTGTGTAATTTTTGTGTGTTTAAGTTTTTTGAGTGTTCTTTTATGTTAGAACCTTAGTTAAGCTCTTTTTGGGAGGTTACAAGATGGGGAAAAAGATTTTAAAAGAGCATGGCAAGACTGGCACCTTGCGGGCACGCTAAGTGCCCGCAAGGGGCAAAAACTGGAGGCCTTGCTGCCTCCCTTGCGACCGCAAGTGAGTCTGATAAGTGCTTGAATGAATGTATTTGATAATTATTATTTAGAGCACTTTCCATGTAATTATTGCATATATTATTGAATTTGAGGCTTAATTCGCTTTTATTTCGTATTCATGCTAGAATGAAGACATATAGATCAAGAGGAACAAGTTCGAGATGATTTAAGCTGATTTTGGTAAAAAGACAGTGTTTTCATAGGGGCAGTACTGTAGCAGCAGCACTGTAGCATATCACTGTTCACAACCACTATTATGGGCATGTTACGGCCGTAAAGTCCAACCCGAGAGGCTTATGCGCACTGTTACGCCCGTAAATAGTACTGTAGCAGTGTTGTTCATTATACTGTAGTACATTACTATACATGAGATTGTTACGGGCGTTACGAGCAAGTTATGAGCACCCTTACAACCATAAGTGTGGAGCCGTGAGGACCTCTTACGGCCGTAAGAACCCCCGATTTCTGAGTTATAAAAGCCAACTTTTACGTCATCGGGAGGAGTCTTCTTTTCCAGTCTTTTATCGCCCTTTGGGCGGCGATTTGGAGGGCCGAAGGAAGGGACACAACGACCACTAGGTCAAGGGCAACAATCACTCGATCAAGAGAAGGAACCCTTGCCGGTGTTCATCATCATCATCATCGCCATCAACTTTTAGGACATCGTCGGTGTCAGGAAGCATTATTTCATCAACATCGAGGGGAACTTCACGTTGGTTCATCTATTCTTAATTTTTGAGGGAGTGTTGTTTAATTGCACATTATGAATATGCTTGTGATTAATTGTTGAATTGTTTTGTACGTCATAATGAGCTAAACCCCATTGGGAGCTTGGACTTGAAACCTTAGGGATTTGTAATAGATTCTATGGTACTTCTTACTCTTATTTGTTTATGAAGTTTGATTATTGAAATGCATGTGTAGTTTGATTCAATTCTTATTGCATGTTGCATGGCTATTGACATGCGGTGAAAACCCGTTAGTTCTTAGGAACTAGCGTGCGGTGAAAACCCGTTAGATTCTAGTAATTAGCGTGCGGTGAAAACCCTTTAAGACGTCACATTTCTAGTCAGCTTCCATTTATTCAAGTGAGAAGTATATGTAGGATTTTGTACCTTATTGTTAAAACCCTAAGGGATTATTATCCAAGTACTCCCATTATTCTCAATAGTTGATGATCTCTTGTTTAATTGTGCCCTCTCTCTTTTTAATATATTAAGCTTTACTTAATCTATTTCTCGATCATTCTAATGAGGCTAGATTTCATCTTCTAAAGTTAGTACTAGTACATTTGCTCCTTGTGGTTCGTCAACCTAACCCTTCACCGGGTCCACTTTATTACTTGATGACCCGTGCACTTGCGGTGATGCAAAGAGCATGTCAAGTTTTTGGCGCCGTTGCCGTATAGCTAAGATATTAGGAACGCCAAGAATTTGTTAATCTCGCCATTCTTTTCAATTTTGTTTTTGTCTATTTCACTCTATCTTCTTCCGCCATTCTGAATTATTTCTTTTTTTTTTTTTTATTTGATTTAATTTGTTGCCTTTCTTGCAAGGCACTGGACTGATGATTGATCCAATTTCAGCCTTGTTCATTCAATTTGAAACTCTCAATGAGCAACTTGATAGAATTTCTGTAGCACAACATCGAAGTAATTCAGATTACTGCTTACATCATCCGAGTGAAAGGTTCAACCCAAATATCTCATGGAATATGGACAGTCAACAATGGGAAACACCTCTGGAAGAATTTCAAATGGATGACCCACTTGAAGAGGATGTAACTCGGTTTGGAAATTTATTAGCCCAATTCATCCAAGCATCTAATGCCCGTTTCCAAAATATGGAGGACACGTTAAGATGTCAAGAGATCTCCATCAAGAACCTTGAGCATCTAATGGGAAAGATTCTTGACATACTTGCTAAGGAATAAGATGAAGAATTTGAGTGAGCATTACAAGTTCCTTACGGAAATGATGAGGCACTGAATGTTAATGATGCTGTGGAGCTGAATGATTACAATGCTGCAGAAATTGAAGAAGAGGGAGAAGAACTTTTCTTTGAGAGTGAGGACTGCTTGAATGGAGAATGTGTTTATGGGCATGAGATTGCACAAAGAGGGCTACTGAAATCATGTTCTTTCAAAGTTGAAATGGTACGAGAAGAAGCAAGTCCCATGGTTATGGAACACACATTTTTATTTGGAATTGATCACCCTACCAAATGCAAGAAAGAGATTTTGGGAATTATAGAAGAAGTGGATAGAAAATTTTCACCATCTAAGGACACACTTGTACAAAGTCTGGATAATTCCCAACCCAATCTATTTGTTTGGAGGCCTAAAGTAATATGAGTGGACCCTCCAACAAGTGTTTTTCCTCGGCAAGTAAGTTTTTACTTTAATGGGAGTAGCTATGCAATTACAAGCCGGGAGGAGCACACCCTTTTTAAGCCTCCATGAGGTAAGAATAAGGTACATCAAGCTAGTGACGTAGAACAAGCGCTTCTTAGGAGGCAACCCAAGTGTTTTCGTATTTTCTTCGCACTTTCTTTTCTTGTGTTAGTTTTGTTTTAGTTTGATTTAGTAATAAATGCTTGGCATGTGTAGTCTTATCTTTTTCATAAGTGGGTGATCTATTAAGTGGTAGTTGTTCATTTTCATTCTTAATAGATAATCAAGTTGTATTTGAGCACACTTTATAGAGCAGGGGAAGCTCTGCCGAAATTTTCAGGAAAGCTTACGGGTACCTTACGCCCGTAAGCTTGACCGTAATGCCTCGTCTGAGCCATTTACGGGTGTATTTATGCCTGTAAGTCCTCCCTGTAAGGGGAAGACAGACAACCATACGAGCGCACTTACGGTTCGTAAGAACTGGGTAGAGACTTATAAGGTACCTTACGGGGTGTACTTACGCCCGTAAGCAGGACTGTAAGGAGAAAACAGAGGGCCTTACGGTCCCTCCCATTCATACCACTTACGGGCCATAATCCTCAGCTGAAAGCTGAAAGGCATGTGGAACCCTTACGGGGGATGACTTACAACCATAAGTTCTCACATAAAGATAAGACTAGGAGGCTTACGGCATGACTTACGCCCGTAAGCTGACCGTAAGCACTTAGGGTTAAGGCACCTTTGGTTACTTTTTCTTCCACTCTTTCGCTTCCCCTGACCTCTAGTGTCACATTTGAGCACTTTGGAACGGTATTGGCTTGTTGCACTGGCCAACCCATCTCTGGCTAATTCAATTGCTTCACAAACCTACTGCACCTCCAAGTTTTAGTCCTTTATGTTGTTTTTTTTTTTTATTTTTCGTCCCTTATTTTTCTTTTATTGAGCTTTAAGGCATTTCTTCAGCTTTGCAATATTAGTGTGCCACACCCAACACCCTCAAAATGGGTACTCCCTCAGTCGTCTCTTGCCCTAGAATGGACCCCCCCCCCCTGAACATCGAAGGGGATAGCAGTATGCATGGTTGCGTAATCACTCAGTCAATCACCAAACCAGGGAAGTACTCATATTTCCACCCTCCCTAATTCCTTTAAATACATTGTCTTTATTTATTCTGTTTTACATACATTGAGGGCATTGTATGATTTTAAGTGTGCGGGAGGGTTTGCATGCTTGTTTCACTCTACACAATATGACTGATGATAGCCGATTATAATGATTAGTGTAAGTTCAATTATGTCAATTCATCATGTGCTAGTATAGTTGTTTTCAAACCCTATTTTTTTCAGTTTTGTTCCATTCTTCAACCAATGTCCTTAAATGCACAACTCATCTGTTTTGACTTGGTTCAAAATGCATGTTTTTGCAGATATTTTTGTTTCTTATTTTAAATCTAAACAAGAAAAATTTTGTGAAGCAAAAGTACGTGTTCATTGTGTTTGCTTAGAGGTGGAAAAAGCTACCCTTTTGTTGTGTGCAGCTACTCTTTACAAGTCGGATACTGTGTATGTCCTAGTAAGAGAAAGAACTACCACTTGAGATGAGTGAAAGCTACCACTCTCTTGGTAATTAACCATGGAACAAGCTACCATCCTTAAGTGTGAAAGCCACTCTTCAGGATCCTAGGAGAAAGGGCTACCTTAGGTGATGTGTATAGCTACCATGTTGTGATTGTTCTTAAAACCAGGGTTTGAAAAATTTTTGCATCAGAAATCATGCTATCACAGAGTGTGAAACAGATTGAGTTTACACACACACACTCATTGGTCTTGAATGGGCACTGTTACGGTTCACAAACACTATTACGAGCATTGTTACGAGCATGTTACACGCGTAAAGTCCAACCAGAGAGGCTTATGAGCACTGTTAGGCCCGCAAGGAGTATTGTAGCAGTTACTATTCATTATACTGTAGCAAATTACTATTCATAATATTGTTACAGGCATTACGGGCATGTTACAGGAACCCTTACCCCCGTAAGCGTCAGGCCGTAAGGACCTCTTACCGCCATAAGAACCCCTGATTTCTGAGTTATAAAAGCCAACTTTTAGGGCATCGGGAGGAGTCTCCTTTTCCAGTCTTCTGCCACCCTTTGGGCAGCGATTTGCAGGGCCGAAGGAAGGGACACGACGGCTACGAGGTCTAGGGCAACAATCACTCGATCACGAGAAGGAACCCTTGCCAGTGTTCATCATCATCATCGTCATCAACTTTTAGGACATCGTCGGGGTCGAGAAGCATTATTCTATCAACGTCGAGGGGAACTTCACGTCGATTCATCTATTCTTGATTCTTGAGGGAGTGTTCTTTAATTGCACATTATGACTATGCTTGTGATTAATTATTCAATTGTTTTGTATTTCATAATGAGCTAAAGGCCCATTGGGAGCTTGGACTTGAAACTTTAGGGATTTGTAATAGATTCTATGGTACTTCTTACTCTTATTTGTTTATGAAGTTTGATTATTGAAATGCATGTGTAGTTTGATTCAATTCTTATTGCATGTTGCGTGGCTATTGACGTGCAGTGAAAACCCGTTAGTTCTTAGGAACTAGCGTGCGGTAAAAACCCGTTAGATTCTAGTAATTAGCGTGCGGTGAAAACCCTTTAAGACGTCACATTTCTAGTCAGCTTCCATTTATTCAAGTGAGAAGTATATGTAGCATTTTGTACCTTATTGTTAAAACCCTATGTTATTATTATCCAAGTACTAACATTATTCTCAATAGTTGCTGATCTCTTATTTCATTGTGCCCTCTCTCTTTGTAATATATTAAGCTTTACTTAATTTGTCTCTCGATCATTCTAATCAGGCTAGATTTCATCTTCTAAAGTTAGCACTAGTACTTTTGCTCCCTGTGTTTCGACAACCCGACCTTTCACCGGGTCCACTTTATTACATGACAACCCATGCACTTGCGGTGTCGCAAAGGGCTTGTCAGAGCTCGCAAGGGTCTCACCCTAGGATCCTTGTGGCCTCCCTTGCAACCACAAGGGAGCCTGCAAGGGCTCCAGAAGGAGGCCTCACGGCCTCCCTTGCGCCCGCAAGGGAGCCCGTGAGGGCACCTACGACCCTTGGGCTATTTAAGACCCTCATAAAGCTTCTACGGCTTTCATGAGGCCTCTCTCCTCTTCCTCTTTACAATCTTCTTGAACCTTCATTCCTCCTCTCTGAAATCACCATTCTTTATCTCCAAGAAAGAAGAGAGACGATGATCTTCTCCTCCTTCTTCGGCAAAGGGTTCTTGTAAGGCTAGGAGAAGCTTGGAGGTGAGTTCTTTTCTCTTCTTCAATTTCTTCTTCTTGTTGCCAATATCTCTTAGATTTATTAGGGAAGCGCATGGATTCGGTGTGGATCTAAAGTTTAAAAGAAATTAGAGTTGTAAAATCTTGTTTTCGTGCAGAATGGAAGATCCTTCATCTCTAAAACTAGGGTTACGTTAACACCGAACAAAATTGTGTCGTCTTGGCTTTCTTGTTGATTGTGAGGGTTTTGAGGGTTCCATTCTTGTTAGTTTTTCTTGTTAGATAGTTTGGCAAACCCTAGAAGCATTTAACCCTCATTTTTTTAGCATTATTCCTTCATTTTACTTGGTTGGGTTAACATTAATGATTCATGCTTTTATTGGATTTTGATTGCTTTTAGGAGGTGAAACTTCAAGCAAAGTAAAAGGGCGAGTAGACAATTAACGCCGGAGGGTTTTAGCTCGCCAAGTGTGTGAGTGGGATTTACTAAATAATGGACTATAAATCATGCTTGTTTTAATGCACAATAGTGCTTGTTTTCTAATGATGAATTTCTTGTTGTCAAAAAACTTTTTAAATGATTTTCATGAGACTTAGAAATTATGATGATTTATGTTTTGGTTTATTTTATGATTATCGTCAAAGATTATATAAATTATTTGTGGTTTGGAAACAATATAGATTGAAAATCATGTTTTCAAGATTTGTGTCTTTAAAGACTTAATGTTCTTTTTATGATGACCCAAAAAGGGCCTATGTGAACCAAATTAAATTTCCTTCTAATGATGGCATATTTAAAGCATATTTTCAAATAATACTCTTATATGATATTCTTGATGAAAATAGTATCATTGATGATGTTTTACACAAATATTCACTCTTGGATCGAAAGTTACATATATGAGATCTTGTTGTCTCTTGATGAGATTTATGCTATGATACTAATGTATATATTGAGCCTATGGGCTGGATTGTTATTTGTATGCTTGATGGTGACATGGGGGGATCCCTAATAATTACTGCAGTAAGGATTAGAGTTTCCATGGGCCGACCTAATTGAGGTGGCGTGGAGTACTCAGGTGAGGTTCATCCTTTTAGGAGCGTAGAGAGCCTGAAAGGTGTGCAGGGTTGGGTGCCCGGAGTCATCACACGGGTTCCCCAACGGCCAATGCCAAGATACGCGCATTTTGGTGGCTCTTGACCTAACCGTAGCCACGGTTAGTAATGAAGGGTTTTTCAGGCTATTTGTGACACTATCGATACTTGATGACTAATTTGGCTACTATCTGAATTCTTCAATTATTGAGTACTTAAAGCGTATTTAAACTTGAATTTCAAGTTTATACCATTTTATGGATGATTTTACAAAGTTTTATTGTTGTATTTCATTGAGAAAGATAGAAAGCTTCTTATGTTAAACTAGATATTTACAGTTTCTTATTTGTTGTTGAACCTTAGAAATATACTTTTGGCCATGTTTATCCCCTCATTGAGTAACTTAGTTACTCACCCTCTCTTCTTTTCTTCCCAGGTGTCAGCACAGCATCGGAGTGAAGCGTGAAGTTTTTGGCAAAGTTTGTCTTGTATTTTTCCTTGAGATGTGTATGATTCTCAAACATTGTAGACATGTATTAGATAGATCCACTAGAACTTATATTTTCATATTTTGCTTTGTTTCTTGAATGTTCCTAATTGAGTCAGTCAGGACCTTGTGTTGTATGAGATTTATATCCAGTGTTTGGGGGAGATTATTTCGTGGTCATGATCTTTCATGTTGTGATTATCCAGGCTTATACCTGGTGTGTCTATGTTATCCTTGTCTAGTGGAATTGTTGCATGTCCTCATTAGTAGATTATTCCTTATCATTATACCCATTTTGTATAGGTAACTGGTTAGCCTTATGGTGATCTGGGGTTGGGGCAGGTGCTTGACCTCCCTTGGGTTACCGTAGGTATGTCATGCGTGGGACCCGCGGGTCGAAGCCTGACAAAGATTGTAAAGCAAAAAGGGAGCTTATTGATTTCAGCTCATTCTCTTAAGTTGCGTTTGGTACTTTGCTATGGGAATGTTGCTTTCCTTATGTTTCTTGTATTATCATGAAGAGCTGACTGTTCTCCGGTGAATCAGATTCATGAACGCGGATGTTATTTTGTAGTTGAATACTTTCTTGCAATATTTATGGAGTCTTAGAGATTTCTATGTTTAATCTTATGTTGCATAACTTGATGTGCATGATTTTCATAGCGTGATTATAAACTTGGCGTGTGTGTTTGCCTTAGTGTAATTATCGTAGTGTAATTACTCCCTCGAAGTGCTTAAACCTCGTAGTATAATCACTACTTTGATGTTTATTATAGCCATAGCTACAACAAAACTCCTAGAGTGCATATAGATTTTGTAGGATGTATCTGATAGGCATTGTGAGAAAGTAACTGCAAGCTATCCCGAGAGATTGATTGGGAGCACCACTCCCTATCACTGACCTCTCGTTACCTGAACCTTGTCTCTCCCCCTCTTTCCTCCTATCCCCTTACTATTCTTTGTAATTTGTATTCAACCCAAATTATTGAGCCGGCTAGATATTACAAATCTGACGAGTATCGAAAGCTATACCAGTCCCTGTGGATTCGACTGACGGACCCTTTCGTGTACACTTTACTACTTGTATGACCCGTGCACTTGCGTATACGCAAGGGGCGTATCAAGCATAGTCCTAGTGTTCAGGTAGTTTCTTCCGCTTTAACTTGCACGTTCTGTAATTTGTGATGTTGGGGGGCTCTCCTTCGCGGACTCAGAACTTATGACGTCACCTTTTAAATCTACCCCGTTAAGGTCAGCTAAAATGTCAGTACCATAATCAACTGCTACTCCTGATGATAAAACCTGATCTTCTCCTGATCAACATCCTACTATGAACCTGAACTCACTACCATAACTTCTTCCATGCATTGTTGTTCATCCTGTGCCCCTTTTGTGGTCCACTCTTCTAAAAACTGGTTGCCCGACAATAGTCATGATTCTTCGTAATAAATAGCTACTGTCTCTTCTAAACTGATGTCTCCCTGATTTCCAACTACATTGCTGGTATCATTTCCCTGAATAAACGAAAACAGTAATTCTACTAACTGAGGTGCTGCATAATGGCTACCCAAATCTGTTCCAGGTGAATAGTAATGAGAGGCATCCAAAGTGGATAGTAAACTTTCCATCTCTGATTATTCTGTAGCCTTGTCTTCCTACCATAACAAATTAGCTAAAATGAAATTGGAACAAATAGAAAAAAGTTAAAAACAATAAATGCAAGTAAACAAAGGAAACAAGAAAATAAATAACTAGATTACTAAGACTTGAAATTTCTTGAAAGTTGCTTGTCCCCTGCAACGGCGCCAAAAACTTGATACGCTCCATGCGTATCCGCAAGTTCACGGGTCGTAAAAGTAGTAAAGTACACCCAAGAGGGTCGGGTGGTCGAATCCACAGGGACTAGTATATGTCTCAGTAATTTCTCGTTGCTTAGTATCTAATCGGCTAATAATTAGAGAGAAATGAGACTAAAAGCCTGCAAACAAGCAAACACATAGGGACAATAAATGCGACATGAGAATTTCCTAACAAATGACTCAATTTGGAAGTGGAGCCCCGAATCGATCCCTTGGTGTCAATTGCACTTAAACTCTCACAAGGCTTATCAAGTACATCCTAAGAAATCTATGTGTGCTCTGGAAGCTTTGTTGCAACTATGGTTATGATAAACATCAAGGTAATGATTATACTACGAGGTTCATTCGAAGAAGCAATTACACTATTGTAATTATGCTAAGGCAATCAGCACAAGCCAAGTTTATAATCATGCTATGCAAATCATGCACATCAAGTTATGTAACACAAGATTAAATATAGAAATTACTAGGACTCCATAAGCATTGCAATGAGAGTATTCAATACAATTAACCAAGTTCACAACTCGGGGCACCAGAGAAAGTTAGCCCCTCATGGGTTCACCCAACATGACAACATAAACAAAAACAAATACAGACAAATTTGAAAACTCCCTATATGATGGCATTGTCGTTGAGCTCTGAGAGTCTAAGGATTCACGAAACTTCACCCCAGAAGTTGTCCAATTTACGCTCTAATTATCCCTAAAGGATGATGAAATAAGCTCGAGATTCTCCTTCCTTCCCTCCAACTGTCGCCAGACAAAAAGCTCCATTTAACCTAACTTTTGATGCTTCCCGGTGTACAGTTTATGGGCAGATAGAAAATTCCAGTAGTCTTCAAATACTCGCCAAGCCGTAAAGTGCATGGGTCTAAACACACCCGTGCCTCCATTTGCACGCCCATGCTCTCGGAACTAAAACTGTGCTTCTGAGTTCTTCATTACTCTTGAGATTCCTGTGAAGTGCACGGATGAGAATCACGCCCCTGCTTGGGCCATGCTTGCCTTGACAAACTACCCTTTAGGTCCTTTTGCTACGAAATCTTCTCCAAACCACTTATAATTGTTCTATGATCTAAATATCTACACAATCAACACATAATACCTTAAATAGCACCGAATTAGGAAAATATTAGCTAAATGAAAAGGAAATAATAGGTATAAAATGGATAAAATATATGTATAAAATGCACTCATCAGTGAGTCATACGGGCGTCGTGCGGGCCGCACAGAGGCCACAGAACATTCTCACCGCTTTGGGCGGTCAGTTGTGCGGGCCGCACGGCAACCTGCACAGAGCTATGCAGGCCACATGGTAACCCGCACAGAGCTGTGCAACCCGCACAACCTTCTGGTGGTGCTGTGCGGCTGCACACAGCCTGCACAACCTTCTAACAGTGTTGTGCGGCCGCACACAGCCCACACAGGGGCTGCACGACTACCCGATTGGGGCCATGTCACCCTATTTCTTCTTCGGGTGCTCACCTTCTCATCGCATGGTGTTCAAGAGTCCGTATAAACCTCAAAACTTACATTTTATGCTCCGAAACTCGCATAATCTTCCTTATTAGCTCCAAGGGGTTCTCCAATGCCATGAAATGCAAATATAACAAGAAACGGTGTAAATGGACATCGATGTTATTCAAACGCTCATGAATGTAAAAGAAAAAGACAATATAAAACATTGTATTTAGACACTTATCATTCACATGTTACACACTAGCCCTTATAAAAAAAAAATTTGTAAATGTGATGCAACGATTCTCATGTACTCAGACATTTTGATGTGCTAATAAATTGCATTTATGTTGTTTATATGGCAATACGAAAACTCAATTGTTTATTATGTTTTCTTCCAGTTTCACATGCATGAATCACATAATAGTACTAGAAAAGAATTGCAACGCTTATGTGAATAGTGCGTATACAAAATGGATTAGCAAAGTTTGCTTGAGAATGTGAAAACTCATTTTATAATGTTTGAAGCATGCATGTTCATTATACAGAGCTTGTCCATGGAACATATTAAAATAGATTAGCAAGGTATGTTTGCAAGAAATTCATACATCCATCACTCATTCATTACACATTCTTAGCATGGAGTGAGTGTTCCAAAAATCCATTCATCCATTATACATTCATACCAAATTTTGTACAGTTTCATCATTGATCTTCTCAAATGCCTACAAGTAGCAAAAACAAATTTGATCGCCTTAAATGTTAAAGAAGTACTTGGAGCAATCATTTGGAATTTTGGTCATATAATCCATTCACATATACAGATATTAAAGAAAATGAAATAGTAGGGATGTTCCTTGAGACATACAAGCACTGAGTGTTCATTTCTCATGTTAATGCAATATTTAATTCAATAATGCAAGTAAATATGTTCAAATATTGAGGAAATTTACCACCATTTAATTTCGAAGTAACTAAAAGTTAACATAGAACTTTCTTGATCTTGACTTTGTTTGCCAAATTTGGAAAAAAGAATTGTTTTTGTTTTTGTTGATAATATATATATATAAGACTATTTCGAATCATCCAATCCAAGAAAAATTTGACTTCACATAACTTCAATAAATGGTTGCAATCAGGCATGTTTTGTGTGATGTAAAACTCTATTCTTTTTTAGTTCCATCAATGTGCTATAGAGAGAAATCATTGCATTCTTGTTGTCCAAAAACCTCAATTTTATCTTGGTTGTGATCAGGGCGATTCTATTGGGTCCAGCTCATTTGTTGGGCTACCAACATGTAATAAAGTTGGGCTGCAAGACCCAAGTTAAAAAAAAACTACGTCAATGAAGAGGAGAATCAATTAAGGGAAGAGAATTATCAGTATGAGAAACCAAGTGAGAAGGAGAAAAAAGAGGCTGAGCTAGGGCAAGACGATCGGACGGCGATACGACGCCGAATCTCACTCAAATTCCGAATGGAGAATCCTTGCAAGAAATTCTTCCTATTGATTAGTTTTGATCTTTCTTTTGATCCTTAGTTAGTGTTTTCTATCCATCCATGATAAAGATGATGATGCTTATGAATGTTGTTGCCATTGAGTATGTATACCTCTAGTTTAATCTAAAGAAGACATCGTAATCCTTCGTTGATATAGTGGAAAGGTTTTCAAGTGGCTCTAATGAGTCCCACGGGTTTTTCCCTCTATTTGAAGGGTTTTCCACGCTAAATTGCGAGTCTTTCATGTTGCTTGATGTTTTTATTGTTTTGTTTAGACCCCAAGTTTGTACTCAAAGAAGGGAAGATTTGATCCTCAAAATTTAAAAACAGAGAGTTGTACGGCTACTATAGTGTCTGTACTTCAGCCAGTTGTGACCGTGCTTCAGCCGTGCAGATTGCAAGTTTCTGAATTTGAGTGATACAATGCAATAGCTACAGTATTTTTGTTACAGTACTTTCAGGAAAAATGTTGTTTTGTGACTCTGATTGTCCCGTTTCTCACCAGCAAATCCTTCGGGACAGATCTTGATCTAGTCATAGTTGTTGTATTCAATCTTGATTCTTCTATTTCTAGCAATGATCTTCAGCAGAATTTTTAGTGTTTATGGGAAAATCAAAGTAGTACGATGGCTTGAACTTAAATCTTCACTTTTTCTTTCTAGTTTTATTAATATGAAGATGGTTTAATTCAGAGGATTTTTTGTTTCTCTATTAAATGTGAGCAACACCTGACAAACAACACAACATCATAGAATTTTATGATGTCAGAGCTATTGAGGCTGCTCTCTTTGCATTAAACATGAGTAACATGAGAGGTGAGAGCATTAAACTAGAAATCACAAGGCCTAGATGTGCAAAATGGCGGTAGGTTTGTGGCAATATCTTTGGGCATGTTCGGTCATGAGTTTGGCAAAATTTCTTTCTAGAAGCAAGAATTTTTGGTAAACGCTATAATTTGGAGCTTTTACCCGCATCCTCCATTCTACTTCAACTTTCAGCTTTAAACTATTGTAGGCACTCTAAAAATAACAGCAAACAAAGTCTTTAATCATATTACTCTTATTGGATTGAATACTCAGGTCATACTCTCCTATTTAGTATGCAACAAAAGTTACTTACTATAGTACATGTGTTTTACTCTAGGTACCTTATCCTCTTCTTTGTTTAATTTCCATAGTAACTAACTATAGTACTTGTGTTTCTATGGTTCATGCATGAAGGATCGTCAATGGCTTTTGATTGTTCTTTGATCGCAATGCTCTCTCTCTCTCTCTCTCTCTCTCTCTCTCTCTCTCTCTCTCTCTCTCTCTCTCTCGGTATTTCAATGTTTCCCTTGATAGCTAACTCTTCCAATATGGGAATCCGGGAATTTTTATAGGTTGTGTTTGGTGTTTTACAAGGTGCTTTCTCACCTTGTAGCAAAGGAATCACTTTTTCTCATTTTGGTGGAATTACTCTCCCTGGCAATGCTATTTTCCAACAAAAAAACTCTACTAAACATAGTAAAGTGATGCCTTATGTTACATTCTAGGAAAGTTGGGTACTTTCCCATGTACCAAACGCTTAACGTATGTTCATAATTCTTTTTGTTTTAATTAATTTTTGTGATCATTTTAAGCTTTAATCATAATTTATGCTTGATTTGTTTTGCAGAGTTTAGATCGGATGTTGATTCTTTTAATCATAATGTATGCTTGATCTTAAGATTTAATCATATTTTAAGCTTTAATCATAATTTACTTCTTTTCTTTTAACAACTTCTAATTTTGTTTTGTTTCATAAATAAATTTTGTTTGTGTTTGCCAGCAAAAATCTCAACTTTTCTATATCTCTTTAATGATTTTCTAATTCTAGGGACTTATAGCTAATTTCCCTTCTTATATATTGGCTACTGTTCCTTGTTTTTCAACTAATATGCCATTTGATCTAACTAAATTATTTTCGGATGAATCATTACCAGTGATAATAGGAGTTCAGATTTATGTCGCTAAAATATAATTTCAAATTTACTAGCCTTAGCAAGTTTCCAAGCTCATTATATATCCTTGGAATATTTCAAGTCAGTTATCATTTTCATGCCTTGACATTGTAGGTAATCTAGTAATGTTATGCTTATATATCCAGCCATCAATACCCCTGGAGGATTTTTGTTGGAATTGTTAAGGATCAATCATCTGAGTAATGTAATGAGAAAAAGAGAAAACACACACATACAAGAAGACACAAGAATTTTACGTGGTTCGGTCTTGAAGACCTACATTCATGGCCGCACTAATATCAATTTATTTCACTCACAATACATTAGAGTTGTACAATTACAGAGATATTTATAGGAAAAAAATATCCAACATATCTATAGATATTTATAGGGAGAAGATAATATGAATATATATGAGAAAAAATAAACCTTAATCAAAATTCCCATACTGGTTTTGGGACTGAAAAGATAAACACTAATCAAGATTCCACATATCCAATAATCTCCTATTTGGAAACTGGTTACATCAACTGCACTCCACACACCTGTAAACCCAAAATATGTAATAATCATCTTCTACTAGTGTGGCGTTTTCTCATCAATCAACTCTGAAGACCACTTGAAGTTTTGCAAAGCTTCAACTTTTTTGTAGTAACCACCTTCATCAACATATCTGCAGGATTATTTGAATCAAGGATCTTCATCAAGGACAAGACACAGCCACTAATCAATTCTCTGATAAAATGATACCTCGTATCACGCCCCGACCCGCTAGTCATAGTTCATGACATACCACCACGTCAACCCAGGGGAGGTCAAGCCCCTACCTCAACCCTAGATCACCGTAAGGCTAACTTGTTTCCTGTACAATATTAATATATCAACAAGAAACAATCTAAATCTAAAGATATACGACCATATCCCTACACAAAGGCAATATACTCACACCAGGTATATAATCATGGGAAAATCACAACATGCAAGGTCATGACCACAAAATAGTCTTCCCCAAACATTGGGTATAAATTCCGTACATCACAAGGTCCTGACTGACCCAATTAGGAAACAATCAAGGAAACAATCAAGGAAACAAAGTAAAATATGAAAATATACGCTCTAGTGGATCCATCTAGTATATGTTCACAATGTTCGAGAATCATACACAACTCAAACGTAGATGCAAGGGAAAACTTTGCCAAGCACTTCACGCTTCACCCTATAGTTGTGCTAACACCTGGAAAGAGAAGAATAAGAAAAGGGGATGAGCAACTAGGTAACTCAGTAAGGGGCTGAACATGGAGCTATACTTCACACATGCATAAACAAATTACAATACCAATAATGCATCTATAATAATTACTAATAGGAAAGATACTTTGAATACGTGATTCAATATAAGATGCTTCTCAACTTTCTCAAAGAAATGCATCAATAAAAACCTTGGAAAAATCATTCTTAAAATGGTACAAATCTGAAGTTCAAGTTTTAAGATACTTATTTAAAAACAAACTCATCGATTCAAGGATTTATAAAGCATCACATGCAGTAATCCAACATCGATAGTTTCATCAATAGCCTCCGAAAACCTTCCATCACTAACCATGGCCGTGGTTAGATCATGAGCCACCAAGATGCGCGTATCTTGGCGTTGGCCGTTGGGGAACCCGTGTAGTGACTCCAGGCACCCAACCCACACCTTTCAGGCTCTCTACGCACCCCCTGAAAGGGTGAAAGTCAGCCGAGAACTCCACGCCACCCCAACTAGGTCGGTCCGTGGAAACTTGCTACTGCAGTAGATACCGGGGATCCTCTCCATGTCACCATCAAACATTCAGATATCAATCCGGCCCGTAGGCTCACACGTAAACATCAATATGATAACATATATCTCATCAAGAGATCGCAAGTTCTCAAAAATGCAACTCTCAATCCAAGAGTGAATACTCTAGTAAAACATCATCAATGGTACGATTTTCATCAAGATCATCATATAAGAGTATTCCTTGAAAGTATGCTTCGAAATGGCATCAACACAAAGAAATTAATTTAAAAAATAGAATTAACAGGCACTAAAACAATACTTCATTAAGAAAGGGACTAAATCGACTAAAAGATAAAATTTTAATCAATAAAGAACATAAATCAACATATCCTATTCTTGCATCTGAATTCAATACATTAAAGAGGGATAATAACAACCCTCCTAGTCCAAGTCAAACTAAGCACGACGGCGATCCAGCACACCAATAAATAGCCCCGCAATTGGAATAACGAAATGTTGAACTCTAGCGTGGAGCCAAACATGAAGAAGGTGCTATGGAGCAAGAGCGAGGACAAGCCCTTGATAAAACTGGTTGAAGAGCATGGACTGTATAAATGGACATTAATAAGCCAATCAATCCCAAGCCAGTCAAGCAAGTCTTGTAGCGTGCGGTGGTTAACCATCTCTCACCAGACATTGAACATAACCTGTTCACGCAGGAGGATGACATCATTGTTAACGCACACTGTGAGCTCGGAAACAAGTGGGCAGACATTGCATGAATGTTACGCGGGCGCACCGATAATGCAGTGAGGAATCACTGGCATTCAAAACTCAAGCACAAGTTCTCAAGCAGTCAGGATGATGATGATGATGATGATGATGATGATGATGATGATGATACAAGTAGAGATTATTCGCCAAAGTTGGTATTACCTCTAAGGACTGTGATTCCGGCGAATTTGGAATATGAGGAATTATAGGGATGATGAACAGACAGCATGAAAAACCAAGGACTTGCCCGTTGATTGACCTTGTTGGAGTAACCAATAGTGATGATCAACGATCAAGTTCGAGAATGAGTATTATGCCCTTTGAAGACCCTTGCACTCAATTCACTATGAGTGCACCGGGTGAGAAGAATGATGATATTATTGCAAGAGGACCAACACAGAGTGCAAGTGTTGTCAAAGATGAAGGATTGGCAGGAGCTGCTGAGCTACATCTTTTTTTCTTTTTGTCAAGAGGAGCGAAATTCTTAATGGGTCCGCTAAACAGAGACAGGGACGTACGCATGCATCGACTGCAACCTGTGGACCCGCACACACGTGGGCGCTGGGACCACCCACAGTTTGTGCTCATAATACTCAGACGTGCACCCTCACCCCATGAATTCGAACTCTTACTACTTGTGCGACGTCCTCACGGGGGACATAAGTGCCAATTAATCCAAAAACTGTTGACTGCTGACATGCATCTTTAAACATAACGAGGACTGGTAGTATGGTTCAGATCCCACGTTGACAAAATAAAAGTATAAATAAATAAATAAGTAGTAATATTTTTTTATTTGTCATTTATTTATTATTAACTTTTTTTTGTATGCCTATCTAGTATGGACTCATTTGTTTTGTTATTTAAATACAACTTTTATAACAGTTCCTAATTTGAGAGTTGATTTTGCTTATAATGAACCAATTGACTAGAGTAATCCATCCGTTGGCCGCATGAAGACAACAGCGATGTTTAAATGCTCAAATAAAGGACATTCAAATTAATAGCGTTTTGTCATGAGATGCTAGTCGGCACAAGCCCAATACTGGGCCTGGTTCCGGCTAATGAAGCTGGGCTTGAGCCCAGGCTCGACTTCAATGACCTGCGCCCATGCTCAGCTCATCAAAGCCAGCCGGTGAGTGTATTGGCAATCGGAGACCAGCATCTAGTGATCATGTGATGACAAACGGTGATAGAGACAAACAAAATACCACAAATTCAATCGTTGACTAGCTAGGTTTCTGACTGAATCTTCTCTTTTGCATCAGAGAGGAAAAAACTAAGATTTGAAGATATTGATCTTGAGTCCCAACATGATATCAACACGTCCATTTGTTAGTTTACAAACTTAATAAAATTAATTTATTATTACTTTTATTTTACCTTTCATTGGCACTTAATTTTAACCGGAGATTCTCCTGATAAAATCTGAGATAAATAAACATTAGTGACAAACTACTAATAAAAATCATAATCCCAAATTCACTCAAAAATACAAATAATTAAATTTTAATTTATCATTTTTTATTAACCAATCAACCTTAAGAAAGATTGACAAGGACCCCAGAGTATATAACAGCTAAACAACTCTCATATGATATCCAACAATACCTCATGAGTAAAAGTGACGTTCTTTAGTAGATACTCTTCATGAGTTTGACGTGGAAATTAAAGATAAAAAAGGTGTTGAAAATCTTGCTGCTGATCACTTGTCAAGATTGGAAGAGGCCAACAATAGGTAATCAAAGGAGAAGAAATTAATGAATCATTTCTAGAGAAAATCTTTTTGCCATCCATAGAGTTATTAAACCTAACAGTTCTTTGTTGGCTGACTACGCCAATTACCTATCAAGTAGGGTACTTAGAAAAAGATTATATCCTAGAAAAACAAAAAAATTTCATTGAGCTAAAGTACTACTTTTGGGAAAGCCCGTATCTCTTTCGATTATACGCTGATTAGGTGGTTAGGAGGTGTGTCACGAGGGAAAAAGGATGGAAAATTTTGAACCATTGTTATTCAGAGCCCAATGGGGAACATTTTGCCCACAGTAGGATGGCAAAGATGGTTTTAGCATCAAGTTTCTATTGGCCAACAATATTTCATGATGCTAGGAGTTTTGTGCAGCGTTGTAACAACTGTCAAAGAGCTTAAAATCTCTCTTGTAGGGATGAAATACTTCAAAATCCCATGCAAATTTGTGAAGTCTTCAATGTATAAGGGATAGATTTCATGAGCCCATTCTCAAGTTCTAATGGCAATAAGTATATTTTGTCGACTGCTGATTATGTTTCCAAATTAGTGGAAGCTCAGGCTCTCCCTACTAATGATACAAGAATGTCGTCAAGTTCCTTAAAAAGCTGTTCTCCCACTTTGGTGCCTCAAAGGCAATCATTAGCGACCAAGTAACTCATTTTTGCAACATTCAGTTAAAGAAAATTTTGAAGTGCTATGAGGTAACTCATAGAGTGGGAACTGCTTATCACCCCCAAACAAGCACTCAAGTGGAGGTGAACAAGAGAGAACTGAAAAGGATTCTCACAATATCAGTTGGGCATAACCAAAACACGGCACATTTAAGATAAAAGGACATCGACTCAAGCCATATTTAGGAAGCGACCTTCTCCAGAAGATAGGTAAGGATGTTTTCCAACTAGGAGAACCTCCATAATTCATCTCTTGTGAAACTGGGTACATAGAGCTAATACATTGAGCTAGAAAGAAAACAAGAGGGCTGCCATTGCACAATTTTGCCTATAGTATTTACAGAGTGTTGATGATTAGGCTGTCAGCTTATGTTCAAGTAATTGGCGATTTCATAGGAAGACAAACCAAAAGGTTACATTTGTTTTGTTTCCCGGACCAAAATACAAGGGAGAACTTGTATCAACAATGTGCAATGAGATCGTCTTGGTTTGCCATCTAAAAATCACGTACTTTAAAATTTACAATGGTGCTGCCTGGATGGTGCTCGAAGGAGGCAGTCTCTTCAAAAGGCAAGTTGTGAATTCTCTAACCTGATTTATTAGGTGCTCAACATCCTGTACCCAAGACCATGTGGGTTCGTTAAGAGCACGAACTGAATTCAAGCAGACTAGGAGTGTCCCCCCTTCATGCAGCAGAACCTATAAAATGAAGATAGGAGAAGACTGAAACTTCAGGCTTGTAAAATGCATAAAACTGTGTTTTATAGTGCCTGCCAAAATATGATATCTAACAATCACAGCACAAATAGTAATGCCAAAAAACCAAACTTTTATGTGCTAAAAAGTGGAAAACAGAAGTTACTGCATTAATTGGAAATATGCCAACTACATAGGACTTAAGTTTATCATATGACAAAATGGCTGGGCCTTAAGCATTGTTGGCTGGTGAAGTGATTCCTCACTTCACCTTATTAGTCATCAGTAGCAAGGACTATGTAATTTTTATTTAATAGTCAATACCATATTTTCGCCATTAAGCCACTTGAGAGAATCAGTTGAGTCTTGAATGCGCAACCATATTTATTATGTTTAATGACTTTTCAGACTCTCACATCAAAAGTGCACCATGGTTTGAGTACTACTCACAGGAAAACTAGAATACAAGTTCTTGATCATTAAAATGCTTGAGCAAAAAACTGGCTCTCTTCATCTTACTTTTAATATTTAATTATTTCTGACAGGCAGTTAGTTACCTGCAACTATGTTTTCGAGGGACAAAGTGCCACACCATCGTCATTCCTAATTGATAGGAAATGTAACGGTAGTTTCCCAATGAAAAAACTATAAAACACATGCTAATATCATATATATATCAGTGCCAGATGTGCTCATAATTGATAGGAAATGACAGTAACTCCAAGGTCAAACTCGCACAACTAATTCAGTCAAATGACTGAACCTACCTCTTAAAAGAAGAGATTAATTGTTAAAATCCTACATAATTAAGGTACAGGTTGATCCCCGGAAGATTAAAACTGGAATTTTGCAGGTCCTTACTGTAAGAGTTGATGACCTTACACTTGGTCATTGGGCGAACATTTCAACATAGGCCAAGCCACGAGGGCGCACAACCGCGTGGATTGAGTACAGCACGGGGAGCGCGAGTCATGTATTGTGTCGTGACCAAGAGCGGGTGGAATATCCCGCACGATCATATGCTGAGACCATGAGACGCGCGCGCGCTGGACCATGAGCGTGCGCGTGACCGATGAACGCGTGGGGCAGGCATGCCCATACCAAGAGTCAAATGTTACAGACTTAGATTATTTCGAGTGTGGATCTCTAACAAGTTTAGGTGGGACGGAACACTTTATCATACCGAGAGCTGATTCCGGATTTGTTGAGGGGTTACGCAAGCGTATGCAAGTGGGCAAGTGGGCAAGTGGACGGGAGCGTGGCCGAGCCAAGGGCGAGGATGGCACACGGTATTACCGCACATGACCAGTACTACGGCGCGCTGTGACCAAGGGTAGCTGGTTAAAACTACAGTAACATTGAAGGACACTACAAGCAAAGTAGAAGTCCGAGACTTCACGCCAGACCTGTATTGGGCATGGGGCTCAGTTAACCTTGGAGAATTTGGGTAGCTCTTGTAATAGGGTCTATTGTGTCTTTGGGAGGAGACAATACCTCTTGGTGTTGGTTTTTGGTCATGGTTGTAAACTTTTCTCAATCTAAGAGAGTTTATGTTTTTCTCTCTAAAATGGGTCTCTTGTGTCGTATTTCTCGTACCGTGGATGTTTTCCGATTTTGCTCGCTTATTTTGTATGTTGTGCTTGTGATGCAAACAGAAGTTGACTAATTGTTGTTCTTGCAAGGAAGGCTGACCTCTCGCTTAGTGCGTGTCAGATGCCGCACGGCCGAAGGTGATCGATTGAGGCCATGACAGCTGGTAACAGAGCCACGATTGTAGCGTGAAGCGCAGCGCGAGAAGATGTACAAGTGAAGACTGTGAAGATAGCGACTAATAAGAAAGATTGTTTGGATCGCCTTGAGGAGAGAACGCAGCGGATGGAGAACGTCATCGGGAGTATTGACGATCAGCTCAAGAAATTGTCGCAGATGGTTGAATACTCACAGGTGGATGGAGAGAAAACCAGTTAATGGTTGAGGTCTTGAAGACGAAGGTAGAGTCGTTGCAGACCGAAGTCACCCACCTCAAAGAAGCTAGCGTCTCACCAGTCGCGGCGTGGGAGGCGCCCATACGTGTGAAGGTCTCTGAACCTTCCCGATTTGATGGTGCATGGAGTGCCAAGACACTGGAAAACTTTCTTTGGGACATGGATCAACACTTCAAAGCTACAAGAGTACCGGGACATGAACAAGTTCCGTTCGTGAGCATGTATCTTACTGGCGACGCGAAGCTATGGTGGCGTACTCGACAGCAAGAAGATGTTCGCACAGGTCGGACAACTTCGAACGCGTAGGTGGAGTTGCGGAAGCAAGCGCAGAACGATTTGGCGGGCGATCTACCCTAACTTGTTGCTGAAGTCTTGAAGGGGTTTTAAGACGTCATGCCGCCGGAACTACCTTGCGAACTTCCACCCCGGCAGCCGATAAATCACCAAATCTAGTTAATATCGGACTGCAAACCCCATGCCCGGGCTTCCTACCATATGTCACCTTTGGAGTTAGCTGAGCTAAGGAGACAATTCACAGAGCTTCTTGATAGTGGTTTCATTCAACCATCAAAGGTTCCATATGGTGCGCCGGTGCTGTTCCAGAAGAAGCATGATAGCTCTCTTCGTCTATGCGTGGACTACTGAGCGTTGAACAAGAACACGGTAAATAACAAGTATCCAATTCCTTTCAATCAGGATTTGTTTAATCGATTGACCAAAGCAACATACTTTTCCAAGCTAAATCTTCGTTCGGGGTACTGGCAATTGAGGATTGCAGAAGAAGACAAGTCCAAGACGGTGTGTGTCACACGTTATGGGTCGTTTGAGTTCTTTGTAATGCCTTTTGGCTTGACCAATGCTCGGACTACATTGATGAGTTTATGGTGGTGTACTTGGATGATGTTGTGGTTTATAGTGAATCTTTGGATGATCATCTTGTTCACTTGAAGCAGGTATTATCAAGACTTAAGGAGCATAAGCAGTATGTGAAGCTGGAGAAATGTTATTTCGCTCAACAGGACATCAAGTTCCTTAGACACATCATTTCTCGAGGTGAAGTCCGAATGGATCAGGCTAAGGTGGCGGCGACTTTGGACTGACTTGCATCGTCCAAAGTACCAGGGTTACGATCTTTTCTCGGCTTAGCCAAGTACTATCGTTGATTTATCGAGGGATATTCAAGAAAGGTCATGCCGCTCACCAATTTGCTAAAGGACCAACAATGGGGTTGGACCGATAGGTAACAAGCTGTTTTTGACAAGATTAACAGTGCAGTTGCAAATAAACCAGTCTTAGCATTAACTAAAAAAAAGCCTTTTGAGGTGCACACAGATGCGTTAGACAAGGCGGTTGGTGGTGTCCTTGTTCAAAATAGACCGACTCATGAAGTATGTGTGGTATTCATACCCGCACCGATAGTATATTTGGCGGAGGTAGTTGTTGAGCTGCTCTCGAAGCATATGGTGAAACACTTTGGGGTACCGGAAGACATCATAAGCGATCGAGATGCTCGCTTTACTGGCCGGTTCTGGACAGCATTGTTCGGGTTGTTGGGCACAGAATTAAAGTTTTTAACTGCGAATCATCCGCAGACGGATGGACAGATTGAAAGGATCAATGCTCTGTTGGAAAAGTTTGTTCGACACTATATTTCAGCTTCGCAGAAAAATTGGCTAAGTTTGCTTAATGTAGCACAGTTTAGCTACAATCTTCATCGGTCTTCATCGACGAAGAAGAGGCGAAGAGTCCGCTTGAGCTTGCATACGGATACCAACCTATTACACCTTCAAAGGTGGCGAAGAGGAAGACAGGAAAGAAATGTTCTGCCGCGTATCATTTTGCTATTGATCGGCAAAAGATGATGGAGAGTGCTCGGGATAGCCTCGTCAAGACAATTCACTGAATGAAGAAGTATGCAAATCAAAGGAGACGTCCTTTGGAATTCCAACTAGGGGACAAGGTTTAGTTGAAACTCACTCGACAGGTGTGGAAAAGGTTACATCGGAAGGATGTACACAAAGGCTTAATCGCGAGATATGATGCGCCTTTCACTATCGTCTGGCGGATGGGCAATATGGCATATCGTTTAAATCTGCCCAATTGACTGAAACTCCATCCAACTTTTCATATGAGTTTCTTGAATTCATGCCACGAAGACCCCACGGATCCATCGATGGCGAAGAAGAGTCGGGTCCCGCCAACTTTTCGCAATGAGTTCAGCAAGATGACTGAGCAGATCCTAGACAAAAGAGTAGAAAGCCAAAGCAAGAAGAATCACAGGGTGTTCTTTCTTGTCTAATGGAAGAACTTGTCTATGTCAGAGGCAAGCTGAGAGCGTGATACTACTCTTTGGCAGTTCGAGGAGTTGGTGCACGACTTCTTGAGTTCAAGACTAACGAAAACGTCTGGTTCAACTAGTGGGGATGGTTTGCAAGGGTTGATGACCTTACACTTGGTCATTAGGCGAACATTTCAACATAGGCCAAGCCACGAAAGTGCACAGCCTCGTGGATTTTATAGAGTGCGGTAGCGCGAGTCATGTGTTGTGTTGTGACCAAGAGCGGGTGGAATACCCCGCACGATTATGTGTTGAGACCGTGAGGCGCGCGCTCGCTGGACCGTGGGCGTGCGTGTGACCAATGTGCGCATGGGGCAGGCACGCCCATACCAAGAGTGAAGTGTTACAGACTTAGATTATTTAGACTGTAGATCTCTAGCAAGTCTAGGCAGGTCGGAAAACTTGATCATACCGAGAGCTGATTCCGGATTTGCCGAGAGTAGACATGGCCACAGTTCAGGAACCGCCGGTTCTAGTTCCTAAACCGCCGGTTCCAGTTCAAAAAAATCTTGAAGCCAGAACCGAACCACCTAGGCAAGGTTCTTGGCGGTTCGGTTCCGGTTCAATTCCAGTTCCGGTTCTGGCAGTTCGGTTTAGCGGTTCCCGTTTAGCGGTTCCCGTTTGGCGATTCAAGCGGTGCAAGTTTTTTTTTTTGTTAAACAAAATAATTCAAAATTTCAAATTGAACGAACACAAAAATACAAGAATTAATTTAATACAATATTTTATTAAAAAAAATAAAAGTATTAATAATTCAAAATAATATTTTGCAATAAAATCTAGTTTTTGTTTTTTACTTTTTAATAAATTCATGGTCTATTCATTTTATAAAAAAATATAGTTTACAATTAAATTTGCTCATTCATATATTAAATTATAAAAATATGGAAATCTAGTAAAGAATTGAATATTTGTTTTCCCTCAAAGTTTTAATTTAATAAGTGATAAATCACAAAAACAGACTAGTTATATATGTCATATTAAGTTCACTACCCTCCAATCATTTATATTGTTCATATGTCTCCTTGCAAATGTCTATCATGCTATAAACCTGTAACTCAAGGCCACAGAGTTTGGTTTCTTATAAATGCTCTTGATCGTACTATTTCAAAGACAATGCAAACAAACAATTCAATTAGTAATAAAAATTGAGATTGATCTCTATTAAAGCTCTTTTAACTTTTAAGTACGATTTAATGAAATTGTTTTAATAAATCTATATTTAATTTGTTACTAATAATTTGTGGCATAATCAATTAATTAGACCTTATCTTCTTGCATGGAAAAACAATGTTTAGCATAGCACAATACATATAAGTTGGGTGAATGTCACGAATCAAACCTAATCGGCTAATCAAGTGTTCATAATCAGAACTAATCAATAATCAATTTGGTTTGTATCTTTAATTATTTATTTAAAATATCTTTAAACATGTAATTACTTAATTAATAACTTATTAATGATATTAACAAAATAAAAACTTAATCATTAATGACATTATTTATAATATATATATATATATTAATTTAACTGGAACCGGCGGTTTGAACCTCCGTCTTGAACTTTTGGTTGAACCGCCGGTTCCACGGTTTTCAAATTCTGAAATCGGAACCGAACCTTGTATGAAGGTTCAGGTTCCAGTTTTGCCGGTTCCGGTTCGGTTTTTGACGGTTCGGTTCTGGTTCGATTATACGGCTTCGGTTCAAAATGGCCACGTTTAGCGGAGGGTTTACGCAGATGTATGCAAGTGGGCACGCGGGCGGCAGCGTGGCCGAGCCAAGGGCGAAGATGGCATGCCGTATTACCGCGCGTGACAGGTACTGCAACGCGTTGTGATCAAGGGTGACTGGTTAGAGCTATAGTAACGTCAGAGGACACTGCAAGCTAAGTGGAAGTCCGGGATTTTACGCCAGACCTGTATTAGGCATAGGGCTTAATTAACCTTGGGGAATTGGAATAGCTCTTGTAATAGGGTCTATTATGTCTTTAGGAAGAGACAATGCCTCTTGGTGTTGGTTTTTGGCTATGGTTGTAAACGTTTCTCAATCTAAGAGAGTATGTTTTTCTCTCTCTAAAATGGGTCTCTTGTGTCGTATTTCTCGTATCGTGGATGTTTTCCGATTTTGCTCGCTTATTTTGTATGATGTGCTTGTGATGCAAACAGGAATAGACTAACTGTTGTTCTTGTAAAGAAGGTTGACCTGTCGCTTGGTACGTGTCAGGTGCCGCACGGCCGAAGACGATCGGTTGAGGCTGTGACACTACCATGGGGCTACCGTATTTTCTAGGAAATGAACAATTAAGGATGGTCATACAAAACTCTTTATAGAAAAGCCTCTAGCAACCTGGTTCCAAAGATCTGCAGAACTGCATAACAATGTATGCGTACACATCAAAACTTATACATGTCTTGGTCCTAATCATGATGTCAAAAGTAAAACATAAGTCAAGGTCTAACTAGGAAGACTTAAATAATGATCCCTAAAATATAATGAAGGAAAATAAAGACTAATCATGTCTACATACCGTCAACCATAGAGGAAGAAAACCCAACACTGAGGGAAGAGAAGCCGCAACTATGCATGTTAAAGCAAGTGCTACACTTTGCTTCACCTGGAAGTATTCATTATGCAAACCAATCATGTTCTCAAACAAACTAGAAGAAATGTGAACCATCATATACATCATTAGATAGTACCAATGAAGTAGTTTGACGAGCTTTTGCAATGCAGAAAGGAACACCAGAAATATTATCCTGCAGTAAAAGAACATCTGCAACTGCTATAGCAGTCGCACTAGCACGCTGAGCCAACACTATTCCAACAGTCGCTGCAGCTAGAGCAGGAGCATCGTTAATGCCATCCCCTACCATTATCAAGCCTCCACCTAGGCAGAAGGTAAAAATGAAATTAGGCACCAACAAAACAGTTCTTAACAAGGGAAAGATCATGTAAATTTTCCATAAAAGCATTTCCCTTTCTTTGGAAGAAATTATATCCATAGAGTATTAACATATTATAAAAGACACTAATTAAAGGCAGGTATATGTAACGATCATAGATGCAAAAACAGCACTAGTAAAAGTGATGAACTAAATAGTCACCTGTTTCTCTAGATGTCGATTTTACATGATTGAGCTTATCCTCAGGCTTAAGACTGTGATAGACTTCATCAATACCCACTGCTTTAGCAACTCTCATTGCACTTGATTCATGATCGCCAGTTAACATAATTGTTCGCAGTTTTGCGTGATCTTTTAGTGTAGTTAACACTTTTGCAACTCCTGGTCGAGGCTCATCCTCAAAATGAAAAAGTGTGACCTGACAAAATATATATATATATAATAAGAAAATATTATGCTAAGCAAGATTGAAATCTATTTCTGAAACTTTTTATATTATCATCGAGCTTATTAGAAGAGAGCCTTTATGCAGAAGCTTTTCATGAATTTGAATCAACTAAGACAAGTAGAAATGAGAAGGATTAAGATGGTAAATACTAAGATTGGTACAAGTACAAGTTTTTGGTATCCATACTCTACAATCAAGGATGACGGAGAACTTTGGAAGATGTCACAATAACATTAAGACAAGTTGGGTAAAATGGAGAGAAGCTTCTGGAGTTTTATAAGATCATAAAATACCTCCTAGATTGAAAGTTCTAAGTTTCATACAACAACTGTTACGCCAACTATGATGTAAGGGTTAGAATGTTGGGTGATTAAGAAACAGCATACTCAAAAGATGGCCATGGTGGAGATGAAAATGTTGAGACAAATGCCACGCACTACTAGAAATCACCAAGTAATGAATGAATTTGTCAGAAATACAATGGGAGTGACACCTATTACTAACAACTTAAGAGAGAATCAATCAAAATGGCATAGACATGTCCTTAGAAAGCCAGTAGATGTTCCCATAAGATGGAGGCCTATCGAAGAGAAAATAGTAAATTTTAAACGTATTTCGCAAAAACTTCACAAAATGGTATATCTGATCTTAGTTTACTAGCTTTTTGACTCTAGATAAAACAACATGGAAACGAAAGATTCATGTAATCAACCCCCAATAATTAGGACTAAGGGCTACTTGTTGTAACTATTAAGCAAGTTAATATTGTTATTGGAAAGAGAAGGTACATAAAATTGCTGTTGTACCCACTGTTACTGATATTCATATATTTTGTTAGACACTCAAACCTATCTCACAGTAGTCTATTTCAAAATAGAACAAAGCATAAGCACACTGGAGTAGTATTAAATATAAAAAATTTCTTTAACAGTTAACCACATAAAGTTTAACACACTAATGTGGCATGCTTTTAGTCTGAGTCTGCAATATATGATGACTTAGTTAGGGAATATAGAACATAAGGGTATTTAATCTTAGTTTGTCTGAAGAGGAGGATATGCAATTTTCTTAGACTTACACACTTCCTACCAGAATCTGCAGATTATAGAATTCAACGAGAAAATAATAATTCCATGATCCCATCTATTAATAAGTATTGAATCATCAGAAAATTAACTGCAGATATAATCTAAAATCTAAGATGACTTACCTTCTTATTGACAGATAATGCTGCTTGAACAAATTCACTACCATAGGCAGACATCCTTACTGCTTCCCTTATCTTTTCTGATTCATCATTAGATTTACACAAAGATGCAATATACTCCACCGAACCAATTGATGCCTTTAAGAGCTCATCAACTCCACGTCCTGCCTACAATATAGACAAAAAATTGTGCTTATCATTAACCAAAATCTGTCATAATATCCTAGATAAGTATCACAAATATATTAAAGATGGACCAGTACTCAACATTGCCACAACAAGAAAGATAAGCCATTCAACTACTTGGTTTGCCAATGGAATAGAGTACACCAAAAACATTGATACTGAGATCAAACCTTTACATTTTACTGTACATAAGTGCAATCCAGATGTAATTGCAAGCAATTATTGTGAGAAAAGGGCACTGTATTTGTTGCAGGTGGAGTAAAAGCTAGCACACATGAAGCATCTGGAGGGGAAACCGGTGTGGAAACTGGGTGGTGGCCCCCAAAAAAGAACTAGGCTCACGTGAACCAGTCCCAGTCCGGAAGAGTGTTCACATCGCTAGGTAGCAGAATCCGTTACATGACTATGTGGCATAGTAGTAATAATATGTATGTATGGAGTAAATTAATGTGAGTGATCATGGATATAGTGGGGGACGTGCTGGCAGGTTTAGTTATGAGTTTGTTATGTACCCCCCTCAACCCCCTCCTTTCCCCTCCATTCTCACCACTGGTCACTACAATGCATCATTTGGTGCTTTCATCACCATTCCTAATGTTAATTTCCTTATTCTGTTAATACTTTATAATTCAAAATAGAGTAACCTCTCTGGAGATTCCAAACTTAGAATTATCCTCATATTAACGGAAATTATTCATCAAAAGGTTGTCAGAGGTCTAGTGATAAAGATTTTGCCAATTATTCCCTCCATTCTCAAATAAAAATCATTTAAGGTTCTCGCACAAAAATTAAGGACAACATTAAATTTTTCCAAATTTTGAATAAAAATGAATCAAATGACTAAGCTACGCCTACTTGAAACCATATGCTTCTTGGGGCTATAAATTTGACTCTTTTCATTTTAACTTGGAAAATTAAAAAAGGATAAAGTTAAAAAAAATAACATTATCTTGGCATTATAAAAAGACAATTAATTTGGAACAAAAACATTTTCCTAAAACAACTTATATTTCAAAATGGAGAAAGTATGTTAGTTAAAAGAGGAATTACCATGCCAAAAAAACAAATAGAGAATTGATTACATGAATTTTTATCAGGATAAAGTGCTTGCATGTTTGTGGTTACATAGCTAAATTCCTAAACAAGACTACATTAAGGCAATGATAAATTTTAAAACATGTCATGGTATTAGGGTAAAAAAACATAACTTTGAATGACAGAGAATGAGTGAGTATCATATGCTAAATTTAGGCATAAAAAGCAGAAAACTCAATAAATTATGATTGCCTACCTCAATGCCAGATAGAGTTGCAAGAAGACCTCTACCAGGAAGACACTCAAAGCTCTCAATGGAGACATTCGGAAGATCTTTCCCCATACTATGATCAACAACGGCTCTGCAAACTTGCCGGAAGGAAGAAAAATAAGATTTCAAGAACACGGTAACCTGATAGCCATGCAATCGATGTCGAAAAAAAAACAACCATGAAGATTTAAGCGCATACCAAACATTTTCATAAGCAATTTATTTTAAGGAACTGGTATAAACTTATATGTTTCAATCAGTCATGCATAGGAAGATCAATCATGCACCAGTACAGAATATGCAGAATCTTGCACAAGATCACAATTGTGAGAGATTTAGATCAATCATACAGATAGGATGAAGCATGTGCTGTATGACAGCATATGCAGAAATTCAAACTGAAAACAAGAGTCAGAAAAACATGACCCACAAATTAAAGGAAAGATATCATTCAGAGCAAAATGAAGAACCTGTTAATAATTATGATCCATCAATTGACTAACTCAGCTCTGATCTAGTACAAGCAACTCAGGTCATAGTATCCTTTGGCATTTGTTAACAAGCTTTGAAGTCATTATTTTCAGACCTTCAAAGAAAATTTTAACTATTTCCCTACATACAGTAAAAATCATCTTCAAATTATGGAAGACCAGTTTTGTAAAACACGTTTTGCCATAACTAAGGACCCTCCTCTCTTATAACGAGGAAATAGAACACACTATCGAAATCCAAAAATGAATCTATTAACTCTGAGTACAGATCAAATCTAAATATTTAGTATGGTTACCTTGGCTGTGTATAAACTTTCATGTGCTGTTAATTTTAATCTTTGCTGGTGATATCATTAAACTGAATTAAAAAATAATACGGTTGTCTGAAATCTGAAATTATGATCCTAATACCAGATGAGAAACAGAAGGCCACATTTATATCTCAATATTTAACTGCATAATAGCACAGTCCAATTATTTAGAGAACAAATAATTCAACAAGTTCAGAATCTTTGGAATTCAACTGATCCCAGAACATTTTCAAACCTATCTATGTCCTGTTTAGTTGCCTCCTGTAAACCGCATGGATTTAGTTCATCTAATGGTGTGAGAAGCTATCTCACAAGCTACAATCAATAATTTAGCCGTTAGTCCATGTACTACAATGTAGATCATATGCTGTAGCATAAAAGGTTTTGTTTGTGTAGCTTGTTTATTCTGCCGAGTGTAATACATTGAGAAACCAGCTAGATTAAATATGTTTAAACAAACTTTCACCACAAATCAAAACAGCATTTCTCGGACGAACAACTGCTGCATTTCTTTTCCTTATAACAAGCAGGTGAACCAAAAAGAGGGAATATGAGGCATCCATAATTTGTTTACACTGACCTTCCAATCGGATGTGTAGTTCCCTTTTCCATGGCTGCAGCTACAGCTAGAGCTTCCTTTTCACAGCTAGGAACACAACAAGATGAAAAATGGGACTTGTTTAGACCAACAAAATGGCCATGAATGGGTTCAATGGCCTTGCAAATAAGCTTCCCTGTTGTAAGTGTTCCAGTTTTATCAAATGCAATAGTCTGGCAAGCCGCAAGGGCATCTAATACATGCCCTCCCTTTAGTAGTATTCCCTTGTAATTAAAAAAGAAATAAATTAGGTAAAATTAATAAAAAACTATGCCATAGAATACAAAACTTCCAGTAAAAAAACATGCAAGCATAAAAGGGAAAATAACAACAATAGTAGTCATAAATCAACAAACGCATACAAGAAGGTTGAGACTCAACAAACGCATACATTGAGACTCAGTTTTCAAGGCCATAACATCCCTTGCTTTCCCCAATGAACTATTTTTTCATAAATCAGCAATGAAGTCAAGAGAAAGCCACATTGAGATCTTGGGAGCTATTTTCAAGACGTAGGAAAAAGAGCAAAAACAAAAAACAAAAACAAAATTCTCATCATTGGACAAAAAAACAAATAATTATGAATGGAAAAATTATGTTAGGAAAGTATCACCCCTTTAACACCACATCAAAACTTAAAAGTTAGCCCATGAGTTATTAACCAACAGAAAACAAGGAAATAAAGAATAAATTTGCTACCACATTAAGTTGTCAATGAATTGATCTTGGTGCACTCCAGTGGAAACAAACACAAGTGAAGGGGCAAATGTATACAATAAATATAAAAAATTAAAAAGGAACACAAGAAGGGTGTCATACTGCGCACCATCATGATCAAGCAAGGCAAACTCCCACCACACAAAAGAGTTTTTTTGATCTTGACCTCTAGAGCTGAGTAGAATAAACTAGAGGCATGAAGAATGCCCTTGACTTTTGAAGAAATCTCTGGAGTTGTATAGTGTCATATGGAGTCTTCTTGTAACCTTTTAGACTCGTGTCGATTTGTGTGGAATACATACATAATCATAGTATCAAATAAATCCCAACCGTCGACTAAGGACGATGAGGCCTATATATAGGCTAAGGGTCCTTCATTTGTAACCAAGCAAGTTTGAAGGTAATCAAGAGTTCTTTTATACAAGTTCCCATAACTTTGAAGAGGTTTTTATACTCTCAAGCTTCCGAGTTAGCATTCTTGCCGAGCTTCATAGGCAAAGGCTAACTTGATCGAGGCAAAGCGATCGAATGCCGCACACAACGTTGGTGGAAAGACCAAGTACTGAGCTTCGTGGGCGAAGGCTAACTTGAGCGACTCAAAAAGATCAAGTGCCTCACGTGACGATGGTGGAAAGAACAAGTGCGTGATAAAGGGACAAAACAAGCTTGTAAATAGTCTTATGTTGCATAGATACTTTGTGCGCTAACAATACTTGTCAAGGTTAAATGCATGACTCGTCCTTGTATCTTGGCACATTGTTCAACTTCAGTCCTTGACCTATAAAACTGTTCAAGAAAGTCCTTATACAAAATAGAATGTGGGTTAAGTGCATATTTGTTTCCTGCACTTTGGTGTATCATACATTCAGCACTTGTACTTTAGAAGTGCAGAATATGATCCATGCATGATCCATTTTTTATTCATTCTAGTTCATGTTAAAGGAAATAAATCATATAGCAAAAATTTGGGATGTAATTTTAATAATAGCGGTAATTACGTTGTAATTACATAGCTTACTATTTTTAGATTGTCTTCTCTATATATGTACATGATGGCTCCTTGAATGAGATAGTGAATCCATAATTTGTTTCTCCAGTTTTACATTTTTTACATGGTACCAGAGCTAGGTTAGGGTTTCTTGCGGCTAGCTTGTCTACTCCAGTTCTCGTTGCAAGTACAAGGGTAAGTTGTGTTCATCTATTTGACGCATCTATCTGATCTCACCAACGCACTAACCAGATCTCTCTTCCGGCGTCCCACACTAGACCTCGCATGAGATCCTTCTCTCCTATGTTGGGCTGACCGATCTGATTCAAGCTGATCGGTTCTGTTTCATTCTTTTCTCTTTCTGACAAATTGGTTACTTCTCATTTTTCTCTATATTGAAATTTTGGTAGAAAATAAATGAGTTAAACCTCTCAACAATTCGAAAAATGGCTGAAAATACCAGGAACTTATCCAATTTTAATTGGGAACAATGGTCAATATTTGTTTAAACTAGTTTAGAGGCAATTGAAATAAACCAATATTTGACTGATGATGTACCAACTGAACCCGCTAAAATAAAGCAATTGACTACCTAAGACAATACCATACGTATGATTTTATGGAATGCAATGAAACCAGAAATCCTGTCAACAGTACATACATTTAAGACCACAAAGATGTGGGATCACCTCGACGACACCTTCTCAGGAAAGGCAAGCATGGCCCACACATCTGTTGTCTCTCAAGCATATGCACGGTGTGAACAAGGTGATTCTGGCCTCAATGAATATTTTGCATCTTTTAAGAAATTGTCTGCTAAAATGAGATAATTGTTTCCCTACTGTCTGGACCGTGACACTTATGAGCGACTCTAGGATCAACTTGATACCCTCACATTTCTCGGGGGTATGTCCTCAAAATTTCTACAGCACAACCAATTCTTCCAGGTTAATCCGTTGCACCAACCCTAGCAACCACATATTATCTCCTACATGATATGTTCCCATATGAGGGAAGTGTCCCAACACATTACTCTGAAAACTCAGCACTCGTTGTCAGGTCCTACAAGAGTAAAGGTACAAGACAACCATCTGGGAAAGGACGAAAAAGATACGTGGGTTATTCTAATCTAACTGATAAGAATGTCCAATGCCGCTATTGCAAGGATTGAGGCCACATGAAATGAGACTGCCCAAAGCACCCCAAAGGCTCACCGCGCTTCCTCCTCGCACTCAAATGGCCACCATTGATCAAGCACCCGATAAACACATAAATTCTGAAGAAGATGCTATATTGGTTTAACGACTTGAGCAGTTGGGCTTCTCTCATGCTAGTATGACCTCTCATCCACGAACTCTAAGGGCTACTTTAGCCTACTCAAGTATGACTTCCAACTGTTCTATAGCATCAAAACCATTATGGATTGTTGACTCAAGTGCTACTGACCTCATAACTGGGAACATAAGTATATTGTTAGGACTTTCCATCACTTCACAACCACCTGTCCAAATAGCCAATGGCCCTATTTATTATATAAAGGGGATTGGATCCACCCAGATTTCACAAAATATGCCCTTATCATCTATCCTACATGTCCCTTCTTTTCATGTAAACCTCTTGTCTATAAGCAAAATAGCAGAACAATCATCTTGCTCAGTAACCTTCACTCCAACTAAATGCACTTTTCAAGAAATGGGGACGAACAGGTTGATTGGCACTACGTATAAGGATATGGGATTGTACTGCATGAAGAACCCATCTCAGCGAACGGCGTACCTGAGTACTGCTAGGGCTAAGGTGGTTCATTCTTAGTTGGGGCACCCCTCTCTCTAGGTATCGAAGAAGATTCGACCTGAATTTCGGTCTATTTCAAAATTAGTTTGTGAGTCATGTATCCAAGGAAAGCATGTTCGTGCTTCCCACCCACCTAGAGTCCTTAGTCAATCGAATAATCTTTCACTTTAGTACATTCTGATGAATGGGGTGTGTGTTCTGTTGAATCTGTATCTGGTTTTCAATATTTTGTTACCTTTGTAGATGATTTTTCTCATGCAACTTGGATTGTTATTATTAAATCAAGACAGGACATCTTTTCACAATTTTCAGCTTTATGTTCCCTTGTGCAAACTCAATTCAAAGCCACCATTAAAACTCTTCGTAGTGATGAAGCAAAAAAACATTTTTCAAATGAATTTGTATAATACACGACTGATAATGGTATCATCCATAAATCATCATATACTTATACACCTCAACAAAATAGAGTGGTTGAACGAAAAAACAGACACATCAATGAGGTAGCACACCATGATGATTCATTAACATGTCCCTCATTGCTTTTGGGCAGATACGGTTCTACCTGCGTGTTACCTGATAAATCGCATGCCTTCTTCTGTACTTGGTGCCATACCTTACCATATTTTGTACCATTCTACATCTTTATTTCCTGTTCCACCAAGATTTTTGGTCACGTCCGTTATGTATATGATACACATCCGTTCTGTACTTGGTGGCATACCTTACCATATTTTGTACCATTCTACATCTTTATTTCCTGTTCCACCAAGATTTTTGGTCACGTCCGTTATGTATATGATACACGACTAGGTCATATAAAACTTGATCCGAAGTCCTTACGATGCATCTTTGTAGGGCATTCTAGTACTCAAAAAGGTCATCGATGCTATAGTCTTACTTTTAGGCAGTATTTTATATCTTCTAACGTTATTTTTATTGAGTCCGTACCATACTCTGAGTGTAGTACACCTTCTACCTCTGAGTCAGTCCTGTCTATTCTGAAATTCCGTGATAGTGAGATCAGTTCTTCTTCAACTCCCGATAGTGATGTGCCACCAATACCTCCTACGCCTACTACTACTCAGATAACACTCGAAGGGGTAAGAGCCTCCCGATCTATATTAACTCTATCCACACTATACAGGAACATGAAACTTGTGCATCTCCTGTAACATTATCTGCATCATCTCCAACTGTCGAATCTCCTCCACATGCTCCTAACTCTCTACCTCCCATATATGACCTTGACCTTCCCATTGCCCTTCGCAACTGTACCAGATATCCCATATATTAACCTTGTCCGCCGATCACCATGCCTTTACTACCCGTCTTGACAATTACTCAATTCCTAAAAATATAACAGAAACTCTGCAACATCCGATGTGGTTTAGTGCTATGCAGGAGGAATCTCTATCATCTTTTTCCTAGAAAACATGCAATCGGTTGCAAGTGGATCTTCACTGTTAAAGTCCACCCCGATGGGTCACTTCACCGATTTAAAGCTCGGTTGGTTGCCAAAGGTTACTCCCAGTCCTATGGCGTTGCCTATGATGACACATTTTCTCCTATTGCCAAAATGGCGTCTGTTCATATCTGCATAGTTCTCGCTGTCACTCGCCATTGGTCGTTGCACCAACTCGATGTCAAGAATGCATTTCTCCATGGCATCCTTGAGGAGGAGGTCTATATAACTTAGCCACCTAGGCTTGTTGCTCACGAAGAGGCCTCCAAAGTCTATCGTTTGCAAAAATCTCCGTATGGCCTCAAGCAATCCCCTTAAGCATGGTTTGGTCGTCTATTACAGGCTCTCGGTCATTTTCGTATGACTAGAAGTACTAATGATCACTCAATTTTTTACAGGCACTTGAAGGAAAGCCTATTATTATGGTTGCATACGTAGATGATCTCATCATTACTGGTGATGATGGAGATAGGATCTCTGCGCTGAAGAAGTTCTTGAGCAAGCAGTTTCGGATTACCGACCTTGGTAAGCTCAAGTGCTTTCTCGGCATTGAGGTATTACAATCTCATGACAAGCTTCTCATTTGTCAAAGGAAGTATATGCTCGATATGCTCACAAAAAGCGAGTTGCTTGGATGCAAACTTGTTGATTACCCGATGATCCCTGAAACCAAGCTTATGCTGGAAGATGGAGAATTACTATGCTCCTGAGACATCGCGAACTGGTTGGTAAATTAAATTATCTGACAGTTAGTCAGCCTGACATTTCTTATCCAATGAGTGTCGTGAGTCAGTTCATGTTGGCTCCTCGTACTACTCACTGGGATGTTATTCGGTTTCTTAGGTACCTCAAGAGATCTCCAAGGAAAAAAACTCATTTATTCTAACCATAGACATGACAGAATAGCAAGGTTCACCGATGCAGATTGAGCATGTTGTCCTACAAGTCAGAGATCCACCACTGGATTCTGGATCTTCTGGTGATAACATTGTTTCCTGGAAAAGTAAGAAACAGACTGTTGTAGCTTATTCCAGCGGAGCCAGAATATCGCGCAATCGCAAACACTTCCTGTGAACTGGTTTGGACGAAGCGTTTGCTCAATAAGCTAGGTGTTGTACATGATGGTTTGAGGTTACACTGCGACAATCAAGCAGCAATGCACATTGCCAAGAATCAGGTCTTTCACAAACGGACTAAACATATCGAGATAGAGTGCCACATTGTACGAGATCTTGTTACAGGCACAGCTTCTCACCCTCCATGCATACAACTAGCTTATGTCCGAACAAATCTTCAGCTTGTAGATATCCTAACCAAACCACTCCGTAAAACACACATTGATAGTATATGTAACAAGTTAGGTATGTTATACGTATATGCTCCAACTTGAGGAGTGTTAAAGGAAATAAATCATATAACTAAGATTAGGGATATAATTTTGGTAATAGATGTAATTACTTTGTAATTACGTAGTTTACTATTTTAGATTTTGTCTCCTCTGTATATGTACAGGATGGCTCCTTGAATGAGATAGCGAATCCATAATTTGTTTCTCCAGCTTTATTTTCTTTACAGTCCATAATATTATAAAATCCAACCAAGCAGTCAGTGATATATGTTGCCAGATGAGTGCGCCACAACAATGCATAATGAAAAAACCATTAAATAAAATTTGTAATTCAAAGAATATTCCAATTAGGTGTTAAGTCAGCAAATTGAACCAAAATAAACAAAAAATGCATTGTGCAAAAATATAAATGAACAATACACCAAAGTAAAGAGCCCAATAGCACATTTAACCATAATAATAATAAATTTTACCTATTGATGCAAGTCAAAATGGTAACGAAAGTACGATTAAAAAGCATTGCAATTCCTGGATGTTCTCATATTAGAAATGAGAATCGGTTAGCTTCTAAATGTCAAAAGGATAAACGTCATTACTCGCACTAAGCGCGATGCAAGAAACAAAGCATAGAATGACAAACAAAAATAGCAAATGTCTAATGGTGACAACTATTGTAGATAAAGTCTCATAAAAGGCCCTTAGTTCCTTCCCCCATATGGATCTACCTTGTAGAAAAACTTAAGGGCATACAAGCTTCAATGCTTGACTTAGACGAGGGACATAAGCGATCAAGATGTTGATTTGTGACAAATTAAAGTCAATAGGAGCCCCTAAATTTTGGACCATTGTTTATTTTGGTCACTAATGGGAAAAATGTTAATTTTGGCCCTCAACTTAAAAATTTGTTCATTTTGGCACTTCCGTCTAAAATGGCTGATAGTATGGCAAATCACGTGGCACATGGCCTGCATCCTTGTTTGTCAAAGGGCCCAAAGCCAACAATTCCTGCAGTTCAAGGCCAAAATGAATTTCTTTTCGTTAAATAACATTACATTAGAGGCTAAATGAACAATGATCCAAGCTTGAAGGGCCACTAATGACTTCAGTCCATTTGCAAATAACATACATGGAATTCGTTAATAGAAACATTAATAAGCTATATCATGCAAAAACTCACAGTTAGGTTTAATTAAACTAGTTGTCAAGACAAAATGGCTCATAAAATTTTGAAAGGTCAAACAGAAAATTTGCACAACATTAAAACTAATATCTTGCTA
Source organism: Dioscorea dumetorum (assembly GCA_902712375.1). Classification (NCBI taxonomy): domain Eukaryota; kingdom Viridiplantae; phylum Streptophyta; class Magnoliopsida; order Dioscoreales; family Dioscoreaceae; genus Dioscorea; species Dioscorea dumetorum. Next base: position 5,582,311 of record CACTHL010000549.1, on the reverse strand, counting down.
CATCTACAAAGCCAACAGAAATATCTATAAAGTGTAAAATAAACAACACATGAAGGCTTCAGCAAAAATACTAATCGGCATCACGAAATATTGCTGGATCATGCTGGTTAAAAGGGCTTCTACTCTGAGAAGTCCAAAAAACACCACATAAGGAGAGTTTATGACCAACCAGTCATTCTCGTAAGATACTGACACTAAAAGACCATTCATGAACAAATAATAGTTGTCGCAGGTTTGGGCTAACAACCAAAATGGGAAACATCTAACGTTGGTACCATAATACATACAAAATTAGTGTTCTTTTTTTATGTTTATCAATTAAGCATTGTATTGATTAATCATCACATATGTGATCCTAATTCCTAAAAGCTCTCAAGCAAGCAACAGGTAAGATAACAAGTGCTCTCACCCAAGATTATGTTTTGTCAAAAATTCCAATTAAGCTATACATGAATCAAGAAAGTGCATCAATCATAATATATATAATTAATAACAGAATACCCCTGGCCATTACCTTACTTGCACATGAACTTATTGCTATAGCATAAGCTAGAGGGGCAACAGCCAATGCACAAGGTGATGCTGCAACCATAAGCCCCAAGGCACGATAAACAGAACCCCTGGAAACTACAAGGTAAGAAATGGTAAGTTGATGAAAATATGATAGCTGATTCAATGATTAGAAAAAGAACATAAGATAACAATAAATTAGTTAAGAAGAGTAAATCACAATAAAATATAATGAAGGGAACACAAAGTCTTCCAAGTAATAGATTCTAGCAATTTCTCCAGCACTGTTTATCCCGCAGGATTCAATGGTAGTAAAAATAGCTCTTGCAGAGCTAGTGTAGTTTATGCAAGATTAACTCCTGGAATATAATACCACAAGGATTATTCATGTACCTTCCTGTAACTTATTAGGTTACTCTAAAAAACTAAAAAGAGTGTACCAGCTACTTATTAAAGGAAATGTGTGGCAAACAACGGAGCATGGGAGTATTAAAAAACTTCATAAGTATAAATGCAGTGTATATGAGATCTGTCCTTTCTGTCTATTCTCACAGAATTGTAGTCAGAAGCAATCTTTTGATAGAAAATACAAAAAGAATTTTATTAGTTTAATAATTTTTTGAATTGCATTATGTTCCTAAATATTGCATGTATGTGGATAACAAGAATTTTGTTAAAATATTCTGCATCAAATTATGAAAGTATGAAGAATTGAATGCTGAAACTATATTCACTTCTACTGCAAACTTCATCCCAAAGAAAATGGCATTTTTGGGAAAACATTTTAGGGATTCTACAAAAACTCTTCTTAATGTAAAGCCATACCCAACCCCTACTTCCACAATTTCTTTTTTTCTCTTTGGATGGATACACTAATTACCTATGTTGTTTATTATCTCAATATCAAATAATTTAGGCCATGCAATAAGGTAAGTTGAATTAACAATAATTGGCATATTATTTAGATCAGGCTTTCTAGTTTGCAGCTGACCAAGAAATATGTGGAAAGGAGAAACAAGAATTTGATACCAAGTTAGCAACCGATTATATGACTCCTTACTCAAAAGTGAGACGAGCTTTGGATCTTGAATTGTCTTAATACTGAACATTTTCATCTGGTGAGAAGAAATACCCTATCTCTGAATATACTTATTACTAGATGAGTTCTAATAGTTCAGGTATTTTGCACCAATTAATTGAACTCTAGAATATTTCAAGGATTGGTCTAGTCAAGAAGTTATTTAGATCTTATTGCTCAAATATGAAGACCACTGATTATAAGAACACAAAACTAACAAAGTATTTGACTCTGCGCACACAGATGCCACAAAAATTTGTTTCAATTGAAGACAACCAACGCAAATGCAAATTGCTTTCACTGAACTTTCCAACACACATTTTTCATGCACATAGCGATATCGCCAGCACATTATAAAGCATAATGAAGGCAAAAGGTGAAAACATACACCATCACATACATATATGCAAACTTAAAATTCTAGTTGCATCACTCAACAAATTGACAATCATTAAAGACTAGAGATCTGAAATTTCATCAAGTACCTGGAGAACCAATAAAGGGCCACTTGAAAAGAAATGGCCCAAGAAGAGCAACTCCCAAAGATAGAGCTACAACTACCTTGCTATAATGTTCACCAAATTCATCTAGCCACCTTTGTAGTTTCGCTTTGTTTAGCTGCCCTTCTTCAGTCAATTGAACAATTTTGCTCAACGTTGAATCATTCCACGACTTACTTACCTTAGACATAATGACAAAGAGAGATTAACCAAATGCAGAAATATAATTGCCCTTTTAATTAGGAAACAACATTTTGGAAATTCCGAAAAGCATGACAAGCGCATCAAACAAAGTGAAGTAATGACAAATCAAATACATGATAAGGACATGATTATTCACATCAGGGATGAAGCAACCAATAGATTTCTGAGAAACATAATTCTTCTATACTCTGATTCACATGACATATTTTACATTATCTCATCAGTGCGACTTGAATTGATTGAGAAATGTATTTCTTTTACTGAAGTTATCATAAAAATGAGTCATTCACGTATTTTAGATGTTTGTTTGAGCATTTAAGTTTTCACCTACTTGATATAGGTTTTTCATTTTTTTGTGAAGAATTGAAAAGAAACAAGAAACTTACCATAACCTTCAATTTCCTTTCATATAATCAATTAATAGAACTCTTATCCAAGAATTCTTTTCTATTTTTCTTTTCTTTTCCTTTTTTTTTTTTTTTTTTTTTTTTGCCATGGTAGTATAATTATGCAGAGACTCTTTACTTCCATCTTTCTGCATTCTTGCATGTTTACTATGAGATTTTGCTATAGTAGGAAATGAGGCAAGATGTGTGAAGTTTTCTTATTAATTTTGTGCCTTGATTAATTAATAATTTATTCATTAAGAATAATATGAGAACATTTTAAGTGTTCATTCTATAACTACAACAATTCAATCATGGAATGTATCACCTAATAAGAATATCAATTCATGAGCAAAACTTGCACATGCCATACGTATAATAGCTCACCAGTAAGACTTTAACTTTTCGTCCAGAAGGATAACAGCTCATTTCTGAAAATTAAACGTTCATATCACAAGAATTACAGCTCTTTTACTTCAATCTAAACTTTCTCCTCCTTTACTATCAGGTGCTCTACCCATGATCTTCTTTTTTGTGGTTCTTCTAAATCCATTGGTTGCATTCTGTTAGGGCAAATGAGATTGCTTTACAACCATTTTGACGAGAAGTTTGAGGAAGAAGAGAACGAAAATACCTAGAAAGAATCAGAGAAGAACGACTATGACAAAGAAGATAGAGAATTAGAAATAAAGACATGATAATGATGACCGAGGAAACAATGACAAAGAATTATTGGTGATGGTGTGTGAGAATAATGGAGGATAATAAAAATTGAATGAGACAGCAAAGGGAGAAAGAAAGAAAAGGGGAAAAAATAAAGAAACGGATAAAGGTGGGGTAGTAATGGCGAAGGAACAGTGGAGACAAAGAAGAATAAAGAAAATGAGGATAACAAAGAAGATAAGATAACAACAAAGGGCACAATGCCACTAAAATAGAAAAATGGGCAGGGATGACAAAGGCTACATAGGAAGGCCAGCATGATAGTGGAACAGGTCATTAGAAAGAGACTAATATGAAAAGAGAAAGTGATAGGAATAATTTGGAGATTAAGGAGAAACAAATTTAGGAAATCATGTGAACCCCAAAAATAAAAGATGGAAATGTTCGGATAAATTATACCAAATGAATAATGCAACAATATGCAACTCAAGAAATTATCAATAAGTGTTTCCTTCTAGATGAAGTCCTAGGAAGTTAACATAAGTCTTTTAATGCAAAAAAACCTTCCATATCATGAAAGGTCATGTAGGCCGACTGACACCATTGATAAATGTTTCCTGTGACGCAAGTCACCGAAGATAGCATCAGTTTTGCATGCATAAAAGGCTTATTTGGATTCAATTCTATAAGCCTAGAAGTGCTATTTTTGGAAGTTAAGCACTTCAGGGTGCAAAATATGCATGTTTGGATTGACTCATTCAAAAAGAGCATAAGCAATAGAAAAAAATAATAAATAAATAAATAAAATAAAAATTAACAAGCATTTTTGGTGCTTTTCTCAAAGATGAGAAAATTGGTACTTCTCAAAAAAGAACAAACGCACTTAAAGGGCTTTAAAAAAGCACATGGTTTGTTCTCTCTCTCTTTTTTCTTTTCTTTTTGGTGTATGTCAGGGAAGGGGGGGTGGCCGCCCACAAAATATTCTTAAGCAAAATAAAATATTACATGAGTGTCTCTTTATAAATCCATCACAAGCTAACCTTATTTCTTCTCGTAGTTGAAGAGCCTATTCTCTCACTTCTCCCCTAGTCAGTCATCTCTTGTGTCACTGATCAACGTCAAGATCTCACCAGCACATCATCCCTAGCATTTATTCAACAGTAAATATCTGATCTTTGCTACTACATACTATTTGTTGTGCTCTTCTTTATCTTGTTTATCAATTCCTAAATCACCAACCATTACTATCTACATCAATTTATAATCTAAGGCGCAGAAATGTCAAGGAATTTTGTATAATCTAAAGAAGTTTTCTTCTTCACGTACCCCTTCTCAAATAAATTTTGTTCATGAAGAAAATTTAAACTCCCTATTTTGTCTTCAGGTGGTAGACTGAGGTAAACATCAAGTCTGTTAAAGGACAATGCTTACAGCAGCATAGAAGATGTAAATTTATACTATTTGAAAATTTAACTAAAAAAGAGGATTAGTTCAAATAAAAAAATTCGGTGTTAAATAGATGATTTTAAGTAAATTTATCATTTTAAATAGATGTTTAACATTTTCGATTGTCTAGCCTTTCAACTCATAGACTTAGTGCTTTTCACTGGCAATATCCAACAGTTGGTGATTCTTTATTGGTTGCAAGTTTTCCCTGCTTGCCCTCATCACCTTAGAAAGCCACTATAATATGAAATACTATACTGATAGGACGCCTGGAAATCCAATGTCTTAGTTTGAATAGTCATCTTGTATAACGGCAAATAAATGAGTTTATATACTTGCAAATATATTCACTAATTACTATCATTTTTTTCCAAAGATTACTTCTTTTATTTTAAAGGAAAATGTCAAAATTAACAATTGTTGTGACTTTTCATGCTTTACCCAAGGAAATAAAATAAAATACAGGTACTTTTTTATTTGATTTAAATAATTAAATTTGACTAATGGTGCAAATGTCATTTCTACTTATGCATGAATTTAGTTAGTTTGCCTGAAACATATGACTGGGGCCTGATGCATCTATTCCTTAACACCCCATTCTTGCTGGTGGTTGATGCAATGGTGCATTCTTGTTTATTACACTAGTCATCAAATGCTGATGTGAGCCTCTGCTTTTGTTTCAAAAATTTGGAACTGATCTCTTTTGATTTTAATTTGTTGTTTCATTTTTTAACTATGAGGGTGTGTCTAGAGATGATTGTGACCAGATAATCAGTGAAGCTATACAGCTATTGTTCTGTTTTTTATGTTCTGTTTTTCATCATAGGAATATTCATGCTCCATCAAACCAAAAGAAAAAGCTTCCATTAATTGATGATCCCATACCAAGGGGTAACATCATTGCTCTCTGTGGGAAAAAGAAATTACCAATAACCCTTTTGCCACACAACAAGCCAAATGCTGAGAAACCAAACAAAATAATGAGTGCAGAAGCTAATAAGCAAAGAAGACCACATTGCTCAGAGTCAGAGGAGGCCCAAAAAACAAAATGGAAGGCAATCATATGAGGATTCTTATGGAGACCCTAAGGTTAGCATCTATCAGTTTTCCTTCTCCCCTAAGGGTTTGTGCAAACATGTTTTATAAGTTTTTAATATTTTTTTAAGAACCACAAATATTTGTCCATTGCTTAACAAATGTTTTTCATATATAAGCAAATATTACCTCATTAATTCCAGGTACCCTACGATGAAAGGGTCTTTAAGCCTTACAATTCCTACTTGTAAGTAAGACTAGAATGAGGATAGAAAATAATTTCTTCGAACTAGGTTTGGCGTGACTTTCGCACTTGAACATAGCATTCGTGTTTATCGTTAACGCACTCGTTTATGTTCCCTTAGTTTGTATTGACTCTTTGTTCGTTGCTACTACATTTATTCGAATGCTGCAATTACCTACATAACAAGGTCCATGTTTTTAATAATATAAAGCTTAATGTCAATCAAAAACTATATAAGCATGTTATCTCAAGAAAAGTTTGATTCCAAAAAATGCTTCTGCTTTTTGTAAGTTTAATGCTTCAGCATCCAAACAGGATTCTAGAAGTGCTTTTACATGCCTTTGATGGCAATCACACTCTCTAGAAGCACTTCTAGATAAAAACAGCAAAACACATATAAAAAACTATAGGTGCTTAATTTACCATAAGAAGCATTTGACATATTGATCTCCAAGCATATAAGTATGATTTAAGCACTTGAAAACAAGCACTTCTAAGAAGTACAAGTTAAGCAATTTATTTTTAACAAGTGAATCCAAACAGGCTCGAAAACTTATATATCACAAAAGTAACAAAAAACAAGTATACCTTCTTATTCCCCACTATACTCCATAAATGCTCAACCTAACAGCTTCTTTATTGAAATTCAGGGTGGTACCATAGAAAATTTTGAAAATCTTTACCGTAGTTAACTAAATTCATGCATTTTCAAGGTCCCAAAAGAGCAGATGATAAACAATCATTGAACAAAAACACTGATCAGTTCACAATGTTTCTGAGTACACAGATTCAGATGCAATATTATAAGAATTATCATGTAATCTAACTCTAACTAATCAAATGCTGAAGAAGTTCTAATGTCATTGCAACCAGAAGTAGCAAAACATTTTATTTTCCACAACTTCATCAGAGATATTAAACTATAAGCAGCACAAGAAATTCTAAAGTGGAATGAAAGTTAAATTAGGAAGTTAGTAGTCAAGTGGCCTACAAGAAAAATGTACTCCTCAATAACACAAGCTCAACCCACCAAGTAAAACAAAACAGAAATGAAAAAGACCAACCAAAAACCCTTACCCTACAAAAGTGATATGCACACTGAAGTGAAGACGAAAAAGACATACCTTCATAATCATCATTCCTTCCAAGTTCCTTGCACCACCAGGGATAGCATCGCCCACTTTCCTCTCAAGTGGCTTTGTTTCCCCAGTCAAATGTTCAACAGTAACTGTAGATGCTCCTTGAAAAACTTCACCATCAACTGGCACAGCCTAGACATATTATCAGCAGGGGAATAAGTAAACCACTGGCCAAAATCCAGTAATAAAAAGCATTAATGAGAGAAAGCATACATCAAAAATGAGAGAAACACACAACTGAAATTCCATTTTTATTTTAAAAATTGGCAGGGCAAGAGAAGCCAAAACTCTACTCTTATGATTAAATATGATATTGCAAAAATAAGTAACTAATTAACAGATGCCAGGAGGATTCCTTTTCAGAATTTCATAATGGCATATTGTAAAAGTTTGATGGGATAACCTGGAACCCTTGGAAAATGACTACCATCCATGTGTCCACAACAATGAATTGATCACCAAACCATATCTATATGTTCAAGAATTGGACAATCAAGCTCAAGGCTGCCCTCTCTTCCCCTCTTGTGTTGCCCATTAATTCTTTATGATCATCTACGGTCTCTTTAAATCATGACAACAGAGCAAAAACACTTTAAAGAGGACATTTCTGGAACACATCTACCCATGGTTAGCCTCATCTAACGAAACAGTCAAATGACCATATTACCTAATAGGCTTGAACTTTCCCTCTTAAGCAATTATTGACCATACTTAATTAAGCCTAGCTATTTTTATGGACCTAAAATGATTGAGCATAGAAATCAGAGACTAAAGTTTAACTAAGACAATCACAATTCAATAAGACAGTCTTCAAGAAGAAGTTGGAGGGGAAAACATTTGTTTAATAAAAATCAATGTAGAGTTCCTATAACAAAAATTTGACATCCTGGTTATTAAATACAGGATAACCTAAATTAGATGAGACTATCTTAATGTTGGCATTATAGGAGGAAGAATCTTGGTAATCTATGAAATGAGAGCAGGCCCTAAAAGAGTATGATAGAAAAGACAAGGATAATAATAAAACGCACAGAACTTTATCGAAACCAAAAACAAGTATAAAAAAAATGGATACGGAATAAGAATTCATATGTCACAATTCACAGAAAATATTAAAATATTTTTTGCTGGATATTGGCCAGATTATCTCTTTATATCCACACAAACTTCCACGTCAACAAAAACAAAAGAAGTTTAATCTAAACAACATTACTTACTACAAGAGATAACTGCAACTTTCACTATAAAAAGCTATTCACAATCTAACAGCAAGCATTTTATAAGCCCAACAGAACAAGTAACAAATAGTCAGACCAACAACACAATGTTGAGAACTTGTAAACAGACCTCACCAGCTCTGACCAGAATAAAAGATCCAACTTCAAGGTCACTAACAGGAATCTTTTTGTAATCCAATTTAGAAAATTGAATTGGCTGATCATCACTGACTTCCAACACTAATGCATAATTAGGATAATTGTCCTTCAATTCTTTGACATCAATCATTGACCGGCTTGTAAAATATTCTTCCGCTGAAAAGGAATACATCATTGGCTAAAGCAGAAAAAGATAGATATATTGCATCATTTTTACAAGGATGAGAGAATTATATGTTTTGGATGATATTTTTTTTTATACTTTACCAATGTGGGCGAGATTAAACATTGCAAGAAGCAAGCCTCCTTCCAAGGAATTGCCCATGAAAATTGATGCATATGCAGCAAGAGCCATGAGGACATGTATATTTATTTTTCCGCCGGCTATGTTTACAACGGCGTCAAGAGCTGGTGAGATCTGAAAAATAGAAGACACACTTTTTATAAACTATGAATGAAGCTTTGATGGCATGTATGTTTATTATTCCAGAACCAAACTAACAAGAGAATCAAGTGCTTCCAAGATCTGAAAACTAGAAGAAACCTTTCTCAAAAATCCTCAAACTAAAGGGAAAAATCAGCATCTCAATCATTTAACACTGCATAAGGAACATGCAGGGGATGTTCTAATCAATGAAAAATACTTTACCGCTTCTAGCACCCAAGTCTCACACAGAACTTCATTATAACTCTCACCATCTCCACTTTGCGACATTATTTGGATCATGCATGATTGAAGGGTAAATTATGAGTGAGCTAGAATGGAGAACCATACTCAAGATGTGCCAAACTAGTGTGGTAATTTCTAGATATATAGAATAACATGCTGCTCAATCCAATAGGTAGCCTCGACTTCAAAATTTGAACGGATGATAGTACTTGATCATGCTTATATAATAAGAATAATCAACAAGCACATGATCAACTCAAGACTAATTTTGAAAAGCATGTAAGTGACACTTTTGTCAGTCTTCAAATTAGGTCAAGCAGACATTTAAGCATGTGCAAATAAGAAACCCACCTTAGTTGGTGAACTAATAATAAACAAGTATGTCAAAGTAGCTAGGAAACTGATATGGTAGGATTCATAAAAGCAAACACACCTAGAAAGACCAACGAGTGATATAGGGCATGAAATTTTTTTAAAAATAGAAGAAATTTTATAAATTACCATATGCAAGTTCTTAAATAATGCCACACAAGGATTAGTAGAAATATACCCAATAAAGTCAATCAAAGGCAAAACAAAAATGCCCTACTAAGTTTTATTAAATCATATATGTTTTACTTTCATTTTCCCACATTTTGACGAACTGTAATGTTTATAAAACAACGGAAGTAACAGAATTCAACTGGACTAAGTTGAGTTAAATTGGGTTGAATAGACCAACTTGGACTATTGAAGTAATCAACTGCCCACAACATTAGCCATGCATTACTTGATAAATCAATGCGCTAGTGTTGAAGGCTACCAAACAGTACTAAGTAATAAAGTAATTAATCAGTTAATAGCTTTGAGGATTTAGTTACTCAATTACATGGACTAAGTTAGAAATTAACCTATGCAAGCCAGGGAATACACAACCTTCACTTGATTAATTTAACTCAGTGCACAGAGCTTTCTGAATTTACTCCTGGGAATAAATATGCAACCCAAGTTTAGGTCTACTCCTTCTTAATCCCAATACAAAAACCCAATACAGTTACGATCTAGGTGCACCAAAATGTCACTTTCAGTTTGTATCAAACAGCGACCACTATGAAAGTAGATACATTGTGCAGGGTCCAAAATACCTAATCTTCCTTTCCTCCATTAGGATACAATCAAAGGTTTCTCTCAAAAAAATCAGAATAATAAAAACTAAAACATACTTAATTCGTACTGGGGTAAACAAGGATATCATGCCTGGTAATTAGGAGGAGCAAAGAAATATTTATCTAAATTCCCACTACCTTAAGCAACTAATCCTTAAATAATTTAAGTGAATGTTTGAAAAAATTTTCATTCAATTACAACAAAAAGATACATGAAAACAAAAAGCACAAGAAACAAATCACACATAAAGAAACCAGGAGAAAAGGAGTACCCCAACAAGAGGGAATGCCACAGCAATGAGGGCGTTCTGAGAACCCTTTACAACCCAAGTAGGAAGGGTATAAGGGCAAGCGGCAGCAAGAAGGAGCAGACCCATGGAGCAGCAGCAAAGCTGGAGGTGTTCCCTCAGGAAGTCCGCGAGATCAACCCAGCCCACTATCTTGGCGAACTTCCAAACTACTTCTTGAGCCTGGGTCAACTTTCCTCCATGTCCTTCATGTCCTTCATGCCCATGGTGATGGTGATGGTGATGGTGATGGTGATCATGATCATGATTATCATGATGAGAATGATCATGGAGGCATCCATGAGAGCGACAACCAGTCCGTCGGGGAGGAAGGAGCAGCAGCGACGTGGAAGGAGAAAAGAAGGGTTTCAGCCGAAGAGGAGGAAGGGAAGCAACAATTGGCGATGAGTAGGAGGGGATGTTAATCAGAGAGGGAGTTCCTCGGCCGGCGGCAAAGAAACGTAGTGGTGCGGGGGCGAAAGGGAGGGATTCCATTGGAGTTCTGCAAGCGGAGATCATGGAGATGGAGATGCGGAGATTAGAAGGGAATGGAGAGCAGAAGGCATGGCTTCTCGCGAGTCATGTTGAAGTGGAAATTGGGGATGGAGTCTTTTGGGTCCTGTCCACATGATGGCGTGAGATCGGTCACATCCTAATTATACCATATTTACATTTATGCCTTTTTCTGTAGGTCATTTCCGTAAATTAAGTGTGTGTTTTGGATAGAGGTACCCTTTAATTTTCATACTCATATTTATTTTTTAGTAGGTAATTATTATTTTGAGGGTCATCATTCATTCTTCCAGAATAATCAGCCAAATGGTTCCTTCCTCTACGAAATTATTTCTATGTCATTCTTAAACATCAAAAAAATACTATACAAAGTAATAATTATTTAAAATTAATTTTTAATTAAATATTAATTAATAATAATAAAATAAATATTTTTTTTATTATTTCATAAATAATAATTATTTAAAATAAATATTATCTGTGACTAATTAAAAAACTTTAAGTACGCAATGACATTTAATAATATTTAAAATTAATTTTTAATTAAACAATAATTAATAATAATAAAATAACTATTTAAATTTTATCATTCTATAAATAATTACTATTTTAAATAAATATTATTTATAATTAATTAAAAACTTAAAAGGACAGAACAAAATTAATAATTCTTTAAATATAATTTTTTATTAAACAATAATCAATAATAATAAAATAACTATTTAAAAAATTATTAGCACGAAACAAAATTAATAATTTTTTATAATTAATTTTTAATTAAAAATTAATCAATAATAATAAAATATAAATTTATGTTTTCATTATTTTTAGTGAAAATTGTCAAAAAAAAACCCCTGAGTTTGCAATATAGCCAAAAACACCCCGTTAATTTCGAAATATCTAAAAACCCCTTATTTTTAAAGACAATGTTTTCCAAACCCCCAAAGATTTCAACGGAGGTTAACGGAGTTATATTTGAATTTTATGGACGAAATTACACTTTCTTGCATGGGAAGTCGTTACACTAGAACTTTTTAAAAGTTGGGCATTTTCCTTAGGGTAATCCCAAGAGACGTCAGTATACGCTTTTCTTCTCGAATGCGCCTCTTCAGCTTTTCCCTTTCCGAAGTTGTCTCTGCGTGGACATCATCCGTAAATTTAGTTCTCAAGCCTCTGAATCACTCATGCGCAAGTATTCGACACTTCGTTAGTTTCCGGTCGAAGGTATTGAAGAAGTTGTCATTTGGTTTTATTTGAAGTACTCCGTTACACAGAGATATTTGTCGGTTTTCTTTTGTGGTTTTGTTTTTATCGGAAGATACTGAAGGTTGCGGGGGGACTTCTCGGCTAGGGTTTTATTAGTGTGCAGGGAGAGTTGTCGGATAGGGTTTTGTTTTGTTTTACATTTTCATCTGTGTACACGATCATCGAAAGAGTTTTTCGATTGTTTTGATTTGTGTAATGGTTATAATGTACGTTTTTCTTTCATTTGATATGGTTGCAGTATGTAAAATGAGGTTTCCGTGTAAAAAATGAATTTTTGTTTAAAACCTTTTGTCTCGTTTAAATTTTTTGGTTACCCTTTAAGAAACGAAGTCTCTGCTTAACAAACGATATCTCTGTTTAAGATTCAAGTTTTCCCCTTAAAAATGTACTTAAACAGAGGTCTCTGTTTAACAATTGTTGTTATCGTGGCAGGCATGAGATCATGGCGGTAAACCTAGTCAATGGGCGATGCTACTTGACACCGGTAGTGGAGACCTTGACCGAACTAAAGGTCCACATGACCCCTCGACACTGGGAGATCATCCGGGGGACGCCGTTTGCAGCATTCACTGAGGTGGAAGCTGTATTCCAAGATAGGGCCCTTCTTAATACTCTTTTGTAGAGGTACGATGGCCGCACCAATAAATTCAGGATCGGGGCAAGCCTGCTGAGTTTCAGGCCTGAGGATTTGGCTCTCGTTCTGGATCTGCGTTGCGATGGAAAGGCAGTATTGTTTAAGAAGAGGAAGACACCGTCAGCTTTCGAATGAAGGTATTTATTGAAAAGCTAAGAGAGACATCGAGACTCCATCAAGACCACTCTTCAGCGACTTGTTGGACAGAGGGGAGAAGAGGACAATTTTGTCAAACTCTTGATGGTGTACCTCATGGGTACCATCCTCTTCCCAAATACCTCATGCTCGATTCCCAATTTGATCGTTGATTATGTCGATGATCTACTGCGCATGGGGCGGTACGCATGGGCGCAGGCGACACATAAATAGCTTATGGAGGACGTTCCAGCTCGTGTGCAAGCTAGATGCGCGGGGGTGAAGACAAACATGGGGTATATTAAGGGTTGCTCGATCGCACTGAGCATCTGGTTTTACGAGCTGACCGGAATCGGCAAGAAAGTCCGTTTCGGCAAGACCCCGAGGATGCTGTGCTACGGTGAAAATACTTACCGGAAGCAATCGACGATAGAAACAAGTTGGTCATCGTTTGAAGGAAAAGAGGTAATAAATCATCGACAATGCGTTTGCAATTGACAGTTAATGTTTAACCATTGTATGCAACACTTAAGCATTGTCTACGGTGTTTAACATTTGTCTTTAGTGTTTAAACTTCTTAGTCTCTGTTTAAATATGTTTGATACCGTTTAAGTATATATGTGTAATGTTTAAATATGTTTTTTTATTGTTTAAATAGAACAATGTCGCTGAGATTGTTTTGTTTCATATGTTAGTTTCCTGAGTTGGTCCCGGCGAACGCTGATAAAGAACTATTTGTTTGGGCCAACCGGTGGAGGGATGCTATTGCTCCGGAACCACTTGCTCGAAGGCAGGATGAGAAGCCAACCTCTTTGGTACGCCCCTTGCGTAACCGCAAGTGCACGGGTCGCACAAGTAGTATAATGTACCCTTTGGGTCGGGTAGTCGAATCCACAGGGATTGGTATAGCTTCTAATACTAACGTCCTACTTAATATCTGACCAAACAGAAGATGAAGGAATTGACTTTGGATTAACTTCGAGGAAGTTAAGGGAATAGGAAATTCACCAAGGGAAGATTTAGGTTTGACTCGATGGAGGAGATGGGGCCCCGGGGTTGGAATTCCGACGTTCACTAACTCGGTCTTTCTCAGTAATTATCAGAGATGTCTTCAGTTCTAAACCTAGTTATGCTATAAGCATGTGGTTTCTAGCGCTGCCGAGCCCTGAGTTGAACTCCTGCTGCTTGCAACAATCAATAATGATTCACAAACCTAGATAGGAGAACCTAACTACCAAGCATCAAGCACTAAACCACATACAAGATAGCCAAAAATCTTGATTTATTGAAAGGAACAAGACATTCATAAATACTGCAAGTAAAGATAATAAGTTCAAGCAACAACGTCATACAACCAACCCCGGGGCTCCCTTAAGAGTTTAGCCCCTCATAATGACAACCAACAAACACAATGCCAAAGAAATTAAAAGACAAGGAATTGAAAACTCCCTAATTTCTTGCATCCTTGAGGTTGTCGAAGGATCTACAATGTCGTGTAATCTCCTCCTGATCGGCCTACCATACGCTTGGCATTCCCTTGATGAAGTGGAAGATGAACCCCCAAAGCTCTCCCTTTCTTTCTACCAAAGTTCGCCCACCAAAAGTCCCCCAAAAACCTAAGTTATTAGGGTTTTAATGTTTTCCCGATGTGAGCACGGGCGTGCTGAAGCCGTGCTCCAAGCCGTGCAGATTACGGCCAAATAACTCTTCAGAAAACTCACAAACCTGTAATCTACACGGGGAACAGCACGGGCGTGCTTAGACCGTGCTGAGGTTTTCACGACCGTGCTCAGCGAACTCTGGCTGTACTGATCGGTGGCTGCATTCTCCTGTAATTTTCACGGGAAGCAGCACGGGCGTGCTTCAACCGTGCTGAGGTTTTCACACCAGTGCTCAGCGGACTCAGGCTGTGCTGAATTTTGGTTGAACTTTCCTGCACTTTGCACGGGAAACAGCACGGGCGTGCTCAAGCCGTGCTGAGTTTGATGAGGTTTCTTCTAAGTTCTTTAGCTTCTAAAATTGTTCCAAAAACGCTTCTTCTTACTTCAGGACTTTGATATCTGCATGACGAACAACGAATATCTTAAATAGCACCGTACTTGGAGAATTATAGCCAAAATATTCAATAATGATGGAGGTAAAGCATGCAATATATATATATATGAAATGCGCTCATCACTCTTCCATGAGCGCTCGACGATGCTGTTCCCCTACTTCCAGCCCAACGCTCGCACGCAATATTCGGCGTCTGATAAGCCAGCCCCTACCCCGCCCCTGGTCGCCACAGCTCCCCTGACCGCGGCAGCCCCCCCGATGGCAATATGTGACGATGACACGTCACCTCTCCTGCCAGCGTGCCAGCTCTTGATCACCGAGTTTCCTCACCTAGTCGCTCGGGTTGAGGCATTAGAGGAACGGTCACGATCGACTGCGCCATCCCTCCAAACAAATGAAGTACTCGTGACGGAGGAGGCATTGAGATTTGATGACGATGACTTCATCGGGGTGACCATCCTAAGACGGCCACGTTTGAATAGGCTTGCAAAAAAGACGAAAACAATAATGCCTCTCTATCGACCACTGGCTGAAGATTGTCGACGCTGTTGGTACCGCCACGGTTGAGGCCACCAACGAAGTCCCCGTCACGGTGGAACCGGTGACAGACAGTAAAGTAGCCGAGGATAGGTCTCCACTTGATGCTGCGGCCGTGGACGCTGTTGAGAAGATCGTTGACTCCGTTATCAACGAAATTCTGCTCACGGAGGAACCGACGGCCGACAGTGCCGCATCCAACGTAGGCGCGATCCCGCAACAGTAAGAAGCATCTAAAGATGATCCCAAGAAGGCTGTTGATGAGGAGCAAGGGGACGTTACTGAAAAGAAAATGAAAGCTATGACCCTTGCAAACTAGCAATATGAAGAAGTTCGGAAAGACTTTGTTCCGAAGAAGAAAAAATATGCTGGACTGTCGCGCCTCAACAAACTCGAGCAGGAGTTGATAAGGATCTTCCTCAACTGCTCTATGGACACGTAAGCACAAAATTTTTATGTTAATTTTTACGTATGTATGTTCCCCTCTAAGTTATGTTGTTTCCATTTAAACGGGAGAGTTATCATTTAAAATAGGGCTTCCCTGTTTAATTTTGTACGTTACTATTTAAATATTGACATTATCGTTTAAGATTATTCTTTTCCACTTAAGGTTTTCGGTTATTGTTTAATTATATCCGTTGTCGTTTAACCGCATGACTGTTATGTGGCGAAATGATTATGTGAGCACTACACGGGCCAACCTATTCATACTACCAGACGGAAAGAAAATGGTGACAGATGATGTGATGGACGCCTTTGTGTGCATAATAAAAAAGTCGCTGACCAGGGAACCATATCCTTATAAGAAGCGCGCCTCCATCACATAACCAATGGCGCTGTTTATGGCAAAGCAGGAAGACGCACATGAGACGACGTTAGCTATGATCGGAGATGCCGCGCGCGTCGTGCATAATGTTGGCATTGCCATCCTTTCTAGAATCTTAAACGGCCACTTCCATGTCGTGGTCCTCGACAATAACAGCCAAGAATACAGGCATTAGACTTCATGCCAAAGTGAAGAGTACGATAAAGGCGCGGCTGTAATGGTAAGTTTTTGACATATAGATCTCGATTTATAGTATTTTATAGATGGTCACTATTCTGATCTCAATTTATATTTCTCGATAGCAGGAGCTATTTGGCATCTGTCTCGAAATGGAGATCAGTGAGACAGTAACCAAACAGTACCCGCTTGTTCGCAACAATGACACCCCACAACAAAAAAAAGGAAGTGTCGACTGCGCCGTCTACGTTATGCAGTTTATCGAGCAGTTACTCGACGGTGACAAGCTGAGGTTACCGCAAACGGACATCCCTTATCTGAGACTAAAGTATTCTGCCTGGATACTCAAGGAAGGGATAGCAACCGACATCACTCCGAAAAGGGGTCTTCTACCGCGGGGAAATAGAATACAGATGGCATTCTTTGTTTTCAAACGTACAACAGTTTTGTCTTTATTATTTTAAATTCAATTCATTCTTTGCCAATTTCATGTATTTTTTTATACGTCACATTATTTGGATAACATTCGATTGTAATGTTTAGGGGTTTGAAGTTTATCTAATGAAGCACTCTCTTTTTAAACAGCTATGTCTCTCTTTAAACATACGTGTTACTCGTTAATTATAATCGTCTCTTTTTAACATTCAGTGAATATGTTGAAATATGGACGAATACCAAATTGAAGTCGTCTTTGTTTAAATTATAGTGTCTCTGTTTAAGTATGTTTCGTACCGTTTAAGTTTAGGGGTCTCCGTTTAACATGCACTCTCGACATATAAATATCAAAGGATGACAATGAAATTAGATTTTCATTATTAAACAGATTTACATAATTTCAACAAGCTGCGACGGAACTTACAGAATGAAAACAAAGCAACAACAAACAACAAGGGTTCACATTTGCGTAAGATATATGTGTTACTATTTAAGAATAAGTGTTTCCCTTTGACATTAAGTTTGTACTGTTACAAATCAGCGAATGCGATATGACATATTCTCTGTTTAAATAACAATGACTCCATTTACACATACATGTTACAATTTAATGTTAAGCGTCTCTATTTAACACGTACCGTCAACGTTTAACAAATATCAAAGAGTGACATTGAACTTAGATTTTGTGAATTAGACATCATTCCATAATTAAACAAAGTCATGTTAGAAAGTCGATACACTAATATCCATCGGGGTTCTTATTTGGAAAATTAAAAACAACTGTCACTCGGCCCTTTCCTTCACATTCATATCCTGGAGCGGCTTCTGCACATGCGCCTTGCGTGCTTTCAATCCATTGAGTTTTGCAGAACAAATTACTACTTTTTCTGCCAGCTCTTGGAGCAAATCTTCCAAATACCACTCCGGAGGATAGATCATCGGGACTGCAATGAAGACTTCAACGATATAGAAAATCATGAAATTTTTTAAACATGCATAAAGAAATCTCACGGTATGAAGTACCTCCAGAAGATAGATCATCGGCAGCAGCGGGTGACGTGTACATCCTCCTAGGGTATGAAGTACAGAGCTGATTGAACGCCGCCTCGCCAGTAGTGTTCTGGGCTTCCTTGACGGTTCTCGCAGGGCCAGGACTGGAGAAAGAGGTCCCATCCACTGTGACCGTGGCAACGAAAGCGGGGTTGTGGTTAGGGCCTTCCCAGCGGGTGGAGTACTCCGGCGAGGCCCGTCGTGTCTTCTGGCAGTAATCGTCGAGAAGTGACTTATACATTTTGTTGGGTCTGTGTATAATTTCTGGATGTCTGTCTTATTTCCGCTTGTTTAAATAGAAATATAGTTATCGGAAGTTTGAACTCTTCCTCGAATCAGATGACAATAAATTTGACATTGAATTTAAAAATCAAATTTAATTGCATCAATTACTAATCAATTTCCACGGAAGGGTTACTCTAATTACGTTTTCTCATCATTAATTTAAAGTCAATTCATTCTTTTCCCAATAACAAGGCAGATTTTATAATGTAAACTTACTGGTGTTCGTTGAATGTATGTATTATTAAATAATTGACTTTCTTTGCTTAACTTTTCATTGTAGTCTGTAAATATTAATGACTCTATTTAAATCGGAAGACTTCCTGTATAAACTATGACGTCTCTGTTTATCTTTGTGTATCACCTGTTAACACTAAGACTTACTGTTAACATTCGGTCTCTTTATTTAAATACTTGAGGACAGATAACGAAATTCATTTTGCTCTGTTTAAATATCAGCTATTGACAATGAAATAATTTTCTTCCCCTTTGAAAACAGGGTTCACTTGCAATGCCTACTCTGTGACAGTTTTATTGCAACATCTACAATTTAAACGGCTATGTTCTAATGAAGCACTATCTGTATAAACGGCTATGTTTCCATTTAAACATATGTGTTACTCGTCAATGATTATCGTCTCTGTTTAACATTCAGTGAATACCGTGAAATTTGAATGAATTCCAAAATGAAGTTGTCTCTGTTTAAATTACGGATACCCGCAACGGACGTCACTTATCTGAGATTAAAGTATGTTGCCTGCATACTATTATCCGTTAAATGCCTGTATTTTTTAATACTTCGTATTTTTTGCAACAATGTTCAATTGTAACGTTTAAGTGTCAGTGTTGCTATTTAAAATAAAGTACTCTCTATTGAAAATACGATGTCTCTGTTTAAATATATGTCTTACCATTTAGAAGTAAGCTTTCCATTTAAAATTCATTTTCTCTGTTTAACTATATATGTCACCGTTTAAAAAGTAGAGTCTCCGTTTAACAATTCTGTCCACGTAACAGTATCTATTAAATGAAGTTCCATAATTTTAGCTCCTTGTTTAAGAAATTATAGTAGTTTCATAAGTTAACAGACTAATACCCATCAGGTTTTTTATTTACAAAATGACAAAAAAGCGAACATAAACTTTCACTCCGCCTTTTTCTTCTCCTTCAAAGCTTGAAGCAGCTTTTGTACACGTGTCTTTCGATTTTTTATTCCTTCAAGTTTTGTTGTTAGTTCATGGACCAGGTATTCGAAAACCCACTCCAACTCTTCACCTCTGGAGTAATCCCCATCGCCGGAAGGCTTTGCAATGGAGACTTCAAGGTTTTAGAAGAGGTAGACATTTTTTAAACATTCATAGGGATGCCTTACAGTGGAAGTACCTGCAGCGGAGACATCATCATCAGCAACAGGAGACTCTTCACCGTTTCATTTCAGTGTAAGTTTAACGTCGGTATTGTTCGTTTAACATCGGTATGTTTTAAAATGGCGTACAACCTGTCTAACCAACGGTGTTTCGGTGTAACTGTATGTGTTATTGTTTATTACAAAGAGTCGCCGTTTAACATTCGCTGTCTACATTTGATTCAAAGGTGTCTCTATTTAACTCTATACATTACGGTGTAAGAATACGTGTCGGTGTTTAACATTCACTGAAAATGTGTAAACATCAAAGAATGACAAGGAAAGTAGATTTCTCTATTGAACAAAGTAAAATAATTTTAGTAAAGTTGACAATGAAAGTACAATAACGGAGCAGTAGGCATCATGGATTTTACAAAATGAAAATGAAAATGAAGCTAACAAATTCAATTCACTCCGCTCCTTTCTTGTCTTTCAGAGCCTGGTGCAGCTTCTCTACATGTGCTCTTCGAGTTTTCACTCCATCAAGTTTAGCAGCAAAAAAGACTTCTTTTGCTGCTAGGTCATGGATCATGTCTTCCAAAAGCGCCAACTCTTCATCGCTGGAGTAATCTCGCATGCATGAAGGCCCTGCAATGGAGACGTCAAGGTTTTAGAAGAACCAAACATTTTTAAAACATTCATATGGAAATCTTACGGTATGAAGTACCGGTGTTGCTGTCATCGTCAGCAGCAGCAGTAACGGGGGATGAACTCATCTTCTCACTGGTGGAAGGACAGAGCTGCTTGTACGCCACCTTAGCGGCAATGTTCTGGGCAAGCTTGGCACTCTTTGCAGACTCAGTGCTAGAGAATTGGGTACCATCAACAGTCACCGTTGCGACGAAATCGGGTTTGTGGTCGGGGCCACCATTCTTGAGGGTGGAGTACTCCGGCGTGGGTCGGTGCGTCTTCTGGCAATATTCTTTGAGAAGTGTCTTATACATTTTCTTAGGTTCTGGATATATCTGGATGTTTATCTTCTTCCAGCCTCTTGTTTAAATAGAAATCTAGGGATGCGAAGAACGACGTCTCTTTTTAGTGAAAGTAATTGCTATTGGTTTTCGATGAAAGCGGTTACAGTGGCCGATGACATTTATGCCTACGTTTTGAATTCACATATCAAATTGAATTTTAGTAACTACTAATAAATTTCCACTGAAGGGTTACAGTAATTAAGTTTTCACGACATAATTCAATTCATTCTTTCCCAATAACGTGGCAGATTTTTCAATGTAATCGTCAAATGTCGGTAATCTTTTATACTTAACTTTCTTTGTTTAACTATGCATTGTATTATTTAAATATCGATGACTCGGTTTAAAACAGTATTCCCAATGGCAAGGCAGATTTTCCAATGTAAACTTACTAGTGTTCGTTAAATATATGTAGTATTAAATAATTGACTTTCTTTGCTTAACTTTTCATTGTAGTCTATAAATATTAATGACTTTATTTAAACCGGAAGACTTCCTGTGTAAACTACGACTTCTCTATTTACCTTTGTGTATTACCCGTTAACACTAAAACTTACTATTTAACATTCGGTCTCTTTGTTTAAATACCTGAGGACAGATAACGAAAGTCGTTTTGCTCTGTTTAAATATTAGCGATTGGCAATAAAATAATTTTGTTCCCCTTTAAAAACAGGGTTCACTTGCAATGCCTACACTTGTACGGGATACCATATGTTCTAATGAAGCACTCTTTGTTTAAACGGTTATGTCTCCATTTAAACATGTGTGTTACTCGTTAATGATAATCGTCTCTGTTTAACACTCAGTGTATATGTTAAAAACTTTCAAGGTTCTCATTTGCTTAAAATTCAAGTGTAATGATGTCGCTATTTAGACATATGTGTTACCATTTAAGAATAAGCATTTCCCTTTAACATTCAGTTTGTACTGTTAAAAATCAACGAATGCGGCATGATGTACTCTCCGTTTAAATGACAGTGTCTCTGTTTACATATACATGGTACTATTTAACGTTAAGCGTCTCTGTTTAACATGCACCGTCCACGTTTAATAAATATCAAAGGATGATAATGAAGTTAGTTTTTATGACTTAGACAACGTTCCATATTTAAAGAAAGTTCTATTACAAAGTAGGTACACTAATACCCATCAGAGTTCTTATTTACAAACTGAAAACAACAATATAAACAAAACTGTCACTCCGTCATTTCCTTCGCCTTCAGATGCTGGAATAGCTTCTGCACATGGGCCTTGCGGTTTCTCACTTCGTCGAGTTTTGTAGAAAAAAATATTTCTTTTTCTTCAAGATCATAGAGCAACTCTTCTAGAAACCACTCCAACTCTTGATTGTTAGAGATTTCGCGGGCGAATGAAGGCCCTGCAATGGAAGGCGCTGCGATGGAAGGCCCGCAATGGAGACTTAATGATTTAGAAAATTATGAAATTTTTAAAACATGCATAGAGAAATCTTACGGTATGAATTACCTCCAGAGGATAGATCATCAGCAGCAGCGGGAGACGTATTCATCCTCCTAGGATGTGAAGGACAGAGTTCAGTGAACGCTACCTCGGCAGCAGCGTTCTGGGCTTCGTTCAAGGTTCTCGCAGGGTCAGGACCGGAGAAGGTGGTACGATCCACCGTGACTGTGGCCAGGAAAGCGGGGGTGTGGCCAGGGCCTTCCCTGCGGGTGGAGTACTCCGGCGTGGCCCGACGTGTCTTCTGGCAATACTCGTCGAGAAGTGACTTATAAATTTTGTTGGGTTTGTGTATAATATATGGATGTTTCCGCTTCTTGTTTAAATAGAAACCTAGCTATCGGAAGTTTGAACTATTTCTCAAATCAAACAACAATAAATTTGACATTGATTTTTTGTGTACGTTTTCATAATTTTCTTTGTATATTTACGCTTACGTTTTGAATTCAAAAATCAAATTTAATTGTATTAATTAGTGATAAATTTGCACTGAAGGGTTACTCTAATTACGTTTTCTTGTCATTAATTTAAAGTCGATTCACGTTGTAAATTTACTACTGTTCGTTAAATGTCTGTATTCTTATATACTTGACTTTCTTTGCTTAACGTTTCATTGTATTGTGTAAACATCAATGACTCTGTTTAACATGGAAGAGAAACTGTGTAAAATACGACGTCTCTGTTTAACTTTGTCTGTCACCCTTTAATAACAACCGTTACGGTTTAACATTAGGTTCCCTTGTTTAAATATTGAGGACAAATGACGAAATGCATTTTTCTCTGTTTAAAATATTAGTGCTTGACAATCAGATAACTTTGTTTCCCTTTAAAAATGCTTACTCGGCGATAGTTTCATTGCAAGATTTACGATTGTGACCAGACGCTTGCGACTCGATATTCTTTAGTCTAGGATGCCCAGGTTGCCTTCTCGTCAAAGGCGGTCACAAGCGCAGTTCGTGATTGTCGTCCGTAGGCTTCTCATTGTCGGGTATTGGAAATATAGCCTCCTTATACGCTAACTTGTAATTGTCGACGGTGAAGTAGCCGCTAATAAAATGATGAACGTTGGTGTCTATCTGCATTATTGCAGCACAAGAGTGTTTGCACGGGATACCATAAACTTGCCATCTGTGACATGAGCAAGTTCTATTGGCAAGGTCTACAGAGTTGCTGCACTGGTTAATCCCTTCATAACGATCATCGACACAATGACCAACGTGAAGATTTCGGCTTTCTTCAATAAGTATTTCTACCTTTGATTGTATGTTCAGGTATAAGTAGGTCTCCCATTTGTTCTCTTTCTCACGGTGATTGCATAACATGCGCATCAACTTGTACCTGTATAACGAAGAACACAAATCGTAAACAAGATTCAATGAAGATATTTGATCATTAAACATAAACATATCGTATTAAACTATAAGATAACAATTTAAAGGCAGAGCCCGAAAGTTAAACACAGACAATGATATTTGCACATTAGAGTAAACAGTAAGATAATAAATTAAACGAAGATCCAGAATGTTAAACACCGACCATGATATTTGCACCATACGAGCCATAGTTAAAGGGTATGGGTAATGCTTAAGCACTAAATAGAATCAACATTCGAATAAATGACGAGTTTCTTTAATCCACGCATTGAACGATTCCGTGACATTTGAATACATCTCGCCCCAGCGTTCACCTCTGAACAGGTATTTCGATCAGTGCGATATGTCCGACTTATGAATCAACCAATGATAGGCTTCGGGTGATGTGGCCTACAGTTCATTGATGGTATCATCGAATTCTTTAGCCGTTGATGCCCACGCAATACGGAAGTATATCGACCAACACTCCTCCCTCAATGCCTTCCCAAGTCTGACATTGGCTTTCATAAAGTTAGCCTCCAAGTGTCGATGACAGTATGCATGTGGGGATGAAGGGAAGACTCTCGTAGTGGCCCTTTGACCTGTCCGACATGAATATAATTATCTCTTCATAATCTCCTTTGTCGTACATCACATAACTTGGAAATGAACGAAGTCCAATTGGCATCGGTCTCGTTGTCGACAATAGCGAAAGTGATGTGGAAGAAGCCATTGTTCCCATATTTGCCTGTGGCACCCAACAGAGTACCTCGATACTTTCCCAGGAAGTGGGTACATCGAGAAACAGCAGCGGCCTGCATGCCCGCTTAAATCCCAAAATGCACGCGCTGAAAGAGAAGAACGCACGTTTAAAATGCTCACCGTCTCTATCCACAAACGCAATGCTACCAGGGTTCGTCTCAACCACCTTATCGACATACCAAAGCAACAAATCGTAGCTGGGGACATCGCTGCCGTCAAGGGTCACCTGGGCATGTTTTTTCCCAACTAAGCCTGCTTGTATGGAATGTGGATACCATACTCCCGCAACATGTCATTCTGAATGTCGATGGCGTTGTACAAGGGCCGGTCCTTGAGCTTCTGAATCACTCGTGCGCTTACCCATTTTTTGGACGCTTTCGGGTGTGACGCCGAGCCAATTCCACCACCGTAAGTGTGTGACGGGTCCATTGTCTTGATTCTGAATGTATTTCTATTATATTCCTTTAATGCGTGAACGCGCCATTCACAACCATCGACAGCGCATTCCACAGCGACCCGGTGTTTTTCGTTCTTTACAAATTTGAAGTCAAAATTCCGAAGTGTGTCTCTGAAATGTTCAACGCCTTGAAAACATTGTCTGACATCCAACGACAACACTTCAGGTTGTTCTCACGAAGAAGGTAGGCATGCGACACCGTCAAGGTCGCCATGAGGTGGAACAGAAGCGCTCCCAGATTCAGAATTCCTGCCAACACTTCAGTTCAAACGAAAATGATCAGTATTTATGCATGAACTCCAATGTTTTAAATGATAACTGTAAATGTTAAACGCTAACAACACTATTTAAACAGAGACTCAATAATGTAAACGGTAGAGAGAATATTTAAACATTGACATAATAAATTAAACGGAGAAGTCAACTTTTAAACGGGAAATTGATTCTATTAAACAATAACTAACATATACAACTAGGTAAACCTTACCACGATAAGTACTCGTTTTCAGTAGGATACGACGGCACGTCATTCATCTCGACAACAAGATCGACTACACCGCATATGAAGATGGAGAAAACATGACACATGCGCTGGAAGTTGACCTCGTTTTCTATTGGGCAAACCGTTTTATGTCCATAAGGTGTGATAAACTTCACCCTCACACGGGAAATATCGAGACCCCATCGTTCACATATCTCGCCTAACATTGACTCCCAAGCAGTCAACGCCGTGAACATCAGCACTCGTCCCTCCCCGTTGTATCTAACAATAGCACAAAAACTCTCTATAATATCTGGAAACCGACAGACCTCAGATCGAACAAACCAAATGAGAAGAAGAAGAAGATGTAATTCGCCTTCTAAAGTTTCTTTGACAAAAAGCAAGCATGAAGGGGAAAAAACTCACAATTGTATGCATAAAGGGCTGACATGACATGATGTGATCGGGTGGGTTTTTTTCCCGCCATTTCCAAGGGCAAAAATGGAATTTCATAACAAAGACACATTTGAAGTGACGGATAGGGGGTAGAAGGGAAGTAAACTATAACGGAGGGGCTGTCCGGGGTGTGTAAAAGTTGGAGGAGGTTTTTAGAAAATTTTGAAATTCCCGAGGGGTGAACAATAATTTTCCCTTATTTTTATAAATAATAATTATTAGAAATAAATATCATTTCTTTATGCAAGGGTAAAAAGGTAATATTAACACAACTCTATTTTTTACTTTTTCCATTCACATTGAATTACTTCTCAAACCAAACATCTTTTTTATTACCATTCCCTACCCATTCCTTTCCCCTGTCTTCATTACTTCATTCCCTCTCATTTCATTACAGTAATCCAAACGTATAATATCTGGTGCACAAATTGGTCATGTCCGAATGTATTTTTAGGGTAATTTGGTTTACAGTAATAATATATTACCACGGTAATGAGATTACTGTGATCCGGAATGTTATGATAATATGGGATTACTATGTTTGTTTGACTGGTAATCTTTCATTACCGGTTAATCATGGTAATCACCTCAGTAATATGTTAAATTTACCCAAATACCCCTACATATAAAATTTTGAAAATTTTAATTTAAAACATTTAGATAAATAAATAATTAAATTATAATATTAAAAAATATTTATTTCACATTTTTTAAAATACCTTTATATTTAAAAGTTTTAGCAAATTTAATCTAATTTCAACATTCTTTGGTTTGGATCTTAATCTATAATAATTAATTTCATAAAAAAGAATATATCATTATAAATTACATAAAGAAGAGATTAGATAGCAATGAAACTCGACCCTGACAAGAAATCTAATTCCCCTCTCTGTCGAGGTTGGGGTGAGAGATTTTATTCGTGGGTCAAGGCCGGCGCCAGGTCCGGGAAATATCCTCCCCACAAGTGTACGGGGTCATCAAGTAATACCCTGTGAGCGACATAGGAGTCATATTCCTCGGGGCCAAGGATCTACCCTTACTTTCTCTTCACTTATTATCTAACCAATCAATTTGAGTTCATATGCTGTAAACTAAATAAAGTACTTAAATGGAGCTGCACGGAATGTCCAGGCTACAAAACAATCGGGTGGAAATCACAAGGAAGAAAATGGTCATGGATGTGGAACCCCTTGGGACTACTAAGGCTATAAAGATGCTGGGGTTAAGGTAGCAATTATGGTTTCGGCCAAGAGATTCCTAAAGTAGGTCAATCCTGAATCCCTCAGTGATTAACCCCTAATCCCATATGAGTGCTGACTGGAATCCCTTTCGACTAACTTCCCATAAGATTACACTACGTTTATAGAAGTCTTTAATTAGGGTCAAACACATTGTCTAGGTTCGAACCTAATTATTGGAGGGGTGCTAAATACCCGAATCCCTCTGCGTATTGGTACATGTATTTCTTTCAAACTATGTGAGCCTAATACAAGGTCCATCCCGTGCTTCCAAGTACAACCTAGGAATTGAACTACAGAGTTCTCATATAATCCAAGATAATCAAACACACATAAAATGAACCACAAACTATAGAAATTACATTAAATATAAGTTAAAGTATCCAAACAAACTTGTTCATCCCAAGATTCAACGGCATCCGTTGACCTTGGGGTTTAGTTGTCCATAACAACAAATAGCAAGAATAATCCACGAAAACAACTAAAATAGTCATAACAAGACTCTCTTAAGTATTGGTGATGATATGGTGAGCTGGATCGAGTTGAGATCTTCCACCGATGCTGCAATGAGGGCTTCTTTCCTCGTTGTCTCCAAGCTCCTTCAAGTGAAATCGGTGGAGGATCTTACTAACTCTTGCCTCTCCTCTTGCTTCCCACTCTCCAAATAGTAAGAAAATGGCCCTCTCTTCCCGGATTCAAACCCTAGCTTCCAAGCTCCACGAGGCCCCCTTCAAAACTTCAAAAAGCCCTAATTTAAGAGAAGCCTCGCCCAAGCCTTACGGGCTGATTTGCGGGCGCAAGGCTACTTGCAAGGCTCTCTATCTTTCCTCAGAAAATTAAGCCAGCGCTATAGTGCCCTACTACAATATCTGCTACAGTAATCTGCTACGCTATCCTACTATAGTACTTCTACACTAGTAAGGCTTTAAAACGCCGTTTTTTATGCGGATTTCTTCCCCGAATGTGTTTTTGAGCTCACTTTGGCTTCTTCAAGGCATGTAACACAAATAAAACTAATTCAAACATAAAAGCATGCTTCGGTTTATAAAATATATGCGAAATAATACAACTATACTACATATAAATATATATATTTAGGCACTTATCACCTGGCCCAAAAATATTAAATATTTAATTTAAATAATACATATATATATATATATGTTATAAATATCTAAATAAAAATGGAACAAAAGCCCATTTAATATTGCAAAAAACATTAAGAATGGTCATACATATGACTAATAAAACCTGCAGCGCTGCAGCACAGAGATAAGACGACACGGAAGAGCTGCGGTAAGGATGGTGACGGCCTAGATGGTATCAGCCAACAGGAGAATAAAAACTAGGATTTTGATAATAAGTATAATAAGAAAATTAGATTAAATGAATGAGAGTATAATTGAAAAGAAAATCATTATAGATTACCACCAACTTGGTAATCTGGATGGATACATATTTTGATAGTAATCATATTACAATCTTATTTGGTAATATTTTACTATTGGGATAATTTTGTTTGAACTATGAAAGTTTTAATGTTTTAATTTTTGTAATTTAACTACACTATTGGTTATTTGCCTATTATTTATGGGTCATTACTGCAAATTAATATTTATTGAAAAAATAAACATATGGGTCTCTTTTCACTCAATTTTAGGATTAACTAGTAAAAAATAATACATTATAAACCAATTTTTAATTATGTACGGATTTTCAGGTGATTGTGATTTGTGACTTTTATCAGGCTCTATTATGAGATCTAATGACAAAATAATTATGAATGAGAGACGAAAGAACATAAATCAGTGCAACAAATAAATTGACTTGCTACATACATGTGCTTAACTAATACATAAATGTGAGCACACTTACTAAGATTAGGAACTCTATTTATCCTAATATTTTTACGTCTACATGATTTACGCCCTGTTTGGTTACAAAATAAAAAAATATGACATAATAAAATTATATAGGAGGTGCAAGTGATTATTATAGAAATTGTATCATATTTTATTCTTAAAGAATGAGTGTTAGGTTAATAAAATAAAAAATTATTACATAAATATTCTACATACTTTACAATGAGAAAAAACCACACACTTTACAATGAGAAAATATTTTACTTTGAGTGGAGCATTTTTTTATGCCATAACACTCATAATATGTAGTAATTTTATAGTTTAAATTAAGTACCCAAACAACCAATATAGCATAATTATCATAAAATGTTAAATTATGACATATTGTATGGATTATGCCATAATTTTGACCTATTCAAACAGGGCCTTAAGGCTCTTTGACTTCTTACAAAATTGTGACTATATATATATATATACTCAACCGGCTTTTAATATAATTAACTAGCCAAAATAAAGATCCAAAAATCAAATTTAATTAGACTTTGAGAGATTGGAATTTCTGACTTACACTAGGGGAAATCCCCTAATGTTAATTACTATGGGCACTGTCACTAGGACCTTCAATAAAAAAACAAATGTGAATGAAAATAACATAACAAATGAGTGAAATCAATTTCATTTATTAACTTCAACAAAATTACATTAACAAATGATTTCGAGAACAAAGGATAAAAAATACCTTTTTTTATCCCACTTTCCTAATCCTCATCTAACTGTGCATAATATAACTCTTGAGAGGATGATATAATTTCCCTCCTAGGGGTAATAATACCATCCTGATGGGTACCTGATGGCTGTCCCGTAAGTGTACGGGGTCGTCAAGTAATACTCTGTGAGTGACACAGGGGTCGTATTCCACGAGGCCAAAGAGCTACTATTACTCGCCCTTCGTCTATTTTTTAGCCTAATAATACAAGAAAATAATACAACTACTAAAATCTAATAACAAGAAAATAAGGCTACTACTACACTCCAACTAAACATTCAAGGAACAGACAGACAGGAGGAGGCGTGATTTGGATAGGGAATCCCCCTAGGGTTGTTATTAAGCCCTGAATTAAGGATGATGTGTTGTGATGGTAGTTTGGACCAAGAAACTCTTAAAGTAGGCTAATGCCGAATCCCTCGGTGATTAACCTCTAATCCCATACGAGTGTTGACCAGAAACCCAACTCCTCCTATGATTGCACTGCACTCAGGGAATCCCTTATCAGGAGTAGACACTCTTCTGGGTCTAAGTCTAACGTTCGGAGGGCTACAAATACCCGAATCCCTCGGCGTATTGGTACATGAATCTCCTTTCAATCTATGTGAGTCTAGTACAAGGGCGTATCCCGCGCATCCAAGTGCAGTCTAGAAATTGAACTGCAGAGTTCTCATGTAATCTAAGGCAATAAAGCACACATAGAGAGAATCACAAACTACGAGATTCTATAAAAGAAATCTAGCATTCAACAATACATCATTGTCCAAAATTACAATAAACACATCCTAGGGTTCATCATGCCCAAATCACGTATAAGTTAGTTCCTCATGAAAGAGGAACACTCATACAAATCTAAGGAACAAATTAACATAGAGAAAAGCAAAGAACATTTCCTCTAGCTTCGGATCATCTTGGATGGATGAAGATCGTCGATGTCACCGAGATCGCTCCTCAAACGATGCCTTGAAGCCTTGGATCTTCCCCCTATCTTCTCCTCCAAAGTTTGCCTCCCTCTTGGTGAAGAATAGTGTAGTAGATCGCCGGAAAACGCCCCTGGCAAAGGTGGGGTAGCGGCCCAAAAATAAAAAAAAGTAGAAGTCCCTTTGATGATGCCCTAATTGCCTTTTAAAACCTTTTTTCGAGCTGGCTTACGGGGCCTTGCGGGCGCAACGCTGCCCCCAAGGCTCCCAGCCTTTTCGAGGAAAAAATTATCTCTGGTGCTACAGTGCCTACTACAATGCTGCTACAGAAATCTTGCTACAGTAATCCTTCTGCAGTATTGGTACGGTGATGAAGCTCAAAAATGTCGTATTTGATACAGATTTCTTTTTGAATACGTTCTTAAGATCATTTTGACTTCTTCAAGCACTGTTGATAAGTGCTTGCATGTACATATTATTTGAGATGTTTTTCAATGCATGAGCATTGATAAGTGGCTAAATACACCGTTTTATAACGGTGAATTACTTGTACTTTCATGCATTCTTTGAATGAAACCGGTGCCCTTTGATGTGTTTTTCATGTTTTTCTATTTCAGGGCATCTATGAGCTGTCTATGGTAGGAGGAGCATTTGTAGCATGAAAATCGAGGCCAAGGAGCGAACAAACAAAGGTTAAACGAGCTCCGGATGTCATTCGGACACTCCTACATGAAACGGGCCTATTCAGGCCCGTTTTCAGGCCCTGTGCGGGCTTGTGTACAGCCCGCACACCATTGGCAGAAGGGTGTGCGGCCTCATGTGCGGCCCGCACACCAGGCCGCACACGGCTCGGGTTTAAAAGGGTTTCTAGGGTTTTTTCGAGAGATATCTTGCCACCGGCGCCTTCAAGCACCCCCACGCTCAAATATTCATCGGAGGTGATTATTTTGGAGTGGAATCAAGTGGGAGAAGAGGGAAGAACGCATAGATCTTCATCCTAGAGCTTGCCAACACGGATTCGGCAAGTTTCTTCATCAAACCTAGTCGACACGCTCAAGAGGGAGTTCTTAGTGCTTTTGTTGATGTACTTTTTATTGTTTGAACTTTCCTTCTTATTCATGTCGAACTAAACCTCCCAAGGCCCCCGGGCAACCGGTGAACCTTGGGAGGAATACTTGTATTGGATGTTGTACTTTTAATTCAATGAATGCATGGTTTGTCATTTGGTTTCAATTCTTTGTGTACTTAATTGTAGTGATTTGCATGAGAACTCTGCATTTCATCTTATTGATTGTGCTTGGTTGTGCGAGGTGCGCTCTTGCATTAGATCCACTTAGTATGAAGAGGGATTCATTGTACCGGTACACCGGAGGTTCCGGGTGCCGGTAGCCTCCCGGAGGTTGTAGAGTTTATCTTAGCGAAATTGCTTATAGATAACTCTAACCAAGGCTTATTAATCCCAATGACATCGTGTGAGTATCCTTTGGACAAAGAAACTTGTACTGGATTAGGGCTACACTACGGAGGTTCCGGGGTAGTCGACTTACGAGTCTAAACGGACCAACTTGTTACAAACCATGCATACATTATTTATTTATTTTATCATCCATACTTGTGTTCTTCTCGGGGGAATCCATGCCTGGGGCCTTATCTGTGATACTTGTTTTCCCTCTACATGCTTATTGTTTGTTGGTGGCTTGATCACTTTTATTGATTTGTTTTCATACTTAGTTTTATTATAATAAAACCCTTGTTTGATCAGATTAAACAGCAAACCTAAGAGGAAGTAATAGTAGATCTCGGGACCCTAGGGAATACGACCCTCTCGTGCTCACGCAAGAGGTATTACTTGACGACCCGTGCACTTGCGGCCGGGCAGCCGTGTGCCCGCTTTTTAGTGACGCGCGCGACGACCATCAAGCATCACATTTTTCAGTGTATATTTCTCATTTCGTGTGTTTTTGTGTTCTTTCATGCAATTAGGGTTGTGAAGAAGGTTTATGCGAAGAAAAGCAAAAATAGGTCATGATGGTACCGAGTGGAGTCCTTATGTGCAAACACAAAGTTTAAGATGCAAATCGGGTCAAACAAGAGAGTATGTGCCAACTTCTAAAGGTTTCAAGATAATTTTTGTAGAAGGACACGAAGGCAGTCATGCTCGCTTGTTATGATTTGATCGAAGATTTCAAAAGCTCTCCAAGGGTTTTTCGACGTCAAGAAATGCCTCATGACCTACCACACGATCGTGTGTCCGTTCGTGTGGCCTCAGAAGAAAAACCTGGCGAAATCGGGGACCTATAGATACAGTTTTGTAGAGGCTGAAAATTCATGACACACCCTTGCGTGTGTGTTCCGCAAGTGCGCGGGTGTCGAAGTAATAAAGTACCCAACGGGTGGGTAGTCGAATCCACAGGGAGTAGACATCAGAAACAAATAGACTTTGCCAAGTAGTCAATGAAAACTTGATGTGTGAAAAGATTGAATTAAAAGCAAATAAACAGAAAATAAAGATTGAAAGCGATTACTAGAGGTACGGAAAATATCAAGATAAGAATGGGGTACTCGGACAATGCTCCCCTAGGTTCCTTGTTTCAAGTGCAAAACTCTAATTACCTTTATTTAAACGAGATTTCAAGAGTCGTGGAATCCAAAGACATAAGGTCCCAAACCTAAGGTCAACCCTGACTAGTCCCCTACGAGGTCCCAGCGGAGAGAAAACTCTTGACGCCTCACACCACGTATGACTGCGCTAAGCTCTAGGGATTCCAAGTGATAAACCCTATTCCCAACTATAGATCAATCCCTTTGGTCCAGGCGAAAGATCCCTAATCACAAATAAGTCCTGGCGGAAAGGCCTCTCTCAACGCCTAACTCTCTTTGAGATCGATAATAATACTTGGAATAAGAAGGTAGGGTAAACCACACCGGAGGGGAAAGGGGATGTGTCGCTACCTCTCAACTCACCCTCTCGACCCTCTTCAATCTTGGTTAATCTAATCCTAATGGTGATGGTCACTCGTCAAAAGGATGATTAGATTAGCCCTCAACCCTAGTGTCACTCTAAGGGAGGAACAATTAAGCACACAAGATTGAAACTCAAATAAATCTCAATTTAAACAAAAGCAATAGAGTCATTGAAACAAAGGAAGTCTAGAGTTTACATGTCCAAGTACCCACTAAGGGTTTAGCTCTCCATGGAGCAATACAAGTTCATCAAAATAAATGAAGATAGATGCAAGTAATCCATAAAGAAAACCCCCTTAAGATCCGTGCTGATGGTCTATGAGGGCTGCTCCTTCTTCTCCACGGATCCTTCCTCCAAGCCTAGGGCACACCTCTCCGAATCGAAGTCGTCGAAGGCTCCCCCAATAGCTCTCCTTGGAAGGAATCGATGTTGAAATCGTTGAAGAAACGCCCCCAAAACGCAACAAAAACCTACTCAAACCCTAGCCGAACTCCCCTCCAAAGTTAGGAAAAAGATGCCCTTAAAACGCTTCAGAACGGCCTTTAAAATGGCAAACATCGAGGATCCACACGGCCATGTGGAAATTCAGCCTCTACAAAACTGCATCTATAGGTCCCCGATTTCGCCCGTTTTTTCTTCTGAGGCCACACAAACGGACACACGATCGTGTGGTAGGTCATGAGGCATTTCTTGATGTCGAAAAACCCTTGGAGAGCTTTTGAAATCTTTGATCAAATCAGAACGAGCGAGCATGACTGCCTTCGTGTCCTTCTACAAAAATTGTCTCGAAACCTTTAGAAGTTGGCACATACTCGCTTGTTTGACCCGATTTGCATCTTGAACTTTGTATTTGCACAAAAAGACTCCGCTCGGCACCATCATGACCGATTTTTGCTTTTCTTCGCATAAATCTTCTTCACAACCCTAATTGCATGAAAGAACACAAAAACACACGAAATGAGAAATATAAACTGAAAAATGTGATGCTCATGCATGGAAAAACATCTCAAATAATATGTACATGCAAGCACTTATCAAACTCCCCCACACTTAAGCCTTTGCTTGTCCTCAAGCAAAATTTATACAATAAAATCCACAAGTAAAGTGATGAAAGTGCGTAGCCTTAAGTTCACCAAAAAGTGTGTAAGGAAAGCATTCTTAAACAAAGGAACAATTTGCAACATAGAAGGATAAAACCAATGCTCTAGCAAAAACACGAAGCACAAAGAAAATAGAATCTGACTGCGTGTGTGTGTGTATGCTTACTTATGCCAACCCTAAGTTTACTCTTAAAAGTTCTTATTGAAAAGGACTTATTTAAGGACAAAAAAATAGGTAGTAGCTGCACACAACCTCGAAGGTAGCCATTTCCCAAGATGCCTCCTGGGCGGCTTTCACGCTTTGAGGTGGTAGCTCTTTCCACCTGGGAGTGTTAGTTTTCACACAGCCTATTAGATAGCTCTTTCTCTCATTAGGGCATAGCTAGTATCCGACTTATGAGAGTAGCTGCATACAACATAGGTGGTAGCTCTTTCCACTCCGAGAACAAGTAAACAAGTAAAAGCATTCTTCTCTTTTCTAATTTTTTTTTTTCAAAATAAAGGAAACTAAGGTCTTTTTGGCACTGAACTAGAGTTATCAGGGTTAACCGAGCAAGAAAGGTGTAAGCAATGTAATCAGACAAAAAATTTCTATATTTTTCGAGTAAACTAGAGCATGATTACAAATGATGTTTAAAATTCTCCTAAATTCAAGACTGCAATCCTTGTCCCTTAAGGTGAACTATCATTGGCTAAATGAGCATATGAGTGATGAGCATACATCAATAAAGAACGTGTGCAACGTGAACTCCCCCCACACTTAAGATGTACAATGCCCTCATTGTACTCATGCAAGCATACAAAACAGCAAATAAATAAAACAAGAGGGCATGGGAAATAAAAAACGACACTCCCCTTGGCTCCGAATGTAGAATTTGAGTGAGCTGCAGACGAGGGAAGTGAAGCTGCGACGGGTTGTGAAGCTCACACGGCCATGTGGAGGATCCTCATGACCGTGCCTATTACTATTCCTCAACACAAGACTGACATGACCATCTGCACATCACAAAAGGGTTTCAGTAATGCTCAACACAAAAGATAAACAACGAGAGTTTATAAGAATGATGTCCACGCTTAAACTCAAAACAAACAAACTACAACTGAAAGCAGTAAGATAGAGCTCAGAAGGTAAACCCTTTCTGAGTAACAGAGATAAAGCAACAAGAAAATAAACAAGTACAAGAAAAAGAAACAACTAAAAGAAAGACGCCTCAAGCGTCATCATCTCCTGGTGCTGCTGGTGATGCGGGGGATGCATGGGGTGCTCGGGGTGCGGGCGACGCGGTGGAGTCGGAGTCTCTCGCCATCATCTGCTGAAGTGCAGTGAATCACGCCATCACTTCAGCATGATACTCGGCCATGCGAGAGAGTACCTCCGTATGGTTCGCTGCCTGAGTCATCCTCATAGCTGCAAGATCAGTCTGGAGGACCCCCACAGCACTCTCCAATCTGTCGATGCGATAGTAAGATGGAGGAGATGCGCGTGCTGACATCGGTGGCACCTCCTCTGCTGCTGGGGTGTGCTCTGCCTCCATGGGTGCGGCCTGTGATGAAGGTCCAGCCTCGGTGTCCTCTTCCTCCTCACTCTCCTCCTCGGACTCGTCTGGGATAGGGACAACAAGTACATACCTGCCCGGAGCGGCCCTCTTCACTATGCCCATCATGCGCAAAGTCTCAATGCCTAGTGGAGAGGGGATGATCACCTTGTCTGCTCCGCGGACATCTTCAATCAGGCCCATCCCTCTGATGAGACGAGTAATGTAAGGGCCGGAAAACAGAACTCCGACCCGTGCGTACTGTCCCTGGTGCCTCAAATAATCCGCTACCACATATCCCAGGTGCAGGGGCAGGCTTTGGACCATGGAGTACAGATATAGCAGGTCCAGCCACCTAAGTACGCCGGTGCTATCGCCCCGCCCATTGATTGACCTGCTAAGAACAGCGTGGATATACCTGTGGGCCGGGTGAAGGAGCAAGGAGGCCTTTGTCGAACCGGGCTCATACTGAATGTCGCCGCATAGCATCTTGCAAACCCGGCTAGGAGTCACACGAAATAGAAAATCAAGGGGCAGTTGTGTGTACTCCTCTGTATGGGTGAAGTCTCTGTCGTACAGGCCGAGGGCGACGGAGAAGTCCGTTATGCTCATGCTATGGTACTGATCGAAGGCGCGAAAACGGATGGTGTCAGCCCGGTGGTAGTCCGTGTGTGAGCGATCGAACTCGAAGGACGCAAGGACCTCAAGAGTGATGTCTCGAGTGGCCGGGTCTTTAATGCACAACAACTTGTTCCAACCCCCCACGGTGATCAACTCTCGAACTTCATTCGCCAACTCCTCCGCTTGGGCATGCTCTATCGCCGCTAGTGCGTGTAAATCCGGGGTTCGCGTTTGGCCAAACTTGAGCTTTGAGAGGCGCTCAAGTCAGATTTGATGTTGGGGCACGGCGAACTCCAAAACCTCGGGCGAGAAGTCACGAAGCTCACGAGGACGTTTGTGTGCGACTTTCTTGGTCCTTGGAGCCATTCCTGCGCATAAGAGAGGCAAACGAATCATTTCGGGGCTTAAAACAACTTCCCAGAAGTTCACATGGCCGTGTGTACGCTCGGGAAACCAAAAGAAACCACCCCGAAAATCCACACGGCCGTGTGGAATTTCCACACGGCCGTGTGGATCTTCGACCATGGCCAAAAGGCCATGGTTGATCCAAATCGAGCCTTACAAACACATGGAACTTTGAGCAAAAGTGTTTACAACATGAAACTAGGTATTTTTCATGAAAACAACATGCTAAAACACAAGATCTATCACCCAAATCGAAGGATTAAAGATTCATGGCAAGAAGAGAGAGAAAGGAGCTTACCGGAGAAGATGATGATGAATCACACAAGATAATGCTCAAGAAAGCCAACAAATCCTATAAATAGGTGAGGAAATGGAAGGAGAAGAGGTTTGGTCGCGATATTTGGAGTGGAGACGTTTGAAGATGAAAGGGCGCGAAGGAGAAGATGAAGAGAAGCAAGCTTCTCTTGTTTAAGTAATCCACATGGCCATCTGGAAAGTCCACATGGCCATGTGTTTTCTCTGGATGGCCCTTTCACAATGCCTGAATTTCCACACGGCCATGTGGAAATTCCACATGGCCATATGTTTTCTCTGGCTGGCCCTTTCACAATGCCTGAATTTCCACATGGCCATGTGTTTTCTCTGGATGGC
Organism: Dioscorea dumetorum; assembly: GCA_902712375.1. Classification (NCBI taxonomy): domain Eukaryota; kingdom Viridiplantae; phylum Streptophyta; class Magnoliopsida; order Dioscoreales; family Dioscoreaceae; genus Dioscorea; species Dioscorea dumetorum. Next base: position 5,544,292 of record CACTHL010000549.1, on the reverse strand, counting down.
CCTTTCACAATGCCTGAATTTCCATATGGCCATGTGGAATTTCCATATGGCCATGTGGAATTTCCATATGGCCATGTGGAATTTCCACATGGCCATGTGTTTTCTCTGGATGGCCTTTACTCAAAACACTCCAATTTCCACATGGCCATGTGGAAATTCCACATGGCCGTGTGGAAATTCCACATGGCCGTGTGGATTCTCTGGATCGCTTGGAAAAATTCTGAACAAATCCACATGGCCATGTGTAAATTCCACATGGCCATGTGTCTTCTCTGGATTGGAAATCTGCAGCTTATGAATAGTACACACATGCCCATGTGGATTTTCCACATGGGCATGTGAAAATTTAATCTTTGCCAAATGAGCTCCAAATTTTTCACATGGCCATGTGGATTCTCTGGATGATAGAAAACTCACAAAAATCCAGCCACATGGCCATGTGTTTCCATTTTTTTGGCCCAAAATTATTCCAAATTCTGCCAAATTCATTGAAAGCACATGGAAAACTGCAGAAATTGAAATCAAACAAAAGTATGGCTCAAATCTCACCAAATTGATAGGAAAAACTCTCAAACTTACCAGAAACGATGTAAAACACGATTTTTCGCATCTGAAGCAAAAATCGCACTACACCGAAAATGAAACAACAGAAAACAAAAACAAACCAAAAACTCAACTGCAAAAATTGAAATCTAACTAAAACAAATGCTAAGAAATTAAAAATTGGGTTGCCTTCCAATGAGCGCTTGTTTTACGTCACTAGCTTGACGTACCTGCCCTTCAAGTCAAGGGGGGTCATGGAGCAGAAACACTTCTTCACCTGCGTGATTCTTTTCGCCACCAAAGTATGGTTTTAATCGATGCCCGTTCACCTTGAATGCACCTCTGTCTGGGTGAGTGATTTCAATTGCCCCCTGTGGTGATACTTGTGTCACCGTGTATGGTCCAAACCATCAAGATTTAAGCTTCCCTGGGAACAACTTGAGGCGAGAGTTAAATAACAGAACTTGATCTCCCACCTTGAATTCTTTTGGCATCTTGATGTGCTTATCGTGCCATTTGCGTATTCTTTCCTTATAAATTCGGGCGTTTTCATACGCTCTCAATCGCCATTCATCAAGCTCATTCAATTGGGATTTTCTTCGCTCCCCAGCTCGAACAAGATCGAAATTCATCGCTTTAATCGCCCAGTAAGCTCGGTGTTCCAACTCAACGGGTAAATGACAGGATTTCCCATAAACCAGATTATAGGGTGTAGTTCCTATGGGAGTTTTGTAGGCAGTTCGGTGAGCCCACAGCGTGTCATCTAATCGTTCTGACCAATCTCTCTTCCCATGTTCTACTGATTTAGTTAAAATCCTCTTCAATTCCCCGTTGGTGACTTCTACTTGGCCACTTGTCTGAGGATGATAAGGAGTGGCCAGGCGATGGTGTACTCCATAGCGTTTTAGCACCTTCTCAAGCTGACTGTTGCAAAAATGTGTTCCTCTGTCACTGATGATGATTCGAGGTGTTCCAAATCGGGAGAAAAGTTTCTTGAGAAACTTAACTACAGTTCTAGCATCGTTTGTAGGTAATGCTTGAGCTTCTATCCACTTAGACACATAATCCACTGCCACTAGAATGTATTTATTTCCATTAGAACTTGGAAATGGCCCCATGAAATCAATTCCCCACACATCGAAAACCTCGCAGAATTGCATAGGATTTTGCGGCATTTCATCTCGCCGAGAGAGATTTCCTGCCCGTTGGCAACTGTCGCAACGAAGAACAAACTGATGTGCATCTTGAAATAGTGTCGGCCAATAAAACCCTGCAGCTAGCGCTTTTTCGGCTATTCTACTAGAAGCATAATGCCCCCCAACCGGGCCTGAATCACAATGTGCGAGTATATTCCATCCTTCTTCTCGGGAAACACATCTCCGGATCACATGGTCCGCACAAATCCGAAATAAAAAATGATCATCCCAAAAGTAGTTCTTCAAATCACTGAAAAAATTTTTCTTTTGCTGAAAAGTAAGACCCTGCTTAAGGACCTTTCCCGACAAATAGTTAGCAAATCCTGCAAACCATGGTGCTTCTTCTGTTGACAAATCTTGAATTCTATACAAGTGTTCCTCCGGAAATGAGTCATTAATCTCCGGTTCTGTTGGCCCATGTCCCTCAAAACCTTCCAGCCTAGAGAGATGATCAACAACTACATTTTCGACACCCCTTTTATCCTTGATTTCCATATCAAATTCTTGCAAAAGCAAAACCCATCGAATTAATCTTGGTTTGGTATCAGTCTTGCTCATGAGATAACGTAAAGCAGAGTGATCTGTAAAGACTGTGACTCTGAATAAAATCAAGTACGGCCTGAATTTGTCAAATGCATAAACCACTGCTAGCAATTCTTTCTCAGTAGTAGTGTAATTTTCTTGGGCGCTTGTGAGGGTTTTGCTGGCATAATAGATGGGTTGAAAATGTCTATCCTTCCTCTGTCCCAACACCGCCCCAATTGCGTGATCGATAGCATCGCACATGAGCTCAAAAGGGGAATTCCAATCTGGTGTAATCAAAATTGGTGCCTGGACCAATTTCTCCTTCAGAGAGTTGAATGCTATCAAACAGTCGTTTCCAAACGCAAAAGGTGCATCCTTCTCCAATAGTTTCGTCAGTGGTTGGGTGATCTTGGAAAAATCTTTGATGAATCTCCTATAAAAACCAGCATGACCAAGAAAACTGTGAATCCCTTTCACATTTGTTGGTGGTGGAAGCTTCTCAATTACCTCAATCTTCACTTTATTCACCTCCATCCCTTTTTTAGAAATCCTATGTCCAAGAACTATCCCTTTTTGCACCATAAAGTGGCATTTCTCCCAATTTAATGCCAAATTTGTGTCTTCGCATCGGATTAGGACTCTTTCCAGGTTCTTCAAACAAATATCGAACGTATCCCCAAACACCGAAAAATCATCCATGAATACTTCCATAATGTCCTCCAAAAGATCATCGAATATCGCAGTCATACATCGCTGAAATGTGGCTGGTGCGTTACACAGCCCGAAAGGCATCCTTCGGTAGGCGAAGGTCTCGTAAGGACAAGTGAAAGTAGTCTTTTCCTAATCCTCAGGTGCGATGGGAATCTGAAAATAACCGGACATACCATCGAGGAAGCAGTAAAAATCATGCCCAGCTAACCTTTCCAACATCTGGTCGATGAATGGTAACGGAAAATGATCCTTCCGAGTTGCATCATTCAGTCTCCTGTAATCAATACATACTCGCCACCCTGTGACTGTTATGGTTGGAATTAATTCATTCCGCTCATTCTTCACTACAGTCATGCCTCCCTTCTTGGGGACCACCTGAGTGGGACTCACCCAAGCGCTGTCCGAGATCGGGTAAATAATACCTGCATCCAAGAGTTTAACAACCTCTGTCTTTACTACCTCTTTCATGTTCGGGTTTAAACGGCGTTGAGGCTGGATCACTGACTTGTAGTTGTCTTCCATCAATATCTTATGAGTGCATAATGAAGGATTTATGCCTTTGATATCAGAAATCTTCCAAGCAATGGCAGTCTTATGCCTCTTCAACATATCCACTAATTTATCCTTCTGAGATATAGACAGATCTGATGCTATAATCACCGGAAGCCTTGATCCCTCGCCTAAAAAGGCATACTCTAAATGTGCAGGTAATGTCTTTAGCTCCAAATCAGGTGGGCATTCAATGGACGGTCGCAATCTATACCCCTTTAGTCTCTCAATTTCTTCAAATTATTCAGACTCTTCTTCAGAACTCTCTTCTGAGCCATTTTCTTGAGCGCTTGTAACTAGTTGGGGTTCGAGACTTTCCACGCTTTCTGCTTCATCTTTTTCGCATATTTCGTTGGAAGTATCTAAGGAGAGAATTTCTTGACTTTTATCAAATGAATTAAACCGCTGAAGAACCTCTTCTAAATTCTCTTCTGATTCTCCGCCCTTACGTGCCAATGTTGCTTCTTCAAACTGAGTAAGCACACAGAATAATTCACACTTTCGAAACTCATTATCCCCAACTAGACCAAGGTTGCACTCCCCCATGCTGTAATTTATTCCACCTTGATTTTGCAGCAAACAGTGTTGGGGTGATTGCTCGGTGAACCAATACATCTTCTGCTCAATGTCTTTCACCATTCTAGTGTTCTTCTCAAACAATTCTTTTTTATTGATCATGTTTCCTATAAAATCAATAAAGAATACATATTTCAGAGTGGTGGAAGAATAAGAGGTTAGATAATAGAAAAATCGAGGAATGACTAACGAAACAAAGTATAAGAGTTCCTAAAACGCCTAACTCCCCGGCAACGGCGCCAAAAACTTGACACACCCTTGCGTGTGTGTTCCGCAAGTGCACGGGTGTCGAAGTAATAAAGTACCCAACGGGTGGGTAGTCGAATCCACAGGGAGTAGACATCAGAAACAAATAGACTTTGCCAAGTAGTCAATGAAAACTCGATGTGTGAAAAGATTGAATTAAATGCAAATAAACAGAAAATAAAGATTGAAAGCGATGACTAGAGGTACGGAAAATATCAAGATAAGAATGGGGTACTCGGAAAATGCTCCCCCTAGTTTCCTTGTTTCAAGTGCAAAACTCTAATTACCTTTACTTAAACGAGATTTGAAGAGTCGTGGAATCCAAAGACACAAGGTCCCAAACCTAAGGTCAACCCTGACTAGTCCCCTACGAGGTCCCAGCGGAGAGAAAACTCTCGACGGCTCACACCACGTATGACTGCGCTAAGCTCTAGGGATTCCAAGTGATAAACCATATTCCCAACTATAGATCAATCCCTTTGGTCCAGGCGAAAGATCCCTAATCACAAATAAGTCCCTGCGGAAAGGCCTCTCTCAACGCCTAACTTTCTTTGAGATCGATAATAATACTTGGAATAAGAAGGTAGGGTAAACCACACCGGAAGGGAAAGGGGATGTGTCGCTACCTCTCAACTCACCCTCTCGACCCTCTTCAATCTTGGTTAATCTAATCCTAATGGTGATGGTCACTCATCAAAAGGATGATTAGATTAGCCCTCAACCCTAGTGTCACTCTAAGGGAGGAACAATTAAGCACACAAGATTGAAACTCAAATAAATCTCAATTTAAATAAAAGCAATATAGTCATTGAAACAAAGGAAGTCTAGAGTTTACATGTCCAAGTACCCACTAGGGGTTTAGCTCTCCATGGAGCAATACAAGTTCATCAAAATAAATGAAGATAGATGCAAGTAATACATAAAGAAAACCCCCTTAAGATCCGTGCTGATGGTCTATGAGGGCTGCTCCTTTTTCTCCACGGATCCTTCCTCCAAGCCTAGGGCACACCTCTCCAAATCGAAGTCGTCGAAGGCTCCCCCAATAGCTCTCCTTGGAAGGAATCGATGTTGAAATCGGTGAAGAAACGCCCCCAAAACGCTGCAAAAACCTTCTCAAACCCTAGCCGAACTCCCCTCCAAAGTTAGGAAAAAGATGCCCTTAAAACGCTTCAGAACGGCCTTTAAAATGGCAAACATTGAGGATCCACACGGCCATGTGGAAATTCAGCCTCTATAAAACTGCATCTATAGGTCCCCGATTTCGCCCGTTTTTTCTTCTGAGGCTACACAAACGGACACACGATCGTGTGGTAGGTCGTGAGGCATTTCTTGATGTCGAAAAACCCTTGGAGAGCTTTTGAAATCTTCGATCAAATCGGAACGAGCGAGCATGACTGCCTTCGTGTCCTTCTACAAAAATTGTCTCGAAAAATTTAGAAGTTGGCACATACTCGCTTGTTTGACCCGATTTGCATCTTCAACTTTGTATTTGCACAAAAAAACTCCGCTCGGCACCATCATGACCTATTTTTGCTTTTCTTCGCATAAATCTTCTTCACAACCCTAATTGCATGAAAGAACACAAAAACACACGAAATGAGAAATATAAACTGAAAAATGTGATGCTCATGCATGGAAAAACATCTCAAATAATATGTACATACAAGCACTTATCAATCCACAGGGGCATGTGGAATTTCCACATGGCCGTGTGGATTTTCTGCATGGCCGTGTGGATCCTCGATGTTTGCCATTTAAATGGCTGTTCTGAAGCGTTTTAATGGGATCTTTTTCCTATCTTTGGGGGAGAGTTCGGCTAGGGTTTGAGAAGGTTTTTGCTATGTTTTGGGGGTGTTTCTTCACCGATTCCTTCCAAGGAGAGCTATTGGGGGAGCCTTCGACGACTTCGATTCAGAGAGATGTGCCCTAGGCTTGGAGGAAGGATCCGTGGAGAAGAAGGAGCAGCCCTCATAGACCATCAGCACGGATCTTAAGAGGGTTTTCTTTATGTATTACTTGCATCTATCTTCATTTATTTTGATGAACTTGTATTGCTCCATGGAGAGCTAAACCCCTAGTGGGTACTTGGACATGTAAACTCTAGACTTCCTTTGTTTCAATGACTCTATTGCTTTTGTTTAAATTGTGATTTATTTGAGTTTCAATCTTGTGTGCTTAATTGTCCCTCCCTTAGAGTGACACTAGGGTTGAGGGCTAATCTAATCATCCTTTTGACGAGTGACCATCACCATTAGGATTAGATTAACCAAGATTGAAGAGGGTCGAGAGGGTGAGTTGAGAGGTAGCGACATGTCCCCTTTCCCCTCCAGTGTGGTTTACCCTACCTTCTTATTCCAAGCATTATTTTCGATCTCGAAGAGAGTTAGGCGTTGAGAGAGGCCTTTCCGCCGGACTTATTTGTAATTAGGGATCTTTCGCCTGGACCAAAGGGATTGATCTATAGTTGGGAATAGAGTTTATCACTTGGAATCCCTAGAGCTTAGCGCAGTCATACGTGGTGTGAGGCGTCGAGAGTTGTCTCTCCACCGGGACCTCGTAGGGGACTAGTCAGGGTTGACCTTAGGTTTGGGATCTTGTGTCTTTGGTTTCCACGACTCCTCAAATCTCGTTTAAGTAAAGGTAACTAGAGTTTTGCACTTGAAACAAGGAACCTAGAGGGAGAATTGTCCGAGTACCCCATTCTTATCTTGATATATTTCATACCTCTAGTCATCGCTTCTAATCTTTATTTTCTGTTTATTCACTTTTAATTCAATCTCTTCACACATTTAGTTTTCATTGATTAATTGGCAAAGTGTATTTGTTTCTGACGTCTACTCCCTGTGGATTCAACGACCCACCCGTTGGGTACTATATTACTTCGATACTCGTGCACTTGCGGAATACACACGCAAGGGTGTGTCAACTGTAACACAAATAAAGCCAATTTAAATGCAAAACGGGCATCGGTTCATCAAAATACATGCAAAATACTACAAGAATACAACATATAAATACATACATTTAGACATTTATCAGTACCCAAACATTGCTCTCCATTAGGGTCAGTAATCATCCTTCCAAACAGGGCCTTGGATTTGAAGTTGTGGTCACTCTATATTCATCAAGTTGTAGGCCCTTCATTATTAGGTCACTGACTTAACCCTTTTAACTTGTTTGTATCTGAAATATCTTGTAGACCTCAAGTTGCAATTTTCTTTTGTGAATTACAAATTTGATTTCCTTTGATTTTGATGTTTGAAGGCTTTAATGTTCGATATATCTAATGCCTTTTAAACCTTGATTTTTGAAATTCTTTGCTTTAATCTTTTAACGTCTTTTGACTCAAAAATTCATTTGTAAATTCCTCTAGTTTTTTCATACCTCAATTCTCTCATATTTTTGAGCCTTTACTTACACATCATTTGATAATGACTTCACATATAATTGAGCCACTAACTTGACTGCTTTCCTTACTTGCTTTTGAAATATCTTCTAAATCTCAAATTATGATTTTTCTATGCCTGTGAATCATAAACTTTATTTCGTTTGGATTTTCATGTTTAAAGGCTTCGGCATTTTACAGTGAAGCCTCTTTCTCCATATTTGGCTTAGAAAAGGTCTTTTATTCTTTGTCATTTCACCTAAACCTTTTTTATATTATATGCAAAGTTATTTCTCTTATCTTTACTTGGAGAATCTTTGCTTCCTATTAGTTAAGGGCATCTTTATTCTCCTTACTACTTGAGAGAATTTCCTTCACCACTTGAGAAATCTCGGCATTATCTCCTAGAACACAGGTGTCAAGTGCTAGTGCTAGATCATATTAATCATCTCATTCAACTTTAAATCTTTTTATAAGTGTAAAGAGGCAATGGTGATGCCCTCTATAAAATCTGTCTGCATACGAAGTCATTGTCGTAAGGGTAGATTTTTAATGATCCCTCTCTTGAGCATTAAGGCATAGTGACAAGGCTTTCATTGTATTGACCTCACAAAGAGTTTTTATCTTTAATTAAGGTCTTCATGAACCCTTTTGTAAGCATCAAGAGATAGTGGTCAGACTTCCATGGAGAGCTCTCCACCTTGCACTGTACCTCATAAGAAACTTTTACTTTTGAGGAAAGCCTCCATTTACCTGTATATAAATATCAAGAGACAATGGTGAGGCACTCATTGAGAACTCTTCACCGTGCAATGTATCTCATGAAAGGTCTTTATCATTAAAGGAGGTCTTCATTGATCCCCTATGGGCATCAAGAGGTTGTGTTGGGCTTTCACTAAGAGTTCCCCACCCTACATTGTACATCATAGGAAATTTATTTTTCAAGAGATGTCTTCATTAATCCTTCTATGAATATTTAGAGACAATAGAGAGACCTTCATTGAGAGTTCTCTACAATGCATTATACATTGCAAGAGTCTTTTTCTTCAAAGAAAGCCTTGATTAACCTCTCAATGAACATCAATAGGCAATAGTGAAGCTCTTACTGAGAGCTTTCCACCCTACATTATATCTCACAAAGGTAGCGTTTGATTGGTTGTATTTGAAAATAAATTAGATTTCCAATTACATTGTACTTCTAAATCATGAATTTGAAAATGCAGGAGACTCAAATTCATTGTTTGGTTGGTTGTATTTAAAAATACTGGATTTTAAAATTTTGTGTTTGTTTAGAATGATTTGTAAATCTGGATTGTGAAAATATGTATTTGGTTGGATGTATTTCTAGTATAGGAATACCAATGGTGAAATTACCCCCATTTTGAACAATTATTAAGTTTAATTAATTATAAAATACACTAATTAAAATTTATTAATAGTAACAAAAATAATTATGTATATAATTACTTAATTTAATTATTAATTATATTTTCATTACACTTTATTATTATTTTAATAATTAATTAAACTTAACAATAAATAATTAATTTCGTAAGATAAATAATTATTTTTATATTTACTTAATTATAAGATAAATAATTTGTTGTACCCTGTCCTGTTCTGACATCTTCTATTTTCGTTTTTTTTTTCTATACACGTATTATCAGTAAAATGGTCAAATGGTCATTTTAGTATTGGAGGTAATTCAGCATGCTCATATAGTGGTCTAGGTGTAAAATCAGACCCAAAACCCGGGGCAAATTGGACATTTACTTGTTTACTCTTTTTGTGTTAAGCTCAAAGACCTTTTAGTAATACTATTTTAGAATTCAGGGACTATTCTTGAAGTTTCTAGGGGCTTGTTTGTGAAACTTGTAGTTTATAGGAACTAAAACATACTTTTACACGAAAATTCTGGATAATAGCCTGAGAAAAGCTTGAACCCTTTCCCGTTTTACTTCATCTCCTCCGCTGGCTGCCCTCATCTTTTTTTTTGGCCTCTCCGATAAGAAACTAGATCCCCACTTCTTTCTCTCCAATCCTAGGGTAAGTATTGTTATACGTTGAATTTTATTTTGAGTAAATTTTTTACTTTTGTCGTTTTGATTCTATATTAAAAAATTTAGATCAAATTCATTGAAATCTTGAAATACTTTGTGGTTTTTGGGCTTAAAATGGAGCCCTTGCTTGTGTGATCATGTTGTCATGCTTGATTGTAGAAACTTTCTTGTAAATTCCGAGAAAATCCATGTTTTTCAACATGGAGTTAGTATAGCAAGCTCATAGCTACTGTAGCAAATCCGGTGGTACTGTAGCACCGACTCAAAAATTCATTTTTCATGAAATTCTTGCCCCATAAGATAGATTTTGATGTCTGGAATCCATTGGTATCTTTTAATTCAAATTCTGAGATCGTTTAAGCTTTTAAATTGCGTAATTTGCCCCAAGTCTAGGGTTAGATTATTAGGGCTCAATTTAGACATATTAAGGTTCATAATTGCTTTCTAACATTTTATTTGATGGTTTGAATATCCAATTAGGTGGTGAGACCTCCTCTAACGAGAAGGAAGTCACCGAAGGTTAATCGGGTTCCAGTTTCATGCAGCAAAAGTTGTGAGTGGTTAAGATTTTGCATAGCCTTAATTTGAGTATTTTATTTCGTATTTGCTATGTTTTATGCTTTATTATGGATATCTAAGTCATATTTCGAGCTTTATATCAACAATGATATTTTAGCAAATGATTTGAAAACCTATACTTGAAATTTATTTCCTGGTTTGCAATGATATGAGATTTACCTATGTTAATTTATTGTAGAAAGAAATGTGTGTTTTCTTATATGTTTTATTTTATGAATGTATATGGTTTGATAAAATGTGATTGATACGAATGTTGAGATTTTGATGTATTTGGTTTTGATAGTGACAACGGGCTACGGCCCGACGCCGGACTTCTGTCCGACACTGCAGTGTGGGGTTTCCACTGGCCAGCCTATTGAGAGGTGGCGTAGTTAACCCTGGTACCCTGGTCAAGAGTAGTGTAGGGCCATTGACAGGGTTTGATTCAGATTTTATTTGAGAAACCCGGGGTCCCCACATGGGGATCTCAGTGGCCAACGCCAAAGGGAAAAATGTTTTTGGTTTTATTTTGATTTGTTTGAGATTTATTGTATTTTGGAAAAACCTTTGGCGGCCCTGTATCTGATCGCGGCCACGATCAGGTCAGGAATGAGTTTAGGCCAATACTTATTGTTTTCATTATTTCTATTGTCTTATTTATATTTGAATGCAAGTTTGCAACGGTATTATTGACACACCCTTGCGTGTGTGTTCCGCAAGTGCACGGTTGTCGAAGTAATAAAGTACCAAACGGGTGGGTAGTCGAATCCACAGGGAGTAGACGTTAAAAACAAAAAACACTTTGCTAAGTAGCCAAAGAAAACCAATTGTTGTTGAGATTAAAAAGTAAGTAATAACATAATTAAAGAACTAAAAATGAAAGCTAGAGCGTTGGAAAAGATCAAAGTGAAGATGGAGTACTCGGACAATGCTCCCCCTAGGATCCTAGTTTCAAGTGCAAAATTTCAATTACTCTTACTCAATCGAGATTTAACGAGTCTTGGAAATCCAATGATACAAGGTCTCAGACTTAAGGTCAACCTTAACTAGTCTCCTATGAGGTCCCGGCGGAGAGAAACTCTCGACGCCTCACACCATGTATAAATGCCCTAAGCTCTTGGGATTCCAAGTGATAAACCCTATTCCCAACTATAGATCAAACCCTTTGGTCCAGGTGAAAGATCTCTAATCATAAATAAGTCGCAGCGGAAAGGCCTTTCTCAACGCCTAACTCTCTTTGAGATTGATACTAACTCTCGGAATATGGAGGTAAGGTGTACCGCACCGGAGGGGAAAGGGGACGTGCCGCTACCTCTCGACTCACCCTCTCAACTTTCTTCAAACTTGGTTAATCTAATCCCAATGGTGATGGTCACTCGTCAAAATGATGATTAGATTGGATTCTCAACCCTAGTGTCACTCTAAGGGAAAATCAATGAAGCACACAAGTTTGAAACTCAAATTAAATCTCAAATTAAATAAAAGCATTAAAGTCAATGAAACATAGAAATCCTAGGGTTTACATGTCCAAGTACCTACTAGGGGTTTAGCTCTCCATGGAGCAATACAAAATCATCAATACAAGTGAAACTAAATGCACATAATCCATAAAGAAAACCCCCTTAAGCTCCGTACTGATGGTCTATGAGGGCTGCTCCTTCTTCTCCACGAATCCCTCCTTCAAGCCTAGGGCACACCTCGCTGAATCGAAGTCGTCGAAGGCTCCCCCAATAGCTCTTCTTGAAAGGAATCAGTGTTGAAATCGGTGAAGAAAGCCCCCAAAACGTAGCAAAAACCTCCCCAAACTCTAGCCGGACTATCTCCAAAAGATAGGAAAAAGATCCCCTTAAAACGCTTCAGAAAGGCCTTTTAAATGGCAAAAGACGAGGATCCACACGGCCATGTGGAAATTCCACACGGCCGTGTGGAAAATCCACATGCCCATGTGGATTTTCAGCCTCTACAAAACTGCATCTGTAGGTCCCCAATTTCGCCCGTTTCTTCTTTTAAGGCCACACGGATGGACACACGATTGTGTGGTAGGTCATGAGGCATTTCTTGATGTCGAAAAGCCCTTGGAGAGCTTTTGAAATATTCGAATAAATCAGAACGAGCGAGTATGACTGCCTTCGTGTCCTTCTACAAAAACTGTCTTGAACCATTTAGAAGTTAGCACATACCCTCTTGTTTGACCCCGATTTGTATCTTGAACTTTGTATTTGCACAAAAGAACTCCACTTGGCACCACCATGCCCTATTTTTGCTTTTATTCCCATAAAACTTCTTCACAACCCTAATTGCATGAAAGAGCACAAAAACACACGAAATGAGAGATATAACTTGAAAAATGTGATGCTCATGCATTGAAAACATCTCAAATAATATATACATGCAAGCACTTATCAATTATTCATATGAGATAGTGTTTATTTTAAACTTGGATTTATTTTAGACTACTCCAGTTGAGACTTTGCTGGTAACCCTCACTGAGTAACATGTATGTATGTTACTCACTACTCCTTTTCCAACTCAGGGTGCAGCGTTGGTACTGGTTGTGTTAGACAGACTGAAGTATAAGTCCCTTCGGGCTTCATTTTTTTTGGTGTGTATCTGTGTTTTGTTGGACATATAGAGTCAGTGGATCCACTATCGTGTACCTTATTTGTGTTTGATGTAAACTCTGATATTTGATAACCATATTTTCATAGCACTGTATTTTCATCTACTCGGTGTATGGGGGACTAGTTGTGTTTATGCATGTGGATATATATCAGTATTTCCAGTTGTGTTAGCATATTATTATATCGTGTTAGTATGTTAAGTTAAGCCTTGCGGCGACCAAGAGTAGGGTGGGCATAACTTTCCTTTGGTTGTCACGTCGATTGCCACGTGCCCGACTAGGGTCGGGGCGTGACATAATTAAATATATCTTTATTTAAGTCAGGATATACAAATTTTTATCTATATTAATCTTTCAAATTTTGAAAATAATATAATTAATTTCATCTTCAAGAAACCTCTCAAGATGTGTTTAGATAAGCTTGAATCCATAACCATCCATACAAAGCTTATGTGACACACGTGCCCACTTTAGTTTAGATTTGCAAATACTATGAACTACGCCCATTTTGGAAGTAGTTAAAAATCCAACAAAAGTGATTTGTAACTACTTAAGAATTTCAAATCCACCCAAACAAACACATGATTTCAAAAGATTATGTAATTACAACTACTTTGATTTCTCCATCCAGCCAAACAAATACACCCAAAGAGTCTTTGTCTTTAAGAGAGGTCTTCCTTGACTCTTCCATGAGAATCAGGAGGCAATATGGTAAGAGCTCTTTACCACACATTATACCTTGCAAGGAGTTCTTATTTTTAAGAAAAGTCTTCATTGCCCCTCCTACCAGCGTCAAGAGGCAATGGCGGGGATCACTCCCAATCGTGGTAAATACCCATATTCACCCATATCTGGTTCATCCCCTCAAAATCCATATTGTTGGAGCATTAGCATTTCTTGCTCTTTAACTTACTATTTTAATCTTGATAAAGCAAAAAATGACATGTTTTTTATAATCGACTTCTCATTCGTTGCTCATGCCCCCAATACTAAATATTATTAAATTATAATAGTTAAGTGGATTTACATCATTAAAACATTTAATAATCATAATTAAAAAGATAATGATATTTTATGAATATAGAAACTTTTTTCATTTTATCAACATAACAAGATAGTTAAAGTGTATTATTTACTTAAATATTTAAGTGTAAAAATTATATTGTACAGTAGTTACATGGATTGATTATAAATGTATAATAGTCAAAATGAATTTAATTAAAATATTTAATTATAATAATTATAGAAAATAATTATGTTTAAATTATTTTATAAATAAATAAATTTAGTTATCATTAAATTTAATTTATTTTATATAACAACATTTATTTACATTAGAGGCACAAAGTAATTTTACCAAATTTTTCTTTCTTACTTTTTCATTCACAATTTCTATTCTCTCCAACCAAACACAATTCATCCCTTATCCCTATCTCCTTATACCCATCCCCAATCCTTATCCTCATTTCCCACTCCCGCTCCCATTCTCTTTTCGCCAACCAAATAGACCCTAAAAGCTCTCAATTTGCATTGTACCTCACATGGATTCTTTATCTTCAACAGAAATCTTCATTGATCCTTCTACGAGGTTTGTTTCTTAGAGCTCTCCACTAAGTGTTGTATCTCATGGGGTAGTTTTGTTTCAAAGAGGTCCTCTCTATGAATGTCAAGAGGTAGTGGTGAAACTTTCATCAAGAGCTTTGCATTATATCTCGTAGAGAGTTTTTGTTTTCAAGAGTAGTCTTCATTAACCCTTCTGTGAGCATCAAGAGGCACCAAGTTTGTAAAGATCATTTCTATATTCTCTAACTAATTTTCTAATTGTGCTATTTTTTATATATTATTTCTAATTGTTTCATAATCTTATCTTCCAAAAATTTCATTTCATATACCATATTCCAAACTATTTTTTCTTCGTTTATTGTCTTGAGTTGTGCTTCATTTGTTCTTCTATCTTAATAGTGATTGTTGTCTCAAGGGTTTAAATACTAATATATTGTTCGGGAAAGGATAGTATAATTTTCGCAGTAAGAGAGAGTAAGTATTATCCTGCTAGTTTGGTACTCACTCTTAATAAGCATGGACAAAATATGGGCTTTATATTCCTAAAAGCCATTGATTTGTTAGATTTGCTTGTAAAATAGTTCCATTAGTTTTCTAAATCTCTAAGTTTTTGGGCTATAGTCTTCTTTTACCTTTGGAATATTGAACCTATTGAAAAAAATGATATTTTATAAAATTAATTAATCCTAGTTCTAATATTAAAAAAATGATATTTTTGTTGATCTATTCTTTGAATTCACTTAGATTGTTAATCATTTCTCTTATTTGAAGAATGTCTACCATCGTTATATTTCTTTTCGTACTTGTACTTTTATATAGGCTATCCATAATTTATTTCAAAAGATTATTGAATCATTTAGTTACTTTGTCTACTAGGAAATTATTGGTCCCTTGATATATCTACAGTAACTTGGAAACCATTTCCTACTATACAATCTACAAATGTTAGCCATTTATTTGTGAAAAGTTTACTTTTTGATTTTTTATGATAAAATGATACTATTGCTTGGCAATCTATTCTTAAATAAAACTATTTAAAAGCGATAAAACAAATAGATTAAAATTTCCTTATGCTTTTATTGTTCCCAAGGTTTCTGCATCAATATTAGAGGTTAGTGTATTAAATGTATCACCATCGTATTGCCAATTTTTTCCTCTTTTATTGGGGCTTCCTTGCTTGGCCTAAATTTTAAACTTGAGCCTCACCCTCTTACTCTTTTATCCCATTTGATAATGAGATAAGAATCTGGGGGTGGTAGTTCTAAAGGTTTAATTTTTCTTACAATATATCTAACGTTTTGGACTAATTTAATATCCTCAATATTGAATTTTCTCTCTCAAGATTTCTTGTTCTTATTGTATAATGGTCCTACTAACTGGTTGAGATTTGGAATAATACTTCTAGCATAGTTTAATTTATCAAGAAAGATTTGTATTTGTTTAAGTTCTTCTAATTTATCTGCCATTTCTAAATAGTAGTAGAAATATGTTCTCGGACTTTTATTTGTCCTTGCCCTATTATTACTCCAAGGAATTCTATTAGACTATAACCTATCTTCATCTTCTTTTTAGAGGGTATGGTACGCCCCTTGCGTAACCGCAAGTGCACGGGTCGCACAAGTAGTATAATGTACCATTTGGGTCGGGTAGTCGAATCCACAGGGACTGGTGTAGCTTCTAATACTAACGTCCTACTCAATATCTAACCAAATCAAGAATGAAGGAGTTGACTTTGGACTGACTTTGAGGAAGTAGAGGGAATGGAAAGTTCACCAAGGGAAGATTTAGGATTGACTCGATGGAGGAGATGGGGCCCCGGGGTTGGGTTCTGACGTTCACTAACTCAGTCTTTCTCAGTAATTATCAGGGATGTCTTCAGTTCTAAACCTAGTTATGCTATAAGCATGTGGTTTCTAGCGCTGCCGAGCCCTAAGTTGAACTCCCTCTGCTTGCAACAATCAATAAAGATTCACAAACCTAGATAGAAGAACCAAACTACCAAGCATCAAGCACTAAACAACAAACAAGATAGCCAATAACCTTGATTTATTGAAATGAACAAGACAATCATAAGAACTGCAAGTAAAGACTACGAGTTCGAGCTAAAACGTCATACAACCACCCCCGGGGCTCCCTTAAGAGTTTAGCCCCTCATGATAACAACCAACAAACACAATGCCAAAGAAATTACAAAACAAGGAATTGAAAACTCCCTAATTTCTTGCATCCTTGAGGTTGTCGAAGGAGCTATGATGTCGTGTAATCCCCTTCCGATCGGCCTACCATACGCTTGGCATTCCCTTGATGAAGCTGAGGATGAATCCCCAAAGCTCTCCTTTTCTTTCTCCCAAAGATCGCCCACCCAAAAGTCCCCCAAAAACCTAAGTTTTTAGGGTTTTAAAGTTTTCCCGATGTGAGCACGGGCGTGATGAAACCATGCTTCAAGCCGTGCAGATTACGGCCAAATAACTCTTCAGAAAACTTCACAAACCTGTAATCTGCACGGGGAACAGCACGGGCGTGCTTAGACCGTGCTGAGGCTTTGCACGACCGTGCTCAGCGAACTCTGGCTGTGCTGATTTATGGCCACATTCTCCTGTAATTTTCACGGGAAGCAGCACGGGCGTGCTTCGACCGTGCTGAGGTTTTAACACCCGTGCTCAGTGGACTCAGGCTGTGCTGAATCGCAGTTGAATTCTTCTGCATTTTGCACGGGGAACAGCACGGGCGTGCTCAAACCGTGCTGAGCTTGATGAGGTTTCTTCTAAGTCCTTTAGCTTCTAAAATTGTTCCAAAAGCGCTTCTTCTTGCTTCAGGACTTCGATATCTGCATGAAAAACCAAGAATACCTCAAATAGCACTGTACTTGGAGAATTACAGCCAAAATATTCAATAATGATGAGGGTAAAGCATGCAATACATATATATGAAATGCGCTCATCTGGGTACTAAAACATTATGTTGGTGCTTATTAAAGAATGTAATTAAATGCAAAATATGTTCTTCAATAGTTCTACTGAACACAAGGATATCATCTACATATGTGACAATGAAATCATTATTAGTAAAAATATTCTCCATCTTTATTTCAAATATTTGTGAAGCTTCTTTAGTCCAAAAAGAATGACATTCCATTCATAATGTCCACTTTGTGTGATAAATGATGTCCATTTTCTATTTGCCATTCTAACTTGACAAAAACCACTTTTTATATGAAATTGTATATAAATGTATTTTTTATCTTATTAATTAACACTTCTTTATTTGGTAATAGATACTTATCATCATTTGTATTATCATTTACTCATTTATTGTTGAGTATCATTCTACATTTTTCCTTTCACTGTTTTACTATGCATGTTTACTATGAATGCTTTAGTTCTATGAGGACTTTCTGCTTCCTCTAAGGTTCCTAATTGCTTTAATTTATTAATATGGATCTCAAATTCCTTCCATTCATTGGGGGTTTCTTTTATCACCTGAAAGATAACCTTTAAATCTGAGTTTAATTTTTAAAACACATTCTTCTTTGATTCTAAGTATATGTTTTACTGGATTTTCACCAATAATACCATCTTGTATCAGGCTTTCTAGAATATGTTTTACTTGAATGTAACATTGTCCTCGATGTTTAAAGATATCAGCATGCAAGCAAAGAGAATAAGTGCAAGTAAAAGTGAGGGTTGGGAATTTTCACCAAGTTAAAGGAGAGGTGCCGACGAAGAATTCGATGGCACACAAGGGCGGGTGTTGATCGCCGATTAGGGATGAGTCGTTTGAGACAACCATCAAGAAAATAATCAATGAAGCCTGAGATACACATGCAAGCATTAGAGAAGGAACAAAAACAAAAAAATAAAAATCACACTAAAAAGAGATCAGTTTAGTAGGGGACTCCCCTTGCTAACTGACTCAAGAACACAAACGACAACAGAAGTAAAAACAAAGAACAGAAAATAAAGTAAAACACAACAAAATAAAACATCAAAACCGCGTGCTCTCGAGAATCGGAGTCGGACTCCGATGGCAAGTCGGTGGTGTCAACGCGGACGCTCTGGGGACGTAGAAGGTCCAGCGGCACGACGAGGTGGACATTGATCCATGATTTTCTGAAAACTCTGGAACATCCACTGGCGAAATTCACTATCGGATGAAACAAGAGAGGAATCGGAATCCGAATTGGCCGGCCTAGGTGTTTTGGTGGGTGGTGTCGGCCGAGCCGATGCGGATGATGATGGAAGACAACCCATACTCCGTAAGGTACGCAAATTGATAGGATGGACCTGACCGCTAACGGTGAACGAGCAATGAACCGGCAACAATTGCATGCGACGTGCCAAGTGTGTGATGTAAGGTCCAACAAAAATGGCTTTCTTGCGGCGATCCTTAGACCGATGCTTGCAATGCCTTAGCAAGTACATAACCCACATGAAATGGAATGCCATTCCACATACTAACCAAGTATGTGAATTCAGTGTTGGTGATGACACCCGTGCTCTCGCCTCGGCCCGTGATGGTCCCACTCAACAGAAATGTGAATGACTCGCAGTGCGAGAAGATTTGAGCGCTGAGGCTCTAGATCGAGCCGGTTGAAATAACCGATGGTCAGAGCTCGCCCGCCTCCAACATTCCTGTTGAGTTTCACCTCGAGGGAGATAGAATGTCAAAGATTGATATTCGGAAGATAGAGTGAACGGTTCGTCATACAACCCCATCCGAATGGCAAACTCTGTAAAACTCATGGTAAAAGCCCGCCCCAGCAATTGAAATCGCAAGGCGGTGGGATCCTCCCAATTGATTTGACCACTTTTCAGCTCAAATGTAGCGAGAAACTCGGCCGTTAATTCCCGATACGCAGGTTCTGTAATGGAGAAAATCTTGTACCAAGATCCGACATGGAGCAACCGGTTAATTTCGTCGGCTAGATGTGCTTCCTGAAGGGCCTGCCATTCAAGAATGCGAAAATCCCCGAAAGGTTGTTGAAAAAGCCTCTGAAATCGTTGCCTTTGATCAGCTGAGGAGAAAGGGGGAAAGCTAGGGTTAGAGGTGGAGCGAGAATGGCGAGATGGCCGTCGTGGTGCTACACGTTTTGTGGGCATGATGGAAGAAAGTGGAGGACGGCTGGAGAAAGAGCCACCAAGGACAGTGGAGAGCGGCTAGCAAAATTTAGGGTTGCTGGGCTTAAAAGAAACCTGCAAAAAGGAGGGAGCACGGCCTTGCTTCGAAAGGAGCACGCCCGTGCTGATGTTCTGCAAAAAGAAAAGAAGACAACCTGAAAAATGCACGGTGAGCAACACGGGCGTGCTCTCCCCCGTGCTGGCAAAAAGAAAAACAGAAAAGAAAGGAAAGAATGTGGGTTGCCTCCCACGAGCGCTTGTTTATCGTCTCGAGCTTAACTGGTATGGAATTCAAGTAGGTGAAATAAGCAGGATGCTCTGCACACCCTCGATATCTGATAAAACAGTGGGACTAATGTAGTGCTTTAACCGATGTCCGTTCACCTTGAAAGTGCCATGGTCAGGATGAGATATTTCAACGGCCCCATATGGGTAGACGCTCGTAACCTGATATGGGCCCGACCAACGCGATTTCAATTTTCCAGGGAATAATTTCAGTCGGGAGTTAAATAACAACACTTGATCTCCAACCTCAAACTGTTTGTCAATCCGTAACCGCTTGTCATGTAAATTTCGAACCCTTTCTTTGTAGTGCACAGAATTTTCATACGCGGCTTGTCTGAGTTCGTCTAACTCATTTAATTGAAATTTCCTCTTATCTCCCACCTTTTTCAAATCGAAATTCAGTTTTTTAATGGCCTAGTAAGCTCGATGTTCCAGTTCGACAGGCAAATGGCAAGCCTTACCATAGACTAATCGATATGGTGTGTGCCCCGTAGGAGTTTTATATGCTGTCCTGTAGGCCCACAAAGCTTCTTCTAATTTGTCCGCCCACTCCTTCCTGCTGAACTGAACTGTTTTTTCTAAGATTCGTTTGATCTCCCGGTTGGTGACTTCCACTTGTCCACTCGTTTGAGGGTGATAGGCTGTAGCGATCCGATGGGTAACGCCGAGTCGCAATAAAATTTTTTCGAATTGAGCATTACAGAAATGAGACCCTCTATCACTGATAATAGCTCTTGGGCAACCAAAACGGGCAAACAGCTTTCGTAAAAATTTCACAACAACCCTAGCATCATTAGTAGGAAGTGCTTGAGCCTCTACCCATTTAGACACGTAGTCCACTGCAACCAATATATAGCGGCACCCATTCGAGGAGGGAAATGGGACCATAAAATCAATGCCCCACACATCGAAAACTTCACACTGTTGAATTGGGGTCTGTTTCATCTCGTCCCGTTTAGATAGATTCCCACTCCTCTGACAAGCATCACAAGATTCGATCATAGTCTTGGCGTCCCGGAAAAGCGAAGGCCAAAAGAAACCGGCTGATAACACCTTCTCCACTGTCCTGTTTTGTCCAAAATGTCCTCCAAGCACCCCCGCGTGGCACTGCGATAAAATATTCCATCCCTCTTCTCTTGAGACACATCTTCTTACCATTTCATCCGCGCAGAGCTTATACAAATACGGATCATCCCAAACGTAATGCTTGACATCTGAAAAAAAATTTTTTCGTTGTTGATAGGAGAAGGTTTCTGGAATCAGTCCCCCTGCCAGATAATTTGCAATATCTGCGAACCATGGAACTGAAACATTCAAAGGGTCTTTCGTTTCTGTGAGATATAGATGTTCTTCTGGGAAGGAATCATTTACGACTTCAGAATTCTGCCAAGTATTATCGGAGTGCTCTAAACGGGATAAATGATCTGCCACTACGTTCTCAATGCCTCTCTTATCTCGAATCTCCACGTCAAATTCTTGCAACAGTAGGATCCACCGTATCAACCTTGGTTTAGCATCCGCTTTAGCCATCAAATACCTCAATGCTGCATGATCGGTAAAAACTATCACTTTAGATAGAACCAAGTACTGCCGAAACTTATCGAAAGCGTAAACAATAGCTAGCAGCTCATTCTCTGTTGTCGTATAATTTTCTTGGGTTGCGGTCAACATTTTGCTTGCGTAAGAGATTGGATGAAATTGTTTATCGTGCCGCTGCCCTAGTACCACTCCCACAGCTCGATCACTAGCATCACACATTAGTTCGAAAGGCCGATCCCAAAGCGGTGCTTTTAAAATTGGGGCTTCTACTAACTTCTGTCTCAGCAATTCAAAAGCAGCTTGGCATGTTGCGTCAAAATTGAAAGGAGCATCTTTCTCTAAGAGTTTTGTCATGGGTGCTGAAATTTTTGAAAAATCTCGAATAAAACGTCTGTAGAACCCTACATGTCCCAAAAAACTTCTGATATCCTTCGTAGTGGTCGGAATCGCTAGTCCCTCAATTGTGGAGATCTTCGCCTTATCTACTTCTATTCCGGATTGTGAAATCTTGTGACCCAACACTATTCCTTCCTGAACCATAAAATGACATTTTTCCCAACTGAGTACCAGATTTGTTTCTTCACAACGGGCTAAAACCTTCTTCAAATTGGACAAACAATTATCAAATGAATTGCCAAAGACTGAGAAATCATCCATGAATACCTCCATAAAATCCTCGATGAACTCGTCAAAAATGGACATCATACAGCGCTGGAATGTGGCAGGAGCGTTGCATAAACCAAAAGGCATACGACGGTATGCAAAGGTGCCATAAGGACAGGTGAAAGTAGTCTTCTCTTGATCTTCAGGTGCAATAGGGATCTGTAAGTATCCTGACATCCCGTCTAGAAAGCAGTAATACATGTGTCCTGCAAGTCTCTCCAACATTTGATCAATAAATGGGAGGGGGAAGTGGTCTTTTCTAGTTGCATCATTCAATTTCCGGTAGTCGATACATACCCGCCACCCAGTGACTGTGCGAGCAGAAATCACTTCCTTCTTATTATTCTGGATTACCGTCATACCTCCCTTTTTCGGCACTACTTGCACTGGACTCACCCACGGGCTGTCTGAAATAGGGTAAATAACCCCAGCATCTAAAAGTTTCTTGACCTCTGTCTTGACCACCTCCTGCATATTAGGATTCAATCGCCGTTGTGGTTGCACCCTCCGCTTAATTTCATCTTCCATAAGGATTTTATGTGTGCAGAAAGCTGGACTGATGCCTTTGATATCTGATATTGACCAGGCTATAGCTTTCTTGTGTGTAGTCAGTATTTGTAATAATTCCCCCTTTTGTTCATCATCAAGGGTCGCAGAAATTATTACTGGGTACTGTTCATCTCCCCCTAAGAAAGCATATTCTAAATGGTTAGGTAGTTTCTTTAGCTCGATCTTTGCACCTTTTATGTCTGCTGTCGGAAAGCCTTGCTCCTTAACAGATTCGGAACCCACTATGTGCAATAATTGCTCTTCACAATTCCGGCGATCCACAATGTCCTGATTAAGCTTTTTATCTGTACATTCGTCTCCCAACAATTTCCGCCCAGTATGTTTTTCCATTAAGTCACTGCACCAGCTTACTGACATGACCTCCTCTGTATAGTTTAACTCCTTTTGGTTATTAGGCAGTGCTTCTTTCGCGACAATTTGATTTCTTGACCATTGCTGAGATTTCTTGCTGAAGGTCTGCACAGCTTCTTCCAGAGAGACATTCTGGTAATTTGCGTTCGACGGTCGAGAAAGTAGTTCTATTAACTGTCTGCTAGCATCAAGATTTCCTATTTCTGTTTCAAAATGGGGGTTGCCCTGTCTCCTTAATGCATCCAACAGATCTTCCATCTTATGGATGGTACTCCCTCTCTAGAAAGATAAAACGACTGAGATACACTGCTCCTGCACAAGCACCAAAAGAAACAGATGAGATATGAATTTTCAAGCTCAAGGCGAAAAGAGAAAAGAAAAATAAACAGCTTAAGAAAAACAAAGAAAGACCAAAGAACAAAAACAAAGAAAACAAGAAAAATAAAATAAGAACAGAAGAAAACGAATTAAAAGTAAAATAAACGGCTAGAGTACTAAGACTGTCCGTATTCTTAGAAGTTGCCAGTCCCCTGCAACGGCGCCAAAAACTTGGTACGCCCCTTGCGTAACCGCAAGTGCACGGGTCGCACAAGTAGTATAATGTACCCTTTGGGTCGGGTAGTCGAATCCACAGGGACTGGTGTAGCTTCTAATACTAACGTCCTACTCAATATCTAACCAAATCAAGAATGAAGGAGTTGACTTTGGACTGACTTTGAGGAAGTAGAGGGAATGGAAAGTTCACCAAGGGAAGATTTAGGATTGACTCGATGGAGGAGATGGGGCCCCGGGGTTGGGTTCTGACGTTCACTAACTCAGTCTTTCTCAGTAATTATCAGGGATGTCTTCAGTTCTAAACCTAGTTATGCTATAAGCATGTGGTTTCTAGCGCTGCCGAGCCCTAAGTTGAACTCCCTCTGCTTGCAACAATCAATAAAGATTCACAAACCTAGATAGGAGAACCAAACTACCAAGCATCAAGCACTAAACAACAAACAAGATAGCCAATAACCTTGATTTATTGAAATGAACAAGACAATCATAAGAACTGCAAGTAAAGACTACGAGTTCGAGCGAAAACGTCATACAACCACCCCCGGGGCTCCCTTAAGAGTTTAGCCCCTCATGATAACAACCAACAAACACAATGCCAAAGAAATTACAAAACAAGGAATTGAAAACTCCCTAATTTCTTGCATCCTTGAGGTTGTCGAAGGAGCTATGATGTCGTGTAATCCCCTTCCGATCGGCCTACCATACGCTTGGCATTCCCTTGATGAAGCTGAGGATGAATCCCCAAAGCTCTCCTTTTCTTTCTCCCAAAGATCGCCCACCCAAAAGTCCCCCAAAAACCTAAGTTTTTAGGGTTTTAAAGTTTTCCCGATGTGAGCACGGGCGTGATGAAACCATGCTTCAAGCCGTGCAGATTACGGCCAAATAACTCTTCAGAAAACTTCACAAACCTGTAATCTGCACGGGGAACAGCACGGGCGTGCTTAGACCGTGCTGAGGCTTTGCACGACCGTGCTCAGCGAACTCTGGCTGTGCTGATTTATGGCCACATTCTCCTGTAATTTTCACGGGAAGCAGCACGGGCGTGCTTCGACCGTGCTGAGGTTTTAACACCCGTGCTCAGCGGACTCAGGCTGTGCTGAATCGCAGTTGAATTCTTCTGCATTTTTCACGGGGAACAGCACGGGCGTGCTCAAACCGTGCTGAGCTTGATGAGGTTTCTTCTAAGTCCTTTAGCTTCTAAAATTGTTCCAAAAGCGCTTCTTCTTGCTTCAGGACTTCGATATCTGCATGGAAAACCAAGAATAACTCAAATAGCACTGTACTTGGAGAATTACAGCCAAAATATTCAATAATGATGAGGGTAAAGCATGCAATACATATATATGAAATGCGCTCATCAGGGTACTAAAACATTATGTTGGTGCTTATTAAAGAATGTAATTAAATGCAAAATATGTTCTTCAATAGTTCTACTGAACACAAGGATATCATCTACATATGTGACAATGAAATCATTATTAGTAAAAATATTCTCCATCTTTATTTCAAATATTTGTGAAGCTTCTTTAGTCCAAAAAGAATGACATTCCATTCATAATGTCCACTTTGTGTGATAAATGATGTCCATTTTCTATTTGCCATTCTAACTTGACAAAAACCACTTTTTATATGAAATTGTATATAAATGTATTTTTTATCTTATTAATTAACACTTCTTTATTTGGTAATAGATACTTATCATCATTTGTATTATCATTTACTCATTTATTGTTGAGTATCATTCTACATTTTTCCTTTCACTGTTTTACTATGCATGTTTACTATGAATGCTTTAGTTCTATGAGGACTTTCTGCTTCCTCTAAGGTTCCTAATTGCTTTAATTTATTAATATGGATCTCAAATTCCTTCCATTCATTGGGGGTTTCTTTTATCACCTGAAAGATAACCTTTAAATCTGAGTTTAATTTTTAAAACACATTCTTCTTTGATTCTAAGTATATGTTTTACTGGATTTTCACCAATAATACCATCTTGTATCAGGCTTTCTAGAATATGTTTTACTTGAATGTAACATTGTCCTCGATGTTTAAAGATATAAGCATGCAAGCAAAGAGAATAAGTGCAAGTAAAAGTGAGGGTTGGTAATTTTCACCAAGTTAAAGGAGAGGTGCCGACGAAGAATTCGATGGCACACAAGGGCGGGTGTTGATCGCCGATTAGGGATGAGTCGTTTGAGACAACCATCAAGAAAATAATCAATGAAGCCTGAGGTACACATGCAAGCATTAGAGAAGGAACAAAAACAAAAAAATAAAAATCACACTAAAAAGAGATCAGTTTAGTAGGGGACTCCCCTTGCTAACTGACTCAAGAACACAAACGACAACAGAAGTAAAAACAAAGAACAGAAAATAAAGTAAAACACAACAAAATAAAACATCAAAACCGCGTGCTCTCAGAATCGGAGTCAGACTCCGATGGCAAGTCGGTGGTGTCAACGCGGACGCTCTGGGACGTAGAAGGTCCAGCGGCACGACGAGGTGGACATTGATCCATGATTTTCTGAAAACTCTGGAACATCCACTGGCAGAATTCACTATCGGATGAAACAGTAGAGGAATCAGAATCCGAATTGGCCGGCCTAGGTGTTTTGGTGGGTGGTGTCGGCTGAGCTGATGCAGATGATGATGGAAGACAACCCATACTCCGTAAGGTACGCAAATTGATAGGATGGACCTGACCGCTAACGGTGAACGAGCAGTGAACTGGCAACAATTGCATGCGACGTGCCAAGTGTGTGATGTAAGGTCCAACAAAAATGGCTTTCTTGCGGCGATCCTTAGACTGATGCTGCAATGCCTTAGCAAGTACATAACCCACATGAAATGGAATGCCATTCCACATACTAACCAAGTATGTGAATTCAGTGTTGGTGATGACACCCGTGCTCTCGCCTCGGCCCGTGATGGTCCCACTCAACAGAATGTGAATGACTCGCAGTGCAGAAGATTTGAGCGCTGAGGCTCTAGATCGAGCCGGTTGAAATAACCGATGGTCAGAGCTCGCCCGCCTCCAACATTCCTGTTGAGTTTCACCTCGAGGGAGATAGAATGTCAAAGATTGATATTCGGAAGATAGAGTGAACGGTTCGTCATACAACCCCATCCGAATGGCAAACTCTGTAAAACTCATGGTAAAAGCCCGCCCCAGCAATTGAAATCGCAAGGCGGTGGGATCCTCCCAATTGATTTGACCACTTTTCAGCTCAAATGTAGCGAGAAACTCGGCCGTTAATTCCCGATACGCAGGTTCTGTAATGGAGAAAATCTTGTACCAAGATCCGACATGGAGCAACCGGTTAATTTCGTCGGCTAGATGTGCTTCCTGAAGGGCCTGCCATTCAAGAATGCGAAAATCCCCGAAAGGTTGTTGAAGAAGCCTCTGAAATCGTTGCCTTTGATCAGCTGAGGAGAAAGGGGGAAAGCTAGGGTTAGAGGTGGAGCGAGAATGGCGAGATGGCCGTCGTGGTGCTACACGTTTTGTGGGCATGATGGAAGAAAGTGGAGGACGGCTGGAGAAAGAGCCACCAAGGACAGTGGAGAGCGGCTAGCAAAATTTAGGGTTGCTGGGCTTAAAAGAAACCTGCAAAAAGGAGGGAGCACGGCCTTGCTTCGAAAGGAGCACGCCCGTGCTGATGTTCTGCAAAAAGAAACGAAGACATCTTCTTGAGACACATCTTGTTTTGTCCAAAATGTCCTCCAAGCACCCCCGCGTGGCACTGCGATAAAATATTCCATCCCTCTTCTCTTGAGACACATCTTCTTACCATTTCATCCGCGCAGAGCTTATACAAATACGGATCATCCCAAACGTAATGCTTGACATCTGAAAAAATTTTTTTTCGTTGTTGATAGGAGAAGGTTTCTGGAATCAGTCCCCCTGCCAGATAATTTGCAATATCTGCGAACCATGGAACTGAAACATTCAAAGGGTCTTTCGTTTCTGTGAGATATAGATGTTCTTCTGGGAAGGAATCATTTACGACTTCAGAATTCTGCCAAGTATTATCGGAGTACTCTAAACGGGATAAATGATCTGCCACTACGTTCTCAATGCCTCTCTTATCTCGAATCTCCACGTCAAATTCTTGCAACAGTAGGATCCACCGTATCAACCTTGGTTTAGCATCCGCTTTTGTCATCAAATACCTCAATGCTGCATGATCGGTAAAAACTATCACTTTAGATAGAACCAAGTACTGCCGAAACTTATCGAAAGCGTAAACAATAGCTAGCAGCTCCTTCTCTGTTGTCGTATAATTTTCTTGGGTTGCGGTCAACATTTTGCTTGCGTAAGAGATTGGATGAAATTGTTTATCGTGCCGCTGCCCTAGTACCACTCCCACAGCTCGATCACTAGCATCACACATTAGTTCGAAAGGCCGATCCCAAAGCGGTGCTTTTAAAATTGGGGCTTCTACTAACTTCTGTCTCAGCAATTCAAAAGCAGCTTGGCATGTTGCGTCAAAATTGAAAGGAGCATCTTTCTCTAAGAATTTTGTCATGGGTGCTGAAATTTTTGAAAAATCTCGAATAAAACGTCTGTAGAACCCTACATGTCCCAAAAAACTTCTGATATCCTTCGTAGTGGTCGGAATCGCTAGTCCCTCAATTGTGGAGATCTTCGCCTTATCTACTTCTATTCCGGATTGTGAAATCTTGTGACCCAACACTATTCCTTCCTGAACCATAAAATGACATTTTTCCTAACTGAGTACCAGATTTGTTTCTTCACAACGGGCTAAAACCTTCTTCAAATTGGACAAACAATTATCAAATGAATTGCCAAAGACTGAGAAATCATCCATGAATACCTCCATAAAATCCTCGATGAACTCGTCAAAAATGGACATCATACAGCGCTGGAATGTGGCAGGAGCGTTGCATAAACCAAAAGACATACGACGGTATGCAAAGGTGCCATAAGAACAGGTGAAAGTAGTCTTCTCTTGATCTTCAGGTGCAATAGGGATCTGTAAGTATCCTGACATCCCGTCTAGAAAGCAGTAATACATGGCACTGTAGCACCGAAATGGGATTTTTTTCTTTAAAAGACTGGGAGCCTTGCGGGCGAGCTTGCGCCAGCAAGGCAGCCCGTATGGATGCCCGAAAAGGGGTTTTTAAAGGGGAAAATTAGGGCATTTGGGACATCTTCTTCTTTTCACCTTGGGCCGCCGCCCCACCCTCACAGGAGCCGTTTTCCAGCGATCCACCACGTCAATCTTCACCAAGAGGGAGGAAAACATCTTAGGAGGATATTGGGGGAACATCTAGAGCTTCAAAGCGTCGTTTTAGGAGCGATCTCTGCAACAACGACGATCTTCTTCCATCCAAGACAATCCAAAGCTAGAGGGAGTGTTCTTTGCTTTTCTTTATGCTTGTTTGTTCATTAGATTTGTATGAGTATTCCTCTTTCATGAGGAACTAACTTGTATGTGATTTAGGCATGATGAACCCTAGAGTAGCTTTGTTGTAATTAAGGATGATAATCATTTGTGATTTAGTGTTAGATGTTGAATTTCTTTTATAAGAATTTCTATGGTTTGTGATTCTCTCTATGTGTGCTTTACTGTCTTGGACCGCATGAGAACTCTGCTGTTCAATTTCTAGGTTGTACTTGGAGGGTGACCATCACCCTTGTACTAGACTCACATAGATTGAAAGGGATTCATGTACCAATACGCCGAGGGATTCGGGTATTAGGTACTCCTCCGAACGTTAGGCTTAGACCCAGAAGAGTGTCTACTCCTGATAAGGGATTCCCTGAGCGCACTGCAATCGCAGGAGGAATTGACCGGAAGGGATTCCAGCCAATACTCGTATGGGATTAGGGCTAATCACCGAGGGATTCGGGATTAGCTTAATTTAGGAATCTCTGTGTCCAAACCACCATCACAACACTTCATCCTTAATTTGGGTCTTAATGATAACCCTAGGGGGATTCTTTGTCCAAATCACGCCTTCTCCTGTTCGTCTGGCCCTTGTATGCTTATTTGGCGTGTAGTGGTAGCTTTATTCTCTTATTCGTAGATTTTAGTAGATGTACTATTTACTCATATTGTTAGGCTAGAAAATAGACGAAAGGGAAGTAATAGTATCTCCTTGGCCCTATGGAATACGACCCCTGTGTCACACATAGGGTATTACTTGACGACCTCGTACACTTGCGGGACGCCCATCAGACCTTCATGTTAGCATCCCATTTTTTTCTAGGGTTTCTTTAGTTATGTTTTAAATGAACAGCTTAGTTATTTTTATGGCTAATTGATGGACACTTATCTCATACTTATTTCTTTTTTAGATTTTGGCAAAAAGGGATTGTACTCCTTGCTAAAACCAAGAGTTAGGTTTTAGCAGCGAGCTACTATAGCTTGGCGTTATTGTAGTGCCAAACCATTTTTGTTGTTTTGCTATAATTTAAGATCCAACTTGTAGATTTTAGTATTGAGAATTCTTTGGTTCTTGTTTGGGGTTAATTGGATGGCATTTGAGTCCAATTGGGTCTAATTACCTAGTAGAATTGTGCTCATGTTGGGTATTTTCATTTATTCTATGGATTTTTATGGATTATTTGCTAGTTTTTTAAATGGAGCGTCCTCCAGAAAGAGCAAGGAACTCGTGGAGGAATGGAAGCAACTCTTTAGGAGCGTTTGTCTATGAGCAGAGATTTTGGTTATGGCATAGGTTTCCATGAGTTCTAAAAGATTTTATAACATGATTTGGTTTCTAATGTTATGTCACACTCTTAGATGCTTTTGAATGATTCACTTATGAACTTAGCATGACATGTTTGTGCTAGAAAGTCATATTTTGTTTATATCGATCTTATGCCTATAATTTTGTACAAATCTATCTTCTATGCTCTTTGATGATAATTGGAAAGCAAAAAATGTTTAAATTTAACTTATGGCTTGGTATTTCCAGGGGTTTGATACTAGAAATGTTTTTGAAAATCATTGAAATAACTTTTACTTAGATTATAGCTTGGAGCCAAAATGTAAAATTATGGACATAAAAATGATTACATGTGCACGATATGTTTTAATGGTTACGCGAACTATGGCCTAATGGCCCAAAACTGAGAACATGGTCAAATATTGTAGTGTTGAGGGTCTCCACGGTCCAGCCTATCTAGAGGGGTGTGGTTGACCCATGATATACCCATGAAAGAGGCGTTGTAGAGCTTTTGATGTATATGCTATTGAAAAACCGTGTGTCACCACTTGGGAATTTCAGTGAAGTTAAGGTGGAACTTTACATAATAAAAATAAAAAAACACCTTGTAGGACCTAGCTACTACCACTGTTGGGTCAAGTATAATCTTGAGCAATCTTTGAAAGATATTGGTTTTGTGAAATAAATATGGTTTATGGATTGCTAGTTAAAGTGTTATCTTATATGTTTTAAAGGTTTGTGAGTTGGTGTACATTAATTTATGACCAATCTACGGTTTGTTTTTTTATTCATATTGTTTACTCAACTACATGTTGATGTTTAAGAATATTTTTATTTATTTATTTTTACTGACAACCAATGTTTTTGAGAACTCTTCCTTTTTATCATATATTATGCTGAAATATTATATAGTACTCTATGCATTTATACAATCATCACTCACTAAGTAACATTATTAATCACCCACTCCTTCTCTCCCAAGTCCTAGAGTGTTCCAACAGCATAGGTTGTGTTTGGTTGAGCAAGTAGCCCATGCATTAGCTAGCTTTCACTTAGATTTTTGTCCAAATGGACCTATAGGTGTATTGTTTGACAGGTATAGCCAGCTAAAATATTCTTCTGTTATATTATCTTTTCTACAGTGATTGTTTTGGTGTTTTGTTGTTCAATGTGCTTGAAAATATTTATATTTTTTGCATCGTGATTGTATTTCTTTTTCTTGCATTGTGATGTTACTTATTGGCTTCCATGTCATGGCTTTAGTTATTGTCCTATCTAGTCTCTATGCAAGTGTGAACAAGTATGAATAGGTCTTCTCCACGATGCATTGCATCAAGTCAAGGTTTAGGTGTTGTGTGCACCACTCCTTGGGTTGTTGCCACAGTTGTCGAGTGCCCGGCCCACGGGTAGGGCGTGATAATTTGAATTATTCAAAGTTGTGTGTACACTTGAAAAAGATTCTATTTGATTATATTGTTCTAATAAGAACTATATATCTGGGATAAATTCCTCACAAGATCCCCGTGGGTGTTCTAGAATGAAATTAGATAGTTTTACGCTTCTTCTTATCTAAATTTCAAAACTTAACATATCAGCTCTTAACTTAATATTAACCACTACCGAATGCAACTTATGATGTACCCATGAAATGCCCAATGTAAGTGAGTAAAAGGAAAGAAGTAGCGCTTGAAGGAGACCCTGGTTTGATATTTTAAGTTGGACTCAATCCTTAGACAGGAACCCTAAATCGAGAAAAAAAAGAAGTATAACACTTAATATGTAATTTTCCTTCTAATGAAAAACCAAGGAAGGATCTTGTATTTCATATCAGTATACTTTCTGTAATATATATATATATATATATATATATATATATATATATAAGCAGTTTTTTTTTAAAAAGTCTGGAATATGGTATATAAAACGAAATGTGAAAGCTAAGATTATGAAATAATTAGAAATAATATCTAAAAAGATAACCCAATTAGAAAATCAATTAATAATCCTGGTGTGGTTCTCAGTTGTTCCACTTGGATCAGGGGTATATCACCTAAGGAGGGTGACACAAGTAAAGCTCCCAAAATTAATAATCCTGAAAAGAACAAGGAGCTTATCATCATTCAAAGTTTTTCAGGAGGAAAAAGAAATAAAGTAAGGAAAAGAGAGCTCCAACAAAAATAACACGAGAGTTTAGTAGGGAGTGAACCCTAGCTAACTCAAAAGTACAAGTCTTAACAACAAACAACAAAGCACAACAGAAAGAAAATAAACAAGGTCTTGTCATGGGTCTAAAGTGATGATGCGGCGCAAGTAGTGGCAGCAGAGGTCGATGAGGATGAGCTGCGAACAATGGTCAGGAGCTCGGATAGGTCGCGCTCAATCCGCTCGACTAAGTCGTACCCAATCAATCTTCCTAACGGTGCAAAACCCCTTTCGTAATAGGAGTGCAAAACGCGTCGTATCCTTGAAAAACTTGGGCTTTTGCACGGGAGGGGAAGGTTCCCTCCTACGTCTCTTGGAGGCTAGTTTCTTGATTGGCATCCTATAAAAACAAAATAGAGATTAACCAACTAAATTACAAGCAAAATAAGCACCAAAAAATGAGGAAATCCAAGAAAATGTGCATTGCTACAGTAATTACGGAAAAATTTTTCAAGAATTTTGCTTGTAGGAGTAGCCAAAAAATTTTACAAACTATGAAAAATGCCTTGATAAATCTTAAACATTCACCCAACAATAATATTCCAACCATTTCCAACAAATTTCAGCCATGAAAGTAAGGAGAAATCAAGGTTTTTGAGTGAGTGTCATACTTGTGCCCTAGGGTAAAACGAGTAGATCCAAATGGTAAATCCGGCCAAAAGCTTGCTCAAACTCCAAATTTTTGTCACCAAGATGGAAAAGAGGAGGAGGAGAGCAAACTAGAGCAAAAAAAATGAGTAAAAACGGTGGAGAAATGAGGGAGAAAAGGTTGAAAGAATGGGGAAGAAGGATGAATAGTGTGAAGAACGCCAAAACCCCTTTTAAAACCTAAGTTCGGGTGGTCTTGCCGACCATCCTTACGGCCGTAAGGATGGTCGGCAAGAACCTCGGGATGGTTCTTGCCGGCCATCCTTACGGCCGTAAGGATGGTCGGCAAGACCCAATTTTTGCACCGGTTCTTTCTCCACACTTCGTACGCGTCAACCCTCGATGAAACCTTGAAAAATATGGCCGGAAACAACATTTAAACACTCAAAACATCAACATGAATGCATCTAGAGCAAGAATTCTTCAAAAACCTCATGACAAACAAGTTAACAAAAAGGCGAAAGAATCAAGAAAAACGAACGAAAAGCAAAACAACACAAGAACTACTACTAAAAACATAAGCAAAACAAGACAACACGAATAATAAAAAGAAATACGGGAATTGAAATGAACTTGGGTTGCCTCCCAAGGAGCGCTTCTTTAACGTCATTAGCTTGACTTGCATTACCTCAACATCTCATGGTGGGACAAATGGAGGGAAGTTACCTCCAACCTTTGGGACCGGATTGCCACTCGGAAAATAATGTTTCAAACGATAGCCATTGACTTTAAAAGTACCTTTTGTTGGATGGTGAACCTCAACGGCCCCGTGAGGAAACACTTGTGAGACTGAAAATGGCCCATACCATCTTGATTTCAGTTTTCCCGGAAAAAGTTTCAATCGAGAGTTGAAAAGTAGCACTTGGTCTCCGACTTGAAAATGTTTAGCTTGTTTAATGTGTCGGTCATGGTATTCCTTTGTCTTCTCTTTATACCGTATTGAACTCTCATATGCCACCGACCGCCATTCATCTAATTCATTTAACTGGAATTTTCTCTTGTGGCCTATTAGACGGGGATCAAAATTCAATTGCTTTATGGCCCAATAAGCTTTGTGCTCCAATTCGACGGGCAAGTGACAAGCCTTCCCATATACCAACCTATACGGAGTTGATCCAATAGGGGTCTTAAATGCTGTTCTGTATGCCCGGAGTGCATCATCAAGTTGATCTCGCCCAATCCTTCCCGTGATGACTCACCGTTTTCTCCAAGATTCTTTTCAATTCCCTATTAGATACCTCGACTTGACCACTCGTTTGGGGGTGGTAAGAAGTTGAGATTCTATGTGATACTCCATATCGTTTTAAAACTTTTTCAAATTGTGAATTGCAAAAATGAGTGCCCCGGTCACTGATGATCGCCCTTGGAGTGCCGAATCTAGCGAACAATTTTTTTAAGAATTTTACTACCACTCTTGCATCACAGAGTTGGGAATGCTTGCGCTTCTACCCACTTGGAGACGTAATCTACGGCCACGAGAATAAACTTATTGCCATGAGAACTAGGAAACGGTCCCATGAAGTCGATCCCCCAAACATCAAAAATTTCACAAGCTTGATTCCAAGTTTGCGGCATCTCGTCCCTTTTTGATATGTTACCTACGCGTTGACACCTATCACAGTGCTGCACAAGCATCTGAGCGTCATGGAATATCGTGGGCCAATAAAATCCGGCATCAAGTACCTTCCTCGCTGTCCTGTTTCCACTGTAGTGCCCCCCTGCAGGCCCCGAGTGGCAATGCAACAGGATGTCATGTCCTTCTCTTGTTGAGACACATCTCCTGACAATTTGATCAGAACAAGTCTTGAACAGGTATGGATCCTCCCAAGTATAATGCTTCAGGTCAGCAAAGAACTTCTTTCTTTGTTGATAGGTGAGCCACTTTGGGAAAACCCCTGCTGCCAAGTAATTTGCGATATCAGCAAACCATGGTGTCTCATCCTCTTCCACTACTTGAATGCTGCATAACTGCTCCACAGGGAATGTGTCATTTATCCCCTATCTCTTCAACTCCTCATCATGAGGCCCTTCAAGGCGTGATAAATGATCAGCGGCCAAGTTTTCTGCCCCCTTTTTATCCCTTATCTCTAGATCAAACTCTTGTAGTAGAAGCACCCAACAGATCAATCGAGGCTTGGCATCTGATTTATTCAGTAGGTATTTGAGTGCAGAGTGATCAGTATAAACAATTATCTTAGACAGCACCAAATATGATCGAAATTTATCAAAAGCAAAGACCACCGCTAGCAATTCTTTCTCCGTGGTAGTGTAGTTCTCCTGTGCGTCATTCAAAGTCTTGCTTGTGTAATAAATAGGATGAAAGTGTTTATCCCGTCTTTGTCCTAATATTGCACCCACTGCATAGTCACTTGCATCACACATCACCTCGAAAGGTAAATTCCAGTCCGGAGAAGCCACTATTGGTGCTTCAACTAGTTTCTTTTTCAAGCAGAGGAAGGCATTCATGCAATCCTCATTAAACTCAAAACGAGCATCTTTCTCCAAGAGCTTTGTCAGTGGTCGGGCGATTGCAGAAAAATCTTTGATGAATCTTCTATAAAACCCTGCATGTCCCAGAAAACTTCTGATTGCCTTCACTGAACTTGGAGGGGGTACTTTTTCGATGGTGGAGACTTTCGCTCTGTCTACTTCAATTCCCCTCTTTGAAATCTTATGCCCGAGTACTATGCCCTCCTTGACCATAAAGTGGCATTTCTCCCAACTGAGGACTAAATTAGTCTCCTCACACCTTTTTAGGACCCGTTCAAGATTTTTAAGGCATAACTCGAATGAATCCCCGAAGACCGAAAAATCATCCATAAACACCTCCATGATATCTTCTACCATATCTTCAAATATTGCTAACATACATCTTTGGAATGTAGCCGGTGCATTACAAAGTCCAAAAGGCATACGACGATACGCAAATGTCCCGTAAGGGCATGTGAAAGTAGTCTTCTCCTGATCTTCTGGTGCAATAGGGATCTGAAAGTATCCAGAAAGACCGTCCAAGAAACAGTAGTAAGAATGTCCCGCGAGTCTGTCAAGCATCTGATCAATGAAAGGTAAAGGGAAATGATCCTTTCTTGTAGCATCATTGAGTTTCCTATAATCGATACAGACTCTCCAACCTGTGACTGTTCTTGTGGGAACAAGCTCATTTTTTTCATTAGTGATGACTGTCATTCCTCCTTTCTTTGGCACCACTTGCACTGGGCTCACCCAGGCACTATCAGAGATAGGGTATATAATGCCCGCATCAAGCAACTTTATGACTTCATTCTTCACAACCTCCTTCATGTTGGGGTTGAGTCTTCGTTGGGGGATTGCTGAGGGTTTGTGATTATCCTCCATAAGTATTTTGTGCGTACAAAAAGATGGGCTGATTCCTCGAATGTCAGAAATCTTCCACGCAATTGCCTTTTTGTGCCTTCTCAGCATGTTCAAGAGTTGGTCCTTCTGGTTCCCTTGTTAAATCTGAAGCAATGACAACAGGGAGTGTAGATTTTTCCCCCAGGAAAGCGTATTCTAGATGATCAGGGAGGGGTTTCAATTCTAGCTCTGGAGGTTCTTCAATTGATGACTTTATCCTTCCATAATTTCTAAGGTCACGTTCCTCAATCTCCTCCATTTCTTCTGAGTCACCATCACTCTTCAAGCTGCATTCCTTCGCTTGAAATTCTGTCTCACTTGTATTCACATCATCCCCCTGGATGTAGTTCACCTCTTCTACTTTTTCAAGGGTTGACTGAATTACCTCCTCTTGATCAAAACAGGTTAACTCGGGAGGACTCTTCAGACAAGTGTCTAGTTCCTCATGAGTATAGTTGGCCCGACTATTGGATGAGAGAATTTCTATTGCCAACTTTCCCCAATTTGATTCCAAATATTTACTGAAGATTGACTGAGCTCCTTGATTCTGTACAGATTGCATACGTATATCCTGCCACAAATCTTCCTTCCGAAGATTATTGCTGAAATCCATGCTGTCACTCTGAAAAGGAGACACAAAGTTAGCTAACAACAAAAAGCGCAAAGGAGCTACAATAAAATAAAAGGCTAGAATAATTACAAAAGCTCAACAACCAAAAATAAGAAAACACAAAGACAAAACAAAACACACAACAAAAAGAAAGAAAAACAAAAGAAAAAGAAAAGGCTAAATCAACAAGCTTGAAGCTTTCCAAATATCCCTCGGTGAATTCCCCGGCAACGGCGCCAAAAACTTGGTCGACACGGAATGTGTCAACACCCGCAAGCGCACGGGTCGTCAAGTAATAAACCACTCGTGCAAGCACGAGTGGGTCGTATTCCCAAGGGGCCCGAGGAGCTACCTTACTCACTTTTCACTTGTTGTTTAGCTCACCGATTCCATTTTTTAAGAGAATAGCTAAGAAAGAAAACGAATAGCAACAAGAGAAATTTGCTTAATAAATACAATTGAATCAAAACTCGGGAGATGCTCAGGGATGGAAAACGGTCACGGATGAGGATCCCCGAGGGGGCTAATCAAGTGAGTAGGATAAATGAGGAATTAAGTATGTGGCTAGTTGGACCGAGAAAACCTAAGCTTAGGCCAACCCGATGGTCACGGAAATTGACCCCTAACCCGGTACAAGTGTTGAATAAGGAATTTCTTCCACTCAACCTCTCACACGGTTGCAAGGAGAATGATGGTTTTCTCAAGTTAGGGTGGAAACACTAGTTAGTTTTCAACCCTAGAAATGGAGGGGTACAAATACCCGATGGTCACGACGTATTTATACATTAATCCCTTCCAAGTTTGGTAGAGTCTAGCACTAAGGCAATGATCATGCTACAAAGTGCTACCAAGCATTTGATACAATAATTAAGCATATGTACCAAAACAATCAAGAATACCAAACAAGGATCACAACAAGCCAATCATACAATAAATAACTCAAATAATCCAAAACATCACAAGTTTTGCCCCCAAGGTTCACCTACATCCGGTGACCTTGGGGTTTAGTTGTTCATGTTCAACAAATCCACCACACAAACCATGCAAATAACCAAAGTAAACATGAGGAACACTCCCTCAAACGGTGAAGGTCGAATGCCGCTTGGATCCCCGGAGAAAACCTTCCGAAGACGCCACTCGAAGGGGTGGCTTCCCGTTGTCTTCAACCTCCAAACAATGAAGCTTTTGAAGTGGATCCTCCAAGATCTTGCTCTCCTCTCCTTAGAAAACCCGAATTTCCTCTCCTTTTGCCCTCCAAAATGGTGTAGAAATGATGCTCAAACCCTAGCCTCCTTTTCCCCCAAAAGCTCTCTCCAAGAAGATGCAAAAGTTCCTTTCAAAATGCCCTAGATCGGCCTTTAAACCCCAAATCCCGATGGGTAAACGGGTCAGCATACTGCCGGTATGCTGACCCCTCGGGATTTCTACTTTTCTGCCAAGAAGTCCGCGATGAGCTACAGCAACTGCTACAGTGACTGCTACAGTACGTGCTACAGTGTCCCCGTCTCGAAAACGCTGTTTTGATGTCGAAATCGCTCCCCATCTCGTCGTCGAGTCCCAGGGCTTCTGGCTGGCCTGAAATACAAAAATAAAGCAATTTAGATCTAAAAGGGCATAGATTCAACAAAAAGATATGAAAATAATACACAACAAATACATGTAAAATACGTACTTTTAGACGTTTATCACTGCCTTGTGGAAAACTTCGTATTCGTCCCCGATTTCGCCCGTTTCTTCTCTTGAGGTCACACGGATGGACACACGCCCATGTGAAAGGTCATGTGGCATTTCTTGATGATGAGAAGACCTTGGAGAGCTTTTGACATCTTCGAACCAATCGGACAAGCGAGCATGACTGCCTTCGTGTCCTTCTACAAGAAATGTCTTGAAGTCTTTAGAAGTTGGCACATGCCCCCCTGTTGGAACCCGATTTGTGTCTTGAACTTCGTATTTGTACAAAAGAGCTCCCCTTGGCACCATTATGACCTAATCTTGCCTTTATTCACGTATCATATCTTCACAACCCTAATTGCATGAAAGAACACCAAAACACACGAAATTAGCGATAAAGCCTGATAAATGTGATGCTCATGCATGAAAAACATTTCCGAAAATATATACATGCAAGCACTTATCACATCCATGAATACCTCCATAAAATCCTCGATGAACTCATAAAAAATGGACATCATACAGCGCTGGAATGTGGCAGGAGCGTTGCATAAACCAAAAGGCATACGACGATATGCAAAGGTGCCATAGGGACAGGTGAAAGTAGTCTTCTCTTGATCTTCAGGTGCAATTGGGATCTGTAAGTATCCTGACATCCCGTCTAGAAAGCAGTAATACATGTATCCTGCAAGTCTCTCCAACATTTGATCAATAAATGGGAGAGGGAAGTGATCTTTTCTAGTAGCATCATTCAATTTCCGGTAATTGATGCATACCCGCCATCTAGTGACTGTGCGAGCAGAAATCAGTTCTTTCTTGTCATTCTGGATCACCGTCATACCTCCCTTTTTTGGCACTACTTGCACTGGACTCACCCACGGGCTATCCGAAATAGGGTAAATGATCCCAGCATATAAAAGTTTCTTGATCTCTGTCTTGACCACCTCCTGCATATTAGGATTCAATCGCCGTTGTGGTTGCACCCTCGGCTTAATTTCATCTTCCATAAGGATTCTATGTGTGCAGAAAGCTGGACTGATGCCCTTGATATCTGAAATTGACCAGGCTATAGCTTTCTTGTGTGTGGTAAGTACTTGTAATAATTCTCCCTTTTATTCATCATCAAGGGTCGCAGAAATTATTACTGGGTACTGTTCATCTCCTCCTAAGAAAGCATATTCTAAATGGTCAGGTAGTTTCTTTAGCTCGATCTTTGCACATTCGATTTCTGCCGTTGGAAAGCTTGGCTCCTTACCAGATTCAGAACCCACTATGTGCATTAATTGATCCTCACAATTCAGGCGGTCCACACTGTCCTGAGTAGGCTTTTTATCTGTACAATCTTCTCCCAACAATTTCCGCCCAGTATGTTTTTCCATTGATTCACTGCACCAGTTTACTGACATGACCTCCTCTATATAGTTCAGCTCCGTTTGGCTATTAGGCATTGCTTCTTCTGCGACAATTTGATTTCTTGACCATTCCTGAGATTTCTTGCTGAAGCACTGCACAGCTTCTTCCAGAGAGACATTTTGGTCATTTTCGTTTGATGGTCGAGAAAGTAGTTCTATTAGCTGTCTGCCAGCGTCAAGATCTCCT
The DNA here is from genome assembly GCA_902712375.1 of Dioscorea dumetorum. NCBI lineage: Eukaryota > Viridiplantae > Streptophyta > Magnoliopsida > Dioscoreales > Dioscoreaceae > Dioscorea > Dioscorea dumetorum. Next base: position 5,503,882 of record CACTHL010000549.1, on the reverse strand, counting down.
ACTTCTGTTTCAAAATGGGGATTGCCCTGTCTCCTTAATGCATTCAAAAGATCTTCCATCTTAAGGATGGTACTCCCCCCCTAAAAAAAAAAAAACGACTGAGGAACACTGCTCCTGCACACACAACAAAAGAAACAGATGAGATATGAATTTTCAAGCTCAAAGCGAAAAGAGAAGAGAAAAATAAACAGCTTAGGAAAAACAAAGAAAACCAAAGAACAAAAACAAAGAATACAAGAAGAATAAAATAAGAACAAAAGAAAAGGAATTAAAAGCAAAGTAAACGGTTAGAGTACTAAGACTGTCCGTATTCTTAGAAGTTGCCAGTCCCCGGCAACGGCGCCAAAAACTTGGTATGCCCCTTGCGTAACCGCAAGTGCACGGGTCGCACAAGTAGTATAATGTACCCTTTGGGTCGGGTAGTCGAATCCACAGGGACTGGTATAGCTTCTAATACTAACGTCCTACTCAATATCTAACCACATCGAGAATGAAGGAGTTGACTTTGGACTAACTTCGAGGAAGTTGAGGGAATGGAAAGTTCACCAAGGGAAGATTTAGGTTTGACTCGATGGAGGAGATGGGGCCCCGGAGTTGGGTTTCTGACGTTCACTAACTCAGTCTTTCTCAGAAATTATTAGGGATGTCTTCAGTTCTAAACCTAGTTATGCTATAAGAATGTGGTTTCTAGCGCTGCCGAGCCCTAAGTTGAACTGCCTCTGCTTGCAACAATCAATAAAGATTCACAAACCTAGATAGGAGAACCTAACTACCAAGCATCAAGCACTAAACAACAAACAAGATAGCCAATAACCTTGATTTATTGAAATGAACAAGACAATCATAAAAACTGCAAGTAAAGACAAGGAGTTCGAGCTACAACGTCAAACAACCACCCCCGGGGCTCCCTTAAGAGTTTAGCCCCTCATGATAACAACCAACAAACACAATGCCAAAGAAATTACAAAACAAGGAATTGAAAACTCCCTAATTTCTTGCATCCTTGAGGTTGTCGAAGGATCTACGATGTCGTGTAATCTCCCTCCGATCGGCCTACCATATGCTTGGCATTCCCTTGATGAAGTTGATTATGAACCCCCAAAGCTCTCCCTTTCTTTCTCCCAAAGTTCGCCCACCAAAAGTCCCCCAAAAACCTAAGTTTTTATGAATTCTCTTTTTGTGAATTCTCCCTCTTTTATTTAAATTTTGTGATGTGATGAGCCCTATTATCCTTGCAGGGATTCTAGGGCATGATATGCACCCCCATCATCCTCCTTGAGGCCGGCTTCACCACATAGTACCGGCCACATCCCGAGTTCAAGTTATGAGCTAGGAAAGTTTCTTTATCCCTTCCCATGAATTTCTTGTTTATCTTTTCACCATGGGCTGCTGATTTATGTGCATTGAGGACAATGCACGACTTTAGGTGTGGGGATGGGGTATTTCATACATTTGCATGCAAAATTTACCTATGATAGCTATGATCATCTTGTTGAGAATCTCCTAGCATGAAAGAATGATAGATATGAGTTGTGATTTATTTTTTTTTTGTACTTAATTGGAAGTCCTGTTGTATCTCTAGTGTAACCCACACATTTTGTCACTAGACTTCCTTCTCGCACACTCTGACCAACCCATCTTGTTGATACCAGTCTTAGTTTGTTAAGGGTTACTTTCAATGGGCCTTTAAGAACTTTTGATTCTTATGACACTAGTCTTAGTAACATCTTGACATGTAGACTAGACCAGGAGACATGATATAGGCTGTAAATAGAAATAAGTCAAAAGACAGTATTCCACTGCTTTCATTGGCTAAGTAGCTCAGGGTACAGGCTCCTAACCAGAGTGCACCCTAAGCCAACAGCTAAAGAAGCATGAATGCGTTTATGTAGATATGTAATAAATCGAGTAGATGGGTGTTCTGGTGCCTAAACAGCATGTGCACCCAGTCGAAAGATAATGTACAGTCTACGTTAGTCTAAAAAAAAAAAGAAAAAAAAAAAAAGAAAAGAAAAGAAAAGAAAATCCTATTGATCTCCAGGATTGTCTACAATAATTAAAATGAGGCTAGAGTTGAATATAGGAATCAAAAGGATCTTAGTTGACCATTGAGGGTGTTCTTAGCAGTTCTAAGACCGGTAATCATTGTGTGTGGGGTGAATGGAACCCTAGACTGATCTAGGGTAAAGAGTTCGAGATAGGAGGTTCACACACTCACGGGAACACTATAGATGGGACAGGACTATCTTTATTTGGTTTCTTTTAATACAACTCATTGTCTTGAATTCTTTTCGCTCTATGCTTATGAGATTCTCCACACTCTGAGCTTGAGGTTTTACATTTAGCCACTTATCATCTTTCCCTTGTTTTTTATGTTTTTGTTTGCTTGAGGACAAGCAAACGCTTAGGTGTACTGATGTTATGATAAGTGTCTAAATGTAGGTATTTATACGTTTTATTCTTGCACTATTTTGCATGTATTTTGATGAGTTGATGCCCGTTTCGCGTTTAAATTGGTTTTATTTGTGTTACAGGCCTTGAAGAAGCCAAAACGAGCTCAAGAACGTATTTGGGAAGAAATAAGTATCAAATACGAAGTTTTTGGGATTTCATCACTGTAGCAGTACTGTAAACGGATTACTGTAGCAAGATACTGTAGCACGAAACGGGGTTTTTCTGGAAAAAGGCTGGGAGCCTTGCGGGCAAGCATGCGCCCGCAAGGCCGCCCATATGGATGCCCGACAAAGGGTTTTAAAACCCAAAATTAGGGCATTTCAGGGGGATCATTCAACATCTTCTTCTTCTCCTCTTCTTGGGCCGCCGCCCCACCTTCGCTGGCGGCGTTTTCCGGCGATCCACCGCGCCGTTCTTCACCAAGAGGGAGGCAAACTTTGGAGGAGGAAATAGGGGGAAGATCTAGAGCTTCAAAGCATCGTTTGAGAAGAAATCTCGGCGACTCCGGCGATCTTCATCCATCCAAGGCGATCCAAAGCTTGAGGGAGTTTTTATAGCTTCTCTTTATGTTTATTTGTTCCTTGGATTTGTATGAGTGTTCCTCTTTCATGAGGAACTAACTTGTATGTGATTTGGGCATGATGAACCCTAGGGTAGATTTGTTGTAATTATGGGTGATAATCCTTTGTGATTTAGTGTTGTATGTTGAATTTCTTGTATAAGAATTTCTATGGTTCGTGATTCTCTCTATGTGTGCTTTACTGTCTTGGACCGCATGAGAACTCTGTTGTTCAATTTCTAGGTTGTACTTGGAGCGTGACCATCGCCCTTGTACTAGACTCACATAGACTGAAAGGGATTCATGTACCAATACGCCGAGGGATTCGGGTATTAGGTACCCCTCTGAATGTTAGGCTTAGACCCAGAAGAGTGTCTATTCCTGATAAGGGATTCCCTGAGTGCATTGCAATCGTAGGAGGAATTGACCGGAAGGGATTCCAGTCAATACTCGTATAGGATTAGGGCTAATCACCGAGGGATTCGGGATTAGCTTAATTTAGGAATCTCTCAGTCCAAACCACCATCACAACACATCACCCTTAATTCGAGCCTTAATGACAACCCTAGGGGGATTCTCTGTCCAAATCACGCCTTCTCCTGTTCGTCCGTCCCTTGTATGCTTATTTGGCGTGTAGTGGTAGCTTTATTCTTTTATTTATAGATTTCAGTAGATGTACTATTCTCTTGTTTTGTTATTCTAGGAAATAGATGAAGGGGAAGTAATAGTAGCTCCTTGGACCCGTGGAATACGACCCCTGTGTCACACACAGGGTATTACTTGACGACCCCGTGCACTTGCGGGACGCTCATCAGATACCCACGACTCATTGTTTTTGTTTAGAAATACTTGTAATCTACATCCAACATTACGAATCCTAGGGGGAGCATTGTCCGGATACCTCACTTTTATTGATTGAGAACTCTTTTCCTTTTTATTTCCTGCGCACTTGTAGTGACACTCTTAGTTTTGGTCACTGGATCATCACACACTACACTCATTAGGCTAGATAACAAAAGAGGGCAATTACTAGTACTTCTGTTCCCTGTGGTTCGACAACCCGACCCTTTGGGTCCACTTTTATTACTTGACGACTCCTGCACTTGCGGTAACGCAAGGGGTTGACACACATCACCCTGTTGTGTTGTTGCGGAGACGCATCACTACCATAAGGTTGCCATTCCCTTGATGAAGAGGAGGATGAACCCCAAAAGCTCTCTCCTTCTTTCTCCCTTAGTTCGCCCACCAAAAGTCCCCCTTAGAAACTAAGTTTCTATGGTTTTAATGTCTTCTCGATGTGAGCACGGGCGTGTTGAAGCCGTGCTTCAAGCCGTGCAGATTACGGCCAAATAAAACTCCAGAAAACTCACATTCCTGTAATCTGCACGGGGAACAACACGGGCGTGCTTAGGCCGTGCTGAGGTTTGCACGAGCGTGCTCAGCGAACTCAGGCTGTGCTTACTTTGGCTGAATTCTCCTGTAATCTGGACGGGGTACAGCACGGGCGTGCTCAAGCCGTGTTGAGCTTGATGAGATTTCTTCTAAGTCCTTTAGCTTCTAAAATTATTCCAAAACACCTCTTCTTGCTTCAGGACTTTGTGATAAGTGCTTAAATGTGTATATTTATTTATAGTATTTTTGTATTAAATTACATGCTTTTGTTAAGCCGACGCCCGCTTTTGTGGTTAAATTAGTTTTATTTGTGTTACAGGCCTTGAAGAAGCCAAAACAAGCTCAAGAACGTATTCTTGAAGAAATCGACACCAAATACGGTGTTTTTGGAGTTTTATTACTGTAGCCGTACCGTAGCAAGGTTACTGTAGCACCGCAGAAAAAGATTTTTAGAGAATTCCTGGGAGCCTTGCGGGCAAGCATGCGCCCGCAAGGCTGCCCGCATAACCCCCCGATTTTCATATTTTAAAAGGCGTTAGGGCTAAGAAAAGGGGAGCTTTTTGGTGAGGCTTGGGAGAGAGGTTTCTTGAGCTTGAAGGAGGCTTGAATCTGAAGAAGAAGGGACCTTTTCTCATCAATTGGAGAGTGGAGATCAAGAGGAGAGTGGAATTTTGGCAAGATTCATCTTCTATATCACCTTTCAAGGTTTGGAGAAGAAGAAGGAAGCCGCCCTCATTGCGGCGTAGGTGGAGGCTCGTGGCGACGATCCGGCGCACCTTTTCATCACCAACAATTGAGGGAGTGTTTGTTATTGCTAGACTAGTTTTTTTCATGATGTGTTTTATGCTATTTGCTTGTATGAACAACTAAGTCCCAAGGTCACCGGACGCCGGTGAACCTTGGGACGAACGAGCTTGTATGGATGCTTTGATTTATATTTAATGCAATTTGTTAGTTTGTGGTTCATGCTATGTGTGCTTGATTGCCTTGAATTACATGAGAACTCTGTAGTTCGATTTCTAGGTTGTACTTCGAGCGTGGGATACGCCCTTGTATTAGACTCACATAGTTTGAAAAAGATACATGTACCTATATGCCGAGGGATTCGGGTATGTGGTACCCTTCCAATCATTAGGTTCGAACCTAAATACTGAGTTTGACCCTAATCAGAGATTTCCCTAGTCGTAGTGCAATCATAGGAGGAATTGGTCAGAAGATAATCTGTCCAATACCTGTATGGGATTAGGGGTTAATCACCGAGGGATTCGGGGTTAACCTATTTTAGGAGTCTCTTGGCCCAAACCGCAATTGCAATTTTAACCTTAGCATCTGTCTAGCTTCAGTAGTCCTAGGGGGATCCGCGTCCGTGACCGTTTTCTCCCCTTTGTGATTCTCCATCTATTTCGGCTATAGTTCGTCATTCAGTTAGATTTTCTAGAAGTCAGTATGTAGAACTTAGCACCCAACTTCGAGACATTTGGTTAGACAATAGGTGAAGAGGAAGTAAGGGTAGATCCTTGGCCTAGAGGAATACGACCCCTGTGGCACACACAGGGTATTACTTGACGACCCCGTGCACTTGCGGGAGGTTCATCACTTTGATATCTACATGACAAACGAAGAATACCTAAAATAGCACCGTACTTGGAGAATTAAAGCCAAAATATTCAATAATGATGAGGGTAAAGCATGCAATATATATATATGAAATGCACTCATCAACTCCTGATAAGGGATTCCCTGAGCGCACTGCAATCGTAGGAGGAATTAACCTGAAGGGATTTCGGCCAATACTTGTATTTGATTAGGGCTAATCACCGAGGGATTCGGGATTAGCTTAATTTAGGAATCTCTGTGTCCAAACCACCATCACAACACTTCATCCTTAATTCGGGTCTTAATGACAACCCTGGGGGGGATTCTTTGTCCAAATCACGCCTTCTCCTGTTCGTCAGGCCCTTATATGCTTATTTGGCGCGTAGTTGATGCGTCTCCGTAACAACATAACAGGGTGATGTGTGTCAACCCCTTGCGTTACCGCAAGTGCACGGGTCGTCAAGTAATAAAAGTGGACCCAAAGGGTCGGGTTGTCGAACCACAGGGAACAGAAGTACTAGTAATAGCCCCTCTTTTGTTATCTAGCCTAATGAGTGTAGTATGTGATGATCTAATGGCCAACACTAAGAGTGTCACCACAAGTGCGCAGGAAATAAAAGGAAAAGAGTTCTCAATCAATAAAAGTGAGGTATCCGGACAATGCTCCCCCCAGGATTCGGGTGTTGGATGTAGATTACAAGTGTTTCTAAACGAAGACAATGAGTCATGGGTATCCAAAGGTATAACGGCCCCTGCCTCCAGGTCACCGATAACTAGTCCCCTACGAGGTCCCGGTGGAGAATTCTCTCGACGCCTCACACCACATATGACTGCTTAAAACTCTAGGGATCCCAAAGATATAACCAATTCCTAAAAGTAGATCTAACCCTGCCTCCAGGTGGATGATCCCTAACCCCCTACGAGGTCCCGGCGGAGAATTCTCTCGGCGCCTCACACTACATATGGTTGCTTGACACTTAGGGAATATGTAGATAGGAAATATCTGTCGGAAGGGAAAGGGGACACTCCGCTATCTCACGGCTCACCCTCTCAACCCTCTTTACTCTTGGTAATTCTAAACCTAGCGGTGATCTCTCTCTTCACTAGATTGAATAAAACATGTAAGGCAATTGATAATGAAATCAAAAGCACAAACAAGCATTAAGAACTCAAGAGTAAAACTCAAACTGATAAATTCGAATAGAAACACAATGTAAATCTAATGAAAATAAGAATCCTAGGGTTTACATGTCCGAATACCCTCTAGGGGTTTAGCTCTCCATGGAGCGAGTTACAAAACAAATAATAAATTCAGAATAAAGTTCCAAAGACATAAAGAATAACCCCCTTAAATCCGTGATGATGGTCTTGATGGGTAGTTTCCACGTCTGGATTGAATCCACTCCGAAGCTAGGTCGCCGATGGCTTCCTTGATGCTATGACGGAGGAGGAATCGATCCAAGTTGGTGAGGAAAGCTTCCCAAAGCCGCCAAGAACTCCTTCCAAGCCCTAGCCGCCTTGTCTCTCGAAAGTGGCCCAAAAGATCCCTAAAAATTATCACAAGGCGGCTTTTATAATTTGAATTCGGGGCTTTACGCGGGCATCCACACGGCTAGCCACACGCCCGTGTGGAAATTCCACACGGGCGTGTGAAGTACTCTGTACAGTGATTTTTCCCCCCCGAAGTCTTCCTTGGAGTCCACACGGTCGGACACACGCTCGTGTGGTAGGGTGTGTGGCTTTCTATGCTTTGAAATCCTCAAGAACCTTCTTCTGCTTTGTACGGAAGATGGGACATGGGCGTACTACTACCTTTGTGCCTTTTCGGTTTGTGTAATGACTTGTACTCCTCCGAAAGTTGGCAACACCCCCATGTATATGAACACAGCTTCTGATTGTGGTCTTGAAACGTGTCATCACACCCTATCTTTGCTTCTTCCTGTATGTCATGTCTCCAAAGCCCTGTTTGCACAAAAGAACACAAAACACACCTTGTTAATGCTAAAACCTGATAAAAGTGATGCTCAATGCATATAAACTGATATTATAAAATATATATAATCAAGCACTTATCAGTAGTGGTAGCTTTATTCTCTTATTCGTAGATTTTAGTAGATGTACTATTCTCTCGTATTGTTAGGCTAGGAAATATATGAAGGGGAAGTAATAGTAGCTCCTTGGCCCCGTGGAATACGACCCCTCTGTCACACACAGGGTATTACTTGACGATCCCGTGCACTTGCAGGACGCTCATCAAGTTTTTGGCGCCGTTGCCCGGGGTCACAAAGGATACTAGGAAAACCTGTAGTCTATTGCTTTAGCCATTTTTCTTATTTTTGTACATTCTACTTCATTTTCTTGTTTTCTTCTTATCTATTTATTTGACTTTGTTATTTTGTTTTCCTTTTGTGCGAGGCATAATTTTCAAAACAAATGCAAGGAGCTTGTAGTTCGCGCCCACCTCAACAGCCGTGGCACCAACATCCTCTAAGTCCTCAGCCTCGACAGCAGCATTTTACTACAGAGGATGTATTGGCAAGATTCATGGTGTATACGGAAAGACGATTTGAAGCCGTTTATGCCTAAATCGCAAGCCTTAATGCCACAGTTGTGAATATACAAGCATCTCTCAACAAGCTAGAGAACTAGGTTAGGAGCTTCTCAAGAATACCAGTAATCATGAGCCAAGAAGAGAAGTCCATCTTGGAGATAATTGTGAAAAGGGAGAGTGCAATCCTTAAAAAGAGGTGGAAAATGATTGTGGTGTATTGAATGACCAAAAGGTAGAAGAAGTAACACCAGCATCACCTGAGCGAGCTCTTTGCATGAAAAGTATTCCTCATGCCGAAAATGTGTTTAAGGAGTTTATGGAATCTAAAAACCAACCTGTACTCAGCCTAGGCAATTCCCAGCCAAATATTTTCCCCTGGAGGCCCAAACGACTTTGGTGGGAATTTTATGAATTTCCTGTGGGGGTTGAGCGAGAATACGTGTGCAAGAAGTTAAAGCCATTTAATGATCCACACACATCATGCTTAAACAGTTCTTAACCAAAGTTGTTTCCATGGAGGCCTAAATATTTTTCTGGGTCTCATGTTAAAAGATTGGTCCGGGCTAAGGAAGAAGAGGGGAGGAAGCTCAAGCCATTTAAAAATCCTTCCAAATTGACATCGCACAATGCCCGACCGAAGCTCTTCCCGTGGAGGCCAAAAGGTAATTTATGCATGACCTCCATCCTAACATCATCTCGGCATGTATGTTTTGTATTTTTGGGTAGCTCTTATGCCACTTCTGGCCGAGATGAACACACCGTCTTCAAACCTCCATGAGGTAGGAAAAAGGTTCTTCGAGCTAATAACGTTAAACAAGCACTTCTTGGGAGGCAACCCAAGTTTTAAATTCTTCGTGTTTCAATTTTTCGTACTCGTGTCGTTTGTTGTGTGTTGTTTGTTGTGTTTGTCGTTTTTGTTTTCGTATTTGTGTTGTCTTTATGAGCCCATGCGTGTCGTAAATTCTTATTGTTCGTACTTTATTCGGTGTAGTTCAAGTGTATTACATTGTATATTTCGGCGAGTTGATGTTGTAAATACGTTTTTTTTTCTTGAAGTTGCAGGGGAGACCATGACGAAATTTTGAATTTTCAGGACCTTACGGGCGTCTAAACGCCCACAAATGGCATGGTCTAACACTTGGGGAGCCTCGTAGGTGCCTTCGCGCCCGCGAGGAAGGGCACGAGAGCCCCAGCCTCGCAGGCTGGGAGCCTTGCGGGCGCCCATGCGCCCGCAAGGCCGCCGGCGAGGCTGCCAGCCTCGCGGGCCGCAAGGGGCAGAGCCCCTTGTGGGTAGCCTTACGCCCGCAAGGCTGCCCAGGCGGCTTGCGGGAGCCCATGCCCCCGTAAGCCCGCCAGCAAGGCTGCCTGACTTGCGGGCTGGGAGGCTCGAGGGCGCCCATGCACCCGCAAGCCTGGGCAGCCACTTAAGTGGCTGCCCTCTCTTCTCTCCCCTCTTGTTCCCTTTCTTCTACTCTTTCTCCCTCTTGATTTCTCCTCTATTCTTCTTTGTTTTTCCGCCATTTTTCTTCGTTTTTCCTCCTTTAAACCCCTCTCCTACCTCTAGCAACTTCAATTTTATAAATTATTCGAACTTTCACCGTCTTTTTCGCCGGATTTCATGGACTTGGACTTTGAAGCCCTAACTTAAGGTTTGCTCCAATCTTCATTTTTCTTCTTGATTTTTCATGCTTAAGTGATGCAAACATCATGGTTGAATGAATGGATGTGTGTTATGTGAATTCTATGAGCTTTGAGCTATGTTTGTAAAATTTCCAAAGCTCCATGTACAAGGGAAACTCTTGCAAAATGTCTTTTTTGGGCATCTAAATTTCTTTGTTTTTATGAGATAATGAGAGCCCCAAAGCCCTTGTTTTCATTTTGTTCGGATTAATCTTGTGTTTTGTGCTTGTAGACATGCCGAACAAGAGCCTTAGTGGCCACCACATCCATGATACCGACAAGGCGTACAGACGAATAGCTTCTTGATTGTCTTCAAGAGCTTGCATGGACTTTTGTTTTCGTATTTTTTGTTTTGTTTGTTTATTTTTTTTATATACTCCCTCTTTTATTAAAATTTTGAGATGTGATGAGCCCTACTATCCTTGCAGGGATTCTAGGGAATGAGATGCACCCCCATCATCCTCCTCGAGGCCGGCTTCATCACATAGTACCGGCTACACCCCAAGTTCAAGTTATGAAGCGCAAGTTATTATAAATGAGCTGGGGAAGTTTCTTTATCCCTTCCCATGCATTTCTTGTTTATCTTTTCACCATGGGCTGCTGATTTATATGCATTGAGGACAATGCACGACTCTAGGTGTGGGGATGGGATATTTCATACATTTGCATACAAAAAATTTACCTATGATAGCTATGATCATCTTGTTGAGAATCTCCTAGCATGAAAGAATGATAGATATGAGTTGTGATTTATTTTTGCATTTAATTGAAAGTTTTGTTTTATCTTTAGTGCAGCCCACACATTTTGTTACTAGACTTCCTTCTCGTACACTCTGACCAACCCACCATGTTGATACCGGTCTTAGTTTGTTAAGGGCTACTTTCAATGGGCCTTTAAGAACGTTTGATTCTTATGAGACTAGTCTTAGTAACATCTTGACATGTAGACTAGACCAAGAGGCATGATATAGGCTGTAAATAGAAATAAGTCAAAAGACAGTATTCCGCTGCTCTCATTGGCTAAGTAGCTCAGGGTACAAGCTCCTAACCAGAGTGCACCTTAAGCCAACGGCTAATGAAGCATGAATGCGTTTATGTAGATATGTAATAAATCGAGTAGATGGGTGTTCTGGTGCCTAAACAGCATGTGCACCCAGTCGAAAGATAATGTACAGTCTACGTTAGTCTCTTAAAAAATAAATAAATAAAAAACCTATTGATCTCCCGGATTGTCTACAACAATTAAAATGAGGCTAGAGTTGAATATTGGAATCAAAAGGATCTTAGTTGACCATTGAGGGTGTTCTTAGCATTTCTAAGACCGGTAATCATTGTGTGAGGGGTGAATGGACCCCTAGACCGATCTAGGGTAAAGAGGGCGAGATAGGAGGTTCACACACTCACGGGAGCACTCTAGATGGAACAGGACTATCTCTTTGTGGTTTCTTTTGATACAACTCATTGTCTTGAATTCTTTTCACTCTGTGCTTGTGAGATTCTCCACACTCTGAGCTTGACGTATTACATTTAGCCACTTATCATTTTTCCCTTGTTCTTTATGTTTTTGTTTGCTTGGGGACAAGCAAATGCTTAGGTGTGGGGATGTTATGATAAGTGTCTAAATGTAGGTATTTATACGCCTTATTCTTGTACTATTTTGCATGTATTTTAATGAGTTGATGCCCGTTTCGTATTTAAATTGGTTTTATTTGTGTTACAGGCCTTGAAGAAGACAAAGTGAGCTCAAGAACGTATTTGGAAAGAAATCTGTATCAAATATGATGTTTTCGACCTTTTCATTACTGTAGCAGTACTGTAGAAGGGCAAGATTTACTGTAGCCATACTGTAGCATGACACTGTAGCACCGAAACGGGATTTTTCTGGAAAAGGCTAGGAGCCTTGTGGGCGAGCATGCGCCCGCAAGGCAGCCTGTATGGATGCCCAAAAACTGGCTTTTAATGGTAAAGTTAGGGCATTTTAAAGGGGGCTTCTACATCATCTTCTTCTCTTCTTCTTGGGCCGCCGCCACACCCTCGCCGGTGGCGTTTTCCGGCGATCCACAACGCCATTCTTCACCAAGAGGGAGGCTAACATCGGAGGAGGAGATAGGGGGAAGATCCAACGCTTCAAGGCATCGTTTGAGGTGCGATCTCGGCGACATCGACGGTCTTCTTCCATCCAAGGCAATCCAAAGCTAGAGGGAGTGTTCTTTGCTTTTCTTTATGCTTGTTTGTTCATTGGATTTGTATGAGTGTTCCTCTTTCATGAGGAACTAACTTGTATGTGATTTGGGCATGATGAACCCTAGGATAGCTTTGTTGTAATTTAGGATGATAATCATTTGTGATTTAGTGTTGGATGTTGAATTTTTTTTATAAGAATTTCTATGGTTTGTGATTCTCGCTATGTGTGCTTTACTGTCTTAGACCGCATGAGAGCTCTGCTGTTCAATTTCTAGGTTGTACTTGGAGCGTGACCATCACCCTTGTACTAGACTCACATAGATTGAAAGGGATTCATATACCAATACGCCGATTGTTTCGGGTATTAGGTACCCCTCCAAACGTTAGGCTTAGACCCAGAAAAGTGTCTACTCCTGATAAGGGATTCCCTGAGCGCACTGCAATCGTAGGAGGAATTAACCGGAAGGGATTCCGGCCAATACTTGTATGGGATTAGGGCTAATCACCGAGGGATTCGGGATTAGCTTAATTTAGGAATCTCTGTGTCTAAACCACCATCATAACACTTCATCCTTAATTCGGGTCTTAATGACAACCCTGGGGGGATTCTTTGTCCAAATCACGCCTTCTCCTGTTCGTCTGGCCCTTGTATGCTTATTTGGTGCGTAGTGGTAGCTTTATTCTCTTATTCGTAGATTTTGGTAGATGTACTATTCTCTCGTATTGTTAGGCTAGGAAATAGATAAAGTAGAAGTAATAGTAGCTCTTTGGCCCCGTGGAATACGACCCCTGTGTCACTCACAGGGTATTACTTGACGACCCTGTGCACTTGCCGGACGCTCATCAGCAGGTTCCGAAATGGTGAACAGCTTGTACCAAGATCCCACATAGAGTAAGTGGTGGACATCATCGGCCAACCCCGATACATGCAGCATATGCTAATCAATGGTCCGGAAATTCACAAATAGCTGATGTAGGAACCGTTGATATCGCTATTGGTAGATCGCCGATGCAAAGGGAGGAGATGACGGTGCCTGCTTAACAGTAAAGGGTGGTCGGGATCGTTTGGAGGAGGCTAAGCGCTCCTTTGCCATGATGAGAGCTAAGATGGGAGGGACTGCGACTCTGGTGGAATTAGGGCTCGCACAAAAGGAAGTGGATTTATTGAAACGCAAACCCTAAAAAGATGAACACGGCTGTGCTTCGAGCGAAACACGGCCGTGCTAGTAACCCGAAGAGGAAACTCCAGAGTTTTTCAAAATGCACGGGGTTGATCACGGGCGTGCTCCCCCTGTGCTAGAGTCAAAAGTGACAAAAACACTAAGAAAAATAATGAAAGAAAAGACCTAAAGAAAATACCGAACTAAACATTTTGGGTTGCCTCCCAATAGAGCTTGTTTAATGTCCCGAGCCTGACACACCTGTAGATATCTCATGGGGGTTGAGTGAGGTACCAACTATAAGAACTATCTTCAATTGACAAATCCGCTGGGTAGATATAATGCTTCAGATGATGACCATTAACTTTGAACGTCCCGTTGTTCTGGTGGGAGATTTCGACAGCACCATATGGGTAAACTTGAGTAACTTGGTATGGACCCAACGAACGCGATTTAAGCTTTCCTGGGAATAATTTCAATTGGGAGTTGAATAACAAAACTTGATCTCCAACATCAAATTGTTTCTCACGCCTTAATCGCTTATCATGCAGACTGTTGACCCACTCTTTATATATGATAGAGTTTTCATACGCAGTCTGTCGGAACTCATCCAACTCATTCAGCTGAAATTTTCTTTTTTCCCCGACCTTTGTTACGTCGAAGTTTAGTCTCTTAATAGCCCAATAAGCTTGATGCTCTAATTCAATCGGTATATATCATGGCTTACCATAAACCAGGCAATAGGGTGTAAGACCCATGGGAGTCTTGTATGCAGTTCTGTAAGCCCATAGTGCTTCATCCAATCTTTCAGACCAATCTGTCCTGTTAAACTGAATCGTCTTTTCCAGGATTCGATTGATTTTCCTATTTGTGACTTCAACTTGCTACCTAGTTTGAGGGTTATAAGCTGTAGCAATGCGATGAGTCGCCCCAAATCATTTCAAAACTCTTTCAAACTGAGTATTATAGAAGTGTGTCCCACGATCGCTAATGATAGCTCTTGGACAACCAAATCTCGCAAATACGTTTTTTAAAAATTTCACCACTACTCTTGCGTCGTTAGTAGGAAGTGTCAGAGCTTCCACCCATTTGGATACATAATCGACAGCCACCAAGATGTACCGATAACCATTAGATGAAGGGAACGACCCCCAAAATCAATGCCCCTAACATCAAAAACTTCGCACTGTTGGATCGGCGTCTGCTTCATTTCATCTCTCTTCGACAAGTTTCTGCTACGCTAGCAGGCGTCGCAAGATTCTACCAATTTTTTGGCATCTCGAAACATTGTGGGACAGAAAAAACTAGCTTCTAACACTTTCTCAACAGTTCGATTTTGGCCAAAGTGCCCTCCAACTACTCCAGCATGACGTTGTGTCAAAATGCGCTACCCTTCCTCATGAGACACACATCGTCGTACCATTTCATCAGCACAAAGTTTGTATAAGAATGGATCATCCTAGACATAGTGTTTGACATCAGACATAAATTTGTTTCTTTGCTGATACGAGAAGGAATCGTGGATCACTCCCCCTGCAAGATAGTTCGTGATGTCAGCAAACCATGGTACAAGTGGTCCTCCGGAAAAGAATCATTCCTGTCCCTCGACCATTCCAGACCATCAGTAGTGTTATCAAGACGGGACAGATGATAAGCTACTACATTTTCAGTACCCCGCTTATCCCTAATTTCCACATCAAATTCTTGCAAAAGAAGGACCCACCATATCAGCCTCGGTTTATCGTCCGACTTAGCCATCAGATAGCGTAAAGCCGCATGATCTGTGAAAACTATCACCTTGGAGAGGATCAAACATTGTTAGAACTTATCAAAAGCATAGACAATTGCCAACAGTTCCTTTTCGGTGGTGGTATAATCTCTTGTGCTGGAGTCAACATTTTGCTTGCGTAGGAGATGGGGTGAAACTGTTTATCATACCTCTGTCCTAGCACCACACCCACAGCTCGATCGCTGGCATCGCATATTAATTTAAAAGGTCGATCCCACCGGGGTGATTTTAGAATGGGGGCTTCAACTAACTTTTGTCTCAGTAATTCAAAAGCGGACCGACAGTTGGCGTCAAAATTAAAAGGAGTGTCCTTTTCCAACAGTTTGGTCATGGGTGCTGATATCTTGGAAAAATCTTGAATAAACCATTGATAGAAACCCACGTGTTCCAAGAAAGTTCTAACGTCTTTTGCTGTTGTTGGGGTAGGTAGTTTTCAATTGTTGAAATTTTTGCCTTATCAACTACGATCCCAGATTTCGAAATTTTGTACCCCAAAACAATCCCTTCCTTAACCATAAAGTCATATTTCTCCCAACTAAGTAACAGATTTGTTTCCTCACACCGGCAAGGACTTTTTTTAAGTTGGCCAAACAGCTATCAAATGAATCACTGAAAATGGAAAAATCATCCTTGAAAACTTCCATGATGTCTTGGATGAACTTGTCAAAAATGGACATCATGCAACGTTTGAACGTTTCTAGGACATTACATAGACCAAAAGGCATGTGACGATAAGCAAACGTGCCCTAGGACATGTAAAGGTAGTCTTCTCTTGATCTTCGGGCGCTATTGGGATCTGTAGGTAGCCTGACATCCCATCCAAGAAACAGTAATACATATGCCTTGCTAGTCTCTCTAACATTTGATCTATGAATGGGAGAAATGATCTTTTCTAGTGGCATCATTTAATTGTCGATAATTAATACAGACCCTCCACCCCGTGACCATGCGAGCAGGTATTACTTCATTCTTGTAATTCTGGACCACCGTAATACCTCTTTTATTTTAACCACTTGTACAGGCCTAACCCACGGACTGTCTGAAATAGGATAAATTACCCCTGCATCCAAAAGTTTCTTAACCTCTGCTTTGACCACTTTCTGCATGTTCGGATTTCACCGTCTCTGAGTCTGCACCTTAGGTTTGATTGCGTCTTCCATTAGGATCTTATGTGTAGAAAATGAAAGACTTATTCCGCGAATGTCTGAAATCGTCCAAGTGATAGCTCTTTTGTGCATTGTAAGTACTTGGAGTAACCTTTCCTTCTGATTAGTGATAAACGTCTAAATATACGTATTTTATACGTATTTTATTGTATTATTTTATTATCTTTTTGATAAGTCGATGCCCTTTTTATAGTCTAAATCTCTTTATTTTGTGTTGCAGACCCTAATTGAGCTCAAGAACGTATTTAGGAAGAATTCGACACCAAATACGACGTTTTTTGGGTTTTCACTGTAGCAGAATTACTGTAGCAGGGTACTGTAGCACCGAGGTGAAATTTCCTGCAAAACTTTCTGGATGCCTCACGGGCAACCTCACGGCCGTGAGGCAGCCCGTGAGGAGTCGCGATTTCACCTTTTTAAAGGCTCCTAGGGCATCATGTTTGGGGGACTCTTGGCCACCATTCTCCACCATCTTCACCTAGGGCTTCAAGGCAAGTGGAGAAGGCAGATCTGAGGAGGAAATCAAGGGGAGAAGAGGTTGTGCTATGAAGGAGAGGATCTAGGAGCTTGCCGGCGCGGATCCGACAAGTTCTCATCACCACCTCCTAGTCTTCATCTTAAGGGAGTTTGTTATGAGCTTTGTCTTGTATTTGTTATATTTCTTGCTTTCTCCTTTGTTGATGATGAACTAGACTCCCAAGGTCACCGGGCATCCGGTGAACCTTGGGATGAACTTGCTTTGTATGGATGTTTTAGATTTACATTTATGGTATGTGGTTTGGTTTGTGGTTCATGCTTTGTGTTCTTTGATGTGTTGTTTGGCATGAGAACTCTGTGATTCAACTTCTAGATTGTACTTGGTGCGTGACCATCGCCCTTGTGCTAGACTCACATAGCATGGAAGGGATACATGTATGAATACGCCGTGACCATCGGGTATTTCATGCCCCTCCAACCATTAGGGCTGGACCTAGGTTGAGTATCGATCCTACTTAGAGGTTTTCCTAAGCGTAGTGCAATCGTAGGAGGATTTGGTCGGAAGAAATTCTGAGCCAATACTCGTACCGGATTAGGGGTCATCGCCGTGACCATCGGGGTGATCTACTGTTGGATATCTCTTGGCCCATCCACCACTGCCTGTGTAATTTTAGCATCCATCTTGCTTTAGTAGTCCTGAGGGGATCCTAGCCCGGGACCTCGCGCTTTCATTATTATTTGCTTCCTTAAATATGCTCATGTGGTGTGCCTGAGTCCATGTGTTTATAGTTATCTTTGTTAGTTCTCTTATCTTGTTTTATTTCTCTATCTTTGGTAGACTAGACAGTGCCGTCTAGGGGGAAGTAATAGCAGCTCTTGGGACCCCAGGGAATACGACCCTCTCACGCGTGCGTGAGAGGTATTACTTGACGACCCGTGCGCTTGCGGATCTCATCAAGTTTTTGGCGCCGTTGCCGGGGAACTCCAAGAATGCTAGGAAAACCTCTAGCTCACTGCTCTAGTCATTTATCTTTCTTTTTGTGAATATTTGTTTTGTTTGTGCCTTTTACCATTTTGTGCATATTTGTTTGTTTTCCTTCTTCTTGTTTTCTTTGATAGCTTATTGTTTATAATTTTGTTGTTGACACAGAGCCATGGATTTCAAAGAAAAATTGTTGGCTGAAGAAATTAAAGCACTTGATGAAAGGATGGAAAATTATTCTGCCATGGAAGAAATCCAAAGCAATCCATACCAAAATTTCTATGACCCATATTGGGGAGGATACCAAAATTCTTCGACATATCAACCTACTCAACAATGGGAATACCCTCACCAAGGAATGCTACAAGAACCCCCCTTTCAAGAACCATGGCATTATCATCCTCCAGTCATTCATAGTAAGCAACTTAATCAATGGGGATTTAATACACAGGATGTGTTTGCAAGATTCATGATGAATGCGGACGCTGAACTTGAAGCCATAAATGCCAAAATTTTTAATGCTCAATCATCTCTTCAAGGCATGGAGAGCCCGACAGGAGAGTCTTCCAAGATATTGACTGAGTTGCTACCAACTACAGAAGACCTATCTGAGATTGACCGTAGAAAAGAAGAGAACAAATTTGACTTTGAGCTGGAAGCGGATATTGAGGTGTTGGAGGTTAAAGAAATGAATGATGTGACATCAACACCCTATGAGCAAATAATAGAAGTTCCACCTCAAGGTGACATGGAAGAAGAAAAAGGGGAGGGTGAAATCATGGCTATGGAAACATGTGAGGAAGTAGATGAAACTCCATCAACAACATTTGAAATTGCTACTTGCCTCAATACTGATCACTCTATTCATCCGTCAGTTTTGGTCAAGTGCAAAAAGCAACTTCCGGGAATTGTATTCGAAGATGTGGGTAGGAAGCCAAAATTATCCTTGAACCCACCTATGCCTGGCTTGGACAATTCCCAACCTAAACTTTTTCCATGGCGGCCCAAGCAAATTTTGCGGGTCATCCTTGATCATTCAAGAAGGGTTGAGAAAAGAAACGTAGACAGATTGTTAAAGCTACCAATAAATCCACCAATGCTAAGCTTAAATAATTCTCAACCGAAGCTCTTTCCTTGGAGGCCCAAGCAACATGGTGAGGTACTCAAAGGAATTCTAGCCGGAGCCAAAGAAGATGTGGGTAGGAGGATGAAGCCGTCTAAGGACCCTAAAATGCCAATGTTGAATAATGCCCGGCCCAAGCTTTTCCCATGGAGGCCAAAAGGTAACTCAAGCATGACCTCCAAACTTGCATCATCCCGGAAGGTAAAATTCGTATTTTTTGGTAGTTCTTATGCTGTCTCTAGCCGGGATGAACACACTATTTTCATGCCTCCTTAGGTAAGAAAGAGGTACGTCGAGCTAATGACGTTAAACAAGCGCTTCTTGGGAGGCAACCCAAGTCTTTAAATTCTTGTTCTTTCAATTTTCGTATTCTAGTTGTGTATTAGATTGTTGTGTTGTTGTTTCTCCTTTATTTATTGTGGTTTGAATGTTAGTTTTTGTATGTGTCTTTTGAGTTTGATCCTTGCTTGTTCTTGAGCTTTTAGGTTTGGTCCTTTAATTTTATGCCATTCGAATGCAAATTCTTGTGTGATTTTTGGTCGAATTCATTGTTGCTTTGATTGTGCAATGCTTGAAATGAAAAAAAATGTATAAGGGCTGAATTTGCAGGTCTCACGGGCATCCTCACGGCCGTGAGGATGCCCATAAGCCATCCAGGAGAGGCTCACGGGTAGGCTCACGGGCGTGAGCTCACCCGTGAGGCCTTCGGGCACCTTTCTCTTTATAGCGCCCCTTCACCATTTCTTTCATAACTTTCTCATCTCTCATCCGTTTTCCCTCATTCTTTCGCCATTTTTCTTCATTTTTCTTCCTCTTCACGCCTCTTCTACTTTTAGAGACCTTATCTACACTAATTATGGGGAGTTTTAACATCATCTTCATCGATTCCCCAAAGGTACATCTCTCTAAACCCTAGATTTCAAGCATGAGTGTTTCTTCTCCCTTTCTTTTTCTTTTCAAGTTGAATGGATGCCAATGTTGTGGGAGATTGGTTGGTTGTCATTTTTGTGGGTTTTTGGAGTAATTTTAAAGCTTTGTAAAAATTTTTATGCTTCATTTACAAGAGAAGCTCTTGCAAAATGTTTTTGGGAATTACTGTAGCAATTCTTGAATTTTTTCACATTCCCTTGATGTTGAACCATTGCTTCCCTTGTATGTGACTTAATCTTGAATCATACTTGTAAACCCTTAGCCATGCTTGCATTAGAGAGATTTGGACACCATGATAATGATTGAACAAAGGACTTGCTTGGATTATGTTTTGCTTGATTGTTGTGCTGTGCTAGTTGTTTGTTTTGTTTGCTTTGTTCGTGTTTTTTTTCTTTTGGTATGTGTTAGATGCCTTGAGATGATGTTCTTTTCTATCTTGTAGGGTGGAAGTAGGGCATCAAGCACACCTTCTCTCTCGATCATCTACTTGCATCATCGGTGGCTACCCCGATCTCATGGATTTCAAGACTCATGTTTTGAGACTTGGGGAAGTTCATGAAACCCTCTTATTACACTTTTATTACCTATATTTTTTATGCACTGCTGATTTAGACACATTGAGGACAATGTGCATCTTTGAGTGGGGGGGGTAGATTTTCATGAACTTTGGAATTGTTTTAAATTGCATGCTTGACTCACCTATGATAGCTATGATTTTATTGTTAAGGACTTCCTAGCTTGGTAGAATGATAGTAGTGAGTTGTACTTTACATGTACTTGAATGTAGTCCTGTTTCATCCTTAGTGTACATTGATACTTGCTCACTCTAACTTCCACTTCTGACACTCTAACCCATCTTATTGATTTTGTGTTAGGATGTCAAACTCTTCTTTCAATAGTCCTTTAAAAACTTTTGAGTACCCTATTTTTGCTTTAACCCTAACTAAGGTTTTTAAGTGAGGTTTTTAGCAGGTGGTTGATCAGGCGTCCTGAGTTAGGTTGTGTATTAAAAAAAAAAAAAAAAAAAAAAAAAAAAAAGGTGAAAAATTGAGTCTATGTCAGTATTCCTCTGCTTCTAAAAGCATGAATGCGTATATGTAGATCTGTAATCAAGTAAGTCGGGTGGCTCTTGTGCCTGGCCAGCATGTGCATCCAGCTGAAAGATTTTTGTGCAGTCTACGTTAGGCGGACTCCAAAAAAATAAAAATAAAAAAAAAAAAAAAAAAAACCTTTTGGGCGCCTGAAACCTGTCTTATCTTCACTTAATGTTAAAGTTTCGTTTGGGGACCAAAAGATTTTTAACTGACTATTGAGAGGATTTTTGTTTGGCACTCCTAGCACTAATTTCAATTTGAGTGAGGTGAACAAGCATCCTGGGTAATCCAGGGTGTGGAGGTCAAGGTGGGAGTCAGCACACACACACACGAACACTTTTGATGAAACAGAGCTAATTTACTTAACTATACATTGAACAACTCACTTCTTGATTTCTGTCCATTTGTGCTTGTGGAGTCCTGTACAGTTGAGCTTGAGGTCGTATATTTAACCGTTTATCGTCTTGCCCCTGTTCTTCATGTTTGTTTGCTTGGGGACAAGCAAACGCTTAGGTGTGGGGATGTTTGATAAATGTCTAAATATACGTATTTTATACGTATTTTATTGTATTATTTTATTATCTTTTTGATAAGTCGATGCCCTTTTTATAGTCTAAATCTCTTTATTTTGTGTTGCCGACCCTAATTGAGCTCAAGAACGTATTTAGGAAGAATTCGACACCAAATACGACGTTTTTTGGGTTTTCACTGTAGCCGTACTGTGTGAGGGTGGGTACTGCAGCCAGAATGCGTGTGCAGGTGCTTGTAGCACCCGAGGTGAACTTTTCCTGCAAAACTTTCTGGATGCCTCACGGGCAACCTCACGGCCGTGAGGCAGCCCGTGAGGAGTCGCGATTTCACCTTTTTAAAGGCTCCTAGGGCATCATGTTTGGGGGACTCTTGGCCACCATTCTCCACCATCTTCACCTAGGGCTTCAAGGCAAGTGTAGAAGGCAGATCTGAGGAGGAAATCAAGGGGAGAAGAGGTTGTGCTATGAAGGAGAGGATCTAGGAGCTTGCCGGCGCGGATCCGACAAGTTCTCATCACCACCTCCTAGTCTTCATCTTAAGGGAGTTTGTTATGAGCTTTGTCTTGTATTTGTTATATTTCTTGCTTTCTCCTTTGTTGATGATGAACTAGACTCCCAAGGTCACCGGGCATCCGGTGAACCTTGGGATGAACTTGCTTTGTATGGATGTTTTAGGTTTACATTTATGGTATGTGGTTTGGTTTGTTGTTCATGTTTTGTGTTCTTTGATGTGTTGTTTGGCATGAGAACTCTGTGATTCAACTTCTAGATTGTACTTGGTGCGTGACCATCGCCTTTGTGCTAGACTCACATAGCATGGAAGGGATACATGTATGAATACGCCGTGACCATCGGGTATTTCATGCCCCTCCAACCATTAGGGCTGGACCTAGGTTGAGTATCGATCCTAATTAGAGGTTTTCCTAAGCGTGGTGCAATCGTAGGAGGATTTGGTCGGAAGAAATTCTGAGCCAATACTCGTACCGGATTAGGGGTCATCGCCGTGACCATCGGGGTGATCTACTGTTGGATATCTCTTGGCCCATCCACCACTGCCTGTGTAATTTTAGCATCCATCTTGCTTTAGTAGTCCTGAGGGGATCCTAGCCCGGGACCTCGCGCTTTCATTATTATTTGCTTCCTTAAATATGCTCATGTGGTGTGCCTGAGTCCATGTGTTTATAGTTATCTTTGTTAGTTCTCTTATCTTGTTTTATTTCTCTATCTTTGGTAGACTAGACAGTGCCGTCTAGGGGGAAGTAATAGCAGCTCTTGGGACCCCAGGGAATACGACCCTCTCACGCGTGCGTGAGAGGTATTACTTGACGACCCGTGCGCTTGCGGATCTCATCAATTAGCTTCTAGCGTTCCTAAAATTATCACTAGGCATTGTTTGTTTTCTCCCAAATAGGCATAGTCCAAGTGATCAGGAAATTTTTTTAGCTCAGACTCTATGGCTTTATTTTAGCTCACACCCTATCTTTGCTTCTTCCTGTACGTTATGTCTCCAAAACCCTGTTTGCACAAAAGAACACAAAACACACCTTGTTAATGCTAAAAACTGATAAAAGTGATGCTCAATGCATGTAAATTGATATTATAAAATATATATAATCAAGCACTTATCAACGGCCATGCTTAGGCCGTGCTTAACTTGATGAAGTTTCTTTTAAGCCCTTTTGCTACCAAAATCGCTCGGAAATACTTGTTATTGCTCCAGGACCTAGATAACTGCACAGTAAACTGAAAATACCTAAAGTAGCACTGAAGTAGGAAAAATAATGACATGATAACATAGAAAATGCGAGTATAAAATGGGGAAATATTTATATGCGAAATGCACTCATCATTAATCGTGGAGATATTTTGGTCCTGGAACAATTATATGTGCTTTGGAGAAGATTTCATAACAAAAGGACCTAAAGTGCAGTTCATTAAGGCAAGCACGGTCCAAACATGGGAGTGCTTCTTAGCCGTGCACTTTATAGGAGTCGCAAGAGAAATGGACTCAAAAGCACGGTTTTAGTTCTCAGAGCACAGGCGTGCAAATGGAAGCACGGCTTAAGCACAGGCGTGCTTAGAGCCGTGCACTTTATGGCCTGGCGTCTGTAGCAGAAATACTGTAGCAACCAAAAGCTCAGAAACCTAAAATCTGCATGGGCTGAAACACGGGCTAGAGCACGAGCGTGCAGCATTAAGCACGACCGTGCTTGCATCAGGAGATGACATTTTAAGCCCAAGAGTTAAGGTTTCAAGGACTTCTTCTTCTATCTTTCTTCCCTTTTGGGGAGGCGATGTGAGGGAGAAATGGTGCACCTTTGGCGGCCGAATTTAGACCATGAGATCATCGTGGGAGTGGAGGAACATTGGCAAGATCATCATCGGACGCTCTCCGACAAAGATTGTGAAGCAAGAAGGGAGTTTATGAATTGCATCTTATTCTCTTGTTGTTTACCTTCTGTTTCTTGTAGAACTATGAGGGGCTATCCATCCCTCGGTGCCGCAAATTTATGAACACGGATGTTTTCTTGTAGTTGAATGCTTCTTGCAATGTTTATGGAGTCTTAGTGATTTCTATGTTTAATCTTGTGTTGCATAACTTGATGCGCATGATTATAAACTTAGTGTGTGTTTGTGCCTTAGCATAATTGCCGTAGTGTAATTGCTACCTCGAAGTGCTTGAACCTTATAGTGTAATCATTACCTTGATGTTTATCATAGCTGTCACACCCCGACCCACGGGTCCCGTGCATGACAGACCGCCATGATAACCCACGGGAGATCAAACACCTGCCTCAACCCTAGATCGCCATAAGACTAGCATGTTCCTTGTACAAAGTGAATATATCGAAAAGATATGATCTAATATCGGGAACATGCAACAATGTCGCTACACAAGAACAACATAGTCACACCAATAATCTAGTCCTGGAGAATCACAACATGTAAGGTCATGACCACAAAATAGTCTTCCCCCAACACTGGGTATAAATCTCATACAACACAAGGTCCTGACTGACCAAATTAGGAAATATTCAAGCAATAAAGTAAAATACAAAAATATTTGAGAGTCGTACACAACTCAAGGGAAAACACAAAACAAACTTTGCCAAGCACTTCACACTTCACCCTGATGCTGAGCTAACACCTGAAAAGGAAGAATAAGAAGAGGGGATGAGTAACTAGATTACTCAGTGAGTGGCTAATCATGGAACTATAATTCACACATGAATAAAATAGGATACATTAAATGCCCAGTTTAACATAAGCAGCTTTCTATCTTTCTCAATGAAATGCAAGAATGAAACTTTGTAAAATCATCCATAAAATGGTACAAGCCTGAAATTCAAGTTTAAACACTCTTTAAGTACTCAACAATTTCAAAAGTTCATAAGATATCCAAATTAATAACTCAAATATTCGATAGTGTCACAAATAACCTCGAAAACCCTCCATTACTAACTGTAGCCGCAGTTAGGTCAGGAGCCACCAAGATGTGCGTATCTTGGCTTTGGCCGTTAGGAAACCCGTGTGGTAACTCCGGGCACCCAATCCTTCACGCCTTTCAGGCTCTCTATGGGCCACATGAAAGGTTAAACCCCACTAGAGTAATCCACACCACCCCAACGAGGTCGGCCAGTGGAACTCTAATCCTTAGTACAGTAGGTACTGGGGATCCTTCCATGTCACCATCAAATATACAAATAGTAATCCAGCCCGCAGGCTTACTGTATATACATCAATATGATATCATAAATCTCATCAAGAGATCACAAGTTCTCATATATGCAACTTTCGATTCTAGACAAAATACTTGAGTAAAACATCATCAAGGGTATTATTTTCATCAAGAACATCTTATAAGAGTATCCTTTGAAAATATGCTTCAAATATGACATCATCATGGGTCCCTCTTTGGGTCATCATAACAAACACATTAAGCCTTTGAAGACACAAATCTTAAAAACATGATATTAATCCATAGGGTTTCCCAAATCTCAAAAAATTTATATAAACTTTATCCATGATCATGAAATAAATGAAACCAATAAATCATCTTGAATTCAAATTCTCATGGAAATTATTTAAAGTGCCTTTTACAATAAGAAATTCATCAT
The DNA here is from genome assembly GCA_902712375.1 of Dioscorea dumetorum. Lineage (NCBI taxonomy): Eukaryota > Viridiplantae > Streptophyta > Magnoliopsida > Dioscoreales > Dioscoreaceae > Dioscorea > Dioscorea dumetorum. The sequence goes on along the minus strand of CACTHL010000549.1, from coordinate 5,478,097 downwards.
TCAAAAACAAGTATTATGAGGCATAAAACAAGCATGATTTATAGTCCATTATATAGTGAATCCCACTCACAAACTTGGCGAGATCAAACCCTCGGGGTTAATTGTCTGCTCGCTCATTACCCCTGCTTAAAGATCCACCTCCTAGAAGCAATTAAACATTCAATAAAAGAAAGAATCAATAACAATAACCCAATCAACTAAAAGAGGGGAAAAATGATCAAGATGGGATTTCATTGCTTCTAGGGTTTGCTAAACACTCTAACTAGAAGATTTAACAAGAATGAAATCCTCACAACTCTCAAGATCACAAGAAAATCACGAAGATGCCAATTGGATTTCATGCTACAACAATCATAGGTTTAGAGATGAAGGATCCCCCCCATTCTTCACCAAAACATGATTTCACAACTCTAATCCCTTCTAAACTTTAGATCCACATTAGATCCATGCTTTTCCTTCATAAATCTACGAGGAATTAGCATCAAGAAAAAGTAATTGGAGAAAAGTGAAGAACTCACCTTCAAGCTTCACCTAGCCCTAGAAGAAGTCTTCACCAATGGAGACCAAGGATTAAGATTTTGCAGAGAAATAATAAGGAGTCAAGAAAAGGGGGACGAGGGAGAGGAAAGAGTCCTTATGAAGAACCTAGAAGCTTCAAGAGAGCCTTAAATAGACCAAGGGTAGCAGGCATCCTTGCGGCCTCCCTTGCGGCCGCAAGGGAGACCTCAAAGCCCCTGTTTTGGCCCTTTGCTGGCTAAGTGCCCGCAAGGTGCCGGCCTTGCCTTGCTCTTTTAAAACCTTTTCCCCCAATGTTTTAACCTCTCAAAAAAACCTTAATTAAGATTCTAACACAAAAAAAAACACTCAAAAAACTTAAACACACAAAATTTACTCAAGAAACGTTGCACAGGAAATGTAGAAAAAGTTGGACTTCCACAGCCTACCCCCCTTAAAGAAATTTGGACCTCGAAATTTTAACATACCTCTGGATCCAAACAAAAGGGGATATTTACTCTTCATTGCTTCTTCTGGCTCCCAAGTTACCTCTTCTACCACATCGTTCCTCCAAAGCACTTTAACCATAAGAATGACCTTTCGCTGAAGGGTTTTCACCTGGGAATCAAGAATTTCTACTGGTTGCACTTCAAACTTCAAATCTTCTCTTAACTCCACAGGTGGTGTTTTCAGACAATGAGCAGGGTCGGGGATATACTTCTTTAACATGGAAACATGGAACACATTATGAATGTTCTCCAACTCATGTAGTAACTCTAGTCGATATGCTACCGGTCCAATCATCTCCAGAATTATAAATGGACCTATATATCGGGGATTCAACTTTCTCTTTTCTCGAAATCGAATTACCCCTTTCCAAGGAGATATTTTCAAGAATACCTTATCCCCAATCTCAAACTCTAGAAATCTTCTATGATTGTCAGCATAGCTCTTTTGCTTGTCTTGCGCTATTTTTAATCTACCTTTAATCATTTTCACCTTCTCAACAGTTCGATCAATCAATTTTACACTTTAAAGCTTCATTTCTCCCACTTCTTCCCAACAAAGAGGAGTTCTATACTTCCTTCCATACAAACCTTCATATGGAGCCATACCAATGCTTGCTTGGAAGCTATTGTTGTAGGCAAACTATACTAAAGCTAGATGTTGATCCCAGCTGTGGTAATTTGACCCTTTTCGCTTCTCTTGTGCTTTGTTTCTTGTGTAGAAGTTGTGTGTTTAAGTTTTTATCGAGATTGATTTTTGTTGGGATCTTAGTTCAGGTTTTTTTGAGAGGTTAAAGATGGGGGGAAAATGTTTTAAAAGGTGTAACCAAGGAAGGGACCTTGCGGGCACTTAGTATGCCCATAAGGAGCCAAAAAAGGGGCCTTGCGGCCTCCCATGCGCCCGCATGGGAGCCCGCAAGGACCACCGGCTAGAAGACCATGCGGGCTCCCATGCGGGCGCATGAGAGGCCGCATGGATTCTAGGTTGAGGCCTCGCGGCCTCCCTTGCGCCCGCAAGGGAGCCCGCGAGCCCTCCCGCGCTTTGGGGCCTATATATACCGATTTGAAACTCAAAGTCCCTTCATAAGACCCTATTTCCCTCTTTTTTCCTCCCCATCTTGAATCATCATTCTCCCCTCTATTATATCTTCATTCTTGAGCTCCAAGAAAGAAAAAAGGTGTTGATCTCCCCCTCTCCTCCATTGGTGATGATTCTCCTCTAGTTCTAGCAAGATTTAAGGTGGGTTTTCTTCTCTTCTTGAATTTCTTGTTATTTTATTCAATTCTCTATAGATCCATGAAGAATTAGAGTAGATCTTGTATGGATTTAATGTTTAATTGGAATTAAGCCATAGATCTAATGTTTGGATGGTTTAGGAGTCTTGGTCTCATGTTTTAGTGAAGAATGAAGGACATCCTTCATCTCTAAACCCTTGATTCTTTTAGATCCGAAACCAATTAGGATTTTGTTGGTTTTATTGTGATCTTAAGGATTTGAGGATACCATTATTATTAATTCTTGAATCTAGAATATCTAGTGAACCCTAGAAGCCATGAGATCTAAATTTGGATCATTCTTTCTTCTTTTGTTTATTGTTTGGGTTATGGGATTGATTCTTGTTTTTCTTGGATGGTTAATGGCTTCAAGGAGGTGAATCTAAAGGCAAGGGTAAAGATCAAGTAGGCGAGTGATCCAAGAAGTTGGATCTCTCCAAGTTTGTGAGTGGGAAATGTTTTAATTCATGAGCTATGGTCATGCTTGTTTTAATACCTAATTATATACATTCTTCAATGGTGAATTTCATGTTTCAAAGGTTTCTTGAGATGTTTTCATGAAACTTTGAATAATGATGATTTATGTTTCGGTTTATTTCTTGATTGAAGACATTGATCATCTATACTTCTTGATTTATGATCCGATGTACTTTTGATTAAGGTTGTTGATCATTTATACTTATGGTTCATGATTTGATTTACTTTTTTTCAATTATGATCAATGATCTTTTATTATTCTTTAGGGATGAAATCCCTATGTCTTGAAATGCATATTTTGAAAGTAATGTTAAAGGGGTTAATGTTCTTGACATAAGGACCCAAGAAAAGGCCTAAGAGAATCAAAATGGATTTCTTGGTAATGAAACTCTATTTGAAAGGTTATTCTTTGCGATGATGTTGTAACGGTCAACATGTTTGACCATTGGATTAAGTCTTAATTTGTTGCTAATCTGCAGTCAAACCTCCAACCCAGGAATTCCGGATCTGGTCGGGCAGCGAGAGGTGATCTTCATCTTCTTTTTCTTTAAAGGCTGGAATTTCAGAGAGGGGGGAAGCTAGCCTTCCCACTATTTTCACCTTCTCTTTTCTTCTTCTTCTCCTTCTAGCCATCCCAAGTTCTTTCCTCTTGAAGTTTTCGGCGATTGAAGAAGGCAGCTGCAGCTTCTCTTTCTCTTGGCCGTTTTGGTTGTGTTGTTGTTGAAGATGATCAAGGTGGTGTTTTCTGGTGGTTCTTGGGGTTTGGGGGAGCCGGGAAGACAGAATCTTGTGATTCATTTTGAGGGTTTTGAGGTTTGGTGTTGAGCCGACAATGAGTTCTTGTGATTTGGCTTTCTGTGGTTGGTTTTCTGGCTGGGATCGGAGGAGCGGAGCGGTTTGGTAATGCTCTTCTTTATTTGGGGCTCTTGTGCTGTTATATGTTCAAATTTGTAGTTTTTATATATTTTTTTCTCTTGTTCTTTGGTTCACTCTCTCTCTCGCTCTCTCCCTTTCTCTGTGCTTTGTCATGTAAAGTGGATTGCAGGATCTTCTTGCTTTAGTGGAGGGCATTGAGCTATGAATTTATTTGTTTGATATTCTTAGTTTTCATATATGAGAAAGGGTTTCTCGATGTGTGTAGACTGATGAGAAGGAACATGAACTTCAAATATGTTCCCTTTTTCTCATCTTGTCTTAAAGAAAGAAACACGTTCTGTTCTATAGGAGTCCATAACTTGTTAATATTTGAGTGTATTTATTCATCCTTCTTTGACATTTAGAAGATCTAAGTAGAACTTGAAATCACAGAGAGAATATGACGTTCTGCAAGAAAAAAAAAAGAGCAGTGATTATTTGTGTGTGGGTGTGTGTTTATTTGTTACACTAATCATGTGCAGCAAAAATTTTTCATGCTTCTTATGAAATCACTCTCACTACTACTTTCTTTATATGTGTTAAAAGAGATTATTATATCCTTTATTTATCATGGTGTGATCTGTCTTCTACATTATATATATTTTTCTAATGTAACATTGAAAGCAAATATGGGGAGAGACTGTACAAGAATGTGAGTGGCGGGGCCTATTGTAATATTATTGGGTGTTTATCATAATGTATTGTTTTCGTTTTCATTTACTTCCCTTATTGCTCTGTAGATGGGCCATGACTGTATGTTTCTCGTTTTGAATTCTTAAAAGAGAATAAGTTAAAGCTCATGACAACTTGAACTCACATTATGGCATGCTTAATAATTTTTCTTGCTTGTTGGTTATAATTTAAGTGAATGTTTTCAAGTTGCTAATTTTAGCCTGTAGCTCAGCTATATTCGTCTTGTAATTAGGTTTGCAGTCTGAACATCAGAATTAGAGCTTAATGGTTGGTTTTAGCGAACCCTTAATTTGCAGGATTTAGTGAATTACACCTTCGTAGCTCGGAACCAGGTAGGCTCTCGTACCCGTATAATATGACTTCGTATTTTGGTAGATAGTTGTATAATTATTTATTTATTCATTCATTTATTTATAATGAGCATACATTATTTATGCTGGTATTGCGATTATTATTATTCTGTATTTGTATTTATTTTATTTTTAGGATAATTACTTGGTGAAGTGTTTATTCCGTATTGTACTATCTGTACTCTGTATTTTCTCCGGTTTTTGGTACATCTCCATTCCTGGCAAATTACCCAGCTAGGAGGAGTAAGTCCTAGCCATGTGCACATGTCTTCAGAAGTAGCGCTACCATCCGACTGCCGACGAGGATCCGGCTTCGGCCGTTGATATTTTGTCTGTTCTGTTCCGACTTCACAGTCGAAGATCCAGCTTCGAGCTGTGATTCTGTTATTAGACGGGGAGATGTACATGTCTGTTTTCGCGTATTTTCGGTACTTCTAATTAATTCTGTATTTTGAGCATTGCTATATTTCTGTGTGGATTATATTTATTCTGAAATGTCTGTATTATCTGTTATCTCTGTGATCCTACTACGCCCTTGTGGCTCATGCACTCTGTGATTTTCCTCTTTCGCAGGAAAAGATCAAGCTTAGGATCGGGGGGGAGGGGGGGTTATCTCGGAGTGGAACTTCTTGTTTTAGACTGCTATCTGTATTTTCCTGTGTGAGTGAGACTTGTATTTGCTTTTGTCTGTATTTTGGGTTCCTAAACTGTGTGTGGCACTGTATTCTGTAGGGATGCTAAAGCTCATACTGGTATTAGCTCCGTTACTGTTGTTCTATTTGTACTTCTATATTATTTTTCTGATGTTGTCTTTTGGGTTGACTCTAACTAGGTTGGACATTCGAGGCCTTGCACCCGGTGGGGCCTAGCTCCGTCGGATGCGGTCGGTCTGTCAATGGGTCCGGCTGGGGCTGGGGCGTGACAGATTAAAGTGGTATCAGAGCCTATAGTCAGATGTCACCTTTCTGATTTAAAACTCTGTCAATCTTTGAAAGTATTTTTCTGAGAGTGGGATTGGGTAGTTTATTTTGTCCTCAAGTTCTGACTATTATCTGTGTTTCAGTAATCATGCCAATTGGTAGAGGGCGACTTCGCAGGAGGCCTGCATGCCCACCCCCAGAGCCCATGCAACAGGAGCAGGAGGCTCCTGATCAGTCAGATGAGGAAGTACAACAGGAAGATCAACAGATCCCACTTCCTTGACCGACATCATGACAGAAATGATGTTGATGAGGCGTGCTCAACGTCAGCAACATACTTCTGCAGGTGGTCGAGATTTTTTGACCGAGTTCGGACGACATGCACCTCCACTCTTCGCAGGGACTATCGACCCGTCAGTGGCCGGATACTGGATCAGTCAGATGGAAAGGACTTTTCGGGCCATGCAGGGCCCTGAAGAAGACAAGGTTAGGTTGGCCACATACATGCTACGGGACAGTGCAGCTCAGTGGTTTGAGAACGAACTGCGCCTTACGGGAGAGAATTCTTTCAAGACTTGGAATCAATTCACGAAAGCTTTCTACGCCAAGTATTTTCCTCTGAGTCGTCGAGCTCAGATGGAGAGGCAGTTCATTAGCCTGAAGCAAGGATCGATGAGTGTAGAAGAGTACGAGGCAAAGTTTGATAGATTGTCGCAGTTCGCCTCATCCTTGGTGCCAGATGAAAGCAGCAGGTCCCGTCGTTTTGTAGAAGGCTTGAAGACCCACATTCAGCGAGCTATTGTGCCATTTTTGAGGCAAACTTATGCGGAATTGGTCGACATCGCCAAGGACTTAGAGATCACTTGGAAGGAGACACAGGACCCGGGCAGACGTGAGCAGCAGCGACATCGGGGCCATAACCTAGGAAGAGTCAATCCTCCGGGAGTAGCTCAGGGCATTCTAGAGGAGAGCGCCGGCCATGGCCGTATAGTAGGCCCCCAGGTTCATCATCTGGCTTTGGAGTCAAGGGATCTTCTAGTAGTGTAGCTCAGGAGGTTCTGTGCCCTACTTGTGGGGGGCGCTATTCTCAGGCAGAGTGCAGATGCGCAGCTGGCGCGTGCTATAGATGTGGTAGTCGAGAGCATTTCGTGGCCCAGTGTCCACAGAGCCCACCTTAGACTCAGGGTGAGACAGTTGAGCAGCCAGGTCATCTGATGGGTCACGATATACTAGTGCTCTAGGCCGTTCCCAGCAGAGCGCCTCGAGCGGTAGGAAGGGGAAGGCTCCTATGGCAGACCAGCCTTCTTCCTCCTCTCGTCCAGCAGGTCGTGGTAGGCCAGTTACTCAGGGCCGAGTCTTTGCTCTGACACAGGAGGACTCTCAGGCATCCCGCGATGTTGTGGCAGGTATTATTTCTGTGCATTCCTGCTATTCATGTGCTTTGTTTGATCCTGGTGCTACGCATTCCTTTGTATCGTCATCTTTTGCTCGTAAGAATTCTCTATATGTTGTTGATTTATGATACACCCCTTACGTAACCGCAAGTACACGGGTCGTATAAGTAGTAAAATGTACCCTTAGGGTCGGGTAGTCGTATCCACTGGCACTGGTGTAGCTTCTAATACTATCGTTCTGCTTAATATCTAATCAAATAAAGAAGATGGATTTGACTCTAGGTTGGATTAAAGAAAATTGAGGAAAGGAAATGCACTAAGGTAAATGTAAGGATTTGCTCGATGGAGGAGATGGGACCTCGTTAATGGATTCCTGACATTCACTAACTTAGACTCTCTCAGAATTTATCAGAGATGTCTTCAGTTCTAAATCCAGTTATGCTATATGAATGATGCTTACAATGCTGTTGAACCCTAAGTTGTGATCTTACTTCTTGCAACTATCAATAATGATTCACAAGCTAAGATAAGAAAACCAAACTGCCAAGCATTCAACCACTAAAAAACATTCAAGAAAGCCAATAACAAAGATTTATTGTAAGGAACAAGACATTCATAAATGCTGCAAGAAAAGTACTCAAGTTCAAGCTAAAACGTCAGATAAGACCACCCAGGGGCTCCCTTAAGAGTTGAAAACTCCCTAATTTCTTGTATCCTTGCGGCTGTCAGAGGCTCAATGATGTCGTGGAATCTCCTCCCGATCGGCCTACCATACGCGCCACATTCCCTCGGTCAAGATGAGGACGGTGCCCCAAAGCTCTCCCTTTCTTCCTCCTTTAGTTCGCCCTCCAAAAGTCCCCCAAAAACCTAAGTTTCTGAGGTTTTAAAGTGTTTCCTGATGTGAGCACGGCCGTGTTGAAGCCACGCTCGAAGCCGTGCAGATTACGGCCGAATAAAACTCATGAAACTCCAATTTCTGTAATCTGCATGAGGTACAACACGCCCGTGTTGCGCCCGTGTTGCGGCCGTGTTGAGAGTTGCAAGGCCGTGCTTAGCGAACAATTTGCGTGTTGCTCTAGGCTGGAATCTCCTGTGAATTTCACGGCTTGAAGCACGGGCGTGCTTGTGGAAGTTTGATCTTTTTCGCTTCTCTTGTGCTTTGTTTCTTGTGTAGAAGTTGTGTGTTTAAGTTTTTGTCGAGTTTTATTTTTGTTGGGATCTTAGTTAAGGCTCTTTTTAGAGTGTAAAAGAGGAGGAAAATCTTTGGGGGAAAGAGCTTTTAAGTGGAGCGAGTAAGCCTTCAAGATGCCGCGAGAAACCCCCAAAAACAGGGGGCCTTGCGGCCTTCCATGCGGGCCGCATGGGAGGCCGCAAGGGGCCATGCGGCCCCTCATGCGGGCGCATGGCCGCCCGCATGGTTTTCTGGAAAGGGCCTCGCGGCCTCCCATGCGCCCGCAAGGGAGCCCGCGAGCCCTCCCGCGTTTTAGGGCCTATTTAAACCGTTTTCAAACTCAAAGGGCCTTTATAAGACCCCATTTCCCTCTCTTTTTCTCCGCATCTTGAATCCTCATTCTCCCCTCCATTAGATCTTCATTCTTGAGCTCCAAGAAAGAAGAAAGGTGTCGATCTTCACCTCTTCTACATTGGTGATGATTCTCCTCTAGTTCTAGCAAAGTTTGAGGTGGGTTCTCTTCTCTTCTTCAACTCCTTGTTCTTTTATTCAATTCTCTTTAGATCCATGGAGAATTAGTGTGGATTTAGTATGGATCTAATATTTAATTGGAATTTAGCCATGGATCTTATGTTTGAATGGTATAGGAGCCTTGATTTCATGTTTTGGTGAAGAATGAAGGAGATCCTTCATCTCTAAACCTTTGATTCTTTTAGATCCGAACCCAATTAGGATATTCTTGATTTCATTTTGATTTTATGGGTTTAAGGATTCTATTATTGTTAATTCTTGAATCTAGAACACTTAGTAAACCCTAGAAGCCTTGAGATCTAATTTTAGATCATTCTTTCCTCTCTTGTTTATTATTTGGGTTATGTGATTGATTCTTGTTTTTCTTGGATGGTTAATGGCTTCAAGAAGGTGGATCTAAAGGCAAGGGTAAAGATCAAGTAGGCGAGTGATCCAAGTATTCGATCTCGCCAAGTTTGTGAGTGGGAATTGTTTAATTAAAGAGCTATGATCATGCTTGTTTAATAATGCATGCCTTGAAATGAGAAATTCTTGATTTCAATGGATTCTTGAAGTGTTTCTTGAAAACTGAAATTATGATGCTATATGATCCTTTTAATTCTTGATTTCATCTTAATGGACTCATGAGATGATTTCCTTGAGATCTAGAAACCTTGATATTTGTGATTTTGCTTAACTATTGATTCTATTACAAAAGGCTCATGAGATGATTTCCTTGAGGCCTATAAACCATGATAGTTTATGATCTTGTTAAATTCTTGATTATTTATATTTCATGAGGATTGGAAAATCCTATGGTTTGAACTACATGTTTTCAAGATTTGTGAATTTGAGAATTCGATGTTCTTGTTATTTTGACCGAATAAGGGTCTATGTAAACCAAATTGAGATTCTCCACGATGTTATCATATTTGAAATGAGTTTTCAAAGAATACTCTTGTGTTGATATTCTTGATGAAAATGACATTATTGTCGATGCTTTCGCAAAAAGGATTTACTCTTCGATTAAGAGTTGTATTTTATGCGAATTTGTGATCTCTTGATGAGATATATGATTTTATAATGATACGTTTATGATTAGCCTATGGGCAAACTATTTGTGATCTCTTGATGAGATATATGATTTTATAATGATACGTTTAAGATATATGATTTTATAATGATACGTTTATGATTAGCCTATGGGCAAACTATTTGTGATCTCTTGATGAGATATATGATTTTATAATGATACGTTTATGATGAGCCTACGGGCAAACTATTTGTGATCTCTTGATGAGATATATGATGTGTTCATGATGAGCCTACGGACGGGATGGATATCCCAAATGTTTCGATGGTGACATTGGGGAGGATCCCCGTCTTCTGCAGAAGCGAGTCTCCACGGACCGACCTACTTGGGGTGGCGTGGAGTTCTCGGCTGACGAGCCCTTACAGGAGGCGCGTAGAGAACCTGAAGGTGCTGTGTTGGGATCCCGGAGTCACCACACGGGATACCCAACGGCCAACGCCAAGATACGCGCATCTTGGTGGCTCTTGACCTAGCCACGGCCATGGTTAGTGATGGAGGGTGACACACCATTGCGTGTGTGTTCCGCAAGTGCACGGGTGTCGAAGTAATAAAGTACCCAATGGGTGGGTAGTCGAATCCACAGGGAGTAGACGATAGAAACAAAAACACTTCGCTAGGTAGCCAAAGAAAACCGATTTTTGTTGAGATTAAAAAGTGATTCAAAACAGAAATTAAGAACTGAAAGTTAAAACTAGAGTGTAGGAAAAGATCGAGATAAGAATGGGGTACTCGGACACTGTTCCTCCTAGGTTCCTTGTTTCAAGTGCAAGACTTCAAATACTTTTCTCAATAGAGATTTCAAGAGTCGTGGAATCCAAAGATACAAGGTCCCAAATCTAAGGTCAACCTTGACTAGTCCCCTACGAGGTCCCGGCGGACAGAAGACTCTCGACACCTCACACCACGTATGACTGCGCTACGCTCTAGGGATTCCAAGCGGTGAACCCTATTCCCAACTATAGATCAATCCCTTTGGTCTAGGCGAAAGATCCCTAATCACAAATAAGTCCCGGCGGAAAGGCCTCTCTCAATGCCTAACTCTCTTTGAGATCGAAGGTAATACTTGGAATAAGAAGGTAGGGAAAACCATACCGGAGGGGAAAGGGGACGTGTCGCTACCTCTCAACTCACCCTCTCGACCCTCTTCAATCTTGGTTAATCTAATCCTAATGGTGATGGTCACTCGTCAAAAGGATGATTGGATTAGCCCTCAACCCTAGTGTCACTCTAAGGGAGAAACAATTAAGCACACAAGATTGAAACTCAAATTTAAACTCAAATTGAATAAAAGCATTAAAGTCAATAAAACATAGAAAACCTAGGGTTTACAAGTCCAAGTACCCACTAGGGGTTTAGCCCTCCATGGAGCAATACAAGTTCATCAAAATAACTGAAGATAAGTGCAAGAAATCCATAAAGAAAACCCCCTTAAGCTTCGTGTTGATGGCCTATGAGGGCTGTTTCTTCTTCTCCACGGATCCTTCCTCCAAGCCTAGGGCACACCTTGCCGAATCGAAGTCGTCGAAGGCTCCCCCAATAGCTCTCCTTGGAAGGAATCGGTGTTGAAATCGGTGAAGAAACGCCCCCAAAACGCAGCAAAAACCCTCTCAAACCCTAGCCGAACCTCCTCCCAAAGTTAGGAAAAAGTCCCCTAGTATAACGCTTCAGAATGGCTTTATAATTGGCCATCTCGAGGATCCACACGGGCGTGTGGATGAGCCACACGGCCGTGTGGAAATTCCACACGCCCGTGTGGAATTTCAGCCCTGTGGAAACTTGCTTATTGGTCCCCGATTTCGCCCGTTTCTTCTCCTGAGGTCACACGGACGGACACATGCCAATGTGAAAGGTCATGTGGCATTTCTTGATGATGAAAAACCCTTGGAGAGCTTTTGAAATCTTTGAACAAATCTGAACAAGCGAGCATGACTGCCTTCGTGTCCTTCTACAAGAATTGTCTTGAAGCCTTTAGAAGTTGGCACATACCCCCTCGTTTGAACCCGATTTGTGTCTTGAACTTTGTATTTGCACAAAAGTGCTCCACATGGCACCATTATGACCTAATCTTGCTTTTCTTCACATAAACCTTCTTCACAACCCTAATTGCACGAAAGAACACAAAAACACACGAAATGAGAAATATAACCTGAAAAATGTGATGCTCATGCAGGGAAAAACATCTCAAATAATATGTACATGCAAGCACTTATCAGAGGGTTTTCATAGGCTATTGATGATGCTATCGATAGAGGATTTCCGCATGTGTTGCACTATAAATCCTTATTTCGATGGGTTTGATCTTTTGATCTTTTGACGAGTATTCTTAACTTGAATTTTCAGTATTGAATCTCTTTACAAATGATTTTCAAAGTTTTATTGATGCCTTTCTTTGAGAAAGTTGGAAAGCTTGTTATATTGAAATGTGTATTTAAAGCATTTTGTAAGTTGTGGTTGTTAAAGATTTACATATGTTTTCGGCATATCATTCTTTACACTTGTATGAGTTATAGCTCCATGTTCAACCCCTCACTGAGTAACTTAGTTACTCACCCATTCTTCTTCTCTCCTTTTCAGGTGTTAGCACGGCAGCAGGGCGTGAGACGTGATAATGCTTGGCATCTATTCTTGCATTTACCTTTGAGTAGTGTATGATTCATAAACATTGTCGTCATGCATAAGATGGATCCACTAGGACCTATGTTTTCGTATTTCCATTTGATCTTGTATAATCTTGATTGGTTCAGACAGGCCCTTAGGTTGTATGAGTTTTACATCCAGTGTTTGGGAGAGACTATGATTGTGTCCATGATCATTGATTTTGGGATTCTCAGGGATATATACCTGGTGTGAGTATATTGATCTTGTACAGGGTTGTGGTTGAATACCTTAGATTTAGAATATTACTGTTGTGATGTTAATATTGTACAGGTAACAAGTAAGCCTTGCGGTGATCTGGGGTTGAGGCAAGTGCTTGACCTCTCCTGGGTTGTCGTGGCGGTAGTGCCATGGGCCGGGACCCGAGGGTCGGGTCGTGACACTACTTTAGTGGTATCAGAGCCCAGGTTATCATGATTGGGTCAGTATATGGTTTAATGATTGGGTCAATATAAAGTTACATGATTGGGTCGGTATGAGATTTCATGATTGGGTTAGTATAAAGGTTCAGGCTTGGGTTAGTAAACAGTTTAAAGTTTAGAAATGGATTTTGTCAATATAATCTTGACTTAAAGTCAGTCTTCTGATTGGGACAAGAAGTTGATCTTCTGTTATTTACCGCTGTCTTCTGATTAGGTCGGAAAGTGAGCTTTTGTTTTCTGCAACTGTTCCCTAATTGGGTTAAAAAGTTGATCTTTTGATTCTTGTATCCAATGGATCCAAATAGAGTCTGATTTATTGCATTTGATGCATATAGAACCATTCCTAAGAATTGTCTTATGTTCCTGTCTCAGTAAAATGCCAGCACAAGATTCACGTGCTCACCGTGGGAGAGTTACTCCCCCTGCTGTTGCTACACCAGGTATACTTTCTATCTTTCAGCATGATGCTTATGTTTTGATTGATTCTGGGTCAGAACGTTCATTTGTTAGCACTGTTTTTGCATGCCATGCCGATAGACAGCCTTCCTTCTTAGGGTGTGAGTTGGTGATTCAAACCCCTCTTGGTGAGGAGGTAGTGCGGAGTTTGGTGTTTAGAGAATGTCCTGTGATAGTTTGTGGAGAAGTATTGGAGGCAGATTTGATTCCTTTAGAGATGAAGGATTTTGATGCCATTCTTGGTATGGATTGGTTGGATAGGCATCATGCTTCCATTGATTGTTTCTTGAAGGAAGTAACATTTCCTAGGTCCTCAGGACCTGCAGTAGTGTTGAAGGGGAAGAGAAGGGCTTTACCTTCATGTTTGATTTCGTCCTTGGAAGCTAGAAGATTGGTGAGTAAGGGTTGTTCTGTGTATTTGGCTCATGTGGTGGACACAAGAGTTAAGGAGCCACAGTTGGAGGAGATGGCTGTGGTGAGGGAGTTCCAGGATGTCTTCCCTGAGGAATTACCGGGTTTACCCCCAGACAGAGACATGGAGTTTGTTATAGATTTGTTGCCTGGTACAGCTCCCATTTCTATACCACCTTACAGGATGGCGCCTGCGTAGTTAAAGGAGTTGAAAACTCAGTTGCAAGATCTGGTAGACAAGGGTTTTATACGACCAAGTATATCACCCTGGGCGCACCTGTCTTTTTTGTGAAGAAGAAGGATGTATCTCTGAGGCTGTGTATTGATTATCGACAACTGAATAAGGTGACAATTAAGAACAAGTACCCATTGCCGAGGATTGATGATTTGTTTGATCAATTAAAAGGGGCAAAAGTGTTCTCCAAGATTGATTTGAGGTCTGGGTATCATCAGTTGAAGATTAGGTCAGAAGATGTACCGAAGACGGCATTTCGGACACGATATGGACATTATGAGTTTTTGGTGATGCCATTTGGTTTGACTAATGCTCCTGCAGCTTTTATGGATTTGATGAACAGGGTGTTTAGGCCTTATCTGGACAAATTTGTCATTGTGTTGATTGATGATATTTTGGTGTACTCACCTTCCAATGAGGAGCATGCTCAACATTTGAGGATTGTACTGCAAACTCTCCGGGAAAGGCGGTTGTTTGCTAAGTTTGCTAAGTGTGAGTTTTGGCTTTATGAAGTGGGATTTCTTGGGCATGTGGTGTCAGGAGAAGGGATCTCGGTGGATCCAAAGAAGGTGGAAGCCATTGTTGATTGGGAAAGGCCGAAGAATGTTACTGAAGTTCGAAGTTTTCTTGGTCTTGCGGGTTATTATAGGAGGTTTGTGGAAGGGTTTTCTGCGATTGCATTACCTTTGTCAAAGTTAACTCGTAAGGAAGTGAAGTTCTCTTGGAATGATGAGTGTGAGAAGAGTTTCCGGACTTTAAAGGATCGATTGACATCAGCTCCTGTGCTTACTTTGCCAGAGAATGAGAAAGAGTTTGTGGTGTTCAGTGATGCCTCTCGGCAGGGTTTAGGTTGTGTATTGATGCAAGAAGGAAAGGTAGTTGCCTATGCTTCTAGACAGTTCAAACAACATGAGTTAAATTATCCTACTCATGATTTGGAGTTGGCTGCGGTAGTGTTTGCTTTGAAGATTTGGAGGCATTATCTTTATGGGGAAAGATATCGGATTTTCACAGACCATAAAAGTTTGAAGTATCTTTTTACTCAGAAGGACTTGAATTTGAGGCAGAGGCGATGGTTGGAATTGATAAAAGATTATGATTTGATAATCGATTATCACCCAGGAATGGCCAATGTGGTAGCTAATGCTTTGAGTAGGAAATATAGTTCGGTGGCTGTTTTGAGGGTGTCCTATTTGCAAATTTTGTCAGCAATGAAGAGCTTGAAGTTGGAACTAGAGACTGAGGATAGTGGAGCCTTAGTGGCCAGTTTTGTGGTGAGACCTTCGCTGTTGGAACGTATTAAGGAGCTTCAGAGTGTTAATGAAGAGTTGGTGCAAGAGGTGAAGAAGTTACAAGCCGGGGAGACTAGTGAATTTAGATTGAGAGATGATGGAACCTTGGAGTTTCGAGGACGTGTTTGTGTTCCATCGGATACTGAGCTGAGGAAAGCTATTTTGTAGGAAACTCATTCTTCAGCTTATGCAGTTCATCCGGGGAGTACCAAGATGTATAGAACCATTAAGGAGAGTTATTGGTGGCCTGGAATGAAGAGGGAGATAGCAGAGTTTGTGGCTAAGTGTTTGGTGTGTCAGCAAGTTAAGGCAGAACACCAAAGGCCATCTGGGTTCTTACAACCTCTTCCTATCCCAGAATGGAAGTGGGATCATGTGACGATGGATTTTGTGGTTGGTTTACCATGAACGCCTTGAGGTTGTGATGCAGTGTGGGTGATAGTGGATAGACTAACAAAGTCGGCACATTTCTTAGCAGTGCATACTAAGTACTCTTTGGAGAAATTGGCAAAGTTGTACATTGATGAGATAGTAAGGTTGCATGGGGTGCCAACTTCGATAGTTTCAGATCGAGACCCCAGATTTACTTCCCGTTTTTGGCCTAGCTTTCAGGAGGCCTTGGGTACGACTTTGAAGTTCAGTACTGCTTATCATCCTCAAAAAGATGGTCAGTCTGAGAGGACCATTCAGACACTCGAGGACATGTTGAGGGCTTGTGTGATAGATTTCCAAGGGAGTTGGGAGCAACATTTGTCATTAGTGGAGTTTGCCTATAATAATAGCTTCCAAGCAAGCATTGGTATGGCTCCGTATGAAGCTTTGTATGGAAGAAAGTGCAGAACTCCTCTTTGTTGGGATGAAGTGGGAGAAAGGAAACTTCAAAGTGTGGAGTTGATTGATCGAACGGTTGAGAAAGTAGCAGTGATTAGAGGTAGATTGAAAACAGCTCAAGACAGGCAAAAGAGTTATGCCGATAACCGTAGAAGATTTTTGGAGTTTCAGGTTGGGGATAAAGTATTCTTGAAGATCTCTCCTTGGAAAGGGGTAATTCGGTTTCGTGGAAGGGGAAAGTTGAATCCCGGATATATAGGTCCATTTGTGATCCTAGAGCAGATCGGACCGGTGGCATACCGATTAGAATTACCGCCTGAGTTGGAGAAGATTCATAATGTGTTCCATGTTTCCATGTTGAAGAAGTATATTCCTGACCCTTCTCATTGTCTTGAAGCTCCGCCGGTAGAGTTAAGAGATGATTTGAAATTTGAAGTGCAACCGGTAGAGATCCTTGATTCTCAAGTGAAAACTCTTCGGCGAAAGATTATTCCTATGGTTAAAGTGCTTTGGAGAAATGATGTAGTAGAAGAGGTAACTTGGGAACCTGAGGAAGTGATGAAGAGCAAGTATCCCCTTTTGTTTGAATCTTGAGGTATGCCAAAAATTTCGAGGCCGAAATTTCTTTAAGGGGGGTAGGTTGTGGAAGTTCGATCTTTTTCGCTTCTCTTGTGCTTTGTTTCTTGTGTAGAAGTTGTGTGTTTAAGTTTTTGTCGAGTTTTATTTTTGTTGGGATCTTAGTTAAGGCTCTTTTTAGAGTGTAAAAGAGGAGGAAAATCTTTGGGGGAAAGAGCTTTTAAGTGGAGCGAGTAAACCTTCAGGATGCCGCGAGAACCCCCTAAAAACAAGGGGCCTTGCGGCCTTCCATGCGGGCCGCATGGGAGGCCGCAAGGGGCCATGCGGCCCCTAATGCGGGCGCATGGCCGCCCGCATGGTTTTCTGGAAAGGGCCTCGCGGCCTCCCATGCGCCCCCAAGGGAGCCCGCGAGCCCTCCCGCGTTTTGGGGCCTATTTAAACCGTTTTCAAACTCAAACGGCCTTTATAAGACCCCATTTCCCTCTCTTTTTCTCCCCATCTTGAATCCTTATTCTCCCCTCCATTAGATCTTCATTCTTGAGCTCCAAGAAAGAAGAAAGGTGTTGATCTTCCCCTCTTCTCCATTGGTGATGATTCTCCTCTAGTTCTAGCAAAGTTTGAGGTGGGTTTTCTTCTCTTCTTCAACTCCTTGTTCTTTTATTCAATTCTCTTTAGATCCATAGAGAATTAGTGTGGATTTAGTATGGATCTAATATTTAATTGGAATTTAGCCATGGATCTTATGTTTGAATGGTATAGGAGCCTTGATTTCATGTTTTGGTGAAGAATGAAGGAGATCCTTCATCTCTAAACCTTTGATTCTTTTAGATCCGAACCCAATTAGGATATTCTTGATTTCATTTTGATTTTATGGGTTTAAGGATTCTATTATTGTTAATTCTTGAATCTAGAACACTTAATAAACCCTAGAAGCCTTGAGATCTAATTTTAGATCATTCTTTCCTCTCTTGTTTATTATTTGGGTTATGTGATTGATTCTTGTTTTTCTTGGATGGTTAATGGCTTCAAGAAGGTGGATCTAAAGGCAAGGGTAAAGATCAAGTAGGCGAGTGATCCAATTATTCGATCTGGCCAAGTTTGTGAGTGGGAATTGTTTAATTAAAGAGCTATGATCATGCTTGTTTAATAATGTATGCCTTGAAATGAGAAATTCTTGATATCAATGGATTCTTGAAGTGTTTCTTGAAAACTGAAATTATGATGCTATATGATCCTTTTAATTCTTGATTTCATCTTAATGGACTCATGAGATGATTTCCTTGAGATCTAGAAACCTTGATATTTGTGATTTTGCTTAACTATTGATTCTATTACAAAAGGCTCATGAGATGATTTCCTTGAGGCCTATAAACCATGATAGTTTATGATCTTGTTAAATTCTTGATTATTTATATTTCATGAGGATTGGAAAATCCTATGGTTTGAACTACATGTTTTCAAGATTTGTGAATTTGAGAATTCGATGTTCTTGTTATTTTGACCGAATAAGGGTCTATGTAAACCAAATTGAGATTCTCCACGATGTTATCATATTTGAAATGAGTTTTCAAAGAATACTCTTGTGTTGATATTCTTGATGAAAATGACATTATTGTCGATGCTTTCGCAAAAAGGATTTACTCTTCGATTAAGAGTTGTATTTTATGCGAATTTGTGATCTCTTGATGAGATATATGATTTTATAATGATACGTTTATGATTAGCCTATGGGCAAACTATTTGTGATCTCTTGATGAGATATATGATTTTATAATGATATGTTTATGATGAGCCTACGGGCAAACTATTTGTGATCTCTTGATGAGATATATGATGTGTTCATGATGAACCTACGGGCGGGATGGATATCCCAAATGTTTCGATGGTGACATTGGGGAGGATCCCCGTCTTCTGCAGAAGCGAGTCTCCACGGACCGACCTAGTTGGGGTGGCGTGGATTCTCGGCTGACGAGCCCTTACAGGAGGCGCGTAGAGAACCTGAAGGTGCTGTGTTGGGATCCCGGAGTCACCACACGGGATACCCAACGGCCAACGCCAAGATACGCGCATCTTGGTGGCTCTTGACCTAGCCATGGCCATGGTTAGTGATGGAGGGTTTTCATAGGCTATTGATGATGCTATCGATAGAGGATTTCCGCATGTGTTGCACTATAAATCCTTATTTCGATGGGTTTGATCTTTTCATCTTTTGACGAGTATTCTTAACTTGAATTTTCAGTATTGAATCTCTTTACAAATGATTTTCAAAGTTTTATTGATGCCTTTCTTTGAGAAAGTTGGAAAGCTTGTTATGTTGAAATGTGTATTTAAAGCATTTTGTAAGTTGTGGTTGTTAAAGATTTACATATGTTTTCGGCATATCATTCTTTACACTTGTATGAGTTATAGCTCCATGTTCAACCCCTCACTGAGTAACTTAGTTACTCACCCATTCTTCTTCTCTCCTTTTCAGGTGTTAGCACGGCAGCAGGGCGTGAGACGTGATAGTGCTTGGCATCTATTCTTGCATTTACCTTTGAGTAGTGTATGATTCATAAACATTGTCGTCATGCATAAGATGGATCCACTAGGACCTATGTTTTCGTATTTCCATTTGATCTTGTATAATCTTGATTGGTTCAGACAGGACCTTAGGTTGTATGAGTTTTACATCCAATGTTTGGGAGAGACTATGATTGTGTCCATGATCATTGATTTTGGGATTCTCAGGGATATATATCTGGTGTGAGTATATTGATCTTGTACAGGGTTGTGATTGAATACCTTAGATTTAGAATATTACTGTTGTGATGTTAATATTGTACAGGTAACAAGTAAGCCTTGCGGCGATCTGGGGTTGAGGTAAGTGCTTGACCTCTCCTGGGTTGTCGTGGCGGTAGTGCCATGGGCTGGGACCCGAGGGTCGGGGCGTGACAGTGCTGCACCCGTGTTGAGCTTGATAAGGTTTCTACTACGTCCTTTAGCTCCTGAAAATGCTCCAAATCACTTCTTCTTGCCTTAGGGCCTTGATATCTGAATGGAAAACTAAGCATATCTCAAATAGCACTGAATAAGGAGAATTTATGCGGATAAATTGAAGGATTATGGGAGTAAGACATGAAATAAATATATATGAAATGCACTCATCAATTTACAGCATGTTTTGTGCGTTACTACTCCTGTTGGTGTGGTGAGAACTATTGATCGGTTAGCACCCGCTTGTTCTATCCTGATCGAGGGGTGTGAGTTATTTGCTAACTTGCATCTGATGGAGTTGCGAGACTATGATGTTATCCTCGGCTTGGAATGTCTTTCTTCAGTGTACGCTATAGTAGACTGTCGTAGGAAGAAAGTGCACCTTCAGTGGCAGTAAGGGTTACACTCTAGGTCGGGAGATCTCTTCTCTGCAGGCCCAGAAGCTGATCAGCAGTGGTTGTGTTGGTTTTCTACCTTCTGTCTCGGAGGCCGCTAGCGCTTGCTACTCAGTATCTGATGTACCAGTTGTGAGTGAGTTTCCTGATGTCTTCCCTAAAGATCTTCCCGGTTTGCCCCCTTAGAGAGAAGTGGAGTTTGCCATCGACTTACCTCCAGGCACAGCTCCTTTGTCCAAGGCACCCTACCGGATGGCACCTGCTGAACTGAAGGAACTGAAGAAGCAACTAGAAGAACTTTTGGAGAAAGGGTTCATTCGACCGAGTATGTCACCTTAGGGTGCCCCAGTTTTATTTGTTAAAAGGAAGGATGGATCTCTGAGGTTCTGTATCGACTACCGTCAGTTAAACAAGGTGATGGTCAAGAATAAATACCCTTTACCAAGGATTGATGATCTCTTAGACCAGCTGAAGGGAGCTCAGGTTTTCTCCAAGTTTGATCTGAGGTCTGGATATCATCAGGTTCGAATAAAGAGAGAGGACATCCCGAAGAGTGCTTTGCGTACACAGTATGGCCACTATGAATTTCTGGTGATGCCATTTGGACTTACGAACGCCCGGCGGTGTTCATGGATCTGATGAACCGGGTGTTCCGTCGCTACCTGGATCGATTTGTAGTCGTCTTCATTGACGATATTCTGATCTACTCGCGCAGTAAGCAACTGCACGCAAAACATCTGAGGATTGTACTAGACACTCTGAGGCAGCATGAGTTGTATGCTAAATTTTCCAAATGTGATTTCTAGCTCGAGAGTGTAGCTTTCTTGGGACATGTCATCAGTGAAGACGGTGTTGCAGTAGGTCCAAAGAAAGTGGAAGCAGTTGTGGATTATAAGAGACCGAGCACGGTTAGGGAGATCCGAAGTTTTCTTGGCTTAGCTGGTTACTATCAGAGATTTGTACAGGACTTCTCTCGGTTAGTAGCGCCGTTGACGAGATTGACCCGGAAGGGGGCTCGTTTTATCTGGACTGAAGCGTGCGAGCAGAGTTTCCTAGCATTGAAGCATAGACTCGTATCTACACCAGTCCTTGCTCTACCAGAAAGTGGATGTGGATACGTGATCTATAGTGATGCTTGCAAGACAGGCTTGGGATGTGTTCTGATGCAGAGTGGGCGGGTCATTGCCTATGCTTCAAAGCCGTTGAAACCGCATGAGGAGAACTACCCCACTCACAACCTAGAGTTGGCAGCAATCATTTTTGCACTGAAGATTTGGAGACATTTTCTATATGGGAACCTTGTGAAGTGTACACAGACCACAAGAGTCTGAAGTACATCTTTACCCAGAAGAAGCTCATGTGGTGGCTGGAGCTAATTAAGGATTATAACCTCAGCGTCCACTACCATCCAGGCAAGGCTAATGTGGTGGCTGACGCACTGAGTAGGAGGTATAACTATGGAACCGCCGTGAATTTGACTGAGCAGAGACCGCTTCTGGAGGAAATGAGAAGGTTTGAGTTGGAAGTTGTTCCACCAAGATATGGAGTGAATCTGGCCAACTTGCACATCCGACCAACTCCAGCAGAGAGTGCCATCTCAGTTTCGGGTGCACGAGGACCGGGTATGCATGCCTGATGACCATGTTTTAAAAAGGGATATTTTGGAGGAGGCCCATTACTTGAGTTAAACAATCCACCCTCGAGGTACAAAGATGTAAAGAGGGCTTAAGGAGCACTATTGGTGGAACAACATGAAGCGAGAGATAGCTACCTTCGTAGTACATTGCCTTAGCTGTCAGCAGGTAAAAGCAGAACAGTAGAGACCGGCATGACGCCTTCAGCCGTTACCGATACCGGAGTGAAAGTTGGAGCACATCACTATGGACTTTGTTACCGGCTTACCCCGTACCTGGCAGAAGCATTAGTCAGTATGGGTGATCGTTGACCGACTGACCAAGTCGGCACACTTTCTGCTTTTGAGGCTTGGTTTGGGTCTTGAGAAGCTAGCAGAGTTATATCTGAGAGAGATTATTCGACTGCATGGTATACCGGTATCGATCACATCTGATCGACATTCGAGATTCATTTCAAGATTTTAGAGGAGTTTATAGTCTGCTTTGGGTACTAAGTTGGCTTTCAGTACAGCTTTTCATCCTCACACAGACGGCTAGTCTGAGGGGACTATACAGACTCTTAAGGATATGCTTCGAGCATGTGCCCTTGACTTTCCTGATTCTTGGGACCGCTACTTGCATTTGGCTGAGTGACACACCCTTGCGTGTGTGTTCCGCAAGTGCACGGGTGTCGAAGTAATAAAGTACCCAAACGGGTGGGTAGTCGAATCCACAGGGAGTAGACGTAAGAACAGTAACACTTTGCTAAGTAGCCAAAGACAAATCAATTGTTGTTGTGATTGAAAATAAACCAAGAAAAACAGAAATAAAGTACTGAAAGTAAAAGCTAGAGTGTAGAACAAGACCAATATGAAGATGGGGTACTCGGACAATGCTCCCCCTAGAATCCTAGTTTCTAGTGCAAAACTTAAGTTACTCTTCTTAAAATGAGAATCAATGAGTCGTGGAAATCCAAAGACACAGGGTCCCAAACCTAAGGTCAACCCTGACTGGTCCCCTACGAGGTCCCGGCGGAGAGAAATACTCTCGACACCTCACACCACGTATGACTGCGAAAAGCTCGTGGGAATCCAAATGATAAACCCTATTCCGAAGTATAGACCAACCATTTTGGTCCAGGGGGAAGATCCCTAATCACAAATAAGTCCCTGCGGAAAGGCTTCCCTCAACGCCTAACTCTCTTTGAGATCGAAGTTATCTCGTGGAATGAGAAGGTAGGGTAAATCACACCGGAGGGGAAAGGGGACGTGTTGCTACCTCTCAACTCACCCTCTCGACCCTCTTCAATCTTGATTGATCTAATCCTAATGGTGATGGTCACTCGTCAAAAGGATGATTAAATGTGATTCTCAACCCTAGTGTCACTCTAAAGGAAAATCCAAGAAGCATACAAGATTGAAACTCAAATTAAAGAACAGCAATAAAGTCATAGAAACATAGTAATTCTAGGTTTTACATGTCCAAGAACCCACTAGGGTTTTAGCTCTCCATGGAGCAATACAAGATCATGAAAGTAATAGAAATTAAATGCAAACAATCCATAAGTAAAACCCCCTTAAGCTCCGTGCCGATGGTCCATGAGGGCTTCTCCTTCTTCTCCAAAAAATCATTCCTTCAAGCCTAGGGCACACCTTGCCGAATCAAGTCGTCGAAGGCTCCCCCAATAGCTCTCCTTGGAAGGGATTGATGTTGAAATCGATGAAGAAGCACCCCCAAAGTGTAGCAAGAACCTCGTGAACCCTAGCCGTCACCCCATCTGAAGTTTGGAAGAAGACCCCTTTAATAACGCTTCAGAACGGCTTTATAATTGGCCATCTCGATGAGCCACACGGCTGTGTGGAAATTCCACACGCCCATGTGGAATTTCAGCCCTGTGGAAACTTGCGTATTGGTCCCTGATTTCGCCCGTTTCTTCTCTTGAGGTTACACGGACGGACACACGCCCATGTGAAAGGTCATATGGCATTTCTTCATGAAGAAAAACCCTTGGAGAGCTTTTGAAATCTTCGAACAAATCCGAACAAGCGAGCATGACAGACTTCGTGTCCTTTTACAAGAATTGTCTTGAAGCCTTTAGAAGTTGGCACATACCCCCTCGTTTGAACCCGATTTGTGTCTTGAACTTTGTATTTGCACAAAAGAGCTCCACTTGGCACCATTATGACCTGCTCTTGCCTTTATTCACGTACCATGTCTTCACAACCCTAATTGCACGAAAGAACACAACAGCACACGAAATTAGCGATATAACCTGAGAAATATGATGCTCATGCGTGGAAAACATTTCTAAAAAAATATATACATGCAAGCACTTATCAAACTCCCCCACACTTAAGCTTTTGCTTGTCCTCAAGCAAAGTTCATACCATGAGAATTAAAGGTTGAGTGATGAAAATGCTTGGCCTTAAGTTCAACAAAAGTGTGTAAAGATAGCATTCTCAAACAAGGGAAAATTTTAAACATAGATAGATAAAAACCAAAACTCTAGCAAAAACTCAAATTGCGAAGAAAATAAAATCTGAAAGCGTGTGTGATAAGTGCTTGATTATATATATTTTATAATATCAGTTTATATGCATTGAGTATCACTTTTATTAGGTTTTAGCATTAACAAGGTGTGTTTTGTGTTCTTTTGTGCAAACAGGGCTTTGGAGAAATGACGTACAGGAAGAAGCAAAGATTGGGTGTGATGACATGTTTCAAGGCCACAATCAGAAGCTGTGTTCATATGCATGGGGGTGTTGCCAACTTTCGGAGGAGTACAAGTCATTACACAAAGCGAAAGGGCACAAAGGCAGTAGTACGCCCATGTCCCAGCTTCCGTACAAAGCAGAAGAAGGTTCTTTAGGATTTCAAAGCATAGAAAGCCACACACCCTACCACACGAGCGTGTGCCCGACCGTGTGGACTCCAAGGAAGACTTCGGGGAAAAAAATCACTGTAGCATTTACTGTAGTACAGCACTATAGCAAAAGTACTGTTACAATTTACTGTAGTAGTACTGTAGCAAAAGTACTTCACACGCCCGTGTGGAATTTCCACACGGGCGTGTGGATGCCCCTGTGGATGCCCGCGTAAAGCCCCGAATTCAAATTATAAAAGCCGCCTTGTGATAATTTTTAGGGATCTTTCCGGCCACTTTCGAGAGACAAGGCGGCTAGGGCTTGGAATGAGTTCTTTGCGGCTTTGGGAAGCTTTCCTCACCAACTTGGATCGATTCCTCCTCCGTCATAGCGTCAAGGAAGCCATCGGCGACCTAGCTTCGGAGTGGATTCAATCCAGACGTGGAAACTACCCATCATGACCATCATCACGGATTTAAGGGGTTATTCTTTATGTCTTTGGAACTTTATTATCAAATTATTATTCGTTTTGTGACTCGCTCCATGGAGAGCTAAACCCCTAGAGGGTATTCGGACATGTAAACCCTAGGATTCTTATTTTCATTAGATTTACATTGTGTTTCTATTCGAATTTATCAGTTTGAGTTTTACTCTTGAGTTCTTAATGCTTGTTTGTGCTTTTGATTTCATTATTAATTGCCTTGCATGTTTTATTCAATCTAGTGAAGAGAGAGATCACCGCTAGGTTTAGAATTACCAAGAGTAAAGAGAGTTGAGAGGGTGAGCCGTGAGATAGTTAAGTTTCCCCTTTCCCTTCCGACAGATATTTCCTATCTTCATATTCCCTAAGTGTCAAGCAACCATATGTGGTGTGAGGCGTCGAGAGAATTCTCCGCCGGGACCTCGTAGGGGGTTAGGGATCTTTCACCTGGAGGCAGGGTTAGATCTACTTTTAGGAATTGGTTATATCTTTGGGATCCCTAGAGTTTTAAGCAGTCATATGTGGTGTGAGGCGTCGAGAGAATTCTCCACCGGGACCTCGTAGGGGACTAGTTATCGGCGACCTGGAGGCAAAGGCCGTTATACCTTTGGATACCCACAACTCATTGTTTTCGTTTAGAAACACTTGTAATCTACATCCAACACCCGAATCCTAGGGGGAGCATTGTCCGGATACCTCACTTTTATTGATTGAGAACTCTTTTCCTTTTATTTCCTGCGCACTTGTGGTGACACTCTTAGTGTTGGCCATTAGATCATCACACACTACATTCATTAGGCTAGATAACAAAAGAGGGCTATTACTAGTACTTCTGTTCCCTGTGGTTCGACAACCCGACCATTTGGGTCCACTTTTATTACTTGACGACCCGTGCACTTGCGGTAACGCAAGGGGTTGACACACATCACCCTATTGTATTGTTGCGGAGACGCATCAAGTTTTTGGCGCCGTTGCCGGGGAACAGGATATTTGGAACGCTAGTATTTTGTTACTTTAGCCATTCGTTTAGTTTTACTGTTTTTCTATTCCATCTTCTCTACTTTCATTGTTCTCATTTTCTTTTGTTTATTTGATTGCAGTTCCAGCTTATGACCAGAGGGAACCCATCGACATTAGTTGAAGGAGACCCTGAAATTGAGCGAAGACTTCACAAGAGAAGCAAGGAGCTTGAAGTTGTTCAAGAACAGCAAGTTGAAGTTGAAGCTGAAGGATCTGCGACCATGGCAGACCACGAAGATGAACCAAGGACGCTTGCTGATTTTGCTAGACCTTCAGCCCGAGGAACACAGTCGAGCATTGTTAGACCGCCCATCGCGGCTAACAATTTTGAGCTGAAGCCGGCATTTATCCAGATGGTTCAGCAGTCCGCGCAGTTTAATGGGCTGCCCGATGAAGACCCCGATGCCCATGTTGAAAACTTCTTGGAGGTTTGTGATATGCTCAATATCAACGGGGTCTCGGATGATGCGATTCGATTGAGGACCTTCCCATTCTCATTGAAGGGACGAGCCAAACAATGGCTCCAATCATTGCCAAGAGCGTCCATCACCACTTGGGACGAGATGGTGGAAGCATTTCTTGCACGATATTTCCCTCCCGGGAAATCAGCGAAGCTCCGCAATGAGATCTCTTCCTTTTTTCAGAATGGGTTGGAGTCGCTATTCGAGACATGGGAAAGGTTCAAGAAACTTCTGCGGCGATGTCCCCAACACGGATCCCCGGATTGGATAATTATACACACGTTCTATAATGGACTGAATCCAAGCACTAGGCAACTCCTAGATGCGGCCCCAGGTGGGACTATGGGTAACAAGACCCCAGAAGATGCAAAGCAGCTCGTTGAGGACATGGCTCTCAACAGCTGCCAATGGAGCTCGAGGGAGAAGAAGAAGGTTGCAGGAATACATGATGTTGATGCCGTTACATCACTAGCAGCCCAAGTTGAAGCATTAACCAAGAAGCTAGACACCCTTACAACTTCAAGAGTAGCTCCCATTAGCACTTGCGATAGTTGTGGAGGTGGGCATAGCTCTACAGATTGCCCTATCTCAGTGGGGGTGTCGGCACCAATGGAGCAAGTGGATTTTGTTGGAAATCCAGTGAGGGGACAAGGGAACCCTTATTCAAATACCTACAATCAAGGATGGAGGAACCATCCGAACTTCTCATGGAGCAATCAGGGCCAGCAGAAGCAAGCAGCTACTCCGGGTTTCCCACAACAACCCTCTATTCCAGAGAGAGTTTCTGAACTTGAAAATGTACTTTCTAAGTTTATTTAATCTACAAACACCAGGTTTCAGAACGTGGAGGCGATTTTGTAGTACTTGATGTCGATGAGGTTGTGGAAGTGCCGTTGATTTTGGGGAGGCCATTCCTTCGAACCTCCAAGGCACTGATAGACATGGAGGGAGGCGAATTGACTCTGCGCATTGGAGACGAAAAGATCACTTATCGCCTCGCAGATGCTATGAAGCACCCTCACGAATTTGATGACACATGTTATTTTGTTGATGCTAATGATGAGCTTGTTAATGAGTATATGCAGGAGATGTTTTACCCTGACCCCTATGAGGGGTGGCCTGAGTTGGAAAAGGATGAATCAAGTATGCAGGAGGTTCGAGTGATCGAGGATCAACCATAACCGGGAATTCTGAAGAGGATTTTCCGTAGACTGACTAGATCAAAGCGTCACCGCAAGAAGCAACAAAAGAGTGTAAAAGATACACATACACGAGAAGAAGGTGATGGCTTTCAAGTGGTAACAAGATATTTATTACTCGCATCCCATGCGACCGTATTGTCTGAATTGTCAGGTAAAGGCCGCCAAGAACATATCTCACCTGCATGAACCCCCATAAAAGATCAGGTACGTCAAGCTAGTGACGTAAAACAAGCACTTCTTGGGAGGTAACCCAAGTCATTTCATTGTTTCCGTAGTTAGTTTTTCAATTCTGCAGTAATAATTAGCTTGAGCAGGCGACTTTGCGTTAATTCTGTCGTTGCTGTGTTTTTATTGTTTATTCTTGGTGTTTCATGATAATTATACATGTGTGGCTTGATCTAGGATGATTTAGAGATTTAAAGTTAAGGAATTGGCCTTGTGCTTAAGTGTTTCATGTTGTGCTGAAAATCCACAAGGGCAGGCACAAGGGGGTGTGAGTGCCCCTGTGCCTTGCTGAAAAATTGAAAAAAACATGAAACAGAAGGGCACAAGGGCACCCACACGGCGTATGGGTGCCCCTGTGGTCCTCCTGAGGAGCCACACGCCCATGTGGCTCATCGACATGGGCGTGTGAGACCTGAAAATTAAATTTTCAGGTTTCCAGAGAGGCACAAGGGCAGCCACACGGCCGTGTGGCTGCCCCTGTGGATTTCCCAGGTCCACAAGGGCACTCGCACGCCCGTGTGAGTGCCCCTGTGCCCTTCTGTCTCGAGTTTTTTAATCCACACCGGCACTCACACGCCCGTGTGAGTGCCCTTGTGGCGTTCTGGCGTCGATTTTTGAAGGCACAAGGGCGTGTGGCTCATTCACACGCCCATGTGGCCATCCACAAGGGCGTGTGAGACCCTCACACGCCCATGTGGTTTATAAAGGAGATGAGAAGGCCTTGAACCTTCATTCAAACCTTCGCGCCTTTTCTCCTTCCGACGCCTCCACGCAAAGAGACGCATCTCTTGGGTTCCTAACGCTTCTCCTTAGCGTATTTAAGGACTCTTGGGTGTTTTTCGGGCGATCCCCATCTTCTTCTTCATAAAAAATCTCCGGTAAGCTATAAGTTTTCCTAGTTCTTGCCATGAATTTTGAATTTCAGATCTGGTGATTTGTTGATGTTTTATGCATAAATTCTTCATGGGAACTACTGATGATTATCCCGCAAGCGCACGGGGTCGTCAAGTAATAAACCACTCGCGCAAGCACGAGTGGGTCGTATTCCCAAGGGCCCAAGGAGCTACTATTACTCCCCTTTCGTCTATTTCCTAGCCTAACACTACAAAAGATAAATAGTGATTGCGAAAAGATAAAAAAAACTACGAATATGAAATCCGGGGTACTACTACACACATTTAGCGAACAAGGGTGAATCAAACACACGAAGAGGTGATTTGGACAATGAATTCCCCTAGAGTTGTCATTAGGTCCTGAATTTAGGATGAAATGTTGAGATGGTAGCTGGGCCAAGAGACTCCTAAAGTAGGTCAACCCCGATGGTCACGACGATCAACCCCTAATCCGATAGAAGTATTGGATCGGAATCACATCCGCCCAAATCCTCCTATGATTGCATTAAACTTAGGGAAATCTCTAATTAGGGTCAAACACAATATCTATGTTCATCCCTAATGGTTGGAGGGGTACGAAATACCCGATGGTCACGGTGTATTCATACATGAATCCCTTTCAAGCTTGGTGAGTCTAATACTAGGGCAATGGTCATGCAACCTAGCATTTCCTAGAAATGGCACACCGAGTTCTCATGCATACCAAGGCATTAAAATACACCAAACATGAACCACAAACTATAAGATTCCATAAAAGAAATACAACATCCAACAATACATCACAAGGATAATCATCCAAATTACAAACAAACACCCCCAGAGTTCATCATGTCCAAACCACAAATAAGTTAGTTCCTCATGAAAGAGGAACACTTATACAAGTTCAAGGAGCAAATAAACAAGAAAAGAAGGAAGAAACACTCCCTCTAGCTTTGGAAACCCTTGAATGGATGAAGACCTTCAAAATACACCTTGATGTCTTGGATCTTCTCTCCAAACCTTCTCCTTCGATGTGTGCCTCCCTCTTGGTGAAGATTGTGTCGTAGATCGCCAGAAATGGCCGGCAAGGAAGGTGGGGCGCCGGCCCTAGAAGAATAGATCCCCCAAAGTCCCCTTTTCCATGCCCTAAAAGTCTTTAAAAAGGGTGAAAGTCGCGACTCCTCACGGGCTGCCTCACGGCCGTGAGGTTGCCCGTGAGGCATCCAGAGAATTTTGCAGAAACTTTTCACCTCGGTGCTACAGTAACCCCTGCTACAGTGATTATGCTACAGTACTGCTACAGTGAAAAACCCAAAAACGTCGTATTTGGTGTCGAATTCTTCCTAAATACGTTCTTGAGCTCATTTAGGGTCTGCAACACAAAATAAAGAGATTTAGACTATAAAAAGGGCATTGACTTATCAAAAAGATAATAAAATAATACAAATGAATACGTATAAAATACGTATATTTAGACGTTTATCAACTACCATAGTGTGCATGCTTGTCGATTTAGGGTTGTTTTAAGGTGTGGAAACCACCCAACCATGGCCTTTTGGCCATGGTCGGGCTTCCACACGGGCGTGTGGCCCATCCACACGTCCGTGTGGATGAGGAGGATGATCCACAAGGGCGTGTGGATCATCCACACGCCCATGTGGATTTCTGCATAATGAAATTTTGCACTAACTTGCCCTGATTTTCACAGATATGGCCCCTAGAACCAAGAAGGTCGCCCACAAGCGTTCTCGCGCCGCTCGGGAGCCTTCTCCTCCCGAGGAATTGGAGTTCGCCGTCCCTGAGCATCAACAGCGATATGAGCGCTTACAGCGTCTCAAATTCGGGCAGGCGCGCGTAATTGATTGGAAGGAACTCGAGGAGATTGACTTGGCCGATGAGGTGCGCGAGCTTACCACTGTGGGAGGCTGGGACCGGCTCCTTACTATTCGTGATCCCACTTATCGTGAGCTCACACTGGAGGTTCTGTCCTCATTCGATTTCGACCGCGCTCGCCATGATTTTGAGAAGGAGGACACGATCCGCTTCAGGCTATTCGGTCAGTACCACTCCATGAGCCTCACGCAGTTCTCTGTTTTTCTCGGTTTATATGACAGAGACTATGTTCACACGGGGGAGTACGAGCAACTCATCGTCGATTACCCTATTGGACTCACCCCGAGCCGTGCGTACGCGACCATATGCGGAGGTTTCCAGTACGAGCCGGGATACTCCAAGGCCACCATGCTCAGTCGTCCGGCCTACAGGTATATACACTCTATCTTCAGCAAGATCGTGACGGGACGAGGCGACAGCACTGGAGTTTTGAGCCGCCTCGACTTGCTTTACCTATACACCATGGTCCAGAACATCCCCATGCATTTAGGCTTTGTTGTGGCGGATTACTTCCGCCATCAAAGCCATTACGTGCGGGTCGGTGTGATCTTTTCAGGAGTATACATTACCCGACTCGTTCGTGGCATGGGGTTGTTCGAGGCACTTAGAGGGATGGAGAGAATTAGCGTACCAGCACCCTTGGGGCTTGCATCACTCCGAGCCATGCGTATGGTGAAGAAGACGAGTACCGGCCGATATGTACTCGCAGTGGAGGCTGAGGAGGAGTCAGAAGAGGAGGCAGCCGACCCAGCAGACGCTCCTGATTCACCGGCACCCACAGCTGTGCCGATGGACACCGAGGCCCTTGCATCTGAGCCAGAGCCAGAGCAGCCTTCCACTCGAGCCCGTGACCGTTTGGCGAGGCTCGAGGTGGTAGTTGGAGCTCTCCAGGGGGACATGGCGACTGTGCTCGCCAACCTGTCCATGATGATGTCGCAGTTGTCCATCATTCGACATCTTCTGGAGAGCGACACCGCATCTGAGGCGACGACATCAGCACCACCAGGATCACCAGCAGAGTTTCCTGATGCATGAGGCGTCCTTGAGTCATTTTATTTTATCTTCTGTATTTTTATTTTCTGCAGTTTTATTTTCAGCATGCTCGTTGAGACTCTGTCTTTTTTTCTGTCATTTTTATTTTGTGGTTTTAGTTGTTTTTCATTGTTTTCTTTTCTAATTTTGTTGAGCTTCAGTGAACCCCCCTGAATCCGCAGATAGTCTTGAGAGTCTTGGGAAATGGAAATCAAGTTATGTACATGGCCGTGTGACTAGGTCACACGGCCGTTTCACCTCTAAATGCCCGTTGAGCCAAACACACCCTTGTACAAGATTCCACCAACTATTTCACTTGGAATTCAGGGGAGTATTATTTTGATTTTTGCACACCCTCACATGCTTTGTTTTCAGAATTTATAATTTTATTGTGCTTGCATGCATTGGGGACAATGTACATCTTAAGTGTGGGGGAGGGATCACTTTATACACCACTTTATTGTTTGTTTTCATTATATATGCTCATGCAACCTATGAAGGTTCACTTTAGGGTTAAGAGTTAGATTCTAGACTATAGGAGAGCTTCGAACACTAGATTTCATCATGTTCTAGTTGTCATCCAATTTTTTGAGAAAGTTTTGTCCGATTGCCATTTATACACTCTACTCACTCATCAAACCTATAGAAGCTCTAGTTTAATGTTTTGAGACTTGTTAGT
The DNA here is from genome assembly GCA_902712375.1 of Dioscorea dumetorum. Classification (NCBI taxonomy): domain Eukaryota; kingdom Viridiplantae; phylum Streptophyta; class Magnoliopsida; order Dioscoreales; family Dioscoreaceae; genus Dioscorea; species Dioscorea dumetorum. The sequence continues at coordinate 5,445,707 of CACTHL010000549.1, read as the reverse complement.
AGTTGTTTTATTTGAAAAAAAAAAAGAGAAAAAGAAAAGAAAAAAATATATAAAAAAATATATAGTTTAGCAATTGTGAATTATTTCGTGTACATAGGGGGTGAAAAGAGCTACTACCTTTGATTGTATGCAGCTACTCTCATAAGTCGGATACTAGTTATGCCCTAATGAGAGAAAGAGCTATCACAAGGGATATGTGAAAGCTAGCACCCTCGGTAGAAAGAGCTACCATCTCTAAAGTGTGAAAGCCACTCTGGAGGGTGCCTGAAAAAGGGCTACCTTGGAGATTGTGTGCAGCTACTACCATTCTTTTTGCTATTATATGAGTCTCGAGCAATAAAAACTGTAAGTAGTGGACATAGAGTCGAATTGAGATGAGTTTTTCCACACACACACGCTTTCGGATTTCTTTTTCTTTCTTGTCATTGGATTGTTTTCTAGAGCATTGACTGAGCTGATTGGTGTTAAATAGTTTTTCCCCTTTGTTTTAGAATCATACTCTCATACTTTCTAGTGAACCTGAGGCCAAGCACTTATTCTTTCTTTCCTTGTAATGAATGTTTAGTTTGCTTGAGGACAAGCAAAAGCTTAAGTGTGGGGGAGTTTTGATATGTGCTTGATTATATATATTTTATAATATCAGTTTATATGCATTGAGTATCACTTTTATCAGGTTTTAGCATTAAGAAGGTGTGTTTTGTGTTCTTTTGTGCAAACAGGGCTTTGGAGACATGACGTACAGGAAGAAGCAAAGATAGGGTGTGATGGGGGTGTTGCCAACTTTCGGAGGAGTACAAGCCATTACACAAACCGAAAGGGCACAAAGGCAGTAGTACGCGCATGTCGCAGCTTCCGTACAAAGCAGAAGAAGCATCTTGAGGATTTCAAAGCATAGAAAGCCACACAACCTACCACACGAGCGTGTGCCCGACCGTGTGGACTCCAAGGAAGACTTCGGGAAAAAAATCACTGTAGTAGTAGTTACTGTAGCAGTACTGTAGCAAAGTACTTCACACGCCCGTGTGGAATTTCCACACGGGCGTGTGGATGCCCGTGTGGATGCCCGCGTAAAGCCCCGAATTCAAATTATAAAAGCCGCCTTGTGATAATTTTTAGGGATCTTTTCAGCCACTTTCGAGAGACAAGGCGGCTAGGGCTTGGAAGGAGTTCTTGGCGGCTTTGGGAAGCTTTCCTCACCAACTTGGATTGATTCCTCCTCCGTCATAGCGTCAAGGAATCTACGATGTCAAGGAATCTCCTCGCGATCGGCCTACCACATGCGCGACATACCCTTGGTGAAGAGGAGGACGGACCCCCAAAGCTCTCTCCTTCTTCCTCCTTTAGTTCGCCCACCAAAAAGTCCCCCAAAACCTAAGTTTCTAGGGTTTTTAATATTTTCCCGATGTAAGCACGGGCGTGTTGAAACCGTGCTTCAAGCCGTACAAATTACTGCCAAATAAAACTCTTGAAACTCACATTCCCGTAATCTGCACGGGGTACAGCACGGGCGTGCTGAGGCCGTGCTGATGAGTTGCACGACCGTGCTCAGCGAACTCAAGCTGTGCTGACTTTGGCTGAATTCTCCTGCAATCTGCACGGGGTACAACACGGGCGTGCTTAGGCCATGTTGAGCTTGATGAGGTTTCCTCTAAGTCCTTTAGCTTCTAAAATCATTCCAAAACACTTCTTACTGCTTAAAGACTTTGATATCTGCATGAAAAACTAAGAATACCTCAAATAGCACCGCACTTGGAGAATGAAAGCCAATAAATTCAACAATTATGAGAGTAAGATATGAAATATATATATATATATATATATATATATATATGAAATGCACTCATCAATCACCCCGAACAGTCTAATTGTGTGAGTTACATTTCGTCTTATAACAGTTTTATAATTTTGTATATAATTTATCTAAGGATTTCTAAGTCTTTATAAATTTGTTTTATATCACTTTTTATTTAGCGATTATGAAGTTAAGAGAGCAATACATGAATTGGTGAAATGTCACTATAAAGAGGCATGGACTAGATGGGGAAAAGTGCCCAACGATGTGAGGTAAAGGATATTCCTTGCTTTTAAGGTAAGTATCATTTAAATAATTAAGTGGTGTAATATCTTTTAAGTATACATATTAACTATAATGAAACATTACCTTTGTTAATATTTTTTTCAATGGAATTTATACATGGGAGCCACAGCATGAGTCGTCAGTGTTACGACATTTCATCCATGAAGCTAGTGAGTGGCTAAAAAAAAATTTATATCTTGCACATAATTTGTATAAGGTTCCATTTCCATGGATGGATCTTGTAGTTTGGGAGGGTTTACAGAGGTATTGGGAGTCAGAGGAGTTTAACAGAAAAAGTGAAAAGAACAAACAAAATAGGACAGAAATTGGAAGCTCATCCACCGTTATTTATCGTGGTGGATCTGTTAGTACTGCTGTGCACCGCCTTAGACTGGTAATTTCCCTTGTCCATTTAGATACTATTATAATTGTTGCATTTGAATATTTAATATTTACTTATTATGTTGTTTTTTAGGCAGAGGAATTGGGTAGAGATCCGACACCTAAAGAATGTTTTATCCGGACTCATGGAAGGAAAGATGGCACACTTGAGGCTGGGCGTGCCACAGAAATTGTTGTACGTATAATATATTTTTTCAAAATAAAATAATATTAGAGCTAAAAGATGAAAAGTTTAGAAGTTACATTTTAATGCGGCATGGTTCATTGAGATATATTTTCAAATAATCAATTAAGCTAATGATTGTTAAAATGCTATACTACTTAAGGAAATTTACAAGTAAAACAATAGTGTGTTTTTGCTGTTAAGAACAAAATATTTGGTTTGTCTTAAATCTTATATGGATGTAGATAAGCATATCTATATTGATTTATGTTTTTTTATCAAAGAATTTAGTTAGGAATGTGATGGAGAAAGATCTTATTTTCTTTCACATGTTGACATAATATTTGATTTGTATTTTGTTGTTATATTTAAGGTCCTTTGAATATTAGCCACCGGGATATAGCTCAAATTTTATGTGACTTCAAGTATTAAGACTATACATATATTTGTTTGCAGTATTGATAAACGTCTAAAAGTACGTATTTTACATGTATATGTTGTGTATTATTTTCATATTTTATTGTTGAATCTACGCGCTTTTCGGTCTAAATTGCTTTATCTTTGTATTTCAGGCCAGCCAGAAGCCCTGGGGACTCGACGACGAGATGGGGAGCGAATTCGACACCAAAACAGCGTTCTTGAGACAGGATACTGTAGCACGGTAATGCAGCATTCACTGTAGCAGTTACTGTAGCTCATCGCGGACTTCTCGGCAGAAAAGTAGAAATCCCGAGGGGTCAGCATACCGGCTGTATGCTGACCCGTTTACCCATCGGGATTTGGGGTTTTAAGGGCGATCTAGGGCATTTTATGAGAAAACTTTTCATCTTCTTTGAGAGCTTTTGGGGGGCGAAAGAAGGCTAGGGTTTGGACATCACTTCCACACCATTTTGGAGGGCAAAAGTAGAGAAAATCCGGGCTTTCTTAGGTGGGGAGATCAAGATCTTGGAGGATCCACTTCAAGGATTTCATTGTTTGGAGGTTGAAGACAACGGGAAGCCACCCCTTCGAGTGGCGTCTTCGGAAGGTTTTCTCCGGGGATTCAAGCGGCATTCGGCCCTCACCATTTGAGGGAGTGTTCCTCATGTTTATTTTAGTTATTTGCATGGTTTGTGTGGTGGATTTGTGGAACATGAACAACTAAACCCCAAGGTCACCGGATGTAGGTGAACCTTGGGGGCAAAACTTGTGATGTTTTGGATTATTTGAGTTATCTATTGTATGATTGGCTTGTTGTGATCCTTGTTTGGTATTCTTAATCGTTTTGGTACATGTGCTTAATTGTTGTATCAAATTCTTGGTCGCACTTTGTAGCATGACCATTACCTTAGTGCTAGACTCTACCAAACTTGGAAGGGATTATTGTATAAATACGGCGTGACCATCGGGTATTTGTACCCCTCCATTTCTAGGGTTGAAAACTAACTAGTGTTTCCACCCTAACTTGAGGAAACCATCATTCTCCTTGCAACCGTGTTAGAGGTTGAGTGGAAGAAATTCCTTATTCAACACTTGTACCGGGTTAGGGGCTAATTGCCGTGACCATCGGGTTGACCTAAGTTTAGGTTTTCTTGGTCCAACTAGCCACATACTTAATTTCTCAATTATCCTACTCACTTGAGTAGCCCCCTTGGGGATCCTCATCCATGACCGTTTTCCATCCCTGAGCATCTCTCGTGTTTTAATTCAGTCGCATTTATTTAGAAAATTTCTCTTGTTGTTATTTGTTTTCTTTCTTATTTATTCTCTTGAAATGGAATCGGTGAGCTAAACAACAAGTGAGAAGTGAGTAAGGTAGCTCCTCGGGCCCCTTGGGAATACGACCCACTCGTGCGTGCACGAGTGGTTTATTACTTGACGACCCCGTGCGCTTGCGGGTGTTCACACTTTCCGTGTCGATCAAGTTTTTGGCGCCGTTGCCGGGGATTTCACCGAGGGATATTTGGAAAGCTTAAAGCTTGTTGATTTAGCCTTTTCTTTTTCTTTTGTTTTTCTTTCTTTTTGTTGTGTGTTTTGTTTTGTTTTTTGTGTTTTCTTGTTTTTGGTTGTTAAGATTTTGTAATTATTCCAGCTTTGTATTCTATTGTTGCTTTTTTGTATTTCTTGTTGTTAGCTAACGTTGTGACTCCTCAATCTGTGTAGGTACCCATCTTATGACACGAGCGAGTCAAGCAAACTTGATTGAACCCGATAACGAGATAGAAAGAACACTGCACCGTCGTTTGAGAGAAGGTATTGAGGGTTCAATTAAACGAGAAGTTCAGGTAGAATCCAGTGAGCCCACAGTTATGGCCGAGCCGAGAAGAACTCTATCTGATTATGAAAGGCCACAATTCACCGGGGATGGATTTAGTGTGTTGGTCCCCACCGTACCTGCGAATAATTTTGAAATAAAAGCAAGCACAATTGGGATGGTGTAAAACTCAGTACAGTTTGATGGTCTAACTGATGAAGACCCGCATGCCCACTTGTCCAAGTTCCTTCAGATATGTTCAACCTTCAAGATCAATTCAGTTTCTGATGATGCAATAAGGTTGAGATTATTTCCTTTCAGTTTAAGGGGAGCAGCATATAGATGGCTTACTTCTTTGGCTCCGGGATCGATTACTACATGGAAGAAAATGGTGGAGAAGTTTCTTGCCCGATATTTTCCACCAAGTAAGGCAGCGAGGCTAAGGCAAGAAATTTCCGCATTCCGACAAGGAGATTCTGAGACCCTATTCGAAGCTCATGAAAGATTTAAGGACCTTCTAAGAGGATGTCCTCATCAGGAGTTCCCTGCATGGATGAGGGTGCAGACATTTTGTAATGGGCTGAATTATGCTACTAGGCAACTCATCGATGCAGCAGCAGGCGGTTCTTTGAGCAACAAGCTTCCTGAAGAGGCCGAGGAGTTAATTGAGAATATGGCCAGCAATGAGTGCCATTGGAGCACTCGACAGAAGCTTCCAAGGGCTGCAGGGTTGTACGAGGTGACTGAATCCACAACTTTGGCTGCTAAGATTGATGCCCTAACGAAACACATCACGGAGAATAGTTCGAAGTATGACGCCCTAGCACAAAAAGTTGATCAACTCATGTAAGGGTCTAGTTCAGGGTCTAAGGCTGTTATGTCATGTGATAGTTGTGGGGCAGGGCATGCAACATCACAATGCCCTATTGTTGTTGCCCCATCACCGCTGATGGAAACAGTTGATTATGTTGGGGGTGGACCAAGAGGACCAGGGAATCAGTTTGGCAGCAATTACAATTATGGATGGAGGGGCCTTTCAAATCCTTCTTGGACTCAAGGTCAATCTCAATATAGACCTCCACAATCTCAGGGAAGCCAATACCAAGCTCCTCCCCCACAAGAGAAGAAATACTCTACAGAGGATGTTTTAGCGAGATTCATGATTAGCACGGAGGCACGCTTTGTGAATAATGAAAAGAAAATGGATGAATTTGGTACCATATTGAGAAATGTTCAAGCATCCATCCAATCTCTGGAGAACCAAGTGGGACAGCTTGCTCGTGGACAATCTGAACGACCCTCTGGGAGTTTGCCAAGCAACCCGAGGGAGCAATTAAAAGCTGTTACTTTGAGAAGTGGTAAACAGTTGGAAGCAAGGGAAAAAGGGATCCCAAGTGCTTCTAATGATGGGGTAGCCATCCGCGAAGACCCTGATTCGAGTGAAGATGCAAGCAAGGATAATGGGAGGAAAACTGATGAAGACTCTCCCAATTCTAACATTCCAAAGGAGCATGAATACAAGCCAGTAGTACCTTACCCCTCAAGACTCAAACCAGATAAAGATGAAGCCCAATTCAAGAAGTTCCTCAATATATTCAAGCAACTCCACATAAATATTCCAATCATTGAGGCACTAGCTCAAATGCCAAAGTATGCCAAATTTTTAAAAGCGCTCCTCACCAATAAAAGGAAGTTGGAAGAACAAGGCACAGTCGCACTTACTGGGAATTGCTCAGCCATTCTAGAGAAGAAACTTCCACAAAAATTAAAGGACCCAGGTAGTTTTGTGATTCCTTGTGGGATTGGTGAAGGAGTGACGGAGCACGCTCTAGCCGATTCTGGGGCTAGCATAAATGTAATGCCATACAACTTATTCTTGAAGCTGGGATTGGAAGACCTACGACCTACACGAATGACATTACTGCTTGCAGATAGGTCGGTGCGAAGACCTCGGGGAATAGTTGAAGATGTCCTTGTCAGAGTTGACAAACTCATCATTCTTGTAGACTTCATGATTCTAGATGTGGATGATGATGTTGAGGTTCCCTTAATTCTAGGGCGGCCATTCCTGAACACTTCGGGTGCCCTAATTGATGTCAAAGAGGGCAAGATGACCTTGAGGGTTGGAGATGAGCAAGTGGTTTTCACTCTCCCGGAAGCAATAAAACACACACTTGATCATGATGATAAACTCTATTTCACCGATAGTACTGATGTAATTGTTTCTGATTGTGTGCTGGAGGTGCTTGCCTTAAACCCTCTGGATGAGTAATTGGATGAGTTAAAGTGCCAAGATGTCGAGGAAGAACTTTTTCCTCCACCAACACAACAAATTAATCAAGTGGAGGGTAATTCATCCAATAATGGTAAGAAAATTAGGGGTGTTGAGAAGATGTGGAGAAAATCAAAGAAGAAACAAAAAGAGAGTAGAGAGGTACCCACATTGCCTCCGGATGAGGTTGATCGTATATTCTTTGGAAATGCTGGTAAATTCAAAGTCTTCTCATGTCTTTCATTGAATTTTCCGAGCGGCAACCCGGTTCCAAAGGTTGGAGGTAACTTCCCTCCATTTGTCCCACCATGAGATTTTTAGGTAATGAACGTCAAGCTAATGACGGTAAAGAAGCGCTCCTTGGGAGGCAACCCAAGTTCCTTTCATTTCCCGTATTCATTTTCTTGTTTGTGTTATCTTATCTTTCTTTTGTTTTCAGTAGTGGTTCGTGTGTAGTTGTGCTTTTCGTCGTTTTTCTTGATTCTTTCGCCTTTTTGTTAACTTGTTTGTCATGTGTTTTTTGAAGAATTCTTGTTCTAGATGCATGCATGTTGATGTTTTGAGTGTTTAAATGATGTTTCCGGCCATATTTTTCAAGGTTTCATCGATGGTTGATGTGTACAAAGTGTGGAGAACGAATTGGTGCAAACAGAGGTTCTTGCCGACCATCCTTACGGCCGTAAGGATGGTCGGCAGGGTTCATCCCGAACTTCTTGCCGACCATCCTTGCGGCCGTAAGGATGGTCGGCAAGACCACCCGAATGAAGGTTTAAAAGGGCAAGTTTGGGGCTTTATACTATTCACTCTTCTTCCCCATTCTTCCAACCGTTTCTCCCTCATTTCTCCATCGTTTTTACTCATTTTTTTTTGCTCTAGTTTGCTCTCCTCCTCCTCTTTTCCATCTTGGTGACAAAAATTTGGAGTTTGAGCAAGCTTTTGGCCGGATTTACCATTTGGATCCACTCATCTTACCCTAGGGCAAGAGTATGGCACCTCACTCAAACCTTTGGACTTTTCTTGTTTTTTTTGGCTGAAATATCTTGGGATGTTGTTGGTTGATGAATGCTTATTGTTGATCAAAGTGTTTTTCTTAGTTTGTAAAATTTTTTGGCTACTTCTACAAGCAAAGTTCTTGAAAATTTTTTCCGAAATTACTGTAGCAATGCACTTTTTCTTGGTTTTCTTCATTTTTGGGTGCTTATTTTGCTTGTAAATTAGTTGGATAATCTCTATTTTATTTCTATAGGATGCCAATCAAGAAACTAGCCTCCAAGAGACCTAGGAGGGAACCTTCGCCTCCCGTCCATGAACCCCAATTTTCCAAGGAAGAACACAAGACGCGCTACGCAGTCCTATCACGAAAAATGTTCGGCACGGTGAGGAAGATTGATTGGGAAGGTTTGAGCACTTTGGGAGTAGATGGCACGGTGTTGGAGCTTATTTCCCATGGTAGTTGGGATAGATTGTTTTCGATTGAAGAAGCCACATTCAAGGAACTTACCTTGGAAGTCCTTAGCTCCATAGAGATGGTCAAGGCATATCCGTTCACCCACAAATCAAACCATGTCAGTTTTCGGGCTTTTGGAAAGAAACACCGTGTTTCGGAGGATGATATTGGTGTGTATTTGGGGCTATATACAGAGGCTCAACTACGATCATCCGCGTTCAAGCAATCCATTGATGAAGTCCCACAGTTGAAAGCGAACACATCTTATTGACATTCCATCTCTGCTAACTCTAGAACACGGAAGGCATCCCAACTCACAAACCCTGCTCATTGAATTATCCATGCTCTTCTGACTAGGAGTATTGGGGGCAGAGTTGATTCTACTCGGGTAGTGACGCGCCACGATTTGACTATGCTTTACAGCATCATTGAGCGTCAGCCTATCCATATGGGACACTTAATAGCAGAGACCCTTTCCCATTAGGGTAAGTTTGTTCGTTTGGGTGCTATCTTCGCTGGACCCTACATCACTCGACTTATCCGGGGCATGGGACTTATTGAGCACACCAGAGGCATGACAGTGGTAGGATCTATTGCTTCCTTAGGGATACAAACACTCGTCTCCATTGGGATCGTTGAGAAGCGGGGAAGCAGTTATCGCCTTGCCCAGCGGCAAGGATCACATTCACAGGACCCAGGCACCTCACATGATACTGAGACTGAGTCAGAGCCTGACCAGGATGCAGGGGAGCGTTCGCCATCATTGACCGGCAGGTTTGAGTCATTTCGCACAGAGGTCCAGCAGCAGATTTAGAGCCTTGAGCGAGGACAGAGGGAGATCATCACGGCACAGCAGCGGATTGAGCGCGACCTATCCGAGCTCCTAACCATTGTTCGCAACTCATCCTCATCGACCTCTGCTGCCACTACTTGCGCCGCATCATCACTTTAGACCCATGACACGATCTTGTTTATTTTCTTTCTTTTGTTCTTCGTTGTTTGTTCTTCAGACTTGTACTTTTGAGTTAGCTAGGGCTCATCCCTACTAAACTCTTTTGTTATTTATGCTGGAGCTCTCTTTTCCATACTTTCTTTCTTTTTCCTCTTGAAAAATATTGAATGATGATAAGCTCCTTGTTCTTTTCAGGATTATTAATTTTGGGAGCTTTACTTGTGTCGCCCTCCTTAGGTGATATACTCCTGATCCAAGTGGAACAACTGAGAATCACACCAAGGAATCAGGGAAGTTTCTTCACCCCCATTCTTTGCTTATCATTTTCATCCACCACATTATTCTGCTGACTTAGGTACATTGAGGACAATGTACCACTTTAGGTGTTGGGATGGTTTGTTATTTCTTTGGAATGTTTTATATTTGTGCATGCTTGTTACCTATGATGGCTATGATTATTTTGTTAAAGGATTTCCTAGCTTGATAGAAGGATAGTTGTGAGCTGTACAGTACATGTGCTTGAATGTAGTTCTGTTTCATCTTTAGTGCACCTGTATACATGCTCACGATCACTTTCACCTTGTACACTCTAACCAACCCATCTTAATGGCTTTGGCATTAATTTGTTAAATTCTTTCTTCAATGCACTTTTAAAAGCTTTTAAGTTCCTTTGTTGTTTTCTCCAACCTTCAGTGAAGTTTTTAGCAGGTAGTTTATCAGGGATCGAAAAAAAAAAAAGAAGAGAAAAAGGGGGTCTATGTCAGTATTCCTCTGCTTTATAAGCATGAATGCGTATATGTAGATTGTAATCGATTAAGAGGGTGACTCTTGTGCCTGGCCAGCATGTGCATCCATCTGAAAGATTTTTGTGCAGTCTATGTTAGGCGGACCCAGAAAAGAAAGAATTTGTGTATATTTTTGTGTGAAAGAAATAAAGTTTCCATTTTGATCCCTAGAACCTGTTTTATGGTCACTTAAGAGTTGGAGTTGTATTTAGGAACCAAAGGACTTTAACTGAGCATTGAGGAGGTCTTTAACACTCTAATGCCATCTTCATTATGTGTGGGGTGAATGGTCATCCTGGGGTAATCCGGGGTGTGGAGGTCAAGGTGAGAGTCAGCACACACACACATAGGGCACTGTGGATGAACCAGAGCTATTATCACCTCATTATTCATTGAACAGCTCACTTCTTGATTCCTGTACATTTGTGCTTGTGGAGTTCTTTAATGCTAAGCCTGAGGTCGTATTTTTAGCCGTTTATCTTCTTTCCCTTATTCTTCATGTTTGTTTGCTTGGGGACAAGCAAACGCTTAGATGTGGGGATGTTTGATAAACGTCTAAAAGTACGTATTTTACATGTATATGTTGTGTATTATTTTCATATTTTATTGTTGAATCTACGCCCTTTTCGGTCTAAATTGCTTTATCTTTGTATTTCAGGCCAGCCAGAAGCCCTGGGGACTCGACGACGAGATGGGGAGCGAATTCGACACCAAAACAGCGTTCTTGAGACAGGATACTGTATCACGGTACTGTAGCATTCACTGTAGCAGTTACTGTAGCTCATCGCGGACTTCTCGACAGAAAAGTAGAAATCCCGAGGGGTCAGCATACCGGCTGTATGCTGACCCGTTTACCCATCGGGATTTGGGGTTTTAAGGGCGATCTAGGGCATTTTATGAGAAAACTTTTCATCTTCTTTGAGAGATTTTGGGGGGAGAAAGAAGGCTAGGGTTTGGACATCACTTCTACACCATTTTGGAGGGCAAAAGGAGAGGAAATCCGGGCTTTCTTAGGTGGGGAGATCAAGATCTTGGAGGATCCACTTCAAGGATTTCATTGTTTGGAGGTTGAAGACAACGGGAAGCCACCCCTTCGAGTGGCGTCTTCGGAAGGTTTTCTCCGGGGATTCAAGCGGCATTCGGCCTTCACCATTTGAGGGAGTGTTCCTCATGTTTATTTTAGTTATTTGCATGGTTTGTGTGGTGGATTTGTGGAACATGAACAACTAAACCCCAAGGTCACCGGATGTAGGTGAACCTTGGGGGCAAAACTTGTGATGTTTTGGATTATTTGAGTTATCTATTGTATGATTGGCTTGTTGTGATCCTTGTTTGGTATTCTTAATCGTTTTGGTACATGTGCTTAATTGTTGTATCAAATTCTTGGTAGCACTTTGTAGCATGACCATTGCCTTAGTGCTAGACTCTACCAAACTTGCAAGGGATTATTGTATAAATACGGCGTGACCATCGGGTATTTGTAGCCCTCCATTTCTAGGGTTGAAAACTAACTAGTGTTTCCACCCTAACTTGAGGAAACCATCATTCTCCTTGCAACCGTGTTAGAGGTTGAGTGGAAGAAATTCCTTATTCAACACTTGTACCGGGTTAGGGGCCAATTGCCGTGACCATCGGGTTGACCTAAGTTTAGGTTTTCTCGGTCCAACTAGCCACATACTTAATTTCTCAATTATCCTACTCACTTGAGTAGCCCCCTTGGGGATCCTCATCCATGACTGTTTTCCATCCCTGAGCATCTCTCGTGTTTTAATTCAGTCGCATTTATTTAGAAAATTTCTCTTGTTGTTATTTGTTTTCTTTCTTATTTATTCTCTTGAAATTTAATCGGTGAGCTAAACAACAAGTGAGAAGTGAGTAAGGTAGCTCCTCGGGCCCCTTGGGAATACGACCCACTCGTGTGTGCACGAGTGGTTTATTACTTGATGACCCCGTGTGCTTGCGGGTGTTCACACTTTCCGTGTCGATCAAGTATCTTTATATTTGAAATTTAACTTCTTTAGTTCTTATGGTCTATATGAGTTTCCATGTTCCAAGACTATGAGTTTAACTTTTGGTTGTATGCCTAAAAAGTGAGATTGGTGATTGTCTTAAAGTTAATCTACTGTAATAAAAAGACTTGAACCCTTGGTGCTAATCCTTTCTAACTGTACAAGCTCTTCTTTGGGCTTTATATTTGTCAATTTATAATTTAGTGCTTTCCTGTTGAAACAAAAGCTATGTTTGATTATTCTAAATGATTTTATTTGAATTGTTTCACATTTAACAATTCACTTTTTAAGAGAAACTGCTAAAGAGGATGTATTGATAAGAGTTGCATGTTGTTATAGGCCTAACTTATACTTATTTTATGTTAGGATTAAGGATAGGAGTTTTTCTTGCTTTTATATTTAAAACTTATGATATTACATTCACATATGAGATATGTAACCATAGATTGGCATTTTTATTATATATATCAAGTTTTTGTCTAGTTTGTATGATGACAAATAAGAAAGTTGTTTGAATAAATTGGGATATTAATATATTGTTCATAAATATTAATGTGAATATTTTGAGTTTAAATTTTGTTTGATTTTGGATAATATTTATATAATCATTTTGAAAGGACGCTCGCTTGAAATGTAGGAACAATTCGAGAGAGCTATTGTAGACAAATACAGTCAAGGCCTAGATGAGGATTCTATCAATCAAGATGAATTATGGGATGAGATAGCTATTGGAAGTCGTAACAGAGTTGTAGGAAAAGGTAACATTGTTAGGCAAATGTCCTCATCTAATTACAAGCCACGCTCGGGGCCTGCCGAATCAACTGAACAACTCCGCAACAGAGTTAAAGAGTTACAGGAGGAGCTTGCTAGATCACGCGCTGAGGCTGATGTTGAGTTGGCTCGACGTGTGTTATTTGAATCATCATTGCTTGCTGCACTTCGGGTACAAGGTATTGACCTCTCTAACATGCCTACTACTCCTCGCACACCACATGCCCCTCGAGCACCAATAGGAGAGTCTCAATCACATGCCGATGATCACTCTCCAATGTTGAAGAGAGTTCGGGCTTCCCCGTCAACAGATAATTCTCTTGACGACTTTGAGGATGATGTATGCCGGGACTAGAATGATGTAGAGGGTTACAATTTTATGGTATTCTGTTGGATGATTGTAATAACATTTATGTTTATTTTACAAATGCTACAGAATATATTTTGCTAAGTTAATGTAGGTTGTGATATCGAATGAATCTACCATTATTTAGGAAAAGTAAAATTTAATTTTTCATGAAATAAATAAAATTATGCCAAATTTCGTGCTAAAATCCGTGCCAAATTCCGTGCCAAAAATGTGGTATATGTAAATTATAAAACCGTGACAACATGTCACAAAAAACCGTGCAAAATAACGTCAGACCGTGCAAAAAACCGTGACAAACCTAACTGTGCCAAAAACAGTGACAAAAATAACTGTGCCAAAAACCGTACCAAAGCTAACCGTGCCAACAACCATGACAAAGCTAACCGTGCCTAAAACCGTAACAAAATTAACCGTGCCAAAATCCGTGACAAAACTAACCGTACCTAAAACCGTGATAAAGCTAACCATGCCAACAACCGTGACAAAACTAACCATGCCAAAAACCGTGACAACAATAACCGCACCAAAAAACGTGCCAAAAACCGTGACAACACTAACCGTGCCAAAAACCATGACAAAACTAACTGTGCCAAAAAACGTGACAAAGCTAATCGTGCCAAAAAATGTGACAAGTTAACCGTGCTAAATACCGTGACAAACATTGTCACGGTCTATAAAACCGTGACAAAATTTGGCACGGTTTTTATATACCGTGACAAATTATATTTGTCACGCATGCTATAGGCACGGTTACGATTCCGTGCCAAAAACCGTGCCAAAATCAATTTGTCACGGTTTTTAGACCCAAAACCGAGCCAAATTTACCGTGCCAAATTCCGGTTTTTCTTGTAGTGATTCTAAGTAGAATGAGAGTATTAGAAGATACACCACTCCCAATGGATACGACTACCCGACCTGAGGGTACACTTTACTACTTGTGCGACCCATGCACTTGCGAATACGCAAGGGGTGTATCAAGTTTTTGGCACCGTTGCCGGCGACTGGCAACTTCTAGGAATTCGGTCAAGCTTAGTAATCTAATTGCTTATCTTTGCTTGCATTTTTATTCTTCTTTTATTTTTCACTTTTTGTTTGTTTTCTTTCATTTGTTGCTAGTGTTTGAGACTTGTTTAAAACTGTTTAAATATTTCCTTCTTCTCAGATTTTCAAGCGCATACCTAATCTTCTCTTTCTGTTGATTTTTAGGTTTAGTGTATGACCCGGGGAACTCTTCCCAGTTAGCATCTACAGATCCTGACATTAAAAGGGCATTTCATAGGCGACACAGATAGATCAATCTAAGGGAAACCGGGTCAGTGGAAGTGAGTATAGAAGTAGACCACGAGGAAAGTATGGCCGGGAATCAGAGGAGTATCTCGGATTATGCACGCCCTAATTTGGAGGGCTCTGGATCAAGCATTGTTCGGCTATCTATTGCAGCGAACAACTTTGAGCTGAAGCCGAACTTTATTCAGATGGTGCAACAGATGTGCCAGTTTGACGGGTTTCAAGATGAGGACCCATATGCTCATCTTGCAAATTTTTCGAAATTTGTGATACATTCAAGGCGAATAATGTGTCCGAGGATGCGGTTCATCTTCGACTGTTCCCGTTTTGAGTGCCAGGAATATCTAAGCAGTGGCTAAGTTCCTTGCCGGCGGGATCTATCGTAAATTGGCACAATTGGCTGAGAAGTTCTTAACCCCCTACTTCCCACCGGCAAAAATAACTAAGTTGAGAAGTGATATTTCTTCTTATCACCAAACAGAATCTGAAACCTTGTACGACACATGGGAGAGGTACAAGGAGTTATTGAGGAAATTCCCACAACATGGGATAGTGGAATGGATGCAAATCTAGATTTTCTACAATGGGCTGAATGTGGCGATGAAGCAAATGTTAGATGCGGCAGCGGGAGGTTCTTTGTGCAGTAAGAGACCAGAAGAAGAACAGAACCTCATAGAAGACATGGCATCTAATGGCTACTAGTGGAGTTCTGAGAGGAACAAGCCGGTGAAGACAGCCGTACTTTATGAGGTCGATGTGCTCACTACTTTCGCAGCACAAGTGGAAGACATCTCTAAAAGGTTGGACACAATGCAAGTCCAATCCTCAGCATAGAACATGAATACCGATAGTTGGGCGCACCAAGCAAGGCCCAGTTGTTCATCTGAGGGAGTTAGTGCCACCGAATAGGTGGATTTCATTGGGCAGAATCAGCGGTACACTAATAATCCCTACAGCAACACCTACAACCCGGGGTGGAGGCATCACCCCAATTTTTCTTGGAAGGACCATAATCAAGGGCAACAACGCCCTCAGCAACAACAGCAACAACAGCAATAGACGCAGCCTCCATTTTTGAGGCCCCCACCACCAGGACAAAAGGGACCTTCACTTGAGGCCCTACTTGTCCAGTACATCCAGTCCAACGATGCCCGCATCACAGGCCATGAAGAGGTCATGAGGAACCAGCAGGCCTCTCTACAGAATTTTGAGCGCCAGGTCGCACAAATAGCGAAGACGCTCGCAGAACGACCCCCGGGTGCACTACCTAGCAATACGGAAGTCAATCCTCGGGAGTCCCTCAAGGCAATCACTTTGATAAGTGGCAAGGAACCCTAGTCCCAACCTCCAGAAGCACAACAGGAGTCTCAATGCGAATCAGAGGTGGAAGTTCTAGAGAGAGATTCAGGGTCAAGCTCAAGCTCAAGAGAAAAATTGAAGGGTAAAGAGAAAGACCCGGTAGCATAATACAAGCCCACTTTGCCTTATCCTACAAAGCTCATAAAAGACCAACAAGAGGCGCAGTTCAAAAAGTTTCTAGAGATGTTCAAGACCTTGCATATAAATGTCCATTTTGTAGAAGCTCTTTCACAAATGCCCAAGTACGCCAAATTTCTTAAAGAGCTTCTAACCAATAAAAGGAAGTTAGAAGCAGTCTCGACGGTGACATTAAGCGAAGAGTGTTCAGCGATTATCTCCAACAAAATCCCCAAGAAAGAGAAGGATCCGGGAGGTTTCATCATCCTATGTACAATTGGGGGGATGAACGATGAGAAGGCCTTAGCTGAGCTAGGGGCGGGCATCAATCTGATGCCATTGAAAATTTTTCAGAAGTTGGGACTGGGGGAACTCAAGCCAACTCAGATGACGCTCCAACTTGCTGATCGCTCCACTCGCCGACCTTTGGGAATTGTGGAGGATGTCTTGGTGAAAGTGGACAATTTTATCTCCCCAGTGGACTTTGTTATTCTAGACTTGGATGAACGGGCTGAGATACCTCTGATTTTTGGGCGACCATTCCTCGCTACTTCACAAGCCATCATTGATGTGAAGGATGGTCGCCTAACATTAAGAGTGGGGGATGAAGAAGTTGTATTCAGATTGAAAGAAGCTATGAGGCACCCAATGGCATTTGACGATTCTTGTTATTTTCTTGATTCCACTAATGATGTAATTGGTGAGTGTGTGCAGGAAGCTTGGCGAAAGGACCATCTCACTGATTTGCTTAGGGACGCGCCTCCAGATGAAGAACCTACAGTGAGTGCTGAAGAAGTAGCTAAGACCTCACTGAGTGGTGATAAACCAGCCTTGTCTGTCAAGAAAAAGAAAATATCGAAAGCTCGGACTTGGTGGCAGAAGGTAGAGGATGGAAAGAAACAGCAAGCCTCTGCCCCAAAGCACGTTCCTGTTAATGTACTCGGTGCTGGTGAGGCGTTTTTAATTAATTCATTGGCTCCTTTCTTGTAATGTTTGGTTGTAGGACGCTATGAGAGAAGGTATGTCTTTGAGCTTTCATGAGTGATGAGTGCATTTCATATATATTTATTTCATGTCTCACTCAAATGATCCTTCAATTTATCGGCATAAATTCTCCTTATTCAATGCTATTTGAGGTATTCTTAGTTTTCCATACAGATATCAAGGTCCTAAGGCAAGAAGAAGTGATTTGGAGCATTTTCAGGAGCTAAAGGACTTAAGAGAAACCTCATCAAGCTCAACACGGGCGCAGCACGCCTGTGCTTCAAGCCGTGAAATTCACAGGAGATTTCAGCCGAGAGCAACACGCAAATTGTTCGCTAAGCACGGCCGTGCAACTCTCAGCACGGCCGCAACACGGGCGTATTGTACCCCGTGCAGATTACAGGAATTGGAGTTTCAAGAGTTTTATTCGGCCGTAATCTGCACGGATTGGAGCACGGCTTCAACACTGCCCTGCTCACATCGGAAAATATTTTAAAACCTCAGAAACTTAGGCTTTTGGGGGACGTTTTGGCTGCGGACGAGAAGGGAAGTAGGAGGAAGCTTTGAGGGGCCGTCCTCACCACCACCAAGGGAATGTTGCGCGAATGGTAGGCCGATTGGGAGGAGAATCTAATACATCGCAAGACCTCGGATAGATGCAAGGATGAAAGAAATTAGGGAGTTAGGGAGTTTTCAACTTCTTGTATTTTAATTTCTTTGGCATTTATTTTGTTGTCTATTCTCATTAGGGGCTAAACTCTCTTAGGGAGCCTCGGGGGGAATATTCTGATGTTGTAGCTTGAACTTGTCTACTCTACTTGCAGTATTTATGAATGTCTTGTTCCCTGTATTCAATTCTGGTTGTTGGCTATCTTGAATGTTGTTGAGTGGTTGAATGCTTGAATGTTTGGTCATCTTATCTTAGCTTGTAAATCTTATTGATAGTTGCAAGAAGTGAGTTTTCAACATAGGGTTCAACAGTACTGTGAACATCATTTACCAAGCACAACTAGATTTTAGAGAGTGCAGGTTAGTGAGCATCAGGAATTCACCCCGGAGCCCCATCTCCTCCATCGAATCAATCCTTACCTTTCCCTTAGTGCTTTACCTTCTCTTAATTCTCTTTCAGTCAAACCTAGAGTCAATTAAACCATTCTTCAATTGATTAGATATTAAGCAGAACGAGAGTATTAGAAGATATACCAGTCCCAGTGGATATGACTACCCGACCTTAGGGTACACTTTACTACTTATACAACCCATGCACTTGCGGTTACGCAAGGGGCGTATCAAGTTTCTGGTGCCGTTGCCGGGGACTGGCAACTTCTAGGAATTCGGTCAAGCTTAGTAATCTAATTGCTTATCTTTGTTGCATTTCTATTCTTCTTTTATTTTTTTCACTTTTTGTTGGTTTTCTTTCATTTTTTGCTAGTGTTCGAGACTTGTTAAAAACTGTTTAAATATTTCCTTCTTCTCAGATTTTCAAGGGAAAATCTAATCTTCTCTTTCTGTTGATTTTCAGCTTTAGTGTATAACCCGAGAGAACTCTTCCTACTTAGCATCTAAAGATCCTGACATTGAAAAGACATTTTATAGGTGACAGAGACAGATCAATCTAAGGGAAACTAGGTCAATGGAAGTGAGTATAGAGGTAGACCAAGAGAAAGTATGGCCGGGAATCAGAGGAGTATCTCGGATTATGCACGCCCTAATTTGGAGGGCTCTGGATCAAGCATTGTTCGGCCACCTGTTGCAACGACCAACTTTGAGCTGAAGCCGAACTTTATTCAGATGGTGCAATAGATGTGTCAGCTTGACGGGTCTCAAGATAAGAACCCATATGCTCATCTTGCAAATTTTTTGGAAATATGTGATACGTTCAAGGAGAATAATGTGTCCGAGGATGAGGTTCGCCTTTGACTGTTCCCGTTTTCGGTGCGAGTAAGGGCTAAGCAGTGGCTAAGTTCCTTGCCGGCGGCTCCTATCACAAATTGGGCACAATTGGCCGAGAAGTTCTTAACCCGCTACATTCCACCTACAAAAATCACTAAATTGAGAAGTGATATTTCTTCTTATCGCCAAGCAGAATCTGAAACCTTGTACGACACATGAGAGAGGTACAAGGAACTATTGAGGAAGTGCCGCAACATGGGATAGTGGAATGGATACAAATCCGATTTTTTAGAATGGGCTGAATGTGGCGACAAAACAAATGTTAGATGCGGCAGCTAAAGGTTCTTTGTGCAGCAAGAGACCAGAAGAACCCCAGAATCTCATAGAAGACATAGACACTAATTGTTACAAGTGGTCTTCTGAGAGGAACAAGCCGGTGAAGACAGCTGGACTTTATGAAGTTAATGTACTCACTACCTTGGTGGCACAAGTGGAAGCCATTTCTAAAAGGTTGGACACAATGCAAGTCCAGTCTTCAGCCCATAATTTGAGTACTGATAGTTGGCCGAACCAAGGAGGGCCCAGTTCTTCGTCAGAGGGAGTTAGTGCCACCGAACAGCTTGATTTCATTGAACAAAATCAGCGGTACACTAATAATCCCTAGAGTAACTGATGCGTCTCCGCAACAACACAACAGGGTGATGTGTGTCAACCCCTTGCGTTACCGCAAGTGCACGGGTCGTCAAGTAATAAAAGTGGACCCAAAGGGTCGGGTTGTCGAACCACAGGGAACAGAAGTACTAGTAATAGCCTCTCTTTTGTTATCTAGCCTAATGAGTGTAGTGTGTGATGATCTAATGGCCAAAACTAAGAGTGTCACTACAAGTGTGCAGGGAATAAAAGGGAAAAGAGTTCTCAATCAGTAAAAGTGAGGTATCCGGACAATGCTCCCCCTAGGATTCGGGTGTTGGATGTAGATTACAAGTGTTTCTAAACGAAAACAATGAGTCGTGGGTATCCTAAGGTATAACGGCCGCTGCCTCCAGGTGACCGATAACTAGTCCCCTACGAGGTCCCGGTGGGGAATTCTCTCGACGCCTCACACCACATATGACTGCTTAAAACTCTAGGGATCCCAAAGATATAACCAATTCCTAAAAGTAGATCTAACCCTTCCTCCAGGTGAAAGATCCCTAACCCCCTACGAGGTCCCGGCGGAGAATTCTCTCGACGCCTCACACCACATATGGTTGCTTGACACTTAGGGAATATGGAGATAGGAAATATCTGTTGGAAGGGAAAGGGGACACTCCGCTAGCTCACGGCTCACCCTCTCAACCCTCTTTACTCTTGGTAATTCTAAACCTAGTGGTGATCTCTCTCTTCACTAGATTGAATAAAACATGCAAGGCAATTAATAATGAAATCAAAAGCACAAACAAGCATTAAGAACTCAAGAGTAAAACTCAAACTGATAAATTCGAATAGAAACACAATGTAAATCTAATGAAAATAAGAATCCTAGGGTTTACATGTCCGAATACCCTCTAGGGGTTTAGCTCTCCATGGAGCGAGTCACAAAACAAATAATGAATTGAGAATAAAGTTCCAAAGACATAAAGAATAACCCCCCTAAATCCGTGATGATGGTCTTGATGGGTAGTTTCCACGTCTGGATTGAATCAACTCCGAAGCTAGGTCGCCGATGGCTTCCTTGATGCTATGACGGAGGAGGAATCGATCCAAGTTGGTGAGGAAAGCTTCCCAAAGCCACAAAGAACTAATCCCAAGCCCTAGTCGCCTTATCTCTCGAAAGTGGCCGAAAAGATCCCTAAAAATTATCACAATGCTACTTTTATAATTTGAATTTGAGGATTTACGCGGGCATCCACAATGCTACAGTGAACACAGCTTTGTACGGAAGCTGGGACATGGACGTACTACTGCCTTTGTGCCCTTTCGGTTTGCGTAATAACTTGTACTCCTCCGAAAGTTGGCAACAGCCCCATGCATATGAATACAGCTTCTAATTGTGGCCTTGAAACGTTTCATCACACCCTATCTTTGCTTCTTCCTGTACGTCATGTCTCCAAAGCCCTGTTTGCACAAAAGAACACAAAACACACCTTGTTAATGCTAAAAACTGATAAAAGTGATGCTCAATGCATGTAAACTGATATTATAAAATATATATAATCAAGCACTTATCAGTAACACCTACTACCCGGGGTGGAGGAATCACCAAAATTTCTCTTGGAAAGAGTAGAATCAATGGCAACAGCGCCCTCAACAGCAGCAACAGCAACAAACACAACCTCAATTTTTGAGGCCCCCGCCACCAGAACAAAAGGGACCTTCACTTGAGGCCCTACTTGTCCAGTATATCCAGTCCAACGATGCTCGCATCACAGGGCATGAAGAGGTCATGAGGAACCAACAAGCCTCTCCGTAGAACCTTGAGCACCAGGTCGCACAGATAGGGAAGACACTCGCAGAATGGCCCCTAGGTGTACTACCTAGTAATACAGAAGTTAACCCCCGGCCTACCAATGTTGTCGCCTCGTCCCGTCACGGTCCTGCTAAAGATAGAGTGTATATACCTGTAGGCCGGACGACTGAGCATGGTGGCCTTGGAGGATCCCGGCTCGTTCTGGAAACCTCCGCATATGGTCCCGTACGCATGGCTCGGGGTGAGTTCAATAGGGTAATCGATGATGAGTTGCTCGTACTCCCCCGTGTGAACAGTCTCTATCATATAAACCGAGAAAAACAGAGAACTGCGTGACGCTCATGGAGTGGTACTGACCGAATAGCCTGAAGCGGATCGTGTTCTCCTTCTCAAAATCAGGGCGAGCGCGATTGAAGTCGAATGAGGACAGGACCTCTAGTGTGAGCTCACGATAAGTGGGGTCACGAATAGTAAGGCGCCGGTCCCAGCCTTCGACAGTGGTAAGCTCGAGCACCTCATCGGCCAAGTCAATCTCCTCGAGTGCCTTCCAATCAATTACGCGCGCCTGCCCGAATTTGAGACGCTGTAAGCGCTCATATCGTTGTTGATGCTCAGGGACAGCGAACTCCAATTCCTCGGGAGGGGAAGGCTCCCGAGCGGCGCGAGAACGCTTGTGGGCGACCTTCTTAGTCCTAGGGGCCATATCTGTGAAAATCAGGGCAAGTTAGTGCAAGAATTCACTATGCAGGAATCCACATGGGCGTGTGGATGATCCACACGGCCTTGTGGATCATCCTCCTCATCCACACGGGCGTGTGGATGGGCCACACGTCCGTGTGGATGCCCGACCATGGTCAAAAGGCCATGGTTGGGTGGTTTCCACATCGAAAAATACCTCTAAATCTACAAGCATGCATATTATGATAGTTCTCATGGAAGATTTATGCATAAAACATCAACAAATCACCAGATCTGAAATTTAAAATTCATGGCAAGAACTAGGAAAACTTGGAGCTTACCGGAGATTTTTGATGAAGAAGAAGATGGGGATCGCCGGAAAAATACCCAAGAATCCTTAAATAAGCTAAGGAGAGGCGTTAGGAGATCAAGAGGTGCGTCTCTTCGCGTGGAGGCGTCGGAAGGAGAAAAGGCGCAAAGGTTTGAATGGTGGTTTCAAGGCCTTCTCATCTCCTTTATAAGCCACATGGGCGTGTGAGGGTCTCACACGCCCTTGTGGATGGCCACACGGGCGTGTGGATGAGCCACACACCCTTGTGCCTTCAAAAATTGACTGCAGAATGCCACAAGGGCACTCACACGAGCGTGTGAGTGCCGGTGTGGATGAAAAAACTCGGGACAGAAGGCCACAGCCGTGTGAGTGCCCTTGTGGACCTGGAAAATCCACAGGGGCAGCCACACGGGCGTGTGCTTGCCCTTGTACCTCTCTGGAAACCTGAAAATTGGATTTTTCAGGTCTCACACGCCCATGTGGATGAGCCACATGGGCGTGTGGCTCCTCAGGAGGGCCACAGGGGCACTCAAACGGGCGTGTGAGTGCCCGTGTGCCCTTCTGTTTCATGTTTTTTGCAATTTTTCAGCAAGGCACGGGGGCACTCACACCCCATTGTGCATGCCCTTGCGGATTTTCAGCACAACATGAAACAAATGAGTACAAGGCCAATTCCTTAACTTTAAACCTCTAAAACATTCTAGATCAAGCCACACATGTATAATTATCATGAAACACCAAGAGTAAACAATAAAAACACAGCAACGACAGAATTAACGCAAAGTCGCCTACACAAGCTAGTTATTACTGCAGAATTAAAAACTAACTACGAAAGCAATAAAATGACTTGGGTTACCTCCCAGGAAATGCTTGTTTTACGTCACTAGCTTGACGTACCTGATCTTTTATGGGGGTTCATGCAAGTGAAATACCTCATTTCCTGCAACTACTTCTTCGCTTGAAAGATAGCGCTTCAATCTGTGCCCATTCACCTTAAACGTCCCTTTTTCTGGGTGAGTGATTTCAACCGCCCCGTGCGGTGACGCTTGAGTCACTATGTATGGTCCTGACCACCTCGATTTTAATTTCCCTGGGAATAATCTCAGACGAGAATTGAAAAGTAACACTAAGTCGCCTTCATTGAACTCTTTCTGCAGTTTGATGTGCTTATCATGCCACCGACGCATTTTCTCTTTATAAATCTTCGCATTCTCATATGCACGGAACCGCCATTCATCTAACTCGTTCAGCTGCAGCTTCCTTTGTTCTCCAGCTTGTACAAGGTTAAAATTTATTGCCTTGATTGCCCAATGAGCTTTATGCTCGAGTTCCACCGGTAAGTGACAAGATTTTCCATAAACCAGACTGTATGGTGTTGTCCCCACTGGTATCTTGTAGGCCGTACGATATGCCCAAAGTGTGTCATCTAGACGTTCGGACCAGTCCTTCCGATTGTGTTCCACCAATTTCGCTAGAATTCTCTTCAACTCCCTATTTGTTACCTCGACCTGGCCACTTGTTTGCGGGTAGTACGGAGTGGCTAGTCGATGATATACTCCATATCATTTTAGTACCTTATCGAGCTTCACATTACAGAAATGAGTCCCTCTATCACTAATGATGATCCTGGGAGTACCAAAACGCTCGAATAGGCGCTTGAGAAATCTAACTACAGTTCTAGCGTCGTTTGTGGGGAGAGCTTGTGTCTCAACCCACTTGGACACATAATCCACGGCGACTAGAATGTATCGGTTTCCATTTGAACTAGGGAATGGTCCCATAAAGTCAATACCCCAAACGTCGAATACTTCACAGAACTGAATAGGATTTTGAGGCATCTCGTCCCGTCTAGACAAATTACTAGCTCTTTGATATTTATCACAGCTTTGAATGAATTGATGAGCATCTTTAAATAGGGTTGGCCAATAAAAACCGGCATTTAACACTTTCTCTGCAGTTCGGCCTGCTGCATAATAACCACCAGTGGGTCCCGAGTGGCAGTGAGTAAGGATGCTCCACCCTTCTTCCCTTCAAACACATCTTCGCACTACATGGTCTGCACATACTCGGAACAGATATGGGTCCTCCGAAAGGAAATTTTTCAGGTGAGCGAAAAACTTCTTCTTTTGCTGAAATGTGAGCCCCTTGGGGAGAACCTTGCCCGAAAGATAGTTCGCAAAATCAGCAAATCATGGAGTATCAGATATTGACTGATCTTGAACTCCATACAGGTGCTCCTCTGGAAATGAGTCGTTGATTTCATAATGAATGGCTTCATCACCTTCTAAACCCTTCAGCCGGGATAGATGATCTGCTGCCAGATTTTCTGCACCCCACTTGTCCTTAATTTCCACATCAAATTCCTGCAACAACAAAATCCAACGAATTAGTCTTGGTTTGGCATCGGCCTTGCTCATTAGATAACGAAGGGCCGAATGGTCTCTGAAAACAATCACTCTAGATAAGATTAAATAGGGTCTAAATTTATCAAAGCAAAAACTACAGCCAGCAATTCTTGTTCAGTGGTTGTATAATTTTCTTGGGCACTTGTCAATGTCTTGCTCGCATAATAGATTGGCTGAAAGTGTTTGTCTCTTCTTTGTGCCAACACAGCCCCAACTGCATGGTCACTGGCATCACACATGAGCTCAAAGGGAAGGTTCCAATCAGGCGTGATAAGGATGGGTGAATGAGTAAGTTTTTCCTTTAATAAGCTGAAAGCGGATACACACTCATAATTAAACTCGAAATGGACATCCTTTTCCAAGAGTTTGGTAAGCGATCGAGTGATCTTGGAAAAGTCTTTTATGAAGCGGCGATAGAACCCCGCATGCCACAAGAAACTGCGAATTGCCCTGACGTTAGTTGGTGGTGGTAGCTTTTCGATTGTTTCGATCTTTGCTCTGTCCACTTCGATTCCCTGGCTAGAAATTTTATGCCCTAGCACTATCCCCTCTTGCACCATGAAGTGACACTTTTCCCAATTCAAGGCAAGATTCGTTTCCTCGCACCGCATGAGTACCCTTTCCAAGTTCCTGAGACACGCGTCAAAGGAATCGCCGAACACAGAAAAGTCATCCATAAAGACCTCCATGACATCCTCCAATAGCTCATCAAAAATGGTTGTCATGCATCTTTGAAATGTGGCTGGTGCATTACATAACCCGAAAGGCATCCTCCTGTATGCAAACGTACTATAGGGGCATGTGAATGTTGTTTTCTCTTGATCTTCAGGGGCGATCGGGATCTGAAAATACCCAGACATGCCATCTAGAAAACAATAGAACTGATGACCTGCGAGACGCTCTAGCATTTAATCAATAAAAGGAAGAGGGAAATGATCCTTTCTTGTGGCGTCATTTAATCTTCGGTAATCAATGCACACACGCCAACCGGTTACTGTATGTGTGGGTATCAGCTCGTTCTGCTCGTTCTTCACCACAGTCATACCTTCTTCGGCACTACTTGAGTAGGACTCACCCAAGCACTATCTGATATAGGGTAAATAATGCCTGCATCAAGGAGCTTCACCACCTCTGCTTTTACTACCTCCTTCATGTTTGGATTAAGCCTTCGTTGAGGTTGGATGACTGTTTTATAGTTGTCTTCCATCATAATTTTATGCGTGCAAAAGGATGGGTTTATCCCTTTGATGTCTGAAATTTTCCATGCAATAGCAGCTTTATGTGCTTTCAATAAGACCACCAGTTTTTCTTTTTGTGATGCAGAGAGGTTGGAAGCAATGATTACCGGCAACTTTGACCCTTCAGCTAGGAAGGCGTACTCCAGATGGTCAGGTAATGTTTTCAATTCCAGCTCAGGGTGTTCTTCCATTGAAGGCCGTAATCGATTACCCTGTTTCTGCTCAATTTCTTCGAAGCCCTTGTGCTCATTTTCAGGTTCCTCCTCGAATACCTCCAGTTCTGGCTGAGCTGATAGGAAAATCTTTGAATCTTCAGGATAGTCTTCTTGGATACCTATGCTGCAAATTTCTTCTTCTGGTTGGGTACGGAAGTTGGGACATGGACGTACTACTGCCTTTGTGCCCTTTCGGTTTGTGCAATGACTTGAACTCCGCCGAACGTTGGCAACACCCCTATGCATATAAACACAGATTCTAATTGTGGCCTTGAAATGTGTCATCGCACCCTATCTTTGCTTCTTTTTGTACTTCATGTCTCCAAAGCCCTGTTTGCACAAAAGAACACAAAACACACCTTATCAATAATAAAACATGGTAAAAGTGATGCTCAATGCATGTAAACTGATATTATAAAATATATACAAACAAGCATGACACACCCTTGCGTGTGTGCTCCGCAAGTGCACGGGTGTCGAAGTAATAAAGTACCCAAACAGGTGGTTAGTCGAATCTACAAGGAGTAGACGTAAGGCCACAGGTAGTCGAATAAATTGTTATTGTGAATGAAAATAAAACAAGAAAGAAACAGAAATAAAGTTCTGAACGTAAAAGCTAGGGTGTAGGATAAGATCAATATGAAGATGGGGTACTCGGACAATGCTCCCCTAGAATCCTAGTTTCTAGTGCAAAACTTAAGCTGCTCTTCTAACAATGAAAATCAATGAGTCGTGGAAATCCAAGGATACAGGGTCCCAAACCTAAGGTCAACTCTGACGAGTCCCCTACGAGGTCCCGGCGGAGAGGAAGACTCTCGACGCCTCACACCACGTATGACTGCGAAAATTTCGTGGGAATCCAAATGATAAACCCTATTCCGAAATATGGACCAACCCCTTTGGTCCAGGCGGAAGATCCCTAATCACAAATAAGTCCCGGCGGAAAGACTTCTCTCTCAATGCCTAACTCTCTTTGAGATTGAAGTTATCATACCGGAAGGGAAAGGGGACGTGTTGCTACCTCTCAACTCACCCTCTCGACCCTCTTCAATCCTGATTGATCTAATCCTAATGGTGATGGTCACTCGTCAAAAGGATGATTAAATGTGATTCTCAACTCTAGTGTCACTCTAACGGAGAATCCAAGAAGCATACAAGATTGAAACTCAAATTAATACTCAAATTAAAGAACAGCAATAAAGTCATATAAACATAGAAATTCTAGAGTTTACATGTCCAAGTACCCACTAGGGTTTTAGCTCTCCATGGAGTAATACAAGATCATGAAAGAAATAGAAATCAAATGCAAACAATCCATAAACAAAACCCCCTTAAGCTCCGTGCCGATAGTCTATGAGGGCTTCTCCTTCTTCTCCAAAGAATTTCTTCCTCCAAGCCTAGGGCACACCTCGTCGAATCGAGTCGTCGAAGGCTCCCCCAACAGCTCTCCTTGGAAGGAATTGATGTTGAAATCGATGAAGAAGCACCCCCAAAGTGTAGCAAAAACCTCCTGAACCCTAGCCGTCACTCCCTCTCCAGTTTGGAAGAAGATCCCCAAAATAACGCTTCAGAACGGCTTTATAATTGGCCATCTCGAGGATCCACACGGGCGTGTGGATGAGCCACACGGTCGTGTGGAAATTCCACACGCCCATGTGGAATTTCTGCCCAATGGAAAATTGCGTATTGGTCCCCGATTTTGCCCGTTTCTTCTCTTGAGGTCACACGGACGGACACACGCCCATGTGAAAGGTCATGTGGCATTTCTTGATGATGAGAAACCCTTTGAGAGCTTTTGAAATCTTCGAACAAATCCGAACAAGCGAGCATGACTGCCTTCGTGTCCTTCTACAAGAATTGTCTTGAAACCTTTAGAAGTTGGCACATACCCCCTCGTTTGAACCCGATTTGTGTCTTGAACTTTGTATTTGCACAAAAGAGCTCCACTTGGCACCATTATGACCTAATCTTGCCTTTATTCACGTACCATGTTTTCACAACCCTAATTGCACGAAAGAACACCAAAGCACATGAAATTAGCGATATAACCTGAGAAATGTGATGCTCATGCGTGGAAAACATTTCCAAAAATATGTACATGCAAGCACTTATCAAACTCCCCCACACTTAAGCTTTTGCTTGTCCTCAAGCAAAGTTCATACCATGAGAATTAAAGGTTGAGTGATGAAAATGCTTGGCCTTAAGTTCACCAAAAGTGTGTAAAGATAGCATTCTCAACAAGGGAAAATTTTAAAAATAGATAGATAAAAACCAAAACTCTAGCAAAAACTCAAATTGCGAAGAAAATAAAATCTGAAAGCGTGTGTGTGTGTATACTTACTCATGCCAGCCCCAAGTCTACGCTTGAACATTATTAAAACAAGGACTTATTTAAGGACAAAGAAATCGGTGGTAGCTGCACACAACCTCAAAGGTAGCCATTTCCCAAGATGCCTCCTAGGCGGCTTTCACCCTTTCAAGGTGGTAGCTCTTTCCACCCGGGAGTGTTAGCTTTCACACAGCCTATTAGATAGCTCTTCTTCTCATTAGAACATAGCTAGTATCCGACTTATGAGAGTAGCTGCATACAAAATAGGTGGTAGCTCTTTCCACCCCAAGGGCAAAGGAATTTTTATTATTATTTTTTTATTTTTTTCTTTTTCATTTTTATTGTTTTTTATTTTTTTTTAACTCAAAAAATGAAACTAATGTCCTTTCAAAACTGAACTAGTGTTATCAAGGTTAACAGAGCAAGTAAAGTGCAAGAAATGCAATCAGACAAAAAAAATTCTAAGTTTTTCGAGTAAACTAGAGCATGGTAACAACCAATGTTTAAATTTCACCTAAATTCGAAAATACACTCCTTTTCCTTAAGGTGAACTGTCATTGGCTAGATGAGCATGAAAATGATGATCAAGAATAAAGAACGTGTGCAGCGTGAACTCCCCCCCACACTTGAGCTGTACATTGCCCTCAATGTACTCATACAAACATGCAACATAAGAACACAAATAATAACATGAGGGTGTGGGTATTAAAATAACACTCCCCTGATCTCCGAGTGTAGTATTTGAATGGAGGTGTAAAAGCGGGAAGTGAAGTTGCGTAGGGTTGTGAAGCTCACACGGCCATGTGGAAATTCCACACGGCCGTGCCTATGACCATTTCTCAAAACCAGGTTGATAAGCCTATCTGCACATCACAAAAGGGGTTCAGTGGATCTCGACATAAACTAAGATTAAAAGAGTACAAAAGTAAACATACCGAACTCAAACTAAAACATAAACATAAGAAATAAAAACAGTAAGATAACTCTCAGAAGGTGCAACCTTTCTGAGTACACAAAGACTCAACAGAAAAGAAAGTACAAGGAAATAAAGAAAAAAGAATAAAAGACGCATCAAGCGTCGTCATTTGCTAGTGCTGCTGGGGATGCTGGAGATGCGTGGGGTGCTCTGGGTGTGGACGGCGAAGTGGAGTCGCTACCTCTCGCCATCATCTGATGGAGTGAAGTGATGCGCGCCATCATCTCTGAGTAGTACTCGGCCATGCGAGCGAGAACCTCAGTGTGGTTCGCTGCCTGGGTCATCCGCATGGCGGCGAGATCAGTCTGGAGGGTCCCTACAGCACTCTCAAGTCTGTCTATGCGATCATGTGCCGGAGGAGATGCATGTGCTGACACCGGTGGCACCTCCTCGTCTGCTGTTGTGTCCTCTGCCGCCATCGGTGTGTGCTGTGATGACGGCCCTGCCCGGGTCTCCTCGGAGTCTTCATCTTCATCCTCAGACTCCTCGGACTCATCTGGGAAAGGAGAAACAAGAACATACCTGCCGGGAGTGATGAGCGCATTTCATATATATGTATTGCATGATTTACCCTCATTATTATTTAATATTTTGGCTGTAACTCTCCAAGTACGGTGCTATTTGAGGTATTCGTTGTTCGTCATGCAGATATCAAAGTCCTGAAGTAAGAAGAAGCGTTTTTGGAACAATTTTAGAAGCTAAAGGACTTAGAAGAAACCTCATCAAGCTCAGCACGGCTTGAGCACGCCCGTGCTGTTTCCCGTGCAAAGTGCAGGAGAGTTCAACCACAATTCAGCACAGCCTGAGTCCGCTGAGCACGGGTGTGAAAACCTCAGCACGGTCGAAGCACGCACGTGCTGTTTCCCGTGCAAATTGCAGGAGAATGCAGCCACAGATCAGCACAGCCAGAGTTCGCTGAGCACGGTCGTGAAAACCTCAGCACGGTCTAAGCACGCCTGTGCTGTTCCCCGTGCAGATTACAGGTTTGTGAGTTTTCTGAAGAGTTATTTGGCCGTAATCTGCACGGCTTGAAGCACGGCTTCAACACGCCCGTGCTCACATCGAGAAGACTTTAAAACCCTAGAAACTCAGTTTCTAAGGGGACTTTTGTGTGGGCGAACTTTGGGAGAAAGAAAGGGAGAGCTTTGGGGGTTCATCCTCCACTTCATCAAGGGTATGCCAAGCTTATGGTAGGCTGATCGGGAGGAGATTACACGGCATTGTAGATCCTTCGACAACCTCAAAGATGCAAGAAATTAGGGAGTTTTCAATTCCTTGTCTTTTAATTTCTTTGGCATTGTATTTGTTGGTTGTCATCATGAGGGGCTAAACTCTTAAAGGAGCCCCGGGGTTGGTTGTATGACGTTGTAGCTTGAACTCATTGTCTTTACTTGCAGTATTTTGAATGTCTTGTTCCTTTCAATAAATTAAGGTTTTCGGCTATCTCGTATGTTGTTTAGTGCTTGATGCTTGGTAGTTAGGTTCTCCTATCTAGGCTTGTGAATCGTTATTGATTGTTGCAAGCAGTGGGAGTTCAACTTAGGGCTCGGCAGCGCTAGAAACCACATGCTTATAGCATAACTAAGTTTAGAACTGAAGACTTCGCTGTTAAATACTGAGAAAGACCGAGTTAGTGAACGTCGGAACCCCAACCCCGGGGCCCCATCTCCTCCATCGAGTCAAACCTCAATCTTCCCTTGGTGAATTTCCCATTCCCTTAACTTCCTCGAAGTTAATCCAAAGTCAACTCCTTCATCTTCTGTTTGGTTAGATATTAAGTAGGACGTTAGTATTAGAAGCTATACCAGTCCCTGTGGATTCGACTACCCGACCCAAAGGGTACACTTTACTACTTGTGCGACGCGTGCACTTGCGGTTACGCAAGGGGCGTACCAGAGGCCAAACGCTGCATGCTCCGGATCATCCATCGCCGAAAAGAAGGAGAACCCGCTGGAGGAGAGTCCGGAATGCGGGTGGAAGCGCGAGTGCGTGGGGTGTGAGGAGACGATGGGCCGGCGGTTTCAGGAGGAGAATCAGGGACGCTGGCAGCAGGGGGGACCTGATGTCTGGTGCCCTGGGAGGTGGACGTGGATCGCAGCATCCCCATCGCCCGAAGCGTGTCCACAGAGACGGGAAGTACGCCACCTACCATCCGCATCGCACGCGTGCCCGCCTGGAGTCCCATCCCTCAAATCAGCCGTGTGATGTATGACCCGCAGAAAATGGCGCGAACTCGGGAGTCCTGTCCCTGATGCTGGATGCTAAAAGCCACCTCATAGCCGAGGTGCATCTGGAATCCATCCAACATGCTCAGCAGGAAGTCGAAGTCGCGGCGACTGACGACTCTTGTGCTGTCTCCCCGCCCTCTGATCGAGTGACTGAGAATAAAGTGAATGAACCTGAGGGCTAGGAGACGAAGAGATGAGGCCTTGGACAGGCGAGGGTTGTACTCCCGTTCCGTGCTCAATCGCTGCAAACAAGCCTCCTGGGACTCGCCGGGTGGTAGGGCTACGAGGAGGGCGTCGTACTCCGAAGTCCTGGTGAACTCCTCATCGTACAAGCCAAGTCTGACAGAAAACTATGTCAGACTCATATGATGTAGCTCGCCTAGCGCCTGGAACTGTACTGTGCCGGGGCGGTGGTAGCTGACTGGGCCTCGAGATTGCTCGAAGGTCGCAAGGACCTCCAAAGATAGCTCCAAGTAGGCGGAGTCGGTGATGGAAAGCAGTCTCGCCAGGCGCCCCGGCCAAGGTAGCGGCGCACGTCTGCCTCCAAGCCCACCTCGCGGAGGACCTCCCAATCTATAGCTCGCATCTCGCCAAACCGCTTCGCGCTCAAACGATCATGGCGCCCCTGGTGAATGGGGGCACCAAAGGCTAGCGTAGGGGGAGCGGCTGGGGTCGACGACTCCCCTCTAGCCCTCTTTGAAGGAAGGCCAGATGTAATAGCCTTCCTTGGCATGATCTGTTGAGAGAAAAATATAAAACAGTTAAGATCAACAGTGCAACACGGGCGTGCTTAAGTGAACACAGCCATGCTGCCAAAATCCAGCTTCGGCTCCGACGGACTCTAACTCAAAAATCGACGGAACAAATTTGTTTAAACTCAATCAAAAGCACCCTAGATGTCTCTAACGATGAATTTAGATGTTTGCAAGAAGAATAATAGCATATAGTCAAAGATTTAGAAATAAAACACAAATCTAGGGCTCGTCGACTTACCAAAAGTGTTGAAGAAGGAGTAGAAGCGATGAAACTCCGAGAAACCACGACAACCACCAGAAACTTGCGAAAAACGCAAGAAAATGAAAGCACAAAGGAAGAGAGTCACCAGTAAGAAGAAAGGAAGGGTGAACGGCTTGCTTAAAAAGAACAAAATTGCAGGGAGAGGGACCGTCGCGCTGAGCACGGCCACGGCACGGCTTGTTATGCCCGTGCTTAAGTAAATTCAACAAAAAATGAAGAACACAGCACGTCCGTGACGCGTGCACGGGCAGCGTGCTCATGGATTCAGCACGGCCACTTCACGGCCGTGCTTCTCCCCGTGCTGATTAGAAATAATCAATTTTGGAAAAACTGTGAATTGCACCCCCATCAGCACGGGGGTGTTAAACCCGTGTTGGGCCTGGAACCTTCCCTCATGAAGAAAAACACGCCGGATTCGAAACAAAACGCAACAAAAACACAAAAACACACAAAATAACAACCACAACAAAGAAATAAAAAAGAAATGAAACAAATCGGGTTGCCTCCCGATAAGCGCTCTTTTAACGTCACTATCTTGACGGGTCTAGCCTCATCTTAGGATCGTTCAAAGACATATCTTTCCTCTTGGTGCCCTACAGACCAACATTCTATGAAAGGAAAAAAAGCATTTATCGGAAATGCCTCACCAAAGCTGAGGTCATTAGTAGGATTACATTTCGGGGTAGAGGCTTGTTGTTTCTTTCTTTCCTCTACCTTTTGCCACCATGTTTGGACCTTTGACCCCCTGCCTTTCCTTCTTTTGGCCCTCATTTCTGGTTGGCCAATGCTCGATGGTGTAGCAGCGATGGCTTCCTCTTGGTCTATGAGCTCTTCATCTGGGGGTTCCTCACCTAGTAAATCAGTAAGATGATCCTTTTGCCAAATCTCCTGCACACAATCACAAATAATGTCATTAGTAGCGTCTAGGAAATAGCAAGAATCATCAAATGCCATGGGGTGTCTCATAGCTTCCTTCAGCTTGAATACAACTTCTTCATCCCCCACTCTTAAGGTTAGGCGACCATCCTTCACATCAATGATGGCTTGTGAAGTAGCGAGGAATGGTCGCCTAAAAATTAGAGGTACCTCAGCCCGTTCGTCCAAATCCAGAACAACAAAATCTACCGGGAATATGAATTTGTCTACTTCACCAAAATGTCCTCAACAATTCCCAAAGGTTGGCGGGTGGAGCGATCAGCAAGCTGGAGCGTCATTTGGGTTGGCTTGAGTTCCCCCAACCCTAACTTCTGAAAAATCTTTAATGGCATCAAATTGATGCTTGCTCCTAAATCAGCCAGCGCTTTTTCATCCATCATTCCCCCAATCGTGCATGGAATGATGAAACTTCTCGAATCTTTCTCATCTTTGGGAATCTTGTTTGAAATAATCGCTGAACATTCTTCACTTAATGTCACCGTCGAAACTGCTACTAATTTCCTTTTGTTAGTCAGTAGCTCCTTAAGAAATTTAGCATACTTCAGCATTTGTGACAGAGCCTCAACGAACGGGACATTGATGTGTAAGGTCTTGAACATCTCAAGAAATTTTTTAATTGTGCCTCTTGTTGATCTTTCTTGAGTTTCGTAGGGTAAGGCAAAGGAGGTTTGTATTCTGCTACTAAGTCTTTCTCTTTCGCCTTCAACTTTTCCCTTACAGTCGAGCTTGACCCTGAATCTTTCTCCTGAACTTCCACCTCTTCTTCAAGTTGAGACTCTTGCTGTGCTTGTGGAGGTGGGGATTCAAGTTCCTTGCCACTTCTCAAAGTGACTGCCTTGAGGGACTCCCGAGGATTGACTTCAGTATTGCTAGGTAGTGCACCCGGGGGTCGTTCAGCAAGTATCTTGGCGATCTGTTCAACCTGACGCTCAAGATTCTGTAAAGAGGCTTGCTGATTCCTCATCATCTCTTCATGCCCTGTGATTCGGACATCATTAGCTTGAATGTATTGGACAAGGAGAGCTTCAATAGAAGGTCCCTTTTGTTCTGGTGGTGGGGGCCTCGAAAATGGAGGCTGCGTCTGTGGTTGTTGCTGCTGCTGCTGCTGTTGCTGAGGGGGGCGCTGCTGCCCCTGACTCTGGTCTTTCCAGGAAAAGTTAGGGTGATTCCTCCACCCCGGGTTGTAGGTGTTGCTGTAGGGATTGCCTGAATATCTCTGATTTTGACCGATGAAATCAACTTGTTCGGTCACCTGAACTCCTTCTGATGAGTAACTGGGCCCTGCTTGACCTTCCCAACTGTCCTGACTGCCACTTTGTGTCGAAGACTGAATCTGCATTGTGTCAAGTCTCTTAGAAATAGCTTCGACCTGTGCTGCCAAGGTAGTGAGTACATCAACTTCATAAAGGTCGGCTGTCTTCACCGATTTGTTCCTTTCAGAGCTCCATTGATATCCATTGGAGGTCATGTTCTCAATCAGATTCTGTGCCTCGTCGGGTCTTTTGCTACACAAGGAGCCTCCTGCTACGGCATCCAACATCTGCTTAGTGGCCACATTCAATCCATTGTAGAATATTTGGATTTGCATCCATTCCACTATTCCATGCTGCGGGCACTTCCTCAACAATTCTTTATACCGCTCCCAGGTATCATACAGTGTCTCAGATTCTGCTTGCTGGAATGAGGAGATATCACTTCTCAGCTTGGTGATCTTGGCTGGTGGAAAATATCTAGTCAAAAATTTTTCGGCCAACTGTTCCCAGCTTGTAATCGAACCGCTGGCAAGGAACTTAGCCATTGCTTGGCCCTCCCTCGCAGAGAGAATGGGAACAATCGAAGACGAACCGCATCCTCGGACACATTATTCGCCTTGAAGGTGTCACAGATTTCTAGGAAAGTTGCAAGATGAGCATATGGGTCCTCATCTTGGAAGCCATCAAATTGGCACATCTATTGCACCATTTGAATAAAATTGGGCTTCAGCTCGAAGTTGTTGGCCGCAACTGTGGGCCAAACAATGCTTGATCCAAATCCCTCCAAATTAGACCAGGCATAATCTGAAATGCTCCTCTGATTTTCAGCCATGTTTTTCTCTTGGTCCACTTCAACACTTACTTCCACTGACCCGGTTTCTCTTAAGTGAATCTGTCGCTGTCTCCGATGAAATGTCCGCTCAATATCTGGATCTGGAGACGCAAGATGGGAAGAATTCCCCTGGGTCATGCACTGCACTTGCACAAACACCAAAAGAAAAAAAGATGAGATATGAACTTTCAGGCTTAATGCAAAAAGAGAAATAGTAAATAGCTTAAGCAAAACAAAGAAAAACAAAAGAACAAAAACAAAGAATACAAGTAAAAAGAACAAAAGAAATGGAAATAAAAAGCAAAATAAAACGGTTAGATTACTAAGACTGTCCGAATTCTTAGAAGTTGCCAGTCCCCGGCAACGGCGCCAAAAACTTTGTATGCCCCTTGCGTAACCGCAAGTGCACGGGTCGCACAAGTAGTAAAGTGTACCATTTAGGTTGGGTAGTCGAATCCACAGGGACTGGTATAGCTTCCAATACTAATGTCCTGCTTAATATCTAACCAGACAGAAGGTGATGGAATTGACTTAGGATTGACTTCAAGGAGGTTAAGGGAAAGGGAAGTTCACCAAGGGAAGATTTGATCTTTGACTCAATGGAGGAGATGGGGCCCCGGGGTTGGATTTCTGATGTTCACTAACTCGGTCTTTCTAGTATTTATCAGAGATGTCTTCAGTTCTAAACCTAGTTATGCTACAAGCATGTGGTTTCTAGCGCCGCCGAGCCCTAAGTTGAACTCCCACTGCTTGCAACAATCAATAATGATTCACAAGCCTAATTAAGAGATCCTAACTACCAAGCATCAAGCACTAAACAACATACAAGATAGCCAATAACCTTGATTTATTGAAATGAACAAAACATTCATAAACACTGCAAGTAAAGAAAATGAGTTCAAGTTACAACGTTATCCAAACAACCCCGGGGCTCCCTTAAGAGTTTAGCCCCTCATGACAACAACCAACAAATACAATGCCAAAGAAATTGAGAGACAAGAAGTTGAAAACTCCCTAATTTCTTGCATCCTTGTGGTTGTCGAAGGATCTACCATGCCGTGCAATCTCCTCCCGATCGGCCTACCATATGCTTTCCATTCCCTTGATGAAGTGGAGGATGAACTCCCAAAGCTCTCCCTTTCTTTCTCCCAAAGTTTGCCCACCAAA
This sequence comes from Dioscorea dumetorum, assembly GCA_902712375.1. Classification (NCBI taxonomy): domain Eukaryota; kingdom Viridiplantae; phylum Streptophyta; class Magnoliopsida; order Dioscoreales; family Dioscoreaceae; genus Dioscorea; species Dioscorea dumetorum. The sequence continues at coordinate 5,408,532 of CACTHL010000549.1, read as the reverse complement.
AGTCCCCTTAGAAACGGAGTTTCTAGGGTTTTAATGTCTTCTCGATGTGAGCACGGGCGTGTTGAAGCTGTGCTTCAAGCCGTGCAGATTACGGCCAAATAAATTTCCAGAAAACTCACATTCCTGTAATCTGCATGGGGAACAGCACGGGCGTGCTTAGACCGTGCTGAGGTTTTCACGACCGTGTTTAGCGAACTCAAGCTGTGCTGATTTGTGGCTGAATTCTCCTGCAATTTGCACGGGGAACAGCACGGGCGTGCTTCGACCGTGCTGAGGTTTTCACACCCGTGCTCAGCGAACTCAGGCTGTGCTGATTTGTGGCTGAATTCCCCTGCAATTTGCACGAGGAATAGACGGGCGTGCATAAGCCGTGCTGAGCTTGATGAGGTTTCTTCTAAGTCCTTTAGCTTCTAAAATTGTTCCAAAACACTTCTTCTTACTTCAGGACTTTGATATCTACATGACAAACAATGAATACCTCAAATAGCACCGTACTTAGAGAATTACAGCCAAAATATTCAATAATGATGAGAGTAGCATGTAATACATATATATGAAATGCGCTCATCAGTAGGCATAGGCACGGCCGTGTGGATTTTCCACATGGTCGTGTGAGCTTCACAACCCTTCACAATTTCACTTCCCGCCTTCGCAACTCCATCAAAAATCTGCATTTGGACATCAGGGGAGTGTTGTTTTTAATACCCACGCCCTCATGTTATTATTTGTTTTCTATGTTGTATGCATGAATGAGTACATTGAGGGCATTGTACATCTCAAGTGTGGGGGGGAGTTCATGTTACACACGTTCTTTAGTTATGCTCATCACTTTCATGTTCATTTAGCCAATGATAGTTCACCTTAAGGGACGAGGATTGTACTTTTGAATTCAGGGGAAATTTAAATGGCGATTGTCACCATGCTCTAGTTTACTAGAAAAACTTAGAAATTTTCTGTCTGATTACATTTCTTACACACTACTTGCTCTGTTAGCCCTGACAACTCTAGTTCAATGCTAAAAGGACCTTAGTGTCATTCTTTTAGTTCGGAAAAAAAAATTGGTATGAGGGGTGGAAAGAGCTACCACCTATTTTGTATGCAGCTACTCTCATAAGTCAGATACTAGTTATGCCCTAATGAGAGAAAGAGCTATCTTATAGGTTGTGTGAAAGCTACTACCCCCGGTAGAAAGCGCTACCACCTCGAAAGTGTGAAAGCCGTCCAGGAGGCATCTTGAGAAAGGGTTACCTTCGAGGCTATGTGCAGCTACTACCGATTCTTTCGGTCTATAGAAAAGTCCTCATTAATAAGAACTTTAAAGAGTAGATTGGGGTTGACATGAGTGAGTCGCACACACACACACGCTTTCATATTTTATTTCTTTGAAGTTTGAGTTTTTGCTAAAGCATTGGTTGTTCTCTTTCAATGTTTAAGATGGTCCATAGTTCGAGAATGCTCTCCTTGCACACTTTTGGTGAACTTAAGGCCAAGCACTTTCATCACTCTACTTTTGATCTTCAATGTCTAAGTTTTTCATGAGGACAAGCAAAGGCTTAAGTGTGGAGAAGTTTAATAAGTGCTTGCATTTCTATAATAATTGAGATGTTATTCATGTATGAGCATTATATTTCTCAGGTTTTATTGCTCATTTCGTGTGTTTCTGTGTTCTTTCTTGCAATTAGGGTTGTGACGAAGCTTTGTGGGAATCAAGGCAAAAATAGGTCATGATGTTGCTAAGTGGAGTTTTTTTGTGCAAACATAAAGAAGAAGGCACAAACCGGCGTCAAAAAAGAGGGTATGTGCCAACTTCTAAAGGGTTCAAGACAATATTGTATAAGGACGCAAAGGCAGTCATGCTCTCTTGTTCTGATTTGTTCGAAGATTTCAAAAGCTTTATAAGAGTTTTTCAACATCAAGAAATGTCACTTTACCTACCACACGAGCGTGTGTCCGTCCGTGAGGCCTCAGAAGAAGAAACGAGCGAAATTGGGGCCTATAGATGCATTTCTGTAGAGGATGAAAATCCAAATGGGCATATAAAAAGCCGTTCTGAAGCGTTATTGAGAGAGCTTTTTCCTAACTTCTGGAGGGAGAGTGGCTAGGGTTTAGAGAGCTTTTTGCAAGGTTTTTGGGGGGTGTTTCTTTACCCATTTCAATACCGATTCCTTCCAAGGAGAGCTATTGGGGGAGCTTTCGACGACTTCGATTCGGTAAGGTATGCCCTAGGCTTGAAGGAGGGATCCGTCGAGAAGAAGGAGCAGCCCTCATAGATCATCAGTACCGAGCTTAAGGCGGTTTTCTCAATGGATTATTTGCATTTATTTTCAATTGTATTATTGATTTTGTATTGCTCCATGGAGAGCTAAACCCCTAGTGGGTACTCAGACATGTAAACCCTAGGATTTCTATGTTTCATTGACTTTATTGCTTTTCTTTGATTTGAGATTTAATTTGAGTTTCAATCTTGTGTGCTTTACTGATTTTCCCTTAGAGTGACACTAGGGTTGAGAATCCAATCTAATCATCCTTTTGACAAGTGACCATCATAACCATTAGGATTAGATTAACCAAGATTGAAGAGGGTTGAGAGGGTGAGTCGAGAGGTAGCGGCACATCCCCTTTCCCCTCTGGTGTGATTCGTCCTACCTCCATATTCCAAGACTTAGTATTGATCTCAAAGAGAGTTTGGCGTTGAGAGAGGCCTTTCCTCCGGGACTTATTTGTAATTAGGGATCTATAATTGGGAATAGGGTTTATCACTTGAAATCCCGAGAGCTTGGCGCAGTCATACGTGGTGTGAGGCGTTGAGAGTTTTCTCTCCGTCGAGACCTCGTAGGGGACTAGTCAAGGTTGTCCTTAGGTTTGGGATCTTGTATCTTCGGATTTCCACGACCCATTAAATCTCGATTAAGTAAGAGTAATTAACGTCTACTCCCTGTGGATTCGACTACCCACCCTTTGGGTACTTATTACTTCGACACCCGTGCACTTGCGGAACACACAAACAAGGGTGTGTCAATTCCTTAATTTTAGTTGATCATGAAGTTTGATTCTGAAATGCATGAGTAGTTGGAATTAATTCTTATTACATGTTGCGTGGTTATTGATGTGCGGCAAAAATTCATTGGTTATTGATGCTAGCGTGCGGTGAAAACCCATTAGATCTTGGTTATTAGCGTGCGGTGAAAGGCTGTTAAGATACCACATTTCTAGTAAACTCCCATTGTGAGTGAGAAGTATCCATAGAACTTGTGCTTCATTGTTGAACCCTAGGCCAAGGAGTAGCATTGCCCGAATACCCTTTTATCCTTTTAATTAATTATTGTTCTTTAGTTACTTTGCATTTTACTTCCTATTATTGGTAGGCTAGAAAGCAGAGAGGCGGCTACTACTAGTATTTCTGTTCCCTGTGGTTTGACAACCCGACTATTCACAGGGTCCACTTTATTACTTGACGACTCGTGCACTTGCGGTGACGCAGAGAGCATATCACCGACAACCATGCGGACGTCATGCGCCTGTATGGAGGTCGCATGGCTCTCGGGCAACTCCATGCGGGCTCCATGTGGGCGTAGTTCATTTCCATGTAGGCTTAGTTTATCTCCATGCAGGCTCTACAGTACTCAGCCTCAAAATTGCTCCTTTTGGTCCAGATTTCCGCCACTTTATGTTTTCCGGCCCACATTGGTTTCTTTATGAACCACAAACATAAAAGAACCAAATCAAGCATAAAACAGGCATCAATCTATAAAAATATACATGCAACACAAGTAAAAATTGATAAACGTCTAAATATACGTATTTTATACGTACCTGTGTATAGTTTATTCTCTCTTTTTGTTAAGTTGTTTTCTATTTTCTTGTTTAAAGTTGCTTTACTTGTGTTACAGGCCCGAAATAAGCTCAAGAACGTATTCATGAAGAAACCGACACCAAATACGACGTTTTTGGGCTTCAACACTGTAGCAGTACTGTAGCGGAATTGCTGTAGCAGTTACTGTAGCACAGAAAGGAAAAATTCCTGAGAAACTCTCTGGATGCCTTGCGGGCAACCTTGCGCCCGCAAGGCCACCCGCAAGGCATCGCGATGTCTTGATTTAAAAGACTTTTCTAGGGCATTTGAAGAAAAAAGGTCTTCTTCCTTGGAGCTCCACACAACCATCTAAAAATCCGGCTTGGACGAGGGATTTGAGGTCGTTTTCACGGCGAGATCTTGGAGGAGAGTGCGTTTGGGAGCAAGATCCTACTCTAGGGCATCATTGAAGGAGGGTTGAAGACAAGAGAAGCCACCTCTTGAGTGGCGTCTTCGGAACTCCATTTTCATATTTGAGGGAGTGATTATGCTTTCTTTAGTTGTTTTCATGCTTTTGAGTATGTATTTTGATATTATGAACAACTAAACCCCAAGGTCACTGGATGTAGGTGAACCTTGGGGGTGAACTTGTGTATTTTGGATGCTTGGTTTTAATTAATGTTTGTAGACTTGTTTGTGATCCTTGTTTGGTGCTTTTGAATGTTAGGGTATGCATGAGAACTCTGTGTATCCATACTTAGCCAATACTAGGTTGCATGACCATTGCCCTAGTGTTAGACTCACCAAGCTTGGAAGGGAAATACGTATAAATACGCCTTGACCATCGGGTATTTGTACCCCTCCAATTCTAGGGTTAATTGCTTATTTGTGATTCAACCTTAGTTTGAGAAAACCACCTCACCCTTTGCAATCGTATGAGGATTTATACGGGTAGAGCCCGTATTCAATACTCGTACCGGATTAGGGGTCAACTGCCGTGACCATCGGGTTGACCTAATCTAGGGTTTTCTCGGTCCAACAAGCCATTTACATGTTATTCCAGCATCCTGTACACTCCAGTAGCCCCTGAGGGGATCCTTATCCGGGACCGCTTTCTCACCCTGATTTCACACTTTCTATTGCCCTGGTTATTTAGCTTTCTGATTTGCATTAATTTCGTGTATTTGCATTTTCATCTTTTACTCTCGAGTTTGATCGGCTAGACAATATTGCGAGAAGGAAGTAAGGATAGATTCTCGGGCACTTGGGAATACGACCCACTCGTGCGTGCACGAGTGGTTTATTACTTGACGACCCCGTGCGCTTGCGGGACAACCACCAAAAATACATGAAAATACATCTACTTTTAGGCACTTATCACAACAACCCCAAGCAAACAAAACATGAATAACAGAGGAAAATGATAAGTGGCTAAATGTACTACCTCAAGCTCAAAGGGGAAGGAATCTCACAAGCATGATGTGTGATAAGTGTCTAAATGTTGGTGTTTTCATATATATATCGTATTCACTTTGCATGTATTTTGTGAGGTTTGATACCCGTTTTGCGCTTAATCGTCTATTATTTGCTTTGTAGGGCATAAGGAAGCCATGGAGAACAAGAAAATATCATTTTGGCGAAAAGAGAAAAAACAGGAATTTCATACCACCCCCCATACTACCCAGTTTGGGGGTCGTATGCACTGTAGCAGCGGAATGATTTGGAGTTGTCTGCCCAGATTTCCATACTATCAAGTATATTGGCCGTATGGAGGCCGTATGCACCCCGTATAAATCGCGAATCTCGGTTTTATGAGTGCTATAGGACCCCCATACGTCATGGGGGGTTATAAATACTGACTTTTAGGGCAGAACTGGTGGAGTTTGGCCGAGGACTTTTCCTGGACTTTTCCTGGGACGATTTTGGGAGACCACTTGGGCGGTTTTGGGTGACCTTTGGAAGGAGAAGAAGGGCAAGGAAGCTAGGAGATCATTCAAGCCCAAGGTCCAAGACTCTCAAGGCAAGAAGGCAACATCATTCAAGGGGAGATCTACCACAATTTGAAGGAAGGAGACCCGCGGCTAGAGGAAGCGTAATTCGGCATTCCTTTGGCGGTGGAAGCATCATTCGGCATATTTTCTACCTCCTCCTCTACCATTTCATCTAGGGAGTGTCATTTATGCTTTTCTTTTGTGTTTTACTTGATTGTATTGCTTGTTGTGGGATGATGACACACTAGACCCCCAAGGCCACCGGGTGTTGGTGAACCTTGGGGGGTTTTATCATGTATTTTGGATGATTACTTGTTAATTTCATGCTTGGGTAATTTTGAGATCTAATCCATTTTTTTCATGCTAAGTGCTACACTAAGGAGAAATCCATAGCTCTTTTATGAGTGATGCATATAGATATGACTTGCTCGCATGTATTAGATCATGAATGGATTAGAAGTGGACACTTGTATCATCACGCTGAGAAATCGGGTGTTTGGTAGCCCTCCATGTAGGTTTAATCCGAAGAAGAGTGGGTTTACTCCTAGGTGAGATTTCCTCGTACTTAATGCAGTCATAGGAATGTGGATTTGGAAGAAATTCCTATCTATGTTCGTATGGGATTAGGGTTCAATCGCCGAGAAATTGGGGTTGTTCTAATCTTGGAATCTCATGGTCCATTTTACCCTTGCATCTTTTATTCATCATCCATGTTTCATGATAACCCTCAAGGGGATTCACATCCATAGGCCTTTGCACGACATTAAGTTTCTTGCTTGCTTATTGCTTGTTCTTTCTAATTTGTTCATAATTTTGTTTTAAATTTTAATTGCACCTAGTAGAGTAAATTCCATCACTTGAGATCTTATGCTAGATAATAGCTCGAGAAAGAGTAATAGGAGATCCTTAGCACCGTTTAATACGATCATTGTGTCTTCGCACGAGGTATTACTTGGCGATCCCGTACACTTGCGGGGAAGCAATCAATGTGCAAATGAGTCAATGTGATAAGTAGTGCGAAATATAAAGTCTTGCCAAGTGTTCCCGTGAGTGTGTGAGGTCCCCTATCTCGGCTTCTAGTTATTCCACCGAGTTCAACTCCAAGTGTTAATCACTCCACACACTATGATTACCAGTCTTAGGAATATTAAGTACATTCTCAATGGGCAATCAAAGTCCTTCTGATCTTGTCCTGAAGCTAAACCCGTATTCTGAATACAATTAGCCAATCGAGGAGATAGATAGATTTTTTTTTAGACTAACGTAGACTTTATATTGCCTTTCTGAGGGATGTACATGCTGATTAGGCACTACAACAGCGAACTACTCGGTCAATTACAAATCTATATAACGTATTCATGCCTAAATAGGCCGCGGAATACTGTCCTCTTCTCTTTCTTTTTTTTTTTTTTTCGTGTCTCCTAGATTGGTCTACAAGTTGATACATTATTGCAGTTATAGCTCACACAAGAATCAGAAGTCCTTGAATGTCCATTGAAAATAGAACTTAACAGTCTAGGACTGGCATCAAAGCAATGGGCTTGCACAAAAGAGGACTACACTGGTATAACATCAGAGTGCTCGAAAAAGAGGCTAAGTGGAAAGTTACATGAGAAGCCACTAAGAATAAAACAAGGCTTCTATCAAAGCATAAATGCATACAACTCATGTTTATTATTCTCACATGCTAGAAGACTCCCACAGAAGAAACATAGCTGTCATAGGTGACATGTGCATGTAAAATTAACTCAATTCAAAACCAAGAAACCATCCCACACCTAATGTTGTACATTGTCCTCAATGTACATAATTCATCAGAATATAGTGAAAATAGGACAAGATCAAGCTTAATTTGAAAACATTTTGAAAGAGTTCCCCTTGTTTATAAAGCTCAAAATTTTTACATAAGTGGCACAAAATTGAAAGGTAAATGAGCATTCAATATTCACACATCAAACCTCAAGATTTGAGTTCAGATAGACATGAAAATTGATAAAGAAAAGCAAGGAAAAACTCATACCTAGGTTTAGGTCTTGAAAAGGTAATCGACGAGATCCGGCAAAATACACAGTGAAATTCGAAATAAATTGCTAAATCTGAGTTGCAAGGGTTTGGAGGCAGGTTTGGATTTACTTTTAGAAATTGGTTATATTTTTGGAATTAAGTTTTAAGCAACCATATGTGGTATGAGGCGTCAAGAGAATTCTCCATCGAGACCTCATAGGGGGTTAGGGATCCTTCACCTAGAGGCTGGGTTGGATCTACTTTTTGAAATTGGTCATATCTTTGGAATCCCCAGAGTGCTAAGCAGTCATATGTGGTGTGAGGAGTCGAGAGAATTCTCCGCTGGGACCTCGTAGGGGACTAGTTTCTGGCGGCCTAGAGGCAGGGGCCGGTATATCTTAGGATACCCACAACTTAATTGGTTTATATAGAAATACTTGTAATCTACACTTAATACCTAGATCCTAGGAGGAGCATTATCCGGATACCCACCTTCATTGATTGAGAACTCACTCTTTTCAGTTCCTGCGCACTTGTTAGTGACACTCTTAGGTTTAACTATTAGATCATCACAATACTACACTCCTTAGGCTAGATAACAGAGGAGGAGCAACTACTAGTACTTCTGTTCCCTGAGGTTTTACAACCCGACCCATTAGGTCTACTTTATTAGTTGACGACCCGTGCACTTGCGGTAACGCAAGGGGTTGACATATCATCTCGTGTTGTGTGCATCACTAATAAAAGGACACATCCCACGCTACCAAGCACAACCTAGAAATTTAACCGCAGAGTTCTCATGCAATCGAAGACAATGAAGCACACATAGAAGGAATCACAAACCACAAAATTTTATAAAAGAAATCCAACTGTGCTTGTGGAGTTCTTTACTGTTGAGCTTGAGGTCGTGCATTTAGCCGTTTATCTTCTTGCCCCTGTTTCTCATGTGTGTTTGCTTGGGGACAAGCAAATGCTTAGGTGTGGGGATGTTTGTAAACGTCTAAATGTACGTATTTTATACGTATGTATTGTGTTTTATTGATGTGTTTTATTAATGAATCGATGCCCTTTGATGGTTTAATCGGGGATTTTTCTTGGTTCAGGCACAAAGAAGCTAGGGGAGCTCGACAACGCGATTTGAGAAGAAATCGGCATGGAAAAAGGCGTTTTAGGGCTCAAGCACTGTAGCAGGTACTGTAGTAATCACTGTAGAACTTACGGGAAAAATCGGCAACCTTTCAATTGTTCTATACGGGCATGTATACGGCCCGCATACCTGGCCGCATAACCCCCCGACTGGGGCTTTTAAAAAGAAAAACAAGAGAAGTTTTTTGGGGGAGAGACCTAGGGTTTTTTAGAGCTTATTCTTCCAACTTCCGATACGACCTTAGGGACGACGAGTGGAGCGATTCTAAGGTGGAAAACGACGGGGAGAACAAGATTTGGGCAAGATCTACTCCGAATTTCATCGATTGAGGAGGTAGAAGACAAGGGAAGCCACACCTTGAGTGGCGTCTTCGGAAGCCACTTCTTGAGGAATTTCAAACGTCATTCGGCCTCCGGGTTTTGAGGGAGTTTTTCTATGTCTTTGTTGGTTGTTTTCAAGATGAATCTTGTTTGTAGACTTGATATGAACACTTAAACCCCCAAGGTCACCGGATGTGGGTGAACCTTGGGGGTGAACTTGTGTATTTTTGGATGCTTTGATTTATTTATGCTTTTGGTTGGTTTGTGAATCCTTGCTTGATGAGAATTATTGCCTTGATATGCATGAGAATCTTGTTTATCATTTCCTTGTTCCTACTAGGATTGCATGAACATTGCCCTAGTTGTAGACACATTCAAGCTTGGAAGGGAAGTCGTATAAGTATACCGTGATCATCGGGTACTTGTACCCCTCCGTTTTAGGGTTGGCTTCTTTGTGGAGTTTTAACCCTAATTTGTGAAAGCTACTAATCTCTTTGCAATCATGGAAGGATGTGGGGTGGAAGGAGTTTTTCATCCACTACTTCTATTGGATTTGGGGTCAACACCGTGACCATCGGGTTGACCTAGCTTAGGGTTTTCTTTCTGTCCAAATTGCCAAAAGCATGATAACTGACACACCTTTGCGTGTGTACTCCGCAAGTGCACGGGTGTCGAAGTAATAAAGTACCCAAACGGGTGGGTAGTCGAATCCACAGGGAGTAGACGTAAGAACAATCACACTTTGTTAAGTAATCAAAGATAAACCAATTGTTGTTGAAAGAAAATAAAATCAGAAAGTAGTAGAAACAAAGTGCTGAAAATGAAAGCTAGGTCGGAGAAATAGATCAATAAGAAGATGGGGTACTCGGACAATGCTCCCCCTAGAATCCTTGTTTCAAGTGCAAGACTTCAAGTACTCTTATTCAATAGAGATTTCAAGAATCGTGGAATCCAAAGATACAAGGTCCCAAATCTAAGGTCAACCTTGACTAGTCCCCTACGAGGTCCCGGCGGAGAGAAGACTCTCGACGCCTCACACCACGTATGACTGCGCTATGCTCTAGGGATTCCAAGTGGTAAACCCTATTCCCAACTATAGATCAATCCCTTTGGTCCAGGCGAAAGATCCCTAATCACAAATAAGTCCCGGCGGAAAGGCCTCTCTCAACGCCTAACTCTCTTTGAGATCGAAGGTAAAACTTGGAATAAGAAGGTAGGGAAAACCACACCGGAGGGGAAAGGGGACGCGTCGCTACCTCTCAACTCACCCTCTCAACCCTCTTCAATCTTGGTAACCTAATCCTAATGGTGATGGTCACTCGTCAAAAGGATGATTGGATTAGCCCTCAACCCTAGTGTCACTCTAAGGGAGAAACCATTAAGCATACAAGATTGAAACTCAAATTTAAACTCAAATTGAATAAGATCATTAAAGTCAATGAAACATAGGAAATCTAGGGTTTACAAGTCCAAGTACCCACTAGGGGTTTAGCTCTCCATGGAGCAATACAAGTTCATCAAAATAACTGAAGATAAGTGCAAGAAATCCATAAAGAAAACCCCCTTAAGCTTCGTGTTGATAGACTATGGGAACTTCTCCTTCTTCTTCAAAGAATCCCTTCCTCCAAGCCTAAGGCACACCTCGCCGAATCGAGTCGTCGAAGGCTCCCCCAATGGCTCTCCTTGGAAGGGAATGATGATGAAACCGGTGAAGAAGCACCCCCAAAGTGTAGCAAGAACCTCCTGAACCCTAGCCGTCACCTCCTCCCAAAGTTCGAAGAAGATCCCCCAAATAACGCTTCAGAACGGCTTTATAATTGGCCATCTCGAGGATCCACACGGGCGTGTGGATAGTCCACACGGCCGTGTGGAAATTCCACACGCCCATATGGATTTTCTGCCTTGTGAAATCTTCATACTAATCCTCGATTTCGCCCGTTTCTTCTCCTGAGGTCACATGGACGGACACACGCCCATGTGAAAGGTCAAGTGGCATTTCTTGATGATGGGAAACCTTGGAGAGCTTTTGAAATCTTTGAACCAATCGGAACGAGCGAGCATGACTGCCTTCGTGTCCTTCTACAAGAGTTGTCTTGAAGTCTTTAGAAGTTGGCACATACCCCCTCGTTGGAACCCGATTTGTGTCTTGAACTCCGTAATTGCACAAAAGATCTCCACTTGGCACCATTCTGACCTAATCTTGCCTTTATTCACGTACCCTGTCTCTACAACCCTAATTGCGTGAAAGAACACCAAAACACACGAAATTAGCGATAAAGCCTGAAAAATGTGATGCTCATGCGTGGAAAACATTTCCAGAATTATATACATGCAAGCACTTATCAAACTCCCCCACACTTAAGCTTTTGCTTGTCCTCAAGCAAAGTTCATACCATGAGAATTAAAGGTTGAGTGATGAAAATGCTTGGCCTTAAGTTCACCAAAAGTGTACAACGATAGTATTCTCAAAAAGGGAGAATTTAAACATAGATAGATAAAAACCACAACTCTAACAAAAACTCAAATTACGAAGAAAATAAAATCTGAAAGCGTGAGTGTGTGTACACTTACTCATGCCAACCCCAGGTCTACGCTTGAACATTATTAAAACAAGGACTTATTTAGGAAAAAGAAGTCGGTGGTAGCTGCACACAACCTCAAAGGTAGCCATTTCCCAAGATGGCTCCTAGGCGGCTTTCACCCTATTAAGGTGGTAGCTCTTTCTACCAGGGAGTGTTAGCTTTCACGCAGCCTATTAGATAGCTCTTTCTCTCATTAGGGCATAGCTAGTATCCGACTTATGAGAGTAGCTGCATACAGAATAGGTGGTAGCTCTTTCCACCCCAAGAACAAAGGAGCACCATTTTTTTTTTTTTTTTTTTTTTTTTCAAGAAAAAAAAAAAAAGAAACTAATGTCCTTTCACACTGAACTAGCGTTATCAAGGTTAACAGAGCAAGTAAAGTGCAAAAAATGCAATCAGACAAAAAATTTCTAAGTTTTTCGAGTAAACTAGAGCATGGTAACAACCGAAGTTTAAATTTCTCCTAAATTCGAAAATACACTCATGTTCCTTAGGGTGAACTGTCATTGCCTAGATGAGCATGAAAGTGATGATAAAAAATAAAGAACGTGTGCAGTGTGAACTCCCCCCCACACTTAAGCTGTACATTGCCCTCAATGTACTCATACAAACATGCAACATAAGAGTGCAAATAAAATAAAAAACATGAGGGCGTGGGTATTAAAAAAAAAACAACACTCCCCTGATCTCCGAATGTGGTAGTTGAATGGAGGTGTGAAGGTGGGAAGTGGAGTTGCGTAGGGTTGTGAAGCTCACACGGCCGTGTGGAAATTCCACACGGCCGTGTCCATAACCATTTCTCAAAACCAAGTTGACAAGTCTATCTGCACATCACAAAAGGGGTTCAGTGGATTTCAACAAAAGCTACGATTAAAAGAGTACAAAAATTAAACAAGCCAAACACAAACTCAACAAAGAACATGAAAAGAAAGCAGTAAGATAACTCTCAGAAGGTGTAACCTTTCTGAGTACACAAAGACTCAACACAAAAGAAAGTACAAGGGAATAAAAAGGAAGAATAAAAGACGCATCAAGCGTCGGCATCTGCTGGTGCTGCTGGGGATGCTGGGGAGGCGTAGGGTGCTCGGGGTGTGGACGGCGGAGTGGAATCGTTACCTCTCGCCATCAACTGGTGGAGTGAAGTGATGCGCGTCATCATCTCCGAGTGGTACTCAGCCATGCGAGCGAGAACCTCAGTGTGGTTCGCTGCCTGAGTCACTCGCATGGCGGCGAGATCAGTCTGGAGAGTCCCCACAGCAGCCTCAAGTCTGCCTATGCGATCCTGTGCTGGAGGGGATACAGGTGCTGATACCGGTGGCCCCTCCTCGTCTGCTGGGGTGTCCTCCGCCTCCATGGGTGCGGGTTGTGATGATGGCCCTGCCCGGGTCTCCTCCGAGTCTTCATCTTCGTCCTCAGACTCCTCGGACTCATCTGGAAATGGAACAGCAAGTACGTACCTGCCGGGGCGGCCCTCTTCACCATGCCCATCATACGCAAGGTATCGAGGTCAAGTGGGGAAGGAACAATAACCTTGTCAGCTCCCCGAAAAGCATCAATCAGTCCCATTCCTCGGATGAGTCGGGTGATGTAGGGACCAGAGAAAAGAACTCCTATCCGCGCGTACTGTATATCTCCACACAGCATCCGGCAAACCCGGCTTGGAGTGACGCGGAAAGGATAGTCGAATGGCAGCTGCGCGTACTCCTCCGTATGGATGAAGTCTCGATCGTATAGGCCGAGGGCGACAGCAAAATCTGTCAAGCTCATGCTGTGGTACTGCCCAAAGATGCGGAATCGAACTGTGTCCGGTCGGTGGTAGTCGGTGTGGGAGCGATCAAACTCGAATGTCGCGAGGACTTCGAAAGTGAGATCGCGAGTGGCTGGGTCTTTGATGCACAATAGTCGCTCCCACCCGCCCACAGCAATAAGCTCACGGACCTCATCCGCCAACTCGGCTGCACGCGCATGTTCTGTTGCCTCCAAAGCTTGCAAGTCGGGAATGCGTGTCTGGCCAAACTTTAACTTTGAAAGTCGATCAAACCGTGCTTGATGTTCGGGCACGGCGAACTCGAATGGTGCGGGCGAGAGATCACGGGACTCCCGGACCTCACGGGCCTCACGAGGGCGCTTATGAGCGAGTTTCTTCGTTCTTGGGGCCATTCCTGTGCATAAGAAAGGTAAGGAAGTTAATTCAGAGCTTAAAATAGGTTCCCAGGATTCCACATGGCCGTGTGGAATTTCCACGCGGCCGTGTGTCTCCTCTAGTTACCCAAAAACAAAGAAACAGCCAATTTCCACACGGCCTTGTGTCTCCTCTGGAATTCAGAGGGGGCACCCCGATAATCCACACGGCCGTGTGGAATTTCCACACGGCCGTGTGGATGTTCGACCATGGCCAAAGCGCCATGGTGAATCCACACCCCTTTATACAATCATCCACACATTTGAGCACAAGTGTTTTAAGCAATAATCTAAGTATTAAACACGAAAATAGCATGCAAAAACACAAGATTCAACATCCACAACAACTAATGAAGGTTTCATGGCAAGAAGAGGGGAAGAAGGCTTACCGGAGAAGATGAGTCCAATCTAACAATGTAGTAACGAGTAAGGCCTACAAATCCCTTAAATAAGCGAGAGAATGGAAGGAGAAGAGCAACCGTCACGACCTTTGAAGAGGAGGCGTTTGAAGGTGAAGGGTTGCTTGGGGGGGGTTATAAAGAGAAAGGCCCCTTTTCATGTTTAAGTACCCCACACGGCCGTGTGGATTCTCTGTATGGCCTTATAAAACTCCCCGAAATTCCACACGGCCGTGTGGAATTTCCACACGGCCGTGGGGATTCTCTGTATTGTGAAGATTTGTACTAAATAAATCCACATGGCTGTGTGGAATTTCCACACGGCCGTGGGGATTCTCTGGACGAGAAAATTTCTTCACAACTTCATCCACACGGCCATGTGGAAATTCCGCATGGCCGTGTGCTTCCATTCTTCAACTCAATAATAGTCCAAACTCTGCAGAAATTAATGAACACACATGGAATGGCTGCAGAAGTTGAAAACTAACACTTTTGCAACTTAAAATCTCGCAAAATTCACAGGAATACCACCTAACTTGCCATAAACGATGAACACAAAAACATGCATTACCAGCAATGAAACCACACACTACAAACTAAACAAAACACAAAAAATGCAGAAATAAAAATTGGGTTGCCTCCCAATAAGCGCTTGTTTTACGTCACTAGCTTGACGTACCTACCTCTCTAAACTCAAGGGGGTTGATGGGTCGAAAGCACCTCGCTGCTTTGAAATGTGAAACAAGAAGAGCATAAGTTCTGGAATTTAGAAGATGAGTGATCAAATTTGTTACCAGATGGAGAGATATCATCCTTAGACCTTGAATGAACGTCCGCAAGTTCATTCGGTTGCTTCTTACGGCGATGTCTTACCCTCTTTAACTTTTTCATTAGTTTGTTGACCGTACCCGTGGTAGATGTATCCTTGTTTTCCAGGTCAACTGATGAACTGTGATCATCATCCATCTCTCGATCCAACAAATCAGCTAGCGGATCCGGGCAAAAGATTTCCTGCACATAATCATCAATCAAAGCATCAGTAGTGTCAAGAAAGTACAAAGTATCATCAAAGTTGAGAGAATGTCTCATGGCCTCAGCAAGGCGGTAGGTCAGCTTCTCATCTCCTATCCTCAATGTCATCTCCCCGCCATCCATGTCTATAAGAGCCTTGGAAGTACGCAGAAAGGGTCTTCCAAGTATCAGTGGCACGTCGACATTCTCGTCTACATCCAGTACCACGAAATCTGCAGGAAATATATACTTATCCACTTTCACCAAAATATCTTCAATGATGCCTCTCGGGTGACGAATGGAACGGTCAGCTAGTTGTAAGGTCATCCGAGTGGGGCGTGGCTCTCCCAGTCCCAGCTTCTTGAAGAAGGAGTAAGGCATGACATTGATACTGGCTCCTGAATCTGCCAATGCCTTCTCTTCACCCAAATTCCCAATGTTACATGGGATGATGAAGCTTCCAGGGTCTTTCATCTTGTTAGGTAGATTTTTCTCGCAACACAATTGAACAAGATGCATCCAATATCACTGCTGCACCCTCTTCCAATTTCCTCTTATTGGTTAAGAGGTCCTTCAAAAACTTTGCATATCGAGGCATTTGAGACAAAGCCTCCACAAAAGGGATATTAATGTGCAGCTGCTTGAAAAGGCCCAAAAACTTCTTGTACTGCTCATCATTTTGATCATTCTTCAGCCTTGAAGGGTAAGGAATCCTTGGTTTGTATGGTGCAGGTGCTACCTCCTTTTCCTTACCCTTTTCCTTGTCTGTCTCCTTAGCAGGAATTTGAACAACCTCTTCAGTGGGAAGTCTACCCTCAACCTCACGACCACTCCTAAGAGTGATTGCTTTCAGCTGCTCTCTTGGGTTGGTCTCTGTATTTCCCGGGAGACTTCCTTGTGGTCGTTCAGATAACGATTTCGCAATCTGCCCCACCTGATTTTCCAAGTTATGTAGGGAAGCGGTGTGATTGCGAAGTGTACTCTCCACACCTTGAAAGCGCGTGTCTGAGGACTGAATGAACTTGGTCAACGCCTTTTCCAAGTCTGTCATTCGGTTCTCAAGCCCTGAAACTCGGCCCTCCATGTTTGGTTGTTGGGGTTGCTGAAATCCGGGGGGTGCAGAGGGCCTTTATTGCCCTTGATTGCTCCATGCAAAGTTCGGGTGGTTTCGCCACCCCGGATTGTAGGTGTTGCTATAGGGATTTCCTTAACCTCGTCCAGCATTCCCCACAAAATCAACCTGTTCAACAGGTGCTGTTCCGACCATAGAAATAGGGCAATCAGCAGAAACATGCCCTCCTCCACAACTATCACAATTCATCACTGCAGCTATTCTAGATGGGCCTGCCAAAGTGTCCAACTTCTTGCTCAATGCTTCAACTTGAGCTGCTAGAGATGTCACTGCATCAACTTCATGAATACCCGCCACTTTCCTCTTGTCTCGAGCATTCCACCGATAGCTATTCATAGCCATTTCTTCTATCGGTTGGCGGGCAGCTTCGGGGGTCTTGCTTCCTAAGGTACCTCCCGCTGCGGCATCAAGTAGCTGTCTTGTGCTTGGGTTCAATCCATTGTAGAAGGTGTGGATGACCATCCACTCGGGAACCCATGTTGAGGACATTTGCGCGAGAAGGTCCTTGAACCTTTCCCATGTCTTGAAAAGAGACTCCAATTCCGATCGCATGAAGGAAGAAATTTCATTTCTCGGCTTGGCCGATTTCCCAGAGGGGAAATATCGGGCAAGGAAGGCCTCAACCATTTCTTCCCAAGTGGTAATTGATGCTCTAGGTAAAGATTGCAACCACTTGTTTTGCTTTTCCCTTCAAGGAAAATGGGAAGGCTCTCAATCCGATGGCGTCGTCCGTAACTCCATTGATCTTCAACATGTCGCACACTTCCAAGAAATTTTCTATGTGATTGTTTGGGTCTTCATCTCGCTAACCCATTAAACCGTGCGGACTGTTGGACCATCTGAATAAACCCCGGCTTAAGCTCAAAGTTATGAGCTGAAATTGGTGGCCTGACTATGCTTGACTGTGTACCACGAACAGACGGCCTAGCAAAATCAGAAAGGGTCCGCTGCTGCTCATTCTGTTCAGCCATGGTTGCGGACTCTTCAACTTCTATCTCAGCCTGATTAAACTGTTCCAAGTTAGGTTGTCCTCCCCGTCTGTGCAATCTCCTTTCTATCTCCGGATCACCTTCCACTAATGTCGAAGGATGTCCACGGGTCATAACCTGGGGCTGAGATCAAGAAGAGAAAGTAAAGTCAAAACGATGGAAGTAAAAGAAATGTGAGATAGGATGTACGAAAAATGACTAGCGAAACAAAGTGTAAAAAAAATTCCTAAAAACGCCTAACTCCCCGGCAACGGCGCCAAAAACTTGACACACCCTTGCGTGTGTACTCCGCAAGTGCACGGGTGTCGAAGTAATAAAGTACCCAAACGGGTGGGTAGTCGAATCCACAGGGAGTAGACGTAAGAACAATCACACTTTGTTAAGTAATCAAAGATAAACCAATTGTTGTTGAAAGAAAATAAAATCAGAAAGTAGTAGAAACAAAGTGCTGAAAATGAAAGCTAGGTCGGAGAAATAGATCAATAAGAAGATGGGGTACTCGGACAATGCTCCCCCTAGAATCCTTGTTTCAAGTGCAAGACTTCAAGTACTCTTATTCAATAGAGATTTCAAGAATCGTGGAATCCAAAGATACAAGGTCCCAAATCTAAGGTCAACCTTGACTAGTCCCCTACGAGGTCCCGGCGGAGAGAAGACTCTCGACGCCTCACACCACGTATGACTGCGCTATGCTCTAGGGATTCCAAGTGGTAAACCCTATTCCTAACTATAGATCAATCCCTTTGGTCCAGGCGAAAGATCCCTAATCACAAATAAGTCCCGGCGGAAAGGCCTCTCTCAACGCCTAACTCTGTTTGAGATCGAAGGTAAAACTTGGAATAAGAAGGTAGGGAAAACCACACCGGAGGGGAAAGGGGACGCGTCGCTACCTCTCAACTCACCCTCTCAACCCTCTTCAATCTTGGTAACCTAATCCTAATGGTGATGGTCACTCGTCAAAAGGATGATTGGATTAGCCCTCAACCCTAGTGTCACTCTAAGGGAGAAACCATTAAGCATACAAGATTGAAACTCAAATTTAAACTCAAATTGAATAAGATCATTAAAGTCAATGAAACATAGGAAATCTAGGGTTTACAAGTCCAAGTACCCACTAGGGGTTTAGCTCTCCATGGAGCAATACAAGTTCATCAAAATAACTGAAGATAAGTGCAAGAAATCCATAAAGAAAACCCCCTTAAGCTTCGTGTTGATAGACTATGGGAACTTCTCCTTCTTCTTCAAAGAATCCCTTCCTCCAAGCCTAAGGCACACCTCGCCGAATCGAGTCGTCGAAGGCTCCCCCAATGGCTCTCCTTGGAAGGGAATGATGATGAAACCGGTGAAGAAGGGCCCCCAAAGTGTAGCAAGAACCTCCTGAACCCTAGCCGTCACCTCCTCCCAAAGTTCGAAGAAGATCCCCCAAATAACGCTTCAGAACGGCTTTATAATTGGCCATCTCGAGGATCCACACGGGCGTGTTGATAGTCCACACGGCCGTGTGGAAATTCCACACGGGCGTGTTGATAGTCCACACGGCCGTGTGGAAATTCCACACGCCCATGTGGATTTTCTGCCTTGTGAAATCTTCATACTAATCCTCGATTTCGCCCGTTTCTTCTCCTGAGGTCACATGGACGGACACACGCCCATGTGAAAGGTCAAGTGGCATTTCTTGATGATGGGAAACCTTGGAGAGCTTTTGAAATCTTTGAACCAATCGGAACGAGCGAGCATGACTGCCTTCGTGTCCTTCTACAAGAGTTGTCTTGAAGTCTTTAGAAGTTGGCACATACCCCCTCGTTGGAACCCGATTTGTGTCTTGAACTCCGTAATTGCACAAAAGATCTCCACTTGGCACCATTCTGACCTAATCTTGCCTTTATTCACGTACCCTGTCTCCACAACCCTAATTGCGTGAAAGAACACCAAAACACACGAAATTAGCGATAAAGCCTGAAAAATGTGATGCTCATGCGTGGAAAACATTTCCAGAATTATATACATGCAAGCACTTATCAATAACCTTAGCCTCCTTTGCACTTTAGTAGCCCCCTTGGTGAGCCACATCCGTGACCATTTTTCTACTTTGATCCGATCCCGTTGTGAGATTCTTGCTTTTTTCTTATTTATAGTTTTAAATTGCTTTGCATTAAATTACTTGCTTAAACTGAACATGATTAGTTAAACAACAAGGAAAGAGTGAGTAAAGGTAGCTCTTCGGGCCCCCTTGGGAATACGACCCCTGTGTCACGCACAGGGTATTACTTGGCGACCCGTGCACTTGCGGAGTCTGTGTGTTACGCACACGACTAGGGCCCCATCTCCTCTATTGAGCAAATCCTTACCTTTCCCCTGAGTGTGATTCCTTCTCTCCAATATTCTTCAATCCAACCTTGAGTCATTTCAACCATTTTCTAATTGATTAGATATTAAGCAGAACGATAATATTAGGAGATACACCAGTCCCAGTGGATACGACTACCCAACCTTAGGGTACACTTAATTACTAATACGACCCGTGCACTTGCGGATACGCAAGGGGCGTATTAGAGTTGCTCTAGGACGCTTAGGAATTTATTGAATTGTGAATCCTCCTTATCTTTTTTCAGTCTTGCTGGATATGGAGCCTTTGGTTGGTACTATCGTACCAGGGGTATTTGGGTCTCTCAAGGTCCTTGTGTGCTATTGTTGCTATCATTAATGCTAACTGCATCATCAAAGATTGCATCACCAAACCTCAATCTCTCTACCACTCCTAAAAGTGATAGTTTTAAGATGCTCCCGAGGGTTTACTTCGGTGTTACTTGGGAAACTCACTTGTGGTTGATGATAAGTGTCTAAATACGCCGTTTTGTAACGGTGCATTGCTTATACTTTCATGCATTATTTGAATAAAACCGGTTCCCTTTTATGTGTTTTTCGTGTTTTTCTATTTTAGGGAATCTAGGAGCCGTCTACAGTAGGAGGAGCATTTGTAGCATGAAAAGCGAGGCCAAGGAGTGAAGAAACAAAGGTTAAACAAGCTCTAGACGTCATTCGAACTAAACCTCCCAAGGCCGCCGGGCAACCGGTGAACCTTGGGAGGAACACTTGTATTGGATGATTTTTATCTAATCAAATGAATGCGTCGTTTGTTTGCTTGGTTTCTTTCATTCTTATTTCAAGTTCATTCTAGCATGTATTAAGTCAAAGGATGTTAGAAGAGGGATTCATTGTACCGGTACACCGAACGTTCCGGGTGCCAGTAGCCTCCTGTAGGCTGTAGAGTTTATCTTAGCACAATTGCTTTTAGATAACTTTAGCCGAGACTCCCTATGCCCAATGACATCGTGTGAGTATCCTTAAGATGAAGGAACTTGTACTGGATACGGCTACACTGCGGAGGTTCCGGGATAGTTGACTTTCGAGTCTAGGTGGACCAATGTGTTGCAAACCATGCATGCATTATCTTTTTATTTTTTTCATCCTTACTTGTGTTCTTCCCTGGGGAATCCTCGCCCGGGGCCTTATCTTCTCTATTTGTTTTCTTCTCTGTGATTTTAACCTGTTGGTGGTTAAGTTTCTTTGGTTGCTTATTTTAGTTTTAATTCTTTTACAACAAAAACCTGTTTTGATCCAATTAAACAACTGTTCTAAGAGGAAGTAATAGTAGATCTCGAGACCCTAGGGAATACGACCTTTTTGCGCTCGCGCAAGAGGTATTACTTGAGGACCCATGCACTTGAGGCCGGGGAGCCGTGTGCCCACTTATTAGCAATGCGCGCGGCCACCATAAGTTGATAAGTGTGTAAATGCATGTATTTGTGTGTTTCATTCTTGTAATAATTTGCATGTATTTTGATGAACAGATTCTAGTCTTTTATTTAAATTGGTTTTATTTGAGTTACAGGCCTTGAAGAAGCCAAAGAGAGCTTAAGAACGTATTTAGAAAGCAATCCTCATCGAAAAGGGTGTTTTAAATCTCCATTACTGTAGCAGTAATGTAGCAGAATTTATGTTGCAATTTACTGTAGAAGGGCCATGTAGCACCAAGATAAATTTTTGATCTGAAAAGACCGAGAGCCTTGTGGGCATCCTTGAGCCCATATGACCGCTCGTATGGCTCGGGCGGAAGGGCTTTAAAGCAAGTTAGGGCATCAAGAAAGCGGACTCTTTTTTTGTCCTCTTGGGCCATCGCTCCGCCATCCTTGGCGGCGTTTTTCATAAATGTACCGCACTTTTCTTCACCAAGAAGGAGACTACTGACATAGACTCATTTTTCATCATTTACTCTCTTTTTTTTTTCTTTTCAAAAAAAATATATATACATCCTATCTCATGTCGCCTGATAAACTCCCTGCTAAAAACTTCACTTAGGGTTAAAGCAAAAACAAGAGACACAAAAGTTCTTAAACAACCATTGAAAGTAGAGTTTAACAATCTAACACTAAAATCAACAAGATGGGTTGGTTAGAGCATCAAAGGTAGTAGTACAGTGAGCATGCATAAGTGTGCACTACAGATGAAATAGAACTACATTCAAGCACAGTAAAAGTACAACTCATAACTATCAGTCTACAAAGCTAGGAAGTTCTTAACAGCGAAATCATAGCTATCATAGGTTGATCAAGCATGCAATGAAATAGGGTACTCCATCCCCACACCTAAAGCTGTACATTGTCCCCAATGTACATAAATCAGCAGCACGAGGTGGGAAATAAATATATCAAGAATTAAAAGATGGAGTGAAGAAAACTTCCCCATTTTCGGTTCGGAGTGGACAATACATGCACGAATACGGGGTAAGTTCAATCATCGAAGGGTGGTGAGAGTGAAGCTCCTTTTATGATAATCCTACAAAGATCAAGAAGTAAATCTCATCTCACCAATTCAAAAGTAGGGAGCAAAAACAAAAATAAAAATAAACTAAGTCGAACACAAACAACAAGGTATGACTCCATGCAAGTTCTCTTCTCAATCTATAAGTGAACAAATAAATTCAAGGAAAATTTCATTGAAAAGTTACTGTAGCACGAGCAGAAATTTTGCAAGAGTATCCCCTTGTTTTTGAAGCCCAAAAATTTACAAATAATGCCTTAAAATGCAATTAAATCAAAGATTAAACATTCACATAGCATCTCCCAAAGTTTGAAGCAAGATAAGCATGAAAAACAAGAAGAAACATCAAGTTTGCTTCAACACACAAATTAGGGCTTCAAAGCTTGAATCGAAAACGATCGGTGAAGAAGATGATGAAACCTTGAATAAACCACTGGATCCACATTGCAAAGGTTAGGAGAGGAGTGTAGAGGACGAAAAATGAAGAAAAACGGTGAAAGAATGAGGGAAAACGGATGAGAGATGAGAGAGATATGAGTAAAATGGTGAAGAGGTATATTTAAGAGATGGGCAGCCCGAGCTCCTCGCGGCCAAGCATGCGCCCCCATGCTAGCCCGCATAGGGCTCGGGTTGGCTATGTGGGCAAGCATGCGGGCGCATGCTTGCCCGTATAGATGCCCAGAACCTCCCAACTCAATTTTTTCAAGTTTTTTCAAAGGGATCAAGATATACACATGAAAGTTTTCTTCCAAACAATCATAAAACCACTCGAAACAAAGCCGAAAACTCACATGAATTGATAAAACTTTCAACCAAAAAGCACCAAAACTAAAAAGAACAACAAAGAACACAACAACCAAGCATTAGCAAATGATACAAAAAACTAAGAAATACGAAAAACAACACAACTAACACAACACACCAAAGAATAAAACTAAACCACACACTCAAAGAAAATACGAAAACACACTTGCAATGAATTTAAAAACTTGGGTTGCCTCCAAAGAAGCGCTTGTTTTATGTCATTAGCTTGACATTGGTTACCTCGAATTCATGGTGGAGCAGATGGTGGAGACTTACCTCCATTCTTTGATAAGGAGTTGTTACCCAGGAAGTTCAATGAAAGGCATGAGAAAATTCCAAATTTACCTTGGCCCTTAAAGAACAAACGATCTACCTCCTCGGGTGGAAATGTGGAGACCTTTGTACTTCCTTTTGATCTCTCATGCTTGTTTCTCCACACCTTCTTTTCATTTTTCTTCTTTTTGCCATGGGGTGGCAAGATGCTCTCCAATTGAGTCACATGATAAGTTGGTGGAGAGGGGTCTCTTCTTCAATTTCCTCGTTCTCAAAATCTTCTAAGTATTCATCTAAAGGGTTCATGGCGAGGACTTCCCGTACACAATCAGTAACAATCAAATCTGTTGTATCCGCAAAATATAAAGTATCATCATGATCAAGGGAGTGTTTCATTGCTTGAGGAAGTGTGAAGACCACTTGGTCGTCTCCAACTCTCAATGTCATATTGCCCTCCTTCACATCTATCAATGCACCGGAAGTGTTGAGAAACGGCCAACCAAGAATTAGGGGGACCTCGACATCGTCATCTACATCCAGTATCACGAAATCCACTGGGATAATAAGCTTTTCCACCCTAACAAGAACATCTTCCACAACCCCACGCGGTCGTCGCACCGATCGATCAGCTAGTTGTAAGGTCATCCGCGTAGGTCTCAAATCTTCCAAGCCCAATTTCAGGAACAGGTTGTATGGCATAACATTAATACTGGCTCCTGAGTCGGCCAATGCACTTTCTTGCATTTCATTTCCTAATACACAAGGAATGATAAAGCTACCGGGATCTGTCAGTTTTTTTGGCAATTTTCTCTGAATTATAGCTGAACAATTTCCAGTAAGCGTCACCGTATCCAAGTCTTCCAGCTTTCTCTTATTGGTGAGGAGGTCCTTCATGAACTTGGCGTACTTAGGCATTTGTGAGAGAGCTTCGACAAGGGGGATGTTCACATGAAGTTGTTTAAAGATATTGAGAAATTTCTTGAATTGAGCCTCATCCTTGTCCTGCTTAAGCCTAGATGGGTACGGCACAGATGGTCTAAACTCAGGGACCTTTGATGTTGGAGGTTGGTTATGAATTTCAGTTTGCTTCTTTCTACTCCCTTCATTTTCATTCTCGGTTGCATTGGGGTCTTCCCGGACGGCTACCCCATCATTAGAAGCACTTGGGCTTTCCTTAGCCATTGCTTCCACTTGTTTCCCACTCCTCAGTGTCACGGCCTTCAATTGCTCTCTTGGATTGCTCTCCGTGTTGCTAGGCAAGCTCCCTGAGGGTCTTTCCGATTGTGCCCTAGCAAGTTGTCCGACTTGATTTTCCAAGGACTGAATTGAAGCTAGCACATTCCTCAGAACGGCCCCAAACTCATCAAACTTCTTCTCGTGTGCCCCAAATCGTGCCTCGTTGTTGATCATGAACTTAGCAAGAATCTCCTCAGTTGTATACTTTTTTTCTTGTTGTTGTTGTGGAGGTTGATATTGAGTGCTTTGGGGTACTGGAGGCCTCTGCTGCGATTGGCTTTGATTCCATGAGGGGTTTGGATAATTTCTCCACCCCGGGTTATAGGTATTGCCATATTGGTTTCCCTGTCCCCTTTGCCCTCCACCAACATAGTCAACTATCTCCACAGGTGTTGAGGGAGTAATAAAAATAGGGCACTGTGACGTTGTGTGGCCCGCACCACAAGTGTCACATGACATAACCGCCTTAGCACCCGAGCTTGATCCCACCATGAACTCTTCGAGTCTTTGGGCCAAAGTGTCAACCTTGGAAGCTAGAGCATTGTTTTCATTGACACTCTTAGTTAGTGCATCAACCTTTGCATCAAGAGCAGTTACTTCATTCACTTCATAAAGCCCCGCCACCTTGGGTGGTTTCTGTCTCGTGCTCCAGTGACATTCATTACTAGCCATGTTCTCAATCAATGCTTCAGCCTCTTCAGGGAGTTTGTTGCTTAATGAGCCACCTGCAGCTGCATCAATGAGTTGCCTCGTGGCATAATTCAGCCCATTACACAACGTTTGCACTCACATCCATGCAGGAAAACCATGATGAGGGCACTTGCGCAGAAGGTCCTTGAAGCGTTCATGTGCTTCAAAAAGTGTTTCATTGTCACCTTGCCTGAATGATGAGATCTCTTGTCTCAGTCATGCTGCCTTGCTTGGAGGGAAATATCGAGCCAGGAATTTTTCGACCATTTCCTTCCAAGTAGTGATCGACCCAGGAGCCAAACCAGTGAGCCATCTGTAAGCTGCTCCTCTCAAACTGAATGGAAATAATCTCAACCTAATAGCATCATCTGAAACTGAGTTGATCTTAAAGGTTGAGCAAATTTGAAGAAATCAGGATAAATGAGCATGGGGGTCTTCATCTGCTAAACCATCAAACTGAACCGAATTCTGTATCATTCCAATCGTGCTAGCCTTGATCTCAAAATTGTTCGCCGGAACTGTAGGTGCTTGAACACTGAATTCTTCCCCAGTGAACTGTGGCCTGTCACTAGTTTCAACCCGAACTTCTCTCAAACGATGGTGTAGAGTTCGCTCAATCTCTTGATCGGGTTCAACAAGGTGTGCTTGACTTGCTCGTGTCATAAGACGGGTACCTTGCAAGAATGTTCAAGTCGAGGCTTAGAAAGTTTAGAAAGCAATCAAAGAAAAACAACAGTAACAGAATGGCGAAATATATACAAGAATGGAAAATACGAAACAAAACAAAACGTTAAATCAACCCGCTCAAGCTTTCCAAGTATCCTTCGGTGAAACTCCCCGGCAACGGCGCCAAAAACATGGTCGTATGCGTAACACACAGACTCCGCAAGTGCACGGGTCGCCAAGTAATACCCTGTGCGTGACACAGGGGTCGTATTCCCAAGGGGGCCCGAAGAGCTACCTTTACTCACTCTTTGCTTGTTGTTTAACTAATCATGTTCAGTTTAAGCAAGTAATTTAATACAAAGCAATTTAAAACTCTAAATAAGAAAAAAGCAAGAATCTCGCAACGGGATCGGATCAAGGTAGAAAAATGGTCACGGATGTGGCTCACCAAGGGGGCTACTAAAGTGCAAAGGAGGCTAAGGTTATCATGCTTTTGGCAATTTGGACCGAAAGAAAACCCTAAGCTAGGTCAACCCGATGGTCACGGTGTTGACCCCAAATCCAATAGAAGTAGTCGATGAAAAACTCCTTCCATGATTGCAAAGAGAGTAGTGGCTTTCACAAATTAGGGTTAAAACTCCACAAAGAATCCAACCCTAAAACGGAGAGGTACAAGTACCCGATGATCACGGTATACTTATACGACTTCCCTTCCAAGCTTGAATGTGTCTACAACTAGGGCAATGTTCATGCAATCCTAGTAGGAACAAGGAAATGATAAACAAGATTCTCATGCATATCAAGGCAATAATTCTCATCAAGCAAGGATTCACAAACCAACCAAAAGCATAAATAAATCAAAGCATCCAAAAATACACAAGTTCACTCCCAAGGTTCACCCACATCCGGTGACCTTGGGGGTTTAAGTGTTCATCTCAAGTCTACAAACAAGATTCATCTTGAAAACAACCAACAAAGACATAGAAAAACTCCCTCAAAACCCGGAGGCCGAATGACGTTTGAAATTCCTCAAGAAGTGGCTTCCGAAGACGCCACTCAAGGTGGGGCTTCCCTTGTCTTCTACCTCCTCAATCGATGAAATTCGGAGTAGATCTTGCCCAAATCTTGTTCTCCCCGTCGTTTTCCACCTTAGAATCGCTCCACTCGTCGTCCCTAAGGTCGGATCGGAAGTTGGAAGAATAAGCTCTAAAAACCCTAGGTCTCTCTCCCAAAAAACTTCTCTTGTTTTTCTTTTTAAAAGCCCCAGTCGGGGGGTTATGCGGCCAGGTATGCGGCCCGTATACATGCCCATATGGAACAATTGAAAGGTTTCCGATTTTTCCCGTAAGTTCAACAGTGATTACTACAGTACCTGCTACAGTGCCTGCACAGTACCTGCTACAGTCTTGAGCCCTAAAACGCCTTTTTCCATGCCGATTTCTTCTGAAATCGCGTTGTCGAGCTCCCCTAGTTTCTTTGTGCCTGAACCAAGAAAAATACCTGATTAAACCATCAAAGGGCATCGATTCATTAATAAAACACATCAATAAAACACAATACATACGTATAAAATACGTACATTTAGACGTTTATCAGGCCCCGGGGTTGAATTCTTGATACTCACTAACTTGGACTTTCTCAGTGCTTATCAGAGATGTCTTCAGAACCCTAAATTCTAAGATCTCATTGTGGTAGGTGAAGGATGCTCACAGTGCTGTTGAAACCTAAGTTGAAATCTCACATCTTGCAACTATCATAAAGATTTGCAAGCTAAGATAAGATAACAAGAACTTAAAGCATTCAACCACTCAACATGCCATCAAAACAGCCAACAACTAAAATTTAATGTAAATAATAAGACATTCATAAATACTGCAAGTAAAGTATCCAAAATTCAAGGTACAAGCATCAAAACATCACCCTGGGGCTCCCAATAAGAGTTTAGCCCCTCATAGGGTTAGACAACAAGGAGAAAGTCAAAGAAACAAATACAAAAGAGTTTGAAAACTCACTATTTGCTTGCATCCTTGTGGCTATCCGAGGTTCTAGTGTGCAATGATTTCTCCTCCCAATCGGCCTACCATTCGCGCGACAATTCCCTGATGATGGTGAGGACGACTCACCAAGACTCTCCTCTTCTTCTCCCTTTGTTTCACCAGCCAAAAGTCCCCCAAAAACCTAAGTTTCTGGGGTTTTAACCATTTCACGATGTGAGCACGGCCGTATTGAGGCCGTGCTCCAAGCCGTGCATATTACGGCCAAATAAAACTCTGGAAACCCAATTTTCTGTAGGGGTTACTGTAACACCCCGAGACGATTTGCTGGAAAATTCCTGGGACCCTTGCCGGCAAGCATACACCCGCAAGACTGCCCGCATAACCCCTCGAATTTCAGGTTTTAAAGAGGCGTCAGGGCTAAAGAAAGCTGAGCTTTTTGGTGAGGCTTTTGGGAAAGTTTTCTTGAAGCTTGAAGGAGGCTCAAATCCGGGGAAGAAGAGACCTTTCCTCATCAATCGGACAGTGAAGATCAAGAGGAGAGTAGAGATTTGGCAAGATTCATCCTCTACTTCACCATTTAAGGCTTGAAGAAGAAGAAGGAAGCCGCCCTCATTGCGGCGTAGGTGGAGGCTCGTGGCGACGATCCGGCTCACCTTTTCATCACCAACAACTGAGGGAGTGTTTGTTATGGCTAGATTAGTTGTTTTCACGATGTGTTTTATGTTATTTGCTTGTATGAACAACTAAGTCCCAAGGTCACCGGACGTTGGTGAACCTTGGGACGGACAAGCTTGTATGGATGCTTTGATTTATCTTTAATGCAAATTTTTTGGTTTGTGGTATATGCTATGTGTGCTTGATTGCCTTGAATTACATGAGAACTCTGTAGTTCAATTCCTAGGTTGTACTTGGAGCATGGGATACGCCCTTGTATTAGACTCACATAGTTTGAAAGGGATACATGTACCTATACGCCGAGAGATTCGGGTATTTGGTACCCTTCCAACCATTAGGTTCGAACCTAAATACTGAGTTTGACCCTAATCAGAGATTTCCCTAATCGTAGTGCAATCATAGGGGCAATTGGTCAGAAGCGAATCTGTCCAATACCTGTATGGGATTAGGGGTTAATTACCGAGGGATTCGGGGTTAACCTACTTTAGGAGTCTCTTCGCCCAAACCACAATTGCAATCTTAACCCTGGCATCTGTCTAGCTGCAGTAGTCCCAAGGGGATCCGCGTCTATGACCGTTTTTCCCTCTATGATTCTCCGCCTATTTCGCCTGTAGTTCGTCTGTCATTTAGATTTTCATAAAATCAGTTTGTAGATCTTAGCACCCAACCTTGTGTTATTTGGTTAGAGAATAAGTGAAGAGGAAGTAAGGGTAGATCCTTGGCCAAGAGGAATACGACCCTTGTGTCACACACAAGGTATTACTTGACGACCCCGTACACTTGCGTCCACATCATATTTTTGGCGCCGTTACCGGGGACACAAGGAATATTCGGAAAACTTAGAGCTTATTGATTTAACCGTTTTATTTTCTTTATCTTCTTTGTTTTTATCGGTTTTTGTTGTACATACCCTCTCCCCTGTGTTTTACTTTATTTCATGTGTTTTGTGATCATCTTGTTTTTCTCTTGAGTTTAATCCTCCGCTTGCTGAATTTTGCAAGGTACCTATTGTATGACAAGAGCAAGGCATTCAAATTTATTGGAACAAAATAACGAGATTGAGAGGACCTTGCATCAGAGGCTTAGAGAAAGGATAGGAAGCTCATAACAGCAAGAGGTTCAGATTGAAGAAAGTGAACTCTCAGTCATAGCTGAACCAAGAAGGACATTATCAGATTATGAGAGGCCACGGTTTACTGGAGATGAATTCAGTGTGCAAGCCCCAACAGTGCAGACAAACAATTTTGAAATCAAGGCTAGTACTATTGGGATGATCCAAAATTCGGTCCAGTTCGACGGGTTAGCTGATGAAGACCCCCATGCTCATTTGTCGCGTTTCCTCCAAATATGCTCCACCTTCAAAATTAATTCTGTTTCGGATGACGCGATCAGATTACGACTGTTTCCGTTCAGCTTGAGGGGAGTGGCTTACAGATGGCTCACTTCACTAGCACCCGGGTCCATCAAGACCTGGAAGGAAATTGTGGAGAAGTTCTTGGCAAGGTACTTCCCGCCTAGCAAGGCAACCAGGCTCAGCCAGGAAATTTCAACCTTTAGACAGGGGGATTCAGAAACACTGTTTGAAGCACATGAAAGGTTCAAGGATCTGCTCAGAAGATGCCCCCATCATGGTTTTTCAGCTTGGATGACAGTCCAAACACTGTACAACGGATTGAACTATGAAACACGTCAGCTGATTGATGCCTCGGCTGGCGGGTCTTTGAGCAATAAATTCCCTGAGGACGCCGAGGAATTGTTTGAGAACATGGCTAGCAATGAATCCCATTGGAGTGTACGGGGAAAGCCCCAGAAGACTGCTGGAATTTACGAGGTTAACGACACCACTGCTTTGGCCGTAAAAGTGGATGCACTGACTAGGAGGTTTGATCAGTTCTTGATGGGATCAAGCTCAAGTTCGGGGGCCATACTCTTGGTTGCTTCCCCGCAAGCGTACGGGATCGCCAAGCAATACCTCGTGCGAAGACACAAGGATCGTATTCCACGGGGCTAAGGATCTCCTATTACTCCTTCTCGAGCTATTATTTAGCCTAAGATCTCAAGTGATGCAATTTACTCTACTAAGTGCAAATAAAAATTAAAACGAGATTAAGAACAAATTGGAGAGAACAAGCAATAAGCAAGCAAGAAACTCAATGTAAAGCAAAGGCCTATGGATGTGGATCCCCTTGAGGGGTTATCATGAAACATGGATGATGAACAAAAGATGCAAGGGTAAAAAGGACCATGAGATTTCAAGATTAGAACAACCCCAATTTCTCGGCGATTGAACCCTAATCCCATACGAACATAGATAGGAATTTCTTCCAAATCCACATTCCTACGATTGCAATAAGTACGAGGAAATCTCACTTAGGAGTAAACCTACTCTTTTTCGGATTAAACCTACATGGAGGGCGACCAAACACCCGATTTCTCGGCGTGATGATACAAGTGTCTCTTTCTAATCCATTCATGATCTAATACATGCGAGCAAGTCACATCTACATGCATCACTCATAAAAGAGCTACGGATTTCTCCTTAGTGTAGCACTTAGCATGAAAACAAAGGATTAGATCTCAAAATTACCCAAGCATGAAATTAGCAAACAATCATCCAAAATACATGATAGAACCCCCCAAGGTTCACCAACACCCGGTGGCCTTGGGGGTCTAGTGTGTCATCATCCTATAACAAGCAATACAATCAAGTAAAATACACAAGAAAAGCATGATTGACACTCCCTAGATGAAATGGTGGAGGAGAAGGTAGAAAATATGCCGAATGATACTTCCACCGCCAAAGGAATGCCGAATGACGCTTCCTCTAGCCGCGGATCTCCTTCCTTCAAATCGTGGTAGGTCTCCTCTTAAATGATGATGCCTTCTTGCCTTGAGAGTCTTGGACCATTGGGCTTCAATGATCTCCTAGCATTCTTGCCCTTCTTCTCCTCCCTAAGGTCACCCAAGAACTCCCCCAAAAACAGTCCAGCAAAAGCCCTCCAAAAAGTCCAGCAAAAAAGTCCTCCATTCTGCCCTAAAAGTCAGTATTTATACCCACTGATTCGCGATTCATACGGGGTACATATGGCTCCTTATACTGGGTAGTATGGAAATCTGGGCAGATAAGTCCAAATCATTACACTGCTACAGTGCATACGGCCCCCATACTAGGTAGTATGGGGGTAGTATGAAATTCCTGTTTTCGTCTCTTTTTGCCTAAATAATATCTTCTTGTTCTCCATGGCTTCCTTATGCCCTACAAAGCAAATAATAGACGATTAAGCGCAAAATATGCATCAAACCTCAAGCAAAGTGAAAACGATATATATATGAAAACACCTACATTTAGACACTTATCAAATATCCCCACACTTAAGCGTTGCTTGTCCCCAAGCAATCAACTCATGAAAAACAAAGAGACTGAAAAGTGGCTAAATGCATTACCTCTGGCATCAAGCAAATATAAGATTCCAAAAGCAATGGACAATGGTACATAGATGTTGAGTCATAGTCAATAAGCATAATAAAAATATCCTGCCTCACCCTTTATATGTCTGTGTTGTGTAAGTGAATCTTATATCTCATTTGCCTTGATCTGGTCTAGCCTAAGGACTTCAATCAGTACAGCTCTAGATGCTAATCACTCCACTTACAAAGAATACTAAGTCTTAAACTACTAAATGCTACTTCAATGGCCAAGTAAGATCCTTCTAATTCTAAAGCTCGAAACTAGATCCACTTTCATCTCAAAACCTTTGGTAGATACTCAAAAAGATCACTAGGGTTTTATTTTCATTTCATTTTTTTTTCCCGAGTCCGACTAACGTAGACTGTACCAACATCATTTTGAAATCTTTCTGGAGGGTGCACATGCTGGTTAGGTATAAGAGCCACCCAACTACTCGATTACAGTCTATATAGACGCATTCATGCTTCAGAAGCAGAGGAATACTAACATAGACTCTTTTTTTTTCATATTTACCCTAGATCACATCTTCAGGGTATACTACATGACACAAAACTAGCATTAGCTCAACAAGACTTAGAAGTTCTTAAGAGTCCATTGGAGGATAAAACTTATTGTTCTAAGGCCAAGTACTCAAAGTAGTGTGTTTCGCATACAAGAGAGTTAGAGTAGTCACATTGGCTATTCCTAGAGCATCGACAAAAAACTTCAGTGCACATGACAATACTAGGGGTAAAACAGGATTCAATAAAGCATAGAAACAAGTAACTCACATCAATCATTAATCCAAGCTAAAAGAATCTTACAAGAATGAACAAAGCCATCATAGGTAACACTAGCATGTAACAAATGGTCCTAAAACATGAAATACACCCATCCCCACACTTAGTGTTGTGCATTGCCCTCAATGTACACTAATCATGAAAAACATGGCAAATCATTAATGAAAATAAAAGAGGAGGGTGAAAATGAACTTCCCCGGTTACTCTTGTGCGTGTGGGGAGGTGAGACTCGACAAAAAGTGTGGTGAGCAATACATGTCTCGTCCGACCTCCATTAAAAATTAGGAAAGCTCACCAAATTCCCTCAATGCCCTGCGAGGCAAAAAGGGGACATCATCATTCCACAAGATTTAAAAATAAAAACACAAGAGAGAAACTAGGGAGTAGTCAAAAACACAAAGATGAAAATAACACAAAGTTTCACAACACAAGTCGGTTGGGTAGAACCAAGCCAACTCAACAAAATACAAAAAGATAAAAAAAAAGCAAACAAAAGAAAACGAAATTGTTCATGTTCCAACAAGTTGCTACTCATCACAATCTGGTGCTGGTGGTGGTGGCATGGCGGCAGAAAGAGTGGTCATAGTGTGCTAGGATGAACCATAGTGCGAAGTGATGAAACGGCGAAAATCCAATAATCTGGTGAAGCTGGCCACGAATCTCACGCTGTGCCTGATGCACGGCCTGTACCTCTCCCTCGATCCCCCTCAGTCTCATGTCGAAGTTAGGTAATGATGTAGTGCCGGGGTTTCGAACAGGTGCATCCTCAGGCTCTGACTCTGTGTGCTCTTCCTGTCGCTGACTGGACTCACCAGAGACCGGGTGACATGTTGGTCTGCCACTCACACGCTCATTCACTACCAGGCCAATCGCCCGAATGTGGGCCTGCTTGAGGGGTACTGCACCCCCTACCACGATCATACCTCGCGTCTGCTCAAATAGACCCATGCCACGGATCAATCTAGTCACATAGGGCCCAGCAAATATAGCCTTCAATCGTGTATACGAGCCCTGGTGGAGAAATGCATCGGCGACAAGGTGGCCTAGGTGAGTAGGGTGCCGCTCGAAAATGCCATACATCGTGTAAAGATCGGACTGAGTGACAACCCCCTTGCTATCAGTGTGGCCCCAAATAGAACGAGCAATCAAAGCATGAATGAACCTGTGTGCCGGGTCAATCATGCGCGAGGCTTTTCGGGTCCGATCGTCACCCGCCAAGGTCGCCCAATAGTCGCTTCTACCTACTTCACTTGGGAAATCAAGCTTAAGACGTTTACCGGGCGTGGATTTAATAAACTCATCGTTATAGATCACCAACTATTTGGCGAAGTCCAAGTGGTGCATAGTATGCTTCTTGCCAAAAGCTTGAAACCGAATGGTGATAATGTTCCTATCCCGCACGGAGTCTCCATCTTGACGTGCCTCGAATGTACTCAACACCTCCAAAGTTAATTGGCGAAAGGTTGGCTCTTTTATGGTAAAAAGCTTGTCCCAACAATTAAGTGATAGCCAATCCTTGACTTGATTTGCGATCCCAAGGTTCTCCACAAGTCCCCAATCAAGGTAGCATAATGTTCCAAATGGTTTTGTCTTCAATCTATCATATCTCTCTCGATGATGGGACAACTTGAAGACGGGTTCATCGGGTGTAGATGAAGGTCCAGTGGTTCTTGGGCGCTTGGAGGCAAGTGTTTTAGTGCGAGGCATTCCTACAATGAAAAGAAACCTTGTTCAAGCTCATAGGAATTCAAGATGAAGCAAAATAAAATGCAAGAGATAGAGGAAACAAGTGAAAAATCAAATTTTTGAGGTCATACGGCCGTATCACGCGGCAAGAGTCTCCCCTATATTCATAGCATCGAAAATTTTTTTTACATAAATTTGAATGAAAATTTATCCATAACATTCACATCATCTAAACCAAACAAAATGCTAAAGAAATTCCACACAAAATCTCCAAGAATGCCGAAGAAATGAGAAAGAAAAAAATTAGGGCATTGAAAAAGCATACCGACGAAATCTTGAGAAAACAAGCTTCAAACTCGGGGAAAATCACTAGATCGAAGTCTCCAATGGATTTGGAGAAGTTTTAGGAAAAAAAATGAGAAGATTTGGCCAAGAAATGATGTTAAAAGAAGAGAGAAAATCGGTGGAGGGTGAGAGGAATGAGAGAAAGGAAGAGAGAGTGTAAAGATGATGGTTTAAAAGGGTGGGGAGCCCGTGGCATACGGCCCTCATACGGCCCCGTATGGGGTGCCGTATGGGCCGAGAAACAAAATGCTCAGCAGACGGCCCCGTTTGGGGGCCGTTTGCGGGGCCGTCTGAAATGGTGCAGAGCCTCTGGTTGGCTCTGTGTCCGTCTCAGACGGCCACCATACGGCCCCGTGAGGCCGTATACCCTTTAAAACCATTTGAGAACTTCGAAAACCTGCCCCAAATGAAGTAAAAAAAATGATATAGCAAGCTCGAAGACTTCCCCAAAAATGAATGAAATAAATAGAACGACGATCTAGCAAATGAATTAACATCTAAACATGAGTTTCTCAAGAAGTGACACAAATACACCACAATTAAAAGGATGAGAACAATGTGCCAAG
The DNA here is from genome assembly GCA_902712375.1 of Dioscorea dumetorum. Taxonomy (NCBI): domain Eukaryota; kingdom Viridiplantae; phylum Streptophyta; class Magnoliopsida; order Dioscoreales; family Dioscoreaceae; genus Dioscorea; species Dioscorea dumetorum. The sequence continues at coordinate 5,372,977 of CACTHL010000549.1, read as the reverse complement.
TGTGCGAGCATGAACTTATTCAAAAACAAAACAAGGCGAAGAAATACGAAAATTGAAGTGAACTCAGACCTAAAATATGAAAAAATGCAAGAAAACTCCCCCAAATGCTTGGGTTGCCTCCCAAGAAGCGCTTGTTTAACGTCACGAGCCTTACGTAGATCTTTCCTTACCTCATGGTGGCTCAAAGTGTTTGAAGCCACCCCCAGTTTCCCTTGAAATGTTGTTTCTTCCCGGTAAATTCAGTGATAACATTGAAAAGACCTCGAATTGTTCATGAGTAGAGACGGGTGAAAATTTTACCTTTCTTTCTTGAGATGTGGGGTGATGAAGCTTGGTACCTTTCTTTTTTCTCCCATGCATCTCCCTCCACATTTTCTTCACAAATGATTCTTTTTTTTCCTTTTCCTTAGCATTAGTACAGGACACCCTCTCTTTTGGTTGCTTCAAATTATGAATTTGAGGATGGTGGTGAGATTCTTCTTGTTCTTCATTCTCCAACTCTCCCAAGTACTCATCCAAAGGGTTTATAGAGAGCACCCCCTGCACACAATCAGAAATCAACCTATCAGTTTCATCAATAAAGTAAAGTGTGTCATCATGATCTAAAGAATGTTTCATAGCAGCTGCAAAAGTATACACCACTTCCTCTTCTCCGACTCTTAGCATTAACTTCCCTCCTTTCAAATTAATTAGGGCACCCGAGGTGCTAAGGAATGGTCGGCCAAGGATCAATGGTATCTCCACATCCTCATCTATGTCCATGATGACAAAGTCCACAGGAAAAATAAATTTGTCCACTCGGATAATCACATCTTCAACAATCCCACGAGGTTTTCTTGTTGATCGATCGGCCAATTGTAAGGTTATCCTCGTAGGCCGTAACTCATCCAAGCCAAGTTTCAAATACATGGTGTAGGGCATGACGTTTATGCTAGCCCCCGAATCCGCTAGAGCATTTTCTTGGACTCCACCTTCAAGCATGCACAGGATAATGAAGCTTCCCGGATCTTTCAACTTTTGTGGGAGCTTCTTTTCTAGGATAGCTGATAAGTGCTTGATTATATATATTTTATAATATCAGTTTATATGCATTGAGCATCACTTTTATCAGGTTTTAGCATTAACAATGTGTGTTTTGTGTTCTTTTGTGCAAACAGGGCTTTGGAGACATGACGTACAGGAAGAAGCAAAGATAGGGTGTGATGCCACGTTTCAAGGCCACAATCAGAAGCTGTGTTCATATGCATGGGGGTGTTGCCAACTTTCGGAGGAGTACAAGTCTTACACAAACCGAAAGGGCACAAAGGCAGTAGTACGCCCATGTCCCAGCTTCCGTACAAAGCAGAAGAAGGTTCTTGAGGATTTCAAAGCATAGAAAGCCACACACCCTACCACACGAGCGTGTGCCCGACCGTGTGGACTCCAAGGAAGACTTCGGGGGGGGGGGGAATCACAGTAGCAAAAGTCACTGTAGCAAAGTACTGTAGCGAAGTACTTCACACGCCCATGTGGAATTTCCACACGGGCGTGTGGATGCCCGTGTGGATGCCCGCGTAAAGCCCCGAACTCAAATTATAAAAGCCGCCTTGTGATAATTTTTAGGGATCTTTTCGGCCACTCTCGAGAGACAAGGCGGCTAGGGCTTGGAACTAGTTCTTTGCGGCTTTGGAAGATTTCCTCACCAACTTGGATCGATTCCTCCTCCTTCATAGCATCAAGGAAGCCATCGGCGACCTAGCTTCGGAGTGGATTCAATCCAGACGTGAAAACTACCCATCAAGACCATCATCACGGATTTAAGGGGGTTATTCTTTATATCTTTGGAACTTTATTCTCAATTTATTATTTGTTTTGTGACTCGCTCCATGGAGAGCTAAACCCCTAGAGGGTATTCGGACATGTAAACCCTAGGATTCTTATTTTCATTAGATTTACATTGTGTTTCTATTCGAATTTATCAGTTTGAGTTTTACTCTTGAGTTCTTAATGCTTGTTTGTGCTTTTGATTTCATTATTAATTGCCTTGCATGTTTTATTCAATCTAGTGAAGAGAGAGATCACCGCTAGGTTTAGAATTACCAAGAGTAAAGAGGGTTGAGAGGGTGAGCCGTGAGATAGCGGAGTGTCCCCTTTCCCTTCCGACAGATATTTCCTATCTTCATATTCCCTAAGTGTCAAGCAACCATATGTGGTGTGAGGCGTCGAGAGAATTCTCCGCCGGGACCTCGTAGGGGTTAGGGATCTTTCACCTGGAGGCAGGGTTAGATCTACTTTTAGGAATTGGTTATATCTTTGGGATCCCTAGAGTTTTAAGCAGTCATATGTGGTGCGAGGCGTCGAGAGAATTCTCCGCCGGGACCTCATAGGGGACTAGTTATCGGCGACCTGGAGGCAGGGGCCGTTATACCTTTGGATACCCACGACTCATTGTTTTCGTTTAGAAACACTTGTAATCTACATCCAACACCCGAATCCTAGGGGGAGCATTGTCCGGATACCTCACTTTTATTGATTGAGAACTCTTTTCCTTTTATTTCCTGCGCACTTGAGGTGACACTCTTAGTGTTTTCGATTAGATCATCACAAACTACAGTCATTAGGCAAGATAACAAAAGAGGGGCTATTACTAGTACTTCTGTTCCCTGTGGTTCGACAACCCGACCCTTTGGGTCCACTTTTATTAGTTGACGACCCGTGCACTTACGGTAACGCAAGGGGTTGACACACATCACCCTGTTGTGTTGTTGCGGAGACACATCAAGTTTTTTTTGGAGCCGTTGCCAGGGAACAGGATATTAGGAACGCTAGTACTTTGTTACTTTAGCCATTCATTTATTTTTACTGTTTTTCTTTTCTATCTTCTCTACTTTCATTGTTCTCATTTTCATTTGTTTATTTGAGTGCAGTTCCAGCTTATGACCAGAGGGAACCCATCGACATTAGTTGAAGGAGACCCTGAAATTGAGCGAAGACTTCATTAGAGAAGTAAGGAGCCTGAAGTTGTTCAAGAGCAGCAAGTTGAAGTTGAAGCTGAAGGATCTGCGACCATGGCAGACCACGAAGATGAACCAAGGACGCTTGCTGATTTTGCTAGACCTTCAGCCCGAGGAACACAGTCGAGCATTGTTAGACCGCCCATCGCGGCTAACAATTTTGAGCTGAAGCCGGCATTCATCCAGATGGTTCAGCAGTTCGCGCAGTTTAATGGGCTGCCCGATGAAGACCCCAATGCCCATGTTGAAAACTTCTTGGAGGTTTGTGATATGCTCAAGATCAACGGGGTCTCGAATGATGCGATTCGATTGAGGACCTTCCCATTCTCATTGAAGGGACGAGCCAAACAATGGCTCCAATCATTGCCAAGAGCGTCCATCACCACTTGGGACGAGATGGTGGAAGCATTTCTTGCACGATATTTCCCTCCCGGGAAATCAGTGAAGCTCCGCAATGAGATCTCTTCCTTTTTTCAGAATGAGTTGGAGTCTCTATTCGAGACATGGGAAAGGTTCAAGAACCTTCTGCGGCGATGTCCCCAACACAAATTCCCGGATTGGATGATTATACATACGTTCTACAATGGACTGAATCCAAGCACTAGACAACTCCTAGATGCGGCCGCAGGTGGGACTATGGGTAATAAGACCCCAGAGGATGCAAGGGAGCTCGTTGAAAACATGGCTCTCAACAGTTGCCAATGGAGCTCGAGGGAGAAGAAGAAGGTTGCAGGAATACATGATGTTGATGCCGTTACATCACTAGCAGCCCAAGTTGAAGCACTAAGCAAGAAGCTTGACACCCTTACAACTTCAAGAGTAGCTGCCATTAGCACTTGCGATAGTTGTGGAGGTGGGCATAGCTCTACAGATTGCCCTATCTCAGTGGGGGTGTCGGCACCAATGGAGCAAGTGGATTTTGTTGGAAATCCAGTGAGGGGACAAGGGAACCCTTATTCAAATACCTACAATCAGGGATGGAGGAACCATCCGAACTTCTCATGGAGCAATCAGGGCCAGCAGAAGCAAGCAGCTCCTCCGGGCTTCCCACAACAGCACTCTATTCCAGAGAGAGTTTCTGAACTTGAAAAGGTACTTTCTAAGTTTATTCAATCTACTGACACCAGGTTTCAGAACGTGGAGGCGACGCTGCGCAACCACACTGCGTCATTGCACAACTTGGAGACGCAAGTGGGCCAAATAGCAAAATCCTTGGCCGATAGACCTCAAGGAAGCCTGCCGAGCAATACAGAGACAAACCCAAGAAAGCACGTGAAGGCGATCACGTTGAGAAGCGGGCGAGAGGTGGAGAATTAGGTGCAAGAAAAGAATACTGCACAAGAACCAGAGCAAGTGCAGCCTAAGGCCCAGGAAAAAGAGAAGGAAGCTGCAGCAACACCTCCTGCTTACGTACCGCGAATACCATACCCTTCACGGCTGAAGAAGGACCAAACGGAGGAGCAGAACAAGAAATTTCTGGAGTTGTTCAAACAGCTGCACATCAACATCCCTTTTGTCGAGGCATTATCACAAATGCCCAGGTATGCAAAATTTTTGAAAGATCTTTTGACTAACAAAAGAAAAATTGAAGAAAGTGCAGGTGTGATATTGGATGGGAGTTGTTCAGCAATACTTCAAAAGAACCTCCCAAGCAAGAAGAAAGATCCTGGGAGTTTCATCATCCCATGTGTCATCAGGGGCTTAGGACAAGAGAAAGCTTTAGCTGATTCAGGAGCAAGCATCAACGTGATGCTGTACAAATTTTTCCAGAAATTGGGCTAGGAGAACCACGGCCAACTCAAATGACGTTGCAGCTAGCTGATCGCTCAATTCGACATCCTAGAGGTATCATTGAAGATGTTTTGATTAAGATTGACAAATATATTTTTCCTGCAGATTTTGTAGTACTTGATGTCGATGAGGATATGGAAGTGCCGTTGATTCTCGGGAGGCCATTCCTTCAAACCTCCAAGGCACTGATAGACATGGAAGGAGGCGAATTGACTCTGCGCATTGGAGACGAAAAGATCACTTATCGCCTCACAGATGCTATGAAGCACCCTCACGAATTTGATGACACATGTTATTTTGTTGATGCTAATGATGAGCTTGTCGATGAGTATATGCAGGAGATGTTTTACCCCGACCCCTATGAGGGGTGGCCCGAGTTAGCAAAGGATGACTCAAATCTGCAAGAGGTTCAAGTAGTCAAGGATCAACCACAACCGGGAATTCTGAAGAGGATTTTCCGTAGACTGACTAGATCAAAGCGTCACCGCAAGAAGCACCAAAAGAGTGTGAAAGATACATATACACGAGAAGAGGGTGATGGCTTTCCAAGTGGTAACAAGATATTTCATTACTCGCCTCCCATGCAACCATATTGTCTGAATTGTCAGGTAAAGGCCGCGAAGAACATGTCTCACCAGCATGAACCCCCATAAAAGATCAGGTACGTCAAGCTAGTGACGTAAAATAAGCACTTCTTGGGAGGTAACCCAAGTCATTTTATTGCTTTCATTGTTAGTTTTTTATTCTGCAGTAATAACGAGCTTGAGTAGGCGACTGTGCGTTAATTCTGTCGTTGCTGTGTTTTTATTGTTTATTCTTGGTGTTTCATGATAATTATACATGTGTGGCTTGATCTAGAACGTTTTAGAGCTTTAAAGTTAAGGAATTGGCCTTGTGCTTAAGTGTTTCATGTTGTGCTGAAAATCCACAAGGGCAGGCACAAGGGGGTGTGAGCGCCCCTGTGCCTTGCTGAAAAATTGAAAAAAAACATGAAACAGAAGGGCACAAGGGCACCCACAAGGGCGTGTGGGTGCACCTGTGGCCCTCCTGAGGAGCCACACGCCCATGTGGCTCATCCACATGGGCGTGTGAGACATGAAAATTCAATTTTCAGGTTTCCAGAGAGGCACAAGGGCAGCCACACGCCCATGTGGCTGCCCCTGTGGATTTTCCAGGTCCACAAAGGCACTCACACACCCGTGTGAGTGCGCCTGTGGCCTTCTGTCTCGAGTTTTTTAATCCACACCGGCACTCACACGCCCGTGTGAGTGCCCTTGTGGCGTTCTGGCGTCGATTTTTGAAGGCACAAGGGCGTGTGGCTCATCCACACGCCCATGTGGCCATCCACAAGGGCGTGTGAGACCCTCACACGCCCATGTGGTTTATAAAGGAGATGAGAAGGCCTTGAACCTTCATTCAAACCTTCGCGCCTTTTCTCCTTCCGACGCCTCCACGCAAAGAGACGCATCTCTTGGGTTCCTAACGCCTCTCCTTGGTGTATTTAAGGACTCTTGGGTGTTTTTCCGGCGATCCCCATCTTCTTCTTCACAAAAAATCTCCGGTAAGCTCCATGTTTTCCTAGTTCTTGCCATGAAATTTGAATTTCAGATCTGGTGATTTGTTGATGTTTTATGCATGAATTCTTCATGGGAACTACCATAGTGTGCATGCATATCGATTTAGGGGTGTTTTAAGGTGTGGAAACCACCCAACCATGGCCTTTTGGCCATGGTCGGGCTTCCAAATGGACGTGTGGCCCATCCACACGCCCGTGTGGATGAGGATGATGATCCACAAGGGCGTGTGGATCATCCACACGCCCATGTGGATTTCTGCATAATGAAATTTTGCACTAACTTGCCCTGATTTTCACAGATATGGCCCCTAGAACCAAGAAGGTCGCCCACAAGCGTTCTCGCGCCGCTCGGGAGCCTTCTCCTCCCGAGGAATTGGAGTTGGCCGTCCCTGAGCATCAACAGCGATATGAGCACTTACAGCGTCTCAAATTCGGGCAGGCACGCGTAATTGATTGGAAGGCACTCGAGGAGATTGACTTGGCCGATGAGGTGCGCGAGCTTACCACTGTGGGAGGCTGGGACCGGCTCCTTACTATTCGTGATCCCACTTATCGTGAGCTCACACTGGAGGTTCTGTCCTCATTCGACTTCGACCGCGCTCGCCATGATTTTGAGAAGGAGGACACGATCCACTTCAGGCTATTCGGTCAGTACCACTCCATGAGCCTCACGCAGTTCTCTATTTTACTCGGTTTATATGACTGATAAATGTCTAAATATAGGTATTTTATACGTACTTGTGTATAGTTTTTTCTCTCTTTTTGTTAGGTTGTTTTCTATTTTCTTGTTTAAAGTTGCTTTACTTGTGTTACATGCCCGAAATAAGCTCAAGAACGTATTCATGAAGAAATCGACACCAAATACGGCGCTTTTGGGATTCATTCCGGTGGACTTTGTGATACTAGACGTGGATGATGATGTAGAGGTCCCATTGATCCTTGGCCGCCCTTTCCTCAACACCGCGGGAGCCCTAATTGATGTTAAGGGAGGGAAGATGACATTGCGAGTGGGGGATGAACAAGTTATCTTCACTATTCCAGAGGCTATGAAGCACACATTGGATCATGATGATGCTTTATATTTCACGGATGTAACTAACGTGATAATTTCTGATTGTGTGCAGGAAGTTATTTCGCTGAATCCCTTAGACGAGTACCTAGAAGGAACCGAGAATGAAGAACCGGAAGTAAAGGACCCCTCGCCTTTGCCAACACCACAGATAGCCCAAGTAGAAGTTGTATCACCTCCGCATCATAAGAAAAAGGGAAATTTGAAGAAGGCATGGCGAAAGGTGAATGCAAAAATGAAGAAAAGCATGAGTATCTCCACGTTACCACCGAGTGAGGTTGACCACCTATATTTTGAAAATGAAGGTAAATTTTGCATTTTCTCGTGTCTTTCCATGAACTTTCCAGGTAACAACTGATAAGTGCTTGATTATATATATATTATAATATCAGTTTATATGCATTGAGCATCACTTTTATCAGGTTTTAGCATTAACAAGCTGTGTTTTGTGTTCTTTTGTGCAAACAGGGCATTGGAGACATGACGTACAGGAAGAAGCAAAGATAGGGTGTGATGACACGTTTCAAGGCCACAATCAGAAGCTGTGTTCATATGCATGGGGTGTTGCCAACTTTCGGAGGAGTACAAGTCATTACACAAACCGAAAGGGCACAACGGCAGTAGTACGCCCATGTCCCAGCTTCCGTACAAAGCAGAAGAAGGTTCTTGAGGATTTCAAAGCATAGAAAGCCACACACCCTACCACACGAGCGTGTGCCCGACCGTGTGGACTCCAAGGAAGACTTCGGGGAAAAATCACTGTAGCATTTACTGTAGCAAAGTACTGTAGCGAAGTACTTCACACGCCCGTGTGGAATTTCCACACGGGCGTGTGGATGCCCGTGTGGATGCCCGCGTAAAGCCCCGAATTCAAATTATAAAAGCCGCCTTGTGATAATTTTTAGGGATATTTTCGGCCACTTTCGAGAGACAAGCGGCTAAGGCTTGGAAGGAGTTCTTTGCGGCTTTGGGAAGCTTTCCTCACCAACTTGGATCGATTCCTCCTCCGTCATAGCATCAAGGAAGCCATCGGCGACCTAGCTTCGTAGTGGATTCAATCCAGACGTGGAAACTACCCATCAAGACCATCATCACAGATTTAAGAGGGTTATTCTTTATGTCTTTGGAACTTTATTCTCAATGTATTATTTGTTTTGTGACTCGCTCCATGGAGAGCTAAACTCCTAGAGGGTATTCGGACATGTAAACCCTAGGATTCTTATTTTCATTAGATTTACATTGTGTTTCTATTCGAATTTATCAGTTTGAGTTTTACTCTTGAGTTCTTAATGCTTGTTTGTGCTTTTGATTTCATTTTTAATTGCCTTGCATGTTTTATTCAATCTAGTGAAGAGAGAGATCACCGCTAGGTTTAGAATTACCAAGAGTAAAGAGGGTTGAGAGGGTGAGCCGTGAGATAGCGGAGTGTCCCCTTTCCCTTCCGACAAATATTTCCTATCTTCATATTCCCTAAGTGTCAAGCAACCATATGTGGTGTGAGGCGTCGAGAGAATTCTCCGCCGGGACCTCGTAGGGGGTTAGTGATCTTTCACCTGGAGGCAGGGTTAGATCTACTTTTAGGAATTGGTTATATCTTTGGGATCCCTAGAGTTTTAAGCAGTCATATGTGGTGTGAGGCGTCGAGAGAATTCTCCGCCGGGACCTCGTATTGGACTAGTTATCGGCGACCTGGAGGCAGGGGCCGTTATACCTTTGGATACCCACGACTGATTGTTTTCGTTTAGAAACACTTGTAATCTATATCCAACACCCGAATCCTAGGGGGAGCATTGTCCGGATACCTCACTTTTATTAATTGAGAACTCTTTTCCTTTTATTTCCTGCGCACTTGTGGTGACACTCTTAGTGTTGGCCATTAGATCATCACACACTACAGTCATTAGGCTAGATAACAAAAGAGGGGCTATTACTAGTACTTCTGTTCCCTGTGGTTCGACAACCCGATCCTTTGGGTCCACTTTTATTACTTGACGACCCGTGCACTTGCGGTAACGCAAGGGGTTGACACACATCACCCTGTTGTGTTGTTGCGGGACGCATCAAGTCTTTGGCGCCGTTGCCGGGGAACAGGATGTTGAGGACACTTGCACAGAAGAGGATTGCATGAATGAGGAAATCTCATTTCTCAATTTTGCTGATTTCCCCGGAGGAAAATATCGAGTAAGGAAGTCCTCAACCATCTCTTCCCACGTAGTGATCGATGCTCTAGGTAGAGACTGCAACCACTGTTTGGCTTTCCCCTTCAAGGAAAATGGGAAGGCTCTCAACCTGATGGCATCATCTGTAACTCCATTTATCTTCAACATGTCGCACACCTCCAAAACATTTTTTATGTGATTGTTCGGGTCTTTATCTGCCAACCCGTTGAACTGTGCGGACTGTTGTGCCATCTGAATAAACCACGGTTTTAGCTCAAAATTATGGACTGCAATTGGTGGCCGGACTATACTTGATTGTGTGCCACGGATAGTCGGCCTAGCAAAATCTAAAAGTGTCCGCTGTTGCTCATTCTGTTCAGCCATGGTTGCGGACGCCTCAACCTCTATTTCAGCTTGATAATTCTATTCTTGTTCAGGTTCTTTTCCCCGTCTCCAAAATCTTCTCTCAATCTCTGGATCACGTTCAACTAATGTCGAAGGGTTGCCTTAAGTCATAACCTGGAGCTGAAATCAAGAAGAAAAAAAAGTTAGAACAACGAAAGTAAGAGAAGTGTGAAACAGAATAAGAAGTGAATGACTAAAATAACAAAGTAAAGATGTTCCTAAAAACGCCTAACTACCCGGCAACGGCGCCAAAAACTTGATACACCCTTGCGTGTGTGTTCCGCAAGTGCACGGGTGTCGAAGTAATAAATACCTAAAGGGTGGGTAGTCGAATCCACAGGGAGTAGACATTAGCAACAAATACACTTTGCCAATTAGTCAAGAAAAACTCCATGTATTAAGAGATTGAATTAAAAGTGAATAAAGAGAAAATAAAGATCAAAAGTGGTAACTAGGGATAAGGAGAATATCAAGATAAGAATGGGGTACTCGGACAGTGCTCCCCCTAGGTTACTAGTTTCAAGTGCAAGACTTCAATTACTCTTACTTAATCGAGATTTAACGAGTCATGGAAATCCAAAGACACAAGGTCCCAAATCTAAGGTCAACCTTGACTAGTCCCTTATGAGGTCCCGGCGGAGAGAAAACTCTCGACGCCTGACAACACGTATGACTGCGCTAAGCTCTTGCGATTCCAAGTGATAAACCCTATTCCCAACTATAGATCAAACCCTTTGGTACAGGTGAAAGATCCCTAATCACAAATAAGTCCCGGCAGAAAGGCCTCTCTCAACTCCTAACTCTCTTTGAGATCGATACTAACTCTTGGAATATGGAGGTAAGGTATATCAAACCGAAGGGGAAAGGGGACATGTCGCTACCTCTCAACTCACCCTCTCGACCCTCTTCAATCTCGGTTAATCTAATCCTAATAGTGATGGTCACTCGTCAAAAGGATAATTAGATTGGCCCTCAACCCTAGTGTCACTCTCAGGGAGAAACAATGAAGCACACAAGATTGAAACTCAAAACAAATTTTAATTTAAATAAAAGCAATAGAGTCATTGAAACAAAGGAATTCTAGAGTTTACATGTCCAAGTACTCACTAGGGGTTTAGCCCTCCATGGAGCAATACAAGTTCATCAAAATAATTGAAAACAAATGCAAATAAACCATAGAGAAAACCCACTTAAGCTCCGTGCTGATGGTCTAAGAGGCCTGCTCCTTCTTCTCTAAGATTCCCTCCTTCAAGCCTAGGTCACACCTCGTTGAATCGATGTCGTCGAAGGCTCCTCCAATAGCTTTCCTTGGAAGGAATCGATGTAGAAATCGGTGAAGAACCGCCCTCAAACCCTTGTAAAAACCTCTCCAAACCCTAGCCGAACTCCCTCCAGAAGTTAGGAAGAAGATCCCCTTAAAACGCTTTAGAATGGGTTTTTAAAACGCGATCTCGAGGATCCACACGGACGTGTGGATGAGCCACACGGCCGTGTGGAAATTCCACACGACCATGTCGAAATTCCACACGCCAAGGTGGAATCTCAGCCCTGTAGAGTTTCGCTTGTAGGTCCCCGATTTCGCTCAATTTCGCTTATGAGGCCACATGGACGGACACACGCTCTTGTGTAAGGTCATGAGGCTTTTCTTGATGGTGAAAAGCCTTTGGAGAGCTTTTGAAGTCTTCAAACAAATCAGAACGAGCCAGCATGACTGGCTCTGTGTCCTTCTACGAGAGTTGTCTCGAACCTTGTAGAAGTTGGCACATACTCTCTCGTTTGACCCCTTTTTGTGTCTTGATCTTTGTAATTGCACAAAAGAACTCCACTTGGCACCATCATGACCTATTTTTGCTTAAACTCCCAAAGAAAACTCTTCACAACCCTAACTGCATGAAATAACACAAAAGCACACGAAATCAGTGATATAGACTGATAAAAGTAATTAGCTCTCCACTTTCGAGAGACAAGGCGGCTAGGGCTTGGAAGGAGTTCTTTGCGGCTTTGGGAAGCTTTCCTCACCAACTTGGGTCGATTCCTCCTCCGTCATAGCATCAAGGAAGCCATCGGCGACCTAGCTTCGGAGTGGATTCAATCCAGACGTGGAAACTACCCATCAAGACCATCATCACGGATTTAAGGGGGTTATTCTTTATGTCTTTGGAACTTTATTCTCAATTTATTATTTGTTTTGTGACTCGCTCCATGCAGAGCTAAACCCCTAGAGGGTATTCGGACATGTAAACCCTAGGATTCTTATTTTCATTAGATTTACATTGTGTTTCTATTCGAATTTATCAGATTGAGTTTTACTCTTGAGTTCTTAATGCTTGTTTGTGCTTTTGATTTCATTATTAATTGCCTTGCATGTTTTATTCAATCTAGTGAAGAGAGAGATCACCGCTAGGTTTAGAATTACCAAGAGTAAAGAGGGTTGAGAGGGTGAGCCGTGAGATAGCGGAGTGTCCCCTTTCCCTTCCAACAGATATTTCCTATCTCCATATTCCCTAAGTGTCAAGCAACCATATGTGGTGTGAGACCTCGTAGGGGGTTAGGGATCTTTCACCTAGAGGCAGGGTTAGATCTACTTTTAGGAATTGGTTATATCTTTGGGATCCCTAGAGTTTTAAGTAGTTATATGTGGTGTGAGGCGTCGAGAGAATTCTCCGCCGGGACCTCGTAGGGGACTAGTTATCGGTGACCTGGAGGCAGGGGCAATTATACCTTAGGATACCCACGACTCATTGTTTTTGTTTAGAAACACTTGTAATCTACATCCAACACCCGAATCCTAGGGGGAGCATTGTCCGGATACCTCACTTTTATTGATTGATAACTCTTTTCCTTTTTATTTCCTGCGCACTTGTAGTGACACTCTTAGGTTTGGCCATTAGATCATCATACACTACACTCGTTAGGCTAGATAACAAGAGAGGAGCTATTACTAGTACTTCTATTCCCTGTGGTTCGACAACCCGACCCTTTGGGTCAACTTTTATTACTTGACGATCCGTGCCCTTGCGGTAACGCAAGGGGTTGACACACATCACCCTGTGTTGTTGCGGAACACACGCATCAAGTTTTTGGCGCCGTTGCCGGGGAACAGGATATTAGGAACGCTAGTATTTTGTTACTTTAGCCATTCATTCATTTTTACTGTTTTTCTATTCCATCTTCTCTACTTTCATTGTTCTTATTTTCTTTTGTTCATTTGATTGCAGCTCCAGTTTATGACCAGAGGAACCCATCGACATTAGTTGAAGGGGACCCTGAAATTGAGCGAAGGCTTCGCAAGAAAAGCAAGGAGCCTGAATTAGTGCAAGAGCAGCAAGTTGAAGTTGAAACTGAAGGATCTGCGACCATGGCAGACCAAGACGTTGAACCTAGGACGTTTTCTAATTTTGCTAGACCTTCAGCTCGTGGAACACAGTCGAGTATTGTTAATTTTGAGCTGAAGCCGGCATTCATCCAAATGGTTCAGTAGTCCGCGCTGTTTAATGGGCTGCCTGATGAAGACCCCAATGCCCATGTTGAAAATTTGTTGGAGGTTTGTGATATACTCAAGATCAACGGGGTCTCGGATGATGTAATTCGATTGAGGACCTTCCCATTCTCATTGAAGGGACGAGCCAAACAGTGGCTCCAATTATTGCCAAGGGCGTACATCAAAACTTGGGACGAGATGGTGGAAGCCTTTCTTGCACGATATTTCCCTCCCGGGAAATCAGCGAAGCTCCTCAATCAGATCTCTTCCTTCTTTCAGAATGAGTTGGAGTCTCTATTCGAGACATGGGAAACGTTCAAGAACCTTCTGCAACGATGTCCCCAACATGGATTCCCGGATTGGATGATTATACACACTTTCTATAATGGACTGAATCTAAGCACTAGGCAGCTCCTAGATGCGGCCGCAGGTGGGACTATGGGTAATAAGACCCCAGAAGATGCAAGGTAGCTCATTGAAGACATGGCTCTTAACAGCTGCCAATGGAGCTCAAGGGAGAAGAAGAAGGTTGCAGGAATACATGATGTTGATGCAGTTACATCACTAGCGGCCCAAGTTGAAGCATTGAGAAAGAAGCTAGTCACCCTTACAACTTCATGAGTAACTGCAATTAGCACTTATGATAGTTGTGGAGGTGGGCATAGCTCTTCAAATTGTCCTATTTCAGTGGGGACATCGGCATCAGTTGAGCAAGTGAATTTTGTTGGGAATCCAATGAGAGGGTAAGGAAACCACTATTCGATACCTACAATCAGGGATGGAGGAACCATCCGAATTTCTCATGGAGCAACCAGGGCCAGCAGAAGCCAGCAGCTCGTCCGGGTTTCCCACAACAACCCTCTACTCCAGAAAGGGTTTCTGAATTGGAAAAGGTAGTTTCTAAGTTTATTCAATCTACTGACACCAGGTTTCATAACGTGGAGGCGAAACTTCGCAGCCACACAGCGTCATTGCACAACTTGGAGACGCAAGTGGGTCAAATAGCGAAATCCTTGGCCGATAGACCTCAAGGAAGCTTGCCGAGCAATACAGAGACAAACCCAAGAGTGCAAGTGAAGGCCATCACGTTGAGAAGCGGACGAGAGGTAGAGAATAGAGCTCAAGAGAAGAAGACTGTGCAAGAACCAGAGCAAGTGCAACCTAAGGTCCAGGAGAAAGAAAAGAAAATAGCATCAACACCTCCAGCCTACGTACCTCGAGTACCATACCTTTCACGGCTGAAGAAGGACCAAACAGAGGAGCAGAACAAGAAATTTCTGGAGTGGTTCAAACAGCTACACATCAACATCCCTTTTGTTGAGGCATTATCACAAATGCCCAGGTATGCAAAATTTTTGAAAGATCTTTCAACTAACAAAAGAAAAATTGATTAAAGTGCAGCTGTGATACTAGATGGGAGTTGTTCAGCAATACTCCAAAAGAATCTCCCAAGCAAGAAGAACGATCCTAGGAGTTTCATCATTCCATGTGTCATCGGGGGTCTAGGTCAAGAGAAAGCCTTAGCTGATTCAGGAGCAAGCATTAATGTAATTCCATACAAGTTTTTCCAGAAATTGGGGCTAGGAGAGCCACGGCCAACACAAATGACGTTGCAGCTAGCTGATCGTTCAATTCAACATCCTAGATGTATCATTGAAGATGTTTTGATTAAGATTGACAAATATATTTTCCCTGCAGATTTTGTAGTACTTGATGTCGATGAAGACGTGGAAGTAGCAACCTCGCGAATTTGAGGACACATGTTATTCTGTTGATATTAATGATGAACTTGTCGATGAGTATATGCAGGAGATGTTCCACCCTAACCCCTATGAGGGGTGGCCTGAGTTAGAAGAGGAAGAGTCAGATCAACAAGAGGATCGAGTGATCGAGGATCAACCATAACCGGGAATTCTGAAGAGGATTTTCCGTCGCATGACAAGATCAAAGCGTCACCGCAGGAAGCACCAAAAGAGTGTAAAAGATACATGCACACGAGAAGAGGGTGATGGCTTTTCAATTGGTAATAAGATTTCTCATTACTCGCCTCCCATGCAAACATATTGTCTGAATTGTCAGGTAAAGGCTGCTAAGAACATATTTCACTTGCATGAACCGCAATAAGAGATCAGGTACGTCAAGCTAATGACGTAAAACAAGCACTTCTTGGGAGGTAACCCAAGTCATTTTATTGCTTTCGTAGTTAGTTTTTAATTCTGCAGTAATAACTAGCTTGAGTAGGCAACTTTGCTTTAATTCTGTCGTTGCTGCGTTTTTATTGTATATTCTTGGTGTTCCATGATAATTGTATAGGTGTGGCTTGATCTAGGATGCTTTAGATGTTTAAAGTTAAGGAATTGGCCTTGGACTTTATTGTTTCATGTTTTGCTGAAAATCCACAAGGGCAGGCACAAGGGGGTGTAAGTGCCCCTGTGCCTTGCTGAAAATTGAAAAAAACATGAAATAGAAGGGCACAAAGGCACCCACACACCCACACCCCTGTAACCTTCCTGAGGAGCCACACGCCCATGTGCTCATCCACATGGGCGTGTCAGACCTGAAAATCGATTTTTCAGGTTTCCAGAGAGGCACAAGGGCAGCACGGGTGTGTGGCTGCCCCTGTGGATTTTCCTGGTCCACAAGGGCACTCACACGCCCGTGTGAGTGTCCCTGTGGCCTTCTGTCTTGAGTTTTTGATCCACACCGGCACTCACACGCCCGTGTGAGTGCCCTTGTGGCGTTCTGGAGTCGATTTTTGGAGTCACAAGGGAGTGTGGATCATCCACACGCCCGTGTGGGTATCCACAAGGCCGTGTAAGACCCTCACACGCCCATGTGGCTTATAAGGAGAAGAAAAGGCCTTGAAATCTTCATTCAAACTTTCGCGCCTTTTCTCCTTCCGAAGCCTATACGAGAACAGACGCACCTCTTGGGTTCCTAACGCCTTTCCTTGGCTTATTTAAGGATTCTTGGGTGTGTTGCCGGCGATCCCCATCTCTTTCTTCATCAAAAATTTCTATTAAGCTCCAAGTTTTCCTAGTTCTTGCCATGGGTTTTAAATTTCAGATCTGGTGATTTGTTGATGTTTTATGCATAAATCTTTCATGGGAACTATAACAATATGTATATTTGTCGATTTAGTGGTATTTTTAGATGTGGAAACCACCCAACCATGGCTTTTTGGCCATGGTCGGGCATTCACATGGGCGTGTGGCCCATCCACACGCCCGTGTGGATGAGGAAGATGATCCACAAGGGCGTGTGGATGATCCACACGGCCATGTGGATTTCTACGTGATGCGTTTTGCACTAACCTGGCCTGATTTTTACAGATATGGCACCCAGGACTAAGAAGGTCACCCACAAGCGTTCCCGCCGCTCAGGAGCCCTCTCCTCCTGAGGAATTGGAGTTCGCAGTCCCCGAGCATCATTGATTGGAAGGCACTCGAGGAGATTGATTTGGCCGATGAGGTGCGAGAGCTTACCACTGTAGGAGGCTGGGACCATCTCCTTACTATTCATGATCCCACTTATCACGAGCTCACACTTGAGGTCCTGTCCTCATTCGAATTCGACCGCGCTTGCCCGGATTTTGAGAAGGAGGACACAATCCGCTTCAGAGTATTCGCTCAGTACCACACCATGAGCCTCACGCAGTTCTCTGTTTTTCTTGGTTTATATGACAGAGACTATACCCACACGGGGGAGTAGGAGCAACTCATTGTCGACTATCCTATTGGACTCACCCCGAGCCGTGCCTATGCGACCATATGCGGAGGTTTCCAGTATGAGCCGGGATCCTCTAAGGCCACCATGCTCAGCCATCCGTCCTACAGGTATATACACTCTATCTTTAGCAGGACCGTGACGGGACGAGGCGAAAGCACCAGAGTTTTGAGCCGCCTCTACTTGCTTTACCTATACACCATAGTCCAGAATATCCCCATGCATTTAGGCTTTGTCGTGGCGGATTACCTTCGCCATCAAAGCCATTACGTGCGGGTTGGTGTGATCTTCTCATGAGTATACATCACCCGACTCGTTCGTGGCATGGGGTTGACCAAAGCACTTAGAGGGATGAAGAAGATCAGTGTACCTGCACCCTTGGGGCTTGCATCCCTCCGAGCCATGCACATGGTGAAGAAGACGAGTGCCGGTAAATATATACTCGTAGTGGAGGTTAAGGAGGAGGAGACATAAGAGGAGGCAGCCAATCCAGCAGACGCTCTTGATTCACCGGTACCCACAGCTGTGCAGAGGGACACCGAGGCCCCTGCATCTGAACCAGAGCCAGAGCAGCCTTCCACTTGAGCTTGTGACCGTTTGGCGAGGCTCGAGGTGGCAGTTGGAGCTCTTCAGGGTGACATGGCGACTGTGCTCGCCAACCAGTCCATGATGATGTCGCAGTTGTTCATCATTCGACATCTTCTGGAGAGCGACATAGTATCTGAGGCGATGACATCAGCACCACCAGCAGCACCTGCAGAGTTTCCTGATGTATGAGGCGCCCTTGAGTCATGCTATTTTTATTTTATTTTCTGTATTTTTACTTTCAGTATGCCCGTTGAGACTTTGTTCCTTTATTTCTGTCATTTTATTTTGTGGCTCTAGTTGTTTTTTGTCGTTTTCTTTTCTAATTTTGTTGAGCTTCATTGAACCTCCCTTAATCGTAGATAGTCTTGAGAGCCTTGTGGAATGAAAATCAAGTTATGTACACGGCCGTGTGACTAGGTCACATGGTCGTTTCACCTCCAAATACCCGCTGAGCCAAACACACCATTGTACGAGATTCCACCAACTTCTTCACTTGGAATTCAGGGGAGTATTGTTTTTAATTTTGCACATCCTCACATTCTTTATTTTCATAATTCATAATTTTATTGTGCTTGCATGTGTACATTGGGGACAATGTACATCTTAAGTGTCGGGGAGGGATCACATTACACACCATTTTGTTTTTGTTCTTATCATAAATGCTCATGCAACTTATGAAGGTTCACTTTAGGGTTAAGAGTTTGATTCTAGACTATAGGAGAACTTCGAACACTAGAATTCATCATGCTCTAGTTGTCATCCAATTTTTTGAGAAAGTTTTGTCCGATTGCCATTTATGCACTCTACTCACTCATTAGACCTATAGTAGCTCTAGTTTAATGTTTTAAGACTTGTTAGTAGCTGTGTTAATTGAAAAAAAAAATTATTATAAAAATAGTTTAGCAATTGTGAATTCTTTCTTGTATATAGAGGGTGAAAAGCGCTACTACCTTTGATTGTATGCAGCTACTCTCATAAGTCGGATACTAGTCATGCCCTAATGAGAGAAAGAGCTATCACAAGGGATATGTGAAAGCTAGCACCCTCGGTAGAAAGAGTGACCATTTCCAAAGTGTGAAAGCCACTCGGGAGGCCGCCTGAGAAAGGGCTACCTTGGAGATTGTGTGCAGCTACTACCCTTCTTTTTGCTACTATATAAGTCTCGAGCAATAAAAATTGTAAGTAGTGGACATAGAGTCGAATTGAGATGAGTCTTTCCACACACACATGCTTTCGGACTTCCTTTTCTTTCTTGTCATTGGATTGTTTTCTAGAGCATTGACTGAACCGTTTGGTGTTAAATAGTTTTCCCCTTTGTTTTAGAATCATACTCTCATGCTCTTTAGTGAACCTGAGGCCAAGCACTTATTCTTTCTTTCCTTGTAATGAATGTTTAGTTTGCTTGAGGACAAGCAAAAGCTTAAGTGTGGGGGGGTTTTGATAAGTGCTTGTTGGTACGCCCCTTGCGTAACCGCAAGTGCACGGGTCGCACAAGTAGTATAATGTACCCTTTGGGTCGGGTAGTCGAATCCACAGGGACTGGTGTAGCTTCTAATACTAACGTCCTACTCAATATCTAACCAAATCAAGAATGAAGGAGTTGACTTTGGACTGACTTTGAGGAAGTTGAGGGAATGGAAAGTTCACCAAGGGAAGATTTAGGATTGACTCGATGGAGGAGATGGGGCCCCGGGGTTGGGTTTCTGACGTTCACTAACTCAGTCTTTCTCAGTAATTATCAGGGGTGTCTTCCGTTCTAAACCTAGTTATGCTATAAGCATGTGGCTTCTAGCGCTGCCGAGCCCTAAGTTGAACTCCCTCTGCTTGCAACGATCAATAAAGATTCACAAACCTAGATAGGAGAACCAAACTACCAAGCATCAAGCACTAAACAACATACAAGATAGCCAATAACCTTGATTTATTTAAATGAACAAGACAATCATAAAAACTGCAAGTAAAGACTACGAGTTCGAGCTACAACGTCATA
The DNA here is from genome assembly GCA_902712375.1 of Dioscorea dumetorum. Lineage (NCBI taxonomy): Eukaryota > Viridiplantae > Streptophyta > Magnoliopsida > Dioscoreales > Dioscoreaceae > Dioscorea > Dioscorea dumetorum. The sequence continues at coordinate 5,353,199 of CACTHL010000549.1, read as the reverse complement.
CAACCACCCCCGGGGCTCCCTTAAGAGTTTAGCCCCTCATAATAACAACCAACAAACAAAATGCCAAAGAAATTACAAGACAAGGAATTGAAAACTCCCTAATTTCTTGCATCCTTGAGGTTGTCGAAGGATCTACGATGTCGTGTAATCTCCCTCCGATCGGCCTACCATACGCTTGGCATTCCCTTGATGAAGCTGAGGATGAACCCCTAAAGCTCTCCCTTTCTTTCTCCCAAAGTTCGCCCACCAAAAGTCCCCCAAAAACCTAAGTTTTTAGGGTTTTAAAGTTTTCCCGATGTGAGCACGGGCGTGATGAAACCGTGCTTCAAGCCGTGCAGATTACGGCCAAATAACTCTTCAGAAAACTCATAAACCTGTAATCTGCACGGGGAACAGCACGGGCGTGCTTCGACCGTGCTGAGGCTTTGCACGACCGTGCTCAGCGAACTCTGGCTGTGCTGATTTATGGCCACATTCTCCTGTAATTTTCACGGGAAGTAGCACGGGCGTGCTTCGACCGTGCTGAGGTTTTCACACCCGTGCTTAGCGGACTCAGGCTGTGCTGAATCGCAGTTGAATTCTTCTGCATTTTTCACGGGGAACAGCACGGGCGTGCTCAAACCGTGCTGAGCTTGATGAGGTTTCTTCTAAGTCCTTTAGCTTCTAAAATTGTTCCAAAAGCGCTTCTTCTTGCTTCAGGACTTCGATATCTGCATGGAAAACCAAGAATACCTCAAATAGCACTGTACTTGGAGAATTACAACCAAAATATTCAATAATGATGAGGGTAAAGCATGCAATACATATATATGAAATGCGCTCATCAAATACCCCCAAACTTGAATTGTTGCTTGTCCTCCAGTAACCTTATTCCCCTAATAAAGTGATGAGTGCATGACCTCTGATCTCAACAAGATAAAAGAGTTACTGAAGCTTTAAGGAGTTTCTGAGAACTAGTGACTTAGTCAATTGAAGGCTTGTGAAAGATTTTACTCAAACTCCGTACTACCGTGTGCGTGTGTCGCCTCCTGAAGTATGTCAAAACTGTTCTTGAGGGGGCTAGTACAAGCTCTTTCTTCTCAAATTTTCACAATTGACTCCTAAATTGGGTAGTAGCTTCATACACCGTAGAGGCAGCTATTTCACTTGGTAGGTCATCAAAAATGACATTTGTGATGCCTAAAATCCGACTACTCAAGTGTGGCTTTCGCTTTTTCTAAAGTGATAGCTCTTTCTACCATATTTCACACAAAATTTGACAGGGCATCCCAAAATGGAATCCGAGTTTTCACAAAATTCTAGCTTTTATTTATTTTGAGTTTGGAGTCAACTTCTAATTTTTCAGCCTTATAACTAGCCCTTACTCTAACAGAGTAACAACACAACAGAAGACTAAGTGTTATCATTTGGGTTTCCAAAGTAAGAGTAAAATGAAACTTTAAGTTCAACAAAAGTGCACTAGGATACCCAAAAACTCCTGGCTTAGCAATTCTCAACCAAAATAATTTTCATAGATCGTCCTAAGTCATGCACAACATCTAGGAGACAAATGCACAACTCTCCCCCACACTTGAATGAAACATTGTCCTCAATGTTTAAAGATATCAGCATGCAAGCAAAGAAAATAAGTGCAAGTAAAAGTGAGGGTTGGGAATTTTCACCAAGTTAAAGGAGAGGTGCCGACGAAAAATTCGATGGCACACAAGGGCGGGTGTTGATCGCCGATTAGGGATGAGTCGTTTGAGACAACCATCAAGAAAATAATCAATGAAGCCTGAGATACACATGCAAGCATTAGAGAAGGAACAAAAACAAAAAGATAAAAAACACACTAAAAAGAGATCAGTTTAGTAGGGGACTCCCCTTGCTAACTGACTCAAGAACACAAACGACAACAGAAGTAAAAACAAAGAACAGAAAATAAAGTAAAACACAACAAAATAAAACATCAGAACAGGGCGCTCTCAGAATCGGAGTCAGACTCCGATGGCAAGTCGGTGGTGTCGACGCCGACACTCCGGGACGTAGAAGGTCCAGCGGCACGACGAGGTGGACACTGATCCATGATTTTCTGAAAACTCCGCAACATCCACTGGCAGAATTCACTATCGGATGAAACATTAGAGGAATCAGAATCTGAATTGGCCGGCCTAGGTGTTTCGGTGGGTGGTGTCGGCTGAGCTGATGCAGATGATGATGGAAGATAACCCATACTCCGTAAGGTACGCAAATTGATAGGATGGACCCGACCGCTAACGGTGAACGAGCAGTGAACTGGCAACAATTGCATGCGACGTGCCAAGTGTGTGATGCAAGGTCCAACAAAAATGGCTTTCTTGCGGCGATCCTTAGACTCATGCTGCAATGCCTTAGCAAGTACATAACCCACATGAAATGGAATGCCATTCCACATACTAACCAAGTATGTGAATTCAGTGTTGGTGATGACACCCGTGCTCTCGCCTCGGCCCGTGATGGTCCCACTCAACAGAATGTGAATAACGCGCAGTGCAGAAGATTTGAGCGCTGAGGCTCTAGATCGAGCCGGTTGAAATAATCGATGGTCAGAGCTCACCCGCCTCTAACATTCCTGTTGAGTTTCACCTGGAGGGAGATAGAATGTCAAAGATTGATATTCGGAAGATAAAGTAAACGGTTCGTCATACAACCCCATCCGAATGGCAAACTCTGTAAAACTCATGGTAAAAGCCCTCCCCAGCAATTGAAATCGCAAGGCGGTGGGATCCTCCCAATTGATTTGACCACGTTTCAGCTCAAATGTAGCGAGAAACTCGGCCGTTAATTCCCGATACGCAGGTTCTGTAATGGAGAAAATCTTGTACCAAGATCCGACGTGGAGCAACCGGTTAATTTCGTCGGCTAGATGTGCTTCCTGAAGGGCCTGCCATTCAAGAATGCGAAAATCCCCAAAAGGTTGTTGAAGAAGCCTCTGAAATCGTTGCCTTTGATCAGCTGAGGAGAAAGGGGGAAAGCTAGGGTTAGAGGTGGAGCGAGAATGGCGAGATGGCCGTCGTGGTGGTACACGTTTTGTAGGCATGATGGAAGAAAGTGGAGGACGGCCGGAGAAAGAGCCACCAAGGACAGTGGAGAGCGGCTAGCAAAATTTAGGGTTACTCGGCTTAAAAGAAACCTGCAAAAAGGAGGGAGCACGGCCGTGCTTCGAAAGGAGCACGCCCGTGCTGATGTTCTGCAAAAAGAAAAGAAGAAAACCTGAAAAATGCACGGGGAGCAACACGGGCGTGCTCTCCCCCGTGCTAGCAAAAAGAAAAACTGAAAAGAAAGGAAAGAATGTGGGTTGCCTCCCACGAGCGCTTGTTTATCGTCTCGAGCTTGACTGGTATGGAATTCAAGTAGGTGAAATAAGCAGGATGCTCTGCACACCCTCGATATCTGATAAAACAGTGGGACTAATGTAGTGCTTTAACCGATGCCCGTTCACCTTGAAAGTACCATGGTCAGGATGAGATATTTCAACGGCCCCATATGGGTAGACGCTCGTAACCTGATATGGGCCCGACCAACACGATTTCAATTTTCCAGGGAACAATTTCAGTCGGGAGTTAAATAACAACACTTGATCTCCAACCTCAAACTGTTTGTCAATCCGTAACCGCTTGTCATGTAAATTTCGAACCCTTTCTTTGTAGTGCACAGAATTTTCATACGCGGCTTGTCTGAGTTCGTCTAACTCATTTAATTGAAATTTCCTCTTATCTCCCACCTTTTTCAAATCGAAATTCAGTTTTTTAATGGCCCAGTAAGCTCGATGTTCCAGTTCGACAGGCAAATGGCTAGCCTTACCATAGACTAACCGATATGGTGTGTGCCCCGTAGGAGTTTTATACGCTGTCCTGTAGGCCCACAAAGCTTCTTCTAATTTGTCTGCCCACTCCTTATTGCTGAACTGAACTGTTTTTTCTAAGATTCGTTTGATCTCCCGGTTGGATCTCCCGGTTGGTGACTTCCACTTGTCCACTCGTTTGAGGGTGATAGGCTGTAGCGATCCGATGGGTAACGCCGAGTCGCAATAAATTTTTTTCGAATTGAGCATTACAGAAATGAGACCCTCTATCACTGATAATAGCTCTTGGGCAACCAAAACGGGCAAACAGCTTTCGTAAAAATTTCACAACAACCCTAGCATCATTAGTAGGAAGTGCTTGAGCCTCTACCCATTTAGACACGTAGTCCACTGCAACCAATATATAGCGGCACCCATTCGAGGAGGGAAATGGGCCCATAAAATCAATGCCCCACACATCGAAAACTTCACACTGTTGAATTGGGGTCTGTTTCATCTCGTCCCGTTTAGATAGATTCCTACTCCTCTGACAAGCATCACAAGATTCGATCATAGTCTTAGCGTCCCGGAAAAGCGAAGGCCAAAAGAAACCGGCTGATAACACCTTCTCCACTGTCCTGTTTTGTCCAAAATGTCCTCCAAGCACCCCCGCGTGGCACTGCGATAAAATATTCCATTCCTCTTCTCTTGAAACACATCTTCTTACCATTTCATCCGCGCAGAGCTTATACAAATACGGATCATCCCAAACATAATGCTTGACATCTGAAAAAAAAATTTTTCGTTGTTGATAGGAGAAGGTTTCTGGAATCAGTCCCCCTGCCAGATAATTTGCAATATCTGCGAACCATGGAACTGAGACATTCAAAGGGTCTTTCGTTTCTGTGAGATATAGATGCTCTTCTGGGAAGGAATCATTTACGACTTCAGAATTCTGCCAAGTATTATCGGAGTGCTCTGAACGGGATAAATGATCTGCCACTACGTTCTCAATGCCTCTCTTATCTCGTATCTCCACGTCAAATTCTTGCAACAGTAGGATCCACCGTATCAACCTTGGTTTAGCATCCGCTTTAGTCATCAAATACCTCAATGCTGCATGATCGGTAAAAACTATCACTTTAGATAGAACCAAGTACTGCCGAAACTTATTGAAAGCGTAAACAATAGCTAGCAGCTCCTTCTCTGTTGTCGTATAATTTTCTTGGGTCGCGGTCAACATTTTGCTTGCGTAAGAGATTGGATGAAATTGTTTATCGTGCCGCTGCCCTAGTACCACTCCCACAGCTCGATCACTAGCATCACACATTAGTTCGAAAGGCCGATCCCAAAGCGGTGGTTTTAAAACTGGGGCTTCTACTAACTTCTGCCTCAGCAATTCAAAAGCTGCTTGACATGTTGCGTCAAAATTGAAAGGAGCATCTTTCTCTAAGAGTTTTGTCATGGGTGCTGAAATTTTTGAAAAATCTCGAATAAAACGTCTGATATCCTTCGTAGTGGTCGGAATCGCTAGTCCCTCAATTGCGGAGATCTTCGCCTTATCTACTTCTATTCCGGATTGTGAAATCTTGTGACCCAACACTATTCCTTCCTGAACCATAAAATGACATTTTTCCCAACTGAGTACCAGATTTGTTGCTTCACATCGGGCTAAAACCTTCTTCAAATTGGACAAACAATTATCAAATGAATTGCCAAAGACTGAGAAATCATCCATGAATACCTCCATAAAATCCTCGATGAACTCGTCAAAAATGGACATCATACAGCGCTGGAATGTGGCAGGAGCGTTGCATAAACCAAAAGGCATACGACGGTATGCAAAGGTGCCATAAGGACAGGTGAAAGTAGTCTTCTCTTGATCTTCAGGTGCAATTGGGATCTGTAAGTATCCTGACATCCCGTCTAGAAAGCAGTAATACATGTGTCCTGCAAGTCTCTCCAACATTTGATCAATAAATGGGAGGGGGAAGTGGTCTTTTCTAGTAGCATCATTCAATTTTCGGTAGTCGATACATACCCGCCATCCAGTGACTGTGCGAGCAGAAATCACTTCCTTCTTATCATTCTGGATTACCGTCATACCTCCCTTTTTCGGCACTACTTGCACTGGACTCACCCACGGCCTGTCTGAAATAGGGTAAATAACCCCAGCATCTAAAACTTTCTTGACCTCTGTCTTGACCACCTCCTGCATATTAGGATTCAATCGCCGTTGTGGTTGCACCCTCGGCTTAATTTCATCTTCCATAAGGATTTTATGTGTGCAGAAAGCTGGACTGATGCCTTTGATATCTGATATTGACCAGGCTATAGCTTTCTTGTGTGTAGTCAGTACTTGTAATAATTCCCCCTTTTGTTCATCATCAAGGGTCGCAGAAATTATTACTGGGTACTGTTCATCTCCCCCTAAGAAAGCATATTCTAAATGGTCAGGTAGTTTCTTTAGCTCGATCTTTGCACCTTTTATGTCTGCCGTCGGAAAGCTTTGCTCCTTAACAGATTCGGAACCCACTATGTGCAATAATTGATCTTCACAATTCCGGCGATCCACAATGTCCTGATTAAGCTTTTTATCTGTACATTCTTCTCATAACAATTTCCGCCCAGTATGTTTTTCCATTAAGTCACTGCACCAGCTTACTGACATGACCTCCTCTGTATAGTTTAACTCCGTTTGGTTATTAGGCAGTGCTTCTTTCGCGACAATTTGATTTCTTGACCATTACTGAGATTTCTTGCTGAAGGTCTGCACAGCTTCTTCCAGAGAGACATTCTGGTAATTTGCGTTCGATGGTCGAGAAAGTAGTTCTATTAGCTGTCTGCTAGCATCAAGATTTCCTATTTCTGTTTCAAAATGGGGGTTGCCCTGTCTCCTTAATGCTTCAAACAGATCTTCCATCTTAAGGATGGTACTCCCTCTCTAGAAAGACAAAACGACTGAGATACACTGCTCCTGCACAAGCACCAAAAGAAACAGATGAGATATGAATTTTCAAGCTCAAAGCGAAAGGAGAAAAGAAAAATAAACAGCTTAAGAAAAACAAAGAAAAACCAAAGAACAAAAACAAAGAAAACAAGAAAAATAAAATAAGAACAGAAGAAAACGAATTAAAAGTAAAATAAACGGCTAGAGTACAAAGACTGTCCGTATTCTTAGAAGTTGCCAATCCCCGGCAACGGCGCCAAAAACTTGGTACGCCCCTTGCGTAACCGCAAGTGCACGGGTCGCACAAGTAGTATAATGTACCCTTTGGGTCGGGTAGTCGAATCCACAGGGACTGGTGTAGCTTCTAATACTAACGTCCTACTCAATATCTAACCAAATCAAGAATGAAGGAGTTGACTTTGGACTGACTTTGAGGAAGTTGAGGGAATGGAAAGTTCACCAAGGGAAGATTTAGGATTGACTCGATGGAGGAGATGGGGCCCCGGGGTTGGGTTTCTGACGTTCACTAACTCAGTCTTTCTCAGTAATTATCAGGGATGTCCTCAGTTCTAAACCTAGTTATGCTATAAGCATGTGGTTTCTAGCGCTGCCGAGCCCTAAGTTGAACTCCCTCTGCTTGCAACGATCAATAAAGATTCACAAACCTAGATAGGAGAACCAAACTACCAAGCATCAAGCACTAAACAACATACAAGATAGCCAATAACCTTGATTTATTTAAATGAACAAGACAATCATAAAAACTGCAAGTAAAGACTACTAGTTCGAGCTACAACGTCATACAACCACCCCCGGGGCTCCCTTAAGAGTTTAGCCCCTCATAATAACAACCAACAAACAAAATGCCAAAGAAATTACAAGACAAGGAATTGAAAACTCCCTAATTTCTTGCATCCTTGAGGTTGTCGAAGGATCTACGATGTCGTGTAATCTCCCTCCGATCGGCCTACCATACGCTTGGCATTCCCTTGATGAAGCTGAGGATGAACCCCCAAAGCTCTCACTTTCTTTCTCCCAAAGTTCGCCCACCAAAAGTCCCTCAAAAACCTAAGTTTTTAGGGTTTTAAAGTTTTCCCGATGTGAGCACGGGCATGATGAAACCGTGCTTCAAGCCGTGCAGATTACGGCCAAATAACTCTTCAGAAAACTCACAAACCTGTAATCTGCACGGGGAACAGCACGGGCGTGCTTCGACCGTGCTGAGGCTTTGCACGACCGTGCTCAGCGAACTCTGGCTGCGCTGATTTATGGCCACATTCTCCTGTAATTTTCACGGGAAGCAGCACGGGCGTGCTTCGACCGTGCTGAGGTTTTCACACCCGTGCTCAGCGGACTCAGGCTGTACTGAATCGCAGTTGAATTCTTCTGCATTTTTCACGGGGAACAGCACGGGCGTGCTCAAACCGTGCTGAGCTTGATGAGGTTTCTTCTAAGTCCTTTAGCTTCTAAAATTGTTCCAAAAGCGCTTCTTCTTGCTTCAGGACTTCGATATCTGCATGGAAAACCAAGAATACCTCAAATAGCACTGTACTTGGAGAATTACAGCCAAAATATTCAATAATGATGAGGGTAAAGCATGCAATACATATATATGAAATGCGCTCATCACTTGTTTGCATATATTTTATAATATCAGTTTACATGCATTGAGCATCACTTTTATCAGGTTTTACCATTGACAAGGTGTGTTTTGTGTTCTTTTGTGCAAACAGGGCTTTGGAGACATGAAGTACAAGAAGAAGCAAAGATAGGGTGTGATGACACATTTTAAGGCCACAATGAGAAGCTGTGTTCATATGCATGGGGGTGTTGCCAACTTTCGACGGAGTCAAAGTCATTACACAAACCGAAAAGGCACAAAGGCAGTAGTACGTTGATTGAATCCCTGCAAGTGTACTGGATCGCCAAGTAATACCTCGTGCGAAGACACAAGGATCGTATTCCACGAGGCTAAGGATCTCCTATTACTCCTTCTCGAGCTATTATCGAGCCTAATATCTCAAGTGGAGGAATTTAATCTACTAGGTGCAATTAAAATTTAAAACAGGATTATGAACAAATTAGAGAGAACAAGCAATAAGCAAGAAGGAAACTCAATGTAATGCAAAGGCCTATGGATGTGGATCCCCTTGAGGGGTTATCATGAAACATGGATGATGAACAAAAGATGCAAGGGTAAAATGGACCATGAGATTCTAAGATTAGAACAATCCCAATTTCTCAGCGATTGAACCCTAATCCCATACGAACATAAATAGGAATTTCTTCCAAATCCACATTCCTACGATTGCATTAAGTACGAGGAAATCTCACTTAGGAGTAAACCTACTCTTCTTTGGATTAAACCTACATGGAGGGCTACCGAACACCCGATTTCTCGGCGTGATGATACAAGTGTCCCCTTCTAATCCAATCCATTCATGATCTAATACATGCGAGCAAGTCACATCTACATGCATCACTTATAAAAGAGCTACGGATTTCTCCTTAGTGTAGCACTTAGCATGAAAACAATGGATTAGATCTCAAAATTACCCAAGCATGGAATTAACAAGTAATCATCCAAAATAAATGATAAAACACTCCAAGGTTCACCAACACCCGGTGGCCTTGGGGGTCTAGTGTGTCATCATCCCACAACAAGCAATACAATCAAGTAAAACACACAAGGAAAGCATAAATGACACTCCCTAGATGAAATGGTGGAGGATGAGGTAGAAAATAAGCCGAATGAGGCTGCCACCGCCAAAGGAATGCCGAATGACGCTTTCTCTAGCCGCGGGTCTCCTTCCTTCAAATCGTGGTAGATCTCCGCTTGAATGATGTTTCCTTCTTGCCTTGAGAGTCTTGGACCTGGGGCTTGAATGATCTCCTAGCTTCCCTGCCCTTCTTGTCACGCCCCGACCCTCGGGTCCCGATCCATGGCACTACCGCCACGACAACCCAGGGGAGGTCAAGCACCTACCTCAACCCCAGATCGCCGCAAGGCTTACTTGTTACCTGTACAATATTAACATCACAACAGTAATATTCTAAATCTAAGGTATTCAACCACAACCCTATACAAGATCAATATACTCACACCAGGTATATATCCCTGAGAATCACAAAATCAATGATCATGGACACAATCATAGTCTCTCCCAAACACTTGGTGTAAACCTTATACAACCTAAGGTCCTGACTGAACCAATCAAGATTATACAAGATCAAATGGAAATACGAAAACATAGGTCCTAGTGGATCCATCTTATGCATGACGACAATGTTTATGAATCATACACTACTCAAAGGTAAATGCAAGAATAGATCTGCCAAGCACTATCACGTCTCACACCCTGCTGCCGTGCTAACACCTGTAATGAAGAGAAGATGAATGGGTGAGTAACTAAGTTACTCAGTGAGGGGTTGAACATGGAGGTATAACTCATACAAGTGTAAAGAATGATATGCCGAAAACATATGTAAATCCTTAACAACCACAACTTACAAAATGCTTTAAATACACATTTCAATATAACAAGCTTTCCAACTTTCTCAAAGAAAGGCATCAATAAAACTCTAAAAATCATTTGTAAAGAGATTCAATACTGAAAATTCAAGTTAAGAATACTCGTTAAAAGATCAAAAGATCAAGCCCATCGAAATAAGGATTTATAGTGCAACACATGCGGAAATCCTCTATCGATAGCATCATAATTAGCCTATGAAAACCCTCCATCACTAACCATGGCCGTGGCTAGGTCGGGAGCCACCAAGATGCGCGTATCTTGGCGTTGGCCGTTGGGAATCCCGTGTGGTGACTCCGATAACCCAACACAGCACCTTCAGGTTCTCTACGCGCCTCCTGTAAGGGCTAGTCAGCTGAGAACTCCATGGCACCCCAACTAGGTCGGTCCGTGGAGACTCGCTTCTGCAGAAGACGGGGATCCCCCCAATGTCACCATCGAAACATTTGGGATACTATCCCGACCGTAGGCTCATCATGAACACATCAATATAACATCATATATCTCATCAAGAGATCACAAATAGTTTGCCCGTAGGCTCATCATAAATGTATCATTATAAAATCATATATCTCATCAAGAGATCACAAATTCCCATTAAATACAACTTTTAATCCAAGAGTAAATCCTTGTGTGAAAGCATCGACAATAATGTCATTTTCATCACGAATATCAACACAAGAGTATTCTTTGAAAACTCATTTCAAATACGATAACATCGTGGAGAATCTCAATTTGGTTTGCATAGACCCTTATTCGGTCAAAATAATAAGAACATCGAATTCTCAAATTCAGAAATCTTGAAAACATGTAGTTCAAACCATAGGATGATTTTCCAATCCTCATGAAATATAAATAATCAAGAATTTAACAAGATCATAAACTATCATGGTTTCTAGGCCTCAAGGAAATCATCTCATGAGCCTTTTGTAATAGAATCAATAGTTAAACAAGATCATAAACATCAAGGTTTCTAGATCTCAAGGAAATCATCTCATGAGTCCATTAAAATGAAATCAAGAATTAAGAAGATCATATAGCATCATAATTTCAGTTTTCAAGAAACACTTCAAGAATCCATTGAAATCAAGAATTTCTCATTTCAAGGCATGCATTATTGGGCATTCAAACAAGCATGATCATAGCTCTTTAATTAAACAATTCCCACTCACAAACTTGGCGAGATCGAACACTTGGATCAATCGCCTACTTGATCTTTACCCTTGCCTTTAGATCCACCTTCTTGAAGCCATTGACCATCCAAGAAAAACAAGAATCAATCACATAACCCAAACAATAAACAAGAGAGGAAAGAATGATCCAAAATTAGATCTCATGGCTTCTAGGGTTTACTAAGTGTTCTAGATTCAAGAATTAACAATAATAGAATCCTTAAACCCATAAAATCAAAATAAAATCAAGAATATCCTAATTGGGTTCGGATCTAAAAGAATCAAAGGTTTAGAGATGAAGTATCTCGTTCATTCCTCACCAAAACATGAAATCAAGACTCCTATACAATCCAAACATAAGATCCATGGTTAAATTCCACTTAAACATTAGATCCATACTAAATCCACACTAATTCTTCATGGATATAAAGAGAATTGAATAAAAGAACAAGGAATTGAAGAAGAGAAGAAAACCCACCTTAAATCTTGCTAAAACTAGAGGAGAATCATCACCAATGGAGAAGAGGGGAAGATCAACACCTTTCTTCTTTCTTGGAGCTCAAGAATGAAGATATAATGGAGGGGAGAATGAGGATTCAAGATGGGGAGAAAAAGAGAGGGAAATATGGTCTTATAAAGGCTCTTTGAGTTTCAAATCGGTATATATAGGCCCCCAAGCGCGGGAGGGCTCCCTTGCGGGCTCCCTTGCGATCGCAAGGGAGGCCGCGAGGCCTCATCCTGGAAGCCATGCGGCCTCCCATGTGCCCGCATGGTCTTCTGGCCTGCGGTCCTTGCGAGCTCCCATGCGGGCGCATGGGAGGCCGCAAGGCCTTTTTTTTGGCTCCTTGCGGGCACAATAAGTGCCCGCAAGATACCTTCCTTGCTTACACCTTTTAAAACACTCTTGCCAAATCTTTTAACCTCTCAAAAAGACCTTAACTAAGATCCCAACAAAAATAAAACTCGACGAAAACCTAAACACTCAACTTCTACACAAGAAACAAAGCATAAGAGAAGTAAAGAGAGTCGAACTTCCACAACCTACCCCCCTTAAAGAAATTTCGGCCTCGAAATTTTGGCATACCTCAAGATTCAAATAGAAGGGGATACTTGCTCTTCATCACTTCTTCGGGTTCCCAAGTTACCTCTTCTACCACATCATTTCTCCAAAGCACTTTAACCATAGGAATAATCTTTCTCCGAAGAGTTTTGACTTGAGAATCAAGGATCTCTACCGGTTGCACTTCAAATTTCAAATCTTCTCCTAACTCTACCGGCGGAGCTTCAAGAAAATGAGAAGGGTCAGGGATATACTTCTTCAACATGGAAACATGGAACACATTATGAATCTTCTCCAACTCAGGCGGTAATTCTAATCGGTATGCCACCGGTCCAATCCTCTCTAGGATCACAAATGGACCTATATATCGGGGATTCAACTTTCCCCATCCACGAAACCGAATTACCCCTTTCCAAGGAGAGATCTTCAAGAATACTTTATCCCCAACCTGAAACTCCAAAAATCTTCTACAGTTATCGGCATAACTCTTTTGCTTGTCTTGAGCTGCTTTCAATCTACCTCTAATCACTGCTACTTTCTCAACCGTTCGATCAATCAACTCCACACTTTGAAGTTTCCTTTCTCCCACTTCATCCCAACAAAGAGGAGTTCTGCACTTTCTTCCATACAAAGCTTCATACGGAGCCATACCAATGCTTGCTTGGAAGCTATTATTATAGGCAAACTCCACTAATGCCAAATGTTGCTCCTAACTCCCTTGGAAATCTATCACACAAGTCCTCAACATGTCCTCGAGGGTCTGAATGGTCCTCTCAGACTGACCATCTGTTTGAGGATGATAAGCAGTACTGAACTTCAAAGTCGTACCCAAGGCCTCCTGAAACCTAGGCCAAAAACGGGAAGTAAATCTGGGGTCTCGATCTGAAACTATCGAAGTTGGCACCCCATGCAACCTTACTATCTCATCAATGTACAACTTTGCCACTTTCTCCAAAGAGTACTTAGTATGCACTGCTAAGAAATGTGCCGACTTTGTTAGTCTATCCACTATCACCCACACTGCATCACAACCTCGAGACGTTCGTGGTAAACCAACCACAAAATCCATCGTCATATGATCCCACTTCCATTCTGGGATAGGAAGGGGTTGTAAGAACCCAGATGGCCTTTGGTGTTCTGCCTTAACTTGCTGACACACCAAACACTTAGCCACAAACTCTGCTATCTCCCTCTTTATTCCTAGCCACCAATAGCTCAACTTAATGGTCCTATACATCTTGGTACTCCCAGGATGAACCGCATAAGCTGAAGAATGAGCTTCCTCCAAAATAGCTTTCCTCAGCTCAGAATCCGATGGAACACAAACACGTCCTCGAAACTCCAAGGTCCCATCATCTCTCAATCTAAATTCACTAGTCTTCCCGGCCTGCAACTTCTTCACCTCTTGCACCAACTCTTCATTAACACTCTGAAGCTCCTTAATACGTTCCAACAGCGAAGGTCTCACCACAAAACTGGCCACTAAGGCTCCACTATCCTCAGTCTCTAGTTCCAACTTCAAGCTTTTCATTGCTGACAAAATGTGCAAATAGGACACCCTCAAGACAGCCACCGAACTATATTTCCTACTCAAAGCATCAGCTACCACATTGGCCTTTCCTGGATGATAATCGATTATCAGATCATAATCTTATATCAATTCCAACCATCGTCTCTGCCTCAAATTCAAGTCCTTCTGAGTGAAAAGATACTTCAAACTTTTATGGTCTGTGAAAATCCGACATCTTTCTCCATAAAGATAATGCCTCCAAATCTTCAAAGCAAACACTACCGCAGCCAACTCCAAATCATGAGTAGGATTATTCAACTCATGTTGTTTCAACTGTCTAGAAGCATAGGCAACTACCTTTACTTCTTGCATCAATACACAACCTAAACCTTGCCGAGAGGCATCGCTGAAAACCACAAACTCTTTCTCATTTTCTGGCAATGTAAGCACAAGAGCTAATGTCAATCAATCCTTTAAAGTCTGAAAACTCTTCTCACACTCATCATTCCAAGAGAACTTCACTTCCTTACAAGTTAACTTTGACAAAGGTAATGCAATTGCGGAAAACCATTCCACAAGCCTCCTATAATAACCCGCAAGACCAAGAAAACTTCGAACTTCAGTAACATTCTTCGGCCTTTCCCAATCAACAATGGCTTCCACCTTCTTTGGAACCACCGAGATCCCTTCTCCTGACACCACATGCCCAAGGAATCCCACTTCATAAAGCCAAAACTCACACTTAGCAAACTTAGCAAACAACAGCCTCTCCCGGAGAGTTTGCAGTACAATTCTCAAATGTTGGGCATGCTACTCATTAGAAGGTGAGTACACCAAAATATCATCAATAAACACAATGACAAATTTGTCCAGATAAGGCCTAAACACCCTGTTCATCAAATCCATAAAGGCTACAGGAGCATTAGTCAAACCAAACGGCATCACCAAAAACTCATAATGTCCATATCGTGTCCGAAATGCCGTCTTCGGTACATCTTCTGACTTCAACTGTTGATACCCTGACCTCAAATCAATCTTGGAGAACACCTTTGCCCCTTTTAATTGATCAAACAAATCATCAATCCTCGGCAATGGGTACTTGTTCTTAATTGTCACCTTATTCAGTTGTCGATAATCAATACACAGCCTCAGAGATCCATCCTTCTTCTTCATAAAAAGGACAGGTGCGCCCCAGGGTGATATACTTGGTCGTATAAAACTCTTGTCTACCAGATCTTGCAACCGAGGTTTCAACTCCTTTAACTCCGCAGGCACCATCCTGTAAGGTGGTCTAGAAATGGGAGCTGTACCAGGCAACAAATCTATAACAAACTCCATGTCTCTGTCTGGGGGTAAACCCAGTAATTCCTCAGGGAAGACATCCTGAAACTCCCTCACCACAGCCATCTCCTCTAACTATGGCTCCTTAACTCTTGTGTCCACCACATGAGCCAAATACACAGAACAACCCTTACTCACCAATCTTCTAGCTTCCAAGGACGAAATCAAACATGAAAGTAAAGCCCTTCTCTTCCTGATAAGTGCTTGCATGTACATATAATTTGAGATGTTTTTCCCTGCATGAGCATCACATTTTTCAGGTTATATTTCTCATTTCGTGTGTTTCTGTGTTCTTTCGTGCAATTAGGGTTGTGAAGAAGGTTTATGCGAAGAAAAGCAAGATTAGGTCATAATGGTGCCATGTGGAGCTCTTTTGTGCAAATACGAAGTTCAAGACACAAATCGGGTTCAAACGAGGGGGTATGTGCCAACTTCTAAAGGCTTCAAGACAATTCTTGTAGAAGGACACGAAGGCAGTCATGCTCGCTTGTTCGGATTTGTTCAAAGATTTCAAAAGCTCTCCAAGGGTTTTTCATCATCAAGAAATACCACATGACCTTTCACATGGGCGTGTGTCCGTCCGTGTGACCTCAGGAGAAGAAACGGGCGAAATCGGGGACCAATAAGCAAAATTCCACAGGGCTGAAATTCCACATGGCCGTGTGGAATTTCCACACGGCCGTGTGGCTCATCCACACGCCCGTGTGGATCCTCGAGATGGCCAATTATAAAGCCGTTCTGAAGCGTTAAAAAGGGACCTTCTTCTAACTTTGGGGGGAGGTGACGGCTAGGGTTTAGGAGGTTCTTGCTACACTTTGGGGGCGCTTCTTCACCGGTTTCATCATCATTCCCTTCCAAGGAGAGCCATTGGGGGAGCCTTCGACGACTCGATTCGACGAGGTGTGCCTTAGGCTTGGAGGAAGGGATTCTTTGAAGAAGAAGGAGAAGTTCCCATAGTCTATCAACACGAAGCTTAAGGGGGTTTTCTTTATGGATTTCTTGCACTTATCTTCATTTATTTTGATGAACTTGTATTGCTCCATGGAGAGCTAAACCCCTAGTGGGTACTTGGACTTGTAAACCCTAGATTTCCTATGTTTCACTGACTTTAATACTTCTATTCAATTTGAGTTTGAATTTGAGTTTCAATCTTGTATGCTTAATTGTTTCTCCCTTAGAGTGACACTAGGGTTGAGGGCTAATCCAATCATCCTTTTGACGAGTGACCATCACCATTAGGATTAGATTAATCAAGATTGGAGGGGGTTGAGAGGGTGAGTTGAGAGGTAGCGACACGTCCCCTTTCCCCTCCGGTGTGGTTTTCCCTACCTTCTTATTCCAAGTACTACCTTCGATCTGAAAGAGAGTTAGGCGTTAAGAGAGGCCTTTCCGCCGGGACTTATTTGTGATTAGGGATCTTTCGCTTGAACCAAAGGGATTGATCTATAGTTGGGAATAGGGTTTACCACTTGGAATCCCTAGAGCATAGCGCAGTCTTACGTGGTGTGAGGCGTCGAGAGTCTTCTCTCCGCCGGGACCTCGTAGGGGACTAGTCAAGGTTGACCTTAGATTTGGGACCTTGTATCTTCGGATTCCACGACTCTTGAAATCTTCATTTAGTAAGAGTACTTGAAGTCTTGCACTTGAAACAAGGATTCTAGGGGGAGCATTGTCCGAGTACCCCATCTTCTTATTGATCTATTTCTACACCCTAACTTTTATTTTCAGCACTCTATTTTTACTTCTTTCCTATTTTATTTTCTTTCAACAACAATTGGTTTATCTTTGATTACTTAACAAGGTGTGATTGTTCTTACGTCTACTCCCTGTGGATTCGACTACCCACCCGTTTGGGTACTTTATTACTTCGACACCAGTGCACTTGCGGAACACACACGCAAGGGTGTGTCAAGTTTTTGGCGCCGTTGCCGGGGAATTAGGCGTTTTAGGAATTTTTACACTTTGTTTCGCTAGTCATTTTTCGTACATTCTATCTCACATTTCTTTTACTTCCATCGTTCTGACTTCACTTTCTCTTCTTGATTTCAGCCCCAGGTTATGACCCGTGGACATCCTTCGACATTAGTGGAAGGTGATCCGGAGATAGAGAGGAGATTGCACAGACGGGGAAGACAACCTGACTTGGAACAGTTTGATCAGGCTGAGATAGAAGTTGAAGAGTCCGCAACCATGGCTGAACAGAATGAGCAACAGCGGACCCTTTCTGATTTTGCTAGGCCGTCTATTCGTGGTACACAATCAAGCATAGTCAGGCCACCAATTTCAGCTCATAACTTTGAGCTTAAGCCGGGGTTTATTCAGATGGTCCAACAGTCCGCACAGTTTAATGGGTTAGCAGATGAAGACCCAAACAATCACATAGAAAATTTCTTGGAAGTGTGCGACATGTTGAAGATCAATGGAGTTACGGACAACGCCATCAGATTGAGAGCCTTCCCATTTTCCTTGAAGGGGAAAGCAAAACAGTGGTTGCAATCTTTACCTAGAGCATCAATTACCACTTGGGAAGAAATGGTTGAGGCCTTCCTTGCCCGATATTTCCCTCCTGTGAAATCGGCCAAGCTGAGAAATGAAATTTCTTCCTTCATGCAGTCAGAATTGGAGTCTCTTTTTGAGACATGGGAAAGGTTCAAGGACCTTCTGCGCAAATGTCCTCAACAAGGGTTCCCCGAGTGGATGGTCATCCACACCTTCTACAATGGATTGAACCCAAGCACAAGACAGCTACTTGATGCCGCAGCAGGAGGTACCTTAGGAAGCAAGACCCCCGAAGCTGCCCGCCAACTGATAGAAGAAATGGCTATGAATAGCTATCAGTGGAATGCTCGAGACAAGAGGAAAGTGGCGGGTATCCATGAAGTTGATGCAGTGACATCTCTAGCAGCTCAAGTTGAAGCATTGAGCAAGAAGTTGGACAGTTTGGCAGGCCCATCTAGAATAGCTGCAGTGATGAATTGTGATAGTTGTGGAGGAGGACATGTTTCTGCTGATTGCCCTATTTCTATGGTCGGAACAGCACCTGTTGAACAGGTTGATTTTGTGGGGAATGCTGGACGAGGTCAAGGAAACCCCTATAGCAACACCTACAATCCGGGGTGGCGAAACCACCCGAACTTTGCATGGAGCAATCAAGGGCAACAAAGGCCCTCTGCACCCCCCGGATTTCAGCAACCCCAACAATCAAACATGGAGGGCCGAGTTTCAGGGCTTGAGAACCGAATGACAGACTTGGAAAAGGCGTTAACCAAGTTCATTCAGTCCTCAGACACGCGCTTTCAAGGCGTGGAGAGTACACTTCGCAATCACACCGCTTCCCTACATAACTTAGAAAATCAGGTAGGGCAGATTGCAAAATCGTTATCTGAACGACCACAAGGAAGTCTCCCGGGAAATACAGAGACCAACCTAAGAGAGCAGCTGAAGGCAATCACTTTGAGGAGTGGTCGTGAGGTTGAGGGTAGACTTCCCACCGAAGAGGTTGTTCAAATTCCTGCTAAGGAGACAGACAAGGAAAAGGGTAAGGAAAAGGAGGTAGCACCTGCACCATACAAACCAAGGATTCCTTACCCTTCAAGGCTGAAGAATGATCAAAATGATGAGCAGTACAAGAAGTTTTTGGGCCTTTTCAAGCAGCTGCACATTAATATCCCTTTTGTGGAGGCTTTGTCTCAAATGCCTCGATATGCAAAATTTTTGAAGGACCTCTTAACCAACAAGAGGAAATTGGAAGAGGGTGCAGCAGTGATATTGGATGCATCTTGTTCAGCTGTGTTGCAGAAAAATCTACCTAACAAGATGAAAGACCCTGGAAGCTTCATCATCCCATGTAACATTGGGAATTTGGGTGAAGAGAAAGCATTGGCAGATTCAGGAGCCAGTATCAATGTCATGCCTTACTCCTTCTTCAAGAAGCTGGGACTGGGAGAGCCAAGGCCCACTCGGATGACCTTACAACTAGCTGACCATTCCATTCGTCACCCGAGAGGCATCATTGAAGATATTTTGGTGAAAGTGGATAAGTATATATTTCCTGCAGATTTCGTGGTACTGGATGTAGATGAGAATGTCGACGTGCCGCTGATACTTGGAAGACCCTTTCTGCGTACTTCCAAAGCTCTTGTAGACATGGATGGCGGGGAGATGACATTGAGGATAGGAGATGAGAAGCTGACCTATCGCCTTCCTGAGGCCATGAGACATTCTCTCAACTTTGATGATACTTTGTATTTTCTTGACACTACTGATGCTTTGATTGATGATTATGTGCAGGAAATCTTTTGCCCGGATCCACTAGCTGATTTGTTGGATCAAGAGATGGATGATGATCACATTTCATTAGTTGACCTGGAAAACAAGGATACATCTATCACAGGTACGGTCAACAAACTAATGAAAAAGCTAAAGAGGATAAGACATCGCCGCAAGAAGCAAACGAATGAACCTGCGGACGTTCCTTCAAAGTTTAAGGATGATACCCTTCCATCTGGTAACAAATTCGATCACTCATCTTCTAAATTCCAGAACTTATGCTCTTCATGTTTCACATTTCCAAGCAAATAAGTGCTTTCGACCCATGACCCCCCTTGAGTCTAGAGAGGCGGTGTACGTCAAGCTAGTGACGTAAAACAAGCGCTTATTGGGAGGCAACCCAATTTTTAGAACTCTTTGCTTGTGTTGTAGTTAGTTTTATTTCTGCATTTTTTGTTTAGTTTGTAGTGTGTGGATTTATTGCTTGGTAGTGCATTTTTATGTGTTCATCGTTTATGGCAAGTTAGGTGGTATTCCCGTGAATTTTGCGAGATTTTAAATCGTAAACGTCTTAGTTTTCAACTTCGGTCGTTCCATGTGTTTTCATTAATTTCTGCAGAGTTTGGACTATTTTTGAGTTGAAGAATGGAAGCACACGGCCATGTGAAATTTCCACATGGCCGTGTGGATGAAATTGTGAAGGAATTTTCTCATCCAGAGAATCCCCACGGCCGTGTGGAAATTCCACACGGCCATGTGGATTTATTTAGTACAAATCTTCACAATACAGAGAATCCCCACGGCCGTGTGGAAATTCCACACGGCCGTGTGGAATTTCGGGGAGTTTTATAATGCCATACAGAGAATCCACACGGCCGTGTGGAATTTCCACACGGCCGTGTGGGGTACTTAAACATGAAAAGGGGCCTTTCTCTTTATAACCCCCCCCAGCAACCCTTCACCTTCAAACGCCTCCTCTTCAAAGGTCGCCACGGTTGCTCTTCTCCTTCCATTCTCTCGCTTATTTAAGGGATTTGTGGGCCTTACTCGTTACTACATTGTTAGATTGGACTCATCTTCTCCGGTAAGCCTTCTTCCCCTCTTCTTGCCATGAAACCTTCATTAGTTGTTGTGGATGTTGAATCTTGTGTTTTTGCATGCTATTTTCGTGTTTAATACTTAGATTATTGCTTAAAACACTTGTGCTCAAATGTGTGGATGATTGTATTAAGTTGTGTGGATTCACCATGGCGCTTTGGCCATGGTCGAAGATCCACACGGCCGTGTGGAAATTCCACACGGCCGTGTGGATTATCGGAGTGCCCCCTCTGAATTCCAGAGGAGACACACGGCCATGTGGAAATTCCACACGGCCGTGTGTATTGCCTTTTTCTTTGTTTTTGGGTAACTAGAGGAGACACACGGCCGCGTGGAAATTCCACACGGCCATGTGGAATTCTAAGAACCTATTTTTAAGCTCTGAATTAACTTCCTTACCTTTCTTATGCACAGGAATGGCCCCAAGAACGAAGAAACTCGCTCATAAGCGCCCTCGTGAGGCTCGTGAGGTCCGGGAGTCCCGTGATCTCTCGCCCGCACCATTCGAGTTCGCCGTGCCCGAACATCAAGCACGGTTTGATCGACTTTCGAAGTTGAAGTTTGGCCAGACGCGCATTCCCGACTTGCAAGCTTTGGAGGCAATAGAACATGCGCGTGCAGCCGAGTTGGCGGATGAGGTCCGTGAGCTTATTGCTGTGGGCGTGTGGGAGCGACTATTGTGCATCAAAGACCCAGCCACTCGCGATCTCACTTTCGAAGTCCTCGCGACATTCGAGTTTGATCGCGCTCACACCGACTACCACCGGCCGGACACAGTTCGATTCCGCATCTTTGGGCAGTACCACAGCATGAGCTTGACAGATTTTGCTGTCCCCTCGGCCTGTACGATCGACACTTCATCCACACGGAGGAGTACGCGCAGCTGCCATTCGACTATCCTTTCCGCGTCACTCCAAGCCGGGTTTGCCGGATGCTGTGTGGAGATATACAGTACGAGCCCGGGTTGACCAAGGCGTCTTTGCTCCTCCGCCCCGCCCACAGGTACATTCATGCCATCCTGAGCAGGTCTATTACTGGGCGGGGAGACAGCACCGGCGTATTGGGGCGGCTGGACCTCCTCTATTTATATTCTATGGTCCAGAGCCTGCCCCTGCACCTGGGTTACGTGGTAGCTGATTTTCTGAGGCACCAGGGACAGTACGCGCGGATAGGAGTTCTTTTCTCTGGTCCCTACATCACCCGACTCATCCGAGGAATGGGACTGATTGATGCTGTTCGGGGAGCTGACAAGGTTATTGTTCCCTCCCCACTTGGCCTCGATACCTTGCGTATGATGGGCATGGTGAAGAGGGCCGCCCCCGGCAGGTACGTACTTGCTGTTCCATTCCCAGATGAATCCGAGGAGTCTGAGGACGAAGACGAAGACTCGGAGGAGACCGGGCGGGGCCATCATCACAACCCGCACCCATGGAGGCGGAGGACACCCCGAGCGAGGAGGAGGGGCCACCGGTATCGGCACACTGTATCCCCTCCAAAGACAGGATCGCATAGGCGGACTTGAGGCTGCTGTGGGGACTCTCCCGGATCGATCTCGCCGCCATGCGGGTGACTCGAGCGGCGAACCACACCGAGGTTCTTGCTCGCATGGCTGAGTACCACTCGGAGATGATGACGCGCATCACTTCACTCCACCCGCTTGATGGCGAGAGGAAGCGATTCCACTTCGCCGTCCACACCCCGAGCACCCTACGCCTCCCCAGCATCCCCAGCAGCACCAGCAGATGCCGACGCTTGATGCGTCTTTTATTCTTCCTTTTTATTCCCTTGTACTTTCTTTTGTGTTGAGTCTTTGTGTACTCAGAAAGGTTACACCTTCTGAGAGTTTTATTACTGCTTTCCTTTCATGTTCTTTGTTGAGTTTGTGTTTGGTTTGTTTAATTTTTGTACTCTTTTAATCTTAGCTTTTGTTGAAATCCACTGAACCCCTTTTGTGATGTGCAGATAGACTTATCAACTTGGTTTTGAGAAATGGTCATAGGCACGGCCGTGTGGAATTTCCACACGGCCGTGTGAGCTTCACAACCCTACGCAACTCCACTTCCCACCTTCACACCTCCATTCAACTACCACACTCGGAGATCAGGGGAGTGTTGTTTTTAATCCCCACGCCCTCATGTTTTATTTATATTCTGTTTTTGTATGCTTGCATGCGTACAATGAGGGCATTGTACATCTTAAGTGTGGGGGGGAGTTCACGTTGCACACGTTCTCTATGTATGTATGCTCATCACTCATATGCTTATCTAGCCAATGATAGTTCACCTTAAAAGACAAGGATTGCAGTCTTGAATTTAGGAGAATTTTAAACATCGTTTGTACTCATGCTCTAGTTTACTTTAAAAACTTAGAAATTTTTTGTCTGATTGCATTACTTACACCTTTCTTGCTCTGTTAACCCTGATAACTCTAGTTCAGTGCCAAAAGGACATTAGTTTTCTTTATTTTGAAAAAAAAAAAAAAAAAAAAAAAGAAAACAAAGGAAGAATGCCTTATTTGTTTACTTGTTTTCGGAGTGGAAAGAGCTACCACCTATGTTGTATGCAGCTACTCTCGGATACTAGCTATGCCCTGAGGAGAGAAAGAGCTATCTAATAGGCTGTGTGAAAGCTAACACTCCCAGGTGGAAAGAGCTACCACCTCAAAGCGTGAAAGCCGCCGAGGAGGCATCTTGGGAAATGGCTACCTTCGAGGTTGTGTGCAGCTACTACCTATTTTTTGTCCTTAAATAAGCCCTTTTCAATAAGAACCTTTAAGAGTAAACTTAGGGTTGGCATGAGTAAGCATACACACACACACGCAGTCAGATTCTATTTTCTTTGTGCTTCGTGTTTTTACTAGAGCATTGGTTTTTATCTTTCTATGTTGCAAATTGTTCCTTTGTTTAAGAATGCTCTCCTTACATACTTTTTGGTGAACTTAAGGCTAAGCACTTCACACTCTACTTGTGGATTTTATTGTATAAATTTTGCTTGAGGACAAGCAAAAGCTGAAGTGTGGGGGAGTTTGATAAGTGCTTGCCTGTACATATAATTTGAGATGTTTTTCCCTGCATGAGCATCACATTTTTCAGGTTATATTTCTCATTTCGTGTGTTTCTGTGTTCTTTCATGCAATTAGGGTTGTGAAGAAGGTTTATGCGAAGAAAAGCAAGATTAGGTCATAATGGTGCCATGTGGAGCTCTTTTGTGCAAATACGAAGTTCAAGACACAAATCGGGTTCAAACGAGGGGGTATGTGCCAACTTCTAAAGGCTTCAAGACAATTCTTGTAGAAGGACATGAAGGCAGTCATGCTCGCTTGTTCGGATTTGTTCAAAGATTTCAAAAGCTCTCCAAGGGTTTTTCATCATCAAGAAATACCACATGACCTTTCACATGGGCGTGTGTCCGTCCGTGTGACCTCAGGAGAAGAAACGGGCGAAATCGGGGACCAATAAGCAAAATTCCACAGGGCTGAAATTCCACATGGGCGTGTGGAATTTCCACACGGCCGTTTGGAATTTCCACACGGCCGTGTGGCTCATCCACACGCCCGTGTGGATCCTCGAGATGGCCAATTATAAAGCCGTTCTGAAGCGTTAAAAAGGGATCTTCTTCTAACTTTGGGGGGAGGTGACGGCTAGGGTTCAGGAGGTTCTTGCTACACTTTGGGGGCGCTTCTTCACCGGTTTCATCATCATTCCCTTCCAAGGAGAGCCATTGGGGGAGCCTTCGACGACTCGATTCGACGAGGTGTGCCTTAGGCTTGGAGGAAGGGATTCTTTGAAGAAGAAGGAGAAGTTCCCATAGTCTATCAACACGAAGCTTAAGGGGGTTTTCTTTATGGATTTCTTGCACTTATCTTCATTTATTTTGATGAACTTGTATTGCTCCATGGAGAGCTAAACCCCTAGTGGGTACTTGGACTTGTAAACCCTAGATTTCCTATGTTTCACTGACTTTAATGCTTCTATTCAATTTGAGTTTGAATTTGAGTTTCAATCTTGTATGCTTAATTGTTTCTCCCTTAGAGTGACACTAGGGTTGAGGGCTAATCCAATCATCCTTTTGACGAGTGACCATCACCATTAGGATTAGATTAATCAAGATTGGAGGGGGTTGAGAGGGTGAGTTGAGAGGTAGCGACACGTCCCCTTTCCCCTCCGGTGTGGTTTTCCCTACCTTCTTATTCCAAGTATTACCTTCGATCTCAAAGAGAGTTAGGCGTTGAGAGAGGCCTTTCCGCCGGGACTTATTTGTGATTAGGGATCTTTCGCCTGGACGAAAGGGATTAATCTATAGTTGGGAATAGGGTTTACCACTTGGAATCCCTAGAGCATAGCTCAGTCTTACGTGGTGTGAGGCGTCGAGAGTCTTCTCTCCGCCGGGACCTCGTAGGGGACTAGTCAAGGTTGACCTTAGATTTGGGACCTTGTATCTTCGGATTCCACGACTCTTGAAATCTTCATTTAGTAAGAGTACTTGAAGTCTTGCACTTGAAACAAGGATTCTAGGGGGAGCATTGTCCGAGTACCCCATCTTCTTATTGATCTATTTCTACACCCTAACTTTTATTTTCAGCACTCTATTTTTACTTCTTTCCTATTTTATTTTCTTTCAACAACAATTGGTTTATCTTTGATTACTTAACAAGGTGTGATTGTTCTTACGTCTACTCCCTGTGGATTCGACTACCCACCCGTTTGGGTACTTTATTACTTCGACACCCGTGCACTTGCGGAACACACACGCAAGGGTGTGTCACTTCCCCTTCAAAACTACTGCAGGTCCTGAGGACCTAGGAAATGTTACTTCCTTCAAGAAACAATCAATGGAAGCATGATGCCTATCCAACCAATCCATACCAAGAATGGCATCAAAATCCTTCATCTCTAAAGGAATCAAATCTGCCTCCAGCACTTCTCCACAAACTATCACAGGAAATGCTCTAAACACCAAACTCCGAACTACCTTCTCACCAAGAGGGGTTTGAATCACCAACTCACACCCTAAGTAGGAAGGCTGACTATCGGCATGGCATGCAAAAGTAGTGCTAACAAAGGAATGTTCTGACCCAGAATCAATCAAAACATAAGCGTCATGCTGAAAGATAGAAAGTATACCTGGTGTAGCAACAGCAGTGGGAGTAACTCTCCCACGGTGAGCACGTGAATCTTGTGCTGGCATTTTAACTAAAAGAATATCACAAGACAACTCATAGGAATGGTTCTATATGCATCAAATGCAATAAGTCAGACTCTATTTAGATCCAGTAGATACAAGAATCAAAAGATCAACTTTTTGACCCAATCAGGGAACAGTTGCAGAAAACAAAAGTTCACTTTCCGACCCAATCAGAAGGCTAACTTTAGGTCAAATTTATATTCGCAAAATCCATTTCTAAACTCTAAACTAAATACTGACCCAATACTGAACCCTTATACTAACCTAATCATGAAATCTCGTACCGACCCAATCATGTAACTTTATACTGACCCAATCATTAAACCATATACTGACCCAATCATGATAACCTGGGCTCTTGATACCACTAAAGTAGTGTCACGCCCCGTCCCTCGGGTCCCGACCCATGGCATTACCGCCACGACAACCAAGGGGAGGTCAAGCACCTGCCTCAACCGCAGATCGCCGCAAGGCTTACTTGTTACCTGTACAATATTAACATCACAACAGTAATATTCTAAATCTAAGGTATTCAACCACAACCCTATACAAGATCAATATACTCACACCAGGTATATATCCCTGAGAATCACAAAATCAATGATCATGGACACAATCATAGTCTCTCCCAAACACTTGGTGTAAACCTTATACAACCTAAGGTCCTGACTAAACCAATCAAGATTATACAAGATCAAATGGAAATACGAAAACATAGGTCCTAGTGGATCCATCTTATGCATGACGACAATGTTTATGAATCATACACTACTCAAAGGTAAATGCAAGAATAGATCTGCCAAGCACTATCACGTCTCACGCCCTGCTGCCGTGCTAACACCTGTAATGAAGAGAAGATGAATGGGTGAGTAACTAAGTTACTTAGTGAGGGGTTGAACATGGAGCTATAACTCATACAAGTGTAAAGAATGATATGCCGAAAACATATGTAAATCCTTAACAACCACAACTTACAAAATGCTTTAAATACACATTTCAATATAACAAGCTTTCCAACTTTCTCAAAGAAAGGCATAAATAAAACTCTAAAAATCATTTGTAAAGAGATTCAATACTGAAAATTCAAGTTAAGAATACTCGTTAAAAGATCAAAAGATCAAACCCATCGAAATAAGGATTTATAGTGCAACACATGCGGAAATCCTCTATCGATAGCATCATCAATAGCCTATGAAAACCCTCCATCACTAACCATGGTCATGCGCGTATCTTGGCGTTGGCCGTTGGGAATCCCGTGTGGTGACTCCGATAACCCAACACAAGACCTTCGGGTTCTCTACGCGCCTCCCGTAAGGGCTAGTCAGCAGAGAACTCCACGCCACCCCAACTAGGTCGGTCCGTGGAGACTCGCTTCTGCAGAAGACGGGAATCCCCCCAATGTCACCATTGAAACATTAGGGATATCCATCCCGACCGTAGGCTCATCATGAACACATCAATATAACATCATATATCTCATCAAGAGATCACAAATAGTTTGCCCGTAGGCTCATCATAAACGTATCATTATAAAATCATATATCTCATCAAGAGATCACAAATAGTTTGCCCGTAGGCTCATCATAAACGTATCATTATAAAATCATATATCTCATCAAGATATCACAAATTCCCATAAAATACAACTTTTAATCCAAGAGTAAATCCTTGTGTGAAAGCATCGACAATAATGTCATTTTCATCAAGAATATCATCACAAGAGTATTCTATGAAAACTCATTTCAAATACGATAACATCGTGGAGAATCTCAATTTGGTTTACATAGACCCTTATTCGGTCAAAATAACAAGAACATCAAACTCTCAAATTCACAAATCTTGAAAACATGTAGTTCAAACCATAGGATTTTCCAATCCTCATGAAATATAAATAATCAAGAATTTAACAAGATCATAAACTATCATGGTTTCTAGGCCTCAAGGAAATCATCTTATGAGGCTTTTGTAATAGAATCAATAGTTAAGCAAGATCATAAACATCAAGGTTTCTAGATCTCAAGGAAATCATCTCATGAGTCCATTAAAATGAAATCAAGAATTAAGAAGATCATATAGCATCATAATTTCAGTTTTCAAGAAACACTTCAAGAATCCATTGAAATCAAGAATTTCTCATTTCAAAGCATGCATTATTGGGCATTCAAACAAGCATGATCATAGCTCTTTAATTAAACAATTCCCACTCACAAACTTGGCGAGATCGAATACTTGGATCACTCGCCTACTTGATCTTTACCCTTGCCTTTAGATCCACCTTCTTGAAGCCATTAACCATCCAAGAAAAACAAGAATCAATCACATAACCCAAACAATAAACAAGAGAGGAAAGAATGATCTAAAATTAGATCTCAAGGCTTCTAGGGTTTACTAAGTGTTCTAGATTCAAGAATTAACAATAATATAATCCTTAAACCCATAAAATCAAAATGAAATCAAGAATATCCTAATTGGGTTCGGATCTAAAAGAATCAAAGGTTTAGAGATGAAGGATCTCCTTCATTCTTCACCAAAACATGAAATCAAGACTCCTATACAATCAAAACATAAGATCCACGGTTAAATTCCACTTAAACATTAGATCCATACTAAATCCACACTAATTCTTCATGGATATAAAGAGAATTGAATATAAGAACAAGGAATTGAAGAAGAGAAGAAAACCCACCTTAAATCTTGCTAAAACTAGAGGAGAATCATCACCAATGGAGAAGAGGGGAAGATCAACACCTTTCTTCTTTCTTGGAGCTCAAGAATGAAGATCTAATGGAGGGGAGAATGAGGATTCAAGATGGGGAGAAAAAGAGATGGAAATGGGGTCTTATAAAGGCTCTTTGAGTTTCAAATCGGTATATATAGGCCCCGAAGCGCGGGAGGGCTCCCTTGCGGGCTCCCTTGCGGGCGCAAGGGACGCCGCGAGGCCTCATCCTGGAAGCCATGCGGCCTCCCTTGCGCCCGCATGGGAGCCCGCATGGTCTTCTGGCCTGCGGTCCTTGCGAGCTCCCATACGGGCGCATGGGAGGCCGCAAGGCCGCTTTTTTGGCTCCTTGCGGGCACACTAAGTGCCCGCAAGATCCCTTCCTTGCTTACACCTTTTAAAACACTTTTCCCAAATCTTTTAACCTCTAAAAAAGACCTTAACTAAGATCCCAACAAAAATAAAACTCAACGAAAACCTAAACACGCAACTTCTACACAAGAAACAAAGCATAAGAGAAGTAAAGAAAGTCGAACTTCCACACTTCTTCTCCTTCCCAAGCCCAAAACCTCCCAAGTGATCTCCCAAAATCGGCCCGATAAAGTCCACGAAAAGTCCCCAAGTTCTGCCCTAAAAGTCAGTATTTATACCCCCCATGACATACGGGCCGTATAGGGGTCATATGGGGGTCGTATAGCACTCAAAAAACGTAGATTCGTGATTCATACGGGGTGCATACGGCCTCCATACGGCCCCGTATACTAGGTAGTATATAAATCTGGGCAGACAACTCCAAATCATTCCGCTGCTACAGTGCATACGCCCCCATGCTGGGTAGTGTGGGGGTGGTATGAAATTCCTGTTTTCTTTTCTTTTTGCCTAAATGATATCTTCTTGTTCTCCATGGCTTCCTTATGCCCCACAAACCAAATAATAGACGATTAAGCGCAAGACGGGCACCAAACCTCACAAAATACATGCAAAGTGAATACGATATATATATATGAAAACACCAACATTTAGACACTTATCAAATATCCCCACACTTAAGCGTTGCTTGTCAACAAGCAATCAACTCATGAAAAACAAAGAGACTGAAAAGTGGCTAAATGCATTACCTCTGGCATCAAGCAAATATAAGATTCCAAAAGAAATGAACAATGATACATAGATGTTGAGTGATAGTCAATAAGTATAATAAAAATATCCTGTCTCACCCCTTATATGTCTGTGTTGTGTAAGTGAATCTTATATCTCATTTGCCCTGATCTGGTCTAGCTTAAGAACTTCAATCAGTACAGCTCTTGATGCTAATCACTCCACTTACAAAGAATACTAAGTCTTAAACTACTAAATGCTACTTCAATGGCCAAGTACGATCCTTCTAATTCTATAGCTCGAAACTAGATCCATTTTCATCTCAAAACCTTTGGTAGGTACTCAAAAAAATCACTAGGGTTTTATTTTCATTTCATCATTCATTTCTTTTTTTTTTCAAGTCTGACTAACGTAGACTGCACCAACATCATTTTGAAATCTTTCTCGGAGGATGCACATGCCGATTAGGCACAAGAGCCACCCAACTACTCGATTACAGTCTACATAGACGCATTCATACTTCGAAGCGAGAGGAATACCGACATAGACTCTTTTTTTTTTTCATTCATTTCATTTGTTCTTTTTTTTTTTTTGACATTCACCCAAGATCACATCTTCGAGTACACTACATGACAAAAAACTAGGATTAGCTCAACAAGACTTAGAAGTTCTTAAGAGTCCATTGAAGGATAGAATTTAGTGTTCTAAGGCCAACTACTCAAAGTAGTGTGTTACGCATACAAGAGAGTTAGAGTGGTCACATTGGCTATTCCTAGGGATCGACAAAAAAATTCAGTGCACATGACAATACTAGGGGTAAAACAGGATTCAATAAAGCATAGAAACAAGTAACTCACATCAAATATTAATCCAAGCTAAAAGAATCTTACAAGAATGAACAAAGCCATCATAGCTAACACTAGCATGTAACAAATGGTCCTAATACATGAAATACACCCATCCCCACACTTAGTGTTGTACATTGCCCTCAATGTACACTAATCATGAAAAACATGGCAAATCGGTAATAAAAATAAAAGAGGAGGGTGAAGATGAACTTCCCCTGTTACTCTTGTGTTTGTGGGGAGGTGTGACTGATAAGTGCTTGCATGTACATATTATTTGAGATGTTTTTCCATGCATGAGCATCACATTTTTCAAGTTATATTTCTCATTTCGTGTGTTTTTGTGTTCTTTCATGCAATTAGGGTTGTGAAGAAGATTTATGCGAAGAAAAGCAAAAATAGGTCATGATGGTACCGAGTGGAGTTCTTTTGTGCAAATACAAAGTTCAAGATGCAAATCGGGTCAAACAAGAGAGTATGTGATAACTTCTAAAGGTTTCAAGACAATTTTTGTAGAAGGACACGAAGGCAGTCATGCTCGCTCGTTCCGATTTGATCAAAGATTTCAAAAGCTCTCCAAGGGTTTTTCGACATCAAGAAATGCCTCATGACATACCACGCGATCGTGTGTTCGATTCGTGTGGCCTCGGAGAAAAAAAAACGGGCGAAATCGGGGACCTATAGATGCAGTTTTATAGAGGCTGAATTTCCACATGGGCATGTGGAATTTCCACACGGCCGTGTGGAATTTCCTCATGGCCGTGTGGATTTTCCACATGACCGTGTGGATCCTCTATCTTTGCCATTTTAAAGGCCGTTCTGAAGCGTTTTAAAGGGAACTTTTTCCTAACTTAGGGAGGAGGTTCGGCTAGGGTTTGAGAGGGTTTTTGCTGCGTTTTGGGGGCGTTTCTTCACCGATTTCAACAACGATTCCTTCTAAGGAGAGCTATTGGGGGAGCCTTCGACGACTTCAATTCGGCAAGGTGTGCCCTAGGCTTGGAGGAAGGATCCGTGGAGAAGAAGAAACAGCCCTCATAGGCCATCAACACGAAGCTTAAGGGGATTTTCTTTATGGATTTCTTGCACTTATCTTCATTTATTTTGATGAACTTGTATTGCTCCATGGAGCGCTAAACCCCTAGTGGGTACTTGGACTTGTAAACCCTAGGTTTTCTATGTTTCATTGACTTTAATGCTTTTATTCAAGTTGAGTTTAAATTTGAGTTTCAATCTTGTGTGCTTAATTGTTTCTCCCTTAGAGTGACACTAGGGTTGAGGGCTAATCCGATCATCCTTTTGACGAGTGACCATCACCATTAGGATTCGATTAATCAAGATTGAAGAGGGTCGAGAGGGTGAGTTGAGAGGTAGCGACACGTCCCCTTTCCCCTCCGGTGTGGTTTTGCCTACCTTCTTATTCCAAGTATTACCTTCGATCTCAAAGAGAGTTAGGCGTTGAGAGAGGCCTTTCCGCCGGGACTTATTTGTGATTAGGGATCTTTCGCCTAGACCAAAGGGATTGATCTATAGTTGGGAATAGGGTTTACCACTTGGAATCCCTAGAGCGTAGCGCAGTCATACGTGGTGTGAGGTGTCGAGAGTCTTCTCTCCGCCGGGACCTCGTAGGGGACTAGTCAAGGTTGACCTTAGATTTGGGACCTTGTATCTTTGGATTCCACGACTCTTAAAATCTCTATTGAGTAAGAGTATTTGAAGTCTTGCACTTGAAACAAGGAACCTAGGGGGAGCAGTGTCCGAGTACCCCATTCTTATCTCGATCTTTTCTTACACTCTAGCTTTAACTTTCAGTTCTTAATTTCTGTTTTTAATCATTTGTTTTATCTCATCAACAATCGGTTTTCTTTGGCTACTTAGCTAAGTATTTTTGTTTCTATCGTCTACTCCCTGTGGATTCGACTACCCACCCGTGGGGTACTTTATTACTTCGACACCCGTGCACTTGCGGAACACAGACGCAAGGGTGTGTCAGTGACTCGACAAAAGGTGTGGTGAGCAATACATGTCTTGTCCGACCTCCATTTCAAACTAGGAAAGCTCACCAAATTCCCTCAATGCCCTGCGAGGCAAAAAGGGGACATCATCATTCAACAAAAACTTACAAAGGAGAGATGGGAAGTAATCATGCAAAAACTAAAACAAAATACAAAGAGAACACAAAAACTAGAAAATAAAGTAAACAATAAACAATAAAATAAAGTGTCCATGCTCATCCTTGTCCTTAGAATTAAGTCTCTAATCACAAAATGACATCTTATTCCATGTGGTCACCCCGTGTGGTGTAAATATCACTCCATGGTTGCTTGTCAATTTCTTCATCCCCAAAATTCCTACCAACAATGAAAAACCCAATCAAGCATAGAGTAATCCAATATGATTCAAAATGTAGTGTAAGAGTGATGAGTGCATTTCATATATATATATATATTGCATACTTTACTCTCATCATTATTGAATATTTTGGATTTAATTCTCCAAGTACGGTGCTATTTGAGGTATTTGATGGTCGCCGCGCGCGTCGCTAAAAAGCGGGACACGGCTCCCCGGCCGCAAGTGCACGGGTTGTCAAGTAATACCTCTTGTGCAGGCACAAGAGGGTCGTATTCCCTGGGGTCCCGAGATCCACTATTACTTTCTCTTCGACAATTGTTTAGCCGAATCAAAACAGAGGTTGTTGTAATGAAATGAAATTTAAACTAACGATAGACACTTTAATCAATGACAAGTTGCGCACAACGACGAAAAATCAGATAGAGAAGACAAGGCTCCGGGCGAGGATTCCCCCGGGAGAAATACAAGTAAAGATGCTATAAAAACAGGTAATGCATGCATGGAGTATTGTTTTGGTCCGTCTAGGCTCGGAAGACGACTACCCCGGAACCTTCGTAGTGTAGCCCTAATCCAAGACAAGTTCCTTTATCCAAAGGATACTCACACGATGTCATTGGGACTAAGGAGCCTTGGTTGGAGTTATCTATAAGCAATTTCGCTAAGATGAACTCTACAACCTACGGGAGGCTACCGGCACCCGGAACCTCCGGTGTACCGGTACAATGAGTCCCTCTTCATACTAAGTGGATCTAATGCAAGAGCGCACCTCTCACAACCAAGCACATTCGATAAAATGAAATGCAGAATTCTCATGCAAATCACTACAATTAAGCACACAATGTATGAAACCAAATTCCACACCATCTATTCATTAAATTAAAAGCATAGCATCCAATACAAGTATTCCTCCCAAGGTTCACCGGTTGCCCGGTGGCCTTGGGAGGTTTAGTTCGACATGAATAACAAGGGAAGTTTGCACAAATAAGAATACATCAACAAGAAAACTCAAAACTCCCTCTTGACCGTGTCGACTAGGGTTGATGAAGACACTTGCCGAATCCGCATCAGCAAGCTCTAGGATGATGATCCTCAAGTCCCACCGTCTTCTCTCCCTTGATTTCACTCCAAAACGACCTCCGTTGATAAAGCTTTGAGCGTAGGGGTGTTCGGAGGCGTCGGTGGCAAAAGTCCTCTTGGAAAAAGCCCTAACCGGGCTTAAATACCCGACCGGTGTGCGGCCTTGTGTGCGGCCGCACACCAGGCCGCACACCCTTCTTGCCAAGGGTGTGCGGGCTGTACAGCCCGCACACGGGCCTAAAAATGGGCCTGGTTGTGTAGGAACGCTTGGGTGCCCTTCGGAGCTCGTTTAACCTTCGTTTCTTCGCTCCTCGGCCTTGATTTTCTCGTTGTAAACGTTCCTCTCAACGTAAATGGTCCGTGGATTCCCTGAATTAAGAAAAACAAGAAAAACACATCAAAGGCACCTGTTTTATTCAATTAATGCATGAAAGTGTAAGTAGTTCACCGTTATAAAATGGTGTATTTAGACACTTATCAAATCAGCCCCCACTTAAGGGTTTGCTTGTCCCCAAGCAAACAAACATTGAGAACAAGAGGAATTGATAAGTGGCTAAATACACAACCTCTCGGCTCAAGTGTAAGCATACAAGAAGACATGTAGAACTCTAGATGCTAAGCTACAACCGATAACAAAATTTCAAACTATTCGTTCACCTGGATCCTTGTAACCTAGATAAGAGAAAACGATACCCCGTAGACCACTTCTTAAAGCACATCACACCACTTCTAGCGATAACGGACCTTGAAACGGTAGGGAACCCCCTAATGAATTCCCAAGGTACTTCGTTTCTCCTATGTACGAGTTGGCTTTTTTTTTTTTTTTTTGACTAA
Source organism: Dioscorea dumetorum (assembly GCA_902712375.1). Taxonomy (NCBI): domain Eukaryota; kingdom Viridiplantae; phylum Streptophyta; class Magnoliopsida; order Dioscoreales; family Dioscoreaceae; genus Dioscorea; species Dioscorea dumetorum. Next base: position 5,318,365 of record CACTHL010000549.1, on the reverse strand, counting down.
CATGACCTCGTAATCGACTTTTGAGAAGGATAACTCGTGCCGATAAGGCACCAAGATGACCCAACTTACTTGGAAGATTACCGGCTCACATGAACATGCTCGTGCTTTCCTAGCTTTTGGCATAGAGAACACTCTTTTTAGGAGCCCATACCCTAAGTTAATTTGCTATTTAAGAAGAGGAGCATTGTCATTCTTATTGCTATAAAAAAAACTCTTTTAAAAACTCTAAAATATTTTCTGTTTTGCAAATTTTCAAGAGAAACAGAAGCCCTCAAACAACTCATTAGAGAGAAGCCTAACACATCAAGGTATGTATCACTAAAAATAGGTTAGCTACTAAGAGGGTCACGAAGGTTATCATTTAATCCAACCTAGGTGTCCAAGGTCCAGGCTAAAAAGGTATGTGATGGTGTGCGCTGAATGATCGAAATTCATTAAGTGCAGGGTTGTGTGCAAGGCTTAGCATCCATCATTATCCTACTCTACTGTCTACTTAAGTATTATTGTCATCAATGGTTCCAATCATGCATCAATGTCATTAAATTTCATTCACAAAACAGGCATGCACAGCAAATAACAAAGATTTTGACTCTGAAGAACAAAAGTGTATGCATGCCACCCCCCTACTTAAAGTCGTACATTGTCCCCAATGTACAAAGTCAGCGGCCCAAAGAATAGAATAAAATGTATAAAGCATAGATAGGGGATGAGGGAGAACTTCCCTGAATCATAGTGGCAGCGCGTGTCAAGATAGGCTGAGTGGGCGCAGTGCTCACTATGATAGTGGAAAGAAGATAAGAAGATGTCCGTGTCTACCCCTGCGAGGTAGAACAGGGCATTAAATCGAAACATCCATCATCATCACAGAAAATTTATTATAAAGCAACTAAAAGACAAAGAAAAGCAAAACACAGATTTGGAAGAGTTAAGCTCTATCCAACTGACTACAAACACAACCGTAGAGAAAGTAATAAAATAAACTGTGACAAACAACAAGAAACTCAAAACTAAGTGTTCCAGGAATCGTTCTATGCCGGTGGTGCTGAGGTGGGTAGATGTGCAGTCGACGAAATTTGGCGTGGAAAACTAGAGATTGCATTTTAAGAGCTTAGATCGGCAAAGTTTCAAACCCCAAAATATGGAAGAAGATGGAGGGGAAGGAGGGGGGGAAGGTGGTGGAGGAGCCATGAGGAGGGGTATGTGCCGCCCAAAAGAGAAAACGGGTTGCCGCCGGATCCGTGCGCACAGCCTGTGCGGGCTGTGCACAGGTATGTGCGGCCTGGTGTGCGGGCCGCATGCCAGGCCGCACATGGGCCGCACAGCCCTCTGGCAAGTCTGTGCGGGCTGTAGCATGCCTGCACAGCCTCCAGAAGTGCCGAGGTAAGATTTTTCTCCTTAGTTTTTCATCCAAAAAATGATTACACCAATCGATGAGTAACTTTTCAAAACATGTAACCTTCGCCGACACACGTGAAAATCGCCCAACATCAACCGACAATACATCGTCAAAATAAAATGAGATTCAAGTTATCCAATCACAAACGTTAAATAAAACAAACATCTACAAAGAAAAGCCAAACATAACCAATAAAACACCACAAAGCACACAAAATAAAACAAAAGAGAATACGAGAGAGTTAAACTTGGGTTGCCTCCCAAGAGCGCTTGTTTAGAGTCACGAGCTTGACATTCATGTTCACATTTTCATGGTGGTTCAAAGGAAAGATGTGTACCTTGTTTTATGAAGAAGGAAGGTGATGAGCTAGGGAGGTTAAGTGAAATCATACTCTCGATGTTGTGTTCTCCCAAGTCAACTGTGAAGACAGAACTCGCCTTGATCTTCTCACTTAGTAAACCTTGTTTGGTTACTTTTTTATAGGCTTTCTTCTATGGTGGTTCATCACGGCCGCCACTTCCCCTAGGTTTCTTCTTCTTTACCCTAGGATCCGGTCGCTTCTCTTGACTTTGCACTTGACTTCTTTCATTTTCAACTCCCTCTTGGCCCATCGCCAAATATTTATCGAGTGGGTCTATCGCCAACACTTCCTGCACACAATCGGACATAATTAGTTCAACTTCATCAAAAACATAAGATGTGTCGTCCCACTCCTTAGGGTGTTTCATTGCCTCCGGTAGTTTGAATACAGCTTCTTCATTCCCAGCTCTAAGAGTCATCTTGCCATCTTGGATATCAAGTAGAGCTCGTGAAGTTGCCAAGAATAGTCTTCCGAGAATGATCGGCACCTCCGCATTCTCATGGACATCCAAAATAACAAAATCTGCCGGGAAGACAAGTCCTCCCACGTTCACTAGGACATCGCTCACCACACCCCTAGGCCGACGCAATGACCGATCTGCCAATTGCAGTGTCATCCTCGTAGGTTCGAGCTCATGCATTCCTAATTTCAGAAATAGGTTGTAGGGCATAACATTAATACTTGCCCCCAAATCAGCTAGGGCCTTCTCCACGACTGACTCTCCGATTTTGCACTCGATCACCAGACCCCCAGGATCTCGAACCTTCGGTGGAAGTGCGCTTTGCAGGATGGCGGAGCAACTCTCATTCAAGGCCACACTGGATGCTTCTTCTAATTTCCGCCTGTTTGTCAATAAATCTTTTATAAACTTTGCGTACTTGGGCATTTGAGAAAATGCCTCAGCAAGCGGGAGATTTATGTGGAGTTGCTTTATCATACTCAGAAATTTCTTGAATTGGTCATCCTCCTTGCTCTTTTTCAGTCTTGCCGGGTATGGGATTTTGGGTTGATACTCTGGCACGGGTAAGGCTTGGCTTGGTTGAGGTCCGGGGGTGTTGTTGTTGCTGTCCTCAATGTCAACACTCACTTTCGGGGTTGCATCTCTCACAACATTCGTCTCTTTACTGCTCTTATTCCCATTGGGAGGTCGAACCTCTACTTCCCGTCCACTCCTCAGAGTGATGGCATTCAATTGCTCACGGGGGTTTTCTTCAGTGTTGCTAGGTAAACTGCCCTGCTGCCTCTCTGAATTTGCTTTTACTAGCTGCCCAACTTGTTTTTCCAAATTTTGGATCGAGGCTTGGACATTTCTGAAGTTTGCTTCCGTAGCAATCATGAATTTAGCCAACGGCTCCTCAACTAAAACTCGATGCTCCTTTGGCTGTGGTGGAGCATGTTGGAATCCTGGTGGGTGCTGAGGCCTCTGTTGATTTTGATTACCCCACTGAAAATTTTGGTGATTTCTCCACCAGGGGTTATAAGTGGCTGCATAAAGGTTCCTTTGAGGTCTCGGATTTTGACTTATGAAGTCAACTTGTTCTGTAGATGTGCTCGTGGTAACTGCAATAGGACAAAGGATGGCCGAGTGTCCACCTCCACAAACCTCACATGATAGGATGGACACGGTGCTGGAACTCGCCCTTTCGGCCATCAGTAAATCAAATCTCTTTGTCAGAGCATCCATCTTCGCCTTGAGTGCGGTATGAGCACTCACCTCATGAACACCGGCCACTCTTGATACCTTGGTTTGTGAACCCAAATGAGACTCATTTCTCGCCATGTCTTCTATTAATTTCTCAGCCTCTTCAGGGTACTTATTACTTAGAGAACCCCCTGCTGCTGCATCAATAAGTTGGCGAGTCTGGTAGTTCAAACCATTATAAAAAATTTCTATCCTCATCCATGACTGATACCCGTGATGTGGGCATCTCCTCAACAGATCCTTGAAACGCTCATGCGTCTCAAACAATGTTTCCGAATCCCTTTGACTGAATGCTGAAATCTCTTGCCGGAGTCGGGCAGCCTTACTAGGGGGAAAGTACTTCCCCAAGAATTTGTCCACTATATCCTCCCAGGCCTTAATGGAGCCTGGTGTCAAGCCCTGGAACCATCTGTAGGCTGCCCCTCGAAGACTGAAGGGGAACAACCTCAACTTGGCCGCATCATCTTACAGACCATTGATCTTGAAAGTCGAGCAAATCTGTAAGAAGCGTGATAGGTGCTCATTGGGATCTTCATCTGCCAACCCATCAAACTGCACTGAGTTCTGTATCATTCCAATAGGTCTTGCCAAATCAAAATTATTTGCTGCTGCGGCAGGCATCTGTATACAAGATTCTTCTCCAGTGAACTGCGGCCTCTCATAATCGGACAGCGTCCTTCTCTGTTCTGCCATAGTGTTCGATGCCCCCTCATCAGTAGGTAGAAGGTCAACTGAGGCTTCCACGGGACAGTTCGATGAGCTTAATGCCTCCCTTAACCTTATGCGCAGTATCCTCTCAATCTCTTCGTCAACCTCAACATAACCGGTGGGGTTGCCACGGGTCATAAAATCCCTCACACATGCAAAGACATAACCATAGTGAGCGGGGAAGTTAAGTAAATAAATATCCAAGGTAAGCCCAAATTCCACTGAGAAAACAAAAAAAAAACCAAGAAAGCGAAGAAAAACTGAAAATAAAATGCAAACAAAATAGTAGAGGCGCAAAAGAAAAAGAAATTGACTAAGCCAATGTCTATGAGTTTTCCTAATGTTCTCGGAAGTCCCCGGCAACGGCGCCAAAAACTTGATGGTCGCCGCGCGCATCGCTAAAAAGCGGGCACACGGCTCCCCGGCCGCAAGTGCACGGGTCATCAAGTAATACCTAAAAAGCGGGCACAAGAGGGTTGTATTCCCTGGGGTCCCGAGATCCACTATTACTTCCTCTTCGACAATTGTTTAGCCGAATCAAAACAGAGGTTGTTGTAATGAAATGAAATTTAAACTAACGATAGACACTTTAATCAATGACAAGTTGCGCACAACGACGAAAAATCAGATAGAGAAGACAAGGCTCCAGGCGAGGATTCCCCCGGGAGAAATATAAGTAAGGATGCTATAAAAACAGGTAATGCATGCATGGAGTATTGTTTTGGTCCGTCTAGGCTCGGAAGTCGACTACCCTGGAACCTCCGTAGTATAGCCCTAATCCAAGACAAGTTCCTTTATCCAAAGGATACTCACACGATGTCATTGGGACTAAGGAGCCTTGGTTGGAGTTATTTATAAGCAATTTCGCTAAGATGAACTCTACAACCTACGGGAGGCTACCGGCACCCGGAACCTCCGGTGTACCGGTACAATGAGTCCCTCTTCATACTAAGTGGATCTAATGCAAGAGCGCACCTCGCACAACCAAGCACATTCGATAAAATGAAATGCAGAGTTCTCATGCAAATCACTACAATTAAGCACACAATGTATGAAACCAAATTCCACACCATCCATTCATTGAATTAAAAGCATAGCATCCAATACAAGTATTCCTCCCAAGGTTCACCGGTTGCCCGGCGGCTTTGGGAGGTTTAGTTCGACATGAATAACAATGGAAGTTTGCACAAATAAGAATACATCAACAAGAAAACTCAAAACTCCCTCTTGACCGTGTCGACTAGGGTTGATGAAGATACTTGCCGAATCCGCGTCGGCAAGCTCTAGGATGATGATCCTCAAGTCCTACCGTCTTCTCTCCCTTAATTTCACTCCAAAACGTCCTCAGTTGATGAAGCTTTGAGCGTAGGGGTGTTCGGAGGCGTCGGTGGCAAAAGTCCTCTTGGAAAAAGCCTTCACCGGGCTTAAATACCCGACCGGTGTGCAGCCTGTGTGCTGGCCGCACACGTGGCCGCACACTGGTGTGCGCCCGCACACCAGGCCGCACACCCGTCTGCCAAGGGTGTGCGGGCTGTGTACAGCCCGCACACGGGCCCAAAAATCGGCCTGGTTGTGTAGGAACGCTTGGGCCTTGATTTTCTCGCTCCTCGGCCTTGATTTTCTCGTTGTAAACGTTCCTCTCAACGTAAATGGTCTGTGGATGTCCTGAAGTAAGAAAAACAAGAAAAACACATCAAAGGCACTTGTTTTATTCAATTAATGCATGAAAGTGTAAGTAGTTCACCGTTATAAAACGGTGTATTTAGACACTTATCAGTATTCTTAGTTTGTCATGCAGATATCAAAGTCCTGAAGCAAGAAGAGATGTTTTGGAATAATTTTAGAAGCTAAAGGACTTAGAAGAAAATCTCATCAAGCTCAACACAGCTTGAGCACGCCCGTGCTTTACCCCGTGCAGATTGCAGGAGAATTCAGCCAAAGTCAACACAGTCTGAGTTCGCTGATAAGTGCTTGCATGTATATATTTTTGGAAATGTTTTCCACGCATGAGCATCACATTTCTCAGGTTTTATCGCTAATTTCGTGTGCTTTGGTGTTCTTTCATGCAATTAGGGTTGTGAAGACATGGTACGTGAATAAAGGCAAGATTAGGTCATAATGGTGCCAAGTGGAGCTCTTTTGTGCAAATACGAAGTTCAAGACACAAATCGGGTTCAAACGAGGGGGATGTGCCAACTTCTAAAGACTTCAAGACAATTCTTGTAGAAGGACACGAAGGCAGTCATGCTCGCTTGTTCCGATTTGTTCGAAAATTTCAAAAAGCTCTCCAAGGTTTTATCATCATCAAGAAAGGCCACATGACCTTTCACATGGGCGTGTGTCCGTCCGTGTGACCTCAAGAGAAGAAACGGGCGAAATCGGGGACTAATATGAAGTTTTCCACAGGGCAGAAAATCCACATGGGCGTGTGGAATTTCCACACGGCCGTGTGGCTCATCCACACGCCCGTGTGGATCCTCGAGATGGCCAATTATAAAACCGTTCCAAAGCGTTATTTGGGGGATCTTCTTCCAAACCTGGAGAGGGAGTGACGGCTAGGGTTGAGGAGGTTCTTGCTACACTTTGGGGGGGGTGCTTCTTCACCGATGTCAACATCAATTCCTTCGAAGGAGTGCTATTGGGGAAAAAACATGAAAATCGACATAGCCTCCCCAAAAACATGAAAATCGAAAACATTTTTACATTAATTCTAGGGAGACTTCATCCATAACAATCACACCGTCCAAACAGAGCAAAATGCTAAAGAAATTCCACACAAAAGCTCCAAGAATGCCCAAGAAATGAATAAGATAAAACTAGGGCATTGAAAAAGCATACTGACGAAATCTTGAGAAAACTAGCGTTAAACTTGAGGAAAACTACTAGATCGACGTCTCAAATGGATGAGGAGAAGATTTAGGAGAAAAAAAGAGGAAATTTGGCCAAGAAATGAGCGAGAAAGAAGAGAAAAAATTGGTGGAAGAAGAGAGAAAAGAAGATAATGGAAGAAAGAGAAGAGAGAGAAGAGAGAGGAGGGTTAAATGGGCATGAACCGGGCCATACGGCCCCCATACGGGCCGTATGGCATGGGAAGGCTTCTCGGGCATTCTAGATGGTGTCCCAGACGGCCCTGTGTAGGGGCCATATGGGGGGCCGTCTGAGACGGCACAGAGCCACTGGATTGGCTCTGTGATCATCTCTGACGGCCTCCATACGCCCTCGGATGGCCATATAACTTTTAATCTCACTCAAAACTTTGAAATCCTGCTTAAAATGATGTAAAAATGAAATGGAAAGCTCGAAAACTTCTCCAAAAACGAATGAAATGAATAAAACGACGATCTAGCACATGAATTAACGCCTACACATGAGTTTCTGAAGAAGTTGCACAAATACATTACAATTAAAACGATGAGAACAATGTGCCAAGTGTGTGAGCATGAATTTATTCAAAAACAAAACAAGTCAAAGAAATATGAAAATTGAAGTGAACCAAGACCTAAGATACGAAAAATGCAAGAAAACTCCCCCGAATGCTTGGGTTGCCTCCCAAGAAGCGCTTGTTTGACGTCACGAGCCTGACGTAGCTCATTCCTTACCTCACGGGGGTTCAAAGAGTTTGAAACCACCCCCGGTTTCCCTTGTAATGTTGTTATTGAAGTTTAATTTTAATCGATGCCCATTGACCTTAAAAGTGCCGCTTTCCGAGTGGGTTACCTCAACCGCCCCATGTGGGAAGACTTGAGTGACCGTGTATGGACATGACCAACGTGATCTTAGCTTCCCCGGAAATAATTTCAACCTAGAGTTGAACAGTAGGACTTGATCTCCCTCGTGGAATTGTTTAGGGTGCTTGATGCGTCTGTCGTGGTACTCTTTTACTTTTTCTTTAGAGAGCTTCGAACTCTTAGATGCCGTGGAGCGCCACTCATTAAGTTCATTTAGTTGGAGTTTTCCCTTGCAACCTGCAAGAGAAGAATCGAGATTTAGAAACTTGATAGCCCAATAAGCTTTATGCTCAAGCTCAACAGGTAGATGGCAAGCTTTTCCATAGACTAGCCTATACAGAGTGATGCCAATAGGAGTCGTGTAAGCCGTTCAGAGGCCCGAGAGGGCGTCATCTAGATGTTCTCGCCCAATCTCTTCGGTTTTGAGACACAGTTTTCTCCAAAATTCGCTTTAAGTCCTTGTTGGACACTTCTACTTGCCCACTAGTTTTTGGATGGTATGGTGTTGCCATTTTATGGGAGACTCCATAGCGCTTCAAAATTTTTGCAAATTGGGCGTTATAGAAATGGGTGCCCCTGTCACTAATGATTGCACGTGGTGCGCCGAACCTGGAAAATAATTTCTTTAAGAATTTCACGACCATCCTCGCATCATTCATTTGCAAGGCTTGAGCCTCCGCCCATTTAGATACATAATCAACCGCCACGAGTATGAACTTGTATCCATGGGAGCTCGCGAAAGGTCCCATGAAATCAATCCCCCATACATCAAAAACTTCACAGGCTTGGTTCCAATTTTGGGGCATCTCGTCCCTGTAAGAAATGTTGCGGACCCGCCGACATCTATCACAAGCTTGAATAAATTTCTAGGTGTCTTGGAATACCGATGGCCAATAGAAACCTGCATCAAGAATTTTCTTTGTTGTTTTGTTTGCATCATAACGGCCACCAGTGGGTCCTGAGTGGCAATGCCTCAAGATGCTTAGACCCTCAGCCCTAGAGACACACCTTCGAGCAACCTGATAGGAACAAACTTTGAATAGGTAGGGATCTTCCCAAATGTAGTGCTTAAGGTGAGAGAAAAATTTCTTCCTTTGTTGATACGTAAACCATTTCGGGATGACCCCACCAACCAAGTAATTAGTAAAATCGGCAAACCAGGGCGGTTCCTTCTCTTCTACTATCTGGATATTATACAAGTGCTCTTCAGGGACTGAGTCATTAATGTCCTTTTCTCTCATAGTTTCAGTGATAGAGCTTTCTAAACGGGATAAATGATCACCGCAAGATTCTCTCGCTCCCCGCTTGTCCTTAATCTCAAGGTCAAATTCTTGAAGCAATAAGACCCACCTTATCAAACGTGGTTTGGCATCTGATTTGCTAAGTATCTCAAAGCTGAATGATCAGTGTACACCACCACTTTAGAAAGAACCAAATATGACCGGAATTTATCAAAGGCAAATACCACGGCAAGTAGTTCTTTTTCAGTTGTAGTGTAATTTGCTTGTGCTCCCGTTAGAGTCTTACTTGCGTAGTAAATGGGATGGAAATGTTTGTCTCTCCGCTGACCAAGCACTGCCCCAACTGCAAAGTCACTCGCATCACACATCAATTCAAAGGGGGAACCCCAATCTGGAGCTACCATGATGGGCGCTTGAATTAGTTTCTCCTTGAGTGCAATAAAGGACGTCATGCAATCATGATCGAACTCGAATGGGAAATCCTTTTCCAACAACCTTGTCAGGGGCCTAGCAATTTTAAAAAAATCTTTGATGAACCTTCTATGGAATCCGGCATGACCCAAAAAACTTCTTATGGCCTTCACAGAATTTGGAGGTGGTAGTTTCGCGATGGTGGAAATCTTCGCCTTGTCGACCTCAATTCCTTCTTTCGAAATTTTGTGACCCAAGACTATCCCCTCTTGAACCATGAAATGACATTTCTCCCAACTCAGCACAAGATTAGTCTCTTCACATCGAATGAGGACCCGCTCAAGGTTCTTGAGGCACACATCGAGAGAATCACCAAAGACAGAAAAGTCATCCATAAAAACTTCCATAAAATCTTCTACCATGTCCTCAAAAATGGCCGTCATGCATCTCTGAAAGGTCGCCGGGGGCGTTACATAGTCCGAAAGGCATGCGGCGATAAGCAAATGTGCCATACGAACAAGTGAACGTAGTGTTCTCCTGATCTTCGGGGGCGATGGGAACTTGGAAATTACCAGAGAACCCATCCAAAAAGCAATAGTAGGCATGGCCAGCTAGTCGCTCCAGCATCTGGTCAATGAATGGTAAGGGAAAATGATCTTTTCGGGTGGCATCATTCAACTTTCTATAATCGATGCATACTCTCCACCCGGTAGTTGTACGAGTCGGGATTAATTCATTCTTCTCATTGGTGATCACAGTCATCCCCCCTTTCTTTGGAACCACTTGCACGGGGCTTACCCACTCACTGTCTGATATCTGGTAGATAATGCCCTCATCGAGAAGCTTGATTATTTCTACTGATCGACACGGAAAGTGTGAACACCCGCAAGCGCACGGGGTCGTCAAGTAATAAACCACTCGTGCACGCACGAGTGAGTCGTATTCCCAAGGGGCCCGAGGAGCTACTTTACTCACTTCTCACTTGTTGTTTATCTCACCGATTCCATTTCAAGAGAATAAATAAGAAAGAAAACAAATAACAACTAGAGAAAGTTTCTAAATAAATGCGACTGAATCAAAACACGGGAGATGCTCAGGGATGAAAAACGGTCATGGATGAGGATCCCCAAGGGGGCTACTCAAGTGAGTAGGATAATCGAGAAATTAAGTATGTGGCTAGTTGGACCGAGAAAACCTTAACTTAGATCAACCCGATGGTCACGGAAATTGACCTCTAACCCGGTACAAGAGTTGAATAAAGAATTTCTTCCACTCAACCTCTCACACGGTTGCAAGGCGAATGATGGTTTCCTCAAGTTAGGGTGGAAACACTAGTTAGTTTTCAACCCTAGAAATGGAGGGGTACAAATACCCGATGGTCACGGCGTATTTATACAATAATCCCTTCCAAGTTTGGTAGAGTCTAGCACTAATGCAATGGTCATGCTACAAAGTGCTACCAAGAATTTGATACATCAATTAAGCACATGTACCAAAACAATCAAGAATACCAAACAAGGATCACAACAAGCCAATCATACAATAAATAACTCAAATAATCCAAAACATCACAAGTTTTGCCCCCAAGGTTCACCTACATCAGGTGACCTTGGGGTTTAGTTGTTCATGTTCAACAAATCCACCAAACAAACCATGCAAATAGCTAAAATAAACATGAGGAACACTCCCTCAAATGCTGAAGGCCGAATGCCGCTTGAATCCCCGGAGAAAACCTTCCGAAGACGCCACTCGAAAGGGAGGCTTCCCGTTGTCTTCAACCTCCAACCAATGAAGCTTTTGAAGTAGATCCTCCTCGATCTTGCTCTCCCCAGCTAAGAAATCCCGTATTTCCTCTCATTTTGCCCTCCAAAATGGTGTGGAAGTGATGTCTAAACCCTAGCCTTCTTTCTTCCAAAAACTCCCTTCAAGAAGATGCAAAATTTCCCAAATAAATGCCCTAGATCGCCCTTAAAACCCCAAATCCCGATGGGTAAACGGGTCAGCATACAGCCGGTATGCTGACCCCTCAGGATTTCTAATTTTCTGCCGAGAAGTCCGGGATGAGCTACGGTATCTCGCTATAGTGAATGCTACGGTACCCTCGCTACGGTATCCCGTCTCGAAAACGCTGTTTTGGTGTCGACTCGCTCCCCATCTCGTCGTCGAGTCCCCGGGCTTCGGCTGGCCTGAAATACAAAGACAAAGCAATTTAGACCAAAAAGGGCATAGATTCAACAATAGAATATGAAAATAATACACAACACATACATGTAAAATACGTACTTTTAGACGTTTATCAAACATCCCCACACCTAAGCGTTTGCTTGTCCCCAAGCAAACAAACATGAAGAACAAGGGAAAGAAGATAAACGGCTAAAAATACGACTTCAGGCTCAAAATTAATGAACTCCACAAGCACAAATGGACAGGAATCAAGAAGTGAGCTGTTCAATGAATAATCAGGTGATAATAGATCTGCTTCATCCACAATGCCCTATGTGTGTGTGTGCTGACTCTCACCTTGACCTCCATACCCCGGATTACCCCAGGATGACCATTCAACCCACACATAATGAAGATGGCATTAGAGTGCTAAAGACCTCCTCAATGCACAATTAAAGTCCTTTGGTTCCTAAATACAACTCCAACTCTTAAGTGACCATAAAACAGGTTCTAGGGATCACAAGGGAAACTTTATTTCCTTCACACACAAATATACACAAATTTTTCTTTTCAGGGTCCGCCTAACATAGACAGCACAAAAATCTTTCAGATGGATGCACATGCTGGCCAGGCACAAGAGTCACCCTCTTAATTGATTACAATCTACATATACGCATTCATACTTATAAAGCAGAGGAACACTGACATAGACCCTTTCTCTTTTTTTTTTTTTTTTTTTTTTTTTTTAAATCCCTTAAAAACTACCTGCTAAAAACTTCACTAAAGGTTGGAGAAAACAACAAAGGAACTTAAAAGCTTTTAAAAGTGCATTAAAGAAAGAATTTAACAAATTAATGCCAAAGCCATTAAGATGGGTTGGTTAGAGTGTACAAGGTGAAAGTGATCGTGAGCATGTATACAGGTGCACTAAAGATGAAACAGAACTACATTAAAGTACAGGTACTGTACAGCTCACTACTATCATTCTACCAAGCTAGGAAATCTTTTAACAAAATAATCATAGCCATCATAGGTAACAAGCATGCACAAATACAAAATACTCCAAGTAAATAACCATCCCCACACCTAAAGTTGTACATTGTCCTCAATGTACCTAAGTCAGCAGAATAATGTGAGGGGTGAAAATGATAAGTAAAAAATGGGGGTGAAGAACTTCCCTGATTCCTTGGTGTGATTCTCAGTTGTTCCACTTGGATCAGGAGTATATCACCTAAGAAGGGCGACACAAGTAAAGCTCCCAAAATTAAAACAAATCTGAAAAGAACAAGGAGCTTATCATCATTCAAAGTTTTTCAAGAGGAAATAGAAATAAAGTACGGAAAAGTGAGCTCCAACATAAATAACAAAAGAGTTTAGTAGGGATGAGCCCTAGCTAACTCAAAAGTACAAGTCTTAACAACAAACAACGAAGAACAAAAGAGAGAAAATAAACAAGGTCGTGTCATGGGTCTAAAGTGATGATGCGGCGCAAGTAGTGGCAGCAGAGGTCGATGAGGATGAGCTGCGAACAATGGTTAGGAGCTCGGATAGGTCGCGCTCAATCCGCTGCTATGCAGTGATGATCTCCCTCTGTCCTCGCTCAAGGCTCTGAATCTGCTGCTGGACCTCAGCGCGAAATGACTCAAACCTGGCTGTCAACGATGGCGAACTCCCCCCAGCATCCTGGTCAGGCTCTGACTCAGTCTCAGTATCATGTGAAGCGGCTGGGTCCTGTGAGTGTGATCCTTGCCGCTGGGCAAGGCGATAAATGCTTCCCCGAGTCTCAACGATCCCAATGGAGACGAGTGTTTGTATCCCTAAGGGAGCAATAGATCCTATCACTGTCATGCCTCTGGTGTGCTCAATAAGTCCCATGCCCCGGATAAGTCGAGTGATGTAAGGTCCAGCGAAGATAGCGCCCAAACGAACAAACTTACCCTGATGGGAAAGGGTCTCTGCTATTAAGTGTCCCATATGGATAGGCTGACGCTCAATGATGCTGTAAAGCATAGTCAGATCGTGGCGCGTCACTACCCCAGTAGAGTCAACTCTGCCCCCAATACTCCTAGTCAGAAGAGCATGGATAATTCGATGGGTAGGGTTTGTGAGTTGGGATGCCTTCCGTGTTCTAGAGCTAGCAGAGATGGAATGCCAATAAGATGTGTTCGTTTTCAACTGTGGGACTTCATCAATGGATTGCTTGAACGCGGATGATCGTAGTTGAGCTTCTGTATATAGCCCCAAATACACACCAATATCATCCTCCGAAACACGGTGTTTCTTTCCAAAAGCCCGAAAAGTGACATGGTTTGATTGGTGGGTGAACGGATATGCCTTGACCATCTCTATGGAGCTAAAGACTTCCAAGGTAAGTTCCTTGAATGTGGCTTCTTCAATCAAAAACAATCTATCCCAACTACCATGGGAAATAAGCTCCAACACCGTGCCATCTACTCCCAAAGTGCTCAAAGCTTCCCAATCAATCTTCCTCACCGTGTCGAACCCTTTTCGTGATAGGAGTGCGTAGCGCGTCTTATGTTCTTCCTTGGAAAATGGGGGTTCATGGAAGGGAGGGGAAGGTTCCCTCCTAGGTCTCTTGGAGGCTAGTTTCTTGATTGGCATCCTATAGAAACAAAATAGAGATTATCCAACTAATTTACAAGCAAAATAAGCACCAAAAAATGAAGAAATCCAAGAAAAAGTGCATTGCTACAGTCATTTCGGAAAAATTTTTCAAGAACTTTGCTTGTAGAAGTAGCCAAAAAATTTTACAAACTAAGAAAAATACCTTGATCAACATTAAGCATTCATCAACCAACAAAATCCCAATAAATTTCAGCCATAAAAACAAGTAAAATTCAAAGGTTTGAGTGAGGTGCCATACTCTTGCCCTAGGGTAAGATGAGTGGATCCAAATGGTAAATCCGGCCAAAAGCTTGCTCAAACTCCAAATTTTTGTCACCAAGATGGAAAAGAGGAGGAGGAGAGCAAACTAGAGCAAAAAGAATGAGTAAAAACTATGGAGAAATGAGGGAAAAACGGTTGGAAGAATGGGGAAGAAGAGTGAATAGTATAAAGCCCAAAACTTGCCCTTTTAAGCCTTCACTCGGGTGGTCTTGCCGACCATCCTTGCGGCCGCAAGGATGGTCGGCAGGATGCTCGGGATAAATCCTGCCGGCCATCCTTACGGCCGCAAGGATGGTCGGCAAGAATCTCTCGTTTGCACCATTTCGTTCTCCACACTTTGTACACATTAACCATCGAAGAAACCTTGAAAAATATGGCCGGAAACATCATTTAAACTCTCAAAACATCAACATGCATGCATCTAGAACAAGAATTCTTCAAAAACCACATGACAAACAAGTTAACAAAAAGGCGAAAGAATCAAGAAAAACGACGAAAAGCACAACTACACACGAACCATTACTAAAAACATAAGTAAAATAAGACAACACGAATAAGCAAATGAATACGGGAAATGAAAGGAACTTGGGTTGCCTCCCAAGGAGCGCTTTTTTAACGTCATTAGCTTGACGTGCATTACCTAAAAATCTCATGGTGGAACAAATGGAGGGTAGTTACCTCCAACCTTTGGAACCGGGTTGCCACTCGGAAAATTCAATGAAAGACATGAGAAGACTTTAAATTTACCACTATTTCCAAAGAATATACGATCAACCTCATCCGGAGGAAATGTGGATACCTCTCTACTCTCTTTTTGTTTCTTCTTTGATTTTCTCCACATCTTCTCAACACCCCTAATTTTCTTACCATTATTGGATGAATTACCCTCCACTTGATTAATTTGTTGTGTTGGTGGAGGAAAGGGTTCTTCCTCGACATCTTGGCACGTTAACTCATCCAAATACTTATCCAAAGGGTTTAAGGCAAGCACCTCCTGCACACAGTCAGAAACAATTACATCAGTACTATCGGTGAAATAGAGTTTATCATCATGATCAAGTGTGTGCTTCATTGCTTCAGGGAGAGTGAAGACCACTTGCTCATCTCCAACCCTCAAATTCATCTTGTCTTCTTTGACATCAATTAGGGCACCCGAAGTGTTCAGGAATGGCCGCCCTAGAATTAAGGGAACCTCAACATCATCATCCACATCTAGAATCACGAAGTCTACAGGAATGATGAGTTTGTCAACTCTGACAAGGACATCTTCAACTACTCCCCGAGGTCTTCGCACCGACCTATCTGCAAGCTGTAATGTCATTCGTGTAGGTCGTAGGTCTTCCAATCCCAGCTTCAAGAATAAGTTGTATGGCATTACATTTATGCTAGCCCCAGAATCGGCTAGAGCATGCTCCGTCACTCCTTCACCAATTACACAAGGAATCACAAAACTACCTGGGTCCTTTAACTTTTGTGGAAGTTTCTTCTCAGGAATGGCCGAGCAATTCCCAGTAAGTGCAACTGTGCCTTGTTCCTCTAACTTCCTCTTATTGGTGAGAAGCTCCTTTAAAAATTTGGCATACTTCGGCATTTGAGCTAGTGCCTCAATGATTGGAATATTTATGTGGAGTTGCTTGAAGATATTGAGGAACTTCTTGAATTGGGCTTCATCTTTATCCTTTTTGAGTCTTGAAGGGTAAGGTGCCACTGGCTTGTATTCATGCTCCTTTGGAATGTTAGAATTAGGAGAGTCTTCACCAGTTTTCCTCCCATTCTCCTTGGTTGCATCTTCACTCAAATTAGGGTCTTCCCAGACGGCTACCCTATCATTAGAAGCACTTGGGATCCCTTTTTCCCTTGCTTCCAACTGTTTACTACTTCTCAAAGTGACAGCTTTTAATTGCTCCCTCGGGTTGCTTTCGGTGTTGCTTGGCAAACTCCCAGAGGGTCGTTCAGATTGTCCACGAGCAAGCTGTCCCACTTGGTTCTCCAGAGATTGGATGGATGCTTGAACATTTCTCAATATGGTACCAAATTCATCCATTTTCTTTTCATTATTCACAAAGCGTGCCTCCGTGCTAATCATGAATCTGGCTAAAACATCCTCTGTAGAGTATTTCTTCTCTTGTGGGGGAGGAGCTTGGTATTGGCTTCCCTGAGATTGTGGAGGTCTATATTGAGATTGACCTTGAGTCCAAGAAGGATTTGAAGGGCCCCTCCATCCATAATTGTAATTGCTGCCAAACTGATTCCCTGGTCCTCTTGGTCTACCCCCAACATAATCAACTGTTTCCATCAGCGGTGATGGGGCAACAACAATAGGGCATTGTGATGTTGCATGCCCTGCCCCACAAGTATCACATGACATAACAGCCTTGGACCCTAAACTGGATCCTAACATGAGTTGATTAACTTTTTGTGCTAGGGCGTCATACTTCGAACTATTCTCCGTGACGTGTTTCGTTAGGGCATCAATCTTAGCAGCCAAAGCTGTGGATTCGGTCACCTCGTACAACCCTGCAGCCCTTGGAAGCTTCTGTCGAGTGCTCCAATGGCACTCATTACTGGCCAAATTCTCAATTAATTCCTCAGCCTCTTCAGGAAGCTTGTTGCTCAAAGAACCGCCTGCTGCTGCATCGATGAGTTGCCTTGTAGCATAATTCAACCCATTACAAAATGTCTGCACCCTCATCCATGCAGGGAACCCATGATGAGGACATCTTCTTAGAAGGTCCTTAAATCTTTCATGAGCTTCGAATAGGGACTCAGAATCTCCTTGTCGGAATGCGGAAATTTCTTGCCTTAGCCTCGCTGCCTTACTTGGTGGAAAATATCGGGCAAGAAACTTCTCCACCATTTCCTTCCAGGAAGTAATCGATCCCGGAGCGAAAGAAGTAAGCCATCTATATGCTGCTCCCCTTAAACTGAAAGGAAATAATCTCAACCTTATTGCATCATCAGAAACTGAATTAATCTTGAAGGTTGAGCATATCTGAAGGAACTTGGACAAGTGGGCATGCGTGTCTTCATCAGCTAGACCATCAAACTGGACTGAATTATGAATCATCCCTATGGTGCTGGCCTTGATTTCAAAGTTATTGGCCGGAACAGTTGGTGCTTGGACACTAAATTCTTCTCCGGTGAATTGCAGCCTTTCATAGTCAAATAGAGTTCTTCTTGGCTCGGCCATAACTGTGGGCTCACTGGATTCTACCTGAACTTCTCGTTGACTTGAACCCTCGATACCTTCTCTCAAACGACGGTGCAGTGTTCTTTCTATCTCGTTATCGGGTTCAATCGAGTTTGCTTGACTCGCTCGTGTCATAAGATGGGTACCTACACGGATTGACGAGCCACGACGTTAGCTAACAACAAGAAATACAAAAGAGCAACAATAGAATACAAAGCTGGAATAATTACAAAATCTCAACAACCAAAAACAAGAAGACACAAAAACAAAACAAAACACACAACAAAAAGAAAGAAAAACAAAAGAAAAAGAAAAAGCTAAATCAACAAGCTTTAAGCTTTCCAAATATCCCTCGGTGAAATCCCCGGCAACGGCGCTAAAAACTTGATCGACACGGAAAGTGTGAACACCCGCAAGGGCACGGGGTCGTCAAGTAATAAAACCACTCGTGCACGCACGAGTGGGTCGTATTCCCAAGGGGCCCGAGGAGCTACTTTACTCACTTCTCACTTGTTGTTTAGCTCACCGATTCCATTTCAAGAGAATAAATAAGAAAGAAAACAAATAACAACTAGAGAAAGTTTCTAAATAAATGCGACTGAATCAAAACACGGGAGATGCTCAGGGATGGAAAACGGTCATGGATGAGGATCCCCAAGGGGGCTACTCAAGTGAGTAGGATAATCGAGAAATTAAGTATGTGGCTAGTTGGACCGAGAAAACCTTAACTTAGATCAACCCGATGGTCACGGCAATTGACCTCTAACCCAGTACAAGAGTTGAATAAAGAATTTCTTCCACTCAACCTCTCACATGGTTGCAAGGCGAATGATGGTTTCCTCAAGTTAGGGTGGAAACACTAGTTAGTTTTCAACCCTAGAAATGGAGGGGTACAAATACCCGATGGTCACGGCGTATCTATACAATAATCCCTTCCAAGTTTGGTAGAGTCTAGCACTAATCCAATGGTCATGCTACAAAGTGCTACCAAGAGTTTGATACATCAATTAAGCACATGTACCAAAACAATCAAGAATACCAAACAAAGATCACAACAAGCCAATCATACAATAAATAACTCAAATAATCCCAAACATCACAAGTTTTGCCCCCAAGGTTCACCTACATCCGGTGACCTTAGGGTTTAGTTGTTCATGTTCAACAAATCCACCAAACAACCATGCAAATAGCTAAAATAAACATGAGGAACACTCCCTCAAATGGTGAAGGCCGAATGCCGCTTGAATCCCCGGAGAAAACCTTCCGATGACGCCACTCGAAGGGGTGGCTTCCCGTTGTCTTCAACCTCCAAACATTGAAGCTTTTGAAGTAGATCCTCCTCGATCTTGCTCTCCCCACCTAAGAAAGCCCAGATTTCCTCTCCTTTTGCCCCCCAAAATGGTGTGGAAGTGATGTCTAAACCCTAGCCTTCTTTCTTCCAAAAACTCCCTTCAAGAAGATGCAAAAGTTCCCAAATAAATGCCCTAGATCGCCCTTAAAACCCCAAATCCCGATGGGTAAACGGGTCAGCATACAGCCGGTATGCTGACCCCTCGGGATTTCTAATTTTCTGCCGAGAAGTCCGCGATGAGCTACAGTAACTGCTACAGTGAATACTACAGTACCGTGCTACAGTATCCTGTCTCGAAAACGCTGTTTTGGTGTCGAATTCGCTCCCCATCTCGACGTCGAGTCCCCAGGGCTTCTGGCTGGCCTGAAATACAAAGACAAAGCAATTTAGACCAAAAAGGGCATAGATTCAACAATAGAATATGAAAATAATACACAACACATACATGTAAAATACGTACTTTTAGACGTTTATCATCTACCTGTACCACTTCCTTCATATTTGGATCGAGTCTTCTTTGTGGCAAGGCTCTGTGATGAGCGCATTTTATATATATGTATTGCATGCTTTACCCTCATCATTATTGAATATTTTGGCTGTAAGTCTCCAAGTACGGTGCTATTTGAGGTATTCGTTGTTCGTCATGCAGATATCAAAGTCCTGAAGTAAGAAGAAGCGCTTTTGGAACAATTTTAGAAGCTAAAGGACTTAGAAGAAACCTCATCAAGCTCAGCACGGCTTGAGCACGTCAGTGCTGTTTCCCGTGCAAAGTGCAGTAGAATTCAACCACAATTCATGTGGAAGTTCGACCTTTTTCGCTTCTCTTGTGCTTTGTTTCTTGTGTAGAAGTTGTGTGTTTAAGTTTTTGTCGAGTTTTATTTTTGTTGGGATCTTAGTTAAGGCTCTTTTTAGAGTGTAAAAGAGGAGGAAAATCTTTGGGGGAGAAAGCTTTTAAGTGGGGCGAGTAAGACTTCATCATGCCGCGAGAAACACCCAAAAACAGGGGGCCTTGCGGCCTTCCATGCGGGCCGCATGGGAGGCCGCAAGGGGCCATGCGGCCCCGCATGCGGGCGCATGGCCGCCCGCATGGTCTTCTGGAAAGGGCCTCACGGCCTCCCTTGCGCCCGCAAGGGAGCCCGCGAGCCCTCCCGCGCTTTGGGTCTATAAATACCCGTTTTCAAACTTAAAGGGCCTTTATAAGACCCCATTTCCCTCTCTTTTTCTCCCCATCTTGAATCCTCATTCTCCCCTCCATTAGATCTTCATTCTTGAGCTCCAAGAAAGGAGAAAGGTGTTGATCTTCCCCTCTTCTCCATTGGTGGTGATTCTCTTCTAGTTCTAGCAAAGTTTGAGGTGGGTTTTCTTCTCTTCTTCAACTCCTTGTTCTTTTATTCATTTCTCTTTAGATCCATGGAGAATTAGTGTGGATTTAGTATGGATCTATTATTTAATTGGAATTTAGCCATGGATCTAATGTTTGAATGGTATAGGAGCCTTGATTTCATGTTTTGGTGAAGAATGAAGGAGATCCTTCATCTCTAAACCTTTGATTCTTTTAGATCCGAACCCAATTAGGATATTCTTGATTTCATTTTGATTTTATGGGTTTAAGGATTATATTATTGTTAATTCTTGAATCTAGAACACTTAGTAAACCCTAGAAGCCTTGAGATCTAATTTTAGATCATTCTTTCCTCTCTTGTTTATTGTTTGGGTTATGTGATTGATTCTTGTTTTTCTTGGATGGTTAATGGCTTCAAGAAGGTGGATCTAAAGGCAAGGGTAAAGATCAAGTAGGCGAGTGATCCAAGTATTCGATCTCGCCAAGTTTGTGAGTGGGAATTGTTTAATTAAAGAGCTATGATCATGCTTGTTTAATGATGCATGCCTTGAAATGAGAAATTCTTGATTTCAATGGATTCTTGAAGTGTTTATTGAAAACTGAAATTATGATGCTATATGATCTTCTTAATTCTTGATTTCATTTTAATGGACTCATGAGATGATTTCCTTGAGATCTAGAAACCTTGATGTTTATGATCTTGCTTAACTATTGATTCTATTACAAAAGGCTCATGAGATGATTTCCTTGAGACCTAGAAACCATAATGGTTTATGATCTTGTTAAATTCTTGATTATTTATATTTGATGAGGATTGGATAATCCTATGGTTTGAACTACATGTTTTCAAGATTTGTGAATTTGAGAATTCGATGTTCTTGTTATTTTGACCGAATAAGGGTCTATGTAAACCAAATTGAGATTCTCCACGATGTTATCATATTTGAAATGAGTTTTCAAAGAATACTCTTGTGTTGATATTCTTGATGAAAATGACATTATTGTCGATGCTTTCACACAAGGATTTACTCTTGGATTAAAAGTTGTATTTTATGGGAATTTGTGATATCTTGATGAGATATATGATTTTATAATGATACGTTTATGATGAGCCTACGGGCAAACTATTTGTGATCTCTTGATGAGATATATGATGTGTTCATGATGAGCCTACGGGCGGGATGGATATCCCAAATGTTTTGATGGTGACATTGGGGAGGATCCCCGTCTTCTGCAGAAGCGAGTCTCCACGGACCGACCGTTGGGGTGGCGTGGAGTTCTCGGCTGACGAGCCCTTTACAGGAGGCGCGGAGAGAACCTGAAGGTGCTGTGTTGGGATCCCGGGGTCACCACACGGGATACCCAACGGCCAACGCCAAGATACGCACATCTTGGTGGCTCTTGACCTAGCCACGGCCATGGTTAGTGATGGAGAGTTTTCATAGGCTATTGATGATGCTATCGATAAAGGATTTCTGCATGCGTTGCACTATAAATTCTTGATTCGATGGGTTTGAGCTTTTAACGAGTTTCCATAACTTGAGGTTTTAAATCTTGAATCTTTACAAAAGAATTTCAGTGTTTTATTGATGCCTTTCTTTGAGAAAGTTGGAAAGCTTGTTATATTGAAATGTGTATTTAAAGCATTTTGTAAGTTGTGGTTGTTATGGATTTACATATGTTTTCGGCATATCATTCTTTACACCTGTATGAGTTATAGCTCCACGTTCAACCCCTCACTGAGTAACTTAGTTACTCACCCATTCTTCTTCTCTCCTTTTCAGGTGTTAGCACGGCAGCAGGGCGTAAGACGTGATAGTGCTTGGCATCTATTCTTGCATTTACCTTTGAGTAGTGTATGATTCATAAACATTGTCGTCATGCATAAGATGGATCCATTAGGACCTATGTTTTCGTATTTCCATTTGATCTTGTATAATCTTGATTGGTTAAAACAGGACCTTAGGTTGTATGAGTTTACACCCAGTGTTTGGGGAAAAACTATGATTGTGTCCATGATCATTGATGTTGTGATTTCCAGGGATATATGTACATATATGTGTGAGTCTGTTGATCTTGTACAGGGTTGTGGTTGAATACCTTAGATTTAGAGTATTATTGTGGTAATGTTAATATTGTACAGGTAACAGGCTAGCCTTACGGCGACCTAGGGTTGAGGCAGGTGTTGACCTCCCCTGGGTTGTCGTGGCGGTAGTGCCATGGACCGGGACCCGAGGGTCGGGGCGTGACAATTCAGCACAGCCTGAGTCCGCTGAGCACGGGTGTGAAAACCTCAGCACGGTCGAAGCACGCCCGTGCTGTTTCCATGCAAATTACAGGAGAACGCAGCCACAGATCAGCACAGCCAGAGTTCGCTGAGCATGGTCGTGAAAACCTCAGCACGGTCTAAGCACGCCCGTGCTGTTTCCCGTGCAGATTACAGGAATGTGAGTTTTCTGGAGAATTATCTGCCCGTAATCTACACGGCTTGAAGCACGGTTTCAACACGCCCGTGCTCACATCGAGAAGACATTAAAACCCTAGAAACTCAGTGTCTAAAGGCACTTTTGGGGGGCAAACTTTGGGAGAAAGAAAGGGAGAGCTTCGGGGGTTCATCCTCCACTTCATCAAGGGTATGCCAAGCTTATGGTAGGCCGATCGGGAGGAGATTACACGGCATTGTAGATCCGTTGACAACCTCACGGATGCAAGAAATTAGGGAGTTTTCAATTCCTTGTCTTTTAATTTCTTTGGCATTGTATTTGTTGGTTGTCATCATGAGGGGCTAAACTCTTAAGGGAGCCCCGGGGTTGGTTGTATGACGTTGTAGCTTGAACTCATTGTCTTTACTTGCAGTATTTTGAATATCTTGTTCCTTTCAATAAATCAAGGTTATTGGCTATCTCGTATGTTGTTTAGTGCTTGATGCTTGGTAGTTAGGTCCTCCTATCTAGGCTTGTGAATTATTATTGATTGTTGCAAGCAGTGGGAGTTCAACTTAGGGCTCGGCAGCGCTATAAACCACATGCTTATAGCATAACTAGGTTTAGAACTAAAGATTTCGTTGATAAATACTGAGAAAGACCGAGTTAGTGAACGTCGAAAACCCAACCCCGGGGCCCCATCTCCTCCATCGAGTCAAACCTCAATCTTCCCTTGGTGAATTTCCCATTTCCTTAACTTCCTCGAAGTTAATCCAAAGTCAATTCCTTCATCTTCTGTTTGGTTAGATATTAAGTAGGACGTTAGTATTAGAAGCTATACCAGTCCCTGTGGATCCGACTACCCGACCCAAAGGGTACAATTTACTACTTGTGCGACCCGTGCACTTGCGGTTACGCAAGGGGCGTACCAAGTTTTTGGCGCCGTTGTCGGGGACTGGCAACTTCTAAGAATTCGGACAGTCTTAGTAATCTAACCGTTTTATTTTGCTTTTCAGTTTCATTTTTTTGTTTTTGTTGCAATTTGTATTTTTTTTTTGTTTGTTCTTTTGTTTTTCTTGTTTTTACTTAAGCTGTTTATTATTTTTCTTTTGCTTTAAGCATGAAAGTTCATATCTCATTTTTCTTTTGGTTCTTGTGCAGGAGCAGCGTACTTCAGTCGTGTTTCTTTCTAGAGAGGGAGTACCATCCATAAGATGGAAGATCTTTTGAATGCATTAAGGAGGCAGAGCAATCTCCAATTCGAAACAGAATGTCTCTCTGGAAGAAGCAGTGCGGGCCTTCAGCAAGAAATCTCAGGAATGGTCAGGAAATCAAATTGTTGTGGAAGAAGCAAAGCCTAATAACCAAATGGAGCTGAACTATACAGAGGAGGTCATGTCAGTAAACTGGTGTAGTGAATCAATGGAAAACCATACTGGGCTGCAAATGTTGGGAGAAGAAGGTATAGAGAAAAAGCCTACCCAGGATAGTTTGGATCGCCTGATTTGTGAGGATCAATTATTGCACATGGTGGGCTCTGAATCTGGTAAGGAGCCAAGCCTTCCAACAGCAGGAATCGAAGGTGCAAAGATTGAGCTAAAGAAACTACCTGACCATTTAGAATATGCTTTCCTAGGAGGAGATGAACAGTACCCAGTTATAATTTCTGCGACCCTTGATGATGAACAAAAGGGCGAACTATTACAAGTACTTACCACACACAAGAAAGCTATAGCCTGGTCAATTTCAGACATCAAGGGCATCAGTCCGGCTTTCTGCACACATAAAATTCTTATGGAAGATGAGATTAAGCCGAGGGTGCAACCAGAACGGCGATTGAATCCTAATATGCAGGAGGTGGTCAAGACAGAGGTCAAGAAACTTTTAGATTCTGGGGTTATTTACCCTATTTCGGATAGCCCGTGTGTGAGTCCAGTGCAAGTAGTACCTAAAAAGGGAGATATGACGGTAATCCAGAATGACAAGAAAGAAGTGATATCTGCTCGCACAGTCACTGGATGGCGGGTATGCATCGATTACTGAAAATTGAATGATGCTACTAGAAAAGATCATTTTCCTCTCCCATTTATCGATCAAATGTTGGAGAGACTTGCAGGACACATGTATTACTATTTCCTAGACGGGATGTCAGGATACTTACAGATCCCAATTGCACCTGAAGATCAAGAGAAGACTACTTTCACCTGTCCCTATGGCACCTTCGCATATCGTCGTATGCCTTTTGGTTTATGCAACGCTCTTGCCACATTCCAGCGTTGTATGATGTCCATTTTTGACGAGTTCATCGAGGATTTTATGGAGGTATTCATGGATGATTTTTCAGTTTTCGGCAATTCATTTGATAACTGTTTGTCCAATTTGAAGAAAGTATTAGCTCGATGTGAGGCAACAAACCTGGTACTCAGTTGGGAAAAATGTCATTTTATGGTCCAGGAGGGAATAGTGTTGGGTCACAAGATTTCACAATCCGGAATAGAAGTAGATAAAGCGAAGATCTCCACAATCGAAGGATTGGCGATTCCGACCACTACGAAGGATATTAGAAGTTTCTTGGGACATGTAAGGTTCTATAGACGTTTTATTCGAGATTTTTCAAAAATTTCAGCACCCATGACCAAACTCTTAGAGAAAGATGCCCCTTTCAAGTTTGACGCAACGTGCCAAGCTGCTTTTGAATTGCTGAGGCAGAAGCTAGTGGAGGCTCCAATTTTAAAAGCACCGCTCTGGGATCGGCCCTTTGAATTGATGTGTGATGCTAGTGATCGAGCTGTAGGAGTGGTACTAGGGCAGCGGTACGATAAACAATTTCATCCAATCTCTTACGCAAGCAAAATGTTGACCTCAACCCAAGAAAATTATACAACAACAGAGAAGGAGCTGCTAGCTATTGTTTAAGCCTTCGATAAGTTCCGGCAATACTTGGTTCTCTCTAAAGTGATAGTATTTACCGATCATGCAGCATTGAGGTATTTGATGACTAAAGCGGATGCTAAACCAAGATTGATACGGTGGGTCCTACTGTTGCAAGAATTTGTTGTGGAGATACGGGAAAAGAGAGGCACTGAGAACGTAGTGGCAGATCATTTACCCGTTTAGAGCACTCCAATAATACTTTGGAAAATTCTGAAATCGTAAATGATTCCTTCCCAGAAGAGCATCTATATCTCGCAGAAACGAAAGACCCTTTAGATGTTTCAGTTCCATGGTTCGCAGACATTGCTGTCAGATGCCAAGCATTATGTTTGGGATGATCCGTATTTGTATAAGCTCTGCGCAGATGAAATGATAAGAATATGTGTTTCAAGAGAAGAGGGATGGCATATTTTATCGCAGTGTCATGTAGGGGTGCTTGGAGGATATTTTGGACAAAACCGGACAGTGGAGAAGTGATGAGCGTCCCGCAAGTGCACGGGGTCATCAAGTAATACCCTGTGTGGACACAGGGGTCGTATTCCACGGGGCCAAGGAGCTACTATTACTTCCCCTTCATCTATTTCCTAGCCTAACAATACGAGAGAATAGTACATCTACTAAAATCTATAAATAAAAGGATAAAGCTACCACTACACGCCTAATAAGCATTCAAGGGACGGACAATCAGGAGAGGGCGTGATTTGGACAGAGAATCCCCCCAGGGTTGTCATTAAGGCTCGAATTAAGGATGATGTGTTGTGATGGTGGTTTGGACTGAGAGATTCCTAAATTAAGCTAATCCCGAATCCCTCGGTGATTAGCCCTAATCCCATACAAGTATTGTCCGGAATCCCTTCCGGTCAAATCCTCCTACGATTGCAATGCACTCAGGGAATCTCTTATCAGGAGTAGGCACTCTTCTGGGTCTAAGCCTAACATTCAGAGAGGTACCTAATACCCGAATCCCTCGGCGTATTGGTACATGAATCCCTTTCAGTCTATGTGAGTCTAGTACAAGGGCGATGGTCACGCTCCAAGTACAACCTAGAAATTGAACAGCAGAGTTCTCATGCGGTCCAAGACAGTAAAGCACACATAGAGAGAATCACAAACTATAGAAATTCTTATACAAGAAGTTCAACATCCAACACTAAATCACAAATGATTATCATCCTTAATTACAACAAACCTACCCTAGGGTTCATGATGCCCAAATCACATACAAGTTAGTTCCTTATGAAAGAGGAACACTCATACAATTCCAAGGAACAAATAAACATAAATAGAAGTAATAAAAACTCTCTCAAGCTTTGGATCGCCTTTGATGGATGAAGATCGCCGGAGTCGCCGAGATTTCTTCTCAAACGATGCTTTGAAGCTCTAGATCTCCCCCCTATTTCCTCCTCCAATGATTGCCTCCCTCTTGGTGAAGAATGGCGCGGTGGATCGCCGGAAAACGCCGCCGGCGAAGGTGGGGCGGCGGCCCAAGAAGAGGAGAAGAAGAAGATGTAGAAGACTCCTCAAAAATTGCCCTAACTTTGCTTTTAAAAGCCTTTTTCGGGCATCCATGAGGGCTGCCTTGCGGGCGCATGCTTGCCCGCAAGGCTCCCAGCCTTTTCCAGAAAAACCCCGTTTCGTGCAACAGTGCCAAGCTAGAGTAACTCCTACAGTAATTATGCTACAGTAATTCTTCTACATTACTGCTACAGTGATGGAAGCTTGATACGTATTTCTTCCCAAATACGTTCTTGAGCTCATTTTGGCTTCTTCAAGGCCTGTAACACAAATAAAACCAATTTAAACGCGAAACGAGCATCAACTTATCAAAATGCATGCAAAATAGTACGAGAATAAATCGTATAAATATGTACATTTAGACACTTATCAAGAAGGTATTATCAGCCGGTTTCTTTTGGCCTACGCTTTTTCGAGACGCCAATCTATGATTGAATCTTGTGATGCTTGTCAGCGGAGTGGCAATCTATCTAAACGGGATGAGATGAAGCAGACCCCAATTCAACAGTGTGAAGTTTTTGATGTGTGGGGCATTGATTTCATGGGCCCATTTCCCTCCTCAAATGGGTGTCGATATATACAGGTTGCAGTGGACTACGTGTCTAAATGGGTAGAGGCTCAAGCACTTCCTACTAATGATACTAGGGTTGTTGTGCAATTTTTAAGAAATCTTTTTGCCCGTTTTGGTTGCCCAAGAGCTATTATCCGTGATACAGGGTCTCATTTCTGTAATGCCCAGTTCGAGAAAATTTTATTGCGACTCGGCGTTACCCATCGGATCGCTATAGCATATCACCCTCAAACGACTGGACAAGTGGAAGTCACCAACCGGGAAATTAAACGAATTCTAGAAAAAACAGTTCAGTTCAGTAGGAAGGAGTGGGCAGACAAATTAGAAGAAGCTCTGTGGGCATACAGGACCGCATATAAAACCCCTACGGGGCACACACCATATCGGTTAGTTTATGGTAAAGCTTGCCATTTGCCTGTTGAACTGGAACATCGAGCATATTGGGCCATTAAAAAGCTGAATTTCAATCCGAAAAAGGTGGGAGATAAGAGGAAATTTCAATTAAATGAGTTAGACGAACTCAGACAAGCGGCATATGAAAATTCTATGCACTACAAAGAACGGGTTCGAAATTTACATGACAAGCGGTTACGTATTGATAAACAGTTTGAGGTTCGAGATCAAGTGTTGTTGTTCAACTCCCGACTGAAATTGTTCCCTAGAAAATTGAAATCGCGTTGGTCGGGCCCATATCAGGTTACGAGTGTCTACCCGTATGGGGCCATCGAAATATCTCATCCTGACCATGGCACTTTAAAGGTGAATGGGCATCGGTTGAAGCACTACATCAGTCCCACTGTTTTATCAGATATCGAGGGTGTGCAGAGCATCCTGCTTATTTGACCTACTTGAATTCCAGACCAGTCAAGCTCGGGACTGTAAACAAGCGCTAGTGGGAGGCAACCCATACTTTTCCTTTCTTTTCACACTTTCTTTTTGCTAGCACGGGGAGAGAACGCCCGTGCTGCTCCCCGTGCATTTTTCAGGTTTTCTTCTCATCTTTTTGTAGGACATCAGCACGGGTGTGCTCCACACGAAGCACGGCCGTGCTCCTTTCTTTTTGCAGATTTCCAATTCTCCTTTTAAGCCGCACAACCCCTGTTAACCCTAATTTTTGCTAGCCGTTCTCCGCTGTCCTTGGTGGCTATTTCCCCGGCCGTGTTCCACTCTCTTACATCATGCCCACGGAACGTGTAGCACCAAGACAGCCATCTCGCCATTCTCGCCCCACCTCCAACCCTAGCTTTCCTCCTTTTTCCTCAGCTGTACCAAGACAACGATTTCAGAGGCTTCTTCAACAACCATTCGGGGGTTTTCGCATTCTTGAATGGTGATGCGTCTCCGCAACAACACAACAGGGTGATGTGTGTCAACCCCTTGCGTTATCGCAAGTGTGATAAACGTCTAAATATACGCATTTTATACGTACTTGTGTATAGTTTATTCTCTCTTTTTGTTAAGTTGTTTTCTATTTTCTTGTTTAATGTGGTTTTACTTGTGTTACAGGCCCGAAATAAGCTCAAGAACGTATTCATGAAGAAATCGACACCAAATACGGCGTTTTTGGGATTCATCACTGTAGCAGTACTGTAGCGGAATTACTGTAGCACAATTACTGTAGCAGATACTGTAGCAGGGTACTGTAGCTCTGAATGGAAAAATCCCTGAGAAACTCTCTGGATGCCTTGCGGGCAACCTTGCGCCCGCAAGGCCACCCGCAAGGCATCGCGATGTCTTGATTTAAAGGGCTTTTCTAGGGCATTTTGAGAAGGAGAGGTCTTCTTCCTTGGAGCTCCACACAACCATCTAAAAATCCGGCTTGGAGGAGGGCTTTGAGGGCGTTTTCACGGCGAGATCTTGGAGGAGAGTGCGTTTGGGAGCAAGATCCTACTCTAGGGCATCATTGAAGGAGGGTTGAAGACAAGAGAAGCCACCTCTTGAGTGGCGTCTTCGGAACTCCATTTTCGTATTTGAGGGAGTGATTATGCTTTCTTTAGTTGTTTTCATGCTTTTGAGTATGTATTTTGATATTATGAACAACTAAACCCCAAGGTCACCGGATGTAGGTGAACCTTGGGGGTGAACTTGTGTATTTTGGATGCTTGGTTTCAATTAATGTTTGTAGACTTGTTTGTGATCCTTGTTTGGTGCTTTTGAATGTTAGGGTATGCATGAGAACTCTGTGTATCTCTACTTAGCCAATACTAGGTTGCATGACCATTGCCCTAGTGTTAGACTCACCAAGCTTGGAAGGGAAATACGTATAAATACGCCGTGACCATCGGGTATTTGTACCCCTCCAATTCTAGGGTTAATTGCTTATTTGTAATTCAACCTTAGTTTGAGAAAACCACCTCACCCTTTGCAATCGTACGAGGATTTATACGGGTAGACCCGTATTCAATACTCGTACCGGATTAGGGGTCAACTGCCGTGACCATCGGGTTGACCTAATCTAGGGTTTTCTCGGTCCAACAAGCCATTTACATGTTAACCCAGCATCCTGTACACTTCAGTAGCCCCTGAGGGGATCCTTATCCGGGACCGCTTTCTCACCCTGATTTCACACTTTCTATTGCCCTGTTTAATTAGCTTTCTGAATTGCATTTATTTCTTGTTTTTGCATTTTCTTCCTTTACTCTCGAAATTGATCGGCTAGACAACATTGCGAGAAGGAAGTAAGGATAGATTCTCGGACCCCAGGGAATACGACCCTCTCACGCGTGCGTGAGAGGTATTACTTGACGACCCGTGCGCTTGCGGGACGACCACCAAGTTTTTGGCGCCGTTGCCGGGGACCCTCGAGAAATATTCGGAAAACTTTTAGCGTGTTGATTTGGCTTTTGTTTTGCCGTTTTTGCCATTCTTGTTTATATTCCGTTATTTATTCCCTGCATTTTTCCTGTTTGTTTTTCTTGTTCTTGGTTGTTGAGCTTTTGTAATTATTCCAGCTGTGTATTCTTTTATTGCTTCTTGGTATTTCTTGTTGTTAGCTAACATTTTGACTTCTGTTCAGAGTGACAGCATGGTTTTCAGCGATAATCTTTGGAAGGAAGATTGGTGCGAGGATACATTCATGCAATCTGTACAGAATCAAGGAGCTCAGTCAATCTTCAATAAATTTTTGGAATCAGACTGGGGAAAGTTGGCAACAGAAATTCCCCCATCCAGTAGCCAGTCTAATTATACTCGTGAGGAATTTGACACTAGTCTGAAGAATTCCCCTGAGTTAACCTGTTCAGATAAGGATGAGGTAATCCAGTCAACAGTTGAAAGAGTAGAAGAGGTGGATTACATCCAGAGGGATGATTTGAATACAGTTGAGGCAGAATTTCGAGCTAAGAATTGCAGCTTGAACAGTGATGGTGACTCAGAAGAAATGGAAGAGATTGAGGAGCGTGACCTTAGAAATTATGGAAGGGTAAAGTCATCAATTGAAGAACCTCCAGAGCTAGAATTGAAACCCCTCCCTGATCATCGAGAATACGCTTTCCTGGGAAAAGAATCTACACTCCCTGTTGTCATTGCCTCGGATTTAACAAGGGAACAGAAGGACCAACTCTTGAGCATGCTGAGGAGGCACAAAAAGGCAATTGCGTGGAAGATTTCTGATATTCGAGGAATCAGCCCATCTTTTTGTACACACAAAATACTTATGGAGGATAATCACAAACCCTCAGCAATCCCCCAACGAAGACTCAATCCCAACATGAAGGAGGTTGTGAAAAATGAAGTCATAAAGTTGCTTGATGCGGGTATTATCTACCCTATCTCCGACAGTGCTTGGGTGAGCCCAGTGCAAGTGGTGCCAAAGAAAGGAGGAATGACAGTCATCACCAATGAAAAAAATGAGCTTGTTCCCACAAGAACAGTCACAGGTTGGAGAGTCTGTATTGATTATAGGAAACTCAATGATGCTACAAGGAAGGATCATTTCCCTTTACCTTTCATTGACCAGATGCTTGACAGGCTCGCGGGACATTCTTACTACTGTTTCTTGGACGGTCTTTCTGGATACTTTCAGATTCCTATTGCACCAGAAGATCAGGAGAAGACTACTTTCACCTGTCCCTACGGGACATTTGCGTATCGTCGAATGCCTTTTGGACTTTGTAATGCACCGGCTACATTCCAAAGATGTATGTTAGCAATCTTCGAAGATATGGTGGAAGATATCATGGAGGTGTTTATGGATGATTTTTCGGTCTTCGGTGATTCGTTTGAGTTATGCCTTAAAAATCTTGAACGAGTCCTAAAAAGGTGTGAGGAGACTAATTTAGTCCTCAGCTGGGAGAAATGCCACTTTATGGTTAAGGAGGGCATAGTACTCGGGCATAAGATTTCAAGGAGGGGAATTGAAGTAGACAGAGCGAAAGTCTCCACCATCATAAATCTACCCCCTCCAAGTTCAGTGAAGGCAATCAGAAGTTTTCTGGGACATGCAGGGTTTTATAGAAGGTTCATCAAAGACTTTTCTGCTATCGCCCGACCACTGACAAAGCTCTTGGAGAAAGATACTCGTTTTGAGTTTAATGAAGATTGCATGAATGCCTTCCTCTGCTTGAAAAAGAAACTAGTTGAAGCACCAATAGTGGCTTCTCCGGACTGGAGTTTACCTTTCGAGGTGATGTGTGATGCAAGTGACTATGCAGTGGGTGCAGTATTAGGACAAAGACGGGGTAAACACTTTCATCCTATTTATAACGCAAGCAAGACTTTGAATGACGCACAGGAGAACTACACTACCACGGAGAAAGAATTGCTAGCGGTGGTCTTTGCTTTTGATAAATTTCGATCATATTTGGTGCTATCTAAGGTTATTGTTTATACTGATCACTCTGCACTCAAATTCCTACTGAATAAATCAGATGCCAAGCCTCGATTGATCCGTTGGGTGCTTCTACTACAAGAGTTTGATCTAGAGATAAGGGATAAAAAGGGGGCAGAAAACTTGGCCGCTGATCATTTATCACGCCTTGAAGGGCCTCATGATGAGGAGTTGAAGAGAAAGGGGATAAATGACACATTCCCTCGTGGAGCAGATTATGCAAGATTCGAGTAGTGGAAGAGGATGAGACACCATGGTTTGCTGATATTGCAAATTACATGGCAGCAGGGGTTTTCCCAAAGTGGCTCACCTATCAACAAAGAAAGAAGTTCTTTGCTTGACCTGAAGCATTATACTTGGGAGGATCCATACCTGTTCAAGACTTGTTCGATCAAATTGTCGGGAGATGTGTCTCAACAAGAGAAGGACATGACATCCTGTTGCATTGCCACTCGGGGCCAGGGGGGCACTACAGTGGA
Source organism: Dioscorea dumetorum (assembly GCA_902712375.1). NCBI lineage: Eukaryota > Viridiplantae > Streptophyta > Magnoliopsida > Dioscoreales > Dioscoreaceae > Dioscorea > Dioscorea dumetorum. The sequence continues at coordinate 5,285,115 of CACTHL010000549.1, read as the reverse complement.
AACAGGGACAGCGCGGAAGGTACTTGATGCCGGATTTTATTGGCCCACGATATTCCATGACGCTCGGATGCTTGTGCAAAGACCGTGATAGGTGTCAACGCGTAGGTAACATATCAAAAAGGGACGAGATGCCGCAAACTTGGAATCAAGCTTGTGAAATTTTTGATGTTTGGGGGATCGACTTCATGGGACCGTTTCCTAGTTCTCATGGCAATAAGTTTATTCTCGTGGCCGTAGACTACGTCTCCAAGTGGGTAGAAGCGCAAGCATTTCCAACCTTGTGATGCAAGAGTGGTAGTAAAATTCTTAAAAAAATTGTTCGCTAGATTCGGCACTCCAAGGACGATCATCGGTGACCGGGGCACTCATTTTTGCAATTCCCAATTTGAAAAAGTCTTGAAACGATATGGGGTATCACATAGAATCTCAACTCGCATACCATCCCCAAACGAGTGGTCAAGTCGAGGTATCTAATAGGGAATTGAAAAGAATCTTGGAGAAAACGGTGAGTCATCACAGGAAGGATTGGGCGGATCAACTTGATGATGCACTCTGGGCATACGAACGGCATTTAAGACCCCTATTGGATCAACTCCGTATAGGTTGGTATATGGGAAGGCTTGTCACTTGCCCGTCGAATTGGAGCACAAAGCTTATTGGGCCATAAAGCAATTGAATTTTGATCCCCATCTAATAGGCCACAAGAGAAAATTCCAGTTAAATGAACTAGATGAATGGAGATCGGTAGCATATGAGAGTTCAGTACGGTATAAAGAGAAGACAAAGGAATATCATGATCGGCACATTAAACAAGCTAAACATTTTCAAGTCGGAGACCAAGTGTTACTTTACAACTCTCGATTGAAACTTTTTCCGGGAAAACTGAAATCAAGATGGTATGGGCCATTTTCAGTCTCACAAGTGTTTCCTCACGGGGCCGTTGAGGTTCACCATCCAACAAAAGGTACCTTTAAAGTCAATGGCTATCGTTTGAAACATTATTTCCCGGGTAACAACCCAGCTCCAAAGGTTGGAGGTAACTTTCCTCCATTTGTCCCACCATGAAAATTTTGAGGTAATGCAAGTCGAGCTAACGACTTTAAACAAGCGCTTCTTGGGAGGCAACCCAAGCTTTTAAAATTCCTTGCACTCTAGTTTTCGTATTCTTTAATTTTGTAGTGGTTAGTTGTTGTCTTTGTTTTAGTTTTTTTTGTTCTTCTTCTTTGTCATTTCTTTGTTGCTTGATGTTGGGATTCTTTGAGTTGTTTGATGTGTTGATGCCATGAAGCTTGCTTCTTGTGTGTTTATGGGATTATATCGGCTTTGTTTTCATTGTTTTTAGGGTTTAAAGGAGGTTATGTTGATGCTAAACAAGTTTAGAGCCGTTTTATGACCGTTAGAGATCGTTTTGGTCGGATTTGGCAAGCTTGCGGGCAAGCTTGCGCCCGCAAGCTTGCCCGTGAACCATCCAGAGGGGCCTTGCGGGTGGGCTTGCGCCCGCAAGCCCAACCGCAAGGCTTCCCGAGGATCCTTGCGGGCAACCTTGCGCCCGCAAGGCTACCCGCAAGGAAGCCCGATAAAAGCCCTAAAAAGGCTTCTTCCCAACTCTTTCTCTCATCTTCACACTCCCATCTTCTTCCTCTCATTTCTCACTCATTTCTCCACCAAATCACCTCATTTTTTTTGCTCTAAATCACTCTCATCCTCCTCTAAACTCTTTTGTGGAAGGATTTTGGAAGATTACAACCTTTTCAAGCCGTTTCAAGCTTTTGATTCATCCCTCATACTCTAGGGTTAAGGTTTGATTTTTATTCTTATATCTTGTGTTTTAATGAATTGTTGGGATGTAATCTTTGTGCTTTTGGTTCTCTTTGCTTAATATAGCATTATGAGATTGGTTTTGTATGATTGTAGAAATTTTTGGCTACTTTTTCAAGCAAAACTCTTGCCAAAATTTCTCGGATTTACTGTAGCAATGAACCATTCTCCTTAATTTTCATTCCATGAAGCCTCAATTTCTTTAAAATTTGGTTTAATGGTGTCCCCTTGGTCTTGTAGGTATGAGGACCAAGAAAGTGGCTCATAAGAGGACACGGAGAGACCGTTCTCCGCCCGGCGACGAACCACGATTTCGAAAGGACGATCACAAGACCCGATTCGCCCTTTTGTCAAGGAAACAATTCGGCACCATACGAAAAATTGATTGGAATGTTTTGAGAGCCTTGGGTTTAGATGAAGTCATCTTGGAGCTTATCTCTCATGGTGGGTGGGACAAATTGTTCTCCATTGAAGAACCCACCTACAAAGAGCTCACATTAGAAGTCTTAAGCTCCATTGAAGTTGCAAAACAATGGTGTGCCGGCCGACCAAGTGTGATTACATTTCAAGGCACCACCTCCGCAGCCTACCACCTTGTCGCATCATCACGGCCATCCGACTCTTAGACTCCCAAAGATCACGGCACTTGTTGTTGTTCTTTTTATTTATTTTGCTGCTCTTATTGTTGTTTGCTTTAGTGTTACTTTTTAAGTTAGTTAGGGTTCCGACCCTACTAAACTTTCTCTGTTTATTTTGCACTTTCTGTTTTTGCACTCTTCTCTGTCGTTCTCATTATGGAGTTGTGATCAGTGTTCTGTCTTTTTCCAGGAATTTCTTTAGGAATGCTTCACACTCCCAACCCTCACCAAATGGACCCCCCAGTCCACATGCATTTCATCGACAGATTGGGGAAGTTTCTTACTCCATCTTTTAATTCTTGTTATATTTATTTCCCACCCCGTATCAGCTGATTTATGTACATTGGGGACAATGTACAGCTTTTAGGTGTGGGGATGGAGTATTTATACTTGTATTGCATGCTTGTATTTTACCTATGATAGCTATGATCTTTTTGTTAAGGATTTCCTAGCTTGGTAGAATGACAAGTAGTGAGTTGTACTTTACATGTGCATGAATGTAGTTCTGTTTCTTCCTTAGTGCATATTTATACCGCTCACTATAACTCCCAATTCGACGCTCTAACCCATCTTATTGATTTTTGTGTTAGGATGTTAAATTCTTCTTTCAATAGTCCTTTAAAAAACTTTTGAGTCTCCTGTTTTTGCTTTAACCCTCGGTGAGGTTTTTAAGTGAAGTTTTTAGCAAGTTTGATCGGGCGTAAAAAAAAAAAAAAAAAAAAAAAAAAAAAAAAAAGAGAGTCTATGTCGGTATTCTTCGCTTATAAAAGCATGAATGCGTATATGTAGATCTCGTAGTCAAGTAAGTTGGGTGGCTCTTGTGCTCGGCCGGCATGTGCATCCCGCCGAAAGATTTTTGTGCGATCTACGTTAGGCGGACTCGAAAAAAAAAAAAAAAAAAAAAAAAAAACGCCCGAAACCTCGTTCTATCTTCACTTGATGTTAAAGTTCCTTTTTGGAGACCGGAAGATTTTTAATTGACTATTGAGAGGGTCTTTAGCATTCCTAACACCAACTTCAATCTGTGTGAGGTGAATGGACATCCCGGGGTAATCCAGGGTGTGGAGATCGTGTGGGAGTCGGCACACACTCACGATGACACTTTGGATGAAACAGAGCCGATATTACTTGTCTATACACCGAACAACTCACTTCCCGATTTCTAACCACCTGTGCTAGTGAAGTCCTGTACATTTGAGCTTGAGGTCGTATATTTAGCCATTTATCTTCTTGCCCCTGTTCTTCATGTTTGTTTGCTTGGGGACAAGCAAACGCTTAGGTGTGGGGATGTTTGATAAACGTCTAAATATACGCATTTTATACGTACTTGTGTATAGTTTATTCTCTCTTTTTGTTAAGTTGTTTTCTATTTTCTTGTTTAATGTGGTTTTACTTGTGTTACAGGCCCGAAATAAGCTCAAGAACGTATTCATGAAGAAATCGACACCAAATACGGCGTTTTTGGGATTCATCACTGTAGCAGTACTGTAGCGGAATTACTGTAGCACAATTACTGTAGCAGATACTGTAGCAGGGTACTGTAGCTCTGAATGGAAAAATCCCTGAGAAACTCTCTGGATGCCTTGCGGGCAACCTTGCGCCCGCAAGGCCACCCGCAAGGCATCGCGATGTCTTGATTTAAAGGGCTTTTCTAGGGCATTTTGAGGAGGAGAGGTCTTCTTCCTTGGAGCTCCACACAACCATCTAAAAATCCGGCTTGGAGGAGGGCTTTGAGGGCGTTTTCACGGCGAGATCTTGGAGGAGAGTGCGTTTGGGAGCAAGATCCTACTCTAGGGCATCATTGAAGGAGGGTTGAAGACAAGAGAAGCCACCTCTTGAGTGGCGTCTTCGGAACTCCATTTTCGTATTTGAGGGAGTGATTATGCTTTCTTTAGTTGTTTTCATGCTTTTGAGTATGTATTTTGATATTATGAACAACTAAACCCCAAGGTCACCGGATGTAGGTGAACCTTGGGGGTGAACTTGTGTATTTTGGATGCTTGGTTTCAATTAATGTTTGTAGACTTGTTTGTGATCCTTGTTTGGTGCTTTTGAATGTTAGGGTATGCATGAGAACTCGTGTATCTCTACTTAGCCAATACTAGGTTGCATGACCATTGCCCTAGTGTTAGACTCACCAAGCTTGGAAGGGAAATACGTATAAATACGCCGTGACCATCGGGTATTTGTACCCCTCCAATTCTAGGGTTAATTGCTTATTTGTAATTCAACCTTAGTTTGAGAAAACCACCTCACCCTTTGCAATCGTACGAGGATTTATACGGGTAGACCCGTATTCAATACTCGTACCGGATTAGGGGTCAACTGCCGTGACCATCGGGTTGACCTAATCTAGGGTTTTCTCGGTCCAACAAGCCATTTACATGTTAACCCAAAGATCCCGTACACTTCGTAGCCCCCGAGGGGATCCTTATCCGGGACCGCTTTCTCACCCCGATTTCACACTTTCTATTGCCCTGTTTAATTAGCTTTCTGAATTGCATTTATTTCTTGTTTTTGCATTTTCTTCCTTTACTCTCGAAATTGATCGGCTAGACAACATTGCGAGAAGGAAGTAAGGATAGATTCTCGGACCCCAGGGAATACGACCCTCTCACGCGTGCGTGAGAGGTATTACTTGACGACCCGTGCGCTTGCGGGACGACCACCAAAGTGCACGGGTCGTCAAGTAATAAAAGTGGACCCAAAGGGTCGGGTTGTCGAACCACAGGGAACAGAAGTACTAGTAATAGCCCCTCTTTTGTTATCTAGCCTAATGAGTGTAGTATGTGATGATCTAATGGCCAACACCAAGAGTGTCACCACAAGTGCGGAGAATTCTCTCGACGCCTCACACCACATATGGTTGCTTGACACTTAGGGAATATGGAGATAGGAAATATCTGTCGGAAGGGAAAGGGGACACTCCGCTATCTCACGACTCACCCTCTCAACCCTCTTTACTCTTGGTAATTCTAAACCTAGCGGTGATCTCTCTCTTCACTAGATTGAATAAAACATGCAAGGCAATTGATAATGAAATCAAAAGCACAAACAAGCATTAAGAACTCAAGAGTAAAGCTCAATCTGATAAATTCGAATAGAAACACAATGTAAATCTAATGAAAATAAGAATCCTAGGGTTTACATGTCCGAATACCCTCTAGGGGTTTAGCTCTCCATGGAGCGAGTCACAAAACAAATAATAAATTCAGCAATAAGTTCCAAAGACATAAAGAATAACCCCCTTAAATCCGTGATGATAGTCTTGATGGGTAGTTTCCACGTCTGGATTGAATCCACTCCGAAGCTAGGTCGCCGATGGCTTCCTTGACGCTATGACGGAGGAGGAATCAATCCAAGTTGGTGAGGAAAGCTTCCCAAAGCCGCAAAGAACTCCTTCCAAGCCCTAGCCGCCTTGTCTCTCGAAAGTGGCCGAAAAGATCCCTAAAAATTATCACAAGGCGGCTTTTATAATTTGAATTCGGGGCTTTACGCGGGCATCCACACGGGCATCCACACGCCCGTGTGGAAATTCCACACGGGCGTGTGAAGTACTCGCTCTGAGGTCTTGCTACGGTGCATGCTGCCGCAGTGCTTTTTTCCCCGAAGTCTTCCTTGGAGTCCACACGGTCGGGCACACGCTCGTGTGGTAGGGTGTGTGGCTTTCTATGCTTTGAAATCCTCAAGAACCTTCTTCTGCTTTGTACGGAAGGCTGGGACATGGGCGTACTACTTGCCTTTGTGCCCTTTCGGTTTGTGTAATGACTTGTACTCCTCCGAAAGTTGGCAACACCCCCATGCATATGAACACAGCTTCTGATTGTGGTCTTGAAACGTGTCATCACACCCTATCTTTGCTTCTTCCTGTATGTCATGTCTCCAAAGCCCTGTTTGCACAAAAGAACACAAAACACACCTTGTTAATGCTAAAATCTGATAGAAGTGATGCTCAATGCATATAAACTGATATTATAAAATATATATAATCAAGCACTTATCAAACTCCCCCACACTTAAGCTTTTGCTTGTCCTCAAGCAAACTAAACATTCATTACAAGGAAGGAAAGGATAAGTGCTTGGCCTCAGGTTCGCTAGAAAGTATGAGAGTATGATTCTATAACAAAAGGGGAAAACTATTTAACACCAAACAGCTCAGTCAATGCTCTAGAAAACAATCCAATGACAAGAAAGAAAAAGAAATCCGAAAGCGTGTGTGTGTGGAAAAACTCATCTCAATTCGACTCTATGTCCACTACTTACTGTTTTTATTGCTCGAGACTCATATAATAGCAAAAAGAATGGTAGTAGCTGCACACAATCTCCAAGGTAGCCCTTTCTCAGGCGGCCTCCCGAGTGGCTTTCACACTTAAGCGATGGTAGCTCTTTCTACCGAGGGTGCTAGCGTTCACATATCCCCTGTGATAGCTCTTTCTCTCATTAGGGCATAACTAGTATCCGACTTATGAGAGTAGCTGCATACAATCAAGGGTAGTAGCTCTTTTCACCCCCTATATACACGAAAAGAATTCACAATTGCTAAACTATATATATATTTTTTTTTTTTTTTTTTTTTTTTTTTTTTTTAAAACAACTACTAACAAGTCTCAAAAACATTAAACTAGAGCTTCTATAGGTCTAATGAGTGAGTAGAGTGTATAAATGGCAATCGGACAAAAATTTCTCAAAAAATTGGATGACAACTAGAGCATGATGAAATCTAGTGTTCGAAGCTCTCCTATAGTCTAGAATTTAACTCTTAACCTTAAAGTGAACCTTCATAGGTTGCATGAGCATATATAATGAAAACAGACAATAAAGTGGTGTATAAAGTGATCCCTCCCCCACACTTAAGATGTACATTGTCCACAATGTACACATGCAAGCACAATAAAATTATAAATTCTGAACACAAAGCATGTGAGGGTGTGCAAAAATAAAAATAATACTCCCCTGAATTCCAGGTGAAATAGTTGGTGGAATCTTGTACAAGGGTGTGTTTGGCTCAACGGGCATTTGGAGGTGAGACGGCCGTGTGACCTAGTCACACGGCCATGTGCATAACTTGATTTCCATTTCCCAAGACTCTCAAGACTATCTGCGGATTCAGGGGGTTCAATGAAGCTCAACAAGATTAGAAAATAAAACAACGAAAAACAACTAGAACCACAAAATAAAAATGACAGAAATAAAAGACAGAGTCTCAACTAGCATGCTGAAAATAAAACTACAGAAAATAAAAATACAAAAGATAAAATCAAATGACTCAAGGACGCCTCATGCGTCGGAAACTCTCTTGGTCTGGTGCGGTGTGTGGCTGGTGGTGCTGATGTCGTCGCCTCAGATGCTGTGTCGCTCTCCAGAAGATGTCGAATGATGGACAACTGCGACATCATCATGGACTGGTTGGCGAGCACAGTCGCCATGTCCCCCTGGAGAGCTCCAACTGCCACCTCGAGCCTCGCCAAACGGTCACGGGCTCGAGTGGAGGGCTGCTCTGGCTCTGGCTCGGATGCAGGGGCCTCGGTGTCCATCGGCACAGCTGTGGGTGCCGGTGAATCAGGAGCGTCTGCTGGGTCGGCTGCCTCCTCTTCTGACTCCTCCTCCTCAGCCTCCACTGCGAGTATATAACGGCCGGTGCTCGTCTTCTTCACCATACGCATGGCTCGGAGAGATGCAAGCCCCAAGGGTGCTGGTATGCTGATCCTCTCCATCCCTCGAAGTGCCTCGGACAACCCCATGCCACGAACGAGTCGGGTAATGTATACTCCTGAAAAGATCACACCGACCCGCACGTAATGGCTTTGATGGCGGAGGTAATCCGCCACAACAAAGCCTAAATGCATGGGGATGTTCTGGACCATGGTGTATAGGTAAAGCAAGTCGAGGCGGCTCAAAACTCCAGTGCTGTCGCCTCATCCCGTCACGGTCCTGCTGAAAATAGAATGTATATACCTGTAGGCCGGACGGCTGAGCATGGTGGCCTTGGAAGATCCCGGCTCGTACTGGAAGCCTCCGCATATGGTCCCGTACGCACGACTCGGAGTGAGTCCAATAGGGTAATCGACGATGAGTTGCTCGTACTCCCCCGTGTGAACATAGTCTCTGTCATATAAACCGAGAAAAACAGAGAACTGCGTGAGGCTCATGGAGTGGTACTGACCGAATAGCCTGAAGCGGATCGTGTCCTCCCTCTCAAAATCATGGCGAGCGCGGTCGAAGTTGAACGAGGACAAGACCTCCAGTGTGAGCCGGTCCCAGCCTCCCACAGCGGTAAGCTCGCGCACCTCATCGGCCAAGTCAATCTCCTCGAGTGCCTTCCAATCGATCACGCGCGCCTGTCCGAATTTGAGACGCTGTAAGCGCTCATATCGCTGCTGATGCTCAGGGACGGCGAACTCCAGTTCCTCGGGAGGAGAAGGCTCCCGAGCGGCGCGAGAGCGCTTGTGGGCGACCTTCTTGGTCCTAGGGGCCATATCTGTGAAAATCAGGGCAAGTTAGTGCAAAATTCCACTGTGCAGAAATCCACATGGGCGTGTGGATGATCCACACGCCCTTGTGGGTCATCATCCTCATCCACACGGGCGTGTGGATGGGCCACACGCCCGTGTGGATGCCCGACCATGGCCAAAAGGTCATGGTTGGGTGGTTTCCACATCAAAAACTACCCCTAAATCGACAAACATGCATATTATGATAGTTCTCATGGAAGATTTATGCATAAAACATCAACAAATCACCAGATCTAAAATTCAAAATTCATGGCAAGAACTAGAAAAACTTGGAGCTTACCGGAGATTTTTGATGAAGAAGAAGATGGAAATCGCCGGAAAAACACCCAAGAATCCTTAAATAAGCTAAGGAGAGGCGTTAGGAACCCAAGAGATGCGTCTCTTCGCGTGGAGGCGTCGGAAGGATAAAAGGCGCGAAGGTTTGAATGAGTGTTCAAGGCCTTCTCATCTCCTTTATAAGCCACATGGGCGTGTGAGGGTCTCACACGCCCTTGTGGATGGCCACATGGGCGTGTGGATGAGCCACACGCCCTTGTGCCTTCAAAAATCGACGCCAGAACGCGACAAGGGCACTCACACGGGCGTGTGAGTGCCGGTGTGGATTAAAAACTCGAGACAGAAGGCCACAGGGGCACTCACAAGGGCGTGTGTGTGCCCTTGTGGACCTGGAAAATCCACAGGGGCACCCACACGGGCGTGTGGCTGCCCTTGTGCCTCTCTGGAAACCTGAAAAATAAATTTTCAGGTCTCACACGCCCATGTGGATGAGCCACATGGGCGTGTGGCTCCTCAGGAGGGCCACAGGGGCACCCACACGCCCGTGTGGGTGCCCTTGTGCCCTTCTGTTTCATGTTTTTTTTTCAATTTTTCAGCAAGGCACAGGGGCACTCACACCCCTTTGTGCTCCGCCCTTGTGGATTTTCAGCAAAACATGAAACACTTAAGCACAAGGCCAATTCCTTAACTTTAAATCTCTAAATCAATCTAGATCAAGCCACACATGTATAATTATCATGAAACACCAAGAATAAACAATAAAAACACAGCAACGACAGAATTAACGCAAAGTCGCCTACTCAAGCCAATTATTACTGCAGAATTGAAAAACTAACTATGAAAGCAATAAAATGACTTGGGTTACCTCCCAAGAAGTGCTTGTTTTACGTCATTAGCTCGACGTACCTGTTCCTCTATGGGGGCTCATGCAAGTGAAATATGTTCTTGGCAGCCTTTACCTGACAATTCAGACAATATGGTTGCGTGGGAGGCAAGTGATGAGAAATCTTATTACCACTTGAAAAGCCATCACCTTCTTCTCGTGTATGTGTATCTTTTACACTCTTTTGGTGCTTCTTGCGGTGACGCCTTGATCTAGTCAGTCTACGGAAAATCCTCTTCAGAATTCCCGGTTGTGGTTGATCCTCTATCACTCGAACCTCCTGCAGACTTGATTCATCCTTTTCAAACTCAGGCCACCCCTCATATGGGTCAGGGTAGAACGTCTCCTGTATATACTCATCGACAAGCTCATCATTAGCATCAACAAAATAACATGTGTCATCAAATTCGTGAGGATGCTTCATAGCATCTGTAAGGCGATAAGTGATCTTTTCGTCTCCAATGCGCAGCGTCAATTCGCCTCCCTCCATGTCTATCAGTGCCTTGGAGGTTCGAAGGAATGGTCTCCCCAAAATCAACGGAACTTCCACATCCTCATCGACATCAAGTACTACAAAATCTGCAGGAAAAATATATTTGTCAATCTTAATCAAAACATCTTCAATGATACCTCTAGGATGTCGAATTGAGCGATCAGCTAGCTGCAACGTCATTTGAGTTGGCCGTGGCTCTCCTAACCCCAATTTCTGGAAAAATTTGTACGGCATCACGTTGATGCTTGCTCTCGAATCAGCCTAACGCTTTCTCTTGGCCTAAACCCCCAATAACACATGGGATGATGAAACTCCCAGGGATCTTTCTTCTTGCTTGGGAGGTTCTTTTGGAGTATTGCTGAACAACTCCCATCCAATATCACAGCTGCACTTTCTTCAATTTTCCTTTTGTTAGTCGAAAGATCTTTCAAAAATTTTGCATACCTGGGCATTTGTGATAATGCCTCGACAAAAGGGATGTTGATGTGCAGCTGTTTGAACAACTCCAGAAATTTCTTGTTCTGCTCCTCCGTTTGATCCTTCTTCAGCCGTGAAGGGTATGGTACTCGAGGCACATAAGCAGGAGGTGTTGCTGCAGCCTCCTTCTCTTTTTCTTGGGCCTTAGGCTGCACTTGCTCTGGTTCTTGTGCAGTCTTCTTTTCTTGCACCTTATTCTCCACCTCTCGCCCGCTTCTCAACGTGATCGCCTTCACGTGCTCTCTTGGGTTTGTCTCTGTATTGCTCGGCAGGCTTCCTTGAGGTCTATCGGCCAAGGATTTTGCTATTTGGCCCACTTGCGTCTCCAAGTTGTGCAATGACGCAAGTGTGGTTGCGCGGCGTCGCCTCCACGTTCGAAACCTGGTGTCAGTAGATTGAATAAACTTAGAAAGTACCTTTTCAAGTTCAGAAACTCTCTCTGGAATAGAAGGCTGTTGTGGGAAACCCGGAGGAGCTGCTTGCTTCTGCTGGCCCTGATTGCTCCATGAGAAGTTCGGATGGTTCCTCCATCCCTGATTGTAGGTATTTGAATAAGGGTTCCCTTGTCCCCTCACTGGATTTCCAACAAAATCCACTTGCTCTATTGGTGCCGACACCCCTACTGAGATAGGACAATCTGTAGAGCTATGCCCACCTCCACAACTATCGCAAGTGCTGATGGCAGCTACTCTTGAAGTTGTAATGGTGTCTAGCTTCTTGCTTAGTGCTTCAACTTGGGCTGCTAGTGATGTAACGGCATCAACATCATGTATTCCTGCAACCTTCTTCTTCTCCCTCGAGCTCCATTGGCAACTATTGAGAGCCATGTCTTCAATGAGCTGTCTTGCATCTTCTGGGGTCTTGTTACCCATAGTCCCACCTGCGGCCGCATCTAGGAGTTGCCTAGTGCTTGGATTCAGCCCATTATAGAACGTGTGTATAATCATCCAATCCGGGAATCCATGTTGGGGACATCGCCGCAGAAGGTTCTTGAACCTTTCCCATGTCTCGAATAGAGACTCCAACTCATTCTGAAAGAAGGAAGAGATCTCATTGCGGAGCTTCGCTGATTTCCCAGGAGGGAAATATCGTGCAAGAAAGGCTTCCACCATCTCGTCCCAAGTGGTGATGGACGCTCTTGGCAATGATTGGAGCCATTGTTTGGCTCGTCCCTTCAATGAGAATGGGAAGGTCCTTAATCGAATCGCATCATCCGATACCCCGTTGATCTTGAGCATATCACAAACCTCCAAGAAGTTTTCAACATGGGCATTGGGGTCTTCATCAGGCAGCCCATTAAACTGCGCGGACTGCTGAACCATCTGGATGAATGCCGGCTTCAGCTCAAAATTGTTAGCCGCGATGGGCGGTCTAACAATGCTCGACTGTGTTCCTCGGGCTGAAGGTTTCGCAAAATCAGCAAGTGTCCTTGGTTCATCTTCGTGGTCTGCCATGGTCGCAGATCCTTCAGCTTCAACTTCAACTTGCTGTTCTTGAACAACTTCAGGCTCCTTGCTTCTCTTGTGAAGTCTTCGCTCAATTTCAGGGTCTCCTTCAACTAATGTCGATGGGTTCCCTCTGGTCATAAGCTGGAGCTGCAATCAAATAAACAAAAGAAAATGAGAACAATGAAAGTAGAGAAGATGGAGTAGAAAAACAGTAAAAATAAATGAATGGCTAAAGTAACAAAATACTAGCGTTCCTAATATCCTGTTCCCCGGCAACGGCGCCAAAAACATGATGCGTCTCCGCAACAACACAACAGGGTGATGTGTGTCAACCCCTTGCGTTACCGCAAGTGCACGGGTCGTCAAGTAATAAAAGTGGACCCAAAGGGTCGGGTTGTCGAACCACAGGGAACAGAAGTACTAGTAATAGCCCCTCTTTTGTTATCTAGCCTAATGAGTGTAGTATGTGATGATCTAATGGCCAACACCAAGAGTGTCACCACAAGTGCGCAGGAAATAAAAGGAAAAGAGTTCTCAATCAATAAAAGTGAGGTATCCGGACAATGCTCCGCGTAGGATTCGGGTGTTGGATGTAGATTACAAGTGTTTCTCAACGAAGACAATGAGTCGTGGGTATCCAAAGGTATAACGGCCCCTGCCTCCAGGTCACCGATAACTAGTCCCCTACGAGGTCCCAGCGGAGAATTCTCTCGACGCCTCACACCACATATGACTGCTCAAAACTATAGGGATCCCAAAGATATGACCAATTCCTAAAAGTAGATCTAACCCTGCCTCCAGGTGGAAGATCCCTAACCCCCTACGAGGTCCCGGCGGAGAATTCTCTCGACGCCTCACACCACATATGGTTGCTTGACACTTAGGGAATATGGAGATAGGAAATATCTGTCGGAAGGGAAAGGGGACACTCCGCTATCTCACGGCTCACCCTCTCAACCCTCTTTACTCTTGGTAATTCTAAACCTAGCGGTGATCTCTCTCTTCACTAGATTGAATAAAACATGCAAGGCAATTGATAATGAAATCAAAAGCACAAACAAGCATTAAGAACTCAAGAGTAAAACTCAATCTGATAAATTCGAATAGAAACACAATGTAAATCTAATGAAAATAAGAATCCTAGGGTTTACATGTCCGAATACCCTCTAGGGGTTTAGCTCTCCATGGAGCGAGTCACAAAACAAATAATAAATTCAGAAATAAGTTCCAAAGACATAAAGAATAACCCCCTTAAATCCGTGATGATAGTCTTGATGGGTAGTTTCCACGTCCGGGATTGAATCCACTACGAAGCTAGGTCGCCGATGGCTTCCTTGACGCTATGACGGAGGAGGAATCAATCCAAGTTGGTGAGGAAAGCTTCCCAAAGCCGCAAAGAACTCCTTCCAAGCCCTAGCCGCCTTGACTCACGAAAGTGGCTGAAAAGATCCCTAAAAATTCTCACAAGGCGGCTTTTATAATTTGAATTCGGGGCTTTACGCGGGCATCCACACGGGCATCCACACGCCCGTGTGGAAATTCCACACGGGCGTGTGAAGTACTGCGCTGCGCTGCTACGGTGCTTTTTCCCCGAAGTCTTCCTTGGAGTCCACGCGGTCGGGCACACGCTCGTGTGGTAGGGTGTGTGGCTTTCTATGCTTTGAAATCCTCAAGAACCTTCTTCTGCTTTGTACGGAAGCTGGGACATGGGCGTACTACTGCCTTTGTGCCCTTTCGGTTTGTGTAATGACTTGTACTCCTCCGAAAGTTGGCAACACCCCCATGCATATGAACACCGCTTCTGATTGTGGTCTTGAAACGTGTCATCACACCCTATCTTTGCTTCTTCCTGTATGTCATGTCTCCAAAGCCCTGTTTGCACAAAAGAACACAAAACACACCTTGTTAATGCTAAAATCTGATAGAAGTGATGCTCAATGCATATAAACTGATATTATAAAATATATATAATCAAGCACTTATCAAATGGCAGGCCCTTCGGGAAGCACAATTGGCCGATGAAATTGACCAGTTGCTCCACGTGGGATCATGGTACAAGATTTTCTCCATTACGGAACCTGCATATCGTGAATTAACAGCCGAGTTTCTCGCTACATTCGAGCTGAAACGTGGTCAAATCAAGTGGGAGGATCCAACTGTCTTGCGATTTCAATTGCTGGGGAGGCTTTTTACAATGAGTTTTACGGAGTTTGCTATCCGGATGGGGTTGTACGACGAGCCGTTCATTTTATCTTCGGAATATCAATCTTTGACGTTCTATCTTCCTCCTGGTGAAACTCAACAGGAATGTTGGAGGCGGGTGAGCTCTGACCATCGGTTATTTCAACCGGCTCGATCTAGACCCTCAGCGCTCAAATCTTCTGCATTGCGAGTCATTCACATTCTTTTGAGTGGGACCATCACGGGCCGAGGCGAGAGCACGGGTGTCATCACCAACGCTGAATTCACATATTTGGTTAGTATGTGGAATGGCATTCCATTCCATATGGGTTATGTACTTGCTAAGGCATTTCAGCATCAGTCTAAAGATCGCCGCACGAAAGCCATTTTTGTTGGACCTTACATCACACACTTGGCACGTCGCATGCAATTGTTGCCAGTTCACTGCTCGTTCACCGTTAGCGGTCGGGTTCATCCTATAAATGCGCGCACCTTACGGAGTATGCGTTTGCTTCCATCATCATCTGCATCAGCTCAGCCGACACCACCCACAGAAACACCTAGGCCGTCCAATTCGGATTCTGATTCCTCTAATGTTTCATCCGACCGTGAATTTTGCCAGTGGATGTTGCGGAGTTTTCAGAAAATCATGGATCATTGTCCTCCTCGTCGTGCCGCTGGACCTTCTACGTCCCGGAGTGTCGGCGTCGACACCACCGACCTTCCATCGGAGTCTGACTCCGATTCTGAGAGCGCCGGGTTTTGATGTTTTATTTTGTTGTCTTTGTTTTGTTCTGTGTTCTTTGTTTTTACTTTTGTTGTCTTTTGTTTTTCTTGAGTCAGTTAGCGAGCGGAGTCCCCTACTAAACTGATCTCTTTTTAGTGTGATCTTTTTCTTTTTGTTTATTTTCTGTCTCTAATGCTTGCATGTGTCTCTCAGGAGTTATTGACTGTCTATCTTGATGGTTGTCTCAAACGACTCCTCCCTATTCGGCGATCAACATCCGCCCTTTTGTGCCATGGAATTTTTCTTCGGCATCTCTCCCTTAATGTGGTGAAAATTTCCCAACCCTCACTTCTTCTTGAAATCATTTTTGTTGTTGTGCATGATTAAATATTTAAACATTGCGGACAATGTTTCATTCAAGTGTGGGGGAGGGTTGTATATTTGTGTTCTAATATGATTAGATGTTGTGTATGACTTAGGACGATCTATGAAATTTTTGGTTGAGAATTGCTAAGCTAGGAGTTTTTTAGCATATTAGTGCACTTTTGTTGAACTTAAAGTTTTATTTTGCTCTTACTTTGGAAACCTAAATGCTAACACTTAGCCTTCTGTTGTGTTGTTACTCTGTTAGAGGAAGGGCTAGTTTATAAGGCTGAAAAATTAGATGTTGACTCCAAACTCAAATTAATAAAAGCTAGAATTTTGTGACAAGTCGGATTCCATTTTGGATGCCCTGTCAATTTTTATAAAAAAAAAAAAGATGGTAGAAAGAGCTATCATTTTAGAAAAAACAAAAGCCGCAGTTGAGTAGTCGGATTTTAGGCATCACAAATGTCATTTTTGATGACCTACCAAGTGAAATGGCTGCCTCTAGAGTGTATGAAGCTACTACCCAATTTAGGAGTCAATAGTAAAAATATTGAGAAGAAAGAGTTTGTACTAGCCCCCTCAAGAACAGTTTTGACATGCTCTATTAGGCGACACACACACACGGGAGTACGGAGTAAGAGTAAAATCTTTTTCAAGCCTTCAATTGACTAAGTCACTAGTTCTCAGAAACTCCTTAAGCTTCAGTAACTCTCTTAATTTGTTGAGATCAGAGGTCATGCACTCATCACTTTATTAGGTGAATAAGGTTGCTTGAGGACAAGCAACAATTCAAGTTTGGGGGTATTTGATGAGCGCATTTTATATATATGTATTGCATGCTTTACCCTCATCATTATTGAATATTTTGGCTGTAAGTCTCCAAGTACGGTGCTATTTGAGGTATTCGTTGTTCGTCATACAGATATCAAAGTCCTGAAGTAAGAAGAAGCGCTTTTGGAACAATTTTAGAAGCTAAAGGACTTAGAAGAAACCTCATCAAGCTCAACACGGCCGTGCTATTTCCCGTGCAAAGTGCGGAGAATTCAACCACAATTCAGCACAGCCTGAGTCCACTGAGCACGGGTGTGAAAACCTCAGCACGGTCGAAGCACGCCCGTGCTGTTTCCCGTGCAAATTACTGGAGAATGCAGCCACAGATCAGCACAGCCAGAGTTCGCTGAGCACGGTCGTGAAAACCTCAGCACGGTCTAAGCACGCCCGTGCTGTTCCCCGTGCAGATTACAGGAATGTGAGTTTTCTGGAGAATTATTTGGCCGTAATCTGCACGGCTTGAAGCACGGCTTCAACACGCCCGTGCTCACATCGAGAAGACATTAAAACCCTAGAAACTTAGTATCTAAAGGCACTTTTGGGGGGCGAACTTTGGGAGAAAGAAAGGGAGAGCTTCGGGGGTTCATCCTCCACTTCATCAAGGGTATGCCAAGCTTATGGTAGGCCGATCGGGAGGAGATTACACGGCATTGTAGATCTTTCGACAACCTCAAGGATGCAAGAAATTAGAGAGTTTTCAATTCCTTATCTTTTAATTTATTTGGCATTGTATTTGTTGGTTGTCATCATGAGGGGCTAAACTCTTAAGGGAGCCCTGGGGTTGGTTGTATGACGTTGTAGCTTGAACTCATTGTCTTTACTTGCAGTATTTTGAATATATTGTTCATTTCAATAAATCAAGGTTATTGGCTATCTCGTATGTTGTTTAGTGCTTGATGCTTGGTAGTTAGGTTCTCCTATCTAGGCTTGTGAATCGTTATTGATTGTTGCAAGCAGTGGGAGTTCAACTTAGGGCTCGGCAGCGCTAGAAACCACATGCTTATAGCATAACTAGGTTTAGAACTGAAGACTTCGTTGATAAATACTGAGAAAGACCGAGTTAGTGAACGTCGGAAACCCAACCCCGGGGCCCCATCTCCTCTATCGAGTCAAACCTCAATCTTCCCTTGGTGAATTTCCCATTTCCTTAACTTTCTCGAAGTTAATCCAAAGTCAATTCCTTCATCTTCTGCTTGGTTAGATATTAAGTAGGACGTTAGTATTAGAAGCTATACCAGTCCCTGTGGATTCGACTACCCGACCCAAAGGGTAGACTTTACTACTTGTGCGACCCGTGCACTTGCGGTTACGCAAGGGGCGTACCACTCTGGGGGTGTGTTCATCCGTCATTAGAATCTTGTGAGTGCAAACAGATGGATTTATCCCTTTTATGTTAGCTATCTTCCAAGCAATCGCCCTCTTGTGCCTCATTAGCACATCCACCAATCCATTCTTTTGCTCAACTGTTAGGTTCGAATAGATGATAACTGGAAGTTGTGTACCCTCTCCAAAAAAGGCATACTCAAGGTGTTCAGGTAGTGTTTTCAACTCCAAATTTGGTGCTTCCTCAATCGATGGCATCAAACCTCAGTTACACAGCCCATCACCCTGTTCGAACCTTGTTTCTTCTGCAGACCCAGCACTTTCATCTGAGCTGTTATCTGTACCATGGACATGGAGCTCAAAGCATTCAGCATCATTTTCTAGATTGTCATGCTGCCCATACCGATGTTCCAAGTCGGACTCCTGTATCTTGGATAACATCCGGCCTATTTCAGCACGGTCCCGTAGGATAGGATTCATGGTAGCGGCTCGTCGGCCCTCGGTAGTCAAAACACACTACTCAATTGGTAATTTGCTTCTTTTAATCACCGATGGTGGTCCATTTTCCATAAAGGTCTCGAACACTTGTGTGCCGGCAGCCACCTTCATAAGATATGCTAGAATCCCTTGATAGCGAAAGTGTGTATAAATAGTTGTCCTGGAGGGTGTGAAAAATGTTGGCTGAGTTTGTTGATTAATCCAGCCTTCCAATCTGTATATGTCACCTTTCAACTCAATGTTCGGGTCTGCCATGTTGCACTCACAAGGTGAACTGTATAGAAAGGAATAGAGAATGAATTCAGATAGTACCTTTGCAAAACCAAGAAAAAAATGATAGAAAGTTAAGATCAAAGGAAAAGAAAAATAACTATAAGAAATGAGTAAAGAATGAAATGGCTAGAGTAATAATATAAAAGTTTCCTAGAATTCCTTAAAAATTCCCCGGCAACGGCGCCAAAAACTTGATTGAATCCCCGCAAGTGTACGGGATCGCTAAGTAATACCTCGTGCGAAGACACAAGGATCGTATTCCACGGGGCTAAGGATCTCCTATTACTCCTTCTCAAGCTATTATCTAGCCTAAGATCTCAAGTGGAAGAATTTACTCTACTAGGTGCAATTAAAATTTAAAACAGATTATGAACAAATTAGAGAGAACAAGCAATAAGCAAGCAAGAAACTTAATGTAATGCAAAGGCCTATGGATGTGGATCCCCTTGAGGGGTTATCATGAAACATGGATGATGAACAAAAGATGCAAGGGTAAAATGGACCATGAGATTCCAAGATTAGAACAACCCCAATTTCTCGGCGATTGAACCCTAATCCTATACGAACATAGATAGGAATTTCTTCCAAATCCACATTTCTACGATTGCATTAAGTACGAGGAAATCTCACTAAGGAGTAAACCTACTCTTCTTCGGATTAAACCTACATGGAGGGCTACCGAACACCCGATTTCTCGGCGTGATGATACAAGTGTCCCCTTCTAATCCATTCATGATCTAATACATGCGAGCAAGTCACATCTACATGCATCACTCATAAAAGACCTACGGATTTCTCCTTAGTGTAGCACTTAGCATGAAAACAATGGATTAGATCTCAAAATTACCCAAGCATGGAATTAACAAGTAATCATCCAAAATAAATGATAAAACCCCCCAAGGTTCACCAACACCCGGTGGCCTTGGGGGTCTAGTGTGTCATCATCCCACAACAAGCAATACAATCAAGTAAAACACACAAGGAAAGCATAAATGGCACTCCCTAGATGAAATGGTGGAGGATGAGGTAGAAAATAAGCCGAATGATGCTGCCACCGCCAAAGGAATGCCGAATGACGCTTCCTCTAGCCGCGGGTCTCCTTCCTTCAAATCGTGGTAGATCTCCCCTTGAATGATGTTGCCTTCTTGCCTTGAGAGTCTTGGACCTTGGGCTTGAATGATCTCCTAGCTTCCTTGCCCTTCTTATCCTTCCCAAGCTCACCCAAAACCTCCCAAGTGATCTCCCAAAATCGGCCCAGATAAAGTCCAGGAAAAGTCCCCAAGTTCTGCCCTAAAAGTCAGTATTTATACCCCCCATGACATACGGGCTGTATAGGGGTCATATGGGGGTCGTATAGCACTCAAAAAACCTAGATTCGTGATTCGTACAGGGTCCATACGGCCTCCATACGGCCCCGTATACTCGGTAGTATATAAATCTGGGCAGACAACTCCAAATCATTCTGCTGCTACAGTGCATACGGCCCCCATGCTGGGTAGTGTGGGGGTGGTATGAAATTCCTGTTTTCTTTTCTTTTTGCCTAAATGATATCTTCTTGTTCTCCATGGCTTCCTTATGCCCTACAAAGCAAATAATAGACGATTAAGCGCAAGACGGGCACCAAACCTCATAAAATACATGCAAAGTGAATACGATATATATATGAAAATACCTACATTTAGACACTTATCATACGTCCATGTGCCAACTTCCGTGCCTAAGCAGGAGAAGGTTCTTGAAGATTTCAATGGATAGGAAGCCAGGCACCATATTCAATGGATAGGAAGCCAAGCACCATACCACACGAGTGATAAACGTCTAAATATACGCTTTTTATACGTACTTGTGTATAGTTTATTCTCTCTTTTTGTTAAGTTGTTTTCTATTTTCTTGTTTAATGTGGTTTTACTTCTGTTACAGGCCCGAAATAAGCTCAAGAACGTATTCATGAAGAAATCGACACCAAATACGGCGTTTTTGGGATTCATCACTGTAGCAGTAATGTAGCGGAATTACTGTAGCACAATTACTGTAGCAGATACTGTAGCGGGGTACTGTAGCTCTGAATGGAAAAATCCCTGAGAAACTCTCTGGATGCCTTGCGGGCAACCTTGCGCCCGCAAGGCCACCCGCAAGGCATCGCGATGTCTTGATTTAAAGGGGCTTTTCTAGGGCATTTAAGGAGGAGAAGTCTTCTTCCTTGGAGCTCCACACAACCATCTAAAAATCCGGCTTGGAAGAGGGCTTTGAGGGCGTTTTCACGGCGAGATCTTGGAGGAGAGTGCGTTTGGGAGCAAGATCCTACTCTAGGGCATCATTGAAGGAGGGTTGAAGACAAGAGAAGCCACCTCTTGAGTGGCGTCTTCGGAACTCCATTTTCGTATTTGAGGGAGTGATTATGCTTTCTTTAGTTGTTTTCATGCTTTTGAGTATGTATTTTGATATTATGAACAACTAAACCCCAAGGTCACCGGATGTAGGTGAACCTTGGGGGTGAACTTGTGTATTTTGGATGCTTGGCTTCAATTAATGTTTGTAGACTTGTTTGTGATCCTTGTTTGGTGCTTTTGAATGTTAGGGTATGCATGAGAACTCTGTGTATCTCTACTTAGCCAATACTAGGTTGCATGACCATTGCCCTAGTGTTAGACTCACCAAGCTTGGAAGGGAAATACGTATAAATACGCCGTGACCATCGGGTATTTGTACCCCTCCAATTCTAGGGTTAATTGCTTATTTGTAATTCAACCTTAGTTTGAGAAAACCACCTCACCCTTTGCAATCGTATGAGGATTTATACGGGTAGAGCCCGTATTCAATACTCGTACCGGATTAGGGGTCAACTGCCGTGACCATCGGGTTGACCTAATCTAGGGTTTTCTCGGTCCAACAAGCCATTTACATGTTAACCCAGCATCCTGTACACTTCAGTAGCCCCTGAGGGGATCCTTATCCGGGACCGCTTTCTCACCCTGATTTCACACTTTCTATTGCCCTGTTTAATTAGCTTTCTGAATTGCATTTATTTCTTGTTTTTGCATTTTCTTCCTTTACTCTCGAAATTGATCGGCTAGACAACATTGCGAGAAGGAAGTAAGGATAGATTCTCGGACCCCAGGGAATACGACCCTCTCACGCGTGCGTGAGAGGTATTACTTGACGACCCGTGCGCTTGCGGGACGACCACCAAGTTTTTGGCGCCGTTGCCGGGGACCCTCGAGAAATATTCGGAAAACTTTTAGCGTGTTGATTTGGCTTTTGTTTTGCCGTTTTTGCCGTTCTTGTTTATATTCCGTTATTTTATTCCCTGCATTTTTCCCGTTTGTTTTTCTTCAAGTTTTGACACCCGCCTTGAATTTTCTTGCGAGGTACCTATCTTATGACACGAGCGAGTCACACAAATTTGGTTGATCCCGACGACGAGATTGAACGAACCTTGCATCAACGTTTGAGAGAAGTTACCGAAAGCTCAAGGCAACAAGAAATTCGGGTCGAATCTAGTGAGCCTACTTGTCATGGCCGAGCCAAGAAGAACGCTATCAGATTATGAAAGGCCACAATTCACGGGAGAAGAATTTAGTGTCCAAGTGCCAACTGTTCCGGCCAATAATTTTGAAATCAAGGCCAGCACCATAGGAATGATTCAGAATTCAGTCCGGTTTGATGGTTTAGGCGATGAAGACCCGCATGCTCACTTGTCTAAATTTCTTCAGATTTGCTCCACTTTTAAGATCAACTCGGTATCGACGATGCCATCGGGCCGAGGTTATTCCCGTTCGGTTTGAGAGGAACAAAGATACGAGATGGCTCACATCCTTAGCTCCCGGTTCCATCACCACTTGGAAGGAAATGGTTGAGAAGTTCCCGGCCCGATATTTTCCCCCAAGCAAAGCTGCAAGATTGAGACAGGAAATATCATCCTTCGACGGGGTGATATCGAGACACTTTTTGAAGCCCATGAACGATTTAAGGACCTTCTTCGCAAGTGTCCTCATCATGGCTTCCCTTCATGGATGAGGGTGCAAACATTTTGCAATGGGCTGAATTATGCTACTAGGCAGCTCATCGATGCAGCAGCAGGGAGGTTCTCCGAGCAACAAGCTTCCCGAAGAGGCCGAGGAGTTAATTGAGAACATGGCCGTAATGAGTGCCATTGGAGCACTCGACGAAGCCTCCAAGGGCTGCGGGGTTGTATGAGGTGACCGAATCCACGGCTTTGGCCGCGAAGATTGATGCCCTAACAAAACATGTCATGGATAATAGTTCGAAGTATGACGCCCTAGCACAAAAGGTTGATCAGCTCATGATAGGATCCAGTTCGGGATCAAAGGCCGTTATGTCATGTGATACTTGTGGGGGCGGGGCATGCAACATCACAATGCCCCATTGTTGTTGCCCCATCACCGCCGATGGAAACCGTGGATTATGTTGGGGGTGGACCAAGAGGACACGGAAATCAGTTTAGCAACCCTTACACTTATGGATGGAGAGGCTCTTCAAATCCTTCTTGGACTCAAGGTCAATCTCAATATAGACCTCCACAATCTCGGGGAAGCCAATACCAAGCTCCTCCCCCACAAGAGAAGAAATATTCTACGAGAGGATGTGTTAGCCGATTCATGATTAGCACGGAGGCACGCTTCGTGAATAATGAAAAGAAAATGGATGAATTTGGTACTATATTGAGAAATGTTCAAGCATCCATCCAATCTCTGGAGAATCAAGTGGGACAACTTGCTCGTGGACAATCGAACGACCCTCGGGGAGTTTGCCAAGCAATACCGAAAACAACCCGAGAGAGCAATTAAAAGTTGTTACTTTGAGGAGTGGTAGACAGTTGGAAGCAAGGGAAAAAGGAATCCCAAGTGCTTCTAATGATGGGGTAGCCGTCCGGGAAGACCCCGATTTGAATAAAGATGTAAGCAAGGCTAATGGGAGGAAAACCGGTGAAGACTCTCCCAATTCGACATTTCAAAGGAGCACACATACAAGCCGGTGGTACCTTACCCCTCGAGACTCAAACCAGATAGAGATGAAGCCCGGTTCAAGAAGTTCCTCAATGTATTCAAACAACTCCACATAAATATTCCAATCATTGAGGCACTAGCTCAAATGCCCAAGTATGCCAAATTTTTAAAAGAGCTTCTCACCAATAAGAGGAAGTTAGAAGAACAAGGCACTTGTTGCACTTACTTGGTAATTGCTCAGCAATTCTAGAGAAGAAACTTCCAAAAAAGTTAAAAGATCCAGGTAGTTTTGTGATCCCTTGTGTAATTGGTGAAGGAGTAATCGAGCATGCTCTAGCCGATTCCGGGGCTAGTATAAATGTAATGCCATACAACTTGTTCTTGAAACTGGGATTGGAAGACCTACGACCTACACGAATGACATTACAACTTGCGAGATAGGTCGGTGCGAAGACCTCGGGGAGTAGTTGAAGATGTCCTTGTCGAGTCGACAAACTCATCATTCCCGTAGATTTCGTGATTCTAGATGTGGATGATGATGTCGAGGTACCCCTAATTCTAGGGCGCCCATTCCCGAACACTTCGGGTGCTCTAATTGATGTTAAAGAAGGCAAGATGACTTTGAGGGTTGGAGATGAGCAAGTGGTCTTTACCCTCCCGGAAGCAATGAAACACACACTTGATCATGATGATAAACTCTATTTCACCGATAGTACTGATATAATTGTTTCGACCGTGTGCAGGGAGGTACTTGCCTTAAACCCTTTGGATGAGTACTTGGATGAGTTAACATGCCAAGATGTCAAGGAAGAACTCTCTCCTCCACCAACACAACAAGTTAATCAAGTGGAGGGTAATTCATCCAATAATGGTAAGAAAATTAGGGGTGTTGAGAAGATGTGGAGAAAATCGAAGAAGAAACAAAAAGAGAATAGAGAGGTATCCACATTGCCTCCGGATGAGGTTGATCGTATCTTCTTTGGAAATGCGGGTAAATTCAAAGTCTTTTCTTGCCTTTCATTAAACTTTCCAAGCGGCAACCCAGCTCCAAAGGTTGGAGGTAACTTTCCCCCATTTGTCCCACCATGAAAATTTTGAGGTAATGCAAGTCGAGCTAACGACTTTAAACAAGCGCTTCTTGGGAGGCAACCCAAGCTTTTAAAATTCCTTGCACTCTAGTTTTCGTATTCTTTAATTTTGTAGTGGTTAGTTGTTGTCTTCGTTTTAGTTATTTTGTTCTTCTTCTTTGTCATTTCTTTGTTGTTTGATGTTGGGATTCTTTGAGTTGTTTGATGTGTTGATGCCATGAAGCTTGCTTCTTGTGTGTTTATGGGATTATATCGGCTTTGTTTTCATTGTTTTTAGGGTTTAAAGGAGGTTATGTTGATGCTAAACAAGTTTAGAGCCGTTTTATGACCGTTAGAGATCGTTTTGGTCGGATTTGGCAAGCTTGCGGGCAAGCTTGCGCCCGCAAGCTTGCCCGTGAACCATCCAGAGGGGCCTTGCGGGTGGGCTTGCGCCCGCAAGCCCAACCGCAAGGCTTCCCGAGGATCCTTGCGGGCAACCTTGCGCCCGCAAGGCTACCCGCAAGGAAGCCCGATAAAAGCCCTAAAAAGGCTTCTTCCCAACTCTTTCTCTCATCTTCACACTCCCATCTTCTTCCTCTCATTTCTCACTCATTTCTCCACCAAATCACCTCATTTTTTTTGCTCTAAATCACTCTCATCCTCCTCTAAACTCTTTTGTGGAAGGATTTTGGAAGATTACAACCTTTTCAAGCCGTTTTAAGCTTTTGATTCATCCCTCATACTCTAGGGTTAAGGTTTGATTTTCATTCTTATATCTTGTGTTTTAATGAATTGTTGGGATGTAATCTTTGTGCTTTTGGTTCTCTTTGCTTAATATAGCATTATGAGATTGGTTTTGTATGATTGTAGAAATTTTTGGCTACTTTTTCAAGCAAAACTCTTGCCAAAATTTCTCGGATTTACTGTAGCAATGAACCATTCTCCTTAATTTTCATTCCATGAAGCCTCAATTTCTTTATAATTTGGTTTAATGGTGTCCCCTTGGTCTTGTAGGTATGAGGACCAAGAAAGTGGCTCATAAGAGGACACGGAGAGACCGTTCTCCGCCCGGCGACGGACCACGATTTCGAAAGGACGATCACAAGACCCGATTCGCCCTTTTGTCAAGGAAACAATTCGGCACCATACGAAAAATTGATTGGAATGTTTTGAGAGCCTTGGGTTTAGATGAAGTCATCTTGGAGCTTATCTCTCATGGTGGGTGGGACAAATTGTTCTCCATTGAAGAACCCACCTACAAAGAGCTCACATTAGAAGTCTTAAGCTCCATTGAAGTTGCAAAACAATGGTGTGCCGGCCGACAAAGTGTGATTACATTTCAAGGCACCACCTCCGCAGCCTACCACCCGTGCTTGCATCATCACGGCCATCGACTCTTAGACTCCCGGCATCACGGCACTTGTTGTTGTTCTTTTTATTTATTTTTTGCTGCTCTTATTGTTGTTTGCTTTAGTGTTACTTTTTAAGTTAGTTAGGGTTCCGACCCTACTAAACTTTCTCTCGTTTATTTTGCACTTTCTGTTTTTGCACTCTTCTCTGTCGTTCTCATTATGGAGTTGTGATCGGTGTTACTCGTCTTTTTCAGGGAATTTCTTTAGGAATGCTTCACACTCCCAACCCTCACCAAATGGACCCCCCCGAGTCCACATGCATTTCATCGACAGATTGGGGAAGTTTCTTACTCCATCTTTTAATTCTTGTTATATTTATTTCCCACCCTGTCTTCGCTGATTTATGTACATTGGGGACAATGTACGGCTTTAGGTGTGGGGATGGAGTATTTATCCTTGTATTGCATGCTTGTATTTTACCTATGATAGCTATGATCTTTTTGTTAAGGATTTCCTAGCTTGGTAGAATGACAGTGAGTGAGTTGTACTTTACATGTGCATGAATGTAGTTCTGTTTCTTCCTTAGTGCATATTTATACCTGCTCACTATAACTCCCAATTCGACGCTCTAACCCATCTTATTGATTTTTGTGTTAGGATGTTAAATTCTTCTTTCAATAGTCCTTTAAAAACTTTTGAGTCTCCTGTTTTTGCTTTAACCCTCGGTGAGGTTTTTAAGTGAAGTTTTTTAGCGGAGGTTTGATCGGGCGTTGTGAAAAAAAAAAAAAAAAAAAAAAAAAAAAAAAAAAAAAAAGAGAGTCTATGTCGGTATTCCTCTCGCTTATAAAAGCATGAATGCGTATATGTAGATCTGTAGTCAAGTAAGTTGGGTGGCTCTTGTGCACGGCCGGCATGTGCATCCTGTCTGAAAGATTTTTGTGCGAGTCTACGTTAGGCGGACTCGAAAAAAAAAAAAAAAAAAAAAACTTGAAACCTGTTCTATCTTCACTTGATGTTAAAGTTGCTTTTTGGAGACCGAGAAGATTTTTAATTGACTATTGAGAGGGTCTTTAGCATTCCTAACACTAACTTCAATCTGTGTGAGGTGAATGGACATCCTGGGGTAATCCAGGGTGTGGAGATCAGTGTGGGAGTTAGCACACACTCACGATGACACTTTGGATGAAACAGAGCTGATATTACTTGTCTATACACTGAACAACTCACTTCCTGATTTCTAACCACCTGTGCTAGTGAAGTCCTGTACATTTGAGCTTGAGGTCGTATATTTAGCCATTTATCTTCTTGCCCCTGTTCTTCATGTTTGTTTGCTTGGGGACAAGCAAACGCTTAGGTGTGGGGATGTTTGATAAACGTCTAAATATACGCTTTTTATACGTACTTGTGTATAGTTTATTCTCTCTTTTTGTTAAGTTGTTTTCTATTTTCTTGTTTAATGTGGTTTTACTTGTGTTACAGGCCCGAAATAAGCTCAAGAACGTATTCATGAAGAAATCGACACCAAATACGGCGTTTTTGGGATTCATCACTGTAGCTCTGAATGGAAAAATCCCTGAGAAACTCTCTGGATGCCTTGCGGGCAACCTTGCGCCCGCAAGGCCACCCGCAAGGCATCGCGATGTCTTGATTTAAAGGGGCTTTTCTAGGGCATTTAAGGAGGAGAAGTCTTCTTCCTTGGAGCTCCACACAACCATCTAAAAATCCGGCTTGGAAGAGGGCTTTGAGGGCGTTTTCACGGCGAGATCTTGGAGGAGAGTGCGTTTGGGAGCAAGATCCTACTCTAGGGCATCATTGAAGGAGGGTTGAAGACAAGAGAAGCCACCTCTTGAGTGGCGTCTTCGGAACTCCATTTTCGTATTTGAGGGAGTGATTATGCTTTCTTTAGTTGTTTTCATGCTTTTGAGTATGTATTTTGATATTATGAACAACTAAACCCCAAGGTCACCGGATGTAGGTGAACCTTGGGGGTGAACTTGTGTATTTTGGATGCTTGGCTTCAATTAATGTTTGTAGACTTGTTTGTGATCCTTGTTTGGTGCTTTTGAATGTTAGGGTATGCATGAGAACTCTGTGTATCTCTACTTAGCCAATACTAGGTTGCATGACCATTGCCCTAGTGTTAGACTCACCAAGCTTGGAAGGGAAATACGTATAAATACGCCGTGACCATCGGGTATTTGTACCCCTCAATTCTAGGGTTAATTGCTTATTTGTAATTCAACCTTAGTTTGAGAAAACCACCTCACCCTTTGCAATCGTATGAGGATTTATACGGGTAGAGCCCGTATTCAATACTCGTACCGGATTAGGGGTCAACTGCCGTGACCATCGGGTTGACCTAATCTAGGGTTTTCTCGGTCCAACAAGCCATTTACATGTTAACCCAGCATCCTGTACACTTCAGTAGCCCCTGAGGGGATCCTTATCCGGGACCGCTTTCTCACCCTGATTTCACACTTTCTATTGCCCTGTTTAATTAGCTTTCTGAATTGCATTTATTTCTTGTTTTTGCATTTTCTTCCTTTACTCTCGAAATTGATCGGCTAGACAACATTGCGAGAAGGAAGTAAGGATAGATTCTCGGACCCCAGGGAATACGACCCTCTCACGCGTGCGTGAGAGGTATTACTTGACGACCCGTGCGCTTGCGGGACGACCACCAACGAGCGTGTGCCCGACCGTGTGGACTCGAAGGAGGACTTCGGGGGGGGCGGAAATCACCGTAGTGTTACTTGTAGCACGGTAGTGTACTAACGATGTTGTAGTAGTGTTGTAGCAAAAGTCTTTGCTCACGCCGTGTGGAATTTCCACAAGGGCATGTGGCTACGGTACATGGCGTGTGAATGCCCGTGTGGATGCCCGCGTAAAGCCCCTAATTCAAATTATAAATGCCGCCTTGTGATAATTTTTAGGGATCTTTTTGGCTACTTTCGGGAGGCAAGGAGGCTAGGGCTTGGAGGAGTTCTTTGCGGCTTTGGGAAGCTTTCCTCACCAACTTGGATCGATTCCTCCTCCGTCATAGCATCAAGGAAGCCATCGGCAACTGATAAACGTCTAAATATACGTATTTTATACGTACTTGTGTATAGTTTATTCTCTCTTTATGTTAAGTTGTTTTCTATTTTCTTGTTTAATGTGGTTTTACTTGTGTTACGAGGCCCGAAATAAGCTCAAGAACGTATTCATGAAGAAATCGACACCAAACACGGTGTTTTTGGGCTTCATCACCGTAGCGATCTTGTAGTGGAATGCTTGTAGCACAATTCCGTGCAGGGGGTACTCTAGCACTGAATGGAAAAATTCCTGAGAAACTCTCTGGATGCCTTGCGGGCAACCTTGCGCCCGCAAAGCCACCCGCAAGGCATCGCGATGTCTTGATTTAAAAGGCTTTTCTAGGGCATTTGGAGGAAAAGAAAGTCTTCTTCCTTGGAGCTCCACACAACCATCTAAAAATCCGGCTTGGAGGAGGGCTTTGAGGGCGTTTTCACGGCAAGATCTTGGAGGAGAGTGCGTTTGGGAGCAAGATCCTACTCTAGGGCATCATTGAAGGAGGGTTGAAGACAAGAGAAGCCACCTCTTGAGTGGCGTCTTCGGAACTCCATTTTCGTATTTGAGGGAGTGATTATGCTTTCTTTAGTTGTTTTCATGCTTTTGAGTATGTATTTTGATATTATGAACAACTAAACCCCAAGGTCACCGGATGTAGGTGAACCTTGGGGGTGCACTTGTGTATTTTGGATGCTTGGTTTTAATTAATGTTTGTAGACTTGTTTGTGATCCTTGTTTGGTGCTTTTGAATGTTAGGGTATGCATGAGAACTCTGTGTATCTCTACTTAGCCAATACTAGGTTGCATGACCATTGCCCTAGTGTTAGACTCACCAAGCTTGGAAGGGAAATACGTATAAATACGCCGTGACCATCGGGTGTTTGTACCCCTCCAATTCTAGGGTTAATTGCTTATTTGCGATTCAACCTTAGTTTGAGAAAACCGCCTCACCCTTTGCAATCGTATGAGGATTTATACGGGTAGGGCCCGTATTCAATACTCGTACCGGATTAGGGGTCAACTGCCGTGACCATCGGGTTGACCTAATCTAGGGGTTTCTCGGTCCAACAAGCCATTTACATGTTATTCCAGCATCCTGTACACTCCAGTAGCCCCTGAGGGGATCCTTATCCGGGACCGCTTTCTCACTCTGATTTCACACTTTCTATTGCCCTGGATAATTAGCATTTCGAATTGCATTTATTTCTTGTTTTTGCATTTTCTTCCTTTACTCTCGAAATTGATCGGCTAGACAACATTGCGAGAAGGAAGTAAGGATAGATTCTCGGGCCCTTGGGAATACGACCCACTCGTGCGTGCGCGAGTGGTTTATTACTTGACGACCCCGTGCGCTTGCGGGACAACCACCAAGTTTTTGGCGCCGTTGCCGGGGACCCTCGAGAAATATTCGGAAAACTTTTAGCGTGTTGATTTAGCTATTGTTTTGTTGTTTTTGCCATTCTTGTTTATTTTCCGTTATTTTATTCCCTGCATTTTTCCTGTTTGTTTTTCTTTAAGTTTTGACTCTCGCCTTGAATTTTCTTGCGAGGTACCTATCTTATGACACGAGCGAGTCACACAAATTTGGTTGATCCTGACAACGAGATTGAACGAACTTTGCATCAACGTTTGAGAGAAGTTACTGAAAGCTCAAGGCAACAAGAAATTCGTGTCGAATCTAGTGAGCCTCTTTGTCATGGCCGAGCCAAGAAGAACCCTATCTGATTATGAAAGGCCACGGGTTCACCGGGGACGAGTTCGGTGTGTTAGTTCCTACTGTGCCTGCCAAATAACTTCGAAATAAAAGCAAGCACAATTGGGATGGTGCAAAACTCGGTTCGGTTTGATGGTCCGGCTGATGAAGACCCGCATGCCCACTTGTCCAAGTTCCTTCGAGATATGCTCAACCTTCAAGATCAATTCGGTTTCGATGATGCAATAAGGTTGAGATTATTTCCTTTCGGTTTAAGGGGAGCGGCATATAGATGGCTTACTTCTTTGGCTCAGGGATCGATCACTTCATGGAAGGAAATGGTGGAGAAGTTTCTTGCCCGATATTTTCCACCAAGCAAGGCGGCTAGGTTGAGGCGGGGAAATATCGGCATTTCGACAAGGAGATTCCGAGACCCTATTTGAAGCTCATGAAAGATTTAAGGATCTCCTAAGAAGATGTCCTCATCATGGGTTCCCTTGCTTGGATGAGGGTGCGGACATTCTGTAATGGACTGAATTACGCTACAAGGTAGCTCATTGATGCGAGCGAGGAGGATCTTTGAGTAACAAACTTCTCGAAGAAGCTGAAGCTTTGATTGAGAACATGGCTAGTAACGAATGTCACCGGAGTACTAGACGAAGCCGGTTCGAGCAGCGGGACTGTATGAGGTGAGTGAGACTACCGCCTTAGCGGGAAAAGTGGAAGCCCCGAACAAGAATGTTATTGACAACAATGCTAAGGTTGAAGCTTTAACACGAAACTTGATCAATTCATGTTGGGTTCCAGTTCAAGCTCAAAGGCGTGATGTCATGTGAAACATGTGGAGGCTGGGCATGCAACAAGCCAATGCCCCATTCTTGTTACTCCCCCTGCACAAATGGAGTCGATTGACTATGTCGGTGGAGGTCGAGAGGACCGGGTAATCAATATGGCAATACATATAACCCGGGGTGGAAGAGCAATTCAAACTTCTCGTGGAACCAAGGCCAATCACAACAAAGGCTACCCCAACCTCAAGGTCCTCGGTATCAACCTCCTCAACAACGGGAGAGAAAATACACAACCGAAGATGTCTGGCTAGATTCATGATTAACACCGAATCAAGATTTGTGGCCCAAGATAAGAAATTTGATGAATTTGGTGCTGTTACGAGAAATGTGCGAGGCTTCTATTCAGTCTTTAGAAAATCAGGTCGGACAACTTGCTAGAGTGCAAGCGAACGTCCCTCGGGCGGTTGCCAAGTAACACCGAAAGCAACCCGAGGGAACACTTAAAAGCCGTAACACCGAGAAGCGGGAGACGAGTTGGAGGCAAGGGCCGAGGAGAGCCCAAGTGCTTCTAATGACGGGGTAGCCATTCGGGAAGACCCCAATGTGATTAAAAACACAAGTGAAGAAAAAGGGAAGAAACTTGATGATGATGCTTCAAATTCCTCCACTCATAAAAGCTCCGAATACAAGCCTGTGGTGCCATATCCCTCAAAGCTCAAGCAAGACAAGGATGAAGCCCAATTTAAAAGGTTCCTCCACATGTTCAAGCAGCTTCATATTAACATTCCTTTGGGTCGAAGCTCTATCTCAAATGCCTAAATATGCCAAATTCATGAAGGACCTCCTTACTAACAAGAGGAAGTTGGAGGATCTAGACACGAGTGACACTTACGGGAACCTGTTCAGTTGTAATTCAAAAGAAATTGCCAAAGAAATTGACAGACCCGGGGAGCTTCATCATACCTTGTGTACTAGGTGAGGGGATGCAAGAAAATGCTCTGGGCCGACTCGGGAGCCGGTATAAACGTGATGCCATATAATCTATTCCTGAAGTTGGGGCTGGAGGATTTAAGACCCACGCGAATGACCGTCCGGCTTGCGAGATCGCTCGGTGAGAAGACCAAGAGGAGTTGTCGAGGATGTTCTTGTGAGGGTTGATAAACTCATCATTCCGGTGGACTTTGTGATACTAGACGTGGATGATGATGTAGAGGTCCCATTGATCCTTGGCCGCCCTTTCCTCAACACCGCGGGAGCCCTAATTGATGTTAAGGGAGGGGAAGATGACACCGAGAGTGGGGGATGAACAAGTTGTCTTCACTCTTCCAGGAGGCTATGAAGCACACACTAGACCATGATGATACTTTATATTACACGGATGTAACTGATGTGATAATTTCTGATTGTGTGCGGGGAGGTTCTTTCGTTGAATCCCTCGGACGAGTACCTAGAAGGAACCGAGGATGAAGAAGCTGGAAGTAAAGGACCCCTCGCCTTCGCCAACACCACAGACAGCCCAAGTAGAAGTTGTATCACCTCCGCATCATAAGAAAAAGGGAAATTTGAAGAAGGCATGGCGAAAGGTGAATGCAAAAATGAAGAAAAGCATGAGTATCTCCACGTTACCACCGAGTGAGGTAGACCGCCTATATTTTGAAAATGAAGGTAAATTTTGCATTTTCTCGTGTCTTTCCATGAACTTTCCAGGTAACAATCCTCCGCCAAGAAATGGAGGTAATTCTCCACCATTTGACCCACCATGAATCAAGGTATGATAAGTCGAGCTAACGACTTTAAACAAGCGCTTCTTGGGAGGCAACCCAAGCTTTTAAAATTCCTTGCACTCTAGTTTTCGTTTTCTTTAATTTTGTAGTAGTTAGATGTTGTCTTTGTTTTAGTTATTTTGTTCTTCTTCTTTGTCATTTCTTTGTTGCTTAATGTTGGGATTCTTTGAGTTGTTTGATGTGTTGATGCCATGAAGCTTGCTTCTTGTGTGTTTATGGGATTATTTCGGCTTTGTTTTCATTGTTTTTAGGGTTTAAAGGAGGTTATGTTGTTGCTAAACAAGTTTAGAGCAATTTTATGACCGTTAGAGAGGGTTTTGGTCGGATTTGGCAAGCTTGCGTTCAAGCTTGCGCCCGCAAGCTTGCCCGTGAACCATCCAGAGGGGCTTTGCGGGTGGGCTTGCGCCCGCAAGCCCAACCGCAAGGCTTCCCGAGGCTCCTTGCGGGCAACCTTGCGCCCGCAAGGCCACCCGCAAGGAAGCCCGATAAAAGCCCTAAAAAGGCTTCTTCCCATTCTCTTTCTCTCATCTTCACACTCCCATCTTCTTCCTCTCATTTCTCACTCATTTCTCCACCAAATCACCTCATTTTTTTTGCTCTAAATCACTCTCCTCCTCCTCTAAACTCTTTTGTGGAAGGATTTTGGAAGATTACAACCTTTTCAAGCCGTTTCAAGCTTTTGATTCATCCCTCATACTCTAGGGTTAAGGTTTGATTTTCATTCCTATATCTTGTGTTTTATTGAATTGTTGGGATGTAATCTTTGTGTTTATGTTCTCTTTGCTTAATATAGCATTGTGAGATTGGTTTTGTATGATTGTAGAAATTTTTGGCTACTTTTTCAAGCAAAACTCTTGCCAAAATTTCTCGGAGTTACTGTAGCAATGAACCATTCTCCTTAATTTTCATTCCATGAAGCCTCAATTTCTTTAAAATTTGGTTTAATGGTGTCCCCTTGGTCTTGTAGGTATGAGGACCAAGAAAGTGGCTCATAAGAGGACACGGAGAGACCGTTCTCCGCCCGGCGACGGACCACGATTTCGAAAGGACGATCACAAGACCCGATTCGCCCTTTTGTCAAGGAAACAATTCGGCACCATACGAAAAATTGATTGGAATGTTTTGAGAGCCTTGGGTTTAGATGAAGTCATCTTGGAGCTTATCTCTCATGGTGGGTGGGACAAATTGTTCTCCATTGAAGAACCCACCTACAAAGAGCTCACATTAGAAGTGTTAAGCTCCATTGAAGTTGCAAAGCAATGGTGTGCCGGCCGACCGAGTGTGATTACATTTCAAGCATTTGGGGAGAAACACCGAATCTCTCAAGATGAGCTGGGCGTATACATGGGATTCTACACGAAGCATACACCCACACTCCCGAGTTTAAAGCCCTAGGCTATGACTTACCGCACCCCGTTACAAATGAGTCCTATTGGTGTTCTATAGCAAATCGCTCGGGGACAAGGAAGGCATCCCAACTACTGAACCCTGCCCATCGATACATCCATGCCTTTGCTGACTAGAGGCATTGGGGGTAGGCTGGACTCGACGAGGGGGTTGTCTCGCGCACGGACCTACGTGCTTTGTACGGCATTATCGAGCGCTATCCACTACACATGGGGCATCTTCTTGCGGAAGTCTTAGCACACCGGGGGCCGGTTTGTTCGCCTTGGAGCAATTTTCGCCGGGCCATATATCACAAGAATGATCAAAGGCATGGGCCTTCTTGAGCACACTCAAGGCATGACAGTCGTTGGTTCTATGGCACCACTTAGCATGCGGACTCGACTTGCATTGGTATAGTTGAGAAGCGGGGTACCATACATAGGCTTGCACAACACCAAGGAACACACGCGAAGACCCTCATTCTTCGTACGAGACGGACACCGGTTCGAGTCCGAGTCCGAGCCGAGTCTAGAGAGCGAGAGACCATCACTTGAGGCACGGTTTGCGAGAATTTCGCACCGAGGTCTACCAACAGTGCGAGACACTTGAGAGAGGACATAGAGAGTTAGCTGCATCGGTGAGTCACATTGAGAGTGCCACCACCGAGATCCCGACATTCCTACGCAGCTCTTCATCTTCGGCGGGCACCACCTCCGCGGCTACCACCCGTGCTTTGCATCATCACGGCCATCGACTCTTAGACTCCCGACATCACGCCAACTTGTTGTTGTTCTTGTTGTTCTTTTTATTTATTTTGTTGCTCTTATTGTTGTTTGCTTTAGTGTTACTTTTTAAGTTAGTTAGGGTTTCGACCCTACTAAACTTTCTCTCTTTATTTTGAACTTTCTGTTTTTGCACTCTTCTCTATCATTTTCATTCTGGAGTTGTGATCAGTGTTCTGTCTTTTTCCAGGAATTTCTTTAGGAATGCTTCACACTCCCAGCCCTCACCACATGGACCACCCCCAGTCCACATGCATTTCATCAACGGATTGGGGAAGTTTCTTACTCCATCTTTTAATTCTTGTTCTGTATTTATTTCCCACCCTGTGCTGCTGACTTATGTACATTGGGGACAATGTACAGCTTTAGGTGTGGGGATGGAGTATTTTATTTTAATGCATGATTGACTCACCTATGATAGCTATGATTTTATTGTTAAGGACTTCCTAGCTTGGTAGAATGATAGTAGTGAGTTGTACTTTACATGTACTTGAATGTAGTTCTGTTTCATCTTTAGTGTACATTGATACCTGCTCACTCTAACTTCCACTTCTGACACTCTAACCCATCTTATTGATTTTGTGTTAGGATGTCAAATTCTTCTTTCAATAGTCCTTTAAAAACTTTTGGGTCCCCTATTTTTGCTTTAACCCTAAGTAAGGTTTTTAAGTGAGGTTTTTAGCTATGGAGTGTGGAATAGCTATGTGGTGAGGGCCTGGAGTGTGGAATAGCTATATCATCATCCTGAAATCACAACAAAAGCTGATCACAACTCCAGAGACAAAAATAATAAAGGAAGAGCGCATACAAAAATAGTTCACAAATAACCAACAAAAGTTTAGTAGAGCAGCGGCCCTGACTAACTTAAAAGTACAACAGACAACAAAAGAAAAGAAAAACAAACAAGTTCGAAGAAAAGAATAAAATGAAACAAGGTGGTGATAGTGTCCTGGGGCCTAGGGGTTGAGCACATCCCAAACAATCCTTCAAATGATGCCGAAGCCCTTTGTGAAAGAAGCGCGAAACGAGATTCGTGATATTCATTTTTAAACTTTGGTTCGTCGCGGGGTGGAGTACGGTGATTTCGGGCTCTCTTGTGTGCTACTTTCTTTACCGGCATCCTACAAAACCAAAATATCATCAATACAAGTAACTACAAGATAAGCAATAGCAAAATAATGAAGATTTCAAGGAAAATGCTCATTGCTACAGTAAATCCGAGAAAATTTTGCAAGAGTTTTTCTTGAAAAAGTAGCCAAACATTTTTACAATCATACCAAATCATACTCAAGATGCTCTTGCAACAAAAGAGAGCAAAATCCAAGCTTTGAACACCACACAAACCCAAAAGAAATCAAGCCCTAGAGTGAAAGAACATTTACCTAGCCCTAGGATATGTGGAGCAATCCCTTTGCAAAATCCGGCCAAAGGAGTGTTTTTTCTTCAAAATTTCTTCACCAAATTAGTTGAGGGGAGGAGGAGAGGGATTTAGAGCAACAAAAATGAAGAAAATCCGTGGAGAATGGAGGGAGAAATGAGAGAAAGTTTGGAGAAGAAGAATGGACCAAAGTTGCTTGAAAGGGGGGCCTTTAAAGCCCCACCCCGTGAAGCCTCACGGGTGGGCTCACGGCCGTGAGCCCACCCGTGAGAAATCCCTGGATGGCTCACGGGTGAGCTCACGCCCGTGAGCTCACCCGTGAGCTTTCCCTGAATTCCTCAAGGGCAAGTTTCACGGGCCAAAAACGGCCAAAACTTGAGTTTTTCTCAACTTAACCTCTTCCAAACCCTCAAAAACGTTTAAAACAATGACAAATTAAGCATGGAAACACTCAAAACATGATTTTCATGGCATCTAATTTACAATTCACTCAAGGAAACTCAAGATCATGCAAAGGGATTTGGACAAAAATGATGAACAAAACCACCACAACAAGAAAAGCAACTTGAAAACTAACACACCAAAAATACGGAAAAAGAGCACACCAAGCAAACACACAACAAGAAAGAAGAGATGCAACAAATTTAAGAGCTTGGGTTGCCTCCCAAGAAGCGCTTGTTTAAAGTCGTTAGCTCGACTCTTCTTACCTCGAATCAGGGTGGGACAAAGGGTGGAGAATTACCTCGATTTCTCGACGGAATGTTATGACCTGGAAAGTAATGCTTGAGACGGTGACCATTGACCTTGAATGTTCCATCTTGAGGGTGAGTTATTTCGATGGCACCATGAGGGAAAACTTGTGTCACAGTGTATGGTCCATGCCATCTTGATTTCAATTTCCCTGGGAACAATCTCAATCTAGCATTGAACAATAAAACTTGATCCCCTTTTTGAAAATATTTAGCTCGTTTAATGTGGCGATCATGATACTCCTTCGTTTTCTCCTTGTATCGCACCGAGGTTTCATATGCCAATGTTCACCATTCATCTAATTCATTTAGTTGAAACTTCCTCTTGTGGCCCCTAAGGTGAGGATCGAAGTTGAGTTGTTTAATGGCCCAGTAAGCTCTGTGCTCAATTTCAACTGGTAAGTGGCAAGCTTTTCCATAGACCAATCTGTAGGGTGTTGACCCGATAGGTGTCTTGTATGCCGTCCTATATGCCCACAGCGCATCGTCTAGGCTGTTTCCGCCCAATCTCTTCGGTCTTTGGTTGACGGTTTTCTCTAAGATCCGCTTTAACTCCCTATTTGATACCTCAACCTGCCCACCTGGTTTGAGGATGATACGCGATCGACATGCTATGAGATACCCCGTACCGTTTTAGAACTTTCTCAAATTGAGAGTTGCGAGAAATGGGTGCCTCGATCACTTATGATCACCCCGGGTGTACCAAACCGGGAGAATAATTTCTTTAGAAATTTCACCACCACCCTAGCGTCACAAGACGGAAGAGCTGTTGCTTCCACCCATTTTGAGACATAACCTACAGCCACCAAAATGTACTTGTTACCATGGGAACTAGGGAATGGGCCCATGAAATCGATTCCCCAGACATCAAACACCTCACAAGCTTGATTCCATGATTGCGGCATTTCTTCTCTTTTTGAAATATTGCCGGTTCTTTGACACCTGTCACACTGTTGTACCAGTGCTTGTGCATCCTAAAACATAGTGGGCCAGTAGAATCCCGAGTCAAGAACCTTCTTCGCTGTTCTGCTCCCGCTATAGTGGCCTCCTGTAGGCCACGAGTGGCAATGTA
Source organism: Dioscorea dumetorum (assembly GCA_902712375.1). Lineage (NCBI taxonomy): Eukaryota > Viridiplantae > Streptophyta > Magnoliopsida > Dioscoreales > Dioscoreaceae > Dioscorea > Dioscorea dumetorum. The sequence continues at coordinate 5,246,278 of CACTHL010000549.1, read as the reverse complement.
TCAAGATATCGTGCCCTTCTTACTGTTGAAACACATCTCTCGACGATTTGATCGGCACACATCCCGAATAGGTACGGGTCTTCCCATATGTAGTGCTTTAGATCGGCAAAGAATTTTTTTCTCTGCTGATATGTGAGCTGCTTTGGGAAAATTTTTGCTTGCCAAGTAATTTGCTATATCTGCAAACCACGGAGTCTCATCTTCTTCAATCACTCGAATCTTGCACAACTGTTCTCCAGGGAATGAATCATTAATCTCATCCTTTTGCAAAGTATTTTCCATAGGTTCCTCAAGGCGCGAGAGATGATCGGCGGCTAAGTTCTCTTGCCCCCTTTTTATCCTTTATTTCTAGATCAAACTCTTGCAGCGGTAAGACCCATCGGATTAGACGAGGCTTTGCATCGACTTGTTAAGTAAATATTTTAGGGCGAGAATGATCTGTGTACACAATCACCTTTGATAACACCAAATATGAGCGGAATTTGTCAAATGCAAAGACAACGGCGAGCATTTTTTTCGGTGGTGGTGTAGTTTTCTTGAGCATCGTTCGGGGTTTTGCTTGCATAGTAGATGGGGTGGAAGTGATTGTTTCGCCGGCCAAGCACGGCTCCCACGGCATAGTCACTCGCATCACACATTAATTCAAATGGCAGATTCCGATCCGGAGAAACCATAATCGGTGCTTCTATAAGCTTTCTCTTCAAGGAAAGGAAGGCTTTCATACGGTCTTCATCGAACTCAAAAGGGGCATCCTTCTCGAGTAGCTTCGTCAATGGTCGGGCAATCGAAGAGAAATCTTTCACAAACCTCCTGTAAAACCCCGCATGGCCCGGGAAACTTCGATTGCTTTTCTGGAAGTTGGAGGAGGAAGTTTCTCAATAGGGGCGACTTTTGCACGATCCACTTCTATTCCCTTTTTAGAGATTTTATGTCCAAGTACTATACCCTCCTTGACCATAAAATGACATTTCTCCCAGCTAAGCACCAAATTCGTTTCTTCACACCTTTTTAAGACTCGCTCCAAGTTTTTGAGACAGAAATCAAATGAGTCACCAAAGGCGAAAAGTCATCCATAAACACTTCCATAATGTTCTCCACCATACCTTCAAAAATGGCCAACATGCATCTACGGAATGTGGCGGGTGCATTGCAAAGCCCGAAGGGCATACGGCGGTAGGCAAATGTTCCATACGGACAAGTGAAAGTGGTCTTCTCTTGGTCCTCGGGAGCAATCGGTATCCGAAAATATCCGAGAGAGGCCATCCAAGAAGCGTAATAAGCATGTCCCGCCAATCGTTCGAGCATCCGGTCTATGAAAGGCAAAGGGAAGTGATCCTTCCTTGTGGCATCGTTCGGCTTCCTGTAATCAATACGAGACCCTCCAACTTGTGGCTTGTTCTCGTCGGGATAAGCTCGTTCCTCTCATTGGTAATAGCTGTCATTCCTCCCTTTTTGGGTACTACTTGCACGAGGACTCACCCAGGACCTTGTCGGATATAGGGTATATAATGCCGGCGTCGAGAAGCTTGATAACCTCATTCTTCACTACTTCCTTCATATTAGGATTCAACCTTCGTTGGGGTATTGCCATGGGTTTGTGATTGTCTTCCATAAGAATTTTGTGCGTGCAAAATGATGGGCTGATCCCTTTGATATCATCTATTTTCCAAGCAATTGCCTTTTTATACTTTTTGAGTACCTCAAGTAGTTTGCCCTTTTGTTCCTCTGTCAAATCTGACGCGATGATGACTGGAAGTTTGGAACCCTCACCCGAAATGCGTATTCCAAGTGCACCGGTAACGGTTTTAGTTCCAGTTCGGGCGGTTCCTCCAATGACGACTTCAATTTCCCAAGCGCCCATATCGCATTTTTCGGTCCTCACCTCTTACGCCTCGATGCCTTTGTCACTATAACAACTTTCTTCCCTTGCTTGTGCCTCTGTTTCTCCATGAATTGGGTTTTCATCCATTCTAAATTCCCCTTCTTTTAAAGCTGTCTCTCACTTTGCGTGCTCTGTGCCCTTGTTCCATTGGAAAATGCTCTACGAGGTTCAATTTTTCTGTTTGCATGTACTGGTTGAAGAATGACTGAGTATTGAAATCTCCCTGGGTACTATTAATCGAACCCCCACAATACTGCTTCTTCCATTTATCATCATAAAAGTTTGGAGTGTTTGACCCAATCCCAGTGCTAGAGTAGTAGGAGCACGGCACCTGCGAGTGATGATAGTTAACCCAATCATTGGCTGCATACATAATTAAATAATAGAAGAAAGATATTTACAAAGTTAGAATAAAAAGAATGGAAGCAAAACAAGATAAGGAAAGACAAAAGAAGTAATAAACAGAATATATACAAGAATGGCAAAAACGTCAAAACAAAAGCCAAATCAACACGCTCAAAGTTTTCCGAATATTTCTCGTGGTTCCCCGGCAACGGCGCCAAAAACTTGGTGGTGATCCCGCAAGCGCACGGGGTCGTCAAGTAATAAACCACTCGCGCAAGCACGAGTGGGTCGTATTCCCAAGGGCCCGAGAATCTATCCTTACTTCCTTTTTGCTATGTTGTCTAGCCGATCAAACTTGAGATTTAGAATGAAAAAGTAAATAAGTAAAACAAAAGCAATTAAACTGCTAAATACAAAGGGCGATAAACGGGAGGAAATTAGGGTGAGAAGATGGTCACGGATGAGGATCCCCTCGGGGTTACTAAAGTGCGAAGAATGTTGGATTAACATGCAAGTGGCTTGAAGGACCGAGAAAACCCTAGATTAGGTCAACCCGATGGTCACGGCAATTGACCCCTAATCCGGTGCGAGTATTGAATACGGGTTATACCCGTACAATTCCTCCTACGATTGCAAAGGGCAAGATGGTTTTCTCAAGCTAAGGTTTAATCACACATGAGTAATTAACCTTAGAATTGGAGGGGTACAAATACCCGATGGTCACGGCGTATTTGTACGTATTTCCCTTCCAAGCTTGGTGAGTCTAATACTAGGGCAATGGTCATGCAACCTAGTATTGGCTAAGTATGGATACACAGAGTTCTCATGCATACCCAAGCATTCAAAAACACCAAACATGAATCACAAACAATCTAACAAGCATGAATTAAACCAAAACATCCAAACATCACAAGTTCACCCCAAGGTTCACCCACATCCGGTGACCTTGGGGTTTTAGTTGCTCATAGTCTCCAAATACATGAATAAAAGCATGAAAATAACTAAACCCAACATAAAAGACCTCCCTCCAAAGATTAGAGTCGAAGAAGCTTCCAAAGACGCCACTCGAAAGGGGTGGCTTCCCGTCGTCTTCAACCTCAAGATTTGAAGCCCTAGAGGTAGATCCCGCACAAGAACGCGCTCTCCTCGCCGATTCTACCGTGGAAATGCCCTCCAAGCTCTCCTTCTTGGTCGGATTTGGAAGAGGTGGTGTCAAGCTTCAAGAAGAGCCAAAGTCCCCCTTTCTTTCATGCCCTAAAAGCCCTTAAAAGGGTGAAAATCGTGACTTCTCACGGGCTGCCTCACGGCCGTGAGGTTGCCCGTGAGGCATCCAGAAAGTTTTGCAAGAAATTTCACCTCGGTGCTACAGTACCCCTGCTACAGTATTGTTGCTACAGTACTGCTACAGTGAAAAACCCAAGAACGTCGTATTTGGTGTCGAATTCTTCCTAAATACGTTCTTGAGCTCATTTAGGGTCTGCAACACAAAATAAAGGGATTTAGACTATAAAAAGGGCATCGACTTATCAAAAAGATAATAAACTAATACAAATAAATACGTATAAAATACGTATATTTAGACGTTTATCACGTATATTTAGCCATTTATCTTCTTGCCCCTGTTCTTCATGTTTGTTTGCTTGGGGACAAGCAAACGCTTAGGTGTGGGGATGTTGGATTTAAGACCCACGCGAATGACCCTCCAGCTTGCAGATCGCTCAGTGAGAAGACCAAGAGGAGTTGTCGAGGATGTTCTTGTGAGGGTTGATAAACTCATCATTCCGGTGGACTTTGTGATACTAGACGTGGATGATGATGTAGAGGTCCCATTGATCCTTGGCCGCCCTTTCCTCAACACCGCGGGAGCCCTAATTGATGTTAAGGGAGGGAAGATGACACTGAGAGTGGGGGATGAACAAGTTGTCTTCACTCTTCCAGAGGCTATGAAGCACACACTAGACCATGATGATACTTTATATTACACGGATGTAACTGATGTGATAATTTCTGATTGTGTGCAGGAGGTTCTTTCGTTGAATCCCTCAGACGAGTACCTAGAAGGAACCGAGGATGAAGAACTGGAAGTAAAGGACCCCTCGCCTTCGCCAACACCACAGACAGCCCAAGTAGAAGTTGTATCACCTCCGCATCATAAGAAAAAGGGAAATTTGAAGAAGGCATGGCGAAAGGTGAATGCAAAAATGAAGAAAAGCATGAGTATCTCCACGTTACCACCGAGTGAGGTAGACCGCCTATATTTTGAAAATGAAGGTAAATTTGCATTTTCTCGTGTCTTTCCATGAACTTTCCAGGTAACAACCCTCCGCCAAGAAATGGAGGTAATTCTCCACCATTTGACCCACCATGAATCAAGGTATGATAAGTCGAGCTAACGACTTTAAACAAGCGCTTCTTGGGAGGCAACCCAAGCTTTTAAAATTCCTTGCACTCTAGTTTTCGTTTTCTTTAATTTTGTAGTAGTTAGATGTTGTCTTTGTTTTAGTTATTTTGTTCTTCTTCTTTGTCATTTCTTTGTTGCTTAATGTTGGGATTCTTTGAGTTGTTTGATTTGTTGATGCCATGAAGCTTGCTTCTTGTGTGTTTATGGGATTATTTCGGCTTTGTTTTCATTATTTTTAGGGTTTAAAGGAGGTTATGTTGTTGCTAAACAAGTTTAGAGCAATTTTATGACCGTTAGAGAGGGTTTTGGTCGGATTTGGCAAGCTTGCGGGCAGCAACCTAGCTTCGGAGTGGATTCAATCCAGATGTGGAAACTACCCATTAAGACCATCATCACAGATTTATGAGGGTTATTCTTTATATCTTTGGAACTTATTTCTCAATTCATTATTTGTTTTGTGACTCGCTCCATGGAGAGCTAAACCCCTAGAGGGTATTCGGACATCTAAACCCTAGGATTCTTATTTTCATTAGATTTACATTGTGTTTCTATTCGAATTTATTAGTTTGAGTTTTACTCTTGAGTTCTTAATGCTTGCTTGTGCTTTTGATTCCATTATTAATTGCCTTGCATGTTTTATTCAATCTAGTGAAGAGAGACATCACCGCTAGGTTTAGAATTACCAAGAGTAAAGAGGGTTGAGAGGGTGAGCCGTGAGATAGCGGAATGTCCCCGATAAGTGCTTGCATGTATATATTTTTGGAAATGTTTTCCACGCATGAGCATCACATTTCTCAGGTTTTATCGCTAATTTCGTGTGCTTTGGTGTTCTTTCATGCAATTAGGGTTGTGAAGACATGGTACGTGAATAAAGGCAAGTTTAGGTCATAATGGTGCCAAGTGGAGCTCTTTTGTGCAAATACGAAGTTCAAGACACAAATCGGGTTCAAACGAGGGAGTATGTGCCAACTTCTAAAGACTACAAGACAATTTTGTAGAAGGACACGAAGACAGTCATGCTCACTTGTTCCGATTTGTTCAAAAATTTCAAAATCTCTCCAAGGTTTTATCATCATCAAGAAAGGCCACATGACCTTTCACATGGGCGTGTGTCCGTCCGTGTGACCTCAAGAGAAGAAACGGGCGAAATCGGGGACGAATATGAAGTTTTCCACATGGCAGAAAATCCACATGGGCGTGTGGAATTTCCACACGGCCGTGTGGCTCATCCACACGCCCGTGTGGATCCTCGAGATGGCCAATTGATAAGTGCTTGCATGTATATATTTTTGGAAATGTTTTCCACGCATGAGCATCACATTTTTCAGGCTTTATCGCTAATTTCGTGTGTTTTGGTGTTCTTTCATGCAATTAGGGTTGTGGAGACATGGTATGTGAATAAAGGCGAGATTAGGTCGAGAATGGTGCCAAGAGGAGATCTTTTGTGCAATTACGAAGTTCAAGACACAAATTGGGTTCCAACGAGGGGGTATGTGCCAACTTCTAAAGACTTCAAGACAACTCTTGTGGAAGGACAAGAAGGCGAGTCATGCTCGCTTGTTCCAATTGGTTCAAAGATTTCAAAAGCTCTCCAAGGTTTTCCTATCATCAAGAAATGCCACTTGACCTTTCACATGGGCGTGTGTCCGTCCATGTGACCTCGGGAGAAGAAACGGGCGAAATCGAGGACTAGTATGAAGCTTCCACAAGGCGAGAAAATCCACATGGGCGTGTGGAATTTCCACATGGCCGTGTGGCTTATCCACACGCCCGTGTGGATCCTCGAGATGGCCAACTATAAAGCCGTTCTGAAGCGTTATTTAGAGGATCTTCTTCCAACTTTGAGAGGGGGTGACGGCTAGGGTTCAGGAGGTTCTTACTACACTTTGGGGGCGCTTCTTCACCGATTTCATCATCAATCCCTTCCAAGGAGAGCTATTGGGGGAGCCTTCGGCGACTCGATTCGACGAGGTGTGGCTTCGGCTTGGAGGAAGGGGTTCTTTGAAGAAGAAGGAGAAGTTCCCATAGTCTATCAACACGAAGCTTAAGGGGGTTTTCTTTATGGATTTCTTGCACTTATCTTCATTTATTTTGATGAACTTGTATTGCGCCATGGAGAGCTAAACCCCTAGTGGGTACTTTGACTTGTAAACTCTAGATTTCCTATGTTTCATTGACTTTAATGCTTTTATTCAATTTGAGTTTGAATTTGAGTTTCAATCTTGTATGCTTATTTGTTTCTCCCTTAGAGTGACACTAAGGTTGAGAGCTAATTCAATCATCCTTTTGACGAGTGACCATCACCATTAGGATTAGATTAACCAAGATTGAAGAGGGTTGAGAGGGTGAGTTGAGAGGTAGTGACACGTCCCCTTTCCCCTCCTGTGTGGTTTTCCCTACCTTCCTATTCCAAGTTTTACCTTCGATCTCAAAGAGAGTTAGGCGTTGAGAGAGGTCTTTCCGCCGGGACTTATTTGTGATTAGGGATCTTTCACCTGGACCAAAGGGATCGATCTAGAGTTGGGAATAGGGTTTACCACTTGGAATCCCTAGAGAATAGCGCAGTCATACGTGGTGTGAGATGTCGAGAGTTTTTTCTCCGCCGGGACCTCGTAGGGGACTAATCAGGGTTGACCTTAAATTTGGGACCTTGTATATTTGGATTCCACGACTCTTGAAATCTCTATTGAATAAGAGTAATTGAAGTCTTGCACTTGAAACAAGGATTCTAGGGGGAGCATCGTCCGAGTACCCCATCTTCTTATTGATCTATTTCTACACCCTAACCTTTATTTTCAGCACCTTATTTTTACTTCTTTCCTATTTTATTTTCTTTCACAACAACAATTGGTTTTTCTTTGATTACTTAACAAAGTGTGATTGTTCTTACGTCTACTCCCTGTGGATTCGACTACCCACCCGTTTGGGTACTTTATTACTTCGACACCCGTGCACTTGCGGAGCACACACGCAAGGGTGTGTCACCAATTATAAAGCCGTTCTGAAGCGTTATTTGGGGGATCTTCTTCCAAACTTGAGAGGGAGTGACGGCTAGGGTTCAGGAGGTTCTTGCTACACTTTGGGGTGCTTCTTCACCGATTTCAACATCAATTCCTTCCAAGGAGAGCTATGGGGGGAGCCTTCAACGACTTGATTCGACGAGGTGTACCCTAGGCTTGGAGGAAGGAGTTCTTTGGAGAAGAAGGAGAAGCACTCATAGTCTATCAGCACAAAGCTTAAGGGGGTTTTCTTTATGGATTTCTTGCACTTATCTTCATTTAATTTAATGAACTTGTATTGTTCCATGGAGGGCTAAACCCCTAGTGGGTGCTTGGACTTGTAAACCCTAAGTTTCCTATGTTTCATTGACCTTAATGCTTTTATTCAATTTAAGTTTAAATTTGAGTTTCAATCTTGTATGCTTAATTGTTTCTCCCTTAGAGTGACACTAGGGTTGAGGGCTAATCCAATCATCCTTTTGACGAGTGACCATCACCATTAGGATTAGATTAACCAAGATTGAAGAAGGTTGAGAGGGTGAGTTGAGAGGTAGAGACACGTCCCCTTTCCCCTCCAAGAGTTAGGCGTTGAGAGAGGCCTTTCCGCCGGGACTTATTTGTGATAAGGGATCTTTCGCTCGGACCAAAGGGATCGATCTATAGTTGGGAATAGGGTTTACCACTTGGAATCCCTAGAGCATAGCGCAGTCATACGTGGTGTGAGGTGTCAAGAGTCTTCTCTCCGCCGGGACCTCGTAGGGGACTAGTCAAGGTTGACCTTAGATTTGGGACTTTGTATCTTTGGATTCCACGACTCTTGAAATCTTTATTGAATAAGAGTATTTGAAGTCTTGCACTTGAAACAAGGATTCTAGGGGGAGCATTGTCCAAGTACCCCATCTTCTTATTGATCTATTTCTACACCCTAGCTTTTATTTTCAGCACTTTATTTCTATTTCTTTCTTATTCTATTTTCTTTCACAACAACAATTGGGTTATCTTTGGCTACTTAACAAAGTGTGATTGTTCTTACGTCTACTCGCTGTGGATTCGACTACCCACCCGTTTGGGTACTTTATTACTTCGACACCCGTGCACTTGCGGATTAGACACGCAAGGGTGTGTCAAGTTTTTGGCGCCGTTGCCGGGGAGTTAGGCGTTTTAGGAATTGTTATACTTTGTTTCGCTAGTCATTTTTCGCACTTTCTATCTCACACTTCTTTTACTTCCATTGTTCTGATTTTGTTTTCTTTTCCTGATTTCAGCTCCAGGTTATGACCAGTGGACATCCTTCGACATTAGTGGAAGGTGATCCGGAAATAGAGAGGAGATTGCACAGACGGGGAAGACAACCTGAACAAGAACAGTTTGATCAAGCTGAGATAGAGGTTGAAGAGTCCGCAACCATGGCTGAACAAAATAAGCGACAGCGGACACTCTCTGATTTTGCTAGGCCGTCTATCCGTGGTATACAGTCAAGCATAGTCAGGCCACCAATTTCAGCTCATAATTTTGAGCTTAAGCCGGGGTTCATTCAGATGGTTCAACAGTCCGCACAGTTTAATGGGTTAGCAGATGAAGACCCAAACAATCACATAGAGAATTTCTTGGAAGTGTGCGACATGTTGAAGATAAATGGAGTCACGGACGACGCCATCAGATTGAGAGCCTTCCCATTTTCCTTGAAGGGGAAAGCAAAACAGTGGTTGCAATCTTTACCTAGAGCATCAATTACCACTTGGGAAGAGATGGTTGAGGCCTTCCTTGGCCGATATTTCCCTCCTGGGAAATCGGCAAAATTAAGAAATGAAATTTCTTCCTTCATGCAGTCGGAATTGGAGTCTCTTTTCGAGACATGGGAAAGTTTCAAGGATCTTCTGCGCAAGTGTCCTCAACACGGGTTCCCCGAGTGGATAGTCATCCACACCTTCTACAATGGGTTGAACCCAAGCACAAGACAGCTACTTGATGCCGCAGCAGGAGGTATCTTAGGAAGCAAGACCCCCGAAGCTGCCCGCCAACTGATAGAAGAAATGGCTATGAATAGCTATCAGTGGAATGCTCGAGACAAGAGGAAAGTGGCGGGTATTCATGAAGTTGATGCAGTAACATCTCTAGCAGCTCAAGTTGAAGCATTGAGCAAGAAGTTAGACACTTTGGCGAGGCCCATCTAGAATGGGCTGCGGTGATGAGTTGTGATAGTTGTGGAGGAGGGCAAGTTTCTTCGGTTGCCCTATTTCCGTGGTCGGAACAACACCTGTTGAGCGGGGTGGATTTTGTGGGGAATGCCGGACGAGGTCAAGGGAATCCCTATAGCAACACCTACAATCCGGGGTGGCGAAATCACCCGAACTTTGCATGGAGCAACCAAGGGCAACAAAGGCCCTCTGCACCCCCGGTTTCAGCAACCCCAACAACCAAACATGGAGGGCCGAGTTTCGGGGCTTGAGAACCGAATGACGGACTTGGAGAAGGCATTGACCAAGTTCATTCAGTCCTCGGACACGCGCTTCCAAGGCATGTAGAGTACACTTCGCAACCACACCGCGTCGTTACATAACTTAGAAAATCGGGTGGGGCGGATTGTGAAGTCTTTATCTCGAGCGGGCTCAAGGAAGTCTCCCGGGAAATACGAGAGACAAACTCAATAGAGAGCAGTGAAGGCAATCACTCGAGGAGTGGTCGTGAGGGTGAGGGTAGGCTTCCCGTCGAAGGAGGCTGTTCAAGTTCTCGCTAAGGAGAAAGACCCGGAGAAGGGTAAGGAAAAGAAGGTAGCACCCGTACCATACAAGCCAAGAATTCCTTATTCTTCAAGATTGAAGAATGATCGAACGATGAGCAATACAAGAAGTTTCTTGGACTGTTCAAGCAATTACACATCAACATCCCATTTGTGGAGGCATTATCACAAATGCCCCGTTATGCAAAATTCTTGAAGGATCTCTTGACCAACAAGAGGAAATTGGAGGAGAATCTTTGCGGTGGTTTTAGATGCATCATGCTCGGCAGTACTGTAGCAAAATTTACCAAACAAGATGAGAGATCTGGATGTAGATGAGAATGTCGACGTGCCGCTGATACTTGGAAGACCCTTTCTTCGTACTTCCAAGGCTCTTATAGACATGGATGGCGGGGAGATAACATTGAGGATAGGAGATGAGAAGCTGACCTACCGCCTTGCTGAGGCCATGAGACATTCTCTTAACTTTGATGATGCTTTGTATTTTCTTGACACTACTGATGCATTGATTGATCATTATGTGCAGGAAACCTTTTGCCCGGATCCACTAGCTGGTTTGTTGGATCAAGAGATGGAAGATGATCATATTTCATCAGTTGACTTGGAGAACAAGGGTACACCTCCCACTGGTACAGTCAACAAATTAATGAAGAAGCTAAGGAGGGTAAGACATCGCCGCAAGAAGCAAACGAATGAACCTGCGGACGGTCCTTCAAGGTCTAAGAATGATATCCCTCCGTCTGGCAACAAACTCGATCACCCATTTTCTAAATTCCAGAACTTATGCTCATCATGTTTCACATTTCCAAGCAGCGAAGTGTTTTCGACCCATGACCTCCCTTGAATCTGGTGAACCAGGTACGTCAAGCTAGTGACGTAAAACAAGCGCTTATTGGAAGGCAACCCAATTTTTAAAATTCTTTACACGAGTTGTAGTTAGTTTTTCTTTGTTCAGTTTAGATTTTTTTGTTTAGTTTGTAGTTTGTGTGGATTCATTGCTGGTGTAGTGCATTTTAATGTTTTCATCGTTTATGGCAAGTTAGGTGATAGTCCTGTGAATTTTATGAGTTTTCAATTTGATGCGTCTCCGCAACAACACAACAGGGTGATGTGTGTCAACCCCTTGCGTTACCGCAAGTGCACGGGTCGTCAAGTAATAAAAGTGGACCCAAAGGGTCGGGTTGTCGAACCACAGGGAACAGAAGTACTAGTAATAGCCCCTCTTTTGTTATCTAGCCTAATGAGTGTAGTATGTGATGATCTAATGGCCAACACTAAGAGTGTCACCACAAGTGCGCAGGAAATAAAAAGGAAAAGAGTTCTCAATCAATAAAAGTGAGGTATCCGGACAATGCTCCCCCTAGGATTCGGGTGTTGGATGTAGATTACAAGTGTTTCTAAACGAAGACAATGAGTCGTGGGTATCCAAAGGTATAACGGCCCCTGCCTCCAGGTCACCGATAACTAGTCCCCTACGAGGTCCCGGCGGAGAATTCTCTCGACGCCTCACACCACATATGACTGCTTAAAACTCTAGGGATCCCAAAGATATGACCAATTCCTAAAAGTAGATCTAACCCCGCCTCCGGGTGGAAGATCCCTAACCCCCTACGAGGTCCCGGCGGAGGAATTCTCTCGACGCCTCACACCACATATGGTTGCTTGACACTTAGGGAATATGGAGATAGGAAATATCGGTCGGAAGGGAAAGGGGACACTCCGCTATCTCACGGCTCACCCTCTCAACCCTCTTTACTCTTGGTAATTCTAAACCTAGCGGTGATCTCTCTCTTCACTAGATTGAATAAAACATGCAAGGCAATTAATAATGAAATCAAAAGCACAAACAAGCATTATGAACTCAAGAGTAAAACTCAATCTGATAAATTCGAATAGAAACACAATGTAAATCTAATGAAAATAAGAATCCTAGGGTTTACATGTCCGAATACCCTCTAGGGGTTTAGCTCTCCATGGAGCGAGTCACAAAACAAATAATAAATTCAGAAATAAGTTCAAAAGACATAAAGAATAACCCCCTTAAATCCGTGATGATAGTCTTGATGGGTAGTTTCCACGTCTGGATTGAATCCACTCCGAAGCTAGGTCGCCGATGGCTTCCTTGACGCTATGACGGAGGAGGAACAGATCCAAGTTGGTGAGGAAAGCTTCCCAAAGCCGCAAAGAACTCCTTCCAAGCCCTAGCCGCCTTGTCTCTCGAAAGTGGCCAAAAAGATCCCTAAAAATTATCACAAGGCGGCTTTTATAATTTGAATTCGGGGCTTTACGCGGGCATCCACACGGCCATCCACACGCCCGTGTGGAAATTCCACACGGGCGTGTGAAGCACTCTGCTACAGTACTGCTACAGTAAATTGCTACAGTGATTTTTTTCCCGAAGTCTTCCTTGGAGTCCACACGGTCCGGCACACGCTCGTGTGGTAGGGTGTGTGGCTTTCTATGCTTTGAAATCCTCAAGAACTTTCTTCTGCTTTGTACGGAAGCTGGGACATGGGCGTACTACTGCCTTTGTGCCCTTTCGGTTTGTGTAATGACTTGTACTCCTCCGAAAGTTGGCAACACCCCCATGCATATGAACACAGCTTCTGATTGTGGTCTTGAAACGTGTCATCACACCCTATCTTTGCTTCTTCCTGTATGTCATGTCTCCAAAGCCCTGTTTGCACAAAAGAACACAAAACACACCTTGTTAATGCTAAAATCTGATAGAAGTGATGATCAATGCATATAAACTGATATTATAAAATATATATAATCAAGCACTTATCACAATTGTAACTGTGTTAGTTTTCAACTTCTGCAGTCGTTCCATGTGTTTTCGATGAATTCTGCAGAGTTTAGACTATATTTGACCTGAAGAATGGAGACACACGGCCATGTGGAATTTCCACATGGCCGTGTGGATGAATTTGTGAAGGAATTCTCTCATCCAGAGAATCCACACGGCCGTGTGGAAATTCCACACGGCCATGTGGATTTGTTCAGTAAGAATTTTTCCAATACAGAGAATCCACACGGCCGTGTGGAAAATGGGGAGTTGAATGAGGGTCATATAGAGAATCCACACGGCCGTGTCGAATTTCCACACGGCCATGTGGGGTACTTAAACATGAAAATGCCCTTTCTCTTCATATTCCCCCAAGCAACCCTTCATCTTCAAACACCTCCTCTTCAAGGGTCGCAACGGTTTTTCTTCTCCTTCCATTTTCTCGCTTATTTAAGGGACTTGTAGGCCTTACTCGTTGCTACATTGTGAGATTAGACTCATCTTCTCCGCTAAGCCTTCTTCCCCTCTTCTTGCCATGAAACCTTCAATACTTGTTGTGGATGTTGAATCTTGTGTTTTTGCATGATATTTTCATGATTAATACTTAGATTATTGTTTAAAACACTTGTGCTCAACTGTGTGGATGATTGTATGAAATGGTGTGGATTCACCATGGCATTTTGGCCATGGTCGAAGATCCACACGGCCTTGTGGAAATTCCACACGGCCGTGTGGATTGTCGGGGTGCCCCCTCCGAGATTCCCGAGGAGGAGACACACGGCCGTGTGGAAATTCCACACGGCCGTGTGTATTGGCTATTTCTTTGTTCTGAGAAACCCAGAGAAGACACACGGCCTTGTGGAATTTCCACACGGCCATGTGGAATTCTGGGAACCTATTTTAAGCTCCGAATTAACTCGGTTACCTCTCTTATGCACAGGAATGGCTCCAAGAACAAAGAGACTCGCTCACAAGCGTCCCCGTGAGGCCCGTGAGTCCCGTGATATTTCGAACGCACCATTAGAGTTCGCCGTGCCCGAACATCAAGCACGGTTTGATCGGCTTTCAAAGCTGAAATTTGGCTAGACGCGAATTCCTGACTTGCAAGCTCTGGAGGCGATAGAACACGCGCGAGCGAACGAGTTGGCGGATGAAGTCCGAGAGCTGATTGCTGTGGGTGGGTGGAATCGACTATTGTGCATCAAAGACGCCGCCACTCGCGACATCACTCTCGAAGTCCTCGCGTCATTCGAGTTTGATCGCTCCCAAACCGACTACCACCGACCAGACACAGCTCGGTTCCGCATTTTTGGGCAGTACCACATCATGAGCCTGACTGATTTTGCTGTCGCCCTCGGCCTGTACGATCGAGACTTCATCCAGACGGAGGAGTACGCGCAGCTACCATTCTGCTACCCCTTCCGCGTCACTCCAAGCCGAGTCTGCCGGATGCTATGTGGAGATATACGGTACGAGCCCGGGTTGACCAAGGCTTCTCTGCTCCTCCGCCCTGCCCACAGGTACATTCATGCCATCCTGAGCAGGTCTATTACTGGGTGAGGAGACAGCACCGGCGTATTGGGGCAGCTGGACCTTCTCTACTTACACTCTATGGTCCAAAGCCTGCCCCTGCACCTGGGATACGTGGTAGCTGATTTTTTGAGGCACCAGGGACAGTACGCGCGGATAGGAGTTCTTTTCTCTGGTCCCTACATCACTCGACTCGTCAGAGGAATGAGACTGATTGATGCTGTTCGGGGAGCTGATAAGGTTATTATTCCCTCTCCACTAGGCCTTGATACCTTGCGTATGATGGACATGGTGAAGAGGGCCGCCCCGGCAGGTACGTGCTTGTTGCTCCCTTCCCGGATGAGTCCGAGGAGTCCGAGGACGACGATGAAGACACGGAGGAGACCCGGGCGGGGGCCGTTATCACGGCCCACACCGATGGCGGCGAGAGGACACCCCGGCACGAGGAGGTGCCACCGGTGTCGGCACTTGCATCTCCTCCGGCACGGGAGGCGCATAGACAGACTTGAGGCTGCTTGTAGGGACCCTCCAGAGCTGATCTCGCCGCCATGCGGATGACCCAGGCGGTGAACCACACAGAGGTTCTCGCTCGTATGGCTGAGTACCACTCGGGGATGATGGCGCGCATCACTTCACTCCACCAGTTGATGGCGAGAGGTAGCAACTCCACTTCGCCGTCCACACCCAGAGCACCCCACGCCTCTCCAGCATTCCCAGCAGCACCAGCAGATGCCGACGCTTGAGGCGTCTTTTATTTTTCTTTTTATTTCCTTGTACTTTCATTTTACGTTTGTGTCTTTGTGTACTCGAAAGGTTACACCTTACGAGAGTTATCTTCTTTTTTTTTTTTTCATGTTCTTGTTTGAGTTTGAGTTTGATTTGTTTACGTTTGTACACTTTTAATCTTAGTTTATGTTGAGATCCACTGAACCCCTTTTGTGATGTGCAGATAGGCTTGTCAACTTGGTTTTGAGAAATGGTCATAGGCACGGCCGTGTGGAATTCACAACCCTACGCAACTTCACTTCCCGCTTTCACACCTCTATTGAAATACTACACTCGGAGATCAGGGGAGTGTTGTTTTAATACCCACGCCATCATGTTATTTTTTGCGTTCTTATGTTGCATGTTTGTATGAGTACATTGAGGGCAACGTACAGCTCAAGTGTGGGGGGGAGTTCACACTGCACACGTTCTTTATTGTTAATCATCACTTTCATGCTCATCTAGCCAATGACAATTCACCTTAAGGAACAGGAGTGTATTTTCGAATTTAGGTGAAAGTTAAACTTCGGTTGTTACCATGCTCTAGTTTACTCGAAAAACTTAGAAAATTTTTGTCTGATTGCAATTCTTGCACTTTACTTGCTCTGTTAACCCTGAAAACGCTAGTTTAGTTTGAAAGGACATTAGTTTCATTTTCTTTGAGCTATATATATAAATATATATATATATATATATATATATATTAGAAATTGGTGCTCCTTTGTTCTTAGGGTGGAAAGAGCTACCACCTATTCTGTATGCAGCTACTCTCATAAGTCGGATATTAGCTATGCCCTAACGAGAGAAAGAGCTCTCTAATAGGCTGTGTGAAAGCTAACACTCACGGGTGGAAAGAGCTACCATCTTGAAAGGGTGAAAGCCGTTCGTCACCCGAGAGGCATCATTGAAGACATCTTGGTGAAAGTGGATAAGTATATATTTCCTGCAGATTTCGTGGTACTGGATGTAGATGAGAATGTCGACGTGCCGCTGATACTTGGAAGACCCTTTCTACGTACTTCCAAGGCTCTTATAGACATGGATGGCGGGGAGATGACATTGAGGATAGGAGATGAGAAGCTGACCTACCGCCTTGCTGAGGCCATGAGACATTCTCTTAACTTTGATGATGCTTTGTATTTTCTTGACACTACTGATGCATTGATTGATAATTATGTGCAGGAAACCTTTTGCCCAGATCCACTAGTTGATTTGTTGGATTAAGAGATGGATGATGATCATATTTCATCAGTTGACTTGGAGAACAAGGGTACACATACCACGGGCACGGTCAACAAATTAATGAAAAAGCTAAGGAGGGTAAGACATCGCCGCAAGAAGCAAACGAATGAACCTGCGGACGGTCCTTCAAGGTCTAAGAATGATATCCTTCCATATGGTAACAAATTCGATCACTCATCTTCTAAATTCCAGAACCTATGCTCTTCATGTTTCACATTTCCAAGCAGCGAAGTGCTTTCGACCCATGACCCCCTTTGAGTCTAGAGAGACAGGTACGTCAAGCTAGTGACGTAAACCAAGCGCTTATTGGGAGGCAACCCAATTTTTAAATTCTTTGCTTGTGTTGTAGTTAGTTTTTATTTCTGCATTTTTGTTTTGTTTAGTTTGTAGTTGTGTGGATTCATTGCTGGTAGTCCATTTTTATGTTTTCATCATTTATGGCAAGTTAGGTGATAGTCCTGTGAAATTTTGCGAGATTTTAAGTTGTAAACGTGTTAGTTTTCAACTTCTGCAGTCGTTCCATGTGTTTTCAATAATTTCTGCAGAGTTTAGACTATATTTGAGTTGTAGAATGGAAACACACGGCCATGTGGAATTTCCACATGGCCGTGTGGATGATTTTGTGAAAGAATTCTCTCATCCAGAGAATCCACACGGCCGTGTGGAAATTCCACACGGCCCTGTGGATTTATTCAGTACAAACTTTCGCAATACAGAGAATCCACATGGCCGTGTGGAAAATAGGGAGTTTGATAAGGGTCATACAGAGAATCCACACGGCCATGTGGAATTTCCACACGGTCGTGTGGGGTACTTAAACATGAAAAGGGGCCTTTATCTTCATCTTCCCCAACCTTGCAACCCTTCATCTTCAAACGCCTCCTCTCTAAGGGTCGCGACGGTTTCTCTTCCCCTTCCATTCTCTCGCATATCTAAGGGATTTGTAGGCCTTACTCGTTGCTACATTGTGAGATTGGATTCATCTTCTCCGGTAAGCCTTCTTTCCCCTCTTCTTGCCATGAAACCTTCATTTTTTGTTGTGGATGTCGAATCTTGTGTTTTTGCATGCTTTTTTCATGATTAATACTTAGATTATTGCTTAAAACACTTGTGCTCAACTGTGTGGATGATTGTATGAAATGGTGTGGATTCACCATGGCACTTTGGCCATGCTCGAAGATCCACACAGCCGTGTGGATTATCGGGGTGTCCCCTATGAATTTCCACACGGCCGTGTGTATTGACTGTTTCTTTGTTTTGGGTAACCCAGAGGAGACACACGGCCGCGTGGAATTTCCACACGGCCATGTGGAATTCTGGGAACCTATTCTAAGCTCCGAATTAACTTGTTTACCTCTCTTATGCACAGGAATGGCCCCAAGAACGAAAAGACTCGCTCATAAGCGTCCCCGTGACTCCCGTGATCTCTCGCCCGCACCATTCGAGTTCGCCGTGCCCGAACATCAAGCACGGTTTGATCGACTTTCAAAGTTGAAGTTTGGCCAGACGCGAATTCCTGACTTGCAAGCTCTGGAGGCGATAGAACACGCGCAAAGTTAATTGATTCTGTTCGGGGAGCTGATAAGGTTATTGTTCCCTCTCCACTTGGCCTTGATACCTTGCGTATGATGGGCATGGTGAAGAGGGCCGCTCCCGGCAAGTACGTGCTTGTTGCTCCCTTCCCAGATGAGTCCGAGGAGTCTGAGGATGAAGATGAAGACTCGGAGGAGACCCGGGCAGGGCCATCATCACAACCCGCACCCATGGAGGCGGAGGACACCCCAGCAGACGAGGAGGTGCCACCGGTATCAGCACCTGCATCTCCTCCGACACAGGAGCGCATAGACAGACTTGAGGCTGCTGTGGGGACCCTCCAGACTGATCTCGCCGCCATGCGGGTGACCCAGGCAGCAAACCACACTGAGGTTCTCGCTCGCATGGCTGAGTACCACTCGGAGATGATGGCGCGCATCACTTCACTCCACCAGTTGACGGCGAGAGGTAGCGACTCCACTTCGCCGTCCACACCCAGAGCACCCCACGCATCCCCAGCATCCCCAGCAGCACTAGCAGACGCCGACGCTTGATGCGTCTTTTACGCTTCTTTTTAATTCCTTGTACTTTCATTTTCTGTTGTGTCCTTGTGTACTCAGAAAGGTTACACCTTCTGGGAGTTATCTTACTGTTTTTATTTTTCATGTTCTTTGTTGAGTTTGTGTTTGGTTTGTTTACTTTTGTACTCTTTTAATCTTAGCTTTTGTTGAGATCAACTGAACCCCTTTTGTGATGTGCAGATAGACTTGTGATTTTCACAACCCTACGCAACTCCACTTCCCGCTTTCACACCTCCATTCAAATACCACACTCGGAGATCAGGGGAGTGTTGTTTTTAATACCCACGCCCTCATGTTTTTATTTGCGTTCTTATGTTGCATGTTTGTATGAGTACATTGAGGGCAATGTACAGCTCAAGTATGGGGGGGAGTTCACACTGCACACGTTCTTTATTCTTGATCATCACTTTCATGCTCATCGAGCCAATGACAGTTCACCCTAAGGAACATGAGTGTATTTTCGAATTTAGGTGAAATTTAAACTTCGGTTGTTTCCATGCTCTAGTTTACTCGAAAAACTTAGAAATTTTTTGTCTGATTGCATTTCTTGCACTTTACTTGCTCTGTTAACCCTGATAACGCTAGTTCAGTTTGAAAGGACATTAGTTTCATTTTCTTTGAGTTTAAAAAAAAAAAAAAGAGAGAGGAAATCCGGGCATTCTTCGGTGGGGAGAGCAAGATCTTGGAGGATCCACTTCAAGGACTTCATTGCTTGGAGGTTGAAGACAACGGGAAGCCACCCCTTCGAGTGGCGACTTCGGAAGGTTTTCTCCGGGGATTCAAGCGTCATTCGGCCTTCACCTTTTGAGGGAGTGTTCTTCATGTTTATTTTAGTTGTTTGCATGGATTGTTGGGTTGATTTGTTGAACATGAACAACTAAACCCCAAGGTCACCGGATGTAGGGGAACTGTGGGGGCCAAGTTGTGATGTTTTGGATTATTTGAGTTATCTATTGTATGATTGGCTTGTTGTGATCCTTGTTTGGTGTTCTTGATTGTTTTAGTACATGTGATTAATTGATGTATCAAATTCTTGGAAGCAGTTTGTAGCTTGACCATTGCCTTAGTGGTAGACTCCAGTAAACTTGGAAGGGATTATTGTATAAATACGCCGCGACCATCGGGTATTTGTATCTCTCAATTTCTAGGGTTGAAAACTAACTAATGTTTCCGCCCTAACTTGAGGAAACCATCATTCTCCTTGCAACCGTGTGAGAGGTTGAGTGGAAGAAATTCCTTATTCAACTCTTGTACCGGGTTAGGGGTCAATTGCCGTGACCATCGGGTTGACCTAAGTTTAGGTCTTCTCGGTCCAACTAGCCACATGTTTAATTTCTCAAATATCCTACTCACATAAGTAGCCCCCATGGGGATCCTTATCCATTGCCGTTTTCCATCCTTGAGCATCTCCCGTGTTTTGATTTCGTCGCATTTATTTAAACAATTTCTCTTGTTGATTATTTCTTTTCTTTCCTAATTATTCTCTTGAAATCGAATCGGTGAGCTAAACAACAAGTGAGAAGTGAGTAAAGTAGCTACCCCGTCATTAGAAGCAACGAGGCTTGTATTCGGGGCTTTTATGAGTGGAGGAATTTGAAGCATCATCATCAAGTTTCTTCCCTTTTTCTTCACTTGTGTTTTTAATCACATTGGGGTCTTCCCGAATGGCTACCCCGTCATTAGAAGCACTTGGGCTCTCCTCGGCCCTTGCCTCCAACCTGTCTCCCGCTTCTCGGTGTTACGGCTTTTAAGTGTTCTCTCGGGTTGCTTTCGGTGTTACTTGGCAAGCTGCCCGAGGGACGTTACGCTTGCACTCTAGCAAGTTGTCCGACCTGATTTTCTAAAGGCTGAATAGAAGCCTGCACATTTCTCGAGAACGGCACCAAATTCATCAAATTTCTTATCTTGGGCCACAAATCTTGATTCGGTGTTAATCATGAATCAAGCCGGGACATCTTCGGTTGTGTATTTTCTCTCCTGTTGTTGAGGAGGTTGATGCGAGGACCTTGAGGTTGGGGTGGCCTTTGTTGTGATTGGCCTTGGTTCCACGAGAAGTTTGAATTGCTCTTCCACCCCGGGTCATATGTATTGCCATATTGATTACCCGGTCCTCTCTGACCTCCACCGACATAGTCAGCGGACTCCATTTGTGCGGGGGAGTAACAAGAATGGGCCATTGGCTTGTTGCATGCCCGGCTCCACATGTTTCACATGACATCACTGCCTTTGAGCTTGAGCTGGAACCCAACATGAATTGATCAAGTTTACGTGTTAAAGCTTCAACCTTAGCATTGTTGTCAATAACATTCTTGTTCGGGGCTTCCACTTTTGCCGCTAAGGCGGTAGTCTCACTCACCTCATACGGTCCTCTTGCTGCTCGAGCCGGCTTCGTCTAGTACTCCGGTGACATTCGTTACTAGCCATGTTCTCAATCAAAGCTTCGGCTTCTTCGGGGAAGTTTGTTACTCAAAGATCCTCCTCTGCTTTGCATCAATGAGGCTGCCTTGTAGCGTAATTCAGTCCATTACGGAGAATGTCCGCACCCTCATCCAAGCGGGGAACCCATGATGAGGACATTTTCTTAGGAGATCCTTAAATCTTTCATGAGCTTCAAATAGGGTCTCGGGAATCTCCTTGTCGAAATGCTGATATTTCTCGCCTCAACCTAGCTGCCTTGCTTAGTGGAAAATATCGGGCAAGAAACTTCTCCACCATTTCCTTCCATGAAGTGATCGATCCCGGAGCCAAAGAAGTAAGCCATCTATATGCTTTGCTCCCCTTAAAGCGAAAGGAAATAATCTCGGCCTTATTGCATCATCGAAGCCGATAAGTGCTTGCATGTACATATAATTTGAGATGTTTTTCCCTGCATGAGCATCACATTTTTCAGGTTATATTTCTCATTTCGTGTGTTTTACTGTGTTCTTTCGTGCAATTAGGGTTGTGAAAAAGGTTTATGCGAAGAAAAGCAAGATTAGGTCATAATGGTGCCATGTGGAGCTCTTTTGTGCAAATACGAAGTTCAAGACACAAATCGGGTTCAAACGAGGGGGTATGTGCCAACTTCTAAAGGCTTCAAGACAATTCTTGTAGAAGGACACGAAGGCGGTCATGCTCGCTCGTTCCGATTGGTTCAAAGATTTCAAAAGCTCTCCAAGGTTTCCCATCATCAAGAAATGCCACTTGACCTTTCACATGGGCGTGTGTCCGTCCATGTGACCTCGAGAGAAGAAACGGGCGAAATCGAGGATTAGTATGAAGATTTCACAAGGCGAAAAATCCACATGGGCGTGTAGAATTTCCACACGGCCGTGTGGAATTTCCACACGGCCGTGTGGACTATCCACACGCCCGTGTGGATCCTCGAGATGGCCAATTATAAAGCCGTTCCGAAGCGTTATCCAGGGGGATCATCTTCTAACTTTGGAAGGAGGTGACGGCTAGGGTTCGGGGAGGTTCTTGCTACACTTTGGGGGCGCTTCTTCACCGGTTTCATCATCATTCCCTTCCAAGGAGAGCCATTGGGGGAGCCTTCGACGACTCGATTCGGCGAGGTGTGCCTTAGGCTTGGAGGAAGGGATTCTTTGAAGAAGAAGGAGAAGTTCCCATAGTCTATCAACACGAAGCTTAAGGGGGTTTTCTTTATGGATTTCTTGCACTTATCTTCATTTATTTTGATGAACTTGTATTGCTCCATGGAGAGCTAAACCCCTAGTGGGAACTTGGACTTGTAAACCCTAGATTTCCTATGTTTCATTGACTTTAATGCTTTTATTCAATTTGAGTTTGAATTTGAGTTTCAATCTTGTTTGCTTAATTGTTTCTCCCTTAGAGTGACACTAGGGTTGAGGGCTAATCCAATCATCCTTTTGACGAGTGACCATCACCATTAGGATTAGATTAATCAAGATTGGAGGGGGTTGAGAGGGTGAGTTGAGAGGTAGCGACACGTCCCCTTTCCCCTCCGGTGTGGTTTTCCCTACCTTCTTATTCCAAGTATTATCTTCGATCTCAAAGAGAGTTAGGCGTTGAGAGAGGCCTTTCCGCCGGGACTTATTTGTGATTAGGGATCTTTCGCCTGGACCAAAGGGATTGATCTATAGTTGGGAATAGGGTTTACCAATTGGAATCCCTAGAGCATAGCGCAGTCATACGTGGTGTGAGGCGTCGAGAGTCTTCTCTCCGCCGGGACCTCGTAGGGGACTAGTCAAGGTTGACCTTAGATTTGGGACCTTGTATCTCTGGATTCCACGACTCTTGAAATCTCTATTGAATAAGAGTACTTGAAGTCTTGCACGTGAAACAAGGATTCTAGGGGGAGCATTGTCCGAGTACCCCATCTTCTTATTGATCTATTTCTCCGACCTAGCTTTCATTTTCAGCACTTTGTTTCTACTACTTTCTGATTTTATTTTCTTTCAACAACAATTGGTTTATCTTTGATTACTTAACAAAGTGTGATTGTTCTTACGTCTACTCCCTGTGGATTCGACTACCCACCCGTTTGGGTACTTTATTACTTCGACACCCGTGCACTTGCGGAGTACACACGCAAGGGTGTGTCAAGTTTTTGGCGCCGTTGCCGGGGAGTTAGGCGTTTTAGGAATTTTTACACTTTGTTTCGCTAGTCCTTTTCGTACATTCTATTGCACACTTCTTTTACTTCCATTATTCTAATCTTTATTTCCTTATACATAATCAATTTTCTTCATTCTCCGCTATTCTAAGGTTGTTGCTCTTTTTCAATCCTGTAGGAATCATGATCGATGAAGCGAAGCTGTTTGAGAAGATAACCGGAATGGTGAGGGACGTTGAGCGAGAAAATGAATTGGTTTACCAAGGAATCATCTCCACATAGTTACTTACGAAATTCAGCTGAAACAAACTATTGTGTGAGAAAGGTTAACTTTGGATATAGATAGAGTTGCTTGAGGGACAAGATTGCGATTTATTCAGAGTACTCACTCAATTTGAAGAAGCAACACGGGGATGTATAAGGGGAGAAGTAGAGGAAAGTTTAGAAGAAGCCCTTAATCGATTTGATTCTTCTAATAAAGGCGAAGAGCAAGAAATTTTTTTCTTTGGGTGTCACCAATGAAACCTACAAAGAAAGTGGGGTGGGAGACATAGAAAATCTCAAAACCCAACAAGACACACACACCCAAGAAGGGAGCTTAGAGGAAATCTCGGAAGAAGAATCGGAACATTTTGAGGAAATTGATAGACGAAAGGGAAAAGATTACAACCATCCATTGAAGACCCACTGATCTTGAGCTTAAAACACTACCGAGAACACTTGGAATATGCATTCTTAGGTGAAGGATCAAAACTCCCGGTCATTATATCTTCGGGATTATCCATGTCTCAAAAGGATAAATTAGTGAATATGTTGAAGAAGCATAAGGCTGCCATTGCTTGGAAAATTTCTGATATTAAAGGTATAAATCCGTCATTCTGCACTCATAAAATATTGATGGAGGATAATTATAAGTCGGTGATCCGGCCTCAACGTCGTTTGAACCCAAACATGAAGGAGGTGGTGAAGGCGGGAGGTAGTTAAACTTTTGGATGCGGGTATCATTTATCCGATCTCCGACGGTGCGTGGGTGAGTCCTACTCGGGTGGTCCCTAAGAAAGGAGGAATGGCCGTAGTGAAGAATGAACGTAATGAGTTAATCCCAACCGAACGATCACGGGGTGGAGAGTATGCATTGATTACGAAGGCTAAATGACGCGACTCGAAAGGATCATTTTCCGTTACCATTCATTGACCGAGATGTTGGAAAGGTTAGTGGGCATAATTTCTCTTTGCTTCCTTGACGGTATGTCGGGATATTTTCAAATCCCCATTGCACCCGAGGATCAAGAAAAGACTACATTCACTTGTCCCTACGGGACTTTCGCATACCGAAGGATGCCTTTCGGGCCGTGTAATGCTCCGGCCACTTTTCAACGATGCATGGCTTGCTATATTTGACGATCTTTTGGAAGACATCATGGAAGTATTTATGGATGATTTTTCGGTGTTCGGGGACTCGTTTGATAGGCGTCTGCGAGAATCGCGAAAGGGTCCTCAAGAGATGTGAAGAAACCAATTTGGCGTTGAGGCTGGGAGAAATGCCACTTCATGGTCCGGGGAAGGAATAGTTTTAGGGCATAAAATTTCCAAAGATGGGATGGAGGTGGACAAGGCGAAAATTGAGGTGATCGAGAAACTTCCCCCGCCAACTAATGTGAAGGGAATTCGCGGCTTTCTTGGGCATGCGGGGTTTCTATCGGCGATTCATTAAAGATTTTTCAAAAATCTCTCAAGCTTTAACAAAACTTCTTGAAAAAGATGCATCTTTTGAGTTCGGGGACGAATGTTTAGTTGCATTTAACTTTCTTGAAGGAGAAGTTGACTCAAGCACCAATTTTGATTTCACCCAGATTGGAACGCTCCTTTTGAGCTCATGTGCGACGCCGGTGATTATGCAATTGGGGGCGGTGCTAGGGCGAGAGGAAGAACAAACATTTTCGGCCCATCTATTATGCGAGTAAAACACTCACAAGCGCACAAGAAAATTATACTACTACGAAAAAGAGTTGCTAGCGGTGGTTTTACGCATTTGATAAGTTCGGGCCATATCCGATCCTATCCCGAGTCACTTTGTCTTCACGAGATCATTCCGCCTTGCGTTATCTCATGAGCAAGTCGATGCCAAACCGAGGTTGATCCGTTGGGTTCTTCTTCTACAAGAGTTTGACATGGAAATCAAGGACAAAAGGGTCGTGGAAAATGTAGTTGCTGATCACCTCTCTAGGTTAGAAGGTTGTGAGGGTTACAAGGCATCAAAGCCGGAGATTAACGACTCATTCCCGAGAAGAGCACTTATACATAATTCGTGGCGGATCGGCGAAGAGGAAGCACCTTGGTTTTGCGGATTTTGCCAACTATTTGTCGGGAAAGGTTCTTAAGCGGGGTCTTACTTTTCAGCAAAAGAAAAAGTTTTTCGGTGACTTAAAGAACTATTTTTGGGATGACCCCTTTTCTGTTCCGGATTTGTGCGAGATCATGTAATCCGACGCTTTTGTGTCTCTCGGGAAGAAGGCTGGAATATTTTAACACACTTGTCATTCGAGGCCCAACCGGGGGTCACTATGCTTACGGTAGAACGGCCGAAAAGGTGCTTGCTTGCGAGGATTCTATTGGCCAACACTATTTCGGGACGCTCATCGGTATGTTCTTCGTTGTGACAATTGCCAACGGACGGGGGAACCTCTCTCGGCGTGATGAGATGCCACAAAATCCTATTCAATTCAGTGAGGTTTTTGATGTGTGGGGAATTGATTTCATGGGACCATTCCCGAGGCTCCAATGGGAACAAATATATTCTTGTAGCGAGTGGATTATGTATCTAAGTGGGTGGAAGCTCGGGCATTACCTACAAACGATGCGAGGGCTGTAGTTAAATTTCTCAAGAAGCTTTTCTCCCGATTTGGAACACCTAGGATCATTATTAGTGATAGAGGAACACATTTACGTAATAGTCGGTTTGAAAAAGTGTTAAAGCGATACGGAGTGCACCATCGTCTTGCTACCCCCTATCATCCGCGAGACAAGTGGCCAAGTGGAGGTTACTAACGAGGGAGCGAAGAGGATCTTGACCAAGTCGGTAGAACATGGGAAAAGAGATTGGTCGGAACGGTTGGATGACACGTTATGGGCTTACCGGACTGCATATAAAACTCCTATTGGAACTACACCCTACAATCCGGTCTATGGGAAATCGTGTCATCTTCCGGTTGAATTAGAACACCGAGCTTATTGGGCACTCAAGACAATGAATTTTGACCTTTCTCGAGTCGGGGAACAACGGAAGCACCGAGATCAATGAGCTTGACGAATGGAGGCGAGAGCATACGAAAATGCCCGAATCTACAAGGAAAGGATACGCAAGTGGCATGATAAGCATATCAAAACTCCGAAAGAGTTCAAGGTGGGGGATGAAGTTTTGTTATTTAACTCACGACTCAAACTGTTCCCCGGAAAGTTAAAATCCAGGTGGTTTGGGCCATACACCGTAACTCAAGTATCACCGCGGGGGGGCAATTGAAATCACTCACCCGGATAGAGGTACTTTCAAGGTAAACGGGCATCGTGCGAAGCCATATTTTGGTGGTGAGGTTAGTGCTTTGAAGGTGCGAGAGGTATTTTTGTTGCATCAACCCCCTTGAGTTTAGAGAGGCGGGTACGTCAAGCTAGTGACGTAAAACAAGCGCTTATTGGGAGGCAACCCAATTTTTAGAACTCTTTGCTTGTGTTGTAGTTAGTTTTATTTCTGCATTTTTTTGTTTAATTTGTAGTGTGTGGATTTATTGCTTTGGTAGTGCATTTCTATGTGTTCATCATTTATGGCAAGTTAGGTGGTATTCTCGTGAATTTTGCGAGATTTTAAATCGTAAAAGTCTTAGTTTTCAACTTCTGCGGTCGTTCCATGTGTTTTCATTAATTTCTGCAGAGTTTGGACTATTTTTGAGTTGAAGAATGGAAGCACACGGCCATGTGGAATTTCCACATGGCCGTGTGGATGAAATTGTGAAGGAATTTTCTCATCCAGAGAATCCCCACGGCCGTGTGGAAATTCCACACGGCCATGTGGATTTATTTAGTACAAATCTCCACAATACAGAGAATCCCCACGGCCGTGTGGAATTTCGGGGAGTTTTATAAGGCCATACAGAGAATCCACACGGCCGTGTGGAATTTCCACACGGCCGTGTGGGGTACTTAAACATGAAAAGGGGCCTTTCTCTTTATAACCCCCCCCCCCAAGCAACCCTTCACCTTCAAACGCCTCCTCTTCAAAGGTCGTGACGGTTGCTCTTCTCCTTCCATTCTCTCGCTTATTTAAGGGATTTGTAGGCCTTACTCGTTACTACATTGTTAGAGCGGACTCATCTTCTCCGGTAAGCCTTCTTCCCCTCTTCTCGCCATGAAACCTTCATTAGTTGTTGTGGATGTTGAATCTTGTGTTTTTGCATGCTATTTTCTTGTTTAATACTTAGATTATTGCTTAAAACACTTGTGCTCAAATTTGTGGATGATTGTATAAAGGGGTGTGGATTCACCATGGTGCTTTGGCCATGGTCGAAGATCCACACGGCCGTGTGGAAATTCCACACGGCCGTGTGGATTCTCGGGGTGCCCCCCTCCGAATTCCCGAGGAGACACACGGCCGTGTGGAAATTCCACACGGCCGTGTGTATTGGTTGTTTCTTTGTTTTTGGGTAACCGAGAGGAGACACACGGCCGCGTGGAAATTCCACACGGCCATGTGGAATCCTGGGAACCTATTTTAAGCTACGAGATTAACTTCCTTACCCTTCTTATGCACGGGAATGGCCCCAAGAACGAAGAAACTCGCTCATAAGCGCCCTCGTGAGGCCCGTGAGGTCCGGGAGTCCCGTGATCTCTCGCCCGCACCATTCGAGTTCGCCGTGCCCGAACATCAAGCACGGTTTGATCGACTTTCAAAGTTAAAGTTTGGCCGGACACGCATTCCCGACTTGCAAGCTTTGGAGGCAATAGAACATGCGCGTGCGGCCGAGTTCGCGGATGAGGTCCGTGAGCTTATTGCTTTGTTGGCGGGTGGGAGCGACTATTGTGCATCAAAGACCCGGCCACTCGCGATCTCACTTTCGAAGTCCTCGCGACATTTGAGTTTGATCGCTCCCACACCGACTACCACCGACCGGACACGGTTCGATTCCGCATCTTTGGGCGAGTATCACGGCATGAGCTTGACAGATTTTGCTTTGTCGTCCTCGGCTTGTACGATCGAGACTTCATCCACACGGAGGAGTACGCGCGAGCTGCCATTCGACTATCCTTTCCGTGTCACTCCAAGCCGGGTTTGCCGGATCTTTGTGTGGAGATATACGGTACGAGCCCGGGTTGACAAAGGCGTCTTTGCTCCTCCGCCCCGCCCACAGGTACATTCATGCCATCTGAGCGGGTCTATTGCTGGGCGGGGAGACGGCACCGGCGTATTGGGGCGGCTGGACCTCCTCTATTTGTACTCTATGGTCCAAAGCCTGCCCTTGCACTGGGTTACGTGGTAGCTGATTTTACGAGGCACCGGGGACGATGACGCGCGGATAGGAGTTCTTTTCTCTGGTCCCTACATCACCCGACTCATCCGAGGAATGGGACGCGATTGATCTTTGTTCGGGGAGGCGACAAGGTTATTGTTCCCTCCCCACTTGGCCTTGATACCTTGCGTATGATGGGCATGGTGAAGAGGGCCACTCCCGGCAGGTATGTACTTGCTTTGTTCCATTCCCCGGATGAGTCCGAGGAGTCCGAGGATGAAGACGAAGACTCGGAGGAGACCCGGGCGGGGGCCATCATCACAACCCGCACCCATGGAGGCGAGAGGACACCCCGGCGGACGAGTAGGGGCCACCGGTATCGGCACACCGTATCCCCTCCCGGCCACGGGGATCGCATAGGCGGACTTGAGGCTGCTGTGGGGACTCTCCGGGCCGATCTCGCCACCATGCGAGTGACTCGGGCGGCGAACCACACCGAGGTTCTCGCTCGCATGGGCGAGTACCACTCGGAGATGATGACGCGCATCACTTCACTCCACCCGGTTGATGGCGAGAGGTAGCGATTCCACTCCGCCATCCACACCCCGAGCACCCTACGCCTCCCCGGCATCCCCGGCGGCACCGGCGGATGCCGACGGCGCTTGATGCGTCTTTCATTCTTTCTTTTTATTCCCTTGTACTTTCTTTTGTGTTGAGTCTTTGTGTACTCAGAAAGGTTACACCTTCTGAGAGTTATCTTACTGCTTTCTTTTCATGTTCTTTGTTGAGTTTGTGTTTGGCTTGTTTAATTTTTGTACTCTTTTAATCGTAGCTTTTGTTGAAATCCACTGAACCCCTTTTGTGATGTGCAGATAGACTTGTCAACTTGGTTTTGAGAAATGGTCATAGGCCGTGTGAGCTTCACAACCCTACGCAACTCCACTTCCCACCTTCACACCTCCATTCAACTACCACACTCGGAGATCAGGGGAGTGTTGTTTTTAATCCCCACGCCCTCATGTTTTATTTATATTCTGTTTTTGTATGCTTGCATGCGTACAATGAGGGCATTGTACATCTTAAGTGTGGGGGGGAGTTCACGTTGCACACGTTCTCTATGTATGTATGCTCATCACTCATATGCTTATCTAGCCAATGATAGTTCACCTTAAAAGACAAGGATTGCAGTCTTGAATTTAGGAGAATTTTAAACATCGTTTGTACTCATGCTCTAGTTTACTCGAAAAACTTAGAAATTTTTTGTCGGATTGCATTACTTACACCTTTCTTGCTCTGTTAACCACGATAACTCTAGTTCGGTGCCAAAAGGACATTAATTTTCTTTATTTTGAAAAAAAAAAAAAAAAAAAAAAAAAAAGGGAGAAAACAAAGGAAGAATGCCTTATTTGTTTACTTGTTTTCGGAGTGGAAAGAGCTACCACCTATGTTGTATGCGGCTACTCTCATAAGTCGGATACTAGCTATGCCCTAAGGAGAGAAAGAGCTATCTAATAGGCTGTGTGAAAGCTAACACTCCCGGGTGGAAAGAGCTACCACCTCAAAGTGTGAAAGCCGCCCGGGGAGGCATCTTGGGAAATGGCTACCTTCGAGGTTGTGTGCGGCTACTACCTACTTTTGTCCTTAAATAAGCCCTTTTCAATAAGAACTTTTAAGAGTAAACTTAGGGTTGGCATGAGTAAGCATACACACACACACGCGAGTCGAGATTCTATTTTCTTTGTGCTTCGTGTTTTTGCTAGAGCATCGGTTTTTATCTTTCTATGTTGCAAATTGTTCCTTTGTTTAAGAATGCTCTCCTTACATACTTTTTGGTGAACTTAAGGCTAAGCACTTCTATCACTCTACTTGTGGATTTTATTGTATAAATTTTGCTTGAGGACAAGCAAAAGCTTAAGTGTGGGGGAGTTTGATAAGTGCTTGCATGTACATATAATTTGAGATGTTTTTCCCTACATGAGCATCACATTTTTCAGGTTATATTTCTCATTTCGTGTGTTTTACGTGTTCTTTCGTGCAATTAGGGTTGTGAAAAAGGTTTATGCGAAGAAAAGCAAGATTAGGTCATAATGGTGCCATGTGGAGCTCTTTTGTGCAAATACGAAGTTCAAGACACAAATCGGGTTCAAACGAGGGGGTATGTGCCAACTTCTAAAGGCTTCAAGACAATTCTTGTAGAAGGACACGAAGGCGGTCATGCTCGCTCGTTCCGATTGGTTCAAAGATTTCAAAAGCTCTCCAAGGTTTCCCATCATCAAGAAATGCTACTTGACCTTTCACATGGGCGTGTGTCCGTCCATATGACCTCGGGGAGAGAAACGGGGCGAAGTTGAGGATTAGTATGAAGATTTCACAAGGCGAGAAAATCCACATGGGCGTGTGGAATTTCCACACGGCCGTGTGGAATTTCCACACGGCCGTGTGGACTATCCACACGCCCGTGTGGATCCTCGAGATGGCCAATTATAAAGCCGTTACGAAGCGTTATCCAGGGGGATCATCTTCTAACTTTGGAAGGAGGTGACGGCTAGGGTTCGGGGAGGTTCTTGCTACACTTTGGGGGCGCTTCTTCACCGGTTTCATCATCATTCCCTTCCAAGGAGAGCCATTGGGGGGAGCCTTCGACGACTCGATTCGGCGAGGTGTGCCTTAGGCTTGGAGGAAGGGATTCTTTGAAGAAGAAGGAGAAGTTCCCATAGTCTATCAACACGAAGCTTAAGGGGGTTTTCTTTATGGATTTCTTGCACTTATCTTCATTTATTTTGATGAACTTGTATTGCTCCATGGAGAGCTAAACCCCTAGTGGGTACTTGGACTTGTAAACCCTAGATTTCCTATGTTTCATTGACTTTAATGCTTTTATTCAATTTGAGTTTGAATTTGAGTTTCAATCTTGTTTGCTTAATTGTTTCTCCCTTAGAGTGACACTAGGGTTGAGGGCTAATCCAATCATCCTTTTGACGAGTGACCATCACCATTAGGATTAGATTAATCAAGATTGGAGGGGGTTGAGAGGGTGAGTTGAGAGGTAGCGACACGTCCCCTTTCCCCTCCGGTGTGGTTTTCCCTACCTTCTTATTCCAAGTATTACCTTCGATCTCAAAGAGAGTTAGGCGTTGAGAGAGGCCTTTCCGCCGGGACTTATTTGTGATTAGGGATCTTTCGCCTGGACCAAAGGGATTGATCTATAGTTGGGAATAGGGTTTACCACTTGGAATCCCTAGAGCATAGCGCGGTCATACGTGGTGTGAGGCGTCGAGAGTCTTCTCTCCGCCGGGACCTCGTAGGGGACTAGTCAAGGTTGACCTTAGATTTGGGACCTTGTATCTCTGGGATTCCACGACTCTTGAAATCTCTATTGAATAAGAGTACTTGAAGTCTTGCACGTGAAACAAGGATTCTAGGGGGAGCATTGTCCGAGTACCCCATCTTCTTATTGATCTATTTCTCCGACCTAGCTTTCATTTTCAGCACTTTGTTTCTACTACTTTCTGATTTTATTTTCTTTCAACAACAATTGGTTTATCTTTGATTACTTAACAAAGTGTGATTGTTCTTACGTCTACTCCCTGTGGATTCGACTACCCACCCGTTTGGGTACTTTATTACTTCGACACCCGTGCACTTGCGGAGTACACACGCAAGGGTGTGTCGAAACCGAATTGATCTTGAAGGTTGAGCATATCCGAAGGAACTTGGACAAGTGGGCATGCGGGTCTTCATCAGCCGGACCATCAAGCTGGGCGAGTTTTGCACCATCCCAATTGTGCTTGCTTTTATTTCGAGAAGTTATTTGCGGGCACGGTAGGAACCAACACACTGAACTCGTCCCCGGTGAGCTGTGGCCTTTCATAATCGAGATAGGGTTCTTCTTGGCTCGGCCATGACGGTAGGCTCACTAGATTCGACACGAATTTCTTGTTGCCGTGAGCTTTCGAGTAACTTCTCTCAAACGTTGATGCAAAGTTCGTTCAATCTCGTTGTCGGGATCAACCAAATTTGTATGACTCGCTCGTATCATAAGATAGGTACCTCGCAAGAAAATTCAAGGCGAGTGTCAAAACTTGAATAAAAACAAACGGGAAAAATGCGAGAGAATAAAATAACGGAATATAAACAAGAATGGCAAAAACGGCAAAACAATAGCTAAATCAACACGCTAAAAGTTTTCCGAATATTTCTTGAGGTTCCCCGGCAACGGCGCCAAAAACTTGATGAGATCCGCAAGCGCACGGGTTGTCAAGTAATACCTCTCTCACGCACGCGTGAGAGGGTCGTATTCCCCTGGGGTCCCAAGAGCTGCTATTACTCCCCCCTAGGCGGGATTTGTCTAGTCTGCCAAAGATAGAGAATTAAAACAAGATAAGAAAACTAACAAAGATAACTATAAACACATGGACTCGGGCACACCACATGAGCATATTTAAAGAAGCAAATAATAATGAAAGCGCGAGGTCCCAGGCTAGGATCCCCTCAGGATTACTAAAGCTAGATGGATGCTAAAATTACACAGGCAATGGTGGATGGGCCAAGAGATATCCAACACTAGATCACCCCGATGGCCACGGCGATGACCCCTAATCCGGCACGAGTATTGACTCGCAATTTCTTCCTACCAAATCCCCCTACGATTGCACTACGCTTAGGAAAACCTCTAATTAGGGTCGATCCTCAACCTAGGTCCAGCCCTAATGGTTGGAGGGGCATGAAATACCCGATGGTCACGGCGTATTCATACATGAATCCCTTCCATGCCCTAAAAGCTCTTTTAATACATGACATCGCGATGCCTTGCAGGTGGCCTTGCGGGCGCAAGGTTGCCCGCAAGGCATCCAGAGAGTTTCTCAGAATTTTTCCTTTCGGTGCTACGGTCCGCTACCTTTCTGGTACCATGGTACGGTAACTCTGCTTCTGGTCTTTGCTGCTACGGTGATGAAGCCCAAAAACGCCGTATATGGTGTAGATTTCTTCATAAATACGTTTTTGAGCTTATTTTGCTTATTCCGGGCCTGTAACACAAATAAAGCAACTTTAACCAAGAAAATAGATAACAACATAACAAAAAGAGAAAATAAAATATACGCAAGTACGTATAAAAATACGTATATTTAGACGTTTATCATAGTTGCAAGAAGTAAGATCACAACTTAGGGTTCAACAGCACTGTAAGCATCATTCATATAGCATACATGGATTTAGAACTGAAGACATCTCTAATAAATTCTGAGAGAGTCTAAGTTAGTGAACGTCAGGAATCCAACCTCGGGGCCCCATCTCCTCCATCGAGCAAATCCTTACATTTACCTTAGTGCATTTCCTTTCCTCAATCTCCTTTAATCCAACCTAGAGTCAAATCCATCTTTTTTACTTGATTAGATATTAAGCAGAACGATAGTATTAAAAGCTACACCAGTCCCAGTGGATACGACTACCCGACCCTAAGGGTACATTTTACTACTTATACGACCCGTGCACTTGTATATACCTGTAGGACGGACGGCTGAGCATGGTGGCCTTGGAGGATCCCGACTCATACTGGAAACCTCCACATATGGTCGCGTATGCACGGCTTGGGGTGAGTCCAATAGGATAGTAGACAATGAGTTACTCGTACTCCCCCGTGTGTACATAGTCTCTGTTGATAAGTGCTTGCATGTATATATTTTTGGAAATGTTTTCCATGCATGAGCATCACATTTATCAGGCTTTATCGCTAATTTCGTGTGTTTTGGTGTTCTTTCAGGCAATTAGGGTTGTGAAGACAGGGTGCGTAAATAAAGGCAAGATTAGGTCATAATGGTGCCAAGTGGAGCTCTTTTGTGCAAATACGAAGTTCAAGACACAAATCGGGTTCCAACGAGGGGGTGTGCCAACTTCTAAAGACTTCAAGACATTTCTTGTAGAAGGACACGAAGGCAGTCATGCTCGCTTGTTCCGATTTGTTCGAAGATTTCAAAAGCTCTCCAAGGTTTTCTCATCATCAAGAAATGCCACATGACCTTTCACATGGGCGTTTGTCCGTCCGTGTGACCTCAAGAGAAGAAACGGGAGAAATCGGGGACGAATACGAAATTTTCCACAGGGCAGAGACTCCACATGGGCGTGTGGAATTTCCACACGGCCGTGTGGCTCATCCACACGCCCGTGTGGATCCTTGAGACGGCCAATTATAAAGCCGTTCTGAAGCGTTATTTAGGGGATCTTCTTCCAACTTTGAGGGGGTTGATGATGAGCGCATTTCATATATATATATATATTGCATGCTATACCTTCATCATTATTGAATGTTTTGGCTATAATTCTCCAAGTACGGTGCTATTTGAGGTATTCGTTGTTCGTCATGCGAGATATCAAAGTCCTGAAGTAAAAAGAAGCGCTTTTGGAACAATTTTAGAAGCTAAAGGACTTAGAAGAAACCTCATCAAGCTCGGCCACGGTTTGAGCACGCCCGTCTTGTTCCCCGTGCAAAATGCGGAGAAGAATTCAAGCTGCGATTCAGCCACGGCTGAGTCCGCGAGCGCGGGTGTGAAAACCTCGGCCACGGTCGAAGCACGCCCGTGCTTGCTTCCCGTGAAAATTACGGGAGAATGCGGCCATAGATCGGCACGGCCCGAGTTCGGCGAGCACCGTCGTGCAAAGCCTCGGCCACGGTCGAAACACGCCCGTCTTTGTTCCCCGTCTGGGTTACGAGGTTTTGTGAGTTTTCTGAAGAGTTATTTGGCCGTAATCTGCACGGCTTGAAGCACGGTTTCATCACGCCCGTGCTCACATCGGGAAAACTTTAAAACCCTAAAAACTTAGGTTTTTTGGGGACTTTTGGGGGGCGATCTTTGGGAGAAACAAAAGGAGAGCTTTGGGGATTCATCCTCAGCTTCATCAAGGGAATGCCAAGCGTATGGTAGGCTGATCGGAAGGGGATTACACGACATCATAGCTCCTTCGACAACCTCAAGCATGCAAGAAATTAAGGAGTTTTCAATTCCTTGTTTTGTAATTTCTTTGGCATTGTGTTTGTTGGTTGTTATCATGAGGGGCTAAACTCTTAAGGGAGCCCCGGGGGTGGTTGTATGACGTTGTAGCTTGAACTTGTAGTCTTTACTTGCAGTTCTTATGATTGTCTTGTTCATTTCAATAAATCAAGGTTATTGGCTATCTTGTACGTTGTTTAGTGCTTGATGCTTGGTAGTTTGGTTCTCCTATCTAGGTTTGTGAATCTTTATTGATCGTTGCAAGCAGAGGGAGTTCAACTTAGGGCTCGGCAGCACTAGAAACCACGTGCTTATAGCATAACTAGGTTTAGAACGAAGACATCCCCGATAATTGCGAGAAAGGCGGAGTTAGTGAACGTCGAGAACCCAACCCCGGGGCCCCATCTCCTCCATCGAGTCAATCCTAAATCTTCCCTTGGTGAACTTTCCATTCCCTCAACTTCCTCAAAGTCAGTCCAAAGTCAACTCCTTCATTCTTGTTTTGGTTAGATATTGAGTAGGACGTTAGTATTAGAAGCTATACCAGTCCCCTGTGGATTCGACTACCCGACCCAAAGGGTACATTATACTACTTGTGCGACCCGTGCACTTGCGGTTACGCAAGGGGCGTACCAAGTTTTGGCGCCGTTGCCGGGGACTAGCAACTTCTAAGAATACGGACAGTCTTAGTACTCTAGCCGTTTATTTTACTTTTAATTCGTTTTCTTCTGTTCTTATTTTATTTTTCTTGTTTTCTTTGTTTTTGTTCTTTGGTTTTTCTTTGTTTTTCTTAAGCTGTTTATTATTCTCTTCTCTTTTCGCTTTGAGCTTAAAAATTCATATCTAATCTGTTTCTTTTGGTGCTTGTGCAGGAGCAGTGTACCTCGGTCGTTTTATCTTTCTAGAGAGGGAGTACCATTCATAAGATGGAAGATCTGTTGGATGCATTAAGGAGGCAGGACAACCCCCATTTTGAAACGAGAAATAGGAAATCTTGATGCTAGCGGAGCGGCTAATAGAACTACTTTCTCGACCATCGAACGCAAATTACCGAATGTCTCTCTCGGAAGAAGGCGTGCGGACCTTCAACAAGAAATCTCGGCAATGGTCAAGAAATCAAATTGTCGCGAAAGAAGCCTTTGCCTAATAACCAAACGGAGTTAAACTATACACGGGAAGTCATGTCGGTAGGCGGGTGCGGTGACATAATGGAAAAACATGCTTTGGACGAAAATTGTTGGGAGAAGAATGTACGGATAAAAAGCTTAATTAGGACGAGTGTGGATCGCCGGAATTGTGAAGATCAATTGTTGCACATAGTGGGTTCCGAATACGTTAAGGAGCAAAGCTTTCCGACGGCGGACATAAAAGGTGCAAAGATCGAGCTAAAGAAACTACGACCATTTGGAATATGCTTTCTTAGGGGGGAGATGAACAGTACCCGGTAATAATTTCTGCGACCCTTGATGATGAACAAAAGGGGGAATTATTACAAGTGCGACTACACACAAGAAAGCTATAGCTTGGTCAATATCAGATATCAAAGGCATCAGTCCAGCTTTACGCACACATAAAATCCTTATGGAAGATGAAATTAAGCCGAGAGTGCAACCACAACGGCGATTGAATCCTAATATGCGGGGAGGTGGTCAAGACGAGAGGTCAAGAAACTTTTAGATCTTTGGGGTTATTTACCCTATTTCAGATAGCCCGTGGGTGAGTCCGGTGCAAGTAGTGCCGAAAAAGGGAGGGATGACGGTAATCCAGGAATGATAAGAAGGAAGTGATTTCTGCTCGCACGAGTCCTTTGGATGGCGGGTATGTATCGACTACCGGAAATTGAATGATGCTACTAGAAAAGACCACTTCCCCCTCCCATTTATTGATCAAATGTTGGAGAGACTTGCGAGGACACATGTATTCTTGCTTTCTAGACGGGATGTCGGGATACTTACAGATCCCAATTGCACTCGAAGATCAAGAGAAGACTACTTTCACCTGTCCTTATGGCACCTTTGCATACCGTCGTATGCCTTTTTGGTTTATGCAACGCTCTCGCCACATTCAGTTTTGTATGATGTCCATTTTTGACGAGTTCATCGAGGATTTTATGGAGGTATTCATGGATGATTTCTCGGTCTTTGGCAATTCATTTGATAATTGTTTGTCCAATTTGAAGAAGGTTTTAGCCCGATGTGAAGCAACAAATCTGGTACTCGGTTGGGAAAAATGTCATTTTATGGTTCGGGGAAGGAATAGTGTTGGGTCACAAGATTTCACAATCCGGAGCAGAAGTAGATAAGGCGAAGATCTCCACAATTGAGGGACTAGCGATTCCGACCACTACGAAGGATATCGGAAGTTTTTTGGGACATGTAGGGTTCTACGGAGCGTTTTTATTCGAGATTTTTCAAAAATTTCAGCACCCATGACAAAACTCTTAGAGAAAGGTGCTCCTTTCAATTTTGACGCAACATGTCAAGCTTGCTTTTGAAGTCTTTGAGGCAGAAGTTAGTAGAAGCCCCAATTTTAAAAGCACCGCTTTGGGATCGGCCTTTCGAACTAATGTGTGATGCTAGTGATCGAGCTGTGGGAGTGGTACTAGGGCAGCGGCACGATAAACAATTTCATCCAATCTCTTACGCAAGCAAAATGTTGACTGCAACCCAAGAAAATTATACGACAACAGAGAAGGAGCTGCTAGCTATTGTTTACGCTTTCGATAAGTTTCGGCAGTACTTGGTTCTATCTAAAGTGATAGTTTTTACCGATCATGCAGCATTGAGGTATTTGATGACTAAAGCGGATGCTAAACCAAGGTTGATACGGTGGATCCTACTGTTGCAAGAATTTGACGTAGAGATACGAGATAAGAGAGGCATTGAGAACGTAGTGGCAGATCTTTTATCCCGTTTAGAACACTCCAATAATACTTGGCGAGAATTCTGAAGTCGTAAATGACTCCTTCCCAGAAGAGCATCTATATCTCACAGAAACGAAAGACCCTTTGAATGTTTCAGTTCCATGGTTCGCAGATATTGCAAATTATCTGGAAAGGGACTGATTCCAGAAACCTTCTCTTATCAACAAAGAAAAAAAAATTTTTCAGATGTCAAGCATTATGTTTGGGATGATCCGTATTTGTATAAGCTCTGCGCGGATGAAATGGTAAGAAGATGTGTTTCAAGAGAAGAGGGATGGAATATTTTATCGCAGTGCCACGCGGGGGTGCTTGGAGACATTTTGGACAAAACAGGACAGTGGAGAAGGTGTTGTCGGCCGGTTTCTTTTGGCCTTCGCTTTTCGGGACGCCAAGACTATGATCGAATCTTGTGATGCTTGTCAGCGGAGTGGAAATCTATCTAAACGGGATGAGATGAAGCAGACCCCAATTCAACAGTGTGAAGTTTTCGATGTGTGGGGCATTGATTTTATGGGCCCATTTCCCTCCTCGAATGGGTGCCGATATATATTGGTTGCAGTGGACTATGTGTCTAAATGGGTAGAGGCTCAAGCACTTCCTACTAATGATGCTAGGGTTGTTGTGAAATTTTTAAGAAAGCTTGTTTGCCCGTTTTGGTTGCCCAAGAGCTATTATCGGTGATAGAGGGTCTCATTTACGTAATGCTCAATTCGAAAAAAAATTTATTGCGACTCGGCGTTACCCATCGGATCGCTACAGCCTATCACCCTCAAACGAGTGGATAGGTGGAAGTCACCAACCGGGAGATCAAACGAATCTTAGAAAAAATAGTTCAGTTCAGTAGGAAGGAGTGGGCAGACAAATTAGAAGAAGCTTTGTGGGCATACAGGACCGCGTATAAAACTCCTACGGGGCACACACCATATCGGTTAGTCTATGGTAAAGCTTGCCATTTGCCTGTCGAACTGGAACATCGAGCTTACTGGGCCATTAAAAAACTGAATTTCGATTTGGAAAAGGTGGGAGATAAGAGGAAATTTCAATTAAATGAGTTAGACGAACTCAGACAAGCCGCGTATGAAAACGCTGTGCACTACATAGAAAGGGTTCGAAAATTACATGACAAGCGGTTACGGATTGACAAACCGTTTGAGGTTGGAGATCAAGTGTTGTTATTTAACTCCCGACTGAAATTGTTCACTTGGAAAATTGAAATCGCGTTGGTCGAGGCCCATATCGGGTTACGAGCGTCTACCCGTATGTGGCCATTGAAATATCTCATCTCGACCGGGGGCACTTTCAAGGTGAACGGGCATCGGTTAAAGCACTACATTAGTCCCACTTTGTTTTATCGGATACCGAGGGTGTGCGAGCATCCTGCTTATTTCACCTACTTGAATTCCATACCGGTCAAGCTCGAGACGTTAAACAAGCGCTCGTGGGAGGCAACCCACATTCTTTCCTTTCTTTCTTGTTTTTCTTTTTGCCAGCACGGGGGAGAGCACGCCCGTGTTGCACCCCGTGCATTTTTTTTTTTTTTTTTTTTCAGGTTTTCTTCTTTTCTTTTTGCTAGAACATCGGCACGGGCGTGCTCCTTTCGAAGCTCGGCCGTGCTCCCTCCCTTTGCGGGTTTCTTTTAAGCCGAGCAACCCTAAATTTTGCTAGCCGCTCTCCACTTGTCCTTGGTGGCTCTTTCTCCGGCCGTCCTCCACTTTCTTCCATCATGCCTACAAAACGTGTAGCACCACGACGGCCATCTCGCCATTCTCGCTCCACCTCTAACCCTAGCTTTCCCCCTTTCTCCTCAGCTGATCAAAGGCAACAATTTCAGAGGCTTCTTCAACAACCATTCGGGGATTTTCGCATTCTTGAATGGCAGGCCCTTCAAGAAGCACATCTAGCCGACGAAATTAATCGGTTGCTCCACGTCGGATCTTGGTACAAGATTTTCTCCATTACAGAACCTGCATATCGGGAATTAACGGCCGAGTTTCTCGCTACATTTGAGCTGAAACGTGGTCAAATCAATTGGGAGGATCCCACTGCCTTGCGATTTCAATTGCTGGGGAGGGCATTTACCATGAGTTTTACAGAGTTTGCCATTCGGATGGGGTTGTATGATGAACCGTTCACTTTATCTTCCGAATATCAATCTTTGACATTCTATCTCCCTCCAGGTGAAACTCAACAGGAATGTTGGAGGCGGGTGAGCTCTGACCATCGGTTATTTCAACCGGCTCGATCTAGACCCTCAGCGCTCAAATCTTCTGCATTGCGAGTCATTCACATTCTTTTGAGTGGGACCATCACGGGCCGAGGCGAGAGCACGGGTGTCATCACCAACGCTGAATTCACATATTTGGTTAGTATGTGGAATGGCATTCCATTCCATATGGGTTTTGTACTTGCTAAGGCATTTCAGCATCAGTCTAAAGATCGCCGCACGAAAGCCATTTTTGTTGGACCTTACATCACACACTTGGCACGTCGCATGCAATTGTTGCCAGTTCACTGCTCGTTCACCGTTAGCGGTCGGGTTCATCCTATAAATGCGCGCACCTTACGGAGTATGCGTTTGCTTCCATCATCATCTGCATCAGCTCAGCCGACACCACCCACAGAAACACCTAGGCCGTCCAATTCGGATTCTGATTCCTCTAATGTTTCATCCGACCGTGAATTTTACCAGTGGATGTTGCGGAGTTTTCAGAAAATCATGGATCATTGTCCTCCTCGTCGTGCCGCTGGACCTTCTACGTCCCGGAGTGTCGGCGTCGACACCACCGACCTGCCATCGGAGTCTGAGTCCGATTCTGAGAGCGCCCGGTTTTGATGTTCTTGTTTTTGTTGTGTTTTGCTTTATTTTCTGTTCCTTGTTTTTACTTCTGTTGTCGTTTGTGTTCTTGAGTCAGTTAGCAAGGGGAGTCCCCTACTAAACTGATCTCTTTTTAGTGTGATTTTTATCTTTTTGTTTTTGTTCCTTCTCTAATGCTTGCATGTGTATCTCAGGCTTCATTGATTATTTTCTTGATGGTTGTCTCAAACGAGTCATCCCTAATCGGCGATCAACACCCACCCTTGTGTGCCATCGAATTTTTCGTCGGCACCTCTCCTTTAACTTGGTGAAAATTCCCAACCCTCACTTTTACTTGCACTTATTTTTCTTCGCTTACATGCTTCTATCTTTAAACATTGAGGACAATGTTTCATTCAA
Source organism: Dioscorea dumetorum (assembly GCA_902712375.1). NCBI lineage: Eukaryota > Viridiplantae > Streptophyta > Magnoliopsida > Dioscoreales > Dioscoreaceae > Dioscorea > Dioscorea dumetorum. The sequence goes on along the minus strand of CACTHL010000549.1, from coordinate 5,204,275 downwards.
GTGTAGGGGAGGGTTGTGTATTTGTCTCCTAGATGTTGTGCATGACTTAGGACAATCTGTGAAATTTATTTTGGTTGAGAATTGCTAAGCTAGGAGTTTTTGGGTATATTAGTGCACTTTTGTTGAACTTAAAGTTTTATTTTGCTCTCACTTTGGAAACCCAAATGTTAACACTTAGCCTTCTGTTGTGTTGTTACTCTGATAGAGGAAGGGCTAGTTATAAGGCCGAAAAATTAGAAGTTGACTCCAAACTCAAAATAAATAAAAGCTAGAATTTTGTGACAAGTCGGATTCCATTTTGGGATGCCCTGTCAAATTTTGTGTGAAAGATGGTAGAAAGAGCTATCACTTTAGAAAAAGCGAAAGCCGCACTTGAGTAGTCGGATTTTAGGCATCACAAATGTCATTTTTGATGACCTACCAAGTGAAATGGCTGCCTCTAGGGTGTATGAAGCTACTACCCAATTTAGGAGTCAATAGTGAAAATTTGAGAAGAAAGAGCTTGTACTAGCCCCCTCAAGAACAGTTTTGACATACTTCAGGAGGCGACACACACACACGGTAGTACGGAGTTTGAGTAAAATCTTTCACAAGCCTTCAATTGACTAAGTCACTAGTTCTCAGAAACTCCTTAAAGCTTCAGTAACTCTTTTAACTTGTTGAGATCAGAGGTCATGCACTCATCACTTTATTAGGGGAATAAGGTTGCTTGAGGACAAGCAACAATTCAAGTTTGGGGGTATTTGATGAGCGCATTTCATATATATATATTGCATGCTATACCTTCATCATTATTGAATGTTTTGGCTATAATTCTCCAAGTACGGTGCTATTTGAGGTATTCGTTGTTCGTCATGCAGATATCAAAGTCCTGAAGTAAAAAGAAGCGCTTTTGGAACAATTTTAGAAGCTAAAGGACTTAGAAGAAACCTCATCAAGCTCAGCACGGTTTGAGCACGCCCGTGCTGTTCCCCGTGCAAAATGCAGAAGAATTCAACTGCGATTCAGCACAGCCTGAGTCCGCTGAGCACGGGTGTGAAAACCTCAGCACGGTCGAAGCACGCCCGTGCTGCTTCCCGTGAAAATTACAGGAGAATGCGGCCATAGATCAGCACACCCAGAGTTCGCTGAGCACGGTCGTGCAAAGCCTCAGCACGGTCGAAGCACGCCCGTGCTGTTTCCCGTGCAGATTACAGGTTTGTGAGTTTTCTGAAGAGTTATTTGGCCGTAATCTGCACGGCTTGAAGCACGGTTTCATCACGCCCGTGCTCACATCGGGAAAACTTTAAAACCCTAAAAACTTAGGTTTTTTGGGGACTTTTGGGGGGCGATCTTTGGGAGAAAGAAAAGGAGAGCTTTGGGGATTCATCCTCAGCTTCATCAAGGGAATGCCAAGCGTATGGTAGGCTGATCGGAAGGGGATTACACGACATCATAGCTCCTTCGACAACCTCAAGGATGCAAGAAATTAAGGAGTTTTCAATTCCTTGTTTTGTAATTTCTTTGGCATTGTGTTTGTTGGTTGTTATCATGAGGGGCTAAACTCTTAAGGGAGCCCCGGGGGTGGTTGTATGACGTTGTAGCTCGAACTTGTAGTCTTTACTTGCAGTTCTTATGATTGTCTTGTTCATTTCAATAAATCAAATTTATTGGCTATCTTGTACGTTGTTTAGTGCTTGATGCTTGGTAGTTTGGTTCTCCTATCTAGGTTTGTGAATCTTTATTGATCGTTGCAAGCAGAGGGAGTTCAACTTAGGGCTCGGCAGCACTAGAAACCATGTGCTTATAGCATAACTAGGTTTAGAACTGAAGACATCCCTGATAATTACTGAGAAAGACTGAGTTAGTGAATGTCAGAAACCCAACCCCGGGGCCCCATCTCCTCCATCGAGTCAATCCTAAATCTTCCCTTGGTGAACTTTCCATTCCCTCAACTTCCTCAAAGTCAGTCCAAAGTCAACTCCTTCATTCTTGTTTTGGTTAGATATTGAGTAGGACGTTAGTATTAGAAGCTATACCAGTCCCTGTGGATTCGACTACCCGACCCAAAGGGTACATTATACTACTTGTGCGACCCGTGCACTTGCGGTTACGCAAGGGGCGTACCAGTTGACGGCTAGGGTTCAGGAGGTTCTTGCTACACTTTGAGGGCACTTCTCCACGGATTTCATCATCAATCCCTTCCAAGGAGAGCTATTGGGGGAGCCTTCGACGACTCGATTCGACGAGGTGTGCCTTAGGCTTGGAGGAATGAGTTCTTTGGAGAAGAAGGCGAAGTTCCCATAGTCTATCAACACAAAGCTTAAGGGGGTTTTCTTTATGGGTTTCTTGCACTTGTCTTCATTTATTTTGATGAACTTGTATTGCTCCATGGAGGGCTAAACCCCTAGTGGGTACTTGGACTTGTAAACCCTAGATTTCCTTTGTTTCATTGACTTTAATGCTTTTATTCAATTTGAGTTTGAATTTGAGTTTCAATTTTGTATGCTTAATTGTTTCTCCCTTAGAGTGACACTAGGGTTGAGGGCTAATCCAATCATCCTTTTGACGAGTGACCATCACCATTAGGATTAGATTAACTAAGATTGAAGAGGGTTGAGAGGGTGAGTTGAGAGGTAGTGACACGTCCCATTTCCCCTTCTGTGTGGTTTTCCCTACCTTCTTATTCCAAGTATTACCTTCGATCTCAAAGAGAGTTAGGCGTTGAGAGAGGCCTTTCCGCCGGGACTTATTTGTGATTAGGGATCTTTCGCTGGACCAAAGGGATCGATCTATAGTTGGGAATAGGGTTTACCACTTGGAATCCCTAGAGCATAGCGCCAGTCATACGTGGTGTGAGGTGTCGAGAGTCTTCTCTCCGCCGGGACCTCGTAGGGGACTAGTCAAGGTTGACCTTAGATTTGGGACTTTGTATCTTTGGATTCCACGACTCTTGAAATCTCTATTGAATAAGAGTATTTGAAGTCTTGCACTTGAAACAAGGATTCTAGGGGGAGCATCATCCGAGTACCCCATCTTCTTATTGATCTATTTCCATATCCTAGCTTTTCATTTCATAACTTTATTTCTATTTCTTTCTTATTTTATTTTCTTTCACAAGAACAATTGGTTTATCTTTGATTACTTAACAAAGTGTGATTGTTCTTACGTCTACTCCCTGTGGATTCGACTACCCACCCGTTTGGGTACTTTATTACTTCGACACCCGTGCACTTGTAGAGTACACACGCAAGGTTGTGTCAGTCATATAAACCAAGAAAAACAGAGAACTGCGTGAGGCTCATGGTGTGATACTGACAGAATACTCTGAAGCGGATCTTGTCCTCCTTCTCAAAAGCAAGGCGAGTACGGACAAAATCGAATAAGGACAGGGACCTCCCGGCGTGAGCTCGCGATAAGTGGGATAACGAATAGTGAGGAGGCGCCCCAACCTCCCACAACGGTGAGCTCTCGAACCTCATCCGCCAAAGCGATCTCCTCGAGTGCCTTCCAATCAATTATGCACGCTTGCCCGAATTTGAGATGATGTAAACGCTCATATCGTTATTGATGCTCGGGTGCTGCAAATTCCAATTCCTCGGCGGGGAAGGGTTCTCGAGTGGCGCGAGAACGCTTGTGGGCGACCTTCTTAGTCTGGATGCCATATCTTTGAAAATCGGGGGCAAGTTAGTGCAAAATTCAACATGCGGGAATCCACAAGGGCGTGTGGATGGGCCACATGCCTATATGGATGCCTGACCATGGCCAAAAGGCCATGGTTGGGTGGTTTCCACACCTAAAAACACCTCTAAATCGACAAGCATGCATACTATGATAGTTCCCATGAAAGATTCATGCATAAAACATCAACAAATCACCAGATCTGAAATTGAAAACTCATGGCAATAAATAGGAAAACTTGGGACTTACCGGAGAATTTTGATGAAGAAAGAGATGGGGTTCACCGGAAAAGCACCCAAGAATCCTTAAAAAAGCAAAGGAAAGGCGTTAGGAAACCAAGAGGTGTGTCTCTTAGTGTGGAGGCGTCAGAAGGAGAAAGGGCGCGAAAGTTTGAATGAAGGTTTCAAGCCACCTTTCATCTCCTTATAAGCCACATGGGCGTGTGAGGGTCTCACACGCCCTTGTGGACACTCACACGGGCGTGTGGATCATCCCTTGTGAATCCAAAAATCGACTCCAGAAAGCTACAAGGGCACTCACACGGGCGTGTGAGTGCCGGTGTGGATCAAAACTAATAAGTGCTTATTTATATATATTGTATAATATCAGTTTATATGCATTGAGCATCACTTTTATCAGGTTTTACCATTAACAAGGTGTATTTTGTGTTCTTTTGTGCAAACAGGGTTTTGGAGACATGAAGTACAAGAAAAGGCAAAGATAGGGTGTAATGATACATTTCAAGGACACAATTAGAAGCTGTGTTCATATGCATGGGGGTGTTGCCAACTTTCGGCGGAGTCCAAGTCATTACACAAACCGGAAGGGCACAAAGGCAGTAGTACGTCCATGTCCGGCTTCCGTACCCTAACGAGAAGAAGGTTCTTGAAGATTTCAAAGGATAGAAAGCCATGCACCCTACCACACGAGCGTGTGCCCGACCGTGTGGACTCAAAAGAAGACTTTCGCGGGGGGGGGGGGGAATATTACTGTAGCATTACTATAGCAAAGTAATGTAGCAGAACTATAGCAAAAGTACTATTCAGGCCCGTATGGAATTTCCACACTGGCGTGTGGCTACAGTACACGGACATGTGAATGCCCGTGTTGATGCCCGCGTAAAGCCCCGAATTCAAATTATAAAAGACGCCTTGTGATAATTTTTAGGGATCTTTTCGGCGACTTTCTGCAGGCAAGGCGGCAAGGGCTTGGAGAGAGTTCTTTGCGGCTTTGGGAAGCTTTCCTCACCAACTTGGATCGATTCCTCCTCCGTCATAGCGTCAAGAAAGCCATCGGCAACCTAGCTTCGAGTGGATTCAATCCCGGAGCGTGGAAACTACCCATTAAGACCATCATCACGGATTTAGGGGGTTATTCTTTATGTCTTTGAAACTTATTTCTCAATTCATTATTTGTTTTGTGACTCGCTCCATGGAGAGCTAAACCCCTAGAGGGTATTCGGACATGTAAACCCTAGGATTCTTATTTTTAGTAGATTTACATTGTGTTTTTATTTGAATTTATAAGTTTGAGTTTTACTCTTGAGTTCTTAATGCTTGCTTGTGCTTTGGATTCCATTATTAATTGCCTTGCATGTTTTATTCAATCTAGTGAAGAGAGAGATCACAGCTAGGTTTAGAATTACCAAGAGTGCCCCCTTTCCCTTCCGATAGATATCTCCTATCTCCATATTCCCTAAGTGTCAAGCAACCATATGTGGTATGAGGCGTCGAAAGAATTCTCCGCCGCGACCTCGTAGGGGGTTAGGAATCGTTCACTCGGAGACAGGGGTTAGATTTACTTTTATGAATTGGTTATATCTTTGGGATCCCTAGAGTTTTAAGCAGTCATATGTGGTGTGAGGCGTCTAGAGAATTCTCCGCCGGGACCTCGTAGGGGACTAGTTATCGGCGACCTGGAGGAAGGGGCCGTTATACCTTAGGATACCCACGACTCATTGTTTTTGTTTAGAAACACTTGTAATCTACATCCAACACCCAAATCCTAGGGGGAGCATTATCCGGATACCTCACTTTCATTGATTGATAACTCTTTTCCTTTTTATTCCCTGCTCACTTGTCGTGACACTCTTAGGTTTGGCCATTAGATCATCACACACTACACTCATTAATGTAGATAACAAGAGAGGAGCTATTACTAATACTTCTGTTCCCTGTGGTTTGATACGCCCCTTGCATAACCGCAAGTGCATGGGTCGTATAAATAGTAAAATGTACCCTTAGGGGTGGGTAGTCGTATCCACTTTGGGGCTTGGTGTAGCTTCTAATACTATCGTTCTGCTTAATATCTAATCAAGTAAAGAAGATGGGTTTGACTCTAGGATGGATTAAAGGAAATTGAAGAAAGGAAATGCACGAAGGTAAATGTAAGGATTCGCTCAATGGAGAAGATGGGGTTCCGGGGTTGGATTCCTGACGTTCACTAACTTAGACTCTCTCAGAATTTATAAGAGATGTCTTCAGTTCTAAATCTAAGTATGCTATATGAATGAGGCTTACAGTGCTGTTGAACCCTACGTTGTGATCTTACTACTTGCAAATATCAAATAATGATTCACAAGCCAAGATAAGAAAACCAAACTTCTAAGCATTCAACCACTAAACAACATTCAAGATAGCCAATAACAGAGATTTATTATAAAGAACAAGACATTCATAAATGCTGCAAGAAAAGCAGTCAAGTTCAAGCTACAACGTCAGACAAGACCACCCCGGGGCTCACTTAAGAGTTTAGCCCCTCATGACATTAAACAACAAGGAAATTGCCAAAGAAATTAAAATACAGGAAGTTGAAAACTCCCTAATTTCTTGCATTCTTGCGGCTGTCAGAGGCTCAATGATGTCGTGGAATCTCCTCCCGATCGGCCTACCATATGCGGCACATTCCCTAGGTGAAGATGAGGACGGTACCCCAAAGCTCTCCCTTTCTTCCTTCTTTAGTTCACCCTCCAAAAGTTCCCCAAAAACCTAAGTTTCTGAGGTTTTAAAGTGTTTCCCGATGTGAGCACGGCCGTGTTGAAGCCGTGCTCCAAGCCGTGCAGATTACGGCCGAATAAAACTCTTGAAACTCCAATTCCTGTAATCTGCACGGGGTACAACACGCCCGTGTTGAGGCCGTGCTGAGAGTTGCACGGCCGTGCTTAGCGAACAATTTGCGTGTTGCTCTCGGCTGAAATCTCCTGTGAATTTTACAGCTTGAAGCACGGGCTTGCTGCGCCCGTGTTGAGCTTGATGAGGTTTCTCCTAAGTCCTTTAGCTCCTGAAAATGCTCTAAATCGCTTCTTCTTGGCTTAGGACCTTGAGATCTGCATGAAAAACTAAGAATACCTCAAATAGCACTGAATAAGGAAAATTTATGCCGATAAATTGAAGGATCATGGGAGTAAAGCATGAAATAAATATATATGAAATGCACTCATCATGGTTCGATAACCCGACTCTTTGGGTCCACTTTTATTACTTGACGACACATCACCCTGCGTTGTTGCGGAACACACGCATCAAAAACACAACGACAGAAGGCCACAGGGGCACTCACACGGTCGTGTGAGTGCCCATGTGGACCTGGAAAATCCACAGGGGCATCCACACGGGCGTGTGGCTGCCCTTGTGCCTTTCCTGGAAAACCTGGAAAATATTCTTCCGGGTCTCTCACGCCCGTGTAGATGAGCCACACGGGCGTGTGACTCCTCGGGGAAGGTCACGGGGGGCACTCACACGGGCGTGTGAGTGCCCTTGTGCCCTTCTTCTTTCTGGTTTTGCTAATTATCATCAAGGCACGGGGGCACTCACACCCGCTTGTGCCTACCCTTGTGGATTTTCAGCAAAACATGAAACAATAAAGTCCAAGGCCAATTCCACAACTTTTAACTTCTAAAACATCCTAGATCATGCCACACGCGTATAATTATCATAAAACACCAAGAATATACAATAAAAACGCAGCAACGACATAATTAACACAAAGTCGCCTACTCATGCTACTTATTACTTTGCAGAATTAAAAAAACCTAGCTGGAAATTAACGAAAACTTGGGTTACCTCCCAAGAAGTGCTTGTTTAACGTTATTAGCTTGATGTACCAGATTTCTTATGGGGGTTCATGCAGGTGAAATACCTTCTTTCCTGCAGCTACTTCTTCGCCTGAAAAATAGCGCTTCAACCTGTGCCCATTCACCTTAAACGTTCCTTTTTCTAGGTGAGTGATCTCAACAGCCCCGTGCGGAGATACTTGAGTCACTGTGTATGGTCCTGACCACCTCGATTTTAATTTCCTCGGGAATAATCTCAGACGAGAATTGAAAAGCAATACTAAGTCGCCTTCCTTGAACTCTTTCTGCAGTTTGATATGCTTATCATGCCACCGACGCATTTTCTCTTTATAGATCTTTGTATTCTTATATGCACGTAGCTGTCATTCATCTAACTAGTTAACTGCAGCTTCCTTTGATTTCCAGCTTGTACCAGGTCAAAATTCATTGCCTTGATTGCCCAGTAAGCTTTATGCTCGAGTTCCAACGGTAAGTGACAGGATTTCGCATAAACTAAACTGTATGGTGTTGTTCCCACTGGTGTCTTATAGGCCGTGCGATATGCCCAGAGTGTATCATCTAAACGTTCAGACCAGTTCTTCCTGCTGTGCTCCACCGATTTCGCTAGAATTCTCTTCAACTCTCTATTTGTTACCTCGACTTGGCCACTTGTTTGTGGGTGATACGGAGTGGCTAGCCGATGGTATACTCCATATCATTTCAGGACCTTATCGAGCTGCACATTACAAAAATGAGTCCCTCTATCACTAATGATGATCCTAGGGGTGCCAAAACGCGTGAACAACCGCTTAAGAAATCTAACTACAGTTCTAGCGTCGTTTGTGGGAAGAGCTTGTGCCTCTACCCACTTGGACACATAATCTATAGCGACTAGAATGTATCGGTTTCCATTTGAACTAGGAAATGGTCCCATAAAGTCAATACCCCAAACATCAAATACTTCACAAAGCTGAATGGTATTTTGAGGCATCTCATCCCGCCTAGACAGATTACCAGCTCTTTGACATTTATCACGGCTTTGGATAAATTGATGAGCATCTTTAAATAGGGTTGGCCAATAAAAACCCGCGGCCAACACTTTCTCTGCGGTTCGGCTCTTCTGCATAATGACCACCAGTGGGTCCCGAGTGGTAGTGAGTAAGAATGCTCCACCCTTCTTCTCTTGAAACACATCTTCGCACTACATGGTCTGCACATACTCGAAACAAATATGGGCCCTCCCAAAGGAAATTTTTCAGGTCATCGAAAAACTTCTTCTTTTGCTGAAATGTGAGTCCCTTGGGAAGAACCTTGCCCGAGAGATAGCTTGCAAAATCAGCAAACCATGGAGTATGAGATATTGACAGATCTTGAATTCCATACAGGTGCTCTTCAGGGAATGAGTCATTAATTTCATAATGAATGGCTTCGTCGTCTTCTAAACCTTCCAACCGGGATAAATGATCTGCTGCCAGATTTTCTGCACCTCTCTTGTCCTTGATTTCCACAGCGAATTCCTGCAGCAATAAAATCCAACGAATTAGTCTTGGTTTGGCATCGACCTTGCTCATTAGATAACGAAGGGCAAAGTAATCAGTGAAGACAGCCACTCGAGACAAGATTAAGTAGGGTCTAAATTTATCAAAAGCAAAAACTACATCCATCAATTCTTTTTCGGTAGTTATATAATTCTCTTGGGCACTTGTCAATGTCTTGCTCGCATAATAGATTGGCTGGAAGTGCTTGTCTTTTCTTTGTCCCAGCACAACCCCTACTGCATGATCACTAGCATCACACATGAGCTCAATGGGAAGGTTCCAATCAGGCATGATAAGGATGGGTGAATGAGTGAGTTTTTCCTTTAGTAGGCTGAAAGCAGATACACATTCATCATTAAACTCGAAAGGGACATCCTTTTCCAAGAAGTCTTTTATGAAGCGGCGATAGAACCCCGCATGCCCCAAGAAACTGCGAATCGCCTTGACATTGGTCAGTGGTGGTAGCTTCTCGATTGTTTCGATCTTTGCTCTGTCCACTTCGATTCCCTGGCTAGAGATTTTGTGACCAAGTACTATCCCCTCTTAAACCATAAAGTGACACTTTTAACAATTCAAAGCAAGATTCGTTTCCTCGCACCGCATGAGTACCCTTTCCAAGTTCTTAAGACACGCGTCAAAAGAATCGTCGAACACCGAAAAGTCATCCATGAAAACCCCCATGACATCCTCCAATAACTCATCAAAAATGGCTGTCATACACCTCTGAAACCCGCATGCCCCAAGAAACTGTGAATCGCCTTGACGTTGGTCGGTGGTGGTAGCTTCTCGATTGTTTCGATCTTTGCTCTGTCCACTTCGATTCCCTGGATAGAGATTTTGTGACCAAGTACTATCCCCTCTTAAACCATAAAGTGACACTTTTCCCAATTCAAAGCAAGATTCGTTTCCTCGCACCGCATGAGTACCTTTTCCAAGTTCTTAAGACACACGTCAAAAGAATCGTCGAACACCGAAAAAGTCATCCATGAAAACCTCCATGACATCCTCCAATAACTCATCAAAAATAGCTGTCATGCACCTCTGAAATGTGGTCGGTGCATTGCATAACCCGAACGGCATCCTCCTATATGCAAACGTACCATAGGGGCATGTGAATGTTGTTTTCTCTTGATCTTCAGGAGCAATCGGGATCTGAAAATAACCAGACATACCATCTAAAAAATAATAGAACTGATGACCTGCGAGATGCTCTAGCATTTAATCAATAAAGGGCAGTGGAAAGCGATCTTTTCTTGTGGCATCGTTTAATCTTCGGTAATCAATACACACACGCCATCTGAGTTCTTGTCCTTGTGGGAATCAGCTCGTTCTTCTAGTTCTTCACCACAGTCATACCCCCCTTCTTCGGCACCACTTGAGTAGGACTCACCCAAGCACTATCTGATATGGGGTAAATAATGGCTGCATCAAGGAGCTTCACCACCTCTACTTTTTCTACCTCCTTCATGTTTGGATTAACCTTCACTGAGGTTGGATGACTGTTTTATAGTTTTCTTCCATCAGAATCTTATGTGTGCAAAATGATGGGTTTATCTCTTTAATGTCTGAAATTTTCCATACAATCACAACTTTATGTGCTTTCAATAGGGCTACCAGTTTTTCTTTTTGTGCTGCAGAAAGGTTGGAAGCGATGATTACCGGCAACTTCAACCCTTCGGCTAGGAAAGCGTACTCTAGATGGTCAGATAATGTCTTCAATTCCAGCTCAGAGGGTTCTTCCACCGAAGGCCGTAATCGATTACCTTGTTTCTGCTTAATTTCTTAGAAGCCCTTGGGTTCATTTTCAGGTTCCTCCTCACATACCTCCTGTTATGGCTGAGCTAATAGCAACATCTCCGAATTTTCTGGGTAGTCTTCTTGGAAACCTATGCTGCAAATTTCTGCTGCAAGGATTTGATCAACATCTTCTACAAAATCGTCATCTCCATCCGAACTACTTCCTGCCCCATCTGCTATTGTCATATGAAACTGTGCCAGTGTTTCTTTCAGATTAAATTCAGGTAACTCATTAAAAGAGATAATTGCCAACTTGTCAAATTGGTATAGTAAGCTTGCCAGACCTGCACCGTGATATGAGCTTCCGAACCTATTGATCGAACCCTCTTGTCTCAACTTGTAAGTTGCGACTAATTGTTCTACCTTTTCTTCATTCGTTGCCATTACTGCCGTTAATGTCTCTAGTATTTCCTTTGTATTCAACATAATGCTTAGACACAAGAAAAGAAACAGAATCAGGGTAAGAATAATGAGAGAAGATGGAATAGAAAAACAGTAAAACTGAATGAATGGCTAAAGTAACAAAATACTAGCGTTCCTAATATCCTGTTCCCCGGCAACGGCGCCAAAAACTTGATCGCGTGTTTCCCACAGCAGTGGGGTGACATGTGTCAACGCCTTGCGTTACCGCAAATGCACGTTTCTTCAAGTAATAAAAGTGGACCCCAAGGGTCGGGTTGTCGAACCACAGGGAACAGAAGTACTAGTAATAGCTCCTCTCTTGTTATCTAGCCTAATGGGTGTAATGTGTGATGATCGAATGGCCACCTAAGAGTGTCACTACAAGTGCGCAGGGAATAAAAAAAGGGAAAGAGTTACCAATCAATAAAAGTGGGGTATCAGGACAATGCTCCCCCTAGGATTCGGGTGTTAAATGTAGATTACACGTGTTTCTAACCGAGCTAATTGAGTCGTGGGTATCCTAAGATATATCGGTCTCTGCCTCCAGACCACCAATAACTAGTCCCTTACGAGGTCCCGGCGGAGAATTCTCTCGACGCCTAACACCACATATGATTGCTTAAAACTCTAGGGATCCCAAAGATATAACCAATTCCTAAAAGTAGATCCAACCCTGCCTCCAAGTGAAAGATCCCTAACCCCCTATGAGGTCTCGGCTGAGAATTCTCTCGAAGTCTCACACCACATATGGTTGCATGACACTTAGGGAATTTGAAGATTGTCACGCCCCGACCCTCGGGTCCCGGCCCATGGCACTACCACCACGACAACCCAGGGGAGGTCAAGCACTTGCCTCAACCCCAGATCGCCGCAAGGCTTACTTGTTACCTGTACAATATTAACATCACAACAGTAATATTCTAAATCTAAGGTATTCAACCACAACCCTATACAAGATCAATATACTCACACCAGGTATATATCCCTGAGAATCACAAAATCAATGATCATGGACACAATCATAGTCTCTCCCAAACACTTGGTGTAAACCTTATACAACCTAAGGTCTTGACTGAACCAATCAAGATTATACAAGATCAAATGGAAATACGAAAACATAGGTCCTAGTGGATCCATCTTATGCATGACGACAATGTTTATGAATCATACACTACTCAAAGGTAAATACAAGAATAGATCTGCCAAGCACTATCACGTCTCACGCCCGCTGCCCGTGCTAACACCTGTAAAGAAGAGATAAGAAGAATGGGTGAGTAACTAAGTTACTCAGTGAGGGGTTGAACATGGAGCTATAACTCATACAAGTGTAACGAATGATATGCCGAAAACATATGTAAATCTTTAACAACCACAACTTACAAAATGCTTTAAATACACATTTCAATATAACAAGCTTTCCTACTTTCTCAAAGAAAGGCATCAATAAAACTCTGAAAATCATTTGTAAAGAGATTCAATACTGAAAATTCAAGTTAAGAATACTCGTTAAAAGATCAAAAGTTCAAACCCATCGAAATAAGGATTTATAGTGCAACACATGCGGAAATCCTCTATCGATAGCATCATCAATAGCCTATGAAAATCCTCCATCACTAACCATGGCCGTGGCTAGGTCGGGAGCCACCAAGATGCGCATATCTTGGCGTTGGCCGTTGGGAATCCCGTGTGGTGACTCCGGGAACCCAACACAGCACCTTCAGGTTCTCTACGCGCCTCTTGTAAGGGCTAGTCAGCCGAGAAACCCACGCCACCCCAACTAGGTCGGTCCGTCGAGACTCGCTTCTGCAGAAGACGGGGATACCCATAATGTCACCATCGAAACATTTGGGATATCCATCCCACCCGTAGGCTCATCATGAACACATCAATATAACATCATATATCTCATCAAGAGATCACAAATAGTTTGCCCGTAGGCTCATCATAAACGTATCATTATAAAATCATATATCTCATCAAGAGATCACAAATTCCCATAAAATACAACTTTTAATCCAAGAGTAAATCCTTGTGTGAAAGCATCAACAATAATGTCATTTTCATCAAGAATATCAACACAAGAGTATTCTTTGAAAACTCATTTCAAATACGATAACATCGTGGAGAACCTCAATTTGGTTTACATAGACCTTTATTCGGTCAAAATAACAAGAACATCGAATTCTCAAATTCACAAATCTTGAAAACATGTAGTTCAAACCATAGGATTTTCCAATCCTCATGAAATATAAATAATCAAGAATTTAACAAGATCATAAACTATCATGGTTTCTAGGCCCCAAGGAAATCATATCATGAACCTTTTGTAATAGAATCAATAGTTAAGCAAGATCATAAACATCAAGGTTTCTAGATCTCAAGGAAATCATCTCATGAGTCCATTAAAATGAAATCGAGAATTAAGCAGATCATATAGCATCATAATTTTAGTTTTCAAGAAACACTTAAAGAATCCATTGAAATCAAGAATTTCTCATTTCAAGGCATGCATTATTGGACATTCAAACAAGCATGATCATAGCTCTTTAATTAAACAATCCCCACTCACAAAGTTGGCGAGATCGAACACTTGGATCACTCACCTACTTGATCTTTACCCTTGCATTTGGATCCTCCTCCTTGAAGCCATTAACCATCCAAGAAGAAAAGAGAATCAATCACATAACCCAAACAATAAACAAGAGAGGAAAGAATGATCCAAAATTATACCTCATGGCTTCTAGGGTTTACTAAGTGCTCTAGATTCAAGAATTAACAATAATAGAATCCTTAAACCGATAAAATCAAAATAAAATCAAGAATATCCTAATTGGGTTCGGATCTAAAAGAATCAAAGGTTTAGAGATGAAGGATCTCCTTCATTCTTCACCAAAACATGAAATCAAGACTCCTATACAATCCAAACATAAGATCCATGGTTAAATTCCACTTAAACATTAAATCCACACTAAATCCAAACTAATTTTTCATGGATCTAAAGAGAATTAAATAAAAGAATAAGGAATTGATGAAGAGAAGAAAACCCACCTCAAACCTTGCTAGAACTAGAGGAGAACCATCATCAATGGAGAAGACGGGAAGATCAACTCCTTTCTTCTTTCTTGGAGCTCAAGAATGAAGATCTAATGGAGGGGAGAATGAGGATTCAAGATGGGGAGAAAAAAAGATGGAAATGGGGTCTTATAAAGGCCCTTTGAGTTTCAAATTGGTATAAATAGGCTCCCAAGCGCGGGGGGCTCGCGGGCTCCCTTGCGGGCGCAAGGGAGGCCGCGAGGCCTCATCCTGGAAGCCATGCGGCCTCCCATGCGCCCGCATGGGAGCGCGCATGGTCTACTGGCTTGCGGTCCTTGCGGGCTCCCATGCGGGCGCATGGGAGGCCGCAAGGCCCCTTTTTTGGCTCCTTGCGGGCATACTAAGTGCCCGCAAGGTCCCTTCCTTGCTTACACCTTTTAAAACACTTTTCCCCCATCTATTAACCTCTCAAAAAGACCTTAACTAAGATCCCAACCAAAATAAAGCTCAACAAAAACTTAAACACACAACTTCTACACAGAGATAGGAAATATCTATCCGAAGGGAAAGGGGACACTCCGCTATCTCACGGCTCACCCTCTCAACCTTCTTTACACTTGGTAATTCTAAACCTAGCGGTGATCTCTCTCTTCACTAGATTGAATAAAACATGCAAGGCAATTAATAATGGAATCAAGAGCACAAGCAAGCATTAAAAACACAAGATCAAAACTCATTATATTAACTCGACGAGAAACACAATGTAAATCTAATAAAAATATGAATCCTAGGGTTTATATGTCCGAATACCCGCTAGGGGTTTAGCTCTCCATGGAGTGAGTCACAAAACAACTAATGAATTGATAAACAAGTTCAAAAGACATAAAGAATAACCCCCCTAAATCCGTGATGATGGTCTTGATGGGTAGCTTCCACGTCTGGATTGAATCCACTCCGAAGCTAGGTCGCTGATGGCTTCCTTGACGCTATGACGGAGGAGGAATCGATCCAAGTTGGTGAGGAAAGCTTCCCAAACCCGCAAAGAACTCCTTCCAAGCCCTGGCCGCCTTGTCTCTCGAAAGTGGCCGAAAAGATCCCTAACAATTATCACAAGGCAACTTTTATAATTTGAATTCGGGGCTTTACGCGGGCATCCACACGGGCGTGTGAAGTACTTGCTACGGTAATGGTACAGTAGACTGCTACAGTACTTTCGCTACAGTCCTTCACTACAGTAAATGCTACAGTGATTCCCCCCCCCTCCCCCGAAGTCTTCCTTGGAGTCCACACGGTCGGGCACACGCTCGTGTGGTAGGGTGTGTGGCTTTCTATGCTTTGAAATCCTCAAGAACCTTCTTCTGCTTTGTACGGAAGCTGGGACATGGGCGTACTACTGCCTTTGTGCCCTTTCGGTTTGTGTAATGACTTGTACTCCTCCGAAAGTTGGCAACACCCCCATGCATATGAACACAGCTTCTGATTGTGGCCTTGAAGCGTGTCATCACACCCTATCTTTGCTTTTTCCTGTACGTCATGTCTCCAAAGCCCTGTTTGCACAAAAGAACACAAAACACACCTTGTTAATGCTAAAACCTGATAAAAGTGATGCTCAATGCATATAAACTGATATTATAAATATATATAATCAAGCACTTATCATATGCATGAGAACTCGGTGTGCCAATTCTAGGAAATGCTAGGTTGCATGACCATTGCCCTAGTATTAGACTCACCAAGCTTGAAAGGGATTAATGTATGAATACACCGTGACCATCGGGTATTTCATACCCCTCCAACCATTAGGGATGAACATAGATATTGTGTTTGACCCTAATTAGAGATTTCCCTAAGTTTAATGCAATCATAGAAGGATTTGGGTGGATGTGATTCCGATCCAATACTTCTACCGGATTTGGGGTTGATCGCCGTGACCATCGGGGTTGACCTACTTTAGGAGTCTCTTGGCCCAGCTACCATCTCAATATTTCATCCTAGATTCAGGACCTAATGACTAACCTAGGAGAATTCATTGTCCAAATCACCTCTTCGTGTCTTTGATTCTCCCTTGTTCGCTAAATGTGTGTAGTAGTAGCCCGGATTTCGTTTTAATAGTTTTTTATCTTTTTGCGATCACTGTTTATCTTTTTAAGTGTTAGGCTAGGAAATAGACGAAAGGGGAGTAATAGTAGCTCCTTGGGCCCTTGGGAATACGACTCACTCGTGCGTGCGCGAGTGGTTTATTACTTGACGACCCCGTGCGCTTGCGGGATCCCCATCAAGTTTTTGGCGCCGTTGCCGGGGACACAAGGGATATTAGGAAAACCTATAGTCTATTGCTTTCGCCATTCTTCTTCTTGTTGTACATATTTTCTTTTTTATCTTCGTTCTTTTGTTGTGCTTTGTTTGACTTTGTGTTTTCTTTTTGTGCGAGGTATACTAATCTTGGCAAATGCAAGGAGCTTTGACCTTGAATGATCCAAACTTCGCTTTGGCGGCTCGAATAGATGCTCTTGAGGAGAAACTCAACAAATTTATTAACCATAAATCACTTCAAGAGCAACGGTGCATTCCCCCTCCAAGTCCTCAACATGGAACACCGCAAGGAAGGAAATATACTACTGAGGATGTATTGGAAAAATTCATGGTGAATACTGAACATAGATTTCGCACCATCAACACGAAATTTGAAGCCATTACCGCCGAACTTCAATCCCTTGATGCTAAATATAATTCCAGATTTGAGGCTATCCATGCCACACTTTTGAATGTGCAAGCATCCCTTCACAAGCTCGAGGGCCCGGTTGAACAATTAATCCTCATGCCAAGAATAGAACTCTCAACTACAAGCAATAATGAAAAAGAAGAGAGCTACATTGAAAGGGAGATAGAAGAGAACTTTGGTATAGTGGAGGTTGAAGGAGAAGAAAAGGTGGTGCAAATACCAATTGAGCGAGCCCTTTGCATAGAAGCCAATCCATTTATTATGCACAAAAAAGGATTTTCCGGGACAATTGAAGAAGTGGGTAGGAGGTTGAAGCCATCCAATGACCCACCTATGTCATTGCTAGACACGTCCCACCCAAAATTATTTCCTTGGAGACCCAAACGATTTTTGTGGGTAATTAAAGGAAGATTGACAATGGTTGAAAAAGGAGAAGTGGGTAGGAGGTTTACACCACCCAAGGACCCACCGATGCCGAGCTTGAAAAATCTTCATCCTAACCTATTCTCTTGGAGACCAAAACGATTTTTGATGAGGCTCCAAGGAAATTCAGCCGGGACAAATGAAGTGGCGGGAAGAATGCGAAGACCATCTAAAGATTTGCCAAGATTAAAATTGCACAATGCCCGGCCGAAGCTCTTTCCATGGAGGCCAAAAGGTAATTCATACTTGACCTCTACATTGACACCATCCCGGAAGGTACGATTTAATTTTCTTGGTAGCTCGTATGCCACTTCTTGCCAGGAGGAACACACCATTTTCAAGCCACCCTAAGGTAAGAACAAGGTACGTCGAGCTAATGACGCTAAACAAGCGCTTCTTGGGAGGCAACCCAAGTTTTAGATTCATGTTCTTTGAATTTTCGTATTTTAATTGTGTGATGGATTGTTGTGTTTGTGTTTTTCTTTACTCGTTGTTGTTTGATTGTTAGATTGTTTGGTTGTTTGTTTGAGTATGATTCATGCTTGTTCTTGAATTTATTGGTTTTGTCCTTTCATTTGATGACATTCGAATGCAAATTCTTGTGTGAGTTTTTGTTGAAAACATTGGTGCATTGTTTGTACTTAAGTTGCAATGGAAAATGTGTGTAAGGGCTGATTTTTGCAGGCCTTGCGGGCTAGCATGCGGGCGCATGCTAGGCCGCAAGAAGCTCGGGCTGCCCATCTCTTAAATCTACCTCTTCACCATTTTACTCATATCTCTCTCATTTCTCATCCGTTTTCCCTCATTCTTTCACCGTTTTTCTTCATTTTTCATCCTCTACACTCCTCGCCTAACCTTTGCAATGAGGATCCAGTGGTTTATTCAAGGTTTCATCACCTTCTTCACCGATCGTTTTCGATTCAAGCTTTGAAGCCCTAACTTGTGTGTTGAAGCAAACTTGATGTTTCTTCTTGTTTTTCATGCTTATCTTGCTTCAAACTTTGGGAGATGTTATGTGAATGTTTAATCTTTGATTTAATTTCATTTTAAGACATTATTTGTAAATTTTTGGGCTTCAAAAACAAGGGGATACACTTGCAAAATTTCTGCTCGTGCTACAGTAACTTTCAATGAAATTTTCCTTGAATTTATTTGTTCACTTATAGATTGAGAAGAGAACTTGCATGGAGTCATACTTTGTTGTTTTTGTTCGACTTAGTTTATTTTTATTTTTGTTTTTGCTCCCTACTTTTGAATTGGTGAGATGAGATTTGCTTCTTGATCTTTGTAGGATTATCATAAAAGGAGCTTCACTCTCACCACCCTTCGATGATTGAACTTACCCTGTATTCGTGCATGTATTGTCCACTCCGAACCGAAAATGGGGAAGTTTTCTTCACTCCATCTTTTAATTCTTGTTATATTTATTTCCCATCCTGTACTGCTGATTTATGTACATTGGGGATAATGCACAGCTTTAGGTGTGAGGATGGAGTATTTTATTTAATTGCATGCTTGAATTACCTATGATAGCTATGATCTTATTGTTAAGGACTTCCTAGCTTGGTAGAATGATAGTAGTGAGTTGTTCTTTACATGTGCTTGAATGTAGTTCTGTTTCATCCTTAGTACACATTTATACCTGTTTACTATAACTCCCACTTCTGACGCTCTAACCCATCTTATTGATTTTTGTGTTAGGATGTTAAACTCTTCTTTCAATAGTCCTTTAAAAGCTTTTAAGTCTCCTGTTTTTGCTTTAACCCTAAGTGAGGTTTTTAAGTGGGTTTTTAGCAGGCAATTGATCAGGCGTCTTGTAAAAAAAATAAAATAAAAAAAATAAAATAAAATAAAATGAAATGATAGGAAAATGAGTCTATGTCAGTATTCCTCTGCTTGTAAAAGCATGAATGCGTTCATGTAGATCTGTAATCAAGTAAGTTCGGTGGCTCTTGTGCCTGGCCAACATGTGCATTCTTCTGAAAGATTTCTGTGCAGTCTACGTTAGGCGGACTCGGAAAAAAAAAAAGACCTTTTAGGAGCCTGAAACCTGTTTTGCCTTCACTTGTTGTTAAAGTTTCGTTGTGAGACCAAAAGATGTTTAACTGACTATTGAGAGGGTCTTTAGAACTTCTAACACTAATTTCAATTTGAGTGGGCTGAACAAGCATCCTGGGTATATGTATTTTATACGTATTAATTTGTATTATTTTATTATCGTTTTATGAGCCGATGCCCTTCTTATGGGCTAAATCTCTTTATTTTGTGTTGCAGACCCTAAATAAGCCAAAATGAGCCCAAGAACGTATTTGGGAAGAAATCCGTATCAAATACGACGTTTTCGAGTTTCTATCACTATAGCTGACACACCCTTGCGTGTGTACTCCGCAAGTGCACGGGTGTCGAAGTAATAAAGTACCCAAACGGGTGGGTAGTCGAATCCACAGGGAGTAGACGTAAGAACAATCACACGTTGTCAAGTAATCAAAGATAAACCAATTGTTGTTGAAAGAAAGTAAAATCAGAAAATAGTAGAAATAAAGTGCTGAAAATGAAAGCTAGGTTGGGGAAATAGATCAATAAGAAGATGGGGTACTCGGACAATGCTCCCCCTAGAATCCTTGTTTCACGTGCAAGACTTCAAGTACTCTTATTCAATAGAGATTTCAAGAGTCGTGGAATCCAGAGATACAAGGTCCCAAATCTAAGGTCAACCTTGACTAGTCCCCTACGAGGTCCCGGCGGAGAGAAGACTCTCAACGCCTCACACCACGTATGACTGCGCTATGCTCTAGGGATTCCGAGTGGTAAACCCTATTCCCAACTATAGATCAATCCCTTTGGTCCAGGCGAAAGATCCCTAATCACAAATAAGTCCCGGCGGAAAGGCCTCTCTCAACGCCTAACTCTCTTTGAGATCGAAGGTAATACTTGGAATAAGAAGGTAGGGAGAACCACACCGGAGGGGAAAGGGGACGTGTCGCTACCTCTCAACTCACCCTCTCAACCCCCTCCAATCTTGATTAATCTAATCCTAATGGTGATGGTCACTCGTCAAAAGGATGATTGTATTAGCCCTCAACCCTAGTGTCACTCTAAGGGAGAAACAATTAAGCAAGCAAGATTGAAACTCAAATTCAAACTCCAATTGAATAAAAGCATTTAAGTCAATGAAACATAGGAAATCTAGGGTTTACAAGTCCAAGTACCCACTAGGGGTTTAGCTCTCCATGGAGCAATACAAGTTCATCAAAATAAATGAAGATAAGTGCAAGAAATCCATAAAGAAAACCCCCTTAGGCTTCGTGTTGATAGACTATGGGAACTCCTCCTTCTTCTTCAAAGAGTCCCTTCCTCCAAGCCTAAGGCCCACCTCGCCGAATCGAGTCGTCGAAGGCTCCCCCAATGGCTCTCCTTGGAAGGGAATGATGATGAAACCGGTGAAGAAGCGCCCCCAAAGTGTGGCAAGAACCTCCTGAACCCTAGCCGTCGCCTCCTCCCAAAGTTAGAAGCAGCTCCTTTGATAACGCTTCAGAACGGCTTTATAATTGGCCATCTCGAGGATCCACACGGGCGTGTGGATAGTCCACACGGCCGTGTGGAAATTCCACACGGCCGTGTGGAAATTCCACACGCCCATGTGGATTTTCTGCCATGTGA
This sequence comes from Dioscorea dumetorum, assembly GCA_902712375.1. Classification (NCBI taxonomy): domain Eukaryota; kingdom Viridiplantae; phylum Streptophyta; class Magnoliopsida; order Dioscoreales; family Dioscoreaceae; genus Dioscorea; species Dioscorea dumetorum. The sequence goes on along the minus strand of CACTHL010000549.1, from coordinate 5,182,989 downwards.
AATCTTCATACCAATCCTCGATTTCGCCCGTTTCTTCTCCTGAGGTCACATGGACGGACACACGCCCATGTGAAAGGTCAAGTGGCATTTCTTGATGATGGGAAACCTTGGAGAGCTTTTAAAATCTTTGAACCAATCGGAACGAGCGAGCATGACTGCCTTCGTGTCCTTCTACAAGAATTGTCTTGAAGCCTTTAGAAGTTGGCACATACCCCCTCATTTGAACCCGATTTGTGTCTTGACTTCGTATTTGCACAAAAGAGCTCCACATAGCACCATTATGACCTAATCTTGCTTTTCTTCGCATAAACCTTCTTCACAACCCTAATTGCACGAAAGAACACAAAAACACACGAAATGAGAAATATAACCTGAAAAATGTGATGCTCATGCATGGAAAAACATCTCAAGTAATATGTACATGCAGGCACTTATCAAACTCCCCCACACTTAAGCTTTTGCTTGTCCTCAAGCAAAATTTATACAATGAAAACCACAAGTAGAGTGATATAAGTGCTTAGCCTTAAGTTCACCAAAAAGTATGTAAGAAGAGCATTCTTAAACAAAGGAACAATTTGCAACATAGAAAGATAAAAACCAATGCTCTAGCAAAAACTCGGAGCACAAAGAAAATAGAATCTGACTGCGTGTGTGTGTGTATTGCTTACTCATGCCAACCCTAAATTTACTCTTAAAAGTTCTTATTGAAAAGGATTTATTTGAGGACAAAGAATAGGCAGTAGCTGCACACAACCTCGAAGGTAGCCATTTCCTAAGATGCCTCCTAGGCGGCTTTCACGCTTTGAGGAGGTAGCTCTTTCCACCGGGGAGTGTTAGCTTTCACACGGCCTATTAGATAGCTCTTTCTCTCATTAGGGCATAGCTAGTATCCGACTTATGAGAGTAGCTGCATACAACATAGGTGGTAGCTCTTTCCACTCCGGAAACAAGTAAACAAATAAGGCATTCTTCCTTTTTTTTTTTTTTTTTTTTTTTTTTTTTTTTTCAAAATAAAGAAAACTAAGGTCCTTTTGGCACTGAACTAGAGTTGTCAGGGTTAACAGAGCAAGAAAGGTGTAAGTAATGCAATCAGACAAAAAATTTCTAAGTTTCTCGAGTAAACTAGAGCATGAGTACAAACGATGTTTAAAATTCTCCTAAATTCAAGACTGCAATCCTTGCCTTTTAAGGTGAACTATCATTGGCTTGATAAGCATATGAGTGATGAGCATACATACATAGAGAACGTGTGCAACGTGAACTCCCCCCCACACTTAAGATGTACAATGCCCCCATTGTACGCATGCAAGCATACAAAACAGAATATAAATAAAACATGAGGGCGTGGGGATTAAAAACAACACTCCCCTGATCGCCGAGTGTGGTAGTTGAATGGAGCGTGAAGGTGGGAAGTGGAGTTGCGTAGGGTTGTGAAGCTCACACGGCCGTGTGGAAATTCCACACGGCCGTGCCTATGACCATTTCTCAAAACCAAGTTGACAAGTCTATCTGCACATCACAAAAGGGGTTCAGTGGATTTCAACAAAAGCTACGATTAAAAGAGTACAAAAATTAAACAAGCCAAACACAAACTCAACAAAGAACATGAAAAGAAAGCAGTAAGATAACTCTCAGAAGGTGCAACCTTTCTGAGTATACAAAGACTCAACACAAAAGAAAGTACAAGGGAATAAAAAGAAGGAATGAAAGACGCATCAAGCGTCGGCATCTGCTGGTGCTGCTGGGGATGCTGGGGAGGCGTAGGGTGCTCGGGGTGTGGACGGCGGAGTGGAATCGCTGCCTCTCGCTATCAACTGGTGGAGTGAAGTGATGCGCGTCATCATCTCCGAGTGGTACTCGGCCATGCGAGCAAGAACCTCGGTGTGGTTCGCTGCCTCGAGTCACCCGCACGGCGGCGAGATCAGGCCTGGGAGGGTCCCCACAGCAGCCTCAAGTCTGTCTATGCGCTCTGTGCCGGGGGAGATGCGGGTGCCGACACCGGTGGCACCTCCTCGTCTGCTGGGGGTGTCCTCCGCCTCCATGGGTGCGGGTTGGGATGATGGTCCGGCCCGAGTCTCCTCCGAGTCTTCGTCTTCGTCCTCGGAACTCCTCGGACTCATCCGGGAATGGAACAGCAAGTACATACCTGCCGGGAGCGGCCCTCTTCACCATGCCCATCATACGCAGGGTATCAAGGCCAAGTGGGGGAGGGAACAATAACCTTGTCAGCTCCCCGAACAAGCATCAATCAGTCCCATTCCTCGGATGAGTCGGGTGATGTAGGGGCCAGAGAAAAGAACTCCTATCCGCGCGTACTGTCCCTGGTGCCTCAGAAAATCTGCTACCACGTAACCCAGGTGCAGGGGCAGGCTTTGGACCATAGAGTACAAATAGAGGAGGTCCAGCCGCCCCAATACGCCGGTCTTTGTCTCCCCCGCCCGATAATAGACCTGCTCGGGATGGCATGAATGTACCCGTGGGCGGGGCGGAGGAGCAAAGACGCCTTGGTCAACCCGGGCTCGTCTTGTATGTCTCCACACAGCATCCGGCAAACCCGGCTTGGAGTGACGCGGAAAGGATAGTCGAATGGCAGCTGCGCGTACTCCTCCGTGTGGATGAAGTCTCGATCGTACAGGCCGAGGGCGACAGCAAAATCTGTCAGGCTCATGCTGTGGTATTGCCCAAAGATGCGGAATCGAACTGTGTCCGGCCGGTGGTAGTCGGTGTGGGCGCGATCAAACTCGAATGTCGCGAGGACTTCGAAAGTGAGATCGCGAGTGGCTGGGTCCTTGATGCACAACAGTCGCTCCCACCCGCCCACAGCAATAAGTTCACGGACCTCATCCGCCAACTCGGCTGCACGCGCATGTTCTATTGCCTCTAAAGCTTGCAAGTCAGGAATACGCGTCTGGCCAAACTTCAACTTCGAAAGTCGATCAAACCGTGCTTGATGTTCGGGCACGGCGAACTCGAATGGTGCGGGCGAGAGATCACGGGACTCCCGGACCTCACGAGCCTCACGAGGGCGCTTATGAGCGAGTTTCTTCGTTCTTGGGGCCATTCCTGTGCATAAGAGGGGTAAACAAGTTAATTCAGAGCTCAAAATAGGTTCCCAGAATTCCACATGGCCGTGTGGAAATTCCACGCGGCCGTGTGTCTCCTCTGGGTTGCCCAAAACAAAGAAACAGGTAATTCACACGGCCGTGTGGAATTTCCACACGGCCGTGTGTCTCCTCTGGAATTCAGAGGGGGCACCCCGATAATCCACACGGCCGTGTGGAATTTCCACACGGCCGTGTGGATCTTCGACCATGGCCAAAGTGCCATGGTGAATCCACACCAATTCATATAATCATCCACACAATTGAGCACAAGTGCTTTAAGCAATAATCTAAGTATTAATCATGAAAATAGCATGCAAAAACACAAGATTCAACATCCACAACAACGATTGAAGGTTTCATGGCAAGAAGAGGGAAAGAAGGCTTACCGGAGAGGATGAGTCCAATCTAACAATGTAGTAACGAGTAAGGCCCACAAATCCCTTAAATAAGCGAGAGAATGGAAGGAGAGGAGCAACCGTCGCGACCTTTGAAGAGGAAGCGTTTGAAGATGAAAGGTTGCTTGGGGGGGGAATATAAAGAGATGCCCCCCTTTTTCAGTTTAAATACCCCACACGGCCGTGTGGAAATTCCACACGGCCGTGTGGATTCTCTGTATGGCCTTATCAAACTTCCCGAAATTCCACACGGCCGTGGGTAATTTCCACACGGCCGTGTGGATTCTCTGTATTGTGAAGGTTTGTACTAAATAAATCCACATGGCCGTGTGGAATTTCCACACGGCCGTGGGGATTCTCTGGATGCGAAAAAATTCCTTCACAATCTCATCCACACGGCCATGTGGAATTTCCACATGGCCGTGTGCTTCCATTCTTCAACTCAAAAATAGTCCAAACTCTGCAGAAATTAATGAAAACACATGGAACGACTGCAGAAGTTGAAAACTAAGACGTTTACGATTTAAAATCTCGCACAATTCACAAGAATACCACCTAACTTGCCATAAACGATGAACACATAAAAAAAAATGCACTACCAGCAATAAATCCACACACTACAAACTAAACAAAAAATGCAGAAATAAAACTAACTACAGCACAAACAAAGAGTTCTAAAAGAAAAAATTGGGTTGCCTCCCAATAAGCGCTTGTTTTACGTCACTAGCTTGACGTACCTGCTTCTCTAGACTCAAGGGGGGTCATGGGTCGAAAGCACTTCGCTGCTTGGGAATGTGAAACATGAAGAGCATAAGTTCCGAAATTTAGAAGATGGGTGATCGAGTTTGTTACCAGATAGAAGGATATCATCCTTAGACCTTGAGGGAACGTCCGCAAGTTCATTCGTTTGTTTCTTGCGGCGATGTCTTACCCTCTTTAGCTTTTTCATTAGTTTATTGACCGTACCCGTGGTAGATGTATCCTTGTTTTCCAGGTCAACTGATGAACTGTGGTCATCATTCATCTCTTGATCCAACAAATCAGCTAGCGGATCCGGGCAAAAGATTTCCTGCACATAATCATCAATCAAAGCATCAGCAGTGTCAAGAAAATACAAAGTATCATCAAAGTTGAGAGAATGTCTCATGGCCTCAGCAAGGCGGTAGGTTAGCTTCTCATCTCCTATCCTCAATGTCATCTCCCCGCCATCCATGTCTATAAGAGCCTTGGAAGTACGCAGAAAGGGTCTTCCAAGTATCAGCGGCACGTCGACATTCTCATCTACATCCAGTACCACGAAATCTGCAGGAAATATATACTTATCCACTTTCACCAAAATATCTTCAATGATGCCTCTCGGGTGACGAATGGAACGGTCAGCTAGTTGTAAGGTCATCCGAGTGGGCCTTGGTTCTCCCAGTCCCAGCTTCTTGAAGAAGGAGTAAGGCATGACATTGATACTGGCTCCTGAATCTGCCAATGCCTTCTCTTCACCCAAATTCCCAATGTTACATGGGATGATGAAGCTTCCAGGGTCTTTCATCTTGTTAGGTAGATTCTTCTGCAACACAGCTGAACAAGATGCATCCAATATCACTGCTGCACCCTCTTCCAATTTCCTCTTGTTGGTTAAGAGGTCCTTCAAAAATTTTGCATATCGAGGCATTTGAGACAGAGCCTCCACAAAAGGGATATTAATGTGCAGCTGCTTGAAAAGGCCCAGAAACTTCTTGTACTGCTCATCATTTTTATCATTCTTCAGCCTTGAAGGATAAGGAATCCTTGGTTTGTACGGTGTAGGTGCTACCTCCTTTTCCTTATCCTTCTCCTTGCCTTTCTCCTGAGCAGGAATTTGAACAACCTCTTCAGCGGGAAGTATACCCTCAATCTCACGACCACTCCTCAGAGTGATTGCTTTCAGCTGCTCTCTTGGGTTGGTCTCTGTATTTCCCGGGAGACTTCCTTGAGGTCGCTCAGATAAAGATTTCGCAATCTGCCCCACCTGATTTTCCAAATTATGTAGTGAAGCGGTGTGATTGCGAAGTGTACTCTCCACGCCTTGGAAGCGCGTGTCTGAGGACTGAATGAACTTGGTCAATGCCTTCTCCAAGTCTGTCATTCGGTTCTCAAGCCCTGAAACTCGGCCCTCCATGTTTGGTTGTTGGGGTTGCTGAAATCCGGGGGGTGCAGAGGGCCTTTGTTGCCCTTGGTTACTCCATGCAAAGTTCGGGTGGTTTCGCCACCCCGGATTATAGGTGTTGCTATAGGGGTTTCCTTGACCTCGTCCAGCATTCCCCACAAAATCAACCTGTTCAACAGGTGCTGTTCCGACCATAGAAATAGGGCAATCAGCAGAAACATGCCCTCCTCCACAACTATCACAATTCATCACTGCAGCTATTCTAGATGGGCCTGCCAAAGTATCCAACTTCTTGCTCAATGCTTCAACTTGAGCTGCTAGAGATGTCACTGCATCAACTTCATGAATGCCCGCCACTTTTCTCTTGTCTCGAGCATTCCACTGATAGCTATTCATAGCCATTTCTTCTATCAGTTGGCGGGCAGCTTCGGGGGTCTTGCTTCCTAAGGTACCTCCTGCTGCGGCATCAAGTAGTTGTCTTGTGCTTGGGTTCAATCCATTGTAGAAGGTGTGGATGACCATCCACTCGGGGAACCCATGTTGAGGACATTTGCGCAGAAGGTCCTTGAACCTTTCCCATGTCTCAAAAAGAGACTCCAATTCCGACTGTATGAAGGAAGAAATTTCATTTCTCAGCTTTGCCGATTTCCCAGGAGGGAAATATCGGGCAAGGAAGGCCTCAACCATTTCTTCCCAAGTGGTAATCGATGCTCTAGGTAAAGATTGCAACCACTGTTTTGCTTTCCCCTTCAAGGAAAATGGGAAGGCTCTTAATCTGATGGCGTCGTCCGTGACTCCATTGATTTTCAACATGTCGCACACCTCCAAAAAATTCTCAATGTGATTATTTGGGTCTTCATCAGCTAACCCATTGAACTGTGCGGACTGTTGGACCATCTGAATGAACCCCGGCTTAAGCTCAAAGTTATGAGCTGAAATAGGTGGCCTGACTATGCTTGATTGTGTACCACGAACAACGGCCTAGCAAAATCAGAAAGGGTCCGCTGTTGCTCATTCTGTTCAGCCATGGTTGCGGACTCTTCAACTCCTATCTCAGCTTGATCTAACTGTTCTAGTTCAGGTTGTCTTCCCCGTCTGTGTAATCTCCTCTCTATTTCCGGATCACCTTCCACTAATGTCGAAGGATGTCCACGGGTCATAACCTGGAGCTGAAATCAAGAAAAGAAAATAAAATCAGAACAATGGAAGTAAAAGAAGTGTGAGATAGAATGTGCGAAAAATGACTAGCGAAACAAGGTGTAACAATTCCTAAAACGCCTAACTCCCCGGCAACGGCGCCAAAAACTTGACACACCCTTGCGTGTGTACTCCGCAAGTGCACGGGTGTCGAAGTAATAAAGTACCCAAACGGGTGGGTAGTCGAATCCACAGGGAGTAGACGTAAGAACAATCACACGTTGTCAAGTAATCAAAGATAAACCAATTGTTGTTGAAAGAAAGTAAAATCAGAAAATAGTAGAAATAAAGTGCTGAAAATGAAAGCTAGGTTGGGGAAATAGATCAATAAGAAGATGGGGTACTCGGACAATGCTCCCCCTAGAATCCTTGTTTCACGTGCAAGACTTCAAGTACTCTTATTCAATAGAGATTTCAAGAGTCGTGGAATCCCGAGAGATACAAGGTCCCAAATCTAAGGTCAACCTTGACTAGTCCCCTACGAGGTCCCGGCGGAGAGAAGACTCTCAACGCCTCACACCACGTATGACTGCGCGCTATGCTCTAGGGATTCCGAGTGGTAAACCCTATTCCCAACTATAGATCAATCCCTTTGGTCCAGGGCGAAAGATCCCTAATCACAAATAAGTCCCGGCGGAAAGGCCTCTCTCAACGCCTAACTCTCTTTGAGATCGAAGGTAATACTTGGAATAAGAAGGTAGGGAGAACCACACCGGAGGGGAAAGGGGACGTGTCGCTACCTCTCAACTCACCCTCTCAACTCCCTCCAATCTTGATTAATCTAATCCTAATGGTGATGGTCACTCGTCAAAAGGATGATTGTATTAGCCCTCAACCCTAGTGTCACTCTAAGGGAGAAACAATTAAGCAAGCAAGATTGAAACTCAAATTCAAACTCCAATTGAATAAAAGCATTTAAGTCAATGAAACATAGGAAATCTAGGGTTTACAAGTCCAAGTACCCACTAGGGGTTTAGCTCTCCATGGAGCAATACAAGTTCATCAAAATAAATGAAGATAAGTGCAAGAAATCCATAAAGAAAACCCCCTTAGGCTTCGTGTTGATAGACTATGGGAACTCCTCCTTCTTCTTCAAAGAGTCCCTTCCTCCAAGCCTAAGGCCCACCTCGCCGAATCGAGTCGTCGAAGGCTCCCCCAATGGCTCTCCTTGGAAGGGAATGATGATGAAACCGGTGAAGAAGCGCCCCCAAAGTGTGGCAAGAACCTCCTCGAACCCTAGCCGTCGCCTCCTCCCAAAGTTAGAAGCAGCTCCTTTGATAACGCTTCGAACGGCTTTATAATTGGCCATCTCGAGGATCCACACGGGCGTGTGGATAGTCCACACGGCCGTGTGGAAATTCCACACGGCCGTGTGGAAATTCCACACGCCCATGTGGATTTTCTGCCATGTGAAATCTTCATACCAATCCTCGATTTCGCCCGTTTCTTCTCTCGAGGTCACATGGACGGACACACGCCCATGTGAAAGGTCAAGTGGCATTTCTTGATGATGGGAAACCTTGGAGAGCTTTTAAAATCTTTGAACCAATCGGAACGAGCGAGCATGACTGCCTTCGTGTCCTTCTACAAGAATTGTCTTGAAGCCTTTAGAAGTTGGCACATACCCCCTCATTTGAACCCGATTTGTGTCTTGACTTCGTATTTGCACAAAAGAGCTCCACATAGCACCATTATGACCTAATCTTGCTTTTCTTCGCATAAACCTTCTTCACAACCCTAATTGCACGAAAGAACACAAAAACACACGAAATGAGAAATATAACCTGAAAAATGTGATGCTCATGCATGGAAAAACATCTCAAGTAATATGTACATGCGAGGCACTTATCAATAGCGATCTTGTAGAAGGGTACTATAGCATCGAAATGGGATTTTCTTCAAAAGGCTGGGAGCCTTGCGGGCAAGTATGCGCCCGCAAGGCAGCCCGTATGGATGCCGGGAAAAGAGGTTTTTAAAGGAAAGTTAGGGCATTCTTTTAGGGGGACATCATCTACTCTTCTAGGGCCGGCGCCCCACCTTCTTTGCCGGCCATTTCCGGCGATCTACGGTGCAATCTTCACCAAGAGGGAGGTACACATCGAAGGAGAAGATTTGGAGGGAAGATCCAAGACATCAAGGTGTATTTTGAAGGTCTTCATCCATTCAAGGGTTTTCAAAGCTAGAGGGAGTGTTTCTTCCTTCTTTTCTTGTTTATTTGCTCCTTGAACTTGTATGAGTGTTCCTCTTTCATGAGGAACTAACTTATTTGTGGTTTGGACATGATGAACTCTAGGGGTGTTTGTTTGTAATTTGGATGATCATCTTTGTGATGTATTGTTGGATGTTGTATTTCTTTTATGGAATCTTATAGTTTGTGGTTCATGTTTGGTGTATTTTAATGCCTTGGTATGCATGAGAACTCGGTGTGCCAATTCTAGGAAATGCTAGGTTGCATGACCATTGCCCTAGTATTAGACTCACCAAGCTTGAAAGGGATTAATGTATGAATACACCGTGACCATCGGGTATTTCGTACCCCTCCAACCATTAGGGATGAACATAGATATTGTGTTTGACCCTAATTAGAGATTTCCCTAGTTTAATGCAATCATAGGAGGATTTGGGCGGATGTGATTCCGATCCAATACTTCTACCGGATTAGGGGTTGATCGCCGTGACCATCGGGGTTGACATACTTTAGGAGTCTCTTGGCCCAGCTACCATCTCAATATTTCATCCTAAATTCAGGACCTAATGACAACCCTAGGAGAATTCATTGTCCAAATCACCTCTTCGTGTGTTTGATTCTCCCTTGTTTGCTAAATGTGTGTAGTAGATCTATAGAGAATTGGATAAGAGAACAAGAAATTTAAGAAGAAGAGAAAACTCACCTTAAACTTCACTAGATCTAGAGAAGAATCATCACCAATGGAGGAGGAGAAGAATCAACACCTTTCTTCTTTCTTGGAGCTCAAGAATGAAGATCTAAGAGAGTAGAGAATGATGATTAAAGATGGGGAGAAAAAGAGAGGGAAATGAGGTCTTATAAAAGGTCCTTTGAGTTTCAAATGGGTATTTATAGGCCACAAAGCGCGTGAGGGCTCGCGGGCTCCCTTCCGGGCCAAGGGAGACCGCGAGGCAATTTCCAGAGCCCCTTGCGGGCGGCCATGCGCCCGCAAGGGAGGCTGCATGGCTCCTTGCGGCGGCCATGCGCCCGCAAGGGAGGCCGCATGGGAGGCCCAAAGCCCCCTGTTTTGGTGTGGTCTTGCGGCATTTTGAATGCCACTTTCCCACCACTTGTTTGCTCTTTCTCCAAAGGTTTTTCCTCCTCTTTTCTACTCTAAAAACAAGCTTAACTAAGATCCTTACACGAAGAACACCTGAAAAAAATTAAACACTCAAAGTTTAACCCAAGAAACAAAGCACAAGGGAAGTAGAAGAAGCTGAGCTTCCACATAACATCACAAACAATTGACATTCAAGGAATAAAAGTAGTGTTTAACAATTCCCCTAGGGTTCAAGTCCAAGCTTCCCTAAAAGGGGATTAGCTCATAATGCAAAACAATGAAATCAAGAAATTACAATTGTTCATTGTCATAATGAGAAAATAAAATGAGAAACTCCCTCGAAACCAAGAAGACAAGGATTGGCCTGAAGTTCCCCTCGACGTTAGGGGAATACAACCCTTGACCGCAACGATTCCCTAGCAGATGATGAAGGCGGTAATGACGGAGGATTATGCGGATTCTTGGCCCTGTTGATGGAGAAATCACCTCTTAATCTCGTAGTTAAGCCTTTCTGATGGTGGCTGCGCATGTCGCTAATAAGCGGGCGCACTGCTCCCAGGCCGCAAGTGCATGGGTCGTCAAGTAATACCTCTTGCGCGAGCACAAAAGGGTCATATTCCCTAAGGTCCCAAGATCTACTATTACTTCATCTTATATTAGCTGTTCAACCAAGTCAAAACAGGGGTTTTGTTGTACTAAGACTAAATACGAAAACAAAGTAATAAAAGTGATCAAGCCACCAACAAGCAATAAGCACGTAGAGGGAAAACAAGTATCAAAGGTAAGGCCCCGGGCGAGGATTCGCCCGGAAAGAACACAAGTATGGATGATAAGATAAAGAAATAATGCATGCATGGTTTCTAACATGTTGGTCCGCTTAGAATCCGAAGTCGACTACCCCGGAACCTCCGTAGTGTAGACCTGATCCAGTACAAGTTCCTTGATCCTAAGGATACTCACACGATGTCATTGGGCACAGGGAGTCTTGGCTAGAGTTATTCAAAAGCAATTGTGCTAAAGTACACTCTAAAGCCTGCGGGAGGCTACCGGTACCCAGAATCTCCGGTGATTAAGCTAAACCCGAATCCCTAGGTGATTATCCCTAATCCCATACGAGTATTGATCGGAATCCCTTTCGGTCAGTTCCTCCTATGATTGCAGTGCGCTCAAGGGATCCCTTATCAGGAGTAGATACTCTTCTCGGTCTAAGCCTAACGTTCGGAGGGGTACCTAATACCCAAATCCCTTGCGTATTGGTACATGAATCCCTTTCGATCTATGTGAGTCTAGTACAAGAGCGATGGTCATGCTCCAAGTACAATCTAGAAATTGAACAGCAGACTTCTCATGCGATCCAAGACAGTAAAGCACACATAGAGAGAATCACAAACCATGAAAATTCTTATAAAAGAAATTTAACATCCAACTCTAAATCACAAAGAATTATCATCCATAATTACAACAAAGCTACCCTAGGGTTCATCATGCCCAAATCACATATAAGTTAGTTCCTCATTAAAGAGGAACACTCATACAATTCCAAGGAATAAATAAACAAAAAGATAAGTAATAAAAACTCCCTCAAGCTTCGGATCGCCTTGGATGGATGAAGATCGCCGATGTCGCCGCGATATCTTCTCAAACGATGCTTTAAAGCTCTAGATCTTCCCCCTATCTCCTCCTCCTATGTTTGCCTCCCTGTTGGTGAAGAATGACGCGGTGCATCGCCGGAAAACGCCGCCGGCAAGGGTGGGGCTGCGGTCCAAAAAGAAGAGAAGAAGAATTCTAGAAGAGTTTCTTTCAAATGCCGTAATTTGCTTTTTAAAACCTTTTCGGGCATCCATACTGGCTGCCTTGTGAGCGCAAGGTTCCCGGCCTTTTCCGAAAAATCCCGTTTTAGTGCTACAGTAATCTTGCTGCAGTAATCCTTCTACATTACTGCTACAGTAATGAAAAGTTCGAAAACATCGTATTTGATACGGATTTCTTTCCAAATACGTTCTTGTGCTCATTTTGGCTTCTTCAAGGCCTGCAACACAAATAAAACCAATTTAATCGTGAAACGGGCATCAACTCATCAAAATACATGCAAAATACAACAAGAATAAAACGTATAAATACCTACATTTAGACACTTATCACACGTTGACCTTGGGAGGTTTAGTTCAACATTACAAGCAAAGGGAAGCTACAAGATACAAGATTCATCACAAAGAAAGCAAGAACTCCCCTCTTGAAGATGTTGACAAGGGATGATGGGAAAACTTGCCGAATCAGCGTCGGCAAGCCCTAGGATGAAGATCTACGCATTCTTCCCTCTTCTTCCACTTGATTCCACTCCAAAATGACCTCCTTTGATGAAGATTTAAGCGTGGGGGTGCTTAGAGGCGCCGATGGCAAGATCCTTTGCGAAAAAACCCTAAACGGGCTTAAATACCCAAGCGGTGTGCGGGATGGTGTGCGCCCGCACACCTGACCACACACTCGAATGCCGTCCAGAGCTTGTTTAACCTTTGTTTCTTCGCTCCTTGGCCTCAATTTTCTTGTTACAAGTGCTCTTGTCAACGTAGATGGCTTGTAGATGTCCCGAAATAGAAAAACACGAAAAACACATCAAAAGGCACCGGTTTTATTCAATTAATGCATGAAAGTACAAGTAATTCACCATTACAAAACGATGTATTTAGACACTTATCACCTTCCCTTCTCCAGCCACCTTTTCTCCCAAAACTCAAAGAAAACCTAAAACTAAACTCTACTAATCCCTCGTCAGTAAAAGCTTATATAGGCGTAGGTTTATGGCCAGCTTACGGGCGTAAGCTAGGCCGTAAGCATCAGGGTTTCAACTTTCCTCGTGCCTTAGACCCCCGATTACCGCCGTAAGCTTCTCCCGTAAGGCTCTCTGTCTTTGGGTTACGGTCCTTCCTGTGCCAGTAAGCCTAGGACCGTAAACCTTATCTGATAGTTTTCTCCTCCAACCTTACAGGCATAAGCTGCTCCCCTAAAGGCCTATATCTTCTGCGTATGGTCTCACTTACGGCCGTAAGTCCCAACCGTAAGCTCCTCTGTATTGTGGGGCTTCTCCTCTTAAGGGTATAAGGATGCCCGCAAGACTTTATGGATTTAGCTTACTACCGTAAGCCTGGCTGTAAGCTGCCCGTAAGTATTGTAGCTCTCCCAGTACTGAATTAAGAGCGTGCCATCTTTGTTGTTTCTATTCCCATTCGCTTACTTTGGTTCTCCTTACTTTGGTTCTCCTTTGGCTTTCATCTACACTTGGTGCCTACGAAGACAATTCATACTCGATTTAGACTCATATTCCACTAAATTACTCCAATACTAACTCGATAAGTATACAATTCAATATATAAAATACGCACAATTGTATACTTATCAACCGCACATTGGCAATCAAACATTCAAGCAACATGAATAATTCAAGAATTCAAATTGAACATACGCATTTCAGAATCAAAACTCAACATCCAATATTGAAAATAAGTAAATCTAAAAAGCCCTAGGGTTACATGTCCAAGCCCCTAAATAAAGGTTTAGCTCCTCATGGAGCAAGAGAAAATCAAACAAGCATACAAGATCATATCCATAAGCATAAATATAAATAACACTCCCTCAAGAATCAATGGCAAATAAATCAACTCAAAGTTCCCCTCAAAGTTGGCTAAGTGGTTGTTCTTGGCTGAACCGATGCCCTAAGAGATGATGATAATGATCCGAAGCACCCGCAAGATCTCCCCTATCTTGAATGGATGAATGTTACCTCTGACCTCATAGCTGCCATGAATCCTTTCTCTCTAACCTTTTTTCTTCCCAGTAGCCTCTCCAAAACTCAGCCTTCCCTCATCAAAATATCTCCAATGTCTTTTATACCCTCATGTTTACCGGTGGCTGATAAGTATACATTTAAACTATATTTCATATAACATTTTGTACATTTATCTAGATTGTATTAGCGTAATTATTTGGAAACGATGCAAAATAAGGTGTTAACTGTATTTGCGGGCACTCGGTGGAGCACGGGGACAAAAGAGAGCCAAAAGCGGCAATTAGGAGCTGAAATGAAGAAGATGGTTCTTTCGTGACATCATCATCCGGAATGAGTCCAGACAGAAGCCCTTGCGGCCATAAGTCCGACCGTAAGGTCTGTCCCAGGAGGAGCTTACGGAGGCAACAAACACCCATAAGGAGTAATCACAAGCTAGCGGGGAAAACTTACGGTTCCACACTTACGGCCACAAGTGGGATCATAAATGGAAGACAGAAGACCTTATTGGCGAGCTTATGGCCGTAAGGCTGGACCGTAAGGCACACGATTAATAGGAACCCGACCCCTTATGGCCGAAGATTACGGCCGTAAGTAACCCGTAACGGTGAGGGTATAAAAGATATTGAGGGTTTCTGATCAAGGAGGCTCATCTTGGAAAACCCTAGAGAGGAAATTAGGGCAAAAAGCTCCAAGGGAAGGAAGCGGCGGCGAGGATAGGACTTAACGAAGACACTCAAGAGAAGGAGGAAGCGCACCGGCGACCATCCTCACCGTACTCATCATTGATCAAGCATCGATAATTTCACAAGGATTGTTTGGTCAACTTTGAGGGGAATTGTACACCTAGCCATCATCTCCGGACTCAAGGGGAGTTTTATTCGTTTTTGAGATGTATTGTACTATGTTCATTATAGATCTTGAGTTGTACGACTCCATGAGGAGCTAGACATTTGTTGGGCATTTGGGTATGTGAATCACTAGAGATTTGTAGTAGATTCTTTGTGTATTCTTTACTTTTAATTGATCATGAAGTTTGATTCTGAAATGCATGTGTAATTGGAATTAATTCTTATTACATATTGCGTGTTATTGAGAATTAGGGTGCGGTGAAAACCCGTTATATCTTGGCAATTAGCGTACGGTGAAAGCCCATTATGACGCCACATTTCTAGTCAACTTCCATTTTGTTTGAGTGAGAAGTATTCATAGAATTTGTGCTTCATTGTTGAACCCTAGGCCAAGGAGGATCACCGCCCAAATACCCTTTTATCTTTTTAATTATTTATTGTTCTTTTATTACTTTGCATTTTACTTCCTATTATTAGTAGGCTAAACAACAGAGAGGCCCCTAATACTAGTATTTCTGTTCCCCGTGGCTCGACAACCCGATCCTTCACCCGGTCCACTTTGTTTCACTTGACAACTCGTGCACTTGTAGTGACGAAAAGACCATGTCGGTGGCTTACGATCGTTGACTCGCTCTTTGTGTCGCCACAAGTGTACGAGTCGTCAAGTAATAGAGTGGACACAATGAAGGGTCAAGTAATAGAGGGAAAAAGCTTAATGGCTGCAATTAAATAGGAGTGAATCGGGGAAAGAAACTTAAACAAGGGATCAACACTATCGAGATCAATGGGAGTGTTTGGACAATACTCCCCCAGGGTTTAAACAAACAAGCCCAGAATTCTATAAATACTCCTTACACAATCAGGACGGAAATCCGATAGGAATGTGGTATTATGATGGGTTTTCACTGCACGCTACTTACCAAGATCTAACGGCTTTCACCGCACACTAGATTAGGTAGTTAACAGGTTTTCACCGCTCATCAACAACCACGCAATCATGCAACAAGAATTAGATCTAATTACATATGCATTCCACAATCAAACTCCAGAATTAATTGAACTCAAGAAATATAAATAGAATTCGCAAAATCCCTAGGGTTTCAAGTCTCCAAGCTCCCTAAAGGGGCTTAGCTCATTATGTAATAACAAGAGATCAAGATGTAGCACAAGTTCATCTTCATAATGAAAAGACAGATATAAACTCCCTTAAAAACTAAGAAAATGAGAGTCGGCGCAGAATTCCCCTCGATGTTGAGAGAAACACGACCCTTGATTGCAATGGTGCCCTAATAGATGATGGTGATGATGATGATAAACACCCACGCAACTTCCTGGCCTTGAAGGGGATCGAATAGCCCTTGATCTCGCAGCTTCTCTTCTTCCTTCTCCAGCCTCTCTTTCCCCCAAAAGTAGAAATAAAACCTCACCTCCCAAATCAGATTCATTCAAGTCTTATATATGGGTAAGTTTATTGCCCGACTTACGGGCGTAAGCTAGGCCATGAGCGTCGGGGTTTCAACTTTTCCATTGCCTTACGCCCTTAATTACAGTCGTAATGTCATGCCCTAAAGGATCTCTATCTTCATTTTATGGTCCAACTTATGGCCGTAATGTCATGACCGTAACCCTCATCTCCGAGTCTTGCCCTACATCTTTACGGCCGTAAGTGGCTCCTGTAAACACCTCTGTTTTCTAGTTACGGTCTCACTTACGGCCGTAAGTCCCGATGATAAGTTCTTGCATGTATATATTATTTGAGATGTTTTCCATGCATAAGGATCACATTTTTCAGGTTATATTTCTCATTTCGTGTGGTTTTGTGTTCTTTTGTGAAATTAGGGTTGTGAAGAAGCTTTATGAGAATAAAGGAAAAAATAGGTCATGATGGTGCCAAGTGGAGTTCTTTTTGTGCAAATACAAAATTCAAGATACAAATCAGGGTCAAACAAGAGAGTATGTGCCAACTTCTAAAGGGTTCAAGACAGTTTTTATAGAAGGACACGAATGCAATCATGCTCCCTCGTTCTGATTTGTTCGAAGATTTTAAAAGCTCTCAAAGGGATTTTCGACATCAAGAAATTTCTCATGACCTACCACACGATCGTGTGTCCATCCATGTGGCCTCAGAAGAAGAAACGGGCGAACTCAGGGACCTATATATGCATTTTTGTAGAGGCTGAAAATCCACATGGGCATGTGGATTTTTCACACGGCCGTGTGGAACTTCCATATGGCCGTGTGGATTTTCCACATGGCCATGTGGATCACCGACTTTTGCGTTTTAAAAGGATGTTCTGAAGCATTTTTGGGGGATCTTTTTCCTAACTTTTGGAGGAAGAACGGCTAGGTTTTGGAGAGGTTTTTGCAATGTTTTGGGAGCGTTTCTTCACCGATTTCAACACCGATTTCTTCCAAGGAGAGCTATTGGGGGAGCCTTCGATGACTTCGATTCAGCGAGGTGTGCCCTAGGTTTGAAGGAGGGATACGTGGAGAAGAATGTGGAAGTTCGACCTTTTTCACTTCTTTTGTGTTTTGGTTTCTTGTGTAGAAGTTATGGGTTTAAATTTACGTTGGGTGTTTTTTGTGTTTAGGATCTTAGTTAAGTTCTTTTTAGAGTGAAAAAGAGGAGCAAAAACCTTTGGGGAAAGAGCTTTTAAGGGGAGGGTGTAAGGCATCAAGATGTTGCAAGAAACCCCCCAAAAACAGGGGGCCTTGCGGCCTCCCATGCGGGCCGAATGGGAGGCTGCAAGGATCCATGCGGCCCTCCATGCGGGCGCATGGCCGCCCACATAGTCCTCTTGAAGAAGGAAGCCCGCGAGCCTTCCCGCGCTTTGGGTCTATAAATAATCGATTTAAAACTCAAAGGGTCTTCATAAGACCCCATTTCCCTCTCATTTTCTCCCTATCTTGAATCCTCATTCTCCCCTATATTGGATTTGCATTCTTGAGCTCCAAGAGAGAAGAAATGTGTTGATCTCTCCCTCTCCTCCATTCTTGATGATTCTCCTCTAGATCTAGCAAGGTTTAAGGTGAGTTTTCTTCTCTTCTTCAATTTCTTGTTCTTTTATTCAATTCTCTTTAGATCCATGAAGGAAAAGTGTGGATCTAGTATAGATCCAATGTTTGAAGGGAATTAGAGTATAGATATAATGTTTTGATGGTTTAGGAGTCTTGATCTCATGTTTTGGTGAAGAATGAAGGAGATCCTTCATCTCTAAACCCTTGATTCTTGTAGATCCGAACCCAATTAGGATCTTCACGATTTTATGGTGATCTTGAGGATTTGAGGATGCTATTATTGTTAATTCTTGAATCTAGAATATCTAGTAAACCCTAAAATCCATGAGATCTAATTTTGATCATTCTTTCCTCCTTTGTTTATTGTTTGGGTTATGTGATTGATTCTTGCTTTTCTTGGATGGTTAATAACATCAAGGAGGTGGATCTAAAGGCAAGGGTAAAGAGCAAGTAGGCGAGTGATCCAAGAGTTCAATCTCGCCAAGTTTGTGAGTGGGAATTGTTTAATTAAAGAGCTGTGATCATGCTTGTCTGAATGCCCAATAATGCATCCTTTGAAATGTGAATTTCTTGATTTCAATGGATTCTTGAATTGTTTCTTGAAACCTGAAATTATGATTCTATATGACTTGAATTACTTCTTGATTATGATCAAAGATCTTTCATATATCTAGTGGGTTGGAAACCCGATGATTTCAATTTCATGTTTTCAAAGAAATTGTTAAAGGTTGAATGTTCTTGATAAAAAGACCCTAGAAAGGCTGATGTGAATCAAAAATTAAATTCTCTATGATGATGTTGCATATAAAACATGTTTCTAAATATTCTAAAGGTTTTCATATTTCTTGTGAGGGTTGGAAACAATATGGCTTGAACTACATGTTTCCAAGATTTGTGATTTTAAGAACTCGATGTTCTTGTTATTTTGACCCAAGAAGGGCCTATGTGAACCAAATTAAGATTCCTTACGATGATATCGTATTTGAAATGAGTTTTCAAAAGAATACTCTTGTGATGTGTTCATGATGAGCCTACGGGCCGGATGGATATCCCAAATGTTGATGGAGAAGTGGAAGGATCCCCGGTATCTTCTGCAGAAGCGAGTTTCCACGGACCGACCTCGTTGGGGTGGCGTGGAGTTCTCGGCGACTCGCTCATTCGGGAGGCACGTAGAGATCCCGAAGAGCCGTGTTGGGTTCTCGGTGTCACCACCCGAGATTCCCAACGGCCAACGCCAAGATATGCATGTCTTGGTGGCTCTCGACCTAACCGCAGCCGCGGATTAGTGACATAGGGTTTTCATAGGCTGGTGATACTAACGATACGGGATTTATTGTGATTATCTTATAAATCCCTAGGTCGTTGAGTAAGAAAATGGTATTTTCGAAATTTGGATTTCTTGCTACGAGATTTACTACATTGATTACTTTATGAAACCTTGAAAAGTTGAGCATTCCGAAAAAGTATCTTAAACTTGAATTTTCAGATTTATATCATTTTATGAATGAGTTCTCAAGGATTTTATGAATGCATTTCATTGAGGAAGTTTGAAAGTTTTTTATATTGAATTGTCCATATATATATATATGCATTGAAAGCAAGTACTTTATTTATTGTTGAATATTAAAGATTTGTCATTGGGCTTGCTTATAGACTCTTACTTATGTGAAGTATAGCTCCATGTCCAGCCCCTCACTGAGTAACTTAGTTACTCACCCATTCTTCTTCTCTTCTTTACAGGTGTTAGCACAGCGGCAGTGCGTGAGACGTGATAGTGCTTGGCAAAGCTATTCCTGCATTTACCTTTGAGTAGTGTATGATTCATAAACATTGTTGTTATACAATAGATGGATCCACTAGGACCTATTTTTTCGTATGTTCTTTTTGGTCTTGAATAATCTTGATTAGTTCAATCAGGACCTTAGGTTGTATGAGCTTTACACCCAGTGTTTGGGGGAAACTATGATTGTGTTCATGATCATTGATGTTGTGATTTTCAAGTATATATACCTCGTGTGAGTATGTTGATCTTGTACAGGGTTGCGGTTGAATACCTTTAGATTTAGAGAATTATTGTTGTGATGTTGATATTGTACAGGTAACAGGTTAGCCTTACGGCGATCTAAGGTTGAGGCAGGTGTCTGACCTCCCCTGGGTTGTCGTGGCGGTAGTGTCATGGGCCGGGACCCGAGGGTCGGGGCGTGACAAAGAAGGAGCAGCCCTCATAGACCATCAGCACTGAGCATAAGGGGTTTTCTTTATGGATTATGTGCATTTATTTTCACTTGTATTGATGATTTTGTATTGCTCAATGTAGAGCTAAACCCCTGGTTCGAACTTTTTAAGCGTGATTTCGACTCTGTGTGGCCCCATGCAGCTGCACACATGGCCCTCACATCTGGGCAACTATAAAAACAGAACATAGCATTTTTGAGAGGGAAGAGATCCACTGTATGACTCGCAAGGTACAAAACCTTTGGAAAAAGGTGATTTCAGCCTAGATTCAAAGGGAGAAGAGGGTGGACCTCAAGGGGAGCATCCAAGAACTTGACGGTGTGGATCCAACGAGTTCTTGCTATGACCATTAGTCTACAAATAGCGAATTTTCCAATGTTTTTGGATTGTTTTATTTTACTTTATCTATTGTATTCTCTCTTTACATGATGTCAAACTAACTTCCCAAGGCCGCTAGGCTCTGGTGAACCTTGGGAAGATGACTTGTATGAATGATTGATTTTTATCAAATTGATGCTGGCTTGAAATTATCTTTGATTCTCTTCTATTATTTCATTATTCTACAATGGATGGTTTATGTGGATTTAATTTTGAATAATGTTTGTAGAGTGTGTTACTTGCATGCATTAGATTACCCATAGATTAGAAAAGGATTCAGTGTATCGGTATACCGGAGGTTCCGGGTATTGGTAGCCTTATTCATTAAGGTTTAACCCTAGATAGAGACTCCTTGCACCAATAATATCATAGGGTGTTTAGGGATTAGAAAAACATATAGGATTAGGGTTATCATCTGAGGTTCTGGGGCAGTCGACTTGATGCATACAACATGGGGTGATGTATCAACCCCTTGCATTACCGCAAGTGCACTGGTCATCAAGTAATAAAGTGGACTCAATAGGTCGGGTTGTCGGACTATAGGGAACAGAAGTACTAGTAATTGCTCCTCCTCTGTTATCTAGCCTAAAGAGTGTAGTGTAATGATGATCTAATGGTTAAGCCTAAGTGTGGAAGTTCGACTCCCTTTACTTCTCTTATGCTTTGTTTCTTGTGTAGAAGTTGTGTGTTTAGGTTTTTGTCGAGTTTTATTTTTGTTGGGATCTTAGTTAAGGTCTTTTTGAGAGGTTAAAAGATGGGGGAAAAGTGTTTTAAAATGTGTAAGCAAGGAAGGGACCTTGCAGGCACTTAGTGTGCCCGCAAGGAGCAAAAAAAAAGGGCCTTGCGGCCTCCCATGCGCCCGCATGGGAGCCCGCAAGGACCACCAGCCAGAAGACCATGCGGACTCCCATGCGGGTGCATGGGAGGCCGCATGGCTTCCGGGGTGAGGCCTCGCGGCCTCCCTTACGCCCGCAAGGGAGCCCGCGAGCCCTCCCGCGCTTTGGGGCCTATATACCGATTTGAAACTCAAAGGGCCTTCATAAGACCCCATTTCCCTCTCTTTTTCTCCCCATCTTGAATTCTCATTCTCCCCTCTATTAGACCTTCATTCTTGAGCTCCAAGAAAGAAGAAAGGTGTTGATCTCCCCCTCTCCTCCATTGGTGATGATTCTCCTCTAGATCTAGCAAGGTTTAAGGTGGGTTTTCTTCTCTTCTTCAATTTCTTGTTATTTTATTCAATTCTCTATAGATCCATGAAGAATTAGAGTGGATCTAGTATGGATTTAATGTTTAATTGGAATTAAGCCATAGATCTAATGTTTAGATGGTTTAGGAGTCTTGATCTCATGTTTTGGTGGAGAATGAAGGAGATCCTTCATCTCTAAACCCTTGATTCTTTTAGATCCGAACCCAATTAGGATTTTCTTTGTTTTATTGTGATCTTGAGGATTTGAGGATACCATTATTATTAATTGTTGAATCTAGAATATCTAGTGAACCCTAGAAGCCATGAGATCTAAATTTGGATAATTCTTTCCTCTTTTGTTTATTGTTTGGGTTATGTGATTGATTCTTGTTTTTCTTGGATGGTTAATGGCTTCAAGGAGGTGGATCTAAAGGCAAGGGTAAAGATCAAGTAGGCGAGTGATCCAAGAAGTTCGATCTCGCCAAGTTTGTGAGTGGGAAATTGTTTAATTCTTGAGCTATGGTCATGCTTGTTTGAATACCTAATTATATACATTCTTGAATGGTGAATTTAATGTTTCAAAGGTTTCTTGAGATGTTTTCATGAAACTTTGAATAATGATGATTTATGTTTTGGTTTCTTTCTTGATTGAAGACAATAATCATCTATACTTCTTGATTTATGATCCGATGTACTTTTAATTAAGGTTGTTGATCATTTATACTTCTGGTTCATTATTTGATTTACTTTTTTGATTATGATCAATGATCTTTTATTATTCTTAAGGGATGAAATCCCTATGTCTTGAAATGCATATTTGATAAACGTCTAAAAGTACGTATTTTGCATGTACGTGTTGTGTATTATTTTCACATTTTATTATTGAATCAATGCCTTTCGGTCTAAATTTCTTTATCTTTGTATTTCAGGTCTGTCAGGAGCCCTTGGAGACTCGACGACGCGATTGGGGACGAATTCAGCATCAAAACAGCGTTTTCGAGCCTAGGATTACTGTAGCACAATAATGTAGCAGTTATTGTACCCATCACGGGTTTCTTAGCAAAAAAGTAGAAATCCCGAGGGGTCAGTATATGGCCGGTATGCTGACCCGTTTACCCATCGGGATTTGGGTGTTTAAATGTTATCTAGGGCATCTTTTTGAGGAACTTTTTAGGTTTTCTTTGAAGAAGAGCTTTTGGGAGAGGAAAAAGACAAGGGTTTTGGTTTGGACACCACTTCCACAAGCTTTAGGAGGGCAAAAGGACAGGAAATCCGAGCATTCTTCGGTGGGGAGAGCAAGACCTAGGAGGATCCACTTCAAGGACTTCATTGCTTGGAGGTTGAAAACAAAGGGAAGCCACCCCTTCGAGTGGCGACTTCGGAAGGTTTTCTCCGGGGATTCAAGCGTCATTCGGCCTTCACCTTTTGAGGGAGTGTTCCTCATGTTCATTTTAGTTGTTTGCATGGATTGTTTGGTTGATTTGTTGAATATAAACAACTAAACCCCAAGATCACCGGATGTAGGGGAATCTTGGGGGTGAACTTGTGATATTTTGGATTATTTGAGTCTTTTATTGCATGATTGGCTTGTTGTGATCCTTGTTTGGTGTTCTTTATTGTTTTGGTACATTTGATTGATTGATGTATCAAATGCTTGGTAGCACTTTGTAGCATGACCATTATCTTAGTGCTAGACTCCATCAAACTTGGAAGGGATTATTGTATAAATACGCCGTGACCATCGGTATTTATACCCCTCCATTTCTAGAGTTGAAAACTAACTAGGGTTTCTACCCTAACTTGAGGAAACCATCATCCTTGCAACCGTGTGAGAGGTTGAGTGGGAGAAATTCCTTATTCAACCCTCGCACCGGGTTAGAGGTCAATTGCCGTGACGATCGGGTTGACCTAAGTTTAGGTTTTCTCTGTCCAACTAGCAGCGTGTTTAATTTCTCAAATATCCTACTCACTTAAGTAGCCCCCTTGGGGATCCTCATCCATGGCCGTTTCTATCCTTTTGCATCTCCCATGTTTTGATTTCGTCGCATTTATTTAAACAATTTCTCTTGTTGTTCATTTCTTTTCTTTCTCGTTTATTCTCTTGAAATCGAATCGGTGAGCTAAACAACAAGTAAGAAGTGAGTAAAGTAGCTCCTCGGGCCTCTTGGGAATACGACCCACTCGTGTGTGCGTGAGTGGTTTATTACTTGACGACCCCGTGCGCTTGCGGGTGTTCACACTTTGTGTCGCTCAATATTTTCAAAATAATGTTAAGGGGGTTAATGTTCTTGACATAAGGACCCAAGAAAGGGCCTAAGAGAATCAAAATGGAATTCTTGGTGATGAAACTCTATTTGAAATGTTATTCTTTGCGATGATGTAGTATTTGAAATGTGTTTTCAAGAAATACTTTTATGATGATTTTCTTGATGAATCCAATATCATTGCCGATGTTTACTCAAGAATTCACTTTCAAATTGAAAATTGTATCTATGAGAATTTGTGATCTCTCGATGAGATTTATAATATTATATTGATGTGTTCATATTATTATCGTGATGTGTTCATGATGAGCCAACGGGCGGGATGGATATCCCAAATGTTTCGATGGTGACATTGGGGGGATCCCCGTCTTCTGCAGAAGCGAGTCTCCACGGACCGACCTAGTTGGGAGGGCGTGGAGTTCTCGGCTGACTAGCCCTTACAGGAGACGCGTAGAGAACCTGAAGGTGCTTGTGTTGGGTTCCCGGAGTCACCACACGGGATTCCCAACGGCCAACGCCAGGATACGCGCATCTTGGTGGCTCCTGACCTAGCCACGGCCATGGTTAGTGATGGAGAGTTTTCATAGGCTGTTGATGATACTATCGATAGAGGATTTCCGCATGTGTTGCACTATAAATCCTTGATTCGATGGGTTTGATCTTTTAATGAGTATTCTTAACTTGGATTTCATGATACGAAACTTACGACATTGATTACTTTATGAAACCGTGAAAAGTTGAGCATTTCGAAAAGAGTATCTTTAACTTGAACTTTCATACTTGAATCTCTTTATAAATGATTTTCAGAGTTTTATTGATGCCTTTCTTTGGAAAAGATGGAAAGCTTCTTATATTGAAATGTGTATTTAAAGCATTTTGTAAGTTTTGATTACTAAAGATATACATATATTTTTGGCATATCATTTGTTACACTTGTATGAGTTATAGCTCCATGTCCAGCCCCTCACTGAGTAACTTAGTTACTCACCCATTCATCTTCTCTTCATTACAGGTGTTAGCATGGCAGTAGGGCATGAGACGTGATAATGCTTGGCAAAGCTATTCCTCGCATTTACCTTTGAGTAGCGTATGATTCATAAACATTGTTATCATGCATAAGATGGATCCACTAGGACCAATGTTTTCGTATTTTCTTTTTGGTCTTGATTAATCTTGATTAGTTCGAGTCGAGAATCTTAGGTTGTATGAACTTTACACCTCGTGTTTGGGGAAGACTATGACTGTGTTCATGATCGTGGATGTTATGATTTCCAGGGGACATATAACTGGTATGAGTGTGTTGATATTATACGGGGTTGTGGTTAAATACCTTCAGATTTAGAATATTATTGTTGTGATATTGGTATTGTACGGATAACGAGTTAGCCTTACGGTGATCTAGGGTTGAGGCAAGTGTCGACCTCTCCCGGGTTGTCGTGGCGGTAGTGTCATGGACCGGGACTCCGCGGGCCGGGGCGTGACACTAAGAGTGTCACCACAAGTGCGCAAGAACCGAAAAGAGTGAGCTCTCAATCGATGAAAGCGGGGTACCCGGATAATGCTCCCCAGGATTCGGGTATTAAATGTAGATTACAAGTGTTTCTAGACGAAAGTATTGAGTTCTGGGTATCTTAAGATATACCGGCCCTTACCTCCAGGCCACTAGTAACTAGTCCCCTACGAGGTCCCGGTGGAGAATTCTCTCGACACCTCACATCACATATGATTGCTTAGTACTCTAGGGATACCAAAGATATGACCAATTCCTGGAAGTAGATCCAACCCTGCCTAAAGGTGAAGGATCCCTAACCCCCTACGAGGTCCCGGAGAGTTCTCTCGACGCCTCACACCACATATGGTTCCTTAAAACTTAGGGAATATGGAGATAGGAAATATCTATCTGAAGGGAAACGAACACTCCGCTATCTCATGGCTCAACCTCTTAACCCTCTTCACTCTTAGTAATTCTAAATCTAGCGGTGATCTCTCTCTTCACTAGCTTGAATATAACACGCAAGTCAATCAATAATGAAATTAAAAACACATGTAAGCATTAAAGAGCACAAGAGCAAAACTCAGTGTATTGAAATCGAATAGAAACATAATGTAAACCTAATAAGAATAAGAATCCTAGGTTTACATGTCCGAATACCCACTAAGGGTTTAGCTCTCCAATGTGCAAGTTACAAAATAAATAATGCAAGGATAAACAACCGTAAAAGAAATAGAAAATAACCTTCATATATCCGTGACTATGGCCTTAATGGGTAGGTTCAACGTCTAGATTGGATCCACCACGAAGGTAGGTCGCCGATGGCTTCCTTGACGCTATGATAAAGGAGGAATCGATCCAAGTTGGTAAGGAAAGCTTCCCAAAACCGCAAAGAACTCTCTCCAAGCCCTAGCCACTTTACCTCCTGAAAGTAGCCAAAAAGATCCCCAGAATATATGTCAAGGCGGCATTTATAAATAGAAATTGAGGCTTCACACGGGCATCCACACGCCCGTGTATTGTAGACACACAACCGTGTGAAAATTTCATATGACCATAAATAGTGATTGCTACAATGATGCTACAGTAATGCTATCATAAATGATGGCGGCCACGCGCGTCGCTAATAAGTGGCCACAGGCTCCCCACCTGCAAGTGCATGGGTCATCAAGTAATACCTCTTGCGCAAGCGAAAAGGGTCTTATTCCCTAGCGTCCCAAGATCTACTATTACTTCCTCTTAGATTAGTTGTTCCACCAAGTCAAAACAGGGGTTTTGTTGTAATAAGACTAAATATGAAAACAAAGCAATAAAAGTGATCAAACCACCAACAAGCAATAAGCACTTAGAGGGAAAACAAGTATCAAAGATAAGACCCCGGACGAGGATTCCCTCGGGAAGAACACAAGTATGGATGATAAGATAAATAAATAATGCATGCATGGTTTGTAACAAGTTAGTCCTCTTAGACTCGGAAGTCGACTACCCCGGAAACTTCCGTAGTGTAGCCCTAATCCAGTACAAGTTCCTTGATCCTAAGGATACTCACATGATGTCATTAGGCATCAGGAGTTTTGGCTAGAGTTATTCAAAAGCAATTGTGCTAGAATACACTCTAAAGCATGTGAGAGGCTACCGGCGCCCAGAACCTCCGATGCGCCACTACAATAGATACCTCTTCTAACATTCTTTGACTTAATACATGCTAGCATCCCGCCAAACAAGTATCATTCATAATCAATTCTACAACAATCCATGCATTAGAATAAACATACATTAGAATGAAAGAAACCAAACACAATAATCCATGCATTCATTAAACTAAAGAAATGTCATCCAATACAAGTGTTCCTCCCAAGGTTCACCGGTTGCCCGGTGGCCTTGGGAGGTTTAGTTCAATATTACAAGCAAAAGGAAGCTACAAGATACAAGATTCATCACCAAGAAAGCAAGAACTCCCCTCTTGAAAATGTTGACTAGGGATGAAGATCTATGCGTTCTTCCCTCTTCTCCCACTTGATTCCTCTCCAAAATGACCTCTTTTAATGAAGATTTGAGCGTGGGGGTGCTTGGAGGCGCCGGTGGCAAGATCCTTTGTGAAAAACCCTAAACGGGATTAAATACTCAAGCGGTGTGCGGGCGGGTGTGTGGGCGCACACTTGGCCGCACACCCTTCTACCAAGGGTGTGCGGCCCGCACACAGCCTGCACACGGGCCCGAAAATGGGCCTGAATAGGCCCGTTTCGTGTAGGAGTGCCCGAATGACGTCCGGAGCTCGTTTAACGTTCGTTTCTTTACTCCCTGGCCTTGATTTTCTTGTTACAAATGCTCCTCCTACCATAGATGGCTCGTAAATGCCCTGAAATAGAAAAACACAAAAAACACATCAAAGGGCACCGGTTTCATTCAAATAATGCATTAAAGTACAGTAATGCACCGTTACAAAATGGTCTATTTAGACACTTATCAGTAAACTGCTACAATGATTTTTCCCTCCGAAATCTTTCTTCGAGTCCACACGGTCGGGCACATGCCAGCGTGGTAGGGTGTGTGGCTTTCTCGTCATTTGAAATCTTCAAAACCTTCTCTATTTGCTCACGTAAGTTGGGACATGGATATACACTTGCCTTTGTGCCCTTCCGGTTCATGTAGTGACTTGAAAACCTCCGAAAGCTGGCAACACCTTCATTTATATGAGCACAACTTCTATCTTGGTCTTGAAATGTGCCATCTCACCCTATCTTTACTTCTTTCTCGTACTTCACATCTCCAATTCCCTATTTGCACAAAAGAACACAAAATACATTTCATCAACAATAAAACTTGATAAAAGTGATGCTCGATGCATTAAAATGATATTATAAATTATGTATAAACAAGCACTTATCACAACTTTAGAGTCTCGCGGATCAAAGCCTAGCTAACGCCATACTCTATTAATACTTCATTTGTACTTGTCACTCTCCCAAGGGAATCCTTGCCATGGACCTTCCTTCTCCTATGCATTTCTTTGTCAATTTAGCACTTGCGGTGTTTACTCTCCCTGTTTTCTTTAATATGTTTTAATTAAACAACCACTTTGTTTGGTAGACTAGATAGCGTGGTTAAAGAGGAAGTAATAGTACTTCTCGAGGTACTAGGGAATACGAATCTCTCGCTGTCACACGTGAGAGATTTATTACTTGACGACCTATGCACTTGTGGTTGGGGGAGGGTTGCATCCGTCACACAACGATACGCACGCCTACCATTATTTTTAGACCCTACTTGGATAAGTTTGTGATTGTGTTTATTGATGACATTCAGCTTTACTCTCCTACAGATGAGGATCATGCGCAACATCTGCTTATGGTTTTGCAGACACCTCAGGAGGAGCAGTTGTATGCCAAAATTTTCAAGTGTGAGTGTTAGCTTTGCGAAGTTGGTTTCCTTGAGCATGCGGTTTCCAGAGATGAAATCTTTGTCGACCCGAAGAAGATGGAGACTATTGTCAATTGGGAGCCACCAAAGAATGTCACCAATGTTCAAAGTTTTCTTGGTTTGGCGGGTTACTACCGATGTTTTGTTGATGGTTTTTTCTTAATTGCAATGCCATTGTCAAGGTTATATCGCAAAGAAATGAAGCTTGTTTGGGATAAGAAGTGTGAGAGAAGTTTTCAAACTCTTAAAGATCGATTGACATCTGCCTTGATTCTCTCCCTATCCACTAGTGGTAAAGCGTGTATGGTGTATAGTGACACCTTACATCAAGGTATGGGTTGTGTGTAGATACAAAAAAGACGACTGATAGCCTATGTTTCTCAATGGCTCAAGAAACATGATCTAAACTATTCGACCCATGACTTAGAGCTCGCGGCCGTGGTGTTCGCGCTGAAGATTTAGTAACACTATTTGTTTGGAGAGCGGTGTGATATTTTCTTAGACTATAAGAGTTAAATATATCTCTTCACACAGAAGGAGTTGAATTTGTAACAACGGTGAGGGTTGGAGTTGATCAAGGACTATGACCTAGTCATAGACTACCATCTAGGCAAGGCCAATGTTGTAGTGGATGCCTCGAGTCGGAAGTTGATGTGCATCCCGCAAGTGCACGGGGTCGTCAAGTAATACCCTTTGTGTGACACAGGGGTCGTATTCCACGGGGCCAAGGAGCTACTATTACTTCCCCTTTATCTATTTCCTAGCCTAACAATACGAGTGAATAGTACATCTACTAAAATCTACGAATAAGAGAATAAAGCTACAACTACACGCCAAATAAGCATTCAAGGGACAGACGAACAAGAGAAGGCATGATTTGGACAGAGAATTCCCCTAGGGTTGTCATTAAGGCCCGAATTAAAGATGATATGTTGTGATGGTGGTTTGGACCGGGAGATTCCTAAACTAAGCTAATCCCGCATCCCTCGGTGATTAACCCTAATCCCATACGAGTATTGACCGGAATCTCTTCCAGTCAATTCCTCCTATGATTGCAGTGCGCTCATGGAATCCCTTATCAGGAGTAGACACTCTTCTGGGTCTAAGCCTAATATTCGGAGGGGTACCTAATACCCGAATCCCTCGGCGTATCGGTACATGAATCACTTTCAATTTATGTGAGTCTAGTACAAGGGCGATGGTCACGCTCCAAGTACAACCTAGAAATTGAACAACAGAGTTCTCATGCGGTCCAAGACAGTAAAGCACACATAGAGAGAATCACAAACTACAAGATTCTATAAAAGAAATCTAACATCCAACAATATATCAATAATGACGATCATCCAAAATTACAATGAAAATACCCTAGGGTTCATCATGCCCAAATTGTCACGCCCCGACCCTCGGGTCCCGGTCCATGGCACTACCGCCACGACAACCCAGGGGAGGTCAACACCTGCCTCAACCCCAGGTCGCCGTAAGGCTAACCTGTTACCTGTACGATATTAACATTACCACAATAATACTCTAAATCTAAGGTATTCAATCACAACCCTAAACAAGATCAACAGACTCGCACATAAATGTACATATATCCCTGGAAATCACATCACCAATGATCATGGACACAATCATAGTATTTCACAAACACTGAATGTAGACTCATACAACCTAAGGTCCTGACTGAACCAATCAAGATTATACAAGATCAAATGGAAATACGAAAACATAGGTCCTAGTGGATCCATCTTATGCATAACGGCAATGTTTATGAATCATACACTAGTCAAAGGTAAATGCGAGAATGGATGCCAAGCACTATCACTTCTTACGCCCCGCTGCCGTGCTAACACCTGAAAAGGGGAGAAGAAGAATGGGTGAGTAACTAAGTTACTCAGTGAGGGGTTGAACATGGGGCTATAACTCATACAAGTGTAAAGAATGGTATGCCGAAAACATATGTAAATCTTTAACAATCACAACTTACAAAATGCTTTAAATACACATTTCAATATAACAAGCTTTCTAACTTTCTCAAAGAAAGGCATCAATAAGTCTTTGAAAATCTTTTGTAAAGAGATTCAATACTGAAAATTCAAGTTAAGAATACTCGTCAAAAGATCAAAAGATCAAACCCATCGAAATAAGAATTTATAGTGCAACGCATGCAGAAATCCTTTATCGATAGCATCAACAATAGCCTATGAAAAACCCTCCATCACTAACCATGGCCGTGGTTAGGTCAAGAGCCACCAAGATGCGCGTATCTTGGCGTTGGCCGTTGAGTATCCCGTGTGGTGACTCCGGGTACCCAACACAAGCACCTTCAGGTTCACTCCGCGCCTCCTGTAAAGGGCTCATCGGCCGAGAACTCCACGCCACCCCATAGGTCGGTCCGTGGAGACTCGCTTCTGCGAAGACGGGGATCCTCCCCAATGTCACCATCGAAACATTTGGGATATCCTATCCCGCCCGTAGGCTCATCATGAACACATCATATATCTCATCAAGAGATCACAAATAGCTTGCCCGTAGGCTCATCAGAAACGTATCGTTATAAAATCATATATCTCATCAAGAGATCACAAATAGTTTGCCCATAGGCTAATCATAAACGTATCATTTTAAAATCACATATCTCAACAAGAGATCACAAATTCGCATAAAATACAACTCTTAATCGAAGAGTAATTCCTTTTGCGAAAGCATCGACAACAATGTCATTTTCATCAAGAATATCAACACAAGAGTATTCTTTGAAAACTCATTTCAAATACGATAACATCGTGGAGAATCTCAATTTGGTTTACATAGACCCTTATTCGGTCAAAATAACAAGAACATCGAATTCTCAAATTCACAAATCTTGAAAAACATGTAGTTCAACCCATAGGATTATCCAATCCACATCAAATATAAATAATCAAGAATTTAACAAGATCATAAACATCAAGATTTCTAGATCTCAAGGAAATCATCTCATGAGTCTTTTAAGATGAAATCAAGAATTAAAATGATCATATAGTATCATAATTTCAGTTTTCAAGAAACATTTCAAGAATCCATTGAAATCAAGAATTTCTCATTTCAAGGCATGCATCATTAAACAAGCATGATCATAGCTCTTTAATTAAACAATTCCCACTCACCAACTTGGCGAGATCGAACACTTGGATCACTCGCCTACTTGATCTTTACCCTTGCCTTTAGATCCACCTTCTTGAAGCCATTAACCATCCAAGAAAAACAAGAATCAATCACAACCTTATCCAATCAATAAGAGAGGAAAGAATGCTCCAAAATTAGATCTCAAGGCTTCTAGGGTTTACTAAGTGCTCTAGATTCAAGAATTAACAATAATAGAATCCTTAAACCCTCAAAATCAGAATGAAATCAAGAACATCCTAATTGGGTTCGGATCTACAAGAATCAAAGGTTTAGAGATCAAGGATCTCCTCCATTCAACACCAAACATGAAATCAAGGCTCCTATACCATTCAAACATTAGATCCATGGCTAAATTCCAAATGAATAGTAGATCCATGCTAAATCCACACTAATTCTCCATGGATCTAAAAAGAAATGAATAAAAGAACAAGGAATTGAAGAAGAGAAGAAAACCTACCTCAATTCTTGCTAGAACTAGAGGAGATTCACCACCAATGGAGAAGAGGGGAAGATGAACACCTTTCTCCTTTCTTGGAGCTCAAGAATGGAGATCTAATGGAGGGGAGAATGAGGGTTCAAGATGGGGAGAAAAAGAGAGGGAAATGGGGTCTTATAAAGGCCATTTAAGTTTGAAAACGGGTATTTATAAACCCAAAGCGCGGGACGGCTCGCGGGCTCCCTTGCGGGCGCAAGGGAGGCCGCGAGGCCTCCACCAGGAAGCCATGCGGGCGGCTATGCGCCCGCATGAGGGGCCGCAAGGCCCCTTGCGGCCTCCCATGCGGCCCGCATGGAAGGCCGCAAGGCCCCCTGTTTTTGGGGGTTTCTCGCGGCTTCTTGAAGACTTACTCGCTCCACTTAAAAGTTCTCTCCCCCAAAGATTTTCCTCCTCTTTTACATTCTAAAAAGAGCCTTAACGAAGATCCCAACAAAAAAAATAAAACTCGACAAAAACTTAAACACACAACTTCTTCACAAGAAACAAAGCACAAGAGAAGCGAAAAAGGTCGAACTTCCACAACCTACCCCCCTTAAAGAAATTTCGGCCTCGAAATTTTTGGCATACCTCAAGATTCAAACAAAAGGGGATACTTTCTCTTCATCACTTCCTCAGGTTCCCAAGTTACCTCTTCTACCACATCATTTCTCCAAAGCACTTTAACCATAGGAATAATCTTTCGCCGAAGAGTTTTCACTTGAGAATCAAGGATCTCTACCGGTTGCACTTCAAATTTCAAATCTTCTCTTAACTCTACTGGCGGAGCTTCAAGACAATGAGAAGGGTCAGGGATATACTTCTTCAACATGGAAACATGGAACACACTATGAATCTTCTCCAACTCAGGCGGTAATTCTAATCGGTATGCCACCGGTCCAATCCTCTCCAGGATCACAAATGGACCTATAAATCGGGGATTCAACTTTCCCCTATCTCGAAACCGAATTACCCCTTTCCAAGGAGAGATCTTCAAGAATACTCTATCCCCAACCTGAAACTCCAAAAATCTTCTACGGTTATCGGCATAACTCTTTTGCCTGTCTTGAGCTGTTTTCAATCTACCTCTAATCACTGCTACTTTCTCAACCGTTCGCTCAATCAACTCCACACTTTGAAGTTTTCTTTCTCCCACTTCATCCCAACAAAGAGGAGTTCTACACTTTCTTCCATACAAAGCTTCATACGGAGCCATACCAATGCTTGCTTGGAAGCTATTATTATAGGCAAATTCCACTAATGCCAAAAGTTGCTCCCAACTCCCTTGGAAATCTATCACACAAGCCCTCAACATGTCCTCGAGGGTCTGAATAGTCCTCTCGGACTGACCATCCGTTTGAGGATGATAAGCAGTACTGAACTTCAAAGTCGTACCCAAGGCCTCCTGAAACCTAGGCCAAAAACGGGAAGTAAATCTGGGGTCTCGATCTGAAACTATCGAAGTTGGCACCCCATGCAACCTTACTATCTCATCAATGTACAACTTTGCCAATTTCTCCAAAGAGTACTTAGTATGCACTGCTAAGAAGTGTGCCGACTTTGTTAGTCTATCCACTATCACCCACACTGCATCACAACCTCGAGGCGTTCGCGGTAAACCAACCACAAAATCCATAGTCACATGATCCCACTTCCATTCTGGGATAGGAAGAGGTTGTAAGAACCCAGATGGCCTTTGGTGTTCTGCCTTAACTTGCTGACACACCAAACACTTAGCCACAAACTCTGCTATCTCCCTCTTCATTCCAGGCCACCAAAAACTCTCCTTAATGGTTCTATACATCTTGGTACTCCCAGGATGAACCGCATAAGCTGAAGAATGAGCTTCCTCCAAAATAGCTTTCCTCAGCTCAGAATCCGATGGAACACAAACACGTCCTCGAAACTCCAAGATCCCATCATCTCTCAATCTAAATTCACTAGTCTCCCCGGCCTGCAACTTCTTCACCTCTTGCACCAACTCTTCACTAACACTCTGAAGCTCCTTAATACGCTCCAACAGCGAAGGTCTCACCACAAAACTGGCCACTAAGGCTCCACTATCCTCAGTCTCTAGTTCCAACTTCAAGCTTTTCATTGCTGACAAAACTTGCAAATAGGACACCCTCAAAACAGCCACCGAACTATATTTCCTACTCAAAGCATCAGCTACCACATTGGCCTTTCCTGGGTGATAATCGATTATCAAATCATAATCTTTTATCAATTCCAACCATCGCCTCTGCCTCAAATTCAAGTCCTTTTGAGTGAAAAGATACTTCAAACTTTTATGGTCTGTGAAAATCCGACATCTTTCCCCATAAAGATAATGCCTCCAAATCTTCAAAGCAAACACTACCGCAGCCAACTCCAAATCATGAGTAGGATAATTCAACTCATGTTGCTTCAACTGTCTAGAAGCATAGGCAACTACCTTTCCTTCTTGCATCAATACACAACCTAAACCCTGCCGAAAGGCATCACTGAACACCACAAACTCTTTCTCATTCTCTGGCAAAGTAAGCACAGGAGCTGATGTCAATCGATCCTTTAAAATCTGAAAACTCTTCTCACACTCATCATTCCAAGAGAACTTCACTTCCTTACGAGTTAACTTTGACAAAGGTAATGCAATCGCAGAAAACCCTTCCACAAACCTCCTATAATAACCCGCAAGACCAAGAAAACTTCGAACTTCAGTAACATTCTTCGGCCTTTCCCAATCAACAATGGCTTCCACCTTCTTTAGATCTACCGAGATCCCTTCTCCTGACACCACATGCCCAAGAAATCCCACTTCATAAAGCCAAAACTCACACTTAGCAAACTTAGCAAACAACCGCCTCTCCCGGAGAGTTTGCAGTACAATCCTCAAATGTTGAGCATGCTCCTCATTGGAAGGTGAGTACACCAAAATATCATCAATAAACACAATGACAAATTTGTCCAGATAAGGCCTAAACACCCTATTCATCAAATCCATAAAAGCTGCAGGAGCATTAGTCAGACCAAATGGCATCACCAAAAACTCATAATGTCCATATCGTGTCCGAAATGCCGTCTTCGGTACATCTTCTGACCTAATCTTCAACTGATGATACCCAGACCTCAAATCAATCTTGGAGAACACCTTTGCCCCTTTTAATTGATCAAACAAATCATCAATCCTCGGCAATGGGTACTTGTTCTTAATTGTCACCTTAATCAGTTGTCGATAATCAACACACAGCCTCGAGAGATCCATCCTTCTTCTTCACAAAAAGGACAGTGCGCCCCGGGGTGATATACTTGGTCGTATAAACCCCTTGTCTACCAGATCTTGCAACCGAGTTTTCAACTCCTTTAACTCCGCAGGCGCCATCCCGTAAGGTGGTATAGAAATGGGAGCTGTACCGTGCAACAAATCTATAACAAACTCCATATCTCGTCTCTGGGGGTAAACCCGGTAATTCCTCGGGGAAGACATCCCGAAACTCCCTCACCACAGCCATCTCCTCCAACTTTGGCTCTTTAACCCTTGTGTCCACCACATGAGCCAAAAACACAGAACAACCCTTACTCACCAATCTTCTAGCTTCCAAGGACGAAATCAAACATGAAGGTAAAGCCCTTCTCTTCCCCTTCAACACTACTGCAGGTCCTGAGGACCTAGGAAAAGTTACTTCCTTCAAGAAACAATCAATGGAAGCATGATGCCTATCCAACCAATCCATCCCAAGAATGGCATCAAAATCCTTCATCTCTAAAGGAATCAAATCTGCCTCCAACACTTCTCCACAAACTATCACAGGACATTCTCTAAACACCAAACTCCGAACTACCTCCTCACCAAGAGGGGTTTGAATCACCAACTCACACCCTAAGAAGGAAGGCTGTCTATCGGCATGGCATGCAAAAACAGTGCTAACAAAGGAACGTTCTGACCCAGAATCAATCAAAACATAAGCATCAAGCTGAAAGATAGAAAGTACACCGGTGTAGCATCAGCAGAGGGAGTAACTCTCCCTTGGCGAACGCGTGAGCGTAGTGCTGGCATTTTACTGAGACAGGAACATAAGACAATTCTTAGGAATGGTTCTACATGCATCAAATGCAATAAGTCAGACTCTATTTGGATCCACTGGATACAAGAATCAAAAGATCAACGTTTTGACCCAATCAGGGAACAGTTGCAGAAAACAAAAGCTCACTTTCAGACCCAATCAGAAGACAGTGGTAAATAACAGAAGATCAACTTCTTGTCCCAATCAGAAGACTGACTTTAAGTCAAGCTTATATTGACAAAATCCATTTCTAAACTCTAAACTGGTTACTGACCCAATCATGAAATCTTGAACCGACCCAATCATGTAACTTTATACTGACCCAATCATTAAACTATATCACCGACCCAATCATGATAACCTCGGGCTCGATACCACTAAAGTAGTGTCACGCCCCGACCCTCGGGTCCCGGTCCATGGCACTACCGCCACGACAACCCGGGGAGGTCAACACTGCCTCAACCCCAGTGTCGCCGTAAGGCTAACCTCATTACATGTACGATATTAACATTACCACAATAATACTCTAAATCTA
The DNA here is from genome assembly GCA_902712375.1 of Dioscorea dumetorum. Classification (NCBI taxonomy): domain Eukaryota; kingdom Viridiplantae; phylum Streptophyta; class Magnoliopsida; order Dioscoreales; family Dioscoreaceae; genus Dioscorea; species Dioscorea dumetorum. The sequence continues at coordinate 5,146,020 of CACTHL010000549.1, read as the reverse complement.
AGGTATTCAATCACAACCCTAAACAAGATCAACAGACTCGCACATAAATGTACATATATCCCTGGAAATCACATCACCAATGATCATGGACACAATCATAGTATTTCACAAACACTGAATGTAGACTCATACAACCTAAGGTCCTGACTGAACCAATCAAGATTATACAAGATCAAATGGAAATACGAAAACATAGGTCCTAGTGGATCCATCTTATGCATAACGGCAATGTTTATGAATCATACACTAGTCAAAGGTAAATGCGAGAATGGATGCCAAGCACTATCACTTCTTACGCCCGCCGCCGTGCTAACACCCGAAAAGGGGAGAAGAAGAATGGGTGAGTAACTAAGTTACTCGGTGAGGGGTTGAACATGGGGCTATAACTCATACAAGTGTAAAGAATGGTATGCCGAAAACATATGTAAATCTTTAACAATCACAACTTACAAAATGCTTTAAATACACATTTCAATATAACAAGCTTTCTAACTTTCTCAAAGAAAGGCATCAATAAGTCTTTGAAAATCTTTTGTAAAGAGATTCAATACTGAAAATTCAAGTTAAGAATACTCGTCAAAAGATCAAAAGATCAAACCCATCGAAATAAGAATTTATAGTGCAACGCATGCAGAAATCCTTTATCGATAGCATCAACAATAGCCTATGAAAAACCCTCCATCACTAACCATGGCCGTGGTTAGGTCAAGAGCCACCAAGATGCGCGTATCTTGGCGTTGGCCGTTGAGTATCCCGTGTGGTGACTCCGGGTACCCAACACAGCACCTTCAGGTTCACTCCGCGCCTCCTGTAAAGGGCTCATCAGCCGAGAACTCCACGCCACCCCATAGGTCGGTCCGTGGAGACTCGCTTCTGCAGAAGACGGGGATCCTCCCCAATGTCACCATCGAAACATTTGGGATATCCTATCCCGCCCGTAGGCTCATCATGAACACATCATATATCTCATCAAGAGATCACAAATAGCTTGCCCGTAGGCTCATCAGAAACGTATCGTTATAAAATCATATATCTCATCAAGAGATCACAAATAGTTTGCCCATAGGCTAATCATAAACGTATCATTTTAAAATCACATATCTCAACAAGAGATCACAAATTCGCATAAAATACAACTCTTAATCGAAGAGTAATTCCTTTTGCGAAAGCATCGACAACAATGTCATTTTCATCAAGAATATCAACACAAGAGTATTCTTTGAAAACTCATTTCAAATACGATAACATCGTGGAGAATCTCAATTTGGTTTACATAGACCCTTATTCGGTCAAAATAACAAGAACATCGAATTCTCAAATTCACAAATCTTGAAAAACATGTAGTTCAACCCATAGGATTATCCAATCCACATCAAATATAAATAATCAAGAATTTAACAAGATCATAAACATCAAGATTTCTAGATCTCAAGGAAATCATCTCATGAGTCTTTTAAGATGAAATCAAGAATTAAAATGATCATATAGTATCATAATTTCAGTTTTCAAGAAACATTTCAAGAATCCATTGAAATCAAGAATTTCTCATTTCAAGGCATGCATCATTAAACAAGCATGATCATAGCTCTTTAATTAAACAATTCCCACTCACCAACTTGGCGAGATCGAACACTTGGATCACTCGCCTACTTGATCTTTACCCTTGCCTTTAGATCCACCTTCTTGAAGCCATTAACCATCCAAGAAAAACAAGAATCAATCACAACCTTATCCAATCAATAAGAGAGGAAAGAATGCTCCAAAATTAGATCTCAAGGCTTCTAGGGTTTACTAAGTGCTCTAGATTCAAGAATTAACAATAATAGAATCCTTAAACCCTCAAAATCAGAATGAAATCAAGAACATCCTAATTGGGTTCGGATCTACAAGAATCAAAGGTTTAGAGATCAAGGATCTCCTCCATTCAACACCAAACATGAAATCAAGGCTCCTATACCATTCAAACATTAGATCCATGGCTAAATTCCAAATGAATAGTAGATCCATGCTAAATCTACACTAATTCTCCATGGATCTAAAAAGAAATGAATAAAAGAACAAGGAATTGAAGAAGAGAAGAAAACCTACCTCAATTCTTGCTAGAACTAGAGGAGATTCACCACCAATGGAGAAGAGGGGAAGATGAACACCTTTCTCCTTTCTTGGAGCTCAAGAATGGAGATCTAATGGAGGGGAGAATGAGGGTTCAAGATGGGGAGAAAAAGAGAGGGAAATGGGGTCTTATAAAGGCCATTTAAGTTTGAAAACGGGTATTTATAAACCCAAAGCGCGGGACGGCTCGCGGGCTCCCTTGCGGGCGCAAGGGAGGCCGCGAGGCCTCCACCAGGAAGCCATGCGGGCGGCTATGCGCCCGCATGAGGGGCCGCAAGGCCCCTTGCGGCCTCCCATGCGGCCCGCATGGAAGGCCGCAAGGCCCCCTGTTTTTGGGGGTTTCTCGCGGCTTCTTGAAGACTTACTCGCTCCACTTAAAAGTTCTCTCCCCCAAAGATTTTCCTCCTCTTTTACATTCTAAAAAGAGCCTTAACGAAGATCCCAACAAAAAAAATAAAACTCGACAAAAACTTAAACACACAACTTCTTCACAAGAAACAAAGCACAAGAGAAGCGAAAAAGGTCGAACTTCCACACAAATCACATACAAATTAGTTCCTCATGAAAGAGGAACACTCATACAATTCCAAGGAACAAATAAACATAAAGAGAAGTAATAAAAACTCCCTCAAGCTTCGGATCGTCTTGGATGGATGAAGATCGCCGATGTCGCCGAGATTGCTTCTCAAACGATGATGCTTTGAAGCTCTAGATCTTCCCCCAATCTCCTCCTCCGATGTTTGCCTCCCTCTTGGTGAAGGTTGACGTGGTGGATCGCCGGAAAATGCCGCCGGAGAGGGTGGGGCGGCGGCCCAAGAAGAAGAGAAGAAGAACTTATGGAACTCCCCTTCAAATGCCCTAACTTTCTCTTTTAAAAACCTTTTTCGGGTATCCATACAGGCTGCCTTGCGGGCGCAAGCTCGCCCGCAAGGCTCCCAACCTTTTCCAGAAAAATCCCGTCTAGGTGCTACAGTGCCATGCTACAGTAATCTTGCTATAGTAATCTTTCTACATTACTGCTACAGTAATGAAAAGCTCGAAAACATCGTATTTGATACGGATTTCTTCCCAAATACGTTCTTGAGCTCATTTTGTCTTCTTCAAGGCCTGTAACACAAATAAAACCAATTTAAATGTGAAACGGGCATCAACTCATTAAAATACATGCAAAATAGTACAAGAATAAGACGTATAAATACCTACATTTAGACACTTATCAGAAGTCTTCTTCTACTCTAGCTTTAATGAGGATGTCATACCTACAACAACTTTAAACCATCTGAGAGTTGGGTGCAGAGCTTAAACCTGAAGTCAACGGAGCCTTGTTGGCAAGTTTGTTGTGAGACAATCTTTGTTGGAGCAGATTTTGGAGATAGCTGAATTTGTAGTTCGGTGCTTGGTGTGCTAGCAGGTGAAAGCCTAGCATTAGCAACCTTCAGGATTGTTGTAATCTCTACCGATTTATGAGTGAAAGTGGGAACCTGACGATAAATTTTGTGGTTGGTTTGATCTTTGACTGTTTAACTAAATCAGCTTATTTTCTAGCTATCCAGACCAAGTATTCATTGGAGAAGTTGGCGAGGTTGTATGTGGATGAGATAGTGAGGTTTCATGGAGTGCCAATTTCAATTGTTTTAGATTGTGATTCTAGATTCACTTCACAATTTTAGCCGAGATTTCAAGAGGCCCTTGGTACCACGTTGAAGTTCAGCATAGCATACTATCCTAAGACAAATAGTCAATCCGAGAGGATAATTCAGATTCTTGAGGACATGTTGATAGCTTGTGTCCTTAACTTCCATGAGAGTTGGGCCAAGCATTTGGCACTTGTTGAGTTCGCCTATAACAATAGTTTTCATTCTAGAATCGGCATGACACTGTATGAAGCATTGTATAGAGGGAAGTGTAGAACCCCTCTTTGTTGGAATAAGGTGGGCGAGAGGAAATTGCAGAGTGTGGAATTGATTGATGAGATTGTGGAAAAGGTGAAGTTAATTTGAGACAGGTTAAAGGTTGCTCAAGATAGACAGAAGATCTATGCTGATACCCGAAGGAGAGATTTGGGTTTGTAGTTAGTGACCATGTGTTCTTGAAAATTTCTCCTTGGAAAGGAATAATTCGATATTGTAGTAGAGGGAAGTTTAATCCCCGGTACATCGGACCCTTCCCAGTTGTTGAGAGAATTGGACCAGTCGCCTATTGCTTAGAGCAACCGACAATGTTGGAGAAGATCAATAATGTCTTTCATATCTCTCGTGTTAAAGAAGTATGTGCTCGACCCGTCGCACACACTTGAGATCCTTCCAGTGGAGATACGAGAAAACTTAAGCTTAATCATGCAATCGGTAAGGATCCTTGATCGACAAGAGAAGAGGTTACATCGGAAGGTGATTCCAATGGTTAAGGTACTTTGGAGAAGTGATTTTGTGGAGGAGGTGACTTGGGAACCTGAAGCATCATTGAAGCGGAGTCACCCACACTTGTTTGAAGGCCAAGGTAAAAAGAAAATTTCAAGGACGAAATTTTCTTTAAGGGGGTAGAGTATTAAGTTTTGGCTTTTTCTCTTGCTTTGTTATCGAATTGCTTTAGAATAGTTGTGCATTGAGTTTGAAGTGCTGAGCATTCTTCTAACTACCTACTTTATTACCAGTCTTATATATGTTTTTTTTAACATGTTGTATTGTATAAGGACATGGATCCACTAGTGTATGTGTCACTCTGTATGCATGGTTTGTATTCTTGTCTAATTTTTTGAAAACCTGGTTGTAATCATAACGAGCATGTTTCATTGAGCTCTATTACCAGGGTATGGTTTGGTTGCTTCCTTTGTGTTATCTTTGTGCTCCATATTTTGTATATTCCGAACCTATGAATTCTGTTTAGAATTATCTCATCCCAGATGTTTGTTAGCCTTGCGGCGACTAGAGGGTTGAGTAGATTGGGTGTTACTCTAAGCACTAGTGATAGCATTAGCATAGTCCATGATCACCTTCATTTACCTCATATTAACTTGGGAAAATAGCATAAGATCATCTACAAAGAAAGGATCATACAAGGTAGGGTCACTTTGCGCAATCTGAATTGTTTTCTATCTCCTCCAATGAATCCATTCTTAGATTTTATATGATAATTCTTCCATACAAAAAATAAATAGATGAGGTGAAAGGGAGTTACCTTAATGGTGTCTCTATGCAACAAAGTAAGCCAATGTTTGTCTATTCCATAAAGGAGACAACTAATTTGAAGAGATATAGAACATTATCAAGCAAATAAGTACATCAAGGAAATTAAAGTCAATCAACACCTGCCTCAAAAAAATTTCAAGATAACTATCATAAGTTTTGTGGAGAACAATTTTAAAAATCACACCCCTTTAGATTTCTTTTGCTTCACCAAAATATGCACCATTTCTTGGGTAATAGTGATATTTTCATTTGTCCTTTACCCAAGCAAAAAACTATTTTGAAATAATCCCACCATCTCATGTAATAATGGCCTTAGCCTATTCACAACTACCTTGGACAGAATCTTATAAGAGGTACTTAACAAACTAAACAACTCATAATTAGACATAGTCATTATCTTTAAAATCAGAGTAATAAATATTTTGAAATTTTTTTAAATAACCCTCCCGCGTGGTCTTTTCAGAAGAGTATTAATATGCCTTTTAAGAATATTCCACTCTCTTTGAAAGAAGAGTGGTTGACTACTGTCTAGCCCTAGTCATTTAAGTCCCTTTAGTAAAAAATAAGACAATCTTATTATCCTCTAAAGCCAATGTCACAATCAATAAGTCATCTCTTCCAACGACAGCATAGGTTTCTAACAAACTAAATTTTCCAACAAGTTTTTGGCATTTCTTTTGTCAAATAACATTTTGAATAAAAGACATTGTTTCCTACTTCAATGTTAACAGATTTATCACCCACTTCTATTGAATTGTGGGACTTGCTCTTCTATTAAAATTTCCATGCACAGAAATGGAAATTTACTGAACAAAAAGTAACTCATGATCTGCAAGAAAACATTCCCTTTCATCATTTTAAACAAAATACAAAAGACATACATGAGATGTTAAATGAGATAAATTAATCATGAACAATTGAAAATCTATGATTTTGACATTAATAACGGAAACTAATTAAATAAATGCATTGTCCTTACAGTAAAATGCTTGAGAAAAATATAACATTTAACATCCAACATTGCTATGAAATGACATAACCTAATAAGATTACTCAATAGGTGGGGTAAATGACAATCATAATAAAAGCATATGATAAAAGCAAAGATTCTAATTGTGTGTAAATCTAAAGTAACTCTCAGTTGATCATCATCTTTGGCCAAAACATACAAGTTGAATATTGCCTCATCATCCAAAAGAACCTATCAGCCTCAAAATTGTTTAAGACAACAATTATTTTCTTTCTTCAAGTTCGACACGAGCACCATCATAGGTCTCTTCACAAGCTACTCCATGGGTCTTTACAAGTAACAATTTCTGCTATTGACATAAATCCTGGACAATTAAAATTTTACAAAATTAGGCAAGCATGTGCTGCTTGTTTTGCACACACCCCTCACATTAATTGTATTTGTCACACTTGAATGTTCTATTATAGATGATATTCTCTTTTTTCCATCGTTATAGCTAAAATAACACTTGCAATAAAGATCTCAAAAAAGATTAATAAAAAATTAAGAAAAATTAAAAGATGAAGAGATAAATGATTTAACAATAGTTTTTTGAAAAGTCCATTAACACATTCTTATTATTTAATTAAAATTATTTTTCAAATAGTTATTTTTATTTTGATTTACATAAAAATATATACCTACTAATGTCTAAATTATATACAACAGCAATTTTAAACATCAGCTAAATTTCATGGTCTCAATCTATAATCTTACCTCAATTAAAAACTAATTATAGCCTAACATCAACCTCCCATTAAAATAATGGCGGGAATTTCAAAATACCCACAGTGCATGTGTAATTCACAAACCATCTGACAAAAATACCCTCCTCATCCCACAAACTCCATCTCATGATAATAAGGGTATTCGTGTCCATACACGTTTCCCGCCTTTTCATGCAAAATTTGAAAACCAGCCGCGCTCGGCATGAGTGCGCACGTGCGACTCCCGCTCCCCATCTTCCATTGGAGGCAACGAAGAACTATTTTTTTTCTTTTTTGAAAATTTTGTTTGCCCGCAATCGCAACCGTAGAACAGCGATAAAACCCCATGAGCTTCAACGGTCATTCCCTCGCTCCGCCATCGGCTTTCCTCGAAACCCTCCGAATTTCCTTTCTCTAGATCCAGATCGGACTGGGAGAGGTGGAGATAAGATTAGCAATGGCTTCCCCTTGTTTCCTTGAATCTGAAGATCGGCATCAGGTTTACAGCAGGAAACAGAAGTCTTTGGGGCTCTTGTGTGCGAAGTAATTTCAAATTTTCTCTATGTTTTTTTTTTTTTGTTCGTTGTAATGTTGATTTTGTTGTATTTTGTGGTTTCTGATCTTCTGCTCCTCTTTTTCATGATTTCTTGCAGTTTTGTGAGCTTGTATAACAGGGATGATGTGGAATCGATCAGTCTTGATGATGCTGCCAAGCAGTTGGGGGTGGAGAGGCGGCGGATCTATGATATTGTCAATGTTATGGAGAGCGTTGGGGTGGGGGTTCTGATTATTTGCCCCTAATTTCATCTTGTATATCATTTTACTGTTTTATTTATTTATTTATTTATTTATTAACAATTTTCTGGTGATCGCTGTTGGTATTGAAAATGCTTCGTTTTTTTTCTTTTTTATATTTAATTTGATTAGGTTTTGACAAGGAAGGCAAAGAATCGTTATTCCTGGATTGGGTTTTCAGGCATACCGAAAGCTTTGGAGGCTCTCAAGGTTTGGTTTGCTTTCTTTTCGGTTTTTCTTCCAAGTTTATGCTGCAAATGATTAGTTTATTATTTTGTTAATTAGAAAGAGGCATTGCGAGATCTGTCCCGATATCCTGGTGATGATCAGTGTTCACAAGTAGGTCATATGGATATTTTAAAAGCAAAAATTAATTGGGATTGGAGGTTGATGTTTGTTTGTCTCTCTTTGAAGGTCTCTGAAGATGAGGAGAATGACAGGTCTATGGATCATGAAGAGGGCGTCAGGGAAGATAAATCTAGCAATGGCTCACACAGAAATGCGAGATCTGGTATGCTAATTTTTGTTGCTTTCTTTTGAATTGCTTTTGGTCTTCTTTCACTAATATCGACATGATTTATTTACTTCTACAGACAACAGGAAGGAAAAGTCATTAGGCCAACTCACTCAGAATTTTGTCAAACTATTCCTCACATCCAATGTGATGCTCTCTTTATTTTGCCTGTATCTGTAATACAATGTCTTGTTGATCTGTGTGGGGAGCTGATGTGTTATCCTGTGAGCAGGCTGACACTGTCTCACTTGATGAGGCTGCTCGGTTGCTTCTTGGTGATTGCAATGATGCGACACAGATGAAGAGTATGAAAGCATTCTTTGTAAATTTGATTCTATCAGACTGATTTTGTGGGTTGTATGACTTATTTTGGTACTCTGGTGATAATGCAGCCAAGGTTCGGCGTCTGTATGACATAGCCAACGTGCTGTCTTCTATGAATCTCATAGAAAAGGTATGTACTGGAAAAACTTGGTCTTTCGAAATGGTGTGATTTGATGAGGAATATTCTTATGATCTTTACAGACACAACAAGTGGTGACAAAGAAACCAGCCTTTCGGTGGTTGGGAAATCAAGGGAAGCCGGACATGGGTGTTACAATTGCCATACCTCCTTCCACAGCACAGATAAAGAAAAGAACCTTTGGATCAGAGATAACTAATTTAGACTTCAAGAGGAGCAGATCAGTTTCTTATGTCGATAAGAAACCTGACAAACTGCAAATGAGAAAAGATGACTTGAAGGCTTGCAATTTGGCGGTTCAGAAGCAATTACAGACTTCAAAAGGTTATGTTTTTGGCCCTTTCCAGCCTGGTTGTGTAACAAGAGAAGTTGGCAATGAGGCTGACATGAGCAGGAGCAAAGTTCAGGACTGGGAGAGTTTGGCTTCTTCTTTTCGCCCACAGTATCACAATCAAGGTTGGTCCAAACTTCAATATTTTCAAAATAAAGTGGCTGCTTTCCACGACAACCTGTTTTATTAACTCATTTTCTTATTATAACTTTTTTTTAATCCGAAAGATGTTTTCTGCTGATTATGAATAAGAACTTAAGTTAAAGAAACTAATTACTCTCTTAAACTTTCATTGATAACCTGTTCTCTTTTTTTAGTGTGACATGTTAAATTCCTTTAGGAAGATGGTCGCTTGTTAATTTAAGTTCCCTATTGATGCCTGTGTATGTGCAACTATAGAGCTCTTTTCCTTTGTATCCTGCTGTGGAGCTGTTCCACTGTGTTCTGAGTTTGCCAGTATTATTCAGCTCATTCCAGGTTGGTCGGTGTACCAATTGATTGTATGTGATTACCAACAAATGACCTATTGCAAATGCTTTTCAGCCATTTGATCAAAGCTAGTTTTTATGAGCAATCACTTGATTGTTTAGTGTTTCATGTAGATGTTTTTGCATGAGTATTGATTAATCCTATATGATTTAAGTGTTAACATGCACATGATGCATTAAAACTTGAGCCTTCTACTTCAGTTATATTGAGAATAATGAACTTAAGTACGTCCTCATCAAGCATTCTTTTGCACAACAAAATTGGTAGCTGTGGTGTTTGTGTGTGTTTTTTCCGTAAACATGCCATTATTTATCCTTTTATCTGTAGCATGTTTGGCTTTTCCATCCACAGTTCTACTACCATTTTGAAATAGAATCGGATAGCTGAACATGCTGATTTCAGCTGCCTGTGCCCTAGACCTTGTTCCTCGTCTTTTACTCGTATCAATTCCTTTTTCCCTTCATTCTAAATTGTCAGCAATGAAACTATTCTTCTCCCTGAATCCTTCATTCTGCTCTCAAGAATTAACAGGAAGTTGTTTCTTGGTTCTTTCAACTAGTAGCCGAAAAGGATTTCAGCTTCTGATCTCATTATTGGTTTCTCTTGTATTGTGTGTTAGAATCCTGAAACTCAAGCAAAATTAGTTCTGACTTTAGATTACATATTGTTTGGCCATGTTTGTCAATTTTTATGAACAAAGCGAGTTCTGATTTAGTTTTACATTCTCACTTTATATAGTTCAATTTACCACAAGGTATATCATCCTTCTCAACGTGCAATTTCTTCACAAGATACTAGACATCTGCTAGGAACTGCTGAATCCAAAATGACCATGGTCCTTCGTAGTTTGTGCTATTTGTTTGTGTGAAGCAGTTATATGTACAAGCTGTCCACTATGGAATTTTACAATTGAAGCCTTTCTGTTCTATCAGGCTCAGGTAAACCTTATTGGAGAGAGATAAAGATAACTAATTAATGTTCTTTACTTTTACAATTTGAGTTCTTCACTTATCTATATATGGAGTTGGGTAAGTGAGAGAAATTGAGTGACTTTGTATCATTAGAATCTGTTGATAGCAGGGTTCTTTAGTTCTTTCTCATGAGAGTTTGTTTTGGTTTTTCTCTTGGTGAGAGCTAATCTAAGTGGAACAATAGGCTGAATACTTTACAGGGAGGAAACTATTTCCATGTGACTTCTCATAACATGAGGCGATATGCTTTCTTTGAGATACAATTGTTTCACTCTACTTGTCTATAAAATCCACTTATGCTTTCTTTGAGATACAATTGTTTCACTCTACTTGTCTATAAAATCCACTTATACCCTTTATTATTTAGATGTTTAGGCTCAATGTTCTTCACTTGGATTATTGTTGGACTGCTTTTATCTGTTCAATTTAAATACATTTAAATTTCTTTGTTTCTTTTTGCCAGCTTTGAGTGATCTCTTTGCCCATTATTTGGAGGCATGGAAATCCTGGTTTGCTGAAGTTACTCAAGAGAGTAGCAGTAGCCTGCAGCAGCCTTACAAGTCAATCATTGACCAGCTTTCTTAAGAGCTTCTAATCTCTTGTTGTATACTCATTCCATCTTAACTGCATATTCATGATGATTCACCTGTACAACATGCTCATGAACATTTTTATTGTTAAAGGTGGCTCCCTTTTTTTTTTTCTAAGAAAAATCTCTGATTGGGATTCTTGTTATTATGTCAATACAAGAAACCTCATTCTGTTTACATGACTATATTTATACTGGGTTTTTGTTTTCTGATGACCAATTTTGCTGTTGAATATTTTACATTTTTAATCATTTTATTTACTCCGATCTTTAGAAAGGTATGCTAATGCACATGGAAATACATGTATCATCAAGGTTGTGACGCAATGTTTTAGTGAGGTATTATTGAGTAATTGTTTTGTGGTAAGGAGATGCATTTAAGCAGTTAAGCTATGTTTGGTTGGCTGTAACTCAAGTCAGAGTTTGTGAATTCATAAAAAGTGGAACGTATTTGGGACCGTAACATAACTCAACTAACCAAAGTTTTTTCTCTTTAAATAAAGAGCGACAAGGTAGCTAAAAAGCAAAGCAAAGCAAATCTTAACAAAAAGAGAAGGTTAAAAATGCAGCCCCATTCTAGCTTGAGCCTCCATCAGCCATCTCGGGAGATCCAACCCCTTGTAGAATAGAGCAAGTTGAGGATGTCTCTGTCCATGCACTGCTAGAACATCAGCTACGATATTAAACTCCTGTCCAATGACTTATGGTTCCACTCCTGCCAATCGCTTAAGTAGACTTTTAGGGGCTGTTTGGTTCGCGGTAATGTGAGAACATTACTATGTTTTACGTGGTAATGTGAAAAGATTACCATGTTTAGATCAGAGTCAATGGTAATGCTATCCAAGATATCGGTTATCCTCCAGTCGACTCGATCATCACAACATTGAAGGCATGCTGTGTAAAACCCACCATTTAATCTCAGCCGTCGGATTTTAATGAGTGCTTTATATATATATATATATATTTCATACATATTACACCCGATATTTACTTGTCCTTTTGCTATTACTTGTATAGTTCGGTGTTATTTAAGGTATTTTGAGTTTATTGTGCAGATATTTAGGTCCTAGAGCAATTAGAAGTGATTTAGAGGAGAATTCACATCAAAAGGACTTAAAGGGAAGTTTGTCAAGGCAAGTACGGCCTCAACACGGGCGTGCTCTTGGCCGTGCAGTTCACAGGAATTGGAAAGTATGAGGAAGCATGGTTAGAGTGCCCTGAGCACGGGCGTGCAAACTGGAACACGGCCTCAGCACCGGCGTGTTCTAGCCCATGTCTTTTACGGCTTGGCGAATTTTCAGGAAAACACTGTAGTAAGTACTATAGCAAGTACTGTAGCACCGAAAACTCAGAAACCCGAAATCTGCATGGGCTGAAGCACGGCTGGAACACGGTCGTGCAGAGTTAAGCACAGCCGTGTTGGCATCGAGAAATCACTTTTTAAGCCCAAAAGTTAGGGTTTCAAGGGATCCTCTTCTTCTGTCTTTCTTCCCCTTTGGGGGAGGCGACGCGAGGGGAAAGAGGCGCGCCTTTGGGGGCCGGATCTAGATCGAGAGATCGTTGAGGGAGTGGAGCAACAGTGGCAAGATCATCATCGGATGCACTCCGACGAAGAATGTGAAGCAAGAAGGGAGTTTATGATTTCATTTTATTCTCTTGTTGTTTACCTTATGTTTCTTGTAGAACCATGAGGGGCTAACCGTTTTCCGGTGCCCCGGATTAGAAACTTGGTAGATTTTTGTACTCGAATACATTTATTGCAATATTTATGGAGTCTTTATTTCTTGTGTTAACCCTTGTGTTGTATGCTTGATGAGTTGGTTAATTAGCACCGCTTGAGTGTATTTCGACACGTGTTGATTTCTTGGCAATCGCCTTAGTGATTGTCCTCTCAAGGAATCGAAACTGCGTAGTGCCCTCAATTCCTTATTGCTTTTCGTCACCATAGCTGCAACAGGGCTTCTAGAGCACTTAGAAATCCTGAGACGTACCTTGTAAACCTTGCAAGAATTTGAGTACAACTGACACTAAGGGATTAATCCGGGATGCTACTTGATTGCTTCCCCGCAAGTGTACGGGATCGCCAAGTAATACCTCGTGCAAAGACACAAGGATCGTATTCCACGGTGCTAAGGATCTCCTATTACTCCTTCCCGAACTATTATCTAGTCTAAGATCTCAAGTGATGGAATTTACTCTACTAGGTGCAATTAAAATTTAAAACAAGATTATGAATAAATTAGAGAGAACAAGCAATAAGCAAGCAAGAAACTTAATGTAATGCAAAGGCCTATGGATGTGAATCCCCTTGAGGGGCTATCATGAAACATGGATGATGAACAAAAGATGCAAGGGTAAAATGGACCATGAGATTCCAAGATTAGAACAAGCCCAATTTCTCGGCGATTGAACCCTAATCCCATACGAACATAGATAGGAATTTCTTCCAAATCCACATTCCTACGATTGCATTAAGTACGAGGAAATCTCACTTAGGAGTAAACCTACTCTTCTTCGGATTAAACCTTTATGGAGGGCTACCAAACACCCGATTTCTCGGTGTGATGATACAAGTGTCCCCTTCTAATCCATTCATGATCTAATACATGCGAGCAAGTCACATCTACATGCATCACTCATAAAAGAGCTACGGATTTCTCCTTAGTGTAGCATTTAGCATGAAAACAATGGATTAGATCTCAAAATTACCCAAGCATGAAATTAACAAGTAATCATCCAAAATACATAATAAAACCCCCCAAGGTTCACCAACACCCGGTGGCCTTGGGGGTCTAGTGTGTCATCATCCCACAACAAGCAATACAATCAAGTAAAACACACAAGAAAAGCATAAATGATACTCCCTAGAGGAAATGGTGGAGGAGGAGGTAGAAAATATGCTGAATGATGCTTCCACCGCCAAAGGAATGCCGAATGACGCTTCCTCTAGCCGCGGGTCTCCTTCCTTCAAATCGTGGTAGATCTCATCTTGAATGATGTTGCCTTCTTGCCTTGAGAGTTTTGGACCTTGGGCTTGAATGATCTCCTAGCTTCCTTGCCCTTCTTATCCTTCCCAAGGTCGGACAAAACCTCCCAAGTGGTCTCCTCAAAATCGGCCCAGAAAAAGTCCAGGAAAAGTCTTCGGCCAAAAAGTCCCCCAGTTCTGCCCTAAAAGTCAGTATTTATATCCCCCATGACATACGGGCCGTATAGGGGTTATATGGGGGTCGTATAGCACTAAAAAAAAACTAGATTCGCGATTCATATGGGGCCCATACGGCCTCCATACGTCCCGTATACTGGGTAGTACGGAAATCTGGGCAGATAATTCCAAATCATTTCGCTGCTACAGTGTATACGGACCCATACTAGGTAGTATGGGGGGTGGTATGAAATTCCTGTTTTCTTCTCTTTTCACCTAAATGATACCTTCTTGTTCTCCATGGCTTCCTTATGCCCTACAAAGCAAATAATAGATGATTAAGCGCAAAACGGGCATCAAACCTCACAAAATACATGCAAAGTGAATACGATATATATATGAAAACACCTACATTTAGACACCTATCAAATATCCCCACACTTAAGCGTTGCTTGTCCCCAAGCAATCAACTCATGAAAAACAAAGAGACTTGAAAAGTGGCTAAATGCATTACCTCTGGTATCAAGCAAATATAAGATTCCAAAAGTAACGGACAATGATACATAGATGTTGAGTCATAGTCAATAAGCATAATAACAATATCCTGTTTCACCCTTTATATGTTTGTGCCGTGTAAGTGAATCTTATATCTCATTTTCCCTGATCTGGTCTAGCCTAAGGACTTCAATCAGTACAGCTCTAGATGCCAATCACTCCACTTACAAAGAATACTAAGTCTTAAACTACTAAATGCTACTTCAATGGCCAAGTAAGATCCTTCTAATTCTATATCTCGAAACTAGATCCACTTTCATCTCAAAACCTTTGGTAGGTACTCAAAAAGATCACTAGGGTTTTATTTTCATTTCATCATTCATTTCTTTTTTTTTCCAGTCCGACTAACGTAGACTGCACCAACATCATTTTGAAATCTTTCTGGAGGGTACATATGCTGGTTAGGCACAAGAGCCACCTAACTACTCGATTGTAGTCTACATAGACACATTCATGCTTCAGAAGCAGAGGAATACTGACATAGACTCTTTTTTTTTTCACATTCACCCTAGATCACATCTTCAGAGTACACTACATGACACAAAACTAGGATTAGCTCAACAAGACATAGAAGTTCTTAAGAGTCCATTGAAGGATAGAACTTAGTGTTCTAAGGCCAAGTACTCAAAGTAGTGTGTTACGCATACAAGAGAGTTAGAGTAGTCACATTGGTTATTCCTAGGGCATCGACAAAAATTTCAGTGCACATGACAATACTAGGGGTAAAACAGGATTCAATAAAGCATAGAAACAAGTAACTCACATCAATCATTAATCCAAGCTAAAAGAATCTTACAAGAATAAATGATAAGTGCTTGATTATATATATTTTATAATATCAGTTTACATGCATTGAGCATCACTTTTATCAGGTTTTAGCATTAACAAGGTGTGTTTTGTGTTCTTTTGTGCAAACGGGGCTTTGGAGACATGACGTACGGGAAAAAGCAAAGATAGGGTGTGATGACACGCTTCAAGGCCACAATCGAAAGTCGTGTTCATATGCATGGGGGTGTTGCCAACTTTCGGAGGAGTACAAGTCATTACACAAACCGAAAGGGCACAAAGGCGTAGTACGCCCATGTCCCGGCTTCCGTACAAAGCGAAAGAAGGTTCTTGAGGATTTCAAAGCATAGAAAGCCACACACCCTACCACACGAGCGTGCGCCCGACCGTGTGGACTCCAAGGAAGACTTCGGGGGGGGATCACCGTAGCATTTACTTGTAGCAACAGTCTTCACACGTCCGTGTGGAATTTCCACACGGGCGTGTGGATGCCCGCGTAAAGCCCCGAATTCAAATTATAAAAGCCGCATTGTGATAATTTTTAGGGATCTTTTCGGCCACTTTCGAGAGACAAGGTGGCTAGGGCTTGGAAGGAGTTCTTTGCGGCTTTGGGAAGCTTTCCTCACCAACTTGGATCGATTCCTCCTCCGTCATAGCATCAAGGAAGCCATCGGCGACCTAGCTTCGGAGTGGATTCAATCCGGGACGTGGAAACTACCCATCAAGATCATCATCACGGATTTAAGGGGGTTATTCTTTATGTCTTTGGAACTTTATTCTCAATTTATTATTTGTTTTGTGACTCGCTCCATGGAGAGCTAAACCCCTAGAGGGTATTCGGACATGTAAACCCTAGGATTCTTATTTTCATTAGATTTACATTGTGTTTCTATTCGAATTTATCAGTTTGAGTTTTACTCTTGAGTTCTTAATGCTTGTTTGTGCTTTTGATTTCATTATTAATCGCCTTGCATGTTTTATTCAATCTAGTGAAGAGAGAGAGCACCGCTAGGTTTAGAATTACCAAGAGTAAAGAGGATTGAGAGGGTGAGCCGTGAGATAGCGGAGTGTCCCCTTTCCCTTCCGACAGATATTTCCTATCTCCATATTCCCTAAGTGTCAAGCAACCATATGTGGTGTGAGTCGTCGAGAGAATTCTCCGCCGGGACCTCGTAGGGGGTTAGGGATCTTTCACCTGGAGGCAGGGTTAGATCTACTTTTAGGAATTGGTTATATCTTTGGGATCCCTAGAGTTTTAAGCAATCATATGTGGGGTGAGGCGTCGAGAGAATTCTCCGCCGGGACCTCGTAGGGGACTAGTTATCGGCGACCTGGAGGCAGGGGCCGTTATACCTTTGGATACCCACGACTCATTGTTTTCGTTTATAAACACTTGTAATCTACATCCAACACCCGAATCCTAGGGGGAGCATTGTCCGGATACCTCACTTTTATTGATTGAGAACTCTTTTCCTTTTATTTCCTGCGCACTTGTGGTGACACCCTTAGTGTTGGCCATTAGATCATCACACACTACCGTCCTTAGGCTAGATAACAAAAGAGGGGCTATTACTAGTACTTTTGTTCCCTGTGGCTCGACAACCCGACCCTTTGGGTCCACTTTTATTACTTGACGACCCGTGCACTTGCGGTAACGCAAGGGGTTGACACACATCACCCTGTTGTGTTGTTGCGGAGACGCATCAAGTTTTTGGCGCCATTGCCGGGGAACAGGATATTAGGAACGCGAGTATTTTGTTACTTTAGCCATTCATTTATTTTTACTGTTTTTCTTTTCCATATTCTCTACTTTTATTGTCTTACACTGATCTTGTGTCTTTTATTGTGCCCAAGGATTATGTTCAATACGAAGGAAATATTGGAGACATTGAATGAAGTAATGGCAACGAATGAAGAGAAGGTAGAACAATTAGTTGCAACTTACAAATGGAGCCAAGAAGACTCGATCACTAGGTTCGGGAATTCATATCACGGTGCATATCTGGGAAGCTTAGTAGACCAATTTGATAAGTCGGCAATCCTCTCCTTTAATGAAGAACCTGGAGTTAATCTGAAAGAGGCAATGGCACAGTTTAATATGATCATGGCAGGAAGTAATTCAGATGGAGATGATGATTCTATAGAAGATATTGATCAAATCCTAGCAGCAGAAATCTGTGGCATTGGCATTCAAGAAGAATGTCCTGAAGATTCAGAGATTGTCCCATCAGCCCAACCAGAACTGGAGGTATTCGAGGAGGAACCTGAAAATGAACACAAAGGTTTCGAAGAAATTGAGCAGAAACAGGGTAATCGATTACGGCCTTCAGTGGAAGAACCCCCTGAGCTGGAATTGAAGACATTACCTGACCATCTAGAGTACGCTTTCCTAGCCGAAGGGTCGAAGTTGCCGGTAATCATTGCCTCCAATCTCTCTGCGTCACAAAAAGAAAGACTGGTGGTTTTATTGAAAGAACATAAAGCTGCTATTGCATGGAAGATTTCAGACATCAAAGAGATAAACCCATCTTTTTGCACGCATAAGATTCTGATGGAAGACAACTATAAAACAGTCATCCAACCTCAACGAAGGCTTAATCCAAACATGAAGGAGGTAGTAAAAGCAGAGGTGGTGAAGCTCCTTGATGCAGGCATTATTTACCCTATATCCGATAGTGCTTGGGTGAGTCCTACTCAAGTAGTGCCGAAGAAGGGGGGTATGACTGTGGTGAAGAACGAGCAGAACGAGCTGATACCTACACGTACAGTAACCGGTTGGCGTGTGTGCATTGATTACCGAAGATTAAATGACGCCACAAGAAAGGATCATTTCCCTCTCCCTTTTATTGATCAAATGCTAGAGCGTCTCGCAGGTCATCAGTTCTATTGTTTTCTGGATGGCATGTCTGGGTATTTTCAGATCCCGATCGCCCCTGAAGATCAGGAGAAAACGACATTCACATGCCCCTATGGTACGTTTGCATACAGAAGGATGCCGTTCGGGTTATGTAATGCACTAGCCACATTTCAAAGATGCATGACAGCCATTTTCGATGAACTACTGGAGGATGTCATGGAGGTCTTCATGGATGACTTTTCTGTGTTCGGTGATTCTTTTGACGCGTGTCTTAAGAACTTGGAAAGGGTACTCATGCGGTGCGAGGAAACGAATCTTGCCTTGAATTGGGAAAAATGTCACTTCATGGTGCAAGAGGGGATAGTGCTGGGGCATAAAATCTCTAGCCAGGGAATCGAAGTGGACAGAGCAAAGATTGAAACAATAGAGAAACTACCACCACCAACTAACGTCAAGGCAATTCGCAGCTTCTTGGGGCATGCAGGATTCTATCGCTGCTTCATAAAAGATTTTTCCAAGATCACTCGACCACTTACCAAACTCTTGGAAAAGGATGTCAATTTTGAGTTTAATGATGAGTGTATATCTGCTTTCAGCTTATTAAAGGAAAAACTCACTCATTCACCCATCCTTATCACACCTGATTGGAACCTTCCCTTTGAGCTCATGTGTGATGCCAGTGACCATGCAGTTGGGGCTGTGTTGGGGCAAAGAAGAGACAAACACTTTCAACCAATCTATTATGCGAGCAAGACATTGACAAGTGCCCAAGAGAATTATACAACTACCGAAAAAGAATTATTGGGCAGTAGTTTTTGCGTTTGATAAATTCGGACCCTATTTAATCTTATCTAGAGTGATTGTTTTCACGGACCATTCGGCTTTTCGTTATCTAATGAGCAAGGCTGATGCCAAACCAAGACTAATTCGTTGGATTTTGTTGTTGCAGGAATTTGATGTGGAAATCAAAGACAAGAGGGGTGCGAAAATCCGCGGCGAGATCATTTGTCCCTTGGAAGGTTTAGAAGATGACGAAGCCATTCATAATGAAATCAACGACTCATTTCCAGAGGAGCACCCGTATGGAGTTCAAGATCGGTCAATATCTGATACTCCATGGTTTGCTGATTTTGCAAACTATCTTTCGGGCAAGGTTCTCCCCAAGGGACTCACATTTCAGCAAAAGAAGAAGTTTTTCGCCGACCTGAAAAATTTCCTTTGGGAAGATCCATATCTGTTCCGAGTATGTGCGAGACCATGTAGTGCGAAGATGTGTTTCAAGGGAAGAAGGGTGGAACATCCTTACTCATTACCACTCGGGACCCACTGGTGGTCATTATGCGACGAGCCGAATCGCGAGAGAAAGTGTTGGCTGCGAGGTTTTTATTGGCCAACCATATTTAAAGATGCTCATCAATTCGTTCAAAGCTGTGATAAATGTCAAAGAGCTGGTAATTTGTCTAGACGAGACGAGATGCCTCAAAATCCTATTCAGTTCTGTGAAGTATTCGACGTTTGGGGTATTGACTTTATGGGACCATTCCCTAGCTCAAATGGAAACCGATACATTCTTGTCGCCGTGGATTATGTGTCCAAGTGGGTTGAGGCACAAGCTCTCCCCACAAACGACGCTAGAACTGTAGTTAGATTTCTCAAGCGCCTGTTCGCTCGTTTTGGTACTCCCAGGATCATCATTAGTGATAGAGGGAGTCATTTTTGTAATGTGCAGCTCGATAAGGTACTGAAACGATATGGAGTATATCATCGGCTAGCCACTCCATACCACCCGCAAACAAGCGGCCAGGTCGAGGTAACAAATAGGGAGTTAAAGAGAATTCTAGCGAAATCGGTGGAACATAGCCGGAAGGACTGGTCCGAACGTCTAGATGACACACTTTGGGCATATCGTACGGCCTACAAGACACCTGTGGGGACAACACCATACAGTCTGGTTTATGGGAAATCTTGTCACTTACCGGTAGAACTCGAGCATAAAGCTTATTGGGCAATTAAGGCGATGAATTTTGACCTTGCACAAGCGAGGGAACAAAGGAAGCTGCAGCTGAATGAATTAGATGAATGGCGGTTGCGTGCATATGAAAATGCGAAGATTTATAAAGAGAAAATGCGTCGGTGGCATGATAAGCACATCAAACTGCAGAAAGGGTTCAATAAAGGCGACTTAGTGTTACTTTTCAATTCTCGTTTGAGATTATTTCCAGGGAAATTAAAATCGAGGTGGTCAGGACCATACACAGTGACTCAAGTATCACTGCACGGGGCTGTTGAAATCACTCACCCAGAAAAAGGGACGTTTAAGGTGAACGGGCACAGATTGAAGCGCTATTTTTCAGGCGAAGAAGCAGTTGCAGGAAAGGAGGTATTTCACTTGCATGAGCCCCCATAGAGGAACAGGTACGTCGAGCTAATGACGTAAAACAAGCACTTCTTGGGAGGTAACCCAAGTCATTTTATTGCTTTCATAGTTAGTTTTTCAATTCTGCAGTAATAATTGGCTTGAGTAGGCGACTTTGCGTTAATTCTGTCGTTGCTGTGTTTTTATTGATTATTCTTGGTGTTTCATGATAATTATACATGTGTGGCTTGATCTAGAATGATTTAGAGATTTAAAGTTAAGGAATTGGCCTTGTACTTAAGCTGTTTCATGTTAGGCTGAAAATCCACAAGGGCGAGGCACAAGGGGGTGTGAGTGCCCCCGTGCCTTGCTTTGGAAAATTGAAAAAACATGAAACGAAGGGGGCACAAGGGCACCCACACGCCCGTGTTTCTATTCGAATTTATCGGTTTGAGTTTTACTCTTGAGTTCTTAATGCTTGTTTGTGCTTTTGATTTCATTATTAATCGCCTTGCATGTTTTATTCAATCTAGTGAAGAGAGAGATCACCGCTAGGTTTAGAATTACCAAGAGTAAAGAGGGTTGAGAGGGTGAGCCGTGAGATAGCGGAGTGTCCCCTTTCCCTTCCGACGATATTTCCTATCTCCATATTCCCTAAGTGTCAAGCAACCATATGTGGTGTGAGGCGTTGAGAGAATTCTCCGCCGGGACCTCGTAGGGGGTTAGGGATCTTTCACCCGGAGGCGGGGTTAGATCTACTTTTAGGAATTGGTTATATCTTTGGGATCCCTAGAGTTTTAAGCGAGTCATATGTGGTGTGAGGCGTCGAGAGAATTCTCCGCCGGGACCTCGTAGGGGACTAGTTATCGGCGACCTGGAGGCAGGGGCCGTTATACCTTTGGATACCCACGACTCATTGTTTTCGTTTAGAAACACTTGTAATCTACATCCAACACCCGAATCCTAGGGGGAGCATTGTCCGGATACCTCACTTTTATTGATTGAGAACTCTTTTCCTTTTATTTCCTGCGCACTTGTGGTGACACCCTTAGTGTTGGCCATTAGATCATCACACACTACCGTCGTTAGGCTAGATAACAAAAGAGGGGCTATTACTAGTACTTCTGTTCCCTGTGGTTCGACAACCCGACCCTTTGGGTTCACTTTTATTACTTGACGACCCGTGCACTTGCGGTAACACAAGGGGTTGACACACATCACCCTGTTGTGTTGTTGCGGAGACGCATCAATAAACAAAGCCATCATAGGTAATATTAGCATGTAACAAATGGTCCTAATACATGAAATACACCCATCCCCACACTTAGTGTTATACATTGTCCTCAATGTACACTAATCATGAAAACCATTCAAGATGAAGCAATGCAAATAATAGAGGAGGGTGAAAACGAACTTCCCCGGTTACTCTTATGCTTGTGGGGAGGTGTGACTCGACAAAAGGTGTGGTAAGCAATACATGTCTTGTCCGACCTCCATTTCAAACTTAGGAAAGCTCACCAAATTCCCTCAATGGCCTGTGAGGGAAAAATGGGACATCATCATTCCACAAAAACTTATAAAGGAGAGATGGGAAGTAATCATGCAAGAACTAAAACAAAATACAAAGAGAACACAAAAACTAGAAAATAAAGTCTGAACAATAAAATAAAGTGTCCATGCTCATCCTCGTCCTTAGAATTAAGTCTCTAATCAAAAAATGACGTCTTGTTCCATATGGTCTCCCCGTGTGGTGTAAATATCACTCCATGGTTGCTTGTCAATTTCTTCATCCCTAAAATTCCTACAAACCATGAAAAACCCAATCAAGCATAGAGGAATCCAATATGATTCAAAATGTAGTGTAAGAGATGAAGAAACAATGAAAAATATGATGTATAGTGTCCACACAACCACATGGGGGTTGATAAACGTCTAAAAGTACGTATTTTACATGTATGTATTGTGTATTATTTTCATATCTTATTGTTGAATCTTTGCCCTTTTAGGTCTAAATTGCTTTATCTTTGTATTTCAGGCCAGCCGAAAGCCACGGGGACTCGACGACGTGACGGCGAGCGACTCGACACCAAAACAGCGTTTTCGAGACGGGATACTTGTAGCATTCACTGTAACGATTCTGTAGCTTATCGCGGACTTCTCGGCGAGAAAAGTAGAAATCCCGAGGGTCAGCATACCGGCTGTATGCTGACCCGTTTACCCATCGGGATTTGGGGTTTTAAGGGCGATCTAGGGCATTTTGAAAGGGACTTTTGCATCTTCTTCGAGAGAGCTTTTGGGGGAGAAAGAAGACTAGGGTTTGGACATCTTTTCCACACCATTTTGGAGGGCAAAAGGAGAGGAAATTCGGGTTTTCTTAGGTGAGGAGAGCAAGATGTAGGAGGATCTACT
Organism: Dioscorea dumetorum; assembly: GCA_902712375.1. Taxonomy (NCBI): domain Eukaryota; kingdom Viridiplantae; phylum Streptophyta; class Magnoliopsida; order Dioscoreales; family Dioscoreaceae; genus Dioscorea; species Dioscorea dumetorum. The sequence goes on along the minus strand of CACTHL010000549.1, from coordinate 5,122,750 downwards.
TCAAAAGCTTCATTATTTAGAGGTTGAAGACAACGGGAAGCCACCCCTTCGAGTGGCGTCTTTGGAAGGATTTCTCCGGGGATTCAAGCGGCATTCGACCTTCATCATTTGAGGGAGTGTTCCTCATGTTTATTTTAGTTATTTGCATGGTTTATGTGGTGGATTTGTTGAACATGAACAACTAAACCCCAAGGTCACCGGATGTAGGTGAACCTTGGGGGCAAAACTTGTGATGTTTTGGATTATTTGAGTTATCTATTGTATGATTGGCTTGTTGTGATCCTTGTTTGGTATTCTTAATCGTTTTGGTACATGTGCTTAATTGTTGTATCAAATTCTGAGTAGCACTTTGTAGCATGACCATTGCCTTAGTGCTAAGCTCTACCAAACTTGGAAGGGATTATTGTATAAATACGCCGTGACCATCGGGTATTTGTACCCCTCCATTTCTAGGGTTGAAAACTAACTAATGTTTCCACCCTAACTTGAGGAAACCATCATTCTCCTTGCAACCGTGTGAGAGATTGAGTGGAAGAAATTCTTTATTCAACTCTTGTACCGGGTTAGAGGTCAATTGCCGTGATCATCGGGTTGACCTAAGTTTAGGTTTTCTCGGTCCAACTAGCCACATACTTAATTTCTCAAATATCCTACTCACTTGAGTAGCCCCCTTGGGGATCCTCATCCATGACCGTTTTCATCCCTGAGCATCTCCCGTGTTTTGATTCAGTTGCATTTATTTAGAAAAATTTCTCTTGTTGTTATTTGTTTTCTTTCTTATCTATTCTCTTAAAAAAATGGAATCGGTGAGCTAAACAACAAGTGAGAAGTGAGTAAGGTAGCTCCTCGGGCCCCTTGGGAATACGACCCACTCGTGCGTGCACGAGTGGTTTATTACTTGATGACCCCGTGTGCTTGCGGGTGTTGACACTTTCCGTGTCGATCGGGGGCCGAATAGGTACTGTTCATTTCGACATAACCTCCCCAAAAACATTAAAATCGAAAACTTTTTTACATAAATTCAAGGGAGACTTCATCCATAACAATCACACCATCCAAACCGAGCAAAATGCTAAAGAAATTCCACACAAAAGCTCCAAGAATGCCGAAGAAATGAATAAGATAAAACTAGGGCATTGAAAAAGCATACCGATGAAATCTTGAGAAAACTAGTGTTAAACTTGAGGAAAACTACTAGATCGACGTCTCAAATGGATGAGGAGAAAATTTAGGAGAAAAAAATGAGGAGATTTGGCCAAGAAATGAGTGAGAAAGAAGAGAGAAAAAAAGAGAATGGAAGAAAGAGAAGAGAGAGAAGAGAGAGGAAAGAGAGGAGGGTTAAATGGGCAAGAACCGGGCCATACGGCCCCCATACCGTATGGCCGGGGAAGGCTTCTCGGGCGTTACGGATGGTGTCCCGGACGGCCCAAGTATAGGGGCCGTATGCGGGGCCGTATGAGACGGCACGAGCCACCTGGATTATCTCGTGAGATCATCTCGGACGGCCTCCATACGCCCTCGGATGGCCGTAGAACTTTTAAACTCACTCAAAACCTTGAAATCCTGCTTCAAATGATGTAAAAATGAAATGGCAAGCTCGAAGACTTCTCCAAAAATGAATGAAATGAATAAAACGACGATTTAGCACATGAATTAACACCTAAACATGAGTTTCTCAAGAAGTTGCACAAATACACCACAATTAAAACGATAAGAACAATGTGCCAAGTGTGTGAGCATGAACTTATTCAAAACAAAAACAAAACAAGTCTAAGAAATGCGAAAAGTGACATGGACTACGATCTAAAAAACAAAAAATGAAAAAATGTAAGAAAACACCCCCGAATGCTTGGGTTGCCTCCCAAGAAGCGCTTGTTTAACGTCACGAGCCTGACGTACCTCATTCCTTACCTCATGGGGGCTCAAAGAGTTTGAAGCCACCCCCAGTTTCCCTTGTAATGTTATTTCTTCTCGGTAAATTCAGTGACAACATTGAAAAGACCTCGAATTGTTCATGAGTAGAAAGGGGTGAAAAATTGGCCTTTCTTTCTTGAGATGTGGGGTGATGAAGATTGGTACCTTTCTTTTTTCTCCCATGAATCTCCCTCCACATTTTCTTCACAAATGATTCTTTTTTCTCTTTTTCCTTAGCATAAGTATAGGACACCCTCTCTTTTGGTTGCTTCAAGTTATGAATTTGAGGATGGTAGTGAGATTCTTCTTGTTCTTAATTCTCCAACTCTCCCAAGTACTCATCCAAAGGGTTTATAGAGAGCACCTAATGCACACAATCAGAAATCAACCTATCAGTTTCATCAATAAAGTAAAATGTGTCATCATGATCGAAAGAATGTTTCATAGCAGCCGGCAAAGTGTACACCACTTCGTCTTCTCCGACTCTTAGCGTTAACTTCCCTCCTTTCAAGTCAATTAAGGCACCCGAGGTGCTGAGGAATGGTCGACCAAGGATCAGTGGTATTTCCACATCCTCATCTATGTCCATGACGACAAAATCCACTGGAAAAACAAGTTTGTCCACTCGGACAATCACATTGATAAACATCTAAAAGTACGTATTTTGCATGTATTTGTTGTGTATTATTTTCACATTTTATTGTTGAATCTATGCCCTTTCGGTCTAAATTGCTTTATCTTTGTATTTCAGGCCAGTCAGAATTAATTGAGAATATGGCCAGCAATGAGTGCCATTCGAGCACTCGACAGAAGCTTCCAAGAGCTGCAGGGCTGTATGAAGTGACTGAATCCACAGCTTTGGCTGCGAAGATTGATGCCCTAACGAAACATGTCAGGGAGAATAGTTCGAAGTATGACGCCCTAACACAAAAAGTTGATCAACTCATGTTAGGATCCAGTTCAGGGTCCAAGGCCGTTATGTCATGTGATACTTGTGGGGCAGGGTATGCAGCATGACAATGCCCTATTGTTGTTGGCCCATCACCGCTGATGGAAACAGTTGATTATGTTGGGGGTGGACCAAGAGGACCAGGGAATCAGTTTGGCAACACTTACAATTATGGATGGAGGGGCTCTTCAAATCCTTCTTGGACTGAAGGCCAATCTCAGCATAGACCTCCACCATCTCAGGGAAGCCAATACCAAGCTCCTCCCCCACAAGAGAAGAAATACTCTACAGAGGATGTTTTGGCCAGATTCATGATTAGCACAGAGGCACGTTTTGTGAATAATGAAAAGAAAATCGATGAATTCGGTACCATATTGAGAAATGTTCAAGCATCCATCCAATCTCTGGAGAACCAAGTGGGACAGCTTGCTCGTGGACAATCTGAACGACCCTCGGGGAGTTTGCCAAGCAACACCGAAAGTAACCCAAGGGAACAATTAAAAGCTGTTACTTTGAGAAGTGGTAAACAGTTGGAAGCAAGGGAAAAAGGGATCCCAAGTGCTTCTAATGATGGGGTAGCCATCCGGGAAGACCCTAATTTGAGTGAAGATGCAAGCAAGGAGAATGGGAGGAAAACTGGTGAAGACTCTCCCAATTCTAACATTTCAAAGGAGCACGAATACAAGCCAGTGGTACCTTACCCTTCAAAACCCAAACAAGACAAAGATGAAGCCCAATTCAAGAAGTTCCTCAATATCTTCAAGCAACTCCACATAAATATTCCAATCATTGAGGCACTAACTCAAATGCCGAAGTATGCCAAGTTTTTAAAGGAGCTTCTCACCAATAAGAGAAAGTTAGAGGAACAAGGCACAGTTGCACTTACTGGGAATTGCTCAGCCATTCTAGAGAAGAAACTTCCACAAAAGTTAAAGGATCCAGGGAGTTTTGTGATTCCTTGTGTAATTGGTGAAGGAGTAACAGAGCATTCTCTAGCCGATTCTGGGGCTAGCATAAATGTATTGCCATACAACTTATTCTTGAAGCTGGGATTAGAAGACCTACGACCTACACGAATAACATTACAGCTTGCAGATAGGTCTGTGCGAAGACCTCGGGGAGTAGTCAAAGATGTCCTTGTCAGAGTTGACAAACTCATCATTCCTGTAGACTTCGTGATTCTAGATGTGGATGATGATGTTGAGGTTGCCTTGATTCTAGGACGCCCATTCCTTAACACTTCGGGTGCTTTAATTGATGTCAAAGAAGGCAAGATGACCTTGAGGGTTGGAGATGAGCAAGTGGTCTTCACTCTCCCTGAAGCAATGAAGCACACACTTGATCATGATGACAAATTATATTTCACTGATAGTACTGATGTAATTGTTTCTGACTGTGTGCAGGAGGTGCTTGCCTTAAACCCTTTGGATGAGTACTTGGATGGGTTAACGTGCCAAGATGTCGAGGAAGAACTCTCTCCTCCACCAACACAACAAATTAATCAAGTGGAGGGTAATTCATCCCATAATGGTATGAAAATTAAGGGTGTTAAGAAGATGTGGAGAAAATCAAAGGAGAAACAAAGAGAGAGTAGAGAGGTATCCACATTGCCACCGGATGAGGTTGATCGTGTATTCTTTAGAAATAGTGGTAAATTCAAAGTCTTCTCATGTCTTTCATTGAATTTTCCGAGTGGCAACCCGGCCCCAAAGGTTGGAGGTAACTTCCCTCCATTTGTTCCACCATGAGAATTTTTAGGTAATGCACGTCAAGCTAATGACGTTAAAAAAAAGTGCTTCTTGGGAGACAACCCAAGTTCCTTTCATTTCCCGTATTCATTTTCTTGTTTGTGTTGTCTTACGTTTCTTGTGTTTTTAGTTGTGGTTCGTTTGTAGTTGTATTTTTCTTCGTTTTTCTTAATTCTTTTGCCTTTGTGTTAACTTGTTTGTCATGTGGTCTTTGAAGAATTCTTGTTCTTGATGCATGCATGTTGATGTTTTGAGTGTTTAATTGATGTTTCCGGCTTTGTTTTTCAAGGTTTCATCTATAGTTAAAGTGTGCAAAGTGTGGAGATCAAAATGGTGCAAACAGAAAAATCCCGAGGACCATCCTTGCGGTTGCAAGGATGCCCCTCGGGATTTATCCCGAGCATCTTGAGGACCATCCTTGCGGCCGCAAGGATGGTGGGCAAGACCACCCGATAGAAGCTTTAAAGTTCATATTTTGGGGCTAACACTATTCATTCTTCTTCCCCTTTCTTCTAACCGGCTCTCCCTCATTTCTCCACCATTTTTCATCATTCTTTTTGCTCTAGTTTGCTCTCCTCCTCCTCTTTTCCATCTTGGTAACAAAAATTTGGAGTTTGAGCAAGCTTTTGGCCGGATTTAGCCTTTGGATTCACTCATTTTACTCTAGGGCAAGAGTATGACCTCTCACTCAAAACCTTGAGTTTTTCTTGTTTTTGTGCATGAAATTTCTGGGATTTTTGTTGGTTGGTGAATGCTTAGTGATTATCAAAGTGTTTCTCTTGTTTTGTAAAATTTTTTGGCTACTTCTACAAGCAAAGATCTTGAAAACTTTTTCCGAAATTACTGTAGCACTGCACTTTTTCATGGATTTCTTTATTCTTTTGATGCTCATTTTGCTTGTAAATTAGTCGGATAATCTCTACTTTGTTTCTATAGGATGCCAATCAAGAAATTAGCTTCCAAGAGAGCTGGGAGGGAACCTTCACCTCCCGTCCAAGAGCCCAAGTTTTTCAAGGAAGAACATACGACGTGTTTTGCACTCCTATCACGAAAGGGGTTCAGCACCTTTAGGAAGATCGATTTGGAAGCTTTGAACACATTGGGATTAGATGGCACAGTGTTGGAGCTCATTTCACATGATAGTTGAGATAAATTACTTTCAATTGAAGAAGTCACCTTGGAAGTCCTTAGCTCCATAGAGATGGTCAAGGAATACCCGTTCACTACTTGCGCCGTGTCATCACTTCATCCTGCCTCTTAGACCCGTGACATGACTTTGTTTATTATCTTTCTTTTGTTCTTCGTTGTTTGTTTTTTGTTGTTAAAACTTGTGCTTTTGAGTTAGCTAGGGCTCATCCCCTACTAAACTCTTTTGTTATTTATGTGGAGCTCTCTTTTCCATACTTTATTTACATTTCCTCTTGAAAAATGTTGAATGATGATAAGCTCCTTGTTCTTTTCAGGGTTATTAATTTTGGGAGCCCTACTTGTGTCGCCCTCATTAGGTGATATACTCCTGATCCAAGTGGAACAACTGAGAGTCTCACCAAGGAATTAGGGAAGTTTCTTCACTCCAATTCTTTTCTTATTATTTTCATCCCCCACATTATTCTGCTGACTTAGGTATATTGAGGACAATGTACAACTTTAGGCGTGGGGATGGTTATTTCCGTGGAGTGTTTTGTATTTGTGCATGCTTGTTACCTATGATGGCTATGATTGTATTGTTAAAGGACTTCCTAGCTTGGTAGAATGATAGTCGTGAGCTGTACAGTACATGTGCTTGAATGTAGTTCTGTTTCAACTTTAGTGCACTTGTATACATGCTCACGATCACTTTCACCTTGTACACTTTAACCAACCCATCTTAATGGCTTTAGCATTAATTTGTTAAATTCTTTCTTCAATGCACTTTTAAAAGCTTTTAAGTTCCTTTGTTGTTTTCTCTAACCTTAAGTGAAGTTTTTAGCAGGTAGTTTATCAGGGATAAAAAAAAAGGGTCTATGTCAGTATTCCTCTGCTTTATAAGCATGAATGCGTATATGTAGACTGTAATCGATTAAGAGGGTGGCTCTTGTGCCTGGTCAGCATGTGCATCCATCTGAAAGATTTTTGTGCAGTCTATGTTAGGCGGACCCAGAAAAGAAAGAATTTGTGTATATTTGTGTGTGAAAGAAATAAGGTTTCCCTTGTGATCCCTAGAACCTGTTTTATGGTCACTTAAGAGTTGGAGTTGTATTTAGGAACCAAAGGACTTTTAATTGAGCATTGAGGAGGTCTTTAGCACTCTAATGCCATCTTCATTATGTGTGGGGTGAATGGTCATTTTAGGTAATCTGGGGTGTGGAGGTCAAGGTGGGAGTTAGCACACACACACATAGGGCACTATGGATGAAGCAGAGCTAATATCAGCTCATTATTTATTGAACAACTCACTTCTTGATTCCTGTCCAGTTGTGCTCGTGGAGTCCTTTAATTTTAAGCTTGAGGTCGTATTTTTAGTCATTTATCTTCTTTCCCTTGTTCTTCATGTTTGTTTGCTTGGGGACAAGCAAACGCTTAGGTGTGGGGATGTTTGATAAACGTCTAAAAGTACTTTTTTTGCATGTATGTGTTATGTATTATTTTCACATTTTATTGTTGAATCTATACCCTTTCGGTCTAAATTGCTTTATCTTTGTATTTTAGGCCAGTCAAAAGCCCTGGGGACTCGACGACGAGATGGGGAACGAATTCGACATCAAAACAGCGTTTTTGAGATGGGATACTGTAGCACAGTAATATAGCGTTTACTGTAGCAGTTACTGTAGCTTATCACGGGTTTCTCGGCAGAAACGTAGAAATCCCGAAGGGTCAGCATACAGGCTGTATGCTAACCCGTTTACCCATCCGGATTTGGGTGTTTAAAGGCTATCTAGGGCATCTTTTTAAGGGACTTTTGGATCATCTTCGGGGGAGAAGGGAGGCTAGGGTTTGGACATCTCTTCCACACGATTTAGGAGGGCAAAAGGAGAGGAAATCCGGGCATTCTTCGGTGGGGAGAGTAAGATCTAGGAGGATCCACTTCAAGGACTTCATTGCTTGGAGGTTGAAGACAACGGGAAGCCACCCCTTTGAGTGGCGACTTCGGAAGGTTTTCTCTGAGGCTTCAAGCGTCATTCGGCCTTCACCTTTTGAGTGAGTGTTCCTCATGTTTATTTTAGTTGTTTGCATGCATTGTTGGGTTGATTTGTTGATCATGAACAACTAAACCCCAAGGTCACCGATGTAGGGGAACCTTGGGGGCCAACTTGTGAAGTTTTGGATTATTTGAGTTATCTATTGTATGATTGGCTTGTTGTGATCCTTGTTTGGTGTTCTTGATTGTTTTGGTACATGTTATTAATTGATGTATCAAATTCTTGGTAGCACTTTGTAGCTTGACCATTGCCTTAGTGCTAGACTCCACCAAACTTGGAAGGGATTATTGTATAAATACGCCGTGACCATCGGGTATTTGTAACCTTCCATTTCTAGGGTTAAAAACTAACTAGTGTTTCCATCCTAACTTGAGGAAACCATCATTCGCCTTGCAACCGTGTGAGAGGTTGAGTGGAAGAAATTTCTTATTCAACTCTTGTACCGGGTTAGGGGTCAATTGCCGGGACCATCGGGTTGACTTAAGTTTAGGTTTTCTCGGTCCAACTAGCCACGTGTTTAATTTCTCAAATATCCTACTCACTTAAGTAGCCCCCTTGGGGATCCTCATCCATGGCCGTTTTCCATCCTTGAGCATCTCCGGCGTTTTGATTTCATCGCATTTATTTAAACAATTTCTCTTGTTGATTATTTTTTTCTTTCCTAATTATTCTCTTGAAATCGAATCGGTGAGCTAAACAACAAGTGAGAAGTGAGTAAAGTAGCTCCTCGGGCCCCTTGGGAATACGACCCACTCGTGCGTGCACGAGTGGTTTATTACTTGACAACCCCGTGCGCTTGAGGGTGTTCACACTTTGTGTCGATCACACATCTTCAACAATCCCACGAGGTTTTCTTGTTGATCGATCCGCCAATTGTAAGGTCATCCTCGTAGGCCGTAACTCATCCAAACCAAGTTTCAAATACATGGTGTTGGGCATGACGTTTGTGCTAGTCCCCGAATCCGCTAGAGCATTTTCTTGGACTCCACCTTCAAGCATGCACTTGATAATGAAGCTTCCGGGATCTTTCAACTTTTGTGGGAGCTTCTTTTCTATGATGGCTGAGCAATTCCCCGTAAATGCAACCATACCTTCTTCCTCCAACTTTCTCTTGTTTGTGAAGAGCTCTTTCAAAAACTTGGCATATTTCGGCATTTGAGTCAATGCTTCAACTATCGGGATGTTCATGTGGAGTTGTTTGAAGATGTTGATGAATTTTCTGAAGTGAACATCCTCCTTGTCATGCTTCAATATGGTTGGATAAGGGATTGGAGGCTTGTACTCGGATGATTTTGTTGGTCCTTGTTATTGCGGCTTATCGTTTCTTCCCTGCTTTTTGCCTTCAACGTTTTCTTCTACTATCTTGGAGTCTTCCCCGGAGGCTACCCCATTTTTCTTGACACTTGGGTCAACTTCGACCCTTGTCTCCACTTGCTTCCCGCTTCTAAGAGCAATGGCCTTTAAGTGCTCCTTTGGATTGTCCTCCATGTTACTTGGAAGACAACCTAGAGGACGCTCAGAATTTGCCTTCGCGAGTTCCCCTACCCGATGCTCAAGTGACTTTACCGAAGCTTGGAGATTTCTCAACACAGAACCTATCTCACTAAACTATTCGGCGTGCTGAGTGAGCTTAGCATTCACCTTGCCAAATTGTGCATCCATGCTACTGGTTAGGATATTGAACCTGTCATTAGTACTGAGCATGAACTTGGCAAGGACCTCTTCAGTAGAAAATTTCTTCTCAAAGGCCGGTTGTTGAAATTGAGATCCTTGAGGTGGTGCACCTCTTTGTTGTTGGCCTTGGTTCCATGAAAAATTTGGGTGGTTTTTCCACCCCGGATTGTAAGTTGAGCTATATAGGTTCCCTTGATTTTGTTGCCTCCCAATGTAGTCAACATTCTCAATGGAAGCAACAGAGGAGCTAGCATTCGGACATTGGGCTGCACCATGCCCACCACCGCAAGTGCTACAATTCATCACCGATTCTGACCTCGAACTACTGCCCATAAGAAGATCAAGCTTTCGAGTCAATACTTCAACCTTTGCGGCCAAGGCATCATTGCTACTAACTTCATAAAGCCCAGCAGTCTTTTGTGAAGATCCTCTTGAGGCCTAATGTGATTCATTGCTTGCCATAGACTCAAGTAATTGCTCGGCCTCATCGGGATACTTGTTGCTAAGGGAACCACCCGCTGCGGCATCAATGAGTTGGCGAGTAGCATAATTCAGCCCGTTGTAAATGATTTATACCCGCATCCATGAGGTAAAACCATGATGAGGGCACCTTCTAAGGAGATCCTTGAATCTCTCATAGGCTTCAAACAATGTTTCGGACTCCCCTTGTTTAAAGGCTGAAATTTCTTGTCTCAACTTCGCTGCTTTGCTTGGCGGAAAATACCTCCCAAGGAATTTCTCGACCATATCCTTCCATGTTTTTATATACCCCGGAGACAATGATGTAAGCTAACGGTAAGCTCCGTCTCTCAAACTGAATGGAAATAGTCTTAAACGAATAGCATCGTCCGAAACACCATTAATCTTGAATGTAGAGCAAATTTGGAGGAACCGGGAAAAATGATCATATGCATCTTCATTCGCGAGACCATTGAATTGAACCGAGTTCTGGACCATGCCGATTGTACTAGCTTTAATTTCAAAGTTGTTGGATGTCACGGATGGTGCTTGAACACTAAACTCATTACCCTTGAATTGGGTTCTTTTATATTCGGATAGAGTGCGACGCTCTTCGGCCATGATTGAAGACTCTCTATCCTCAATTTCAATGTTCTGTGTACCCAACCCTTCACCAACTTCTCTTAATCTCTGATGCAAAGTTCTTTCAATTTCACTATCCGGTGTAATCAAGGTTGATGGATTTGAACGTGTCAGGCACAGTACCTTGCAAAACCAATAAGAATGATAGAAAGTTAAGATCAAAGGAAAAGAAAAATAACGATAAGAAATGAGTAAAGAATGAAATGGCTAGAGTAATAATCTAAAAGTTTCCTAGAATTCCTTAAAGTTCCCCGGCAACCGCGCCAAAAACTTGATTGCTTCCCCGCAAGTGTACGGGATCGCCAAGTAATACCTCTTGCGAAGACACAAGGATCGTATTCCATGGGGCTAAGGTCTCCTATTACTCCTTCCCGAACTATTATCTAGTCTAAGATCTCAAGTGATGGAATTTACTCTACTAGGTGCAATTAACATTTAAAACAAGATTATGAATAAATGAGAGAGAACAAGCAAAGGCCTATGGATGTGAATCCCCTTGAGGGGCTATCATGAAATATGGATGATGAACAAAAGATGCAAGGGTAAAATGGACTATGAGATTCCAAGATTAGAACAAGCCCAATTTCTCGGCGATTGAACCCTAATCCCATACGAACGTAGATAGGAATTTCTTCCAAATCCACATTCCTACGATTGCATTAAGTACGAGGAAATCTCACTTAGGAGTAAACCTACTCTTCTTCGGATTAAACCTATATGGAGGGCTACCAAACACCCGATTTCTCGGCGTGATGATACAAGTGTCCCCTTCTAATCCATTCATGATCTAATACATGCGAGCAAGTCACATCTACATGCATCACTCATAAAAGAGCTACGGATTTCTCCTTAGTGTAGCATTTAGCATGAAATTAACAAGTAATCATCCAAAATACATGATAAAACCCCCAAGGTTCACCAACACCCGGTGGCCTTGGGGGTCTAGTGTGTCATCATCCCACAACAAGCAATACAATCAAGTAAAACACACAAGAAAAGCATAAATGATACTCCCTAGACGAAATGGTGGAGGAGGAGGTAGAAAATATGCCGAATGATGCTTCCACCGCCAAAGGAATGCCGAATGACGCTTCCTCTAGCCGCGGGTCTCCTTCCTTCAAATCGTGGTAGATCTCATCTTGAATGATGTTGCCTTCTTGCCTTGAGAGTTTTGGACCATGGGCTTGAATGATCTCCTAACTTCCTTGCCCTTCTTCTCCTTCCCAAGGTCGGCCAAAACCTCCCAAGTGGTCTCCCCAAAATCGGCCCAGAAAAAGTCCAGGAAAAGTCTTCGGCCAAAAAGTCCCCCAGTTCTGCCCTAAAAGTCAGTATTTATACCCCTCATGACATACGGGCCGTATAGTTGTTGTCACGCCCTGACCCGCAGGTCCCGGTCCACGACAACCTAGGAGAAGTCAGACACCTGCCTCAACCCCTAGATCCCCGTAAGGCTAACCTGTTATCTGTACAATGCCAATATCACAACAATAATATTCTAAATCTGAAGGTATTCATAACCCTGTACAAGAGCAACACACTCATACCAGATATATGTCCCTGAAAATCACAACATCCACGATCATGAACACAATCATAGTCTTCCCCAAACACTGGGTGTAAAGTTCATACAACTTAAAATTTTGACTAAACTAATCAAGATTAATCAAGACCAAAAACAAAATACGAAAACATAGGTTCTAGTGGATCCATCTTATGCATGATAACAATGTTTATGAATCATACACTACTCAAAGGTAAATGCAGAAATAGCTTTGCCAAGCACTATCACGTCTCACGCCCTGCTGCCGTGCTAACACCTGTAATGAAGAGAAGATGAATGGGTGAGTAACCAAGTTACTCAGTGAGGGGCTGGACATGGAGCTATAACTCATACAAGTGTAACAAAATGATATGCCGAAAATAAATGCATATCTTCAATAATCAACAATTTACAAAATACTTTAAATACACATTTCAATATAAGGAGCTTTCTAACTTTCACCAAGAAAGGCATTAATGAAACTCTGAAAATCATTTATAAAGAGATTCAAGTATGAAAATTCAAGTTAAAGATATTCTCTTCGAAATGCTCAACTTTTCATGGTTTCATAACGTAATCAATGTCATAAATTTCGTATCATGAAATCCAAGTTAAGAATACTCATTAAAAGATCAAACCCATCGAAGTAAGGATTTATAGTACAACACATGCAGAAATTCTCTATCGATAGCATCATCAATAGCCTATGAAAACTCTCCATCACTAACCATGGCCGTGGCTAGGTCAGGAGCCACCAAGATGCGGGTATCCTGGCGTTGGCCGTTGGGAATCCCGTGTGGTGACTCCGGGAATCCAACACAGCACCTTCAGGTTCTCTACGCGCCTCCTGTAAGGGCTAGTCAGCCGAGAACTCCACGCCACCCCAACTAGGTCGACCCGTGGAGACTCGCTTCTGCAGAAGACATGGATCCCCCCAATGTCACCATCGAAACATTTGGGATATCCATCCCGCCCGTAGGCTCATCATGAACACATCGCGATAATAATATGAACACATCAATATAATCTCATAAATCTCGTCGAGAGATCACAAATTCTCATAGATACAATTTTCAATTAGAAAGTGAATTCTTGAGTAAACATCGGCAATGATATTGGATTCATCAAGAAAATCATCATAAAAGTATTATTTGAAAACACATTTCAAATACTACATCATCGCAAAGAATAACCTTTCAAATAGAGTTTCATCACCAAGAAATCCATTTTGATTCTCTTAGGCAATTTCTTGGGTCCTTATGTCAAGAACATTAACCCCTTTAACATTACTTTGAAAATATGTATTTCAAGACATAGGGATTTCATCCCTTAAGAATAATAAAAGATCATTGATCATAATCGAAAAAGTAAATCAAATCATGAACCATAAGTATAAATAATCAACAACCTTAATCAAAAGTACATCGGATCATAAATCAAGAAGTATAGATGATTAATGTCTTCAATCAAGAAAGAAACCAAAACATAAATCATCATTATTCAAAGTTTCATGAAAACAGATCAAGAAACCTTTGAAACATGAAATTCACCATTCAAGAATGTATATAATTAGTATTCAAACAAGCATGACCATAGCTCATGAATTTAAACAATTTCCCACTCACAAACTTGGCGAGATCGAACTACTTGGATCACTCGCCTACTTGATCTTTACCCTTGCCTTTAGATCCACCTCCTTGAAGCCATTAACCATCCAAGAAAAACAAGAATCAATCACATAACCCAAACAATAAACAAAAGAGGAAAGAATGATCCAAATTTAGATCTCATGGCTTCTAGGGTTCACTAGATATTCTAGATTCAAGAATTAATAATAATAGTATCCTTAAATCCTCAAGATCACAATAAAACAAAGAAATCCTAATTGGGTTCGGATTTAAAAGAATCAAGGGTTTAGATCTATGGCTTAAATCCATACTAGATCTATGGCTTAAATCCATACTAGATCCACTCTAATTCTTCATGGATCTATAGAGAATTGAATAAAAGCACAAGAAATTGAAGAAAAGAAGAAAACCCACCTTAAATCTTGCTAGAACTAGAGGAGAATCATCACCAATGGAGGAGAGGGGGAGATCAACACCTTTCTTCTTTCTTGGAGCTCAAGAATGAAGATCTAATAGAGGGGAGAATGACGATTCAAGATGGGGAGAAAAAGAGAGGGAAATGGGGTCTTATGAAGGGCATTTGAGTTTCAAATCGGTATATATAGGCCCCAAAGCGCGGGAGGGAGCCCGCATGGTCTTCTGGCCGGTGGTCCTTGCGGGCGCATGGGAGGCCGGAAGGCCCCTTTTTTGGCTCCTTGCGGGCACACTCAAGGTCCCTTCTTTGCTTATACCTTTTAAAACACTTTTCCCCCATCTTTTAACCTCTCAAAAATACCTTAACTAAGATCCCAACAAAAATAAAACTCGACGAAAACCTAAACACACAACTTCTACACAAGAAACAAAGCATAAGAGAAGTAAAGGGAGTCGAACTTCCACAGGGGTCGTATGGGTGTCGTATAGCACTAAAACAAAACTAGATTCGCGATTCATACGGGGTCCATATGGCCTCCATACGTCCCGTATACTGGGTAGTATAGAAATCTTTGTAGACAACTCCAAATCATTCCGCTGCTACAGTGCATACGGACCCATACTGGGTAGTATGGCGGGTGGTATGAAATTCCTGTTTTCTTCTCTTTTCGCCTAAATGATATATTCTTATTCTCCATGGCTTCCTTATGCCTTACAAAGCAAATAATAGATGATTAAGCGCAAAACGGGCATCAAACCTCACAAAATACATGCAAAGTGAATACAATATATATATGAAAACACCTACATTTAGACGCCTATCACTACTCCCTAGCATTAATCTCTCGTTACCTGAACCTTGCTTCCCTCCCGTTATCCTCACTTTCTTTACTTTTATTTGTAATTAGCTTTTAAGCCAAATTATTGAGCTAGCTACACATTAGAAATCCGACGAGTATCAAAAGCTACACCAGTCCCTGTGGATTCGAATACCCGATCCTTTTTGGTACGTTATACTACTTGTACGACCTGTGCACTTGCGGATACGCAAAGAGCGTATCAAGTTTTTGGCGCCGTTGTAGGGGATTGGCAACTTTTGAGAAAGTTTAGATTTCTAGTAATCTAGCCATTTTTCTTTACTTCTGTATATATTTCTTCAGGTTATTTTTCTTTTGCATTATTTTGATTCGTCTTCATGTGTTTTGCAGGCACCATTGTAAAGGCTGTTTATTTCGAGCGAGATGGTTGATCCTATTGCAGCCTTATCTATTCAAATTGAAGCTCTCGATGCAAGGACTGATGGGTTTTTATCTATGCAACAACAATGTTATCCCTACTATAACACATACCATCCTAGTCAATTGAGCTACCCTAACACCTCATGGAATGTATTTGAGCAACAATGGCAAAATCCATAATTCGGATTTGAAGAATACATTCCACCACAAGAGCATGAGCCTAGCCTAGAAAACCTATTAGCAAAATATTCTCAAGGATATGGGGATTCCCTAGAGGAGCAATTTCAGGAGGAAATTTTGAATTTGGAGGATGTTCTGGCCAAATCTATCCAAAACACTGAAGCCATCCTTCAAACTTTTGTAATTCCACCTCAAATTCAACCAAGCCCTATTATGAAAAATTAGATGCTGACTCCAAACTCAAATTAATAAAAGCTAGAAAACGAGACAAAATTTAAAAAAAAAAAGTGAGAAAATGAATAGAATTTTGACAAGTCGGATTCCTTTTCTTTGAATGCCCTGTTGATAAGTGCTTGCATGTACTGAATAATTGAGATGTTTTTCATGCTTGAGCATTACTTCTATCAGGCTATATCGCTCATTTCGTGTGCTTTTGTGTTCTTTCACGCAGTTAGGGTTGTGAAGAGTTCTCTTTGGGAGTTTAAACAAAAATAAGTCATGATGGTGCCAAGTGGAGTTCTTTTGTGCAATTATAAAGATCAAGACACAAATCGGGGTCAAACGAGAGAGTATGTGCCAAATTCTACAAGGTTCGAGACAACTCTTGTAGAAGGACACAGAGGCAGTCATGCTCGCTCGTTCTGATTTGTTCGAAGACTTCAAAGGCTTTCCAAAGGGTTTTTATTATCAAGAGCAGCCTCATGACCTTCCACACGAGCGTGTGTCCGTCCGTGTGCCCTCAGAAGCGAAAACGAGCGAAATCGGGGATCTACAAGCGAAATTCTACAGGGCTGAAATTCCACATGGGCGTGTGGAATTTCCACACGGCCGTGTGGCTCATCCACATGCCCGTGTGGATCCTTGAGATCGCGTTTTAAAAGGCCGTTATGAAGCGTTTTAAGGGGATCTTCTTCCCAACTTTGGGAGAGAGTTCGCCTAGGGTTTGAAAAGGTTTTTGCTACGTTTTGGGGGCGTTTCTTCACCGAGTTCAACATTGATTCCTTCCAAGGAGAGCTATTGGGGGAGCCTTCGATGACTTCGATTCGGCGAGGTGTGCCCTAGGCTTGGAGGAGGGATTCATGGAGAAGAAGGAGCAGCCTTCATAGACCATCAGCACGGAGCTTAAGGGGGTTTTCTCTATGGTTTATTTGCATTTGTTTTCAATTATTTTGATGAACTTGTATTGCTCCATGGAGAGCTAAACCCCTAGTGGGTACTTGGACATGTAAACTCTAGAATTTCTTTGTTTCAATGACTTTATTGCTTTTATTTTAAATTGAGATTTCTTTTGAGTTTCAATCTTGTGTGCTTAATTGTTTCTCCCTTAGAGTGACACTAGGATTGAGGGCTAATCTAATCATCCTTTTGACGAGTGACCATCACCATTAGGATTAGATTAACCAAGATTGAAGAGGGTCGAGAGGGTGAGTTGAGAGGTAGCGACACATCCCCATTCCCCTCCGGTGTGGTTTACCCTACCTTCTTATTCCAAGAATTAACTTCGATCTCAAAGAGAGTTAGGCGTTAAGAGAGGCCTTTCCGCCGGGACTTATTTGTGATTAGGGATCTTTCGCCTGGACCAAAGGGATTGATATATAGTTGGGAATATGGTTTATCACTTGGAATCCCTAGAGCTTAACGCGGTCATACGTGGTGTGAGGCGTCGAGAGTCTTCTCTCCGCCGGGACCTCGTAGGGGACTAGTCAAGGTTGACCTTAGGTTTGGGACCTTGTGTCTTTGGATTCCACAACTTATTAAATCTCGATTGAGTAATAGTAATTGAATTCTTGTACTTTAAACAAGGAACCTAGAGGGAGCATGGTCCGAGTACCCCATTCTTATCTTGATATATTCCGTACCTCTAGTCATCGCTTTTAATCTTTATTTTCTGTTTATTTACTTTTAATTCAATCTCTTCACACATTGAGTTTTCATTGATTAATTGGCAAAGTGTATTTGTTTCTGACGTCTACTCCCTGTGGATTCGAGTACCCACCCTTTGGGTATTTATTACTTCGACACCCGTGCACTTGCGGAGCACACACGCAAGGGTGTGTCAAGTTTTTGGTGCCATTGCCGGGGAAGTTAGGCATTTTAGGAACATCTTTACTTTGGTACTTTAGTCATTCTCCGAATTTTCCTTCACCTATTCTCTTATTCTTCCACCATTCTGAAGTGTCTATTCTGTATTAATTTTGCAGGAAACATGATCAAGCAAACAGAATTGTTCGAGAAAATAACAGGCATGATGAGAGAATCTAGCCTAAGATCGTATTCCAAGTAATACTTGGTTGCTTCCCCGCAAGCGTACGGGATCGCCAAGTAATACCTTGTGCGAAGACACAAGGATCGTATTCCACGGGGCTAAGGATCTCCTATTACTCCTCCTCGAGCTATTATCTAGCCTAAGATCTTAAGTGATGGAATTTACTCTACTAAGTGCAAATAAAAATTAAGACAAGACTAAGAACAAATTGGAGAGAACAAGTAATAAGCAAGCAAGAAACTCAATGTAATATAAAGGCCTATGGATGTGGATCCCCTTGAGGGGTTATCATGAAACATGGATGATGAACAAAAGATGCAAGGGTAAAATGGACCATGAGATTCCAAGATTAGAACAACCCCAATTTCTCGGCGATTGAACCCTAATCCCATACGAACATAGATAGGAATTTCTTCCAAATCCACATTCCTACGATTGCAATAAGTACGAGGAAATCTCACTTAGGGGTAAACCTACTCTTCTTCGGATTAAACCTACATGGAGGGCTACCAAACACCCGATTTCTCGGCGTGATGATACAAGTGTCCCCTTCTAATCCATTCATGATCTAATACATGCGAGCAAGTCACATCTACATGCATCACTCATAAAAGAGCTACGGATTTCTCCTTAGTGTAGCACTTAGCATGAAAACAAAGGATTAGATCTCAAAATTACCCAAGCATGAAATTAGCAAACAATCATCCAAAATACATGATAGAACCCCCCAAGGTTCACCAACACCCGGTGGCCTTGGGGGTCTAGTGTGTCATCATCCTACAACAAGCAATACAATCAAGTAAAATGCACAAGAAAAGCATAATTGACACTCCCTAGATGAAATGGTGGAGAAGGAGGTAGAAAATATGCCGAATGATGCTTCCACCCCCAAAGGAATGCCGAATGACGCTTCCTCTAGCCGCGGATCTCCTTCCTTCAAATCGTGGTAGATCTCCCCTTGAATGATGATGCCTTCTTGCTTTGAGAGCCTTGGACCTTGGGCTTCAATGATCTCCTAGCTTTCTTGCCCTTCTTCTCCTCCCTAAGGTCGCCCAAGAACTCCCCCAAAAACAGCCCAGCCAGAAGGATGTGGGGTGGAAGGAGTTCTTCATCCACTACTTCTATTGGATTTGGGGTTAACACCGTGACCATCGGGTTGACCTAGGTTAGGGTTTTCTATCGGTCCAAATTGCCAAAAGCATGATAACCTTAGCCTCCTTTGCACTTTAGTAGCCCCCTTGGTGAGCCACATCCGTGACCATTTTTCTACCTTGATCCGATCCCATTGTGAGTTTCTTGCTATTTTCTTATTTAGAGTTTTAAATTACTTTGCATTAAATTACTTGCTTAAACTTAACATGATTAGTTAAACAACAAGCAAAGAGTGAGTAAAGGTAGCTCTTCGGGCCCCCTTGGGAATACGACCCCCGTGTCACGCACAAGGTATTACTTGGCGACCCGTGCACTTGCGGAGTCGGTGTGTTACGCACACGACCAAGTTTTTGGCGCCGTTACCGGGGAGTTTCACCGAAGGATACTTGGAAAGCTTGAGCGGGTTGATTTAACTTTTTGTTTTGTTTCGCTTTCGCCATCTTGTTTGTTTTTGTTTTTGTTGGCGTGTTAGTTTCCGTACTTGTAAATATTCACTCTTTATTATCTTTTTCAGCATGACTACTACTAATGATTGGTTTGGCTACTTTTATCCGTAGGAATCTTACGGTTACCACTCATATTAATCAACGGAAGTGGGAAGTGTTAATTTTGTTGATGATGAACAATGGAGGAGACGATACTTTGAGGACTCGACCAATCCTAGTCCGGAATACCATTTGCTTCCATCGTTCTTTGAGAAATACATGGAGTCTAAAATAGAGAACCATACTGAGATCATACACTCACTAAGTTGCCAATTTAACCCCACGAAGGTAGGGTTGAGAGACCATTCACAAGAATACATAGAGTCAACATGTTTGCGTGAAAAGGAGACAAACCATTCAGTGCATGAACCTTCAGACACAATGGATTACTTACCTGGGGATGAGTTAAAGAAGCATGAGACCCCAATTCAATTAACAGAGGATTGTATGAGCAGTGAGAGTTCGTCAGAAGGGAAGATGAGAAAGAGGAAAAGCATGATTTGGGAAACTATGGAAGATTGAAATCATTAATTGAGGAACCCCCATAACTTGAATTGAAGCCACTCCCGGGACATTTGGAATACGCTTTCTTAGGTGAGAATGCCACACTACCTGTTATCATTGCATCGGACCTAACTAGAGAACAAAAAGATAAACTCCTCGATGTTTTAGGGAAGCATAAGAAAGCAATTGCATGGAAAATCTCTGATATCCGCGGAATCAATCCATCTTTTTGCACTCACAAAATCTTGATGGAGGACAATCACAAACCCACAGCAATCCCTCAACGAAGACTCAACCCCAACATGAAAGAGGTTGTGAAGAATGAAGTTATTAAACTACTTGATGCAGGCATTATCTATCCCATCTCAGACAGTGCTTGGGTAAGCCCAGTTCAAGTGGTTGCAAAGAAGGGGGGCATGACAGTCATCATGAATGAAAAGAACGAGCTTGTCCCCACAAGAACAGTCACGGGGTAGAGGGTTTGTATTGATTATAGAAAGCTTAATGATGCCACTAGAAAAGATCATTTCCCTTTACCTTTCATAGATCAGATGCTTGAACGATTGGCAGGACACTCCTATTACTGTTTCTTGGATGGCCTCTCCGGATACTTCCAAATTCCGATTGCACCAGAAGACCAGGATAAGACCACTTTCACTTGTCCTTATGGAACTTTTGCCTATCGCAGAATGCCCTTTGGACTCTGCAACGCCCCTGCTACATTCCAAATATGCATGCTAGCCATTTTCGAAGACATGGTTGAAGACATCATGGAAGTTTTCATGGATGACTTTTCGCCTTTGGGGATTCGTTTGATTTGTGTCTCAAGAATTTGGAGCGAGTCCTAAGAAGATGCGAAGAAACAAATTTGGTGCTTAGTTGAGAAAAGTGCCACTTTATGGTGAAGGAAGGCATAGTACTCGGGCACAAAATTTCAAAACAAGGGATCGAAGTAGACAAGGCAAAGGTTTCTACGATTGAAAAATTACCTCCACCAACTTCAGTGAAAGCTATCAGAAGCTTCTTGGGGCATGCCGGCTTTTATAGCAGATTTATCAAGGATTTTTCGGCAATCGCTCGCCCATTGACGAGGCTTTTGGAAAAAGATGCTCCCTTTGATTTTAATGAAGACTGCATGAATGCTTTCCTTACTCTGAAAAATAAACTTGTTGAGGCACCCATAATAGTTTCCCCCGATTGGAGTATGCCCTTTGAAGTGATGTGCGATGCAAGTGATTATGCAAAGAGGAGCAAGTGTTGGGGCGAGAGACGGGATAAGCACTTCCATCCCATTTACTACGCAAGCAAAACTTTGAACAATGCTCAGGAGAATTATACTACTACTGAGAAAGAATTACTTGCAGAGGTCTTTGCATTCGATAAATTTCGATCATATCTAGTGCTGTCCAAGGTAATTGTGTACACTGATCACTCCGCACTCAAGTACTTAGGGGGTGTTTGGTTAGCTGTAAGTAGCTGTAAGTAGCTGTGATGTAAGTGGTTTTACATGTAATTGGTCCGTTTGGTTTGATGTAAAAGCTCCACTTACGGGTAAGTGGACTTACATCTCACTCACTTTTACAAGATTTCAACTTACATCAAAATTTGTTGTAAGGTTAAATGCGAAAAAGTAAGTGGTATCCACTCACCACCATTTTATCTTAAATATAATTATAAAAATATTTAATAAATTAAATTATCATTAAAATTAACTATAAAAATATTTGTAAGTATTAAAATTTTGAAAATATTAAACTTAAAATATCTAATATTTTTAAAAAATATTTTTATAATTAAAATACTTTAAATAAATAATTAATTAATTATTATGAAAAGTATTAAATAATTAGAACTAATACTAACATGATGATTAGTAGTATTAACATGATTAAAAAAATAGTATTTATGTTTTATTTAATTTAATATTGTATTTTAAAATACCAATTATTATTTAATTTATATAGAAAAAATATTTTAATGGCATATAATTAAATTACATTAAATTTTTTAAATTTAATAAATCACAACTGAATTAATTAACATTTTAAATTAGTATTAATCTTAAATAATGAGAGTTAATATAATTAATAGTTTTTAGGGATAAAATTTAAGCATATTATATAAATTAAAAACTTTTATAAATAATATTAAATAATTAATGTTAACAATATATGATAGGGGTAATCTTGACATTTCACTTACATGGTAATCATACTCTTTAACTTACATCAAACCAAACAAAGAAAAAGCAAATACAGCATTTCAAATTACAACAAACCAAACAGCTGTGATGTAAATTAAAATACAGTATTTTCACTCACACTGTAATTTTACTTACATGTAAATTCACTTACAGACAACCAAACAGCCCCTTACTGAACAAATCGGATGCCAAGCCTCGATTGATTCGCTGGGTGCTCCTGCTACAAGAATTTGATTTAGAGATAAAGGATAAAAAGGCAGCAGAGAATTTGGCTGCAGAGCACGTTTCTCGCCTAGAGGGCCCCGATGATAACACCTTGGGAAGAAAAGAAATTGATGACACATTTCCTGGGGAGCAGTTATGCAGCATTCAAGTAGTGGAAGATGATGAGACACCATGGTTTGCTGATATCGCAAATTACTTGGCAGCGGGGGTTTTCCCAAAGTGGCTTACCCATCAACAAAGAAAGAAGTTCTTTGCCGACATGAAGCATTATACTTGGAAGGATCCATACCTGTTCAAGACTTGTTCTGATCAAATTGTCAGGAGATGTGTCTCAACAAGAGAAGTGCATGACATCCCATTGCATTGCCACTCGGGCCCAGTAGAGGGGCACTACAGTGGAAACAGGACAGCGAGGAAGGTCCTTGATTCAGGATTTTATTGGCCCACGATATTCCATGACGCTCAGATGCTTGTGCAGCACTGTGATAGGTGCCAACGTGTGGGTAACATATCAAAAAGAGACGAGATGCCGCAAACTTGGAATCAAGCTTGTGAAATTTTTGATGTTTGGGGGATCGACTTCATGGGACCGTTTCCTAGTTCTCATGGCAATAAGTTTATTCTCGTGGCCGTAGACTATGCCTCAAAGTGGGTAGAAGCGCAAGCATTCCCAACCTGTGATGTAAGAGTGGTGGTAAAATTCCTAAAAAAATTGTTCACTAGATTCGGCACTCCAAGGGCGATCATCAGTGACCGAGGCACTCATTTTTGCAATTCACAATTTGAAAAAACTTTGAAACGCTATGGTGTGTCACATAGAATTTCAACCGCCTACCACCCTCAAACTAATGGCCAAGTGGAAGTGTCTAACAGGGATTTGAAACGAATTTTGGAGAAAACTGTTAGTCATTACAGGAAAGATTGGTCAGATCAACTTGACGATGCGCTCTGGGCTTATAGGACAGCGTACAAAACACCTATCGGCACCACACCATATAGATTGGTCTTTGGAAAAGCTTGTCATCTGCCTGTTGAACTGGAGCACAAGGCATATTGGGCTATTAAGCATCTTAACTTTGATCATCACCTTTGTGATCACAAGAGGAAGTTTCAATTAAATGAATTAGATGAAGGGAGAAGCCTAGGGTTTTGGAGAGCTTTTTCTTCCAACTTTTGATCAGACCTTAGGGACGACGAGGGAGCGATTCTAAGGTGGAAAATGACGGGGAGAACAAGATTTAGGCAAGATCTACTCCAAATTTCATCGATTGAGGAGGTAGAAGACAAGGGAAGCCACCCCTTGAGTGGCGTCTTCGGAAGTCACTTCTTGAGGAATTCCAAACGTCATTCGGCCTCCGGACTTTGATGGAGTTTTTCTATGTCTTTGTTGGTTGTTTTCATGGCGGACATTGTTTGTGGACTTGAGATGAACACTTAAACCCCCAAGGTCACCGGATGTGGGTGAACCTTGGGGGTGAACTTGTGTATTTTTAGATGCTTTGATTTATTTATGCTTTTGGTTGGTTTGTGAATCCTTGCTTGATGAGAATTATTGCCTTGATATGCATGAGAATCTTGTTTATCATTTCCTTGTTTCTACTAGGATTGCATGAACATTGCCCTAGTTGTAGACACATTCAAGCTTGGAAAGGAAGTCGTATAAGTATACCGTGATCATCGGGTACTTGTACCCCTCCGTTTTAGGGTTGGCTTCTTTGTGGAGTTTTAACCCTAATTTGTGAAAGCCACTACTCTCTTTGCAATCATGGAAGGATGTAGGGTGGAAGGAGTTCTTCATCCACTACTTCTATTGGATTTGGGGTTAACACCGTGACCATCGGGTTGACCTATGTTAGGGTTTTCTATCGGTCCAAATTGCCAAAAGCATGATAACCTTAGCCTCCTTTGCACTTTAGTAGCCCCCTTGGTGAGCCACATCCGTGACCATTTTTCTACCTTGATCCGATCTCGTTGTGAGTTTCTTGCTATTTTCTTATTTAGAGTTTTAAATTGCTTTGCATTAAATTGCTTGCTTAAACTTAACATGATTAGTTAAACAACAAGCAAAGAGTGAGTAAAGGTAGCTCTTCGGGTCCCTTTGGGAATACGACTCCTGTGACACGCACAGGTATTACTTGGCGACCCGTGCACTTGCAGAGTCTGTGTGTTACGCACACGACCAGTTACCAACAGGGAATTGAAGAGGATTTTAACTAAATCAGTAGAACATGGGAAGAGAGATTGGTCAGAACGATTAGACGACACGTTGTGGGCTCACCGAACTGCATACAAAACTCCCATAGGAACTACGCCCTATCATCTGGTTTATGGAAAACCCTGTCATCTTCCAGTTGAACTTGAACACAAAGCTTATTGGGCAATTAAGACAATGAATTTCGATCTTTCTCGAGTTGGGGAACAAAGGAATGGAGGCTGAGAGCATATGAAAACGTCTGAATTTACAAAGAAAGAATACGCAAATGGCACGATAAGGATATCAAGATTCCGAAAAAGTTCAAGGTGGAGGATAAAGTTTTGTTATTTAATTCGCGGCTCAAGTTGTTCCCTGGGAAGCTCAAATCTAAATGGGTCGGGCCATACACCGTAACACAAGTATCACCGCATTGGGCCATTGAGATCACTCATCCGGGTAGAGGCACTTTCAAGGTAAATGGGCATCGACTAAAGCCATATTTTGGTGTCGAGGTGAGTACTGCAGATGAAGAAGTACTGTTATTGCATCAACCCCCTTGATTTGAGAAACAGGTACGTCAAGCTAGTGACGTAAAACAAGCACTTATTGGGAGGCAACCCAATTTTTAATTTCTTGGCATTTGTTTTAGTTAGATTTAAATTTCTGTAGTTGGGTTTTTGGTTTGTTTTTGTTTTCTTTTGATTCATCTCCGGTGTAGTGCAATTTTTGTTTCAGATGCGAAAAATCGTGTTTTCATCGTTTCTGGTAATTTGAGAGTGTTTCCTATGAATTTGGTGAGATTTGAGCCACATTCTTGTTTGATTTCAATTTCTGCAGTTTTCCATGTGTTTCAAATGAACTTGGCAGAGTTTGGAACAATTTTGGAAAAAAAAAATGGAAACACATGGCCATGTGGAATTTTCACATGGCCATGTGGCTGGATTTTTGTGGGTTTTCTATCATCCAGAGATTCCACATGCCATGTGAAAAATTTGGAGCTCATTTGGAAAAGATTGAATTTCCACATGCCCATGTGGAAATTCCACATGGGCATGTGAGTACTATTCATGAGCTGCAGATTTCCAATCCAGAGAAGACACACGACCATGTGGATTTGTTCAGAATTTTTTTTGAAGTTATCCAGAGAATCCACAAGTCCATGTGGAATTTCCACATGGCCATGTGGAAATTGAAGTGTTTTGAGTAAAGGCTATCCAGAGAAAACACATGGCCATGTGGAAATTCAGGTGTTGAGTAAGGGCCATCCAGAGAAAACACGTGGCCATATGGAATTTCCACATGGCCATGGGGATTACTTAAATAAGAGAAGCTTGCTTCTCTTCATATTCTCCTTCGCGCCCTTTCATCTCCAAGCGCCTCCACTCCAAAGATCGTGACCAAACCGCTTCTCCTTCCATTTCCTCGCCTATTTATAGGATTTGTGGACTTTCTTCATCATTATCTTATGTGATTCATCATTGATAAGTGCTTGCATGTACATATTTTTGGAAATGTTTTCCACGCATGAGCATCACATTTCTCAGGTTATATCGCTAATTTCGTGTGCTTTGGTGTTCTTTCGTGCAATTAGGGTTGTGAAGACATGGTACGTGAATAAAGGCAAGATTAGGTCATAATGGTGCCAAGTGGAGCTCTTTTGTGCAAATACAAAGTTCAAGACACACATCGGGTTCAAACGAGGGGGTATGTGCCAACTTCTAAAGGTTTCAAGACAATTCTTGTAGAAGGACACGAAGGCAGTCATGCTCGCTTGTTCGGATTTGTTCGAAGATTTCAAAAGCTCTCTAAGGGTTTCTCATCATCAAGAAATGCCACATGACCTTTCACATGGGTGTGTGTCCGTCCGTGTGACCTCAAGAGAAGAAACGGGCAAAATCAGGGACCAATACGCAATTTTCCACAGGGCAAAAATTCCACATGGGCGTGTGGAATTTCCACCCGTGTGGCTCATCCACACGCCCGTGTCGATCCTCGAGATGGCCAATTATAAAGCCGTTCTGAAGCATTATTTTGGGGATCTTCTTCCAAACTTGAGAGGGAGTGACGGCTAGGGTTCATGAGGTTCTTGCTACACTTTGGGGGTGCTTCTTCATCGATTTCAACATCAATCCCTTCCAAGGAGAGCTATTGGGGGAGCCTTCGACGATTCGATTCGACGAGGTGTGCCCTAGGCTTGGAGGAAGGAATTCTTTGGAGAAGAAGGAGAAGCCCTCATAGACTATCGGCACGGAGCTTAAGGGGGTTTTAATTATGGATTGTTTGCATTTAATTTCCACTTCTTCCATGATTTTGTATTGCTCCATTGAGAGCTAAAACCCTAGTGGGTACTTGGACATGTAAACTCTAGAATTTCTATGTTTCTGTGACTTCATTGCTGTTCTTTAATTTTAGTATTAATTTGAGTTTCAATCTTGTATGCTTCTTGGATTCTCCCTTAGAGTGACACAAGGGTTGAGAATCACATTTAATCATCCTTTTGACGAGTGACCATCACCATTAGGATTAGATCAATCAGGATTGAAGAGGGTTGAGAGGGTGAGTTGAGAGGTAGCAAGACGTCCCCTTTCCCTTCCTGTATGGTTTACCCTACCTTCTCATTCCACGAGATAACTTCAATCTCAAGAGAGTTAGGCGTTGAGAGAGAAGTCTTTCTGCCGGGACTTATTTGTGATTAGGGATCTTCCGCTGGACCAAAGGGGTTGGTCCATATTTCGGAATAGGTTTATCATTTGGATTCCCACGAGCTTTTCGCAGTCATACGTGGTGTGAGGCGTCGAGAGTCTTTCTCTCCGCCGGGACCTCGTAGGGGACTAGTCAGGGTTGACCTTAGGTTTGGGACCCTGTATCCTTGGATTTCCACGACTCATTGATTTTCATTGTAAGAAGAGCATCTTAAGTTTTGCACTAGAAACTATGATTCTAGGGGGAGCATTGTCCGAGTACCCCATCTTCTTATTGATCTTATTCTACACTCTAGCTTTCACTTTCAGAGTTTTATTTCTGTTTCTTTCTTGTTTTATTTTCTTTCGCAACAACAATTGATTTATCTTTGGCTACTTAGCAAAGTGTTATTGTTCTTACGTCTACTCCTTGTGAATTCGACTACCCACCCGTTTGGGTACTTTATTACTTCGACACCCGTGCACTTACGGAGGTGAATCTTGTGTTTTAGCATGTTGTTTTCATGAATAATACTTAGTTTCATGTCTTAAACACTTTTGCTCAACGTTTCATGTGTTTGTACCGCTCGATGTGGATCAACCATGGCCTTTTGGCCATGGTCGAAGATCCACATGCCCGTGTGGATTTTCGGGTTGACTTTCCTGGTTTTCCGAGAGTACACACGACCGTGTGGAATTTCCACACCACCATGTGAACTTCTGGGAAGTTCTTTTGGTCCCCGAAATGATTCGTTTGCCTCTCTTATGCGCAGGAATAGCTCCAAGGACAAAGAAAGTCACACACAAACGTCCTCGTGAGCTTCGTGACTTCTCGCCCGAAGTTTTCGAGTTCGCCGTGCCCGAACATCAATTCCGACATGAGCGTCTCTCAAAGCTCAAGTTTGGCCAAACGCGAACCCTGGATTTACAAGCACTAGCGGCGATAGAGCATACCCAAGCGGAAGAGTTGGCAAATGAAGTTCGAGAGTTGATCGCCGTGGGGGGTTGGAACAAATTGTTGTGCATCAAAGACCCGGCCACTCGCCATCACTCTTGAAGTCCTTGCATTCTTCGAGTTCGATCGCTCACAGACGGACTACCACCGGGCCGACACCATCAGTTTCCGCACCTTTGATCAGTACCATAGCATGAGCATGACGGACTTCTCCGTCGCCCTCGGCCTGTACGATAGAGACTTCACCCATACAGAGGAGTACACACAACTGCCCGTTGATTTTCCATTTCGTGTGACCCCTAGCCGAGTTTGCAAGATGCTATGCGGCGACATTAAGTATGAGCCCGGTTCGACAAAGGCCTCCCTGCTCCTTCGCCCGGCCCACAGGTATATCCACGTTGTTCTTAGAAGGTCGATCAATGGGCGGGGCGATAGTACTGGCGTACTACGGCGGCTGGACCTGCTATATCTGTACTCCATGGTCCACAGCCTGCCCCTGCACCTGGGATATGTGGTAGAGGATTATTTGAGGCACCAGGGACAGTACGCACGGGTCGGAGTTCTGTTTTCCGGCCCTTACATCACTCGTCTCATCAGAGGGATTTGCCTTATTGAAGCTGTCCGCGGGCAGACAAGGTGATCGTCCCCTCTCCACTAGGCCTTGAGACTTTACGCATGATGAGCATGGTGAAGAGGGCCGCTCCGGGCAGGTATGTACTTGTTGTCCCTATCCCAGATGAGTCCGAGGAGGAAAGTAAAGAGGAAGAAAACACCGAGGCTGGACCTTCATCGCAGGCGGCGCCTATGGAGGCAGAGGACACCCCAGCAGCAGAGGAGGTGCCCCCGATGTCAGCACGCGTATCTCCTCCATCTTATGATCGCATTGACAGACTGGAGAGTGCTGTGGGGGTCCTCCAGACTGATCTTGTAGCTATGAGAATGACTCAGGCAGCGAACCATACTGAGGTGCTTTCTCGCATGGCCGAGTATCATGCAGAGGTGATGGCGCATTTCACCGCGCTTCACTGGATGATGGCGAGAGACTCCGACTCCACCGCGTCGCCCGCACCCCGAGCACCCCATACATCACCCGCATCACCAGCAGCACAAGGAGATGATGACACTTGAGGTGTCTTTCTTTTAGTTATTTTTCCTTGTACTTGTTTATTTTCTTGTCGTTGGCTTTTTGTTACTCAGAAAGGGTTTACCTTCTGAGCTTTATCTTATTGCTTTCAGTTGTAGTTTGTTTTTTTTTTTTTCGAGTTTAAGCGTGGACGTCATGCTTATAAACTCTAGTTATTTTTCTTGTGTGTTGAGCTTCACTGAACCCCTTTTGTGACGTGCAGATGGTCATGCCAGTCATGTGTTGAGGAATAGTCATAGGCACGACCATGAGGATACTCCACATGGTCGTGTGAGCTTCACAACCCTTCGCAGCTTCACTTCCCGCCTTTACACCGCCACTAAAATTCTACATTTGGTGACCAGGGGAGTGTCATTTTTAATCTCACACCCTCTTGTTTTATTTGTTTTGTTGTTTGTATGCTTGCATGAGTACAATGAGGGCATTGTATATCTTAAGTGTGGGGGGGAGTTCACGTTGCACACGTTCTTTATATATGTATGCTCATCACTTGTATGCTCATTTAGCCAATGATAGTTCACCTTAAATGACAAGGATTGTATTTTTGAATTTAGGAGAAATTTAAACGTCGATTGTCACCATGCTCTAGTTTACTCGAAAAACTTAGAAATTTTTTGTCTGATTGTATTTCTTACACACTACTTGCTCTGTTAGCCCTAGCAACTCTAGTTCAGTGCTAAAATGACATTAGTTTCTTTCTTTTAGTTCGAAAAAAAAAGGAGAATGCTTTTACTTGTTTACTCATTTTTGGAGTGGAAAGAGCTACCACCTATGTTGTATGCAGCTACTCTCATAAGTCGGATACTAGCTATGCCCTAATGAGAGAAAGAGCTATCTAATAGGCTGTGTGAAAGCTAACACTCCCAGGTGGAAAGAGCTACCACCTCACAAGCGTGAAAGCCGCCCAGGAGGCATCTTGGGAAAGGGCTACCTTTCAGGTTGTGTGTAGCTACTGCCTATTCTTTGTCCTCAAATAAGTCCTTTTCAATAAGAACTTTTAAGAGTAAATTCGAGGTTGGCATGAGTGAGCATACACACACAAACGCAGTCAGATTCTATTTTCTTTGTTCCTTGAGTTTTTGCTAGAGCATTGGTTTTTACCTTTCTATGTTGTAAATTGTTCCTTTGTTTAAGAATGCTCTCCTTACATACTTTTTGGTGAACTTAAGGCTAAGCACTTCTATCACTCTACTTGTGGATTTTATTGTATAAATTTTGCTTGAGGACAAGCAAAAGCTTAAGTGTGGGGGAGTTTGATAAGTGCTTGCATGTACTGAATAATTGAGATGTTTTTCATGCTTGAGCATTACTTCTATCAGGCTATGTCGCTCCTTTCGTGTGCTTTTATGTTCTTTCACGCAGTTAGGGTTGTGAAGAGTTCTCTTTGGGAGTTTAAGCAAAAATAGGTCATGATGGTGCCAAGTGGAGTTCGTTTTTGCAATTATAAAGATCAAGACACAAATCGGGGTCAAACGAGAGAGTATGTGCCAACTTCTACAAGGTTCGAGACAACTCTTGTAGAAGGACAGAGAGGCAGTCATGCTCGCTCGTTCTGATTTGTTCGAAGACTTCAAAAGCTCTCCAAAGGGTTTTTATTATCAAGAGAAGCATCATGACCTTCCACACGAGCGTGTGTCCGTCCATGTGGCCTCAGAAGCGAAAACGAGCGAAATCGGGGATCTACAAGCGAAATTCTACAGGGCTGAAATTCCACACGGCCGTGTGGCTCATCCACATGCCCGTGTGGATCCTCGAGATCGCGTTTTAAAAGGCCGTTCTGAAGCGTTTTAAAGGGATCTTCTTCCCAACTTTGGGAGAGAGTTTGGCTAGGGTTTGAGAAGGTTTTTGCTATGTTTTGGGGGCGTTTCTTCACCGATTTCAACACTGATTCCTTCCAAGGAGAGCTATTGGGGGAGCCTTCGACAACTTCGATTCGGCGAGGTGTGCCCTAGGCTTGGAGGAGGGATTCGTGGAGAAGAAGGAGCAGCCTTCATAGACCATTAGCACGGAGCTTAAGGGGGTTTTCTCTATGGTTTATTTGCATTTGTTTTCAATTATTTTGATGAACTTGTATTGCTCCATGGAGAGCTAAACCCCTAGTGGGTACTTGGACATGTAAACTCTAGAATTCCTTTGTTTCAATGACTCTATTGCTTTTATTTTAAATTGAGATTTATTTTGAGTTTCAATCTTGTGTGCTTAATTGTTTCTCCCTTAGAGTGACACTAGGGTTGAGGGCTAATCTAATCATCCTTTTGAAGAGTGACCATCACCATTAGGATTAGATTAACCAAGATTGAAGAGGGTCGAGAGGGTGAGTTGACAGGTAGCGACACGTCCCTATTCCCCTCCGGTGTGGTTTACCCTACCTTTTTATTCCAAGAATTAAGTTCGATCTCAAAGAGAGTTAGACGTTGAGAGAGGCCTTTCCGCCGGGACTTATTTGTTATTAGGGATCTTTCGCCTGGACCAAAGGGATTGATCTATAGTTGGGAATAGGGTTTATCACTTGGAATCCCTAGAGCTTAGTGCGGTCATACGTGGTGTGAGGTGTCGAGAGTCTTCTCTCCGCCTGGACCTCATAGGGGACTAGTCAAGGTTGACCTTAGGTTTGGGACCTTGTGTCTTTGGATTCCACGACTCATTAAATCTCGATTGAGTAAGAGTAATTGAAGTCTTGCACTTGAAAAAAGGAACCTAGAGGGAGCATTGTCCGAGTACCCCATTCTTATCTTGATATATTCCGTACCTCTAATCATCGCTTTTAATCTTTATTTTCTGTTTATTTACTTTTAATTCAATCTCTTCACACATTGAGTTTTCATTGATTAATTGGCAAAGTGTATTTGTTTCTGACGTCTACTCCCTGTGGATTCGAGTACCCACCCTTTCGGTATTTATTACTTCGACACCTGTGCACTTGCGGAGCACACACGCAAGGGTGTGTCAAGTTTTTGGCGCCGTTGCAGGGGAAGTTAGGCGTTTTAGGAACATCTTTACTTTGTTACTTTAGTTATTCTCCGAATTTTCTTTCACCTATTCTCTTATTCTTCCACCATTCTGAAGTGTCTATTCTGTATTAAGTTTGCAGGGAACATGATCAATCAAACAGAATTGTTCGAGAAAATAACAGGCATGATGAGAGACATTGAACAAAAGATGTACTGGGTTACTAAGCAATCATTTCCATATAGCTTGCAGCAAAACCGAACTGAAATAAATTTTCGTGTAGAGGACTTAAATCCTAATCTAGTTGAAGATACCGAGGTTCCAAGTTGTGAATTGTCCAGTGTACTCAC
Organism: Dioscorea dumetorum; assembly: GCA_902712375.1. Classification (NCBI taxonomy): domain Eukaryota; kingdom Viridiplantae; phylum Streptophyta; class Magnoliopsida; order Dioscoreales; family Dioscoreaceae; genus Dioscorea; species Dioscorea dumetorum. Next base: position 5,090,077 of record CACTHL010000549.1, on the reverse strand, counting down.
TCCATTTGAAGAAGCAGCGCTGGCATGTAAGAGTGGACAGTTAGAAGAAAGTCTAGAAGAGGTCCTTCATCGATTTGATTCATTTGAAAAAGGCCAACACGGGCGCATTTTTAGGAGCTAAAGGACTTCAGAGAAACCTCATCAAGCTCAACACTAGCGCAGCACGCCCATGCTTCAAGCCGTGAAATTCACAGGAGATTTCAGCCGAGAGCAACACGCAAATTGTTCGCTAAGCATGGATGTGCAACTCTCAGCACGGCCGCAACACGGGCGTGTTGTACCCCGTGCAGATTACACGAATTGGAGCTTCAACACGGTCGTGCTCACATCGTGAAACGTTTTAAAACCTCAGAAACTTAGGTTTTTGGGGGACTTTTTGGCTGCGGACGAGAAGGGAAGTAGGAGAAAGCTTTGAGGGGCCGTCCTCACCACCACCAAGGGAATGCTGTGTGAATGGTAGGCTGATTGGGAGGAGAATCTAATACATCGCAAGGCCTCGAATAGATGCAAGGATGCAAGAAATTAGGGAGTTTTCAACTTCTTGTATTTTAATTTCTTTGGCATTTATTTTGTTGTCTATCCTCATGAGGGGCTAAACTCTCTTAGGGAGCCCCGGGGGGAACATTCTGATGTTGTAGCTTGAACTTGTCTACTCTACTTGCAGTATTTATGAATCTCTTGTTCCTTGTATTAAATTTTGGTTGTTGGCTATCTTGAATGTTGTTGAGTGGTAGAATGCTTGAATGTTTGGTCATCTTATCTTAGCTTGTAAATCTAATTGATAGTTGCAAGAAGTGAGATTTCAACATAGGGTTCAACAACACTGTGAACATCATTTACCTATCACAACTAGATTTTAGAACTGAAGATATCTCTGATAAGTACTGAGAGGGTGCAGGTTAGTGAGCATCAGGAATTCACCCCGGGGCCCTGTCTCCTCCATCGAGTCAATTGATAAGTGCTTGCATGTATATATTTTTGGAAATGTTTTCCACGCATGAGCATCACATTTCTCAGGTTTTATCGCTAATTTCGTGTGCTTTGGTGTTCTTTCATGCAATTAGGGTTGTGAAGACATGGTACGTGAATAAAGGCAAGATTAGGTCATAATGGTACCAAGTGGAGCTCTTTTGTGCAATTACGAAGTTCAAGACACAAATCGGGTTCCAACGAGGGGGTATGTGCCAACTTCTAAAGACTTCAAGACAACTTTTGTAGAAGGACACGAAGGCAGTCATGCTCGCTTGTTCCGAGTTGTTCGAAGATTTCAAAAGCTCTCCAAGGTTTTCTCATCATCAAGAAATGCCACATGACCTTTCACATGGGTGTGTGTCCGTCCGCGTGACGTCAAGAGAAGAAACGGGCGAAATCGGGGACTAATATGAAGTTTTCCACAGGGCAGAAAATCCACATGGGCGTGTGGAATTTCCACACGGCCGTGTGGCTTATCCACACGCCCGTGTGGATCCTCGAGATGGCCAATTATAAAGCCGTTCTGAAGCGTTATTTGGGGGATCTTCTTCCAACTTTGAGGGGGAGTGACGGCTAGGGTTCAGGAGGTTCTTGCTACACTTTGGGGGCGCTTCTTCACCGAATTCATCATCAATTCCTTCCAAGGAGAGCTATTGGGGGAGCCTTCGACGACTCGATTCGACGAGGCGTGCCTTAGGCTTGGAGGAAGGAGTTCTTTGGAGAAGAAGGAGAAGTCCCCATAGTCTATCAACACAAAGCTTAAGGGGGTTTTCTTTATGGATTTCTTGCACTTGTCTTCATTTATTTTGATGAACTTGTATTGCTCCATGGAGGGCTAAACCCCTAGTGGGTACTTGGACTTGTAAACCCTAGATTTCCTATGTTTCATTGACTTTAATGCTTTCATTCAATTTGAGTTTGAATTTGAGTTTCAATCTTGTATGCTTAATTGTTTCTCCCTTAGAGTGACACTAGGGTTGAGGGCTAATCCAATCATTCTTTTGACGAGTGACCATCACCATTAGGATTAGATTAACCAAGATTGAAGAGGGTTGAGAGGGTGAGTTGAGAGGTAGTGACACGTCCCCTTTCCCCTCCGGTGTGGTTTTCCCTACCTTCTTATTCCAAGTATTACCTTCGATCTCAAAGAGAGTTAGGCGTTGAGAGAAGTCTTTCCGCCGGGACTTATTTGTGATTAGGGATCTTTCGCCTGGACCAAAGGGATTGATCTATAGTTGGGAATAGAGTTTACCACTTGGAATCCCTAGAGCATAGCGCAGTCATACGTGGTGTGAGGTGTGGAGAGTCTTCTCTCCGCCGGGACCTCGTAGGGGACTAGTCAAGGTTTACCTTAGATTTGGGACCTTGTATCTTTGGATTCCACGATTCTTGAAATCTCTATTGAATAAGAGTACTTGAAGTTTTGCACTTGAAACAAGGATTCTAGGGGGAGCATTGTCCGAGTACCCCATCGTCTTATTGATCTATTTCTTTACCCTAGCTTTTATTTTCATCGCTTTATTTCTATTTGTTTCCTATCCTATTTTCTTTCACAACAACAAGTGGTTTATCTTTGGCTACTTAACAAAGTGCGATTGTTCTTACGTCTACTCCCTGTGGATTCGACTACCCACCCGTTTGGGTACTTTATTACTTCGACACCCGTGCACTTGCGGAGTACACACGCAAGGGTGTGTCAAGTTTTTGGCGCCCTTGCCGGGGAGTTAGGCGTTTTAGGAATTGTTATACTTTGTTTCGCTAGGAATTGTTATACTTTGCTTGCGATGAAGGTCCAGCCTCGGTGTCTTCTTCCTCCTCACTTTCCTCCTCGGACTCGTCTGGGATAAGGACAACAAGTACATACCTACCCGGAGCGGCCCTTTTCACCATGCCCATCATGCCAAAGTCTCAAGGCCTAGTGGAGAGGGGACGATCACCTTGTCTGCTCCGCGAACAGCGTCAATCAGGCCCATCCCCCTGATAAGACGAGTGATGTAAGGGCCGGAAAACAGAACTCCGACCCGTGCGTACTGTCCCTGGTGCCTCAAGTAATCCACTACCACATATCCCAGGTGCAGGGGCAAGCTGTGGACCATGGAGTACAAGTATAGAAGGTCCAGCCGCCCTAATACGGCAGTGTTGTCACCCCGCCCATTGATCAACCTGCTATGAACAGCGTGGATATACCTGTGGGCCGGGCGAAGGAGCAAGGAGGCCTTTGTCGAACCGTGCTCGTACTGAATGTCACTGCATAGTATCTTGCAAACAGAGCTATTAGTCACACGAAATGGAAAATCGACGGGCAGTTGATGAGTGCATTTGATATATATATATTTTATACTTTACCCTCATCATTATTGAGTCTTTTGGCTTTAATTCTCCCAATTTAGTGCTATTTGAGGTATTTTGGGTTTTCCATGCAGATATCGAAGTCATGGAGCAAGAAGAAGTGATTTGGAATGATTTTAGAAGCTAAAGGACTTGGAAGAAACCTCATCAAGGTTAACACGGTCTAAGCACGCCCGTGCTATACCCCGTGCAGATTGCAGGAGAATTCAGCCAAAGTCAGCACAGTCTGAGTTTGCTGAGCACGGTCGTGCAAGCCCTCAACACGCCCTAAGCACGCCCGTGCTGTACCCCGTGCAGATTACGGGAATTTGAGTTTCAAGAGTTTTATTTGGCCGTAATCTGCACGGCTTGAAGCACCGCTTCAACACGCCCGTGCTCACATCGGGAAAACATTAAAACCCTAAAAACTTAGGTTTTGGGGGAACTTTTGGTGTGCGAACTAAGGGAGAAGGAAGAAGTGAGCTTTGGGGTTCATCCTCCTCTTCATCAAGGGAATGTCAAGCTTATGGTAGGCCGATCGGGAGGAGACTTTTCAACATTGTAGATCCTCAGACAACCACAAGGATGCAAGAAATTAGGGAGTTTTCAACTTCTTGTCTTTCAATTTCTTTGGCATTGTACTTGTTGTTTGTTGTCATGAGGGCTAAACTCTTAAGGGGGCCCCGGGGTGGTTTGTATGACGTTGTAGCTTGAACTCATTTTCTTTACTTGCAGTTTTTATGAGTGTCTTGTTCCTTTTATTAAATCAAAATTATTGGCTATCTTGTGTATTGTTTAGTGCTTGATTGCTTGGTAGTTAGGTTCGCTTTTCTAGGCTTGTGAATTGTTATTGATCGTTGCAAGCAGTGAGAGTTCAACTTAGGGCTCGGCAGCGCTAGAAGCAACATTCTTATAGCATAACTAGGTTTAGAACTGAAGACATCTCTGATAAATACTGAGAAAGACCGAGTTAGTGAACGTCAGAAATCCAACCCCGGGGCCCCATCTCCTCCATCGAGTCAATCCTCAACTTTCCCTTAGTGAAATTTTCCTTCCTTAACCTCTTTAAATTCAACCCAGAGTCAACTCCATCTTTTCCTGTTGGTTAGATATTAAGCAGAACGTTAGTATTGGAAGCTACACCAGTCCCTGTGGATTCGACTACCCGACCCTACGGGTACACTTTACTACTTGTACGACCCGTGCACTTGCGGATACGCAAGGGGCGTATCAGCAGTTGTGTGTACTCCTCTGTATGGGTGAAATCTCTGTCGTACAGGCCGAGGGCGACGAAGAAGTCCGTCATGCTCATGCTATGGTACTAATCAAAAGCGCGAAAACGGATGGTGTCGGCCCGGTCGTAGTCCGTGTGTGAGCGATCGAACATGAAGGACGCAAGGACTTCAAGAGTGATGTCGCTAGTGGCCGGGTCTTTGATGCACAACAATTTGTTCCAACCCCCCACGGCGATCAACTCTCGAACTTCATTTGCCAACTCTTCTGCTTGGGCATGCTCGATCGCCGCTAGTGCTTGCAAATCCGGGGTTCGCGTCTGGCCGAACTTGAGCTTTGAGAGACGCTCAAGTCGGACTTGATGTTCGGGTACGGCGAAGTCCAAAACTTCGGGCGAAAAGTCACGAAGCTCACGAGGACGTTTATGTGCGACTTTCTTTGTCCTTGGAGCCATTCCTGCACATAAGAAAAGCAAACGAATCATTTCGGGGCTCAAAATAACTTCCCAGAAGTTCGCATGGCCGTGTGTTCTCTCGGGACACAAGACAGGGCAACCCGAAAATCCACACGACTGTGGATTTTCCACACGGCCGTGTGGATCTTCGACCATGGCCAAAAGGCCATGGTTGATCCATAACGAGTCGTACAAACACACGAAACTTAGAGCAAAAGTGTTTAAGACATGAAACTAAGTATTCTCCATGAAAACAACATGCTAAAAGACAAGATTTACCATCCAAATCGAAGGATTAACATTCATGGCACGAAGAGAGAGAATGGGGCTTACCAGAGAAGATGATGATGAATCACACAATATAACGATGAGGAAAGCCCACAAATCCTATAAATAGGTGAGGAAATGGAAGGAGAAGCGATTTGGTCGCGATCTTTGGAGTGGAGGCGTTTGGAGATGAAAGGGCGCGAAGTGGAATATGAAGAGAAGCAAGCTTCTCTTGTTTAAGTAATCCACATGGCCATGTGTTTTCTTTGGATGGCCCTTACTCAAACACCCGAAATTCCACATGGCCATGTGGAAATTCCACATGGCCGTGTGTCTTCTCTGGATTGAAAATTTGCAGCTCATGAATAGTACTCACATGCCCATGTGGAATTTCCACATGGGCATGTGGAAATTCAATCTTTGCCAAATGAGCTCCAAATTTTTCACATGGCCATGTGGAAATGTGGATTTCCACATGGCCATGTGTTTCCACTTTTTGGTCCAAAAAATGTTCCAAACTCTGCCAAATTCATTGAAAACACATGGAAAACTGCAGAAATTGAAATCAAACAAGAACATGGCTCAAATCTCACCAAATTCACACGAAAAAAACTCTCAAACTTACCAGAAATGATGAACACATGATGTTTGCATCTGAAAACAAAAAATTGCACTGCACCAGAGATGAATTAAAAGAAAATAAAAACAAACCAAAAACTCAACTGCAGAAATTAAAATCTAACTAAAACAAGTTCCAAGAAATTAAAAGTTTGGTTGCCTCCCAATAAGCGCTTGTTTAACATCACTAGCTTGACGTACCTGTCCCTCAAATCAAGGGGGGTGGTAGAGGGGGACTCCTCCACTGCCTGCACTCTTCAAACATGATGAGCCAAATTTTTCTAGAATAGTGGGAGAGTAATAGGAATTGTTACCAACAGAAGAAGTATTACTCTTAATCTCTGAGTATCCACCCGCAAAATCTTTCAGTTGTCTCTTGCAGCGACATCTCACCGTCTTCAGTTTTTTAACAAATTTACTTACTATGCCCGTGGGAAGTTCTTCCCTGTCCTCTAGAGCGATCGAGGAACTCTCATCATTCTCTACCTCTTGGTCTAGCCATCCCACTAGCGGGTCCGGACAAAAGATTTCCTGCACAAATCATCAACTAACTCATCAGTAGTGTCAAGGAAATACAGAGTGTTATCAAAGTCAAGGGAATGTCTCATGGCTTCAGCAAGGCGGTAGGTCAACTTCCCGTCTCCAATCCTCAATGTCATCTCTCCACATCAAGAACTACAAAATTAGCATGAAAGATGTATTTGTCTACTTTTACTATGACGTCCTCAATGATGCCTCTAGGATGACGAACGGAACGGTCAGCTAGCTGTGAAGTCATCCGAGTGGTCCTTGGCTCTCCCAGTCCCAGTTTCTTGAAGGAGTAAGGCATGACATTGATACTGGCTGCTGAATCTGCCAATGCCTTCTCCTCACCCAAATTCCCAATGTTACATGGGATGATGAAGCTTTCGGGGTCTTTCATCTTGTTCGGTAGATTTTTTTACAAAACAGCTAAACAAGATGCATCTAAAATCACTGCTGCGCCATCTTCCAATTTCCTCTTGTTGGTCAAGAGGTCCTTAAAAAATTTAGCATAACGAGGCATTTGAGACATATCCTCCACAAATGGAATGTTAATGTGCAGCTGCTTGAAAAGACCCAGAAACTTCTTGTACTGCTCATCATTTTGGTCATTGTTCAGCCTTGAAGGGTAAAGAATTCTTGGCTTATAGGGTGGGGGTGCCACCACTTTCTCCTTATCCTTCTGTTCAGCTTCTTTCTCTTTCTTCTTAGTAGGAGCATGAACAACCTCTTCAAAGGGGGAGTCTCCCCTCAATTTCACGACCACTCCTCAAAGTGATTGCTTTCTTGCTTTCGCGGATTTATCTCTCGTATTCCCCGGGAGACTTCCTTGAGGTCGCTCGAATAGTGACTTCGTAATCCGTCCCACCTGATTTTTCAAGTTACGTAATGAGGCCGTATGGTTGCGAAGTGTACTCTCCACGCCTTGGAAGCGCGTGCCTGAAGACTGAATAAACTTGGTTAATGCTTTCTCCAAGTCTGTCATCTGGCTCTCAAGCCCTGAAACTCGGCCCTCCATGTTTGGTTGTTGGGGTTGCTGAAATCCGGGGGGTGCAGAGGGCCTTTGTTGCCCTTGGTTGCTCCATGAAAAGTTTGGGTGATTTCGCCACCCCGGATTGTATGTGTTGCTAAAGGGGTTCCCTTGACCCCGTCCAGCGTTCCCCAAAAAATCCACCTTCTTAACAGGTGCAGCACCAACAACGAAGATAGGGTAATCAGATGAAGCATGTCTTCCTCCACAACCATCATAACTCATAACTGCTGCCACTCGAGAAGAAGAAGTCAAATTGTCGAGTTTCTTACTTAAAGCTTCAACTTGGGCAGCCAATGATGTTACTGCGTCCACTTCATGAATACCCGCCATTTTTCTCTTATCACATTCATTCCACTGATAGCTATTCATGACCATTTCCTCTATTAGTTGGCTGGCAGCCTCGGGGGTCTTGCTTCCTAAAGTACCTTCTGCTGCGGCATCGAGTAACTATCTTGTGCTCGGGTTAAGCCCATTATAGAATGTGTGGATGATCATCCATTCGGGAAACCCATGTTGAGGACACTTGCGCAGAAGATCCTTGAACCTTTCCAATGTCTCAAAAAGAGACTCCAATTCCGACTGCATGAACGAGGAAATCTCATTTCTCAATTTTGTTGATTTCCCGGGAAGGAAATATCGAGCGAGTAAGGCCTCAACCATCTCTTCCCACGTAGTGATTGATGCTCTTGGTAGAGACTGCAACCACTGTTTTGTTTTCCCCTTCAAGGAAAATGGGAAGACTCTCAATCTGATGGCATCATCTGTAACTCCATTTATCTTCAACATGTCTCGCACCTCCAAAAAATTTTCTATGTGATTGTTCGGGTCTTCATCTGCCAACCCGTTGAATTGTGTGGACTGTTGTACCATCTGAATAAACCCCGCTTTAGCTCAAAATTATGGACTGCAATTGGTGGCAGGACTATACTTGATTGTGTGCTACGGATAGTCGGCCTAGCTGATGCGTGTGTTCCGCAACAACACAGGGTGATGTGTGTCAACCCTTGCGTTACCGTAAGTGCACGGGTCGTCAAGTAATAAAAGTGGACCCAAAGGGTCGGGTTGTCGAACCACAGGGAACAGAAGTACTAGTAATAGCTCCTCTCTTGTTATCTAGCCTAATGAGTGTAGTGTATGATGATCTAATGGCCAAACCTAAGAGTGTCACTACAAGTGTGCAGGGAATAAAAAGGAAAAGAGTTATCAATCAATAAAAGTGAGGCATCCGGACAATACTTCCCCTAGGATTCAGGTGTTGGATGTAGATTACAAGTGTTTCTAAATAAAAACAATGAGTCGTGGGTATCCTAAGGTATATCGGCCCCTGCCTCCAAATCGCCGATAACTAGTCCCCTACGATAGCTGTGGTACTGTAGCAGGGCAACCTTACGCCCTAGGTTGCATAACCATTGCCCTAGTGTTAGACTCACCAAGCTTGGAAGGGAAATACGTATAAATACGCCGTGACCATCGGGCATTTGTATCCCTCCAATTTTAGGGTTAATTACTCACTTGTAATTCAACCTTAGTTTGAGAAAACCACCTTGCCCTTTGCAATCGTAGGAGGATTTGAACGGCAGAGCCCGTATTCAATACTCGTACTGGATTAGGAGTCAATTGTTGTGACCATCGGGTTGACCTAATCTAGGGTTTTCTCGGTCCAACAAACCACTTGCATGTTAATCCAGCATTATTCACACTTTAGTAACCCTGCGGGGATCCTCATCCGTGGCCATCGTCTCACCCTGATTTTCCTCCCTGTTTATCGCCCTTGGTATTTAGTAATTTAATTGCTTTTGTTTTACTTCTTTACTTTTTTTTATACTTGATCTCAAGTCTGATCGACTAGACAACATTGCAAGAAGGAAGTAAGAATAGATTCTCGGACCCTTGGGAATACGACCCACTCGTGGTTGCGTGAGTGGTTTATTACTTGACGAGAGCCACATCCTCAGGCCAGAAGCTCAGCAGGCTTGCCCCGATCCTAAATTTATTGGTGCGGCCATCGTATCTCTGCAGAAGCGAATCTAGAACGGCCCTCTCTTGGAATACAGCTTCCACCTCAGTGAATGCCGCAAACGGTGTCCTTTGGATGATCTCCCAATGTCGAGAGGTCATGTGGACTTTCAATTCGGCCAAGGTCTCCACCACCGGTGTCAAGTAGCATCTCCCGTTGACTAGGTTTACCGCCATAATCACAAGACCGCAACAATGGCAACACTTGTTAAACAGAGACCTCAATTGTTAAACAGGGATATAAGTTGTTAAGCGGAAAGCTCAATGCTTAAATAGAGATATGACTCGTTAAACAGAGACTAAAGGTTTTAAGCAAAAACTCATTTCTTACATGGAAACCTCATTTCATAACTGCAACCATATCAAATGAAAGGGCAAATGCACATTGTAAACATTACAAAAATAAAAACAACCGCAAAACTCTTTCGATGATCGTGGACACAGTCGAAAATGTAAAACAAACCAAAACCCTGGCCGAGAAATCTGCCTGCAGACTAGAAAAACCCCAGCCGAGAAATCCCCGCATACTTCAGTGTCTTCCAATAAAAACAGAACCACAAAACAAAATTGACGAATATCTCTGTGTAACAGAGTAGTTCAAATAAAAGCCTTACTTAAAACACAACTTCTTCAATACCTTGAACTGCAAACTGATGAAAGTGCCAGATACTTGCGCACGAGTGATTCAGATAGACTGAAGTTACAGAGGATGTCTGATGCGTCTCCGCACTAACACAACAGGGTGATGTGTGTCAACCCCTTGCGTTACCGCAAGTGCACGGGTCGTCAAGTAATAAAAGTGGACCCAAAGGGTCGGGTTGTCGAACCAATGGGAACAGAAGTACTAGTAATAGCCCCTCTTTTGTTATCTAGCCTAATGAGTGTAGTGTGTGATAATCTAATGGCCAAAACTAAGAGTGTCACTACAAGTGCGCAGGGAATAAAAAGGAAAAGAGTTCTCAATCAATAAAAGTGAGGTATCCGGACAATGCTCCCCCTAGGATTCGGGTGTTGGATGTAGATTACAAGTGTTTCTAAACGAAAACAATGAGTCGTGGGTATCCTAAGGTATAACGGCCCCTGCCTCCAGGTCGCCGATAACTAGTTCCCTACGAGGTCCCGGTGGAGAATTCTCTCGACGCCTCACACCACATATGACTGCTTAAAACTCTAGGGATCCCAAAGATATAACCAATTCCTAAAAGTAGATCTAACCCTGCCTCCAGGTGAAAGATCCCTAACCTCCTACGAGGTCCCGGCGGAGAATTCTCTCGACGCCTCACACCACATATGGTTGCTTGACACTTAGGGAATATGGAGATAGGAAATATCTGTCGGAGGGGAAAGGGGACACTCCGCTATCTCACGGCTCACCCTCTCTACCCTCTTTACTCTTGGTAATTCTAAACCTATCGGTGATCTCTCTCTTCACTAGATTGAATAAAACATGCAAAGCAATTAATAATGAAATCAAAGGCGCAAGCAAGCATTAAGAACTCAAGAGTAAAACTCAAACTGATAAATTCGAATAGAAACGCAATGTAAATCTAATGAAAATGAGAATCCTAGGGTTTACATGTCCGAATATTCTCTAGGGGTTTAGCTCTCCATGGAGCGAGTCACAAAACAAATAATAAATTGAGAATAAAGTTCCAAAGACATAAAGAATAACCCCCTTAAATCCGTGATGATGATCTTGATGGGTAGTTTCCACGTCTGGATTGAATCCACTCCGAAGCTAGGTCGCCGATGGCTTCCTTGATGCTATGACGGAGGAGGAATCGATCCAAGTTGGTGAGGAAAGCTTCCCAAAGCCGCAAAGAACTCCTTCCAAGCCCTAGCCACCTTGTCTCTCGAAAGTGGCCGAAAAGATCCCTAAAAATTATCACAAGGCGGCTTTTATAATTTGAATTCGGGGCTTTACGCGGGCATCCACACGCCCGTGTGGAAATTCCACACGGTCGGGCACACGCCCGTGTGGTAGGGTGTGTGGCTTTCTATACTTTGAAATATTCAAGAACCTTCTTCTGCTTTGTGCGAAAGCTTGGACATGGACGTACTACTGCCTTTGTGCCTTTTCGGTTTGTGTAATGACTTGTACTCCTCCGAAAGTTGGCAACACCCCCATGCATATGAACACAGCTTCTAATTGTGGCCTTGAAACGTTTCATCACACCCTATCTTTGCTTCTTCCTGTACGTTATGTCTTCAAAACCCTGTTTGCACAAAAGAACACAAAACACACATTGTTAATGCTAAAACCTGATAAAAGTGATGCTCAATGCATATAAACTGATATTATAAAATATATATAATCAAGCACTTATCAATGTCCAAGCAGAGAGAGCTTCGGAAAGGGAAAGGCTGAAGAAAGTTAAGCAAAGAAGAAAAGCGTATATGGCTCTTGGAATTACCCTAAGGAAAACTCTCCACTTTCTCTCTGACCGGCGAAATGATTGCACCACGACTTCCCATGCAAGCAAGGGGCAATTTCATCCATAAAATTCAAAAATAACCCCGTCAACCACCGTTACATACTTTGAGGGTTTGGAAAACACTGTGTTAAAAAAGAAGGGGTTTTTAGGGATTTCAAAAGTAATTGGGTGTTTTTAGCCATTTCGCAAACTTAGGGGGTGTTTTTGGCCATTTCACGTTATAAAAATGATATTTTGTTGTTCAAGTTTATTTTAATTATTTCTTTAGAATTTTTTTAGCAATAGTTTTAAATTTGTATCCAAAGTACACTGATCTTAATTTCAAGTTTATGCGAATCATTAATCAATTTTGTAGATTTAAGATTATGGTATAAATATATCATGTTTTATTTTCTTGTTTGAAGGAAGAGAATGTGTACAACCAAGAAATTTTAACCATTTTCTTATTACAAACAAAATCAATAAAAACATACATAAAAATTATATAATAAATATTATAAATAAGAGGAAAATAATTAGAAGAGTTAATGCTTGTTTAGTTTACTGGTATAGGATTTTTTTTATAAAATGTTTGAGAAAATGGGTTTTAATTTTAATTTTTATAAGGGAGTTGATTGATTCCCCGCAAGTGTACAGGGTCGCCAAGTAATAACTCGTGTAAAGACACGAGGATCGTATTCACGGGGCTAAGGATTAAAGATACAAGTGGGGCGGGGAGTCCCCGTTCTCCGCGGAGCCCCTCCTCGACGGGGCAGGGATTGCCCGAAACATCCCCCCGCAGGGATCCCCCAACAAAAAAATATATTATATATTTTTAGTGTATTTATTAAAAATTATTTCAACATTAATATAATATTATATATATAATCAATAAATATTTATTTGTTAATATTTTTAGTTATTAATAAGTTTTAGTAAATATAACTTTCCTATTTAATAGAAACTTAGTTTAAAATAACCGAGTTTAAATATAATTGTAACAATAAATTTGAAATAACGTTGTATATTATTTATTTAGTGATAAATATTATTATTTTTTTCAATCCAGTAAACATTTAAACTCTTGCTCATTAATTTATCTTTATATTATAAAATGGGACTCACAATTATTTCATACAACTTATTAACTTATTTTATCTTTAATCTTAATATTATTTATAATCTTATTATATATTTACAATTTTGTTTATTATTGAAGGAGGAGTTATCATGTCAAGATACTAGTGGTAGTGAAATCGGATTCTCAATATAAATGATTTGGATGAAGAAGAAACAAATTGATGGAAGCATGAAATTATTGTGCTAGTTTTGCATTATGAATTTTATTAATGGATTTGTAATTTTAATTTAGTTTTAAACTTTATGTTATTTGTATTACTTAATTTGTATCTTAAATTCTTAATGTTGTTGTTTCATCATACATTATATTATGACTTGTTAGGAGAAATATTTTGTATGAATTTTTATTTTATATATGATGTGCATGTTGTAAAATAAAAAACTTTGAATCAATGTTTTGGGCGGGGCGGGGATTCCCCGTGGGGTGGGGATCCCCGCAGGAGAGTGAGTGGGGGGGATTTTTTCCCCGCGGGGAATTTTAAACCAGGGAATCCCCCCTCACCCGTGGAGAGCGGGGATGGGGACGGGGATCGCATTCCCCGTCCCGCCCTACTTCCATTCATACTAAAGATCTCCTATTACTCCTTCTCGACCTATTATCTAGCCTCACGTCTTAAGAAAAGAGATTTACTCTAATAGATGCGATTAAAACTAAAAAACAAGATTACTAACAAGTTAGAGAGAACAAGCAATAAGCAAGCAATGATAACAATGAAATGCAAAGGCTCGTGGAAGTGGATCCCCTTGAGGGGTCATCATGATTCATGAATGAAGAACAAAAGATGCAAGGGTAATTTGGACCAAGGGATTTCTAGATTAGAACAACCCCAATTTCTCGGCGGTTGAACACTAATCCCATACGAATGTTGATAGGAATTTCTTCCAAATCTACATTTCTACAATTGCAATGAGTACAAGGAAATCCCAAAATAGAGATAAACTCATCCTTAGTTTACCTCTAAAACATGGAGGGCGACCAACACCCAATTTCTCGGTGTGTTGATACAAGTATCCCCTCTTAATCCATTCAAGATCTAATACATGCGAGTAGGTCACATCTACATGTATAGCTCATAAAAGAACTACGGATTTCTCCTTAGAGTAGCTCTTACATGAAACAAATGGATTAAATCTCAAATCAATCCGAGCGTTGAATTAGCAAACAATCATCCAAAATACATGATAAATCCCCTCAAGGTTCACCAACATCCGGTGGTTTTGGGGGTCTAGTGTGCCATCATCCCACAACAATCAATAACATTAATTAAAACATAAATCAAACTCATAAATGACACTCCCTAGATGAAATTGTAAAGGAAGAGGTGGAAAATTGGCCAAATGATGCTTCCCCCGCTAAAGGAATGCCGAATGAAGCTTCCTCTAACCGCTGGTCTCCTTCCTTCAAAAGGTTATCGATCTCCCCCCTTGAATGATGATGTCTTCAAACCTTGAGAGTCCCTTGACCTCCCCCTTCAATGATCTCCTAGTTTCCTTGCCCTTCTTCTTCTTCCCAAGGTCGCTCAAGATCTCCCAAAAAGCGTAAAAAAAAAAAAATCCCTAATTCTGCCCTAGAAATTTATATTTATACCCTCCAAAACATATGGGCCGTATAAGGACCGTATGGGAGCCGTATAGCACTCAAAACCCCCAATTTTCGCTTCACACGGGAGTGCATACGGGCGATATACGGCCTACATACGGGCAGTATAGGCCCGCATGAAGTTCTGGACATGCTGCTTTAAACAATTCCGGTGCTACAATGATTGCTACAGTACCTTCGTTACAGTAACTCTACTACAGTAACTCGCTACAGTACTTTGAGACTGTTTTGTTCTTTTTTTCGCCCAAATGGTATCATCGTGTTCTCCATAGCTTTCCAGTACCCTACAAAGCAAATAGTACACGATTAAGCACAAAAAGAGCATCAATCCACTACAAAATACATGCAAAGTGTATAAAATATATATAAGAAAATAGCTACATTTAGACACTTATCAGGAGTTTATTTTGGTGTAAATAAAAGAGAGGGGAAGTAGGCTGATTTCTTCTATTTCTAATATTTTTTCTTCTGAAGTGATAGGAGTGACTACTCTCGAAACTTCAATATTTTTTATACCAAAATAGAATAAATGAGTATGTAAAAATTTATTTTTTCTTCCACCAAAAATGTATTTATAATTTTTTAAATAAAAAAAAATATTCGAAGTGGAAAAATGAGCATAAAAATAATATTTTCCATAAAACCAACACGAGTCGCTAGAAAAAATGGTACCCGTTTATTTTAATATTTATTTGTTAAAAAATCGCCAAGTCTATCCACTTTTCTTCGCTTCTTCTCTCTGCCGCTCCTCCCTTCTGGGAGGCGTGTAAGCAGGGGTTATGGATTTCATCAGTAACCTTAATTCTTCTTCTTCTGCTTCTTCTTCTTCTTCCCAAATGCTCGTATCTCTTTCTCATCCCTACCGAAACTTCCCGTCCCAAACCCCATCCTTCTCCTCCTTTTCTTCCTCTTTCCTCGCCTTCCGTCACCCTCTACCTCGTCTCCTTTCCCCTCTCTTGCGCACCGCCAAATCTATCGGTTCCGGCATCTCCGACAGTGCTCCCCATCGCGCCGATGAAACCCTTGCCAAGTCCGCCATTCACCGCATCGCCGAGAAACTTCGCAGCCTCGGCTTCATCGAGGACTCCTCCCTCTCCGACAGGCCCCCGATCGGCCCCGGCTCCGCTGGCGAGATCTTCATTCCCACCCCTAAAGACATCCCTAATCACCGCGTTGGCCACACCATTGATTCGAGCTGGAGTACGCCGGCGGATCCTGTCCCCGAGCCTGGCAGCGCCATTTGTAGGCAGCATGATTACTGGAAGAAGAAGATGAGGACGCGGCCGTGGTCACCCGAGAATGCGCCCTCAGTTGCGGAGCTGACGCTGCCGCCAGCGGAGCTGAAGAGGCTTAGAACTGAGGGGATACGGTTGGAGAAGCGGCTTAAGGTTGGGAAGGCCGGAATCACTGAGGGAATCGTGAATGGAATCCATGAGCGCTGGCGAAGGTCTGAGCTTGTAAAGATCAGGTGCGAGGATCTCTGCCGCATGAATATGAAGAGGACGCACGAAATCCTGGAGGTATGCATGTTGGCTAGCTATTACCAGTTCATGTTCTGAATTTGAAATTGAAAATTTTGGGTGAACATTTTTGAAGGCAGAGATAAGGAGTGGTACTGCTGCACAGCAGTATTTTCTAGTTTCTAAATTGATTTCCCTTTTTACTTTTTTATATGCTTTCTGAGGAATGATCCAGAGAAGTTCTGCTTGCTGATTAATTTCTAAAGCAATTAGTTTTCTGATTATTGCTTTATGAATCCTCTTTACTCATTCATAAATTGAATTCTGGGATGCCTTAGATGAGTTACTTTGCCACCAGCTGCTCTTACTTTTGTTTATTCGTGGTGTATATAGACTTGAGACGCACATATATGATTTTCAATGAAAAGTACAAGAGGAAATATTCAGTTTGTTGAATCTTCTTTGACAATTCTTATTCAAATACTTGCTTTTTAAGTTTGAGCTAAAATACCTTTTTGGTAAATAATGAAAACGAATAATCTCTTTTTGTTTTGTTTAAGTTTTCTATCTTGTCTTCAAAATTCAAATTGTTCTTCTTGTCTTAGTTTCGACAATGTTCATTTGTTCTATTCTATTCTTTGCAAGCTATTTCTAGCTTCTCATTTTCTTTCTTTAGTGAAATCTAGCATATCTTTGGGATGCTGTCAATGTTTGATATAATCACTGATTGATTCTAAATTAAAATTGGCTTTGGTTTGAGGAGTTTGTCCCTCATATAGGGGCTTTAAAGTTTTAATAACTGTAAGATTGGAGTTTGCAAATGAAATTTGGGCATACTGATCTTGTTTGGTATATCCTTATTTAAGATCCATATACATGTGAATCCTTCACTAAGGCCAGCCTACTTCTTGGTATTTTTACTTTTGTTATTCCATTTTAAATCAGATTATTGTCATAATAGCTTAAATGGTTGAAATGTAGACTGGGTTTTGAAAATTCATAAACTTAAGAAGGTCTGCTTAACAGGTTAGCAACATCTTAAGTTTTCAGCTCAGTTGTTGTCTTCATGATCATGGTGCTTTATTAATCTAATTACTGATGAACTTAGGTTGTTTTCTTAATAATATTTTAATGTATTTAACAAATTTTCAACATTGGCTAATGATGATTTTCTTTTTCCTTCTTTGTTCTTCATTCTATATTTTGTCATATTTCAACATTCAAAGCCATGATCGTTTTTTTCATTCATTTCTTCTCTCTCTCTCTCTCTCTCTCTCTCTCTCTCACTTGCACAAGGACATGTGGTTTTCCTTTTGTTATCATAAGTTGTTTCAATTGTTCTCTAGTGGGTTGTGGGACCTTTATTAATCTTATTAGTTTTGCAAACATGTTGAATTCTCCGCTGTGTAAGCTAAAAGAAGATTTATATACTTTAGGTCTTATATTTTGACTTCTGCAGACGATTATGAAAACTTTCATACATCTGTCACCAACTTTAACATGATTCAAGCTTCGAATCAATGTTTTCAAGTACTTAGAAATGTTTTTGCTCTCACAAGATATGATTGCATGGTACTTTTTGTTGTAAAATTCTCCTCATGTTGACCATCATTGTTTTTAGGCTTTTCATGTAATGCTTGCTTTGCTCAGAGAAAAACTGGGGGTCTGGTTGTCTGGAGATCAGGCAGTGTCATCATCTTGTACAGAGGGGCCAACTACAAGTATCCCTATTTCAGCGATGATAATAGTTGGAAAGACAATCCTGATATGTCATCTACTGATTCTAGCACCAGTGAGGAGATTCATGCTGAACAAGAGGAAGCTGTACTTGCCAATAAATTTGTGAAGTCACCCAACATTTCTGGACAGTCGGCATCTGTAGTCATTGGTATTGGCTCACCTAAGAAGTTACGTCTGCAACTACCTGGGGAAATTCAAATGGAAGAGGAAGCTGATCAGTTATTAGATGGATTGGGTCCACGTTTTACTGATTGGTGGGGTTCCAACCCTCTACCAGTTGACGCTGATTTATTACCAGCTATTGTTCCTGGATTTAGGAAGCCGTTTCGTCTACTTCCATTTGGAGTGCAGCCAAAACTAACTGATCGAGAAATGACCATATTACGAAGGCTCAGCCGCCCCTTACCTTGTCACTTTGCACTAGGTGAAAGTAGCTCTTTTCAATGATGATATTGATGATTGACTCTGAACTTCTTATATAATTTCCTTTGCTCGTGTTCTGTAGGAAGAAACAGGAATCATCAAGGGCTGGCAATTTCCATGATGAAGCTGTGGGAAAAATGTGAGATTGCTAAAATTGCTGTGAAGAGAGGAGTTCAGAATACCAGCAGTGAGATCATGGCGGAGGAACTAAAGGTTGGTAGTTGTGTTTGGACCAATGTTTTGTCACAAGAAATCAGTTCTATTCAATGGCAACATGTGAGCCATTTCAATTATTTTGATTTTCTTGGTTTCAATCAATTTGCATGTAAGAATAAATTAATTTTAATAACAGCAATTATTTTATAATTTTCCAATAAAAAAATTTAAAATATGGTGTAAGAACATTCGCTCTTAAGAGTGACCATGTTCCTTATCTAATCGGGGCACATGCTGTTATTTACTTTAGATCATAATGGACAATGCTCCTTTGTCATGAATCTGCTTATGTTACTGCCCATCTAACACAAATAATGGTCACTTGTGGTGTAGTAGAAGAGTTTATGGGGCAATCAGTCTACAAGACTTAGGCTAAAAAGAAGAGGATTGTGGTTGGAAACATGACAGATAAGAGAGTTTTTAAGAAAACTTCTTTAATATTATGGGAATAGAAAGATACAAATTGCTTATTTGTCTTGTTAGAAGGCTATTTATAGTAGCCATTAGCCTTTTGCATTAATGCTAGACTTTATTACCAAGTAACCTAAAGAAACTTAAAAGACAAGTTTCATTTATTAGGCTAATAACTTATAAAACTTAAAGTAGAATGGAGGCAAAGAGAAATTGTAACGGATGTAATTGATGCTCCTGCATCATTCTCCCTGGGTCGGAAAAGAACTTGTCTCCGGCGAGTAAATTTTGACATACTCCTCATAGATGTTAGGATCGATGCGTTTCAGATCTTCTTCAGTTATCCAAGTGCTCTCAGTTGCTGGTTTACCAAGCCACTTCACTAAAAATTTTCTGTAAGAATTACCTCGCCTAGATTTGGCCTCTTTCACATTTAACACATCTTCAATGACATCTGCTTTTCAATTGGTAACTGCTGAATTTGAGCATCGATAGGAGATGCAATGCCATCACATCCATCAAATGGATATAAGTCAGAAACATTGAATACGGGACTAATTTGCAACTCTGGCTGCAATTCAAGTAAGCATTAGAACTGATTTTCTTCAACACTTTACATGGCCCAAACTTCTTAGACTTGAGCTTATGGTAAGTACCCTTTGGAAATCTTTCTCGCCTCAAATGCACTAGTACATGATCTCCCTCCTTAAATTCTTCCACACGACGATGTTGATTTGCTGCAAAAGAGTATGTTGCATTGCTAGCTTTCAAAGTAATTTTTACCTCTTCATGAATCCTCCGAATGTGATTAGCAAAAGTTTCTCCTTCTCCGAATGTGATTAACTTTCAAAGTTTCTCCTTCATGAATCCTCCAAATCAATGGCATGTTTAATGTTTCTTGAAGGCGGTAAACTTTTGGGTGCATCATCAGTAACCAAATCTCTAAATTCTTCCAATAATTGCCGAATCTCCGCTGAATATTGAGACTTTTCATGGCCATTTTCAGATAGTTTGTTCACCAAAACATACACAATTCCCATCTCATCACTTTCAACTTCAAATCATTTAGCAGATAAATACCCACAGATTTTCTTCACTTTGTCATTAGGACTCCCACTAGTCAACTTCTTCTTGTCTTCCTTAAGAGGATACAAAGTGTATCTTTTGTTGCTTTTGGAGAAGGAATAAGTATTAGGCTTAGTTTTATGAACCATATCATGACCAAATAACCAAGGCCTACCAATAAGAATATGCCCAACATCCATAGGTACAACATCACATAAGGCTTCATCTTCTAAATTACCTCCCATGGTGAATTTCACCAAGCATTGAGAAGTCACTGGTACCTCGTGTTCCTTTTGTAGCCATCGTATCTTGTATGGATGAGGATGTTTATTTGTTGGAAGCTTTAATTTCTCAACAGCCGCCTTTGAAATGATATTCTCCATACTACGTCCATCAATAACAAGATCACATAGTTTACCTCCACACACAACACGACTTCGAAAAATACTACGCCACCTCTAGTCTTCCTCTTCATCTTTGACGGTAGTTGTCATCACTCTACGCATCACTAATGGTTCACCTTGAGCTAGATGAACATCAACTTCTTCTAGTTCTTCATCATATTCATCATAAACTTGTTCTAACTCTTCCTTAACTTCTGCAAAGTTAACCCTTTGTTGTGGACAAGTAAAAGAAGTGTGTCCGATTTCACCACAAGTGAAACATCGAACTTGAGAATTGTTACCTCTTTTAGAATTATAATTGTTTTGTCTACCATAAGGCATTTTGCTCTTGCCTTTATCACTCTTGTCGACATTGCTTGTGCCTTCACCAGTTTTGGTATTTGTAGCGGCCTCCCGAAAGTTACGTGAAGTTGGAGGATAGCCACGTCCCCCTCCAGGTTTGCTTTGCCAATTACTGCTGAATAAAGGCTTTCGAGAACCATAACGAGAGACTCGCTTTTCAGCCGCCAAAGCATATTGCCGAGCATCTTCAATATTGTACAAACGAACAATTCCCATTTCATCTCTGATTGATTGATTCAAACCGACAAGATAACGAGAAGCAATTTGTTTATTGCTTTTCGATAATCCGACACGAATCGATAGGTTGTTGAATTCAGCCGTGTATTGCTCGACAGACTTGTTTTGCTTCAAACAATGAAATTTCTCATATAATTCCATTGTATAATCAGCTGGTAAAAATTGTTTCCGCAGCTTTATTTTCATATGTTACTAAGTGCTAACCTTTGGCTTGCCTTGTCGAGTTCGTTGTTCTTCAACTCTCTTCCACCATTGAAGTGCAGTGCCCTTCATTTTAAGCTTTACAAATAGTACTTTTCGATTTTCCGCCATGGGCTTCCATACAAAATAATTTTTCAAACTACTCTCCCAATCAAGGAAGTCTTCTGCATGCGCTTTTCCGTGAAAGTCGGCTACGTCAACTTTGATTCCTCGACCATTCATATCATGGTCATGGAGTAACCGTTCTTCTAATCCACCTAGTGCCGTTCCATTTGCGGCTCCCGCATCATAGAAAGGATTTTCATCCTCAACTACATCTTCAACTTCAAGATCGGGAATTTTAGAGTGGTTGTGATCACCGTCCGGATTCTCCATTTGGGTTCCCATGGTTTCATGACGCTGCAAGGCTTGTACAGCCCGGGTCAAGTCCGCAATCATTCTTCGCATCTCAGCCATTTTTGTTTGTTGCGGCTGGTTGCCTCTATCTCGTCCTCTGCCTCGGCCAACAATAGTTTGTAAGCAAAAAGTCCTCTAGGAATGTAGATTTGTAGTGCGCTCTGATATCAATTTGGCGTAGTAGAAGAGTTTATGGGGCAATAGTCTACAAGACTGAGGCTAAAAAGAAGAGGATTGTTGTTGGAAACAAGATAGATAAGAGAGTTTTTAAGAAAACTTCTTTAATATTATGGGAATAGAAAGATACAAATTGCTTATTTGTCTTGTTAGAAGGGCTATTTATAGTAGCCATTAGCCTTTTGCATTAATGCTAGACTTTATTATCAAGTAACCTAAAGAAACTTAAAAGACAAGTATCATTTATTAGGCTAATAACTTATAAAACTTAAAGTAGAATGAAGGCAAAGAGAAATTATAACGGATGTAACTGATGCTCCTGCATCAACTTGCTACCTCCTTTTAGTTAAAAATTTTTTCACCTAAAATCTGTTCTGTAGCCTGAATGTAGAAAATTGAGTTTTTGTTTTTATTTGTTTATTTTGACTGAATTTTCCTAGTCAATAAATCAAGAAATTTGTCATGAAAGTTAGTCGAGAAATATCCTCAAGGCAAGTGCCTTCTTGATCTGAAACACACCCTTTGATGTAAAGGACACTGACACTCCAAACTGTTTTCTAGACCGAAAACCAATGGGAGGGCAATTACAAATTGTGGGACCACAGCTACTTATTGGTGCTTTGGACCAAATCTTCCTTTCTTTTTTGGAGTTGGGAGTTTCTCTACGTTTCATTATTTGTCTATATCAGCTTCTGTTTGATGGTATTTTTGCAGGAAATGTATTCTTATGCTAATTTTCTCACAAATATGTATTAATCTTATAAAACTCTTGCAGAAGCTGACTGGTGGAACTCTTCTATCAAGGGATAAAGAATTTATTGTCTTCTACAGAGGGAAGAATTTCCTGCCTCCTGCAGTTTCTTATGCAATAGAAGAGAGGAGATCTGAAATCATTAAATTAAAGCGGAATACAAATGAAAATCTGAAACCTGCTCTTTCTAAGGGACCAGGAATGGGAAGATCTGTTTCTGTATCTGAACTCCAAGAAGCAACCAAACAAGAAGAGCCAGCAGCGAAGAGAAAGATGGCGAATCCTGTAACTTCAGCTCTTGAAAGAGTAAATGCTAAATTATTGCTGGTGTTTTTTAACTTAAAAATAGTAGCAATATAAGGATCCATCATTCATGCGATTTATTTGTATTGCATTCTCTGTTATTGGAGTGAAGCATGTCTCCTCTGTTATTTATTTCCAATCCGCATAGTTTTACAATTATTTCATTGCAGACCTTGATAAAGAAGGAGGCGGCAGAACAACTTCTTGCTGAGTTAGAGAAATCTGTTGAGCCACCACCAGTGGAACCTGACAGAGAGGCTATTTCTGAAGAAGAGAGATATATGCTAAAGAAAGTTGGTCTGAGGATGAAACCATATTTATTGCTTGGTCAGTTACCTAATGTAACTTTGTTTCTTTGTCTAGTTTCTGACAGGATGTGATAGATAAATTACAAGCTCGTATTTTGGCTGTGCCTCAAATTTAACTTGCAAGCTAGTATTGAACTGTTGTCGTTTTCATGGTCTATAACAGGAAGTAATTTGAAAACATTAAGATGTATTGCTTGCTGCTAACTGAAATTTGTCTGACTGGTAATATTAATATTAAATAATATTTTGTGCTTAGTTATAGGCTAGTCTATATAATCAAGAGTCCAAGTGTTGTACAGGTGTGGAAGACCTATTGTAATATAATTTGGTTATATGAACATATTGTCTTCTTTTTTGTTCTCCTTTGTGTTCCTCCACCAATGATTTCATCTTCTCATGGGCTGTAATTATTTCCTTTGATTTACTTGGTCTGGTTTGCATGTAACTCAGCTATGTCTTTTATTATATCTTTAGAGTATAGACATTTGATGCGAATTTGTATTTCTTTTATCAAGGTAGAAGAGGGGTTTTTGATGGAACAGTTGAAAATATGCATCTTCACTGGAAGTATCGGGAACTTGTGAAGCTACTTTCAAATGGCAGGTCCATGGAAGACATTGAAACCACCGCTCGGATTTTAGAGGCTGAGAGTGGTGGTATATTGGTGGGCATTGAGAGAGTGAGAAAAGGCTATGCAATCATTGTATATCGGGGGAAAAACTATCGACGGCCAGCTATGTTGAGGCCTCAAACACTCTTATCAAAAAGGGAAGCTTTGAAATGCTATAAAGAGGCTCAGCGACGTGAGGTTAATAGCACCTCTTTTCACAAATTACAATCGAGATTAGTGTCTTTCCATATGATCTCATACTGCTTTTTCTTTGTTTAGTCATTGAAACTACATGTCCTGAGCCTTTCCAGAAACATAGACCAGTTGCAGCAAAAGCTGGTGAGCAATGTCTTTCTTCTCTGGTTTCTGATTTCCTCCTTTTTTCGGAACTTTTGCTGCATGACCTCAGAGGTTCTAAGTATACTTGAATTTTTTAGGTGAATGGTGATCCCATGATAGACTCTGAACAATTAACCGAATTTGGGACAACAAACAGCATGACTGAGACCATTGATCTCAGTGAATCTTATGAGGAAAGGCCTGGAGTTTCTGAAAATTTTGCTTTGGATCAGGAGAACATTGAAAAGGTTGAGGTAAAGGATGCTCTTTGAATGAGCTGGAAGACTAAGAACTTTATTGCTACTGGAATTTCTGATAATTTTGATATTCAGCAGGGAAACAAGGAAAATGTCGAGGTAAATGGTGCTCTTGGAATGAACATGGAAGATTAGAAATTTATTGCCACAAGAGGTGTTTTGAATTAAGCATTCCAATATTTATGATTAATTTCCGTTGGGGCTACTTATAATTATCAGCCATAGTATGCTGTCTCAGAT
Source organism: Dioscorea dumetorum (assembly GCA_902712375.1). Taxonomy (NCBI): domain Eukaryota; kingdom Viridiplantae; phylum Streptophyta; class Magnoliopsida; order Dioscoreales; family Dioscoreaceae; genus Dioscorea; species Dioscorea dumetorum. The sequence continues at coordinate 5,065,600 of CACTHL010000549.1, read as the reverse complement.
CTTGATTTTTTCATATTGATTTTTAATATTCAATTTCAATTAATTGCTTTGAGAGCATGGCAGGCATCCAAATATTACAGACATATAGGTCAGGTTTTTGTTCCATGTTCCTTGCTTGTGTGACAGCTACTTCAGGGTCATCAATAAATTTCTTTCCATGTGAAAATGTAAGTGTTATCAATTACTCAATCATGTTCTTGTCTTGCATGGATGTTTATTGTCAAGGAAGTGTGAAGAATATGCAAAAATTATGCATTCCAATGTGCAATATCAAGTTGTTAGTATTGCAGGAGAATCAGACAAACCTTCAGTCAAGCAATAATTATCTGAAATATGTTTTCTTTTAATTATTTTATATTGGTGTATCATGTTTGTCTCGGGTCTTACTCCCATCTGACATGGTTCTGTAAACATTCTGCTGGATATTTTGCCACAGTATAAGTCAAAAGTTTCAGAATTCGATAAGCTTACAGAAGATGGAGTTCTGCTGTCAGTCTCTAAGTCAAGTTGTATCACAGCAGTTGCCAATGATGAAGTGAGATCTACATCTGACAACGTTGCTTTTCATACTGAAATTGTTGACTCATATGTGGTATCATTCTAACCTTCTGTTATTTATCGGTACTTTGATATTGTTATGACTTCTGTATTTAATACTTTGATATTGCAGGAGGATTCCTCAACTTCAACAACTAATAGGCAAGGTGCCACACATTTATTACATAAGGAGTCATCGAATGTGTCACTTGGAAATTCACGGACCATACCTGACCCTTCTATTTATGACGATGGCACAAACATGGATTCCAATATACTAATTCCTTTTAAAGCTTCAACATTATCTAATCGAGAAAGGCTCATGCTGAGAAAGCAAGCACTCAAAATGAGAAAACGTCCTGTGCTTGCTGTTGGTAATTTTGATTTATTTTCATTACATATGCTTCTTCCATTATCAAAAAAATAGACTTGGCTCATGGGCATGGTGGGTCATGCCCACCTGCAGTTCATCTTACCCATGGTTGACAGGCATGGGTAAGATTTACCCTTGTATTTACAACCATATAAACACCATATCCGTTATCCATACCCAATTCCCGTGGGTATAAATTACTTTGCCTTTTCATGGATCCATTCATATTGGCTTACCTTAAAATTATTTTTAGATGTTGTGATGCTATATATATTTAAAAAATTTTGATTTATTTTGTAATTTATATGTACATATTCCAGATAATCATCATCAATATATTTTTGTTTATATGTTTCTATAAAAGTATATAATAATTAGCTAATAAAGTTTTTAGTTTTTATAGGGCATGCATGCAAAGCCAACTTGATTATCAATTGATTCATTAGAAATTTAAAATGAAATTAAAGTTTCTTATATATACATTATGTTAAATTATTTTTTAAAAATTAGGGGTCCTGTTTACTTGTAGATATCTGCTTGCTTTACTCATAAAATTACAAGTAAACTCTCTACTTGTATCTATTTGGAACATGCTGGATACCATGGGTGCGCAGGCCTCTTTTGCCGTGTTTGTCAAAAAGATCTCTGCATTATTTTGCGGTTAACTTGCTCATACTTTGGTTCTCCTCTCCTTTGCGGGGAGCAAAATTGATATGCTTCACCATGTCAATTGAAGAAACTAGGTTGCCCATTGTCTCCTAGATATTGTACTCATTCTTTTCATTGTTGGAATTGTAGTACCCGCAAGTTTTTGATCTCCATATGTTCTCTTTTAATTCCAGGGAGGAATAATATCATCACAGGGGTTGCAAAGACAATCGTGACTCATTTCAAGAAGCATCCTCTTGCCATTGTGAATATCAAAGGTAGAGCCAAAGGAACTTCAGTTCAAGAGATTATATTTGAACTTGAGGTATACATTACTTTTTGTATTTGTCTGTGGTTTTTTTTTTTTTTGGTAATTTAGAACCTAACCTCGAATATAATGTCCCATGATAACTTGCCTCAGCAAGCTACTGGGGCTGTGCTTGTATCAAGAGAGCCGAACAAAGTGATCCTATACAGGGGTTGGGGAGATGGTGAATTATGGGGAGTGAAAGAGCCAGATGCAAGAAAGACATCCACCGTGGCCAAAGGTGCAGTTTCTCCACAGCTTATTTCGGCCATCAAACTTGAATGTGGACTGCAAACTGATTGAAGGCGAGTGCCTCTATAGAGTCTTCTTGTGAGCTTTTTGCGGAACCGTCATTATATAGTTGCATGTTCTAAGGGCAAACACCTTCACAGAGGAAGTCTCTGAGTCCTATGCAACATGTTATAAGTGAGTTTTTCAATGGCTTCGGTGGCCTTTCTTCTCTCGAACTTTGTTGGCGTTGTAGTTATGGATGCAGCATGTTCATGGCAAGAAAAACTTCCATGTAATTTGATCAGTTGTCTGTTCCTTATGTCATTATATGCATCCAGAGAAAAAGCCCATTGTCTTTATATTATGCTTGCAGTGTTTTTATTCTATATTTTCAACTTGTTCTATAAAGTGTATTCTAATTTTTTATCAATATTATCTGGTCGTTTTCGGGCAATTCATGTCCTGTTAACCTCTTCAAAAAATAAACAAAAATTAAAAATTATACTGCCACGTCGATGATGATAAGTAATCCGAATAAATTTAATTAACTAAACAAAGTTTGAAAATGAATCACAAAATGGACTTAGGGGCTGTTTGTTTCACCGAAGTGGTCGAAGTGGTCACTTTCAGCCCATTTCAGTGTGTTTGTTTCACTGATTTGAACCCGTAAGTGATAATGTGACACTTCTGAGTTCGGCCACTTCGGTGTTTGACTTCAGCTGGAAAAGTCCCGAAATCACCACTTCAGCCCATTTTGCAATATTTTTCAATGATAAATAGAATAATTATTAGCGTAATAATAAAATAATTAAATAACTACTTTCACTAATTAATAATTAAGCATAATATATTAACCGATATAATTTAATTTAATAACACGGTATTAAATTAATTATGTGATGTGCAAAGTTTTTAATTTAATAAATAAATTATTTATTACCATCGTAATAAAGTAATTAAATCATTTAATTAAATCATATGATTTAATTAAATAAATGTAAAAAACATGAAAGGGCAATTTTATCCACGCCACTTCCGATCGTTTGTTTGGCTTCATTTGGGCCTGAAGTGATTGACATGACACTTCAGTATTACCCCCACTTCCCCATCCCACTTCGGCCAAAAAAAGGCCGAAGTGGGGACTTCAGTCATTCTTCATGAAATAACTTTTTAATTTTTTTCATTAAAAAAAAGATATATATGCAAAAATTAAAACTTAATCACAAAATTACAAATTTAATAACAAAGTTGGACGAAATTTAGATAGCTTAAAAAAAATAAAATTAAACACTCATTATCGAATTATTCAAACTTTCATCGCAAAGTTACAATTTTAATACACTATCTTGAATGAAATTTAGATCACGCTAAAAATAATATAAATAAGCAATCATTATCGAATAATTAAGACTTAATAACTAAATCTAAATTTTAGTTCTAATATGTTAACGAATTTTAGGTCACATTAAAAAAATAAATAAATAAACACTTATTTATATAATTAAAACTTATTAACATCACAAATTACAAAGGGGTAAGCATACCCCCCTCCGAAGTGGTAACCGTACACCCAGTTCGCCTCTTACCAAACACCATGAACTGCTAAAGTGATGACTTCCAGATTTACCTTCAGCCAACCAAACACTGGAAGTGGTTACTGACATGACACTTCCAGCTACAACCAAACACACAGAAGTCCACACTTCCAACTGAACTTCACACTTCCACTGAAGTGGTCAGTTCCAGGAACTCACAACTTCAGAAAATCACTTCCGAACCAAACAACCCCTAAGACTCATAACTACCTTTTATGAGTATCAATTTACGGATTAGCTCGCCAAGCATACTGAGGGTCACCAGTTTTGATGGTTTCTAGAAGATTTGAGCAAGCAATAAATATATGCTGGATGGTGAGGTTGTTAACAATGACGCATTGAAAACCATCAATAAGAACTTTAAGAATTTTGCTTCTCTTTTAGTGTATGGGTTGATGATCTTATATTTGGTCAGTGGGTATACATTTCAATATAGGCCAAGCCACGAGGCTGCATAGTTACGTTGATTGGGTAGTGCGCAGTTAACGAGAGTCGTGTGTTGTGTTGTGATCAAGAGTGGGCGGAATATCCCGCACAATCATGTGCTGAGACCGTGACGCGCACGCGCGCTGGACCGTGGGCGTGCGCGTGACCGATGAGCGCGTGGGGCAGGCGTGCCCATACCAAGAGTCAAATGTTGCAGACTTAGATTATTTAGAGTGGATCTCTAGCAAGTTTAAGCTAGGAGGGACACTTGATCAGGCCGGGAGATCTAGATGATGATTCCGGATTTGACAAGGCTTTACGCGGGCGTATGCAAATGGGCACGTGGTCGGGAGCGTGGCCGAGCCAGGGGCGAGGATAGCACGCGGTATTACCGCGCATGACCGGTATTGTTACGCATTGTGACCAAGGGTGGCTGGTTGAAGCTACAGTCACGTCGGTGGACACTGCAAGCTAAGTGAAGTCAAGGACTTCACGCCAGACCTGTGCTGGGCATGAAGCTCAATTAATCTTAGATTTGGGGTAGCTCTTGTAATAGAGTCTAATGTGTCTTTGGGAGAAGACAAGGCCTCTTGGTGATGGTTTTTGGCCATGGTTGTAAACATTTCTCAACTTAAGAGAGTTTATGTTTTTCTCTGTCAAAATGGGTTTCATGCGTCGTGTTTCTCGTACCGTGAATGTTTTCCGGTTTTGCTCGCTTCCCTTTATTTCGCTGTGCTTGTGATGCAAACAGGAGTTTACAAACTGTTGTTCTTACAAAGAAGGCTGATTTGTCGCTATGATGCGTGTCAGGTTCCGCACAGCCGAAAGTGATCTGTTGAGGCCTTGACAGCTGGTATCAGAGCCAGAGTTGTAGCTTGCGGAGCCAAGGTGTGGCTTGAAGCGAAGCTCGAGAAGGTGTACAAGTAAATACGGTGAAAATGATGACTAATAAGAAGGATCATTTGGATCGCCTTAGGAGACAACCGAGTGGATAGAGAACGTCATCGGGAGTGTTGACGATCAGCTCAAGAGACTGTCGAAGATGGTAGAAGATCTTGTGGGCGGAGTGAGAGAAAGCCAGTTGACTATTGAAGTCTTGAAGATGAAGGTACAGTCCCTGGAGACTGAAGTCGCCCAACTCAAGGAAGCTAGCGCCTCACCAGACGCGTGGGAGGCGCCCACGCGAGTGAAGGTCCCTTAACCTTCCTCATTTGATGGCACACGGAGTGGCAAGACACTGGAGAACTTTCTTTGGAACATGGATCAGTATTTTAAAGCTGCAAGGGTACTTGACCATGAATAAGTTCCGTTGGTGGGCATGTATTTTATTGGCGATGCGAAGCTATGGTGGCGCACTCGACAGCAAAAAGATGCTCGAACGGGTCGGACAACTTCGAATTCATGGGTTGAGTTGAAGAAAGAGTTGCGGGAGCAATTCTTGCCTTGGAATACTACTTGGGTAGTTCGTTCGAACTTGAAGAAGCTACGATAGACAGGCACGGTCTGAGAGTACGTGAAAGAGTTTTCATCCTTGATGCTGGATATCAGGGACATGTCCGAGGAGGACAAGTTGTTCAACTTCTTTATAGGACTCCAGAGTTGGGCCCAGATCGAGATAAGAAGGCAAGGTGTGAAGGATCTCGCCTCCGATCATCGCAACAGAAGCATTGGTGGACTTGCTAACCTTACCCGGTGGAGAGTGTGAAAAGTCAAAGTCCAGACCGAAGGATAAGAAGCCAGTGGAGAGAAGGGCCGGAGATGGGTTCTAGAGGAGGAAACCCAATGGCCAGACCAAATGGAACAGACCCAAGACTGATGGGAAAACAGCAGGTGGTTTAGGTAGCAAGGCAGGACAATGCTATATTTGTACCGGACCACATTTGGCGAAGGATTACCCAAACGCGAGAAGTTGGCCGCGTTTTGGAATGAAGCAGAAAGTAACTCTGAGGGCCCAGCAAGAGTGAGTCCGTTACAATTGTTGGGTGCCTTGAAGACCATCAAGGGTGATGGGGCGGTCAATCCCCTTATCTATGTGGAGCGGACCTTGGATGAAAAGGCCATACAAGGGATGGTGGATATAGGCGCAACTCATACATTCATCGATGTGGCTACTCGGTTGGGACTGAGCGTGGGAGCACACACAAGCCGAGTAAATGCAGTCAAATCTCAGGCACAGGCAGTAACTGGGAAGATCTCTGGTGTGACCGTTCACATGGGTAAATGACAGGGAAAGATTGACTTGCTGGTCGTTGCGATGGATGATTTTGAGCTGATTCTTGGAATAGAGTTCCTGAAGTCTGTCAAAGTCACCGTTGTTCTACATTTGGGTGATCTTCTTATTATGGATGAGAAGAACCCATGCTTTGTAGCTGGAGTAGCTGAGAAGGAGAAGAAAGGGAAGGGGCCGATGTTTTTTGCGCACCAGGTGGTGCAAGGGTTGAAACATGGAGAACCCACTTATGTAGCTGATTTGTTGGAAGTGCAGAAAGATTTGGTGAGTGATCTACCCTCAGTTGTGGCTGAAGTCTTGAAGGAGTTTCAAGACGTGATGCCACCTGAACTACCCTATGAACTCCCACCGTGGCGGGCAATAGATCACCAAATCGAGTTGATGTCGTGCTGCAAACCCCTTGCTTGGGCTCCCTATCGAATGTCTCCTTTGGAGTTAGCTGAATTGCGGAGACAATTGACAAGGCTTCTTGATAGTGTCTTCATTCAGCCATCAAAGGCTCCATATGGTGCACCGGTGTTGTTCCAGAAGAAGCAGGATGTCTCTCTTCAACTTTGCGTGGACTACCGGGTGTTGAACAAGATCACGGTGAAGAACAAGTATCCTATTCCTCTCATTCAGGAATTGTTCGATAGCTAGAATGTTTTGCTCCTAAAAAATATTTATCATGCTTTTATTATAAGATTTTGAGCATTTTTTGTAGCCACGTTGGCCGGATCATACAAATTGAGCAACACCACATCAAAGGCCATCCAGCGAGCACCACCATCAACACCAACAACACCAGCAGATGATTCTGACGCATGAGGCGTCTTTACTCATGCTTTATTTAGTTTTATATTATCATTGTTCTCTTCTTGTTTTTGTTTTGTTTTTAAGATTCATTGAACCCCCCTGAATCCGCAGATAGTCTTGAGAGTCTTGGGAAATGGAAATCAAGTTATGTACATGGCCGTGTGACTAGGTCACACGGCCGTTTCACCTCCAAATGCCCGTTGAGCCAAACACACCTTTGTACAAGATTCCACCAACTATTTCACTTGGAATTCAGGGGAGTATTATTTTGATTTTTGCACACCCTCACATGCTTTGTTTTCAGAATTTATAATTTTATTGTGCTTGCATGTGTACATTGGGGACAATGTACATCTTAAGTGTGGGGGAGGGATCACTTTATACACCACTTTATTATTTGTTTTCATTATATATGCTCATGCAACCTATGAAGGTTCACTTTAGGGTTAAGCGTTAGATTCTAGACTATAGGAGAGCTTCGAACACTAGATTTCATCATGTTCTAGTTGTCATCCAAGTTTTTGAGAAATTTTTGTCCGATTGCCATTTATACACTCTACTCACTCATCAGACCTATAGAAGGTCTAGTTTAATGTTTTGAGACTTGTTAGTAGTTGTTTTATTTGAAAAAAAAAAGAGAAAAAGAAAAGAAAAAAATATATAAAAAAATATATAGTTTAGCAATTGTGAATTATTTCGTGTATATAGGGGGTGAAAAGAGCTACTACCTTTGATTGTATGCAGCTACTCTCATAAGTCGGATACTAGTTATGCCCTAATGAGAGAAAGAGCGATCACAAGGGATAGCTGAAAGCTAGCACCCTCGGTAGAAAGAGCTACCATCTCTAAAGTGTGAAAGCCACTCGGGAGGCCGCCTGAAAAAGGGCTACCTTGGAGATTGTGTGCAGCTACTACCATTCTTTTTGCTATTATATGAGTCTCGAGCAATAAAAATTGTATGTAGTGGACATAGAGTCGAATTGAGATGAGTTTTTCCACACACACACGCTTTCGGATTTCTTTTTCTTTCTTGTCATTGGATTGTTTTGTAGAGCATTGACTGAGCTGTTTGGTGTTAAATAGTTTTTCCCCTTTGTTTTAGAATCATACTCTCATACTTTCTAGTGAACCTGAGGCCAAGCACTTATTCTTTCTTTCCTTGTAATGAATGTTTAGTTTGCTTGAGGACAAGCAAAAGCTTAAGTGTTGGGGAGTTTTGATAAGTGCTTGATTATATATATTTTATAATATCAGTTTATATGCATTAAGTATCACTTTTATCAGGTTTTAGCATTAACAAGGTGTGTTTTGTGTTCTTTTGTGCAAACAGGGCTTTGGAGACATGACGTACAGGAAGAAGCAAAGATAGGGTGTGATAACACGTTTCAAGGCCACAATCAGAAGCTGTGTTCATATGCATGGGGGTGTTGCCAACTTTCGGAGGAGTACAAGTCATTACACAAAACGAAAGGGCACAAAGGCAGTAGTACGCCCATGTCCCAGCTTCCGTACAAAGCAAAAGAAGGTTCTTGAGGATTTCAAAGAATAGAAAGCCACACACCCTACCACACGAGCGTGTGCCCGACCGTTTGGATGCCCGTGTGGATGGCCGCGTAAAGCCCCGAATTCAAATTATAAAAGCCGCCTTGTGATAATTTTTAGGGATCTTTTCGGCCACTTTCGAGAGACAAGGCGGCTAGGGCTTGGAAGGAGTTCTTTGCGGCTTTGGGAAGCTTTCCTCACCAACTTGGATCGATTCCTCCTCCGTCATAGCGTCAAGGAAGCCATCGACGACCTAGCTTCGGAGTGGATTCAATCCAGACGTGGAAACTACCCATCAAGACCATCATCACGGATTTAAGGGGGTTATTCTTTATGTCTTTGGAACTTTATTCTCAATTTATTATTTGTTTTGTGACTCGCTCCATGGAGAGCTAAACCCCTAGAGGGTATTCGGACATGTAAACCCTAGGATTCTTATTTTCATTAGATTTACATTGTGTTTCTATTCGAATTTATCAGTTTGAGTTTTACTCTTGAGTTCTTAATGCTTGTTTGTGCTTTTGATTTCATTATTAATTGCCTTGCATGTTTTATTCAATCTAGTGAAGAGAGAGATCACCGCTGGGTTTAGAATTACCAAGAGAAAAGAGGGTTGAGAGGGTGAGCCGTGAGATAGCGGAGTGTCTCCTTTCCCTTCCGACAGATATTTCCTATCTTCATATTCCCTAAGTGTCAAGGAACCATATGTGGTGTGAGGCGTCGAGAGAATTCTCCACCGGGACCTCGTAGGGGGTTAGGGATCTTTCACCTGGAGGCAGGGTTAGATCTACTTTTAGGAATTGGTTATATGTTTGGGATCCCTAGAGTTTTAAGCAGTCATATGTGGTGTGAGGCGTCGAGAGAATTCTCCGCCGGGACCTCGTAGGGGACTAGTTATCGGCGACCTGGAGGCAGGGGCCGTTATACCTTTGGATACCCACGACTCATTGTTTTCGTTTAGAAACACTTGTAATCTACATCCAACACCCGAATCCTAGGGGGAGCATTGTCCGGATACCTCACTTTTATTGATTGAGAACTCTTTTCCTTTTATTTCCTGCACACTTGTGGTGACACTCTTAGTGTTGGCCATTAGATCATCACACACTACAGTCATTAGGCTAGATAACAAAAGAGGGGCTATTACTAGTACTTATGTTCCCTGTGGTTCGACAACCCGACCCTTTGGGTCCACTTTTATTATTTGACGACCCGTGCACTTGCGGTAACGCAAGGGGTTGACACACATCACCCTGTTGTGTTGTTGCGGAGACGCATCACTTTTATTCATGTATTTTGAGACTATGAGCAACTAAAACCCCAAGGTCACCGGATGTGGGTGAACCTTGGGGTGAACTTGTGATGTTTGGATGTTTTGGTTTAATTCATGCTTGTTAGTTTGTTTGTGATTCATGTTTGGTGTTTTGAACGCTTGGGTATGCATGAGAACTCTGTATATCCATACTTAGCCAATACTAGGTTGCATGACCATTGCCCTAGTATTAGACTCACCAAGCTTGGAAGGGAAATATGTACAAATACGCCGTGACCATCGGGTATTTGTACCCCTCCAATTCTAGGGTTAATTACTCATGTGTGATTCAACCTTAGTTTGAGAAAACCATCTTACCCTTTGCAATCGTAGAAGGAATTGTACGGGTAGAGCCCGTATTCAATACTCGTACCGGATTAGGGGTCAATTATCGTGACCATCGGGTTGACCTAATCTAGGGTTTTCTCGGTCCATCAAGCCACTTGCATGCTAATCCAACATCCTTCGCACTTTAGTAACGCCGAGGGGATCCTCATCCGTGACCATCTTCTTACCCTGATTTTCCTCCCGTTTAACGCCCTTGGTATTTAGTAGTTAAATTGCTTTTGTTTTACTTCTTTACTTTCTCATTCCAAATCTTAAGTCTGATCGGCTAGACAACATTGCAAAAAAGAAGTAAGAATAGATTCTCGGGCCCATGGGAATACGACCCACTCGTGCTTGCGCGAGTGGTTTATTACTTGACGACCCCGTGCGCTTGCGGGATCACCACCAAGCACACATAGCATGAACCACAAACTAATAAATTGCATTAAGTATAAATCAAAACATCCATACAAGCTCGTTCATCCCAAGGTTCACCGGCGTCCGGTGACCATGGGTCTTAGTTGTTCATACAAGCAAATAACATAAAACACATCATGAAAACAACTAATCTAGAAATAACAAACACTCCCTCAATTGTTGGTGATGAAAAGGTGAGCCGGATCGTCGCCACGAGCCTCCACCTACGCCGCAATGAGGGCGGCTTCCTTCTTCTTCTTCAAGCCTTGAAAGGTGAAGTAGAAGATGAATCTTGCCAAATTTCTACTCTCCTCTTGATCTCCACTCTCCAATTGATGAGAAAAGGTCCCTTCCTCCCCGGATTCAAGCCTCCTTCAAGCTTCAAGAAACCTCTCTCCAAAGCCTCACCAAAAAGCTCCCTTCCCTTTAGCCCTAACGCCTTTTAAAACATGAAAATCGGGGGGTTATGCGGACAGCCTTGCGGGCGCATGCTTGCCCGCAAGGCTCCCAGGAATTTTCTAGAAAATCGTTTCTGCGGTTCTACAGTAACCTTGCTACAGCAATCTGCTACAGTAATAGAGCTCCAAAAACACCGTATTTGGTGTCGATTTCTGCAAAAATACGTTCTTGAGCTCGTTTTGGCTTCTTCTGGGCCTGTAACACAAATAAAACTAATTTAACCACAAAAGGGGGCGTCGGCGTAACAAAAGCATGTAATTTAATACAAAAATACTATAAATAAATATACACATTTAAGCACTTATCATAACATCCCCACACCTAAGCATTTGTTTGTCCTCAAGCAAACAAAAACATGAAGAATAAGGGAAAGATGATAAGTGGCTAAATGTGACCTCAAGCTCAACAGTAAAGAACTCCGCTAGCATGAAGTGAAAGAAAGTCCAGAAATTGAGTTGTATATAGAACAAGATCAGCTCTGCAAAGATAGTCTTGTCATATCTAAAGTGTTCCTGTGAGTGTGTGCGAACTCTCTACCTCACTCTCCTCACCCTAGATCAATCTAGGGTTTCCATGCACTCCACACACTATGACGACTAGTCTTAGAAATGTCAAGAAAAACCATCAATGAGGAATTAAGACCCTTTTGAATCTAAACTAGACCTCTAGCTTGATTTTAAAGGTCTAGACAGGCCAAGGAGATCAATCTTTTTTTTTTCTTTTTTTTTTTTGACTAACGTAGACTGTACAAAATTTTTCGGTAGGGTACACATGCTGTTTAAGCACCCGAGCACCCACCTACTCAATTTATTACATATCTACATGAACGCATTCATGCTTCACTAGCTGTTGGCCGAAGGCACACTCTGGTTAGGAGCCTGTACCCTAAGTTACTTAGCCAATGAAAGCAGAGGAATACTGTCTTTAACTTATTTTCTGTTTACAACCTATCTCACGTCTCCTGGTCTAACATATCATCATGTCACTAATGCTAGGGTTCACAAGAATCAAAAGTTCTTAAAGGCCCATTGAAAGTAGCCCTTAACAAACTAAGACTAGTATCAACGTAATGGGTTAGTCGGAGTGTACGAGGTGAAAGTTCAGTGATACAGTACGTGGTCTACACTAGAGATAAGACAGGACTTTCAATTAAGCACATGAATAAGATACAACTCAATTCTAACATTCTTTCAAGCTAGGAAATTCTTACAACAAATCATAGCCATCACAGGTGAATTATACATGCAGATATATACATACCCCATCCCCACACCTAGAGTTGTGCATTGTCCCCAATGCACATGATCAGCAGCGCAAAAAGAATAAAGAAGATAAAACCAGAAGGGTAAGGTATAAGAAGAACTTCCCCAGTTATTTGATGAAGACTGGTAGTGATCTGGGGCAAGAAAGTAGAAGAGTAGTGGGAGAGAACTCATTACTAGCACCTGCAAAGATCCAAAAAGTAGATCAAACTCACCATTCATAACAGAGGGAAAAGTACAACTACAAAATAAAACACTCAAGAAATACAGAAGTTCAAACAAAACCACACTCAACAAGGAAATAAAAACGAAACAAGAAAAACAAAAGTCCCATGTGCCTAATCCTCAAAGTGGATGCTACATGGCGGTAGGCTCAGTCGGAGCCCCGGATGTAGTAGCAGTAGAAGAAGTGCCAACGGAAGAAGAGGATCCCTGTATATAGGCTAAAACTTCGCCCATGTCTCTCAACATTTGATGCTGGATGTCAAGAATTTGTTGTTGTCCTTATCGACGAGACTGCACCTCATTCTCTAGTGCTTGGAATCGGTGTTCAAATGGTGCTTCGGTGTCGTCTTAATCTGACTCGGGCGATTGTGGAGGGTCAGTGATGCGTTCGCCAAGGACTCTAGTATGGTCAAACAATCCCATGCCCCGTATCAACCGTGTAATATAGGGTCCAGCAAAAATAGCTCCAAGTTGTGCAAACTGACCCTGATGCGCAAGTAAGTCGGCAAGGAGTCCTCCTAGGTGGATCGGATAACGCTCAATGATACTGTACATCATTAGAAGATCGGAGCGTGACACAACCCCTGTGAGCTTTCGTGGCTGTCATGATAGAGTCCCAACAAAGTTCCAAGTTGGTCATAAGTGATAGTGTGCATTGTCCCGAAAATTTGGAAGGAAATCGAACCCTCCAGTTGAGGATGAGTGGACGGCTTGGTCACCTCAATCGTGCTTAAAAATTCTAAAGTGAGTTCGCGGTAGGTGACTTCTTCAATGGAGAACATTCTATCCCATCCATCATGTGAGATCATGCCCAAAATGGTATCGGCCAAACCCAGGTTTCTAGGTCATTCCATTCAATTGTCCGGGTGGTACCAAAAGGTTTCGACTTCAACAACACATATCTAGTCTTGTGCATTGCTTTTATAAATTGTGGCTCGGCAATGGGTGCGCCATCCCTCCTAGTTTTCTTCGACGCTACACGTTTGTTCGGCATGCCTACAAGAGCAAATACACAATATTAAACCAACAAGCAAGAAAACAAGGGTTTTAGGGCTCTCATTATAATATAAAATCAAAGAAGAATAGATGCCCTAAAAACATTTTTGCAAGAGTTCCCCTTGTATTTGGAGCTTTAAAAATTTTACAACATAGGCTTGAAGCTCAAAATTTTCATATAAACAACATCCATTCAACTCACAATAAAATTTGCATCACAAATTATGTGAAAACAAAGAGAAAAGAAGAGGATTAGAACAAACCTCCAATTAGGGCTCCAAAACTCAAGTCGAAAAAATACGGCCAAAACGTTGGTAAAACTCTCAAAAACTTGTTAAAATGAAGTTGCTAGAGGTGGGAGAGGAGTTTAGGGCAAGAAAAACCAAGAAAAATGGTGGGAAAATGGTGGGGAAAGGAGAAGGGATGCAAGGAAAAGAAGGAAGAAGAAGAGAGAGTGAGGGAGAAAGGGGAGAACGGCAGCCACTTAAGTGGCTACCCGCGCTTGCGGGTGCCCACGAGGCTCCCAAAGAAGTTTGCCATGCCTTTTAAGGGCGTAAAAACGCCCATAAAGCCCTGAAAAGTCAAAATTTCGGCATGGTCTCCCCTACAACTTCAAGGAAAAATCTGAAATACATAACTAATTGCCGAAACATTTAAAATAACACACTTGAATTTCATCAAAATAAGGGCAACATGGGTTCAAACAAGAACCAAAAATACGAAAAATTAAACACGCCAAGCAAACCACACAACACAAAATAAAAGAGTACGAGAAAATAAATTGCGGGAATTTAAAACTTGGGTTGCCTCCCAAGGAGCGCTTGTTTAACGTCGTTAGCTCGACGTACCTTCAACATTAAGTCAGGGTGTGTCAAATGGAGGAGACTTACCTCCGGTTTTCTGAGAAGTGTCCCAATAATAATATGGTTTCAAACGATGACCATTCACCTTAAATTTCGCCCTTTTCGGATGTAATATCTCCACGACACCATGTGGTAAAACTTCCGAGATTGTGAAAGGCCCGAACCATCGTGACTTCAACTTTCCTGGAAAGAATTTCAATCTAGAGTTGAAAAGTAATACCTTATCTCCCTCCTTGAAGTGCTTAACTTGTTTAATATGCTGGTCATGATATGCCTTTGCTCTCTTCTTGTATAACACCGAATTCTCATAGGCCATGGTGCGCCATTCATCCAATTCATTTAATTGAAACTTTCTCTTATGGCCCGCCAAATGAGGATCAAGATTGAGATGCTTGATGGCCAAGTATGCTTTGTGTTCAAGCTCAACAGGTAAATGGCAGGCTTTTCCATAGATTAATGATAAGTGCTTGATTATATATATTTTATAATATCAGTTTACATGCATTGAGCATCACTTTTATCAGGCTTTAGCATTAACAAGGTGTGTTTTGTGTTCTTTTGTGCAAACAGGGCTTTGGAGACATGACGTACAGGAAGAAGCTAAGATAGGGTGTGATGACACGTTTCAAGGCCACAATCAGAAGCTGTGTTCATATGCATTGGGGTGTTGCCAACTTTCGGAGGAGTACAAGTCATTACACAAACCGAGAGGGCACAAAGGCAGTAGTATGCCCACGTCCCAGCTTCTGTACAAAGCAGAAGAAGGTTCTTGAGGATTTCAAAGCATAGAAAGCCACACACCCTACCACACGAGCGTGTGCCCGACCGTGTGGACTCCAAGGAAGACTTCGGGGGGGAATCACTGTAGCATTTACTGTAGCGAAGTACTGTAGCAAAGTGATGTAGCAGTTTACATTAGCAGTACTGTAGCAAAGTACTTCACACGCCCGTGTGGAATTTCCACACGGGCGTGTGGATGGCCGCGTAAAGCCCCGAATTCAAATTATAAAAGCCGCCTTGTGATAATTTTTAGGGATCTTTTCGGCCACTTTCGAGAGACAAGGCGGCTAGGGCTTGGAAGGAGTTCTTTGCGGCTTTGGGAAGCTTTCCTCACCAACTTGGATCGATTCCTCCTCCGTCATAGCGTCAAGGAAGCCATCGACGACCTAGCTTCGGAGTGGATTCAATCCAGACGTGGAAACTACCCATCAAGACCATCATCACGGATTTAAGGGGGTTATTCTTTATGTCTTTGGAACTTTATTCTCAATTTATTATTTGTTTTGTGACTCGCTCCATGGAGAGCTAAACCCCTAGAGGGTATTCGGACATATAAACCCTAGGATTCTTATTTTCATTAGATTTACATTGTGTTTCTATTCGAATTTATCAGTTTGAGTTTTACTCTTGAGTTCTTAATGCTTGTTTGTGCTTTTGATTTCATTATTAATTGCCTTGCATTTCATCCCTTCGAGAGATATTACCTGCCATTTGACAACTGTCACAATGTTGCACGAAGTTTTGTGCGTCCCGAAACATCGAGGGCCAATAAAAGCCTGAATCTAGCACCTTTTTAGTTGTCCTACTCGCACTATGATGACCTCCAGTAGGACCTGCATGACAGTGTTTTAAGATGTCCAACCCTTCCGATTGAGAAACACATTTTCTCACAACTTGGTCGGAGCAGATTCTAAATAAGTGCGGGTCATCCCAAAAATAATATTTCACATCAGAAAAGAACTTCTTCCTCTGCTAATATGTGAGCCCGGTAGGCCGTGTCCCAGCGGCCAAATAATTAGCGAAGTCAGCAAACCATGGAATCTCTTCTCCCTTCAGCGCTTGAATGCTATAAAGGTGTTCATCAGGGAAAGTGTCATTTATTTCCTTTCTTTCTGAAACGTCTTCATGTGGGTTCTCGAGACGCGACAAATGGTCAGCAGCCAAATTCTCTGCTCCACGTTTATCTTTTATTTCCAAATCAAATTCTTGGAGTAGAAGGACCCATTGAATTAGCCGGGGTTTGGCATCTGATTTGCTTATTAGGTATCTCAAAGCAGAATGATCAGTGTACACAATCACCTTTGAAAGCACCAAATACGACCTGAATTTGTCGAAGGCAAAGACTACTGCCAGCAATTCCTTTTTAGTGGTAGTATAATTTTCCTGAGCACTAGTTAATGTTTTGCTTGCATAATAGATAGGATGAAAATGATTCTCCCGTTGCTGCCCCAGCACTGCTCCTACTGCATGATTGCTCGCATCGCACATCAACTCAAACGGAAGATTCCAATCCGGAGACACTATTATTGGTGAATCCACAAGTCTTTCCTTAAGTGTGAGGAACGCAGTCATACAATCTTCATTGAATTCAAAAGGGACATCTTTTTCGAGCAGTCTTGTTTCTTGAATTCTCCCTTAGAGTGACACTAGCGTTGAGGATTATATTTAATCATCCTATTTACGAGTGACCATCACCATTAGGATTAGATCAATAGGGATTGAAGAGGGTTGAGAGGGTGAGTTGAGAGGTAGCAACGCGTCCCCTTTCCCTTCCGGTGTGATTTACCCTACCTTCACATTCCACGAGATAACTTCAATCTCAAAGAGAGTTAGGCGTTGAGAGAGAAGTCTTTCCGCCGGGACTTATTTGTGATTAGGGATCCTCCGCCTGGACCAAAGGGGTTGGTCCATATTTCTGAATAGGGTTTATCAATTGGATTTCCCACGAGCTCTTCGCAGTCATACGTGGTGTGAGGCGTCGAGAGTCTTTCCCTCTGCCGGGACCTCGTAGGGGACTAGTCAGGGTTGACCTTAGGTTTGGGACCCTGTATCCTTGGATTTCCACGACTCATTGATTTTCATTGCAAGAAGAGCAGCTTAAGTCTTGCACTAGAAACTAGGATTCTAGGGGGAGCATTGTCCGAGTACCCCATCTTCATATTGATCTTACTCTACGCCCTAGCTTTCATTTTCAGAACTTTATTTCTATTTCTTTCTTGTTCTATTTTATTTTCACCATCAATCGATTTATCTTTGGCTACTTAGCAAGGTGTGATTGTTCATACGTCTACTCCCTGTGGATTCGACTACCCACCCGTTTGGGTACTTTATTACTTCGACACCCGTGCACTTGCGGAGTACACACGCAAGGGTGTGTCAAGCCACATCAGTGACCTGCATCAAGAGTACTACTATTGAGATCCTGACATTCATACGCAGCTCTTCATCTTCAGTGGGCACCACCTCCGAAGCTACCACCTGTGCGGCATCATCATGGCCATCCGACCCTTAGACTCACAGCATGATGCCACTTGTTGTTGTTGTTGTTGTTGTTGTTGTTGTTTTCCTTCTTTATTTTATTGCATTGCTTGTTGTGTATTTTGGTTTGTACTTTTTCAGTTAGTTAGGGTTTCAACCCTACTAAACTTTCTCTACTTATTTTATATTTCTTGTTTTTGCACTCTTCTCTATTATTTTAATTATGGAGTTGTGATCAGTATTTTTTGTTTTTCCAGGAATCTCTTTAGGAATGCTTCTCACTCCAGGCCCTCACCACATGGTTTACTCCAAGTCCACATGCACTTGTCTCACATTTCATCGACGGATTGGGGAAGTTTCTTACTCCATCTTTGAATTCTTGTTTTATATTTCTTTTCCACTCAGTGAAGCTGACTTATGTACATTGGGGACAGTGTACAGCTTTAGGTGTGGGGATGGAGTATTTTACTTTAATGCATGCTTGACTCACCTATGATAGCTATGATCTTATTGTTAAGGATTTCCTAGCTTGGTAGAATGATAGTAGGGAGTTGTACTCTACATGTGCTTGAATGTAGTTCTGTTTCATCTTTAGTGCACATTTATGCTTGCTCACTATAACTTCCACTTTTGACACTCTAACCCATCGTATTGATTTTGTGTTAGGATGTTAAATTCTACTTTCAATGGTCTTACTTGTGAGTCTCTTTTTTTTGCGTTAACCAGAAAGTGAAGTTTTTAACAGGTGATTACTCAGGCGACATGAGATAGGATGTATATATTTTCCAAAAAACAAAATGATTGAAAAATGAGTCTATGTCAGTATTCCTTTGCCAGTAAAAGCATGAATACGTATATGTAGATCTGTAATCGAGTAAGTTGGGTGGCTCTTGTGCCTGGCCAGCATGTGCATCCTTCAGAAAACTTTTTGGGCAGTCTACGTTAGGCGGACTCAAAAAAAAAAAAAAAACTGAGTTGTGACCTATTGATCGCCTGGAACCTGTTTTTACTTTCCCTTGAGGTTAAAGTTTCATTTGGAGACCGAAAGATTCTTAATTGACTACTTAAAGGGGTCCTTAGCAGTCCTAACACTAACTTTAATTTGCGTGAGGTGAATAAGAATCCTGGGGTAATCTAGGGTGTGGAGGTCAAGGTGAGAGTCAGCACACACACACAGGAACACTTTGGATGAAACAGAGCTAATATTACTTGACTATACCTTGAACAACTCACTTCTAGATTTCTGTCCTTTCGTGCTTGCGGAGTCCTGTACATTTGAGCTTGAGGTCGTATATTTAGCCGTTTATCTTCTTGCCCCTGTTCTTCATGTTTGTTTCCTTGGGGACAAGCAAACGCTTAGGTATGAGGATGTTTGATAAACGTCTAAATATACATATTTTATTCGTATTTGCGTGCATTATTTTGTATCTTTTTGTTAAGTCGATGCCTATTTTTGTGATTAAATTTGTTTTATTTGTGTTACAGGCCATGAATAATCCAAAACGAGCTCAAGGACGTATTTATGAAGAAATCAACACCAAATACGGCATTTTTGGGCTTCATCACTGTAGCAGAATTACTTTAGCAGGGGTACTGTAGCACCTGAGACGAAAAAAATTTGGGAAAGTTTCTGGAAGCCTTGCGAGCAACCTTGCTCCCGCAAGGAAGCCCGTATGGCATCGCGATGCCACCCTTTTTAAGAGTTTTCAAGGTTTTCAAAAGGGGACTTTTGGCCTTCTCCTTGGAGCTCCAGACCACCATCTTCAAATCCGGCTTGAAGGAAGGCTTGGAGGGCGTTTTCACTACGAGATCGGTCGAGGAGAGTGCATTTTTTAGCAAGATCTACTTCTAGGGCTTGTTGGAGGAAGGTTGGAGACAAGAGAAGCCACATCTTGAGTGGCGTCTTCGAAACTCCATTTCCATCTTTGAGGGAGTTGATCATGCCTTATTTAGTTGTTTTAATCCTTTTGATTGTGTATTTTGAGGTTATGAACAACTAAATCCCAAGGTCACCGGATGTAGGTGAACCTTGGGGGTGAACTTGTGTATTTTTGGGTTCTTTGTTTTAATTAATGCTTGTTGGCTTGTTTGTGATCCTTGTTTGGTGTTTTTGAATGTTAAGGTATGCATGAGAACTCTGTGTATCTTTACATAGGCAATACTAGGTTGCATGACCATTGCCCTAGTGTTAGACTCACCAAGCTTGGAAGGGAAATACATATAAATACCCCGTGACCATCGGATATTTGTACCCTTCCAATTCTAGGGTTAAGTACTCACTTGTATTTCTACCCTAACTTGAGAAAACCACCTTGCCCTTTGCAATCGTCGGAGGATTTGGACGGAATAGATTCCGTATCCAATACTTATACCAGATTAGGGGTCAATTGCCATGACCATTGGGTTGACCTAATCTAGGGTTTTCTCGGTCCAACTAGCCACTTTCATGTTAGTTCAACATTCTGTACACTTTAGTAGCCCCCGAGGGGATTCTCATCCGTGACCGTTTTCTCACCATGATTTTTCTCGTTTATCGTCCTGGTTATTTAGTACATTGAATTGCATTTGTTTCATTTATTTTCATTTTCATCATTTACTCTTGAGTTTGATCAGCTAGATAACATTGCGAGAAGGAAGTAAGTATAGATTCTCAGGCCCTTGGGAATACGACCCACTCGTGTGTGCACGAGTGGTTTATTACTTGACGAGCCCGTGCGCTTGCGGGGAACCCACCAAGTGTGTTCAGAAATGAATTTAGAGCTCATAGAGAAGAGCATGGGAGTGATCTCCAATAAGCATGTACATGCACTAGCCTAATAACTTCATTATAAAAACCGGAAGCTAAGGTCTGCAGGGGATCTTTTGACGCCAAGACCATTAGACTTCAAGGGTTGAGAGAGAAATCTCAAGGGGATTCTATAGAGTACCCCAATTAGCGCACATCAATTCCATCATGTCCAATGGGAGGAGTAGAAAGGAGTATATGATGTTTTGCTTGTTAACTTTTGATTTGGATTGTATTTGTTCGATTTCAACTATAAGAAGCTAAACTGTCTTTCGGAACTATCCTTCGGTGCATCGAACCATGAATCTTTAGATGACTTGTATTCAAGTTTGTAGTTTTTAATGTGCATTGGCTTTCAGAATGTGTCTTGTGATTTTCCTATGTTTTATTATGATTGTGATGATAGAGAAATCAATAAATGTTAGGCTGCACATAGGAAATAAGGGTTGAGTGCTTGCCTAGAGATAGTGTGTATGGTGTCAATCTCTCCGGATTAAGGTAAAAACCTAATAGTGGGACTTACACAACCTTATGCAATTGTAGGGTGATAGTGCTTTACATAACCGTATGGGATTAAAGCCGATTGCTTGGACGAAAGGCGTTAGCTATCTTAGAAGTCTCCATGTCCAAGAGCATTCAAGTGATTGCTAGTACAGTTTAGGAAATTGTTGTAGGTTAGTATAAAGAGGATTAAGTCCCAAGCACCGCCTTACCCATAGAGTTTCCAAGGTCATTGTCATTTTCATTAATTTAAGTTGTGTTAATTAGAGTTGGCTTATTCACCCAAATTCACCTACAAAATGATAGAAGGAGAAGTAGTACTAGTAGAATTAGTCCTTGTGGATTCGACAACCAGACTTTCAAGTACACTTTACTACTTGGATAACCTGTGCATTTGATGTACATACGAAAAGGGTGAGTGATTAAATATCATTTAGCTTTGTTTACACTAACATATTTTAATGGAAATTATCGTATAATCTACTTAGAGACATATTATTACTTCAGAATTTTTAATAAATTTCAACTATATGCATTTATCAACCATATTGTGCGTAATATATTTCATTTAATAATACAGCTTTATCAAATTTTTCATGCCATTATTTAGGAGCTTGCTTTTAGCCTGTATGGTGACATAATCAATTTGTGAACTTTATACTCATTTCAAGGAAGTATTAAATCTTGAGGTTGTTCTATATTTACTTTCTCCTATAAATCTCCATTTAAAATGGTGATCTTAACATCCTTATGATGTACAAACAAGTTGTGCAAAATTGACAATTTTACTGTACCACTCAAAACTAGACTGATTTTGATTTCATTTAAGCATGACTTTTTATGTTCGTTCTGATTAGCAATGGGAAGATATCAAAGGGTGTGGGTGACACCTAGCCAGCCCGTGGCCCTCACGTCATGGCCCAGTCTAACATGAATATAAAAAAATATTATGAATTATTCTTATCAAGATTATCATATGTATAAACCCTTCGTTCCAGTATCTGTCACACCCTGACCTACGGGTCCTGGTTCATGACATACCGCCACGACAACCCAGGGGAGTTCAAGCTCCTACCTCCACCCTAGATCGTCATAAGGCTAACCTGTTTCCTGTATACCATCAATCTAACAACAAGAGACAATCTAAATCTGTAGAAAATGCGACCACAGCCCTATACAAGGTCAACATACTCACACCAGGTATATAATCCTGCGAAAAATTACAACATGCAAGGTCAGGACCACAAAAATAGTCTTCCCCAAAAACTGGGTATGAATCTCATACATCACAAGATCTTGACTGACCCAATTAGGAATAAATTCATGGAAACAGAGTAAAATACGGAAATATAGGTCCTAGTGGATGCATCTGGAGCTAGTCTACCATGTTTATTAATCATACACAACTGATAAGTGCTTGCATGTATATAATAATTGAGATGTTTTTCATGCATGATCATTATATTTCTCAGGTTTTATTGCTCATTTAATGTGTTTTTGTGTTCTTTGTTGCAATTAGGGTTGTGAAGAGGTTTTGTCGGAATTAAAGCAAAAATAGGTCATGATGGTGCCAAGTGGAGTTCTTTTGTGCAAATATAAAGATCACGACACAAATCGTGGTCAAACAAGAGGGTATGTGCCAATTTCTAAAGGGTTCAAGACAATATTGTAGAAGGACACAAAGGCAGTCATGCTCTCTTGTTCTGGTTTGTTCGAAGATTTCAAAAGCTTTCCAAGGGTTTTTCGACATCAAGAAATGCCACATGAACTACCACACGAGCATGTGTCCGTCTGTGTGGCCTCAGAAGAAGAAATGGGCGAAATCGGGGACCTATAGATGCATTTCTGTAGAAGCTGAAAATCCACATATGCATGTGGATTTTCCACATGCCCGTGTGGAATTTCCGCATGGCCGTATGGATTCTCGATTTTTGCGTTTTGAAAGATGGTTCTGAAGCGTTTTTAGAGGAGTTTTTTCCAAACTTTTGGAGGGAGTTCGGCTAGGGTTTGGAGAGCTTTTTGCAAGGTTTTTTGGGGCGTTTCTTCACCGATTTCAACACCGATTCCTTCCAAGGAGAGCTATAGGGGAGTCTTCGACGACTTCGATTCGGCGAGGTGTGCCCTAGGCGTGAAGGAGGGATCCTTGGAGAAGAAGGAGCAACCCTCATAGACCATTAGCACAGAGCTTAAGGGGGTTTTCTATATGGATTATTTGCACTTATTTTTAATTGTATTATTGATTTTGTATTGCTCCATGGAGAGCTACACCCCTAGTGGGTACTTGGACATGTAAACCGTAGGATTTCTATGTTTCATTGACTCTTATTAATTTTCTCTTAATTGACATTTAATTTGAGTTTCTATCTTATGTGCTTATTTGATTTTCCCTTAGAGTGACACTTGATACGCGCCTTGCGTAACCGCAAGTGCACGGGTCGTACAAGTAGTAAAATGTACCCTTAAGGTCGGGTAGTCGTATCCACTGGGACTGGTGTAGCTTCTAATACTATCGTTCTGCTTAATATCTAATCAAGTAAATAAGATGGGTTTGACTCTAAGTTGGATTAAAGGAAATTGAGGAAAGGAAATGCACGAAGGTGAATGTAAGGATTCGCTCGATGGAGGAGACGGGGCCTCGGGGTTGGATTCCTGACGTTCACTAACTTAGACTTTCTCAGCATTTATCAGAGATGTCTTCAGTTCTAAATCCAGTTATGCTATATGAATGAGGCTTACAGTGCTATTGAACCCTAAGTTGTGATCTTACTGCTTGCAATTATCAAACAATGATTCACAAGCCAAGATAAGAAAACCAAACTTCCAAGCATTCAACCACTAAACAACATTCAAGATAGCCAATAACAGAGATTTATTGCAAAGAACAAGACATTCATAAATGCTGCAAGAGAAGTATTTAAGTTTAAGCTACAACGTCAGACAAGACCACCCCGGGGCTCCCTTAAGAGTTTAGCCCCTCATGGCATTAAACAACAAGGAAATTGCCAAAGAAATTAAAATACAAGAAGTTGAAAACTCCCTAATTTCTTGCATCCTTGCGGCGGTCAGAGGCTCAATGATGTCGTGGAATCTCCTCCTGATCGGCCTATCATATGCGCCACATTCCACTGGTGAAGATGAGGACGGTGCCCCAAAGTTCTCCCTTTCTTCCTCCTTTAGTTCGCCTTCAAAAAGTTCCCCAAAAACCTAAGTTTCTAGGGTTTTAATGTTTTCCCGATGTGAGCACGGGCGTGTTGAAGCCGTGCAGATTACGGCCAAATAAAACTCCTGAAACTCAAATTCCAGTAATCTGCACAGGGTACAACACGGGCATGCTTAGGCCGTGCTGATGGGTTGCACGACCGTGCTCAGCGAACTCAGACTGTGCTGACTTTGGCTGAATTCTCCTGCAATTTGTACAGGGTACAACACGGGCGTGCTTAGGCCGTGTTGAGTTTGATGAGGTTTAGCTTCTAAAATCATTCCAAAACACTTCTTTTTGCTTTAAGACTTTGATATCTGCATGGGAAACTAAGAATACCTCAAATAGCACTGCACTTGGAGAATTAAAGCCGAGAAATTCAACAATTATGAGAGTAAGATATAAAATATATATATATGAAATGCACTCATCAAATATCCCCAAACTTGAATTGTTGCTTGTCCTCAAGCCACCTTAATTCCCTAATAAAATGATGAGTGCATGACCTCTGATCTCAACAAATTTAGAGTTACTGAAGCTTAAGGAGCCTCTAAGAACTAGTGTCTTAGTCAATCGAAAGCTTTATGAAAAATTTTACTCTTACTCCGTACTTTCGTGTGTGTGTGTCGCCTTATGAAGTATGTCAAAACTGTTCTTGAGGGGGTCTAGTACAAGCTATTACTTTTCATTTTTCCAACGTTGACTCCTAAACTGGGTAGTAGCTTCATACACCCTAGAGGCAGCCATTTCACTTGGTAGGTCATCAAAAATGACATTTGTGATGCCTAAGATCCGACTACTCAATTGTGGCTTTCGCTTTTTCTAAAGTGATAGCTCTTTCTACCATCTTTCTCACAAAATTTGAGAGGGCATCCAAAAAGGAATCCGACTTGTCACAAATCTTTTCTTTTTTTTTTTATATTTCTTCTAGTATTCTAGCTTTTATCATTTGAGTTTGGAGTCAACAACTAATTGTATCACAAGCTTTACAACTAGTCCTTCCTCTAACAGAGTGACGACCCGACAAAGGCTAAGTGTTCGGATTAGGGTTTCCAAAGTAAGAACAAAATGAAACATTAAGTTCAACAAAAGAGCACTAGTATGCTCAAAAACTCCTTAGCTTAGCAAAACTCAACCAAAAAATTCATAGATCGTCCTAAGTCTTGCACAACACCTAATATATTCATACACAAGTACACAACCCTCCCCCACACTTGAATGAAATATTGTCCTCAATATTTAAAAATATAATATGCAAGGCACAGAAAAATATTTCAAGTAAAAGTGAAGTGAGAGTTGGGGAATTTTCACCAAGTTAAAGGTGGGGTGCCCGTGAATAATTCCATGACAAACAAGGGCGTGTGTTGATCACCATCAAAGGGAAGCCATTTGATACAACTAGCAAGAGAGATATTCTACGTCCTGAGGTAAATATGCAAGCATTAGAGAGACAAAAAGACAAAAAAATTAAAAAAAACGCACTAAAAAGAGATCAGTTTAGTAGGGGACTCCCCTTGCTAACTGACTCAAAGAGAACAAAAGACAACAAAAATAAAAGCAAAGTACAACGACAGAAAAGAAAACAGAACAAAGACACGGAAAATCAAAACCCGGCACTCTCAGAGTCGGAGTCAGCCTCCGATGGAAGGTCAGCGGTGTCGACTCCTACACTCCTGGAGGTAAAGCGCCTGGCAGCACGACGCGGTGGTGGGGAAAGTGCAACGTCGAGGTGTTAGGCCAGCCGCTGCATGTTCCGGATCATCCATCAGCGGAAGGAGGAAGAGCCAGCTGGGAGAGAGTCGGGGATGTGTGTGGAGTCGCGCGCGTGTCGTGTGCGAGGAGATGATGTACCGGTGGCCGCTAGTGCGAGGAGATGATGTACTCAGTGCCATGAGAGGTGTGGGTTGAGCGCAGCATCCCCATCGCTCGGAGCGTGTCCACAGAGACAGGTAGCACTCCACCCACCATCCTCATTGCACGAGTGCCTGAATGGAGGCCCATCCGGAGGATTAGGCGTGTGATGTAGGACCCACAGAAGATCGCGCCCACTCGGAAATCCCGTCCCTGATGCTGGATGCTGAAGGCCACCTCGTAGCCGAGGTGCAGCTGGAACCCATCCAACATGCTCAACAAGAAGTCGAAGTCGCGTCGACTAAAGACTCCTGTGCTGTGTCCCCGCCCTGTGATCGAATGACTGAGTATAAAATGAATGTACCTGAGGGTTGGGAGATGAAGGGACGAAGCCTTGGACCAGCGAGAGTCGTACGCCCGGTCCGTGCTCAAACGCTGCCAACACACCTCCTGGGACTCGCCCGGTGATAAGTGTCTAAATGTACATATTTATACGTTTTATTCTAGTACTATTTTGCATGTATTTTGATGAGTTGATGCCCGTTTCGCGCTTAAATTGGTTTTATTTGTGTTACAGGCCTTGAAGAAGCCAAAATGAGCTCAAGAACGTATTTGGGAAGAAATCCGTATCAAATACGATGTTTTCGAGCTTCCATCACTGTAGCAGTACTGTAGAAGGATTAATGTAGCAAGATTACTGTAGCACCGAAACGGGATTTTCTGGAAAAAGGCTGGGAGCCTTGCGGGCAAGCATGCGCCCGCAAGGCAGCCCGTATGGATGCCTGAAAAAGGTGTTTTTAAAGGAAAGTTAGGGCATCTTTTGAAGGATCTTCAACTCTTCTTCTTCTCCTCTTCTTGGGCCGCCGCCCCACCTTCGCCGGTGGCGTTTTCCGGTGATCCACCGCGCTATTCTTCACCAAGAGGGAGGTAAACTTTGGAGGAGGAAATAGGGGGAAGATCTAGAGCTTCAAGGCGTCGTTTGAGGCGCGATCTCGGCGACATCGACGATCTTCTTCCATCCAAGGCAATCCAAAGCTAAAGGGAGTGTTCTTTGCTTTTCTTGATGCATGTTTGTTCATTGGATTTGTATGAGTGTTCCTCTTTCATGAGGAACTAACTTGTATGTGATTTGGGCATGATGAACCCTAGGGTAGGTTTGTTGTAATTAAGGATGATAATCTTTTGTGATTTAGTGTTGGATGTTGAATTTCTTGTATAAGAATTTCTATGGTTTGTGGTTCTCTCTATGTGTGCTTTACTATCTTGGACCACATGAGAACTCTGCTGTTCAATTTCTTTGTTGTACTTGGAACATGACCATCGCCCTTGTACTAGACTCACATAGACTGAAAGGGATTCATGTACCAATACGCCGAGGGATTCGGGTATTAGGTACCCCTCTGAATGTTAGGTTTAGACTCAGAGGAGTGTCTACTCCTGATAAGGGATTCCCTGAGTGCATTGCAATCGTAGGAGGAACTGACTGGAAGGGATTCCGGTCAATACTTGTATGGGATTAGGGCTAATCACCGAGGGATTCGGGATTAGCTTAATTTAGGAATCTCTCAGTCCAAACCACCATCACAACACATCATCCTTAATTCGGGCCTTAAGGACAACCCTAGGGGGATTCTCTGCCCAAATCACGCCTTCTCCTGTTCGTCCGTGCCTTGTATGCTTATTTGGCGTGTAGTGGTAGCTTTATTCTTTTATTTATAGATTTTAGTAGATGTACTTTTCACTCGTATTGTTAGGCTAAGAAATAGATGAAGGGGAAGTAATAGTAGCTCCTTGGCCCCGTGGAATATGACCTCTGTGTCACACACAGGGTATTACTTGACAACCCCGTGCACTTGCGGGACGCACATCACAGGGTGGACGGGCGATGAGGAGGGTGTCGTACGCCGGAGTCCTGGTGAACTCCTCATCGTACAGGCCCAACCTAACAGAGAACTCCGTCAAACTCATGCTGTGTACCTCGCCAAATGCCTGAAACTGGACTGTGACGGCCCGGTGGTAGCGGACGGGCCCTTGGGGCA
Source organism: Dioscorea dumetorum (assembly GCA_902712375.1). Lineage (NCBI taxonomy): Eukaryota > Viridiplantae > Streptophyta > Magnoliopsida > Dioscoreales > Dioscoreaceae > Dioscorea > Dioscorea dumetorum. The sequence goes on along the minus strand of CACTHL010000549.1, from coordinate 5,037,422 downwards.
TCTCGAAGGTCGCGAGGACCTCCAAAGATAGCTCCCTGTAAGCGGGGTCGATGATGGCGAGTAACTGCGTCCATGCGCCCTCGCCGAGGTATCAGCGCACGTCGGCCTCCAGGCCCACCTCACGAAGAACCTCCCAGTTAATGATCCGCATCTCGCTAAACCACTTAACGCTCAAACGGTCGTGGCGCTTCTGGTGAATGGGGACACCAAAAGTGCGCTCGGCGGGAGCGGCGAGGGTAGAGGACTCCCCCCTGGGCCTCTTCAAGGAAGAGCGCAATGCAATGGCCTTCCTCGACATGATCTGCTAAAAGAAAATAGAGACAATTAAAGATAGCAGTGAAGCAAAGAAATCGAGAGTGGGAAGGAGGAACATGTAAGTGAAAGTGAAGAAAAGGAGCGAACGGCCGGGTTTTAAAAGAAAAATCCGCAGAAGACGAGCCGTCGCACCAAACAAGCCTTTAACACGGCCGTGTTGTGCCCGTGCTAATAAAATTCAACAGAAATGAAGAATGCGGCGCGATCGTGCCGCGTACACGGGCAGCGTGCTAAAGAATTCAGCATGAACTCGGCACGGCCGTGCTTGTCCCCGTGCTGCTAAGGAGAAATAGAGCGTCGAAAACCTGTAAATTGCACCGTAATCAACACGGGGGTGTTATGCCCGTGTTGAGCCTGAAACCTTCTAAAATAAAGGAAAACACGCCGGACTCGATTCAAAACACGACAAAAACTCAAAAGTACAAAACAAAACAACCACCACGATGGAATAAAAAGAGAAGAAGTCAATCGGGTTGCCTCCTGATAAGCGCTTGTTTAACGTCACTAGCTTGACGGATCTAGTCTCATCTCATGAAGGCTCAAAAACATACCCGGTACGCCCCTTGCGTAACCGCAAGTGCACGGGTCGCACAAGTAGTATAATGTACCCTTTGGGTCGGGTAGTCGAATCCATAGGGACTGGTATAGCTTCTAATACTAACGTCCTACTCAATATCTAACCAAATCGAGAATGAAGGAGTTGACTTTGGACTAACTTCGAGGAAGTTGAGGGAATGGAAAGTTGATCGACACGGAATGTCAACACCCGCAAGCGCACGGGGTCGTCAAGTAATAAACCACTCGTGCACGCACGAGTAGGTCGTATTCCCAAGGGGCCCGAGGAGCTACCTTACACACTTCTCACTTGTTGTTTAGCTCACCGATTCCATTTTCAAGAGAATAGAAAGGAAATGAAAGAAACAAACTACAAGAGAAATTTTCTAAATAAATACGATTGAATCAAAACTCGGGAGATGCTCAGGGATGGAAAACGGTCACGGATGAGGATCCCCAAGGGGGCTACTCAAGTGAGTAGGATATTTGAGAAATAAAGTATGTGGCTAGTTGGACCGAGAAAACCCAAGCTTAGGTCAACCCGATGGTCACGGCAATTGACCCCTAACCCGGTACAAGTGTTGACAAAGGAATTTCTTCCACTCAACTTCTCACACGGTTGCAAGGAGAATAATGGTTTTCTCAAGTTAGGGTGGAAATACTAATTAGTTTTCAACCCTAGGAATGGAGGGGTACAAATACCCGATGATCACGGCGTATTTATACAATAATCCCTTCCAAGTTTGGTAGAGTCTAGCACTAAGGCAATGGTCATGCTACAAAGTGCTACCAAGCATTTGATACAACAATTAAGCACATGTACCAAACCAATCAAGAATACCAAACAAGGATCACAACAAGCCAATCATACAATAAATAACTCAAATAATCCAAAACATCACAAGTTTTGCCCCCAAGGTTCACCTACATCCGGTGACCTTGGGGTTTAGTTGTTCATGTTCAACAAATCCACCACACAAACCATGTAAATAACTAGAATAAACATGAGGAACACTCCCTCAAATGGTGAAGGTCGAATGCCGCTTGGATCCCCGGAGAAGACCTTCCGAAGACGCCACTCGAAGGGGTGGCTTCCCGTTGTCTTCAACCTCCAAACAATGAAGCTTTTGAAGTAGATCCTCCTAGATCTTGCTCTCCTCACCAAAGAAAACCCGAATTTTCACTCCTTTTGCCCTCCAAAATGGTGTAGAAATGATGTCCAAACCCTCGCATTCTTTTCCCCCAAAAGCTCTCTCCAAGAAGATGAAAAAAGTCCTTTTCAAAATGCCCTAGATCGCCCTTAAAACCCCAAATCCCGATGGGTAAACGGGTCAGCATACTGCCGGTATGCTGACCCCTCGGGATTTCTACTTTTCTGCCAAGAAGTCCGCGATGAGCTACAGTAACTGCTACAGTGAATGCTGAAGTGCGTGCTACAGTATCCCCGTCTCGAAAACGCTGTTTTGGTGTCGAATTCGCTCCCCATCTCGTCGTCGAGTCCCCAGGGCTTCTGGCTGGCTTGAAATACAAAAATAAAGCAATTTAGACCTAAAAGGGCAAAGATTCAACAATAAGATATGAAAATAATACACAAAAATACACGTAAAATACGTACTTTTAGACGTTTATCAAACATCCCCACACCTAAGCGTTTGCTTGTCCCCAAGCAAACAAACATGAAGAACAAGGGAAAGAAGATAAACGGCTAAAAATACGACCTCAGGCTCAAAAATTAAAGAACTCCACAAGCACAATCGGACAGGAATCAAGAAGTGAGTTGCTCAAAATTAATAGATCTGGTTCATCAACAGTGCCCTATGTGTGTGTGTGCTGACTCTCACCTTGACCTCCACACCCCGGATTACCCCAGGATGACCATTCACCCCACACAAAAATGAAGATGGCATTAGAGTGCTAAAGACCTCCTCAATGCACAGTTAAAGTCCTTGGGTTCTTAAATACAACTCCAACTCTTAAGTGACCATAAAACAGGTTCTAGGGAACAAAATGGAAACTTTATTTCTTTCACTCACAAAAATACACAAATTCTTTCTTTTCTGGGTCCGCCTAACATAGACTGCACAAAAATCTTTCAGATGGATGCACATGCTGGCCAGGCACAAGAGCCACCCTCTTAATCGATTACAATCTATATATACGCATTCATGCTTAAAAAGCAGAGGAATACTGAAAGCTTTTAAAATGGGTTGGATAGAGTGCATTGAAGAAAACAATAAAGGAACTTAAAAGCTTTTAAAAGTGCATTGAAGAAAGAATTTAACAAATTAATGCCAAAGTCATTAAGATGGGTTGGATAGAGTGTACAAGGTGAAAGTGATCGTGAGCATGTATACAGGTGCACTAAAGATGAAACAGAGCTACATTAAAGTACGGGTACTGTACAGCTCACTACTATCATTCTACCAAGCTAGGAAGTCCTTTAACAAAATAATCATAGCCATCATAGGTAACAAGCATGCATAAATACAAAATACTCTAAGTAAATAACCATTCCCACACCTAAAGTTGTACATTGTCCTCAATGTACCTAAGTCAGCAGAATAATGTGGGGGATGAAAATGATAACCAAAAAATGGGGGTGAAGAAACTTCCCTGATTCCTCGGTGTGATTCTCAGTTGTTCCACTTGGATCAGGAGTATATCACCTAAGGAGGGCGACACAAGTAAAGCTCCCAAAATTAATAATCCTGAAAAGAACAGGGAGCTTATCATCATTCAAAGTTTTTCAAGAGGAAAAAGAAATAAAGTAAGGAAAAGAGAGCACCAACATAAATAACACAAGAGTTTAGTAGGGATGAGCCCTAGCTAACTCAAAAGTACAAGTCTTAACAACAAACAATAAAGCACAAAAGGAAGAAAATAAACAAAGTCTTGTCATGGGTCTAAAGTGGTGATGCGGCGCAACTAGTGGCATCAGAGGTCGATGAGGATGAGCTGCGAACAATGGTTAGGAGCTCGGATAGGTCGCGCTCAATCCGCTGCTGTGCTGTGAGGATCTCCCTCTGTGCTCGCTCAAGGCTCTGAATCTGCTGCTGAACCTCTGTGCGAAATGACTCAAACCTGGCTGTCAATGATGGCGAACTCTCCCCAGTATCCTGGTCAGGCTCTGACTCAGTCTCAGTGTCATGTGAGGTGCCTGGGTCCTGTGAATGTGATCCTTGCCGCTGGGCCAGGCGATAACTGCTTCCCCGCTTCTCAACGATCCCAATGGAGACGAGTGTTTGTATCCCTAAGGAAGCAGTAGATCCTACCACTGTCATGCCTCTGGTGAGCTCAATAAATCCCATGCCCCGGATAAGTCGAGTGATGTAGGGTCTAGCGAAGATAGCGCCCAAACGAACAAACTTACCCTGATGGGAAAGCGTCTCTGCAATCAAGTGTCCCATATGGATAGGCTGACGCTCAATGATGCTATAAAGCATAGTCAGATCGTGGCGTGTCACTACCCCAGTAGAGTCAACTCTGCCCCCAATACTCCTAGTTAGAAGAGCGTGGATAATTCGATGAGCTGGGTTTGTGAGTTGGGATGCCTTCCGTGTTCTAGAGTTAGCAGAGATGGAATGCCAATAAGCTGTGTTCGCTTTCAACTGTGGGACTTCATCAATGGATTGCTTGAATGCGGATGATCGTAGTTGAGCCTCTGTATATAGTCCCAAGTACATACCAATATTGTCCTCTGAAACACGGTGTTTCTTTCCAAAAGCCCGAAAAGTGACATGGTTCGATTGGTGGGTAAACGGATATGCTTTGACCATCTCGATAGAGCTAAGGACTTCCAAGATAAGTTCCTTGAATGTGGCTTCTTCAATTGAAAACAATCTATCCCAACTGCCATGGGAAATAAGCTCCAACACCGTGCCATCTACTCCCAAAGTACTCAGAGCTTCCCAATCAATCTTCCTCACCGTGCCGAACCCTTTTCGTGATAAGAGTGCGTAGCGCGTCTTGTGTTCTTCCTTGGAAAATTGAGGTTCATGGACGGGGGGGGGGTGAAGGTTCCCTCCTAGGTCTCTTGGAAGCTAGTTTCTTGATTGGCATCCTATATAAACAAAATAGAGATTAACCAACTAACTTACAAGCAAATTAAGCACCAAAAAATGAAGAAATCCAATAAAAAGTGCATTGCTACAGTAATTTCGGGAAAATTTTTCAAGAACTTTGCTTGTAGAAGTAGCCAAAAAATTTTACAAACTAAGAACAATAACTTGATAAACCTTAAACATTCACCCAGCAACAAAATTCCAACAATTTTCAGCCATAAAAGTAAGAAAAAATCAAAGTTTGAGTGAAGAGCCATACTTGTGCCCTAGGGTAAGATGAGTGGATCCAAATGTTAAATCCGGCCAAAAGCTTGCACAAACTCCAAATTTTTGTCACCAAGATGGAAAAAAGGGGGAGGAGAGCAAACTAGAGCAAAAAAAAAATGAGTAAAAACGGTGGAGAAATGAGGGAGAAAAGGTTGGAAGAATGGGGAAGAGGAATGAATAGTGTGAAGCCCAAACTTGCCCTTTTAAAGCATGTGTTCGGGTGGTCTTGCCGACCATCCTTACGGCCGTATAACTACTACTAAAAACATAAATAAAATAAGACAACACGAATAAGAAAATGAATAAGAGAATTGAAAGGAACTTGGGTTGCCTCCCAAGGAGCGCTTCTTTAACGTCATTAGCTTGACGTGCATTACCTCAAAAGCTCATGGTGGAACAAATGGAGGGAAGTTATCTCCAACCTTTGGAACCAGGTTGCTGCTCGGAAAATAATGTTTCAAACGATATCCATTGACTTTAAAAGTACCTTTTGTTGGATGGTAAATCTCGACGGCCCCGTGAGGAAACACTTGTGAGACTGAAAATTGTCCATACCATCTTGATTTCAGTTTTCCCGGAAAAAGTTTCAATCGAGAGTTGAAAAGTAGCACTTGGTCTCCGACTTGGAAATGTTTAGCTTGTTTAATGTGTCAGTCATGGTATTCCTTTGTCTTCTCTTTATACCGTACTGAACTCTCATACGCCACCGACCGCCATTCATCTAATTCATTTAACTGGAATTTTCTCTTGTGGCCTATTAGACGGGGATCAAAATTCAATTGCTTTATGGCCCAATAAGCTTTGTGCTCCAATTCAACGGGCAAGTGACAAGCCTTCTCATAGACCAACCTATACGGAGTTGATCCAATAGGGGTCTTAAATGTTGTTCTGTATGCCCAGAGTGCATCATCAAGTTGATCCGCCCAGTCCTTCCTGTGATGACTCACCGTTTTCTCCAAGATTCTTTTCAATTCCCTATTAGATACCTCGACTTGACCACTCGTTTGGGGATGGTATGCAGTTGGGATTCTATGTGATACCCCATATCGTTGCAAAACTTTTTCAAATTGTGAATTGCAAAAATGAGTGCCCCGGTCACTGATGATCGCCCTTGGAGTGCCGAATCTAGCGAACAATTTTTTTAAGAATTTTACTACCACCCTTGCATCACAGGTTGGGAATGCTTGCGCTTCTACCCACTTGGAGACGTAGTCTACGGCCACGAGAATAAACTTATTGCCATGAGAACTAGGAAACGGTCCCATGAAGTCGATCCCCCAAACATCAAAAATTTCACAAGCTTGATTCCAAGTTTGCGGCATCTCGTCCCCTTTTGATATGTTACCTACGCGTTGACACCTATCACAGTGCTGCACAAGCATCTGAGCGTCATGGAATATCGTGGGCCAATAAAATCCGGCATCAAGTACCTTCCTCGCTGTCCTGTTTCCACTGTAGTGCCCCCCTGCTGGCCCCAAGTGGCAATGCAACAAGATGTCATGTCCTTCTCTTATTGAGACACATCTCCTGACAATTTGATCAGAACAAGTCTTGAACAGGTATGGATCCTCCCAAGTATAATGCTTCAGGTCGGCAAAGAACTTTTTTCTTTGTTGATAGGAAAGCCACTTTGGGAAAATCCCTGCTGCCAAGTAATTTGCGATATCAGCAAACCATGGTGTCTCATCCTCTTCCACTACTTGAATGCTGCATAACTGCTCCACAGGGAATGTGTCATTTATCCCCTCTCTCTTCAACTCCTCATCATGAGGCCCTTCAAGGCGTGATAAATGATCAGCAGCCAAGTTTTCTGCTCGTAGCATGACCATTGATAAAAAGGCCTTAGTGCTACGGGCGTGTGAAGTACTTGCTACAGTACTGCTACAGTACTTCTGATGGTTCTGATGTCGTCACCTTAGATGCCGTGTCGCTCTACAGAAGATGTCCAATGATGGACAATTGCGACATCATCATGGACTGGTTGGCGAGCACAGTCGCCATGTCCCCCTGGAGAGCTCCAACTACCACCTCGAGCCTCGCCAAACGGTCACGGGCTCGAGTGGAAGGCTGCTCTGGCTCTAGCTCAGATGCAGGGGCCTCGGTGTCCATCGGCACAGCTGTGGGTGCCGGTGAATCAGGAGTGTCTGCTGGGTCGGCTGCCTCCTCTTCTGAATCCTCCTTCTCAGCCTCCACTGCGAGTACATATCGGCCGGTACTCGTCTTCTTCACCATACGCATGGCTCGGAGGGATGCAAGCCCCAAGGGTGCTGGTACGCTAATCTTCTCCATCCCTCTAAGTGCCTCGGACAACCCCATGCCACGAACGAGTCGGGTAATGTATACTCCTGAAAAGACCACACCGACCCGCACGTAATGGCTTTGATGGCGGAGGTAATCCGCCACAACAAAGCCTAAATGCATGGGAATGTTCTGGACCATGGTGTATAGGTAAAGCAAGTCGAGGCGGCTCAAAACTCCAGTGCTCTCGCCTCGTCCCGTCATGGTCCTGCTAAAGATAGAGTGTATATACCTGTAGGCCGGACGGCTGAGCATGGTGGCCTTGGAGGATCCCGGCTCGTACTGGAAACCTCTGCATATGGTCGCGTACGCATGGCTCGGGGTGAGTCCAATAGGATAATCGACAATGAGTTGCTCGTACTCCCCCGTGTGAACATAGTCTCTGTCATATAAACCGAGAAAAACAGGGAACTGCGTGTGGCTCTGATAAACGCCTAAATATACGTATTTTATACGTGTTCATTTGTATTATTGTATTATCTTTTTGATGAGTCGATGCCCTTTTTATAGTCTAAATCTCTTTATTTTGTGTTGCAGACCCTAAATGAGCTCAAGAGCGTATTTAGAAAGAATTCGACACCAAATACGACGTTTTGGGTTTTTCACTGTAGCAAGGTACTGTAGCACCCCGAGGTGAAATTTCCTGCAAAACTTTCTGGATGCTTCACGGGCAACCTCACGGCCGTCAGGCAGCCCGTGAGGAGTCACGACTTTCACCCTTTTTAAAGACTTTTAGGGCATGGAAAAGGGGGACTTTTGCCTCTTCTTGGAGCTTGACACCCCCTCTTCCAAATCCGACCAAGAAGGAGAGGTTGCAGGGCATTTCCACGGTGGAATTGGCGAGGAGAGCATGATCTTGTGCGGGATCTACCTCTAGGGCTTCAAATCTTGAGGTTGAAGACGACGGGAAGCCACCCCTTCGAGTGGCGTCTTTGGAAGCTTCTTCGACTCTAATCTTTGGAGGGAGGTCTTTTATGTTGGGTTTAGTTATTTTCATGCTTTTATTCATGTATTTGGAGACTATGAGCAACTAAAACCCCAAGATCACCGGATGTGGGTGAACCTTGGGGTGAACTTGTGATGTTTGGATGTTTTGGTTTAATTCATGCTTGTTAGCTTGTTTGTGATTCATGTTTGGTGTTTTTGAATGCTTGGGTATGCATGAGAACTCTGTGTATCCATATTTAGCCAATATCCAAGTACGGTGTTATTTGAGGTATTCTTAGTTTGCCATGCAGATATCACAGTCCTGAAGCAAGAAGAGATGTTTTGGAATAATTTTAGAAGCTAAAGGACTTAGAAGAAATCTCATCAAGCCCAACACGGCTTAAGCACGCCCGTGTTGTACCCCGTGCAGATTGCAGGAGAATTCAGCCAAATTCAACACAGTCTGAGTTCGCTGAGCACGGTCGTGCAAACCTCAACACGGCTTAAGCACGCCCGCGCTGTTCCCCGTGCAGATTATAGGAATGTGTGTTTTCTGGAGTTTTATTTGGCCGTAATCTGCACGGCTTGAAGCACGGCTTCAACACGCAAGTGCACGGGTCGCACAAGTAGTATAATGTACCCTTTTGGTCTGGTAGTCGAATCCACAGGGACTGGTATAGCTTCTAATACTAACGTCCTACTCAATATCTAACCAAATCGAGAATGAAGGAGTTGACTTTGGACTAACTTCGAGGAAGTTGAGGGAATGGAAAGTTCACCAAGGGAAGATTTAGGTTTGACTCGATGGAGGAGATGGGGCCCCGGGGTTGGGTTTCTGACGTTCACTAACTCAGTCTTTCTCAGAAATTATCAGGGATGTCTTCAGTTCTAAACGTAGTTATGCTATAAGAATGTGGTTTCTAGCGCTGCCGAGCCCTAAGTTGAACTCCCTCTGCTTGCAACAATCAATAAAGATTCACAAACCTAGATAGGAGAACCTAACTACCAAGCATCAAGCACTAAACAACAAACAAGATAGCCAATAACCTTGATTTATTGAAATGAACAAGACAATCATAAAAACTGCAAGTAAAGACAAGGAGTTCGAGCTACAACGTCAAACAACCACCCCCGGGGCTCCCTTAAGAGTTTAGCCCCTCATGATAACAACCAACAAACACAATGCCAAAGAAATTACAAGACAAGAAATTGAAAACTCCCTAATTTCTTGCATCCTTGAGGTTGTCGAAGGATCTACGATGTCGTGTAATCTCCCTCCGATCGGCCTACCATATGCTTGGCATTCCCGTGATGAAGTTGAGGATGAACCCCCAAAGCTCTCCCTTTCTTTCTCCCAAAGTTCGCCCACCAAAAGTCCCCCAAAAACCTAAGTTTTTAGGGTTTTAATGTTTTCCCGATGTGAGCACGGGCGTGCTGAAGCCGTGCTTCAAGCCGTGCAGATTACGGCCAAATAAATCTTCAGAAAACTCACAAACCTGTAATCTTCACGGGGAACAGCACGGGCGTGCTTAGGCCGTGCTGAGGCTTTGCACGACCGTGCTCAGCGAACTCTGGCTGTGCTGATCTATGGCTGCATTCTCCTGTAATTTTCACAGGAAGCAGCACGGGCGTGCTTCGACCGTGCTGAGGTTTTCACACTCGTGCTCAGCGGACTCAGGCTGTGCTGAATCGCAGTTGAATTCTTCTGCACTTTGCACGAGAAACAGCACGGGCGTGCTCAAACCGTGCTGAGCTTGATGAGGTTTCTTCTAACTCCTTTAGCTTCTAAAATTGTTCCAAAAGCGCTTCTTTTTACTTCAGGACTTTGATATCTGCATGACGAACAACGAATACCTCAAATAGCACCGTACTTGGAGAATTATAGCCAAAATATTCAATAATGATGAAGGTATAGCATGCAATATATATATATGAAATGCGCTCATCAATACCTTCTTTCTTGGCACCCTGCAGAACAAAATTCCTTGAAAGGAGATAATGAATTAATTAAAAATGCCTCACCAACACTGAGGACATTAACAGGGTTATGCTTCGGGTAGAGGCGTGTTGTTTCTTCATTTCCTCTATCTTTTGCCACCATGTCTGGGCCTTAGATACTTTCTTTTTCCTTTTCTTGGCATTCACTGCTGGTTCACCAGCCCTTGGTGGTGTAGCAGCGACGTCTCCCACCTGGTCTATGAGCTCTTCATCCGGAGATGATGAGCGCATTTCATATATATGTATTGCATGCTTTACCCTCATCATTATTGAATATTTTGGCTGTAATTCTCCAAGTACAGTGCTATTTGAGGTATTCTTGGTTTTCCATGCAGATATCGAAGTCCAGAAGCAAGAAGAAGTGTTTTGGAACAATTTTAAAAGCTAAAGGACTTAGAAGAAACCTCATCAAGCTCAGCACGGCTTGAGCACGCCCGTGCTGTTCCCCATGCAAATTGTAGGAGAATTCAGCCACAAATCAGCACAGCTTGAGTTCGCTGAGCACTGTCGTGAAAACCTCAGCACGGCCTAAGCACGTCCGTGCTGTTCCCCGTGCAAATTACAGGCTGGCGAATTTTCGGGAGGAAAATCACTGTAGAACAAAGTAATGTAGCACGAGTACTGTAGCATTGAATTCGCTGAGCACGATCGTGCAAACCCTCAGCACGGCCTAAGCACGCCCGTGCTGTTCCCCGTGCAGATTACAGGAATGTGAGTTTTCTGGAGTTTTATTTGGCGGTAATCTGCACGGCTGGGGGCACGGCTTCAACACGCCCGTGCTCACATCGGGAAAACATTAAAACCCTAAAAACTTAGGTTTTTGGGGGACTTTTGGTGGGCGAACTTTGGGAGAAAGAAAGGGAGAGCTTTGGGGGTTCATCCTCCTCTTCATCAAGAGAATGGCAAGCTTATAGTAGGCCGATCGGGAGGAGATCTTATCACATTATAGATCCTCAGACAACCTCAAGGATGCAAGAAATTAGGGAGTTTTCAACTTCTTGTCTTTCAATTTCTTTGGCATTGTATTTGTTGGTTGTTGTCATGAGGGGCTAAACTCTTAAGGGAGCCCCGGGGTTGTTTGGATGACGTTGTAGATTGAACTCATTTCTTTACTTGCAGTGTTTATGAATGTCTTGTTCCTTTCAATAAATCAAGGTTATTGGCTATCTTGTATGTTGTTTAGTGTTTGATGCTTGGTAGTTAGGTTCTCTTATCTAGGCTTGTGAATCGTTATTTATTGTTGCAAGCAGCGGGAGTTCAACTTAGGGCTCGGCAGCGCTAGAACCCACATGCTTATAGCATAACTAGGTTTAGAACTGAAGACATCTCTGATAAACACTGAGAAAGACCGAGTTAGTGAACATCGGAAATCCAACCGCGGGGCCCCATCTCCTCCATCGAGTCAATCCTCAAACCTTCCCTTGGTGAACTTCCCTTTCCTTAACTTCCTTGAATTCGACCCAGAATCAAATCCATCTTTTTTTGTTGGTTAGATATTAGAGATCGGACGAGTATCAAAAGCTATACCAGTCCCTGTGGATTCGACTACCCGACCTAAAGGGTACACTTTACTACTTATACGACCCTTGCACTTGCGGATACGCAAGGGGCGTACCAGGAGGTTCCTCCCCTAACAAATCAGCGAGGTGATCCTTTAGCCAAATTTCCTGCACACAATCACAAATCACTTGATCAGTAGCATGAAGAAAATAACAAGAATCATCAAATGCCATGGGGTGTCTCATAGCTTTCTTAAGCCTGAATACTACTTCCTCATCCCCCACTCTCAATGTCAGTCGGCCATCCTTTACATCAATAATTGCTTGCGAAGTGGCTAAGAATGGTCGTCCAAAAATCAGAGGGACCTTAGCCCGCTCATCCAAATCCAGGATAACAAAATCTACCGGTAATATGAACTTGTCCACCTTCACCAAAACGTCTTCTATAATTCCCAAAGGTTGGCGAGTGGAGCGATGATAAACGTCTAAAAGTACGTATTTTACATGTATGTGTTGTGTATTATTTTCATATTTTATTGTTGAATCTATGCCCTTTTCGGTCTAAATTGCTTTATCTTTGTATTTCGGGCTAGCCGAAGCTCGGGGACTCGACGACGAGATGGGGAACGAATTCGACATCAAAACAGCGTTTTCGAGACCGGATACTGTAGCGCAGTACTATAGCAATTCTCGTAGCTCATCACGGACTTCTCGGCGAGAAAAGTAGAAATCCCGAGGGGTCAGCATACCGGCTGTATGCTGACCCATTTACCCATCGGGATTTGGGTGTTTAAAGGCTTTTTTGGGCACCTTTTTTTGGGGAACTTTTTGCATCATCTTGGAGAGAGTTTTGGGGAGAGAAAGGAGGCTAGGGTTTGGAGATCACTTCCACACCATTTAGAAGGGCAAAAGGAGAGGAAATCCGAGAATTCTTCGGTGGGGAGAGCAAGATCTAGGAGGATCCACTCCATGGGCTTCATTTCTTGGAGGTTGAAGACAACGGGAAGCCACCCCTTCGAGTGGCATCTTCGGAAGGTTTTCTCCGGGGATTCAAGCGTCATTCGGCCTTCACCTTTTGAGGGAGTGTTCCTCATGTTTATTTTAGTTATTTTCATGGTTTGTTTGGTTGATTTGTTGAACATGAACAACTAAACCCCAAGGTCACCGGATGTAGGGGAACCTTGGGGGTAAAACTTGTGATGTTTTGGATTATTTGAGTTATCTATTGTATGATTGGCTTGTTGTGATCCTTGTTTGGTGTTCTTGATTGTTTTGGTACATGTGCTTGATTGATGTATCAATTTCTTGGTAGCACTTTGTAGCATGACCATTTCCTTAGTGCTAGACTCCACCAAACTTGGAAGGGATTATTGTATAAATACGCCGTGACCATCGGGTATTTGTACCCATCCATTTTTAGGGTTGAAAACTAACTAGTGTTTCCACCCTAACTTGAGGAAACCATCCTTCTCCTTGCAACCGTGTGAGAAGTTGAGTGGAGGAAATTCCTTATTCAACTCTTGTACCGGGATAGGGGTCAATTACCGTGACCATCAGGTTGACCTAAATTTAGGTTTTCTCGGTCCAACTAGCCACATGCTTAATTTCCCAAATATCCTACTCACTTGAGTAGCCCCCTTGGGGACCCTCATCCATGACCGTTTTCCATCATTGAGCATCTCCCGTGTTTTAATTTCGTAACATTTATTTAAACAATTTCTCTTGTTGTTATTTCTTTACTTTCCTCGTTTATTCTCTTGAAATCGAATCGGTGAGCTAAACAACAAGTAAGAAGTGAGTAAACTAGCTCCTCGGGCCCCTTGGAAATACGACCCACTCGTGCGTGCACGAGTGGTTTATTACTTGACAACCACGTGCTCTTGCGGGTGTTCACACTTTGTGTCGATCAAGCGATCAGCAAGTTGGAGCGTCATTTGAGTTGGCTTGAGTTCCCCCAACCCTAGCTTTTGAAAAATCTTCAATGGCATCAGATTGATGCTTGCTCCTAGGTCAGCCAATGCCTTTTCATCCATCATTCGTCCAATTGTGCAAGGAATGATGAAACCTCCTGGATCCTTCTCCTTCTTGGGGATCTTGTTCGAAATAATTGCTGAACATTCTTCACTTAATGTCACCGTCGAAACTGCCTCCAATTTCCTCTTGTTAGTTAATAGCTCCTTAAGAAATATGGAGTACTTTGGCATTTGTGATAGAGCTTCAACAAATGGGACATTAATGTGTAGGGTCTTGAACATCTCCAGAAACTTCTTGAACTGTGCCTCTTGTTGGTTATTCTTGAGTTTTGCTGGATAGGGCAAAGTGGGCTTGTATTATGCCACCGGGTCTTTCTCCTTACCGTTCGACTTTTCCCTTGCGCTCGAGCTTGACCCTCGATCTCTCTCCAGCACTTGCACCTCTGATTCACACTGAGATTCTTGTTGTTCTTGTAGCGGTGGGGACTCGAGTTCCTTGCCACTTCTCAAAGTGACTGCCTTGAGGGACTCCCGAGGGTTGACTTCAGTATTGCTAGGTAGAGCACCCGGGGGTCGTTCAACAAGCGTCTTGGCAATCTGTACGACCTGACGCTCAAGATTCTGTAAAGAGGCTTGTTGGTTCCTCATCATCTCTTCATGCCCTGTGATTCGGGCATCATTGGCTTGGATGTACTGGACAAGGAGGGCCTTAATAGAAGGTCCCTTTTGCTCTGATGGTGAAGGCCTCGAAAATTGAGGCTGTGTCTGTTGCTGTTGCTGCTGGGGCTGCTGTTGCTTCTGGGGGCGCTGCTGCCCCTGATTTTGGTCTTTTCAAGAAAAATTGGGGTGATTCCTCCACCCCGGATTGTATGTGCTGCTGTAGGGGTTGTTTGTATACCGCTGATTTTGACCAATGAAATCTACTTGTTAGGTCACCTGAACCCCTTTCGATGAGTAACTGGGCCCTGCTTGGCTTGCCCAACTGTCATTATTCCAACCCTGCGTCGAAGACTGAATTTTCATTGTGTCCAATCTCTTGGAAATAGCTTATACCTGTGCCGCTAAGGTGGTGAGCACATCAACCGCATAAAGCCCGGCTGTTTTCACGGGCTTGTTCCTTTCAGAGCTCCACTGATACCCATTGGAGGCCATATTTTCAATCAGAGTCTGTGCCTCATCGGGTCTCTTACTACACAAGGAGCCTCCTGCTGCTGCGTCTGATATTTGCTTGGTGGCCACATTCAACCCGTTGTAAAATATTTGGATTTGCATCCACTCCACTATTCCATGTTGCGGGCATTTCCTCAACAAGTCCTTGTACCGTTCCCAAGTGTCGTACAAGGTCTCAGATTATGCTTGTCGGAATGAGGAAATATCACTTCTGAGCTTGGTGATTTTGGGCTGGTGGAAAATAGCGGGTCAAGAACTTCTCGGCTAGCTTTTCCCAATTTGTAATGGAACCCGCCGGCAAGGAACTTAGCCATTGCTTGGCCCTTCCTCGCACAGAGAACGGGAACAATCGAAGGCGAACCGCATCCTCGAACACATTATTCACCTTGAAAGCATCACAAATCTCCAGAAAAGTTACAAGATGAGCATATGGGTCCTCACCTTGAAAACCATCAAATTGGCACATCTCCTGTACCATTTGAATGAAGTTGGGCTTCAGCTCGAAGTTGTTGGCCACAACTGGGGGTCGCACAATACTAGACGCTGATCCCTCTAGATTAGGCGGGGCATAGTCTGAAATACTTCTCTGATTTTCAGCCATATTTTCCTCTTGGTCCACCTCTATACTCACTTCCACTTATCCAGTTTCCCTTAAATTAATCTGCCGCTGTCTCCGATGAAATGTTCGTTCGATGTCGAGATCTAGAGATGCTAGCTGGGAAGAATTCCCCCGGGTCATACACTACACCTGCGCAATAGCCAAAAGAGAAAATGAGATATGATGTTTTAAGTATGAAACAGAGAAAATAGTAAACAGTTTAAACAGAACACAAACACTAACGAAAACCAAAAAAACAAACGAGCAAAACATGAACAAAAGAAAAGAAAACGCAAAGCAAAAAGAAACAACTAGAGTACTAAAACTGTCCGATTTCTTTGAAGTTGCCAGTCCCGGCAACAGCGCGAAAAACTTGATACGCCCCTTGCGTAACCGCAAGTGCACGCGTCGTATAAGTAGTAAAATGTACCCTTAGGGTCAGGTAGTCATATCCACTGGGACTGGTGTAGCTTCTAATACTATCGTTCTGCTTAATATCTAATCAAGTAAATAAGATGGGTTTGACTCTAGCTCGGATTAAAGGAAATTGAGGAAAGGAAATGCTCGAAGGTGAATGTAAGGATTCGCTCGATGAAGGAGATGGGGCCCCGGGATTGGATTCCCGACGTTCACTAACTTAGACTTTCTCAGCATTTATCGAGATGTCTTCGGTTCTAAATCCAGTTATGCTATATGAATGAGGCTTACAAGGTCTTTGTTGAAACCTAAGTTGTGATCTTACTGCTTGTAACTATCAAACAATGATTCACAAGCCAAGATAAGTGATGCGTCTCCGCAACAACACAACATGGTGATGTGTGTTAACCCCTTACGTTACCGCAAGTGCACGGGTTGTCAAGTAATAAAAATGGACCCAAAGGGTCTCAGTTGTCGAACCACGGGCAACGAAGTACTAGTAATAGCCCCTCTTTTGTTATCTAGCCTAATGAGTGTAGTGTGTGATGATTTAATGGCTAAAACTAAGAGTGTCACTATAAGTGCGCAGGGAATAAAAAGGAAAGAGTTCTCAATCAATAAAAGTGAGGTATCCGAACAATGCTCCCCCTAGGATTCGGGTGTTGGATGTAGATTACAAGTGTTTCTAAATGAAAACAATGAGTCGTGGGTATCCCGAGGTATAACGGCCCCCGCATCCAGTGTCGCCGATAACTAGTCCCCTACGAGGTCCCGGCGTAGAATTCGCTCGACGCCGATAAGTGCTTGATTATATATATTTATAATATCAATTTACATGCATTGAGCATCACTTTTATCAATTTTTAGCATTAACAAGGTGTGTTTTGTGTTCTTTTGTGCAAACAGGGTTTTGTAGACATAACGTACAGGAAGAAGCAAAGATAGGGTGTGATGACACGTTTCAAGGCCACAATTAGAAGCTGTGTTCATATGAATGGGGGTGTTGCCAACTTTCGGAGGAGTACAAGTCATTACGCAAACCGAAAGGGCACAAAGGCAGTAGTGTAGAGAGAATTCTCCGCCGGGACGTCGTAGGGGACTAGTTACCGGTGACCCGTAGGCGGGGCCGTTATACCTTAGGATACCCACGACTCATTGTTTTCGTTTAGAAACACTTGTAATCTACATCCAACACCAGAATCCTAGGGGGAGCATTGTCCGGATACCTCACTTTTATTGATTGAGAACTCTTTTCCTTTTTATTCCCTGCACACTTGTAGTGACACTCTTAGTTTTTTCCATTAGAACATCACACACTACACTCATTAGGCTAGATAACAAAAGAGGGGCTATTGCTAGTACTTCTGTTCCCTGTGGTTCGACAACCCGACCCTTTGGGTCCACTTTATTACTTGACGACCCGTGCACTTGCGGTAACGCAAGGGGTTGATACACATCACCTTGTTGTGTTGTTGCGGAGACGCATCAAGTTTTTGGCGCCGTTGCCGGGGAAACAGGATATTAGGAACTCGAACGATATTAGCCATTCATTCATTTTTTACTATTTTTGCTATTTCATCTTCCTTACTTTTACCGTTCTCACTTATCTTTGTATATATCTTTTGTGCAAGGAACTCGAAGGATGGTTGATCCAATTATAACTTTGTCCATGCAAATTGAAGCTTGCAATGCAAGGATTGATGAACTTTTAGGTGCAAGACAACAAAGCTCTCTCTACTATAACACATATCGTTCAAGTCATAGGAGCCACCCCAATATCTCATGGGATGTGTTTGGACCACAATGGCAAAACCCGCAATCTGGATTTGAAGAGTACATTCCACCACAAAAACATGAGCCGAGCCTAGAAACTTTATTGGCAAGATTTGTTGGAGATCTGAGGCTATCTCATCGGAACAATCTCAAGAGGAGAATTTGAATTTGGAGAATGTTTTGGCTAAATTTATCCAGAATACTGAAGCCAGCATCAAAACTTTTGAGATTTCACAACAATATCAACAAGACTCCATTCATGACTTGGGGAACCAAACTTGGAGACTTGTTGAGGAAGTTTCTTTTGAAAATGGCAAAGAAGAGTGCAAGAATTATGAGCAAATAGGGGAGAAAGAACAAGATGTTGCACATAATCAAATAGAGAGAGAAGAGCCCCCATTTGAGAGTGTTGAATTTCTTAATGGACAACATGCACATGAGGAGGAAGTTGTACAAAAGGGTTTGCTGAAGTCATATCTCTTTCAAGTTGATAAGGTAAAAGAAGCAAACCCCAAGCCAATGGAACAAGTACCTCCCCTTGAAATTGATCAACCAATAAAATGCAAGAAAGAGGTCATGGGAATTGAAGAAGATGTGGGTAGGAGGGTCAAACCATCCAAGGACCCACCAAAGGTGAACTTGAACAATTCTCGGCAAAAATTGTTTCCATGGAGACCTAAAGTAAAATTGCTCAAGCCTCCAATAAAAGTGCATCTCCGACGAGACAAAATTGTGTTCATGGGAAGTAGCTACGCAAGATATAGTCGAGAGGAGCACACCCTTTTCAAGCCTCCATAAAATAAGAAAGATCAGGTACGTCAAGCTAGTGACGTAAAACAAGCACTTCTTGGGAGGTAACCCAAGTCATTTTATTGCTTTCGTAGTTAGTTTTTAATTCTGCAGTAATAACTAGCTTGAGTAAGCGATTTTGCGTTAATTCTGTCGTTGCTTTGTGTTTTTATTGTTTATTATTGGTGTTTCATGATAATTATACATGTGTGGCTTGATCTAGAATGTTTTAGAGGTTTAAAGTTAAGGAATCGGCCTTGTACTTATATGTTTCATGTTGAGCTGCAAATCCACAAGGGCAGGCACAAGGGGGTGTGAGTGCCCCTGTGCCTTGCTGAAAATTGAGAAAAACATGAAACAGAAGGGCACAAGGGCAGCCACACACCCGTGTGGGTGCCCCTGTGGCCTTCCTGAGGAGCCACACGCCCATGTGAGACCTGAAAATCCATTTTTCAGGTTTCCAGAGAGGCACAAGGGCAGCCACACGCCCGTGTGGGTGGCCCTGTGGATTTTCTAGGTCCACAAGGGCACTCACACGCCCGTGTGAGTGCCCCTGTGGCCTTCTGTCTCGCGTTTTGCATCCACACCGGCACTCACACGCCCGTGTGAGTGCCCTGGTGGCGTTCTGGCGTCAATTTTTTGAAGGCACAAGGGCGTGTCGCTCATCCACACGCCCGTGTGGCCATCCACAAGGGCGTGTGAGACCCCCACACGCCCATGTGGCTTATAAAGAAGATGAGAAGGCCTTCAAACCTTCATTCAAACCTTCGCGCCTTTTCTCTTTCCGACCCCTCCACGCGAAGAGACGCACCTCTTGGGTTCCTAACGTCTCTCCTTAGCTTATTTAAGGATTCTTGGGTGTTTTTCCGGCGATTTCTATCTTCTTCTTCATCAGAAAGCTCTGGTAAGCTCCAAGTTTTTCTAGTTTTTGCCATGAATTTTAAATTTCAGATCTGGTGATTTGTTGATGTTTTATGCATAAATCTTCCATATGAACTATCATAATATGCATGCTTGTCGATTTAGGTGTAGTTTTTGATGTGGAAACCACCCAACCATAGCCTTTTGGCCATGGTCGGGCATCCACACGGGCGTGTGGCCCATCCACACGCCCG
Organism: Dioscorea dumetorum; assembly: GCA_902712375.1. Taxonomy (NCBI): domain Eukaryota; kingdom Viridiplantae; phylum Streptophyta; class Magnoliopsida; order Dioscoreales; family Dioscoreaceae; genus Dioscorea; species Dioscorea dumetorum. Next base: position 5,017,667 of record CACTHL010000549.1, on the reverse strand, counting down.
TGTGGATGGAGAAGATGATCCACAAGGGCGTGTGGATCATCCACAGGCCCATGTGGATTCCTGCATGGTGAAGTTTTGCACTAACTTGCCCTGATTTTCACAGATATGGCCCCTAGGACTAAGAAGGTCGCCCACAAACGTTCTCGCGCCGCTCGGGAGCCTTCTCCTACCGAGGAATTACAGTTCGCCGTCCCTGAGCATTAACAGCGATATGAGCGCTTACAGCGTCTCAAATTCGGGCAGGCGCGCGTAATTGATTGGAAGGCACTCGAGGAGATTGACTTGGCCGATGAGGTGCACGAGCTTACCACTGTGGGAGGCTGGGACCGCTCCTTACTATTCGTGATCCCACTTATCGTGAGCTCACACTGGAGGTTCTGTCCTCATTCGACTTCGACCGCGCTCGCCCTGATTTTGAGAAGGAGGACACGATCCGCTTCAGGCTATTCGGTCAGTACCACTCCATGAGCCTCACGCAGTTCTCTATTTTTCTCGGTTTATATGATAGAGACTATGTTCACACGGGGGAGTACGAGCAACTCATCGTCGATTACCCTATTGGACTTACCCAGAGCCGTGCGTACGCGACCATATGCGGAGGTTTCCAGTACGAGCCGGGATCCTCCAAGGCCACCATGCTCAGCCGTCCGGCCTACAGGTATATACACTCTATCTTTAGCAGGACTGTGATGGGACGAGGCGACAGCACTGGAGTTTTGAGCCTCCTGATAAGTGCTTGATTATATATATTTTATAATATCAGTTTACTTACATTGAGCATCACTTTTATCAGGTTTTAGCATTAACAAGGTGTGTTTTGTGTTCTTTTGTGCAACAGGGCTTTGGAGACATGATGTACAGGAAGAAGCAAAGATAGGGTGTGATGACACGTTTCAAGGCCACAATCAGAAGCTATGTTCATATGCATGGGGGTGTTGCCAACTTTCGGAGGAGTACAAGTCATTACACAAACCGAAAGGGCACAAAGGCAGTAGTACGCCCATGTCCCAGCTTTTGTACAAAGCAGAAGAAGGTTCTTGAGGATTTCAAAGCATAGAAAGCCCCACACCCTACCACACGAGCGTGTGCCGTGGACTCCAAGGAGGACTTCGGGGAAAAAATCACTGCAGCGAGTGCAGTAGCGCGCTTCTTGTAGCAAGTACTTCACACGCCCGTGTGGAATTTCCACACGCGCGTGTGGATGCCCGCGTAAAGCCCCGAATTCAAATTATAAAAGCCGCCTTGTGATAAGTTTTAGGGATCTTTTCGGCCACTTTCGAGAGACAAGGCGGCTAGGGCTTGGAAGGAGTTCTTGGCGGCTTTGGGAAGCTTTCCTGACCAACTTGGATCGATTCCTCCTCAGTCATAGCATCAAGGAAGCCATCGGCGACCTAGCTTCGGAGTGGATTCAATCCAGACGTGGAAACTACCCATCAAGACTATCATCACGGATTTAAGGGTGTCATTCTTTATGTTTTTGGAACTTTATTCTCAATTTACTATTTGTTTTGAGACTTGCTCCATGGAGAGCTAAACCCCTAGAGGGTATTCGGACATGTAAACCCTAGGATTCTTATTTTCATCAGATTTACATTGTGTTTCTATTCGAATTTATCAGTTTGAGTTTTACTCTTGAGTTCTTAATGCTTGTTTGCGCTTTTGATTTCATTATTAATTGCCTTGCATGTTTTATTCAATCAAGTGAAGAGAGAGATCACCGCTAGGTTTAGAATTGCCAAGAGTAAAGAGGGTTGAGAGGGTGAGCCGTGAGATAGCGGAGTGTCCCCTTTCCCTTCCGACAGATATTTCCTATCTTCATATTCCCTAAGTGTCAAGCAACCATATGTGGTGTGAGGCGTCGAGAGAATTCTCCGCCGGGACCTCGTAGGGGGTTAGGGATCTTTCACCTGGAGGCAGGGTTAGATCTACTTTTAGGAATTGGTTATATCTTTGGGATCCCTAGAGTTTTAAGCAGTCATATGTGGTGTGAGGCGTCGAGAGAATTCTCCGCCGGGACCTCGTAGGGGACTAGTTATCGGCGACACGGAGGCGGGGGCCGTTATATCTTTGGATACCCACGACTCATTGTTTTCGTTTAGAAACACTTGTAATCTACATTAGTTGAAGGAGACCCTGAACGCAGTTCCAGCTTATGACCAGAGGGAACCCATCGACATTAGTTGAAGGAGACCCTGAAATTGAGCGAAGACTTCACAAGAGAAGCAAGGAGCCTGAAGTTGTTCAAGAGCAGCAAGTTGAAGTTGAAGTTGAAGCTGAAAGATCTGCGACCATGGCAGACCACGAAGATGAACTAAGGACGCTTGCTGATTTTGCTAAACCTTCAGCCCGAGGAACACAGTCGAGCATTGTTAGACCGCCCATCGCGGCTAACAATTTTGAGCTGAAGCCGGCATTCATCCAGATGGTTCAGCAGTCCGCGTAGTTTAATGTGCTGCCTGATGAAGACCCCAATGCCCATGTTGAAAACTTTCTGGAGGTTTGTGATATGCTCAAGATCAACGGGGTCTCGGATGATGCGATTCGATTGAGGACCTTCCCATTCTCATTGAAGGGACGAGCCAAACAATGGCTCCAATCATTGCCAAGAGCGTCCATCACCACTTGGGACGAGATGGTGGAAGCCTTTCTTGCACGATATTTCCCTCCCGGGAAATCAGCGAAGCTCCGCAATGAGATCTCTTCCTTTTTTCAGAATGAGTTGGTGTCTCTATTCGAGACATGGGAAAGGTTCAAGAACCTTCTGCGGCGATGTCCCCAACACGGATTCCCGGATTGGATGATTATACACACGTTCTATAATGGACTGAATCCAAGCACTAGGCAACTCCTAGATGCGGCCGCAGGTGGGACTATGGGTAACAAGACCCCAGAAGATGCAAGGCAGCTCATTGAGGACATGGCTCTCAATAGTTGCCAATGGAGCTCGAGGGAGCAGAAGAAGGTTGCAGGAATACATGATGTTGATGCCGTTACATCACTAGCAGCCCAAGTTGAAGCACTAAGCAAGAAGCTAGACACCCTTACAACTTCACGAGTAGCTGCCATTAGCACTTGCGATAGATGTGGAGGCGGGCATAGCTCTACAGATTGCCCTATCTCAGTGGGGGTGTCGGCACCAATGGAGCAAGTGGATTTTGTTGGAAATCCAGTGAGGGGACAAGGGAACCCTTATTCAAATACCTACAATCAGGGATGGAGGAACCACCCGAACTTCTCATGGAGCAATCAAGGCCAGCAGAAGCAAGCAGCTCCTCCGGGTTTCCCACAACAACCCTCTATTCCAGAGAGAGTTTCTGAACTTGAAAAGGTACTTTCTAAGTTTATTCAATCTACTGACACCAGGTTTCAGAACGTGGAGGCGACGCTGCGCAACCACACTGCGTCATTGCACAACTTGGAGACGCAAGTGGGTCAAATAGCAAAATCCTTGGCCGATAGACCTCAAGGAAGCCTGCCGAACAATACAGAAACAAACCCAAGAGAGCACGTGAAGGCGATCACGTTGAGAAGCGGGCGAGAGGTGGAGAATAGAGTACAAGAAAAGAAGACTGCACAAGAACCAGAGCAAGTGCAGCTTAAGGCCCAAGAAAAAGAGAAGGAAGCTGCAGCAATACCTCCTGCTTACGTATCTCGAGTACCATACCCTTCACGGCTGAAGAAGGACCAAACGGATGAGCAGAACAAGAAATTTCTGGAGTTGTTCAAACAGCTGCACATCAACATCCCTTTTGTCGAGGCATTATCACAAATGCCCAGGTACGCAAAATTTTTGAAAGATCTTTTGACTAATAAAAGAAAAATTGAAGAAAGTGCAGCTGTGGTATTGGATGGGAGTTGTTCAGCAATACTCCAAAAAAACCTCCCAAGCAAGAAGAAAGATCTTGGGAGTTTAATCATCCCATGTGTCATCGGGGGCTTGGGACAAGAGAAAGCTTTAGCTGATTCAGGAGCAAGCATCAACGTGATGCCGTACAAATTTTTCCAGAAATTGGGGCTAGGGGAGCCACGGCCAACTCAAATGACGTTGCAGCTAGCTGATCGCTCAATTCGACATCCTAGAGGTATCATTGAAGATGTTTTGATTAAGATTGACAAATATATTTTTCCTGCAGATTTTGTAGTACTTGATGTCGATGAGGATGTGGAAGTGCCGTTGATTTTGGGAGGCCATTCCTTCGAAGCTCCAAGGCACTGATAGACATGGAGGGAGGCGAATTGACTCTGCGCATCGGAGACGAAAAGATCACTTATCGCCTCACAGATGCTATGAAGCACCCTTACGAATTTGATGACACATGTTATTTTGTTGATGCTAATGATGAGCTTATCAATGAGTATATGCAGGAGATGTTTTACCCTGACCCCTATGAGGGGTGGCCTGAGTTTGAAAAGGATGAATCAAGTCTGCAGGAGGTTCGCCTTAAAGGATAAATCAAGTCTGCACAGAGAACGGGAACAATCTCAGACGAACTGCATCCTCGGACACATTGTTCTCCTTAAAAGTGTCACAAATTTCCAGGAAAGTTGCAAGATGAGCATATGGGTCCTCATCTTGGAAGCTATCAAATTGGCACATCTGTTGCACCATTTGAATCAAATTGGGCTTCAACTCGAAATTATTGGCTGCGACTGGGGGTCGCACAATACTAGACCCAGATCCTTCCAGATTAGGTCGAGCATAGTCAGAAATGCTCCTCTGATTTCCAGCCATGTTTTACTCTTGATCCACTTCAACACTTATTTCCACTGACCCGGTCTCTCTTAAGTGAATCTGCATTGTCTCCGATGAAATGTCCGCTCAATATCCGGATCTGGAGAAGCAAGATGGGAAGAATTTCCCCGGGTCATGCACTGCACCTGCACACACACCAAAAGAAACAGATAAGATATGGATTTTTAAGCTCAAAGCGAAAAGAGAAAAGAAAAATAAACAGCTTAAGAAAAACAAAGAAAAACCAACGAACAAAAACAAAGAATACAAGAAAAATAAAATAAGAACAAAAGAAAAATGAATTAACAGCAAAATAAACGGTTAGAGTACTAAGACTGTCCGTATTCTTAGAAGTTGCCAGTCCCCGGCAACGGCGCCAAAAACTTGGTACGCCCCTTGCGTAACCGCAAGTGCACGGGTCGCACAAGTAGTATAATGTACCCTTTGGGTCGGGTAGTCGAATCCACAGGGTCTGGTATAGCTTCTAATACTAACGTCCTACTCAATATCTAACCAAATTAAAAATGAAGGAGTTGACTTTGGACTGACTTTGAGGAAGTTGAGGGAATGGAAAGTTCACCAAGGGAAGATTTAGGATTGACTCGATGGAGGAGATGGGGCCCCGGGGTTGGGTTTCTGATGTTCACTAACTCAGTCTTTCTCAGTAATTATCAGGGATGTCTTCAGTTCTAAACCTAGTTATGCTAAAAGCATGAGGTTTCTAGCGCTGCTGAGCCCTAAGTTGAACTCCCTCTGCTTGCAACAATCAATAAAGATTCACAAACCTAGATAGAAGAACCAAACTACCAAGCATCAAACACTAAACAACATACACGATAGCCAATAACCTTGGTTTATTGAAATGAACAAGACAATCATAAAAACTGCAAGTAAAGACTACGAGTTCGAGCTACAACGTCATACAACCAACCCCGGGGCTCCCTTAAGAGTTTAGCCCCTCATGATAACAACCAACAAATACAATGCCAAAGAAATTACAAGACAAGGAATTGGAAACTCCCTAATTTCTTGCATCCTTGAGGTTGTCGAAGGATCTATGATGTCGTGTAATCCCCTTCCGATCGGCCTACCATACGCTTGGCATTCCCTTGATGAAGCTGAGGATGAACCCCCAAAGCTCTTCCTTTCTTTCTCCCCAAAGTTCGCCCACCAAAAGTCCGTCAAAAACCTAAGTTTTTAGGGTTTTAAAGTTTTCCCGATGTGAGCACGGGCGTGATGAAACCATGCTTCAAGCCGTGCAGATTACGGCCAAATAACTCTTCAGAAAACTCACAAACCTGTAATCTGCACGGGGAACAGCACGGGCGTGCTGAGGCTTTGCACGACCGTGCTCAGCGAACTCTGGCTGTGCTGATCTATGGCCGCATTCTCCTGTAATTTTCACGGGAAGCAGCACGAGCGTGCTTTGACCGTGCTGAGGTTTTCACACCCGTGCTCAGCGGACTCAGGCTGTGCTGAATCGTAGTTGAATTCTTCTGCATTTTGCACGCGGAACAGCACGGGCGTGCTCAAACCGTGCTGAGCTTGATGAGGTTTCTTCTAAGTCCTTTGGCTTCTAAAATTGTTCCAAAAGCGCTTCTTTTTACTTCAGGACTTTGATATCTGCATGACGAACAACGAATACCTCAAATAGCACCGTACTTGGAGAATTATAGCCAAAACATTCAATAATGATGAAGGTATAGCATGCAATATATATATATGAAATGCGCTCATCAAATACCCCCAAACTTGAATTGTTGCTTGTCCTCAAGCAACCTTATTCCCCTAATAAAGTGATGAGTGCATGACCTCTGATCTTAACAAGTTAAAAGAGTTACTGAAGCTTTAAGGAGTTTCTGAGTACTAGTGACTTAGTCAATTGAAGGCTTGTGAAAGATTTTACTCATACTCCGTACTACCGTGTGTGTGTGTCGTCTCCTGAAGTATGTCAAAACTGTTCTTGAGGGGGCTAGTACAAGCTCTTTCTTCTCAAATTTTCACTATTGACTCCTAAATTGGGTAGTAGCTTCATACACCCTAGAGGCAGCCATTTCACTTGGTAGGTCATCAAAAATGACATTTGTGATGCCAAAACTCCGACTACTCAAGTGCGGCTTTCGCTTTTTCTAAAGTGATAGCTTTTTCTACCATCTTTCACACAAAAATTGACAGGGCATCCCAAAAATGGAATCCGACTTGTCACGCAATTCTAGCTTTTATTTATTTTGAGTTTGGAGTCAACTTCTAATTTTTCAGCCTTATAACTAGCCCTTCCTCTAACAGAGTAACAACACAACAGAAGACTAAGTGTTATCATTTGGGTTTCCAAAGTAAGAGCAAAATGAAACTTTAAGTTCAACAAAAGTGCACTAGTATACCCAAAAAAACTCCTAGCTTAGCAATTCTCAACCAAAATAATTTTCATAGATTGTCCTAAGTCATGCACAACATCTAGGAGACAAATGCACAACTCTCCCCCACACTTGAAAGAAACATTGTCCTCAATGTTTAAAGATGTAAGCATGCAAGCAAAGAAAATAAGTGCAAGTAAAAGTGAGGGTTGGGAATTTTCACCAAGTTAAAGGAGAGGTGCCGACGAAAAATTCGATGGCACACAAGGGCGGGTGTTGATCGCCGATTAAGGATGAGTCGTTTGAGACAACCATCAAGAAAAACAATCAATGAAGCCTGAGATACACATGCAAGCATTAGAGAACGAACATAAACAAAAGATAAAAAGCACACTAAAAAGAGATCAGTTTAGTAGGGGACTCCCCTTGCTAACTGACTCAAGAACACAAACGACAACAGAAGCAAAAACAAAGAACAGAAAATAAAGCAAAAACAACAAAATAAAACATCAGAACCGGGCGCTCTCAGAATCGGAGTCAGACTCCGATGGCAAGTCGGTGGTGTCGACGCCGACACTCCGGGACGTAGAAGGTCCAGCGGCAAGACGAGGATGTGGAGACAGGGTGACGTCGAGATGAGAGGCCAACCGCTGCATGCTCCGGACCATCCACCGCCGGAAAGAAGGAGAGCCCGCTGGAGGAGAGTCCTGAGCGTGGGTGGAAGCGCGAGGGCGTGGGGTGCGAGGAGACGATGGGTATGGAAGTTCGATCTTTTTCGCTTCTCTTGTGCTTTGTTTCTTGTGTAGAAGTTGTGTGTTTAAGTTTTTGTCGAGTTTTATTTTTGTTGGGATCTTAGTTAAGGTCTTTTTGGGCGGTTAAAAGATGGGGGAAAAGTGTTTTAAAAGGCTTTAGCAAGGAAGGGACCTTGCGGGCACTTAGTGTGCCCGCAAGGAGCCAAAAAAGAGGCCTTGCGGCCTCCCATGCGCCCGCATGGGAGCCCGCAAGGACCCCCGGCCAGAAGTGTATGCGGGCTCCCATGCGGGCGCATGGGAGGCCGCATGGCTTCCTGGTTGAGGCCTCGCGGCCTCCCTTGCGCCCGCAAGGGAGCCCGCGAGCCCTCCCGCGCTTTGGGTCTATAAATACCCGTTTTCAAACTTAAAGGGCCTTTATAAGACCCCATTTCCCTCTCTTTTTCTCCCCATCTTGAATCCTCATTCTCCCCTCCATTAGATCTTCATTCTTGAGCTCCAAGAAAGGAGAAAGGTGTTGATCTTCCCCTCTTCTTCATTGGTGGTGATTCTCCTCTAGTTCTAGCAAAGTTTGAGGTGGGTTTTATTCTCTTCTTCAACTCCTTGTTCTTTTATTCATTTCTCTTTAGATCCATGGAGGATTAGTGTGGATTTAGTATGGATCTATTATTTAATTGGAATTTAGCCATGGATCTAATGTTTGAATGGTATAGGAGCCTTGATTTCATGTTTTGGTGAAGAATGAAGGAGATCCTTCATCTCTAAACCTTTGATTCTTTTAGATCCGAACCCAATTAGGATATTCTTGATTTCATTTTGATTTTATGGGTTTAAGGATTATATTATTGTTAATTCTTGAATCTAGAACACTTAGTAAACCCTATAAGCCTTGAGATCTAATTTTAGATCATTCTTTCCTCTCTTGTTTATTGTTTGGGTTATGTGATTGATTCTTGTTTTTCTTGGATGGTTAATGGCTTCAAGAAGGTGGATCTAAAGGCAAGGGTAAAGATCAAGTAGGCGAGTGATCCAAGTATTCGATCTCGCCAAGTTTGTGAGTGGGAATTGTTTGATTAAAGAGCTATGATCATGCTTGTTTAATGATGCATGCCTTGAAATGAGAAATTCTTGATTTCAATGGATTCTTGGAGTGTTTCTTGAAAACTGAAATTATGATACTATATGATCCTTTTAATTCTTGATTTCATCTTAATGGACTCATGAGATGATTTCCTTGAGATCTAGAAACCTTGATGTTTATGATCTTGCTTAACTATTGATTCTATTACAAAAGGCTCATGAGATGATTTCCTTGAGGCCTAGAAACCATGATAGTTTATGATCTTGTTAAATTCTTGATTATTTATATTTGATGAGGATTGGATAATCCTATGGTTTGAACTACATGTTTTCAAGATTTGTGAATTTGAGAATTCGATGTTCTTGTTATTTTGACCGAATAAGGGTCTATGTAAACCAAATTGAGATTCTCCATGATGTTATCGTATTTGAAATGAGTTTTCAAAGAATACTCTTGTGTTGATATTCTTGATGAAAATGACGTTATTGTCGATGCTTTCGCAAAAGAATTTACTCTTCGATTAAGAGTTGTCTTTTATGCGAATTTGTGATCTCTTGTTGAGATATGTGATTTTATAATGATATGTTTATGATGAGCCTACGGGCAAACTATTTGTGATCTCTTGATGAGATATATGATGTGTTCATGATGAGCCTACGGGCGGGATGGATATCCCAAATGTTTCGATGGTGACATTGGGGAGGATCCCCGTCTTCTGCAAAAGCGAGTCTCCACGGACCGACCGTTGGGGTGGCGTGGAGTTCTCGGCTGACGAGCCCTTTACAGGAGGCGCGTAGAGAACCTGAAGGTGCTGTGTTGGGATCCCGGAGTCACCACACGGGATACCCAACGGCCAATGCCAAGATACGTGCATCTTGGTGGCTCTTGACCTAGCCACGGCCATGGTTAGTGATGGAGAGTTTTCATAGGCTATTGATGATGCTATCGATAAAGGATTTCTGCATGCGTTGCACTATAAATTCTTGATTCGATGGGTTTGAGCTTTTAACGAGTTTCCATAACTTGAGGTTTTAAATCTTGAATCTTTACAAAAGAATTTCAGTGTTTTATTGATGCCTTTCTTTGAGAAAGTTGGAAAGCTTGTTATATTGAAATGTGTATTTAAAGCATTTTGTAAGTTGTGGTTGTTAAAGATTTACATATGTTTTCGGCATATCATTCTTTACACCTGTATGAGTTATAGCTCCATGTTCAACCCCTCACTGAGTAACTTAGTTACTCACCCATTCTTCTTCTCTCCTTTTCAGGTGTTAGCACGGCAGCAGGGCGTAAGACGTGAGAGTGCTTGGCATCTATTCTTGCATTTACCTTTGAGTAGTGTATGCTTCATAAACATTTGTCGTCATGCATAGGATGGATCCATTAGGACCTATGTTTTCGTATTTCCATTTGATCTTGTATAATCTTGATTGGTTAAAACAGGACCTTAGGTTGTATGAGTTTACACCCAGTGTTTGGGGAAAAACTATGATTGTGTCCTTTATCATTGATGTTGTGATTTCCAGGGATATATATGTGTGAGTCTGTTGATCTTGTACAGGGTTGTGGTTGAATACCTTAGATTAAGAGTATTATTGTGGTAATGTTAATATTGTACGGGTAACGGGGCTAGCCTTACGGCGACACAGGGTTGAGGCGAGTGCCGACCTCCACCTGGGTTGTCGTGGCGGTAGTGCCATGGACCGGGACCCGAGGGTCGGGGCGTGACACTACTTTAGTGGTATCAGAGCCTAGGTTAACATGATTGGGTCAGTATATGGTTTAGTGATTGGGTCAGTATAAAGTTACATGATTGGGTCGGTACGAGATTTCATGATTGGTTCAGTAATCAGTTTAATGTTTAGAAATGGATTTTGCCAATATAATTTTGACCTAGAGTTAGCCTTCTGATTTGGGTCAGGAAGTTGATCTTCTATTATTTGCCACTGTCTTCTGATTGGGTCAGAAAGTGAGCTTTTGTTTTCTGCAACTGTTCCATGATTGGGTCAAAAAGTTGATCTTTTGATTCTTGTATCCAATGGATCCAAATAGAGTCTGACTTATTGCATTTGATGCATATAGAACCATTCCTAAGAATTATCTTATGTTCCTGTCTCAGTAAAATGCCAGCACTACGCTCACGCGTTCGCCAAGGGAGAGCTACTTCCCCTGCTGATGCTACACCAAGAGTTTTGAGAGATGGGAGGCAAGGAGAACCAACTCCTCGCCCATCTCCATCGCCACCTGGGCAGGAGGGTAGTTCCGGGCATGATCCTGAGGTGGCAGCTTCCGTTCATGCTCCGGATGTTCAGGTTACTGGTCCAACTCCTGAGGCACTTGAAGCTTTTAGGGCTCATTGGGCTACCAAGGGGAGGCAGCCTACCTATCAGGAGTACCAGGACTTTCTCGGGTATTGGAGGGCTTTTAGGGGTCAGGCTCAGGCAGACCCAAGGCCTGCCCCGGCACCTCCAGTGCCAGTAGTTCAGCATGTGCCAGTAGAGGCCGGTGGATCTAGTCAAGCCTTGGTTTTGTCTAAATTTCTGAAGGAAGCCCGGCAGCTTGGTTGTAGTTCTTTTAATGGCACAAGTGATGCCATGATTGCTAAGGAGTGGGTCAAGAGGGTAGTTGCTACCTTTGATGACATGAGTTTAGGTGCTGAGATGAGACTTAGGGTGGCTACCAGACTACTGGAGAGTCGTGCTCGGATTTGGTGGGAGAGTCTGAGGAGCCGATCTTTTGGGCAGGTTACTTGGTCTGACTTCCTGAGAGAGTTTGATGAGGAGTACTATACCCGGTTCCATCGGGATCAGAAGAGGCTTGAGTTTATGAGGCTTGTTCAGTGAGGTAAGACAGTGACAGAGTATGAGACGGAATTGAAGGATTTGGCTAGTTTCGTTCCAGAGTTGGCACCTACTGAGGAGGTTCTTTGTTCCAAATTTGAAGTTGGGTTGAATCTGGGCATTAGGGAAAGGATGGCGGTCTCCAGTAAGCAGAGTTTCCAGGAATTAGTGCAGTCAGCTTTGAGGGCAGAGCAGTTGGTTAGAGAAAGCAAGAGAGTTCGGGAGAGCATTGCTAAGAGAAGGAGTTTGGAGTCGGGTCAGCCCTTAAAGAAGAGTAGAAGTGAAGGTTCTTTTAGAGGCACTTCTGTGTCAGGCCCTGCTAGACCTCCACCATCTCAGAGTGGTTATCAGCAGAGGCACTCTCGTGCTGACAGTGCTCCCAGTGTTAGAGGTCCAGATTTCGGTGCCAAGTGTAGGAACTGTGGGAAGTCACATAGGGGGCCGTGTCTTTTACCTCGCAAGTGTTTTCAGTGTGGTCAGACTGGGCACTTGAGATCTGCTTGTCCAGAGCTAGGACAGGGTGGTTTTGCACCATCAGCTCAGGGTCGTCCTTTTCAGTCCAGGGGTCCTCAGCCGGTAGTTTCTACTCCAGCTGCTGCGAAGTCTGGAGCTGGTAGTAGTGTCCCTCAGCCAGGTTCTCAGCGACCTCAGCCTAGAGCCCAGACCCGAGTTTTTGCTATGACTGAGGAAAAGGCCGAGTGTAGGCCTAATGTGATCACAGGTATACTTTCTATCTTTCAGCATGACGCTTATGTTTTGATTGATTCTGGGTCAGAACGTTCCTTTGTTAGCACTGTTTTTGCATGCCATGCCGATAGACAGCCTTCCTTCTTAGGGTGTGAGTTGGTGATTCAAACCGCTCTTGGTGAGGAGGTAGTTCGGAGTTTGGTGTTTAGGGGATGTCCTGTGTTAGTTTGTGGAGAAGTGTTAGAGGCAGATTTGATTCCTTTAGAGATGAAGGATTTTGATGCCATTCTTGGTATGGATTGGTTGGATAGGCATCATGCTTCCATTGATTGTTTCTTGAAGGAAGTAACATTTCCTAGGTCCTCAGGACCTGCAGTAGTGTTAAAGAGGAAGAGAAGGGCTTTACCTTCATGTTTGATTTCGTCCTTGGAAGCTAGAAGATTGGTGAGTAAGGGTTGTTACTGTGTATTTGGCTCATGTGGTGGACACAAGAGTTAAGGAGCCGGAGTTGGAGGAGATGGCTGTGGTGAGGGAGTTTCGGGATGTCTTCCACGAGGAATTACCGGGTTTACCCCAGACGAGAGACATAGAGTTTGTTATAGATTTGTTGCACGGTACAGCTCCCATTTCTATACCACCTTACGGGATGGCGCTGCGGAGTTAAAGGAGTTGAAAACTCAGTTGCAAGATCTGGTAGACAAGGGTTTTATACGACCAAGTATATCACCCTGGGCGCACCTGTCCTTTTTGTGAAGAAGAAGGATGGATCTCTGAGGCTGTGTATTGATTATCGACAACTGAATAAGGTGACAATTAAAAACAAGTACCCATTGCCGAGGATTGATGATTTGTTTGATCAATTAAAAGGGGCAAAGGTGTTCTCCAAGATTGATTTGAGGTCTGGGTATCATCAGTTGAAGATTAGGTCAGAAGATGTACCGAAGACGGCATTTCGGACACGATATGGACATTATGAGTTTTTGGTGATGCCATTTGGTTTGACTAATGTTCCTGTAGCTTTTATGGATTTGATGAACAGGGTGTTTAGGCCTTATCTGGACAAATTTGTCATTGTGTTTATTGATGATATTTTGATGTACTCACCTTCCAATGAGGAGCATGCTCAACATTTGAGGATTGTACTGCAAACTCTCCGGGAGAGGCGGTTGTTTGCTAAGTTTGCTAAGTGTGAGTTTTGGCTTTATGAAGTGGGATTTCTTGGGCATGTGGTGTCAGGAGAAGGGATCTCGGTGGATCCAAAGAAGGTGGAAGCCATTGTTGATTGGGAAAGGCCGAAGAATGTTGCTGAAGTTCGAAGTTTTCTTGGTCTTGCGGGTTATTATAGGAGGTTTGTGGAAGGGTTTTCTGCGATTGCATTACCTTTGTCAAAGTTAACTCGTAAGGAAGTGAAGTTGTTTTGGAATGATGAGTGTGAGAAGAGTTTTCAGATTTTAAAGGATCGATTGACATCAGCTCCTGTGCTTACTTTGCCAGAAAATGAGAAAGAGTTTGTGGTGTTCAGTGATGCCTCTCGGCAGGGTTTAGGTTGTGTATTGATGCAAGAAGGAAAGGTAGTTGCCTATGCTTCTAGACAGTTGAAACAACATGAGTTGAATTATCCTACTCATGATTTGGAGTTGGCTGTGGTAGTGTTTGCTTTGAAGATTTGGAGGCATTATCTTTGTGGGGAAAGATGTCGGATTTTCACAGACCATAAAAGTTTGAAGTATCTTTTCACTCAGAAGGACTTGAATTTGAGGCAGAGGCGATGGTTGGAATTGATAAAAGATTATGACTTGATAATCGATTATCACCAAGGAAAGGCCAATGTGGTAGCTGATGCTTTGAGTAGGAAATATAGTTCGGTGACTGTTTTGAGGGTGTCCTATTTGCAGATTTTGTCAGCAATGAAAAGCTTGAGGTTGGAACTTGAGACTGACGATAGTGGAGCCTTAGTGGCCAGTTTTGTGGTGAGGCCTTTGCTGTTGGAACGTATTAAGGAGCTTCAGAGTGTTAATGAAGAGTTGGGGCAAGAAGTGAAGAAGTTGCAAGCCGGGGAGACTAGTGAATTTAGATTGAGAGATGATGGGACCTTGGAGTTTCGAGGACGTGTTTGTGTTCCATCGGATTCTGAGCTGAGGAAAGCTATTTTGGAGGAAGCTCATTCGTTAGCTTATGCGGTTCATCCGGGGAGTACCAAAATGTATAGAACCATTAAAGAGAGTTATTGGTGGCCTGGAATGAAGAGGGAGATAGCGAGTTTGTGGCTAAGTGTTTGGTGTGTCGGCAAGTTAAGGCGAGAACACCAAAGGCCATCTGGGGTTCTTACAACCTCTTCCTATCCCCGGAATGGAAGTGGGATCATGTGACGATGGATTTTGTGGTTGGTTTACCACGAACGCCTCGAGGTTGTGATGCGGTGTGGGTGATAGTGGATAGACTAACAAAGTCGGCACATTTCTTAGCGAGGCATACTAAGTACTCTTTGGAGAAATTGGCAAAGTTGTACATTGATGAGATAGTAAGGTTGCATGGGGTGCCAACTTCGATAGTTTCAGATCGAGACCCCAGATTTACTTCCCGTTTTTGGCCTAGGTTTCGGGAGGCCTTGGGTACGACTTTGAAGTTCAGTACTGCTTATCATCCTCAAACAGATGGTCAGTCTGAGAGGACCATTCAGACCCTCGAGGACATGTTGAGGGCTTGTGTGATAGATTTCCAAGGGAGTTGGGAGCAACATTTGGCATTAGTGGAGTTTGCCTATAATAATAGCTTCCAAGCAAGCATTAGTATGGCTCCGTATGAAGCTTTGTATGGAAGAAAGTGCAGAACTCCTCTTTGTTGGGATGAAGTGGGAGAAAGGAAACTTCAAAGTGTGGAGTTGATTGATCGAACGGTTGAGAAAGTAGCAGTGATTAGAGGTAGATTGAAAACAGCTCAAGACAGGCAAAAGAGTTATGCCGATAACCGTAGAAGATTTTTGGAGTTTCAGGTTGGGGATAAAGTATTCTTGAAGATCTCTCCTTGGAAAGGGGTAATTCGGTTTCGTGGAAGGGGAAAGTTGAATCCCCGATATATAGGTCCATTTGTGATCCTAGAGCGGATCGGACCGGTGGCATACCGATTAGAATTACCGCCTGAGTTGGAGAAGATTCATAATGTGTTCCATGTTTCCATGTTGAAGAAGTATATCCCTGACCCTTCTCATTGTCTTGAAGCTCCGCCGGTAGAGTTAAGAGAAGATTTGAAATTTGAAGTGCAACCGGTAGAGATCCTTGATTCTCAAGTGAAAACCCTTCGGCGAAAGATTATTCCTATGGTTAAAGTGCTTTGGAGAAATGATGTGGTAGAAGAGGTAACTTGGGAACCTGAGGAAGTGATGAAGAGCAAGTATCCCCTTTTGTTTGAATCTTGAGGTATGCCAAAAAAAAAATTTCGAGGTCGAAATTTCTTTAAGGGGGGTAGGTTGTGGAAGTTCGATCTTTTTCGCTTCTCTTGTGCTTTGTTTCTTGTGTAGAAGTTGTGTGTTTAAGTTTTTGTCGAGTTTTATTTTTGTTGGGATCTTAGTTAAGGTCTTTTTGGGAGGTTAAAAGATGGGGGAAAAGTGTTTTAAAAGGCTTTAGCAAGGAAGGGACCTTGCGGGCACTTAGTGTGCCCGCAAGGAGCCAAAAAAGAGGCCTTGCGGCCTCCCATGCGCCCGCATGGGAGCCCGCAAGGACCCCCGGCCAGAAGTGTATGCGGGCTCCCATGCGGGCGCATGGTAGGCCGCATGGCTTCCTGGTTGAGGCCTCGCGGCCTCCCTTGCGCCCGCAAGGGAGCCCGCAAGCCCTCCCGCGCTTTGGGTCTATAAATACCCGTTTTCAAACTTAAAGGGCCTTTATAAGACCCCATTTCCCTCTCTTTTTCTCCCCATCTTGAATCCTCATTCTCCCCTCCATTAGATCTTCATTCTTGAGCTCCAAGAAAGAAGAAAGGTGTTGATCTTCCCCTCTTCTCCATTGGTGGTGATTCTCCTCTAGTTCTAGCAAAGTTTGAGGTGTGTTTTATTCTCTTCTTCAACTCCTTGTTCTTTTATTCATTTCTCTTTAGATCCATGGAGAATTAGTGTGGATTTAGTATGGATCTATTATTTAATTGGAATTTAGCCATGGATCTAATGTTTGAATGGTATAGGAGCCTTGATTTCATGTTTTGGTGAAGAATGAAGGAGATCCTTCATCTCTAAACCTTTGATTCTTTTAGATCCGAACCCAATTAGGATATTCTTGATTTCATTTTGATTTTATGGGTTTAAGGATTATATTATTATTAATTCTTGAATCTAGAACACTTAGTAAACCCTAGAAGCCTTGAGATCTAATTTTAGATCATTCTTTCCTCTCTTGTTTATTGTTTGGGTTATGTGATTGATTCTTGTTTTTCTTGGATGGTTAATGGCTTCAAGAAGGTGGATCTAAAGGCAAGGGTAAAGATCAAGTAGGCGAGTGATCCAAGTATTCGATCTCGCCAAGTTTGTGAGTGGGAATTGTTTGATTAAAGAGCTATGATCATGCTTGTTTAATGATGCATGCCTTGAAATGAGAAATTCTTGATTTCAATGGATTCTTGGAGTGTTTCTTGAAAACTGAAATTATGATACTATATGATCCTTTTAATTCTTGATTTCATCTTAATGGACTCATGAGATGATTTCCTTGAGATCTAGAAACCTTGATGTTTATGATCTTGCTTAACTATTGATTCTATTACAAAAGGCTCATGAGATGATTTCCTTGAGGCCTAGAAACCATGATAGTTTATGATCTTGTTAAATTCTTGATTATTTATATTTGATGAGGATTGGATAATCCTATGGTTTGAACTACATGTTTTCAAGATTTGTGAATTTGAGAATTCGATGTTCTTGTTATTTTGACCGAATAAGGGTCTATGTAAACCAAATTAAGATTCTCCACGATGTTATCGTATTTGAAATGGGTTTTCAAAGAATACTCTTGTGTTGATATTCTTGATGAAAATGACGTTATTGTCGATGCTTTCGCAAAAGGATTTACTCTTCGATTAAGAGTTGTATTTTATGCGAATTTGTGATCTCTTGTTAAGATATGTGATTTTATAATGATACGTTTATGATGAGCCTACGGGCAAACTATTTGTGATCTCTTGATGAGATATATGATGTGTTCATGATGAGCCTACGGGCGGGATGGATATCCTAAATGTTTCGATGGTGACATTGGGGAGGATCCCCGTCTTACGCAGAAGCGAGTCTCCACGGACCGACCGTTGGAGTGGCGTGGAGTTCTCGGCCGACGAGCCCTTTACGGGGAGGCGCGGAGAGAACCTGAAGGTGCTGTGTTGGGATCCCGGAGTCACCACACGGGATACCCAACGGCCAACGCCAAGATACGCGCATCTTGGTGGCTCTTGACCTAGCCACGGCCATGGTTAGTGATGGAGAGTTTTCATAGGCTATTGATGATGCTATCGATAAAGGATTTCTGCATGCGTTGCACTATAAATTCTTGATTCTATGGGTTTGAGCTTTTAACGAGTTTCCATAACTTGAGGTTTTAAATCTTGAATCTTTACAAAAGAATTTCAGTGTTTTATTGATGCCTTTCTTTGAGAAAGTTGGAAAGCTTGTTATATTGAAATGAGTATTTAAAGCATTTTGAGAAAGTTGTGGTTGTTTAAAGCATTTACCTTTGAGTAGTGTATGCTTCATAAACATTTGTCGTCATGCATAGGATGGATCCATTAGGACCTATGTTTTCGTATTTCCATTTGATCTTGTATAATCTTGATTGGTTAAAACAGGACCTTAGGTTGTATGAGTTTACACCCAGTGTTTGGGGAAAAACTATGATTGTGTCCATGATCATTGATGTTGTGATTTCCGAGGGATATATATGTGTGAGTCTCGTTGATCTTGTACGGGGTTGTGGTTGAATACCTTAGATTTAGAGTATTATTGTGGTAATGTTAATATTGTACAAATAACAAGCTAGCCTTACGGCGACACGGGGTTGAGGCAGGGTGCTGACCTCCCCTGGGTTGTCGTGGCGGTAGTGCCATGGACCGGGACCCGAGGGTCGGGGCGTGACAATGGGCCGGCGGCAGGTGGAGAATCAGGGACACTAGTGGCGGGCGGGACCTGGTGTTTGGTGCCATGAGATGTGGACGTGGCTCGCAGCATCCCCTTCGCCCGGAGTGTGTCCACTGAGACGGGAAGGACGCCACCGACCATCCGCATCGTACGTGTATCTGCCTGGAGTCCCATCCACCGAATCAGCCGTGTGATGTAAGATCCGCAGAAGATGGCGCCGACTCGGGTGTCCTGTCCCTGGTGCTGGATGCTAAAAGCCACCTCGTAACCGAGGTGCATCTGGAATCCGTCCAGCATGCTCAGCAAATAGTCGAAGTCGGGCGACTAACGACTCCGGTGCTGTCTCCCCGCCCTGTGATGGAGTGACTGAGAATGAAATGGATGTACCTGAGGGCTGGGAGACGAAGGGAGGAGGCCTTGGACCGGCGGGGGTTGTACTCCCGGTCCGTGCTCAGACGCTACCAACAATCCTCCTGGGACTCGCCGGGTGGTCGGGCTACAAGGAGGGCATCGTACTCTGGAGTTCTGGTGAACTCCTCATCGTACAATCTCAGTCTGACAGAAAACTCTGTCAGACTCATCCGATGTAGCTCGCCGAGCGCCTGGAACTGTACCGTGCCGGCGCGGTGGTAGCTGATGGGGCCTCTGGAAAGCTCGAAGGTCGCAAGGACCTCCAGAGACAGCTCCCGGTATGCGGGGTGGGTGATGGACAACAGCCTCGTCCAGGCGCCCCCGCTGAGGTATCGGCGCACGTCAGGCTCGAGGCCCACCTCGCGGAGGACCTCCCAATCTATCGCTCGCAGCTCGCCAAACCGCTTCGCGCTCAAACGGTCGTGGCGCTCCTGGTGGATGGGAGTGCCGAGGGTCAGCGCAGGGGGGACGGCTGGGGTCGACGACTCCCCTCTAGCCCTCTTCGAAGAAGGGCCAGACGCAGTAGCCTTCCTCGGCATGATCTGTTGAGAGAAAAACACTAAACAGTTAAGGTCAACAGTGAAACACGGGCGTGCTTCAAATCGGCACGCCCATGTTATTCAAAATATAGGGTTTCTCACGAGCACGGGCGTGCTGAACAGGCACGCTCGTGCCTCCATGCAATTCCAGATCTAGAATCAAAGCACGGCCGTGCTTGAGTGAACACGGCCGTGCTGCCAAAACCCAGCTTCGGCACCGACGTCTTCTAACTCAAAAATCGACGGGAAAAATGTATTTAAAACGCAATCAAAAGCACCCTAGAGGTCTCTAACAGTAAATTTAGATGTTTTCGATAAGAATAATAGCATAAAAACAAAGATTAATATAGAAAGCACAAATCTAGGGCTCGTCGACTTACCAAAAGTGTTGAAGAAGGAGTAGAAACGATATAACTCCGAAAAACCACGACAACCACCCGCAAAATCGCGAAAACGCAAGAAAATGAAAGCACAAGGGAAGAGAGACGGCGGTAAGAAGAAAGAAAGGATGAACGGCGCGTTTAAAAAGGAGGAAATCGCAGGAAGAGGGACAGTCGCGCTGAGCACGGCCTCAGCACGGCCGTGCTGTGCCCGTGCTTAAGTAA
This sequence comes from Dioscorea dumetorum, assembly GCA_902712375.1. Lineage (NCBI taxonomy): Eukaryota > Viridiplantae > Streptophyta > Magnoliopsida > Dioscoreales > Dioscoreaceae > Dioscorea > Dioscorea dumetorum. The sequence goes on along the minus strand of CACTHL010000549.1, from coordinate 4,997,560 downwards.
ATTTAACGAAAAGCGAAGAACTCGGCACGTCCTTGACGCGTGCACGGGCAGCGTGCTCCGGGATTTAGCACGGCCATGGCACGGCCGTGCTTCTCCCAGTGCTGAATGGAAAAAAATCAAACCTGGAAAGCTCGTGAATTTCACCCCCCATCGGCACGGGGGGTGTTATGCCCGTGTTGGGCCTGGATCCTTCCTTCATGAAGAAAAACACGCCGGATTCACCACAAAACGCAACAAAAACACAAAAACACACCAAACAACAACCAAAACAAAGAAATGAACAAATCATGCCTCCCGATAAGCGCTCTTTTAACGTCACTAGCTTGACAGGTCTATTCTCACCTCATGACGGCTCAAAAACATACCTTTCTTCTTGAAGCCTTTCGGAACAACAGTCCATGAAAGAAGGAAAGGAATTAATCAAAAATGCCTCACCAGAACTGAGGTCATTAACAGGATGATGCTGTAGGGAGGCTTGTTGTTTCTTCCTTTCCTCTACCTTTTTCCACCAAGTATGGGCCTTTGACCCCTTGCCTTGCCTTCTTTTGATCCTCGTTTCTGGTTGACAAATGCTCGATGGTGTAAAAATGATGGCTTCCTCTTGATCCATGAGCTCTTCATCTGGGTGTTCCTCACCCAACAAATCAGTGAGATGATCATCTTGCCAAACTTCCTGCACACAATCACAAATAATGTCATTAGTCGCGTCTAGGAAATAGCAAGAGTCATCAAATGCCATGGGGTGCCTCATAGCTTCCTTCAGCTTGAATATAACTTCTTCATCCGCCACTATTAAGGTTAGGCGCCCATCCTTCACATCAATGATAGCTTGTGAAGTAGCGAGAAAGGGTCGTCCAAAAATCAGAGGTACCTCAGCCTGTTCATCCAAATCTAGGATAACAAAATCGACTGGGAATATAAACTTGTCAATCTTCACCAAGACGTCCTCTACAATTCCCAAAGGTTGGCGGGTGGAGCGATCAGCAAGTTGGAGCGTCATCTGAGTTGGCTTGAGTTCTCCCAGCCCTAGTTTCTGAAAAATTTTCAACGGCATCAGATTGATGCTCGCCCCTAAGTCCGCCAATGCCTTCTCATCATTCATCCCTCCAATTGTACATGGGATGATAAAACCTCCCGGATCTTTCTCTTTCTTGGGGATTTTATTTGAGATGATCGCTGAGCATTCTTCGCTTAATGTAACTGTTGAAACTGCTTCTAGTTTCCTTTTGTTAGTCAACAGCTCTTTAAGAAATTTGGCGTATTTGGGCATTTGTGAGAGAGCTTCTACAAACGGGATATTTATGTGCAATGTCTTGAACATCTCCAGAAACTTTTTAAACTGTGCCTCTTGTTGGTCTTTCTTGAGCTTCGCCGGATAGGGCAAAGTAGGTTGGTATTCTGCCACTGGGTCCTTTTCTTTACCCTTCGATTTTTCCCTTAAGCTCGAACTTGACCCTGGATCTCTCTCTAGCACTTCCACCCCTGGTTCACATTGATATTCTTTTTGGGCTTGTGGAGGTGGGGACTCAAGTTCCTTGCCACTCCTCAAAGTGACTGCCTTAAGGGACTCCCGGGGGTTAACTTCAGTATTGCTAGGTAGTGCACCCGGGGGTCGTTCAGCAAGCGTCTTGGCAATCTATGCGACCTGACGCTCAAGATTCTGTAAAGAGGCTTGTTGATTCCTCATCATCTCTTCATGCCCTGTGATTCGGGCATCATTCGTTTGGATGTACTGAACGAGGAGAGCTTCAAGAGAAGGTCCCTTTTGTTCTGGTGGTGGGGGCCTCGAAAATTGAGGCTGAGTCTGCTGCTGCTGCCCCCGATTCTGGTCTTTCCAAGAGAAATTAGGGTGATTCCTCCACCCCGGGTTGTAGGTGCTGCTTTGTAAGGATTGCTCGAATACCTCGATTCGACCAATGAAATCCACCTGTTCGGTGGCACTAACTCCCTCGGAAGAACAATCGGGCCCCCGCTTGGTTCACCGAACTATCATTATTCATGTTCATTGCGGGAGGTTGGACTTGCATTGTGTCCAGCCTTTTAGAGATGGCTTCCACTGTGCTTTGCCAAAGTAGTGAGCACATCAACCTCATAAAGTCCGGCGGTCTTCACCGGCTTATTTCTCTCGAGACTCCACTTGGTAGCCATTGGAGGCCATGTTCTCAATCAAATTCTATGCCTCATCAGGTCTTTTGCTACACAAGGAGCCACCTGCTGCGGCATCCAACATTTGTTTAGTGGCCACATTCAGTCCATTGTAGAATATTTGGATTTGCATCCATTCCACAATTCCATGCTGCGGGCACTTCCTCAACAATTCCTTACACCGCTCCCAGGTATCATATAGTGTTTCAGATTCGGCTTGCCGGAATGAAGAGATGTCGCTTCTAAGTTTGGTGATCTTGGCCGGTGGAAAATATCTGGTCAGAAACTTTTCGGCCAACTGTTCCCAACTTGTAATCGAACCCGCTGGCAAGGAACTTAGCCATTGCTTGGCCCTCCCTCGCACAGAGAACGGGAACAATCTCAGACGAACCGCATCCTCAGACACATTGTTCGCCTTAAAAGTGTCATAAATTTCCAGGAAAGTTGCAAGATGAGCATATGGGTCCTCATCTTGGAAGCCATCAAATTGGCACATCTGTTGCACCATTTGAATAAAATTGGGCTTCAACTCGAAATTATTGGCTGCGACTGGGGGTCGCACAATACTAGACCCAGATCCTTCCAGATTAGGTCGAGCATAGTCAGAAATGCTCCTCTGATTTACAGCCATGTTTTCCTCTTGATCCACTTCAACACTTATTTCCACTGACCCGGTCTCTCTTAAGTGAATCTGTCACTGTCTCCGATGAAATGTCCGCTCAATATCTGGATCTGGAGAAGCAAGATGGGAAGAATTTCCCCTGGTCATGCGCTGCACCTGCACACACACCAAAAGAAACCGATAAGATATGGATTTTTAAACTCAAAGCGAAAAGAGAAAAGAAAAATAAACAGCTTAAGAAAAACAAAGAAAAACCAACGAACAAAAACAAAGAATACAAGAAAAATAAAATAAGAACAAAAGAAAAATGAATTAACAGCAAAATAAACGGTTAGAGTACTAAGACTGTCCGTATTCTTAGAAGTTGCCAGTCCCCGGCAACGGCGCCAAAAACTTGGTACGCCCCTTGCGTAACCGCAAGTGCACGGGTCGCACAAGTAGTATAATGTACCCTTTGGGTCGGGTAGTCGAATCCACAGGGACTGGTATAGCTTCTAATACTAACGTCCTACCCAATATCTAACCAAATTAAAAATCAAGGAGTTGACTTTGGACTGACTTTGAGGAAGTTGAGGGAATGGAAAGTTCACCAAGGGAAGATTTAGGATTGACTCGATGGAGGAGATGGGGCCCCGGGGACGGGTTTCTGACGTTCACTAACTCAGTCTTTCTCAGTAATTATCAGGGATGTCTTCAGTTCTAAACCTAGTTATGCTAAAAGCATGAGGTTTCTAGCGCTGCTGAGCCCTAAGTTGAACTCCCTCTGCTTGCAACAATCAATAAAGATTCACAAACCTAGATAGAAGAACCAAACTACCAATCATCAAGCACTAAACAACATACACGATAGCCAATAACCTTGGTTTATTGAAATGAACAAGACAATCATAAAAACTGCAAGTAAAGACTACGAGTTCGAGCTACAACGTCATACAACCAACCCCGGGGCTCCCTTAAGAGTTTAGCCCCTCATGATAACAACCAACAAATACAATGCCAAAGAAAAATTACAAGACAAGGAATTGGAAACTCCCTAATTTCTTGCATCCTTGAGGTTGTCGAAGGATCTATGATGTCGTGTAATCCCCTTCCGATCGGCCTACCATACGCTTGGCATTCCCTTGATGAAGCTGAGGATGAACCCCCAAAGCTCTCCCTTTCTTTCTCCCCAAAGTTCGCCCACCAAAAGTCCCTCAAAAACCTAAGTTTTTAGGGTTTTAAAGTTTTCCCGATGTGAGCACGGGCGTGATGAAACCGTGCTTCAAGCCGTGCAGATTACGGCCAAATAACTCTTCAGAAAACTCACAAACCTGTAATCTGCACGGGGAACAGCACGGGCGTGCTTCGACCGTGCTGAGGCTTTGCACGACCGTGCTCAGCGAACTCTGGCTGTGCTGATCTATGGCCGCATTCTACTGTAATTTTCAACGGAAGCAGCACGGGCGTGCTTCGACCGTGCTGAGGTTTTCACACCCGTGCTCAGGGGACTCAGGCTGTGCTGAATCGCAGTTAAATTCTTCTGCATTTTGCACGGGGAACAGCACGGGCGTGCTTAAACCGTGCTGAGCTTGATGAGGTTTCTTCTAAGTCCTTTAGCTTCTAAAATTGTTCCAAAAGCGCTTCTTTTTACTTCAGGACTTTGATATCTGCATGACGAACAACGAAAACCTCAAATAACACCGTACTTGGAGAATTATAGCCAAAACATTCAATAATGATGAAGGTATAGCATGCAATATATATATATGAAATGCACTCATCAAAAGTCATTTCATTGTTTCCGTAGTTAGTTTTTCAATTCTGCAGTAATAATTAGCTTGAGTAGGCGACTTTGCGTTAATTCTGTCGTTGCTGTGTTTTTATTGTTTATTCTTGGTGTTTCATGATAATTATACATGTGTGGCTTGATCTAGGATGATTTAGAGATTTAAACTTAAGGAATTGGCCTTGTGCTTAAGTGTTTCATGTTGTGCTGAAAATCTACAAGGGCAGGCACAAGGGGGTGTAAGTGCCCTTGTGCCTTGCTGAAAAATTGAAAAAACATGAAACAGAAGGGCACAAGGGCACCCATACGAGCGTGTGGGTGCCCCTGTGGCCCTCCTGAGGAGCCACACGCTCATGTGGCTCATCCACATGGGCGTGTGAGACCTGAAAATTCAATTTTCAGGTTTCCAGGGAGGCACAAGGGCAGCCACACGGGCGTGTGGCTGCCCCTGTGGATTTCCCAGGTCCACAAGGGCACTCACAGTGGAGGAAGAAGCAAAGATAGGGTGTGATGACACGTTTCAAGGCCACAATTAGAAGCTGTGTTCATATGCATAGGGGTGTTGCCAACTTTCGGAGGAGTACAAGTCATTACACAAACCGAGAGGGCACAAAGGCAGTAGTACGTCCATGGGGGTGTGCCCTCTCGGTTTGTGTAATGATTTGTACTCCTCCGAAAGTTGGCAACACCCCCATGCTTATGAACACGGCTTCTAATTGTGGCCTTGAAATGTGTCATCACACCCTATCTTTGCTTATTCCTGTACTTCATGTCTCCAAATCCCTGTTTGTCCAAAAGAACACAAAACACACCTTGTTAATGCTTAAACCTGATAAAAGTGATGCTTAATGCATGTAAACTGATATTATAAAGTATATATAATCAAGCACTTATCAAAACTCCCCCACACTTAAGCTTTTGCTTGTCCTCAAGCAAACTAAACATTCATTACAGGGAAAGAAAAAAATAAGTGCTTGGCCTCAGGTTCACTAGAGAGTATGAGAGTATGATTCTATAACAAAGGGGGAAACTATTTAACACCAAACAGTTCAGAGTCAATGCTCTAGAAAACAATCCAATGACAAGAAAGAAAAGGAAATCTGAAAGCGTGTGTGTGTGGAAAAACTCATCTCAATTCAACTCTATGTCCGCTGCTTACAGTTTTTATTGCTCGAGACTTATAAAGTCGCAAAAAGAATGGTAGTAGCTGCACACAATCTCCAAGGTAGCCCTTTCTCAGGCGGCCTCCCGAGTGGCTTTCACACTTTAGAGATGGTAGGTCTTTCTCTCATTAGGGCATAACTAGTATCCGACTTATGAAAGTAGCTGCATACAATCAAAGATAGTAGCTCTTTTCACCCCCTATATACACAAAATAATTGACAATTGCTAAACTATATATATATCTATATATTTTTTTCTTTTCTTTTTCACTTTTTTGTTTTTTTTCTTTCAAATAAAACAACTACTAAGAAGTCTCAAAACATTAAACTAGAGCTTGTATAGGTCTATTGAGTGAGTAGAGTGCATAAATGGCAATCGGACAAAAAATTTCTCAAAAAATTGGATGATAACTAGAACATGATGAAATCTAGTGTTCGAAGCTCTTTTATAGTCTAGAATCGAACTCTTAACTCTAAAGTGAACCTTCATAGGTTGCATGAGCATATATAATGAAAACGAACAATAAAGTGGTGTATAAAGTGATCCCTCCCCCACACTTAAGATGTACATTATCCCCAATGTACACATGCAAGCACAATAAAATTATAAATTCTGAAAACAAAGCATGTGATTGTGTGCAAAATTAAAACAATACTCCCCTGAATTCCAAGTAAAGAAGTTGGTGGAATCTTGTACAAGGGTGTGTTTGGCTCAGCGGCCATTTGGAGGTGAAACGGCCGTGTGACCTAGTCACACGGCCGTGTAAATAACTCACTTTTTTCATTTCACAATACTCTCAAGACTATCTGCACGGATTAAGGGAGGTTCAATGAAGCTTAAAAACAAAACAAAAACAAGAAGAGAACAATGATAATATAAAACTGAATAAAGCATGAGTAAAGGCGCCTCATGCGTCAGAATCATCTCTTGGGTGTTGTTGGTGTTGATGGTGGTGCTCATTGGATGGCCTTTGATGTGGTGTTGCTCAATTTGTATGGTCCGGCCAACGTGGCTACAAAAAATGCTCAAAAACTTATAATAAAAGCATGTTAAATATTTTTTTAGGAGCAAAACATTCTATAATCACCAATTCATGAAGAAATAACAAAAGAAAGGATCATGGCAAGACCTAGTGTTGATGAGAGCTTACCGACAAAAATAACAATGAAAGCTTCGTGTGGTTATCGGATAAACTCTTTAAATCCTTTAAATATATGGAGAAATGGTTTTGGAAGCCCAAAGGATGGTCTTTTGGTGTGGAGGGGTTAGGAGATGAAAGGGTGCAAGTGTTGGAGTGATAGAAAAATTATTTCTCATCCTTGAGTAGCCCACATGGGTATGTGGATAATCCACACCCCCATGTGGTTACTGTACATGGGCGTGTGGAAATTCCACACGCACGTGTGAATGGTTTTTCATCCTCCAGAAGCCCACAAGGGCACCCACACGGGCGTGTGAGTGCCCGTGTGGGCTGGGGAGGTCTCAGGGGGAGCCACACGGGCGTGCGGTTGCCCCTGTGCCTCTCTGGACACCAAGAAATGGTCCACACGCCAGTGTGAAGTGCCCACACAGGCGTGTGGCCCTTCTGGGAGGCCACAAGGGCTCCCACACGCCCGTGTGGGTGCCCCTGCGTCTCTCAGGTAGCTAGTTTTCTGAAATTTCAGCAAGGCACAGGGGCACTCACACCCCCATGTGCCTGCCCTTGTGGATATGCAGAAATTTCCGATTTCTCCCATTCCAAGGCCTATTTCTCAACTAAAAACATATAAAGCATACTAGATCATGCCACACCCATTATCCATAAAGAAATACCAAAAGTCGACAGAGAAACTAAACACCAACAGAATAAAAAAAAATCGACATCTACTCATGCTAATTATTTCAGCAGAAATGAAAACCTAACTAGAAATTAATGCAATTACTTGGGTTGCCTTCCAAAACGCGCTTGTTTAATGTCATTAGCTCGACGTACCTCTTCCTTACCTTATGGAGGCTTGAAAAGGGTATGCTCCTCTCTACTATAGCTCGAGTAGCTACTTCCCATAAACACAATTCTATTTGTTTGAGGATGCAATTTTGTTGGAAGCTTGAACAATTTTACTTTAGGCCTCCACGGGAACAATTTGGGTTTGGAGTTGTTCAAGCTCAATGCAGGTGGGTCCTTGGATGGTTTGAGCCTCTTACCCACATCTTTTTCCATTCTCATGACATTCTTCTTACAATTTATTGGTTGATCAATTCCAAGAGAAGCTACTTCTTCCATTGCCTTCGGGTTTGTTTCTTTTAAATTTTCAACTTGCAAGAGATATGGCTTCAACAAACCCTCTTCCAAAGCTTCCTCCTCATGAGCATGTTTTACACTCAAGTATTCATCATTCTCAAATTGGGGCTCTTCTCCCTCCATTTGATTCTCTGCAACATCTTGTTCTTTCTCCCCCACTTGCTCATTGTTCTTGCGCTCTTCCTTGTCATTTTTTAAAGAAACATCCTCAACAAGCCCTTCGGTTTGGTTCTCAAAGTCATGAATGCAGTCTTGTTGATTTTGCTGTGAAGTCTCAAAGGCTTTGATGCTGGTTTCAGTGTTATGTTTAAACTTAGCCGACACATCCTTCAAATTCAAATTTTAGTCTTGAGATTCTTCCACTAGGGGAGCCTCAGATCCCTGAACAAATCTTGCCAATAGACTTTTTAAGCTAGGATCATGATCTTGTGGTGGAATGTGCTCTTTAAAACTGAATTGTGGGCTTTGCTATTGTTGTCTACACACATTCCACGAGATGTTGGGGGAACTCCTACGACTTGAATGATATGTGTTACAATAAGGATAGCTTTGTTGCCTTGCACCTAAAAGTTTATCAAACCTTGCATTGTAAGCTTCAATTTGCATGGACAAAGTTATAATTGGATCAAACATCCTTCATGTTCCTTGCACAAAAGATATATACAAAGATAAGTGAGAACAGCGAAAGTAAGAAAGATGAAATAGAAAGACAGTAAAAGATAAATAAATGGCTAAAGTAACAAAATACTAGCGTTCCTAATTTCCTCTTCCCCAGTAACGGCGCCAAAAACTTGATGCGTCTCCACAACAACCCAACAGGGTGATGTGTGTCAACCCCTTGCGTTACCGCAAGTGCACGGGTCGTCAAGTAATAAAAGTGGACCCAAAGGGTCGGGTTGTCGAACCACAGGGAACAGAAGCACTAGTAATAGCCCCTCTTTTGTTATCTAGCCTAATGAGTGTAGTGTGTGATGATTTAATGGCCAAAACTAAGAGTGTCACTACAAGTGCGCAGGGAATAAAAAGGAAAGAGTTCTCAATCAGTAAAAGTGAGGTATCCGGACAATGCTCCCCCTAGGATTCGGGTGTTGGATGTAGATTACAAGTGTTTCTAAACGAAAACAATGAGTAGTGGGTATCCTAAGGTATAACGGCCCCTGCCTCCAGGTCGCCGATAACTAGTCCCCTACGAGGTCCCGGCGGAGAATTCGCTCGACGCCTCACACCACATATGACTGCTTAAAACTCTAGGGATCCCAAAGATATAACCAATTCCTAAAAGTAGATCTAACCCTGCCTCCAGGTGAAAGATCCCTAACCCCTTACGATGTCACGCCCCGACCCTCGGGTCCCGGCCTGTGGCACTACCGCCACGACAACCCAGGGGAGGTCAACACCTGCCTCAACCCCAGATCGCCGTAAGGCTAACCTGTTACCTGTACGATATTAACATTACCACAATAATACTCTAAATCTAAGGTATTCAATCACAACCCTGTACAAGATCAACAGACTCACACATATATGTACATATATCCCTGGAAATCACAACATCAATGATCATGGACACAATCATAGTTTTTCACAAACACTGGATGTAGACTCATACAACCTAAGGTCCTGATCGAACCAATCAAGATTATACAAGATCAAATGGAAATACGAAAATATAGGTCCTAGTGGATCCATCTTATGCATGATGACAATGCTTATGAATCATACACTAGTCAAAGGAAAATGCAAGAATAGATGCCAAGCACTATCACGTCTTACGCCCGCTTTCGTGCTAACACCCGAAAAGGGGAGAAGAAAAATGGGTGAGTAACTACGTTACTCGGTGAGGGGTTGAACATGGAGCTATAACTCATACAAGAGTAAGGAATGATATGCCGAAAACATATGAAAATATTTAACAACCACAACTTACAAAATGCTTTAAATACCCAATTCAATATAACAAGCTTTCCAACTTTCTCAAAGAAAGGCATCAATAAAACACTGAAATTCTTTTGTAAAGAGATTCAATACTGAAAATTCAAGTTAAGAATACTCGTCAAAAGATCAAAAGATCAAACCCATCGAAATAAGGATTTATAGTGCAACGCATGCAGAAATCCTTTATCGATAGCATCAACAATAGCCTATGAAAAACCCTCCATCACTAACCATGGCCGTGGTTAGGTCAAGAGCCACCAAGATGCGCGTATCTTGGCGTTGGCCGTTGAGTATCCCGTGTGGTGACTCCGGGTACCCAACACAAGACCTTCGGAGTTCACTCCGCGCCTCCTGTAAAGGGCTCATCGGCCGAGAACTCCACGCCACCCCATAGGTCGGTCCGTGGAGACTCGCTTCGCAGAAGACGGGGATCCTCCCCAATGTCACCATCGAAACATTTGGGATATCCTATCCCGCCCGTAGGCTCATCATGAACACATCATATATCTCATCAAGAGATCACAAATAGTTTGCCCGTAGGCTCATCATAAACGTATCGTTATAAAATCATATATCTCTTCAAGAGATCACAAATAGTTTGCCCATAGGCTAATCATAAATGTATCATTTTAAAATCACATATCTCAACAAGAGATCACAAATTCGCATAAAATACAACTCTTAATCGAAGAGTAAATCCTTTTGCGAAAGCATCGACAATAATGTCATTTTCATCAAGAATATCAACACAAGAGTATTCTTTGAAAACTCATTTCAAATACGATAACATCGTGGAGAATCTCAATTTGGTTTACATAGACCCTTATTCGGTCAAAATAACAAGAACATCGAATTCTCAAATTCACAAATCTTGAAAACATGTAGTTCAAACCATAGGATTATCCAATCCTCATCAAATATAAATAATCAAGGATTTAACAAGATCATAAACCATTATGGTTCCTAGGTCTCAAGGAAATCATCTCATGAGCCTTTTGTAATAGAATCAATAGTTAAGCAAGATCATAAACATCAAGGTTTCTAGATCTCAAGGAAATCATCTCATGAGTCCATTAAGATGAAATCAAGAATTAAAAGGATCATATAGTATCATAATTTCAGTTTTCAAGAAACATTTCAAGAATCCATTGAAATCAAGAATTTCTCATTTCAAGGCATGCATCATTAAACAAGCATGATCATAGCTCTTTAATTAAACAATTCCCACTCACAAACTTGGCGAGATCGAACACTTGGATCACTCGCCTACTTGATCTTTACCCTTGCCTTTAGATCCACCTTCTTGAAGCCATTAACCATCCAAGAAAAACAAGAATCAATCACAACCTTATCCAATCAATAAGAGAGGAAAGAATGCTCCAAAATTAGATCTCAAGGCTTCTAGGGTTTACTAAGTGCTCTAGATTCAAGAATTAACAATAATAGAATCCTTAAACCCTCAAAATCAGAATGAAATCAAGAACATCCTAATTGGGTTCGGATCTACAAGAATCAAAGGTTTAGAGATCAAGGATCTCCTCCATTCAACACCAAACATGAAATCAAGGCTCCTATACCATTCAAACATTAGATCCATGGCTAAATTCCAAATGAATAGTAGATCCATGCTAAATCCACACTAATTCTCCATGGATCTAAAAAGAAATGAATAAAAGAACAAGGAATTGAAGAAGAGAAGAAAACCTACCTCAATTCTTGCTAGAACTAGAGGAGATTCACCACCAATGGAGAAGAGGGGAAGATGAACACCTTTCTCCTTTCTTGGAGCTCAAGAATGGAGATCTAATGGAGGGGAGAATGAGGGTTCAAGATGGGGAGAAAAAGAGAGGGAAATGGGGTCTTATAAAGGCCATTTAAGTTTGAAAACGGGTATTTATAAACCCAAAGCGCGGGACGGCTCGCGGGCTCCCTTGCGGGCGCAAGGGAGGCCGCGAGGCCTCCACCAGGAAGCCATGCGGGCGGCTATGCGCCCGCATGAGGGCCGCAAGGCCCCTTGCGGCCTCCCATGCGGCCCACATGGAAGGCCGCAAGGCCCCCTGTTTTTGGGGGTTTCTCGCGGCTTCTTGAAGACTTACTCGCTCCACTTAAAAGTTCTCTCCCCCAAAGATTTTCCTCCTCTTTTACATTCTAAAAAGAGCCTTAACGAAGATCCCAACAAAAAAAATAAAACTCGACAAAAACTTAAACACACAACTTCTTCACAAGAAACAAAGCACAAGAGAAGCGAAAAAGGTCGAACTTCCACAACCTACCCCCCTTAAAGAAATTTCGGCCTCGAAATTTTTGGCATACCTCAAGATTCAAACAAAAGGGGATACTTTCTCTTCATCACTTCCTCAGGTTCCCAAGTTACCTCTTCTACCACATCATTTCTCCAAAGCACTTTAACCATAGGAATAATCTTTCGCCGAAGAGTTTTCACTTGAGAATCAAGGATCTCTACCGGTTGCACTTCAAATTTCAAATCTTCTCTTAACTCTCTATGGCGGAGCTTCAAGACAATGAGAAGGGTCAGGGATATACTTCTTCAACATGGAAACATGGAACACATTATGAATCTTCTCCAACTCAGGCGGTAATTCTAATCGGTATGCCACCGGTCCAATCCTCTCCAGGATCACAAATGGACCTATAAATCGGGGATTCAACTTTCCCCTACCTCGAAACCGAATTACCCCTTTCCAAGGAGAGATCTTCAAGAATACTCTATCCCCAACTTGAAACTCCAAAGATCTTCTACGGTTATCGGCATAACTCTTTTGCCTGTCTTGAGTCTGTTTTCAATCTTCCTCTAATCACTGCTACTTTCTCAACCGTTCGCTCAATCAACTCCACACTTTGAAGTTTTCTTTCTCCCACTTCATCCCAACAAAGAGGAGTTCTACACTTTCTTCCATACAAAGCTTCATACGGAGCCATACCAATGCTTGCTTGGAAGCTATTATTATAGGCAAATTCCACTAATGCCAAAAGTTGCTCCCAACTCCCTTGGAAATCTATCACACAAGCCCTCAACATGTCCTCGAGGGTCTGAATAGTCCTCTCGGACTGACCATCCGTTTGAGGATGATAAGCAGTACTGAACTTCAAAGTCGTACCCAAGGCCTCCTGAAACCTAGGCCAAAAACGGGAAGTAAATCTGGGGTCTCGATCTGAAACTATCGAAGTTGGCACCCCATGCAACCTTACTATCTCATCAATGTACAACTTTGCCAATTTCTCCAAAGAGTACTTAGAATGCACTGCTAAGAAATGTGCCGACTTTGTTAGTCTATCCACTATCACCCACACTGCATCACAACCTCGAGGCGTTCGCGGTAAACCAACCACAAAATCCATAGTCACATGATCCCACTTCCATTCTGGGATAGGAAGAGGTTGCAAGAACCCAGATGGCCTTTGGTGTTCTGCCTTAACTTGCTGACACACCAAACACTTAGCCACAAACTCTGCTATCTCCCTCTTCATTCCAGGCCACCAATAACTCTCCTTAATGGTTCTATACATCTTGGTACTCCCAGGATGAACCGCATAAGCTGAAGAATGAGCTTCCTCCAAAATAGCTTTCCTCAGCTCAGAATTCGATGGGACACAAACACGTCCTCGAAACTCCAAGATCCCATCATCTCTCAATCTAAATTCACTAGTCTCCCCGGCCTGCAACTTCTTCACCTCTTGCACCAACTCTTCACTAACACTCTGAAGCTCCTTAATACGCTCCAACAGCGAAGGTCTCACCACAAAACTGGCCACTAAGGCTCCACTATCCTCAGTCTCTAGTTCCAACTTCAAGCTTTTCATTGCTGACAAAACTTGCAAATAGGACACCCTCAAAACAGCCACCGAACTATATTTCCTACTCAAAGCATCAGCTACCACATTGGCCTTTCCTGGGTGATAATCGATTATCAAATCATAATCTTTTATCAATTCCAACCATCGCCTCTGCCTCAAATTCAAGTCCTTTTGAGTGAAAAGATACTTCAAACTTTTATGGTCTGTGAAAATCCGACATCTTTCCCCATAAAGATAATGCCTCCAAATCTTCAAAGCAAACACTACCGCAGCCAACTCCAAATCATGAGTAGGATAATTCAACTCATGTTGCTTCAACTGTCTAGAAGCATAGGCAACTACCTTTCCTTCTTGCATCAATACACAACCTAAACCCTGCCGAAAGGCATCACTGAACACCACAAACTCTTTCTCATTCTCTGGCAAAGTAAGCACAGGAGCTGATGTCAATCGATCCTTTAAAATCTGAAAACTCTTCTCACACTCATCATTCCAAGAGAACTTCACTTCCTTACGAGTTAACTTTGACAAAGGTAATGCAATCGCAGAAAACCCTTCCACAAACCTCCTATAATAACCCGCAAGACCAAGAAAACTTCGAACTTCAGTAACATTCTTCGGCCTTTCCCAATCAACAATGGCTTCCACCTTCTTTAGATCTACCGAGATCCCTTCTCCTGACACCACATGCCCAAGAAATCCCACTTCATAAAGCCAAAACTCACACTTAGCAAACTTAGCAAACAACCGCCTCTCCCGGAGAGTTTGCAAGTACAATCCTCAAATGTTGAGCATGCTCCTCATTGGAAGGTGAGTACACCAAAATATCATCAATAAACACAATGACAAATTTGTCCAGATAAGGCCTAAACACCCTATTCATCAAATCCATAAAAGCTGCGGGAGCATTAGTCGACCAAATGGCATCACCAAAAACTCATAATGTCCATATCGTGTCCGAAATGCCGTCTTCGGTACATCTTCCGACCTAATCTTCAACCGATGATACCCGGACCTCAAATCAATCTTGGAGAACACCTTTGCCCCTTTTAATTGATCAAACAAATCATCAATCCTCGGCAATGGGTACTTGTTCTTAATTGTCACCTTAATCGGTTGTCGATAATCAACACACGGCCTCGAGAGATCCATCCTTCTTCTTCACAAAAAGGACAGTGCGCCCCGGGGTGATATACTTGGTCGTATAAACCCCTTGTCTACCAGATCTTGCAACCGAGTTTTCAACTCCTTTAACTCCGCAGGCGCCATCCTGTAAGGTGGTATAGAAATGGGAGCCGTACCGGGCAACAAATCTATAACAAACTCCATATCTCTCGTCCGGGGGTAAACCCGGTAATTCCTCGGGGAAGACATCCTGAAACTCCCTCACCACAGCCATCTCCTCCAACTTTGGCTCTTTAACCCTTGTGTCCACCACATGAGCCAAAAACACAGAACAACCCTTACTCACCAATCTTCTAGCTTCCAAGGACGAAATCAAACATGAAGGTAAAGCCCTTCTCTTCCCCTTCAACACTACTGCAGGTCCTGAGGACCTAGGAAAAGTTACTTCCTTCAAGAAACAATCAATGGAAGCATGATGCCTAACCAACCAATCCATACCAAGAATGGCATCAAAATCCTTCATCTCTAAAGGAATCAAATCTGCCTCCAACACTTCTCCACAAACTATCACAGGACATTCTCTAAACACCAAACTCTGAACTACCTCCTCACCAAGAGGGGTTTGAATCACCAACTCACACCCTAAGAAGGAAGGCTGACTATCGGCATGGCATGCAAAAACAGTGCTAACAAAGGAACGTTCTGACCCAGAATCAATCAAAACATAAGCATCAAGCTGAAAGATAGAAAGTACACCGGTGTAGCATCAGCAGAGGGAGTAACTCTCCCTTGGCGAACGCGTGAGCGTAGTGCTGGCATTTTACTGAGACAGGAACATAAGACAATTCTTAGGAATGGTTCTACATGCATCAAATGCAATAAGTCAGACTCTATTTGGATCCACTGGATACAAGAATCAAAAGATCAACGTTTTGACCCAATCAGGGAACAGTTGCAGAAAACAAAAGCTCACTTTCAGACCCAATCGAAGACAAGTGGTAAATAACAAGAAGATCAACTTCTTGTCCCAATCGAAGACCGACTTTAAGTCAAGCTTATATTGACAAAATCCATTTCTAAACTCTAAACTGGTTACTGACCCAATCATGAAATCTTGAACCGACCCAATCATGTAACTTTATACTGACCCAATCATTAAACTATATACTGACCCAATCATGATAACCTGGGCTCTGATACCACTAAAGTAGTGTCACGCCCCGACCCTCGGGTCCCGGCCTGTGGCACTACCGCCACGACAACCCAGGGGAGGTCAACACCTGCCTCAACCCCAGATCGCCGTAAGGCTAACTCCGTTACACATACGATATTAACATTACCACAATAATACTCTAAATCTAAGGTATTCAATCACAACCCTGTACAAGATCAACAGACTCACACATATATGTACATATATCCCTGGAAATCACAACATCAATGATCATGGACACAATCATAGTTTTTCACAAACACTGGATGTAGACTCATACAACCTAAGGTCCTGACTGAACCAATCAAGATTATACAAGATCAAATGGAAATACGAAAATATAGGTCCTAGTGGATCCATCTTATGCATGATGACAATGCTTATGAATCATACACTAGTCAAAGGAAAATGCAAGAATAGATGCCAAGCACTATCACGTCTTACGCCCTGCTGCTGTGCTAACACCTGAAAAGGGGAGAAGAAAAATGGGTGAGTAACTACGTTACTCAGTGAGGGGTTGAACATGGAGCTATAACTCATACAAGAGTAAGGAATGATATGCCGAAAACATATGAAAATATTTAACAACCACAACTTACAAAATGCTTTAAATACCCAATTCAATATAACAAGCTTTCCAACTTTCTCAAAGAAAGGCATCAATAAAACACTGAAATTCTTTTGTAAAGAGATTCAATACTGAAAATTCAAGTTAAGAATACTCGTCAAAAGATCAAAAGATCAAACCCATCGAAATAAGGATTTATAGTGCAACGCATGCAGAAATCCTTTATCGATAGCATCAACAATAGCCTATGAAAAACCCTCCATCACTAACCATGGCCGTGGTTAGGTCAAGAGCCACCAAGATGCGCGTATCTTGGCGTTGGCCGTTGAGTATCCCGTGTGGTGACTCCGGGTACCCAACACAGCACCTTCAGGTTCACTCCGCGCCTCCTGTAAAGGGCTCATCAGCCGAGAACTCCACGCCACCCCATAGGTCGGTCCGTGGAGACTCGCTTCTGCAGAAGACGGGGATCCTCCCCAATGTCACCATCGAAACATTTGGGATATCCTATCCCGCCCGTAGGCTCATCATGAACACATCATATATCTCATCAAGAGATCACAAATAGTTTGCCCGTAGGCTCATCATAAACGTATCGTTATAAAATCATATATCTCTTCAAGAGATCACAAATAGTTTGCCCATAGGCTAATCATAAATGTATCATTTTAAAATCACATATCTCAACAAGAGATCACAAATTCGCATAAAATACAACTCTTAATCGAAGAGTAAATCCTTTTGCGAAAGCATCGACAATAATGTCATTTTCATCAAGAATATCAACACAAGAGTATTCTTTGAAAACTCATTTCAAATACGATAACATCGTGGAGAATCTCAATTTGGTTTACATAGACCCTTATTCGGTCAAAATAACAAGAACATCGAATTCTCAAATTCACAAATCTTGAAAACATGTAGTTCAAACCATAGGATTATCCAATCCTCATCAAATATAAATAATCAAGGATTTAACAAGATCATAAACCATTATGGTTCCTAGGTCTCAAGGAAATCATCTCATGAGCCTTTTGTAATAGAATCAATAGTTAAGCAAGATCATAAACATCAAGGTTTCTAGATCTCAAGGAAATCATCTCATGAGTCCATTAAGATGAAATCAAGAATTAAAAGGATCATATAGTATCATAATTTCAGTTTTCAAGAAACATTTCAAGAATCCATTGAAATCAAGAATTTCTCATTTCAAGGCATGCATCATTAAACAAGCATGATCATAGCTCTTTAATTAAACAATTCCCACTCACAAACTTGGCGAGATCGAACACTTGGATCACTCGCCTACTTGATCTTTACCCTTGCCTTTAGATCCACCTTCTTGAAGCCATTAACCATCCAAGAAAAACAAGAATCAATCACAACCTTATCCAATCAATAAGAGAGGAAAGAATGCTCCAAAATTAGATCTCAAGGCTTCTAGGGTTTACTAAGTGCTCTAGATTCAAGAATTAACAATAATAGAATCCTTAAACCCTCAAAATCAGAATGAAATCAAGAACATCCTAATTGGGTTCGGATCTACAAGAATCAAAGGTTTAGAGATCAAGGATCTCCTCCATTCAACACCAAACATGAAATCAAGGCTCCTATACCATTCAAACATTAGATCCATGGCTAAATTCCAAATGAATAGTAGATCCATGCTAAATCCACACTAATTCTCCATGGATCTAAAAAGAAATGAATAAAAGAACAAGGAATTGAAGAAGAGAAGAAAACCTACCTCAATTCTTGCTAGAACTAGAGGAGATTCACCACCAATGGAGAAGAGGGGAAGATGAACACCTTTCTCCTTTCTTGGAGCTCAAGAATGGAGATCTAATGGAGGGGAGAATGAGGGTTCAAGATGGGGAGAAAAAGAGAGGGAAATGGGGTCTTATAAAGGCCATTTAAGTTTGAAAACGGGTATTTATAAACCCAAAGCGCGGGACGGCTCGCGGGCTCCCTTGCGGGCGCAAGGGAGGCCGCGAGGCCTCCACCAGGAAGCCATGCGGGCGGCTATGCGCCCGCATGAGGGGCCGCAAGGCCCCTTGCGGCCTCCCATGCGGCCCGCATGGAAGGCCGCAAGGCCCCCTGTTTTTGGGGGTTTCTCGCGGCTTCTTGAAGACTTACTCGCTCCACTTAAAAGTTCTCTCCCCCAAAGATTTTCCTCCTCTTTTACATTCTAAAAAGAGCCTTAACGAAGATCCCAACAAAAAAAATAAAACTCGACAAAAACTTAAACACACAACTTCTTCACAAGAAACAAAGCACAAGAGAAGCGAAAAAGGTCGAACTTCCACATACGAGGTCCTGGCGGAGAATTCTCTCGACGCCTCACACCACATATGGTTGCTTGACACTTAGGGAATATAGAGATAGGAAATATCTGTCGGAAGGGAAAGGGGACACTCCGCTATCTCACGGCTCACCCTCTCAACCCTCTTTACTCTTGGTAATTCTAAACCTAGCGGTGATCTCTCTCTTCACTAGATTGAATAAAACATGCAAGGCAATTAATAATGAAATCAAAACCACAAACAAGCATTAAGAACTCAAAAGTAAAACTCAAAATGACAAATTCGAATAGAAACACAATGTAAATCTAATGAAAATAAGAATCCTAGGGTTTACATGTCCGAATACCCTCTAGGGGTTTAGCTCTCCATGGAGCGAGTCACAAAACAAACAATGAATTGAGAAATAAGTTCCAAAGACATAAAGAATAACCCCCCTAAATCCGTGATGACGGTCTTGATGGGTAGTTTCCACGTCTGGATTGAATCCACTCCGAAGCTAGGTCGCCGATGGCTTCCTTGATGCTATGACGGAGGAGGAATCGATCCAAGTTGGTGAGTAAAGCTTCCCAAAGCCGCAAATAACTCCTTCCAAGCCCTAGCCACCTTGTCTCTCGAAAGTGGCCGAAAAGATACCTAAAAATTATCACAAGGAGGCTTTTATAATTTGAATTCGGGGCTTTACACGGGCATCCACACGGGCATCCACACGCCCGTGTACTATAGGCACACGCCCGTGTGGAAATTCCACATGGGCGTGTACAGTACTTTCCTACAGTGCTGCTACAGTACCGTCTACAGTGCATTTCCCCGAAGTCTCCCTTGGAGTCCACACGATCGGGCACACGCTCGTGTGGTAGGGCGCGTGGCTTTCTATGCTTTCAAATCTTCAAGAACCTTCTTTTGCTTTGCACGGAAGCTGGTACATGGACGTACTACTGCCTTGGTGCCCTCTCGGTTTGTGTAATGATTTGTACTCCTCCGAAAGTTGGCAACACCCCTATGCATATGAACACAGCTTCTAATTGTGGCCTTGAAATGTGTCATCACACCCTATCTTTGCTTCTTCCTGTACTTCATGTCTCCAAAGCCCTGTTTGCACAAAAGAACACAAAACACACCTTGTTAATGCTAAAACCTGATAAAAGTGATGCTCAATGCATGTAAACTGATATTATAAAATATATATAATCAAGCACTTATCAATAAGAAAACCAAACTTCCAAGCATTCAAGCACTAAACAACATTCAAGATTGCCAATAACAAAGATTTATTGCAAAGAACAAGACATTCATAAATGCTGCAAGAGAAGTACTCAAGTTCAAGCTACAACGTCAGACAAGACCACCCCGGGGCTCCCTTAAGAGTTTAGCCCCTCATGACATTAAACAACAAGGAAATTGCCAAAGAAATTAAAATACAAGAAGTTGAAAACTCCCTAATTTCTTGCATCCTTGCGGCTGTCAGAGGCTCAATGATGTCGTGGAATCTCCTCCTGATCGGTCTACCATATGCGCCACATTCCCTTGGTGAAGATGAGGACGTTGCCCCAAAGTTCTCCCTTTCTTCCTCCTTTAGTTCGCCTTCAAAAAGTTCCCCAGAAATCTAAGTTTCTAGGGTTTTAATGTTTTCCCGATGTGAGCACCGGCATGTTGAAGCCGTGATTCAAGCCGTGCAGATTACGGCCAAATAAAACTCCTGAAACTCAAATTCCAGTAATCTACACGGGGTACAGCACGGGTTTGCTTAGGCCGTGCTGATGGGTTACACGACCGTGCTCAGCGAACTCAGACTGTGCTGACTTTGGCTGAATTCACCTGCAATCTGCACAGGGTACAACACGGGCGTGCTTAGGCCGTGTTGAGTTTGATGAGGTTTCTTCTAAGTCCTTTAGCTTCTAAAATCATTCCAAAACACTTCTTCTTGCTTCAGGACTTTGATATCTGCATGGAAAACTAAGAATACCTGAAATAGTACTGCACTTGGAGAATTAAAGCCGATAAATTCAACAATTATGAGAGTAAGATATAAAATATATATATATATATGAAATGCACTCATCAACACTAGGGTTGAGAATCCAACTTAATCATCCTTTTGACAAGTGACCATCACCATTAGGATTAGATTTACCAAGATTGAAGAGGGGTTCGAGGGTGAGTCGAGAGGTAGAGAAACGTTCCCTTTCCCCTCCGGTGTGATTCATCCTGCCTCCATATTCCATGAGCTCTTATTGATCTCAAAGAGAGTTAGGCGTCCAGAGAGGCCTTTCTGCCGGGACTTATTTGTGATTAGGGATCTTTCACCTGGAACAAAGGGTTTGATCTATAATTAGGAATATGGTTTATCACTTGAAATCACCATAGCTTAGAGAAGTCATACGTGGTGTGAGGCGTTGAGAGTTTTCTCTCCGTGGGGACCTAGTAGGGGACTACTCAAGTTTGACCTTAGATTTGGGACGTTGTATCTTTGGATTTCAATGACTCATTGAATCTCGATTTAAGGAGAGTAATTTTAGTTTTGCACTCGAAACCAAGATTCTAGGGGAGCGTTGTCCGAGTACCCCATTTAGACCTTGTTATTTTCCCCCACTCTAGCTATTTCTTTTAGTTCTTTATTTCTGTTAATCACGTTCTTATTGATCTATTCACCAATTGAGTTTTCCTTGGCTAATTAGCAAAGTGTGTTTGTTGCTAACGTCTACTCCCTATGGATTCGACTGTCTACCCTTTGAGTAATTTATTAGTTTGACACCCGTGCACTTGAGGAACGCACACGCAAGGGTGTGTCAAGTTTTTAGCGCCGTTGCCGGGGAGTTAGGTGTTTTGGGAACACTTATACTTTGCTATTTTAGTCATTCACCATATATTCTGTTTCACATTTCTTTCTCTTTCATTGCTTGTAATTTTGTTTTCTTTTCTTGATTTCAGCTGCAGGTTATAACCCGAGGCAACCCTTCGACATTAGTTAAAGGTGATCCGGAGATTGAGAGAAGACTTCGGAGACGGGGAAAAAGAACATGAACAAGAACAGACTTACCAAGTTGAGATAGAGGTTGAGGAGTCTCGCAAATACCGCCGAACAAAATGAGCAATAGCGGAGACTCTCGAGATCTTGCTAGGCCTACTATTCATGGCACAAAATCAAGCATAGTCGGGCCACCAATTGCAGTTTATAGTTTTGAACTTAAGCCGGGGTTCATTCGGATGGTACAATAGTCTCGCACAATTTCATGGGTTAGCGAGATCAAGACCCAAACAATCACATTGAAAACTTCTTGGAAGTGTGTAACATGTTGAAGATCAATGGAGTTACGAGAAGATGCCATCGAGATTGAGAGCCTTCGCCTTTTCCTTGAAGGGGAAAGCAAAACAATGGTTGCAATATCTACCTAGGGCCTCAATTACTGCATGGGAAGAAATGGTTGAGGCCTTCCTTGCTAGATATTTCTTTCTCCGGAAAATCTGCAAAGTTGAGAAATGAAATTTCCTCATTCGGCAATCGGAATTGAAGTCTCTCTTCGAGACGTGGGAAAGGTTCAAGGTCCTCTCCGCGCAAATATCCTCACCATGGGTTCCCCGAGTGGATGATTATTCATACATTCTACAATGGGTTGAATCCTAGCACAAGACAATTACTTGATGCCGCAGGAGGTACCTTAGGAAGCAAGACCCCCGAGGCTGCCCGCTAACCGATAGAGGAAATGGTCATGAATAGCTATCAGTAAAATGCTTGTGACAAGTGAAAAGTGGCTGGTATTCATGACGTTGATGCAATAACATCATTGGCAGCCCAAGTGGAAGCTTTGAGCAAGAAGCTAGACACTTTGACTTCTTCTCCTCGAGTGATAGCAGTTTTGAGTTGTGATTGTTGTGGAGGTGGGCATTCCTCATCTGATTGTCCTATCTCCATCGTTGGAGCAACGCCTGTTGAGTAGGTGGACTTTGTGGGGATTGCAGGACGGGGCCAAGGGAACCCCTACAGCTACACGTTTAATCTGGGGTGGCGGAATCACCCGAACTTTTCATGGAGTAACCAAGGTCAGCAAAGGCCTTCTGCACCACTAGGATTTCAGCAGCCCCAGCACCCAAATGTGGAGAATCAAGTTTCAGGATTAGAGAACAGGATGACAGACTTGGAGAAAGCACTTACCAAGTTTATTCAGTCTTCAGATACGCGCTTCCAAGGCGTGGAGACCACACTTCGCAACCACAAGGCTTTATTAAAAAATTTAGTGAATCAAGTCGGACATATCGCAAAGTCACTTTCAGAACGACCTTAAGGAAGTCTACCAGGGAATACCGAGACAAACCCAAGAGAGCAGCTGAAAGCGATCACTTTAAGGAGTGGTCATGAGATTGAGGGAAGACTTCCCACTGAAAAGGTTGTTCATGTTCCAACTAAGGAGAAAGAGGATAAGTAGAGGGGTAAGGAGAAGGAAGCAACACCCACACCATACAAACCAAGGATCCCTTACCCTTCAAGGCTGAAAAATGACCAAAATGATGAGCAATACTAGAAATTTATGGGCTTTTTCAAGCAGCTGCACATTAACATTACATTTGTGGTGGCCTTATCACAAATGCCTCGTTATGCAAAGTTCTTGAAGCATCACTTGACTAATAAGAGGAAATTGGAGGAGAGTGCAGCAATGGAGTTAGATGCATCATGTTCAGCGATACTGTAGAAGAACTTACCCAATAAGATGAAAGACCCAGGAAGTTTCATCATCCCATGCAACATTGGTGATTTAGGTGAAGAAAAGGCATTGGCAAACTAAGGGGCCAGCGTCAATGTCATGCCTTATATTCTCGTCTAGAAACACTTGTAATCTACACTTAATGCCCGAATTCTAGGGGGACCATTGTCCGGACACCCCACCTTCATTGATTGGTAACTCTTTGTCTTTTTATTCCCTGCGTGCTTGTAGTGACACTCTTAGATTTGACCATTAGATCATCACACACTACACTCATTAGGCTAGATAACAAAAGAGGAGCAACTACTAGTACTTCTATTCCCTCTGGTTCGACAACCCGACCCTTTGGGTCCACTTTATTACTTGACGACCCGTGCACTTGCGGTAACGCAAGGGTTGGACACATCACCCTGTGCTGTGGGAACGTTTCAAGCTTTTGGCGCTATTGTCGGGGAACATGTGATGAGTGCATTTCATATATATATATTGCATGCTTTACCCTCATCATTATTGAATATTCTGGCTTTAATTCTCCAAGTACGGTGCTATTTGACGTATTCTTAGTTTGCCATGCAGATATCAAAGTCCTAAAGCAAGAAGAGATGTTTTGGAATAATTTTAGAAGCTAAAGGACTTAGAAGAAATCTCATCAAGCTCAACACGGCTTAAGCACGCCCGTGTTGTACCCCGTGCAGATTGCAGGAGAATTCAGCCAAATTCAACACGATGCGAGTTCGCCGAGCACGGTCGTGCAAACCTCAACACGGCTTAAGCACGCCCGTGCCGTTCCCCGTGCGATTACGGGAATGTGAGTTTTCTGGAGTTTTATTTGGCGGTAATCTGCACGGCTTGAAGCACGGCTTCAACACGCCCGTGCTCATATCGGGAAAACATTAAAACCCTAAAAACTTAGGTTTTTGGGGGACTTTTGGTGGGTGAACTTTTGGAGAAAGAAGAAGAGGGCTTTGGGGGTTCGTCCTCCTCTCTATCAAGGGAATGTCATGCGTATGGTAGGCCGATCGGGAGGAGATTCCACGGTATTGTAGATCCTTCGACAACCACAAGGATGCAAGAAATTAGGGAGTTTTCAACTTCTTGTCTTTCAATTTCTTTGGCATTGTACTTGTTGTTTGTTGTCATGAAGGGCTAAACTCTTAAGGGAGCCCCGGGGTTGTTTGTATGACGTTGTAGCTTGAACTCATTATCTTTACTTGCAGTATTTATGAGTGTCTTGTTCCTTTCAATAAATCAAAGTTATTGGCTATCTTGTGTGTTGTTTAGTGCTTGATTGCTCGGTAGTTAGGTTCTCTTATCTAGGCTTGTGAATCGTTATTGATCGTTGCAAGAAGTGAGAGTTCAACTTAGGGCTCGGCAGCACTAGAAACAGCATGCTTATATCATAACTAGGTTTAGAACTGAAGACATCTCTGATAACTACTGCGAAGGACCGAGTTAGTGAATGTCAGAAATCCAACCCCGGGGCCCCATCTCCTCCATCGAGTCAATTCTCAAGCTTCCCTTAGTGCATTTGTGCCTTCCACAGCCTCCTTGAATTCGACCCAAAGTCAAATCCATCATTTTCTGTTTGGTTAGATATTAAGAAGGACATTAGTATTAGAAGCTATACCAGTCCCTGTGCATTCGACTACCCGACCTAAAGGGTACACTTTACTACTTGTGCGACCCGTGCACTTGCGGATACGCAAGGGGCGTACCAAGTTTTTGGTGCTGTTGCCGGGGACTGGCAACTTCTAGGAATTTGGACAGTCTTAGTACTCTAACCGTTTTATTTTGCTTTTAGTTTCATTTCTTTTGTTCTTGTTTTACTTGTATTCTTTTATTTGTTCTTTTGTTTTTCTTTGTATTACTTAAACAGTTTATTATTTTTCTTTTGCATTAAGCCTGAAAGTTCATATCTCATCTCTTTCTTTTGGTTATTGTGCAGGTGCAGTGCATGACCCGGGGGAATTCCTCCCATCTATCGTCTCGAGATCAAGACATCGAACGGACATTTCATCGGAGACAGCAGTAGATTAATTTAAGGGAAACCGGGTCAGTGGAAGTGAGCATAGAAATGGACCAAGAAGAAAACATGGCAGGAAATCAGAGGAGTATCTCAGACTATGCATGCCCTAATTTGGAGGGATCTGGATCAAGCATTGTTCGGCCCCCAGTTGCGGCCAACAACTTCGAGCTGAAGCCCAATTTTATTCAAATGGTGCAACAGATGTGCCAATTTGATGGCTTCCAAGATGAGAACCCATATGCCCATCTTTCAACTTTCCTGGAAATCTGTGACACCTTCAAGGCGAACAATGTGTCCGAGGATGCTGTTCGCCTTAGGTTATTCCCATTCTTTGTGCGAGGGAGGGCCAAGCAATGGCTAAGTTCCTTGCCAGCGGGTTCTATTACAAGCTGGGAACAGTTAGCCCAAAACGTTTTGACAAGATATTTTCCACCAGCTAAGATCACCAAGCTTAGAAGTGATATCTCCTCATTCCGGCAAGCAGAATCTGAAACACTGTATGATACCTGGGAGCGGTGTAAGGAATTGTTGAGGAAGTGCCCGCAGCATGGAATAGTGGAATGGATGCAAATCCAAATATTCTACAATGGGTTAAATGTGGCCACCAAGCAGATGCTGGACGCCGCAGCAGGAGGGTCCTTGTGCAGTAAGAGACCTGATGAGGCACAGAATCTGATTGAAAACATGGCCTCCAATGGATATCAATGGAGCTCTGAAAGGAACAAGCCCGTAAAAACAGCCGGCCTTTATGAGGTTGATGTTCTCACCACCCTAGCGGCACAGGTTGAAGCTATTTCTAAGAGACTTGATACAATGCAGATTCAGTCTTCGACACAAAGTGGCAGTCAGGACAGTTAGGCATGTCAAGCAGGGCCCAGTTACTCATCAGAAGGGGTTCAGGTGACCAAACAATTTGATTTCATCGGTCAAAATCAGAGGTATTCGAGCAACCCCTACGGCGAGCACCTACAACCCAGGGTGGAGGAATCACCCTAATTTTTCTTGGAAAGACCAGAATCAGGGGCAGCAGCGCCCCCCTCAGCAACAGCAGCAGCAGACTCAGCCTCAATTTTCGAGGCCTTCACCACCAGAACAGAAAGGATCTTCTATTGAAGCTCTCCTTGTCCAATACATTCAAGCTAATGATGCCCGAATCACAGGGCATGAAGAGATGATGAGGAATCAACAAGCTTCTTTACAGAATCTTGAGCGTCAGGTTGCACAAATTGCCAAGACGCTTGCTGAACGCCCCCAAGGTACTTTACCGAGTAACACGGAAATCAATCCCCGGGAGTCCCTCAAGGCAGTCACTTTGAGAAGTGGCAGGGAACTTGAATCTCCACCTTCACAAGCACAGCAAGAGTCTCAACTTGAAGAAGAGGTGGAAGTCCAAGAGAAAGATTCAGGGTCAAGCTCGATTGTAAGGGAAAGGTTTAAGGCGAAGGTGAAAGACTTGGTAGCAGAATACAAACCTCCTTTGCCTTACCCTACGAAACTCAAGAAAGATCAACAAGAGGCACGATTCAAAAATTTTCTTGAGATGTTCAAGACCTTGCACATCAATGTCCCGCTCGTTGAAGCTCTGTCACAAATGCCAAAGTACGCTAAATTTCTTAAGGAGCTCTTGACTAAGAAGAGGAAACTAGAGGCAGTTTCGACGGTGACATTAAGTGAAGAATGTTCAGCAATTATTTCAAACAAGATTCCCAAAAAGGAGAAAGATCCGGGAAGTTTCATCATTCCATGCATGATTGGGGGAATGATGGATGAAAAAGCGCTGGCTGATTTAGGAGCAAGCATCAATCTAATGCCATTAAAGATTTTTCAGAAGCTAGGGTTGGGGGAACTCGAGCCAACTCAAATGACGCTCCAGCTTGCTGATCGCTCCTCCCGCTAACCTTTGGGAATTGTTGAGGACATTTTGGTTAAGGTAGACAAATTTATATTCCCAATAGATTTTGTTGTCCTAGATTTGGATGATCGAGCCGAGGTTCCTCCCGATTTTTGGACGACCATTCTTAGCCACTTCGCAAGCAATTATTGATGTAAAGGATGGTCGACCGACTTTGAGAGTGGGAGATGAGGAAGTGGTATTCAATCTGAAGGAAGCTATGAGACACCCAATGGCATTTGATGATTCTTGTTATTTTCTTGATACTACTGAGGATATTATTTGTGATTGTGTGCAGGAAATTTGGCCAAAGGATCATCTTACTGATTTGCTAGGGGCGGATCCTCCAGATGAAGAACTCACAGTCCAGGTGGAAGACGTCGATGCTACACCATCGAGCATTGGTCAACCAGCAATGAATGCCAAGAGAAGGAAATGCAGGATATCAAAGGCCCAGACATGGTGGCAGAAGGTAGAGGAAAGGAAGAAACAACAAGCCTCTACCCTGAAATGCATTTTCAGTCTCACAAGTGTTTAATCATGGGGCCGTCGAGATTTACCATCCAACAAAATGTACTTTTAAAGTCAATGGATATCGTTTGAAACAATATTTTCCGAGTGGCAACCCGACCCCAAAGGTTGGAGGTAACTTCCCTCCATTTGTTCCACCATGAGATTCTTAGGTAATGCACGTCAAGCTACTGACGTTAAAAAAGCGCTCCTTGGGAGACAACCCAAGTTTCTTTCATTTCCCGTATTCATTTTCTTGTTCGTGTTATCTTATTTTACTTATGTTTTTAGTAGTGGTTCGTGTGTAGTTGTGCTTTTCGTCATTTTTCATGATTTTTTCGCCTTTGTGTTAACTTGTTTGTCATGCGGTTTTTGAAGAATTCTTGTTCTAGATGCATGCATGTTGATGTTTTGAGTGTTTAAATGATGTTTCCGGCCGTATTTTTCAAGGTTTCATCGATGGTTAACGTGTCGAAAGAGTGGAGAAAGAAGCAGTGCAAACAGAAAATCCCGAGGACCATCCTTGCGGCCTCAAGGATGCCCCTCGGGATTTATCCCGAGCTTCTTGCCGACCATCCTTGCGGCCGTAAGCATGGTCGGCAAGACCACCCGATAAAGCATTAAAAGGGCAAGTTTTGGGGCTTTTACTATTCACTCTTCTTCCCCATTCCTCTAACCGGTTCTCCCTCATTTCTCCACCATTTTTCTTCATTCTTTTTGCCCTAGTTTGCTCTCCTCCTCCTCTTTTCCATCTTGGTGACAAAAATTTGGAGTTTGAGCAAGCTTTTGGCCGGATTTAGCATTTGGATCCACTCACCTTACTCTAGGGCAAGAGTATGGCACCTCACTCAAAACATTGATTTTTTCTTGTTTTTATGGCTGAAATTTCTTGGAATTTTGTTGATTGGTGAATGTTTAAAGTTTATTAAAGTATTTCTCTTAGTTTGTAAAATTTTTTTGGCTACTTCTACAAGCAAAGTTCTTGAAAACTTTTTCCGAAATTACTGTAGCACTACACTTTTTCTTGGATTTCTTCATTCTTTTGGTGCTTATTTTGCTTGTAAATTAGTTGGATAATCTCTACTTTGTTTCTATAGGATGTGTCACGCCCCGACCCTCGGGTCCCGGTCCATGGCACTACCGCCACGACAACCCAGGGGAGGTCAACACCTGCCTCAACCCCAGGTCGCCGTAAGGCTAACCTGTTACCTGTACGATATTAACATTACCACAATAATACTCTAAATCTAAGGTATTCAATCACAACCCTAAACAAGATCAACGAGACTCGCACATAAATGTACATATATCCTCGGAAATCACATCACCAATGATCATGGACACAATCATAGTATTTCACAAACACCGAATGTAGACTCATACAACCTAAGGTCTCGACCGAACCAATCAAGATTATACAAGATCAAATGGAAATACGAAAACATAGGTCCTAGTGGATCCATCTTATGCATAACGGCAATGTTTATGAATCATACACTAGTCAAAGGTAAATGCGAGAATGGATGCCAAGCACTATCACTTCTTACGCCCGCCGCCGTGCTAACACCCGAAAAGGGGAGAAGAAGAATGGGTGAGTAACTAAGTTACTCGGTGAGGGGTTGAACATGGGGCTATAACTCATACAAGTGTAAAGAATGGTATGCCGAAAACATATGTAAATCTTTAACAAACACAACTTACAAAATGCTTTAAATACACATTTCAATATAACAAGCTTTCTAACTTTCTCAAAGAAAGGCATCAATAAGTCTTTGAAAATCTTTTGTAAAGAGATTCAATACTGAAAATTCAAGTTAAGAATACTCGTCAAAAGATCAAAAGATCAAACCCATCGAAATAAGAATTTATAGTGCAACGCATGCAGAAATCCTTTATCGATAGCATCAACAATAGCCTATGAAAAACCCTCCATCACTAACCATGGCCGTGGTTAGGTCAAGAGCCACCAAGATGCGCGTATCTTGGCGTTGGCCGTTGAGTATCCCGTGTGGTGACTCCGGGTACCCAACACAAGACCTTCGGGTTCACTCCGCGCCTCCTGTAAAGGGCTCATCGGCCGAGAACTCCACGCCACCCCATAGGTCGGTCCGTGGAGACTCGCTTCGCGAAGACGGGGATCCTCCCCAATGTCACCATCGAAACATTTGGGATATCCTATCCCGCCCGTAGGCTCATCATGAACACATCATATATCTCATCAAGAGATCACAAATAGCTTGCCCGTAGGCTCATCAGAAACGTATCGTTATAAAATCATATATCTCATCAAGAGATCACAAATAGTTTGCCCATAGGCTAATCATAAACGTATCATTTTAAAATCACATATCTCAACAAGAGATCACAAATTCGCATAAAATACAACTCTTAATCGAAGAGTAATTCCTTTTGCGAAAGCATCGACAACAATGTCATTTTCATCAAGAATATCAACACAAGAGTATTCTTTGAAAACTCATTTCAAATACGATAACATCGTGGAGAATCTCAATTTGGTTTACATAGACCCTTATTCGGTCAAAATAACAAGAACATCGAATTCTCAAATTCACAAATCTTGAAAAACATGTAGTTCAACCCATAGGATTATCCAATCCACATCAAATATAAATAATCAAGAATTTAACAAGATCATAAACATCAAGATTTCTAGATCTCAAGGAAATCATCTCATGAGTCTTTTAAGATGAAATCAAGAATTAAAATGATCATATAGTATCATAATTTCAGTTTTCAAGAAACATTTCAAGAATCCATTGAAATCAAGAATTTCTCATTTCAAGGCATGCATCATTAAACAAGCATGATCATAGCTCTTTAATTAACAATTCCCACTCACCAACTTGGCGAGATCGAACACTTGGATCACTCGCCCACTTGATCTTTACCCTTGCCTTTAGATCCACCTTCTTGAAGCCATTAACCATCCAAGAAAAACAAGAATCAATCACAACCTTATCCAATCAATAAGAGAGGAAAGAATGCTCCAAAATTAGATCTCAAGGCTTCTAGGGTTTACTAAGTGCTCTAGATTCAAGAATTAACAATAATAGAATCCTTAAACCCTCAAAATCAGAATGAAATCAAGAACATCCTAATTGGGTTCGGATCTACAAGAATCAAAGGTTTAGAGATCAAGGATCTCCTCCATTCAACACCAAACATGAAATCAAGGCTCCTATACCATTCAAACATTAGATCCATGGCTAAATTCCAAATGAATAGTAGATCCATGCTAAATCCACACTAATTCTCCATGGATCTAAAAAGAAATGAATAAAAGAACAAGGAATTGAAGAAGAGAAGAAAACCTACCTCAATTCTTGCTAGAACTAGAGGAGATTCACCACCAATGGAGAAGAGGGGAAGATCAACACCTTTCTCCTTTCTTGGAGCTCAAGAATGGAGATCTAATGGAGGGGGAAATGGGGATTCAAGATGGGGAGAAAAAGAGAGGGAAATGAGGTCTTATAAAGGCCATTTAAGTTTGAAAACGCGTGACTAAAGACCAAAAACGCGGGAGGGCTTGCGGGCTCCCTTGCGGGCGCAAGGGAGGCCGCAAGGCCCTTTCCAGAAGGCCATGCGGCCTCCCTTGCGGGCGCAAGGGAGCCCGCAAGCCTTCCTGGCTTTGGTCCTTGCGGGCTCCCATGCGGCCGCATGGGAGGCCGCAAGGCCTCTTCTTTGGCTCCTTGCGGGCACACTAAGTGCCCGCAAGGTCCCTTCCTTGCTAAAGCCTTTTAAAACACTTTTCCCCCATCTTTTAACCTCTCAAAAAGACCTTAACTAAGATCCCAACAAAAAAATAAAACTCGACAAAAAAAACTTAGACACACAACTTCTACACAAGAAACAAGGCACAAGAGAAGCGAACAAAGATCGAACTTCCACAACCTACCCCCCTTAAAGAAATTTCGGCCTCGAAATTTTTGGCATACCTCAAGATTCAAACAAAAGGGGATACTTGCTCTTCATCACTTCCTCAGGTTCCCAAGTTACCTCTTCTACCACATCATTTCTCCAAAGCACTTTAACCATAGGAATAATCTTTCGCCGAAGAGTTTTCACTTGAGAATCAAGGATCTCTACCGGTTGCACTTCAAATTTCAAATCTTCTCTTAACTCTACCGGCGGAGCTTCAAGACAATGAGAAGGGTCAGGGATATACTTCTTCAACATGGAAACATGGAACACACTATGAATCTTCTCCAACTCAGGCGGTAATTCTAATCGGTATGCCACCGGTCCAATCCTCTCCAGGATCACAAATGGACCTATAAATCGGGGATTCAACTTTCCCCTATCTCGAAACCGAATTACCCCTTTCCAAGGAGAGATCTTCAAGAATACTCTATCCCCAACCTGAAACTCCAAAAATCTTCTACGGTTATCGGCATAACTCTTTTGCCTTGTCTTGAGTCATTTTCAATCTACCTCTAATCACTCGCTACTTTCTCAACCGTTCGATCAATCAACTCCACACTTTGAAGTTTTCTTTCTCCCACTTCATCCCAACAAAGAGGAGTTCTACACTTTCTTCCATACAAAGCTTCATACGGAGCCATACCAATGCTTGCTTGGAAGCTATTATTATAGGCAAACTCCACTAATGCCAAATGTTGCTCCCAACTCCCTTGGAAATCTATCACACAAGCCCTCAACATGTCCTCGAGGGTCTGAATAGTCCTCTCGGACTGACCATCCGTTTGAGGATGATAAGCGATCTTGAACTTCAAAGTCGTACCCAAGGCCTCCTGAAACCTAGGCCAAAAACGGGAAGTAAATGCGGGGTCTCGATCTGAAACTATCGAAGTTGGCACCCCATGCAACCTTACTATCTCATCAATGTACAACTTTGCCAATTTCTCCAAAGAGTACTTAGTATGCACTTGCTAAGAAGTGTGCCGACTTTGTTAGTCTATCCACTATCACCCACACCGCATCACAACCTCGAGGCGTTCGTGGTAAACCAACCACAAAATCCATAGTCACATGATCCCACTTCCATTCTGGGGATAGGAAGAGGTTGTAAGAACCCGGATGGCCTTTGGTGTTCTCGCCTTAACTTGCCGACACACCAAACACTTAGCCACAAACTCTGCTATCTCCCTCTTCATTCCAGGCCACCAAAAACTCTCCTTAATGGTTCTATACATCTTGGTACTCCCAGGATGAACCGCATAAGCTGAAGAATGAGCTTCCTCCAAAATAGCTTTCCTCGGCTCGAAATCCGATGGAACACAAACACGTCCTCGAAACTCCAAGATCCCATCATCTCTCAATCTAAATTCACTAGTCTCCCCGGCCTGCAACTTCTTCACCTCTTGCACCAACTCTTCACTAACACTCTGAAGCTCCTTAATACGCTCCAACGGCGAAGGTCTCACCACAAAACCGGCCACTAAGGCTCCACTATCCTCGGTCTCTAGTTCCAACTTCAAGCTTTTCATTGCCGACAAAACTTGCAAATAGGACACCCTCAAAACAGCCACCGAACTATACTTCCTACTCAAAGCATCGGCTACCACATTGGCCTTTCTCTGGGTGATAATCGATTATCAAATCATAATCTTTTATCAATTCCAACCATCGCCTCTGCCTCAAATTCAAGTCCTTTTGAGTGAAAAGATACTTCAAACTTTTATGGTCTGTGAAAATCCGACATCTTTCCCCATAAAGATAATGCCTCCAAATCTTCAAAGCAAACACTACCGCAGCCAACTCCAAATCATGAGTAGGATAATTCAGCTCATGTTGTTTCAACTGTCTAGAAGCATAGGCAACTACCTTTCCTTCTTGCATCAAAACACAACCTAAACCCTGCCGAGAGGCATCACTGAAAACCACAAACTCTTTCTCATTCTCTCGGCAAAGTAAGCACGGGAGCCGATGTCAATCGATCCTTTAAAATCTGAAAACTCTTCTCACACTCATCATTCCAAGAGAACTTCACTTCCTTACGAGTTAACCTTGACAAAGGTAATGCAATCGCAGAAAAGCCTTCCACAAATCTCCTATAATAACCCGCAAGACCAAGAAAACTTCGAACTTCAGTAACATTCTTCGGCCTTTCCCAATCAACAATGGCTTCCACCTTCTTTGGATCCACCGAGATCCCTTCTCCTGACACCACATGCCCAAGAAATCCCACTTCATAAAGCCAAAACTCACACTTAGCAAACTTAGCAAACAACCGCTTCTCCCGGAGAGTTTGCAGTACAATCCTCAAATGTTGAGCATGCTCCTCATTGGAAGGTGAGTACACCAAAATATCATCAATAAACACAATGACAAATTTGTCCAGATAAGGCCTAAACACCCTGTTCATCAAATCCATAAAAGCTGCAGGAGCATTAGTCAGACCAAATGGCATCACCAAAAACTCATAATGTCCATATCGTGTCCGAAATGCCGTCTTCGGTACATCTTCTGACCTAATCTTCAACTGATGATACCCAGACCTCAAATCAATCTTGGAAAACACCTTTGCCCCTTTTAATTGATCAAACAAATCATCAATCCTCGGCAATGGGTACTTGTTCTTAATTGTCACCTTATTCGGTTGTCGATAATCAACACACGGCCTCGAGAGTCCATCCTTCTTCTTCACAAAAAGGACGAGTGCGCCCCGGGGTGATATACTTGGTCGTATAAAACCCTTGTCTACCGGGTCTTGCAACCGAGTTTTCAACTCCTTTAACTCCGCAGGCGCCATCCTATAAGGTGGTATAGAAATGGGAGCCGTACCCGGCAACAAATCTATAACAAACTCCATGCCTCTCGTGCGGGGGTAAACCCGGTAATTCCTCGGGGAAGACATCATGAAACTCCCTCACCACAGCCATCTCCTCCAACTCGGCTCCTTAACTCTTGTGTCCACCACGTGAGCCAAAAACGCAGAACAACCCTTACTCACCAATCTTCTAGCTTCCAAGGACGAAATCAAACATGAAGGTAAAGCCCTTCTCTTCCCCTTCAACACTACTGCAGGTCCCGAGGACCTAGGAAAAGTTACTTCCTTCAAGAAACAATCAATGGAAGCATGATGCCTATCCAACCAATCCATCCCAAGAATGGCATCAAAATCCTTCATCTCTAAAGGAATCAAATCTGCCTCCAACACTTCTCCACAAACTATCACAGGGACATTCTCTAAACACCAAACTCCGAACTACCTCCTCACCAAGAGGGGTTTGAATCACCAACTCACACCCTAAGAAGGAAGGTCGTCTATCGGCATGGCATGCAAAAACAGTGCTAACAAAGGAACGTTCGACCCGAATCAATCAAAACATAAGCATCAAGCTGAAAGATAGAAAGTATACCTGTGATCACATTAGGCCTACACTCGGCCTCTTCCTCGATCATGGCAAAAACTCGAGTCCGAACTCTAGGCCGAGGTCGCCGAGAACCCGGGCGAGGGACACTACTACCGGCTCCGGACTTCGCAGCAGCTGGAGTAGAAACAACCGGCCGAGGACCCCGGACTGAAAAGGACGACCCCGAGCTGAAGGTGCAAAACTACCCCTGTCCTAGCTCGGACAAGCAGATCTCATGTGCCCGGTCGACCACACCGAAAGCACTTGCGAGGTAAAAGACACGGCCCCCTATGCGACTTCCCACGGTTCCTACACTTGGCGCCGAAATCCGGACCTCTAACACTGGGAGCACTGTCGGCACGAGAGTGCCTCTGGCTGGTAACCACTCGAGATGGTGGAGGTCTAGCGGGGCCCGACACGTAAGTGCCTCTAAAAGAACCTTCACCTCTACTCTTCTTTAAGGGCCGACCCGACTCCAAACTCCTTCTCTTAGCAATGTTCTCTCGAACTCTCTTGCCTTCTCTAACCAACCGCTCCGCCCTCAAAGCCGATCGCACTACTTCCCGGGAAACTACGCTACTTGGAGACCGCCATCCTTTCCCTAATGCCCAGATTCAACCCAACTTCAAATTTGGAACAAAGAACCTCCTCGAAGGTGCCAACTCGGGAACGAAACTAGCCAAATCCTTCAATTCTGTCTCATACTCGTCACTTGTCTTACCTCCCCGAACAAGCCTCATAAACTCAAGCCTCTTCGATCCCGATGGAACCGGGTATAGTACTCCTCATCAAACTCTCTAAGGAAGTCGACCAAGAAACCTCGCCCAAAAGATCGGCTCCTCAAACTCTCCCACCAAATCCGAGCACGACTCTCCGGTAGTCCGGTAGCCACCCCGAGTCTCATCTCGGCACCTAAACTCATGTCATCAAAAGTAGCAACTACCCT
Source organism: Dioscorea dumetorum (assembly GCA_902712375.1). Lineage (NCBI taxonomy): Eukaryota > Viridiplantae > Streptophyta > Magnoliopsida > Dioscoreales > Dioscoreaceae > Dioscorea > Dioscorea dumetorum. Next base: position 4,961,216 of record CACTHL010000549.1, on the reverse strand, counting down.
CTTGACCCACTCCTTAGCAATCATGGCATCACTTGTGCCATCAAAAGAACTACAACCAAGCTGTCGGGCTTCCTTCGAAATTTAGACAAAACCAAGGCTTGACTAGATCCACCGGCCTCTACCGGCACATGATGAACTACCGGCACCGGAGGTCTTTGGGGCGGGCCTTGGGTCCGCCCGAGCCTCGACCCCCCAAAAGCCCTCCAAAACCCGAGAAAGTCCTGGTACTCCCGATAGGTAGGCTGCCTCCCCTTGGTAGCCCAATGAGCCCTAAAAGCTTCAAGTGCCTCGGGAGTTGGACCAAGCACTCGAGCATCCGGAGCATGAACGAAGCCGCCACCTCGGGATCATGCCCCTGAACTACCCTCCCGCCCGGGTGGCGATGGGGATGGGCGAGGAGTTGGTTCTCCTTGCCTCCTATCTCTCAAAACTCTTGGTGTAGCATCGGCAGGGGAAGTAGCTCTCCCTTGGCGAGCGCGTGAGCGTAGTGCCGGCATTTTACCGAGACAGGAACGTAAGACAATTCTTAGGAATGCTTCTATATGCATCTAATGCAATAAGTCGACTCTATTTGGATCCACTTGGATACAAGAATCAAAAGATCAACGTTTTGACCCAATCGGGGAACAGGTTGCGGAAAACAAAAGCTCACTTTCCGACCAAATCGAAGACAAGTGGTAAATAGCGAGAAGATCAACTTCTTGTCCCAATCGAAGACCGACTTTAAGTCAAGCTTATATTGACAAAATCCATTTCTAAACTCTAAACCGGTTACTGACCCAATCATGAAATCCCATACCGACCCAATCATGTAACTTTATACCGACCCAATCATTAAACTATATACTGACCCAATCATGATAACCTCGGGCTCGATACCACTAAAGTAGTGTCACGCCCCGACCCTCGGGTCCCGGTCCATGGCACTACCGCCACGACAACCCGGGGGAGGTCAACACTGCCTCAACCCCGGGTCGCCGTAAGGCTAACACATTACCTGTACGATATTAACATTACCACAATAATACTCTAAATCTAAGGTATTCAATCACAACCCTAAACAAGATCAACGAGACTCGCACATAAATGTACATATATCCTCGGAAATCACATCACCAATGATCATGGACACAATCATAGTATTTCACAAACACCGAATGTAGACTCATACAACCTAAGGTCCTGACTGAACCAATCAAGATTATACAAGATCAAATGGAAATACGAAAACATAGGTCCTAGTGGATCCATCTTATGCATAACGGCAATGTTTATGAATCATACACTAGTCAAAGGTAAATGCGAGAATGGATGCCAAGCACTATCACTTCTTACGCCCGCCGCCGTGCTAACACCCGAAAAGGGGAGAAGAAGAATGGGTGAGTAACTAAGTTACTCGGTGAGGGGTTGAACATGGGGCTATAACTCATACAAGTGTAAAGAATGGTATGCCGAAAACATATGTAAATCTTTAACAATCACAACTTACAAAATGCTTTAAATACACATTTCAATATAACAAGCTTTCTAACTTTCTCAAAGAAAGGCATCAATAAGTCTTTGAAAATCTTTTGTAAAGAGATTCAATACTGAAAATTCAAGTTAAGAATACTCGTCAAAAGATCAAAAGATCAAACCCATCGAAATAAGAATTTATAGTGCAACGCATGCAGAAATCCTTTATCGATAGCATCAACAATAGCCTATGAAAAACCCTCCATCACTAACCATGGCCGTGGTTAGGTCAAGAGCCACCAAGATGCGCGTATCTTGGCGTTGGCCGTTGAGTATCCCGTGTGGTGACTCCGGGTACCCAACACAAGACCTTCGGGTTCACTCCGCGCCTCTGTAAAGGGCTCATCGGCCGAGAACTCCACGCCACCCCATAGGTCGGTCCGTGGAGACTCGCTTCTGCGAGAAGACGGGGATCCTCCCCAATGTCACCATCGAAACATTTGGGATATCCTATCCCGCCCGTAGGCTCATCATGAACACATCATATATCTCATCAAGAGATCACAAATAGCTTGCCCGTAGGCTCATCAGAAACGTATCGTTATAAAATCATATATCTCATCAAGAGATCACAAATAGTTTGCCCATAGGCTAATCATAAACGTATCATTTTAAAATCACATATCTCAACAAGAGATCACAAATTCGCATAAAATACAACTCTTAATCGAAGAGTAATTCCTTTTGCGAAAGCATCGACAACAATGTCATTTTCATCAAGAATATCAACACAAGAGTATTCTTTGAAAACTCATTTCAAATACGATAACATCGTGGAGAATCTCAATTTGGTTTACATAGACCCTTATTCGGTCAAAATAACAAGAACATCGAATTCTCAAATTCACAAATCTTGAAAAACATGTAGTTCAACCCATAGGATTATCCAATCCACATCAAATATAAATAATCAAGAATTTAACAAGATCATAAACATCAAGATTTCTAGATCTCAAGGAAATCATCTCATGAGTCTTTTAAGATGAAATCAAGAATTAAAATGATCATATAGTATCATAATTTCAGTTTTCAAGAAACATTTCAAGAATCCATTGAAATCAAGAATTTCTCATTTCAAGGCATGCATCATTAAACAAGCATGATCATAGCTCTTTAATTAACAATTCCCACTCACCAACTTGGCGAGATCGAACACTTGGATCACTCGCCCACTTGATCTTTACCCTTGCCTTTAGATCCACCTTCTTGAAGCCATTAACCATCCAAGAAAAACAAGAATCAATCACAACCTTATCCAATCAATAAGAGAGGAAAGAATGCTCCAAAATTAGATCTCAAGGCTTCTAGGGTTTACTAAGTGCTCTAGATTCAAGAATTAACAATAATAGAATCCTTAAACCCTCAAAATCAGAATGAAATCAAGAACATCCTAATTGGGTTCGGATCTACAAGAATCAAAGGTTTAGAGATCAAGGATCTCCTCCATTCAACACCAAACATGAAATCAAGGCTCCTATACCATTCAAACATTAGATCCATGGCTAAATTCCAAATGAATAGTAGATCCATGCTAAATCCACACTAATTCTCCATGGATCTAAAAAGAAATGAATAAAAGAACAAGGAATTGAAGAAGAGAAGAAAACCTACCTCAATTCTTGCTAGAACTAGAGGAGATTCACCACCAATGGAGAAGAGGGGAAGATCAACACCTTTCTCCTTTCTTGGAGCTCAAGAATGGAGATCTAATGGAGGGGGAAATGGGGATTCAAGATGGGGAGAAAAAGAGAGGGAAATGAGGTCTTATAAAGGCCATTTAAGTTTGAAAACGCGTGACTAAAGACCAAAAACGCGGGAGGGCTTGCGGGCTCCCTTGCGGGCGCAAGGGAGGCCGCAAGGCCCTTTCCAGAAGGCCATGCGGCCTCCCTTGCGGGCGCAAGGGAGCCCGCAAGCCTTCCTGGCTTTGGTCCTTGCGGGCTCCCATGCGGCCGCATGGGAGGCCGCAAGGCCTCTTCTTTGGCTCCTTGCGGGCACACTAAGTGCCCGCAAGGTCCCTTCCTTGCTAAAGCCTTTTAAAACACTTTTCCCCCATCTTTTAACCTCTCAAAAAGACCTTAACTAAGATCCCAACAAAAAAATAAAACTCGACAAAAAAAACTTAGACACACAACTTCTACACAAGAAACAAGGCACAAGAGAAGCGAACAAAGATCGAACTTCCACAGGATGCCAATCAAGAAACTAGCTTCCAAGAGACCTAGGAGGGAACCTTCCCCTCCCGTCCATGAAGCCCAATTTTCCAAGGAAGAACATAAGACTCGTTTTGCACTCTTATCGCGAAAGGGTTCGGCACGGTGAGGAAGAACGATTGGGAAGCTTTGAGCACTTTGGGATTAGATGGCACGGGGTTGGAGCTTATTTCCCATGGTAGTTGGGATAAATTGTTTTCGATTGAAGAAGCCACATTCAAGGAACTCACCTTGGAAGTCCTTAGCTCCATAGAGATGTGACACACCCTTGCGTGTGTACTCCGCAAGTGCACGGGTGTCGAAGTAATAAAGTACCCAAACGGGTGGGTAGTCGAATCCACAGGGAATAGACGTAAGAACAATCACACTTTGTTAAGTAATCAAAGATAAACCAATTGTTGTTGAAAGAAAATAAAATCAGAAAGTAGTAGAAACAAAGTGCTGAAAATGAAAGCTAGGTCGGAGAAATAGATCAATAAGAAGATGGGGTACTCGGACAATGCTCCCCCTAGAATCCTTGTTTCAAGTGCAAGACTTCAAGTACTCTTATTCAAAAGAGATTTCAAGAGTCGTGGAATCCAAAGATACAAGGTCCCAAATCTAAGGTCAACCTTGACTAGTCCCCTACGGGGTCCCGGCGGAGAGAAGACTCTCGACGCCTCACACCACGTATGACTGCGCTATGCTCTAGGGATTCCAAGTGGTAAACCCTATTCCCAACTATAGATCAATCCCTTTGGTCCAGGGCAAAAGATCCCTAATCACAAATAAGTCCCGGCGGAAAGGCCTCTCTCAACGCCTAACTCTCTTTGAGATCGAAGGTAAAACTTGGAATAAGAAGGTAGGGAAAACCACACCGGAGGGGAAAGGGGACGTGTCGCTACCTCTCAACTCACCCTCTCAACCCCCTCCAATCTTGATTAATCTAATCCTAATGGTGATGGTCACTCGTCAAAAGGATGATTGGATTAGCCCTCAACTATAGTGTCACTCTAAGGGAGAAACAATTAGGCATACAAGATTGAAACTCAAATTCAAACTCAAATTGAATAAAAGCATTAAAGTCAATGAAACATAGGAAATCTAGGGTTTACAAGTCCAAGTACCCACTAGGGGTTTAGCTCTCCATGGAGCAATACAAGTTCATCAAAATAAATGAATATAAGTGCAAGAAATCCATAAAGAAAACCCCTTAAGCTTCGTGTTGATAGACTATGGGAACTTCTCCTTCTTCTTCAAAGAATCCCTTCCTCCAAGCCTAAGAAACACCTCGTCGAATCGAGTCGTCGAAGGCTCCCCCAATGGCTCTCCTTGGAAGGGAATGATGATGAAACCGGTGAAGAAGCGTCCCCAAAGTGTAGCAAGAACCTCCTGAACCCTAGCCGTCACCTCCTCCCAAAGTTAGGAAAAAGTTCCCCTTTATAACGCTTCAGAACGGCTTTATAATTGGCCATCTCGAGGATCCACACGGGCGTGTGGATGAGCCACACGGCCGTGTGGAAATTCCACACGGCCGTGTGGAAATTCCACACGCCCATGTGGAATTTCAGCCCTGTGGAAACTTGCTTATTGGTCCCCGATTTCGCCCGTTTCTTCTCCTGAGGTCACACGGACGGACACACGCCCATGTGAAAGGTCATGTGGCATTTATTGATGATGAAAAACCCTTGGAGAGCTTATGAAATCTTTGAACAAATCCGAACAAGCGAGCATGACTCGCCTTCGTGTCCTTCTACAAGAATTGTCTTGAAGCCTTTAGAAGTTGGCACATACCCCCTCGTTTGAACCCGATTTGTGTCTTGAACTTTGTATTTGCACAAAAGAGCTCCACATGGCACCATTATGACCTAATCTTGCTTTTCTTCGCATAAACCTTCTTCACAACCCTAATTGCACGAAAGAACACAAAAACACACGAAATGAGAAATATAACCTGAAAAATGTGATGCTCATGCAGGGAAAAACATCTCAAATAATATGTACATGCAAGCACTTATCAAACTCCCCCACACTTAAGCTTTTGCTTGTCCTCAAGCAAAATTTATACAATAAAATCCACAAGTAGAGTGATAGAAGTGCTTAGCCTTAAGTTCACCAAAAAGTATGTAAGGAGAGCATTCTTAAACAAAGGAACAATTTGCAACATAGAAAGATAAAAACCAATGCTCTAGCAAAAACACGAAGCACAAAGAAAATAGAATTTGACTGCGTGTGTGTGTGTATGCTTACTCATGCCAACCCTAAGTTTACTCTTAAAGGTTCTTATTGAAAAGGACTTATTTAAGGATAAAAAATAGGTAGTAGCTGCACACAACCTCGAAGGTAGCCATTTCCCAAGATGCCTCCTGGGCGGCTTTCACGCTTTGAGGTGGTAGCTCTTTCCACCTGGGAGTGTTAGCTTTCACACAGCCTATTAGATAGCTCTTTCTCTCCTTAGGGCATAGCTAGTATCCGACTTATGAGAGTAGCTGCATACAACATAGGTGGTAGCTCTTTCCACTCCGAAAACAAGTAAACAAATAAAGGCATTCTTCCTTTTTTTTTTTTTTTTTTTTTTTTCAAAATAAAGAAAACTAAGGTCCTTTCGGCACTGAACTAGAGTTATCAGGGTTAACAGAGCAAGAAAGGTGTAAGCAATGCAATCAGACAAAAAATTTCTATGTTTTTCGAGTAAACTAGAGCATGAGTACAAACGATGTTTAAAATTCTCCTAAATTCAAGACTGCAATCCTTGTCTTTTAAGGTGAACTATCATTGGCTAGATGAGCATATGAGTGATGAGCATACATACATAGAGAACGTGTGCAACGTGAACTCCCCCCACACTTAAGATGTACAATGCCCTCATTGTACTCATGCAGGCATACAAAAACAGAATATAAATAAAACATGAGGGCGTGGGGATTAAAAACGATACTCCCCTTGGCTCCGAATGTAGAATTTGAGTGTAGCTACAAACGGGGGAAGTGAAGCTGCGACGGGTTGTGAAGCTCACACGACCATGTGGAAAATCCTCATGGCCGTGCCTATGACTATTCCTCAAGACAGGACTGACATGACCATCTGCACATCACAAAAGGGGTTCAGTAAAGCTCAACACAAAAGATAAACAATGAGAGTTTATAAGCATGACGTACACGCTTAAACTCGAAACAAACAAACTACAACTGAAAATAGTAAGATAGAGCTCAGAAGGTAAACCCTTTCTGAGTAACAGAGATAAAGCGACAAGAAAATAAACTAGTACAAGAAAAAGAAACAACTAAAAGAAAGACGCCTCAAGCGTCATCATCTGCTGGTGCTGCTGGTGATGCGGGTGATTCACGTGGTGCTCGGGGTGCGGGAGACATGGTGGAGTCGGTGTCTCTCACCATCATCTCGTCCGCCAACTCTTCCACTTGTTCATGGTTAATCGCGGCCAACGCTTGCGAGTCAAGGGTCCGTATCTTGCCGAACTTGAGCCTTGAGAGGTGCTCAAGTTCGATTTGAAGTTTGGTTATGGGGAACTTCAACGGCTTAGGCGAGGGCTCACGAGGCCCACAAGGATGCTTATGTGCACATTTTCTTGTCCTTGGAGGCTTTTCTGCGCAAAAAAGAGGCAAACGGGTCATTTCAGGGTAAAAAAATTAAGTGCCAGGGATCCACATGGCCGTGTGGAATTTCCACACGGCCGTGTGGACCCTCTGGATGAGAAAACCTCCCCTTTATGATCCACACGGCCGTGTGGAATATCCACATGGCCGTGTGGATCTTCGGCCATGGCTATACGGCCATGGTTGATCCACTTTGACGCGTGCAAAGTTGCCATACTTCCACCATTGGTGTCTATAGCATAAAAGCAAGTATTTCCCATGAAAATAGCATGCTAAAACACAAGAATCATCACCCAAATCCAAGAAAGAAAATTCATGGCAAGAAAAGAGAAAATAGGGCTTACCAGATGATGGTCCATAGCATGATAAAACTCCAATTAAAACACCCAAATCCTATAAATAAGCGAGCAAATGGAAGAAGAAGATGTATGGTCGCGATCCTTGATGTGGAGGCGTTTGAATGTGAAGAGGCGCAAAGATGAAATGAAAGAAGAAAGGCTTCTTTCAAACTTAAGCAATCCACATGGCCATGTGGAAATTCCACATGGCCATGTGTTTCCTCTGGATGAGCCCCTTCACAATGCCTGAATTTCCACACGGCCATGTGGAAATTCCACATGGCCGTGTGGATTCTCTGGATCACTTGGAAAAATTCTAAACAAATCCACATGGCCAAGTGGAAATTCCACATGGCCGTGTGTCTTCTCTGGATTGGAAATCTGCAGCTCATGAATAGTACTCACATGCCCATGTGGAATTTCCACATGGGCATGTGAAAATTCAATCTTTGCCAAATCAGCTCCAAATTTTTCACATGGCCATGTGAAAATTCCACATGGCCATGTGGATTCTCTGCATACCCAGAAAACCCAACATAATCCATCCACATGGCCATGTGGAAAATCCACATGGCCATGTGGATCCATTTTCAGCCCAGATTTTGTTCAAAATCTGCAGAACTAATGGAAAACACATGCAAACACTGCAGAAAATGAAATCTAGCATAAACATGGCCGAAAACTCGACGAATTCAAAGGATGAACACTAAAACTTGCCGAAAACTGATGTAAACATGGATTTGCATCTAGAAACGACTATGGTGCACTACACCGAAGATGAAATTACAGAAAACTAAAACTAAACAAAAACTACATTGCAGAAATTAAAACTAGCTAAAACAAGTGCAATGAAATTTTAAAACTTGGGTTGCCTCCCAAGAAGCGCTTGTTTTACGTCACTAGCTTGACGTACCTTTATCCTTACTCATGGTGGCTTGAAAAGGGTGTGCTCCTCCCGACTATATCTTGCGTAGCTACTTCCCATGAGCACAATTGTATCTCGTCGGTGATTCACTTTTATTGGAGGCTTGAACAATTTTACTTTAGGTCTCCACGGAAACAAATTGGGGTAGGAATTGTTCATTCTCAACTTCGGTGAGTCCTTGGATGGTTTGAGCCTCCTACCCACATCATCTTCAATTCTTGAGACCTTTTTTGAAAATTTTGATTGTTGATCAATTCCAAGGAGAGGCACTTGTTCCATTGCCTTGGGGTTTGCTTCTTTGACGTTTTCAACTTGAACAAAATATGGTTTCAACAAACCCTCTCCCAAAGCTTCCTCCTTATATGCATGTTGTCCATTCAAGCACTCGTTATTCTCAAATTGAGGCTCTTCTCCCACCATTTCATTCTCGGTAACATCTTGTTCCTTCTCCCCCACTTGCTCATTGTTCTAGCATTCTTCCTTGTCATTTTCTAAAGAAACATCCTCCACAAGTCCCTCTGTTTGGTTCTCGAAGTCATGAATAAAATCTTGTTGAGTTTGTTGTGAAATCTCAGAGGCTTTGATACTGGCTTCAGTGTTATGGATAAACTTAGCCAACACATCATTCAAGTTCAAATTTTTGTCTTGAGATTCTTCAACTAGGGGAGCCTCAGATCTCTGAATAAATCCTGCCAATAGACTTTTTAGGCTATGATCTTGCTCATGTGATGGAATGTGCTCTTCAAATCCGAATTGTGGGGTTTGCCAATGTTGTTCACACACATTCCATGGGATGTTGGGGGAGTTCCTATGACTAGATGATAAGTGTTACAATAGGAATAACTTCGCTGCATTGTTCCAAAACGTTTATCAGTCCCGCATTGTAAGCTTCATTTTGTATGGAAAAAGATGTAATTGAATCAACCATCCTTCATGTTAGATATGTACAAAGAAAATAAAATAAATGAGAACGCTGAAAGTAAGAAAGATGAAATAGACAAAAAATAAAAGATAAATGAATTACTAAAATAGCAAAGTATAAGAGTTCCTTAAACGCCTACTCCCCGGCAACGGCGCCAAAAACTTGACACACCCTTGCGTGTGTACTCCGCAAGTGCACGGGTGTCGAAGTAATAAAGTACCCAAACGGGTGGGTAGTTGAATCCACAGGGAGTAGACGTAAGAACAATCACACTTTGTTAAGTAATCAAAGATAAACCAATTGTTGTTGAAAGAAAATAAAATCAGAAAGTAGTACAAACAAAGTGCTGAAAATGAAAGCTAGGTCGGAGAAATAGATCAATAAGAAGATGGGGTACTCGGACAATGCTCCCCCTAGAATCCTTGTTTCAAGTGCAAGACTTCAAGTACTCTTATTCAAAAGAGATTTCAAGAGTCGTGGAATCCAAAGATACAAGGTCCCAAATCTAAGGTCAACCTTGACTAGTCCCCTACGAGGTCCCGGCGGAGAGAAGACTCTCGACGCCTCACACCACGTATGACTGCGCTATGCTCTAGGGATTCCAAGTGGTAAACCCTATTCCCAACTATAGATCAATCCCTTTGGTCCAGGCAAAAGATCCCTAATCACAAATAAGTCCCGGCGGAAAGGCCTCTCTCAACGCCTAACTCTCTTTGAGATCGAAGGTAAAACTTGGAATAAGAAGGTAGGGAAAACCACACCGGAGGGGAAAGGGGACGTGTCGCTACCTCTCAACTCACCCTCTCAACCCCCTCCAATCTTGATTAACCTAATCCTAATGGTGATGGTCACTCGTCAAAAGGATGATTGGATTAGCCCTCAACCCTAGTGTCACTCTAAGGGAGAAACAATTAGGCATACAAGATTGAAACTCAAATTCAAACTCAAATTGAATAAAAGCATTAAAGTCAATGAAACATAGGAAATCTAGGGTTTACAAGTCCAAGTACCCACTAGGGGTTTAGCTCTCCATGGAGCAATACAAGTTCATCAAAATAAATGAATATAAGTGCAAGAAATCCATAAAGAAAACCCCCTTAAGCTTCGTGTTGATAGACTATGGGAACTTCTCCTTCTTCTTCAAAGAATCCCTTCCTCCAAGCCTAAGAAACACCTCGTCGAATCGAGTCGTCGAAGGCTCCCACAATGGCTCTCCTTGGAAGGGAATGATGATGAAACCGGTGAAGAAGCGTCCCCAAAGTGTAGCAAGAACCTCCTGAACCCTAGCCGTCACCTCCTCCCAAAGTTAGGAAAAAGTTCCCCTTTATAACGCTTCAGAACGGCTTTATAATTGGCCATCTCGAGGATCCACACGGGCGTGTGGATGAGCCACACGGCCGTGTGGAAATTCCACACGCCCATGTGGAATTTCAGCCCTGTGGAAACTTGCTTATTGGTCCCCGATTTCGCCCGTTTCTTCTCCTGAGGTCACACGGACGGACACACGCCCATGTGAAAGGTCATGTGGCATTTATTGATGATGAAAAACCCTTGGAGAGCTTTTGAAATCTTTGAACAAATCCGAACAAGCGAGCATGACTGCCTTCGTGTCCTTCTACAAGAATTGTCTTGAAGCCTTTAGAAGTTGGCACATACCCCCTCGTTTGAACCCGATTTGTGTCTTGAACTTTGTATTTGCACAAAAGAGCTCCACATGGCACCATTATGACCTAATCTTGCTTTTCTTCGCATAAACCTTCTTCACAACCCTAATTGCACGAAAGAACACAAAAACACACGAAATGAGAAATATAACCTGAAAAATGTGATGCTCATGCAGGGAAAAACATCTCAAATAATATGTACATGCAAGCACTTATCAAGATGGTCAAGGCATACCCATTCACCCACCAATCAAACCATGTCACCTTTCGAGCTTTTGGAAAGAAAAACCGTGTTTCGGAGGATGATATTGGTGTGTATTTCGGGCTATATACAGAAGCTCACCTAGGATCATCCGGGTTCAAGCAATCCATTGATGAAGTCCCACAGTTGAAAGCGAATGCATCTTATTGGCATTCCATCTCTGCTAGTTCTAGAACACGGAAGGCATCCCAACTCACAAACCCTGCTCATCGAATTATCCATGCTCTTCTGGGGTAGTGACGCGCCACGATCTGACTATGCTTTATAGCATCATTGAGCATCAGCCTATCCATATGGGACACTTAATAGCAGAGACCCTTTCCCATCAGGGTAAGTTTGTTCGTTTGGGCACTATCTTCGCTGGACCCTACATCACTCGACTTATCCGCGGTATGGGACTTATTGAGCACACTAGAGGCGTGACAGGTGGTAGGTTCTATTGCTCCCTTAGGGATACAAACACTCGTCTCCATTGGGATCGTTGAGAAGCGGGGAAGCATTTATCGCCTTGCCCGGCGGCAAGGATCACACTCACGAGGACCCGGGCACCTCACATGACACCGAGACCGAGTGAGAGCCCGACCGGGATGCTTGGGTAGAGTTCACCATCGTTCACGGCCCGGGTTTGAGTCATTTCGCGCCGAGGTCCAGCAGCGAGATTCAAAGCCTTGAGCGAGGACGAGAGGGAGATCATCACCGCACAGCGGCCGGGATTGAGCGCGACCTATCCGAGGTCCTAACCATTGTTCGTAGCTCATCCTCATCGACCTCTGCTGCCACTACTTGCGCCGCATTGATAAACGTCTAAAAGTACGTATTTTACATGTATGTGTTGTGTATTATTTTCATATTTTATTGTTGAATCTACGCCCTTTTCGGTTTAAATTGCTTTATCTTTGTATTTCAGGCCAGCCAGAAGCCCTGGGGACTCGACGACGAGATGGGGAGCGAATTCGACACCAAAACAGCGTTTTTGAGACGGATACTGTAGCATGGTACTGTAGCATTCGCTGTAGCAGTTACTGTAGCTCATCGCGGACTTCTCGGCAAAAAAGTAGAAATCCCGAGGGGTCAGCATACCGGCTGTATGCTGACCCGTTTACCCATCGGGATTTGGGGTTTTAAGGGCGATCTAGGGCATTTTGAAAGGAACTTTTTTGATCTTCTTTGAGAGCTTTTGGGGGAGAAAGGAGGCTAGGGTTTGGACATCACTTCCACACCATTTTGGAGGGCAAAAGGAGAGGAAATTCGGGTTTTCTTAGGTGAGGAGAGCAAGATCTAGGAGGATCTACTTCAAAAGTTTCATTGTTTGGAGGTTGAAGACAACGGGAAGCCACCCCTTCTAGTGGCGTCTTCGGAAGGTTTTCTCAGGGGATTCAAGCGGCATTCAACCTTCACCATTTGAGGGAGTGTTCCTCATGTTTATTTTAGTTATTTGCATGGTTTATTTGGTGGATTTGTGGAACATGAACAACTAAACCCCAAGGTCACCGGATGTAAGTGAACCTTGGGGGCAAAACTTGTGATGTTTTGGATTATTTGAGTTATTTATTGTATGATTGGCTTGTTGTGATCCTTGTTTGGTATTCTTAATCATTTTGGTACATGTGCTTAATTGTTGTATCAAATTCTTGGTAGCACTTTGTAGCATGACCATTGCCTTAGTGCTAGACTCTACCAAACTTGTAAGGGATTATTGTATAAATACGCCGTGACCATCGGGTATTTGTGCCCCTCCATTTCTAGGGTTGAAAACTAACTAGTGTTTCCACCCTAACTTGAGGAAACCATCATTCGCCTTACAACCGTGTGAGAGGTTGAGTGGAAGAAATTCTTTATTCAACTCTTGTACCGGGTTAGAGGTCAATTGCCGTGACCAACGGGTTGACCTAAGTTTAGGTTTTCTCGGTCCAACTAGCCACATACTTAATTTCTCAAATATCCTACTCACTTGAGTAGCCCCCTTGAGGATCCTCATCCATGACCCTTTTCATCCCTGAGCATCTCCCGTGTTTTGATTCAGTTGCATTTATTTAGAAAATTTCTCTTGTTGGTATTTGTTTTCTTTCTTATCTTTTCTCTTAAAAAATGGAATCGGTGAGCTAAACAACATGTGAGAAGTGAGTAAGGTAGCTCCTCGGGCCCCTTGGGAATACGACCCACTCGTGCGTGCACGAGTGGTTTATTACTTGACGACCCCATGCGCTTGCGGGTGTTCACACTCTGTGTCGATCAAGTTTTTGGCGCCGTTGCCGGGGAATTCACCGAGGGATATTTGGAAAGCTTTAAGCTTGTTGATTTAGCCTTTTCTTTTTTTTTTCTCTTTTTTTTTTCTTTCTTTTTGTTGTGTGTTTTGTTTTGTTTTTGTGTTTTCTTATTTTTGGTTGTTGAGATTTTGTAATTATTCTAGCTTTGTATTTTATTGTTGCTCTTTTGTATTTCTTGTTGTTAGCTAACGTCGTGACTCCTCAATCCGTGTAGATACCCATCTTATGACACGAGCGAGTGAAGCAAACTTGGCTGAACCCGATAACGAGATAGAGAGAACTTTGCATCAGCGATTGAAGGAAGTGGCAGAAAGCTCGAGACAGCAAGAGATTCGGGTTGAGTCGAGTGAACCATCAGTCATGGCGGAGCCTAGGAAGACCCTATCTGAATATGAGAGGCCACAATTCACCGGAGAAGAATTTAGTGTCCAAGCACCAATTGTTTCGGCTAATAACTTTGAAATCAAGGCCAGCACCATAGGGATGATTCAGAATTCAGTCCAGTTTGATGATCTAGCGGATGAAGACCCCCATGCCATCTTGCCCGGTTCCTTCAGATATGCTCCACTTTTAAGATCAACTCAGTCTCAGACGATGCCATCAGACTGAGATTATTCCCGTTTAGCTTGAGAGGAACGGCATACAGATGGCTCACATCCTTAGCTCCTGGATCCATCACCACTTGGAAAGAATTGGTTGAGAAGTTCCTCGCCCGATATTTTCGCCCAAGCAAAGCTGCAAGACTAAGACAGGAGATATCGTCCTTCAGGCAGGGTTATACGAGACACTCTTTGAAGCCCATGAACGATTCAAGGACCTTCTTCGCAAGTGTCCTCATCATGGCTTCCCTTCATGGATGAGAGTGCAGATGTTGTGTAACGGGTTGAATTATGCTACTAGGCAACTCATCGATGCAGCAGCAGGCAGTTCTTTGAGCAACAAGCTTCCTGAGGAGGCCGAGGAATTAATTGAGAATATGGCCAGCAATGAGTGCCATTGGAGCACTCGACAGAAGCTTCCAAGGGCTGCAGGGCTGTACGAGGTGACTGAATCCAAAGCTTTGCCTGCGAAGATTGATGCCCTGACGAAACATGTCATGGATAATAGTTCGAAGTATGACGCCCTAGCACAAAAAGTTGATCAACTTATGATAGGATCCAGTTCAGGGTCCAAGGCTGTTATGTCATGTGATACTTGTGGGGCAGGGCATGCAGCATCACAATGCCCTATTGTTGTTGCCCCATCACCGCTGATGGAAGCAGTTGATTATGTCGGGGGTGAACAAAGAACCTCCTCAATAGGTGCCAACTCTGGTACGAAACTAGCCAAATCCTTCAATTCCGTCTCATACTCTGTCACTGTCTTACTTCCCTGAACAAGCCTCATAAACTCAAGCCTCTTCTGATCCCGATGGAACCGGGTATAGTACTCCTCATCAAACTCTCTCAGGAAATCAGACCAAGTAACCTGCCCAAAAGATCGGCTCCTCAGACTCTCCCACCAAATCCGAGCACGACTCTCCAGTAGTCTGGTAGCCACCCTGAGTCTCATCTCAGCACCTAAACTCATGTCATCAAAGGTAGCAACTACCCTCTTGACCCACTCCTTAGCAATCATGGCATCACTTGTACCATCAAAAGAACTACAACCAAGCTGTCGGGCTTCCTTCAGAAGTTTAGACAAAACCAAGGCTTGACTAGATCCACCGGCCTCTACTGGCACATGCTGAACTACTGGCACTGGAGGTGCTGGGGCAGGCCTTGGGTCTGCCTGAGCCTGACCCCCAAAAGCTCTCCAGTACCCGAGAAAGTCCTGGTACTCCTGATAGGTAGGCTGCCTCCCCTTGGTAGCCCAATGAGCCCTAAAAGCTTTAAGTGCCTCAGGAGTTGGACCAGTACCCTGAACATCCGGAGCATGAACGGAAGCTGCCACCTCAGGATCATGCCCTGAACTACCCTCCTGCCCAGGTGGCGATGGAGATGGGCGAGGAGTTGGTTTTCCTTGCCTCCCATCTCTCAAAACTCTTGGTGTAGCATCAGTAGGGGAAGTAGCTCTCCCTTGGCGAACGCGTGAGCGTAGTGCTGGCATTTTACTGAGACAGGAACATAAGACAATTCTTAGGAGTGGTTCTATATGCATCAAATGCAATAAGTCAGACTCTATTTGGATCCACTGGATACAAGAATCAAAGATCAACTTTTTGACCCAATCAGGGAACAGTGGCAGAAATCAAAAGCTCACCTTCCGACCCAATCAGAAGAAAGTGGTAAATAACATAAGATCAACTTTCTGACCCAATCAGAAGGCTAACTTTAAATCAAGTTCATATTAACAAAATCCATTTCTAAACTCTAAACTGGTTACTGACCGAATCATGAATCCTTATACCGACCCAATCATGAAATCTCGTACCGACCCAATCATGTAACTTTATACTGAAACAATTATTAAACCATATACTGACCCAATCATGATAACCTGGGCTCTGATACCACTAAAGTAGTGTCACGACCCGATCCTCGGGTCCCGGCCCATGGCACTACCGCCACGACAACCCAGGGGAGGTCAAGCACCTGCCTCAACCCCAGATTGCCGCAAGGCTTACTTGTTACCTGTACAGTATTAACATTACCACAATAATACTCTAAATCTAAGGTATTCAACCACATCCCTGCACAAGATCAATATACTCACACCAGGTATATATCCCTGAGAACCACAAAATCAATGATTGATGCGTCTCCGCAACAACACAACAGGGTGATGTGTGTCAACCCCTTGCGTTACCACAAGTGCACGGGTCGTCAAGTAATAAAAGTGGACCCAAAGGGTCGGGTTGTGGAACCACAGGGAACAGAAGTACTAGTAATAGCCCCTCTTTTGTTATCTAGCCTAATGAGTGTAGTATGTGATGATCTAATGGCCAACACTAAGAGTGTCACCACAAGTGCGCAGGAAATAAAAAGGAAAAGAGTTCTCAATCAATAAAAGTGAGGTATCCGGACAATGCTCCCCCTAGGATTCGGGTGTTGGATGTAGATTACAAGTGTTTCTAAACGAAGACAATGAGTCGTGGGTATCCAAAGGTATAACGGCCCCTGCCTCCAGGTCACCGATAACTAGTCCCCTACGAGGTCCCGGCGGAGAATTCTCTCGACGCCTCACACCACATATGACTGCTTAAAACTCTAGGGATCCCAAAGATATGACCAATTCCTAAAAGTAGATCTAACCACTGCCTCCCGGGTGGAAGATCCCTAACCCCCTACGAGGTCCCGGCGGAGAATTCTCTCGACGCCTCACACCACATATGGTTGCTTGACACTTAGGGAATATGGAGATAGGAAATATCTGTCGGAAGGGAAAGGGGACACTCCGCTATCTCACGGCTCACCCTCTCAACCCTCTTTACTCTTGGTAATTCTAAACCTAGCGGTGATCTCTCTCTTCACTAGATTGAATAAAACATGCAAGGCAATTAATAATGAAATCAAAAGCACAAACAAGCATTATGAACTCAAGAGTAAAACTCAATCTGATAAATTCGAATAGAAACACAATGTAAATCTAATGAAAATAAGAATCCTAGGGTTTACATGTCCGAATAGCCTCTAGGGGTTTAGCTCTCCATGGAGCGAGTCACAAAACAAATAATAAATTCAGAAATAAGTTCCAAAGACATAAAGAATAACCCCCTTAAATCCGTGATGATAGTCTTGATGGGTAGTTTCCACGTCTGGATTGAATCCACTCCGAAGCTAGGTCGCCGATGGCTTCCTTGACGCTATGACGGAGGAGGAATCGATCCAAGTTGGTGAGGAAAGCTTCCCAAAGCCGCAAAGAACTCCTTCCAAGCCCTAGCCGCCTTGTCTCTCGAAAGTGGCCAAAAAGATCCTAAAAATTATCACAAGGCGGCTTTTATAATTTGAATTCGGGGCTTTACGCGGGCATCCACACGGCCATCCACACACCCGTGTGGAAATTCCACACGGGCGTGTGAAGCACTCTGCCACAGTACTGCTACAGTAAATTGCTACAGTGCTTCGCTACAGTAGATGCTAAAGTGATTTTTTTCCCGAAGTCTTCCTTGGAGTCCACACGGTCGGGCACACGCTCGTGTGGTAGGGTGTGTGGCTTTCTATGCTTTGAAATCCCCAAGAACTTTCTTCTGCTTTGTACGGAAGCTGGGACATGGGCGTACTACTGCCTTTGTGCCCTTTCGGTTTGTGTAATGACTTGTACTCCTCCGAAAGTTGGCAACACCCCCATGCATATGAACACAGCTTCTGATTGTGGTCTTGAAACGTGTCATCACACCCTATCTTTGCTTCTTCCTGTATGTCATGTCTCCAAAGCCATGTTTGCACAAAAGAACACAAAACACACCTTGTTAATGCTAAAATCTGATAGAAGTGATGCTCAATGCATATAAACTGATATTATAAAATATATATAATTAAGCACTTATCAATGATCATGTGATAAACGTCTAAATATACGTATTTTATACGTACTTGTGTATAGTTTATTCTCTCTTTTTTGTTAAGTTGTTTTCTATTTTCTTGTTTAAAGTTGCTTTACTTGTGTTACAGCCCGAAATAAGCTCAAGAACGTATTCATGAAGAAATCGACACCAAATACTGTAGCAGGGTACTGTAGCACTGAAAGGAAAAATTCCTGAGAAACTCTCTGGATGCCTTGCGGGCAACCTTGCGCCCGCACGGCCACCCGCAAGGCATCGCGATGTCTTGATTTAAAAGACTTTTCTAGGGCATTTGAAGGGAGGTAAGTCTTCTTCCTTGGAGCTCCACACCACCATCATAAAATCCGGCTTGGAGGAGGGCTTTGAGGGCGTTTTCACGGTGAGATCTTGGAGGAGAGGGCGTTTTGGAGCAAGATCCTACTCTAGGGCATCATTGAAGGAGGGTTGAAGACAAGAGAAGCCACCTCTTGAGTGGCGTCTTCGGAACTCCATTTTCGTATTTGAGGGAGTGATTATGCTTTCTTTAGTTGTTTTCATGCTTTTGAGTATGTATTTTGATATTATGAACAACTAAACCCCAAGGTCACCGGATGTAGGTGAACCTTGGGGGTGAACTTGTGTATTTTGGATGCTTGGTTTTAATTAATATTTGTAGACTTGTTTGTGATCCTTGTTTGGTGCTTTTGAATGTTAGGGTATGCATGAGAACTCTGTGTATCCATACTTAGCCAATACTAGGTTGCATGACCATTGCCCTAGTGTTACACTCACCAAGCTTGGAACGGAAATACATATAAATACGCCGTGACCATCGGGTATTTGTACCCCTCCAATTCTAGGGTTAATTGCTTATTTGTGATTCAACCTTAGTTTGAGAAAACCACCTCACCCTTTGCAATCGTATGAGGATTTATACGGGTAGAGCCCGTATTCAATACTCGTACCGGATTAGGGGTCAACTTCCGTGACCATCGGGTTGACCTAATCTAGGCTTTTCTCGGTCCAACAAGCCATTTACATGTTATTCCAGCATCCTGTACACTCCAGTAGCCCCTGAGGGGATCCTTATCCGGGACCGCTTTCTCACCCTGATTTCACACTTTCTATTGCCCTGGTTATTTAGCTTTCTGATTTGCATTAATTTCGTGTATTTGCATTTTCATCTTTTACTCTCGAGTTTGATCGGCTAGACAATATTGCGAGAAGGAAGTAAGGATAGATTCTCGGGCCCTTGGGAATATGACCCACTCGTGCGTGCATGAGTGGTTTATTACTTGACGACCCCGTGCGCTTACGGGACAACCACCAAGTTTTTGGCGCCGTTGCCGGGGAACCTCGAGAAATATTCGGAAAACTTTTAGCGTGTTGATTTAGCTATTGTTTTGCCGTTTTTGCCATTCTTGTTTATATTCCGTTATTTTATTCTCTGCATTTTTCCTGTTTGTTTTTATTCAAGTTTTGACACTCGCCTTGAATTTTCTTGGTAGGTACCTATCTTATGACACGAGAGAGTCACACAAATTTGGTTGATCCTGACAACGAGATTGAACGAACTTTGCATCAACGTTTGAGAGAAGTTACTGAAAGCTCACGGCAACAAGAAATTCGTGTCGAATCTAGTGAGCCTACTGTCATGGCCGAGCCAAGAAGAACCCTATCTGATTATGAAAGGCCACAGTTCACCGGGGACGAGTTCAGTGTGTTGGTTCCTACTGTGCCTGCAAATAACTTCGAAATAAAAGCAAGCACAATTGGGATGGTGCAAAACTCAGTTCAGTTTGATGGTCTGGCTGATGAAGACCCGCATGCCTACTTGTCCAAGTTCCTTCAGATTTGCTCAACCTTCAAGATCAATTCAGTTTCTGATGATGCAATAAGGCTGAGATTATTTCCTTTCAGTTTAAGGGGAGCAGCATATAGATGGCTTACTTCTTTGGCTCTGGGATCGATCACTTCATGGAAGGAAATGGTGGAGAAGTTTCTTGCCCGATATTTTCTACCAAGCAAGGCAGCTAGGTTGAGGCAAGAAATATCAGCATTTCGACAAGGAGATTCTGAGACCCTATTTGAAGCTCATGAAAGATTTAAGGATCTCCTAAGAAGATGTCCTCATCATGGGTTCCCTGCTTGGATGAGGGTGCAGACATTCTGTAATGGACTGAATTACGCTACAAGGCAGCTCATTGATGCAGCAGCAGGAGGATCTTTGAGTAACAAACTTCCTGAAGAAGCTGAAGCTTTGATTGAGAACATGGCTAGTAACGAATGTCACTGGAGTACTAGACAGAAGCCAGTTCGAGCAGCAGGACTGTATGAGGTGAGTGAGACTACCGCCTTGGTGGCAAGAGTGGAAACCCTGAACAAGAATGTTATTGACAACAATGCTAAGGTTGAAGCTTTAACACAGAAACTTGATCAATTCATGTTGGGTTCCAGTTCAAGCTCAAAGGCAGTGATGTCATGTGAAACATGTGGAGCTGGGCATGCAACAAGCCAATGCCCCATTCTTGTTACTCCCCCTGCACAAATGGAGTCGGTTGCCTATGTCGGTGGAGGTCGAGAGGACCGGGTAATCAATATGGCAATACATATAACCCGGGGTGGAAGAGCAATTCAAACTTCTCGTGGAACCAAGGCCAATCACAACAAAGGCCACCCCAACCTCAAGGTCCTCAGTATCAACCTCCTCAACAACAGGAGAGAAAATACACAACTGAAGATGTCCTGGCTAGATTCATGATTAACACCGAATCAAGATTTGTGGCCCAAGATAAGAAATTTGATGAATTTGGTGCTGTTCTGAGAAATGTGCAGGCTTCTATTCAGTCTTTAGAAAATCAGGTCGGACAACTTGCTAGAGTGCAAGCAGAACGTCCCTCGGGTAGTTTGCCAAGTAACACTGAAAGCAATGATAAGTGCTTGATTATATATATTTTATAATATCAGTTTACATGCATTGAGCATCACTTTTATCAGGTTTTAGCATTAACAAG
This sequence comes from Dioscorea dumetorum, assembly GCA_902712375.1. Classification (NCBI taxonomy): domain Eukaryota; kingdom Viridiplantae; phylum Streptophyta; class Magnoliopsida; order Dioscoreales; family Dioscoreaceae; genus Dioscorea; species Dioscorea dumetorum. Next base: position 4,940,044 of record CACTHL010000549.1, on the reverse strand, counting down.
GTGTGTTTTGTGTTCTTTTGTGCAAACAGGGCTTTGGAGACATGACGTACAGGAAGAAGCAAAGATAGGGTGTGATGACACGTTTCAAGGCCACAATCAGAAGTTGTGTTCATATACATGGGGGTGTTGCCAACTTTCGGAAGAGTACAAGTCATTACACAAACCGAAAGGGCACAAAGGCGAAGTACGCCCATGTCCCAGCTTCCGTACAAAGCAGAAGAAGGTTCTTGAGGATTTCAAAGCATAGAAAGCCACACACCCTACCACACGAGCGTGTGCCCGACCGTGTGGACTCCAAGGAAGACTTCGGGGGGGGGGGGAATCACTGTAGCGAAGTACTCTAGCAAAAGTACTGTAACAGTTACTGTAGCCGTACTGTAGCAATAGTCTTCACACGCCCGTGTGGAATTTCCACACGGGCGTGTGGATGCCCGCGTAGAGCCCCGAATTCAAATTATAAAAGCCGCCTTGTGATAATTTTTAGGGATCTTTTCGGCCACTTTCGAGGGACAAGGCGGCTAGGGCTTGGAAGGAGTTCTTTGCGGCTTTGGGAAGCTTTCCTCACCAACTTGGATCGATTCCTCCTCCGTCATAGCATCAAGGAAGCCATCGGCGACCTAGCTTCGGAGTGGATTCAATCCGGACGTGGAAACTACCCATCAAGACCATCATCACGGATTCAAGGGGGTTATTCTTTATGTCTTTGGAACTTTATTCTCAATTTATTATTTGTTTTGTGACTCGCTCCATGGAGAGCTTAACCCCTAGAAGGTATTCGGACATGTAAACCCTAGGATTCTTATTTTCATTAGATTTACATTGTGTTCCTATTCGAATTTATCAGTTTGAGTTTTACTCTTGAGTTCTTAATGCTTGTTTGTGCTTTTGATTTCATTATTAATCGCCTTGCATGTTTTATTCAATCTAGTGAAGAGAGAGATCACCGCTAGGTTTAGAATTACCAAGAGTAAAGAGGATTGAGAGGGTGAGCCGTGAGATAGCGGAGTGTCCCCTTTCCCTTCCGACAGATATTTCCTATCTCCATATTCCCTAAGTGTCAAGAAACCATATGTGGTGTGAGGCGTTGAGAGAATTCTCCACCGGGACCTCGTAGGGGGTTAGGGATCCTTCACCTAGAGGCAGGGTTAGATCTACTTTTAGGAATTGGTTATATCTTTGGGATCCCTAGAGTTTTAAGCAGTCATATGTGGTGTGAGGCGTCGAGAGAATTCTCCGCCGGGACCTCGTAGGGGACTAGTTATCGGTGACCTGGAGGCAGGGGCCGTTATACCTTTGGATACCCACGACTCATTGTTTTCGTTTAGAAACACTTGTAATCTACATCGAACACCCGAATCCTAGGGGGAGCATTATCCGAATACCTCACTTTTATTGATTGAGAACTCTTTTCCTTTTATTTCCTGCGCACTTGTGGTGACACCCTTAGTGTTGGCCATTAGATCATAACACACTACCGTCCTTAGGCTAGATAACAAAAGAGGGGCTATTACGAGTACTTCTGTTCCCTGTGGTTCGACAACCCGACCCTTTGGGTCCACTTTTATTACTTGACGACCCGTGCACTTGCGGTAACGCAAGGGGTTGACACACATCACCCTGTTGTGTTGTTGCGGAGACGCATCAAGCAACCCGAGGGAACACTTAAAAGCTGTAACATTGAGAAGCGGGAGACAGTTGGAGGCAAGGGCCGAGGAGAGCCCAAGTGCTTCTAATGACGGGGTAGCCATTCGGGAAGACCCCAATGTGATTAAAAACACAAGTGAAGAAAAAGGGAAGAAACTTGATAATGATGCTTCAAAATCCTCCACTCATAAAAGCCCCGAATACAAGCCTGTGGTGCCATATCCCTCAAGGCTCAAGCAAGACAAGGATGAAGCCTAATTTAAAAGGTTCCTCCACATGTTCAAGCAGCTTCATATTAACATTCCTTTGGTCGAAGCTCTATCTCAAATGCCTAAATATGCCAAATTCATGAAGGACCTCCTCACTAACAAGAGGAAGTTGGAGGATCTAGACACAGTGACACTTACGGGAACCTGTTCAGCTGTAATTCAAAAGAAATTGCCAAAGAAATTAACAGACCCGGGGAGCTTCATCATACCCTGTGTACTAGGTGAGGGGATGCAAGAAAATGCTCTGGCCAACTCAGGAGCCAGTATAAACGTGATGCCATATAATCTATTCCTGAAGTTGGGGCTGGAGGATTTAAGACCCACGCGAATGACCCTCCAGCTTGCAGATCGCTAAGTGAGAAGACCAAGAGGAGTTGTCGAGGACGTTCTTGTGAGGGTTGATAAACTCATCATTCCGGTGGACTTTGTGATACTAGACGTGGATGATGATGTAGAGGTCCCATTGATCCTTGGCCGCCCTTTCCTCAACACCGCGGGAGCCCTAATTGATGTTAAGGGAGGGAAGATGACACTGAGAGTGGGGGATGAACAAGTTGTCTTCACTCTTCCAGAGGCTATGAAGCACACACTAGACCATGATGATACTTTATATTACACGGATGTAACTGATGTGATAATTTCCGATTGTGTGCAGGAGGTTCTTTCGTTGAATCCCTCAGACGAGTACCTAGAAGGAACCGAGGATGAAGAACTGGAAGTAAAGGACCCCTCGCCTTCGCCAACACCACAAATAGCTCAAGTAGAAGTCGTATCACCTCCGCATCATAAGAAAAAGGGAAATTTGAAGAAGGCATGGCGAAAGGTGAATGCAAAAATGAAGAAAAGCATGAGTATCTCCACGTTACCACCGAGTGAGGTAGACCGCTTATATTTTGAAAATGAAGGTAAATTTTGCATTTTCTCGTGTCTTTCCATGAACTTTCCAGGTAACAACCCCCCGCCAAGAAATGGAGGTAATTCTCCACCTTTTGACCCACCATGACTCGAGGTATGATAAGTCGAGCTAACGACTTTAAACAAGCGCTTCTTGGGAGGCAACCCAAGCTCTTTAAATTCCTTGCACTCTAGTTTTCGTATTCTTTAATTTGGTAGTAGTTAGATGTTGTCTTTGTTTTATTTTTTTTGTTCTTCTTCTTTGTCATTTCTTTGTTGCTTGATGTTGGGATTCTTTGAGTTGTTTGATGTGTTGATGCTGATAAGTGCTTGCATGTATATAATTCTGGAAATGTTTTCCATGCATGAGCATCACATTTTTCAGGCTTTATCGCTAATTTCGTGTGTTTTGGTGTTCTTTCACGCAATTAGGGTTGTGGAGACATGGTACATGAATAAAGGCAAGATTAGGTCAGAATGGTGCCAAGTGGAGATCTTTTGTGCAATTACAAAGTTCAAGACACAAATCGGGTTCCAACGAGGGGGTATGTGCCAACTTCTAAAGACTTCAAGACAACTCTTGTAGAAGGACACGAAGGCAGTCATGCTCGCTCCTTCCGATTGGTTCAAAGATTTCAAAAGCTCTCCAAGGTTTTCCCATCATCAAGAAACGCCACTTGACCTTTCACATGGGCGTGTGTCCGTCCATGTGACCTCAGGAGAAGAAACGGGCGAAATCGGGGACTAGTATGAAGATTCCACAAGACAGAAAATCCACATGGGCGTGTGGAATTTCCACACGGCCGTGTGGAATTTCCACACGGCCGTGTGGCTTATCCACACGCCCGTGTGGATCCTCGAGATGGCCAATTATAAAGCCGTTCTGAAGTGTTATTGAGGGGATCTTCTTCTAACTTGGGGAGGAGGTGACGGCTAGGGTTGAGGAGGTTCTTGCTACACTTTGGGGGCGCTTCTTCACCGGTTTCATCATCATTCCTTTCCAAGGAGAGCTATTGGGGCAGCCTTCGATGACTCGATTCGACGAGGTGTGCCTTAGGCTTGGAGGAAGGGATTCTTTGAAGAAGAAGGAGAAGTTCTCATAGTCTATCAACACGAAGCTTAAGGGGGTTTTCTTTATGGATTTCTTGCACTTATCTTCATTTATTTTGATGAACTTGTATTGCTCCATGGAGAGCTAAACCCCTAGTGGGTACTTGGACTTGTAAACCCTAGATTTCCTATGTTTCATTGACTTTAATGCTTTTATTTCAATTTTAGTTTACAAGTCCAAGTACCCACTAGGACTTGTAAACCCTAGAGCTTTTATTTCAATTTTAGTTTCAATCTTGTATGATTAATGGTTTCTCCCTTAGAGTGACACTAGGGTTGAGGGCTAATCCAATCATCCTTTTGACGAGCGACCATCACCATTAGGATTAGATTACCAAGATTGAAGAGGGTTGAGAGGGTGAGTTGAGAGGTAGCGACGCGTCCCCTTTCCCCTCCGGTGTGGTTTTCCCTACCTTCATATTCCAAGTATTACTTTCAATCTCAAAGAGAGTTAGGCATTGAGAGAGAGGTCTTTCCGCCGGGACTTATTTGTGATTAGGGATCTTTCTCCTGGACCAAAGGGATCGATCTATAGTTGGGAATAGAGTTTACCACTCGGAATCCCTAGAGCATAGCGCAGTCATACGTGGTGTGAGGTGTTGAGAGTCTTCTCTCCGCCAGGACCTCGTAGGGTACTAGTCAAGGTTGACCTTAGATTTGGAACCTTGTATCTTTGGATTCCACGACTCTTGAAATCTCTATTGAACAAGAGTATTTGAAGTCTTACACTTGAAACAAGGATTCTAGGGGGAGCAGTGTCCGAGTACCCCATTCTTATCTCGATCTTTTCCTACTCTCTAGCTTTAACTTTCAGTTTTTAATTTCTGTTTGAAATCACTTTTTTTAATCTCAACAACAATCGGTTTTCTTTGGCTACTTAGCGAAGTGTTTTTGTTTCTATCGTCTACTCCCTGTGGATTCGACTACCCACCCGTTGGGTACTTTATTACTTCGACACCCGTGCACTTGCGGAACACACACGCAAGGGTGTGTCAGATGCCATGAAGCTTGCTTCTTGTGTATTTATGGGATTATTTTGCCTTTGTTTTCATTGTTTTTAGGGTTTAAAGGAGGTTATGTTGATGCTAAACAAGTTTAGAGCCATTTTATGACCGTTAGAGAGGGTTTTGGTCGGATTTGGCAAGCTTGTGGGCAAGCTTGCGCCCGCAAGCTTGCCCGTGAACCATCCAGAGGGGCCTTGCGGGTGGGCTTGCGCCCGCAAGCCCAACCGCAAGGCTTCCCGAGGCTCCTTGCGGGCAACCTTGCGCCCGCAAGGCTACCCGCAAGGATGCCCGACACTTGCCCTAAAGGGGCTTCTTCCCAACTCTTTCTCTCATCTTCACACTCCCATCTTCTTCCTCTCATTTCTCACTCATTTCTCCACCAAATCACCTCATTTTTTTTGCTCTAAATCACTCTCCTCCTCCTCTAAACTCTTTTGTGGAAGGATTTTGGAAGATTACAACCTTTTCAAGCCATTTCAAGCTTTTGATTCATCCCACATACTCTAGGGTTAAGGTTTGGTTTTCATTCTTTTACGTTATGTTTCAATGAATTGTTGGGATGTAATCTTTGTGTTTTTGGTTCTCTTTGTTTTAATGAATTGTGAGATTGGTTTTGTATGATTGTAGAAATTTTTGGCTACTTTTTCAAGCAAAACTCTTGCCAAAATTTCTCGGATTTACTGTAGCAATGAACCATTCTCCTTAATTTTCATTCCATGAAGCCTTAATTTCTTTATAATTTGGTTTAATGGTGTCCCCTTGGTCTTGTAGGTATGAGGACCAAGAAAGTGGCTCATAAGAGGACACGGAGAGACCGTTCTCCGCCCGGCGACGGACCACGATTTCGAAAGGACGATCACAAGACCCGATTCGCCCTTTTGTCAAGGAAACAATTCGGCACCATATGAAAAATTGATTGGAATGTTTTGAGAGCCTTGGGTTTAGATGAAGTCATCTTGGAGCTTATCTCTCATGGTGGGTGGGACAAATTGTTCTCCATTGATGAACCCACCTACAAAGAGCTCACATTAGAAGTCTTAAGCTCCATTGAAGTTGCAAAGCAATGGTGTGCCGGCCGACCGAGTGTGATTACATTTCAAGCATTTGGGGAGAAACACCGAATCTCTCAAGATGAACTGTGCGTATACATGGGGTTCTACACAGAAGCATACACACACACTCCTGAGTTTAAAGCCCTAGGTTATGACTTGCCGCACCCCGTTACAAATGAGTCTTATTGGTGTTCTATAGCAAATCCCTCGGGGACAAGGAAGGCATCCCAACTAATGAACCCTGCCCATCGATACATCCATGCACTGCTGACTAGAGGCATTGGGGGTAGACTGGACTCGACAGGGGTTGTCTCGCGCACAGACCTACTGATGCTGTACAGCATTATCGAGCGCTATCCCCTACACATGGGGCATCTTCTTGCGGAAGTCTTAGCACACCAGGGCCAGTTTGTTCGCCTTGGAGCAATTTTCGCCGGGCCATATATCACAAGAATAATCAAAGGCATGGGCCTTCTTGAGCACACCCAAGGCATGACAGTTGTTGGTTCTATGGCGCCACTTAGCATGCAGACTCTAACTTGCATTGGTATAGTTGAGAAGCGGGGTACCATACACAGGCTTGCACAACACCAAGGAACACACGCAGAAGACCCTCATTCTTCGCACGAGACGGACACCGGTTCAGAGTCTGAGTCCGAGCCAGAGTCTAGAGAGCATAGACCATCACTTGAGGCATAGTTTGCAGAATTTCGCACTGAGGTCTACCAACAGCTGCAGACACTTGAGAGAGGACATAGAGAGTTAGCTGCATCAGTGAGCCACATTGAGAGTGCCACCACTGAGATCCTGTCATTCCTACGCAGCTCTTCATCTTCAGTGGGCACCACCTCCGCAGCTACCACCTGTGCTGCATCATCACGGCCATCTGACTCTTAGACTCCCAGCATCACGCCACTTGTTGTTGTTCTTTTTATTGATTTTGCTGCTCTTATTGTTGTTTGCTTTAGTGTTACTTTTTAAGTTAGTTAGGGTTTCGACCCTACTAAACTTTCTCTTTTTATTTTGAACTTTCTGTTTTTGCACTCTTCTCTACGATTTTCATTCTGGAGTTGTGATCAGTGTTCTGTCTTTTTCCAGGAATTTCTTTAGGAATGCTTCACACTCCCAGCCCTCACCACATGGACCACCCCCAGTCCACATGCATTTCATCAACGGATTGGGGAAGTTTCTTACTCCATCTTTTAATTCTTGTTATATTTATTTCCCACCCTGTACTGCTGATTTATGTACATTGGGGACAATGTACAGCTTTAGGTGTGGGGATGGAGTATTTATACTGTATTGCATGCTTGTATTTTACCTATGATAGCTATGATCTTATTGTTAAGGATTTCCTAGCTTGGTAGAATGATAGTAGTGAGTTGTACTTTACATGTCCATGAATGTAGTTCTGTTTCATCCTTAGTGCATATTTATACCTGCTCACTATAACTCTCAATTCTGACGCTCTAACCCATCTTATTGATTTTTGTGTTAGGATGTTAAATTCTTCTTTCAATAGTCCTTTAAAAACTTTTGAGTCTCCTGTTTTTGCTTTAACCCTCTGTGAGGTTTTTAAGTGAAGTTTTTAGCAGGTTTGATCAGGCGTCGTGGAAAATGAAAAAAAAAAAAAATGAGGCTATGTCAGTATTCCTCTGCTTGTAAAAGCATGAATGCGTATATGTAGATTTGTAGTCAAGTAAGTTGGGTGGCTCTTGTGCCTGGCCAGCATGTGCATCCTGCTGAAAGATTTTTGTGTAGTCTACGTTAGGCGGACTCGAGAAAAAAATTAAAAAAAAATATAAAAAAAAAAAAGACCATTCGGGCGCGTGAAACCTGTTCTATCTTCACTTGATGTTAAAGTTTCGTTTTGGAGAACAGAAGATTTTTAGTTGACTATTGAGAGGGTCTTTAGCATTCCTAACACTAACTTCAATTTGTGTGAGGTGAATGGACATCCTGGGGTAATCCAGGGTGTGGAGATCAGTGTGGGAGTCAGCAGACACTCACAATGACACTTTGGATGAAACAGAGCTGATATTGCTTGTCTATACACTGAACAACTCACTTCCTGATTTCTAACCATCTGTGCTAGTGAAGTCCTGTACATTTGAGCTTGAGGTCGTATATTTAGCCATTTATCTTCTTGCCCCTGTTCTTCATGTTTGTTTGCTTGGGGACAAGCAAACGCTTAGGTGTGGGGATGTTTGATAAACGTCTAAATATACGTATTTTATACGTACTTGTGTATAGTTTATTCTCTCTTTTTTGTTAAGTTGTTTTCTATTTTTTTGTTTAAAATTGCTTTACTTGTGTTACAGGCCCGAAATAAGCTCAAGGACGTATTCATGAAGAAATCGACACCAAATACGGCGTTTTTGGGCTTCAACACTGTAGCAAGTACTGTAGTGGAATTACTGTAGCACGGTTACGTGTAGCCGTAATGTAGCAGGGTACTTGTAGCACCGAAAGGAAAAATTCCTGAGAAACTCTCTGGATGCCTTGCGGGCAACCTTGCGCCCGCAAGGCATCGCGATGTCTTGATTTAAAAGACTTTTCTAGGGCATTTGAAGGGAGGTAAGTCTTCTTCCTTGGAGCTCCACACCACCATCATAAAATCCGGCTTGGAGGAGGGCTTTGAGGGCGTTTTCACTGCGAGATCTTGGAGGAGAGGGCGTTTTGGAGCAAGATCCTACTCTAGGGCATCATTGAAGGAGGGTTGAAGATAAGAGAAGCCACCTCTTGAGTGGCGTCTTCGGAACTCCATTTTCGTATTTGAGGGAGTGATTATGCTTTCTTTAGTTGTTTTCATGCTTTTGAGTATGTATTTTGATATTATGAACAACTAAACCCCAAGGTCACCGGATGTAGGTGAACCTTGGGGGTGAACTTGTGTATTTTGGATGCTTGGTTTTAATTAATGTTTGTAGACTTGTTTGTGATCCTTGTTTGGTGCTTTTGAATGTTAGGGTATGCATGAGAACTCTGTGTATCCATACTTAGCCAATACTAGGTTGTATGACCATTGCCCTAGTGTTAGACTCACCAAGCTTGGAACGGAAATACGTATAAATACGCCGTGACCATCGGGTATTTGTACCCCTCCAATTCTAGGGTTAATTGCTTATTTGTGATTCAACCTTAGTTTGAGAAAACCACCTCACCCTTTGCAATCGTATGAGGATTTATACGGGTAGAGCCCGTATTCAATACTCGTACCGGATTAGGGGTCAACTTCCGTGACCATCGGGTTGACCTAATCTAGGCTTTTCTCGGTCCAACAAGCCATTTACATGTTATTCCAGCATCCTGTACACTCCAGTAGCCCCTGAGGGGATCCTTATCCGGGACCGCTTTCTCACCCTGATTTCACACTTTCTATTGCCCTGGTTATTTAGCTTTCTGATTTGCATTAATTTCGTGTATTTGCATTTTCATCTTTTACTCTCGAGTTTGATCGGCTAGACAATATTGCGAGAAGGAAGTAAGGATAGATTCTCGGGCCCTTGGGAATACGACCCACTCGTGCGTGCACGAGTGGTTTATTACTTGACGACCCCGTGCGCTTGTGGGACAACCACCATCATGGACACAATCATAGTCTCTCCCAAACACTGGATGTAAAACTCATACAACCTAAGGTCCTATCTGAACCAATCAAGATTATACAAGATCAAATGGAAATACGAAAACATAGGTCCTAGTGGATCCATCTTATGCATGACGACAATGTTTATGAATCATACACTACTCAAAGGTAAATGCAAGAACAGATGCCAAGCACTTTCACGTCTCACGCTCTGCTGCCGTGCTAACACCTGTAAATAAGAGAAGAAGAATGGGTGAGTAACTAAGTTACTCGGTGAGGGGTTGAACATGGAGCTATAACTCATACAAGTGTAAAGAATGATATGCCGAAAACATATGTAAATCCTTAACAACCACAACTTACAAAATGCTTTAAAATACACATTTCAATATAACAATCTTTCCAACTTTCTCAAAGAAAGGCATCAATAAAACTTTGAAAATCATTTGTAAAGAGATTCAATACTGAAAATTCAAGTTAAGAATACTCGTCAAAGGATCAAAAGATCGAACCCATCGAAATAAGGATTTATAGTGCAACACATGCGGAAATCCTCTATCGATAGCATCATCAATAGCCTATGAAAACCCTCCATCACTAACCATGGCCGTGGCTAGGTCAAGAGCCACCAAGATGCGCGTATCTTGGCGTTGCCCGTTGGGTATCCCGTGTGGTGACTCCGGGATCCCAACACAGCACCTTCAGGTTCTCTACGCGCCTCCTGTAAGGGCTCGTCAGCCGAGAACTCCACGCCACCCCAACTAGGTCGGTCCGTGGAGACTCGCCTCTGCAGAAGACGGGGATCCTCCCCAATGTCACCATCGAAACATTTGGGATATCCATCCCGCCCGTAGGCTCATCATGAACACATCATATATCACATCAAGAGATCACAAATAGTTTGCCCGTAGGCTCATCATAAACGTATCATTATAAAATCATATATCTCAACAAGAGATCACAAATTCGCATAAAATACAACTCTTAATCGAAGAGTAAATCCTTTTGCGAAAGCATCGACAATAATGTCATTTTCATCAAGAATATCAACACAAGAGTATTCTTTGAAAACTCATTTCAAATACGATAACATCGTGGAGAATCTCAATTTGGTTTACATAGACCCTTATTCGGTCAAAATAACAAGAACATCGAATTCTCAAATTCACAAATCTTGAAAACATGTAGTTCAAACCATAGGATTATCCAATCCTCATCAAATATAAATAATCAAGAATTTAACAAGATCATAAACTATCATGGTTTCTAGGCCTCAAGGAAATCATCTCATGAGCCTTTTGTAATAGAATCAATAGTTAAGCAAGATCATAAACATCAAGGTTTCTAGATCTCAAGGAAATAATCTCATGAGTCCATTAAGATGAAATCAAGAATTAAAAGGATCATATAGTATCATAATTTCAGTTTTCAAGAAACACTTCAAGAATCCATTGAAATCAAGAATTTCTCATTTCAAGGCATGCATTATTAAACAAGCATGATCATAGCTCTTTAATTAAACAATTCCCACTCACAAACTTGGCGAGATCGAATACTTGGATCACTCGCCTACTTGATCTTTACCCTTGCCTTTAGATCCACCTTCTTGAAGCCATTAACCATCCAAGAAAAACAAGAATCAATCACATAACCCAAACAATCAACAAGAGAGGAAAGAATGATCAAAAATTAGATCTCATGGCTTCTAGGGTTTACTAAGTGTTATAGATTCAAGAATTAACAATAATAGAATCCTTAAACCCATAAAAATCAAAATGAAATCAAGAAAATCCTAATTGGGTTCGGATCTAAAAGAATCAAAGGTTTAGAGATGAAGGATATCCTTCATTCTTCACCAAAACATGAAATCAAGGCTCCTATACCATTCAAACATAAGATCCATGGCTAAATTCCAATTAAATATTAGATCCATACTAAATCCACACTAATTCTTCATGGATCTAAAGAGAATTGAATAAAAGAACAAGGAGTTGAAGAAGAGAAGAAAACCCACCTCAAACTTTGCTAGAACTAGAGGAGAATCATCACCAATGGAGAAGAGGGGAAGATGAACACCTTTCTTCTTTCTTGCAGCTCAAGAATGAAGATCTAATGGAGGGGAGAATGAGGATTCAAGATGGGGAGAAAAAGAGTGGGAAATGGGGTCTTATAAAGGCCCTTTGAGTCTGCATAACAAACTAAGAATACCTCAAATAGCACCGTACTTGGAGAATTAAAACCAAAATATTCAATAATGATGAGGGTAAAGCATGCAATATATATATATGAAATGCACTCATCAGGTGAGCCGTGAGATAGCGGAGTGTCCCCTTTCCCTTCCAATAGATATTTCCTATCTCCATATTCCCTAAGTGTCAAGCAACCATATGTGGTGTGAAGCGTCGAGAGAATTCTCCGCCGGGACCTCGTAGGGGGTTAGGGATCTTTAACCTGGATACAGGGTTAGATCTACTTTTAGGAATTGGTTGTATCTTTGGCATCCTCAGAGTTTTAAGCAGGTATATGTGGTGTGAGGCGTCGAGATAATTCTCCACCGGGACCTCGTAGGGGACTAGTTATCGGCGACCTGGAGGCAGGGACCGTTATACCTTAGGATAACCACGACTCATTGTTTTCGTTTAGAAACACTTGTAATCTACATCCAACACACGAATCCTAGGAGGAGCATTGTCCGGATACCTCACTTTTATTGATTGAGAACTCCTTTCCTTTTTATTCCCTGCGCACTTGTAGTGACACTCTTACTTTTGGCCATTAGATCATCACACACTACACTCATTAGGCTAGATAACAAAAGAGGGGCTATTACTAGTACTTCTGTTCCCTGTGGTTCGACAACCTGATCCTTTGGGTCCACTTTTATTACTTGACGACCGGTGCACTTGCGGTAACGCAAGGGGTTGACACACATCACCCTGTTGTGTTGTTGCGGAATACGCGCATCACAACACAACATCTGAGGCGACGACATCAGCACCACCAGGACCACCAGCAGCACCTGCAGAGTTTCGTAACGGATGAGGCGTCCTTGAGTCATGCTAATTTTATTTTATTTTCTGTATTTTTTCTTTCAGTATGCCCTCTGAGACTTTGTTCCTTTATTTCTGTCATTTTATTTTGTGGCTCTAGTTGTTTTTCGTCGTTTTCTTTTTTAATTTTGTTGAACTTCATTGAACCTCCCTTAATCCGCAGATAGTCTTGAGAGTCTTATGGAATGAAAATCAAGTTATGTACACGGCCGTGTGACTAGGTCACATGGCCGTTTCACCTCCAAATGCCCGCTGAGCCAAACACACCCTTGTACGAGATCCCACCAACTTCTTCACTTGGAATTCAGGGGAGTATTGTTTTTAATTTTGCAAACCCTTAAATGCTTTATTTTCAGAATTCATAATTTTATTGTGCTTGCATGTGTACATTAGGGACAATGTACATCTTAAGTGTGGGGGAGGGATCACATTACACACCATTTTGTTTTTGTACTTATCATAAATGCTCATGCAACCAATGAAGGTTCACTTTAGGGTTAAGAGTTTGATTCTAGACTATATTAGAACTTCGAACAGTAGATTTCATTATGCTTTAGTTGTCATCCAATGTTTTGAGAAAGTTTTGTCCGATTGCCATTTATGCACTCTACTCACTCATTAGACCTATAGAAGCTCTAGTTTAATGTTTTAGGACTTGTTAGTAACTGTGTTATTTAAAAAAAAATTATTATAAAAATAGTTTAGCAATTATGAATTCTTTCTTGTATATAGAGGGTGAAAAGAGCTACTACATTTGATTGTATGCAGCTACTCTCATAAGTCAGATACTAGTTATGCCCTTATGAGAGAAAGAGCTATCACAAGGGATATGTGAAAGCTAGCACCCTCGGTAAAAAGAGCTACCATTTCCAAAGTGTGAAAGCCACTCGGGAGGCCGCCTGAGAAAGGGCTACTTATAAGTGTCTAAATACACCGTTTTGTAATGGTGAACTACTTATACTTTCATGCATTAATTGAATAAAACAGTTGCCCTTTGATGTGTTTTTCTTGTTTTTCTTAATTCAGGGCATCCACTGACTAGTTGCGTTGTGAGGAGCATTTACAACTAGAAAATCAAGGCCGAAGAGCGAAGAAACGAAGGATAAACGAGCTCCGGAGGGCACCCAAGCGTTCCTACACAACCCAAGCCCTTTTAGGGCCTGTGTGTGGGCTGTACACAGGCCGCACAACCCTGGCAGAAGGGTGTGTGGCCTAGTGTGCGGCCCGCAACAGGCCGCACACTGGTCGGGGTATTTAAGCCCGACTAGGGTTTTTCTTCGAGGAATCTTGCCACCGGCACCTCCAAGCACCCCCACGCTCAAATATTCATCTGAGGAGGTTATTTTGGAGTGGAATCAAGTGGGAGAAGAGGGAAGAACGCATAGATCTTCATCCTAGAGCTTGCCGACGCAGATTCGGCAAGTTTCTTCATCAAACGTAGTCGACACGCTCAAGAGGGAGTTCTTAGTGCTTTTGTTGATGTACTTTTTATTGTTTGAACTTTCCTTCTTATTCATGTCGAACTAAACCTCCCAAGGCCCCCGGGCAACCGGTGAACCTTGGGAGGAATACTTGTATTGGATGTTGTACTTTTAATTCAATGAATGCATGGGTTGTCATTTGGTTTCATACTTTGTGTACTTAATTGTAGTGATTTGCATGAGAACTCTATATTTCATCTTATTGATTGTGCTTGGTTGTGCGAGGTGCGCTCTTGCATTAGATCCACTTAGTATGAAGAGGGATTCATTGTACCGGTACACCGGAGGTTCCGGGTGCCGGTAGCCTCCCGTAGGTTGTAGAGTTTATCTTAGCGAAATTGCTTATTGATAACTCTAACCAAGGCTCCTTAATCCCAATGACATCGTGTGAGTATCCTTTGGACAAAGGAACTTGTACTGGATTAGGGCTACACTACGGAGGTTCCGGGGTAGTCGACTTCCGAGTCTAAACGGACCAACTTGTTACAAACCATGCATGCATTATTTATTTATTTTATCATCCATACTTGTGTTCTTCCCGGGGGAATCCTTACCTGGGGCCTTATCTGTGATACTTGTTTTTCCTCTACATACTTATTGTTTGTTGGTGGCTTAATCACTTTTATTGATTTGTTTTCATACTTAGTTTTATTATAGCAAAACCCTTGTTTGGTAAGATTAAACAGCTAACCTAAGAGGAAGTAATAGTATATCTCGGGACCCTAGGGAATACGACCCTCTCGTGCTCGCGCAAGAGGTATTACTTGACGACCCGTGCACTTCCGGCCGGGGAGCCGTGTGCCCGCTTTTTAGCGACGCGCGCGGCGACCATCAGCTACCTTGGAGATTGTGTGCAGCTACTACCCTTCTTTTTTCTACTATATAAGTCTCGAGCAATAAAAACTTGTAAGTAGTGGACATAGAGTCGAATTGAGATGAGTCTTTCCACACGCATACGCTTTCGGATTTCCTTTTCTTTCTTGTCATTTTATTGTTTTCTAGAGCATTGACTGAACCGTTTGGTGTTAAATAGTTTTCCCCTTTGTTATAGAATCATGCTCTCATTCTCTGTAGTGACCCTGAGGCTAAACACTTATTCTTTCTTTCCTTGTAATGAATGTTTAGTTTGCTTGAGGACAAGCAAAAGCTTAAGTGTGGGGGAGTTTTGATAAGTGATTGTTGGTATATATTTTATAATATCAGTTTACATGCATTGAGCATCACTTTTATCAGGTTTTACCATTGACAAGGTGTGTTTTGTGTTCTTTTGTGCAAACAGGGCTTTGGAGACATGAAGTACAAGAAGAAGCGAAGATAGGGTGTGATGACACATTTCAAGGCCACAATTAGAACTGTGTTCATATGCATGGGGGTGTTGCCAACTTTCGACGGAGTGCAAGTTATTACACAAACCGAAATGGCACAAAGGCAGTAGTACGTCTATGTCCCAGCTTTTGTACCCAAGCAGGAGGAGGTTCTTGAAGATTTCAAAGGATAGGAAGTCACGCACTCTACCACACGAGCGTGTGCCCGACCGTGTGGACTCAGAGGAAGACTTCGGGAAAAATACCTATCAAGACCATCATCACGGATTTAAGGGGGTTATTCTTTATGTCATTGGAACTTATTTCTCAATTCATTATTTGTTTTTTGACTCTCTCCATGGAGAGCTAAACCTCTAGAGGGTATTCAGACGTGTAAACCCTAGGATTCTTATTTTCATTAGATTTACATTGTGTTTCTATTCGAATTTATTAGTTTGAGTTTTACTCTTGAGTTCTTAATGCTTGCTTGTGCTTTTGATTCCATTATTAATTGCCTTGCATGTTTTATTCAATCTAGTGAAGAGAGAGATCACCGCTAGGCTTAGAATTACTAAGAGTAAAGAGTGTTGAGAGGGTGAGCCATGAGATAGTGGAGTGTCCCCTTTCCCTTCCGATAGATATCTCCTATCTCCATATTACCTAAGTGTCAAACAACCATATGTGGTGTGAGGCGTCGAGAGAATTCTCCGCCGGGATCTCATAGGGGGTTAGGGATCTTTCACTTGGAGACAGGGTTAGATCTACTTTTAGGAATTGGTTATATCTTTGGGATCCCTAGAGTTTTAAGCAGTCATATGTGGTGTGAGGCGTCAAGAGAATTCTCCACCGGGACCTCGTAGGGGACTAGTTATCGGTGACCTGGAGGAAGGGGCCGTTATACCATAGGATATCCACGACTCATTGTTTTTATTTAGAAACACTTGTAATCTACATCCAACACCCGAATCCTAGGGAGAGCATTGTCTGGATACCTCACTTTTATTGATTGATAACTCTTTTCCTTCTTATTCCTTGTGCACTTGTAGTGATACTCTTAGGTTTGGCCATTAGATCATCACACACTACACTCGTTAGGCTCGATAACAAGAGAGGAGCTATTACTAGTACTTCTGTTCCCTGTGGTTCGACAACCCGACCCTTTGGGTCCACTTTTATTACTTGACGACCCGTGCACTTGCGGTAACGCAAGGGGTGACACACATCACCCTGTGTTGTTGCGGAACACACGCATCAGCATCACTTCTGCCATCAAAAGAACCACAACCAAGCTGTCGGGCTTCCTTCAGAAGTTTAGACAAAGCCAAGGCTTGACTAGATCCATTGGCCTCTACTGGCGCATGTTGAACTACTGGCACTAGAGGTGCTGGGGTGGGCCTTGGGTCTACCTGAGCCTGACCCCCAAAAACCGTCTAAACTCCAGAAAGTCCTGTTACTCCTGATTGGTAGGCTGTGTCCCCATGGTAGCCCAATGAGCCCTAAAAGCTTCAAGTGCCTCAGGAGTTGGACCAGTGCCTTGAACATCCGGAGCATGAATAGAAGCCGCCACCACATGATAGTCCTCGGAACTAGCTTCTTACCTAGGAGACAATGGAGATGGGGGAGAAGTTGGCTCTCCTCGCCTCCCATCTCTCAAAACTCTTGGTGTAGCATCAGTAGGGGAAGTAGCTCTCCCTTGGCGAATGCGTGAGCACAGTGCTGGCATTTTACTGAGACAGGAACATAAGACAACTCTTAGGATTGGTTCTACATGCATCAAATGCAATAACTCAGACTATTTGGATCCACTAGATACAAGAATCAAAAGATCAACTTTTTAACCCAATCAGGGGACAATTCCAAGAAACAAGAATTCACTTTCTGACCCAATCAGAAAACAGTGGTAAGTAACAGAAGGTCAACATCATGACCCAATCAGAAGACTGACTCTAAATCAAGATTATATTGACAAAATCCATTTCTAAAGTCTAACCCAAATACTGACTCAATCAGGAGCAAACTCTAAATCCAAGTTATAAAGCCTGATCTTGTCAATACGCTCTAAACCAGGGCTCTTACTGACCTAATCCTGAGCCCTCATACTAACCCAATCATGAAACCTTATACTGACCCAATCATGAAACCTTGGGCTCTGATACCACTAAAGTAGTGTCACGCCCCGATCCTCAGGTCCCGGCCCATGACACTGCCGCCACGACAACCCATGGGAAGTTAGACACCTACCGCAACCTTAGATCGCCATAAGGCTAACCTGTTACCTGTACAATATCAATATCACAACAATAATACTCTAACTGTAAAGATATTCAACCACAACCCTGTATAAAATCAACATACTCACACCAGGTATATATCCCTGGAAATCACAACAGCAATAATCATGAACACAACATAGTCTCCCCCAAACACTGGGTGTAAAGCTCATACAACCTAAGGTTTTGACTGAACCAATCAAGATTATTCAAGACCAAAATGGAAATACGAAACCATAGGTCCTAGTGGATTCATCTTATGCATGACAACAATGTTTATGAATCATACACTACACTAATGTAAATGCGAGAATAGCTTTGCTGAGCACTATCACGTCTCACGCCTTGCTGCCATGCTAAAACTTGTAAAGAAGAGAAGAAGAATGGGTGAGTAACTAAGTTACTCAATGAGGGGTTAAACATGGAGCTATAATTCATACAAGTGTAACAAAATGATATGCTGAAAACATATGTATATTTTTACTAACCAACAACTTATATAATGCTTTAAATACACATTTCAATGTAAGAAGCTTTCCGACTTTTTCCTAGAAAGGCATCAATAAAACTCTGAAAATCATTTATAGAGAGATTCAAGACTGAAAATTCAAGTTAAAAATACTCGTTAAAAGATCAAACCCATCGAATCAAGGATTTATAGTGCAACACATGCGGACATCCTCTCTCGATAGCATCATCAATATCCTATGAAAACCCTCCATCACTAACCATGGCCATGGCTAGGTCAGGAGCCACCGAGATGCGTGTGTCTTGGCGTTGGCCGTTAGGAATCCCGTGTGGTGACTCCGGGAACCCAACACTTGCACCTTCAGGTTATCTATGCGCCTCCCGTAAGGGCAAGTCAACCGAGAACTCCACACCACCCCAACTAGGTCGGTTTGTGGAGACTCACTTCTGCGAGAACATGGGGATCCCCCCCAATGTCACCATCGAAAACATTTGGGATATCCATCCCACCCGTAGGCTCATCATGAACACATCACGATGATAATATGAACACATCAATAAGATATCACAAATCTCATCAATAGATCACAAATTCTCATAGATACAACTCTCAATTCGAATGTGAATTCTTGAGTAAACATCGGAAATAATATTATTTTCATCAAGAATATTATCATAAAAGTATTATTTGAAAACACATTTCAAATACGACATCATCGCAAAGATTAACATTTCAAATAGAGCTTCATTACCAAGAAGTCCATTTTCATTTACTTAGGCCGTTTCTCGGGTCCTTATGTCAAGAATATTAAACCTTTGATAATACTTTGAAAATATAGATTTCAAGATATAGGGTTTCCATCCCTTAAGAAAAATAAATGATTATTGACCATAATCGAAAAGTATATCGAATCATAAACCACGAAGTATAAATGATCAATAACTTTAATCAAGATTATATCGGATCATAAATCAAGAAGTATAAATGATCAATGTCTTCAATCAAGAAATAAACCGAAACATAAATCATCATTATTCAAAGTTTTACGAAAACATCTCAAGAAACCTTTGAAACATGAAATTCACCATTCAAGAACGTATATAATTAGGTATTCAAACAAGCATGATCATAGCTCATAAAATTAAAGAATTTCTCACTAACAAATTTGGCGAGATCGAACTCTTGGATCACTCGTCTACTTGCTCTTTACCCTTGCCTTTAGATCCACCTCCTAGATGCCATTAACCATCCAAGAAAAATAAGAATCAATCACATAACCCAAACAATAAACAACGAGAGGAAAGAATGATCCAAAATTAGATCTCATGGCTTCTATGGTTCACTAGATATTCTAGATTCAAGAATTAACAATAATAGTATCCTCAAACCCTCAAGATCACAATGAAATCAAGAAAACCCTAATTGGGTTCGGATCTACAAGAATCATGGGCTTAGAGATCAAGGATCTCCTTCATTCTTCACCAAAACATGAGATCAAGGCTCTTAAACCATCCAAACATTAGATCTATACTTTAATTCCATTCAAATATTGGATCTATACTAGATCCACACTTTTCCTTCATAGATCTATAAAGAATTGGATAAGAGGATAAGAAATTGAAGAGGAGAAGAAAACTCACCTTAAACTTTGCTAGATCTAGAAGGGAATTATCATCGGTGGAGGAAAGAGAGAGATCACCACCCTTCTTCTTTCTTGGAGCTCAAGAATGATGATCTAATAGAGAAGACAATGAGGATTGATCGACACGGAAGTGTCAACACCCGCAAGCGCACGGGTCGTCAAGTAATAAACCACTCGTGCACGCACAAGTGGGTCGTATTCCCAAGGGGCCCGAGGAGCTACCTTACTCACTTCTCACTTATTGTTTAGCTCACCGATTCCATTTTCAAGAGAATAGATAAGAAAGAAAACAAATAGTAACAAGAGAAATTTTCTTAATAAATACGATTGAATCAAAACTCGGGAGATGCTCAGGGATGGAAAACGGTCACGGATGAGGATCCCCAAGGGGGCTACTCAAGTGAGTAGGATATTTGAGAAATAAAGTATGTGGCTAGTTGGACCGAGAAAACCCAAGCTTAGGTCAACCCGATGGTCATGGCAATTGACCCCTAACACGGTACAAGTGTTGACTAAGGAATTTCTTCCACTCAACTTCTCACACGGTTGCAAGGAGAATAATGGTTTTCGCAAGTTAGGGTGGAAACACTAATTAGTTTTCAACCCTAGAAATGGAGGGGTACAAATACCCGATGATCACGGCGTATTTATACAACAATCCCTTCCAAGTTTGGTAGAGTCTAGCACTAACGCAATGGTCATGCTACAAAGTGCTACCAAGCATTTGATACAACAATTAAGCACATGTACCAAAACAATCAAGAATACCAAACAAGGATCATAACAAGCCAATCATACAATAAATAACTCAAATAATCCAAAACATCACAAGTTTTGCCCCCAAGGTTCACCTACATCCGGTGACCTTGGGGATTAGTTGTTCATGTCCAACAAATCCACCACACAAACCATGCAAATAACTAAAATAAACATGAGGAACACTCCCTCAAATGGTGAAGGCCGAATGCCGCTTGAATCCCCGGAGAAAACCTTCCGAAGACGCCACTCGAAGGGGTGGCTTCCCGTTGTCTTCAACCTCCAAACAATGAAGCTTTTGAAGTAGATCCTCCTAGATCTTGCTCTCCTCACCAAAGAAAACCCGAATTTCCTCTCCTTTTGCCCTCCAAAATAGTGTAGAAATGATGTCCAAACCCTAGCATTCTTTTCCCCCGAAAGCCCTCTCCAAGAAGATGCAAAAGTCCTCTTCAAAATGCCCTAGATCGCCCTTAAAACCCCAAATCCCGATGGGTAAACGGGTCAGCATACTGCCGGTATGCTGACCCCTCGGGATTTCTACTTTTCTGCCAAGAAGTCCGCGATGAGCTACAGTAACTGCTACAGTGAATGCTACAGTGCCGTGCTACAGTATCCAAGTCTCGAAAACGCTGTTTTGGTGTCGAATTCGCTCCCCATCTCGCCGTCGAGTCCCCAGGGCTTCTGGCTGGCCTGAAATACAAAAATAAAGCAATTTAGACCTAAAAGGGCAAGGATTCAACAATAAGAAATGAAAATAATACACAAAACATACATGTAAAATACGTACTTTTAGACGTTTATCAAACATCCCCACACCTAAGCGTTTGCTTGTCCCTAAGCAAACAAACATGAAGAACAAGAGAAAGAAGATAAACGGCTAAAAATACGACCTCAGGCTCAAAAATTAAAGAACTCCACAAGCACAATCGGACAAGAATCAAGAAGTGAGTTGCTCAAAATTAATAGCTCTGGTTCATCCACATTGCCCTATGTGTGTGTGTGTGCTGACTCTCACCTTGACCTCCGCACCCCGGATTACCCCAGGATGACCATTCACCCCACACAAAAATGAAGATGGCATTAGAGTGCTAAAGACCTCCTCAATGCACAGTTAAAGTCCTTTGGTTCCTAAATACAACTCCAACTCTTAAGTGACCATAAAACAGATTCTAGGGAACAAAATGGAAACTTTATTTCTTTCACTCACAAAAATACACAAATTCTTTCTTTTCTGGGTCCGCCTAACATAGACTACACAAAAATCTTTCAGATGGATGCACATGCTGGCCAGGCACAAGAGCCACCCTCTTAATCGATTACAATCTACATATACGCATTCATGCTTAAAAAGCAGAGGAATACTGACATAGACCCCCACCCCCCCTGATAAACCACCTGCTAAAAACTTCACTTAAGTTGGAGAAAACAATAAAGGAACTTAAAAGCTTTTAAAAGTGCATTGAAAAAAGAATTTAACAAATTAATGCCAAAGTCATTAAGATGCGTTGGATAGAGTGTACAAGGTGAAAGTGATCGTGAGCATGTATACAGGTGCACTAAAGATGAAACAGAGCTACATTAAAGTACAGGTACTGTACAGCTCACTACTATCATTCTACCAAGCTAGGAAGTCCTTTAACAAAATAATCATAGCCATCATAGGTAACAAGCATGCATAAATACAAAATACTCTAAGTAAATAACCATCCCCACACCTAAAGTTGTACATTGTCCTCAATGTACCTAAGTCAGCAGAATAATGTGGGGGATGAAAATGATAACCAAAAAATGGGGGTGAAGAAACTTCCCTGATTCCTTGGTGTGGTTCTCAGTTGTTCCACTTGGATCAGGAGTATATCACCTAAGGAGGGCGACACAAGTAAAGCTCCCAAAATTAATAATCCTGAAAAGAACAGGGAGCTTATCATCATTCAAAGTTTTTCAAGAGGAAAAAGAAATAAAGTAAGGAAAAGAGAGCACCAACATAAATAACACAAGAGTTTAGTAGGGATGAGCCCTAGCTAACTCAAAAGTACAAGTCTTAACAACAAACAATAAAGCACAAAAGGAAGAAAATAAACAAAGTCTTGTCATGGGTCTAAAGTGGTGATGCGGCGCAAGTAGTGGCAGCAGAGGTCGATGAGGATGAGCTGCGAACAATGGTTAGGAGCTCGGATAGGTCGCGCTCAATCCGCCTGCCGTGCTGTGTGAGGATCTCCCTTTGTCCTCGCTCAAGGCTCAGAATCTGGCTGCTGAACCTCTCGTGCGAAATGACTCAAACACTGGGCGTCAATGATGGCGAACTCTCCCCAGTATCCTGGTCAGGCTCTGACTCAGTCTCAGTGTCATGTGAGGTGCCTGGGTCCTGTGAATGTGATCCTTGCCGCTGGGCCAGGCGATAACTGCTTCCCCGCTTCTCAATGATCCCAATAGAGACGAGTGTTTGTATCCCTAAGGAAGCAGTAGATCCTACCACTGTCATGCCTCTGGTGAGCTCAATAAATCCCATGCCCCGGATAAGTCGAGTGATGTAGGGTCCAGCGAAGATAGCGACCAAACGAACAAACTTACCCTGATGGGAAAGCGTCTCTGCAATCAAGTGTCCCATATGGATAGGCTGACGCTCAATGATGCTGTAAAGCATAGTCAGATCGTGGCGCGTCAGTACCCCAGTAGAGTCAACTCTGCCCCCAATACTCCTAGTCAGAAGAGCGTGGATAATTCGATGAGCTGGGTTTGTGAGTTGGGATGCCTTCCGTGTTCAAGAGTTAGCAGAGATGGAATGCCAATAAGCTATGTTCGCTTTCAACTGTGGGACTTCATCAATGGATTGCTTGAATGCGGATGATCGTAGTTGAGCCTCTGTATATAGTCCCAAGTACATACCAATATTGTCCTCTGAAACACGGTGTTTCTTTCCAAAAGCCCGAAAAGTGACATGGTTCGATTGGTGGGTGAACGGATATGCTTTGACCATCTCGATAGAGCTAAGGACTTCCAAGGTAAGTTCCTTGAATGTGGCTTCTTCAATTGAAAACAATCTATCCCAACTGCTATGGGAAATAAGCTCCAACACCGTGCCATCTACTCCCAAAGTACTCAAAGCTTCCCAATCAATCTTCCTCACCGTGCCGAACCCTTTTCGTGATAAGAGTGCGTAGCGCGTCTTGTGTTCTTCCTTGGAAAATTGAGGTTCATGGACGGGGGGCGAAGGTTCCCTCCTAGGTCTCTTGGAAGCTAGTTTCTTGATTGGCATCCTATATAAACAAAATAGAGATTAACCAACTAACTTACAAGCAAATTAAGCACCAAAAAATGAAGAAATCCAAGAAAAAGTGCATTGCTACAATAATTTCGGGAAAATTTTTCAAGAACTTTGCTTGTAGAAGTAGCCAAAAAAATTTTACAAACTAAGAACAATAACTTGATAAACCTTAAACATTCACCTATGAACAAAATTCCAACAATTTTCAGCCATAAAAGTAAGAAAAAAATCAAAATTTGAGTGAAGAGCCATACTTGTGCCCTAGGGTAAGATGAGTGGATCCAAATGTTAAATCCGGCCAAAAGCTTGCTCAAACTCCAAATTTTTGTCACCAAGATGGAAAAAAAGGGGAGAGAGAGCAAACTAGAGCAAAAAAAAATGACTAAAAACGGTGGAGAAATGAGGGAGAAAAGGTTGGAAGAATGGGGAAGAGGAATGAATAGTGTGAAGCCCAAACTTGCCCTTTTAAAGCATGTGTTCGGGTGGTCTTGCCGACCATCCTTACGGCCGTAAGGATGGTCGGCAAGACCCTATTTTTGCACCACTTCATTCTTCACACTTTGTACACTCAAAACATCGATGAAACCTTGGAAAATATGGCCGGAAACATCATTTAAACACTCAAAACATCAACATGCATGCATCTAGAACAAGAATTCTCCAAAAACCACATGACAAACAAGTTAACAAAAAGGTGAAAGAATCAAGAAAAACGACGAAAAGCAAAACTACACACGAACTACTACTAAAAACATAAATAAAATAAGACAACACGAATAAGAAAATGAATAAGAGAATTGAAAGGAACTTGGGTTGCCTCCCAAGGAGCGCTTCTTTAACGTCATTAGCTTAACGTGCATTACCTCAAAAGCTCATGGTGGAACAAATGGAGGGAAGTTACCTCCAACCTTTGGAACCGGGTTGCCGCTCGAAAAATTCAATGAAAGGCATGAAAAGACTTTGAATTTACCAGCATTTCCAAAGAATATACTATCAACCTCATCCGGAGGCAATGTGGATACCTCTCTACTCTCTTTTTGTTTCTTCTTTGATTTTCTCCACATTTTCTCAACACCCCTAATTTTCTTACCATTATTGGATGAATTACCCTCCACTTGATTGATTTGTTGTGTTGGTGGAGGAGAGAGTTCTTCCTTGACATCTTGGCACGTTAACTCGTCCAAGTACTCATCCAAAGGGTTTAAGGCAAGCACCTCCTCGCACACAATGGGAAATAATTATATCGGTGATAAATGTCTAAATATACGTATTTTATACGTATTTATTTGTATTATTTTATTATCTTTTTGATAAGTCGATGCCCTTTTTATAGTCTAAACCCCTTTATTTTGTGTTGCGGACCCTAAATGAGCTCAAGAACGTATTTAGGAAGAATTCGACACCAAATACGACGTTTTTGGGTTCTTCATCGTAGCGATCTTGTAGCACCCGAGGTGAAATTTCGTGCGGGAACTTTCTCGGATGCCTCACGGGCAACCTCACGGCCGTGAGCCAGCCCGTGAGAAGTCGCGATTTTCACCCTTTTAAGGGCTTTTAGGGCATGAAAGAAGGGGGACTTTTGGCTCTTCTTGAAGCTTGACACCACCTCTTCCAAATCCGACCAAGAAGGAGAGATTGGAGGGCATTTCTACGGTAGAATCGGCGAGGAGAGCGCGTTCTTGTGCGGGATCTACCTCTAGATCTTCAAATCTTGAGGTTGAAGACGACGGGAAGCCACCCCTTCGAGTGGCGTCTTTGGAAGCTTCTTCGACTCTAATCTTTGGAGGGAGGTCTTTTATGTTGGGTTTAGTTATTTTCATGCTTTTATTCATGTATTTGGAGACTATGAGCAACTAAAACCCTAAGGTCACCGGATGTGGGTGAACCTTGGGGTGAACTTGTGATGTTTGGATGTTTTGGTTTAATTCATGCTTGTTAGCTTGTTTGTGATTCATGTTTGGTGTTTTTGAATGCTTGGGTATGCATGAGAACTCTGTGTATCCATACTTAGCCAATACTAGGTTGCATGACCATTGCCCTAGTATTAGACTCACCAAGCTTGGAAGGGAAATACGTACAAATACGCCGTGACCATCGGGTATTTGTACCCCTCCAAATCTAGGGTTAATTACTCAGGTGTGATTCAACCTTAGCTTGAGAAAACCATCTTGCCCTTTGCAATCGTAGGAGGAATTGTACGGGTATAACCCGTATTCAATACTCGTACCGGATTAGGGGTCAATTGCCGTGACCATCGGGTTGACCTAATCTAGGGTTTTCTCGGTCGATCAAGCCACTTGCATGTTAATCCAACATCCTTCGCACTTTAGTAGCCCCGAGGGGATCCTCATCCGTGACCATCTTCTCATCCTGATTTCCTCCCGTTTATCGCCCTTCGTATTTAGCAGTTTAATTGCTTTTGTTTTACTTCTTTACTTTTTCATTCTAAATCTCAAGTTTGATCGGCTAGACAACATAGCAAAAAGGAAGTAAGGATAGATTCTCGGGCCCTTGGGAATACGACCCACTCGTGCTTGCGCGAGTGGTTTATTACTTGACGACCCCGTGCGCTTGCGGGATCACCACCAATCAGTACTATCAGTGAAATATAATTTGTCATCATGATCAAGTGTGTGTTTCATTGCTTCAGGGAGGGTGAAGACCACTTGCTCATCTCCAACCCTCAAGGTCATCTTGCCTTCTTTGACATCAATTAGAGCACCCGAAGTGTTCAGGAATGGGCGCCCTAGAATTAGGGGAACCTCAACATCATCATCCACATCTAGAATCACGAAGTCTACGGGAATGATGAGTTTGTCAACTCTAACAAGGACATCTTCAACTACCCCCCGAGGTCTTCGCACCGACCTATCTGCAAGCTGTAATGTCATTCGTGTAGGTAGTAGGTCTTCCAATCCTAGCTTCAAGAATAAGTTGTAGGGCATTACATTTATACTAGCCCCAGAATCAGCTAGAGCATGCTCCGTCACTCCTTCACCAATTACACAAGGAATCACAAAACTACCTGGGTCCTTTAACTTTTGTGGGAGTTTCTTCTCTAGAATGGCCGAACAATTCCCAGTAAGTGCAACTGTGCCTTGTTCCACTAACTTCCTCTTATTGGTGAGAAGTTCCTTTAAAAATTTGGCATACTTGGGCATTTGAGCTAGTGCCTCAATGATTGGAATATTTATGTGGAGTTGCTTGAATATATTGAGGAACTTCTTGAATTGGGCTTCATCTTTATCTGGTTTGAGTCTCGAGGGGTAAGGTACCACTGGCTTGTATGTGTGCTCCTTTGAAATGTCAGATTTGGGAGAGTTTTCACCAGTTTTCCTCCCATTCTGCTTGGTCGCACCTTCACTCAAATTAGGGTCTTCCCGGACGGTTACCCTATCATTAGAAGCACTTGGGATCCCTTTTTCCCTTGCTTCCAACTGTTTACCACTTCTCAAAGTAACAACTTTTAATTGCTCCCTCGGGTTGCTTTCGGTGTTGCTTGGCAAACTCCCAGAGGGTCGCTCTGACTGTCCACGAGCAAGCTGTCCCACTTGGTTCTCCAGAGATTGGATGGATGCTTGAACATTTCTCAATATAGTACCAAATTCATCCATTTTCTTTTCATTATTCACAAAGCGTGCCTCTGTGCTAATCATGAATCTGGCTAAAACATCCTCTGTAGAGTATTTCTTCTCTTGTGGGGGAGGAGCTTGGTATTGGCTTCCCTGAGATTGTGGCGGTCTATATTGAGATTGACCTTGAGTCCAAGAAGGATTTGAAGGGCCCCTCCATTTGTAAGGGTTGATGACCTTATACTTGGTCAGCGGGCATACAGTATCACATAGACCAAGCCACGAGGGCGCACAGCTGCGTGGATTTGGTAGCGCGCGCAGGTGGCGCGGCGCTTATGTTGTGTCCGGACCAAGGGCGGGTGAAATACCCCGCATGATCATGGACCGAGGCCGTGAGGCGCGCGCGCGCTGGACCGTGGGCGTGCGCGTGGCCGGTGAGCGAGTGGGGCAGGCGCGCCCCTTTACCAAGAGTCAAGTGTCGCAGGACTTCATCATGTAGAGTGTTGGATCTCTAGCAACTGTAGGCGGGGCGGGACACTTGATCAGGCCGGTTGACCGAGAGCTGATTCCGGATCTGACAAGGCATTACACAGGCGTATGCAAGTAGGCATGTGGCCGGGAGCGTTGCCGAGCCAGGGGCGAGGATGGCACGCGGTATTACCGCGCGTGACCGGTACTGCTACGCGCTGTGACCAAGGGTGGCTGGTTAAAGCTACAGTCGAGTCAGAGGACACTGCAAGCTAAGTGAAGTCAGGGTATTCACGCCAGGCCGGTATTGGGCATGGGGCTCAATCAACCTTGGATTTGGGGTAGCTCTTGTAATAGGGTCAAATGTGTCTTTGGGAGAAGACAAGGCCACTTGGTGTTGGTTTTGGCCATGGTTGTAAACATTTCTCAATCTAAGAGAGTTTTATGTTTTTCTCTCTCAAAATGGGTTTCTTTGTGTCGTGTTTCTCGTACCGACGTGTATTCCGGATTTGCCCGCTTCTTCTTATTTCCGCTATACTTTGTAATGCAAACAGGATTAACGTACTGTTCTTGCAAGGAAAGGCTGACCTGTCGCTATGGTGCATGTCAGGTGCCGCACGGCCGCAGCTGATCGGTTGGGGCTGTGACATCCATAGTTGTAATTGCTGCCAAACTGATTCCCTGGTCCTCTTGGTCCACCCCCAACATAATCAACTGTTTCCATCGGCGGTGATAGGGCAACAACAATAGGGCATTGTGATGTTGCATGCCCTGCTCCACATGTATCACAGGACATAACAGCCTTGGACTCTGAACTAGACCCTAACATGAGCTGATCAACCTTTTGTGCTAGGGCGTCATACTTCGAACTATTCTCCGTGACGTGTTTCGTTAGGGCATCAATCTTGGCAGCCAAAGCTGTGGATTCAGTCACCTCGTACAACCCTGTAGCCCTTGGAAGCTTCTGTCGAGTGCTCCAATGGCACTCATTGCTGGCCATATTCTCAATTAATTCCTCGGCCTCTTCAGGAAGCTTGTTGCTCAAAGAACCACCTGCTGCTGCATCTATGAGCTGCCTAGTAGCATAATTCAGCCCATTACAAAATGTCTGCACCCTCATCCATGCAGGGAACCCGTGATGAGGACATCTTCTTAGAAGGTCCTTGAATCTCTCATGAGCTTCGAATAGGGTTTCAGAATCTGCCTGTCGGAATGCGGAAATTTCTTGCCTTAGCCTCGCTGCCCTACTTGGTGGAAAATATCGGGCAAGAAACTTCTCCACCATTTCCTTCCATGTAGTAATCGACCCCGGAGCCAAAGAGGTAAGCCATCTATATGCTGCTCCCCTTAAACTGAAAGGAAATAGTCTCAATCTTATTGCATCATCAGAAACTGAATTGATCTTGAAGGTTGAGCATATCTGAAGGAATTTGGACAAGTGGGCATGCGGGTCTTCATCAGCTAGACCATCAAACTGGACTGAATTTTGAATCATCCCTATGGTGCTGGCCTTGATTTCAAAGTTATTGGCCGGAACAGTTGGAACTTGGACACTAAATTCTTCTCCCGTGAATTGTGGCCTTTCATAATCTGATAGCGTTCTTCTTGGCTCGGCCATAACTGTGGGCTCACTGGACTCTACCTGAACTTCTCGTTGACTTGAACCCTCAATACCTTCTCTCAAACGACGATGCAGTGTTCTTTCTATCTCGTTATCGGGTTCAATCAAGTTTGCTTGACTCGCTCGTGTCATAACATGGGTACCTAAACGGATTGAGGAGACACGACGTTAGCTAACAACAAGAAGTGCAAAAGAGCTACAATAAAATACAAAGCCAGAATAATTACAAAATCTCAACAACCAAAAACAAGAAAACACAAAAACAAAACAAAACACACAACAAAAAGAAAGAAAAACAAAAGAAAAAGAAAAGGCTAAATCAACAAGCTTAAAGCTTTCCAGATATCCCTCGGTGAAATTCCCCGGCAACGGCGCCAAAAACTTGATCGACACGGAATGTCAACACCCGCAAGCGCACGGGGTCGTCAAGTAATAAACCACTCGTGCACGCACGAGTGGGTCGTATTCCCAAGGGGCCCGAGGAGCTACCTTACTCACTTCTCACTTGTTGTTTAGCTCACCGATTCCATTTTCAAGAGAATAGAAAGGAAATGAAAGAAACAAACTACAAGAGAAATTTTCTAAATAAATACGATTGAATCAAAACTCGGGAGATGCTCAGGGATGGAAAACGGTCACGGATGAGGATCCCCAAGTGGGCTACTCAAGTGAGTAGGATATTTGAGAAATAAAGTATGTGGCTAGTTGGACCGAGAAAACCCAAGCTTAGGTCAACCCGATGGTCACGGCAATTGACCCCTAACCCGGTACAAGTGTTGACTAAGGAATTTCTTCCACTCAACTTCTCACACGGTTGCAAGGAGAATAATGGTTTTCTCAAGTTAGGGTGGAAATACTAATTAGTTTTCAACCCTAGAAATGGAGGGGTACAAATACCCGATGATCACGGCGTATTTATACAATAATCCCTTCCAAGTTTGGTAGAGTCTAGGACTAAGGCAATGGTCATGCTACAAAGTGCTACCAAGCATTTGATACAACAATTAAGCACATGTACCAAAACAATCAAGAATACCAAACAAGGATCACAACAAGCCAATCATACAATAAATAACTCAAATAATCCAAAACATCACAAGTTTTGCCCCCAAGGTTCACCTACATCCGGTGACCTTGGGGTTTAGTTGTTCATGTTCAACAAATCCACCACACAAACCATGTAAATAACTAGAATAAACATGAGGAACACTCCGTCAAATGGTGAAGGTCGAATGCCGCTTGGATCCCCGGAGAAGACCTTCCGAAGACGCCACTCGAAGGGGTGGCTTCCCGTTGTCTTCAACCTCCAAACAATGAAGCTTTTGAAGTAGATCCTCCTAGATCTTGCTCTCCTCACCAAAGAAAACCCGAATTTCCTCTCCTTTTGCCCTCCAAAATGGTGTAGAAATGATGTCCAAACCCTAGCCTTCTTTTCCCCCAAAAGCTCTCTCCAAGAAGATGAAAAAGTCCTTTTCAAAATGCCCTAGATCTCCCTTAAAACCCCAAATCCCGATGGGTAAACGGGTCAGCATACTGCCGGTATGCTGACCCCTCGGGATTTCTACTTTTCTGCCAAGAAGTCCGCGATGAGCTACGGGCTACAGTGAATGCTGAATGCTAGCACCGTTCGCATCTCGTATCGCGTCGAGTCTCCCGGGGCTTCTGGCGCTCGAAATACAAAAATAAAGCAATTTAGACCTAAAAGGGCAAAGATTCAACAATAAGATATGAAAATAATACACAAAACATACATGTAAAAAACGTACTTTTTAGACGTTTATCAACCCTGAAGGTGAACTACCATTGGCCAAATGAGCATACAAGTAATGAGCATACATACATAAAGAACGTGTGCAACGTGAACTCCCCCCCCCACACACACTTAAGATGTACAATGCCCTCATTCTACTCATGCAAGTATACAAAATACAAAAAAAATAAAACAATAGGGCGTGGGTATTAAAACGACACTCCCCTGGTCTCCGAATGTAGAATTTGAGTGGAGGTGCAAAAGTGAGAAATGAAGCTGCGAAGGGTTGTGAAGCTCGCACAACCATATTGAGTATCCTCATGGCCGTGCCTATGACTATTCCTCAACACATGACTGACATTACCATCTGCACGTCACAAAAAGGGGTTCAGTAAAGCTCAACACAAAGAAAAAATAACGAGAGTTTATAAGCATGACATCCACACTTAAACTCGAAATAAACAAACTACAACTGAAAGCAGTAAGATAAAGCTCAGAAGGTAAACCCTTTCTTAGTGAACAAGTTCTCAAACAGCACAAAAAGAAAAATAGAAATAAAAGTAGAAGGAAACTAAAGACGCATCAAGCATAGTAATCTGCTGGTGCCGCTGGTGATGCGGGTGATGCATGTGGTGCTCAAATGCGGGAGACGTGGTAGAGGTGGACTCGGTGTCCCTCGCCATCATCTGCTGGAGTACGGTGAAGCGCGCTATCATCTCCGCGTGATACTCGGCCATGCGAGAGAGCACCTCATTATGGTTCGCTGCCTGAGTCATCCTCATAGCTGCAAGATCAGTCTAGAGGACCCCCACAGCACTTTCCAGTCTGTCCATGCGATCATAAGATGGAGGAGATGCGCGTGCTGACATCGGGGGTACCTCCTCTACTGCTGGGGTGTCCTCTGCTTCCATAGGTGTGGCCTGCGATGAAGGTCCAGCACCGGTGTCTTCTTCTTCTTCACTTTCCTCCTCGGACTCGTCTGGGAAAGGACAACAAGTACATACCTGCCCGGAGCTGCCTCTTCAGCATGCCCATCATGCGCAAAGTCTCAAGGCCTAGTGGAGAGGTAACGATCACCTAGTCTGCTCCACGGGCAGCGTCAAGCATGTCCAAGTACCCATTAGGGTTTAGCTCTCCATATAGCAATACAAGTTCATCAAAATAATTGAAGACAAATGCAAATAAACAAGAGAGAAAACCCCCTTAAGCTCCATGCTGATGGTCTATGTGGGCTGCTCCCGCCTCTGCACGAATCCCTCCGTCAAGCCTAGGGCACGCCTCGCCGAATCAATGTCGTCGAAGGCTCCCCCAATAGCTCTCCTTGGAAGGAATCGATGTAGAAATCAGTGAAGAACCGCCCTCAAACCCTAGCAAAAACCTCTCCAAACCCTAGCCGAACTCCCTCCAGAAGTTGGGAAGAAGATCTCCCTAAAACGCTTCAGAACGGCTTTTTAAAACATAATCTCGAGGATCCACACGAGCGTGTGGATGAGCCACACTGCTGTGTGGAAATTCCACACGCCCATGTGAAATTTCAGCTCTGTAGAATTTCGCTTGTAGGTCCCCAATTTCGCTCTTTTTCTCTTCTGAGGCCACACGAACGGACACACGCTCGTGTGGAAGGTCATGATGCTTTTCTTGATAGTGAAAACCTTTTGGAGAGCTTTTGAAGTCTTCGAACAAATCAGAATGAGCGAGCATGACTGCCTCTGTGTCTTTCTATAAGAGTTGTCTCGAACCTTGTAGAAGTTGGCACATACTCTCTAGTTTGACCCCGATTTGTGTCTTGATCTTTGTAATTGCGCAAAAGAACTCCACTTGGCACCATAATGACCTATTTTTGCATAAACTCCCAAAAACCTCTTCACAACCCTAACTGCACGAAAAACACAAAAACACACGAAATGAGCGAAATAGCCTGAGAAAAGTACTGCTCATGCATGAAACATCTCAATTATTCTGTACATGCAAGCACTTATCAGTTTATTAGGGGTCTTTTCCCCACTTTTTGTAAGAGCACGGCTAGGGCTTTGAAGATTTTTTTGAAAGGTTTGAGGGTGCTCCTACATCAATCACGACATCAAATCCTTCGAAGGTGAGCTATTGGGGAAGCCGTCGATGACTTGGATTCGCCGAGGTGTGCCTTAGGCTTGATGGAGGGGCCGTTGGAGAAGGAGGAGCGGCTCTTGGAGACCATCAGCACGGAGCATATGGGGGTTACCTTTATGGTTTATTTACATTCATATTTGATTCAATCTTTGGATTTTTATTGCTCCATGAAGAGCTAAACCCCTAGTAAGTACTTGGACATGTAAACTCTAGGATTTCTATGTTTCATTGACTCTTATTGCTTTACTTTTAATTGAGATTTAATTTGAGTTTCAATGTTGTATGCTTGATTTTGGATTTTCCCTTAGAGTGACACTAGGTTTGAGAATCTATTCTAATCATCATTTTGACGAGTGACCATCACCATTAGGATTAGATTTACCAAGGTTGAAGAGGGTTGAGAGTGTGAGTCAAGAGGTAGCGTGTCACTCCCGACCCGCAGGTCCCGGTCCATGACACTACCGCCACGACAACCCAGGAGAAGTTGATAAGTGCTTGCATGTACATATTATTTGAGATGTTTTTCCCTGCATGAGCATCACATTTTTCAGGTTATATTTCTCATTTCGTGTGTTTTTGTGTTCTTTCACGCAATTAGGGTTGTGGAGACATGGTACTTGAATAAAGGCAAGATTAGGTCAGAATGGTGCCAACTGGAGATCTTTTGTGCAATTACGAACTTCAAGACACACATCGGGTTCCAACGAGGGGGTATGTGCCAACTTCTAAAGACTTCAAGACAACTCTTGTAGAAGGACACGAAGGCAGTCATGCTCGCTCGTTCCGATTGGTTCAAAGATTTCAAAAGCTCTCCAAGGTTTTCCCATCATCAAGAAATGCCACTTGACCTTTCACATGGGCGTGTGTCTGTCCATGTGACCTCAGGAGAAGAAACGGGCGAAATCGGGGATTAGTATGAAGATTTCACAAGGCAGAAAATCCACAGGGGCGTGTGGAATTTCCACACGGCCGTGTGGAATTTCCACACGCCCGTGTGGCCTATCCACACGCCCGTGTGGATCCTCGAGATGGCCAATTATAAAGCCGTTCTGAAGCGTTATTGAAAGGGGATCTTCCAACTTTGAGAGGAGGTGACGGCTAGGGTTCAGGAGGTTCTTGCTACACTTTGGGGGCACTTCTTCACTTATTTCATTATCAATCCCTTCCAAGGAGAGCTATTGGGGGAGCCTTCGACGACTCGATTCGACGAGGTGTGCCTTAGGCTTGGAGGAAGGAGTTCTTTGAAGAAGAAGGAGAAGTTCCCATAGTCTATCAACACGAAGCTTAAGGGGGTTTTCTTTATGGATTTCTTGCACTTATCTTCATTCATTTTGATAAACTTGTATTGCTCCATGGAGAGCTAAACCCCTAGTGGCTACTTGGACTTGTAAACCCTAGATTTCCTTTGTTTCATTGACTTTAATGCTGTCATTCAATTTGAGTTGAATTTGAGTTTCAATCTTGTATGCTTATTTGTTTCTCCCTTAGAGTGACACTAGGGTTGAGGGCTAATCCAATCATCCTTTTGACGAGTGACCATCACCATTAGGATTAGATTAACCAAGTTTGAAGAGGGTCGAGAGGGTGAGTTGAGAGGTAGCGACACGTCCCCTTTCCCCTCCTGTGTTCTTTTCCCTACCTTCTTATTCCAAGTATTACTTTCGATCTCAAAGAGAGTTAGGCGTTGAGAGAGGTCTTTCCGCCGGGACTTATTTGTGATTAGGGATCTTTCACCTGGAACAAAGGGATCGATCTAGAGTTGGGAATAGGGTTTACCACTTGGAATCCCTAGAGAATAGCGCAGTCATACGTGGTGTGAGGTGTCGAGAGTTTTCTCTCCACCGGGACCTCGTAGGGGACTAGTCAGGGTTGACCTTGAATTTGGGACCTTGTATATTTGGATTCCACGACTCTTGAAATCTCTATTGAATAAGAGTAATTGAAGTCTTGCACTTGAAACAAGGATTCTAGGGGGAGCATCGTCCGAGTACCTCATCCTCTTATTGATCTCTTTCGCAACAATCAATTGGTTTTTCTTGATTACTTAACAAAGTGTGATTGTTCTTACGTCTACTCCCAGTGGATTCGACTACCCACCCGTTTGGGTACTTTATTACTTCGACACCCGTGCACTTGCGGAACACACACGCAAGGGTGTGTCAGAAGTCAGACACCTGCCTCAACCCTAGATTGCCGTAAGGCTAACATGTTATCTGTACAATACCAATATCACAACGATGATATTCTAAATCTGAAGGTATTCACAACCCTGTACAAGATCAACACACTCATACCAGATATATGTCCCTGGAAATCGCAACATCCACGATCATGAACACAATCATAGTCTTCCCCAAACACGGGGTGTAAAGTTCATACAACCTAAGATTCTAACTGAACTAATCAAGATTAATCAAGACCAAAAAGAAAATACGAAAACATATGCCCTAGTGGATCCATCTTACGCATGATAACAATGTTTATGAATCATATACTACTCAAAGGTAAATGCAGGAATAGCTTTGCCAAGCACTATCACGTCTTACGTCTGCTGCTGTGCTAACACCTGTAATGAAGAGAAGATGAATGGGTGAGTAACTAAGTTACTCAGTGAGGGCTTGTGACACACCCTTGCGTGTGTGTTCCGCAAGTGCACGGGTGTCGAAGTAATAAAGTACCCAACGGGTGGGTAGTCGAATCCACAGGGAGTAGACGATAGAAACAAAAACACTTCGCTAGGTAGCCAAAGAAAACCGATTTTTGTTTAGATTAAAAAGTGATTTAAAATAGAAATTAAGAACTGAAAGTTAAAGCTAGAGTGTAGGAAAAGACCGAGATAAGAATGGGGTACTCGGACACTGCTCCCCTAGGTTCCTTGTTTCAAGTGCAAGACTTCAAATACTTTTACTCAATAGAGATTTTAAGAGTCGTGGAATCCAAAGATACATGGTCCCAAATCTAAGGTCAACCTTGACTAGTCCCCTACGAGGTCCCGGCGGAGAGAAGACTCTCGACACCTCACACCACGTATGACTGCGCTACGCTCTAGGGATTCCAAATGGTAAACCTTATTCCCAACTATAGATCAATCCCTTTGGTCCAGGCGAAAGATCCCTAATCACAAATAAGTCCCGGCGGAAAGGCCTCTCTCAACGCCTAACTCTCTTTGAGATCGAAAGTAATACTTGGAATAAGAAGGTAGGGAAAACCACACCGGAGGGGAAAGGGGACGTGTCGCTACCTCTCAACTCACCCTCTCGACCCTCTTCAAACTTGGTTAATCTAATCCTAATGGTGATGGTCACTCGTCAAAAGGATGATTGGATTAGCCCTCAACCCTTGTGTCACTCTAAGGGAGAAACAATTAAGCACACAAGATTGAAACTCAAATTTAAACTCAAATTGAATAAAAGCATTAAAGTCAATGAAACATAGAAAACCTAGGGTTTACAAGTCCAAGTACCGACTAGGGGTTTAGCCCTCGATGGAGCAATACAAGTTCATCGAAATAAATGAAGATAAGTGCAAGAAATCCATAAAGAAAACCCCCTTAAGCTTCGTGTTGATGGCCTATGAGGGCTGTTTCTTCTTCTCCACGGATCCTTCCTCCAAGCCTAGGGCACACCTTGCCGAATCGAAGTCGTCGAAGGCTCCCCCAATAGCTCTCCTTTTAAGGAATCGGTGTTGAAATCGGTGAAGAAACGACCCCAAAACGCAGCAAAAACCCTCTCAAACCCTAGCCGAACCTCCTCTCAAAGTTAGGAAAAAGTTTCCCTTAAAACGCTTCAGAACGGCCTTTAAAATGGCAAAGATCGAGGATCCACACGGCCATGTGGAAATTCCACACGGCTGTGTGGAAATTCCACATGCCCATGTGGAAATCCAGCCTCTATAAAACTGCATCTATAGGTCCCCGATTTCGCCCGTTTTTCTTCCGAGGCCACAAGAACGGACACACGATCGCGTGGTAGGTCATGAGCCATTTCTTGATGTCGAAAAACCCTTGGAGAGCTTTTGAAATCTTCGATCAAATCAGAACGAGAGAGCATGACTGCCTTCGTGTCCTTCTACAAAAATTGTCTCGAAACCTTTAGAAGTTGGCACATACTCTCTTGTTTGACCCGATTTGCATCTTGAACTTTGTATTTGCACAAAAGAACTCCACTCGGTACTATCATGACCTATTTTTGTTTTCTTCGCATAAATCTTCTTCACAACCCTAATTGCATGAAAGAACACAAAAACACACGAAATGAGAAATATAACCTGAAAAATGTGATGCTCATGCAGGGAAAAACATCTCAAATAATATGTACATGCAAGCACTTATCAAACTCCCCCACATTTAAGCTTTTGCTTGTCCTCAAGCAAAGTTCATACCATGAGAATTAAAGGTTGAGTGATTAAAATGCTTGGCCTTAAGTTCACCAAAAGTGTACAAAGATAGTATTCTCAAAAAGGGAAAATTTAAACATAGATAGATAAAAACCAAAACTCTAGCAAAAACTCAAATTACGAAGAAAATAAAATCTGAAAGCGTGTGTGTGTGTACATTTACTCATGCCAACCCCAAGTTTACGCTTGAACATTATTAAAACAAGGACTTATTGATGGACAACGAAATCGGTGGTAGCTGCACACAACCTCAAAGGTAGCCATTTCCCAAGATGCCTCCTAGGCGGGTTTCACCCTTTCAAGGTGGTAGCTCTTTCCACCCGGTAGTGTTAGCTTTCACACAGCCTATTAGATAGCTCTTTCTCTCATTAGGGCATAACTAGTATCCGACTTATGAGAGTAGCTGCATACAAAATAGGTGGTAGCTCTTTCCACCCCAAAGGAAAATATTTAAATTTTATTTCATTTTATATATATTTTTTTTTTTAACTCAAAGAGTGAAACTAAAGTCCTTTCAAAACTGACTAGCGTTATCAGGGTTAACAGAGCATGTAAAGTGCAAGAAATGCAATCAGACAAAAAATTTCTAAGTTTTTCGAGTAAACTAGAGCATGGTAACAACCGATGTTTAAAATTTCACCTAAATTTGAAAATACACTCCTTTTCCTTAAGGTGAACTGTCATTAGCTAGATGAGCATGAAAATGATGATCAAGAATAAAGAACGTGTGCAGTGTGAACTCCCCCCCACACTTGAGCTGTACAATGCCCTCATTGTACTCATGCAAACATACAAAAACAGAATATAAATAAAACATGAGGGAGTGGGGATTAAAAACGACACTCCCCTTGGCTCCGAATGTTGAATTTGAGTGAAGCTGCAAACCGGGGAAGTGAAGCTGCGACGGGTTGTGAAGCTCACACGGCCATGTGGAAAATCCTCATGGCCGTGCCTATGACTATTCCTCAACACAGGACTGACATGACCATCTGCACATCACAAAAGGGGTTCAGTAAAGCTCAACACAAAAGATAAACAACGAGAGTTTATAAGCATGACGTACACGCTTAAACTCGAAACAAACAAACTACAACTGAAAGCAGTAAGATAGAGCTCAGAAGGTAAACCCTTTCTGAGTAACAGAGATAAAGCGACAGGAAAATAAACTAGTACAAGAAAAAGAAACAACTAAAAGAAAGACGCCTCAAGCGTCATCATCTCCTGGTGCTGCGGGTGATGCGGGGGATTCACGTGGTGCTCGGGGTGCGGGAGACATGGTGGAGTCGGTGTCTCTCACCATCATCTCGTCCGCCAACTCTTCCACTTGTTCATGGTCAATCGCGGCCAACGCTTGCGAGTCAAGGGTCCGTATCTTGCCGAACTTGAGCCTTGAGAGGTGCTCAAGTTCGATTTGATGTTTGGGTACGGGGAACTTTAACTGCTTAGGCGAGGGCTCACAAGGCCCACAAGGACGCTTATGTGCACGTTTTCTTGTCCTTGGAGGCATTTCTGTGCAAAAGAGAGGCAAACGGGTCATTTCGGGGTCAAAAACTAAGTGCCACGGATCCACATGGCTGTGTGGAATTTCCACACGGCCGT
Organism: Dioscorea dumetorum; assembly: GCA_902712375.1. Classification (NCBI taxonomy): domain Eukaryota; kingdom Viridiplantae; phylum Streptophyta; class Magnoliopsida; order Dioscoreales; family Dioscoreaceae; genus Dioscorea; species Dioscorea dumetorum. The sequence continues at coordinate 4,900,731 of CACTHL010000549.1, read as the reverse complement.
GTGGACCCTCTGGATGAGAGAAACTCCCTTTATGATCCACATGGCCGTGTGGAATATCCACATGGCCGTGTGGATCTTCGGCCATGGCTATACGGCCATGGTTGATCCACTTTGAAGCGTGCAAAGTTGCCATACTTCCACCATTGGTGTTTATAGTATAAAAGCAAGTATTTCCCATGAAAATAACATGCTAAAACACAAGAATCATCACCCAAATCCAAGAAAGAAAATTCATGGCTTTGCATCTAGAAACGACTATGATGCACTACACTGAAGATGAAACAACAGAAAACTAAAACTAAACGAAAACTACAATGCAGAAATTAAAACTAACTAAAACAAGTGCAAAGAATTTAAAAACTTGGGTTGCCTCCCAAGAAGCGCTTGTTTTGCGTCACTAGCTTGACATATCTGTTCTTCAACTCAAGGGGGATCATAAGGCGAAAATTCTCTGTTACCGGTAACCTTCAAGCATGATGAACAAAAATTCTTCAAGTTGGAGGACGAGTAATAGGAGTTGTTACCAACTGAAGGGGTATAGCTCTTAGCCTTCGACTGTTCATTCGTAGAATTATTCGGTTGTTTCTTGTGGCGATGTCTCACTCTCTTCAACTTTTTGACAAACGTATTGACTATGCCTGGGGAAGGTTCTTCCATATCCACTAGATCAAATGGTGATACCTCAGCAACGTCCATCTCTTGCTCTAGTAATTCCGCTAATGGGTCTGGACATAGTGATTCCTGTACATAATCATCAATTAACTCATCAGTGGTGTCAAGAAAATATAACGTATCATCAAAATCAAGAGAATGTCGCATGGCTTCTGCAAAGCGGTAGGTCACTTTCTCGTCTCCAATCCTTAATGTCATCTCTCCGCCCTCCATGTCAATAAGAGCCTTGGAAGTGCGCAGGAACGGCCTCCCAAGTATCAATGGTACGTCGACATTCTCATCCACATCAAGAACCACAAAATCTACAGGGAAGATATACTTGTCAACCTTAACAAGTATATCTTCAATAACACCCCTCGGATGTCTAACTGAACGGTCAGCTAATTGAAGCGTCATCCGAGTGGGTCTTGGTTCTCCCAAACCCAACTTTTGGAAGAAAATGTAAGGCATCACATTAATACTAGCCCCTGAGTCTGCCAATGCCTTTTTTTCACCTAAATTTCCAATATTGCACGGGATGATGAAACTCCCAAGATCCTTCTTCTTGTTCGGCATGTTCGTCTGCAATATTGCTGAACATGATGCATCTAAGATCACCGCTGCACTCTCCTCCAGCTTCCTCTTATTGCTCAAGAGGTCCTTCAAGAACTTCGCATAGCGAGGCATTTGTGATAATGCCTCCACGAATGGAATGTTGATGTGCAGCTGCTTGAATAAGCCCAAAAATTTCTGGTATTGCTCCTCATTGTGGTCATTCTTCAGCCTTGAAGGATAGGGGATCCTTGGTTTGTAAGATGTGGGAACCCCCTCCTTCTCCTTACTCTTCTCCTCAAGCTCTTTCTCCTGGGGCGAACTATGTGCAACCTTCTCAGCTGGAAGTTTACTCTCAATGTCGCGACCACTCCTCAAAGTGATTGCTTTTAGCTGCTCTCTTACACTTGTCTCTGTATTGCTAGGAAAGCTTCTTTGAGGTCTCTCTGATAACGACTTCGCAATTTGTCCAACCTGATTCTCTAGATTATGCAAGGATGCAGTATGGTTGCGAAGTATAGTCTCTACACCCTGAAAGCGTGTGTCAGATAACTGGATGAATTTAGTCAGTGCTTTTTCTAGATCTGTCATCCGATTCTCTAGACCTGAAACTCGATTCTCCAAGTTTGGAAGCTGTGGTTGCTGAAATCCTTGTGGTGCAAGAGGTCTTTCCTGTCCCGGATTACTCAAAGAAAAATTCGGGTGGTTTCGCCGCCCTGGATTGAAAGTGCTACTGTAAGGGTTACCTTGTCCTCTTACTGCATTACCCACAAAGTCTACCTACTCAACAGGGGCTGCACTACTCACAGAAATAGGGCAATCAGATGAGGCATGTCCACCTCCACAACCATCACAGTTCATCACTGCTGCCACTCTTGAAGAAGTTAGAGTGTCTAGCTTCTTGCTCAATGCTTCCACTTGAGCTGCTAAGGAAGTGACAGCATCGATTTCATGAAGACCGGCTACCTTCTTCTTATCACGAGCATTCCATTGATAACTATTCATAGCCATTTCTTCTATGAGTTGCCTGGCAGCTTTTGGGGTTTTGCTTCCTAAGGTACCTCCTGCTGCTGCGTCAAGTAACTGTCTTGTGCTCAGGTTCAGCCCATTGTAAAAGGTGTGGATGATCATCCACTCAGGAAACCCATGTTGGGGACATTTCCGCAGGAGGTCCTTGAACCTCTCCCTTGTCTCAAACAGAGACTCCAATTCCATTTGCATAAAAGAAGAGATTTCATTCCTAAGCTTCGCAGATTTTCCGGGAGGGAAATATCTAGCAAGAAAGGCCTCAACCATCTCCTCCCACGTAGTAATTGAAGCTCTAGGAAGTGACTGTAACCACTGCTTTGCTCTTCCCTTCAAGGAAAATAGGAAAGCCCTCAGCCGAATAGCATCATCTGTAACCCCACTAATCTTGAGCATGTCGCACACTTCCAAAAAATTCTCAATATGATTATTTGGGTCTTCATCCGCTAACCCATTGAACTGTGCGGACTGTTGTACCATTTGAATAAAACCCGGCTTGAGCTCAAAATTGTGAACTGTAATTGGTGGCCGTACGATGCTGGATTGTGTGCCACGAGGGGTAGGTCTTGCATAGTCCGAGAGTGTCCGCTGTTGCTCATTCTGTTCAGCCATGGTTGCGGACTCCTCAACCTCTATTTCAGCTTGATAATTCTGTTCTTGTTCAGGTTGTTTACCCCTTCTATGTAATCTCCTCTCAATCTCTGGATCGCCTTCAACTAATGTCGAAGGGTGTCCACGGGGCATAACCTGGAGCTGAAATCAAGAAAATAAAACAAAATCAGAACAATGGAAGAACAAGAAGTGTGGAACAGAATATAAAGCGAATGACTAACAAAACAAAGTATAAGTGTTCCTAAAACGCCTAACTCCCCGGCAATGGCGCCAAAAACTTGACACACCCTTGCGTGTGTGTTCCGCAAGTGCACGGGTGTCGAAGTAATAAAGTACCCAACGGGTGGGTAGTCGAATCCACCGGGAGTAGACGATAGAAACAAAAACACTTCGCTAGGTAGCCGAAGAAAACAGATTTTTGTTGAGATTAAAAAGTGATTTAAAACAGAAATTAAGAACTGAAAGTTAAAGCTAGAGTGTAGGAAAAGACCGAGATAAGAATGGGGTACTCGGACACTGCTCCCCCTAGGTTCCTTGTTTCAAGTGCAAGACTTCAAATACTTTTACTCAATAGAGATTTCAAGAGTCGTGGAATCCAAAGATACAAGGTCCCAAATCTAAGGTCAACCTTGACTAGTCCCCTATGAGGTCCCGGCGGAGAGAAGACTCTCGACACCTCACACCACGTATGACTGCGCTACGCTCTAGGGATTCCAAACGGTAAACCCTATTCCCAACTATAGATCAATCCCTTTGGTCCAGGCGAAAGATCCCTAATCACAAATAAGTCCCGGCGGAAAGGCCTCTCTCAACGCCTAACTCTCTTTGAGATCGAAAGTAATACTTGGAATAAGAAGGTAGGGAAAACCACACCGGAGGGGAAAGGGGACGTGTCGCTACCTCTCAACTCACCCTCTCGACCCTCTTCAAACTTGGTTAATCTAATCCTAATGGTGATGGTCACTCGTCAAAAGGATGATTGGATTAGCCCTCAACCCTTGTGTCACTCTAAGGGAGAAACAATTAACCACACAAGATTGAAACTCAAATTTAAACTCAAATTGAATAAAAGCATTAAAGTCAATGAAACATAGAAAACCTAGGGTTTACAAGTCCAAGTACCGACTAGGGGTTTAGCCCTCGATGGAGCAATACAAGTTCATCGAAATAAATGAAGATAAGTGCAAGAAATCCATAAAGAAAACCCCCTTAAGCTTCGTGTTGATGGCCTATGAGGGCTGTTTCTTCTTCTCCACGGATCCTTCCTCCAAGCCTAGGGCACACCTTGCCGAATCGAAGTCGTCGAAGGCTCCCCCAATAGCTCTCCTTGGAAGGAATCGGTGTTGAAATCGGTGAAGAAACGCCCCCAAAACGCAGCAAAAACCCTCTCAAACCCTAGCCAAACCTCCTCTCAAACTTAGGAAAAAGTTTCCCTTAAAACGCTTCAGAACGGCCTTTAAAATGGCAAAGATCGAGGATCCACACGGCCATGTGGAAAATCCACACGGCCATGTGGAAATTCAGCCTCTATAAAACTGCATCTATAGGTCTCCGATTTCGCCCGTTTTTTCTTCTGAGGCCACACGAACGGACACACGACCGCGTGGTAGGTCATGAGCCATTTCTTGATGTCGAAAAACCCTTGGAGAGCTTTTGAAATCTTCGATCAAATCAGAACGAGCGAGCATGACTGCCTTCGTGTCCTTCTACAAAAATTGTCTCGAAACCTTTAGAAGTTGGCACATACTCTCTTGTTTGACCCGATTTGCATCTTGAACTTTGTATTTGCACAAAAGAACTCCACTCGGTACCATCATGACCTATTTTTGCTTATCTTCCCATAAATCTTCTTCACAACCCTAATTGCATGAAAGAACACAAAAACACACGAAATGAGAAATATAACCTGAAAAATATGATGCTCATGAAGGGAAAAACATCTCAAATAATATGTACATGCAAGCACTTATCAGCTGGACATGGAGCTATAACTCATACAAGTGTAACAAACTGATATGCCGAAAATAAACGTATATCTTCAATAATCAACAATTTACAAAATACTTTAAACACACATTTCGATATAAGGAGCTTTCCAACTTTCTCAAAGAAAGGCATCAATAAAACTCTGAAAATCATTAATAAAGAGATTCAAGTATGAAAATTTAAGTTAAAAATACTCTCTTCGAAATGCTCAACTTTTCACGGTTTCATAAAGTAATCAATGTCGTAAATTTCGTATCATGAAATCCAAATTCCGAAAACACCCTTTTCTTACTCAACGACCTAGGGATTTATAACATAATTGATACGTGATGAGCGCATTTCATATATATGTATTGCATGCTTTACCCTCATCATTATCTAATATTTTGGCTGTAATTCTCCAAGTATGGTGCTATTTGAGGTATTCGTTGTTCGTCATGCAGATATCAAAGTCCTGAAGTAAGAAGAAGCGTTTTTGGAACAATTTTAGAAGCTAAAGGACTTAGAAGAAACCTCATCAAGCTTAGCACGGCTTGAGCACGCCCGTGCTGTTTCCCGTGCAAAGTGCAGGAAAGTTCAACCAAAATTCAGCACAGCCTGAGTCCTCTGAGCACGGGTGTGAAAACCTCAGCACGGTCGAAGCACGCCCGTGCTGCTTCCCGTGAAAATTACAGGAGAATGCAGCGACAGATCAGCACAGCCAGAGTTCGCTGAGCACGGTCGTGAAAACCTCAGCACGGTCTAAGCATGCCCGTGCTGTTCCCCGTGCAGATTACAGGTTTGTGAGTTTTCTGAAGAGTTATTTGGCCGTAATCTGCACGGCTTGAAGCACGGCTTCAGCACGCCCGTGCTCACATCGAAAAGACTTTAAAACCCTAGAAACTCAGTTTCTAAGGGGACTTTTGGTGGGTGAACTTTGGGAGAAAGAAAGGGAGAGCTTTGGGGGTTCATCCTCCACTTCATCAAGAGTATGCCAAGCTTATGGTAGGCCGATCGGGAGGAGATTACCCGGCAACCCGATTTGTTTCTTTTCTTTGTTACTTCTTTGTTGTGGTTGTTGTTTTCTTCGTTTTTGTTTTTTTATTGCGTTTTGTTTCGAATCCGGCGTGTTTCTTTTTTCTTTCTTCATGAGGAAAATTTCCAGGCCCAACACGGGCATAACACCCCCGTGCTGATGGGGGTGAAATTCACAGGCTTTCCAGGTTTGATCATTTCTAATCAGCACGGGGAGAAGCACGGCCGTGCCGTGGCCGTGCTGAATCCCTGAGCACGCTGCCCGTGCACACATCACGGACGTGTCGCGTTCTTCATTTTTCGTTGAATTTACTTAAGCACGGGCACAACACGGCCGTGCTGAGGCCGTGCTCAGCGCGACGGTCCCTCTTCCTGCGATTTTCTCCTTTTTAAACGCGCCATTCACCCTTTCTTTCTTCTTACCGGTGACTCTTTTCCTTTGTGCTTCCATTTTCTTGCGTTTTTCGCGAGTTTTCTGGTGGTTGTCGTGGTTTCTTCGCTTCTACTCCTTCATCACCACCTTTGGTAAGTGGACGAAAACTAGATTTGTGTTTTAATTCTAAATCTTTGATTATATGCCATGATTCTACATAAAAACATCTGAATTCATCTTTAGAGTCATCTAGGGTGCTTTTGATTGAGTTTAAATGAATTTGTTCCGTCGATTTTTGAGTTAGAGTCCGTCGGAGCCGAAGCTGTATTTTAGCAGCACGGCCGTGTTCACTCAAGCACGACCGTGCTTTGATTTGAGATCTGGAATTACTCGGCAGCACGGCCGTGCCTGTTCAGCACGCCCGTGCTCGTAGGAAACCCTATTTTTTTGAATTACACGGGCGTGCAGATTTGAAGCACGCCCGTGTTTCACTGTTGATCTTAATTGTTTATTATTTTCCCTCTCGACAGATCATGCCGAGGAAGGCTACTACATCTGGCCCTTCTTCGAAGAGGGCTAGAGGGGAGTCGTCGACCCCAGCCGCTCCCCCTGCGCTAGCCCTCGGTACTCCGATCCACCAGGAGCGCCACGACCGTTTGAGCGCGAAGCGGTTTGGCGAGATGCGGGCTATCGATTGGGAGGTCCTCCGTGAGGTGGGCTTGGAGGCAGATGTGCGCCGCTACCTTGGCGGGGGCGCCTGGACGAGATTGTTTTCTATCACCGACCCCGCCTACCGGGAGCTATCTTTAGAGGTCCTTGCGACCTTCGAGCTGTCACGGGGCCCAGTCAGCTACCACCGCGCCGGTACAGTACAGTTCCAGGCGCTCGGTGAGCTACATCGTATGAGTCTGACAGAGTTTTCTGTCAGACTGGGCTTGTACGATGAGGAGTTCACTAGGACTCGAGAGTATGACGCCCTCCTGGTAGCCCGACCACCCGGCGAGTCACAGGAGGCTTGCTGGCAGCGACTGAGCACAGATCGGGAGTACAACCCTCGCCGGTCCAAGGCCTCATCTCTTCGTCTCCCAGCCCTCAGGTACATTTACTTTATCCTCACTCACTCGATTACAGGGCGGGGAGACAGCACAGGAGTCGTTAGTCACCGCGACGTCGATTTCCTGCTGAGCATGCTGGATGGATTCCAGATGCACCTCGGCTACGAAGTGGCTTTTAGCATCCAGCATCAGGGACAGGACTCCCGAGTCGGCGCCATCTTCTGCGGATCCTACATCACACGGCAGATTCGGGGGATGGGACTCCAGGCGGGCACACGTGCGATGCGGATGATAGGTGGCGTACTTCCCGTCTCCGTGGACACACTCCGGGCGATGGGAATGCTGCGATCCACGCCCACCTCCCAGGGCACCAGACATCAGGCCCCCCTGCTGCCAGCGTCCCTGATTCTCCTCATGACGCCACCGGCCCATCCTCTCCTCGCACCCCACGCACTCGCGCTTCCACCCACACTCGGGACTCTCCTCTAGCGGGCTCTCTTTCTTTCCGGCGATGGATGATCCGGCGCATGCAGCGGCTGGCCTCTCACCTCGACGTCACCCTGTCTCCACCTCCTCGTCGTGCCGCTGGACCTTCTACGTCCCGGAGTGTCGGCGTCGACACCACAGACCTTCCATCGGAGCCCGACTCCGATTCTGAGAGCGCCGGGTTTTGATGTTATATTTTGTTGTTTCTGTTCTGTTTTGTGTTCTTTGTTTTTACTTTTGTTGTCTCTTGTTTTTCTTGAGTCAGTTAGCAAGGGGAGTCCCCTACTAAACTGATCTCTTTTTAGTGTGATTTTTGTCTTTCTGTTTATTTTCTGTCTCTAATGCTTTCATGTGTATCTCAGGATTTATTGACTGTCTTTCTTGATGGTTGTCTTAAACGACTCCTCCCTAATTGGCGATCACCACCCGCCCTTGTGTGCCATCAAAATTTTTCTTCGCCACCTCTCCTTTAACTTGGTAAAAATTCCCAACCCTCACTTTTACTTGCCATTATTTTCTTTGCTTTGCATGATTACATCTTTAAACATTGAGGACAATGTTTCATTCAAGTGTGGGGGAAGGTTGTGTATTTGTCTCCTAGATGTTGTGCATGACTTAGGACGATCTATGAAAATTGTTTTGGTTGAGATTTGCTAAGCTAGGAGTTTTTGGGTATATTAGTGCACTTTTGTTGAACTTAAAGTTTTATTTTGCTCTTACTTTGGAAACCCAAATGCTAACACTTAGCCTTCTATTGTGTTGTTACTCTGTTAGAGGAAGGGCTAGTTTATAAGGCTGAAAAATTAGAAGTTGACTCCAAACTCAAAATTAATAAAAGTTAGAATTTTTATGACAAGTCGGATTCCATTTTGGATGCCCTGTCAATTTTTGTGTGAAAGATGGTAGAAAGAGCTATCACTTTAGAAAAAGTGAAAGCCGCACTTGAGTAGTCGGATTTTAGGCATCACAAATGTCATTTTTGATGACCTACCAAGTGAAATGGCTGCCTCTAGGGTGTATGAAGCTACTACCCAATTTAGGAGTCAATAGTGAAAATATTAAAAAAAAAAAGAGCTTGTACTAGCACCCTCAAGAACAGTTTTGACATGCTCCAGGAGGCGACACACACGCACGGTAGTACGGAGTAAGAGTAAAATCCTTCACAAGCCTTCAATTGACTAAGTCACTAGTTCTCAGAAACTCCTTAAAGCTTCAGTAACTCTTTTAATTTGTTGAGATCAGAGGTCATGCACTCATCACTTTAGTAGGGGAATAAGGTTGCTTGAGGACAAGCAACAATTCAAGCTTGGGGGTATTTGATGAGCGCATTTCATATATATGTATTGCATGCTTTACCCTCATCATTATCTAATATTTTGGCTGTAATTCTCCAAGTACGGTGCTATTTGAGGTATTCGTTGTTCGTCATGCAGATATCAAAGTCCTGAAGTAAGAAGAAGCGTTTTTGGAACAATTTTAGAAGCTAAAGGACTTAGAAGAAACCTCATCAAGCTCAGCACGGCTTGAGCACGCCCGTGCTGTTTCCCTTGCAAAGTGCAGGAAAGTTCAACCAAAATTCAGCACAGCCTCAGTCCGCTGAGCACGGGTGTGAAAACCTCAGCACGGTCGAAGCACGCCCGTGCTGCTTCCAGTGAAAATTACAGGAGAATGCAGCCACAGATCAGCACAGCCAGAGTTCGCTGAGCTCGGTCGTGAAAACCTCAGCACGGTCTAAGCACGCTCGTGCTGTTCCCCGTGCAGATTACAGGTTTGTGAGTTTTCTGAAAAGTTATTTGGCCGTAATCTGCACGGCTTGAAGCACGGCTTCAGCACGCCCGTGCTCACATCGAGAAGACTTTAAAACCCTAGAAACTCAGTTTCTAAGGGGACTTTTGGTGGGCGAACTTTGGGAGAAAGAAAGGGAGAGCTTTGGGGGTTCATCCTCCACTTCATCAAGAGTATGCCAAGCTTATGGTAGGCCGATCAGAAGGAGATTATACGACATTGTAGATCCTTCGACAACCTCAAGGATGCAAGAAATTAGGGAGTTTAACTTAGGGCTCAGCAGCGCTAGAAACCACATGGTTATAGCATAATTAGGTTTAGAACTGAAGACTTCGCTGATAAATACTGAGAAAGACCGAGTTAGTGAACGTCGGAAACCCAACCCCGGGGCCCCATCTCCTCCATCGAGTCAAACCTAAATCTTCCCTTGGTGAATTTTCCTATTCCCTTAACTTCCTCGAAGTTAATCCAGAGTCAATTCCTTCATCTTCTGTTTGGTCAGATATTAAGTAGGACGTTAGTATTAGAAGCTATACCAGTCCTTGTGGATTCGACTACCCGACCCAAAGGGTACACTTTACTACTTGTGCGACCCGTGCACTTGCGGTTACAAGTAGTTATCCAGAGTCAATAAGCCCCTTGCATATCCGCAAGTGCACGGGTCGTACAAGTAGTAAAGTGTACCCGTAGGGTCGGGTAGTCGAATCCACAGGGACTGGTGTATCTTCTAATACTAACGGGGTGCTTAATATCTAACCAAACAAAGAAGGATGGATTGTGACTCTAGGTTGAAATTAAGGAGATTGAAGGAGAGAATTGCACTAAGGGGAATGTAAGGATTGACTCGATCGAATAGATGGGGCCCCAGGGTTAGAATTCTGACATTCACTAACTTGGTCTTTCTCAGTATTTATCAGAGATGTCTTCAGTTCTAAATCTAGTTATGCTATAAGAATGATGCTTCCAGCACTGCTGAACCCTAAGTTGAAATCTTACTGCTTGCAACTACCAGTAACGTTTCACAAGCCTAGATAAGAGAACCTAACTTCCAAGCATTCAAGCACTAAACAACACTCAAGATAGCCAATAACTCAGATTTAATCTAAAGAACAAGACATTCATAAATTCTGCAAGTAAAGACAATGAGTTCAAGCTACAACGTCATACAAACCACCCCGGAGCTCCCTTAAGAGTTTAGCCCCTCATGACAATAATCAACAAGTACAATGCCAAAGAAATTGAAATATAAGAAGTTGAAAACTCCCTAATTTCTTGCATCCTTGTGGTTGTCAGAGGATCTACAATGCTGTGGAATCTCCTCCCGATCGGCCTACCATAGGCGTGACATTCCCTTGATGAAGAGGAGGACGAACCCCCAAAGCTCTCTCCTCTTTCCCCATTTGTTCGCCCACCAAAAAGTCCCCTTTGAAACTAAGTTTCTAGGGTTTTAATGTATTCCTGATGTGAGCACGGGCGTGTTGAAGCCGTGCGTCAAGCCGTGCAGATTACGGCCAAATAAAACTCCAGAAACTCGCATTCCTGTAATCTGCACGGTGTACAACACGGGCGTGCTTAGGCCGTGCTGAGGGTTTGTACGACCGTGCTCAGCAAACTCAGACTGTGCTGACTTTGGCTGAATTCTCTTGCAATCTGCATGGGGTACAGCACGGACGTGTTCAAGCCGTGTTAAGCTTGATGAGATTTCTTCTAAGTCCTTTAGCTTCTAAAATCAATCGAAAACACTTCTTCTTGCTTCAGGACTTTGATATCTACATGAAACACTAAGAATACCTCAAATAGCACAGCACTTAGAGAATTAAAGCCAAAAGACTCAATAATGATGAGGGTAAAGTATAAAATATATATATATGAAATGCACTCATCAATAATCACAATAAATCCCGTATCGCTAGTATCACCGCGTATCTTGGCGTTGGCCGTTGGGAATCCCGGGAGGTGACACCGAGAACCCAACACGGCTCTTCAGGATCTCTACGCGCCTCCTGAATGAGCGAGTCAGCCGAGAACTCCACGCCACCAGAACTAGTTAGGTCCATGGAGACTCGCTTCTGCAGAAGATACCGGGGATCCTTCCCCTTCACCATCAACATTTGGGATATCCATCCCGCCCTTAGGCTCATCAAAAATGTATCAACATAAAACGACATATCTCCTCAAGAGATCATAAATTCACATAAGATGCAACTCTTAATCCAAGAGTAAAAACTCGTACGGAAGCGTCGTCGATAATGTTATTTTTATCAAAAATATCATCACAAGAGTATTGTTTCGAAACTTCATTTCAAATACGACATCATCGTAAAGAATAATATCTCAAATAGAGTTTTATCATCAAGAAATACATTTTGATTCACTTAGGCCCTTATTTGGGTCCTTATGTCAGGAACATTAACCCTTTGACAATACTTTGAAAATATGCATTTCAAGATATAGGGATTCCATCCCTTAAGAATAATAAAATATCATTGATCATAATCGAAAAGTATATCAAATCATAAACCACGAAGTATAAATGATAAACAACCTTAATCAAAAGTACATCGGATCATAAATCAAGAAGTATAAATGATCAATGTTTTCAATAAAGAAATAAACTGAAACATAAATCATCATTACTCAAAGTTTCATGAAAACCTCTCAAGAAACCTTTGAAACATGAAATTCACGATTCAAGAATGTATATAATTAGGTATTCAAACAAGCATGATCATAGCTCATGAATTAATCAATTTCCCACTCACAAACTTGGCGAGATCGAACTTCTTGGATCATTCATCTACTTGATCTTTACCCTTGCCTTTAGATTCACCTCCTTGAAGCCATTAACCATCCAAGAAAAACAAGAATTAATCACATAACCCAAACAATAAACAAAAGAGGGAAGAATGATCTAAAATAGGTCTCATGGCTTCTAGGGTTTACTAGACATTCTAGATTCAAGAATTAATAATAATGGTATCCTCAAATCCTCAAGATCACAATAAAACCAAGAAAAGCCTAATTGGGTGCAGATCTAAAAGGATCAAGGGTTTAGAGATGAAGGATCTCCTTCATTCTTCACCAAAATTTGGGTAAGTTGCTACAGTGAATATGCTACAATAACTGCTACAGTGCTACGCTCCCTGAATAGCTTGCGGCCGATCTCACGGCCGTGAGGTTACCCGTGAGGACTCCCAGACTTACAAATTATTTCCAAATCTTCACGTTCCAGGCTGCTACAGTACCTCTACAGTTCGGTGCCCTAAAACATCGATTTCTTTGTCAAATTCTCCTCAATTCACGACGTTGAGCTCACCAAAGCTTCATTTGAAGCTGAACACAAAATAAAACAATTTAGTTCGAAAAGCGCATTGGCTCATCAAAAAGATAACAAAATAATACATACAAATATGTATAAACTACATATATTTAGACGTTTATCAAACATCCCCACACCTAAGCGTTTGCTTGTCCCCAAACAAACAAACATGAAGAATAGGGCCAAGAAGATAAACGGCTAAATATACGACCTCAAGCTCAAATGTACAGGACTCTAAGCACAAATGAACAGAAATCAAGAAGTGAGTTGTTCAATGTATAGTCAAGTAATATTAACTCTGTTTCATCTAGAGTGCTCCTGTGAGTGTCTGCTAACTCCCATCTTGACCTCCACATCCTAGATTATCCTAGGCTGTCTATTCACTCCACGCAAATTGAAGTTAGTGTTAGAAGTGCTAAAGAGCACTTCAATACTTAGTCAAGATTCTTTCGGTCTCCAAATGAAACTTTAACCTCAAGTGAAAGTAAAAATAGGTTCCAGGTGATCAATATTTCACAAACCCAGTATACTTTCTTTTTCTTTTTTTTTTTCGAGTCTGCCTAATGTAGACTGCCCAAAACACTTTCAGAAGGATGCACATGCTGGCCAAACGGGATCTATGTAGATCTGTAATCGAGTAAGTTGGGTGTCTCTTGTGCCTGGCCAGCATGTGCATTCTTCTGAAAGATTTTTGAGCAGTCTACATTAGGCAGACGCGAAAAGAAAAACTGGGTTTGTGACCTATTGATCGCGTGGAACCTGTCTTTACTTTCACTTGAGGTTAAAGTTTTGTTTGGAGACTAAAAGATTCTTAAATAACTATTGAAATGGGTCTTTAGCACTTCAAACACTAACTTCAATTTGTGTGAGGTGAATGGGCATCCTGTGGTAGCCCAGGGTGTGGAGGTCAAGGTGGGAGTTAGCACACACTCACAGGAACACTTTGGATGAAACAGAGGTAATATTACTTGACTATACATTGAACAACTCACTTCTTGATTTCTGTCGATTTGTGATTGTGGAGTCTTGTACCTTTGAGCTTGAGGTCCTATATTTAGCCGATTATCTTCTTGCCTCTGTGCTTCATGTTTGTTTGCTTGGGGTCGAGCAAACGCATAAGTGTGGGGATGCTTGATTAACGTCTAAATATATGTATTTTGTACGTATTGGTGTGTACTATTGATAAACGTCTAAATATACGTATTTTATACATATTCATTTGTATTATTTTATTATCCTTTTGATGAGTCGATGCCCTTTTTATAGTCTAAATCTCTTTATTTTGTGTTGCAGACCCTAAATGAGCTCAAGAACGTATTTAGGAAGAATTCGACACCAAATACGACGTTTTTTGGGTTTTTCACTGTAGCAGGGTACTGTAGCACCCGAGGTGAAATTTTCTGCAAAACTTTCTGGATGCCTCACGAGCAACCTCACGGCCGTGAGGCAGCCCGTGAGGAGTCGCGACTTTTACCCTTTTTAAAGACTTTTAGGGCATGGAAAAGGGGACCTTTGCCTCTTCTTTTAGCTCCACACCCCCTCTTCCAAATCCGACCAAGAAGGAGAGCTTGGAGGGCATTTCCACGGTGGAATCGGCGAGGAGAGCGCGATCTTGTGCGGGATCTACCTCTAGGGCTTCAAATCTTGAGGTTGAAGACGACGGGAAGCCACCCCTTCGAGTGGCGTCTTTGGAAGCTTCTTCGACTCTAATCTTTGGAGGGAGGTCTTTTATGTTGGGTTTAGTTATTTTCATGCTTTTATTCATGTATTTTGAGACTATGAGCAACTAAAACCCCAAGGTCACCGGATGTGGGTGAACCTTGGGGTGAACTTGTGATGTTTGGATGTTTTGGTTTAATTCATGCTTGTTAGCTTGTTTGTGATTCATGTCTGGTGTTTTTGAATGCTTGGGTATGCATGAGAACTCTGTGTATCCATACTTTGCCAATGCTAGGTTGCATGACCATTGCCCTAGTATTAGACTCACCAAGCTTGGATGGGAAATACGTACAAATACGCCGTGACCATCGGGTATTTGTACCCCTCCAATTCTAGGGTTAATTACTCATGTGTGATTCAACCTTAGTTTGAGAAAACCATCTTGCCCTTTGCAATCATAGGAAGAATTGTACGGGTAGATCCCGTATTCAATACTCGTACCGGATTAGGGGTCAATTGCCGTGACCATCGGGTTGACCTAATCTAGGGTTTTTCTCGGTCCATTAAGCCACTTGCATGTTAATCCAGCATCCTTCGCACTTTAGTAGCCCCGAGGGGATCCTCATTCGTGACCATTTTCTCACCCTGATTTTCCTCCCGTTTAACGCCCTTGGTATTTAGAAGTTTAATTGCTTTTGTTTTACTTCTTTATTTTCTCATTCCAAATCTCAAGTTTGTTCGGCTAGACAACATTGCGAAAAGGAAGTAAGGATAGATTCTCGGGCCCTTGGGAATACGACCCACTCGTGCTTGCGCGAGTGGTTTATTACTTGACGACCCCGTGCGCTTGCGGGATCACCACCAACTATTTTGTTATCATTTTTATGAGCTGATGTCCTTTTTCTGTTTAAATTATTTTATTTCGTGTTTCAGGGATAAATGAAGCCTTGGTGAGCTCAACGTCGCGAATTGAGGAGAATTTGACGAAGAAATCGACGTTTTAGGGCACCGACTGTGGCGATACTGTAGCAGAATGAAACGCGAAGATTTAGAAGAAATCCCTAAGTCTGGGAGTCCTCACGGGTAACTTCACTGCCCTGAGGTTGGGCTTAAGCGTTTCAGAGAGCGGCAACACTGTAGCAGTTTCACTGTAGCAAATAACTATAGCATGTACTGTTGCACCGAAATGAATTTTTCTGGAAAAGGATGGGAGCCTTACGGCCAACCTTGCGCTCGCAAGGCAGCCCACATGGACACCCCAAAAGAAGCTTTAAAAAGGGCATTTATGGCTTTCTTGAAAGGGGATTTTGGCCACCCTTCTTCACCATCTTTACCTAGGGCTTCAAGGCTGCGGGAGAGAGCTAATTTAAGGGGCAAATTCAAGGGAGAAGAAGGTTACACTCAAGGGAAGGCATCTAGGAGTTCGTCAGCACCGATCCGCCGAAGTCTCATCATCACCTTCTAGTCTTCATTTTAGGGGAGTTTTCTAAGATTTTTATCTTGTATTTATTGTGTTTCTTGCTTTCTCCTTTGTTGATGATGAACTAGACTCCCAAGGTCACCGGGTATCCAGTAAACCTTGGGATGAACTTGCTTGTATGGATGCTTGATTTGCATTTATGGTACTTGGTTTGGTTTGTGGTTCATGCTTGGTGTTCTTTGATGTGTTGTTTGGCATGAGAACTCTGCGAGTCAACTTCTAGATTGTACTTTGTACGAGACCATCGCCTTTGTGCTAGACTCACATATCATGGAAAGGATTCATATATAAATATGCCGTGACCATCGGGTATTTCATGCCCCTCCAACCATTAGGGCTGGACCTAGGTTGGGTATTGACCCTAATTAGAGATTTCCCTAGGCGTAGTGCAATCGTAGGAGGATTTGGTCAAAAGAAATTTTGAGCCAATACTCGTACCGGATTAGGGTTCATCGCCGTGACCATCAGTGTGATCTACTGTTGGACGTCTCTTGGCACATCCATCTTTGCCTGTGTAATTTTAGCATCCATCTAGCTTTAGTAGTCCTGAGGGGATCCTAGCCTGGAACCTCGCGCTTTCATTATTATTTGCTTCCTTAAATATGCTCATGTGGTGTGCCTGAGTCCATGTGTACATAGTTATCTCTTTTCTTGTTTTAAAGCTTAATTCCTACTTTTGGTAGACTAGATAGTGCCGTCTAAGGCGAAGTAAGAACAGCTCTTGGGACCCAGGGAATACGACCCTCTCGTGTTTGCACGAGAGGTTTATTACTTGACGACCCGCGCGCTTGCGCATAATCATCAGTTTGCAACACGTTGGTCCGCCTAGACTCGGAAGTCGACTACCCCGGAACCTCCGTAGTGTAGCTATAATCCAGTATAAGTTCCTTCATCCTAAGGATACTCACACGATGTCATTGGGCATAGGGAGTCCTGGCCAGAGTTATCTAAGAGCAATTGTGCGAAGATAAACTCTACCCTGAAACTCGGCTCTCTACATTAGGTTGTTGGAGTTGATAAAATCCGGGGGCTGCAGAGGGCCTTTGCTGCCCTTGGTTGCTCCATGAGAAGTTTGGGTGATTTCGCCACCCCGGATTGTATGCATTGCTATAGGGGTTCCATTGTCCCCGTCTTGCATTTCCCACGAAGTCTACATGCTCAACAGGTGCTGCTCCAACAGCGGAGATAGGGCAATCAGATGAAACATGCCCTCCCCCACAACCATCACAACTCAAAACTGCTGCTACTCTAGAAGAAGAAGTCAAATTATCGAGTTTCTTGCTTAAAGCTTCAACTTGGGCAGCTAATGATGTCACTGCGTCAACTTCATGAATACCCACCACTTTTTTCTTGTCACAAGCATTCCACTGATAGCTATTCATGGCCATCTCCTCTATCAGTTGGCGGGCAGCCTCGGGGGTCTTGCTTCCTAAGGTACCTCCTGCTGCGGCATCGAGTAACTGTCTCGTGCTCGGGTTAAGCCCATTATAGAATGTGTGGATGATCATCCATTCGGGAAACCCATGTTGAGGACACTTTGTGCAGAAGATCCTTGAACCTTTCCCACGTCTCAAAAGGAGACTCCAATTCCGACTGCATGAATAAGGGAATTTCATTTCTCAGCTTTGCCGATTTTTCAGGAGGGAAATATCGAGCAAGGAAGGCCTCAACCATCTCTTCCCAAGTAGGGATCGATGCTTTAGGTAGAGACTGCAACCACTGTTTTGCTTTCCCCTTAAAGGAAAATGGGAAGGCTCTTAGTCTGATGGCATCATCTGTGACTCCATTTATCTTGAACATGTCACACACTTCAAAAAGTTCTCTATGTGATTGTTCGGGTCTTCATCTGCCAACCCGTTGAACTGTACAAACTGTTGTACCATCTGAATAAACCACGGCTTAAGTTCAAAATTATGTGCTACAATTGGTGGCCGGACTATACTCGATTGTGTACCACGAATAGATGGCCTAGAAAAGTCCGAAAGTGTCCGCTGCTGCTCATTATATTCAGCCATAATTGCGGACTCTTCAACCTCTATCTCAACTTGATCAAACTGTTCGTGTTTAGGTTGTCTTCCCCGTCTGTGCAATCCCCTCTCAATTTTTGGATCACCTTCCACTAATGTCAAGTGGTTTCCACGGGTCATAACCTGGAGCTTAATGCAAGAAAAGAAAGCACAATAAGAACAATGGAAGTAAGAGAAGTGTGAAATAGAATATATGGTGAATGGCTAACTAAGTGATAAGTGTCTAAATGTGGGTATTTATACGTTTTATTCATGTTGTATTTTGCATGTATTTTGATGAGTTGATGCCAGTTTCGCATTTAAATTTGTTTTATTTGTGTTACAGGCCTTGAAGAAGCCAAAATGAGCTCAAGAACGTATTTGGGTAGAAATCCCTATCAAATACGACGTTTTTTGAGTTTCATCACTGTAGCAGCTGTAGAAGGATCACTGTAGCAACATTACTGTAGCATGGCACTGTAGCACCAAAACGGGTTTTCTGGAAAAGGCTGGGAACCTTGCGGGCAAGCTTGCCCCCACAAGGTAGCCTGTATGGATGCCCGAAAAAGGTTTTTAAAAGGGAAACTTAGGGCATTTTAGGGGAAACTTCTACAACTCTTCTTCTCTTCTTCTTGGGCCGCCACCCCACCCTCTCAGGCGGCGTTTTCCGACTATCGACCCCGTCATTCTTCACCAAGAGGGAGGCAAACATTGGAGGAGGAGATAGGGGGAAGATCCAACGCTTCAAGGCGTCGTTTGAGGCGCAATCTCGGCGACATCGGCGATCTTCATCCATCCAAGGTGATCCGAAGCTTGAGGGAGTTTTTGTTACTTTTCTTTATGTTTATTTGTTCCTTGGAATTGTATGAGTGTTCCTCTTTCATGAGGAACTAACTTGTATGTGATTTGGGCATGATGAACTCTAGGGTATTTTCATTGTAATTTTGGATGATCGTCATTATTGATGTATTGTTGGATGTTAGATTTCTTTTATAGAATCTTATGGTTTGTGATTCCTTCTATGTGTACTTTATTGTCTTGGACCGCATGAGAACTCTGCTATTCAATTTCTAGGTTGTACTTGGAGCATGACCATCGCCCTTGTACTAGACTCAGATAGATTGAAAGGGATCGTGTACCAATACGCCGAGGGATTCGGGTATTAGGTACCCCACCGAATGTTAGGCTTAGACCCAGAAGAGTGTCTACTCCTGATAAGGGATTCCCTCAGCGCACTGCAATCGTAGGAGGAATTAACCGGAAGGGATTCCGGTCAATACTCGTATGGGATTAGGGCTAATCACCGAGGGATTCGGGATTAGCTTAATTTAGGAATCTCTCTGTCTAAACCACCATCACAACACATCATCCTTAATTCGGGCCTTAATGGCAACCCTAAGGGGATTCTCTGTCCAAATCATGCGTTCTCCTGCTTGTCCATCCCTTGAATGCTTATTTGGCGCGTAGTGGTAGCTTTATTCTCTTATTCATAAATTTTAGTATATATACTATTCACTCATATTGTTAGGCTAGGAAATAGACGAAGGGGAAGTAATAGTAGCTCCTTGGCCCCGTAGAATACGACCCTTGTGTCACGCACAGGGTATTACTTGATGACCCCGTGCACTTGCGGGACGCCCTGGTACGCCCCTTGCGTATCCGCAAGTGCACGGGTCGTACAAGTAGTAAAGTGTACCCGTAGGGTCGGGTAGTCGAATCCACAGGGACGGGTATAGCTTCTAATACTAACGTCCTGCTTAATATCTAACCAACAGAAAAAGATGGGATTGACTCTGGGTTACTTCAAGGAGGTTAAGGAAAGGGAAGCTCACCAAGGGTAAGCTTGAGAATTGACTCGATGGAGGAGATGGGGCCCCGGGGTTGGGTTTCTCACGTTCACTAACTCGACTTTCTCGGCGCTTATCCGAGGTATCTTCAGTTCTAAACCTAGCTATGCTAAAAGGGTGTTGCTTCTAGCGCTGCCGATGCTCTAAATTGCAATCTTATTGCTTGTAACTATCGATTGCGATTTACAAGCCTAGATAAGAGAACCTAACTTCCAAGCAATCAAGCACTAAACAACACACAAAATAACCAATAGCTCAGATTTAATGAAAGGAACAAGATACTCATAAATGCCGCAAGTAAAGATCAAAAGTTCAAGCTACAACGTCATACAAACAACCCCGGGGCTCATTTAAGAGTTTAGCCCCTCATGATAACAAACAACAAGTACAATGCCAAAGAAATTGAAAGACAAGAAGTTGAAAACTCCCTAATTTCTTACATCCTTGTGGTTGTCGAAGGATCTACAATATCGTGGAATCTCCTCCCGATCGGGCGTGCTTAGGCCGTGCTGGGGTTTGCACGACCGTGCTCAGCGAACTCAGACAGTGTTGAATTTGGCTGAATTCTCCTGCAATCTGCACGGGGTACAGCACGGGCGTGCTTAGGCCTTGTTGAGCTTCTAAAATTATTCCAAAACATCTCTTCTTGCTTCAGGACTTTGATATCTGCATGACAAACTAAGAATACCTCAAATAGCACCGTACTTGGAGAATTAAAGCCAGAATATTCAATAATGATGAAGGTAAAGCATGCAATATATATATATATGAAATGCACTCATCAAATACCCCCAAACTTGAATTGTTGCTTGTCCTCAAGCAACCTTGATCCCCTAATACAGTGATGTGTGCATGACCTCTGATCTCAACAAATTAAGAGAGTTACTGAAGCTTAAGGAGTTTCTAGAAACTAGTGACTTAATCAATTGAAAGCTTGAAAAAGATTTTACTCTTACTCCGTACTACCGTGTGTGTGTGTCGCCTCCTGGAGCATGTCAAAACTGTTCTTGAGGGGGTCTAGTACAAGCGCTTTCTTCTCAAAATTTTCACTGCTGACTCCTAAACTAGGTAGTAGCTTCATACACCCTAGAGGCAGCCATTTCACTTGGTAGGTCATCAAAAATGACATTTGTGATGCCTAAAATCCGACTACTCAAGTGCGGCTTTCGCTTTTTCTAAAGTGATAGCTCTTTCTACCATCTTTCCCATAACATTTTGACAGGGCATCCCTGAAAGGAATCCGACTGCTCACAATATTCTTTTATTTTTATTTTTATTTTTATTTATTTATTTTTTTTTTTTAGTTTTTTATTTTTTTTTTATTCCTTGAGTTTGGAGTCAGAAACAAACTGTTTTAAAAAAAAACTTTGCAACTAGCCCTTCCTCTAACAGTGTGACAAATCAACAAAGGCTAAGTGTTCGATTAAGGTTTCCAAAGTAAGAGCAAAATAAAACTTTAAGTTCAACAAAAGTGCACTAATATGCTCAAAAACTCCTAGCTTAGCAATTCTCAACCAAAAATTTCATAGATCGTCCTAAGTCATGCACAACATCTAATCATATTAAAACACATGTACACAACCCTCCCCCACACTTGAATGAAACATTGTCCTCAATGTTTAAAGATTCAACATGCAAAGCAAAGAAAACGATTTCAAGTAAAAGTGAGAGTTGGGGGATTTTCACCAAGTTAAGGGAGAGGTGCCGAATAAGAATTCCATGGCACCCAAGGATGGATGTTGATCGCCAGTTAGGGAGGATCCATTTGAGACAACCAGCAAGGTAAATATTCATAAATCCTGAGGTAGAAATGCAAGCATTAGAGACAGAAAATAACAAAAAGACAAAGATCAAAAGACAAAGATCACACTAAAAAGAGATCAGTTTAGTAGGGGACTCCCCTTGCTAACTGACTCAAGAAAAACAAAAGACAACAAAAAATAAAAGCAAAGGACTCAGAAATAAAACAAAATAACAAAGTAGAACATCAAAACCCGACGCTCTCAGAATTGGAATCAGACTACGATGGAAGGTTGGTGGTGTCAACCCCCACACTCCTGGATGTAGAGGGACCAGCAGCACGGCGAGGAGGTGGAGACAGGGTGATGTCGAGGTGAGAGGCCAGCCGCTGCATGCTACGGATCATCCATCGAAGGAAAGAAGGAGAGCCAGCTGGAGGAGAGTCCGGAATGTGGGTGGAAGTGCGAGCTCGTAGGGTGCGAGGGGATGATGGTCTAGCAGTTGCCGGCGGAGAATCAGGGACGCTGGCAGCAGGAGGAGCCTGGTTCCTAGGACCCTGGGAGGTGGACGTGGATCGAAACATCCCCATCGCGCGGCGCGTGTCCACGGAAACAGGCAGCACGCCACCCACCATCCGCATCGCACGGGTGCCTGCTTGGAGTCCCATCCCTCGAATCAAGCACGTGATGTAAGACCCACAAAAGATCACGCCGACTCGGGAGTCCTGCCCCTGATGCTGGATGCTGAAGGCCACCTCATAGCCGAGGTGCATCTGGAATCCTTCCAGCATGCTCAACAAAAAGTCGAAGTCGCGGCGACTAACGACTCCTGTGCTATCTCCCCGCCCTGTGATCGAATGACTAAGTATGAAATGAATGTACCTGAGGGCGGGGAGGCGAAGAGACGAGGCCTTGGACCGGCGAGCGTCGTACTCCCGGTCCGTGCTCAACCGCTGCCAACATGTCTCCTGGGACTCGCTGGGTGGTCGGGCGACGAGTAGGGCATCGTACTCTGGAGTCCTGGTGAACTCCTCCTCGTACAAGCCCAGTCTGATGGAGAACTCCGTCAGACTCATTCGGTGGAGCTCGCCGAACGCCTGAAACTGA
Source organism: Dioscorea dumetorum (assembly GCA_902712375.1). NCBI lineage: Eukaryota > Viridiplantae > Streptophyta > Magnoliopsida > Dioscoreales > Dioscoreaceae > Dioscorea > Dioscorea dumetorum. The sequence goes on along the minus strand of CACTHL010000549.1, from coordinate 4,878,034 downwards.
ACCGTGCCAGCACCGTGATAGCTTATAGGCCCTCGAGGACTCTCGAAGGTCGCGAGGACCTCCAAAGATAGCTCCCGGTAAGCGGTATCGGTGATGGCAAGTAGCCGTGTCCAGGCACCCTCGCCGAGGTATCGTCGCACGTCCGCCTGAGGACCTCCCAATCAATGACTCGCACCTCGCCAAACCGCTTCGTGCTCAAGCGGTCGTGGCGCTCCTGATGGATGGGGGCACCATAACCTGGTGCTGGGGGAGCAACTGGGGTCGAGGACTCCCCACGAGCTCTCTTCGAAGAAGGGCCGGATGTAGTAGCCTTCCTCGGCATGATCTGTCGAGAGAAAATATAAAACACTTAAGATCAGCAGTGCAACATGGGGTGTTAAAAATCTGCACGCCCTTGCAATTCAAAAATAAGGATTTCCAATGCGCACAGGCGTGTTTGATAGGCACGCCCGTGCTTCCCGACAATCCCAAATCTCAAATCAGAGCACGGCCGTGCTCGCGTGAACACGGCCGTGCTGCTGAAGTCCAGCGTCGTTTCCGACGGATCCCAACTCAAAAATCGACGGTACAAAGTTGTTGAAACTAGATAAAAATCACCCTAGCTGCCTCTAAAGCCGAATTTAAACGTTTTCAAGAGAAATAACGGCATAGAATCAAAAATTTGGAAACAAAACACAAATCAAGGGTTCGTCGACTTACCAAAATGTCGGAGAAGGAATATAAGCAAAGAAACTCTGAGAGATTACGACAACCACGCAAAACTCATGAAAAACTCAAGAAAATGAGAGTACAAGGGCAAAGAGTCGCCGGTGAGAAGAAACAAAGGGCGAACGGCGCGTTTAAAAAGAAGAAATTCGCAGGGAGAGGAACCCTCGCGCTGAGCACGGCCTCAACACGGTCGTGTTGAGCCTGTGTTCAGAAAATTAAACACAGATGAAGAACTCGGCACGTCCATGATGCGTGCACGGGCAGCGTGCTAGGGACTTCAGCACGGCCAAAGCATGGCCGTGCTTCTCCCCGTGCTGTTTAGAAATGATAAAACCTTAAAACCTGTGAATTGCACCCCCATCAGCACGGGAGTGTTAGACCTGTGTTGGGCCTGAAACCTTCCCTCATAAAGAAAAACACGCCGAACTCGAATCAAAACACTACAAAAACATAAAAATACACATAACATCAACCGCAACAAAGAAGTAATAAAGAAATGAAACAAATCGGGTTGCCTCCCGATAAGCGCTCTTTTAACGTCACTAGCTTGACGGGTCTAGTCTCATCTCAGGATGGCTCAAAAACATACCTTTCTTCTTGGCACCCTGCGGACCAACATTCCATGAAAGGAGAAAAAGAATTAATCAAAAATGCCTCACCAAAGCTGAGGTCATTAGGAGGACTACGTTTCGGGGTAGAGGCATGTTGTTTCTTCCTTTCCTCTACCTTCTGCCACCATGTCTGGGCCTTTGATACCCTGCCTTTCCTTCCCTTGGCCTTTATTGTTTGTTGACAAATGCTAGATGGTGTAGCATCGACGTCTTCCTCCTGGACTGTGAGTTCTGCATCTGGAGGATCCGCCCCTAGCAAATCAGTAAGATGATCCTTTTGCCAAATTTCCTACACACAATCACAAATAATGTCCTCAGTAGTATCAAGAAAATAACAAGAATCATCAAATTCCATGGGGTGTCTCATAGCTTCCTTCAGCTTGAATACCACTTCCTCATCTCCCACTCTCAAAGTCAGTCGACCATCCTTTACATCAATAATTGCTTGCGAAGTGGCTAAGAATGGTCGTCCAAAAATCAGAGGAACCTCAGCTCGCTCATCCAAATCTAGGACAACAAAATCTACTGGGAATATAAATTTGTCTACCTTCACTAAAATGTCCTCAACAATTCCCAAAGGTTGGCGGGTGGAGCGATCAGCAAGCTGGAGCGTCATTTGAGTTGGCTTGAGTTCCCCCAACCCTAGCTTCTGAAAAATCTTTAATGGCATCAGATTGATGCTTGCTCCTAAATCAGCCAGTGCTTTTTCATCCATCATTCCCCCAATCGTGCATGGAATGATGAAACTTCCCGGATCTTTCTCCTTTTTGGGAATCTTGTTTGAAATAATTGCTGAACATTCTCCACTTAATGTCACCGTCGAAACTGCCTCTAGTTTCCTCTTGTTAGTCAATAGCTCCTTAATAAATTTAGCATACTTTGGCATTTGTGACAGAGATTCAACGAACGGGACATTGATGTGCAAGGTCTTGAACATCTCAAGAAACTTTTTGAATTGTGCCTCTTGTTGATCTTTCTTGAGTTTCGTAGGGTAAGGCAAAGGAGGTTTGTATTCTGCTACCAAGTCTTTCTCCTTCGCCTTCAACTTTTCCCTTACAGTCGAGCTTGACCCTGAATCTTTCTCCTGGACTTCCACCTCTTCTTCAAGTTGAGATTCTTGCTGTGCTTGTGAAGGTGGAGATTCAAGTTCCCCGCCACTTCTCAAAGTGACTGCCTTGAGGGACTCCCGGGGATTGATTTCCGTGTTCCTCGGTAAAGTACCCTGGGGGCGTTCAGCAAGCGTCTTGGCAATTTGTGCAACCTGACGCTCAAGATTCTGTAAAGAAGCTTGTTGATTCCTCATCATCTCTTCATGCCCTGTGATTCGGGCATCATTAGCTGGAATGTATTGGACAATGATAAACGACTAAATATACGTATTTTATACGTACTTGTGTATATTTTCTGTTCTCTTTTTGTTAAGTTGTTATCTATTTTCTTGTTTAAAGTTGCTTTACTTATGTTACAGGCCCAGAATAAGCAAAATAAGCTCAAGAACGTATTTATGAAGAAATCGACACCAAATACGGCGTTTTTGGGCTTCATCACTGTTGCAGTACTGTAGCAGGATACTGTATCTAAATACTGTCACACCCCCGAGATAAAATTTCTGGGAAAGTTTCTGGGTGCCTTATGGGCAACCTTACGCCCTGATAAACGTCTAAATATACGTATTTTATACGTATTCATTTGTATTATTTAATTATCTTTCTGATAAGTCGATGCCCTTTTTATAGTCTAAATCTCTTTATTTTGTGTTGCAGACGCTAAATGAGCTCAAGAACGTATTTAGGAAGAATTCGACACCAAATACGACGTTTTTGGGTTTTCACCGCAGCAGTACTGTTGCAAAGATACTGTAGCAGGTACTGTAGCACCCGAGGTGAAATTTCCTGCAAAACTTTCTGGATGCCTCACGGGCAACCTCACGGCCGTGAGGCAGCCCGTGAGAAGTCGCGATTTTCACCCTTTTAAGGTCTTTTAGGGCATAAAAGAAAGGGAACCTTGGCCTCTTCTTGGAGCTTGACACCTCCTCTTCCAAATCCGACCCAGAAGGAGAGCTTGGAGGGCATTTCCACGGTGGAATCGGCGAGGAGAGCGCGATCTTGTGCGGGATCTACCTCTAGGGCTTCAAATCTTGAGGTTGAAGACGACGGGAAGCCACCCCTTCGAGTGGCGTCTTTGGAAGCTTCTTCGACTCTAATCTTTGGATGGAGGTCCTTTATGTTGGCTTTAGTTGTTTTCATGCTTTTATTCATGTATTTTGAGACTATGAGCAACTAAAACCCCAAGGTCACCGAATGTGGGTGAACCTTGGGGTGAACTTGTGATGTTTGGATGATTTGGGTTAATTCATGCTTGTTAGCTTGTTTGTGATTCATGTTTGGTGTTTTTGAATGCTTGGGTATGCATGAGAACTCTGTGTATCCATACTTAGCCAATACTAGGTTGCATGACCATTGCCCTAGTATTAGACTCGCCAAGCTTGGAAGGGAAATACGTACAAATACGCCGTGACCATCAGGTATTTGTACCCCTCCAATTCTAGGGTTAATTACTCATGTGTGATTCAACCTTAGTTTGAGAAAACCATCTTGCCCTTTGCAATCGTATGAGGAATCGTACGGGTAGAGCCCGTATTCAATACTCGTACCGGATTAGAGGTCAATTGCCGTGACCATCGGGTTGACCTAATCTAGGGTTTTTCTCGGTCCATCAAGCCAGTTGCATGTTAATCCAGCATCCTTCGCACTTTAGTAGCCCCGAGGGGATCCTCATTCGTGACCATCTTCTCACCCTGATTTTCCTCCCGTTTAACGCCCTTGGTATTTAGAAGTTTAATTGCTTTTGTTTTACTTCTTTATTTTCTCATTCCAAATCTCAAGTTTGTTCGGCTAGACAACATTGCGAAAAGGAAGTAAGGATAGATTCTCGGGCCCTTGGGAATACGACCCACTCGTGCTTGCGCGAGTGGTTTATTACTTGACGACCCCGTGCGCTTGCGGGACAACCACCAAGCTTTTGGCGTCGTTGCCGGGGAACCACGAGAAATATTCGGAAAACTTTGAGCGTGTTGATTTGGCTTTTGTTTTGCCGTTTTTGCCATTCTTGTATATATTCCGTTTATTACTTCTTTTATCTTTCCTTATCTTGTTTTGCTTCCATTCTTTTTATTCTAACTTTGTAAATATCTTTCTTCTATTATTTAATTATGTATGCAGCCAATGATTGGGTTAACTATCATCACTCACAGGTGCCGTGCTCTTACTACTCTAGCACTGGGATTGGGTCAAACACTCCAAACTTTTATGATGATAAATGGAAGAAGCAGTATTGTGGGGGTTCGATTAATAGTACCCAGGGAGATTTCAATACTCAGTCATTCTTCAACCAGTACATGCAAACGGAAAAATTGAACCTCGTAGAGCATTCTCCAATGGAACAGGGCACAGAGCACGCAGTGAGAGACAGTTTAAAAGAAGGGGAATTTAGAATGGAGGAAAACCCAACTCATGGAGAAACAGAGGCACAAACAAGGGAAGAAAGTTGTTATAGTGACAGTGCATCAGAGGCAGAAGAAGTGAGGACTGAAAAATGCGATATGGGCCGTTTCGGGAAATTGAAGTCATCATTGGAGGAACCGCCTGAACTGGAACTAAAACTATTACCGGTGCACTTGGAATACGCATTTCTGGGTGAGGGTTCTAAACTTCCAGTCATCATCGCGTCAGATTTGACAGAGGAACAAAAGGGCAAACTCCTTGAGGTACTCAAAAAGTATAAAAAGGCAATTGCTTGGAAAATAGCTGATATCAAAGGGATCAGTCCATCATTTTGCACGCACAAAATTCTTATGGAAGACAATCATAAACCCATGGCAATACCCCAACGAAGGTTGAATCCTAACATGAAGGAGGTAGTGAAGAATGAGGTCATCAAGCTTCTCGACGCCGGCATTATATACCCTATATCTGATAGTGCCTGGGTGAGTCCTGTGCAAGTAGTACCCAAAAAGGGAGGAATGACAGTTATTACCAATGAGAGGAACGAGCTTATCCCGACGAGAACAGTCACAGGTTGGAGGGTCTGTATTGATTACAGGAAGCTGAACGATGCCACAAGGAAGGATCACTTCCCTTTGCCTTTTATAGACCAGATGCTCGAACGATTGGCGGGACACGCTTATTACTGCTTCTTGGATGGTCTCTCTGGATATTTTCAGATACCGATTGCTCCTGAGGACCAAGAGAAGACCACTTTCACTTGTCCGTATGGAACATTTGCCTACCGCCGTATGCCCTTTGGGCTTTGCAATGCACCTGCCACATTCCAGAGATGCATGTTGGCCATTTTTGAAGGTATGGTGGAGAACATTATGGAAGTGTTTATGGATGACTTTTCAGTCTTTGGTGACTCGTTTGATTTCTGTCTCAACAATTTGGAGCGAGTCTTAAAAAGGTGTGAAGAAACCAATTTGGTACTTAGTTGGGAGAAATGTCATTTTATGGTCAAGGAGGGTATAGTACTTGGACATAAAATCTCTCAAAAGGGAATAGAAGTGGATCAGGCAAAAGTCGCCACTATTGAGAAACTTCCTCCTCCAACTTCAGTAAAAGCAATCAGAAGTTTCCTGGGCCATGCGGGGTTTTACAGAAGGTTTGTGAAAGATTTCTCTTCGATTGCCCGACCATTGACGAAGCTACTTGAGAAGGATGCCCCTTTTGAGTTCGATGAAGACTGTATGAAAGCCTTCCTTTCCTTGAAGAAAAAGCTTATAGAAGCACCAATTATGGTTTCTCCAGACTGGAATCTGCCATTCGAATTAATGTGTGATGCGAGTGACTATGCTGTGGGAGCTGTGCTTGGCCAGCAGCGAGACAATCACTTCCACCCCATCTACTATGCAAGCAAAACCCTGAACGATGCTCAAGAAAATTACACCACCACCGAAAAAGAAATGCTCGCTGTTGTCTTTGCATTTGACAAATTCCGATTATATTTGGTGTTATCAAAGGTGATTGTGTACACAGATCATTCGGCCCTAAAATATTTACTTAACAAGTCAGATGCAAAGCCTCGTCTAATCCGATGGGTCTTACTGCTGCAAGAGTTTGATCTAGAAATAAAGGATAAAAAGGGGGCAGAGAACTTAGCTGTTGATCATCTCTCACGCCTTGAGGAACCTATGGAAAATACTTTGCAAAAGGATGAGATTAATGATTCATTCCCTGGAGAACAGTTGTACAGTATTCAGGTGATTGAAGAAGATGAGACTCCGTGGTTTGCAGATATAGCAAATTATTTGGCAGCAAAAATATTCCCAAAGCAGCTCACATATCAGCAAAGAAAAAAATTCTTCGCCGATCTAAAGCACTACATATGGGAAGACCCGTACCTATTCAGGATGTGTGCTGATCAAATCGTCAGGAGATGTGTTTCAACAGAAGAAGGGCACAATATCTTGATACATTGTCACTCAAGGCCGACAGGAGGCCACTATAGCGGGAGCAGAACAGTGAAGAAGGTTCTTGACTCGGGATTCTACTGGCCCACCATGTTTCAGGATGCACAAGCACTGGTTCAACAGTGTGACAGGTGTCAAAGAACCGGCAATATCTCAAAAAGAGAAGAAATGCCGCAATCATGGAATCAAGCTTGTGAGGTGTTTGATGTCTGGGGAATCGATTTCATGGGCCCATTCCCTAGCTCCCAAGGTAACAAGTACATTTTGGTGGCGGTAGATTATGTCTCAAAATGGGTTTAAGCACAGGCTCTTCCGTCTTGTGATGCTAGGGTGGTGGTGAAATTTCTAAAGAAGTTATTCTCCCGGTTTGGCACACCCAGGGTGATCATAAGTGATCGAGGCACCCATTTCTGCAACTCTCAATTTGAGAAAGTTCTAAAACGGTACGGGGTATCTCATAGCATGTCGACTGCGTATCATCCCCAAACCAGTGGGCAGGTTGAGGTATCAAATAGGGAGTTAAAGCGGATCCTAGAGAAAACCGTCAACCATCACCGAGGAGATTGGGCAGAACAGCTGGACGATGCGCTGTGGGCATATAGGACGGCATACAAGACACCTATCGGGTCAACACCCTACAGATTGGTCTATGGAAAAGCTTGCCACTTACCAGTTGAATTGGAGCACAGAGCTTACTGGGCTATTAAGCAACTCAACTTCGATCCTCACCTTAGGGGCCACAAGAGGAAGTTTCAACTAAATGAATTAGACGAATGGCGAACTTTGGCATATGAAACCTCGGTGCGATACAAGGAGAAAACGAAGGAGTATCATGATCGCCACATTAAACGAGCTAAATATTTTCAAAAAGGGGATCAAGTTTTATTGTTCAATGCTACATTGAGATTATTCCCAGGGAAATTGAAATCAAGATGGCATGGGCCATACACTGTCACACAAGTTTTCCCTCATGGTGCCATTGAAATAACTCACCCTCAGAATGGAACATTCAAGGTCAATGGTCACCGTCTCAAGCATTACTTTGCTGGTAACAATGCCGCATCAAGAAATGGAGGTAATTCTCCACCCTTTGTCCCACCCTGATTCGAGGTAAGAAGAGTCGAGCTAACGACTTTAAACAAGCGCTCCTTGGGAGGCAACCCAAGCTCTTAAATTTGTTGCATTTCTTCTTTCTTGTTGTTTGTTTGCTTAGTGTGTTATTTTTCCGTATTTTTGGTGTGTTAGTTTTCAAGTTGCTTTTCTTGTTGTGGTGGTTTTGTTCATCATTTTTGTCCAAATCTCTTTACATGATCTTGAGTTTCCTTGAGTGAATTGTAAATTAGATGCCATGAAAATCATGTTTTGAGTGTTTCCATGCTTTATTTGTCATTGTTTTAAACGTTTTTGAGGGTTTGGAAGAGGTTAAGTTGAGAAAAACTCAAGTTTTGGCCGTTTATGGCCCTTGAAACTTGCCCCTGACGAATTCAGGGAAAGCTCACGGGTGAGCTCACGGGCGTGAGCTCACCCGTGAGCCATCCAGGAATTTCTCACGGGTGGGCTCACGCCCGTGAGCCCACCCGTGAGGCTTCACGGGTTGGGGTTTAAAGAGGCCCTTCTTCATGTTCTCTTGTTCATTCTTCTTCTCCAAAACTTTCTCTCATTTCTCCCTCCATTCTCCACCGATTTTCTTCATTTTTGTTGCTCTAAATCCCTCTCCTCCTCCCCTCAACTAATTTGGTGAAGAGATTTTAAAGAAAAAACACTCCTTTGGCCGGATTTTGCAAAGGGATTGCTCCACATATCCTAGGGTTAGGTAAAGGCTCTTTCTCTCTAGGGCTTGATTTCTTTTGGGTTTGTGGGGTGTTTAAAGCTTGGATCTTGCTCTTTTTTGTTGCAAGAGCATCTTAAGTATGATTTGGTATGATTGTAAAAATTGTTGGCCACTTTTTCAAGAAAAACTCTTGCAAAATTTTCTCGGATTTACTGTAGCAATGAGCATTTTCCTTGAAATCTTCATTATTTTGCTATTGCTTATCTTGTAATTACTTGTATTGATGATCCTTTGGTCTTGTAGGATGCTGGTAAAGAAAGTAGCACACAAGAGGGCCCGAAATAATCGTACCCCATCCCCCGACCAACCAAGGTTCAAAAATGAGGATCACAAGTCCCGTTTCGCGCTTCTTTCGCGCAAGAGCTTCGGCATCATTAGAAGGATAGATTGGGACGTGCTTAAGAGCTTGGGCTTGGACGGTACCGTTTTAGAACTCATCTCTCACCATGGTTGGGACAAACTATTCTCTATCGACGAGCCAACTTACAAAGAGCTTACCCTTGAAGTCTTAAGCACAGTTGAGGTTGCGAAACACTGTCCCTTCACTCGCCAACCGAGCTCTATCTCTTTCCGTGCCTTTGGGAAGCATCGCCGGGTCACACAAGATCAATTAGGGGTGCTTTTGGGACTCTACCCCGAATCGTACACGCGCACATCTGAATTTAAAGACCTTACTGTTGATTTTCCCTACCCCGTGACGAGCGCAACATATTGGGCTTCCATTGCCACATGCTCAAAAACAAAGAAGGCGTCTCAACTGAGGAACCCTGCACACAGATATATTCATGCACTATTGACACGCGGTATAGGGGGTCGGCCGGACTCAACCGGGGTGATATCACGTATGGATCTACTAATGCTCTACAGCATTATAGAGCGACACCCCCTCCACATGGGACGTCTTGTAGCAGAGGCATTAGCACATCAGGGACAGTTTGTCCGCCTTGGGGCTATTTTTGCCAGACCGTTTATTACCCGCATAATCAGAGGCATGGGCCTTATAGACCGGATCCAGGATATGACAGTTGTTGGTGCTATCACACCACTTGGCATGCAGACTCTTGCATGTATTGGTCTAGTTGAGCGGCGGGGCAATACTTACAGACTTGTGAAGCGCGAGAGTACTAGTGTACCAGTCCCCGACCAATCTCAGGAGACAGAGTCTGCATCTGAGTCTGATTCAGAGCCGGAGCAGGAGCGCAGATCCAGAGCGCAGCGACCACTTGAGGAAAGATTTGAGGCATTTCGTTCGGAAGTTTATGAGCGATTACAGGAGCTCGAGAAGGGACACAGAGACATGGCGGCATCACTGAGCCGTATAGAGAGCAACACCACCGAGATCTTATCCCGTCTGCATAGTTCATCATCTTCAGTCGGTACCACCTCTGCATCCATAGCCTGCGCGACACCTTCACTCCCTTCTGGCCCCTAGGCCCCCAGGACACTACCACCATTCTGTCTTTTATTCTTTTCTTCGAGCTTGCTTGTTTTCTTTTCTTTTGTTGTCTTTTGTACTTTTAAGTTACTCAGGGCTCCTGCTCTGCTAAACTTTATTTTGGGTTTTTGTGAACTATTTTTATACGCGCTCCTCCTTTATTATTTTTGCCTTTGGAGTTGTGATAAGCTTTTGTTGTGATTTCAGGATGATGATATAGCTATTCCACACTCCAGGCCCTCACCACATAGTTTACCCCAAGTCCACATGCACATGTCTTACACTTCATCGACGGATTGGGGAAGTTTCTTACTCCATCTCTCAATTTTTTGTTTTATATTTATTTCCCACCCTGTGCAGCTGACTTATGTACATTGGGGACAATGTACAGCTTTAGGTGTGGGGATGGAGTATTTTATTTTAATGCATGCTTGACTCACCTATGATAGCTATGATTTTAGTGTTAAGGACTTCCTAGCTTGGTAGAATGATAGTAGTGAGTTGTACTTTACATGTACTTGAATGTAGTTCTGTTTCATCTTTAGTGTACATTGATACCTGCTCACTCTAACTTCCACTTCTGACACTCTAACCCATCTTATTGATTTTGTGTTAGGATGTCAAATTCTTCTTTCAATAGTCCTTTAAAAAAAATTTTGAGTCCCCTATTTTTGCTTTAATCCTAAGTAAGGTTTTTAGGTGAGGTTTTTAGCAGGTGGTTGATCAGGCGTCCTGAGTTAGGTTGTATAAAAAAAAAAAAAAAAAAAAAAAAGTGAAAAATTGAGTCTATGTCAGTATTTCTCTGCTTCTAAAAGCATGAATGCGTATATGTAGATCTGTAATCAAGTAAGTCGGGTGGCTCTTGTGCCTGGCCAGCATGTGCATCCAGCTGAAAGATTTTTGTGCAGTCTATGTTAGGCGGACTCCGAAAAAAAAAAAAAAAAAAAAAAAAAAAAAAAAAAAAAAACAAAAACAAAAACAAAAACCTTTGGGCGCCTGAAACCTGTCTTATCTTCACTTAATGTTAAAGTTTCGTTTGGGGACCAAAAGATTTTTAACTGACTATTGAGAAGATTTTTGTTTGGCACTCCTAGCACTAATTTCAATTTGAGTGAGGTGAACAAACATTCTGGGTAATCCAGGGTGTGGAGGTCAAGGTGGGAGTCAGCGCACACACACAGGAACACTTTGGATGAAACAGAGCTAATATTACTTGACTATACTTTGAACAACTCACTTCTTGATTTCTGTCCATTTGTGCTTGTGGAGTCCTGTACAGTTGAGCTTGAGGTCGTATATTTAGCCGTTTATCTTCTTGCCCCTGTTCTTCATGTCTGTTTGCTTGGGGACAAGCAAACGCTTAGGTGTGGGGATGTTTGATAAACGTCTAAATATACGTATTTTATACGTATTCATTTGTATTATTTTATTATCTTTCTAATAAGTCGATGTCCTTTTTATAGTCTAAATCTCTTTATTTTGTGTTGCAGACCCTAAATGAGCTCAAGAACGTATTTAGGAAGAATTCGACACCAAACACGACGTTTTTGGGTTTTTCACTGCAGCAGTACTGTAGCAAAGATACTGTAGCAGAATTACTGTAGCACCGAGGTGAAATTTCCTGCAAAACTTTCTGGATGCCTGACGGGCAACCTCACGGCCGTGAGGCAGCCCGTGAGAAGTCGCGATTTTCACCCTTTTAAGGGCTTTTAGGGCATAAAAGAAAGGGAACCTTGGCCTCTTCTTGGAACTTGACACCTCCTCTTCCAAATCCGACCGAGAAGAAGAGCTTGGAGGGCATTTCCACGGTGGAATCGGCGAGGAGAGCGCGATCTTGTGCGGGATCTACCTCTAGGGCTTCAAATCTTGAGGTTGAAGACGACGGGAAGCCACCCCTTCGAGTGGCGTCTTTGGAAGCTTCTTCGACACTAATCTTTGGAGGGAGGTCCTTTATGTTGGATTTAGTTGTTTTCATGCTTTTATTCATGTATTTTGAGACTATGAGCAACTAAAACCCCAAGGTCACCGAATGTGGGTGAACCTTGGGGTAAACTTGTGATGTTTGGATGATTTGGGTTAATTCATGCTTGTTAGCTTGTTTGTGATTCATGTTTGGTGTTTTTGAATGCTTGGGTATGCATGAGAACTCTGTGTATCCATACTTAGCCAATAGTAGGTTGCATGACCATTGCCCTAGTATTAGACTCGCCAAGCTTGGAAGGGAAATACGTACAAATACACCGTGACCATCGGGTATTTGTACCCCTCCAATTTTAGGGTTAATTACTCATGTGTGATTCAACCTTAGTTTGAGAAAACCATCTTGCCCTTTGCAATCGTATGAGGAATTGTACAGGTAGTGCCCGTATTCAATACTCGTACCGGATTAGGGGTCAATTGCCGTGACCATCGGGTTGACCTAATCTAGGGTCTTTCTCGGTCCATCAAGCCACTTGCATGTTAATCCAGCATCCTTCGCACTTTAGTAGCCCCGAGGGGATCCTCATTCCTGACCATCTTCTCACCCTGATTTTCCTCCCGTTTAACGCCCTTGGTATTTAGAAGTTTAATTGCTTTTGTTTTACTTCTTTATTTTCTCATTCCAAATCTCAAGTTTGTTCGGCTAGACAACATTGCGAAAAGGAAGTAAGGATAGATTCTCGGGCCCTTGGGAATACGACCCACTCGTGCTTGCGTGAGTGGTTTATTACTTGACGACCCCGTGCGCTTGCGGGACAACCACCACGCCCGTAAGGATACACGAAATTTCCCTTTTTAAGGGGCATTAGGGCATCTTGAAAGGGGACTTTTTGGCCACCATTCTCCACCATCTTCACCTAGGGCTTCAAGGCAAGTGGAGAAGGCAGATCGGAGGAGGAAATCAAGGGGAGAAGCGATTGTGCTATCAAGGAGAAGATCTAGGAGCTTGCCGGCGCGGATCCGACAAGTTCTCATCACCACCTTCTAGTCTTCATCTTAAGGGAGTTTGTTATGAGCTTTGTCTTGTATTTATTGTATTTCTTGCTTTCTCCTTTGTTGATGAGGAACTAGACTCCCAAGGTCACCGGGCATCCGGTGAACCTTGGGATGAACTTGCTTTGTATGGATGTTAGATTCACATTTATGGTGTTTGGTTTGGTTTGTGGTTCATGCTTTGTGTTCTTTGATGTGTTGTTTGGTATGAGAACTCTGCGATTCAACTTCTAGATTGTACTTGGTGCGTGACCATCGCCCTTGTGCTAGACTCACATAGCATGGAAGGGATTCATGTATGAATACGCCGTGACCATCGGGTATTTCATGCTTTAGTAGTCCTGAGGGGATCCTAGCCCGGGACCTCGCGCTTCATTATTATTTGCTTCCTTAAATATGCTCATGTGGTGTGCCTGAGTCCATGTGTTTATAGTTATCTTTGTTAGTTTTCTTTTCTTGTTTCAATTCTCTATCTTAGTTAGACTAGACAGTGCCGTCTAGGGGGAAGTAATAGCAGCTTTTGGGACCCCAGGGAATACGACCCTCTCACGCGTGCGTGAGAGGTATTACTTGACGACCCGTGCGCTTGCGGACAATCATCAGACAAGGAGAGCTTCAATAGAAAATCTTTTCTGTTCTGGTGGTTAAGGCCTCGAAAATTGAGACTGAGTCTGCTGCTGCTGCTGTTGCTGAGGGGGCGCTGCTGCTCCTGATTCTGGTCTTTCCAAGAAAAATTAGGGTGATTCCTCCACCCTGGGTTGTAGGTGCTGCTGTAGGGGTTACCTAAATACCTCTGATTTTGACCGATGAAATCAACTTGTTCGGTCACCTGAACCCTTTCTGATGAGTAACTGGGCCCTGCTTTACCTGCCCAACTGTCCTGACTGCCACTTTGTATCAAAGACTGAATTTACATTGTATCAAGTCTCTTAGAAATAGCTTCGACCTGTGCCGCTAGGGTGGTGAGAACATCAACCTCATAAAGCCCGGCAGTTTTTACGGGCTTGTTCCTTTCAGAGCTCCACTGATATCCATTGGAGGCCATGTTTTAAATCAGATTCTGTGCCTCATCAGGTCTCTTACTACACAAGGAGCCTCCTGCTGCGGCGTCCAGTATCTGCTTGGTGGCCACATTCAACCCATTGTAGAATATTTGGATTTGCATCCATTCCACTATTCCATGCTGCGGGCACTTCCTCAACAATTCCTTGTACCGCTCCCAGGTATCATACAGTGTTTCAGATTCTACTTGCCGGAATGAGGAGATATCACTTCTAAGCTTTGTGATCTTGGCTGGTGGAAAATATCTGGTCAGAAACTTTTCGGCCAACTGTTCCCAGCTTGTAATAGAACCCGTTGGCAAGGAACTTTGCCATTGTTTGGCCCTCCCTCGCACAGAGAACGGGAATAACCTAAGATGAACAGCATCCTCGGACACATTGTTCGCCTTGAAGGTGTCACAGATTTCCAGGAAAGTTTCAAGATGGGCATATGGGTCCTCATCTTGGAAGCCATCAAATTGGCAAATCTGTTGCACCATTTGAATAAAATTGGGCTTCAGCTCGAAGTTGTTGGCCGCAACTGGGGGCCGAACAATGCTTGATCCAGATCCCTCCAAATTAGGGTGTGCATAGTCTGAGATACTCCTCTGATTTCCTGCCATGTTTTCTTCTTGGTGCACTTCTATGCTCACTTCCACTGACTCGGTTTCCCTTAAATTAATCTGCCGCTGTCTCCGATGAAATGTCCGTTCGATGTCTGGATCTGGAGACGCTAGATGGGAGGAATTCCATCGGGTCATGCACTGCACCTGCACAATAACCAAAAGAAAGAGATGAGATATGAACTTTCAAGCTTAATGCAAAAGAAAAATAATAAACAGTTTAAGTAATACAAAGAAAAACAAAAGAACAAATAAAAGAATACAAGTAAAACAAGAACAAAAGAAATGAAACAAAAAGCAAAAGAAAACGGTTAGAATACTAAGACTGTTCGAATTCCTAGAAGTTGCCAGTCCCCGGCAACGGCGCCAAAAACTTGGTACGCCCTTGCGTATCCGCAAGTGCATGAGTCGTACAAGTAGGAAAGTGTACCCGTAGTTTCGTGTAGTCGAATCCACAGGGACTGGTATAGCTTCTAATACTAACGTCCTGCTTAATATCTAACCAACAGAAAAAGAAGGGATTGACTCTGGGTTACTTCAAGGAGGTTAAGGAAAGATAAGCTCACCAAGGGAAAGCTTGAGAATTGACTCGATGGAGGAGATGGGGCCCCGGGGTTGGGTTTCTGACGTTTACTAACTCGACATTCTCGGCGCTTATCCGAGGTATCTTCAGTTCTAAACCTAGCTATGCTAAAAGGGTGTTGCTTCTAGCGCTGCCGATGCTCTAAATTACAATCTTACTGCTTGTAACTATCGATTGCGATTCACAAGCCTAGATAAGAGAACCTAACTTCCAAGCAATCAAGCACTAAACAACACACAAAATAACCAATAGCTCAGATTTAATGAAAGGAACAAGATACTCATAAATGCCGCAAGTAAAGATCAAGAGTTCAAGCTACAACGTCATACAAACAACCCCGGAGCTCCCTTAAGAGTTTAGCCCCTCATGATAACAAACAACAAGTACAATGCCAAAGAAATTGAAAGACAAGAAGTTGAAAACTCCCTAATTTCTTGCATCCTTGTGGTTGTCGAAGGATCTACAATATCGTTGAATCTCCTCCCGATCGGCCTACCATACGCATGACATCCCCTTGGTGAAGAGGAGGACGAACCCCCAAAGCTCTCTTCTTCTTTCTCCCTAAGTTCGCCCACCAAAAGTCCCCCAAAAACCTATGTTTTTAGGGTTTTAATGTTTTCCCAATGTGAGCACGGGCGTGTTGAAGCTGTGCTTCAAGCCGTGCAGATTACGGCCAAATAAAACTCCAGAAAACTCACATTCCTGTAATCTGCACGGTGTACAGCACGGGCGTGCTTAGGCCATGTTGAGCTTGATGAGATTTCTTCTAAGTCCTTTAGCTTCTAAAATTATTCCAAAACATCTCTTCTTGCTTCAGGACTTTGATATCTGCATGACAAACTAAGAATACCTCAAATAGCACCGTACTTGGAGAATTAAAGCCAGGATATTCAATAATGATGAGGGTAAAGCATGCAATATATATATATGAAAAGCACTCATCACGCCCATCACTAAGCAAAGTATAAAAGTTGCTAAAACGCCTAACTCCCCGGCAACGGCCACCAAAAACTTAACACACCCTTGCGTGTGTATTCCGCAAGTGCACGGGTGTCGAAGTAATAAAGTACCCAACAGGTGGGTAGTCGAATCCACAGGGAGTAGACGCCAAAAACAAAAACACTTTGGTAAGTAGTCAAAGAAAACCAATTGTGTTCCGATTTAAAAGTAATTAAAAACAGAATTAAAGAACTGAAAGTGGAAGCTAGAACGTAGGAAATGATCAAAGTGAAGATGGAGTACTCGGATGGTGCTCCCCCTAGAATCCTAGTTTCAAGTGCAAGACTTCAATTACTCTTACTCAATAGAGATTTAACGAGTCGTGGAAATCCAACGATACAAGGTCACAAACCTAAGGTCAACCTTGACTAGTCCCCTACGAGGTCCCGGTGGAGAGAAACTCTCGATGCCTCACACCACGTATAGCTGCCCAAAGCTCTTGGGATTCCAAGTGATAAACCCTATTCACAATCACAAATAAGTCCCGGAGGAAAGGCCTCTCTCAATGCCTAACTCTCTTTGAGATCGATACTAACTCTCGGAATATGGAGGTAAAGTGTATCACACCGGAGGGGAAAGGGGACGTGCCGCTACCTCTTGACTCACCCTCTCAACCCTCTTCAAACTTGGTTAATCTAATCCTAATGGTGATGGTCACTCGTCAAAAGGATGATTAGATTGGATTCTCGACCCTAGTGTCACTCTAAGGGAAAATCAATGAAGCACACAAGTTTAAAACTCAAATTAAATCTCAAATTAAATAAAATCATTAAAGTCAATGAAACATAGAAATCCTATGGTTTACATGTCCAAGTACCTACTAAAGGTTTAGCTCTCCATGGAGCAATACAAAATCATCAACACAAGTGAAAATAAATGCACATAATCCATAAAGAAAACCCCCTTAAGCTCCGTGCTGATGGTCTATGAAGGCTACTCCTTATTCTCCACGAATCCCTCCTTCAAGCCTAGGGCATCTTGTTTCTCGACCGAGAGGGCCTCTCGGCCCATACGGCCACCCATACGGGGCCGTATGGGGGCCGTATGGCACGGGGGGCCCCCCCATTTAACCCTCCTCTATCTTCTCTCTCTTCTCTTTCTTCCATTCTCTTCTTTTCTCTCTTCTTCCACCAACTTTTTCTCTTCTTTCTCACTCATTTCTTGGCCAAATCTCCTCATTTTTTCTCCTAAATCTTCTCCTCATCCATTTGAGACGTCGATCTAGTAGGTATGCTTTTTCAGTGCCCTAGTTTTATCTTATTCATTTCTTGGGCACTCTTGGAGCTTTTGTGTGGAATTTCTTTAGCATTTTGCTTGGTTTGGATGGTGTGATTGTTATGGATGAAGTCTCCCTTGAATTTATGTAAAATTGTTTCTATTTTCATGTTTTTGGGGAGGTTCTGTCGAAATGAACAGTACCTATACGGCCCCCATACGGCCGTATGGACACTATACATCATATTTTTCATTGTTTCTTCATCTCTTACACTACATTTTGAATCATATTGCATTCCTCTATGCTTGATTGGGTTTTTCATGGTTTGTAGGAATTTTGGGGATGAAGAAATTGACAAGCAACCATGGAGTGATATTTACACCATACGGGGTGACCCCATGGAACAAGATGTCATTTTGTGGTTAGAGACTTAATTCTAAGGACAAGGATGAGCATGAACACTTTATTTTTTTGTTTAGTCTTTATTTTCTAGTTTGTGTGTTCTCTTTGTGTTTTGTTTTAGCTTTGGCATGATTACTTCCCATCTCTCCTTTGTAAGTTTTTGTGGAATGATGATGTCGCCTTTTTGCCTCACAGGGCATTGAGGGAATTTGGTGAGCTTTCCTAGTTTTTAATGGAGGTCGGACGAGACATGTATTGCTCACCACACCTTTTGTCGAGTCACACATCCCCACAAACACAAGAGTAACCGGGGAAGTTCATTTTCACCCTCCTCTTTTATTTTCATTAACGATTTGCCATGTTTTTCATGATTAGTGTACATTGAGGGCAATGCACAACACTAAGTGTGGGGATGGGTGTATTTCATGTATTAGGACCATTTGTTACATGCTAGTGTTACCTATGATGGCTTTGTTCATTCTTGTAAGATTCTTTAAGCTTGGATTAATGATTGATGTGAGTTACTTGTTTCTATGCTTTATTGAATCCTGTTTTACCCCTAATATTGTCTTGTGCACTGAATTTTTTTGTCGATGCCCTAGGAATAGCCAATGTGACTACTCTAACTCTCTTGTATGCGTAACACACTACTTTGAGTACTTATCCTCCAATGGACTCTTAAGAACTTCTAAGTCTTGTTGAGCTAATCCTAGTTTTGTGTCATATAGTATACTCTGAAGATGTGATCTAGGGTAAATGTGAAAAAAAAAATAAAAAAAAAAGAGTCTATGTCAGTATTCCTCTGCTTCTGAAGCATGAATGCGCCTATGTCTCTGTAATCGAGTAGTTGGGTGGCTCTTGTGCCTAACCAGCATGTGCACCCTCCAGAAAGATTTCAAAATGATGTTGGTGCAGTCTACGTTAGTCGGACTCGAAAAAAAAAAGAAATGAATGATGAAATGAAAATAAAACCCTAGTGATCTTTTTGAGTATCTACCAAAGGTTTTGAGATGAAAGTGGATCTAGTTTCGAGCTATAGAATTTGAATGATCTTACTTGGCCATTGAAGTAGCATTTAGTAGTTTAAGACTTAGTATTCTTTGTAAGTGGAGTGATTAGTATCTAGAGTTGTACTGATTGAAGTCCTTAGGCTAGACCAGATCAGGCCAAATGAGATATAAGATTCACTTACACGACACAGACATATAAGGGGTGAAACATGATATTTTTATTATGCTTATTGACTATGACTCAACATCTATGTATCATTGTCCATTGCTTTTGGAATCTTATATTTGCTTGATGCCAGAGGTAATGCATTTAGCCACTTTTCAGTCTCTTTGTTTTTCATGAGTTGATTGCTTGGGGATAAGCAACGCTTAAGTATGGGGATATTTGATAAGTGTCTAAATGTAGTTGTTTTTCATATATATATCGTATTCACTTTACATGTATTTTGTGAGGTTTGATGCGTGTTTTGCACTTAATCGTCTATTATTTGCTTTGTAGGGCATAAGGAAGCCATGGAGAACAAGAAGATATCATTTAGGCAAAAAGAGAAGAAAACAGGAATTTCATACTACCCCCATACTACCCAGTATGGGGGCCATATGCACTGTAGCAGTGTAATGATTTGGAGTTCTGCCCAGATTTTCATACTACCCAGTATACGGGGCCGTATGCACCCCGTATGAATCGCGAATCGGTGGGTATAAATACTAACTTTTAGGGCAGAATAGGGGACTTTTTGGCTGAACTTTTGGGAGGACTTTTTTTGGACTGTTTCTGGGCCGATTTTGAGAGATCTTGATAAGTGTCTAAATGTACATATTTTTATGTTTTATTCTAGTACTATTTTGCATGTATTTTGATGAGTTGATGCCCGTTTCGCGGTTAAATTGGTTTTATTTGTGTTATAGGCCTTGAAGAAGCCAGAATGAGCTCAAGAACGTATTTAGGAAGAAATCCGTATCAAATACGACGTTTTCGAGCTTCTATCACTGTAGAAGTACTGTAGAAGGATTACTGTAGCAAAGATTATTGTAGCATGGTACTGTAGCACCAAAACGGGATTTTCTGGGAAAAGGCTGGGAGCCTTGCGAGCAAGCATGCGCCCGCAAGGCAGCCCGTATGGATGCCCGAAAAAGGTGTTTTTAAAGGAAAGTTAGGGCATCTTTTGAGAGAGCTTCAACTCTTCTTCTTCTCTTCTTTTTGGGCCGCCGCCCCACCTTCTCCGGCAGCATTTTCCGGTGATCCACCACGTTAATCTTCACCAAGAGGGAGGCAAACATCGGAGGAGGAGATAGGGGGAAGATCCAAGGCTTCAAGGCGTTGTTTGAGGCGCGATCTCGGCGACATCGACGATCTTCTTCCATCCAAGGCAATCCAAAGCTAAAGGGAGTGTTCTTTGCTTTTCTTGATGCTTGTTTGTTCATTGGAATTCTATGAGTGCTCCTCTTTCATGAGGAACTAACTTGTATGTGATTTGGGCATGATGAACCCTAGGGTAGGTTTGTTGTAATTAAGGTTGATAATCATTTGTGATTTAGTGTTGGATATTGGATTTCTTGTATAAGAATTTCTATGGTTTGTGATTCTCTCTGTGTGTGCTTTACTGTCTTGGAAGGCATGAGAACTCTGCTGTTCAATTTTTAGGTTGTACTTGGAGCGTGACCCTCGCCCTTGTACTAGACTCACATAGACTGAAAGGGATTCATGTACCAATACGCCGAGGGATTCAGGTATTACCCCTCTGAATGTTAGGCTTAGACCCAGAAGAGTGTCTATTAATGATAAGGGATTCCCTGAGCACACCGCAATCGTAGGAGGAATTGACCGGAAGGGATTCCGGTCAATACTTGTATGGGATTAGGGCTAATCACCGAGGGATTCGGGATTAGCTTAATTTAGGAATCTCTCAGTCCAAATCACCATCACAACACATCATCCTTAATTCGGACCTTAATGACAACCCTAGGGGGATTCTCTGCCCAAATCACGCCTTCTCCTGTTCGTCCGTCCCTTGTATGCTTATTTGGCGTGTAGTGGTAGCTTTATTCTTTTATTTATAGATTTTAGTAGATGTACTTTTCACTCGTATTGTTAGGCTAAGAAATAGATGAAGGGGAAGTAATAGTAGCTCCTTGGCCCCGTGGAATACGACCCCTGTGTCACACACAGGGTATTACTTGACGACCCCGTGCACTTGCGGGACGCACATCAAGTTTTTGGCGCCGTTGCCGGGGACACAAGGGATACTAGGAAAACCAGTAGTCTATTGCTCTAGCCATTTTTCTTATTTTTGTACATTCTACTTTATTTTCTTGTTTTCTTCTTATTTATTTATTTGATTTTGTTCTTTGGTTTTTCTTTGGTGTATGTGATGCGTCTCCGCAACAACACAACAGGGTGATGTGTGTCAACCCCTTGCGTTACCGCAAGTGCACGGGTCGTCAAGTAATAAAAGTGGACCCAACGGGTCGGGTTGTCGAACCACAGGGAACAGAAGTACTAGTAATAGCCCCTCTTTTGTTATCTAGCCTAATGACTGTAGTGTGTGATGATCTAATGGCCAACACTAAGAGTGTCACCACAAGTGCGCAGGAAATAAGAAGGAAAAGAGTTCTCAATCAATAAAAGTGAGGTATCCGGACAATGCTCCTCCTAGGATTCGGGTGTTGGATGTAGATTACAAGTGTTTCTAAACGAAAACAATGAGTCGTGGGTATCCAAAGGTATAACGGCCCCTGCCTCCAGGTCGCCGATAACTAGTCCCCTACGAGGTCCCGGCGGAGAATTCTCTTGACGCCTCACACCACATATGACTGCTTAAAACTCTAGGGATCCCAAAGATATAACCAATTCCTAAAAGTAGATCTAACCCTGCCTTCAGGTGAAAGATCCCTAACCCCCTACGAGGTCCCGGCGGAGAATTCTCTCGACGCCTCACACCACATATGGTTGCTTCACTTAGGGAATATGAAGATAGGAAATATCTGTCGGAAGGGAAAGGGGACGCTCCGCTATCTCACGGCTCACCCTCTCGACCCTCTTTACTCTTGGTGATTCTAAACCTAGCGGTGATCTCTCCCTTCACTAGATTGAATAAAACATGCAAGGCAATTAATAATGAAATCAAAAGCACAAACAAGCATTAAGAACTCAAGAGTAAAACTCAAACTGATAAATTCGAATAGAAACACAATGTAAATCTAATGAAAATAAGAATCCTAGGGTTTACATGTCCGAATACCCTCTAGGGGTTTAGCTCTCCATGGAGCGAGTCACAAAACAAATAATAAATTCAGAAATAAGTTCCAAAGACATAAAGAATAACCCCCTTAAATTCGTGATGATAGTCTTGATGGGTAGTTTCCGCGTCTGGATTGAATCCACTCCGAAGCTAGGTCGCCGATGGCTTCCTTTATGCTATGACGGAGGAGGAATCGATGCAAGTTGGTGAGGAATGCTTCCCAAAACCGCCAAGAATTCCTTCCAAGCCCTAGCCGCCTTGTCTCTCGAAAGTGGCCAAAAAGATCCCTAAAAATTATCACAAGGCGGCTTTTATAATTTGAATTCGGGGCTTTACGCGGGTATCCACACGGGCATCCACACGCCCGTGTGGAAATTTCACACGGGCGTGTGAAGTACTTGCTACAGTACTGCTACAGTAAACTGCTACAAGGACGGCGACCTCAAATTCCTCGGGAGGAGAAGGCTCCCGAGCGGCGCGAGAGCGCTTGTGGGCGACCTTCTTGGTCCTAGGAGCCATATCTGTGAAAATTAGGGCAAGTTAGTGCAGAATTTTACTATGCAGAAATCCACATGGGCGTGTGGATGATCCACAAGCCCTTGTGGATTATCCTCCTCATCCACACGGGCGTGTGGATGGGCCACACGCCCGTGTGGATGCCCGGCCATTGCCAAAAGGCCATGGTCGGGTGGTTTCCACACCTTAAAACAACCCTAAATCGACAAGCATGCACACTATGATAGTTTCCATGAAGAATTCATGCATAAAACATCAACAAATCACCAGATCTGAAATTCAAAATTCATGGCAAGAACTAGATAAACTTGGAGCTTACCGGAGATTTTTGATGAAGAAGAGGATGGAAATCGCCGGAAAAACACCCAAGAATCCTTAAATAAGCTAAGGAGAGGCGTTAGGAACCCAAGAGGTGTGTCTCTTCGCGTGGAGGCGTCGGAAGGAGAAAAGGCGCGAAGGTTTGAATGAGTGTTCAAGGCCTTCTCATCTCCTTTATAAGCCACATGGGCGTGTGAGGGTCTCACACGCCCTTGTGGATGGCCACATGGGCGTGTGGATGAGCCACACGCCCTTGTGCCTTCAAAATTTCGACGCCAGAACGCCACAAGGGCACTCACACGGGCGTGTGAGTGCCGGTGTGGATTAAAAAGTCGAGACAGAAGGCCACAGGGGCACTCACATGGGCGTGTGAGTGCCCTTGTGGACCTGGAAAATCCACAGGGGCAGCCACACGGGCGTGTGGCTGCCCTTGTGCCTCTCTGGAGACCTGAAAATTGAATTTTCAGGTCTCACACGCCCATGTGGATGAGCCACATGGGCATGTGGCTCCTCAGGAAGGCCACAGGGGCACTCACATGGGTGTGTGAGTGCCCTTGTGCCCTTCTGTTTCATGTTTTTCTGAATTTTCAGCAAGGCACAGGGGCACTCACACCCCCTTGTGCCTGCCCTTGTAGATTTTCAGCTCAACATGAAACATATAAGTACAAGGCCAATTCCTTAACTTTAAACCTCTAAAACATTCTAGATCAAGCCACACATGTATAATTATCATGAAACACCAAGAATAAACAATAAAAACACAGCAACGACAGAATTAACGCAAAGTCGCCTACTCAAGCTAATTATTACTGCAGAATGAAAAACTAACTACGAAAGCATTAAAATGACTTGGGTTACCTCCCAAGAAGTGCTTGTTTTACGTCACTAGCTTGACGTACCTGATCTTTCTTCTTTTATGGAGGCTTGAAAAGGGTGTGCTCCTCTCGACTATATCTTGCGTAGCTACTTCCCATGAACACAATTTTGTCTCGTCGGAGATGCACTTTTATTGGAGGCTTGAGCAATTTTACTTTGGGTCTCCATGGAAACAATTTTGGTCGAGAATTGTTCAAGTTCACCTTTGGTGGGTCCTTGGATGGTTTGAGCCTCCTACCCACATCTTCCTCAATTCCCATGACCTCTTTCTTGCATTTTATTGGTTGATCAATTTCAAGGGGAGGTACTCGTTCCATTGGCTCGGGGTTTGCTTCTTTTACCTTATCAACTTGAAAGAGATATGAGTTCAGCAAACCCTTTTGTACAGCTTCCTCCTCATGTGCATGTTGTCCATTAAGAAATTCAACACTCTCAAATGGGGGTTCTTCTCTCTCAATTTGATTATGTGCAACATCTTGTTCTTTCTCCCCTATTTGCTCATAATTCTTGCACTCTTCTTTGCCATTTTCAAAAGAAATTTCCTCAATAAGTCTCCCAGTTTGGTTCCCCAAGTCATGAATGGAGTCTTGTTGATATTGTTGTGAAATCTCAGAAGTTTTGATGCTGGCTTCAGTATTCTTGATAAATTTAGCCAAAACATTCTCCAAATTCAAATTCTCCTCTTGAGATTGTTCCGATGAGATAGCCTCAGATCTCCCAACAAATCTTGCCAATAGATTTTCTAGGCTCGGCTCATGTTTTTGTGGTGGAATGTACTCTTCAAGTCCAGATTGTGGGTTTTGCCATTGTGGTCCAAACACATTCCATGAGATATTGGGGTGGCTCCTATGACTTGGACGATATGTGTTATAGTAGAGAGAGCTTTGTTGTCTTGCATTTAAAAGTTCATCAATCCTTGCATTGCAAGCTTCAATTTGCATGGACAAAGTTATAATTGGATCAACCATCCTTCGAGTTCCTTGCACAAAAGATATATACAAAGATAAGTGAGAATGGCGAAAGTAGGAAAGATGAAATAGAGAAAACAGTAAAAGATAAATGAATGGCTAAAGTAACAAAATACTAGCGTTCCTAATATACTGTTCCCCGGCAACGGCGCCAAAAACTTGATGCGTCTCCGCAACAACACAACAGGGTGATGTGTGTCAACCCCTTGCGTTATAGCAAGTGCACGGGTCGTCAAGTAATAAAAGTGGACCCAACGGGTCGGGTTGTCGAACCACAGGGAACAGAAGTACTAGTAATAGCCCCTCTTTTGTTATCTAGCCTAATGAGTGTAGTGTGTGATGATCTAATGGCCAACACTAAGAGTGTCACCACAAGTGCGTAGGAAATAAGAAGGAAAAGAGTTCTCAATCAATAAAAGTGAGGTATGCGGACAATGCTCCCCTAGGATTCGGGTGTTGGATGTAGATTGCAAGTGTTTCTAAACGAAAACAATGAGTCATGGGTATCCAAAGGTATAACGGCCCCTGCCTCCAGGTCCCGGCGGAGAATTCTCTCGACGCCTCACACCACATATGACTGCTTAAAATCTAGAGATCCCAAAGATATAACCAATTCCTAAAAGTAGATCTAACCCTGCCTCCAGGTGAAAGATCCCTAACCCCCTACGAGGTCCCGGCAGAGAATTCTCTCGACGCCTCACACCACATATGGTTGCTTGACACTTAGGGAATATGAAGATAGGAAATATCTGTCGGAAGGGAAAGGGGACACTCCGCTATCTCACGGCTCACCCTCTCGACCCTCTTTACTCTTGGTGATTCTAAACCTAGCGGTGATCTCTCCCTTCACTAGATTGAATAAAACATGCAAGGCAATTAATAATGAAATCGAAAGCACAAACAAGCATTAAGAACTCAAGAGTAAAACTCAAACTGATAAATTCGAATAGAAACACAATGTAAATCTAATGAAAATAAGAATCCTAGGGTTTACATGTCCGAATACCCTCTAGGGGTTTAGCTCTCCATGGAGCGAGTCACAAAACAAATAATAAATTCAGAAATAAGTTCCAAAAACATAAAGAATAACCCCCTTAAATCCGTGATGATAGTCTTGATGGGTAGTTTCCACGTCTGGATTGAATCCACTCCGAAGCTAGGTCGCCGATGGCTTCCTTGATGCTATGACGGAGGAGGAATCGATCCAAGTTGGTGAGGAAAGCTTCCCAAAGCCGCCAAGAACTCCTTCCAAGCCCTAGCCGCCTTGTCTCTCGAAAGTGGCCAAAAAGATCCCTAAAAATTATCACAAGGCGGCTTTTATAATTTGAATTCGGGGCTTTACGCGGGCATCCACACGGGCATCCACACGCCCGTGTGGAAATTCCACACGGGCGTGTGAAGTACTTGCTACAGTAAACGCTACAGTGATTTTTTCCCCGAAGTCTTCCTTGGAGTCCACACGGTCGGGCACACGGTCGTGTGGTAGGGTATGTGGCTTTCTATACTTTGAAATCCTCAAGAACCTTCTTCTGCTTTGTATGGAAGCTGGGACATGGGCGTACTACTGCCTTTGTGCCCTTTCAGTTTGTGTAGTGACTTGTACTCCTCCGAAAGTTGGCAACACCCCCATGTATATGAACACAACTTCTGATTGTGGCCTTGAAACGTGTCATCACACCCTATCTTTGCTTCTTCCTGTACGTCATGTCTCCAAAGCCCTGTTTGCACAAAAGAACACAAAACACACCTTGTTAATGCTAAAACCTGATAAAAGTGATGCTCAATGCATGTAAACTGATATTATAATATATATATAATCAAGCACTTATCAGCAAGGTACAATTTTCTGAGCCAATGCAGGGAGCTTGTTATTTGAATGATCAAGATTCAGCTTTAGCCGCCACTATAGACACACTTGAAGAAAGGCTGAACAAATTTATTGCCCAGAGATCACTTCAGAGCAGTCCATGCACCAACTCATACAACTTACATTGGGGTGCATCGAGTCATTTTCGTGGGCAACAACGGGAAAGCCCCCAAAATGAGATCATAATTTGCGCCACATCTCAAGGGTAGTGGGTCAAGCCTCCTCCAAGTCCTCAGCCTCAAAAGCAGCAATTTACTACAGAGGATGTACTTGCCAGATTTATGGTTCAAATAGAAAGAAAATTTGCTGCCGTTGATACTGCACTTTTGGAGGTACAAACGTCTCTTCATAGGGTAGAGAAACAGATGGGAGATCTTTTCAAGGTATTGTCTGACTTGCCACCAGCTCCTGAACCAATGAGTGAAGTCCCATCTGAAAATATTCATGAAGAAGAAGAGCGTATAATTGAAAAAGAGATGGAAGATGATTGTGGCGTAGTGGAAGATGAAAAAAGAGAAGAAGTGGCACCGTTACTGCTGGAACAAGCTCTCTACATGGAAGTTAATCCTCATACCGAGCACAAACGGGAAGTGTCTGGGATTGTTGAAGATGTGGGTAGAAGACTAATGCCATTCAAGAACCCACCTATGCCCGGCTTGGACAATTCCCAGCCAAAGATTTTTCTATGGAAGCCTAAGAGATTTTTGTGGGCAATTAAAGTGCTTAAAACCAAGGTTGAGAAAAGATATGTGGACAGGATGCAGCAGCCTAACAAGTTGGGGAGTTTTTTTTTCTTCTTATTTATTTATTTGACTTTGTTATTTTATTTTTCTTTTGTGCGAGGCATAATTTTCAATACAAATGCAAGGAGCTTGTAGTTCACCCCACCTCAACAGCCGTGGCACCAACATCCACCAAGTCCTCAGCCTCGACAGCAGCATTTTACTACAGAGGATGTATTGGCAAGATTCATGGTGCATACGGAAAGACCATTTGAAGACGTTTATGCCCAAATTGCAAGCCTTAATGCCACAGTTTTGACTATACAAGCATCTCTTCACAAGCTAGAGAACCAAGTTGGGGAGCTTCTCAAGAATGCTAATAATCATGAGCAAAAAGGGGAAGCCCCATTTAGAAATAATTGTGATAAGGGAGAGTGCAATGCTGAGAAAGAGGTGGAAAATGATTCTTGTGTGTTGGATGACCAAAAGGTAGAAGAAGTAACACCAGCATCACCTGAGCGAGCCCTTTGCATGAAATGTATTCCTCATGCCGAGTACAAGCGGGAACTGTCTAGGATAGCTGAAAATTTGGGTAAGGAGTTAATGCCATCTAAAAACCCACCTGTACCCAGCCTAGGCAATTCCCAGCAAATATTTTTCCCTGGAGACCCAAACGACTTTGGTGGGCATTTCAGGAATTTCCTATGGGGGTTGAGCAAGAATATGCGTGCAAGAAGTTAAAGCCAGTTAATGATCCACACACGCCATGCTTAAACAGTTCTCAACCCAAGTTGTTTCCATGGAGGCCTAAATATTTTTCTGGGTCACTTGTTAGAAAATTGGTCCGGGCTAAGGAAGAAGAGGGGAGGAGACTCAAGCCATCTAAAAATCCTCCCAAGTTGAAATTGCATAATGCCCGACCGAAGCTTTTCCCGTGGAGGCCAAAAGGTACTTCGTGCATATCCTCCACATTGGCACCCTCCCGGCAGGTAATTTTCTTTTTCCTTGGAAGTAGTTATGCCACAGGTAGTCGGGAGGAACACACCATTTTCAATCCTCCCTGAGGTAATAAAAAGGTTCGTTGAGCTAATGACGTTAAACAAGCACTTCTTGGGAGGCAACCCAAGTTTTAAATTCTTCGTGTTTCAATTTTTCGTACTCTTGTTGTTTATTGTGTGTTGTTTGTTGTGTTTGTGTTTCTCATTTTCGTATTTGTGTTGTTTATTTGATCCATGCTTGTCTTAAATTCTTAGTGTTTGTTCATTTATTCGGTGTAGTTCAAGTGCGTTTAATTATATATTTCGGCGAGTCGACGTTGTATATACGTTTTTTCTTGAAGTTGCAGGGGAGACCATGCCGAAATTTTAATTTTCCAGGACCTTACGACCTGCAGGCTGCTTGCGGGCGCCCATGCGCCCGCATGGGGCCCGCAAGCCTGGGCAGCCACTTAAGTGGCTGCCCTCCCTTCTCTCCTCTCTTGTTTCCCTTCTTCTCCCCTTTCTCCCTCTCGATTTTTCCTCTTTTCTTCTTGTTTTTTTCGCCGTTTTTCTTCGTTTTTCCTCCTCTAAACCCCTCTCCTACCTCTAGCAACTTCAATTCTGTAAACTTTCTGAACTTCCACCGTCTTTTTCACCGAATTTCAAGGACTTGGACTTTGAAGCCCTAAACCAAGGTTTGCTCTCAACTTCATTTTTCTTCTTGATTCTTCATGTTTATGAGATGCAAACTTCATGGCTGAATGAATGGATGTGTGTTATGTGAATTTTATGAGATTTGAGCTATGTTTGTAAAATTTTTAAAGCTCCAAATACAAGGGGAACTCTTGCAAAATTTTTTTGGGGCATCTAATTTTCTTTGGTTTTATGACATAATGAGAGCCCCAAAGCCCTTGTTTTCATTTTGTTCGGATTAATCTTGTGTTTTTTGTGTAGACATGCCGAACAAGAGCCTTAGTGCCAACCACATCCATGACACCGACAAGGCGTACAGACGAATAGCCTCTTCATTGTCTTAAAGACTTGCGTGAATTGTTGTTTTCGTATTTTTGTTTAGTTTGTTTCTTTTAGTGAATTCTCCCTCTTTTATTAAAATTTTGAGATGTGATGAGCCCTATTATCCTTGCAGTTATTCTAGGGCATGATATGCACCCCCATCATCCTCCTCGAGGCCGGCCACACCACCTAATACCGGCCCTACCCCATGTTCAAGTTATAAAGCACGTTTCATCATGGATGAACTGGGGAAGTTTCTTTATCCCTTCCCTTGCATTCTTTTTTATCTTTTCACCATGGGCTGCTGATTTATGTGCATTGAGGGCAATGCAAGACTTTAGGTGTGGGGATGGGGTATTTCATACATTTGCATGCAAAATTTACCTATGATAGCTATGATCATCTTGTTGAGAATCTCCTAGCATGAAAGAATGATAGATATGAGTTGTGACATATTTTTGTATTTAATTGGAAGTCCTGTTATATCTCTAGTGTAACCCACACATTTTGTCACTAGACTTCTTTCTCGCACACTCTGACCAACCCATCTTGTTGATACCAGTCTTAGTTTGTTAAGGGCTACTTTCAATGGGCCTTTAAGAACTTTTGACTCTTATGTGACTAGTCTTAGTAACATCTTGACATGTAGACTAGACCAGGAGACATGATATAGGCTGTAAATAGAAATAAATCAAAAGACAGTATTCCGCTGCTCTCATTGGCTAAGTAGCTCGGGGTACATGCTCCTAACCAGAGTGCACCTTAAGCCAACAGCTAATGAAGCATGAATGCGTTTATGTAGATATGTAATAAATCGAGTAGTCAGGTGTTCTGGTGCCTAAACAGCATGTACACCCAGTCGAAAGATAATGTACAGTCAACGTTAGTCTATTTATATATATATAAAAAAAAATCCTATTGATCTCCAGGATTATCTACAACAATTAAAATGAGGCTAGAGTTGAATATAGGAATCAAAAGGATCTTAGTTGACCGTTGAGGGTGTTCTTAGCAGTTCTAAGACCGGTAATCATTGTGTGTGGGGTAAATGGACCCCTAGACTGATCTAGGGTAAAGAAGGCGAGATAGGAGCTCACACACTCACGGGAACACTATAGATGGGACATGACTATCTTTATTTGATTTCTTTTGATACAACTCATTGTATTGAATTCTTTTCACTCTGTGCTTGTGAGATTCTCCACACTCTGAGCTTGAGGTTTTACATTTAGCCATTTATCATCTTTCCCTTGTTCTTTATGTTTTTGTTTGCTTGAGGACAAGCAAACGCTTAGGTGTGGGGATGTTATGATAAGTGTCTAAATGTACATATTTATACGTTTTATTCTAGTATTATTTTGCATGTATTTTGATGAGTTGATGCCCGTTTCGTGGTTAAATTGGTTTTATTTGTGTTACAGGCCTTGAAAAAGCCAGAATGAGCTCAAGAACGTATTTGGGAAGAAATCCGTATCAAATACGACGTTTTCGAGCTTCCATCACTGTAGAAGTATGATGAGCGTCCCGCAAGTGTGCGGGGTCATCAAGTAATACCCTGTGTGTGACAAGGAGCTACTATTACTTCCCCTTCATCTATTTCCTAGCCTAACAATACGAGAGAATAGTACATCTACTAAAATCTATAAATAAAAGGATAAGGCTACCACTACACGCCAAATAAGCATACAAGGGATGGACGAACAGGAGAAGACGTGATTTGGACAGAGAATCCCCCTAGGGTTGTCATTAAGGCCCGAATTAAGGATGATGTGTTGTGATGGTGGTTTGGACTGAGAGATTCCTAAATTAAACTAATCCCGAATCCCTCGGTGATTAGCCCTAATGCCATACGAGTATTGACCGGAATCCCATCCGGTCAATTACTCCTACGATTACAATGCACTCAGGGAATCCCTTATCAGGAATAGACACTCTTCTGGGTCTAAGCCTAACATTCAGAGGGGTACCTAATACCCGAATCCCTCGGCGTATTGGTACATGAATCCCTTTCAGTCTATGTGAGTCTAGTACAAGGGCGATGGTCACGCTCCAAGTACAACCTAGAAATTGAATAGCAGAGTTCTCATGCGGTCCAAGACAGTAAAGCACACATAGAAAGAATCACAAACCATAGAAATTCTTATACAAGAAATTCAACATCCAACACTAAATCACAAAGGATTATCACCCATAATTACAACAAATCTACCCTAGGGTTCATCATGCCCAAATCACATACAAGTTAGTTCCTCATGAAAGAGGAACACTCATACAAATCCAAAGAACAAATAAACATAAAGAGAAGTTATGAAAACTCCCTCAAACTTTGGATCGCCTTGGATGGATGAAGATCGCCGGAGTCGTCGAGATTTCTTCTCAAACGACGCTTTGAAGCTCTAGATCTTCCCCCTATTTCCTCCTCCAAAGTTTGCCTCCCTCTTGGTGAAGAATGGCACGGTGGATAGCCGGAAAACGCCGCCGGCGAAGGTGGGGCGGCGGCCCAAGAAGAGGAGAAGAAGAAGATGTGAAGCTCTCCTCAAAATGCCCTAATTTTGGCTTTTAAAACCCTTTATCGGAAATCCATACGGGCGGCCTTGCGGGCGCATGCTTGCCCGCAAGGCTCCCAGCCTTTTTCCAAGAAAAACCCGTTTCGTGCTACATTACCATGCTACAGTGATGAAAGCTCGAAAACGCCGTATTTGATACGGATTTCTTCCCATATACGTTCTTGAGCTCATTTTGGCTTCTTCAAGGCCTGTAACACAAATAAAACCAATTTAAACGCAAAACGGGCATCAACTCATCAGAATACATACAAAATAGTGCAAGAATAAACTGTATAAATACCTACATTTAGACACTTATCAAAGTACTGTAGAAGGATTACTATAGCAAAGATTATTGTAGCATGGTACTGTAGCACCGAAACGGGATTTTCTGGGAAAAGGCTGGGAGCCTTGCGGGCAAGCATGCACCCGCAAGGCAGCCCGTATGGATGCCCGAAAAAGGTGTTTTTAAAGGAAAGTTAGGGCATCTTTTGAGAGAGCTTCAACTCTTCTTCTTCTCTTCTTCTTGGGCCACCGGCCCACCTTCTCCGGCGTCATTTTCCGGCGATCCACCACGTCAATCTTCATCAAGAGGGAGGCAAACATCGGAGGAGGAGATCATTTAATCTTTTCAATCCATGATTTTCTTGGCTTGAATCGTTGTGTAAACGTTTAATTTAGTTTGTAGAGGCATCTAGGGTGAATTTCAAGGACTTTAAACATTATTTTGCCGTCGAGTTCCATGCCCAGCGTCGGCGGGGACGACGCAGGATTTGGTCAACACGGGCGTGCTTCCGTAAGCACGGCCGTGCTCTTGCCCAGATCTCTAATTGCATGCCAGCACGGGCGTGCAACGTTTAGCACGCCCGTTGATAAACATCTAAAAGTACGTATTTTGCATGTATGTGTTGTGTATTATTTTCACATTTTATTGTTGAATCTATGCGCTTTCGGTCTAAATTGCTTTATCTTTGTATTTCAGGCCAGTCGGAAGCCCTGGGGAGTCGACGACGAGATGGGGAACGAATTCGACATCAAAACAGCGTTTTCGAGATGGGGATACTGTAGCACAGTACTGTAGTGTTTACTGTAGCAATTACTGCAGCTCATCACGGGTTTCTCGGCAGAAAAGTAGAAATCCCGAGGGGTCAGCATACCGGCTGTATGCTGACCCGTTTACCCATTGGGATTTGGGTGTTTAAAGGCTATCTAGGGCATCTTTTTAAGGGACTTTTGGATCATCTTTGGGAGAGTTTTGGCGGAGAAGGGAGGCTAGGGTTTGGACATCACTTCTACGCTATTTAGGAGGGCAAAAGGAGAGGAAATCCAAGCATTCTTCGGTGGAGAGAGCAAGATCTAGGAGGATCCACTTCAAGGAGTTCATTATTTGGAGGTTGAAGACAACGGGAAGCCACCCCTTCGAGTGGCGACTTCAAAAGGTTTTCTCCAGGGATTCAAGCGTCATTCGGCCTTCACCTTTTGAGGGAGTGTTCCTCATGTTTATTTTAGTTGTTTGCATGGATTGTTTGGTTGATTTGTTGAATATGAACAACTAAACCCTAAGGTCACCGGATGTACGGGAACCTTGGGGGCAAACTTGTGATGTTTTGGTTTGTTTGAGTTATCTATTGCATGATTGGCTTGTTGTGATCCTTGTTTGGTGTTCTTGATTGTTTTGGTACATGTGATTTATTGATGTATCAATTTCTTGGTAGCACTTTGTAGCATGACCATTGCCTTAGTGCTAGACTCCACCAAACTTGGAAGGGACTATTGTATAAATACGCCGTGACCATCGGGTATTTGTACCCCTCCATTTCTAGGGTTGAAAACTGACTAGTGTTTCCACCCTTACTTGAGGAAACCATCATTCTCCTTGCAGCCGTGTGAGAGGTTGAGTGGAAGAAATTCCTTATTCAACACTTGTACCAGGTTAGGGGTCAATTGCCGTGACCATCGGGTTGACCTAAGCTTAGGTTTTCTCGGTCCAACTTGCCACGTGCTTAATTTCTCAAATATCCTACTCACTTAAGTAGCCCCCTTGGGGATCCTCATCCATGACCGTTTTCCATCCTTGAGCATCTCCCGCGTTTTGATTTCATCGCATTTATTTAAACAATTTCTCTTGTTGATTATTTCTTTTCTTTCCTAATTATTCTCTTGAAATCGAATCGGTGAGCTAAACAACAAGTGAGAAGTGAGTAAAGTAGCTCCTCGGGCCCCTTGGGAATACGACCCACTCATGCGTGCACGAGTAGTTCATTACTTGATGACCCCGTGCGCTTGCGGGTGTTCACACTTTGTGTCAATCACCCGTGTTCCATATAAACCCCATTTTGAAATTAACACGGGTGTGCAACTTTCAACACGCCGGTGCAATTCGTTGTTCCTCATTGATAAATCCTTGATTTTGCAGATCATGCCGAGGAAGGCTACTACATCAGGCCCTTCTTCAAAGAGGGCTCGCGGGGAGTCGTCGACCCCGGCTGGTCCTTCTGCGCTCATTTTTGGCACTCCGATCCATCTGGAGCTCTACGACCGCTTGAGTACTTATCGGTTTGGCGAGATGCGGGGCATCGACTGGGAAGTTCTCCGCGAGGTGGGCCTCGAGGCGGACGTGCGTCGATATCTCGGCGAGGGCCCCTGGACGCGGCTTCTCGCCATCACCGACCCCGCTTACCGGGAGCTTGATAAGTGTCTAAATACACCGTTTTGTAATGGTGAACTACTTATACTTTCATGCATTAAATGAATAAAACAGTTGCCCTTTGATGCGCTTTTCTTGTTTTTCTTAATTCAGGGCATCCACGGACTAGTTGCATTGTGAGGAGCGTTTACAACTAGAAAATCGAGGCCGAGGAGCGAAGAAACAAAGGATAAACGAGCTCCGGAGGGCACCCAAGCGTTCCTACACAACCCACGCCCTTTTAGGGCCTGTGTGCGGGCGGTACACAGGCCGCACAACCCTGGCAGAAGGGTGTGTGGCCTGGTGTGCGGCCGAGGCAGCCCACTGGTCGGGGTATTTAAGCTCGACTAGGGTTTTTCTTGGGGGACTTTTGCCATCGACGCCTCCGAACACCCCTACGCTCAAAGCTTCATCAAAGGAGGTCGGTTTGGAGTGAAATAAAGGGAGAGAAGACGGTGGTGGGACTTGAGGATCATCATCCTAGAGCTTGCCGACGTTGATTCGGCAAGTGTCTTCATCAACCCTAGTCGACACGGTCAAGAGGTAGTTTTGAGTTTTCTTGTTGATGTATTCTTATTTGTGCAAACTTCCCTTGTTATTCATGTCGAACTAAACCTCCCAAGGCCGCCGGGCAGCCGGTGAACCATGGGAGGAATACTTGTATTGGATGCTATGCTTTTAATTCAATGAATGGATGGTGTGGAATTTGGTTTCATACATTGTGTGCTTAATTGTAGTGATTTGCATGAGAACTCTGCATTTCATTTTATCGAATGTGCTTGGTTGTGCGAGGTGCACTCTTGCATTAGATCCACATAGTATGAAGAGGGACTCATTGTACCGGTACACCGGAGGTTCCGGGTGCCGGTAGCCTCCCGTAGGTTGTAGAGTTCATCTTAGCGAAATTGCTTATAGATAACTCCAACCAAGGCTCCTTAATCCCAATGACATCGTGTGAGTATCCTTTGGATAAAGGAACTTATACTGGATTAGGTCTACACTATGGAGGTTCCGGGGTAGTCGACTTCCGAGCCCAGACGGACCAAAACAATACTCCATGCATGCATTACCTGTTTTTATAGCATCCTTGCTTGTATTTCTCCCGGGGGAATCCTCGCCCGGAGCCTTGTCTTCTCTATTTGATTTCTTGTCGTTGTGCGCAACTTGTCATTGATTAAAGTTTCTAACGTTAGTTTAAATTTCATTTCATTACAACAAACTCTGTTTTGATTCGGCTAAACAATTATCGAAGAGGAAGTAATAGTGGATCTCGGCACCCTAGGGAATACGACCCTCTTGTGCCCGCACAAGAGGTATTACTTGACAACCCGTGCACTTGCGGCCGGGGAACTGTGTGCCCTCTTTTTAGCGACGCGCTCGGCGACCATCAATTTTTTGGCGCCGTTGCCGGGGACCTTCCGAGAACATTAGGAAAACTCATAGACATTGGCTTAGTCAATTTCTTTTTCTTTTGCGCCTCTACTATTTTGGTTGCGTTTTATTTTTAGTTTTTCTTCACTTTCTTTTTTTTTATTTGTTTTCTCAGTGGAATTTGGGCTTACATTAGATATTTATTTACTTAACTTCCCCAATCACTATTGTTATCTCTTTGCAGCTTTGGGGGATTTTATGACCCAAGGCAACCCCACCGATTATATCGAAGTTGACGAAGAGATCGAGAGAACTTTACGCAGGAGGTTGAGAGAAGCATTGAGCTCCTCTAACTGCCCCGTGGACGCATCAGTTGATCCTCTGCCTACTGAAGAAGGAACATCGAACAGTATGGCAGAACAGAGGAGGACACTTTCGGATTATGAGCGACCACAATTTACGGGAGAGGAATCATGTATACAGAGGCCTGCTGCAGCCGCAAATAACTTTGACTTGGCAAGACCCATCGGCATGATACAGAATTCCGTGCAGTTTGATGGGTTGGCAGATGAAGATCCGAATGAACATCTATCACGCTTCTTGCAGATTTGCTCGACCTTCAAGATCAATGGTCTGTCAGAGGATGCAGCCAAGTTGAGGTTGTTTCCTTTCAGTCTTCGAGGTACAGCCTACAGATGGTTCCAGGGATTGACACCAGGCTCCATTAAGGCCTGGGAGGATATGGTGGAGAAATTCTTGGGGAGGTAGTTTCCCCCTAGTAAGGCCGCCCGCCTATGACAAGAGATATCAGCATTTAGCCAAAGGGACGTGGAAACACTGTTTGAGACGTATGAGCGTTTCAAGGATCTGTTGAGGTGATGCCCTCATCATGGGTATCAGTCATGGATGAGGATAGAAATTTTTTACAATGGTTTGAATTACCAGACTCGCCAACTTATTGATGCAGCAGCAGGGGGCTCTCTCAGTAATAAGTACCCTCAAGAGGCTGAGAAATTAATAGAAGACATGGCGAGGAATGAGTCTCACTGGGGCTCAAGAACCAAGGTATCACGAGCAGCCGGTGTTCATGAGGTGAGTGGCCACACTGCACTTGAGGCCAAGATGGACGTTCTGACAAGAAGATTTGACCTATTGATGGCTGAACGGGCGAACTCCCGTTCCGCACCCGTCATGTCCTGTGAGGTTTGTGGAGGTGGACATGCGGCCACCCTTTGTCCTATTGCAGTTACGACAGGCACAACCACAGAACAAGTTGATTTTGTAAACCAAAATGCAAGACCCCAAGGGAACCCATATGCAGCTACTTATAATCCCGGGTGGCCAAATCACCCAAATTTCCAGTGGGGTAATCAGAGCCAACAGAGGCCTCAACACCCGCCAGGATTCCAGCATGCTCCACCCCAACAGAGGGAAAATAAAGTATCAGTTGAAGAAGCATTGGCGAAATTCATGATTGCCACAGAGTCAAATTTCAGAAATGTCCATGCTTCAATTCAGAATTTGGAGAAACCGATTGGGCAGCTAGCAAAAGCAGGATCAGATCGGCAGCAAGGTAGCTTGCCGAGTAACACTGAAGAGAACCCTCATCAACAGCTGAAAGTGATCACTCTGAGGAGTGGCCGAGCGATCGAGGTTCGACCCCCAAGTGGGAATGAGAGTGGGAAGGGGAAGAATGTTGTGAGAGATGCAACCCCAAGAGCGAGGGTTGACATTGAGGACAACAACAATCCCACCTCCGAACCTGAACCGAAACAAGCTTCACCCGTGCCGGAGTATCAACCCAAAGTCCCCTACCCGGCAAGATTGAAACAACATAAAGAGGATGATCAGTTTAAGAAGTTCTTAATTGTGCTGAAGCAACTCCATATCAATCTTCCGCTCGTTGAGGCATTCGCACAGATGCCTAAGTATGCAAAGTTCATGAAGGACTTATTGACGAACAGGCGGAAGCTAGAGGAGGCATCCAGTGTAGCTTTGAATGAAATTTGTTCCGCCATATTACAAAGCGCTCTCCCACCAAAAGTTCGAGATCCTGGGGGCCTTGTAATTGAATGTAATATCGGAGAGAATGTGGTAGAGAAGGCCTTGGCAGATTTGGGAGCAAGTATCAATGTTATGCCATATAATCTATTTTTAAAATTGGGACAGCAGGAACTCGAACCCACTCGGATGACTCTACAACTTGCAGACTGGTCCGTACGCCGACCTCGGGGTGTTGTGAGCGACGTATTAGTGAGTGTGGGGGGGCTTGTATTCCCGGCTGACTTTGTTATCTTAGACATCAATGAAACTGCTGAGGTGCCTATAATCCTTGGAAGACCATTTTTGGCAACCTCTCGCGCCCTGCTTGACATCCAAGACGGCAAGATGACACTTAGAGCTGGGAATGAAGAAGCCGTGTTTAAACTCCCAGATGCCATGAAACACCCCAAGGAGCGAGATGACACCTATTATGCTTTTGATGAGGTCGAACTAATTGTGTCTGATTGTGTGCAGGAGGTTCTGTCGATTAATCCTCTTGACGAGTACTTACGCGAAGGGCATGAGGAAATCAAAGCTGAGGACATTGGAGAACAGAACTATCAGCAACCACTTAGTCCCAAAAAGAAGAAAACGAAATCCAAAGGGGACGGGAGCCGTGATGAGCCACCTTGGAGAAAAGCTTGGAAGAAAGTGACCAAATTGAGTTTGTCAACTGAAGAGAAAGACCCAAAACCCACCTTCACTATTGACTTGGGAGCACATAATGTGGAAAGTATGATCTCACTAAACCTCCCTAGCTCATCTCCCTCATTCTTCTTGAAGAAAGGTATGAACCTCTCCTTTGAACCACCCTGAGAATGTGAACAGGAATGTCAGGCTCGTGACTCTAAACAAGCGCTCTTGGGAGGCAACCCAAGTTTACCCTTCTCGTATTTTCTTTTGTTTTGCATTGTGTGCTTTTTGGTGTTATTGGTTATGTTTTGTTTTTCTATGTACATGCTTGTCTTTTTTAATTTTTGTGATTAGACGACTTGAATCTCATTTTAAATTATCGGTGTATTGTCAGTTGATTTTGTGCAATTTTCACTGTTATCGGCGAAGGTTACATGTTTTGAAAAGTTACTCATCGATTGGTGTAATCACTTTTGGATGAAAAACTAAGGAGAAAAATCCTACTTCGACACTTCTGGAGGCTGTGCGGGCATGCTACAGCCCGCACAGACCTGCCAGAGGGCTGTGCGGCCCGTGTGCGGCCGCACAGCCCCCGCACAGGGCTCTGGCAGTGGTGGTCGTCCCGCAAGCGCACGGGTCGTCAAGTAATACCTCTCACGCACGCGTGAGAGGGTCGTATTCCCTGGGGTCCGAGAATCTATCCTTACTTCCTTCTCGCAATGTTGTCTAGCCGATCAATTTCGAGAGTAAAGGAAGAAAATGCAAAAACAAGAAATAAATGCAATTCAGAAAGCTAATTAAACAGGGCAATAGAAAGTGTGAAATCAGGGTGAGAAAGCGGTCCCGGATAAGGATCCCCTCAGGGGCTACTGAAGTGTACAGGATGCTGGGTTAACATGTAAATGGCTTGTTGGACCGAGAAAACCCTAGATTAGGTCAACCCGATGGTCACGGCAGTTGACCCCTAATCCGGTACGAGTATTGAATACGGGCTCTACCCGTATAAATCCTCATACGATTGCAAAGGGTGAGGTGGTTTTCTCAAACTAAGGTTGAATTACAAATAAGCAATTAACCCTAGAATTGGAGGGGTACAAATACCCGATGGTCACGGCGTATTTATACGTATTTCCCTTCCAAGCTTGGTGAGTCTAACACTAGGGCAATGGTCATGCAACCTAGTATTGGCTAAGTAGAGATACACAGAGTTCTCATGCATACCCTAACATTCAAAAGCACCAAACAAGGATCACAAACAAGTCTACAAACATTAATTGAAACCAAGCATCCAAAATACACAAGTTCACCCCCAAGGTTCACCTACATCCGGTGACCTTGGGGTTTAGTTGTTCATAATATCAAAATACATACTCAAAAGCATGAAAACAACTAAAGAAAGCATAATCACTCCCTCAAATACGAAAATGGAGTTCCGAAGACGCCACTCAAGAGGTGGCTTCTCTTGTCTTCAACCCTCCTTCAATGATGCCCTAGAGTAGGATCTTGCTCCCAAACGCACTCTCCTCCAAGATCTCGCCGTGAAAACGCCCTCAAAGCCCTCCTCCAAGCCGGATTTTTAGATGGTTGTGTGGAGCTCCAAGGAAGAAGACTTCTCCTCCACAAAATGCCCTAGAAAAGCCCTTTAAATCAAGGCATCCAGAGAGTTTCTCAGGGATTTTTCCATTCAGAGCTACAGTACCCTGCTACAGTATCTGCTACAGTAATTGTGCTACAGTAATTCCGCTACAGATCTGCTACGGTGATGAATCCCAAAAACGCCGTATTTGGTGTCGATTTCTTCATGAATACGTTCTTGAGCTTATTTCGGGCCTGTAACACAAGTAAAACCACATTAAACAAGAAAATAGAAAACAACTTAACAAAAAGAGAGAATAAACTATACACAAGTACGTAAAAAATACGTATATTTAGACGTTTATCGGACAGTGTCCGGCCGCATACACAGCCCCACAGCACGGCCGTACGTGCGGCCTGTGCGCAGCCCGCAAAGGCTGTGCTGTGCGCACGGATCCGGCCGCAACCTCTTTTTTTTTTGGGGCGGCCCATGCCCCTCCTCATGGCTCCTTCACTACCTTCCCTTTTTCCTCCTCCTTTCGCTCCATCTTCTTCCACATTTTGGGGTTTGAAAAATGGCCGATCTGAGCTCTTAAAATGACTATCTCTAGTTTTCCACGCCAAATTTCGTCGACTCCACATCCACACACCTCAGCACCACCGGCAATCGACCAACTTATGGTTTTAAGCTTCTTGTTGTTTGTCATAGTTTATTTCTATTGTCTTCTCTGTGTTTGTGTTAGTAGTTAGCAGGAAAGAGCTTAACTCTTCCGAGCTCCTTTCCTATTTTTCGCTGTCCTTCTGTAGCTTTCTTTAATAAATTTTCTGTGATGATGATGGATGTTTCGATTTAATGTCTTGTTCTACCTCGTAGGGGTAGACACGGACATTTTCTTATCTTCTCTCCACTATCATAGTGAGCACTGCGACTACTCAGCCTATCTTGACACGTGCTGCCACTATGATTCAGGGAAGTTCTCCCTAACACCCTATCTATGCTTTATACGTTTTATTATATTCTTTGGGCCGCTGACTTTGTACATTGGGGACAATGTACGACTTTAAGTGGGGGGGTGGCATGCATACACTTTTGTTCTTCAGAGTCAAAATCTTTGTTATTTGCTATGCATGCCTATTTTGTGGATAAAATTTAATGACATTGATGCATGATTGGAACCATTGATGGCAATGAGACACAAGTATACAGTAGAGTAGGATAATGATGGATGCTAAGCTTTGCACACAACCCCACACTTAATGAATTTTGGTCATTCACGGCATACCGTCACATACCTTTTTAGCCTGGACCTTGGACACCTAGCTTGGATTAAGTGGTAACCTTCGTGACCCTCTTAGTATCTAACCCATTTTTAGCGGTACGCACCTTGATATGTTAAGCTTCTCCCTAATGAATTATTTGAGGGCTTCTGTTTCTCTTGAAATTGGCAAATCAGAAAATATGTTGTGGTTTCCAAAGGAATTTTATATAGAAATAAGAATGACAATGCTCCTCTTCTTGAATAGCAAATTAACTTAGTGTACGGGCTCCTAAAAAGAGTGTTCTCTAAGCCAAAAGCTAGGAAAGCACGAGCATGTTCATGTGAGCCTGTAATCTTCCAAGTATGTTGGGTCTTCTTGATGCCTTATCAGCACAGTTATCCTTCTAAAAAGTCGATTACAGGTCATGTTAGTCAAAAAAAAAAAAAAAAAAAAACAGGATGCACAAAAATCTTCGAGTCCGCCTAACGTAGACTGCACAAAAATCTTTCAGCAGGATGCACATGCTGGCCAGGCACAAGAGCCACCCAACTTACTTGACTACAGATCTACATATACGCATTCATGCTTTTATAAGCAGAGGAATACTGACATAGACTCTTTTTTTTTTTTTTTTTTTTTTTTTTTTTTTTTTTTTTTTTTCAACGCCTGATCAAACTTGCTAAAAACTTCACTTAAAAACCTCACTGAGGGTTAAAGCAAAAACAGGAGACTCAAAAGTTTTTTAAAGGACTATTGAAAGAAGAATTTAACATCCTAACACAAAAATCAATGAGATGGGTTAGAGCGTCAGAATTGGGAGTTATAGTGAGCAGGTATAAATATGCACTAAGGATGAAACAGAACTACATTCATGCACATGTAAAGTACAACTCACTACTGTCATTCTACCAAGCTAGGAAATCCTTAACAAAAAGATCATAGCTATTATAGGTAAAATACAAGCATGCAATACAAGTATAAATACTCCATCCCCACACCTAAAGCTGTACATTGTCCCCAATGTACATAAATCAACAGATACAGGGTGGGAAATAAATATAACAAGAATTAAAAGATGGAGTAAGAAACTTCCCCAATCCGTCAATGAAATGCATGTGGATCGGCGGGGTCCATGTGGTGAGGGCTGGGAGTGTGAAGCATTCCTAAAGAAATTCTCGGAAAAAGACAGAACACCGATCACAACTCCATAATGAGAATGATAGAGAAGAGTGCAAAAACAGAAAGTGCAAAATAAACGAGAGAAAGTTTAGTAGGGTCGGAACCCTAACTAACTTAAAAAGTAACACTAAAGCAAACAACAATAAGAGCAAGCAAAATAAATAAAAAGAACAACAAGAAGTGCCGTGATGCTTGGGAGTCTAAGAGTCGGATGGCCGTGATGATGCAGACACGGGTGGTAGCGGCGGAGGTGGTGCCCGCCGAAGATGAAGAGGCTGCGTAGGAATGTCGGGATCTCGGTGGTGGCACTCTCAATGTGACTCACCGATGCAGCTAACTCTCTATGTCCTCTCTCAAGTGTCTGCAGCATGTTGGTAGACCTCGGTGCGAAATTCCGCAAACCGTGCCTCAAGTGATGGTCTCTGCTCTCTAGACTCGGCTCGGACTCGGACTCGAACCGGTGTCCGTCTCATGCGAAGAATGAGGGTCTTCTCGCGTGTGTTCCTTGGTGTTGTGCAAGCCTTGTGTATGGTACCCCGCTTCTCAACTATACCAATGCAAGTCGAGTCCGCATGCTAAGTGGCGCCATAGAACCAACAACTGTCATGCCTTGGGTGTGCTCAAGAAGGCCCATGCCTTTGATCATTCTTGTGATATATGGCCCGGCGAAAATTGCTCCAAGGCGAACAAACCGGCCCCTGGTGTGCTAAGACTTCCGCAAGAAGATGCCCCATGTGTAGTGGATAGCGCTCGATAATGCTTTGTACAACATCGGTAGGTCCGTGCGCGAGACAACCCCTGTCGAGTCCAGTCTACCCCCAATGCCTCTAGTCGGCGGTGCATGGATGTATCGATGGGCGGGGTTCAGTAGTTGGGATGCCTTCCTTGTCCCCGAGCGATTTGCTATAGAACACCAATAGGACTCATTTGTAACGGGGTGCGGTAAGTCATAGCCTAGGGCTTTAAACTCGGGAGTGTGGGTGTATGCTTCGTGTAGAATCCCATGTATACGCCCAGTTCATCTTGAGAGATTCGGTGTTTCTCCCCAAATGCTTGAAATGTAATCACACTCGGTCGGCCGGCACACCATTGCTTTGCAACTTCAATGGAGCTTAACACTTCTAATGTGAGCTCTTTGTAGGTGGGTTCTTCAATGGAGAACAATTTGTCCCACCCACCATGAGAGATAAGCTCCAAGATGACTTCATCTAAACCCAAGGCTCTCAAAACATTCCAATCAATTTTTCGTATGGTGCCGAATTGTTTCCTTGACAAAAGGGCGAATCGGGTCTTGTGATCGTCCTTTCGAAATCGTGGTTCGTCGCCGGGCGGAGAACGGTCTCTCCGTGTCCTCTTATGAGCCACTTTCTTGGTCCTCATACCTACAAGACCAAGGGGACACCATTAAACCAAATTTTAAAGAAATTGAGGCTTCATGGAATGAAAATTAAGGAGAATGGTTCATTGCTACAGTAAATCCGAGAAATTTTGGCAAGAGTTTTGCTTGAAAAAGTAGCCAAAAATTTCTACAATCATACAAAACCAATCTCATAATGCTATATTAAGCAAAGAGAACCAAAAGCACAAAGATTACATCCCAACAATTCATTAAAACACAAGATATAAGAATAAAAATCAAACCTTAACCCTAGAGTATGAGGGATGAATCAAAAGCTTGAAACGGCTTGAAAAGGTTGTAATCTTCCAAAATCCTTCCACAAAAGAGTTTAGAGGAGGATGAGAGTGATTTAGAGCAAAAAAAATGAGGTGATTTGGTGGAGAAATGAGTGAGAAATGAGAGGAAGAAGATGGGAGTGTGAAGATGAGAGAAAGAGAATGGGAAGAAGCCTTTTTAGGGCAAGTGTCGGGCATCCTTGCGGGTAGCCTTGCGGGCGCAAGGTTGCCCGCAAGGATCCTCGGGAAGCCTTGCGGTTGGGCTTGCGGGCGCAAGCCCACCCGCAAGGCCCCTCTGGATGGTTCACGGGCAAGCTTGCGGGCGCAAGCTTGCCCGCAAGCTTGCCAAATCCGACCAAAACGATCTCTAACGGTCATAAAACGGCTCTAAACTTGTTTAGCATCAACATAACCTCCTTTAAACCCTAAAAACAATGAAAACAAAGCCGATATAATCCCATAAACACACAAGAAGCAAGCTTCATGGCATCAACACATCAAACAACTCAAAGAATCCCAACATCAAGCAACA
Organism: Dioscorea dumetorum; assembly: GCA_902712375.1. NCBI lineage: Eukaryota > Viridiplantae > Streptophyta > Magnoliopsida > Dioscoreales > Dioscoreaceae > Dioscorea > Dioscorea dumetorum. The sequence continues at coordinate 4,833,140 of CACTHL010000549.1, read as the reverse complement.
AAGAAATGACAAAGAAGAAGAACAAAATAACTAAAACAAAGACAACATCTAACTACTACAAAATTAAAGAATACGAAAACTAGAGTGCAAGGAATTTTAAAAGCTTGGGTTGCCTCCCAAGAAGCGCTTGTTTAAAGTCGTTAGCTCGACTTGCATTACCTCAAAATTTTCATGGTGGGACAAATGGAGGAAAGTTACCTCCAACCTTTGGAGCTGGGTTGTTACCCGGGAAATAATGTTTCAAACGATAGCCATTGACTTTAAAGGTACCTTTTGTTGGATGGTGAACCTCAACGGCCCCGTGAGGAAACACTTGTGAGACCGAAAATGGCCCATACCATCTTGATTTCAGTTTTCCCGGAAAAAGTTTCAATCGAGAGTTGTAAAGTAACACTTGGTCTCCGACTTGAAAATGTTTAGCTTGTTTAATGTGCCGATCATGATATTCCTTTGTCTTCTCTTTATACCGTACTTGAACTCTCATATGCTACCGATCTCCATTCATCTAGTTCATTTAACTGGAATTTTCTCTTGTGGCCTATTAGATGGGGATCAAAATTCAATTGCTTTATGGCCCAATAAGCTTTGTGCTCCAATTCGACGGGCAAGTGACAAGCCTTCCCATATACCAACCTATACGGAGTTGATCCAATAGGGGTCTTAAATGCTGTTCCGTATGCCCGAGAGTGCATCATCAAGTTGATCCGCCCAATCCTTCCCGTGATGACTCACCGTTTTCTCCAAGATTCTTTTCAATTCCCTATTAGATACCTCGACTTGACCACTCGTTTGGGGATGGTATGCGGTTGAGATTCTATGTGATACCCCATATCGTTTCAAGACTTTTTCAAATTGGGAATTGCAAAAATGAGTGCCCCGGTCACCGATGATCGTCCTTGGAGTGCCGAATCTAGCGAACAATTTTTTTAAGAATTTTACTACCACTCTTGCATCACAGGTTGGAAATGCTTGCGCTTCTACCCACTTGGAGACGTAGTCTACGGCCACGAGAATAAACTTATTGCCATGAGAACTAGGAAACGGTCCCATGAAGTCGATCCCCCAAACATCAAAAATTTCACAAGCTTGATTCCAAGTTTGCGGCATCTCGTCCCTTTTTGATATGTTACCTACGCGTTGACACCTATCACAGTCTGTGCACAAGCATCCGAGCGTCATGGAATATCGTGGGCCAATAAAATCCGGCATCAAGTACCTTCCGCGCTGTCCTGTTTCCACTGTAGTGCCCCCCTGCCGGCCCCGAGTGGCAATGCAACGAGGATGTCATGTCCTTCTCTTGTTGAGACACATCTCCCGACAATTTGATCGAAACAAGTCTTGAACAGGTATGGATCCTCCCAAGTATAATGCTTCAGGTCAGCAAAGAACTTCTTTCTTTGTTGATAGGTGAGCCACTTTGGGAAAACCCCTGCTGCCATGTAATTTGCAATATCAGCAAACCATGGTGTCTCATCCTCTTCCACTACTCGAATGTTTGCATAACCGCTCCACAGGGAATGTGTCATTTATCCCCTTTCTCTTCAACTCCTCATCATGAGGCCCTTCAAGGCGTGATAAATGATCGGCGGCCAAGTTTTCTGCCCCCCTTTTTATCCCTTATCTCTAGATCAAACTCTTGTAGTAGAAGCACCCAACGGATCAATCGAGGCTTGGCATCCGATTTATTCAGGAGGGAATTTGAGTGCAGAGTGATCGGTATAAACAATAACCTTAGATAGCACCAAATATGATCGAAATTTATCAAAAGCAAAGACCACCGCTAGCAATTCTTTCTCCGTGGTAGTGTAGTTCTCCTCCGTGCGTCATTCAAAGTCTTGCTTGCGTAATAAATAGGATGAAAGTGTTTACCCCGTCTTTGTCCTAATCTGCACCCACCGCATAGTCACTTGCATCACACATCACCTCGAAAGGTAAACTCCAGTCCGGAGAAGCCACTATTGGTGCTTCAACTAGTTTCTTTTTCAAGCGAGAGGAAGGCATTCATGCAATCTTCATTAAACTCAAAACGAGTATCTTTCTCCAAGAGCTTTGTCGGTGGTCGGGCGATAGCGGAAAAGTCTTTGATGAACCTTCTATAAAACCCCGCATGTCCCAGAAAACTTCGATTGCCTTCACTGAACTTGGAGGGGGTAGATTTTCGATGGTGGAGACTTTCGCTCTGTCTACTTCAATTCCCCTCCTTGAAATCTTATGCCCGAGTACTATGCCCTCCTTAACCATAAAGTGGCATTTCTCCCAGTGAGGACTAAATTAGTCTCCTCACACCTTTTTAGGACTCGTTCAAGATTTTTAAGGCATAACTCAAACGAATCACCGAAGACCGAAAAATCATCCATAAACACCTCCATGATATCTTCCACCATATCTTCGAAGATTGCTAACATACATCTTTGGAATGTAGCCGGTGCATTACAAAGTCCAAAAGGCATTCGACGATACGCAAATGTCCCGTAGGGACAGGTGAAAGTAGTCTTCTCCCGATCTTCGGTGCAATAGGAATCTGAAAGTATCCGAAAAAGACCGTCCAAGAAACATAGTAGTAAGAATGTCCCGCGAGCCTTGTCAAGCATCCGGTCAATGAAAGGTAAAGGGAAATGATCCTTCCTTGTAGCATCATTGAGTTTCCTATAATCAATACGAGACTCTCCAACTTTGTGATCGTTCTTGTGGGAACAAGCTCATTTTTTTCATTGGTGATGACTTGTCATTCCTCCTTTCTTTGGCACCACTTGCACCGGGCTCACCCAAGCACTTGCCGGAGATAGGGTAGATAATGCCCACATCAAGCAACTTTATGACTTCATTTTTCACAACCTCCTTCATGTTGGGATTGAGTCTTCGTTGGGGGATTGCTGAGGGTTTGTGATTATCCTCCATAAGTATTTTGTGTGTACAAAAAGATGGGCTGATTCCTCGAATATCAGAAATCTTCCACGCAATTGCCTTTTTGTGCCTCCTCGGCATGCTCAAGAGTTGGTCCTTCTTTCCCTTGTTAAATCCGAGGCAATGACAACAGGGAGTGTAGATTCTTTTCCCGGAAAGCGTATTCTAGATGATCGGGGAGGGGTTTCAATTCTAGCTCGGGAGGTTCTTCAATTGATGACTTTACCCTTCCATAATTTCTAAGGTCACGCTCCTCAATCTCTTCCATTTCTTCGAGTCACCATCATTGTTCAAGCTGCAATTCTTAGCTCGAAATTCTGCCTCAACCGTATTCAAATCATCCCTCTCGGATGTAATCCACCTCTTCTACTCTTTCAACTGTTGACTTGGATTACCTCATCCTTATCCGAACAGGTTAACTCGGGGGAATTCTTCGGACTAGTGTCAAATTCCTCACGAGTATAATTAGACCGCTCTTGGATGGGGGAATTTCTGTTGCCAACTTTCCCCAGTCCGATTCCAAAAATTTATTGAAGATTGAGCGAGCTCCTTGATTCTGGCAAGATTGCATAAATGTATCCTCGCACCAATCTTCCTTCCAAAGATTATCGCTGAAAACCATGTTGTCACTCACGAACGGAAGTCAAAATGTTAGCTAACAACAAGAAATACCAAGAAGCAATAAAAGAATACAAAGTTGGAATAATTACAAAAGCTCAACAACCAAGAACAAGAAAAACAAACAGGAAAAATGCAGGGAATAAATAACGGAATATAAACAAGAATGGCAAAAACGGCAAAACAAAAGCCAAATCAACACGCTAAAAGTTTTCCGAATATTTCTCGAGGGTCCCCGGCAACGGCGCCAAAAACTTGGTGGTCGTCCCGCAAGCGCACGGGTCGTCAAGTAATACCTCTCACGCACGCGTGAGAGGGTCGTATTCCCTGGGGTCCGAGAATCTATCCTTACTTCCTTCTCGCAATGTTGTCTAGCCGATCAATTTCGAGAGTAAAGGAAGAAAATGCAAAAACAAGAAATAAATGCAATTCAGAAAGCTAATTAAACAGGGCAATAGAAAGTGTGAAATCAGGGTGAGAAAGCGGTCCCGGATAAGGATCCCCTCAGGGGCTACTGAAGTGTACAGGATGCTGGGTTAACATGTAAATGGCTTGTTGGACCGAGAAAACCCTAGATTAGGTCAACCCGATGGTCACGGCGGTTGACCCCTAATCCGGTACGAGTATTGAATACGGGCTCTACCCGTATAAATCCTCATACGATTGCAAAGGGTGAGGTGGTTTTCTCAAACTAAGGTTGAATTACAAATAAGCAATTAACCCTAGAATTGGAGGGGTACAAATACCCGATGGTCACGGCGTATTTATACGTATTTCCCTTCCAAGCTTGGTGAGTCTAACACTAGGGCAATGGTCATGCAACCTAGTATTGGCTAAGTAGAGATACACAGAGTTCTCATGCATACCCTAACATTCAAAAGCACCAAACAAGGATCACAAACAAGTCTACAAACATTAATTGAAACCAAGCATCCAAAATACACAAGTTCACCCCCAAGGTTCACCTACATCCGGTGACCTTGGGGTTTAGTTGTTCATAATATCAAAATACATACTCAAAAGCATGAAAACAACTAAAGAAAGCATAATCACTCCCTCAAATACGAAAATGGAGTTCCGAAGACGCCACTCAAGAGGTGGCTTCTCTTGTCTTCAACCCTCCTTCAATGATGCCCTAGAGTAGGATCTTGCTCCCAAACGCACTCTCCTCCAAGATCTCGCCGTGAAAACGCCCTCAAAGCCCTCCTCCAAGCCGGATTTTTAGATGGTTGTGTGGAGCTCCAAGGAAGAAGACTTCTCCTCCACAAAATGCCCTAGAAAAGCCCTTTAAATCAAGGCATCCAGAGAGTTTCTCAGGGATTTTTCCATTCAGAGCTACAGTACCCTGCTACAGTATCTGCTACAGTAATTGTGCTACAGTAATTCCGCTACAGTACTGCTACAGTGATGAATCCCAAAAACGCCGTATTTGGTGTCGATTTCTTCATGAATACGTTCTTGAGCTTATTTCGGGCCTGTAACACAAGTAAAACCACATTAAACAAGAAAATAGAAAACAACTTAACAAAAAGAGAGAATAAACTATACACAAGTACGTAAAAAATACGTATATTTAGACGTTTATCCAAACAGCCCCACACGGCGAAGGCCGTGCGTGGCTTGTGCGCACGGATCCGGCCGCAACCTCGTTTTCTCTTTTGGGCGGCCCATGCCCCTCCTCATGGCTCCTTCACTACCTTCCCTTTTTCCTCCTCCTTTCGCTCCATCTTCTTCCACATTTTGGGGTTTGAAAAATGGCCGATCTGAGCTCTTAAAATGACTATCTCTAGTTTTCCACGCCAAATTTCGTCGACTCCACATCCACACACCTCAGCACCACCGGCAATCGACCAACTTATGGTTTTAAGCTTCTTGTTGTTTGTCATAGTTTATTTCTATTGTCTTCTCTGTGTTTGTGTTAGTAGTTAGCAGGAAAGAGCTTAACTCTTCCGAGCTCCTTTCCTATTTTTCGCTGTCCTTCTGTAGCTTTCTTTAATAAATTTTCTGTGATGATGATGGATGTTTCGATTTAATGTCTTGTTCTACCTCGTAGGGGTAGACACGGACATTTTCTTATCTTCTCTCCACTATCATAGTGAGCACTGCGACTACTCGGCCTATCTTGACACGTGCTTTGCCACTATGATTCAGGGAAGTTCTCCCTAACACCCTATCTATGCTTTATACGTTTTATTATATTCTTTGGGCCGCTGACTTTGTACATTGGGGACAATGTACGACTTTAAGTGGGGGGGTGGCATGCATACACTTTTGTTCTTCAGAGTCAAAATCTTTGTTATTTGCTATGCATGCCTATTTTGTGGATAAAATTTAATGACATTGATGCATGATTGGAACCATTGATGGCAATGAGACACAAGTATACAGTAGAGTAGGATAATGATGGATGCTAAGCTTTGCACACAACCCCACACTTAATGAATTTTGGTCATTCACGGCATACCGTCACATACCTTTTTAGCCTGGACCTTGGACACCTAGCTTGGATTAAGTGGTAACCTTCGTGACCCTCTTAGTATCTAACCCATTTTTAGCGGTACGCACCTTGATATGTTAAGCTTCTCCCTAATGAATTATTTGAGGGCTTCTGTTTCTCTTGAAATTGGCAAATCAGAAAATATGTTGTGGTTTCCAAAGGAATTTTATATAGAAATAAGAATGACAATGCTCCTCTTCTTGAATAGCAAATTAACTTAGTGTACGGGCTCCTAAAAAGAGTGTTCTCTAAGCCAAAAGCTAGGAAAGCACGAGCATGTTCATGTGAGCCTGTAATCTTCCAAGTATGTTGGGTCTTCTTGATGCCTTATCGGCACAGGTTATCCTTCTAAAAAGTCGATTACGAGTCATGTTAGTCAAAAAAAAAAAAAAAAAAAAAACAGGATGCACAAAAATCTTCGAGTCCGCCTAACGTAGACTGCACAAAAATCTTTCAGCAGGATGCACATGCTGGCCAGGCACAAGAGCCACCCAACTTACTTGACTACAGATCTACATATACGCATTCATGCTTTTATAAGCAGAGGAATACTGACATAGACTCTCTGTTTTTTTTTTTTTTTTTTTTTTTTTTTTTTTTTTTTTTTTCAACGCCCGATCAAACTTGCTAAAAACTTCACTTAAAAACCTCACTGAGGGTTAAAGCAAAAACAGGGAGACTCAAAAGTTTTTTAAAGGACTATTGAAAGAAGAATTTAACATCCTAACACAAAAATCAATGAGATGGGTTAGAGCGTCGAATTGGGAGTTATAGTGAGCGGTATAAATATGCACTAAGGATGAAACAGAACTACATTCATGCACATGTAAAGTACAACTCACTACTGTCATTCTACCAAGCTAGGAAATCCTTAACAAAAAGATCATAGCTATTATAGGTAAAATACAAGCATGCAATACAAGTATAAATACTCCATCCCCACACCTAAAGCTGTACATTGTCCCCAATGTACATAAATCAACATTGGTGGGAAATAAATATAACAAGAATTAAAAGATGGAGTAAGAAACTTCCCCAATCCGTCAATGAAATGCATGTGGACTGGCGGGGTCCATGTGGTGAGGGCTGGGAGTGTGAAGCATTCCTAAAGAAATTCTCGGAAAAAGACAACACCGATCACAACTCCATAATGAGAATGATAGAGAAGAGTGCAAAAACAGAAAGTGCAAAATAAACAGAGAAAGTTTAGTAGGGTCGGAACCCTAACTAACTTAAAAAGTAACACTAAAGCAAACAACAATAAGAGCAAGCAAAATAAATAAAAAGAACAACAAGAAGTGCCGTGATGCTTGGGAGTCTAAGAGTCGGATGGCCGTGATGATGCAAGCACGGGTGGTAGCGGCGGAGGTGGTGCCCGCCGAAGATGAAGAGGCTGCGTAGGAATGTCGGGATCTCGGTGGTGGCACTCTCAATGTGACTCACTGATGCAGCCTAACTCTCTATGTCCTCTCTCAAGTGTCTGCAAATGTTGGTAGACCTCGGTGCGAAATTCCGCAAACCGTGCCTCAAGTGATGGTCTCGCCTCTCTAGACTCGGCTCGGACTCGGACTCGAACCGGTGTCCGTCTCATGCGAAGAATGAGGGTCTTCTGCGTGTGTTCCTTGGTGTTGTGCAAGCCTCGTGTATGGTACCCCGCTTCTCAACTATACCAATGCAAGTCGAGTCCGCATGCTAAGTGGCGCCATAGAACCAACAACTGTCATGCCTTGGGTGTGCTCAAGAAGGCCCATGCCTTTGATCATTCTTGTGATATATGGCCCGGCGAAAATTGCTCCAAGGCGAACAAACCGGCCCCGGTGTGCTAAGACTTCCGCAAGAAGATGCCCCATGTGTAGTGGATAGCGCTCGATAATGCTTTGTACAACATCGGTAGGTCCGTGCGCGAGACAACCCCTGTCGAGTCCAGTCTACCCCCAATGCCTCTAGTCGGCCAGTGCATGGATGTATCGATGGGCGGGGTTCAGGTAGTTGGGATGCCTTCCTTGTCCCCGAGCGATTTGCTATAGAACACCAATAGGACTCATTTGTAACGGGGTGCGGTAAGTCATAGCCTAGGGCTTTAAACTCGGGAGTGTGGGTGTATGCTTCGTGTAGAATCCCATGTATACGCCCAGTTCATCTTGAGAGATTCGGTGTTTCTCCCCAAATGCTTGAAATGTAATCACACTCGGTCGGCCGGCACACCATTGCTTTGCAACTTCAATGGAGCTTAACACTTCTAATGTGAGCTCTTTGTAGGTGGGTTCTTCAATGGAGAACAATTTGTCCCACCCACCATGAGAGATAAGCTCCAAGATGACTTCATCTAAACCCAAGGCTCTCAAAACATTCCAATCAATTTTTCGTATGGTGCCGAATTGTTTCCTTGACAAAAGGGCGAATCGGGTCTTGTGATCGTCCTTTCGAAATCGTGGTTCGTCGCCGGGCGGAGAACGGTCTCTCCGTGTCCTCTTATGAGCCACTTTCTTGGTCCTCATACCTACAAGACCAAGGGGACACCATTAAACCAAATTTTAAAGAAATTGAGGCTTCATGGAATGAAAATTAAGGAGAATGGTTCATTGCTACAGTAAATCCGAGAAATTTTGGCAAGAGTTTTGCTTGAAAAAGTAGCCAAAAATTTCTACAATCATACAAAACCAATCTCATAATGCTATATTAAGCAAAGAGAACCAAAAGCACAAAGATTACATCCCAACAATTCATTAAAACACAAGATATAAGAATAAAAATCAAACCTTAACCCTAGAGTATGAGGGATGAATCAAAAGCTTGAAACGGCTTGAAAAGGTTGTAATCTTCCAAAATCCTTCCACAAAAGAGTTTAGAGGAGGATGAGAGTGATTTAGAGCAAAAAAAATGAGGTGATTTGGTGGAGAAATGAGTGAGAAATGAGAGGAAGAAGATGGGAGTGTGAAGATGAGAGAAAGAGAATGGGAAGAAGCCTTTTTAGGGCAAGTGTCGGGCATCCTTGCGGGTAGCCTTGCGGGCGCAAGGTTGCCCGCAAGGATCCTCGGGAAGCCTTGCGGTTGGGCTTGCGGGCGCAAGCCCACCCGCAAGGCCCCTCTGGATGGTTCACGGGCAAGCTTGCGGGCGCAAGCTTGCCCGCAAGCTTGCCAAATCCGACCAAAACGATCTCTAACGGTCATAAAACGGCTCTAAACTTGTTTAGCATCAACATAACCTCCTTTAAACCCTAAAAACAATGAAAACAAAGCCGATATAATCCCATAAACACACAAGAAGCAAGCTTCATGGCATCAACACATCAAACAACTCAAAGAATCCCAACATCAAGCAACAAAGAAATGACAAAGAAGAAGAACAAAATAACTAAAACAAAGACAACATCTAACTACTACAAAATTAAAGAATACGAAAACTAGAGTGCAAGGAATTTTAAAAGCTTGGGTTGCCTCCCAAGAAGCGCTTGTTTAAAGTCGTTAGCTCGACTTGCATTACCTCAAAATTTTCATGGTGGGACAAATGGAGGAAAGTTACCTCCAACCTTTGGAGCTGGGTTGTTACCCGGGAAATAATGTTTCAAACGATAGCCATTGACTTTAAAGGTACCTTTTGTTGGATGGTGAACCTCAACGGCCCCGTGAGGAAACACTTGTGAGACTGAAAATGGCCCATACCATCTTGATTTCAGTTTTCCCGGAAAAAGTTTCAATCGAGAGTTGTAAAGTAACACTTGGTCTCCGACTTGAAAATGTTTAGCTTGTTTAATGTGCCGATCATGATATTCCTTTGTCTTCTCTTTATACCGTACTGAACTCTCATATGCTACCGATCTCCATTCATCTAGTTCATTTAACTGGAATTTTCTCTTGTGGCCTATTAGATGGGGATCAAAATTCAATTGCTTTATGGCCCAATAAGCTTTGTGCTCCAATTCGACGGGCAAGTGACAAGCCTTCCCATATACCAACCTATACGGAGTTGATCCAATAGGGGTCTTAAATGCTGTTCTGTATGCCCAGAGTGCATCATCAAGTTGATCCGCCCAATCCTTCCTGTGATGACTCACCGTTTTCTCCAAGATTCTTTTCAATTCCCTATTAGATACCTCGACTTGACCACTCGTTTGGGGATGGTATGCAGTTGAGATTCTATGTGATACCCCATATCGTTTCAAGACTTTTTCAAATTGGGAATTGCAAAAATGAGTGCCCCGGTCACTGATGATCGTCCTTGGAGTGCCGAATCTAGCGAACAATTTTTTTAAGAATTTTACTACCACTCTTGCATCACAGGTTGGAAATGCTTGCGCTTCTACCCACTTGGAGACGTAGTCTACGGCCACGAGAATAAACTTATTGCCATGAGAACTAGGAAACGGTCCCATGAAGTCGATCCCCCAAACATCAAAAATTTCACAAGCTTGATTCCAAGTTTGCGGCATCTCGTCCCTTTTTGATATGTTACCTACGCGTTGACACCTATCACAGTGCTGCACAAGCATCTGAGCGTCATGGAATATCGTGGGCCAATAAAATCCGGCATCAAGTACCTTCCGCGCTGTCCTGTTTCCACTGTAGTGCCCCCCTGCTGGCCCCGAGTGGCAATGCAACAGGATGTCATGTCCTTCTCTTGTTGAGACACATCTCCTGACAATTTGATCAGAACAAGTCTTGAACAGGTATGGATCCTCCCAAGTATAATGCTTCAGGTCAGCAAAGAACTTCTTTCTTTGTTGATAGGTGAGCCACTTTGGGAAAACCCCTGCTGCCATGTAATTTGCAATATCAGCAAACCATGGTGTCTCATCCTCTTCCACTACTCGAATGCTGCATAACTGCTCCACAGGGAATGTGTCATTTATCCCCTTTCTCTTCAACTCCTCATCATGAGGCCCTTCAAGGCGTGATAAATGATCAGCGGCCAAGTTTTCTGCCCCCTTTTTATCCCTTATCTCTAGATCAAACTCTTGTAGTAGAAGCACCCAACGGATCAATCGAGGCTTGGCATCTGATTTATTCGGTAGGGAATTTGAGTGCAGAGTGATCGGTATAAACAATAACCTTAGATAGCACCAAATATGATCGAAATTTATCAAAAGCAAAGACCACCGCTAGCAATTCTTTCTCCGTGGTAGTGTAGTTCTCCCGTGCGTCATTCAAAGTCTTGCTTGCGTAATAAATAGGATGAAAGTGTTTACCCCGTCTTTGTCCTAATACTGCACCCACCGCATAGTCACTTGCATCACACATCACCTCGAAAGGTAAACTCCAGTCCGGAGAAGCCACTATTGGTGCTTCAACTAGTTTCTTTTTCAAGCGAGAGGAAGGCATTCATGCAATCTTCATTAAACTCAAAACGAGTATCTTTCTCCAAGAGCTTTGTCGGTGGTCGGGCGATAGCGAAAAGTCTTTGATGAACCTTCTATAAAACCCCGCATGTCCCCGAAAAACTTCGATTGCCTTCACCGAACTTGGAGGGGGTAGATTTTCGATGGTGGAGACTTTCGCTCTGTCTACTTCAATTCCCCTCCTTGAAATCTTATGCCCGAGTACTATGCCCTCCTTAACCATAAAGTGGCATTTCTCCCAGTGAGGACTAAATTAGTCTCCTCACACCTTTTTAGGACTCGTTCAAGATTTTTAAGGCATAACTCAAACGAATCACCGAAGACCGAAAAATCATCCATAAACACCTCCATGATATCTTCCACCATATCTTCGAAGATTGCTAACATACATCTTTGGAATGTAGCCGGTGCATTACAAAGTCCAAAAGGCATTCGACGATACGCAAATGTCCCGTAGGGACAGGTGAAAGTAGTCTTCTCCTGATCTTCTGGTGCAATAGGAATCTGAAAGTATCCAGAAAGACCGTCCAAGAAACAAGAGTAAGAATGTCCCGCGAGCCTGTCAAGCATCTGGTCAATGAAAGGTAAAGGGAAATGATCCTTCCTTGTAGCATCATTGAGTTTCCTATAATCAATACAGACTCTCCAACCTGTGACTGTTCTTGTGGGAACAAGCTCATTTTTTTCATTGGTGATGACTGTCATTCCTCCTTTCTTTGGCACCACTTGCACTGGGCTCACCCAAGCACTGTCGGAGATAGGGTAGATAATGCCCACATCAAGCAACTTTATGACTTCATTTTTCACAACCTCCTTCATGTTGGGATTGAGTCTTCGTTGGGGGATTGCTGAGGGTTTGTGATTATCCTCCATAAGTATTTTGTGTGTACAAAAAGATGGGCTGATTCCTCGAATATCAGAAATCTTCCACGCAATTGCCTTTTTGTGCCTCCTCAGCATGCTCAAGAGTTGGTCCTTCTGTTCCCTTGTTAAATCCGAGGCAATGACAACAGGGAGTGTAGATTCTTTTCCCGGAAAGCGTATTCTAGATGATCAGGGAGGGGTTTCAATTCTAGCTCTGGAGGTTCTTCAATTGATGACTTTACCCTTCCATAATTTCTAAGGTCACGCTCCTCAATCTCTTCCATTTCTTCTGAGTCACCATCACTGTTCAAGCTGCAATTCTTAGCTCGAAATTCTGCCTCAACTGTATTCAAATCATCCCTCTGGATGTAATCCACCTCTTCTACTCTTTCAACTGTTGACTGGATTACCTCATCCTTATCTGAACAGGTTAACTCAGGGGAATTCTTCGGACTAGTGTCAAATTCCTCACGAGTATAATTAGGCGCTCTTGGATGGGGGAATTTACGTGTTGCCAACTTTCCCCGATCTGATTCCAAAAATTTATTGAAGATTGATCGAGCTCCTTGATTCTCGTACAGATTGCATAAATGTATCCTCGCACCAATCTTCCTTCCAAAGATTATCGCTGAAAACCATCTTTGTCACTCGAACGGAAGTCAAAATGTTAGCTAACAACAAGAAATACCAAGAAGCAATAAAAGAATACACAATTGGAATAATTACAAAAGCTCAACAACCAAGAACAAGAAAAACAAACAGGAAAAATGCAGGGAATAAATAACGGAATATAAACAAGAATGGCAAAAACGGCAAAACAAAAGCCAAATCAACACGCTAAAAGTTTTCCGAATATTTCTCGAGGGTCCCCGGCAACGGCGCCAAAAACTTGGTGGTCGTCCCGCAAGCGCACGGGTCGTCAAGTAATACCTCTCACGCACGCGTGAGAGGGTCGTATTCCCCGGGGGTCCGAGAATCTATCCTTACTTCCTTCTCGCAATGTTGTCTAGCCGATCAATTTCGAGAGTAAAGGAAGAAAATGCAAAAACAAGAAATAAATGCAATTCGAAAAGCTAATTAAACAGGGCAATAGAAAGTGTGAAATCGGGGTGAGAAAGCGGTCCCGGATAAGGATCCCCTCGGGGGCTACCGAAGTGTACGGGATGCTTTGGGTTAACATGTAAATGGCTTGTTGGACCGAGAAAACCCTAGATTAGGTCAACCCGATGGTCACGGCAGTTGACCCCTAATCCGGTGACGAGTATTGAATACGGGCTCTACCCGTATAAATCCTCATACGATTGCAAAGGGTGAGGTGGTTTTCTCAAACTAAGGTTGAATTACAAATAAGCAATTAACCCTAGAATTGGAGGGGTACAAATACCCGATGGTCACGGCGTATTTATACGTATTTCCCTTCCAAGCTTGGTGAGTCTAACACTAGGGCAATGGTCATGCAACCTAGTATTGGCTAAGTAGAGATACACAGAGTTCTCATGCATACCCTAACATTCAAAAGCACCAAACAAGGATCACAAACAAGTCTACAAACATTAATTGAAACCAAGCATCCAAAATACACAAGTTCACCCCCAAGGTTCACCTACATCCGGTGACCTTGGGGTTTAGTTGTTCATAATATCAAAATACATACTCAAAAGCATGAAAACAACTAAAGAAAGCATAATCACTCCCTCAAATACGAAAATGGAGTTCCGAAGACGCCACTCAAGAGGTGGCTTCTCTTGTCTTCAACCCTCCTTCAATGATGCCCTAGAGTAGGATCTTGCTCCCAAACGCACTCTCCTCCAAGATCTCGCCGTGAAAACGCCCTCAAAGCCCTCCTCCAAGCCGGATTTTTAGATGGTTGTGTGGAGCTCCAAGGAAGAAGACTTCTCCTCCACAAAATGCCCTAGAAAAGCCCTTTAAATCAAGACATCGCGATGCCTTGCGGGTGGCCTTGCGGGCGCAAGGTTGCCCGCAAGGCATCCAGAGAGTTTCTCAGGGATTTTTCCATTCAGAGCTACAGTACCCTGCTACAGTATCTGCTACAGTAATTGTGCTACAGTAATTCCGCTACAGTACTGCTACAGTGATGAATCCCAAAAACGCCGTATTTGGTGTCGATTTCTTCATGAATACGTTCTTGAGCTTATTTCGGGCCTGTAACACAAGTAAAACCACATTAAACAAGAAAATAGAAAACAACTTAACAAAAAGAGAGAATAAACTATACACAAGTACGTAAAAAATACGTATATTTAGACGTTTATCAGGCAGCCCTGTGCGGCCTGGTGTCCGGCCGCATACACAGCCCCACAGCACGGCCAGAAGGCCGTGCGGCCTGTGCGCAGCCCGCAAAGGCCTGTGCGCACGGATCCGGCCGCAACCTGTTTTCTCTTTTGGGCGGCCCATGCCCCTCCTCATGGCTCCTTCACTACCTTCCCTTTTTCCTCCTCCTTTCGCTCCATCTTCTTCCACATTTTGGGGTTTGAAAAATGGCCGATCTGAGCTCTTAAAATGACTATCTCTAGTTTTCCACGCCAAATTTCGTCGACTCCACATCCACACACCTCAGCACCACCGGCAATCGACCAACTTATGGTTTTAAGCTTCTTGTTGTTTGTCATAGTTTATTTCTATTGTCTTCTCTGTGTTTGTGTTAGTAGTTAGCAGGAAAGAGCTTAACTCTTCCGAGCTCCTTTCCTATTTTTCGCTGTCCTTCTGTAGCTTTCTTTAATAAATTTTCTGTGATGATGATGGATGTTTCGATTTAATGTCTTGTTCTACCTCGTAGGGGTAGACACGGACATTTTCTTATCTTCTCTCCACTATCATAGTGAGCACTGCGACTACTCAGCCTATCTTGACACGTGCTGCCACTATGATTCAGGGAAGTTCTCCCTAACACCCTATCTATGCTTTATACGTTTTATTATATTCTTTGGGCCGCTGACTTTGTACATTGGGGACAATGTACGACTTTAAGTGGGGGGGTGGCATGCATACACTTTTGTTCTTCAGAGTCAAAATCTTTGTTATTTGCTATGCATGCCTATTTTGTGGATAAAATTTAATGACATTGATGCATGATTGGAACCATTGATGGCAATGAGACACAAGTATACAGTAGAGTAGGATAATGATGGATGCTAAGCTTTGCACACAACCCCACACTTAATGAATTTTGGTCATTCACGGCATACCGTCACATACCTTTTTAGCCTGGACCTTGGACACCTAGCTTGGATTAAGTGGTAACCTTCGTGACCCTCTTAGTATCTAACCCATTTTTAGCGGTACGCACCTTGATATGTTAAGCTTCTCCCTAATGAATTATTTGAGGGCTTCTGTTTCTCTTGAAATTGGCAAATCAGAAAATATGTTGTGGTTTCCAAAGGAATTTTATATAGAAATAAGAATGACAATGCTCCTCTTCTTGAATAGCAAATTAACTTAGTGTACGGGCTCCTAAAAAGAGTGTTCTCTAAGCCAAAAGCTAGGAAAGCACGAGCATGTTCATGTGAGCCTGTAATCTTCCAAGTATGTTGGGTCTTCTTGATGCCTTATCAGCACAGTTATCCTTCTAAAAAGTCGATTACAGGTCATGTTAGTCAAAAAAAAAAAAAAAAAAAAAAAAGCAAAAACAAAAACAAAAACAAAAACAAAACAAGGTGAATAAAGCCAACTCGTACATAGGAGAAACAGAGGTACCTTGGAAATTCATTAGGGGGTTCCCTACCGTTTCAAGGTCTGTTATCGCTAGAAGTGGTCTGATAAACGTCTAAAAGTACGTATTTTACATGTATTTGTTGTGTATTATTTTCATATCTTTTTGTTGAATCTATACCCTTTTAGATCTAAATTGCTTTATTTTTGTATTTCAGGCAAGCCAGAAACCCTGGGGACTCGACGACGAGATGGGGAGCGATTTCGACATCAAAACAGCGTGTTCGAGACGGGACACTGTAGCACGGTACTGTAGCAGTTACTGTAGCTCATCGCGGACTTCGTGGCAGAAAAGTAGAAATCCCGAGGGGTCAGCATACCGGCAGTATGCTGACCCGTTTACCCATCGGGATTTGGGGTTTTAAGGCCGATCTAGGGCATTTTGAAGAAAACTTTTGCATCTTCTTGGAGAGAGCTTTTGGGGGAAAAGAAGGCTAGGGTTTGGGCATCATTTCTACACCATTTTGGAGGGCAAAAGGAGAGGAAATTCGGGTTTTCTTAGGAGAGGAGAGCAAGATCTAGGAGGATCTACTTCAAAAGCTTCATTGTTTGGAGGTTGAAGACAACGGGAAGCCATCAATTCGAGTGGCGTCTTCGGAAGGTTTTCTCCGGGGATCCAAGCGGCATTCGACCTTCACCATTTGAGGGAGTGTTCCTCATGTTTATTTTAGTTATTTGCATGGTTTGTGTGGTGGATTTGTTGAACATGAACAACTAAACCCCAAGGTCACCGGATGTAGGTGAACCTTGGGGGCAAAACTTGTGATGTTTTGGATTATTTGAGCTATTTATTGTATGATTGGCTTGTTGTGATCCTTGTTTGGTATTCTTAATCATTTTGGTACATGTGCTTAATTGTTGTATCAAATTCTTGGTAGCACTTTGTAGCATGACCATTGCCTTAGTGCTAGACTCTACCAAACTTGGAAGGGATTATTGTATAAATACGCCGTGATCATCGGGTATTTGTACCCCTCCATTTCTAGGGTTGAAAACTAACTAGTGTTTCCACCCTAACTTGAGAAAACCATCATTCTCTTTGCAACCGTGTGAGAGGTTGAGTGGAAGAAATTCCTTATTCAACACTTGTACCGGGTTAGGGGTCAATTGCCGTGACCATCGGGTTGGCCTAAGCTTAGGTTTTCTCGGTCCAACTAGCCACATACTTAATTTCTCAATTATCCTACTCACTTGAGTAGCCCCCTTGGGGATCCTCATCCGTGACCGTTTTCCATCCCTGAGCATCTCCCGAGTTTTGATTCAATCGTATTTATAAAGAAAATTTCTCTTATTGCTATTTGTTTTCTTTCTTGTCTATTCTCTTAAAAGATGGAATTGGTGAGCTAAACAACAAGTGAGAAGTGAGTAAGGTAGCTCCTCGGGCCCCTTGGGAATACGACCCACTCGTGCGTGCACGAGTGGTTTATTACTTGACGACCCGTGCGCTTGCGGGTGTTGACATTTCTGTGTCGAGCAAGTTTTTGGCGCCGTTGCCGGGGAATCGCCGAGGGATATCTGGAAAGCTTCAAGCTTGTTGATTTAGCCTTTTCATTTTCTTTTATTTTTCTTTCTTTTGTTGTGTGTTTTATTTTGTTTTTGTGTTTTCTTGTTTTTGGTTGTTAAGATTTTGTAATTATTCCAGCTTTGTATTCTATTGTTGCTCCTTTGTATTTTTTTTGTTGTTAGCTAACTTTGTGTCTCCTTTTCAGAGTGACAGCATGGATTTCAGCAATAATCTTCGGAAGGAAGATTTGTGGCAGGATACACGTATGCAATCTGTACAGAATCAAGGAGCTCAGTCAATCTTCAGTAAATATTTGGAATCAAATTGGGGAAAGTTGGCAATAGAAATTCTCTCATCCAATAGTCGGGCCAACGATACTCATGAGGAACTAGACACTGGTCTGAAGAGTCCTCCCGAGTTAACCTGTTTTGATCAAGAGGAAGTAATTCAGTCAACCCTTGAAAAAGTAGAAGAGGTGAACTACATCCAGGGGGATGATGTGAATACAAGTGAGACAGAATTTCAAGCGAAGGAATGCAGCTTGAACAGTGATGGTGACTCAGAAGAAATGGAGGAGATTGAGGAACGTGACCTTAGAAATTATGGAAGGATAAAGTCATCAATTGAAGAACCTCCAGAGCTAGAATTGAAACCCCTCCCTGATCATCTAGAATACGCTTTCCTGGGGGAAAAATCTACACTCCCTGTTGTCATTGCTTCAGATTTAACAAGGGAACAGAAGGACCAACTCTTGAACACGCTGAGGAGGCACAAAAAGGCAATTGCGTGGAAGATTTCTGACATTCGAGGAATCAGCCCATCTTTTTTTACGCACAAAATACTTATGGAGGATAATCACAAACCCTCAGCAATCCCCCAACGAAGACTCAACCCCAAACATGAAGGAGGTTGTGAAGAATGAAGTCATAAAGTTGCTTGATGCGGGCATTATATACCCTATCTCTGATAGTGCCTGGGTGAGCCCAGTGCAAGTGGTGCCAAAGAAAGGAGGAATGACAGTCATCACTAACGAAAAAAATGAGCTTGTTCCCACAAGAACAGTCACAGGTTGGAGAGTCTGTATCGATTATAGGAAACTCAATGATGCTACAAGAAAGGATCATTTCCCTTTACCTTTCATTGATCAGATGCTTGACAGACTCGCGGGACATTCTTACTACTGTTTCTTGGACGGTCTTTCTGGATACTTTCAGATCCCTATTGCACCAGAAGATCAGGAGAAGACTACTTTCACATGCCCTTACGGGACATTTGCGTATCGTCGTATGCCTTTTGGACTTTGTAATGCACCGGCTACATTCCAAAGATGTATGTTAGCAATATTTGAAGATATGATAGAAGATATCATGGAGGTGTTTATGGATGATTTTTCGGTCTTCGGGGATTCATTCGAGTTATGCCATAAAAATCTTGAACGGGTCCTAAAAAGGTGTGAGGAGACTAATTTAGTCCTCAGTTGGGAGAAATGCCACTTTATGGTCAAGGAGGGCATAGTACTCGGGCATAAGATTTCAAAGAGGGGAATTGAAGTAGACAGAGCGAAAGTCTCCACCATCGAAAAACTACCCCCTCCAAGTTCAGTGAAGGCAATCAGAAGTTTTCTGGGATATGCACGGTTTTATAGAAGATTCATCAAAGATTTTTCTGCAATCGCCCGACCACTGACAAAGCTCTTGGAGAAAGATGCTCGTTTTGAGTTTAATGAAGATTGCATGAATGCCTTCCTCTGCTTGAAAAAGAAACTAGTTGAAGCACCAATAGTGGCTTCT
Source organism: Dioscorea dumetorum (assembly GCA_902712375.1). Taxonomy (NCBI): domain Eukaryota; kingdom Viridiplantae; phylum Streptophyta; class Magnoliopsida; order Dioscoreales; family Dioscoreaceae; genus Dioscorea; species Dioscorea dumetorum. The sequence goes on along the minus strand of CACTHL010000549.1, from coordinate 4,813,899 downwards.
CCGGACTGGAATTTACCTTTCGAGGTGATGTGTGATGCAAGTGACTATGCAGTGGGTGCAGTATTAGGACAAAGACGGGATAAACACTTTCATCCTATTTATTACGCAAGCAAGACTTTGAATGACGCACAGGAGAACTACACTACCACGGAGAAAGAATTGCTAGCGGTGGTCTTTGCTTTTGATAAATTTTGATCATATTTGGTGCTTTCTAAGGTAATTGTTTATACTGATCACTCTGCACTCAAATACCTACTGAATAAATCAGATGCCAAGCCTCGATTGATCCGTTGGGTGCTTCTACTACAAGAGTTTGATCTAGAGATAAGGGATAAAAAGGGGGCAGAAAACTTGGCCGCTGATCATTTATCACGCTTTGAAGGGCCTCATGATGAGGAGTTGAAGAGAGAGGGGATAAATGACACATTCCCTGTGGAGCAGTTATGCAGCATTCAAGTAGTGGAAGAGGATGAGACACCATGGTTTGCTGATATCGCAAATTACTTGGCAGCAGGGGTTTTCCCAAAGTGGCTCACCTATCAACAAAAAAAGAAGTTCTTTGCTGACCTGAAGCATTATACTTGGGAGGATCCATACCTGTTCAAGACTTGTTCTGATCAAATTGTCAGGAGATGTGTCTCAACAAGAGAAGGACATGACATCCTGTTGCATTGCCACTCGGGGCCTGCAGGGGGGCACTACAGTGGAAACAGGACAGCGAGGAAGGTACTTCATGCCGGATTTTATTGGCCCACGATATTCCATGACGCTCAGATGCTTGTGCAGCACTGTGATAGGTGTCAACGCGTAGGTAACATATCAAAAAGGGACGAGATGCCGCAAACTTGGAATGAAGTTTGTGAAATTTTTGATGTTTGGGGGATCGACTTCATGGGACCGTTTCCTAGTTCTCATGGCAATAAGTTTATTCTCGTGGCTGTAGATTACGTCTCCAAGTGGGTAGAAGCGCAAGCATTCCCAACCTGTGATGCAAGAGTGGTAGTAAAATTCTTAAAAAAATTGTTCGCTAGATTCGGCACTCCAAGGGCGATCATCAGTGACCGGGGCACTCATTTTTGCAATTCACAATTTGAAAAAGTTTTAAAACGATATGGGGTATCACATAGAATCTCAACTGCTTACCATCCCCAAACGAGTTGTCAAGTCGAGGTATCTAATAGGGAATTGAAAAGAATCTTGGAGAAAACGGTGAGTCATCACAGGAAGGATTGGGCGGATCAACTTGATGATGCACTCTGGGCATACAAAACAGCATTTAAGACCCCTATTGGATCAACTCCGTATAGGTTGGTATATGGGAAGGCTTGTCACTTGCCCGTCGAATTGGAGCACAAAGCTTATTGGGCCATAAAGCAATTGAATTTTGATCCCCGTCTAATAGGCCACAAGAGAAAATTCCAGTTAAATGAATTAGATGAATGGCGGTCGGTGGCATATGAGAGTTCAATACGGTATAAAGAGAAGACAAAGGAATACCATGACCGACACATTAAACAAGCTAAACATTTTCAAGTCGGAGACCAAGTGCTACTTTTCAACTCTCGATTGAAACTTTTTCCGGGAAAACTGAAATCAAGATGGTATGGGCCATTTTCAGTCTCACAAGTGTTTCCTCACGGGGCCGTTGAGGTTCACCATCCAACAAAAGGTACTTTTAAAGTCAATGGCTATCGTTTGAAACATTATTTTCCGAGTGGCAACCCGGTCCCAAAGGTTGGAGGTAACTTCCCTCCATTTGTCCCACCATGAGATTTTGAGGTAATGTACGTCAAGCTAATGACGTTAAAGAAGCGCTCCTTGGGAGGCAACCCAAGTTCCTTTCATTTCCCGTATTCTTTTTGCTATTCGTGTTGTGTTATTTTACTCATGTTTTTAGTAGTAGTTCGTGTGTAGTTGTGCTTTTCGTCGTTTTTCTTGATTCTTTCGCCTTTTTGTTAACTTGTTTGTCATGTGGTTTATGGAGAATTCTTGCTCTAGATGCATGCATGTTGATGTTTTGAGTGTTTAAATGTTGTTTCCGGCCATATTTTTCAAGGTTTCATCGATGTTTCGAGTGTACAACGTGTGAAGATTGAAGTGGAGCAAAAATGGGGTCTTGCCGACCATCCTTACGGCCGTAAGGATGGCCGGCAAGAACCATCCCGAGGTTCTTGCCGACCATCCTTACGGCCGTAAGGATGGTCGGCAAGACCACCCGAACTTAGGTTTTAAAAGGGGTTTTGGGGATTTCACACTATTCATTCTCTTCCCCATTCTTCCAACCTTTTCTCTCTCATTTCTCCACCATTTTTACTCATTTCTTTTGCTCTAGTTTGCTCTCCTCCTCCTCTTTTCCATCTTGGTGACAAAAATTTGGAGTTTGAGCAAGCTTTTGGCCGGATTTACCATTTGGATCTACTCATTTTACCCTAGGGCACAAGTATGACACTCACTCAAAAACTTTGATTTTTCCTTACTTTTATGGCTGAAATTTGTTGGGAATTGTTGGAATATTGTTGTTGGGTGAATGTTTAAGATTTATCAAGGCATTTTTCATAGTTTGTAAAATTTTTTGGCTACTCCTACAAGCAAAATTCTTGAAAATTGTTTCCGAAATTACTGTAGCAATGCACATTTTCTTGGATTTCCTCATTTTTTGGTGCTTATTTTGCTTGTAATTTAGTTGGTTAATCTCTATTTTATTTTTATAGGATACCAATCAAGAAACTAGCTTCCAAGAGACCTAGGCGAGAACCTTCGCCTCCCGTCCATGAACCTCAATTTTCCAAGGAAGAACACAAGACGCGCTACGCGCTCTTGTCACAAAAAGGGTTCGGCACGGTGAGAAAAATTGATTGGGAAGCTTTGAGTACTTTGGGAGTAGACGGCACGGTGTTGGAGCTTATTTCCCATGGCAGTTGGGATAGGTTGTTTTCTATTGAAGAAGCCACATTCAAGGAGCTTACCTTGGAAGTCCTTAGCTCCATCGAGATGGTCAAAGCATATCTTTTCACCCACCAATCGAACCATGTCACTTTTCGGGCTTTTGGAAAGAAACACCGTGTTTCAGAGGACAATATTGGTATGTATTTGGGACTATATACAGAGGCTCAACTACGATCATCCGCATTCAAGCAGTCCATTGATGAAGTCCCACAGTTGAAAGCGAACACAGCTTATTGGCATTCCATCTCTGCTAATTCTAGAACACGGAAGGCATCCCAACTCACAAACCCTGCTCACCGAATTATCCATGCTCTTCTGACTAGAAGTATTGGGGGCAGAGTTGACTCTACTGGGGTAGTGACGCGCCATGATCTGACTATGCTTTACAGCATCATTGAGCGTCAGCCTATCCATATGGGACACCTAGTAGCAGAGACCCTTTCCCATCAGGGCAAGTTTGTTCGTTTGGGCTCTATCTTTGCCGGACCCTACATCACTCGACTCATCCGGGGCATGGGATTTATTGAGCTCACCAGAGGCATGACAGTGGTAGGATCTATTTCCTCCTTAGGGATGCAAACACTAGTCTCCATTGGGATTGTTGAGAAGCGGGGAAGCAGTTATCGCCTGGCCCAGCGGCAAGGATCACATTCACAGGACCCAGGTACTTCACATGACACTGAGACTGAGTCAGAGCCTGACCAGGATACTGGGGAGAGTTCACCATCATTGACAGCCAGGTTTGAGTCATTTCGCACAGAGGTTCAGCAGCAGATTCAGAGCCTTGAGCGAGGACAGAGGGAGATCCTCACAGCACAGCAGCGGATTGAGCGCGACCTGTCCGAGCTCCTGACCATTGTTCGCAGCTCATCCTCATCGACCTCTGCTGCCACTACTTGTGTCGCATCACCACTTTAGACCCATGATAAGACTCTGTTTATTTTAATTTCTTATGTGCTTTGTTGTTAGTTGTTAAGACTTGTACTTTTGAGTTAGCTAGGGTTCACTCCCTACTAAACTCTCGTGTTATTTTTGTTGGAGCTCTCTTTTCCTTACTTTATTTATTTTTCCTCCTGAAAAACTTTGAATGATAATGAGCTCCTTATTCTTTTCAGGATTATTAATTTTGGGAGCTTTACTTGTGTTGGCCCTCCTTAGGTGAAATATTGCTGATCCAAGTGGAACAACTGAGAACCACATCAAGGAATCAGGGAAGTTTCTTCCACCCCATTTTTTGGTTATCATTCACATCCCCCACATTATTCTGCTGACTTCGGTATATTGAGGACAATGTACAACTTTAGGTGTGGGGATGGTTATTTACTTAGGGTATTTTGCATTTATGCATGCTTGTTACCTATGATGGCTATGATTGTGTTGTTAAAGGATTTCCTAGCTTGGTAGGATGATAGTAGTGAGCTGTACAGTACTTGTACTTTAATGTAGCTCTGTTTCATCTTTAGTGCACCTGTATACATGCTCACGATCACTCTCACCTTGTACACTCTATCCAACCCATCTTAATGATTTTGGCATTAATTTGTTAAATTCTTTCTTCAATGCACTTTTAAAAGCTTTTAAGTTCCTTTATTGTTTTCTCCAACCTAAGTGAAGTTTTTAGCAGGTAGTTTTTCAGGGATCGAAAAAAAAAAAAAAAAAAAAAAAAAAATTTGGGGTCTATGTCAGTATTCCTCTGCTTTATAAGCATGAATGCGTATATGTAGATTGTGCCTGACCAGCATGTGCATCCATCTGAAAGATTTTTGTGCAGTCTATGTTAGGCGAACCCAGAAAAGTAAGAATTTGTGTATATTTGTCAGTGAAAGAAATAAAGTTTCCATTTTTGATCCCTAGAGCCTGTTTTATGGTCACTTAAGAGTTGGAGTTGTATTTAGGAACCAAAGGACTTTAACTGGGCATTGAGGAAGTCTTTAGCACTCTAATGCCATCTTCATTTTTTGTGGGGTGAATGGTCATCCTGGGGTAATCCGGGGTGTGGAGGTCAAGGTGAGAGTCAGCACACACACACATAGGGCACTGTGGAGGAACCAGAGCTATTAGTTTGGAGCAGCTCACTTCTTGATTTCTGTCCAATTGTGCTTGTGGAGTTCTTTACTTTTGAGCCTGAGGTCGTGTTTTTAGCCGTTTATCTTCTTTCCCTTGTTATTTCATGTTTGTTTGCTTGGGGACAAGCAAACGCTTAGGTGTGGGGATGTTTGATAAATGTCTAAAAGTACGTATTTTACATGTATTTGTTGTGTATTATTTTCATATCTTTTTGTTAAATCTATGCTCTTTTAGATCTAAATTGCTTTATTTTTGTATTTCAGGCCAGCCAGAAGCCCTGGGGACTCGACGACGAGATGGGGAGCGATTTCGACATCAAAAAGCGTTTTCGAGACGGGACACTGTAGCACGGTACTGAAGCAGTTACTGTAGCTCATCGCGGACTTCGTGGCAGAAAATTAGAAATCCCGAGGGGTCAGCATACCGGCAGCATGCTGACCCGTTTACCCATCGGGATTTGGGGTTTTAAGGCCGATCTAGGGCATTTTGAAGAAAACTTTTGCATATTCTTGGAGAGAGCTTTTGGGGGAAAAGAAGGCTAGGGTTTGGGCATCATTTCTACACCATTTTGGAGGGCAAAAGGAGAGGAAATTCGGGTTTTCTTAGGAGAGGAGAGCAAGATCTAGGAGGATCTACTTCAAAAGCTTCATTGTTTGGAGGTTGAAGACAACGGGAAGCCATCAATTCGAGTGGCGTCTTCGGAAGGTTTTCTCCGGGGATCCAAGCGGCATTCGACCTTCACCATTTGAGGGAGTGTTCCTCATGTTTATTTTAGTTATTTGCATGGTTTGTGTGGTGGATTTGTTGAACATGAACAACTAAACCCCAAGGTCACCGGATGTAGGTGAACCTTGGGGGCAAAACTTGTGATGTTTTGGATTATTTGAGCTATTTATTGTATGATTGGCTTGTTGTGATCCTTGTTTGGTATTCTTAATCATTTTGGTACATGTGCTTAATTGTTGTATCAAATTCTTGGTAGCACTTTGTAGCATGACCATTGCCTTAGTGCTAGACTCTACCAAACTTGGAAGGGATTATTGTATAAATACGCCGTGATCATCGGGTATTTGTACCCCTCCATTTCTAGGGTTGAAAACTAACTAGTGTTTCCACCATAACTTGAGAAAACCATCATTCTCTTTGCAACCGTGTGAGAGGTTGAGTGGAAGAAATTCCTTATTCAACACTTGTACCGGGTTAGGGGTCAATTGCCGTGACCATCGGGTTGGCCTAAGCTTAGGTTTTCTCGGTCCAACTAGCCACAAACTTAATTTCTCAATTATCCTACTCACTTGAGTAGCCCCCTTGGGGATCCTCATCCGTGACCGTTTTCCATCCCTGAGCATCTCCCTAGTTTTGATTCAATCGTATTTATAAAGAAAATTTCTCTTATTGCTATTTGTTTTCTTTCTTGTCTATTCTCTTAAAAAATGGAATTGGTGAGCTAAACAACAAGTGAGAAGTGAGTAAGGTAGCTCCTCGGGCCCCTTGGGAATACGACCCACTCGTGCGTGCACGAGTGGTTTATTACTTGACGACCCGTGCGCTTGCGGGTGTTGACATTTCCGTGTCGAGCAGAGGCGACACCACCGACCTTTTTTCGGAGTCTGATTCCGATTCTGATAGCGCCGGTTTCTGATGTTCTGTTTGTGTTTACTTTGTTTTCGGTGTACTTTGATTTTACTATTGTCGACTTTTGTTTTTCTTGAGTCAGTTAGCAAGGGGACTCCCCTACTAAACTGATCTCTTTTTAGTGTGATCTTTGTTCTTTTGTTTATTTTCTGTCTCTAATGCTTGCATTTCTACCTCAGGATTTATGAATATTTATCTTGCTGCTTGTCTCAATCGGATCCTCCCTAACTGGCGATCAACATATGATGAGCGCATTTCATATATATATATTGCATGCTTTACCTTCATCATTATTGTTTATTTTGGCTTTAATTCTCCAAGTACGGTGCTATTTGAGGTATTCGTTGTTCGTCATGAAGATATCAAAGTCCTGAAGTAAGAAGAACCGTTTTTGGAGCAACTTTAGAAACTAAAGGACTTAGAAGAAACCTCATCAAGCTCAGCACGGCTTGAGCACGCAAGTGCTATTTCCCGTGCAAAATACAGATGGATTCAACCGCGATTCAGCACAGCCTGAGTCCGCTAAGCACGGGTGTGAAAACCTCAGCATGGTCGAAGCACGCCCGTGCTGCTTCCCGTGAAAATTACAGGAGAATGCAGCAATAGATCAGCACAGCCAGAGTTCGCTGAGCACGGTCGTGAAAACCTCAGCACGGTCTAAGCACGCCCGTGCTGTTCCCCGTGCAGATTACAGGTTTCTGAGTTTTCTGAAGAGTTATTTGGCCGTAATCTGCACGGCTTGAAGCACGACTTCAGCACGCCCGTGCTCTGATCGACACGGAATGTCAACACTCGCAAGCGCACGGGGTCGTCAAGTAATAAACCACTCGTGCAAGCACGAGTGGGTCGTATTCCCAAAGGGCCCGAGGAGCTACCTTACTCACTTCTCACTTGTTGTTTAGCTCACCGATTCCATTTTTAAGAGAATAGATAGGAAATGAAGGAAACAAACTACAAGAGAAATTTTCTAAATGAATACGATCGAATCAAAACTCGGGAGATGCTTAGGGATGGAAAACCGTCACGGATGAGGATCCCCAAGGGGGCTACTCAAGTGAGTAAGATATTTGAGAAATAAAGTATGTGGCCAGTTGGACCGAGAAAACCCAAGCTTAGGTCAACCCGATGGTCACGGCAATTGACCCCTAACCCGGTACAAGTGTTGAATAAGGAATTTCTTCCACTCAACTTCTCACACGGTTGCAAGGAGAATAATGGTTTTCTCAAGTTAGGGTGGGAATACTAATTAGTTTTCAACCCTAGAAATGGAGGGGTACAAATACCCGATGATCACGGCGTATTTATACAATAATCCCTTCCAAGTTTGGTAGAGTCTAGCACTAAGGCAATGGTCATGCTACAAAGTGCTACCAAGCATTTGATACAACAATTAAGCACATGTACCAAAACAATCAAGAATACCAAACAAGGATCACAACATGCCAATCATACAATAAATAACTCAACTAATCCAAAACATCACAAGTTTTGCCCCCAAGGTTCACCTACATCAGGTGACCTTGGGGTTTAGTTGTTCATGTTCAACAAATCCACCACACAAACCATGTAAATAACTAGAATAAACATGAGGAACACTCCCTCAAATGGTGAAGGTCGAATGCCGCCTGGATCCCCGGAGAAGACCTTCCGAAGACGCCACTCGAAGGGGTGGCTTCCCGTTGTCTTCAACCTCCAAACAATGAAGCTTTTGAAGTAGATCCTCCTAGATCTTGCTCTCCTCACCAAAGAAAACCCGAATTTCCTCACCTTTTGCCCTCCAAAATGGTGTAGAAATGATGCCCAAACCCTAGCCTTCTTTTCCCCCAAAAGCACTCTCCAAGAAGATGAAAAAGTCTCCTTCAAAATGCTACAGTAACTGCTACAGTGAATGCTATAGTGCCATGCTACAGTATCCCGTCTCGAAAACGTTGTTTTGGTGTCGAATTCACTCCCCATCTCGTCGTCGAGTCCCCAGGGCTTCTGGCTATCCTGAAATACAAAATAAAGCAATTTAGACCTAAAAGGGCAAAGATTCAACAATAAGATATGAAAATAATACACAAAACATACATGTAAAATACGTACTTTTAGACGTTTATCAAACATCCCCACACCTAAGCGTTTGCTTGTCCCCAAGCAAACGAACATGAAGAACAAGGGGAAGAAGATAAACGGCTAAAAATACGACCTCAGGCTCAAAAATTAAAGAACTCCACAAGCACAATCGGACAGGAATCAAGAAGTAAGTTGCTCAAAATTAATAGCTCTGGTTCATCCACAGTGCCCTATGTGTGTGTGTGCTGACTCTCACCTTGACCTCCACACCCCGGATTACCCCAGGATGACCATTCACCCCACACAAAAATGAAGATGGCATTAGAGTGCTAAATACCTCCTCAATGCACAGTTAAAGTCCTTTGGTTCCTAAATACAACTCCAACTCTTAAGTGACCATAAAACAGGTTCTAGGGAACAAAATGGAAACTTTATTTCTTTCACTCACAAAAATACACAAATTCTTTCTTTTCTGGGTCCGCCTAACATAGACTGCACAAAAATCTTTCAGATGGATGCACATGCTGGCCAGGCACAAGAGCCACCCTCTTAATCGATTACAATCTACATATACGCATTCATGCTTAAAAAGCAGAGGAATACTGACATAGACCCCCCCCTTTTTTTTTTTTTTTTTTTTTTTTGAACCCTGATAAACCACCTGCTAAAAACTTCACTTAGGTTGGAGAAAACAATAAAGGAACTTAAAAGCTTTTAAAAGTGCATTGAAGAAAGAATTTAACAAATTAATGCCAAAGTCATTAAGATGGGTTGGATAGAGTGTACAAGGTGAAAGTGATCGTGAGCATGTATACAGGTGCACTAAAGATGAAACAGAGCTACATTAAAGTACAGGTACTGTACAGCTCACTACTATCATTCTACCAAGCTAGGAAGTCCTTTAACAAAATAATCATAGCCATCATAGGTAACAAGCATGCATAAATACAAAATACTCTAAGTAAATAACCATCCCCACACCTAAAGTTGTACATTGTCCTCAATGTACCTAAGTCAGCAGAATAATGTGGGGGATGAAAATGATAACCAAAAAATGGGGGTGAAGAAACTTCCCTGATTCCTTGGTGTGGTTCTCAGTTGTTCCACTTGGATCAGGAGTATATCACCTAAGGAGGGCGACACAAGTAAAGCTCCCAAAATGAATAATCCTGAAAAGAACAGGGAGCTTATCATCATTCAAAGTTTTTCAAGAGGAAAAAGAAATAAAGTAAGGAAAAGAGAGCACCAACATAAATAACACAAGAGTTTAGTAGGGATGAGCCCTAGCTAACTCAAAAGTACAAGTCTTAACAACAAACAATAAAGCACAAAAGGAAGAAAATAAACAAAGTCTTGTCATGGGTCTAAAGTGGTGATGCGGCGCAAGTAGTGGCAGCAGAGGTCGATGAGGATGAGCTGCGAACAATGGTTAGGAGCTCGGATAGGTCGCGCTCAATCCGCTGCTGTGCTGTGAGGATCTCCCTCTATCCTCGCTCAAGGCTCTGAATCTGCTGCTGAACCTCTGTGCGAAATGACTCAAACCTGGCTGTCAATGATGGCGAACTCTCCCCAGTATCCTGGTCAGGCTCTGACTCAGTCTCAGTGTCATGTGAGGTGCCTGGGTCCTGTGAATGTGATCCTTGCCGCTGGGCCAGGCGATAACTGCTTCCCCGCTTCTCAACGATCCCAATGGAGACGAGTGTTTGTATCCCTAAGGAAGCAGTAGATCCTACCACTGCCATGCCTCTAGTGAGCTCAATAAATCCCATGCCCCGGATAAGTCGAGTGATGTAGGGTCCAGCGAAGATAGCGCCCAAACGAACAAACTTACCCTGATGGGAAAGCGTCTCTGCAATCAAGTGTCCCATATGGATAGGCTGACGCTCAATGATGCTGTAAAGCATAGTCAGATCGTGGCGCGTCACTACCCCAGTAGAGTCAACTCTGCCCCCAATACTCCTAGTTAGAAGAGCGTGGACAATTCGATGAGCTGGGTTTGTGAGTTGGGATGCCTTCCGCGTTCTAGAGTTAGCAGAGATGGAATGCCAATAAGCTGTGTTCGCTTTCAACTGTGGGACTTTATCAATGGATTGCTTGAATGCGGATGATCGTAGTTGAGCCTCTGTATATAGTCCCAAGTACATACCAATATTGTCCTCTGAAACACGGTGTTTCTTTCCAAAAGCCCGAAAAGTGACATGGTTCGATTGGTGGGTAAACGGATATGCTTTGACCATCTCGATAGAGCTAAGGACTTCCAAGGTAAGTTCCTTGAATGTAGCTTCTTCAATTGAAAACAATCTATCCCAACTGCCATGGGAAATAAGCTCCAACACCGTGCCATCTACTCCCAAAGTACTCAAAGCTTCCCAATCAATCTTCCTTACCGTGCCGAACCCTTTTCGTGATAAGAGTGCGTAGCGCGTCTTGTGTTCTTCCTTGGAAAATTGAGGTTCATGGACGGGGGGCGAAGGTTCCCTCCTAGGTCTCTTGGAAGCTAGTTTCTTGATTGGCATCCTATATAAACAAAATAGAGATTAACCAACTAACTTACAAGCAAATTAAGCACCAAAAAATGAAGAAATCCAAGAAAAAGTGCATTGCTACAGTAATTTCGGGAAAATTTTTCAAGACCTTTGCTTGTAGAAGTAGCCAAAAAATTTTACAAACTAAGAACAATAACTTGATAAACCTTAAACATTCACCCATCATCAAAATTCCAACAATTTTCAGCCATAAAAGTAAGAAAAAAACCAAAATTTGAGTGAAGATCCATACTTGTGCCCTAGGGTAAGATGAGTGGATCCAAATGTTAAATCCGGCCAAAAGCTTTGCTCAAATTCCAAATTTTTGTCACCAAGATGGAAAAAATGGGGAGGAGAGCAAACTAGAGCAAAAAAAATGAGTAAAAACGGTGGAGAAATGAGGGAGAAAAGGTTGGAAGAATGGGGAAGAGGAATGAATAGTGTGAAGCCCAAACTTGCCCTTTTAAAGCATGTGTTCGGGTGGTCTTGCCGACCATCCTTACCGCCATAAGGATGGCCGGCAAGAACTTCGGGATGATTCTTGCCGGCCATCCTTACGGCCGTAAGGATGGTCGGCAAGACCCTATTTTTGCACCACTTCATTCTTCACACTTTGTACACTCAAAACATCGATGAAACCTTGGAAAATATGGCCGGAAACATCATTTAAACACTCAAAACATCAACATGTATGCATCTAGAACAAGAATTCTCCAAAAACCACATAACAAATAAGTTAACAAAAATGCGAAAGAATCAAGAAAAACGACGAAAAGCAAAACTACACACGAACTACTACTAAAAACATAAATAAAATAAGACAACACGAATAAGAAAATGAATAAGAGAATTGAAAGGAACTTGGGTTGCCTCCCAAGGAGCGCTTCTTTAACGTCATTAGCTTGACGTGCATTACCTCAAAAGCTCATGGTGGAACAAATGGAGGGAAGTTACCTCCAACCTTTGGAACCGGGTTGCCGCTCGGAAAATAATGTTTCAAACGATATCCATTGACTTTAAAAGTACCTTTTGTTGGATGGTAAATCTCGACGGCCCCGTGAGGAAACACTTGTGAGACTGAAAATGGTCCATACCATCTTGATTTCAGTTTTCCCGGAAAAAGTTTCAATCGAGAGTTGAAAAGTAGCACTTGGTCTCCGACTTGGAAATGTTTAGCTTGTTTAATGTGTCGGTCATGGTATTCCTTTGTCTTCTCTTTATACCGTACTGAACTCTCATACGCCACCGACCGCCATTCATCTAATTCATTTAACTGGAATTTTCTCTTGTGGCCTATTAGATGGGGATCAAAATTCAATTGCTTTATGGCCCAATAAGCTTTGTGCTCCAATTCAACGGGCAAGTGACAAGCCTTCCTATAGACCAACCTATACGGAGTTGATCCAATAGGGGTCTTAAATGCTGTTCTGTATGCCCAGAGTGCATCATCAAGTTGATCCGCCCAGTCCTTCCTGTGATGACTCACCGTTTTCTCCAAGATTCTTTTCAATTCCCTATTAGATACCTCGACTTGACCACTCGTTTGGGGATGGTATGCAGTTGAGATTCTATGTGATACCCCATATCGTTTCAAAACTTTTTCAAATTGTGAATTGCAAAAATGAGTGCCCCGGTCACTGATGATCGCCCTTGGAGTGCCGAATCTAGCGAACAATTTTTTTAAGAATTTTACTACCACTCTTGCATCACAGGTTGGGAATGCTTGCGCTTCTACCCACTTGGAGACGTAGTCTACGGCCACGAGAATAAACTTATTGCCATGAGAACTAGGAAACGGTCCCATGAAGTCGATCCCCCAAACATCAAACATTTCAGAAGCTTGATTCCAAGTTTGCGGCATCTCGTCCCTTTTTGATATGTTACCTACGCGTTGACACCTATCACAGTGCTGCACAAGCATCTGAGCGTCATGGAATATCGTCGGCCAATAAAATCCGGCATCAAGTACCTTCCTCGCTGTCCTGTTTCCACTGTAGTGCCCCCCTGCTGGCCCCGAGTGGCAATGCAACAAGATGTCATGTCCTTCTCTTGTTGAGACACATCTCCTGACAATTTGATCAGAACAAGTCTTGAATAGGTATGGATCCTCCCAAGTATAATGCTTCAGGTCGGCAAAGAACTTTTTTCTTTGTTGATAGGAAAGCCACTTTGGGAAAATCCCTGCTGCCAAGTAATTTGCGATATCAGCAAACCATGGTGTCTCATCCTCTTCCACTACTTGAATGCTGCATAACTGCTCCACAGGGAATGTGTCATTTATCCTCTCTATCTTCAACTCCTCATCATGAGGCCCTTCAAGGCGTGATAAATGATCAGCGGCCAAGTTTTCTGCCCCCTTTTTATCCCTTATCTCTAGATCAAACTCTTGTAGTAGAAGCACCCAACGGATCAATCGAGGCTTGGCATCTGATTTATTCAGTGGGTATTTGAGTGCAGAGTGATCAGTATAAACAATTACCTTAGATAGCACCAAATATGATCGAAATTTATCAAAAGCAAAGACCACCGCTAGCAATTCTTTCTTCGTGGTAGTGTAGTTCTCCTGTGCGTCATTCAAAGTCTTGCTTGCGTAATAAATAGGATGAAAGTGCTTATCCCGTCTTTGTCTTAATACTGCACCCACTGCATAGTCACTTGCATCACACATCACCTCGAAAGGTAAACTCCAGTCCCGAGAAGCCACTATTGGTGCTTCAACTAGTTTCTTTTTCAAGCAGAGGAAGGCATTAATGCAATCTTCATTAAACTCAAAACGAGCATCTTTCTCCAAGAGCTTTGTCAGTGGTCGGGCGATTGCAGAAAAGTCTTTGATGAACCTTCTATAAAACCCTGCATGTCCCAGAAAACTTCTGATTGCCTTCACTGAACTTGGAGGGGGTAGTTTTTCGATGGTGGAGACTTTCGCTCTGTCTACTTCAATTCCCCTCCTTGAGATCTTATGCCCGAGTACTATGCCCTCCTTGACCATAAAGTGGCATTTCTCCCAACTGAAGACTAAATTAGTCTCCTCACACCTTTTTAGGACCCGTTCAAGATTTTTAAGGCATAACTCGAACGAATCCCCAAAGACCGAAAAATCATCCATAAACACCTCCATGATATCTTCCACCATATCTTCGAAAATTGCTAACATACATCGTTGGAATGTAGCCGGTGCATTACAAAGTCCAAAGGGCATTCGACGATACGCAAATGTCCCGTAGGGGCATGTGAAAGCAGTCTTCTCCTGATCTTCTGGTGCAATAGGAATCTGAAAGTATCCAGAAAGACCGTCCAAGAAACAGTAGTAAGAATGTCCCGCGAGTCTGTCAAGCATCTGGTCAATGAAAGGTAAAGGGAAATGATCCTTCCTTGTAGCATCATTGAGGTTCCTATAATCAATACAGACTCTCCAACCTGTGACTGTTCTTGTGGGAACAAGCTCATTTTTTTCATTAGTGATGACTGTCATTCCTCCTTTCTTTGGCACCACTTGCACTGGGCTCACCCAAGCACTGTCGGAGATAGGGTAGATAATGCCCGCATCAAGCAACTTTATGACTTCATTCTTCACAACCTCCTTCATGTTGGGATTGAGTCTTCGTTGGGGAATTGCTGAGGGTTTGTGATTATCCTCTATATGTATTTTGTGTGTACAAAAAGATGGGTTGATTCCTCGAATGTCAGAAATCTTCCACGCAATTGCCTTTTTGTGCCTCCTCAGCATGTTCAAGAGTTGGTCCTTTTGTTCCCTTGTTAAATATGAGGCAATAACAACAGGGAGTGTAGATTCTTCCCCCAGGAAAGCGTATTCTAGATGATCAGGGAGGGGCTTCAATTCTAGCTCTGGAGGTTCTTCAATTGATGACTTTACCCTTTCATAATTTCTAAGGTCACGCTCCTCAATCTTTTCCATTTCTTCTGAGTCACCATCACTATTCAAGCTGTAATTCTTGGTTCGAAATTCTGCCTCAACTGTATTCAAATCATCCCTCTGGATGTAATCTACCTCTTCTACTCTTTCAACTGTTGACTGAATTACCTCCTCCTTATCTGAACGGGTTAATTCGGGAGGATTCTTCAGACTAGTGTCAAGTTCCTCAGGAGTATAATTAGACTGACTACTGGATGAGGGAATTTCTGTTGCCAACTTTCCCCAGTCTGATTCCAAAAATTTGTTGAAGATTGACTGAGCTCCTTGATTCTGTACAGATTGCACAAATGTATCCTGGCACAAATCTTCCTTCCAAAAATTATCGCTGAAAACCATGCTGTCACATTGAACAGGAGTCATAGTGTTAGCTAACAACAAGAAATACAAAAGGGCAACAAAAGAAAACAAAGCTGGAATAATTACAAAAGGTCAACAACCAAAAACAAGAAAACACAAAAACAAAACAAAACACACAACAAAAAGAAAGAAAAACAAAAGAAAAAGAAAAGACTAAATCAACAAGCTTAAAGCTTTCCAGATATCCCTCGGTGAAATCCCCGGCAACGGCGCCAAAAACTTGATCGACACGGAATGTCAACACCCGCAAGCGCACGGGGTCGTCAAGTCATAAACCACTCGTGCAAGCACGAGTGGGTCGTATTCCCAAGGGGCCCGAGGAGCTACCTTACTCACTTCTCACTTGTTGTTTAGCTCACCGATTCCATTTTCAAGAGAATAGATAGGAAATGAAGGAAACAAACTACAAGAGAAATTTTCTAAATGAATACGATTGAATCAAAACTCGGGAGATGCCCAGGGATGGAAAACGGTTACGGATGAGGATCCCCAAGGGGGCTACTCAAGTGAGTAGGATATTTGAGAAA
This sequence comes from Dioscorea dumetorum, assembly GCA_902712375.1. Lineage (NCBI taxonomy): Eukaryota > Viridiplantae > Streptophyta > Magnoliopsida > Dioscoreales > Dioscoreaceae > Dioscorea > Dioscorea dumetorum. The sequence goes on along the minus strand of CACTHL010000549.1, from coordinate 4,797,853 downwards.
TAAAGTATGTGGCTAGTTGGACCGAGAAAACCCAAGCTTAGGTCAACCCGATGGTCACAGCAATTGACTCCTAACCCGGTACAAGTGTTGACTAAGGAATTTCTTCCACTCAACTTCTCACACGGTTGCAAGGAGAATAATGGTTTTCTCAAGTTAGGGTGGAAATACTAATTAGTTTTCAACCCTAGAAATGGAGGGGTACAAATACCCGATGATCACGGCGTATTTATACAATAATCCCTTCCAAGTTTGGTAGAGTCTAGCACTAAGGCAATGGTCATGCTACAAAGTACTACCAAGCATTTGATACAACAATTAAGCACATGTACCAAAACAATCAAGAATACCAAACAAGGATCATAACAAGCCAATCATACAATAAATAACTCAACTAATCCAAAACATCACAAGTTTTGCCCCCAAGGTTTACCTACATCCGGTGAGCTTGGGGTTTAGTTGTTCATGTTCAACAAACCCACCACACAAACCATGTAAATAACTAGAATAAACATGAGGAACACTCCCTCAAATGGTGAAGGTCGAATGCCGCCTGGATCCCCGGAGAAGACCTTCCGAAGACGCCACTCGAAGGGGTGGCTTCCCGTTGTCTTCAACCTCCAAACAATGAAGCTTTTGAAGTAGATCCTCCTAGATCTTGCTCTCCTCACCAAAGAAAACCCGAATTTCCTCTCCTTTTGCCCTCCAAAATGGTGTAGAAATGATGTCCAAACCCTAGCCTTCTTTTCCCCTAAAAGCTCTCTCCAAGAAGATGAAAAAGTCTCCTTCAAAATGCCCTAGATCGCCCTTAAAACCCCAAATCCGATGGGTAAACGGGTCAGCATACTGCCGGTATGCTGACCCCTCGGGATTTCTACTTTTCTGCCAAGAAGTCCGCGATGAGCTACAGTAACTGCTACAGTGAATGCTGCAGTACCGTGCTACAGTATCCCGTCTCGAAAACGCTGTTTTGGTGTCGAATTCGCTCCCCATCTCGTCGTCGAGTCCCCAGGGCTTCTGGCTGGCCTGAAATACAAAAATAAAGCAATTTAGACCTAAAAGGGTAAAGATTCAACAATAAGATATGAAAATAATACACAAAACATGCATGTAAAATACGTACTTTTAGACGTTTATCATGCTCACATCGGGAAAACATTAAAACCCTAAAAACTTAGGTTTTTGGGGGACTTTTTGGAGGCGATCTTTGGGAGGGAGAAAGGGAGAGCTTTGAGGGTTCATCCTCAGCTTCATCAAGGGAATGCCAAGCGTATGGTAGGCCGATTGGAGGGAGATTACACGACATCGTAGATCCTTCGACAACCGCAAGGATGCAAGAAATTAGGGAGTTTTCAATTCCTTGTCTTGTAATTTCTTTGGCATTGTGTTTGTTGGTTGTTATCATGAGAGGCTAAACTCTTAAGGGAGCCTCGGGGGTTGTTGTATGACGTTGTAGCTCGAACTCATTGTCTTTACTTGCAGTTTTTATGATTGTCTTGTTCATTTCAATAAATCAAGGTTATTGGCTATCTTGTATGTTGTTTAGTGCTTGATGCTTGGTAGTTAGGTTCTCCTATCTAGGTTTGTGAATCTTTATTGATTGTTGCAAGCAGAGGGAGTTCAACTTAGGGCTCGGCAATGCTAGAAACCACATGCTTATAGCATAACCAGGTTTAGAACTGAAGACATCCCTGATAATTACTGAGTTAGTGAACGTCAAAAAACCAACCCCGGGGCCCCATCTACTCCATCGAGTCAAACCTAAATCTTCCCTTGGTGAACTTTCCATTCCCTTAACTTCCTCGAAGTTAGTCCAAAGTCAATTCCTTCATCTTCGGTTTGGTTAGATATTAAGTAGGACGTTAGTATTAGAAGCTATACCAGTCCCTGTGGATTCGACTACCCGACCCTTTGGGTACATTATACTACTTATACGACCCGTGCACTTGCGGATACGCAAGGGGCATACCAACATACACCCTTGTGTGCCATGGAATCCTTCTTCGGCACATCTCCCTTACCTTGGTGATAATTCCTCAACTCACTTCCCTTTTACTTGAAATTTTTTGTTCTATGCCTTGCATGTTAAATCTTTAAACATTGAGGACAATGTTTCATTCAAGTGTTGGGGAGGGTTGTATACTTGCGTTTTAATGTATTTAGATGTTGTGCATGACTTAGGAGGATCTATGAAATTTTTGTTTGAGAATTGCTAAGCTAGGAGTTTTTGAGCATACTAGTGCACTTTTGTTGAACTTAAAGTTTTATTTTGCTCTTACTTTGAAAACCCTAATCCGAACACTTAGCCTTTGTTGTATAGTCACTCGGTTAGAGGAAGGGCTAGTTGTAAAGCTTGTGATACAATTAGTTGTCGACTCCAAACTCAGATAATAAAAGCTAGAATACTAGAAGAAATGTAAAAAAAAAAAAAAAATGAGAAAAAGAAAAGATTTGTGTCAAGTCGGACTCCATTTTGGATGCCCTGTCAATTTTTGTGAGAAAGATGGTAGAAAGAGCTATCACTTTAGAAAAAGCGAAAGCCACACTTGAGTAGTCGGATCTTAGGCATCACAAATGTCATTTTTGATGACCTACCAGGTGAAATGGCTGGCTCTAGATTGTATGAAGCTACTACCGAGTTTAGGAGTCAACATTAAAAAAATGAAAATTAATAGCTTGCACTAGACCCCCCCCTCAAGAACAGTTTTGACATACTCCAGAAGGCGACACACACACACGGTAGTACGGAGTAAGAGTAAAATTTTTCATAAGCTTTCAATTGACTAAGACACTAGTTCTTAGAGACTCTTTAAGCTTCAGTAACTCTCTTAATTCGTTGAAATCGCAGGTCATGCACTCATCACTTTATCAGGGGATTAAGGTTGCTTGAGGACAAGCAACAATTCAAGTTTAGGGTTATTTGAAGAGTGCATTTCATATATATATATTTTATACTTTACCCTCATCATTATTGAGTCTTTTGGCTTTAATTCTCCCAATTCAGTGCTATTTGAGGTATTCTTGGTTTTCCATGCAGATATCGAAGTCCTTTAGCAAGAAGAAGTGATTTGGAATGATTTTAGAAGCTAAAGGACTTGGAAGAAACCTCATCAAGGTCAACACGGTCTCAACACGCCCGTGCTATACCGTGATTGCAGGAGAATTCAGCCAAAGTCAGCAGAGTCTGAGTTCGCTGAGCACGGTCGTGCAAACCCTCAACACGCCCTAAGCACGCCCGTGCTGTACCCCGTGCAGATTACGGGAATTTGAGTTTCAAGAGTTTTATTTGGCCATAATCTGCACGGCTTGAAGCACTGCTTCAACATGCCCGTGCTCACATCGGGAAAACATTAAAACCCTAAAAACTTAGGTTTTTGGGGAACTTTTGGTGTGTGAACCAAGGGAGAAGGAAGGAGAGAGCTTTGGGGGTTCATTCTCCTCTTCATCATGGGAATGTCAAGCTTATGGTAGGCCGATCGGGAGGAGACTTTTCAGCATTGTAGATCCTTAGACAACCACAAGGATGCAAGAAATTAGCGAGTTTTCAACTTCTTGTCTTTCAATTTCTTTGGCATTGTACTTGTTGTTTGTTGTCATAAGGGGCTAAACTCTTAAGGGAGCCCAGGGGTGGTTTGTATGACGTTGTAGCTTGAACTCATTTTCTTTACTTGCAGTTTTTATAAGTGTCTTGTTCTTTTTATTAAATCAAAGTTATTTGCTATCTTGTGTGTTGTTTAGCGCTTGATTGCTTGGTAGTTAGGTTCTCTTTTCTAGGCTTGTGAATCGTTATTCATCGTTGCAAGCAGTGAGAGTTCAACTTAGGGTTCGGCAGCGCTAGAAGCAACATTCTTATAGCATAACTAGGTTTAAAACTGAAGACATCTCTGATAAAGACTGAGAAAGACCGAGTTAGTGAACGTCAGAAATCCAACCCCGGGGCCCCATCTCCTCCATCGAGTCAATCCTCAAGTTTCCCTTAGTGAAATTTTCCTTTCTTAATCTCTTTAAATTCAACCCAGAGTCAACTCCATCTTTTCCTGTTGGTTAGATATTAAGCAGAACGTTAGTATTGGAAGCTACACCAGTCCCTGTGGATTCGACTACCGGATCCTACGGGTACACTTTACTACTTGTATGACCCGTGCACTTGCGGATACGCAAGGGGCGTACCAAGTTTTTGGCGCCGTTGCCGGGGACTGGCAACTTCTGAGAATTCGGACAGTCTTAGTACTCTAACCGTTTTATTTTGCTTTTAGTTTCATTTCTTTTGTTCTTGTTTTACGCGTATTCTTTTATTTGTTCTTTTGTTTTTATTTGTGTACTTAAACTGTTTATTATTTTAAATTTTGCATTAAGCCTGAAAGTTCATATCTCATTTCTTTCTTTTGGTTATTGTGCAGGTGTAGTGTATGACCCGGGGGAATCCCTCCCATCTAGCATCTCCAGATCGAGACATTGAATGGTCATTTCATCGGAGACTGCGGCAGGTTCATTTAAGGGAAACCGGGTCAGTGGAAGTAAGCTTAGAGGTGAATCAAGAAGAAAATATGGCTGGAAATCAGAGAAGTATATCTGACTATGCTCGGCCTAATCTTTATGGATCTGGGTCTAGTATCGTGCGACCCCCAGTCGTGGCCAACAACTTCGAGCTGAAGCCCAATTTTATTCAAATGGTGCAATAGATGTGCCAATTTGATGGCTTCCAAGATGAGGACCCATATGCTCATCTTGCAACTTTCCTAGAAATTTGTGACACCTTCAAGGCGAACAATGTGTCCGAGGATGCGGTTCGTCTTCGATTGTTTCCATTCTCTGTGCGAGGGAGGGCCAAGCAATGGCTAAGTTCCTTGCCAGCGGGTTCTATTACAAGCTGGGAACATGATAAGTGCTTGCATGTACATATAATTTGAGATGTTTTTCCCTGCATGAGCATCACATTTTTCAGGTTATATTTCTCATTTCGTGTGTTTCTGTGTTCTTTCGTGCAATTAGGGTTGTGAAGAAGGTTTATGCGAAGAAAAGCAAGATTAGGTCATAATGGTGCCATGTGGAGCTCTTTTGTGCAAATACGAAGTTCAAGACACAAATCGGGTTCAAACGAGGGGGTATGTGCCAACTTCTAAAGGCTTCAAGACAATTCTTGTAGAAGGACACGAAGGCAGTCATGCTCGCTTGTTCGGATTTGTTCAAAGATTTCAAAAGCTCTCCAAGGGTTTTTCATCATCAAGAAATACCACATGACCTTTCACATGGGCGTGTGTCCGTCCGTGTGACCTCAGGAGAAGAAACGGGCGAAATCGGGGACCAATAAGCAAAATTCCACAGGGCTGAAATTCCACATGGGCGTGTGGAATTTCCACACGGCCGTGTGGAATTTCCACACGCCCGTGTGGATCCTCGAGATGGCCAATTATAAAGCCGTTCTGAAGCGTTAAAAAGGGATCTGCTTCTAACTTTGGGAGGAGGTGACGGCTAGGGTTCAGGAGGTTCTTGCTACACTTTGGGGGCGCTTCTTCACCGGTTTCATCATCATTCCCTTCCAAGGAGAGCCATTGGGGGAGCCTTCGACGACTCGATTCGACGAGGTGTGCCTTAGGCTTGGAGGAAGGGATTCTTTGAAGAAGAAGGAGAAGTTCCCATAGTCTATCAACACGAAGCTTAAGGGGGTTTTCTTTATGGAATTCTTGCACTTATCTTCATTTATTTTGATGAACTTGTATTACTCCATGGAGAGCTAAACCCCTAGTGGGTACTTGGACTTGTAAACCCTAGATTTCCTATGTTTCATTGACTTTAATGCTTCTATTCAATTTGAGTTTGAATTTGAGTTTCAATCTTGTATGCTTAATTGTTTCTCCCTTAGAGTGACACTAGAGTTGAGGGCTAATCCAATCATCCTTTTGACGAGTGACCATCACCATTAGGATTAGATTAATCAAGATTGGAGGGGGTTGAGAGGGTGAGTTGAGAGGTAGCGACACGTCCCCTTTCCCCTCCGGTGTGGTTTTCCCTACCTTCTTATTCCAAGTATTACCTTCGATCTCAAAGAGAGTTAGGCGTTGAGAGAGGCCTTTCCGCCGGGACTTATTTGTGATTAGGGATCTTTCGCCTGGACCAAAGGGATTGATCTATAGTTGGGAATAGGGTTTACCACTTGGAATCCCTAGAGCATAGCGCAGTCTTACGTGGTGTGAGGCGTCGAGAGTCTTCTCTCCGCCGGGACCTCGTAGGGGACTAGTCAAGGTTGACCTTAGATTTGGGACCTTGTATCTTCGGATTCCACGACTCTTGAAATCTTCATTTAGTAAGAGTACTTGAAGTCTTGCACTTGAAACAAGGATTCTAGGGGGAGCATTATCCGAGTACCCCATCTTCTTATTGATCTATTTCTACACCCTAACTTTTATTTTCAGCACTCTATTTTTACTTCTTTCCTATTTTATTTTCTTTCAACAACAATTGGTTTATCTTTGATTACTTAACAAGGTGTGATTGTTCTTACGTCTACTCCCTGTGGATTCGACTACCCACCCGTTTGGGTACTTTATTACTTCGACACCCGTGCACTTGCGGAACACACACGCAAGGGTGTGTCAAGTTTTTGGCGCGGTTGCCGGGGAGTTAGGCGTTTTAGGAACACTTATACTTTGTTTCGTTAGTCATTCGCTTTATATTCTGTTCCACACTTCTTATTCTTCCATTGTTCTGATTTTGTTTTCTTTTATTGATTTCAGCTCCAGGTTATGCCCCGTAGACACCCTTCGACATTAGTTGAAGACGATCCAGAGATTGAGAGGAGATTACATAGACGGGGAAAACAACCTGAACAAGAACAGAATTATCAAGCTGAAATAGAGGTTGAGGAGTCAGCAACCATGGTTGAACAGAATGAGCAACAGCGGACACTCTCGGACTATGCAAGACCTACCCCTCGTGGCACACAATCCAGCATCGTACGGCCACCAATTACAGTTCACAATTTTGAGCTCAAGCCGGGTTTTATTCAAATAGTACAACAGTCCGCACAGTTCAATGGGTTAGCGGATGAAGACCCAAATAATCATATTGAGAATTTTTTGGAAGTGTGCGACATGCTCAAGATTAGTGGGGTTACAGATGATGCTATTCGACTGAGGGCTTTCCCATTTTCCTTGAAGGGAAGAGCAAAGCAGTGGTTACAGTCACTTCCTAGAGCTTCAATTACTACGTGGGAGGAGATGGTTGAGGCCTTTCTTGCTAGATATTTCCCTCCTGGAAAATCTGCGAAGCTTAGGAATGAAATCTCTTCTTTTATGCAAATGGAATTGGAGTCTCTCTTTGAGACATGGGAGAGGTTCAAGGACCTCCTGCGGAAATGTCCCCAACATGGGTTTCCTGAGTGGATGATCATCCACACCTTTTACAGTGGGCTGAACCCGAGCACAAGACAGTTACTTGACGCAGCAGCAGGAGGTACCTTAGGAAGCAAAACCCCAGAAGCTGCCAGGCAACTCATAGAAGAGATGGCTATGAATAGTTATCAATGGAATGCTCGTGATAAGAAGAAGGTAGCCGGTCTTCATGAAATCGATGCTGTCACCTCCTTAGCAGCTCAAGTAGAAGCATTGAGCAAGAAGCTAGACACTCTAACTTCTTCAAGAGTGGCAGCAGTGATGAACTGTGATGGTTATGGAGGTGGACATGCCTCATTTGATTGCCCTATTTCTGTGAGTGGTGCATCCTCTGTTGAGCAGGTAGACTTTGTGGGTAATGCAGTAAGAGGACAAGGTAACCCTTACAGTAGCACTTTCAATCCAGGGTGGCGAAACCACCCGAATTTTTCTTTGAGTAATCCGGGACAGGAAAGACCTCTTGCACCACAAGGATTTCAGCAACCACAGCTTCCAAACTTGGAGAATCGAGTTTCAGGTCTAGAGAATCGGATGACAGATCTAGAAAAAGCACTGACTAGATTCATCCAGTCATCTGGCACACGCTTTCAGGGTGTAGAGACTATACTTCGCAACCATACTGCGTCCTTGCATAATCTAGAGAATCAGGTTGGACAAATTGCGAAGTCGTTATCAGAGAGACCTCAAAGAAGCTTTCCTAGCAATACAGAGACAAGTGTAAGAGAGCAGCTAAAAGCAATCACTTTGAGGAGTGGTCGCGACATTGAGAGTAAACTTCCAGCTGAGAAGGTTGCACATGGTTCGCCCCAGGAGAAAGAGATTGAGGAGAAGAGTAAGGAGAAGGAGGGGGTTCCCACACCTTACAAACCAAGGATCCCCTATCCTTCAAGGCTGAAGAATGACCACAATGAGGAGCAATACCAGAAATTTTTGTGCTTATCCAAGCAGCTGCACATCAGCATTCCATTCGTGGAGGCATTATCACAAATGCCTCGCTATGCGAAGTTCTTGAAGGACCTCTTGAGCAATAAGAGGAAGCTGGAGGAGAGTGCAGCGGTGATCTTAGATGCATCATGTTCAGCAATATTGCAGAAAAACATGCCGAACAAGAAGAAGGATCCCGGGAGTTTCATCATCCCGTGCAATATTGGAAATTTAGGTGAAGAAAAGGCATTGGCAGACTCAGGGGCTAGTATTAATGTGATGCCTTACACTTTCTTCCAAAAGTTGGGTTTGGGGGAACCAAGACCCACTCGGATGACGCTTCAATTAGCTGACCGTTCAGTTAGACATCCGAGGGGCATTATTGAAGATATACTTGTTAAGGTTGACAAGTATATCTTCCCTGTAGATTTTGTGGTTCTTGATGTGGATGAGGATGTCGACGTACCACCGATACTTGGGAGGCCGTTCTGCGCACTTCCAAGGCACTTATTGACATGGAGGGCGGAGAGATGACATTGAGGATTGGAGACGAGAAAGTGACCTACCGCCTTGCAGAAGCCATGCGACATTCTCTTGATTTTGATGATGCGTTATATTTTCTTGACACCACTGATGAGTTAATTGATGATTATGTACAGGAATCACTATATCCAGACCCATTAGCTGAATTGCTAGAGCAAGAGATGGACGTTGCTGAGGTGTCACCATTTGATCTAGTGGATAAGGAAGAACCTTCCCCAGGCATAGTCAATAAGTTTGTCAAAAAGTTGAAGAGAGTGAGACATCGCCACAAGAAACAACCGAATAATTCTACGAATGAACAGTCAAAGTCTATGAGCGATACACCTTCAGTTGGTAACAACTCCTATTACTCGTCCTCTAACTTGAAGAATTTTTGTTCATCATGCTTGAAGGTTGCAGGTAACAGAGAATTTTCGCCTTATGATCCCCCTTGAGTTGAAGAACAGGTACGTCAAGCTAGTGACGTAAAACAAGCGCTTCTTGGGAGGCAACCCAAGTTTTTTAAATTCTTTGCACTTGTTTTAGTTAGTTTTAATTTCTGCATTGTAGTTTTTGTTTAGTTTTAGTTTTTTGTTGTTTCATCTTTGGTGTAGTGCATCATAGTCGTTTCTAAATGCAAATCCATGAATTTTCTTTCTTGGATTTGAGTGATGATTCTTGTGTTTTAGCATGTTATTTTCATGGGAGATACTTGCTTTTATGCTATAAACACCAATGGTGGAAATATGGCAACTTTGCACGCGTCAAAGTGGATCCACCATCGCCGTATAGCCATGGCCGAAGATCCACACGGCCATGTGGATCCCTGGCACTTAGTTTTTGACCCCAAAATGACCCGTTTGCCTCTCTTTTACACAGAAATGGCTCCAAGGACAAGAAAACGTGCACATAAGCGTCCATGTGGGCCTCGTGAGCCCTCGCCTAAGCAGTTGAAGTTCCCCATACCCAAACATCAAATTGAACTTGAGCACCTCTCAAGGCTCAAGTTCGGCAAGATACGGACCCTTGACTCGCAAGCGTTGGCCGCGATTGACCATGAACAAGTGGAAGAGTTGGCGGACGTGATGATGGCGAGAGACACCGACTCCACCATGTCTCCCGCACCCCGAGCACCACGTGAATCACCCGCATCACCAGCAGCACCAGCAGATGATAACGCTTGAGGCGTCTTTCTTTTAGTTGTTTCTTTTTCTTGTACTAGTTTATTTTCATGTCGCTTTATCTCTGTTACTCAGAAAGGGTTTATCTTCTGAGCTCTATCTTACTGTTTTCAGTTGTAGTTTGTTTGTTTCGAGTTTAAGCGTGTACGTCATGCTTATAAACTCTCGTTGTTTATCTTTTGTGTTGAGCTTTACTGAACCCCTTTTGTGATGTGCAGATGGTCATGTCAGTCCGGTATTGAGGAATAGTCATAGGCACGGCCATGAGGATTTTCCACATGGCCGTGTGAGCTTCACAACCCATCGCAGCTTCACTTCCCCCGTTTGCAGCTCCACTCAAATTCTACATTCGGAGCCAAGGGGAGTGTCGTTTTTAATCCCCACGCCCTCATGTTTTATTTATATTCTGTTTTTGTATGCTTGCATGAGTACAATGAGGGCATTGTACATCTTAAGTGTGGGGGGAAGTTCACGTTGCACACGTTCTCTATGTATGTATGCTCATCACTCATATGCTCATCTAGCCAATGATAGTTCACCTTAAAAGACAAGGATTGCAGTCTTAAATTTAGGAGAATTTTAAACATCGTTTGTACTCATGCTCTAGTTTACTCGAAAAACATAGAAATTTTTTGTCTGATTGCATTGCTTACACCTTTCTTGCTCTGTTAACCCTGATAACTCTAGTTCAGTGCCGAAAGGACCTTAGTTTTCTTTTTTTTTTGAAAAAAAAAAAAAAAAAAAAAAAGGAAGAATACCTTTATTTGTTTACTTGTTTTCGGAGTGGAAAGAGCTACCACCTATGTTGTATGCAGCTACTCTCATAAGTCGGATACTAGCTATGCCCTAAGGAGAGAAAGAGCTATCTAATAGGCTGTGTGAAAGCTAACACTCCCAGGTGGAAAGAGCTACCACCTCAAAGCGTGAAAGCCGTCCAGGAGGCATCTTGGGAAATGGCTACCTTCGAGGTTGTGTGCAGCTACTACCTATTTTTTGTCCTTAAATAAGTCCTTTTCAATAAGAACCTTTAAGAGTAAACTTAGGGTTGGCATGAGTAAGCATACACACACACACGCAGTCAGATTCTATTTTCTTTGTGCTTCGTGTTTTTGCTAGAGCATTGGTTTTTATCTTTCTATGTTGCAAATTGTTCCTTTGTTTAAGAATGCTCTCCTTACATACTTTTTGGTGAACTTAAGGCTAAGCACTTCTATCACTCTACTTGTGGATTTTATTGTATAAATTTTGCTTGAGGACAAGCAAAAGCTTAAGTGTGGGGGAGTTTGATAAGTGCTTGCATGTACATATAATTTGAGATGTTTTTCCCTGCATGAGCATCACATTTTTCAGGTTATATTTCTCATTTCGTGTGTTTCTGTGTTCTTTCGTGCAATTAGGGTTGTGAAGAAGGTTTATGCGAAGAAAAGCAAGATTAGGTCATAATGGTGCCATGTGGAGCTCTTTTGTGCAAATACGAAGTTTAAGACACAAATCGGGTTCAAACGAGGGGGTATGTGCCAACTTCTAAAGGCTTCAAGACAATTCTTGTAGAAGGACACGAAGGCAGTCATGCTCGCTTGTTCGGATTTGTTCAAAGATTTCAAAAGCTCTCCAAGGGTTTTTCATCATCAAGAAATACCACATGACCTTTCACATGGGCGTGTGTCCGTCCGTGTGACCTCAGGAGAAGAAACGGGCGAAATCGGGGACCAATAAGCAAAATTCCACAGGGCTGAAATTCCACATGGGCGTGTGGAATTTCCACACGGCCGTGTGGAATTTCCACACGGCCGTGTGGCTCATCCACACGCCCGTGTGGATCCTCGAGATGGCCAATTATAAAGCCGTTCTGAAGCGTTAAAAAGGGATCTGCTTCTAACTTTGGGAGGAGGTGACGGCTAGGGTTCAGGAGGTTCTTGCTACACTTTGGGGGCGCTTCTTCACCGGTTTCATCATCATTCCCTTCCAAGGAGAGCCATTGGGGGAGCCTTCGACGACTCGATTCGACGATGTGTGCCTTAGGCTTGGAGGAAGGGATTCTTTGAAGAAGAAGGAGAAGTTCCCATAGTCTATCAACACGAAGCTTAAGGGGGTTTTCTTTATGGAATTCTTGCACTTATCTTCATTTATTTTGATGAACTTGTATTGCTCCATGGAGAGCTAAACCCCTAGTGGGTACTTGGACTTGTAAACCCTAGATTTCCTATGTTTCATTGACTTTAATGCTTCTATTCAATTTGAGTTTGAATTTGAGTTTCAATCTTGTATGCTTAATTGTTTCTCCCTTAGAGTGACACTAGGGTTGAGGGCTAATCCAATCATCCTTTTGACGAGTGACCATCACCATTAGGATTAGATTAATCAAGATTGGAGGGGGTTGAGAGGGTGAGTTGAGAGGTAGCGACACGTCCCCTTTCCCCTCCGGTGTGGTTTTCCCTACCTTCTTATTCCAAGTATTACCTTCGATCTCAAAGAGAGTTAGGCGTTGAGAGAGGCCTTTCCGCCGGGACTTATTTGTGATTAGGGATCTTTCGCCTGGACCAAAGGGATTGATCTATAGTTGGGAATAGGGTTTACCACTTGGAATCCCTAGAGCATAGCGCAGTCTTACGTGGTGTGAGGCGTCGAGAGTCTTCTCTCCGCCGGGACCTCGTAGGGGACTAGTCAAGGTTGACCTTAGATTTGGGACCTTGTATCTTCGGATTCCACGACTCTTGAAATCTTCATTTAGTAAGAGTACTTGAAGTCTTGCACTTGAAACAAGGATTCTAGGGGGAGCATTGTCCGAGTACCCCATCTTTTTATTGATCTATTTCTACACCCTAACTTTTATTTTCAGCACTCTATTTTTACTTCTTTCCTATTTTATTTTCTTTCAACAACAATTGGTTTATCTTTGATTACTTAACAAGGTGTGATTGTTCTTACGTCTACTCCCTGTGGATTCGACTACCCACCCGTTTGGGTACTTTATTACTTCGACACCCGTGCACTTGCGGAACACACACGCAAGGGTGTGTCAGAACAGTTGGCCGAGAAATGTTTTACCAGATATTTTCCACCAGCCAAGATCACCAAGCTTAAAAGTGACATTTCCTCATTCCGTCAAGCAGAATATGAGACCCTGTATGATACTTGGGAACGGTACAAGGAATTGTTGAGGAAGTGCCCGCAACATGGAATAGTGGAATGGGTGCAAATCCAAATATTCTATAATGGATTGAATGTGGCCACCAAACAGATGTTGGACGCCGCAGCAGGAGGCTCCTTGTGCAGTAAGAGACCTGATGAGGCACAGAATCTGATTGAAAACATGGCCTCCAATGGATATCAGTGGAGCTCTGAAAGGAACAAGCCCGTAAAAACAGCCGGACTTTATGAGGTTGATGTTCTCACCACCTTAGCCGCACAAGTCGAAGCTATTTCTAAGAGACTGGACACGATGCAGATTCAGTCTTCGACACAAGGTGGCAGTTAGGACAGTTGGGCCAGTCAAGCAGGGCCCAGTTACTCGTCAGAAGGGGTTCAGGTGACTGAACAAGTAGATTTTATCGGTCAAAATCAATGGTATGCGAACAACCCTTACAGCAACACATATAATCCTGGGTGGAGGAATCACCCAAACGTTTCTTGGAAAGATCAGAATCAGGGGCAGCAGCACCCCCTTCAGCAACAACAGCAGCAACAAACCCAGCCTCAATTCTCGAGGCCTTCACCACTAGAACGGAAAGGATCTTCTATTGAAGCTCTCCTTGTTCAGTACATCCAGGCCAATGATGCCCGAATCACAGGGCATGAAGTGATGATGAGGAATCAACAAGGCTCCTTACAGAACCTTGAGGTTTTCCTAGCATTCTTGGAGTCCCCGGCAACGGCGCCAAAAACTTGATGATTATCCGCAAGCACATGGGTTGTCAAGTAATAAACCTCTCGTGCAAACACGAGAGGGTCGTATTCTCTGGGGTCCCAAGAGCTGTTCTTACTTCCCCCTAGACGGCACTATCTAGTCTACCAAAGATAGGAATTAAGCTTTAAAACTAGAAAAGAGATAACTATGTACATATGGACTCAGGCACACCACATTAGCATATTTAAGGAAGCAAATAATAATGAAAGCGCGAGGTCACGGCTAGGATCCCCTCAGGATTACTAAAACTAGATGGATGCTAAAATTACATAGGCAATGGTGGATAGGCCAAGAGACGTCCAACAGTAGATCACCCCGATGGTCACGGCGATGACCCCTAATCTAGAATGAGTATTAGCTCGGAATTTCTTCCGACCAAATCCTCCTACGATTGCACTACGCCTAGGGAAATCTCTAATTAGGGCCGATACCCAACCTAGGTCCAACCCTAATGGTTGGAGGGGCATGAAATACCCGATGGTCACGGGGCATTCATACATGAATCCCTTCCATGCTATGTGAGTCTAGCACAAGGGTGATGGTTATGCACCAAGTACAATCTAGAAGTTGAATCGCAGAGTTCTCATGCCAAATAACAGATCAAAGAACACAAAGCATGAACCACAAACCAAACCAAATACACATCAAAGAACACTGTAACAGTGCTCTGCTACAATGAAACTGCTACAGTACTGCCACTCTCTGAATCGCAACAGTACTGCTACAGTGAAGTTACCCATGTGGACTCCCAGACTTAGAAATTTCTTCAAAATCTTCGCGTTTCACGCTGCTACCGTGCCGCTACAGTCGGTGCCCTAAAACGTCGATTTCTTTGTCAAATTCTGCTCAATTAGCAACGTTCAGCTCACCAAGGCTTCATTTTTTCCTAAAACATGAAATAAAACAATTTAAACCGAAAAAAGGGCATCGATCCATCGAAAAGATAACAAAATAATGCACACAAGTACGTATAAAATACATATATTTAGACGTTTATCAGTCGTTGCCGGGGAGTTAGGCATTTTAGGAACTCTTATACTTTTTTATTTTAGTCATTTACGAACTTTTCTATTACCTACTTTCCTTGTCTTTCGCCATTCTAAAGTGTCTAATCTTTATTAATTTTGCAAGAACCATGATCAATAAAATGGAATTATTCGAGAAAATAACTGGCATGGTGAGAGACATTGAACAAAAGATATATTGGTTTACTGAGCGATCGACTCCATGTAGTTTTTTTACAAAGCCAGGCGGAAATAAACTATTGTGCAGGGGAACTGAATTTTGATTTAATTGAAGATACCTAGGCTCCGAGTTGTGAATTATTTAATGTGCTCACTCAATTTGAAGAAGCCGTGTTAGCATACAAGAGTAGCCCATTGGAGGAGAATCTAGAAGAGGTCCTTCATCGATTTGAGTCATTTGATAAAGGTCAAAGGCAAGAAATTCTCTCCTTAAGTATCACCAATGCAATCGATACAAAAGGTGCAGCAGAAAACATAAAAAGGCTTGAAACCCAACCACTTATGCAAATTCAAGAAGTGTGGGCTTAGAAGAGACTTCTGAAGAAGATTCAGAACAGTTTAAGGAAATAGATAGACTCATAGGGGGAAGATTACGACCTTCCATTGAAGACCCACCTGATTTGGAGCTTAAAACTCTACCTGAACATTTAGAGTATGCTTTTTTAGGCGAGGGGTCAAAGCTCCCGGTGATTATAGCTTCAGATCCTTTCGTATCTCAAAAGGATAAGTTGGTGAATATGTTGAAGAAGCATAAGACTGCTATTACTTGGAAATTTTCAGACATAAAGGGTATAAATCCTTCATTTTGCACTCATAAGATTTTGATAGAAGATAACAACAAATCAGTAATTCAACCTCAACGCCGACTAAATCCGAACATGAAAGAAGTAGTAAAGGCAGAGATCATTAAACTTTTGGATGCAAGAATCATTTATCCGATCTCTGATAGTGCTTAGGTAAGTCCTACTCATGTGGTTTCCAAGAAGGGTGGCATGACTGCAGTGAAGAATGAGCTGAACGAACTAATCCCAACTAGAACAGTCATAGGGTGGAGAGTATGCATTGACTACAGGAGACTGAATGATGCAACTCGAAAGTACCATTTTCCTTTACCATTCATCGACAAGATGTTGGAAAAGTTAGCTGAGCATAAATTTTACTACTTCCTCGATGGTATGTTAGGTTATTTTAATATTCCCATCGCGCCCGAGAATCAAGAAAAGACTACTTTCACTTGTCCCTCCAGGACTTTTGCTTACCGAAGAATGCCGTTTGGGTTGTGTAGTGCACCAGCCACATTTCAACGATGCATGACTGCTATATTTGATGATCTTTTGGAGGATATCATGGAAGTGTTCATGGATGATTTCTCAGTGTTTGGGGACACGTTTGACATCTGTCTGAAAAACTAAAAAAGAGTTTTCATGAGATGTGAAGAAACAAATCTGGTGTTAAATTGGGAGAAGTGCCACTTCATCATCCAAGAAGGGATAGTCCTTGGGCATAAAATTTACAAAAGGGAGGTGGAAATAGATAAAGCAAAGATTGAAGTGATCGAGAAGCTTTCGCCACCGACCAACTTGAATGGGATTCGCAGTTTTCTCGGTCATGCCGATTTTTATCGGAGGTTTATTAAAGATTTTTCTAAAATTACCCAACCATTAACAAAGCTTCTCAAAAAGGACGCTCCTTTCGAATTCAGGAATGAGTGCTTGATTGCATTTAATTGGTTGAAGGAAAAATTAATTCAAGCACCAATTTTAATTACACCTGATTGGAATTCTCCTTTCGAGCGCATATGCGATGCTAGTGATAAGTGCTTGAATGAATGTATTTAATAATTATTATTTAGAGCACTTTCCATGTAATTATTGAATACATTATTGAGTTTGATGCTTAATTCGCTTCTATTTTGTATTCAGGCTAGAATGAAGACATATAGATCAAGAGGAACAAGTTTGAGGTGATTTAAACTAATTTTGGGAAAAAGACAATGTTTTTAGAGGGGCGTTACTGTAGCGGAGTTGCTGTAGCACCAGCACTGTAGTAGATTAATGTTCACAACCACTAAAACGGGCACTGTTATGGCATGTTACGGCCGTAAGGTCCAACCCGAGAGGCTTACGGGCACTGTTACACCCGTAAGGAGTACTGTAGCAAATTATTATTCATGATATTGTTATGGACGTTACGGGCATGTTATGGGCACCCTTACGGCCGTAAGTGTTGGACCGTAAGGACTTCTTATGGCCGTAAGAAACCTCGATTAATGAGTTATAAAAGCCAATTTTTAGGGCTTTTGAGCGGTCTTCTTCTCCACTCTTCGGCTGCCCTTTGGGTGGCGATTTGGAAGGCCGAAGGAAGGGATACGATGGCTACGAGATCACGGTCAACGATCACTCAATCAAGAGAAGGAACTCTCGCCGGTGTTCATCATCATCATCGTCATCAACGTTTAGGGCATCATCGGGGTTAAGAAGCATTACTCCATCAACGTCGAGGGAAACTTCACATTGATTCATCTATTCTTGATTCTTGAGTTAGTGTTGTTTAATTGCACATTATGACTATGTGTGTGATTAATTATTCAATTGTTTTGTATTTCATAATGAGCTAGAGCCCCATTGGGAGCTTGGACTTGAAACCTTAGGGAGTTGTAATAGATTCTATGGTACTTCTTACTCTTATTTGTTTATGAAGTTTGATTATTGAAATGCATGTGTAGTTGGATTCCATTCTTATTGTATGTTGCGTGGTTATTGACGTGCGGTGAAAACCCGTTAATTACATATTCTAGCGCGCGGTGAAAACCCGTTGGTTCTGAAGAATCGACATGCGGTGAAAACTCGTCAGACCTTGGTGATGAGTGCATTTCATATAGATATATTTTTCATTGTATACCCGTTGTTTCATGAGTATGTTGGTATTAATTCTCCCATTTCAATGCTATTTGAGGTATTTCTAATTTTCTATGCAGATATCGAAGCCCCAAAGTAAGAAGAAACAATTTCGAGCGATTTTGGTGGCTAAGGGACTTAGAAGAAACCTCACTAAGCTAAGAAAGGCCTCAACATGCCCGTGTCCCGAGGCGTGTAATTCACAGAAGAATCCAGCCAGAGTCAGCACGGCTTCAGGTCTCTGAGCACGGGTGTGCAACTCACAACACGGCCACAACACGCCCGTGTTAAACCCCGTGCAGATTACAGACAGCTGAGTTTCAGAGTTTTTATTTGGCAGCAATTTACACGGCTTAGAACACGGCCTAAGAACGGCCGTGTTCGCATCGGAGAGTGTTAAAACACCCTGAAAGTTAGGGTTTGAGGGACTTTTCGATGGGAAAAAAGGGAGACAGCTTATGGGAGAAGCCTGAATGGTCATCTCGACGATCAGAGAGGGAACCACTAACGAATTGTAGGCCAATTGGGAGGATAGGATCCACCGACATCAGGACCTCAGATGGCAACAAGGATGGAAGCAAATAGGGAGTCATTGATTTCTTTTGTATTTGCTTGTTCAGTTATTTCTTTGTTGTTTGAATCTATGAGAGGCTAAACTCTTTTTGGGAACCGCGGGTTGAGAACTTGTGTGTGTATTTTTGACCTTGAATTCTTCTATCACACCATTTATAGATGTCTTTATGTCCCCTTTTAAATCTTTGGTTGTTGGCTTCATTGATGGTTGCAGAGTGTTTTGATTACTTTGAGATCTTAACATTGAGTTAGCTTGCATATCTTCTTGATTGATGCAAGAAGTTAGAATTCAACTTAGGATTTCAATTACACTACATGTATCCTCCACATAGCACAACAAGATTCTAGAATTTGGGTTCGTGAGAGACACTCTAGATAAGTGTTGTAAGAATTTAAGTTAGGTAGCACCAAGTGATCGACCCGGGGCCTCATCTCCTCCATTGAGCAATCCCAAATCTCTCCCTCTAGTGTGATTCCTCTTCCCTCAACTTCTCTCTTTCTCAAGTCAGAGTCAATTCACCCTAATTCCAGTTGATTAGATATTAAGTAGGAAGATAGTATTAGGAGATATACCAGTCCCTGTGGAATCAACTATCAGACCCTCGGGTACATTATACTACTTGTACGACCCGTGTACTTGCGGATACGCAAGAGACGTAACACTTGGTAATTAGCGTGCGGTGAAAACCCGTTAAGATGCCACATTTCTAGTCAGCTTCCATTCATTCAAGTGAGAAGTATTTGTAGGATTTTGTTCCTTATTGTTAAAACCCGAAGGGATTATTGTCCAAGTACTCCCATTATTTTGAATTGTGCCGATCTCGTGTTTTATCTTCCACTCTCTTCTTAATCTTTTAACCTTTAGTTAATCAATTTCTCAACCATTCTAATCAGGCTAGATTTCATCTTCTAAAGTTAGTACTAGTATTCTTGCTTCCTGTGGTTTGACAACCCGACCTTTCACCGGGTCCACTTTATTACTTGACGACCCGTGTACTTGCGGTGACGTAAAGGGCGTGTCAGCTACCGATTATGCAATTGGGGTAGTGTTGGGGTAGAGGAAGGACAAACATTTTCAACTTATCTATTACACCAGCAAAACTCTCATAAGCGCCCATGAAAATTACACTACTACTGAGAAAGAATTGCTAGCGGTGGTTTATGCATTTGATAAATTCAGGCCATACTTGACCTTATCCAAGAGTCACTATTTTTATAGATCATTGTACTCTGCCTTATCTCATGAGCAAGACTGACGCCAAACCAAGGTTAATTCGATGGATTTTACTTTTGAAGTAGTTTGACACAGAGATCAAGGACAAAAGGGGTGTGGAAAATGTAGCTGTTGATCCTCTATCTAAGTTGGAAGGTTTGAGGAGCATGGGTCATCAGCCCCAGAAATTAATGACTCATTCCCGGAGGAACACTTGTATAAGATCCAAGGCAGGTCATCAAGTGAAACACCGTGGTTCGCAGATTTTGCAAATTATTTGTTAGGAAAAGCCCTCAAGCAGGGTTTTACTTTTCAGTAGAAGAAGAAATTTTTCAGTGACTTAAAGAATTATTTTTGGAATGACCCTTTTCTATTCCGGATTTGTGCAGACCATGTGATCCGGAGATGTATTTTCTGAGAAAAAGGATGGAATATACTTACACACTGTCACTCAGGATGCTCATCAGTTTGTTGGCCAACATTATTTCAGGATGCTCATCAGTTTGTTCTCCATTGCGATAATTGTCAATGAACAAGGAACTTCTCTTGGAGTGATGAGATGCCGCAAAACCCTATGCAATTCTGTGAGGATTTTGATATGTGGGGAATTGATTCATGGGGCCATTTCCAAGCTCTAATGGAAATAAATACATTCTAGTAGCAGTAGATTATGTGTCTAAGTGGGTAGAAGCTCAAGCATTGCCTACAAACGATGCTAGAACTGTAGTCAAATTCCTCAAGAAACTTTTCTCCCGATTTGGAACGCCTTGAATTATCATCAGTGATAGAGAAGGTATTAAAGCGCTATAAAGTGCACCATCGCCTCGCCACCCCATACCACCCTCAAACAGTAGGCCAAGTAGAAGTCACCAACATGGAATTAAAAAGGATCTTAACCAAATCAGTAGAGTATGGGAAAAGTGATTGGTGAAAACTCTTGGATGACACATTGTGCGCTCACCGAACAACATTTAAAACTCCAATAGGAACTACGCCTTATAATCTAGATGGTTTGGGTTGTACACCATAACATAGGTATCACCACATGGCGCAATTAAGATCACTCACCCAGATAGAGGTACATTCAAGGTAAATGGACATCGACTAAAGCCATACTTTGGCGGTAAGGTGAGTACTGCAGGTGAAGAGGTATTGTTGTTGCATCAACTGCCATGAATTGGATTTAGGTACGTCAAGCTAGTGACGTAAAACAAGCACTTCTTGGGAGGCAACCCAAGTTTTTAATTTGATTGCACTTATTTTAGTTGTAGTTTTATTTCTGCAATTATAGTTTTTGTTAGTTTGTAGTTTTTGTTGAGTCATCATCTTTACTATCGTTTTTGTTTATTCTAGATGATGATTCTCATTTTTATTATATCTGGCAAGTTTGAGTGTTTTTCCTGTGAATTCGTCGAGTTTTTAGCCATGTATAGGTTAGATTTCATTTTCTGCAGTGTTTACATGTGCTTCCGATGAATTCAGCAGAATTTGGAAAAATTCTGGACTGAAAATGGAACCACATAGCCATGTGGGATTTCAACATGGCCATGTGGATGGGTTTCAGTGGGTTTTCTGGACTTCTAGAGAATCCACATGGCCATGTGGAATTTCCACATGACCATGTGGATGGTTTTGAGCCTTATTTGGCCAAGCCTGAAAATCCACATGCCCATGTGGAATTTTGAATTTTCACATGGGCATGTGAATACTATTCAAAAACTTCAAAGCTGTCATCCAGAGAAGTCACATGGTCATGTGGATTTTCCATATGGCCATGTGGACTTTGTTCAGAAGTTTATGTGTGATCCAGAGAATCCACACGGCCATGTGGAATTTTCACATGACCATGTGGATTTGGGGTGTTATATGTTGGGCTCATCCAGAGAAAACACATGGCCATGTGGATTACTTAGGCATGAAAGAAGCCATTTTTCTCTTCATTTCATTTTTGATACGCCCCTTGCGTATCCACAAGTGCACGGGTCGTACAAGTAGTATAATGTACTCGAAAGGGTCTGGTAGTCGAATCCACAGGGACTGGTATAGTTTTTGATACTCGTCAGATTTCTAACATTTAGCTGGCTCAATAATTTGGTTTGAAAACTAATTACAAATAAAAGTAAAGAAAGTGAGGATAACGCGAGAGAGACAAGGTTCGGGTACCGAGAGATCAGTGATAGGGAGTAGCGCTCCGGATCAATCCCTTGGTGACAATTGTACTTGAATTCTCATAAAGTCTATCAGGTATGTCTCTGGACTCTAAGTGTTCTAAAAGCCTTTATGCAGCTATGGTGACTGAAAGCAAAAAGGAGTTAAGGGCACTACGCAGGTTTTAATCCTTAAGAGGGCAATCACTGAAGTGATCGCTACGGAATCAACACACGCCGAGATACATTCAAATATGCCAAACAAGCAACCATCAAGCATGGAGCACAAGGGTTAATAAAAGAAATAAAGACTCCATAAACATTGCACTAAGTGTATCAAAGTACAAAATCTACCAAGTTCTTGAATCCGGGGAACCGAAGAACGATTAGCTCCTCATGGTTCTACAAGAAACACAAGGTAAACAATAAGAGAATAAGATGAAATTCATAAACTCCCTTCTTACTTCACAGTCTTCGTCGGAAAGCGTCCGATGATGATCTTTCCAACGTTCCTCCACTCCCACGACAATCTCCCAGTCTGGATTTGGTCCCTGAAGGTATGTCGTTGCCCCCTCCATCGCCTCCCCCAAAGAGGAAGAAAAAATGAAGAAGAAGTCCCCATGAAACCCTAACTTTTGGGCTTAAAAAGTCACTTCTAGATGCAAGAACGACCGTGCTTAATTCTGCACGCCCGTGCTCTAGCCCGTGCTTCCGCTCGTGCAGATTTCGGGTTTTTAGTTAAGGGCACTACGCAGGTTTTCGGACGTAAAGTGTGAACACCCGCAAGCGCACGAGGTCGTCAAGTAATAAACCACTCGTGCACGCACGAGTGGGTCGTATTCCCAAGGGGCTCGAGGAGCTACCTTACTCACTTCTCACTTGTTGTTTAGCTCACCAATTCCATTTTTTAAGAGAAAAAATAAGAAAGAAAACAAATAACAACAAGAGAAATTTTCTAAATAAATGCAACTGAATCAAAACACGGGAGATGCTCAGGGATGAAAACGGTCATGGATGAGGATCCCCAAGGGGGCTACTCAAGTGAGTAGGATATTTGAGAAATTAAGTATGTGGCTAGTTGGACCGAGAAAACCTAAACTTAGGTCAACCCGATGGTCACGGCAATTTACCTCTAACCCGGTACAAGAGTTGAATAAAGAATTTCTTCCACTCAACCTCTCACACGGTTGCAAGGGGAATGATGGTTTCCTCAAGTTAGGGTGGAAACACTAGTTAGTTTTCAACCCTAGAAATGGAGGGGTACAAATACCCGATGGTCACGGCGTATTTATACAATAATCACTTCCAAGTTTGGTGGAGTCTAGCACTAAGGCAATGGTCATGCTACAAAGTGCTACCAAGAATTTGATACAACAATTAAGCACATGTACCAAAACGATTAAGAATACCAAACAAGGATCACAACAAGCCAATCATACAATAGATAACTCAAATAATCCAAAACATCACAAGTTTTGCCCCCAAGGTTCACCTACATCCGGTGACCTTGGGGTTTAGTTGTTCATGTTCAACAAATCCACCACATAATCCATGCAAATAACTAAAATAAACATGAAGAACACTCCCTCAAATGGTGAAGGTCGAATGCCGCTTGAATCCCCGGAGAAAACCTTCCGAAGACGCTACTCGAAGGGGTGGCTTCCCGTTGTCTTCAACCTCCAAACAATGAAGCTTTTGAAGTAGATCCTGCTAGATCTTGCTCTCCTCACCTAAGAAAACCCGAATTTGCTCTCCTTTTGCCCTCCAAAATGGTGTGGAAATGATGTCCAAACAATAGCCTTCTTTCGCCCCCAAAATCTCTCTCCAAGAAGATGAAAAAGTTCTTTTCAAAATGCCCTAGATCGCCCTTAAAACCCCAAATCCCGATGGGTAAACGGGTCAGCATACTGCCGGTATGCTGACCCCTCGGGATTTCTACTTTTCTGCCAAGAAGTCCGCGATGAGCTACAGTAACTGCTACAGTGAATGCTACAGTACCGTTCTACAGTATCCTGTCTCGAAAACGCTTTTTGGTGTCGAATTCGCTCCCCATCTCGTTCTCGAGTCCCCAGGGCTTCTGGCTGGCCTGAAATACAAAAATAAAGCAATTTAGACCTAAAAGGTCATAGATTCAACAATACGATATGAAAATAACACACAAAACATACATGTAAAATACGTACTTTTAGACGTTTATCAAACATCCCCACACCTAAGCGTTTGCTTGTACCCAAGCAAACAAACATGAAGAACAAGAGAAAGAAGATAAACGGCTAAAAATACGACCTCAGGCTCAAAATTAAAGAACTCCACAAGCACAAATGGACAGGAATCAAGAAGTGAGCTGTTCAATGAATAATCAGGTGATAATAGATCTGCTTCATCCACAGTGCCCTATGTGTGTGTGTGCTGACTCTCACCTTGACCTCCACACCCCGGATTACCCCAGGATGACCATTCACCCCACACATAATGAAGATGGCATTAGAGTGCTAAAGACTTTCTCAATGCCCAGTTAAAGTCCTTTGGTTCCTAAATACAACTCCAACTCTTAAGTGACCATAAAACAGGCTCTAGGGATCAAAATGGAAACTTTATTTCTTTCACTCACAAATATACACAAATTCTTTCTTTTCTGGGTCCGCCTAACATAGACTGCACAAAAATCTTTCAGATGGATGCACATGCTGGCTAGGCACAAGAGTCACCGTCTTAATCGATTACAATCTACATATACGCATTCATGCTTAGAAAGCAGAGGAATACTGACATAGACCCCCTTTTTTTTTCGATCCCTGATAAACTACCTGCTAAAAACTTCACTTAGGTTGGAGAAAACAATAAAGGAACTTAAAACTTTTAAAAGTGCATTGAAGAAAGAATTTAACAAATTAATGCCAAAGTCATTAAGATGGGTTGGTTAGAGTGTACAAGGTGAAAGTGATCGTGAGCATGTATACAGGTGCACTAGATATGAAACAGAGCTACAATAAAGTAAGTGCAGTCTTGTACAGCTCACAACTATCATTCTGTCAAGCTAGGAAATCCTTTAACAAAATAATCATAGCCATCATAGGTAACAAGCATGCATAAATACAAAATACTCTAAGTAAATAACCATCCCCACACCTAAAGTTGTACATTGTCCTCAATGTACCTAAGTCAGCAGAATAATGTGGGGGATTTAAATGATAACCAAAAATTGGGGTGAAGAAACTTCCCTGATTCCTTGGTGTGATTCTCAGTTGTTCCACTTGGATCAGGAGTATATCACATAATGAGGGCGACACAAGTAAAGCTCCCAAAATTAAAAACCCTGAAAAGAACAAGGAGTTTATTATCATACAAAGTTTTTCAAGAGGAAAAAGAAATAAAGTAAGGAAAAGAGAGCTCCAACATAAATAACAAAAGAGTTTAGTAGGGAATGAGCCCTAGCTAACTCAAAAGTACAAGTTTTAACAACAAACAACGAAGAACAGAATAAAGAAAATAAACAAGGTCGTGTCATGGGTCTAAAGTGGTGATTCGGCGCAAGTAGTGGCAGCAGAGGTCGATGAGGATGAGCTACGAACAATGGTTAGGAGCTCGGACAGGTCGCGCTCAATCCGCTGCTGTGCCGTGATGATCTCCCTCTGTCCTCGCTCAAGGCTGTGAATCTGCTGCTGGACCTCTGTGCGAAATGACTCAAACCTGGCTGTCAATGATGGCGAACTCTCCCCAGCATCCTGGTCAGGCTCTGACTCAGTCTCAGTGTCATGTGAGGTGCCTGGGTCCTGTGAATGTGATCCTTTCCGCTGGGCCAGGCGATAACTGCTTCCCCGCTTCTCAACGATCCCAATGGAGACGAGTGTTTGTATCCCTAAGGAAGCAGTAGATCCTACCACTGTCATGCCTCTGGTGAACTCAATAAATCCCATGCCCCGGATAAGTCGAGTGATGTAGGGTCCAGCGAAGATAGCGCCCAAACGAACAAACTTACCCTGATGGGAAAAGGTCTCTGCTATTAGGTGTCCAATATGGATAGGCTGACGCTCAATGATGCTGTAAAGCATAGTCAGATCGTGGGGCGTCACTACCCCAGAAGAGCGTGGATAATTCGATGAGCTGGGTTTGTGAGTTGGGATGCCTTCCGTGTTCTAGAGTTAGCAGAGATGGAATGCCAATAAGCTGTGTTCGCTTTCAACTGTGGGACTTCATCAATGGATTGCTTGAACGTGGATGATCGTAGTTGAGCCTCTGTATATAGTCCCAAATACATACCAATATCGTCCTCTGAAACACGGTGTTTCTTTCCAAAAGCCCGAAAAGTGACATGGTTTGATTGGTGGGTGAACGGATATGCCTTGACCAACTCTATGGAGCTAAGGACTTCCAAGGTAAGTTCCTTGAATGTGGCTTCTTCAATCGAAAACAATCTATCCCAACTACCATGGGAAATAAGCTCCAACACCGTGCCATCTATTCCCAAAGTGCTCAAAGCTTCCCAATCAATCTTCCTCACCGTGCCGAACCCTTTTCGTGATAAGAGTGCGTAGCCCGTCTTGTGTTCTTCCTTGGAAAATTGGAGTTCATGGACGGGAGGGGAAGGTTCCCTCCTAGGTCTCTTGGAGGTTAGTTTCTTGATTGGCATCCTATAGAAACAAAATAAAAATTATCCAACTAATTTACAAGCAAAATAAGCACCAAAAAATGAAGAAATCCAAGAAAAAGTGCATTGCTACAGTAATTTCGGAAACCTTTTTCAAGAACTTTGCTTGTAGAAGTAGCCTAAAAATTTTACAAATTAGGAAAAATAACTTGATAAACCTTAAACATTCACCCATCAACAAAATTCCAACAAATTTCAGCCATAAAAGCAAGAAAAAATCAAAGTTTTTGAGTGAGGTGCCTTACTCTTGCCCTAGGGTAAGATGCGTGGATCCAAACGGTAAATCCGGCCAAAAGCTTGCTCAAACTCCAAATTTTTGTCACCAAGATGGAAAAGAGGAGGAGGAGAGCAAACTAGAGCAAAAAGAATGAAGAAAAATGGTGGAGAAATGAGGGAGAAAAGGTTGGAAGAATGGGGAAGAAGAATGAATAGTGTAAAGCCCCAAACTTGAGTTTTAAACCTTCATTCGGGTGGTCTTGCCGACCATCCTTACGGCCGTAAGGATGGTCGGCAAGAACTTCGGGATAATTCTTGCCGGCCATCCTTACGGCCGTAAGGATGGTCGGCAAGAGCTTCTGTTTGCACCGATTCGATCTCCACACTTTGTACACTCAAAACACCGATGAAACCTTGAAAAATATGGCCGGAAACATCATTTAAACACTCAAAACATCAACATGCATGTATCTAGAACAAGAATTCTTCAAAAACCACATGACAAACAAGTTAACAAAAAGGCGAAAGAATCAAGAAAAACGACGAAAAGCAAAACTACACACGAACCACTATTGAAAACAAAAGAAAGATAAGATAACACAAACAAGGAAATGAATACGGGAAATGAAATAAACTTAGGTTGCCTCCCAAGGAGCGCTTCTTTAACGTCATTAGCTTGACGTGCATTACCTAAAAATTCTTAGGGTGGGCCAAATGGAGGGAAGTTACCTCCAACCTTTAGAACCGGGTTGCCGCTCGGAAAATAATGTTTCAAACGATATCCATTGACTTTAAAAGTACCTTTTGTTGGATGGTAAATCTCGACGGCCCCGTGAGGAAACACTTGTGAGACTGAAAATGGTCCATACCATCTTGATTTCAGTTTTCCCGGAAAAAGTTTCAATTTAGAGTTGAAAAGTAGCACTTGGTCTCCGACTTGGAAATGTTTAGCTTGTTTAATGTGTCGGTCATGGTATTCCTTTGTCTTCTCTTTATACCGTACTGAACTCTCATACGCCACCGACCGCCATTCATCTAATTCATTTAACTGGAATTTTCTCTTGTGGCCTATTAGACGGGGATTAAAATTCAATTGCTTTATGGCCCAATAAGCTTTGAGCTCCAATTCGACGGGCAAGTGACAAGCCTTCCCATAGACCAACCTATACGGAGTTGATCCAATAGGGGTCTTAAATGCTGTTCTGTATGCCCAGAGTGCATCATCAAGTTGATCTGCCCAGTCCTTCCTGTGATGACTCACCGTTTTCTCCAAGATTCTTTTCAATTCCCTATTAGATACCTCGACTTGACCACTCGTTTGGGGATGGTATGCAGTTGAGATTCTATGTGATACCCCATATGTTTCAAAACTTTTTCAAATTGTGAACTGCAGAAATGAGTGCCCCGGTCACTGATGATCGCCCTTGGAGTGCCGAATCTAGCGAACAATTTTTTTAAGAATTTTACTACCACTCTTGCATCACAGGTTGGGAATGCTTGCGCTTCTACCCACTTGGAGACGTAGTCTACGGCCACGAGAATAAACTTATTGCCATGAGAGCTAGGAAACGGTCCCAAGAAGTCGATCCCCCAAACATCAAAAATTTCACAAGCTTGATTCCAAGTTTGCGGCATCTCGTCCCTTTTTGATATGTTACCTACGCGTTGATACCTATCACAGTGCTGCACAAGCATCTGAGCATCATGGAATATCGTGGGCCAATAAAATCCGGCATCAAGTACCTTCCTCGCTGTCCTGTTTCCACTGTAGTGCCCCCCTGCTGGCCCCGAGTGGCAACGCAACAGGATGTCATGTCCTTCTCTTGTTGAGACACATCTCCTGACAATTTGATCAGAACAAGTCTTGAACAGGTATGGATCCTCCCAAGTATAATGCTTCAGGTCGGCAAAGAACTTTTTTCTTTGTTGATAGGTAAGACACTTTGGGAAAATCCTGGCTGCCAAGTAATTTGCGATATCGAGCAAACCATGGTGTCTCATCCTCTTCCACTACTTGAATGCTTTGCATAAGCGCTCCACAGGGAATGTGTCATTTATCCCCTCTCTCTTCAACTCCTCATCATGTGGCCCTTCAAGGCGTGATAAATGATCAGCGGCCAAGTTTTCTGCCCCCTTTTTATCCCTTATCTCTAGATCAAACTCTTGTAGTAGAAGCACCCAACGGATCAATCGAGGCTTGGCATCTGATTTATTCAGTAGTATTTGAGTGCAAAGTGATCAGTATAAACAATTTCCTTAGATAGCACCAAATATGATCGAAATTTATCAAAAGCAAAGACCACCGCTAGCAATTTTTTCTCCGTGGTAGTGTAGTTCTCCTGTGCGTTATTCAAAGTCTTGCTTGCGTAATAAATAGGATGAAAGTGCTTATCCCGTGTTTGTCCTAATACTGCACCCACTGCATAGTCACTTGCATCACACATCACCTCGAAAGGTAAATTCCAGTCCGGAGAAGCCACTATTGGTGCTTCAACTAGTTTCTTTTTCAAGCAGAGGAAGGCATTCATGCAATCTTCATTAAACTCAAAACGAGCATCTTTCTCTAAGAGCTTTGTCTCGTGGTCGGGCGATTGCGAGAAAAGTCTTTGATGAACCTTCTATAAAACCCTGCATGTCCCGAGAAAACTTCTGATTGCCTTCACTGAACTTGGAGGGGGTAGTTTCTCGATGGTGGAGACTTTCGCTCTGTCAACTTCAATTCCCCTCCTTGAAATCTTATGCCCGAGTACTTTGCCCTCCTTGACCATAAAGTGGCATTTCTCCCAACTGAGGACTAAATTAGTCTCCTCACACCTTTTTAGGACCCGTTCAAGATTTTTAAGGCATAACTCGAACGAATCCCCGAAGACCGAAAAATCATCCATAAACACCTCCATGATATCTTCCACCATATCTTTGAAGATTGCTAACATACATCTTTGGAATGTAGCCGGTGCATTACAAAGTCCAAAGGGCATTCGACGATACGCAAATGTCCCGTAGGAGCATGTGAAAGTAGTCTTCTCCTGATCTTCTGGTGTAATAGGAATCTGAAAGTATCCAGAAAGACCGTCCAAGAAACAATAGTAAGAATGTCCCGCGAGTCTGTCAAGCATCTGGTCAATGAAAGGTAAAGGGAAATGATCTTTCCTTGTAGCATCATTGAGTTTCCTATAATCAATACAGACTCTCCAACTTTGTGACTTGTTCTTGTGGGAACAAGCTCATTTTTTTCATTAGTGATGACTGTCATTCCTCCTTTCTTTGGCACCACTTGCACTGGGCTCACCCAAGCACTGTCGGAGATAGGGTAGATAATGCCCGCATCAAGCAACTTTATGACTTCATTCTTCACAACCTCCTTCATGTTGGGATTGAGTCTTCGTTGGGGAATTGCTGAGGGTTTGTGATTATCCTCCATAAGTATTTTGTGTGTACAAAAAGATGGGCTGATTCCTCGAATGTCAGAAATCTTCCACGCAATTGCCTTTTTGTGCCTCCTCAGCATGTTCAAGAGTTGGTCCTTCTGTTCCCTTGTTAAATCTGAGGCAATAACAACAGGCAGTGTAGATTCTTCCCCCAGGAAAGCGTATTCTAAATGATCAGGGAGGGGCTTCAATTCTAGCTCTGGAGGTTCTTCAATTGATGACTTTACCCTTCCATAATTTCTAAGGTCACGCTCCTCAATCTCCTCCATTTCTTCTGAGTCACCATCACTGTTCAAGCTGCAATTCTTGGCTCGAAATTCTGCCTCAACTGTATTCAAATCATCCCTCTGGATGTAATCCACCTCTTCTACTCTTTCAACTGTTGACTGAATTACCTCCTCCTTATCTGAACGGGTTAATTCGGGAGGATTCTTCAGACTAGTGTCAGGTTCCTCAGGAGTATAATTAGACTGACTACTGGATGAGGGAATTTCTGTTGCCAACTTTCCCCAGTCTGATTCCAAAAATTTATTGAAGATTGATTGAGCTCCTTTATTCTGTACAGATTGCATAAATGTATCCTGGCACAAATCTTCCTTCCAAAAATTATCGCTGAAAACCATGTTGTCACTCTGAACAGAAGTCATAATGTTAGCTAACAACAAGAAATACAAAAGAGCAACAATAAAATACAAAGCTGGAATAATTACAAAATCTCAACAACCAAAAACAAGAAAACACAAAAACAAAACAAAACACACAACAAAAAGAAAGAAAAACAAAAGAAAAAAAGAAAAGGCTAAATCAACAAGCTTAAAGCTTTCCAAATATCCCTCGGTGAATTCCCCGGCAACGGCGCCAAAAACTTGATCGACACGGAAAGTGTGAACAAGCGCAAGCGCACGAGGTCGTCAAGTAATAAACCACTCGTGCACGCACGAGTGGGTCGTATTCCCAAAGGGCCCGAGGAGCTACCTTACTCACTTCTCACTTGTTGTTTAGCTCACCGATTCCATTTTCAAGAGAATAAATAAGAAAGAAAACAAATAACAACAAGAGAAATTTTTCTAAATAAAAGCGACTGAATTAAAACACGGGAGATGCTCAGGGGTGGAAAACGGTCATGGATGAGGATCCCCAAGGGGGCTACCCAAGTGAGTAGGATAATTGAGAAATTAAGTATGTGGCTAGTTGGACCGAGAAAACCTAAACTTAGGTCAACCCGATGGTCACGGCAATTGACCCCTAACCCGGTAGAAGTGTTGAATAAAGAATTTCTTCCACTCAACCTCTCACACGGTTGCAAGGCGAATGATGGTTTCCTCAAGTGAGGGTGGAAACACTAGTTAGTTTTCAACCCTAGAAATGGAGGGGTACAAATACCCGATGGTCACGGCGTATTTATACAATAATCACTTCCAAGTTTGGAGGAGTCTAGCACTAAGGCAATGGTCATGCTACAAAGTGCTACCAAGAATTTGATACAACAATTAAGCACATGTACCAAAACGATTAAGAATACCAAACAAGGATCACAACAAGCCAATCATACAATAGATAACTCAAATAATCCAAAACATCACAAGTTTTGCCCCCAAGGTTCACCTACATCCGGTGACCTTGGGGTTTAGTTGTTCATGTTCAACAAATCCACCATATAAACCATGCAAATAACTAAAATAAACATGAGGAACACTCCCTCAAATTGTGAAGGTCGAATGCCGCTTGAATCCCCGGAGAAAACCTTCCGAAGACGCCACTCGAAGGGGTGGCTTCCTGTTGTCTTCAACCTCCAAACAATGAAGCTTTTGAAGTAGATCCGCCTAGATCTTGCTCTCCTCACCTAAGAAAACCCGAATTTGCTCTCCTTTTGCCCTCCAAAATGGTGTGGAAATGATGTCCAAACCCTAGCCTTCTTTCTCCCCCAAAAGCTCCCTCCAAGAAGATGAAAAAGTTCTTTTCAAAATGCCCTAGATCGCCCTTAAAACCCCAAATCCCGATGGGTAAACGGGTCAGCATACTGCCGGTATGCTGACCCCTCGGGATTTCTACTTTTCTGCCAAGAAGTCCGCGATGAGCTACAGTAACTGCTACAGTGAATGCTACAGTCCCCTCGAAAACACTGTTTTGGTGTCGAATTCGCTCCCCATCTCATTGTCGAGTCCCCAGGGCTTCTGGCTGGCCTGAAAGACAAAAATAAAGCAATTTAGACCAAAAAGGGCATAGATTCAACAATAAGATATGAAAATAATACACAAAACATACATGTAAATTACGTACTTTTAGATGTTTATCACTTGAATTGTTAAGCATTCTAACAAGATTATGCAACTTGAATTTTCGGTCTTGTATCATTTTATGAATCATTTCCAAGGTTTTATTGATGCATTTCTTTGAGATTGTTGATAAGCATCTTTTATTGAATCGAGCATCGACACTTGAATTACAACATTTATTTCTCTATACATCCTTGAATCATTGAGTATTTCAAAAAGGAGTTTTACACTTGGAATTTAGATTTGTATGATTTATGTCCTATTTGTTAATGGGTATACTGATACGCCCCTTGCGTATCCGCAAGTGCGTATTAGTAATAAAGTGTATTCTAAGGTCGGGTAGTCGTATCCACTGGGACTGGTGTATCTCCTAATACTATCATTCCACTTAATATCTAATCAAACAAAGAAGGGTTAAATTGACTCTAGGTTGGATTAAAAAGGATTGGAGAGAGGGGGTCGCACTAAAGGAAGGTAGGGATTGGCTCGATGGAGGAGATGGGGCCCCGGGGTTGAATTCTTGATGCTCACTAACTTGGACTCTCTCAGAATTTATCAGAGATATCTTCAGAACCCTAAATTCTAAGATCTTGCTGTGCTAGATAAATGATGCTCACAGTGCTGTCGAACCCTAAGTTTGAGATCTCACTTCGTGCAACTATCAATAAGATTCACAAGCTAAGATAAGAAAACCAAAACTTCAAGCATTCAACCACTCAGCATACAATCAATAAAGCCAACAACCAAGATTTAATGTAAGGAACAAGACATTCATAAATACTGCAAGTAGTGATGAGCGTATTTCATATATATGTATTGCATGCTTTACCCTCATCATTATTGAATATTTTGGCTGTAATTCTCCAAGTACGGTGCTATTTGAGGTATTCGTTGTTCGTCATGCAGATATCAAAGTCCTAAAGTAAGAAGAAGCGTTTTTGGAACAATTTTAGAAGCTAAAGGACTTAGAAGAAACCTCATCAAGCTCAGCACGGCTTGAGCACGCCCGTGCTGTTTCCCGTGCAAAGTGGAGGAAAGTTCAACCAAAATTCAGCACAGCCTGAGTCCGCTGAGCACGGGTGTGAAAACCTCAGGACGGTCGAAGCACGCCCGTGCTGCTTCCCGTGAAAATTACAGGAGAATGCAGCCACCGATCAGCACAGCCAGAGTTCGCTGAGCACGGTCGTGAAAACTGCAGCACGGTCTAAGCACGCCCGTGCTGCTCCCCGTGCAGATTACAGGTTTGTGAGTTTTCTGAAGAGTTAGTTGGCCGTAATCTGCACGGCTTGGAGCACAGCTTCAGCACGCCCGTGCTCACATCGGGAAAACATTAAAACACTAAAAACTTAGGTTTTTGGGGGACTTTTGGTGGGCGAACTTTGGGAGAAAGAAAGGGAGAGCTTTGGGTGTTCATCTTCCACTTCATCAAGGGGATGCCAAGCGTATGGTAGGCCGATCGGAAGGAGATTACACGACATTGTAGATCCTTCGACAACCTCAAGGATGCAAGAAATTAGGGAATTTTCAATTCCTTGTCTTGTAATTTCTTTGGCATTGTGTTTGTTAGTTGTTATCATGAGGGGCTAAACTCTTAAGGGAGCCCCGGGGGTGGTTGTATGATGTTGTAGCTCGAACTCATTGTCTTTACTTGCAGTTTTTATGATTGTGTTGTTCCTTTGAATAAATCAAGGTTATTGGCTATCTTGTTTGTTGTTTAGTGCTTGATGCTTGGTAGTTAGGTTCTTGATAAGTGTCTAAATACACCGGTTTGTAACGGTGCATTACATGTACTTTCATGCATTATTTGAATGAAACCGGTGCCCTTTTATGTGTTTTTCATGTTTTTCTATTTCAGGGCATATATGAGCCATCTACGTGAGGAGGAGCATTTAGAGGATGAAAATCGAGGCTAAGAAGCGAAGAAACGAAGGATAAACGAGCTCCGGACGTCATTCGGGCACTCCTACACGAAACGGTCCTATGCAGGCCCGTTTTCAGGCCCTGTGCGGGCCTGTGTGCGGCCCGCACACCCTTGGCAGAAGGGTGTGCGGCCTAGTGTGCAGCCCGCACACTAGGCCGCACACAGCTCGGGTTTAAAAGGGTTTTTAGGGTTTTTCGGAGAGGATCTTGCCACCGGTGCCTCCAAGCACCCCAACGCTCAAATATTCATCGGAGGAGGTTATTTTGGAGTGGAATCAAGTGGGAGAAGAGGGAAGAACGCATTTCTTCATCCTAGAGCTTGCCGACGCGGATTCGGCAAATGTCTTCATCAACCCTAGTCGACACGGTCAAGAGGGAGTTTTGAGTTCTCTTATTGATGTATTCTTATTTGTGCAAACTTCCCTTGTTATTCATGTCGAACTAAACCTCCCAAGGCCCCCGGGCAACCGGTGAACCTTGGGAGGAATACTTGTTTTGGATGTTGTACTTTTAATTCAATGAATGCATGGTGTGTTATTTGGTTTCATACTTTGTGTGCTTAATTGTAGTGATTTGCATGAGAACTCTGCATTTCATCTTATCGATTATGCTTGGTTGTGCAAGGTGCGCTCTTGCATTAGATCCACATAGTATGAAGAGGGATTCATTGTATCGGTACACCGGAGGTTCCGGGTGCCTGTAGCCTCCCGTAGGTTGTAGAGTTTATCTTAGCGAAATTGCTTATAGATAACTCCAATCAAAGCTCCTTAATCCCAATGACATCGTGTGAGTATCCTTTGGATAAAGGAACTTGTACTGGATTAGGGCTACACTACGGAGGTTCCGGGGTAGTCGACTTCCGAGCCTAGACGGACCAAAATATTATACTCCATGCATGCATTACCTGTTTTTACAACGTCCTTGCTTGTATTTCTTCTGGGGCAATCCTTGCCTGGGGCCTTATTGTTGATACTTGTTTTCATTCTACATGCTTATTGTTTGTTGGTGGCTTGATCACTTTTATTGTTTTGTTTTCATACTTAGTTTTATTATAACAAAACCCATGTTTGATCAGACTAAACAGCTAACCTAAGAGGAAGTAATAGTAGATCTCGGGACCCTAGGGAATACGACCCTCTTGTGCTCGCACAAGAGGTATTACTTGACGACCCGTGCACTTGCGGCCGGGGAGCTGTGTGCCCGCTTTTTAGCGACGCGCATGGCGACCATCAAGTTTTTGGCGCCGTTGCCGGGGAACTCCGAGAATACTAGGAAAACTCCTAGATGCTGGCTTAGTCATTTATCTTTTTATTTTTGTGCATATATACATTTTTATTTTTATTTTGTATTCTTTTATTTTTTTTATTATTTTGTTTGTACACAGAGGCCATGGATTTTCACGAAGCTATGGTGGCCGCAAAACTTTATGCACTTGAAGAAAACTTGGACAAATTTATGGCCATGCAAGCAAACAGAGGAGATAGGGATAATAATGTTCACAACCCATTTTGGAGGGGATACCAAAATTCTCCTAGATATTCTCAAGAACAACAATGGAATTACCCTCAACAAACAATGATAGAATATCCCCCATATCAAGAACGGTGGCACTATCATCCTCCAGTTATTCCACGTGAGCAACACTGTCAAAGGAAAGACATAGTTGTGGAGGCGCTAGCAAAGTTTATGATAGCCACTGAGAAAAATTTTAGGAATATTCAAGCATCTATTCGAAGATTGAGAAACAAGTGGCAGAACTTCAAAAGGCAAACGCAGAGGCTGAAATGATTGAGGAACAAACAACCGAAGTTCTACCAAAAGATGCTATTGAAGAAGAAAATGGGGAGGCTAAAAGCATGGTTGCAGAAGAATGTGAGGAAGTAGAAGAAACTGAATCGATCGAACGGAAGAAGCTACTTGTCTCAACATCAGTCAATCCATCAACTTTTCAATATTGTTCAAGTGCAAGAGAAAAATTCCGAGAATTGTATTTGAAGATGTGGGTGTGAAACTAGAGCCATACATGAACCCACCTATGCCCGGCTTGGACAATTCTCACCCGAAGATTTTTCCTTGGAGGCCCAAGCTAATGTTGTGGGCAATTGTAGTTGATCAACCCGAGGTTGAGAAAAATCATGTGGATAGAATGTTGAAGCCACCCAATAATCCACCTATGCCAAGCTTGACAAATTCTCAGCCCAACTTGTTCCCTTGGAAATCCAAACAACACTTTTGGGTAACTCAAGGCAATTCACAAGGAGTCGAGGAAGAAAATGTGGGTAGAAGGTTAAAACCATCTCAGGACCCACCCACGCCGCACTTGAACAATTCTCGACCCAAATTATTCCCATGGAGACCAAAATGTAATTCTTTCATGATCTCCATCTCGACATCTTCTCGGCAGGTAAGTTTTGTATTTTCTGGGTAGCTCTTATGCCACATCTAGCCGGGAGGAGCACACCATTTTCAAGCCTCCATGAGGTAAGAAAGAGGTACGCCAAGCTCGTGACGTTAAACAAGCGCTTCTTGGAAGGCAACCCAAGCTTTTAAATTAGTTTTCTTGCTTTCCTAGTTGTGTGTTTTTAGTTTTTATAGCTTTTGTGCTTGTTTTTGTTTTTGTTTTGTGTGAGTACCTCAATTGCACATTTTTGTCATTTGATGTGTTGGCATGAGTATTTATTGTTGAGGTCGATGATTCTTGATGTGTTATCTATAGTTCTATGATCATACTTTGCATTGTGATGAGGATTATGCATGTAACGACGAGTTTCAAGGTTTTCTGGGGCTATGCGGGCTGTCTACCACCCGCACAAGCAAGGCAGAGAGGTGTGCGGGCTGTATGCGGGCCGCACACAGCCCGCACACAACCCCCAATCAGCACAAAATTTCAGCCTGTTTAGCACACAAGAAATTCTGTTTCTCTTTCTCTCTTTGGCTGATTCTAGTGCAGTTTTTTGTGAATTTTTATGTAGGAAACTCTCTTTATTTTGCCAACCTAAGCTTGATCTTCAAACCCCTTATCATTTTGAGTTTTAATTTTGTCGATCTATCACTTTTCATCAAGTTTTCAACGACACCGTTAGTTTTTGCCATCAAGCTTTGGGTGTGAATTTCTCTCTTATCTTTCTAGATTTTATTGCTTAAATCTTTATCAAAGCCCAAGCAAAAGAAGGTGAGAATGCTTTAAACTTGAAAATTCATGTTGATATATCTTTTCTTTACAAGTTCTCACCAAGAGACGACAGTTGAGACAATTATGCTTGAGTACTCACATTTTGTGCTTCCTTTTCTTATTTCTTTTTGTAGTTCAAGTTGGAAAGAGCTTAACTCTTCCAAACTCTTGCTTTAATTTTTTCTTGTTTTATTTTAGCTCTTTAATAATTTTTGTGTGATGATGATGGATGCTTTGATCTAATGTCCCGTTCTATCTCGCAGGGGTAGACGTGGGCATTGCTTTCTCTTCTCTCTACTATCATTAGGAGCACGATGATTACGTGATCTTATCCATTCATGTGCTACCACTCTACCTCAGGGAAGTTCACCTACCCCTCATCTATGCTTTATACTTCTTATCATTTATTTTGCGCCCCTGACCATGTACATTGGGGACAATGTACGAGTTTAAGTGGGGGGTGGCATGCATGCACATATGTTCTTTAGCATCGAAATTTTTTTTTTATTATTTGTGCATGTCTGTTTTGGTGAACTTAGATGAAATTTATGCATGATTGTAACCTATGATGGTGATGATACTTAAGTGTACATTAGAGTAGGACAATGATAAATGCTAAGCTATTGCACACAAACTTGTACTTACTGAATTTTGATCATTCACGGCATTCCATCACATACCTTTTAGCTTGGACCTTGGACACCTAGGTTAGGTTAAATGATAACCTTCGTGACCCTCTTAGTAGCTAACCCATTTTAGTGATACCGTACCTTGACGTGTTAGGCTTCTTCCTAATGAGTTGTCTGAGGGCTTCTGTCTCTCTCTTTTTATTGGCAAAAAAGGAAATAAAGTGTTGCAAAAAAAAAAAAAAAAAAAAAAAAAAAAAAGAGTTTTATATAGCAATAAGAATGACAATGCTCCTCTACTTGAATAGAAAATTAACTTAGGTTTCGGGCTCCTAAAAAGAGTGTTTCCTAAGCCAAAAGCTAGAAAAGCACGAGCATGTTCATGTGAACTTGTTATCTTCTAAATAAGCTGGGTTTTTGGTGTCTGATCGGCATATATACCCTTCCAAAATGAAGATTACAGTTCATGTTAGTAAAAAAAAAAAGAAAAAAAAAGGGCCAATTGTGTATAGACGAGAGACAGAAGTGCCTTGTGAATTCATTAGGGGGTTCCCTACCATTTCAAGGTTCAGTTCTTGCTTTAAGTGGTGTGATGTGCTTCAAGAAGTGGTCCTCGGGGTGTCATTTTTCTCCCTATCTAGGTTACAAGAACCCGGGTGAAGAAGGTTGCACACACACAAGCATCATCTTGCCGAATAAATGTTTCGAAATTTCCTTTATGGTTGTAGCTTAGCATCTAGAGTCTTACACTTGCTTTTGTATACTTATACTTGAGCCGGAGGTTGTGTATTTAGTCACTTATCAATTCCTCTTGTTCTTCATGTTTGTTTGCTTGGGGACAAGCAAACCTTCAAGTGGGGGGTAGTTTGATAAGTGTCTAAATACACCGGTTTGTAACGGTGCATTACATGTACTTTCATGCATTATTTGAATGAAACCGGTGACCTTTTATGTGTTTTTCATGTTTTTCTATTTCAGGGCATATATGAGCCGTCTACGTGAGGAGGAGCATTTAGAGGATGAAAATCGAGGCTAAGGAGCGAAGAAACGAAGGTTAAACGAGCTCCGGACGTCATTCGGGCACTCCTACACGAAACGGGCCTATGAACGCCCGTTTTCAGGCCCTGTGCGGGCCTGTGTGCGGCCCGCACACTAGGCCGCACACGGCTCGGGTTTAAAAGGGTTTTTAGGGTTTTTCGGAGAGGATCTTGCCACCGGTGCCTCCAAGCACCCCAACGCTCAAATATTCATCGGAGGAGGTTATTTTGGAGTGAAATCAAGTGGGAGAAGAGGGAAGAACGCATAGATCTTCATCCTAGAGCTTGCCGACGCGGATTCGGCAAGTGTCTTCATCAACCCTAGTCGACACGGTCAAGAGGGAGTTTTGAGTTCTCTTATTGATGTATTCTTATTTGTGCAAACTTCCCTTGTTATTCATGTCGAACTAAACCTCCCAAGGCCCCCGGGCAACCGGTGAACCTTGGGAGGAATACTTGTTTTGGATGTTGAACTTTTAATTCAATGAATGCATGGTGTGTTATTTGGTTTCATACTTTGTGTGCTTAATTGTAGTGATTTGCATGAGAACTCTGCATTTCATCTTATCGATTATGCTTGGTTGTGCAAGGTGCGCTCTTGCATTAGATCCACATAGTATGAAGAGGGATTCATTGTATCGGTACACCGGCGGTTCCGGGTGCCGGTAGCCTCCCGTAGGTTGTAGAGTTTATCTTAGCGAAATTGCTTATAGATAACTCCAACCAAGGCTCCTTAATCCCAATGACATCGTGTGAGTATCCTTTGGATAAAGGAACATGTACTGGATTAGGGCTACACTACGGAGGTTCCGGGGTAGTCGACTTTCGAGCCTAGACGGACCAAAATATTATACTCCATGCATGCATTACCTGTTTTTACAACGTCCTTGCTTGTATTTCTTCTGGGGCAATCCTTGCCTGGGGCCTTATCGTTGATACTTGTTTTCTTTCTACATGCTTATTGTTTGTTGGTGGCTTGATCACTTTTATTGTTTTGTTTTCATACTTAGTTTTATTATAACAAAACCCATGTTTGATCAGACTAAACAGCTAACCTAAGAGGAACTAATAGTAGATCTCGGGACCCTAGGGAATACGACCCTCTTGTGCTCGCACAAGAGGTATTACTTGACGACCCGTGCACTTGCGGCCGGGGAGCTGTGTGCCCGCTTTTTAGCGACGCGCGCGGCGACCATCAGTTCTCCTATCTAGGTTTGTGAATCTTTATTGATTGTTGCAAGCAGAGGGAGTTCAACTTAGGGGCTCGGCAGTGCTAGAAACCACATGCTTATAGCATAACTAGGTTTAGAACTGAAGACATCCCTGATAATTACTGAGAAAGACTGAGTTAGTGAACGTCAGAAACCCAACCCCGGGGCCCCATCTCCTCCATCGAGTCAAACCTAAATCTTCCCTTGGTGAACTTTCCATTCCCTAAACCTCCTCGAAGTTAGTCCAAAGTCAATTCCTTCATCTTCGGTTTGGTTAGATATTAAGTAGGACGTTAGTATTAGAAGCTATACCAGTCCCTGTGGATTCGACTACCCGACCCTTTGGGTACATTATACTACTTGTACGACAAGTGCACTTGCGGATACCCAAGGGGCGTATCAAGTAGAGTATTATAGTTCAAGATACAAACATCGAATATCACCCCGGGCTCCCAATAAGAGTTTAGCCCCTCATGAGGTTAGACAACAAGGAAAATCCAAAAGAAATAAATGCACAAGAAGTTGAAAACTCCCTAATTTTTTGCATCCTTGCGTCTATCCGAAGCTCTATGATGGAATGAATTCTCCTCCCGATCGGCCTACCATTCGCGCGACTCCCCTCTGATGGTGAGGACGGCTTTCCTCTTCTTCTCCCTTTGTTTCGCAGCCAAAAAGTTCCCCCGAAACCTAAGTTTATGGGGTTCTAACCTTTTCCCGATGTGAACACAGCCTTGTTGAGGCCGTGCTCCAAGCCGTGCGGATTACGGCCGAATAAAACTCTTGAAACTCAAAATCACATGTAACCGCACGGGGTCCAACACGCCCGTGTTGCGGCCGAGCTGAGGGTTGCACGACCATGCTTAGCGACCATAGGGCGTGCTGTCCTCGGCTGAATTCTCCTACAATTTGCACGGCTTGTAAGCACGGGGCGTACTGAGGCCGTGTTGAGCTTGGTGAGCTTTCTTCTAAATCCTTTAGCTCGCAAAATCACTCCAAATCACTTCTTCTTGCTTTAGGACTTTAATATCTGCGTGAAAAACTAAGAATACCTCAAATAGCACTGAAATTGGAGTATTAATGCCGATAAATTTAAGAATCATGGGAGTAAGATACGAAATAAATATATATGAAATGCACTCATCAATTACCAAAGATATGTATATACATATATATACATATATTGTTATATATGTGTTTTTGGCATTGCATATTGTGTATCCTTGTGTGAAGTATAACTCCATGTTCGGCCCCTCACCGAGTAACTTAGTTACTCATCCTATCTTCTTTCTCACTACTTTCCGGTGATAGCACAACATCGGGGTGTGAAGCGTAAAGTGCTTGCAAACCTTTTCTTGTATTTTCATTTGAGTTGTGTATGATTCTTGAACATTGTGGAAGATAAGTGTCTAAATACATCATTTTGTAACGGTGCATTACATGTACTTTCAAGCATTATTTGAATGAAAAAGGTGCCCTTTGATGTGTTTTTCGTGTTTTTCTATTTCAGGGCATCTACGAGCCATCTACGTGAGGATGAGCATTTAGAGGATGAAAATCGAGACCAAGTAGCAAAGAAACGAAGGTTAAACGAGCTCCGGACATCATTCGGGCACTCCTACACAAAACGGGCCTATTCAGGCCCGTTTTCAGGCCCGTGTGCTGGCTGTGTGCGGCCCGCACACCCTTGGCTGAAGGGTGTGCGGCCCAGTGTGCGGGCGCACACCAGCCCGCGCACGGCACGGGTATTTAATCCCGTTTAGGGCTTTTTCATGGGATATCTTGCCACCGTTGCCTCCAAGCACCCACACGCTCAAATCTTTATCAACGAAGGTCATTTTGGAGTGGAATCAAGTGGGAGAAGAGGGAAGAACGTATAGATCTTCATCCTAGGGCTTGTCGACGCGGATTCGGCAAGTTGCTCCATCATCCCTAGTCAACATCTTCAAGTGACATTGTTTGATTGGTGGGTGAACGGATATGACTTGACCAACTCTATGGAGCTAAGGACTTCCAAGGTAAGTTCCTTGAATGTGGCTTCTTCAATCGAAAACAATCTATCCCAACTACCATGAGAAATAAGCTCCAACACCGTGCCATCTACTCCCAAAGTGCTCAAAGCTTCCCAATCAATCTTCCTCACCGTGCCGAACCCTTTTCGTGATAAGAGTGCGTAGCGCGTCTTGTGTTCTTCCTTGGAAAATTGGGGTTCATGGACGGGAGGGGAAGGTTCCCTCCTAGGTCTCTTGGAGGTTAGTTTCTTGATTGGCATCCTATAGAAACAAAATAAAAATTATCCAACTAATTTACAAGCAAAATAAGCACCAAAGAATGAAGAAATCCAAGAAAAAGTGCATTGCTACAGTAATTTCAGAAAAAATTTTCAAGAACTTTGCTTGTAGAAGTAGCTAAAAAATTTTACAAACTGGGAAAAATACTTTGATAAGCCTTAA
Organism: Dioscorea dumetorum; assembly: GCA_902712375.1. Classification (NCBI taxonomy): domain Eukaryota; kingdom Viridiplantae; phylum Streptophyta; class Magnoliopsida; order Dioscoreales; family Dioscoreaceae; genus Dioscorea; species Dioscorea dumetorum. The sequence continues at coordinate 4,755,092 of CACTHL010000549.1, read as the reverse complement.
ACATTCACCCAACAACAAAATTCCAACAAATTTCAGCCATAAAAACAAGAAAAAATCAAAGTTTTGAGTGAGGTGCCATACTCTTGCCCTAGGGTAAGATGAGTGGATCCAAATGGTAAATCCGGCCAAAAGCTTGCTCAAACTCCAAATTTGAGTGACCAAGATGGAAAAGAGGAGGAGGAGAGCAAACTAGAGCAAAAAAAATGAGTAAAAACGATGGAGAAATGAGGGAGAAACGGTTGGAAGAATGGGGAAGAAGAATGAATAGTAGAAAGCCTCAAAATCTCCCTTTAAAGCCTTCACTCGGGTGGTCTTGCAGACCATCCTTGCTGCCGCAAGGATGGTTGGCAGGATCCTCGGGATAAATCCTGCCGGCCATCCTTACGGCAGCAAGGATGGTCGGCAGGATGCTCTGTTTGCACCATTTCGTTCTCCACACTTTGTACACATTAACCATCGATGAAACCTTGAAAAATATGACCGGAAACATCATTTAAACACTCAAAACATCAACATGCATGCATCTAGAGCAAGAATTCTTCAAAAACCACATGACAAACAAGTTAACAAAAAGGCGAAAGAATCAAGAAAAACGATGAAAAGCACAACTACACACGAACCACTACTAAAAACATAAGCAAAATAAAATAACAAAAACAAGAAAATGAATACGGGAAATGAAAGGAACTTGGGTTGCCTCCCAAGGAGCGCTTCTTTAACGTCATTAGCTTGACGTGCATTACCTAAAAATTCTCATGCTGGGACAAATGGAGGAAAGTTACCTCCAACCTTTGGAACCGGGTTGCTGCTCGGGAAATAATGTTTCAAACGATATCCATTGACTTTAAAAGTACCTTTTGTTGGATGGTAAATCTCGACGGCCCCGTAAGGAAACACTTGTGAGACTGAAAATGGTCCATACCATCTTGATTTCAGTTTTCCCGGAAAAAGTTTCAATCGAGAGTTGAAAAGTAGCACTTGGTCTCTGACTTGGAAATGTTTAGCTTGTTTAATGTGTCAGTCATGGTATTCCTTTGTCTTCTCTTTATACCGTACTGAACTCTCATACGCCACCGACCGCCATTCATCTAGTTCATTTAACTGGAATTTTCTCTTATGGCCTATTAGATGGGGATCAAAATTCAATTGCTTTATGGCCCAATAGGCTTTGTGCTCCAATTCGACGGGCAAGTGACAAGCCTTCCCATAGACCAACCTATACGGAGTTGATCCAACAGGGGTCTTAAATGCTGTTCTGTATGCCCAGAGTGCATCATCAAGCTGATCCACCCAGTCCTTCCTGTGATGACTCACCGTTTTCTCCAAGATTCTTTTCAATTCCCTATTAGATACCTTGACTTGACCACTCGTTTGGGGATGGTATGCAGTTGAGATTCTATGTGATACCCCATATCGTTTCAAAACTTTTTCGAATTGTGAATTGCAAAAATGAGTGCCCCGGTCACTGATGATCGCCCTTGGAGTGCCGAATCTAGCGAACAATTTTTTTAGGAATTTTACCACCACTCTTGCATCACAGGTTGTGAATGCTTGCGCTTCTCCCCACTTGGAGACATAGTCTACGGCCACGAGAATAAACTTATTGACATGAGAACTAGGAAACGGTCCCATGAAGTCGATCCTCCCAACATAAAAGATTTCACAAGCTAGATTCCAAGTTTGCGGCATCTCGTCCCTTTTTGATATGTTACCTACGCGTTGACACCTATCACGGTCTTTGCACAAGCATCCGAGCGTCATGGAATATCGTGGGCCAATAAAATCCGGCATCAAGTACCTTCCTCGCTGTCCTGTTTCCACTGTAGTGCCCCCCCGCCGGCCCCGAGTGGCAATGCAACAGGATGTCATGTCCTTCTCTTGTTGAGACACATCTCCTCGACAATTTGATCGTAACAAGTCTTGAACAGGTATGGATCCTCCCAAGTATAGTGCTTCAGTCGGCAAAGAACTTCTTTCTTTGTTGATAGGTAAGACACTTTGGGAAAACCCCCGCTGCCAAGTAATTTGCGATATCAAGCAAACCATGGTGTCTCATCGTCTTCCACTACTTGAATGTTGCATAACTGTTCCCCGAGAAATGTGTCATCAATTTCTTTTCTACCCAAGGTGTTATCATCGGGGCCCTCTAGGCGAGAAAGGTGATCTCGTAGCCAAATTCTCTACTCCCTTTTTATCTTTTATCTCTAAATCGAATTCTTGTAGCGAAGCACCCAAATGAATCAATCGAGGCTTGGCATCCGATTTGTTCAGCAAGTACTTAAGTGCGGAGTGATCGGTGTACAAAATTACCTTGGACGACAGACTAGATATGATCGAAATTTATTGAATGCAAAGACCACTGCAAGTAATTCTTTCTCAGTGGTAGTGTAATTCTCCTGAGCATTGTTCAAAGTTTTGCTTGCGTAGTAAATGGGATGGAAGTGCTTATCCCGTCTTTGCCCCAACACTGCTCCTACTGCATAATCACTTGCATCGCACATCACTTCAAAGGGCATACTCCAATCGGGGGAAACTATTATGGGTGCCTCAACAAGTTTATTTTTCAGAGTAAGGAAGGCATTCATGAAGTCTTCATTAAAATCAAAGGGAGCATCTTTTTCCAAAAGCCTCGTCAATGGGCGAGCGATTGCCGAAAAATCCTTGATAAACCTTCCATAAAAGCCTGCATGCCCCAAAAAACTTCTGATAGCTTTCACTGAAGTTGGTGGAGGTAATTTCTCAATCGTAGAAACCTTTGCCTTGTCTACTTCGATCCGTTGTTTTGAAATTTTGTGCCCGAGTACTATGCCCTCCTTCACCATAAAGTGGCACTTTTCCCAACTAAGCACCAAATTTGTTTCTTCGCATCTTCTTAGGACTCGCTCCAAATTCTTGAGACACAAATCAAACGAATCCCCAAAGACTGAAAAGTCATCCATGAAAACTTCCATGATGTCTTCAACCATGTCTTCGAAAATGGCTAGCATGCATCTTTGGAATGTAGCAAGGGCATTGCAGAGTCCAAAGGGCATTCGGCGATAGGCAAAAGTTCCATAAGGACAAGTGAAAGTGGTCTTCTCCTGGTCTTCTGGTGCAATCGGAATTTGGAAGTATCCGGAGAGGCCATCCAAGAAACAGTAATAGGAGTGTCCTGCCAATCGTTCAAGCATCTGATCTATGAAGGGTAAACGGAAATGATCTTTTCTAGTGGCATCATTAAGCTTTCTATAATCAATACAAACCCTCCACCCCGTGACTGTTCTTGTAGGGATAAGTTCGTTCTTTTCATTCATGATGACTGTCATACCCCCCTTCTTTGGAACCACTTGAACTGGGCTTACCCAAGCACTGTCTGAGATGGGATAGATAATGCCTGCATCAAGTAGTTTAATAACTTCATTCTTCACAACCTCTTTCATGTTGGGGTTGAGTCTTCGTTGAGGGATTGTTGTGGGTTTGTGATTGTCCTCCATCAAAATTTTGTGAGTGCAAAAAGATGGATTGATTCCGCGGATATCAGAGATTTTCCATGCAATTGCTTTCTTATGCTTACCTAAAACATCGAGGAGTTTATCATTCTATTCTCTAGTTAGGTCCGAAGCAATGATAACAGGGAGTGTGGCTTCTTTCCCCAGGAAGGCGTATTCAAGATGATCAGGGAGGGGTTTCAATTCTAGCTCTGGAGGTTCTTCAATAGATGACTGACACACCCTTGCGTGTGTACTCCGCAAGTGCACGGGTGTCGAAGTAATAAAGTACCCAAACGGGTGGGTAGTCGAATCCACAGGGAGTAGACGTAAGAACAATCACACTTTGTTAAGTAATCAAAGATAAACCAATTGTTGTTGAAAGAAAATAAAATCAGAAAGTAGTAGAAATAAAGTGCTGAAAATGAAAGCTAGGTCGGAGAAATAGATCAATAAGAAGATGGGGTACTCGGACAATGCTCCCCCTAGAATCCTTGTTTCACGTGCAAGACTTCAAGTACTCTTATTCAATAGAGATTTCAAGAGTCGTGGAATCCAGAGATACAAGGTCCCAAATCTAAGGTCAACCTTGACTAGTCCCCTACGAGGTCCCGGCGGAGAGAAGACTCTCGACGCCTCACACCACGTATGACTGCGCTATGCTCTAGGGATTCCAAGTGGTAAACCCTATTCCCAACTATAGATCAATCCCTTTGGTCCAGGCGAAAGATCCCTAATCACAAATAAGTCCCGGCGGAAAGGCCTCTCTCAACGCCTAACTCTCTTTGAGATCGAAGGTAATACTTGGAATAAGAAGGTAGGGAGAACCACACCGGAGGGGAAAGGGGACGTGTCGCTACCTCTCAACTCACCCTCTCAACCCCCTCCAATCTTGATTAATCTAATCCTAATGGTGATGGTCACTCGTCAAAAGGTTGATTGGATTAGCCCTCAACCCTAGTGTCACTCTAAGGGAGAAACAATTAAGCAAACAAGATTGAAACTCAAATTCAAACTCAAATTGAATAAAAGCATTTAAGTCAATGAAACATAGGAAATCTAGGGTTTACAAGTCCAAGTACCCACTAGGGGTTTAGCTCTCCATGGAGCAATACAAGTTCATCAAAATAAATGAAGATAAGTGCAAGAAATCCATAAAGAAAACCCCCTTAGGCTTCGTGTTGATAGACTATGGGAACTTCTCCTTCTTCTTCAAAGAGTCCCTTCCTCCAAGCCTAAGGCCCACCTCGCCGAATCGAGTCGTCGAAGGCTCCCCCAATGGCTCTCCTTGGAAGGGAATGATGATGAAACCGGTGAAGAAGCGCCCCCAAAGTGTAGCAAGAACCTCCCCGAACCCTAGCCGTCGCCTCCTTCCAAAGTTAGAAGATAGATCCCCGGATAACGCTTCGAACGGCTTTATAATTGGCCATCTCGAGGATCCACACGGGCGTGTGGATATTCCACACGGCCGTGTGGAAATTCCACACGCCCATGTGGATTTTCTGCCTTGTGAAATCTTCATACTAATCCTCGATTTCGCCCGTTTCTTCTCCTGAGGTCACATGGACGGACACACGCCCATGTGAAAGGTCAAGTGGCATTTCTTGATGATGGGAAACCTTGGAGAGCTTTTGAAATCTTTGAACCAATCGGAACGAGCGAGCATGACTGCCTTCGTGTCCTTCTACAAGAATTGTCTTGAAGCCTTTAGAAGTTGGCACATACCCCTTCGTTTGAACCCGATTTGTGTCTTGAACTTCGTATTTGCACAAAAGAGCTCCACATAGCACCATTATGACCTAATCTTGCTTTTCTTCGCGTAAACCTTTTTCACAACCCTAATTGCACGAAAGAACACAAAACACACGAAATGAGAAATATAACCTGAAAAATGTGATGCTCATGCAGGAAAAACATCTCAAATTATATGTACATGCAAGCACTTATCAAACTCCCCCACACTTAAGCTTTTGCTTGTCCTCAAGCAAAATTTATACAATAAAATCCACAAGTAGAGTGATAGAAGTGCTTAGCCTTAAGTTCACCAAAAAGTATGTAAGGAGAGTATTCTTAAACAAAGGAACAATTTGCAACATAGAAAGATAAAAACCGATGCTCTAGCAAAAACACGAAGCACAAAGAAAATAGAATCTGACTGCGTGTGTGTGTGTATGCTTACTCATGCCAACCCTAGATTTACTCTTAAAAGTTCTTATTGAAAAGGGCTTATTTAAGGACAAACGTAGGTAGTAGCTGCACACAACCTCGAAGGTAGCCATTTCCCAAGATGCCTCCCCGGGCGGCTTTCACACTTTGAGGTGGTAGCTCTTTCCACCTGGGAGTGTTAGCTTTCACACAGCCTATTAGATAGCTCTTTCTCTCCTTAGTGCATAGCTAGTATCCGACTTATGAGAGTAGCTGCATACAACATAGGTGGTAGCTCTTTCCACTCCGAAAACAAGTAAACAAATAAGGCATTCTTCCTTTGTTTTCTTCTTCTTTTTTTTTTTTTTTTTTTTTTTTTTTTCAAAATAAAGAAAATTAATGTCCTTTTGGCACTGAACTAGAGTTATCAGGGTTAACAGAGCAAGAAAGGTGTAAGTAATGCAATCAGACAAAAAATTTTAAGTTTTTCGAGTAAACTAGAGCATGAGTACAAACGATGTTTAAAATTCTCCTAAATTCAAGACTGCAATCCTTGTCTTTTAAGGTGAACTATCATTGGCTAGATAAGCATATGAGTGATGAGCATACATACATAGAGAACGTGTGCAACGTGAACTCCCCCCCACACTTAAGATGTACAATGCCCTCATTGTACGCATGCAAGCATACAAAAACAGAATATAAATAAAACATGAGGGCGTGGGGATTAAAAACAACACTCCCCTGATCTCCGAGTGTGGTAGTTGAATGGAGGTGTGAAGGTGGGAAGTGGAGTTGCGTAGGGTTGTGAAGCTCACACGGCCGTGTGGAAATTCCACACGGCCGTGCCTATGACCATTTCTCAAAACCAAGTTTACAAGTCTATCTCGCACATCACAAAAGGGGTTCAAGGATTTCAACAAAAGCTACGATTAAAAGAGTACAAAAAATTAAACAAGCCAAACACAAACTCAACAAAGAACATGAAAAGAAAGCAAGAAGATAACTCTCGAAGGTGTAACCTTTCCGAGTACACAAAGACTCAACACAAAAGAAAGTACAAGGGAATAAAAAGAAAGAATGAAAGACGCATCAAGCGTCGGCATCTCGCCGGTGCCGCTGGGGATCTGCCGGGAGGCGTAGGGTGCTCGGGGTGTGGACGGCGGAGTGGAATCGCTACCTCTCGCCATCAACCGGTCGAGAGAAGTGATGCGCGTCATCATCTCCGAGTGGTACTCAGCCATGCGAGCGAGAACCTCGGTGTGGTTCGCCGCTCGAGTCACCCGCATGGCGGCGAGATCGTCCGGGAGGGTCCCCACAAGCAGCCTCAAGTCTGTCTATGCGCTCCCGTGCCGGGGAGATGCATGTGCCGACACCGGTGGCACCTCCTCGTCTCGCTCGGGTGTCCTCCGCCTCCATGGGTGCGGGTTGTGATGATGGCCCCGCCCGGGTCTCCTCCGAGTCTTCGTCTTCGTCCTCGGACTCCTCGGACTCATCCGGGAATGGAACAAGCAAGTACATACCTGCCGGGAGCGGCCCTCTTCACCATGCCCATCATACGCAAGGTATCAAGGCCAAGTGGGGAGGGAACAATAACCTTGTCGGCTCCCCGAACAAAGATCAATCGGTCCCATTCCTCGGATGAGTCGGGTGATGTAGGGGCCGAGAGAAAAGAACTCCTATCCGCGCGTCATCGTCCCCGGTGCCTCGGAAAATCTGCTACCACGTAACCCAGTGCGGGGGCGGGCTTTGGACCATAGAGTACAAATAGAGGAGGTCCAGCCGCCCCAATACGCCCGGTCTTTGTCCCCGCCCGAGCAATAGACCTGCTCAGGATGGCATGAATGTACTCGTGGGCGGGGCGGAGGAGCAAAGACGCCTTGGTCAACCCGGGCTCGTACCGTATATCTCCACACAAAGATCCGGCAAACCCGGCTTGGAGTGACACGGAAAGGATAGTCGAATGGCAGCTGCGCGTACTCCTCCGTGTGGATGAAGTCACGATCGTACGGCCGAGGGCGACAAAGAAAGTCCGTCGGCTCATGCTGTGGTATTGCCCAAAGATGCGGAATCGAACCGTGTCCGGCCGGTGGTAGTCGGTGTGGGCGCGATCAAACTCGAATGTCGCGAGGACTTCGAAAGTGAGATCGCGAGTGGCCGGGTCTTTGATGCACAACAAGCCGCTCCCACCCGCCAACAAAGAATAAGCTCACGGACCTCATCCGCCAACTCGGCCGCACGCGCATGTTCTATGGCCTCCAAAGCTTGCAAGTCGGGAATGCGCGTCCGGCCAAACTTCAACTTCGAAAGTCGATCAAACCGTGCTTGATGTTCGGGCACGGCGAACTCGAATGGTGCGGGCGAGAGATCACGGGACTCCCGGACCTCACGGGCCTCACGAGGGCGCTTATGAGCGAGTTTCTTCGTTCTTGGGGCCATTCCCGTGCATAAGAAGGGTAAGGAAGTTAATTCGAGCTTAAAATAGGTTCCCGAGGATTCCACATGGCCGTGTGGAAATTCCACGCGGCCGTGTGTCTCCTCTCGGTTACCCAAAAACAAAGAAACAAGTTAATACACACGGCCGTGTGGAATTTCCACACGGCCGTGTGTCTCCTCTCGGAATTCGGAGGGGGCACCCCGATAATCCACACGGCCGTGTGGAATTTCCCCACGGCCGTGTGGATCTTCGACCATGGCCAAAGCGCCATGGTGAATCCACACAACTTAATACAATCATCCACACATTTGAGCACAAGTGTTTTAAGCAATAATCTAAGTATTAAACACGAAAATAGCATGCAAAAACACAAGATTCAACATCCACAACAACTAATGAAGGTTTCATGGCAAGAAGAGGGGAAGAAGGCTTACCGGAGAAGATGAGTCTCGCTCTAACAATGTAGTAACGAGTAAGGCCTACAAATCCCTTAAATAAGCGCGAGAATGGAAGGAGAAGAGCAACCGTCACGACCTTTGAAGAGGAGGCGTTTGAAGGTGAAGGGTTGCTTGGGGGGTTACAAAGAGAAAGGCCCCTTTTCATGTTTAAGTACCTCACACGGCCGTGTGGAATTTCCACACGGCCGTGTGGATTCTCTCGTATGGCCTTATAAAACTCCCCGAAATTCCACACGGCCGTGTGGAATTTCCACACGGCCGTGGGGATTCTCTCGTATTGTGAAGATTTGTACTAAATAAATCCACATGGCCGTGTGGAATTTCCACACGGCCGTGGGGATTCTCTCGGATGAGAAAATTCCTTCACAATTTCATCCACACGGCCATGTGGAATTTCCACATGGCCGTGTGCTTCCATTCTTCAACTCAAAAATAGTCCAAACTCGCAGAAATTAATGAAAACACATGGAACGACCGCAGAAGTTGAAAACTAAGACGTTTACGATTTAAAATCTCGCACAATTCACAGGAATACCACCTAACTTGCCATAAACGATGAACACATAAAAATGCACTACCAAAGAATAAATCCACACACTACAAACTAAACAAAAAAAAATGCAGAAATAAAACTAACTACAAGACAAGCAAAGAGTTCTAAAAAAAAAAAAAAAAAAAAAAAAAAAAAAAAAAAAAAATTGGGTTGCCTCCCAATAAGCGCTTGTTTTACGTCACTAGCTTGACGTACCCGCCTCTCTAAACTCAAGGGGGGTCATGCAACAAAAATACCTCTGCACCTTCAAAGACTAACCTCACCACCAAAATATGGCTTCAGACGATGCCCGTTTACTTTGAAAGTACCTCTATCCGGGGTGAGTGATTTCAATTGCCCCCCGCGGTGATGCTTGAGTTACGGTGTATGGCCCAAACCACCTAGATTTTAACTTTCCGGGAAACAGCTTTGAGTCGTGAGTTAAATAACAAAACTTCATCCCCCACCTTGAACTCTTTCGGCGTTTTGATATGCTTATCATGCCACTTGCGTATCTTTTCCTTGTAGATTCGGGCATTTTCGTATGCTCTCGCCTCCATTCATCAAGCTCATTGATCCGGTGCTTCCGTTGTTCCCCACTCGAGAAAGGTCAAAATTCATTGTCTTGAGTGCCCAAGTAAGCTCGATGTTCTAATTCAACAGAAGATGACAAGATTTCCCATAGACCGATTGTAGGGTGTAGTTCCAATAGGAGTTTTATATGCAATCCGGTAAGCCCATAACGTGTCATCCAACCGTTCCGACCAATCCTTTTTTCCATGTTCTACCGACTTGGTCAAGATCCTCTTCAGCCTCCCCGTTAGTAACCTCTACTTGGCCACTTGTCTCAGGATGATAGGGAGTAGCGAGACGATGATGCACTCCGTATCGCTTTAACACTTTTTCGAACCGACTATTACGTAAATGTGTTCCTCTATCACTAATAATGATCCTAGGTGTTCCAAATCGGGAGAAAAGCTTCTTGAGAAATTTAACTACAGTCCTCGCATCGTTTGTGGGTAATGCCCGAGCTTCCACCCACTTCGATACATAATCCACTGCTACAAGAACATATTTGTTCCCATTGGAGCCCCGGGAATGGTCCCATGAAATCAATTCCCCACACATCAAAAACCTCACGGAATTGAATAGGATTTTGTGGCATCTCATCACGCCGAGAGAGGTTCCCCGTCCGTTGGCAATTGTCACAACGAAGAACATACCGATGAGCGTCCCGAAATAGTGTTGGCCAATAGAATCCTCGCAGCAAGCACCTTTTCGGCTGTCCTACCGTAAGCATAGTGACCCCCGGTTGGGCCTCGAATGACAAGTGTGTTAAAATATTCCAGCCTTCTTCCCGAGAGACACAAATACGGATTACATGATCTCGCACAAATCCGGAACAGAAAGGGGTCATCCCAAAAATAGTTCTTTAAGTCACCGAAAAACTTTTTCTTTTGCTTGAAAAGTAAGACCCCGCTTAAGAACCTTTCCCGACAAATAGTTGGCAAAATCCGCAAACCAAGGTGTTTCCTCTTCCGCCGATCCGCCACGAATTATGTATAAGTGCTCTTCCGGGGAATGAGTCGTTAATCTCCGGCTTTGATGCCTTGTAACCCTCACAGCCTTCTAACCTAGAGAGGTGATCGCGGCCTACATTTTCCACGCCCCTTTTGTCCTTGATTTCCATGTCAAACTCTTGTAGAAGAAGAACCCAACGGATCAACCTCGGTTTGGCATCGACTTGCTCATGAGATAACGCAAGGCGGAATGATCTCGTGAAGACAAGTGACTCGGGATAAGATCGGATATGGCCCGAACTTATCAAATGCGTAAACCACCGCTAGCAACTCTTTTTCCGTAGTAGTATAATTTTCTTGTGCGCTTGTGAGTGTTTTACTCGCATAATAGATGGGCTGAAAATGTTTGTTCTTCCTCCGACCCAACACCGCCCCCCAATTGCATAATCACCGGCGTCGCACATGAGCTCAAAAGGAGCGTTCCAATCCGGTGTAATCAAAATTGGTGCTTGAGTCAACTTCTCCTTCAAGAGGTTAAATGCAGCTAAACATTCGTCCCCGAACTCAAAAGATGCATCTTTTTCAAGAAGTTTTGTTAAAGGTTGAGAGATTTTTGAAAAATCTTTAATGAATCGCCGATAGAAACCCGCATGCCCAAGAAAGCTGCGAATTCCCTTCACATTAGTTGGCGGGGGAAGTTTCTCGATCACCTCAATTTTCGCCTTGTCCACCTCCATCCCATCTTTGGAAATTTTATGCCCTAAAACTATTCCTTCTTGGACCATGAAGTGGCATTTCTCCCAGTTCAACGCCAAATTGGTTTCTTCACATCTCTTGAGGACCCTTTCCAGATTCTCGCAGACAAACTATCAAATGAGTCCCCGAACACCGAAAAATCATCCATAAATACTTCCATGATGTTTTCCAAAAGATCGTCAAATATAGCAATCATGCATCGTTGAAAAGTGGCCGGAGCATTACATAGCCCGAACGGCATCCTTCGGTATGCGAAAGTCCCGTAGGGACAAGTGAATGTAGTTTTTTCTTGATCCTCGGGTGCAATGGGGATCTGAAAATATCCCGACATACCGTCAAGGAAGCAAAGAGAAATTATGCCCAGCCTAACCTTTCCAACATCCCGGTCAATGAATGGCAACGGAAAATGATCCTTTCGAGTTGCGTCATTTAGCCTTCCGTAATCAATGCATACTCTCCACCCCGTGATCGTTCGGGTTGGGATTAACTCATTACGTTCATTCTTCACTACGCTCATTCCTCCTTTCTTAGGGACCACCCGAGTGGGACTCACCCACGCACCGTCGAGATTGGATAAATGATACCCGCATCCGTAAGTTTAACTACCTCTCGCCTTCACCACCTCCTTCATGTTTGGGTTCAAACGACGTTGAGGCCGGATCACCGACTTATAATTATCCTCCATCAATATTTTATGAGTGCGAAATGACGGATTTATACCTTTAATATCAGAAATTTTCCAAGCAATGGCAGTCTTATGCTTCTTCAACATATTCACTAATTTATCCTTTTGAGACACGGATAATCTCGAAGATATAATGACCGGGAGTTTTGATCCTTCACCTAAGAATGCATATTCCAAGTGTTCCCGTAGTGTTTTAAGCTCCGGATCGTGGGTCTTCAATGGATGGTTGTAACCTTTTTCCCTTCCGTCTATCAATTTCCTCAAAATGTTCGGATTCTTCTTCCGAGATTTCCTCTAAGCTCCCTTCTTGGATGTGTGTGCCTTGTTGGGTTTTGAGATTTTCTATGTCTCCCACCCCACTTTCTTTGTAGGTTTCATTGGTGACGCCCAAAGAGAAAATTTCTTGCTCTTCACCCTTATTAGAAGAATCAAATCGATTAAGGGCCTCTTCTAGACTTTCCTCTATTTCTCCCTTTATACAACCCCGTGTTGCTTCTTCAAATCGAGTGAGTACTCCGAATAAATCACAATCTTGTCCCTCAAGAACTCTATCTCGTATTCAAGTTAACCTTCCTCACACAATAGTTTGTTTCAAATTGAATTTCGTAAGTAACTATGTGGAGATGATTCCTTGGTGAACCGATTCATTTTCTCGCTCAACGTCTCTCACCATTCCGGTTATCTTCTCAAACAGCTTACGCTTCGTCGATCATGATTCCTACAGGATTGAATAAGAGCAACAACCTTAGAATAGCGGAGAATGAAGAAAATTGATTATGTATAAGGAAATAAAGATTAGAATAATGGAAGTAAAAGAAGTGTGAAATAGGATGTACGAAAAATGACTAGCGAAACAAAGTGTAAAAATTCCTAAAACGCCTAACTCCCCGGCAACGGCGCCAAAAACTTGACACACCCTTGCGTGTGTACTCCGCAAGTGCACGGGTGTCGAAGTAATAAAGTACCCAAACGGGTGGGTAGTCGAATCCACAGGGAGTAGACGTAAGAACAATCACACTTTGTTAAGTAATCAAAGATAAACCAATTGTTGTTGAAAGAAAATAAAATCAGAAAGTAGTAGAAATAAAGTACAACGTCGAACAAGAAATCAACTCCTTCACGTACTCATCTCCTCATTGTAACACTTGACTATCAAAATGGATAAACCTGTAACGAGAGGACATTGGAATGGAAACAGTTAATTGATTTTTTTAAAACGGAAATCTGAAATCTAATATAGAGATCAACCACATGCATACCTTAAAAAAAAATAATCCAATGCCTAAATATCTTTCTTACATATGAACATATGAATGGTATGTAAAGTAACTCATGCTACCAAAATATACATGTAAAGACATCACATTAATCTCCTAAGTTACATAGAAACAATGTTAAATTCTTACCAATATAAGTCAAGCATTAGGTGGGCAATATGACATCCTTGACAAGAAAACCCGACAAAAGCGCAATTTCTTTTCAGCTGGAAGATCCCAAAATACTATTAGTTGATCTTCATCCTTTGCTAATACTTGCAACATGAACATGGCCTCATCTTCTGTAAGACCATCAACAGTAAAAAACACATCACTGAGTGATCTCTTCCTTGCCTGAAGTTCTTCACGAGATGTTTCATTGCGTGTTGTGATTTCAATATTGCGCGCAGAAATTTCAGCATTTCATGCAGCAATCTCAACATTGCGAGCAGCAGATTCAGCTTTTTATGCAGTAGACTCAGCAATACGAGCCGCTGACTCGGCGTTACGTGTCGCTGCCTCAGCCAATGCTCTAAATTTTGGGCCAACAAGATTCACGAAAGCATCAAAAGTTTTAGAAATCCAGTCCATTGTTTGATCCTTACCAACACTTTTCCTTTTCCGACACCTAGATGTTGTTGCAGTGCTGTTATCAGATGCCATTTGTGATGGATCCTGCGTCGGCTCTTGCGTGGGCATGGGTAGATCATCGAAAGGCATTTGGGATAAACCTACACCTTCCTCGAGTGAGATGCTATCATCTTGCTCATATTGGGTGCGTAGTCCCCGATATCACCCCTGTTGCTGCCAATAACTCTGCCTTTGGTGAAGACCGGTACAAGATCATTGAAAAATGGGAAAGATTTGCCATACATTCCGACTGCTTCTTTGTGAGTCTGCATTGTATACAAATCTTATAATTAATAAAATCTTTTCAATAGTGCAATGAATAAAAAATTAACAAGTAAATATCACGCTTGCTTGTTCTTATCTTGACGTACTTGTCATATGCGCTTTTGTCACACATGATAGTGCTACTTTCAGAGTTCCAATAAAAACCACTCAGCTGTAAGATGTCGGAGATAACATTCGTCTTACTCCTTAAGAGTTTCACGCGAGACTCAATGTTTGGTATAGCCTTCAACTTCGTTTGTGGAATCTTTTGTTGTATCATCGTCTCTAACTGTAAGAGATATCCGGGCCGGAAACCATTTTCAGCCTGCCAAAAAGAGCTTGTGGAAAGTTCAACCAAAGCATCAATGAGGGCTTTATCTTCATCGGGAGTCCAATATCGTTTGTTTTGGCTCCTCCCTTTTGGTTGTTCTGTCGCCATACTATACAACAAACAAAGAATTCTTCACATTAAATAACAAGGTCAATTTTAAGTAAGTATCACATAATTAGTGTCTAATTAAATCGTATATAAAAGTAAGAGCAACACATAAAAGTGTTAAACAATCCAAAAGTAAGAGCAACACATAAAAGTGTCAAGTACATAACGATACATAAACCATATGAAGTAATTTATCATGTGTTAAAAATAGTTGTGTCCAACTCCCGTCTAAATTGGGTCCATTCATCGCTTGATTGCACAAACTGCTATGTTGTCGGTGTCATCTTCTACGCTCTCATCGGAATATGGAACATCAATTTCGTCTTCTACTGCAGGATCATTCGCCATTTCTGTCCTAATAAAATTATGGAGTAAACAACACGCGCTAAAATTTTCAAAAGACCAAACGTTGAGTTGTCAAACTATAGAAACTCGAACTGGCTAAAATTTTCCAGCAGATTTTCAAAAGACCAAACGTTCTCTCAATAACGTTCCTTGCGATGGCATGTTTCATATTGAAAAACTCTTCAGCAGTCTTTGGGTGATGACCATCGGCCCATGAACTTAAGTGATACCGCTGGCCTTGAAAAGGTGCAAGGAATCCGGGGCAATTTGCGTATCCGGCGTCAACTAAGTAATAGAAACCTAAGATATGAATTTGTTGTTAGACGCATTATAAGTAGGAATGACAACATTAAAGCAACGTGGTAAATATAACTCGTAGTTTGGAACTTTTAATCCATTTAGTTTTGTAACGGCATCCCTCAGCACCCGGGCATCATGTGCCGAACTTTCCTAACCGGATAGGACGTATATAAACTGTATATCTTGTCTGCAAACGGCAAGTACATTGGTGGTGGTCTCAGATTTTCGTGATCTAAATCTTGGATGATCTGTGGTGGGTACATTCACCTGTATATGTGTCTCATCCAATGCTCCAAGGAAATTCTATGTCAGGTGAAATAAAACGTTATTGTTATTTGTTCATGAAATACCCAAATTAAAAAAAAAATTAGAAAGTGTTATACTTAATTTTATGTGTTACCTTAAACCATTTCCACTTAGGATCGCTTGAATTTTCTAGTACTGGATCTGGTTTCTTTAACAGAACACCATGGCAAGGAATAATTGACCGCAACACAGTGTGGAAATGTTGACTAACTGTTTCGGTCGATCGTACAAAATCAAACTTAATTACTCTATTTTTTACATGGTGGGCTACAATGTTCAAAAACATTGCGACCATCTCCTCCACCATCATATTTCGCATGGCTCGTAGCACATGTATGTCACTTTGATGGTGGAAACAACGTTGATCCATCCGAACCTTATTAATGCATGTTATGTCACTTTCATAAACCACCCGCCGCAAATATTCTTGTTGTTTCCGGCATCGAGTCGATGTTGACTCAATCTCGCATTGAATCAATCCACTACCAGAAGAACGTCGTCTTTCCGCACACACAACGATCATGATGTTTAAAACATAAACATAGCACATGTACATTATGAAATATAGTTCCAGTTCATCAACGTTGTTCAAATCTGAAATTACATGTCCATGTGTCAAATTAACTAAAACCTAAATTGAAAACACAGCTGATAAGTGTCTAAATGTAGCTGTTTTCATATATATATCGTTTTCACTTTGCTTGTATTTTGTGAGGTTTGATGCCTATTTTGCGCTTAATCGTCTATTATTTGCTTTGTAGGGCATAAGGAAGCCATGGAGAACAAGAAGATATCATTTAGGCAAAAAGAGACGAAAACAGGAATTTCATACTACCCCCATACTACCCAGTATGGCGGCCGTATGCACTGTAGCAGCGTAATGATTTGGACTTATTTGCCCAGATTTTCATACTACCCAGTATAAGGAGCCGTATGTACCCCGTATGAATCGCGAATCAGTGGGCATAAATACTGACTTTTAGGGCAAAATGAGGAACTTTTGGCTAAACTTTTGGCTGGACTTTTTGGAGGGCTTTTGCTTGACTGTTTTTGGGGGAGTTCTTGGGCGACCTTAGGGAGGAGAAGAAGGGCAAGAAAGCTAGGAGATCATTGAAGCCCAAGGTCCAAGACTCTCAAGGCAAGAAGGCATCATCATTCAAGGGGAGATCTACCACGATTTGAAGGAAGGAGATCTGCGGCTAGAGGAAGCGTCATTCGGCATTCCTTTGGCGGTCGAAGCATCATTTGGCATATTTTCTACCTCCTCCTCCACCATTTCATCTAGGGAGTGTCAATTATGCTTTTCTTGTGTATTTTACTTGATTGTATTGCTTGTTGTAGGATGATGACACACTAGACCCCCAAGGCCACCGGGTGTTGGTGAACCTTGGGGGGTTCTATCATGTATTTTGGATGATTGTTTGCTAATTTCATGCTTGGGTAATTTTGAGATCTAATCCTTTGTTTTCATGCTAAGTGCTACACTAAGGAGAAATCAGTAGCTCTTTTATGAGTGATGCATGTAGATGTGACTTGCTCGCATGTATTAGATCATGAATGGATTAGAAGGGGACACTTGTATCATCACGCCGAGAAATCGGGTGTTTGGTAGCCCTCCATGTAGGTTTAATCCGAAGAAGAGTAGGTTTACTCCTAAGTGAGATTTCCTCGTACTTATTGCAATCATAGGAATGTGGATTTGCAAGAAATTCCTATCTATGTTCGTATGGGATTAGGGTTCAATCGCCGAGAAATTGGGGTTGTTCTAATCTTGGAATCTCATGGTCCATTTTACCCTTGCATCTTTTGTTCATCATCCATGATTCATGATAATCCCTCAAGGGATCCACATCCATAGGCCTTTGCATTACTGATGCGTCTCCGCAACAACACAACAGGGTGATGTGTGTCAACCCCTTGCGTTACCGCAAGTGCACGGGTAGTCAAGTAATAAAAGTGGACCCAAAGGGTCGGGTTGTCGAACCACAGGGAACAGAAGTACTAGTAATAGCCCCTCTTCTGTTATCTAGCCTAATAACTGTAGTGTGTGATGATCTAATGGCCAACACTAAGAGTGTCACCACAAGTGCGCAGGAAATAAAAGGAAAAGAGTTCTCAATCAATAAAAGTGAGGTATCCGGACAATGCTCCCCCTAGGATTCGGGTGTTGGATGTAGATTACAAGTGTTTCTAAACGAAAACAATGAGTCGTGGGTATCCAAAGGTATAACGGCCCCTGCCTCCAGGTCGCCGATAACTAGTCCCCTACGAGGTCCCGGCGGAGAATTCTCTCGACGCCTCACACCACATATGACTGCTTAAAACTCTAGGGATCCCAAAGATATAACCAATTCCTAAAAGTAAGACCTAACCCGGCTTCCAGTGAAAGATCCCTAACCCCCTACGAGGTCCCGGCGGAGAATTCTCTCGACGCCTCACACCACATATGGTTGCTTAACACTTAGGGAATATGAAGATAGGAAATATCTGTCGGAAGTGAAAGGGGACACTCCGCTATCTCACGGCTCACCCTCTCAACCCTCTTTACTCTTGGTAATTCTAAACCTAGCGGTGATATCTCTCTTCACTAGATTGAATAAAACATGCAAGGCAATTAATAATGAAATCAAAAGCACAAACAAGCATTAAGAACTCAAGAGTAAAACTCAAAGTGATAAATTCGAATAGAAACACAATGTAAATCTAATGAAAATAAGAATCCTAGGGTTTACATGTCCGAATACCCTCTAGGGGTTTAGCTCTCTATGGAGGAGTCACAAAACAAATAGTAAATTCAGAAATAAGTTCCAAAGACATAAAGAATAACCCCCTTAAATCCGTGATGATAGTCTTGATGGGTAGTTTCCACGTCTCGGATTGAATCCACTCCGAGGCTAGGTCGCCGATGGCTTCCTTGATGCTATGACGGAGGAGGAATCGATCCCAGTTGGTGAGGAAAGCTTCCCAAAGCTGCAAAGAACTCCTTCCAAGCCCTAGTCGCCTTGTCTCTCGAAAGTGGCCGAAAAGATCCCTAAAAATTATCACAAGGCGGCTTTTATAATTTGAATTCGGGGCTTTACGCGGGCATCCACACGCCCGTGTGGAAATTCCACACGGGCGTGTGAAGTACTTTGTTACAGTAAACTGCTACAGTGATTTTTTCCCCCGAAGTCTTCCTTGAAGTCCACACGGTCGGGCACACGCTCGTGTGGTAGGGTGTGTGGCTTTCTATGCTTTGAAATCCTCAAGAACCTTCTTCTCTTTGTACGGAAGCTGGGACATGGGCGTACTACTGCCTTTGTGCCCTTTCGGTTCGTGTAATGACTTGTACTCCTCCGAAAGTTGGCAACACCCCCATGCATATGAACACAGCTTCTGATTGTGGCCTTGAAACGTGTCATCACACCCTATCTTTGCTTCTTCCTGTACGTCATGTCTCCAAAGCCCTGTTTGCGCAAAAGAACACAAAACACACCTTGTTAATGCTAAAACCTGATAAAAGTGATGCTCAATGCATATAAACTGGTATTATAAAATATATATAATCAAGCACTTATCAATTACATTGAGTTTCTTGCTTGCTTATTGCTTGTTCTCTCTAATTTGTTCTTAATCTTGTTTTAAATTTTAATTGCACCTAGTAGAGTAAATTCCATCACTTGAGATCTTAGGCTAGATAATAGCTCAACAAGGAGTAATAGGAGATCTTTAGCCCCGTGGAATACGATCCTTGTGTTTTCGCACAAGGTATTACTTGGCGATCCCGTACACTTGCGGGGAAGCAATCAACAGCAAACAATTAGTTGATTTAATTAGAAGACTGATTTAATTAGAAGACTAATTAATTAATTTACTATGTTTTGCCTCAATACGCATTGTACTATTACCGGTTAATGCACAAGGGAAAATCATTGTACTTCAGGTAGTCTTAGTAGACAACTTAACTACACTGAATCAACTTAACTACACCGAGTCAAGCAAGCAACAAGTCAAACACTCATCTCTTTTTACCGATAAGGAGCAAGCTTGCCAAAACAATGCTTTGTATTAATTTCACGTAATATAGAACAACATTAAACAAAAACAACTGCATGCACTTCATCATTCTTAGAAAAAATACAACTATAGCAAATCTTAATATCTTTTTATTTGTAATATGAACTTATTGTTCAATATTGTAGGCTGAAATAGATATAGAAGTAAGCAAGAATAAAGAACTTTTAGACAAGCAAAATTGTTCTAAGATATTCTCACAGAAAGTTTTAAATATTGCTTCGGTTGTTCTACCTGAAATAAAAAAGTACATGTTGGTCACCATCCAAGTGATATTGAATTAAGAATATGAATCATGATTACATCCTACATTAAGCATGGCACTTGCATAATCTTAGTAGTTTCAACCAAATAATGCAGATTTATCAAATTATGATACAATTCAAATTGTAAGGGCTAATGATCCAAATGGTAATATGTAGACCATTGATCTTCTTGAGTTCATTATAAGCACATAAAAGACTATGTAAAACTATTTCAGTCAAAAGAAAAATAAGTGCTATTTAAGAACAAAGATATAAGCATTTGATGCGCGTGTTCCGTAATAACAAAGGGTGATGTGTGTCAACCCCTTGCGTTACCGCAAGTGCACGGGTCGTCAAGTAATAAAAGTGGACCCAAAGGGTCGGGTTGTCGAACCAGAGGGAACAGAAGTACTCGTAATAGCTCCTCTCTTGTTATCTAGCCTAATGAGTGTAGTGTGTGATGATCTAATGGCCAAACCTAAGAGTGTCACTACAAGTGCGCAGGGAATAAAAAGGAAAAGAGTTATCAATCAATAAAAGTGAGGTATCCGGACAATGCTCCCCCTAGGATTCGGGTGTTGAATGTAGATTACAAGTGTTTCTACACGAAAACAATGAGTCGTGGGTATCCTAAGGTATAGCGGCCCCTGCCTCGGGGTCGCCGATAACTAGTCCCCTACGAGGTCCCGGCGGAGAATTCTCTCTACGCTTCACACCACATATGACTGCGTAAAACTCTAGGGATCCCAAAGATCCAGGTGAAAGATTCCTAACCCCTTACGAGGTCCCGACGGAGAATTCTCTCGACGCCTCACACCACATATGATTGCTTGACACTTAGGGAATATGGAGATAGGAGATATCTATCGGAAGGGAAAGGGGACACTCCGCTATCTCATGGCTCACCCTCTCAACCATCTTTACTCTTGGTAATTCTAAACCTAGCGGTGAGCTCTCTCTTCACTAGATTGAATAAACCATGCAAGGCAAGTAATAATGGAATCAAAAGCACAAGCAAGCATTAAGAACTCAAGAATAAAACTCAAAGTGATAAATTCGAATAAAAACACAATGTAAATCTAATGAAAATAAGAATCCTAGGGTTTACATGTTCGAATACCCTCTAGGGGTTTAGCTCTCCATGGAGCGAGTCACAAAACAAATAATGAATTGATAAATAAGTTCAAAAGACATAAAGAATAACCCCCCTAAATCCGTGATGATGGTCTTGATGGGTAGCTTCCACGTCGAGATTGATTCCGCTTCGAAGCTAGGTCGTCGATGGCTCTCTTGATGCTATGACGAAGGGGGAAACGATCTCAGTTGGAGAGGAAGTCTTCCCAAACCCGCAAAGAACTCTCTCCAAGCCCTAGCCGCCTTGTCTCTCGAAAGTAGCCGAAAAGATCCCTAAAAATTATCACAATGCGGCTTTTATAATTTGAATTCGGGCTTCACGCTGGCATCCACATGGGCACTCACACGCCCGTGTACTGTAGCCACACACCCGTGTGGAAATTCCACACGGTCGTAAACAGTACTTTTACTACAATACTGCTACAGTGCTTTGCTATAGTGATTTTTCCCGAAGTCTTCCTTTGAGTCCACACGGTTGGGCACACGCTCGTGTGGTAGGGTGTGTGGCTTTTTATACTTTGAAATCTTCAAGAACCTTCTTCTACTTGAGAACGGAAGCTGGGACATGGACGCACTGCTGCTTTTGTGCCCTTTCGGTTTGTGTAATGACTTGGACTCTGCCGAAAGTTGGCAATACCCCCATGCATATGAACACAGCTTCTAAGTGTGGCCTTGAAATGTGTCATCACACCCTATCTTTGCTTTTTCTTGTACTTCGTATCTCTAAACCCTGTTTGCACAAAAGAACACAAAACACATCTTGCCCATGATAAAACCTGATAAAAGTGATGCTCAATGCATGTAAACTGATATTATAAAATATATACAAACAAGCACTTATCAACATTCTTCTAGGAATAACTTAAATTTAACTTTTAAGGGATTTGTTATTATAGAAGATAAGCTACTTCCATTTCCAGATCTTCTAATCTAGTTTTTAGTGGCATTTGCAAAGCATTGACATCAAAATTAAAAAAAAGGCATATTATAGGCACATGTCAGACCAGAATTCAGAGGATCATTAAGTGCCTTTGGATTTTACAGGGATCAAAAAGATACGTAAGATGTAACAGAAAATCAAATCTCATGATTGCATATAAGAAATAATTCCAATACTGAGACAAAATATCATCCTCGTTGTAATCAGCCAAACATTCATCTATTTTCGGTACTAAGAGAGCAAATGAAGGCATGATTCTTTGCCCGATATGTGAAGAAACTCCTTTACATTGAGTTTCTACCAAGACTGGAAAGCCATACAAAATGTTCTCCCATTAACTTGAAATTCACATCAGTAGCAACCCCGAAATGTAACTGAAAGAACCATGATCCTGAGCACTAGAAGCGCTTGTCAATTAGGTTTTCATTTAACAAAAATCCCATTTAATCACAAATCTAACCTTTTAGTGCACTGTCAGATAAAGTGTATGTCATGCAAAAAGAAAAGAATTGTTCTGATTTCAAAAACTTGATTCCTCAAATTTGACCAAACTTCAGCCACCCAAAATATTGACTATTTCCACTTTCATGGTAACAGTTACCCCACCCTAATAATGGAGGCCACTTTCAATTCAATGCACTGAAATTTATTTAAGAAGTATTCAAGCTAACAGTTACCCCACCCTAATAAACCACATTCTACTAAATCCAGTCCAGTAATCAAAATTAAAACAATTCACAATTCAGAAAGGCACATGTTCACTAGACTAACACTAGTTGAACAAGGTTATGCTCCTCACAATATGCATCAACTTTGCATAGTAGACACTTTCTCCTACCAATTATGGAACAAGAAGAAAAAACCCGAATAATGTCATAGATACCCATTTAAAACAAGACGGTGAGATTGGAAACCAAGGAAAAAAAAAGGAAAAAGGATGGTTAGAGGGGAATAAAAACTGACCGTTAGAGAGCACCGAAGCAGCGCTTATTGGTGATGCCGACACCGGACGGACACACGTCGGCGAGATTCAATGGTGAAGAGCTTGAAATCCGGTGATGGCGGCCCTCGGGATGCTGACCTCGGACGGAGACGTGGCGGAGACGGTGATGGTCACAAGGAGTTCACGGATGGGGGGAGTGTGATGGTGGCTAGGGTTCATGTTTTATATAATGTTGTCTTTTTTAATATTGACAGGGGTAGTGAAGTAATATACTAGGGGGATGAGCCATTTATCCCAAATTGGGAGGAATGGTTGATTATCCTGGGGGTTAATGGTGACCCCCATGGTAATGATTACCAAACTTAAAAACCAACCAAACACCACTATGGGAATCAGGGGGTAATGGTTCTCTTGAGTCATCATGCGGCCCGTAAGGACAATCGCTTTACACAGGTGTCCCACCCCCCGGAATCTTTATAAATAAAGGCCTGATCTCCTTAAATTTTTAAAAATTTTGAAAATGTTAACAACATTTTTTTTCTCTCTCCACCAGTCCCCTTCGTAAGGATAGAAACCAATAGTCCGAAACGAAACAAGTGGCCTTCACCCGTTCCTGCTTGCCGGCATCCGCACTGCTGGGCAATGGAGATACTGAGGCTTATCGATGCCACCGGCCCGCTCTCTCTCGCCTCTGCAGCTCCCAAGCTCCGCCGTTGCTCGATATCCGCCAGCGGAGGTCTTCGTCCTCTCCTTGGTATTATCCATCTCGCCAACTTGGATTTCCCATCTTCTTTGTTCATCTTCTATATTATATACCTATTAATTTGAGTCCTTCTTGAAAGCTTAGTAATTCGACAAATTAAACTAGGCTGGAATTCAATTTTGGAGCTTCTTACTGTGAGTTGAAAAATGAAGAGTGAGTAACAAGTGGTAAACTAAGCTATGGATAGTCTTAGTCCCGCCAGAAGCTTATCTTTTTGTTTAGTAAGGCGCGCCAGTCCCTTTTGCTGTTTTATGGAAGAATTTGGACAATTTTTAAAATAATTTGGGAGTACAAAAAATATTGGGCACATTTTTGGGATGTAAATTATGTTATACCCAGTTTTGGTCTCTTGCAGAAGGTTTAGCTTCTTATATGGTTGAACATGTTTATTCTTTTGTATTATGGAGAACTTATGCAATTTTTAAGTGAATATGAAAATATTTTGTAGGAGTGCCCATTTTAGTATGTACACATTGTTATAGCCAGTGTTAGTCTCTTGCAGTAGGTTTACCTTCATACGGTGTAGGACATTTTGGTTCTTTTGCTGCATTATTGAAGAACGGGACAAATTTTAAATTGAGTATGATAATATTGGGCAGTATTATCCATTTGAGGATGTAAACTAAGTTATATGTTGTTTTATTCTTTACAGAAAGTTAACCTTGTTATATTGTTGAGTATGTCAGTTATTTTGCTATATTTGTAAGAATATAAAACATTTCACAAAGAAAATAATTTGTGAATATGATATTATTGGCGGTATTATCCATTTGATGATTTAAACTAAGTTATACATAGTTTCGTCTCTGCAGAAAGTTTTTCCCTGTGATATAGTTAGGCATGCTATTGTGCCAGCCCTGCTTTGTTATCAATGGATATTGAAGATTTAAAAATGTGAGACTGACATTCTTGATTAAGATAATCCATTTGATGATGTAAACTAAGCAATGCATAGTTTTAGTCCTTGCAAAAAGTTAACCTTGTTATACAATTAGGCATGCCATTCCTTGACTGTATTTGGAAGAATGTTGAAATTCGTTTTTGTAATATTTCCTCAACGTATGGTTGTCCTGATGCAAGGATGGCGCAGACCAACTTTTGATCACTAGCACTGGTGGAGTGTATTGTAATGCTTAATTATGAAGTACATTTTTATGATCATTTATCAAGATTTAAGCAGAAACAATTAATATCATTCCTATTCATAATTGATATTTCTGGAGACTATTTTACTATTATTTTCCATTACCCAATTGATGTAGCGCTTGCACTAGAGGTTTCAGGCTCAACTTCACTCAAAATTTTACAGGCATTTAAGATAGTTTAACCATGATAACTCTATAGGAAGTAGTTGTGCTATTGCGCAGTGAACTTTGGATGGCATTTCAGAAGAAAAATGTCAGTTTTTTTCAATGAAAATGAAGCTTTCATTGACAAGATCTTACTTGCATTGTTTTGAAATCAAACAGACGTGCTTTATATAAGAACAAGCAAACATCTTGCTTGTTTCTACATCTCAGTATTCTCAGCAATTGCCTCTCAATTAAGCTGAATTAGACTTGTGATAGACAGTAGTCATAATGTTTCAACAAAGATAATTTGTATTATTTATATGTTTCACAATATATATATATATATATTTGCTCTTTATAGCTTGCAGCAACATGGGATATACCAGATGTACTTGGAGAAGAACAAATAAACTGTTTTCAAGCTCTAAGTGTGATATTAGTTCTTCAAATAAAATGAATTTCATCATACGAAATGTATCAGGTTTGCACCATTTCTTTATTCTTCATTTGATTCAAATTATAAGATGCCACTCTGAGCCCTAACTCGTGATTGTGTTATTTCAGTATGGCCTTTGGATGAGGATACAATAGAAGGTCAAAACAAGAACAATTATGTCAGTAATGATGCAATACGACAATGTTTCCTTGACTTTTATGCTGCACGTGGTCACAAGATATTACCAAGCTCATCCCTTGTGCCTGACGATCCTACTGTTTTGCTTACTATCGCTGGAATGCTTCAGTTTAAGCCTATTTTTCTTGGAAAGGTGAGTCTACTGCTATAGGTACATAGCTTATGCATACAACGATATCAATTTCATATGTTTGCATTATACTTTTACAAGCATGAAGTCTAGGCATCGATGTCTAGGGAAGCTTTGTTTTCAATCACTGTCTGATATCATAATTATCATTAAACTAGGATGTTATTGCACTGCAGTCGGCATTTACAACATGTGTTTTTTGGGTTAAGCTAGAAAATGATGTTGAATAGCCATACTTAAAATTGTGGCAAAGAATAATTTGAAGCCCGCTATGAACATGTTGTGTGACGAACATTTATTCGAGACAATGTTGCAATAGAATACTATGTAGTATGTTCCTTGTTGGTTGAAAACGTGACAATGAATGAAAAAACAACATACCAATGAAGACTCTTTGAGGAGTTTTCTTATGTTCTTATGGTTTTGATTATTCAAAGCTGACAATTTATATAAAAGCTATGTCTTGAATTAAGAAAAGAATTACTTGAACTATTCAGATATGATAGAACTTATTAATAGAAAGAGTATATTAGAGGAACTAATAGTTCCACATCAGTTAATTTGAAAAATAAGGATATGAACATATCAGTCTATGTTTCTCATCCTACCAGCTTAACTTTTCAAGTTGAATTAAGCCCATATTATATGTTTGGTTTGCATCTAACATAGTATCAGAGCTTCATTTGTTTAATTTGTTAGCAACTTGGCTAGGATTGCTAAAATGGATAAGCACGTAATAGGTTCGTATTAGAATCACTAATTGTCCTACATTGGTTAAGTTTTCGGGTTGGATTTGGTCCAAATAATATGTTTGGTGTACATCTAACAGAGTCTACTCATAACAGATTATGGCTGTTTGTTCTGTTATTATTATTAAAGTGCCACTTGTAGCAATAATTTGTGCGGTGCAAGGTCCCAATGGGCTTCGTTTATCTAAAAACAGATTGTTTAGAGTAAAAATAAATCATTCAGAAATTGTGTTGAACTTGGTGTTTCGGTCGATTTAAATATAAGACCAGGAAGTAGACACCTTGTAGGAATAATTACAATAGAAAGAGTTGGTTAAATGAAATAAATCCTTTATGCTAATATTAATTGATAAATTTTAAAAAGTATGAAATATGAATAGAAAAGGGGATGAACTTTCTTCACTTATCCTTTATGCTCAATTATTTGTATATACACATTGTACATTATCTCTATATAGAAAATTAGAAAAAAATAAGGAAGAATAAAATGGAATAACAATTGGAGCAAAAAAAAAAAAATCCTAAAATGGATAACTGTAAGGGTTGGTGCCCTTACACTTGGTCATTAGGAGGACAACTTGACGTGGGCCAGGACACGAGGGCGCACAGCCGCGTGGATTGGGTAGCGCGCGGGGGAGCGCGGGACATGTGTTGTGTCGTGACTAAGAGCGGGTGGAATATCCCGCACGATCATGTGCTGAGACCGTGAGGCGCACGCGCTGTGGACCGTGGGCGTGCCCGTGGCCGATGAGCGCATGGGGCAGGCACGCCCAGATTAAGAGTCAAGTGTCGTGGACTTAGATTATTTTAGAGAGTGGATCTCTAGCAAGTCTAGGCGGGGCGGGACACTTGATCATATCGAGGGATTATGTGGGCGTAGGCAAGTGGGTACGTGGGCGGGAGCGTGGCCGAGACAGGGGCGAGGATGGCACGCGGTATTACCGTGCGTGATCGGTATTGCTGCGCGCTGTGACCAAGGGTGCTGGTTAAAGCTACAGTAATGTCAGAGGACATTGCGAGCTTAGTGGAAGTCCGGGGTTTCCCGCCAGAGATGTATTGGGCAAGGGCCTCAATTAACCTTGGGGAGTTGGGGTAACTCTTGTAATCAGGTTTTTGTTGTCTTTGGGAGGGGACAAGATCTCTTGGTGAGGATTTTTGGCCATGATTGTAAACTTTTCTCAAATCTAAGAGAGTTTATGTTTTTCTCTCTCTAAAACGGGTTTCTTGTGTCATCTTCTCGTACCGTGGATGTTTTCCGGTTTTGCTCGTTTCTTTATGTGCTGTGCTTGTGTTACAAACAGGTGTTGTCTCACTATTGTTCTAACAAGGAAGGCTGACCTGCCACTTAGTCCGTGTCAGGTGCCGCACGATCGAATGTGATCGGTTGAGGGCGTCACAGCTGGTATCAGAGCCTAAGGTGGCGCGAAGAGCAATTCGAGAAGAAGTACAAGTGGGGACTATGAAGATGACGACTATCAAGAAGGATCGGTTGGATTGCCTTGAGGAGATTGTCGAGCGGATGGAGAATGTCATCGTGAGTGTTGACAATGAGCTCGAGAAGTTGGCGAAGGTGTTGGAAGACCTCGCGGGCGGATGGAGAGAGAGCCAGCTGACGGTTGAAACCTTGAAGACGAAGGTACAGTTGTTGGAGGCCAAAATCACCCATCTCAAGGAAGGTACAGTCGTTGAAGGCCCAAGGCCAACGAGAGAATGTCCTAGAACCTTCCCCATTTGATGGCGCACGGAGTGCCAATACACTGGAGAATTTCTTCTGGGACTTGGATCAGTACTTCAGAGCTGCGACGGTGCTGGGCCATGAACAAGTTTCGTTGGTGAGCATGTATCTGACCCGAGATGCAAAGTTATGGTGGCACACTCGGCAACAAGATGATGCTCGCACAGGTCAGACCACTTCTAACTCGTGGGAAGAGTTGAAGAAGGAGTTGCGGGAGCAATTCTTGCTTGGAAACATTGCTTGGGTGGCTCATTCAAATCTGAAAAAGCTACGGTAGACAGGCACGGTCTGGAAGTGCGTGCAGGAGTTTTCAAGCCTGATGTTGGGAATTAGGGACATGTCTGAGGAGGACAGGTTGTTTAATTTCCTTACGGGACTTCAGAATTGGGCCTAGATGGAGATTCAGAGGCAGGGCGCGAAGGATCTCACATCCGCGATCATTGCAGCTGAAGCATTAGTGGACTTGCGGACTATACCTCTATAGAGGGTGATGAGTCCAGGTCTAGAACGAAAGAGAATAAACCAATCGAGAAAAGGGCCGGAAAAGGGTTTTAGAGAAGGAAGCCTAACAACGTCCGTGCCAAGTGGAATAGACCTAAGATAAATGGGAAAGCAAGCATGTGGTTCAAGCAAAGAAGCGAGACGGATGCTTTATTTGTAGCGGACCACATATGGCGCGGGATTGCCCCAAATTTGAGAAGGTGACCGCGTTTGTGAATGAAGTAGATAGCGACTCGGGGGACCCTGCAAAAGTGAGTCCTTTACAATTATCGGGTGCCTTAAAGAATGTCAAGAATGATGGCCCAGCAAATCCCCTTATTTATGTCGAACTACCTTGGATGGAAAGACCATATAAGGAATGGTGGACTTAGGAGCAACTCATACGTTCATCAAGAAAGATGTGGCCACTCGGTTGGGACTGAGCGTTGGCGCGCACACGAGCCGAGTAAAAACAGCCAATTCTCTGGCACGGGCGGTGATTGGGAAAATTTTTGGCGTGTCCGTTCACATGGGCAGATGCAAGGGAAGATTGACCTGTTGGCGGTTACGATGAATGATTTTGAGTTGATTCTTGGGATGGAGTTTTTGAAGTCCATTAAAGCTGCCGTTGTTCCTCATTTGAGTGGTCTACTCATAATGGATGAGAAGAACCCATGTTTTATAGCTGGAGTAGCTGTAAAGGAGAAGAAAGGGAAGGAGACAATGCTTTCTGCGCACCAGGTGGTGCAATGGTTGAAACATGAAGAACCCACTTATGTTGCTGTTTTGTCAGAAGTGCAGGATGATTTGGTAAGTGATCTACCCCCAACTGTTGCTGGAGTCTTGAAGGAGTTTCAAGACGTGATGTTGCCAAAATTACCCTGTGAACTCCCACCTCGGCAGGCAATAGATCACCAAATCGAGTTGATGTCGGGTTGCAAACCCCCTGCCCGGGCTTCCTACCGTATGTCTTCTCTGGAGTTGACTGAGTTGTGGAAACAACTCATGGATCTTCTTGATAGGGGCTTCATTCAGCCATCAAAGGCTCCATATGGTGCGCTGGTGTTGTTCCAGAAGTAGGACAGCTCTCTTCGACTGTGCATGGACTACCGGGCGTTGATCAAGATCACGGTTAAGAACAAGTATCCAATTCCTCTCATTCAGAATTTGTTCGATCAGCTAGCCAAAGCAACATATGTTTCAAAGTTGGATTTGCGTTTGGGGTACTGGCAAGTGAGGATTGCTAAAGGAGACGAGTCCAAGACGGCGCGTGTCACACGTTATGGGTCGTTTGAGTTCGTTGTAATGCCTTTTGGTTTGACCAATGCTCCGGCGACATTTGGTCACTTAATGAATCAAGTGTTTTCGGACTACATTGATAAGTTTGTGGTGGTGTATTTGGATGATGTTGTGGTTTATAGTGAATCCTTAGAGGATCACCTTGTTCACTTGAAGCAGGTACTATCAAGATTGAGGGAGCATCAGCTGTATGTGAAGTTGGAGAAATGTTATTTCACTCAACAGGAGATCAAGTTCTTTGGGTACATCGTTTCTCGGGGTGAAGTTCGAATTGATCGGGTTAAGGTGGCTGCGATTTTGGACTGGCCTGTACCGTCCAAAGTACCAGAGTTATGATCTTTTCTCGGCTTAGCCAATTACTATCGCCGATTCATTGAAGGGTATTCACGGAAGGTCGTGCCGCTAACCGATTTGTTGAAAACGGACCAACCATGGGGTTGGACTAGAAGCAATAAGCTGCTTTTGACAAGATAGTGCAATTGCAAGTGAACCAGTCTTAGCATTGGCCAACTTCGAAGAACCTTTTGAGGTGCACACAGATGCGTCAGACAAGGCGGTTGGTGGTGTCCTTATTCAGAATGGGAATCTGGTAGCATTCGAGAGTTGGAAATTGAAAGACGCGGAGCAGCGCTATTCGGCGCATGAGCGGGAGATGCTCGCCGTTGTTCATTACTTACAGGTATGGAGAGTGTACCTTTTGAGCACTATGTTTCTTGTCAAAACATATAACATTGCCAATACATTATTTGCTACTCAAAAGAAGCTGTCGGCTAGACAAGCTCGTTGGCAAGAGTTCTTGGAGGAATATGACTTTGAATGACAGCACAAACCGGGGAGACACAACCAGGTGGCTGATGCATTGAGTCGCAAACAGATGGTTGAGTATGTGGCTATGTTGACACAAGTGGAGAATGACTTGCAAAGTCATATTGAGGAGATAACAATGACGGACACTTAGTATGTAAAGCTGATAAAAAATGTCTAAGATGGAGTCATGTAAAAGTATTGGGTGGAGGATGGGATTCTCTACGCCATAGGCAATCGATTCTATGTGTCGAAGGGAGGGAAGATTCGATAGGAGCTCCTTAAGGAGCATCATGATGTTCCATGGGCGGGACATCTCGGTTGTGAGCTAATGAAGGCATTGCTCACATGAGATTACTATTGGACCAATATGGGCGAAGACATAGAAGCATATGTGAAAACTTGTTTTGTGTGCCCACAAGATGAGTTGTAAAGAATTGGGAGGTTGGTCTTCTTCAGCCATTGAGTATTCCGGAAAGACCATGACCGTCAATTTCCATGGACTTTATCACGGGATTTCCTAAGGTGGAAGGGATGTCGACTATGATGGTGGTCGTGGACCGATTCACGAAGTATGTGGTATTCATATTCGCACTAGTAGTATGTTCGGTGGAGGTGGCTGCTGAGCTGTTCCTAAAGCATGTGGTGAAGCACTTTGGTCTACCAGAAGGCATCATAAGCGATCGAGATGCTCGTTTTACTGGACGGTTATGGACGGCGTTGTCTAGGATGTTGGGCACAAAATTGAAGTTTTCAACTGCGAACTATCCGCAGACGGATGGGTAGACCGAGAGAATCAATGCTCTGTTGGAAGAGTTTCTTCGGCATTATGTTTCTGCTTCACAGAAGAATTGGCTAAGTCTGCTCGATGTGGCGCAGTTTAGCTACAATCTTAATCGGTTTTCATCGACGGAGAAGAGCCCGTTTGAGCTTGCGTATGGATACCAACCTATTACCTCTTCAGAGGTGGCGAAACGGAGGACAGGAGGGAAATGTCCTGCTGTGTATCACTTTGCCATTGATCGGTAAGAGATGATGTAGAGTGCTTGGGATAGACTCGCCAAGGCGGCTCGCCGAATGAAGAAATATGCAGATCAAGGGAGACGTCTTTTGGAGTTCCAAGTAGGGGACAAGGTTTGGTTGAAGCTCACTCTACAGGTGTGGAAGAAGTTATATCGGAAAGATGTACACAAAGGCTTAATCGCGAGGTATGATGGGCCTTTCACTATTTTCCAGCGGATGGGCAACGTGGCATATTGTTTGGATCTCCCCGATCTGCTGAAACTCCATCCAACTTTTAATGTGAGTTTCTTGAAGCCATGCGACGAAGATCCCATGGATCCATCTAGGGCGAAGAAAAGTCGGGCCTGCCGACTATTCGCAAGGAGTTAAGCAGGGTGGCTGAGCGGATCCTAGACCGAATAGTAGAAGGCGAAAGCAAAAAGAATCGTAGAGTGTTCTTTTTTGTCCAAGGGAAGGACTTGCCTATGTCGGAGGCAAGCTGGGAGCGTGATACTACTCTTTGGCGGTTCGAGTAGTTGGTGCAAGACTTCTTGAGTTCAAGACTGAAGAGGACATTGGGTTCAACTAGTGGGGGCGGTTTGTAAGGATTAGTGCCCTTACACTTGGTCATCAGGAGGACAACTTGACATAGGCCAGGGAC
This sequence comes from Dioscorea dumetorum, assembly GCA_902712375.1. Taxonomy (NCBI): domain Eukaryota; kingdom Viridiplantae; phylum Streptophyta; class Magnoliopsida; order Dioscoreales; family Dioscoreaceae; genus Dioscorea; species Dioscorea dumetorum. Next base: position 4,722,688 of record CACTHL010000549.1, on the reverse strand, counting down.
ACGAGGGCGCATAGCCGCGTGGACTGGGTAGCGCGCGGGGGAGCGCGGGACATGTGTTGTGTCGTGACCAAGAGAGGGTGGAATATCCCGCATGATCATGTGCTGAGACTGTGAGCTGCGCGCAGCTGGACCGTGGGCGTGCGCGTGGCCAATGAGGGCGTGGGACAGGCGCCCAGACCAAGAGTCCAGTGTCGTGGATTTAGATTATTTTAGAGAGTGGATCTTTAGCAAGTCTAGGCAGGGCGAGACACTTGATCATACCGAGAGATCCAAATGCTGATTCCGGATTTACCGAGGGATTATGCGGGCGTAGGCAAGTGGGCATGTGGGCGGGAGCGTGGCCGAGGCATGGGCGAGGATGTCACGCGGTATTACCGTGCGTGAACGGTACTGCTGTGCGCTGTGACCAAGGGTGGCTGGTTAAAGCTACAGTAACGTCGGAGGGCACTGCGAGCTAAGTGGAAGTCCGGGACTTCACGCCAGATCGATATTAGACAAAGGGCCCAATTAACCTTGGGGAGTTGGGGTAGCTCTTGTAATAGGGTCTTTGTTGTTTTTGGGAGGGGACAAGACTTCTTAGTGAGGATCTTTGGCCATGATTGTAAATTTTTCTCAAATCTAAGAGAGTTAATGTTTTTTTTTATCTATAAAACTGGTTTCTTGTGTCGCCTTCTCATACCGTGGATGTTTTCCGGTTTTGCTCGCTTCTTTATGTGCTGTGCTTGTGTTACGAACAGGTGTTGTCTCACTATTGTTCTAACAAGGAAGGCTGACCTGCCACTTGGTGCGTGCCAGTTGCCACACAGCCGAAGGTGATCGGTTGAGCCGTGACAATAACCATATCAAAGGATTTTTGTAACTAATTCCTTTTATCCTAGAGTTACAAATTTGGAAATTATCCTAAAATAGTTGGTGGTTTTCCAGCCCTTCCTCTCGTGATGTTGAATAGGTATCATCATTCCCTGCTTGGATATAATCATTGAGAAGTCATGACCATTATGCCCCTTTGTAAATGCATTTGCAAGTTACTCCTTTGTAGGCATATATAGAGTACAAATCTGGTTGTTGTTTAACTTCTTTATAAAATGTCTATTGATCTTGATGTGCTTTGTATTGTCATGTTGTATTGGATTATGAGCAATATTGATGGTAGACTTATTATTGTAGCATAGCCTCATAAGCTCCTTCCGTTTCTCCTTGAGGTCTTTTAGGATAATCTTCAACCATAATAGTTCACACACACCTTGAACCATCGCCCTATGCTCCGCTTCTGCACTTGACGGAGGTACCCCATTTAGCTTCTTACTCCACATGACTAGATTACCACCTAAGAATGTGTAGTAACTTGTTGTGTAACGTTTATCAGTTGGAGATCCTTCATAATCCTGATAAGTGTAGGCTTCAAGAACTAGCCCTTCATCCCTCTTGAATAAAATTCTTTTCCTTAGATTAGCTTTTAGGTAGTTTTCACTTCTTGAACTCGGCATGTTGACAAATGGCCTCATAACCATGGGGTGGAAACCTCTCAAGCATGCCAGGCCTTAGAACATGTCTCAAAACAAATTATACAATCTAATTAATAGTTGAATATCAAAAGATTTCATAGAAGCAATGTTCAAGGTCTACAATGGAAACCAATAATACTAATCCAAATTAACTAGCCCACGGTATGCTTTTATTTGATAATCACTGCCATGCTCACTGCCATGCTCCCTACTGGTCTGCCTTACTCTTGATATAAAAAAATGAAAACAAATTTATGAGCTTGACAGCTTGTATGTAAACCAATGGAAATAATTGGTATCATACGGAGTTCCAATAATTTAGATTCAAAATATAAGTATAACATTACCAAGTACAATGTTTAGGATCAAAGTGATTCAATAAAAACTCAATATAATACTTGGCATAATATCAAAAGTACATGTCCCCCAAACTATGCTTGCAACAAAAAAAAAAAAAAAGAATATCATAGGTCGTTTATTTATACTCGGCGACCCAAGTTAGAATTTTAGAGGTTATTTATTTATACTCGGTGACACATATTATAATTTCAGGAGCTGTTATTGTTTGACTAGCAGAATGATGTAGACTCTTTCTAGAATTTTCATATCAAATGGTCAGTGTTTGACCCACAATGACAATGTTATTGCATAGTTCTTATGGAGACTAAAAACAATCATATAGAAAATAATTTAAATGCCGAACTTCAAAATGCCATTAAGTTCAAAGCTAAATCTTAGCAATTACAGAAGTAGCAACAAATAATTTCCTTGCCAAGTTGAAAAACATACCACCAAGATTTATATTCAAATAATTTCATAGTAAATGTATTTGAATGATGCCAACTTTTGGAGAAAATACTCCAGTTATTTTCAAGTAAATAAAAAAAAAGCAATAAGAAGTTAAATTAGAATTTAAATAAGTAACAAACAATAATTAATTTTAACAAATCATAAGTAACTAAATTATAATGGAATAAACAAAATCATAAGTGCCAAACATTTTATAATATAATAAATAAATACATAGTGATTTATATGTGGTTTTGCCTGACTAATGCCCAAAATTAACCCAAATTCCTATGCAAAAACAAATTCCTAGCTATATCCTATGATTAGGAAACAATCTTATTAGCTTCACCATAATAAGAACTTTACAATTTGTCAGGGGTGTGTAAGAAAATTTCAGGTCATTAATGGTTGCAGCAAGGCCATTATAATATGTTGTTTTAAGGGGGGTACATAAGCAAAAAGACCAGGCTAGTATACTTGTGTGAATAACACACCTGCCTTGCTATCCAATCATGGTTTAAGGCAAGGATATACAGTAACTATTCACTCTAATGGGGACATGCTAGCAATTCAACAACAACCCATGAGCATTACAATAAAACTAAGTGATACACACAGCTAGAGTGATCAATTCTCCTTATTTGAATAATCAAACATTGTAAGTATCCTCAATGAAACCTCATTAGAATACAAATATATGAGGAGATTAATATACATATGTATGATTCAAGTAAGACTCACTGCCCCTCATCACCCTTGAGGATTAAATCGAATATGCCTTTGTTCATCTTTCCCCAAATCACAAAATACTTGCTTCTCAGAAAACTAGACGCCTAGGGCTATGACATATCCGAATTTCACAATGTTTAGAGTACTATTCAATCTATAACATTCATTTGAATCTCCGGCTAGTTTGCAGACTTGTAATTAGTCACATCCCTTTTTTAAGTATGCATATCTCTCAACCTACATCTCCAAAAGTAATGATAGTTCACTAATAGTCAGCTAATTCAGTAAAGAACAACTTTCTTATCTGCACTTTACCCAATTCAGTCTCCAAGGCTATAAAAAATGACCATCAATCTTCTGGTTCTGCACAAGAATCGTATCTGAGACGGGTATACTAATTTGGCCACTGGAGCCCTTAGATGTTTAGTGCATTTTCTTGTCCTTTTTTTCTCAAAGGAATAGGTAGATCATAATCACATGGAATAAGAGAAGGAATTGAGTTTGTGCATACCTCATTTTCAGGAATAGGAGTTTAGCTTTGGACTTACACATGATTGGGATCTAGATTTTTCCTCGAGTGCACCTGCCCAATATGTCCTAGTGTCAAACATGTCATTATTAATAAGGACAGTTTCAGGGTTTAGCTCTTGTGGAGGCAATACGGGTTTGCAATGATGACCCTTATGGAAACAATGTAGGATGCAGGGATGACTCTTGTCCAGATGATCCATAAGGAGATGGGCAAGGTTGTGATGTGGGTAGCTCTAGAAAAAAGACAGATCGCATGTTTTATCTTTCCCCATAAGCCTAGATCCCCTTGAAAATAAGGCCAAGAGAGAACAGATTGACCTCCCTCAAAAGTGATATCGGCGGATATGTAAAATATTCGCGTAGGCAGGTGATAGCACTTGTAGCCTTTCTTATTGGAGAATACTTGACAAACTCATCAAACACATACTTAATTGGTTGTGGATCTAATTTACTTCTGTTATGGCTAGACACATGAACAAAAGCTGGACAGCCAAAGATACGAGCAGTGGGATTATTTGTGGTTCAAATATTAGGATCAAACTGAGAGGAGTTCCATGAGCGTTCAATTGCCCAAGACTTTAGAGAGCAGTCAGTAGGCCGTATTGAGGATAGCTTCCCTCAATATGATTTTGGAACTTGGTTTTTGATAAACAGGCCTGGGTTGTATCTAGTAAGGGATCATTATTTTGCTCAACAACTCCATTTTGTTGAGGACTATCTATGCTAAATGACTCATGAATTATCCCTTCTTGTAGAAAATATAATGAAAGAAACTAGTTAAAATAATCCCTTGCATTATCAGATCTTACCTTTTTTTATTTTTCACATAAAATTGGTTTTTATAATGGAAATGAAGTTTGGAAGAATAGTGCTTACATCATATTTATGTTTGAGGAGGAAAATCCATGGAAATGTAGTGCAATCATCTATGAAAGAAACAAACCGCTGACCTCCTATGGCATTGGAAATTCTAGAAGGGCCCCATTTATCTGTGTGAATCAAGTAAAATGAAAAGAGACTACTATTATGGGTCACTGGAAAGGAAGCCTTGTTATGTTTAGCAAATTCACGTACATCATAATGAAAATCCTTAACATTAACACCCTTAAACAAAATAAGGACCATTGTTTTTAACACAGTAAATAAATGAAGGATGACCAAACAAAATGATGACCAAATGATAGCGTTATTAAAAACAGAACAACAAGACTTTCGGAAAACATGCCTGACAGTAGGAGAGTGCAAAGCGATGCATCTAGATAGTGAGGCCATTCTTTTCCTTGGCAAGTCCAATCCTTTTCCTTGAAACCCGTTCCCGAAATATATGGTAAGAAATATATGGTAAGAAGTAAAAGCAATGCATTACAGTTCATATCACATGTTAGTTTGTGAATAGACAAAAGGCTAGCGAACACTTTTGGAACATGAAGAACATCAAGGACAGACTCAACGGAATGTGACCTACACTAGCCACCGTTGTAGTTGAACCATCAGCAACAATGATTTCCTAATTGCTAGGACAAGGTGAATATGTTGCAAAATGCTCTGAGGATGGTGTCATGTAATTTGTGGCCCGTCAGTGAATGACCCAAGCATCATGGATAAAGTTATGGGAGGCATGTAATTTATGAGAGAAGAATTTACTAGAGAATGCTAATGAACAAGTGCCACTTGGCTGTTTCAATGACCCTAATAGACTTCTAAGTTTCGTAATGTTGGTCTGATTAAGGTGGCTGTTGGTTTCGATTACCTTTAATATCATAGGGTAGGGAGTGATGGGAATAACAGCCCTGACTACGAAGGTCCGCACCAGAAAAAATAGATGACAAGAAGAGAAAACAAAAAACCCAGCAATGAAGGCCAGAAAAAGAGCCCAAGGTCATCAGGCCCTAAAACTTTGATACCATGTGAAAAATGATGAAATATGAAGGGAAAAATGTGATGAACTATCTTCACCTTTCATTATGTTCAATAATGCGTATTTATATACTGTACTAGAAAAAATAGCAAAGAATAGGATAAAAATCAGAAAAAAACATTCCTGAAATGGATCCTGTTACTGATTCCCTTTATCCAATAATTATAAATTAGAAATTATCCCAAAATATCTGCTGTTTTTCCTACAATACATACTGTGAATTGCAAATAAGGATGGTAAATAAATTGTTCATTGATATACTATAAATTAGATTGTCATGTGTGCAGTAAAATGCAAAAGCTCTTATCTAGATTTGGATATGATCTTGATCTAAGTGAGGGCTGAATTTCTCACGATGGTATTAAATTACCTTGCATTTTTTGATGGTGTAATGGATCTAGCATCTCTCTTTGTTTACTGATGTAGCTTTTATTACCCTTTTGACAATCAATCCTATTGTTTAATTAAACATATGCGAATTGTTTGAGCTCATATTTGTTTAAGTTGCATTTGGGTGTTCAAATTTCACATTAAAAATTAGCTCTAACCTGGAATTGAGTGATTTGACAATATAATTTGTTTAATAGTTGCCATGATTACCGAAAGAAACAATACCAATAACAAGTTTTGTGGAAGCAAACTTGATGAAGCATTTTTTATCATAAATTTTTTTTTAATCAGGAATTATTAAAAGGAAGCTACAAGGCTGCCCGATCAGCATTACAGCCTTAGTAAGGCTGCAGTGGCCTGAAGATTTCTGGATATAGCATTTGACAATTATAATATTTTATTATTTAGAGTCTGAATGCCTTTGTGACTAGCAAAAAAGGAAAAGGTATTTAATTTAGCTCAATTTGATACAGCATACAAGTGTTCTTTCTATAGGAAAAAGAAAAAAATAAAAAATTAAAAAATTGAGTGGTTTTCTGGGTTTTCCTGTAAGTAAGATCTGTTTGTTTGTCAGGCTTTTTGTGACAATAACAAATGTGGATGTTCCATTTTTAACTAGTATAACTTCTAAATGTCATAGCCTGCAATTGATAAAGCATGTTTTCTTATGCAAAGCGGCTCTTAATAACCTTTGGTATAACCTCATATAAATAATACCCCTTACTGAAGCATTGGGGCATTTACTTTACAAGATGAATTATTGTAATCATGATGTTCTTTGCTTCAACTTCATCTTTGATTTATAGTTTTCATGGCTTTAATAAACTAGCAAATCCAAAGCTCATCAAGGGTTGGTGTACTTTTTAATTTGTTGAACACACATTGCTTCAAAATTGCATTTAGCCATGAGGAAATTTAGCTATGAATTTTTCAACATTTGTTTAAGCTTGTACATGATATGTTTGTCAAAGTGTTTAGAAAAAATTCTTTGATTAATCTTAGTATAATAATTCTCTTCAAACCAAATGTTAAACTTTCATTTGGAGGAACTCCTTGCAACCAAGTCCTCAAATTGACATAGGAAGTTTGTTCCTTTGTATGCACTTTTATCCACAATTATTTCCAATTAACTATTAAAACAATAATTTCTCATTAATGTCCTTTTTTTTTATCTTCTTATGTTTAATTTGTTAATGTTCCTTCTTTAATCATATGTTGTATGGCCAGGGTGCTTCATGGGTTTGGTTAGTTTGAGCATAACCTAATATATTAGGTTGGACTTTTGACCTCTGAAACGTGGTCTGGCTTTTATAAATAATAAACACAAGCTTCATTGTTTGGAATGTCACAATGTAAAATTTTATTCAAATTAAAATTTTTTTGAAGGCTAATCTATTCTCTTCAGGTCCATTCTTAGGCCAGTGCTTTGAATCCTGCCTGGGTGCATGCCAAGGTCATTCTTGTATATTTTGGCCAACCTAGAGCATCTAATAGTTTGATCCTGGTTTGGTCCATTTACAATCTTATTTGTGATAGTTGGCTGCATTATTAATTTTCAATTAGTTTAGTTAATGATTTCATTGTGTAATTTTCAGGAACCTAGACATGTAGCCAGAGCTGCAACAGCTCAAAGATGCATAAGAACAAATGATGTTGAAAATGTGGGTCGAACAAGCCGGCATCATACCTTTTTCGAGATGCTTGGGAACTTTAGCTTTGGTGACTATTTCAAGAGGGAAGCAATTATTTGGGCATGGGAACTTACAACTAAGGAGTACGCATAAATTTTATTCTTGATGGACCATGAAATCTAGATTGGTAAATGTAGTATTGATTAAAATTACTTACACAAATATAGGCTCATGTCATAGTTTGTGCTTCGTATATATGCAGAAATATAAGCTCATGTCATAATTTATGTCCTTTGTGGATATTATACAAAGCCCTTGATATTAAAGGCAATGTTGAAACTTTGATTCTACACTAATAAACTTGAGGTCAAGTTCAAAAATTGCAATGATTTTGAAAACTTGCACAAATTGTTTCCATATCATTGAATATAGTTTCCATATCCTATCTATCTTTTTCTTTGCTTTATTTGTGTGAAATAATCTTTTTTAGGTTGTTACATGAGAGATCTAGGCCTTTATATTCAAATCCACTAGATTAATCAATGTGGGATTAGTAGTTATTGTAATATGCCTCCTTGTAGAAATAGGAAACATTTTATGGAAATAAGTTAGACGATTTAGTTTCTTTATTTAGGAAAGATTAAATTTCATTTATTTTTGGAAGTATCAAATTTAGAAGATTACAATCTGTAACTTACTATTTTTTTGAATTCCTGACTTGTAGGAATTCAGGTTCAGGTTCCTATTTTTTAGTGCTCTGGTATGCCAGCCCTTAATTCAATATATTAGGATGTAAACTATCTGTTTCAGAGAGAGAAAGATTATCAAATTCTTCATGGTATCAGAGCCGGTTTTCTGAGGCTTAGTTTCTTTTTTGTCTTCTCTTTCGTTTGGCCAATTTTTTTTTTCTCACTGACTCTCTCCCATAACCCAATACGGTATGGCCTCTCAATCAACTTCCTCGGTGATAACTTCCAGACCCGAGCCCACTTTTGCAGTTTCCACCATTCCTGATTCTTCGCATCTTGTAACCAATCACAAACTGAATGGCCAAAAGTTTCTGCAATGGTCTCAGTCCGTATTCATGTTTGTGTGCGGCAGAGGCAAGGATGGACATCTCACTGGTGAAATTGTTGCTCCAGAGGCCACGGAGCCAAATTTTGCTCATGGAAGACTGAGGATCATCTCGTTATGTCGTGGTTAATAAACTCTATGACCACTGAAGTTGGAGAAAATTTTTTGCTTCATAGGACAGGCAAGGAGATATGGAAGGCTACCCGTGAGACTTATTCCAGCACAGAGAATACCTCAGAATTATTTGAGGTTGAGACACGGCTATATAATCTGAAGCAAGGAGATATGAGTGTGACGCAGTACTTTAACATGCTTGCTCGCTGCTGGTTGCAATTGGATTTGTATGAGACACATCCGTGGAAATGTGCTAATGATTCATCCATCTATCGGCAGATTGTTGAGCAAAAGCGAACTATAAGATTTCTTCTTGGTCTGAATAAAGACCTAGATGAAGTCAGGGGGAGCGTTATGGGGATTAAACCTTTTCCCACTATTCGAGAAGCTTTTTCAGAGGTCCGAAGGGAGGAGAGCAGGAAGAAATTAATGCTTCCCGAAGTTACCATCACTCATGCAATTGAAGTTTCAGCCCTATTTACTCACAGTTCCGCACACAACAATAGGGTTGGAAAAGGCCGCCCATGGTGTGATTATTGCAAAAGACCTGGACACATGAAGGCAACTTGTTGGAAGTTGCACGGAAAACCTGCAGATTTGAAGACTTCCAACCGTCAGGACAAAGATTTCCGTGCTAATGCTGCTATCTCAACAGAAACAAGGATAGAAAATAGTCCGTTTACAAGGGAGCAAATTGAAGCACTACAAAAGATGTTTGTTTAGTCAGACTTCTGGTTCCAGCCAAACATCATCATTGCAGCACGAGCAGCATCCCAGCCTCTTAGCACACCAAGGTACTCCGTCTCTTGTTTTTAGTGTTCAAACAAATCAGCCAAGGGCGTGGATTGTTGATTGAGGAGCCTCAGACTTTATGACTGGAGATTTCAGCATTCTCACGGTCTTTCAGCCTTGTTCTAATCACTCGGGAGTCAGAATTGCAAATGGCACAATTTCTCCAGTTGCAGGAACTGGATCTATTCATATAACAGAAAATTTACATTTTTCACCCGTTCTTTATGTTCCAAAGTTGAACTGCAATTTACTTTCCATCAGTTAGATCACTCGAGATCTCAATTGTTTCACTAAGTTCCATTCCAATTCTTGTCTTTTTCAGGCAGTGGATTCGGGGAAGGTGATTGGCAGTGCTGATATGCATGGAGGACTTTATTTGCTCAAACAAAAGAACCTCCCAAGTAGACAAGTTCATCAATCAATTTGAGATTCAGAGTCAATTCCAAAGTCTGTCAAGTTTGCTTCTAATTCCGTGTCAGTTTCCAATTCTAATTTTGTTTCAGTTGAGAGTCAAGTCATGTTGTGGCACTATCGTCTTGGTCATCCAAACTTTGCTTATATTGAAAAATTGTTCCCTCATTTGTTCATCAATAAACATTTCAGTTCTTATCAGTGTGACATTTGTCAACTAGCAAAGCATACGCGACATGTATACTCTTGTTTACCATATAAACCGTCACATCCTTTTTCAGTAACCGTCACATCCTTTTTCAGTAATTCACAGTGATATTTGGGGACCATCACGTGTGAAAAATATCAATGGGGCTCGGTGGTTTGTCACATTTATCGATGATCACGCAAGAACCACATGGACATTTCTCATGAAGGAAAAATCTGAAATAGCCACAATTTTTCAATCCTTTCATGCCATGATTTCAACCCAGTTTAAAAGCCAAATCTAGGTTCTCAAAACTGACAATGCAAAGGATTATTTCAACTCCATTCTCGGTCCTTACTTGTCACACCATGGAATTGTTCATATAAGTTCCTGTGTAGACACTCTGCAACAAAATGCAGTGGCTGAACGGAAAAATAGACACTTGCTCGAAGTTGCCCGTGCCAATATGTTCACCAAGAATGTCCCTAAACACTTTTGGGGGGAGGCTGTACTTACAACCACATATCTTATCAACCAAATGCCCAGTCGTGTTTTAAGATTTCAAACACCTCGTCGTGTTCTCACCATAACACATCCTCACATTCTTACTTTCACTTTTGATCTTCCTCTTAGAGTCTTTGGTTGCACATCTTTCGTCCATATTCATCATACACATCACGCTAAACTCGATCCAAAATCGCTCAAGTGTATTTTCCTTAGTTACTCTTCTCATAAAAAAGGTTATAAATGTTACTCTCCTATTACCATGAAAGTCTACAATTCCATGGATGTCACCATTTTTGAGAGTCAATCCTACTTTCCCAAATCTGACATTCAGGGGGAGAGTTCTAAGGAATATCAGATTTGGAATTTACTTCAAGACAATCAATCGGTTTTTGTTCCATACGATCAGCCTTTAAATTCCAGTACATCCATTGTTCCTGCTTCTATTCAAACTATCCCCGCACAAAGATATTACAGAACCAGTTGTCGCTACAAAAGCCCAAAATCCGTTGCAACCTGATAACAATAACACTGAACTTTGTGTCTATAGAAGGAGAAGAACAACTGAGCAAACTAAAGAACCTCTGCAAACTCAGCAATCTCAATCACAAGAACCAAGTCTCATTGTATCTGACACTCACAATGGTATGGATTCTTCACCTCCTTATACTCCTGCTCCTATGATTGATGATTTAGATTTGCCCATTGCTCATAGAAAAGGGGTTCGTGGATGCACTGAACATCCAATTCAAAGATATGTTGCATATGGAAAGTTGGCTCCATCCTAAAAGGCATTTGTCACAAATCGGAATAGTGTTCAAGTGCCTGAATCTATTCAGGAGGCTCTCATGATACCAGAATGGAAGAAAGCTGTAGAGGAAGAGGTTCGGGCCTTAGAAAAGAACAAAACCTGGATCTTGACAACATTACCATCGGGCAAAAATCCAGTTGGGTGTAAGTGGATTTTCTCCATCAAGTACAAATCTGATGGGAGTATAGACAGGTTCAAGGCAAGACTTGTAGCTAAGGGGTTCACTCAATCCTATGGAATTGACTATCAAGAGACCTTTGCACCCGTGGCCAAATTGAACACAGTTCGAGTGTTACTGTCCTTAGCAGTAAATCGAGATTGGCCATTATATCAGCATGATGTTAAGAACGCATTCTTGAATGGAGATCTTGAAGAGGAAGTCTACATGATCATACCCCCTGGGCTAGAAAACAAGTCAAACCAAAACTTGGTGTGCAAATTAAAGAAGTCATTGTATGGCTTGAAGCAATCTCCTCGTGCATGGTTTGAGAGGTTTGCTAGGACTTTGACAGCTAATGGGTATTCATAATGTTAGGCAGATCACACACTATTTGTTAAAAGTGGATCAGGAGGAAAAATGGCAATTCTTATAGTCTGTGGATGAGATCATCCTAACCGGTGATGCCTCAGGGGAAATTCTTAGGCTGAAAAAGTTGCTAGCAACTGAATTCGAGATCAAAGACCTCGGGATACTGAGATATTTTCTCGGAATGGAGGTAGCTCGATCAAAGGAGGGGATTGCTATATCACAAAGGAAGTATATCCTAGATTTGTTGAATGAAACTGGTTTTCTTGGTTGCAAACTTGCTGATACACCTATGGACTCTACAAAGAAACTGAATCGAAGTGAAGAAAGCACACCAGTTGACAAGGGTAGGTATCAAAGACCGGTTGGAAAGCTTATTTATCTCTCACACACTCGACCTGACATTGCTAATTCGGTGAGTGTAGTCAGCCAACATATGAATAATCCAGCTGAGGATCATTTAGATGCAGTGAACAGAATTTTGAGGTACTTGGAGATGACTCCCGGTCATGGCTTACTCTTCAGAAAAAATGAAAGCCGTGTAGTAGAAATTTATACAGATGCAAGTTGGGCAGGAGAACAGACTAATAGAAGGTCAACTACTGGTTACTGCTCGTATGTTTGGGGTAATCTTGTCACTTGGAGGAGCAAGAAACAAGCTGTCATTTCTCGCAGTAGTGCAGAGTCGGAATATCGAGCACTTGCTCTAGGAATATGTAAAGGAATGTGGTTACAAAGGTTGCTGAGGGAACTTAAAGTTGAAGTTCAAGCCTCAGTGATGATGTTTACTGATAGTCAAGCAGCCATCAGTATAGCTAAAAACCCGGTGCATCATGATAGGACGAAACATATCGAGATTGATCGTAATTTTATCTCGGAAAAAGTCAACACAGGAGTTATTCAACTTAGCTATATTCCTACAAGACAGCAGATTTCCGATATCCTTACAAAAGCACTTCCAAGAGTTAGTTTTGATGAGTTAAACTCCAAGCTTGGTTTATATAATATATACAACCCAGCTTGAGGGGGAGTGTAGAAATAGGAAACATTTTATGGAAATAAGTTAGACGATTTAGTTTCTTTATTTAGGAAAGATTAAATCTCATTTATTTTTGGAAGTATCAAATTTAGAAGATTACAATCTGTAACTTACTATTTTTTTGAATTCCTGACTTGTAGGAATTCAGGTTCCTATTTCTTAGTGGTATGGTATGCCAGCCCTTAACTCAATATATTAGGATGTAAACTATCTGTTTAAGAGAGAGAGAAACATTATCAAATTCTTCACTCCTTGATACATGTTATCCTATTTTAATTAGGCATGTCACGTTGCAAGCAAACCAATAAACTAACCTTTGGTGCTATGTTAATGTTAAATGCAAATCAAACATATTATTCCATGTGATTCAACCCAAAAGCTTAAGCTGGTAGGATGAAAGACCCAAACTTATAAAATCATACCCATATTTACCAAATTATCCGATATGGGACTATTTCTATTAGGCTGGATTATTGTTAAATTTTGCTATTAGTAATTGGGATCCTTACCACATTCCCCTTTTTAATATTATTCAATTTTAAAGTTTATGTAATTGATGGTTTCGTAACGATCCCTTAACTATCTGAAATTCTTTTATTGCCTACATGCATGTTAATTTTAGTCATAGGTACTAGGTACAAGGTACCGTGTAGCTTGTGTTAAATCTAGATTGCACTACTGGAAGTTATATTACTTAAAATTGAGTCATCTAGTCAACCAAAATGTGTGCATTGTTTTCCAAGAAGGGTCCTTAAGAATTAGCTCAAGGTCATAGCTATGTAAAACTATCTGTAATAAGGTCTATAAGGGAAAATTTAGTTAGCATCTATTTTAGAAGCCAAAGGGAGATAACTTGTAAGGTTAGAATTGCATTTTTGCTTTTACATATTCAAATAATAGATACTGCAAGTGGCTTTTTCTTGGATTTTGGTTATTTCTAAAATCAAACAAGTATATCATAGAGAAAACATTGGTGAGTTAAAACAAGTTTGGGTAATTGGGGGGAGTTTTTGGTTGTTGTGGGACAATGTTTGCTATTCATATCTCAGTATGTATGTTGAAATATGTTGTATTGTGGCGTATTAGTAGAGTTTGTGTTAGTATTAACAAATAATATACATATTACAATGATATGAACTGGGCGATAGAGATATGACTAACTTGGCAGATATAAAGCTAGCAACTGCCATATTATGAACTTTAAATATGTTGTGTTAGATGCAAGGTAGACACATATCATTTGATTGCTTAAGCTAATCGAAAGAGAGACCCAAACGTTTATATTCCAATCCAAATTTACTGACTTAACTGACCTGGGACTATTAGTTATGCAGATAAACCTACATGGATTTGTTAATTATACTTACTATTGTTATTTCGCCTAATTAAAAAAAGTGCAGAAGCGTTGGAAATTTATTTTGCAAAATGACTTCACTCTTTTTTCTTGGACCTTAGAGATGTATGCCTTTATGAAAGAGAACCTAGAATCATAAGAGGAACTTGTGACATGTTTACTGTCATTGCTAAGATTATAGCAACTGGTTATTTCTTTTCGTAGAACATATATTGAAAAATAATTATATTGTTCTTTTGAGCCTTTGTTATAGTATGAATTTTTTTCCTTGTAAACTATTTGGTGGTCATTTGTATGCTAAACTTAAACGAAGTTTGTTTGACTGATAGAATTGTAGCATATGTCAAACATGTTATCCTTTTCATTCCTTATTGTTCTAATTCTATGAACTTTGTCCTTGTTAGTATTAAAGAACTATAAGTTATAAGCTTTTCTTGATATTGTTTGCATGTAAAAGATTTTTTGCTTAATTTCTTAGGTTTGGATTGCCTCCAGAGAGGCTATGGGTGAGTGTCTTTGAAGATGATGATGAGGCATACTCTATCTGGCATGATGAGGTATAATGGATTAGTTGATGCTTGGAGGTCAGTTCATCATGTATTGATGTGTTCAATAATGTTGATGGAATATTTTTGTTTCTTGCCTCAACAATGTGCTTCTTATGATATATTGGGCATTCAAGAAATATTAATGAACTATTTATTTGTGGCAATAACGCGACTCTTACCTTTTGAAAATTTACTTTATGAATAAATTTGTGGGTTGTGAGCCAATATTGAACAAGTGGAATTTAAGTTGTATAGGCTAATTTTGCCTCTCCACATTTCCATAAAGTAATCTGATTGGGCATGGACATCTTTGTATGCTTATATGGGCTAGAAGGATCTACATTTATGATGTCTTAATGTTTTAACCTTTAATTGTCATATTGGGGTGCTTAGACAACCAACAAGGAAAACGCACTGAAATGTGGTAAAACATAAAAAATTTCTCCATCCGCATCTTAATCAGTGTAGAGGTCACTGAGGTGAAAGATTTTCTAATAATAGGAAGTGTGTTAAGCAAAATTTTCTACAAAACCTTAGAAATATTTTTCATCATACTTGTAAAGAAAGTAAAACTAGAGAAACAACTTATGGATTCACTATTTCATTCAAGGAGTCATTCTGTACATATATAGAGAAGACAAGATCTAAAAATAGTAAACTACGTAATTACAACATAATTACAGCTATTACCAAATAACATCCCTAATTTTAGCTATATGATCTATTTTCTTTAACACACCTCCTCAAGTTGGAGTATCTACACATGCCCAATTTGTTACGTATACTATCAATGTGTGTTTTACGGAGTGGTTTGTTTAGGACATCTGCAAGATGAAGATTTGTTTGAAAATGAACTAGTTATATGCATGGAGGGTGAGAAGCTGTGCCTGTGACAAGATCTCGTACAATGTGGTAGTCTACCTCGATATGTTTAGTCTGTTCGTGAAAGACTTGATTCTTGGCAATGCGCATTGGTGCTTGATTGTCATAGTGTAACCTCATCAAACCATCATGTATAATACCTAGCTCATTGAGCTAACGTTTCGTCTAAACCAGTTCACAGGAAGTGTTTGCCATTGTGTGATATTCTGACTCCGCACTGGACCGAGCTACAATAGTCTGTTTTTTACTCTTTCTAGAAACAATGTTACCACCAAAGAAGATACAGAATCCTGTGGTAGAGCTCCGACTTGTAGGATAGCCTACCTAATCTGCATCAGTGAATTCTGCTATTCAGTCATGTCCATGGTTAGAATAAATAAGCCATTTTCTTGGAGATCCCTTGAGGTACCTGAGAATCACAATAACAATATCCCAATGAATAGTACGAGGAGCCGACATGAACTAACTCTCGACACTCAGTAGATAAGAAATGTCAGGCCGAATAACTGTTAGATAATTTAATTTACCAACCAGTCTGCGATATCTTTCAGGATCATTTACTAATTCTCCATCTTCTGGCATAAGCTTGGTCTTAGGGATTAACAGGTTTGCATCTAAACAACTTGCCTTCTATGAGTATATCGAGCACATACTTCCTCTAACAAAGAAGAAGCTTGTCATGAGATCGTAATACCTTAATGCTGAGAAAGTACTTGAGCTAACCAAGGTCAATAATCTGAAACTGCTTGCTCAAGAACTTCTTCAGTGCAGAGATCCCATCTCCATCATCACCTGTAATGATGAGATCATCTACGTATGCAATTAGAATAATAGTCTTTCGTTTCAAGTGCCTGTAGAAAATTGAGTGATCATTAGTACTTACAATCATACCAAAATGATTGAGAGCCTATGATAGATGACCAAACCATGCTCGAGGGGATTGTTTGAGGCCATACAGAGATTTTAGCAAACGACAGGCTTTGGAGGCTTCCTCTTGAGCAACAAACGCAGGTGGCTGAGTCATATAGACCTCCTCCTCAAGGATGCCATGGAGAAATGCTGTCTTGAAATCGAGTTGGTGCACTGACCAGTGGTGGGTGGCAATGAAAGCTATGCAGATATGAACAGACGCCATTTTGGCAACAGGAGAAAATGTGTCATCATAGTCAACGCCATATGACTGGAAGTAGCCTTTGGCAACCAATTGAGCTTTAAGTTGGTGAAGTGACCCATCGGGGTGGACTTTAACAGTGAAGACCCACTTGCAACCGATTACATCTTTTCCATGAGGCAGCAGGCAGAGATCCCAAGTCTCATTTTCCCATAGAATTGACATTTCCTTCTGCATAGCACTAAACCACCCTAGGTGTTGCAGAGCCTTTGTCACATTCTAAGGAACTGAGTAATTGTCAAGACAGGTAGTAAAGGCACGGTGATCGGCGGATAAGGTTGCGTATGTACAGAAGTGGTTGATAGGATATCTGGTATAGTTGCGTGGTTCTTTGTGAAGGGTAATGGGAAAGTTAAGTTTAGATATGGGATGTGGTAAGTTAGGAGCATGTGGAGGATATTTGATAGTTGCAAATGGTGTAGGTAATGGTACAGGAAATGCACAAGTTTCATGATCTAGCATAGTCTGAATAGGGTTAATATGTACAGGAGGTTCTTACCCCTCTGAGTGTATATTTGACTAATAGTAGGCGTAGGAGATGTCGGTGGCACATCACTGTTGGGAGTTGAAAAATAACTGATCTGACTATCAGAGCATTTCAGAATAGACATGACTGACTCAACGGTAAAAGGTGTATTAGACTCAGAGTGTGGTACGGGCTCCATAAAAATAACGTCAGAAGATATAAAATACCGTCTAAAATTACGACTATAGCACTAATAACCTTTTTGAGTACTAGAATACCCTACAAGGATGCATCGCAAGGATTTCGGATCAAGTTCAGTACGACCTGGGCACATATCATACACATAACTGGCGCAACCAAAAATCTTGGGTGAAACAAGAAAATAAAGGTGTAGAAAGGTACAAGATATGATAGGGTATGGCACCATCAAGTATAAAAGAAGGCATGCGATTTATCAGGTAACATGCAGTTAGAACCGCATCTGCCCAAAAACGATGAGGGACATGTCCATGAATCATCATGGTACGTGACACCTTAAGGATGTGTCTGTTCTTTCGTTCAGCTACACCATTTTGTTGAGATGTATAAGCACATGATTCATGAATGATACCATTATCAGTCGTATATTGTACAAATTCATTTGAAATTTTTTTTTTGCATTATCACTACAAAGAGTTTTAGCAATGGTTTTTAACTGAGTTTGCACAAGTGAACATAAAGCTGAAAATTATCAAAAGTTGTCCTGTCTAGATTTAATAATAAAGATCTAAGTTGCATGAGAAAAATCATCCACAAAAGTAACAAAATATCGAAAACCAGATACAGATTCGACAGAACACATACCCCATACATCAGAATGTCCTAAGGTAAAAGGACTATCAAATCGACAAATGACTTTAGGTGGGTGGGGAGCACGAATATGCTTTCCTTGGATACATGACTCATTAACTAATTCTAAAATAGACTGAAATTCAGGTCGAATCTTCTTCAATACCTGGAGAGGGATGCCCCAACTTAGAATGAACCTCCTTTGCACTAGCAGTACTCAGGTGCGCCACTCGCTAAGATGAGTTCTCCATGGAGTACAATCCCCTATCCTTATATGCAGTGCTAATCAACTTGTTCGTCCCCAGTTCCTTAAAAGTGCATTTAGTGGAAGTGAAGGTTACTGAGCAAGATAATTGTTTTGTTATTTTGCTTACGGATAGGAGGTTTTCAGGAAAAGAAGGGACACATAAGACAGATGATAAGGGCATATTTTGTGAAATCTGGGTTGATCCAATCCCCTCTATATTACAAGTAGAGCCATTGGCTATTTGGAGGGGTAATTTTTTGGGTAGGTTACCAAAGTTTGACGGTTTTCCAGTTTGGGTACCGAGTTTTGATTTGTGTCATTTTAGTCACCATAGATTGATTTTTAAACTCCGGGAGGTGACCTGTGGGTTTTCCGGCGTTTTTTGACTATGTGGCTGCCGGATTCTCCACGTCAGCACTGACTGGGGAACGTCCACAATGCCACTTTTGTTGCTTTCCACGTCGTCTGCCCATTCATCCACCTCAGCATGCCACGTTACCGGGGTTCTATTTCCCCATGCCAGATAATCCTGCCACATCAGCTCCTTTCTTCTCCTTTTTCTTCCATCCTTTCCAGTGAGGGTGAGACCGAGAGAGAGGCCCCAACCGCGGTTGTCACCGTCATCTACAGCAGGAGCGGGTGAAGCTCAAGGGGTCTAGGGTCGAAGCTGATTTTGGGAGATTACTAAACTTTCGAACTTTATTCTTCAACTATTGAAGCTGTCTCTCGCCAGTTCATTTAAGCTCTGTTAGTTTGAATTGGTTCATTAAATAACAGAATAAAAAGGTTTTTATCTTCAATTCAATCACCAAGTGTTACTTCGGGAATCAATGTTAATTTGAATAAAACGAATATTATAATTTACCAGGAAAAAAAATAGGGGTTCTTGATATGAAATCCTCAATTGTAATACTAGTTTTTGTAAACAAAACCAGATATAACTGAGCTGCATATAAACATTCATAATTTTGCAGAGAAGGGTGTCACCTGAAAGAGACTTCCTCATGGTGTTATGGTACTTTCAACATAACCAAACATTAGAAATACTCAGAAAAAAATGACCTGAAAGATGACCAACAATTGCAAGTAATGCCTGATGAAAAGGTTGAGTAAAATACTCCTAATTTCAGGCCTGTAATCAAGTTTTTTAACAAAGGTCTCACACATGATTTTTTCTCTGTACATTCAGATGCAAACCTCCAATGGAAATGAAGATATTGCGCCAATGACAACACATTAACATATTTTCCATCTCTTTAATCCCTTATGAGGAAATTAGTTGCCAATTCATGATGCCATTACATACAAATGGTGGGAGGGGGAAAAAATTCCTGCTCCTTTTTACACAAGATGGTTTCAGTACATTTTTGCACAAGTTTGTTGAATAAAAGTAATCGTCTTCCTTTGCATCACACAAAGCCAAATTTGAAGGAAAAAAAATAACATCTGTACAAGCATAACCTTCTCATTCCCCCCACCCTCCACAATCAGCCCCACTAGTAGTCTGCAACCTTCAAGCACCAGTAGTGCCATTGCTTCCAATTCCTGGAGGGGGCCATCTTTTTTTTTCTTCGCAGCACCACCCATCTTGCTCTTGTCTTCAACCTCTCCTTATATATCTTGTATTCCCTCTCCTTGGATTTCTTGTATTCCTTGTATATCTTCGTAGCACCAGGTATGTCTACTGTTTCCAATGTCTGGACACATATCAATGCACAAAGAGTTAATCACATTGTCACTAACTAAAGTAAAGCACATCACTGAGTAGCTGCTAATATGGTCACACCTGTGACCCTGATGCTAGTGGGATATCCTCATCTGGCACAAGCCCCTCATCTCCAACTGTTGGCCTTCTGATGACTTCAACTGGTATGTCAATTACCTGTATTGGGAAAATAGGACTAAATGAACAAAAAAAAAAAACCTGAACAAGGTTAATTCAATGATCACCTGTGGCATTGCCTCCTCTGCAGCCCTCTTTCCCACAGTTGACTGGTTGGGCTCATTGTTTCTCCTCAGCATATCAGTCTAATGATGATCACATTCACAGGAGTTAGGATTAAATAAAATTTTATGTGTCCCACAAATTGGTGAATACCTCTAGGAAGTGTTCTTATAGCACTTCAGGATCAATTTCAGCCATAGGGTTTTGTTCTTGTTCAGGACCCTACAAAAAGACAAGTACTGAATGAATGCAATTAACTATAAATTACACAGTTATAAAAATACCAACAATACTGGCTTGTGTCACTTACAGTGGCAGTGTTTTGCATTGGGTCTGCCAAATCAGTGCTTTTTCGCTGCTTCCTTGATTTTCAACATAACTTTAGTTGTGAACATACTAAGTTGGTATTAGAGTAAGTAAAGTCAGTTGCATTACTTTCAGGCCATGGTATCTTTTGTTGTGGCCTACAGTCCCACAAATGCTGCATCTTATGGTTAAACCCTTCCTACTAACTTTGCCCTTTGAGAAGCCAGTGTTCTCCTCATCTGCATCTCTTCTTCTAAGCAATGGTTTCCTGCCCCTGTTCTTATTTGCAGGCTGTGGTGGTATGATCTGGGGTTGATCACTTTTGGGCCAGCAATTGCTGTCTTGTGTTGGGTTTAGAAGGTGACTATATGTTGCAAGGAAGGTTGTTTTCTTATAGCAATCATCTAGAAAGTCCTCAAGTTTGAATTTGTTGTAGTAAAGTGCTGAGATGGCATGACAACATAGAATCCCAGTCAACTGCCACCTCCTATATGTGCATGACCTTTCTTTGATATCTATAATGAATTAGCCATCATGCCCTACCACCTGATGCTTGTCACCTCAGAGCATGTTGTTTTACATCACCAACTAAGTTGTTTACACTTTTCCAACTTATTCAGGATTTTTGGACAATGTTCTGTGGGGCATTTTTGCATGGTATCTCTTTTTCTTTGTATTCTAGTCATCATTTGGGTTCTAATCATTTTGTTCATAGTGATTATACCCTTTGTTTTGGCTACCAATATCTGGCTATTAAAGCACTCACATAGGTTGTTCAACAACATGTCACACCTAAACTCAGTGTTAAAATGGGACCTACTCCAATTTTCAGGACTAATGTTCTGCAAGAATGTGTGTGCCTCTGCAGACATGCCCTTTAGGACTTCCATGGCTAGGTTAAAGGCAGGAATGTAACAAGATCCTGCACAATTCCACAACTGGTCCTTAAGGGTTTTTCCCCTGAATTTCTTCCTGAAATTTGTGTGGATGTGCCTAACACAAAACCTATGTTCACTGTTGGGGAATAATTGCTGGATTGCATTTTGGAGGCCCTATATAATTAAGTTTTTGGCTCACCACCACCCCCATAGAAAAAAACAAAACAACAAGATCAAAATTGATAGGCAGCATGGACAAAACAAAATAAATAAGTTCATGACAAGTAAAAGGAAAGACTGCCATCTAAGAAATTAGAGAAAGATGCATACACAACCAATTAGTGAATGAAACCTATTTTCACAAAATTAGTACACAACATCATGACAGAACAAAATAAACAAGTGCATGAAAAAAATTCAATCTAAAGGCTGCCATCTAACCAATTGGAGATAGGTTGGTACACACACCCCCTTCATAAAAAAATAACCTAACTTTACAACATTTGTACACAACATGAAGACAGAACAAAATAAATAACTGCTGAAAAAATTCAATCTAAATGCTGCCATCTAACCAATTGGAGATAGGTTGGTACATAAGCAATTATATAAGAAAAAACTAACTTCAAGTAATTGATGCACAACATATGGCCACAACATAATAATTAAGTGCTTAAAAAAAATTACTTTTTGATACCAGTTATAAGAAAAAACTAATTTCAGAAAATTGATGCAGAACATGACTTACTTTTTGCCTATCACTCATGAATGCCCACCCATGTGTGTTGTCTATCTGCAAATCCTCAGCAAGCAGTTCCAAGAACCACAACCAATTCTCACAATTCTTCTTCTCCACCGCAGCCCAAGCTATTGGGTGGATGCAATCATTTGCATCTATTTCAACTGCTGAAAGTAGTTGCCCTCCATACAGACCTTTGAGGAAACATCCATCCACAGATACTATGGGTCTGCAACCTGCTAAAAAACCTAACCTTAGTGGTGATAAGCACACATACATTGACTGGAACACACCCTCACTACATTTGAATTTAATTGTTGAGTCTTGGTGTGTTCTAATCAACTCAAGCCTGTAATCATACAGTCTTGTTATTTGTGTGTGCTCATCACCATCTAGAATCCTGCAAAATTGTCAGAATTATTAGTTCAAATTAGGTATTATTTAGACCAGCCAAATAAGAGTTAACATTATGAACATACCTTGCTGCAATGTTTTTAGCCCTCAAAGCCCTCAATCTGCTAATGTCAACTTTTTGGTTTGTTTTCACAGCCTGTATAATTCCTGCAAGCTTCCAAGAGGGGTCTGTCCTAAATTGGTCTATTTAGTGTTTTGCTATCCACTGAGCATTGACATGTCGTATGTTGTGGTCTCTGGTGCATTCATGCTTCAAATGTCCAGCCTTTATTTGGATGGTGTTCTTGTCTTTGATCATTGGGAAGGCCCATAAGTAAAAGGAACAACCCTTCTTGCAATATGCCTTACACCTCTTCTTGTTGTTGGGCTTGAAATTCATAACAAACCTGTTCTTAGTTCCATAGTTTTTTACAGCCTCTTTGAACTATTTAAAAGACCTAAACTTCATACCAATTTTGAACTGGGGATCCTTCATGTCAATTTGCTCATTGAACTGAGCATAATTGGCCCTAGCAGGGTTTAATTGTTCTTCATCTGTGGATGAACAAGATTGCAATTCATCTGACTTTGCGTAATAAGAGTCTGCACCATCCCCATAACTGTGGCCATCTATCCCAATATCACTCTGTGCAGTAATCTCATTTCTTTGAATAACACCCTCCACCATTCCTGCATCACCTTTTCCATCACTATTAATATTGTTGTCAGAGTCATGTAGTCCACTGACTTCTTCTTCCTCCTCTTAAAAAGTCTTCCTCTGGTTCCACCTCCCCTTCTTGATCTTCTACTTCTATATCCTCTAGTGACAACCCATTTTGAACTATATTATTTACACTACTAACCTTCACATATAGGTTTGCTATTTGCACTCCCCTACAGCCATTGCCGTCCCAACTGCATCCAAGTCATTTTTAATTTTCACCATCCCTAAACCTCCAGTGCCAACATCCTTAAACCAAAAAGAACTCTCCTCTACGTGTATGTTCAACTCTTTGGCCATGTTTGTAAGTTCTAATCTAGATATGTAGTCCACAAAACAGAAATCAATGGACCCTGCATGCATATATTCACTCCAATGCTCTATTGGCTCAACTCCATAATACAACTGAATTGTGAAATATTCAGCAGTAGGCACTGAGAAAAAAACTATGCTCACTTAAGCTGGGATTGTTGTTGTCAATATTAATCGGGGTATTGCATTAATCAATATAATAGGATCACAGATGATTAAAAATATAACATGATATCACCTGCATGACACACAAATCTGATTATAATCATAAAATCTATAAATGTGATGGCAAAGCTTGGTCTACAGAGGCAGGTAAGTAAGAGCCCTCCCCCCCTCCTCCATTATAAAATCTAAGAAGGTGATAGTCAAACCAAGTCATAAACAAAATAGGGCAAAATATTATAATCTCAAATGGTTATGAATCCAGATGCTGTAATATTAGACAAAATATTCAAATTACTTTCAAGATAGTTGGGCACATAAGTGCAGCGTAACTCATGCTACTTACGGGAAAATTTTCTACTTTCGTTTCTCGTTCTTCCACTTTCAAAACAAAAACATGATTCAATCATTAAATATTTGGTGAGCTTAACAATGTTATAGGATATGTACCAGAACCTGACTCAACAATGTAGTTTGAGATGGGAATTCTTCATCATACATATTGATCTTCAAAAATACATTCATGAGAACTATTAATGTCTTTAATGTACATGCAGAATTGATAGCCATTAACAATTTCTGCAGGAACAAATATTGTTGGTCATATAATACCGTACTTTGTTATGTGATCATTCATTTGGATAAGAGCAAGAGCAATGAACAATAAAAGTACGCATGATAGGTTTTCCCCTCAAGAAATTTCACTAGTGTTCTTTCCTACAAAGCAAATAAATTGCGCTTAAAAGGTCCGATAAATTAGAATATAGGTAAAAAATCTCCTGCCTCGGATAAGTAAGGAAAAAGGAAAAAGAAAAAACTAAAGTGAAAAACTTGATGCAACATACACGAAGGCAATAACTACAAGCTTTGGTAGAACATTTGATTTCAGCTGGAATTTTGAATGCACATGAAGAAATACAAAACAATTAAGTTGAGCCAACAAAACTAAACATGGAAGGGACCTATGGGCCAGGTTGGGCAAGGTCATCTGTTAAGAGCACCATGCAATGATAGCTCAGTCAAATGAAAAACATTAACATCCAAAGTGGTCTTGTAGATTAAAAGAATATAACAAGTAGGAATAAAAGTTTCTCCGTAAGTTATGAGCAATTTATAGCTGGTTTACTTGCCTCTCCCCAAAGTATTAATGGTTCTCTCAAGTCCAACTTAGACCATCATAATTCATGCATATAAATGCCATAATCATGCCATTAAACAGAAGCATATTAAAACAATTCATTTGACTGCCTTACACCTCTCCATCTCCATCCAATTGGTCAACATACATTTGTCTGTGTTCTTTCAACCTTTGAATAAACTACTTCTCATTCACATCTAGTGCAACACATATGAGATCACAAAAGGGAAAATGTTTTATGGCATATAACCCAGTAATATCTTCTTCAACAATGATCCACAAAGGACACTTATGAAGACAAAAGGAGCAAATTGATGCAATTGTAGAGAGCCACATTTCCATTATCTCCAATCCATAATTGTAATTGCATTACTAATCATAATCCTAATTGTGCCATTTTTTTTATAGGTTGCAGTTAGGATTCATTAAAACAAAAAGGATTCAATGGGTCACTCTGAGGATAACTGTACAACAACTACAGGACGGCCACATCATTTTTTTTTTTTAGCATTTGGGACCACTATTGGACCCATATCACAAATTTCACAAATGCAAACACATGGAAGATAACCCATCTAAAAAACAAAACCTTCGTATTGGAATACATTAGGATGACTAATTGCACTAAAACATAACGATTGAGAAAAAGAATCATTACTGACCCCTTGGAACCCTAAATCCCTATTTTCGACCCATTACCCCCTATGCATAGCTCATTTTGACAAAGTCCAAGTACACGAGAACCTTACGGTAACTTGGTGCTTCATCCTCCGATGTTCTTATCCGCCAATTGTCGGCCATCCTTCACTGCTTCTCCAACACCAACTTCGGAGCGCACTCCCAAAATCAGCTTCGATCCTCGACCCCTTGAGCTTCACCCGCTCCTGCTGTAGATGACGGTGACAAATGCGGTTGGGGCCTCTCTATGGGTCTCACCTTCACTGGAAATGATGGAAGGAAACGGGAAGGGAAAAGGGGAAGAGAAGAGCTGATGTGGCAGGATGTACTAGAAAGGGGAAATAAAACCCCGGTGACGTGGCATGCTGAGGTGGATGAATGGCTGGACGACGTGGAAAGCAACAAAAGTGACATTGTGGGCGCTGACATGGAGAATCCGGCGGCCACATAGTCAAAGAACTCCGGAAAACCCGCAGGTCACCTCCCGGAGTTTAAAAATCAATCTATGATGACGGAGAATCCGGCGGCCACATAGTCAAAGAACGCCGGAAAACCCGCAGGTCACCTCCCGGAGTTTAAAAATCAATCTATGGTGACTAAAATGATACAAATCAAAACTCGGTACCCAAATTGGAAAACAGCCAAACTTCGGTAACCAACCCAAAAAATTACCCACTATTTGGACAGATGGTTGTGAAGTGGTGGAAATTCCTAACAATATACTTTTGTTCCCAGTCATGTGGTCGGTAGCACCTGAGTCAACAATCCATGATGGTTTGATGCTATAAAACAGTTAGAAGTCATACTTGAGTGGGCTAAAGTAGCCATCGGAGTCTGTTGATGAGAGCTCAGACTAGTACGAGAGAAACCCAGCTGCTCAAGTCGCTGAACCTGTATAGCATCTTCTTCAGAATTTGTGTGTTCACCGGGTGCCTAATCAATGGTGGCCATTTAAGCACATGGAAGAAGGTGTGGTGAGCCTTTAGGGCGCTTCAAGCAGTCCCATTTCATGTGGCTCCAATCCTTACAATAGCGGCACTGCACATTCTTATCAGTTGGATTAGAAGAACCCTCGTATCCTTTTCGTCCTTTCACAGATAGTTGTCCTGTATCTTTACCCTTGTAGGACCCGGCAACGAGTGCCTAGTTTTCTGACTGATGTGTTGGGACGCTTCCCTCAGATCGGAACATATCACGTAGAAGATAATAAGTGGTTGCTAGGGTTGGTATATCGGATTGACCTAGAAGAATTGGCCGTGCTGTGGAATATTTTGAGGACATACCCCAGAGCAATGTGAGGGTATTAAGCTGATCCCAGAGTCGCTCATAAGTGGCACGGTCCGGACAGTAGGGAACTAATTCTCTCATTTTATCAGACAATTTCTTAAAGGACGCAAAATTCTCAGTGCGACCACAATCACCTTGTTCACACCGTGCATATGCTTGAGTGACAATAAATGTGTGGGCCATGCTTGCCTTTCCTGAGTAGGTAGCCTTGAGGTGATCCCATATCTTCTTTGTGGTCTTAAATGTATGTGCCATTGACATGATTTCTGGTTCCATTGCATTTCATAAAATCATATGGATGGTACTGTCTTCGGTAGTCCATTGCATTATTTTAGTAATTTCAGTTGCAGTTAAATATTGGTTATTTTTAATTGCTTCTAAACCAGTTTGAACAAATATTAACCATTGTTTCCCATTAGAATCAGATAACTTCACCGGTATTTGCAGCCATTTTTAGAACTGTTGAGAGGTTTGACTCATTTTCTTTTTACTAAAATTTCATTAGAGAGAAAATGAGAAGTAACCAATTTGTCAGAAAGAGAAAAGAATGAAACAAAACCGATCAACTTGAATCAGATCGGTCACCCCAACAAAGGAGAGCATGATCTCATGTAAGGTCTGGGTTGGAGCGCTAGAAGAGAGATTTGGTTAGTGCGTCGGTGGGATCAGATAGACGCGTCAAACAGATATGCACCACTCGCCCTTGTAGTTGTAGCGAGAACCGGAGCAGACGACCAGAAACCCTAACGTAGCTCTGGTACCATGTAAAGAAAGTAAAACTGGAGAAACAAATTATGGATTTACTATTTCATTGAAGAAGTCATTTTGTACATATATAGAGCAGACAAAATCTAAAAATAGTAAAGTACATAATTACAGCGTACTTACAGTATTACCAAATTACATCCGTAATTTTAGCTATATGATTTATTTCTTTCAACATTACTCAAACCAAAAAAAAAGGGAAAAAGAGGGGATACTAGGATACTGCTTGCTAAGCTAGCATGGTATATGTGCATCCTTATTTGATTTTGTTTTGTTTTGGTATATGTGCTTTTTTTTTAACTTCTCCAGTCCATATGATTTTCGTGCCTATGTCACCTTCCATCTAGATTGCAGTTTTAAGACTTTTCTGTTGTTCTCTATGTGATGTATCAGGTTGGTGTTGCAAAAGAGCATATAAAAAGGATGGGTGAGGAAGACAATTTCTGGGCCAGTGGGGTTACTGGTCCTTGTGGTCCATGTTCTGAGATCTATTATGATTTCCATCCAGAAAGCGGTTACACAAATGTTGTACGTGTCTTTCCCTTGGAAAATATTTTTAAGTTATTCTAAAAACGGGATGCCCCAGGCATGATGAATTTGAAAAGTACAATTTACAGGATTTGGGTGACGATAATAGGTTTATTGAGTTCTACAATCTTGTCTTCATGCAATATAATAGAAAGGATGATGGTTCCCTTGAACCCTTAAAACAGAAGAATATAGATACAGGCATGGGCCTTGAGCGCGTGGCACGAATACTTCAGAAGGTAAATGATTTGTACTTTTGTTCATCATACAATGATATTTTCATTATTGTGTTCAGCTATAGTTACTTTTTCTCTCCAACTCTTACTGCTTGTTCAATTTAAATATAAAAGACAAGTATCTATACTGTCTATGCTATTGTCTATCTTGTTAGTACAATTCAAGGATTAAACTCTCCATTTGTTTACCACAGAAACGCACAGAGTCTGCAACATAAATGAGGAGATTAAGAGCTATGCCTCCTTAACACTTCATTGAATCACATTCGAAAGTCCAGATTTGAATCTTTTGAAATCTATGTTATCAGTGCAAGATCATAATGTTTGCTTTAAATTATTCTTCCATGTGCTATAAGTTATGCCCAGTGTTGTACGCACATTTATCAGAGTTAACTACTAGCTGGTTTCATACTACAGTCATTTGATATTAGATTGTTTAAATTGGATACGGATAAATTTTTTGGTGTGGTGGGCCAATTTAATTTGTTGAAATATGTTATATACTATATTTGAAAAGGCTGTTAGTATACTAGAAGAGTTTATATTTGGAGTTGTTACTTGTTGGAAATAATCTCTTTGTTCCTGATATTATTATTTGGATAGGAATTTATGTTTAGTCTATGTAAGCAAGAGCCCCACTGTTGTATGCAGACGGTGGTTTGATGTAATGTTTTGGTTTAATAATTCTCTCTCCACCTTGCCTCTACCCATGGCTTCATTTTCACATGAATCATGACTATCTCTTTGGTATGCATTTAACAAATTTTACTTGAAAATAGTTTAATAAGTACTTTGATCCTCAATGCATGTGTGGCTATAAAAGAGCTGGAACCTTGATTTGTGTCTCTGTTGTGTCAATTACCTCTTAGATGCCCGCTTGACATGTGCTAGCTTTCTAACAAGTAACATGTTATACAAGCTAGTCAATTTTTTTAGTGCACCACCAACTTTAGTACCTTATTAGATGGGTTCTATCTGGCGTAAAAATTTGAAGTGTATAGTAAGAGAGATGGATGTATATTCATTCATACCCACATTTGGTCATTAAATGATATAGGACATTAATTTCTCATATGCAGATATTAATTGGAAGAAATATGATCAATGGATATGTTTCATTTGAAATCTGAGAGGCCCACCAAAGAGTTTTCCTTGAGATTTCCTCTAAGGCATTAGAAACTGGCATAGATATTTTTTTCCTAGATTTATAAGTTGTACCCATTCTTTCGTTGGTTCCATTCAGTCAATCTTGGTCTAGATCAAGAAAGATGCCTTTTTTTGCGTGATTATTCACCCTTCTGATCCTTTAGACTGATATGCTAAAAGTAGATTTGAGATTATGAGTTCCATTGCTCTCCTTCAGGATTTAAGCTTACAGTCCCTTTTGGTTTTGGGCCTGACATGAATTCTAGCCTTAACATTCTAAATTAGCCAGTTCTGGGCCAGGCCACCAAAATTCATGCTCAGGCCAAGTGAAATGAGTTATAAATGTGCAGTTCGATCAGAAACCTATTCTGTGCGTGGTTGACATTCTAGCTGTGGTGCTCAAATATAAGTAATAATCACTTATCTAGTACTTAAAATTTGTTCTTGGTTGACGTGGGAATATGATATATTTTTGGAAAGTTGATTCCACAAGGAGTATGGGCTTGCCTTTAGCCCCTTCGCATAAACATCCTTTTTAAGGAATTGCTTCTGGGAAACATAAAAAGATATATTTACTATCATCTCCAAGAACTCGAAAGAAAAGAAATAGGTGAACAAAAGGTATCACAAATTTAAGAACTACATTAATGAGTCAAGGATTTAGCTAATCAACCAGTGATCCAGTCATGTGAGTACTTTAAACTCAATGGTGGACCTTTTAGTTCTTCCCACCAATGAATAATTAAGGAGATACTAACCTTTTCCTGTCTAGTTCAAGGGGCAAGAGATGAGGGTGATCATTAAAAGCAAGTAATCAGAAGTTGTGATTTTTATGCAAATAGTCATATTACGGAGTCGTTACATGCAACTATTCAAGGCTTCACAGTTCAATCAATAAACTAAGTTCACCTAACTCAAGATATAAGAACATTGCAGAAGCATCTCTTGATGATTTGGCCATAAAAGAAGCTTCCAAGTTGGTTAGTGATTGACCCTCAACTTCTTTGAACAATATGGTAGTCATTAAATAGACTAGTTTTCTGAAAAGATCC
The DNA here is from genome assembly GCA_902712375.1 of Dioscorea dumetorum. Lineage (NCBI taxonomy): Eukaryota > Viridiplantae > Streptophyta > Magnoliopsida > Dioscoreales > Dioscoreaceae > Dioscorea > Dioscorea dumetorum. The sequence continues at coordinate 4,691,955 of CACTHL010000549.1, read as the reverse complement.
GTACATTCTACTTAGTTATAGTAAACTTTGATAAGTTATGCTCTTCTTAGAGATGGTTCCATATCTTGTGAACCTCCAAAAGTAGTGCTTTAGCAAGATGGGGCTTCACTTTATTGAAGACTAAATATTTAAAAGTTTGGGTAAAAAGGACATATGACAGATACTGGCGCTAGTGTACGTAGTTTTTATCAACTGATGGTATGGGCGAGGTAAGGCACGTGACCTCCATATGGATTGAGGGCTATTTGTTTGTCTTTAATGTGTGACACACGGGTTACTTGTAAGCACCTGTAACATTACAAGAAGCTGGAGAAACATAGAAGCACAGTCGTTTTATCTATGCAGTGCCCTTTCGTTGTATCAGCAGAGCTAGCTTGAATGTTTCTTTTGCTACTGATTATATCTTTGTACTTGGTATCAGGAAATTTAAAAATATTCCTGAATTGATATGCCTATACCTATTGCAGGTGCCAAACAATTACGAGACAGACTTGATGTTCCCCATCATAGCGAAGGCATCTAAATTGGCCAAGGTTTCTTATGCTAATGCAGACGATGACACAAAAACTAATCTTAAAGTATGATCTTCTGTATGTCATGTTTTCCTTTTGTTTTCATTTTTGTTAAGAAAACAATGAGTTTTGGCATTAAACATTGATCTGAAACTAAATCTTGCCTTATTGCAGATAATTGGAGACCATATGCGTGCAGTTGTCTTTCTCATATCAGATGGTGTTTTCCCATCCAATATTGGAAGAGGTTATGTTGTTAGAAGACTTATAAGAAGAGTTGTTCGTATTGGTAGATTATTAGGCATAAAGGGGGATGGTGACCAAAACCCTGAAGGAGCTTTCTTACCAGTGCTTGCAGAGTCAGTAATACAACTAAGCACCCAAATTGATCCACATGTAAAAACAAGGACATCACGTATTCTTGAGGAGCTGGAAAGGGAGGAACTTAGGTTTGTTCAGACTTTAGAGAGAGGAGAAAAGCTACTAGAAGAGTTTTTGTCAAATGCCTTATCTTTCAGACCTGAAAATGGAGACAGGCCTCAGCTTTCTGGTAAAGATGCATTTCTTTTATATGATACGTATGGATTTCCTATAGAAATAACAACAGAAGTCGCTGAGGAGAGAGGTGTGAGTGTGGACATGAATGGCTTTGATGTAGAAATGGAAAAACAAAGACAACAATCTCAGGCAGCTCACAACATTGTCAAACTTTCAATTGGAAGTGACAGTGAACTTGCAAGTAATATTCCTGATACTGAATTTTTAGGGTATGAGACACTTTGTGCAAGTGCAACAATAAAGGGCTTATTGGTGGATGGCAATCCTGTAAATGAAGTTTCAGAGGGTAAAAATGTGGAAATTATGTTGAACAAGACCCCGTTTTATGCTGAATCAGGTGGTCAAATAGGTGACAATGGTTTTCTATACTCTTTTGAAGATGAAGATGGTGCACAGAAAACTATTGTTGAAATAACAGATGTGCGGAAGTGTTTTGGCAATATATTTGTTCACAAAGGCAAGATTAAAGAGGGGAAAATTGCAGTAGGCTTGGAAGTGGATGCTGCTGTTAATTCAAAGTTGAGGCAAGGGGCAAAGGTATGATATATATTATTCAGTATCTCCCTTACTTTTTGTTAAGATCAAGACATATTGTTGATTCTTCCATTTCCTAGTTATTCAGAAATTCTCTTCAAGCACTGACTTGGTTTCTAGATTTTCAGAGTATAAGTCATGGCAATTGAAAAGAAATGGAACTTTCATATACCTGTTGAGACCCTTTTTTAGATGCAAACGGAACATATTATCTGGCTTCAATTCAACTCAGAAGCTTAGGCTAATAGGATGAGAGACCCAAGCTTATGTGTACATATCCATATTTATCAAATTATCAGATGTGGGCTGTAGTTATCTAATGCACCCCCTTTTGTTACTGGTCAATTCTAATTAGAATGTTGCAAACAAACCAAACAAATCCTACAAACCATGCAAACTAAGCTTTAATTTCATGTTAGGTGCAAATTAAACATATTTTCTCAAGTCTAATTCAACCTTAAAGTTGAAACTAATAGGATGAGAGACCAAAGTTATATATTAGATCCAGATTTACCAAATTAACCAATGACACTAGTAATTACTCTAATATCTTCATGGGTAGTCTGTGAAGAAATGTTCAAGCCTTGTTATGAGCATGTTTCTCAACAACAAAATCAGCTTTATAGGAACATTTCCTATTGCCCAAGTGAAAATGCCTCTGACCAACCAATTCTTGCCAAGTTATGGAGTTGTCATTGTCATTTGATGGACTCGTGGAAAGATTTTCAGTAATCTCCTCTACTGCTGAAGAAATTACAAATTGGAGTTTCTATCTGCTTTCTGCAATATTTGCTGAGTGACCAAGTTTTAAATACATAATATGCATGGATAGCATAGCCAAACTTATTTCCCTTATGGAAGAGTAATTGCGAATTTTCAAATAGGGTTTTCTGGGGGTTCAGCTTCGATGATGGGTTGATTTTTTAGATCTCAATTTTTGTCCTGTCATTCTTATCTTTTTATCATGTACAGTGCCTAGTTAATTCTCTCTTTTGTGTTTTATGGATAAAATTAAAATTTTCTATCCATATTTCTTCAGAGGAAATAAGTAATATTATCTCCTCTCCTTCGTATTCTGTTAATGCAGTGTAATCTGTTGTATGACAGCTATTTATGTATTTTAATCCAGGTTCATCATACTGCGACTCATCTACTACAGGCTGCACTTAGAACTGTCATTGGAAAGGAAACTTCACAGGCTGGTTCTTTGGTGGCATTTGACCGTCTTCGATTTGATTTTTACTTCCATCGTCCTCTCTTAGAGCACGAGGTAATGGAGATTGAAGAATTGATTAATGGATGGGTAGCTGATGCTACACATCTCCAAACAAAAGTGATGGCTTTGACTGATGCCAAGAGAGCTGGTGCAATTGCAATGTTTGGTGAAAAATATGGAGAGCAGGTCTGCCATTTCTCAGTAACTTTCTAATGCACTTATGATTTTTTGATTTTTACTGCTTTCTGCTTAAAATTGCTTGTTACCCATGATAAAGAATGACTCCATACATAAAAATACTCATTTTCGTTTCTTATATACATTGAGATGAAGTTAAGCTTGATCTTGTCAAGATTTTCTACCCATTTATTCACTTATGACATGGCATTTGGAGGCGTCTTTTTTTTCAGTCATTGAAGTGTGAGATTCCTTTTTTTTTCTTTTCCCGCTTTGTTTATGAGTGGAATTGCTCTTCATCATTGCTACTGCCATATTTCAAGAAGCGGCAGATGGCCAGTGAATGAAAAACATCAGTGTAGACTAATACTCTTAAGTTCAAATATTAATCTATTTGAATAAGTTTATATTTATGATAAAAGTTTTATTATAAAATTTTGAGAATCCATAATGCCCTTGATGTTAACCAGCATTGGGATAGTGAGAGAAATTAAGGCAAGCTCCTTCACAGTAGGAAATTGCTTGAGGGTCAATTGTTGTTTACATGTGGTGCACAAATGATCAAGGGTATGATGAAGAAAACACTGAATCTCTATTAGGGATGAGCACATTAAATTTTGGAATGGACAGTTGACTAGGATAATTGAATAGCTAAACACAATATCCTGAACTACAGACTGCAGGCCTTGTTCTTATGACTATGTTGGCCTAATTGGAACCATAGAAGACGATCTTGTTAGCTGGCCCTTAAGATCTGATCAGGACTGGAAACAATTGAACATGGGGAGCGACTCTTATAGGTTGATTGTGTATGATGCTAACAAATAGAAAATTGTGTAGCTGAAAACTTGCTATTAATAGAAACAGGCAGCAATCCTATGAGGTAGAGAGACTGTATTCTTTCAATGAGTCTACCAAACGTTATTCAACCAATGGTCTAGATTACTGGTAAGAAAGGATAGTGCTTAAATTAAATGTGGAGAAAATCTCCTGGGATTTTATTGGCATCATCCAAATAGAGAGATAAAAATGAATCAAATCAAAAACATTCATTCCTTGCAATGATTTATGGATGCTTACATATGACTACAAGAGAAACCCTAAATATGGAAAGAGAAAAGTCTAAAACAGGCCCACCTAACTTATAATAAAAACAAGGATTAAAACCCCATATAAAAATAAGAAATTACAAAATAAGACTCCTAATTTGATAATTAACTCTACTGGACAAACCCTTATCGCTGCTAGGACCAAATTAAGACTAGAAGTGTCTAAGATGATCTAAGGCCTTCTCAAATTTAGACTCTTCAGGAAAAATATTGTCGATCATCAAGGTCAAGTTGATCAGGTTTAGATACAAAATTCTCACACACATATATGGAACAATTCATAGAATTGTTCATGGAATTGTTTTTTGGCCCACCGTATCTATGTCAGTTTTTTTTTGTGGCCAGACTAGCTCATCAATTGAAAGTCTTCCTTTGCTTCAGACAGTACATGCACTAAATAGACTTTTGTTTCTGTTGATACTTTTATTTCAGTCCCTCAGACAAGATTTGGTAGTGTAGATATTGCAATCTGTTCAACTGTAAATAGGAAATGAGATACATGAATTCAGTATGTTTTTGAGGTAACACATTCCAAATCAACATTGCAATGCTAACTGATTAGCTTTCGTTGTGAATCATTTGACTGCCAATCATAACATTATCTCCCGCGACATCATTTTGACTACTAGTGATTATAAGTGCTCACTCATTTAAATTGAGACAAGGGGGTTGCATGCTAGAAAAAATGGGCACTAAATAGACTTTTGTTTCTGTTGATACTTTTGTTTAAGTCCCTCAGACAAGATTTGGTGGTGTAGATATTGCAGCCTGTTCAACTGTAAATAGGAAATGAGATACATGAATTCAGTGTGTTTTTGAGGTAGCACATTCCAAATCAACATTGCAATGCTAACTTATTAGCTTTTGTTGTGAATCATTTGACTACCAATCATAACATTATCTCCCAGGACATCATTTTGATTACTAGTAATTATAAGTGTTCACTCATCTAAATTGAGACAAGGGGGTTGCATGTTAGAAAAAATGGCTTTAACTTATGAACATCCTTGAAAATTCATTTAAGTAATCCCGTCCTATATTGGGAACTATCATCCAAATATTCCGTGAAGATGTGCTGGACTTGAGAAGTTTTTTAAACCAATTTTCTTCATATGACTATTGCATGTGTTTGGCTATTTGCATTCTGCAGTGGTGAAACTGTTACAATTATTTTAGGACTGTGGTCACATGTAAAAGTGCATGTGTGAGTTCTATTTAGATGAGAAAGAATATAGAATTAATAAAATCATGTGCTACAACTGCTTCATTTTGCCTTATATGTGGGCTCATTGCAGGACGTGGGCAATATCTTTTCAATCCATGCCATTATAAATCAGGATACATATCCTTGATTTTAGATGTAGACTTCTAGATTGCGGTAGCTTTATGTGGAAGCGTGTTTTCTTTTTTTTTTTTTTTTGCCAAGAAGAACAGACAACCCAAGTGGACCCTGCTAGTCAAAAGGCAAGGACGTGCACATGCCTTGGCTACGGCTTGTTATAATATTTTTAATATTGCAAATTTTTATTATGACATCCTTTCATATCCTATAATAGTTGTAGTGGTTAGAAAACACCTCTTCATGTAATTAGGAAGTTAGGTAGTTAAAATGCATCTCTTTGTGTAACAAAAGGAGTTATAGTAGTTTTAATACATCTTTTCATGTGTAAGGGTAGTTAGAACTTCCAAATCTCAATTCTTTACAAGAACACTTAAGTGTTGAATGAAGAAAAAAAGAACATTTGAAAAACTTCTCTCTAAATGCAACAACAAACACATTCTTCATTTTCTAAGGCTTACTTTGTTGTGTGCAGCATGGTAAGGGATTCTTTGTATCCTAAAGGCTTAGCTTTCACCCTTGGCACACATTGTAAGGGGCTAATTTTTCTTTAGAAAAATGTTTCACGCCTAAAATTCAAAATGTGAATTTTGTACTTTTCTTTGTTGAGTGTTTCAAAAAATACAACACAGCTTGTGGGGCTTGCGCACACATGAGCGTTGGGACCACCTATAATTTGTGCTTACCGCTCTCAGACGGGCACCCTCACCCTGTTGATTCGAACTCTCACCACTTGTGAAACTTCTTTCATGGGGGACCCGAGTGCTATTTGAGCCAAAAGTAGACAAATATTGATACAATTTATTAGAGTTACTAATGCTCCCACATTTGCTAATTCAGTAAATTTGGATTTGATTACATAAATTCTTGCCTTTTCTCTTATCAGCTTAGGTTTTTGTTTGCATATCAAGCCCACATGATATGAATTTGGTTTACATGTAGCATGGCAGTGCAGTCTGTTTGCATAGTTTGTTTATAATGCACATATCAGAGGGCATGTTAGATTTACTAATAGTTCCACATTAGTTAGTCTGTTAAATTTGGATTTGGGTACATGAATTTAGGTATCTCTTCATGTTAGCTTAGTCATTCTTGTTCAATCAAACCAATAAACCGTGTTCAGTTTCCACATGACACAGTTCTGCTGATTATGCTCATTTAGCATTAAATTCCTATATTGCAGAATATACTAGATAATTTTTCTTTATGCTTGTATTTTTAGGATCATTCTTTATATAAATGTAAGTCGTAAGTGTAAGATTGGTCCTTGAACTCAAGAGTGGGTCATCTTAGTCATTTTCCAGTTCTTCTTTTCTTTCTTTTTTATAATAAAAGAAGTTCAGTGATCAAATTGGCCCACTTGCACCTATGTGTATAGGTCTGATGTTCATGACTTTTCTTACCTTCTTGTTGTTATGGTGCTTTTCTGTGCCACTTTTGCAAACGCTGTTGTGACTACTATCATAATCACCACAAATTATCCTTCTTTTTATCATAATCAAGAGTAGTATGAACCAACAACTTCTGCAGTTACACTGAGCGATAGTATGACTACTAATACCACTATGTGCTATTTCAAATATCCTTGTTGGTTGCTCCGGGTTTACCTCATGATATTATAAGGTTTAAGTCTTCCACTTTGACACTGCTTGATCATATGGTTTGACTAATTCTTTCTGATTATGTATCGTATTACTCCGGTGCTATTTGAGTCTGCGCACCATGCCATCTTCTCGAGTACCTATTATTTTCAGGTTCGGGTTGTGGAAGTCCCTGGAGTGTCTATGGAGCTTTGTGGTGGTACACATGTAAACAATACTTCAGAAATTCGTGGTTTCAAAATAGTTTCAGAGCAGGGTATTGCATCTGGAGTACGACGTGTTGAAGCTGTTGCTGGTGATGCTTATGTTGAATATGTCAATACCCGAGATTATTATATGAAACGCCTATGCACCATGCTTAAAGTAAGTATTCCTTGATGATCTCTGTATGCCACTATGAAAAAAAAAATTTCCTGGTGATTTATCTAATGTTCTTGTAAGACCCACAGAAGAATATGCTCCAAATTGAGTTCAAAGTTATGTTCTCTTATAAACGTGTATGATCGATTACTTAATATTGTATGATCGATTACTTAATATTGTCTTTCTTATGTTATTAAGGAAGATCTCCCAACAGAGAATACTTCATGCTTATGTCTCTGTTGGATTGTCTAATTGTCCATTGGAAACAGTAAACTTTGACCAGTTATTTGTTTATTTGTTTTTACTCCGGTTATAACGTTACCCTTATGCTGTCCCATGTTTATAAGCACTTGATGAGTAGTAATCTCTAATAAAAAATAATCATGTTGTGCCAATATGATGCTACAATTTTAGTAAAAATCTCCAAGGTCAGTTTGAACAATCATCTCTTACTAAAGGAACTAACAGTGGCCATATTGGTTGATTTGGTAAATATAGATATGAATATGGTAGTCCGGGTCTCTTATCCGATCAACTTAAGCTTTTGTATGAGATCAGGCCCTAAATAATCTGTGTGGTTCCATCTAATATAATATTAGTGTTTGTTCATTAGTGATGTAATGTAGACTATTTTTGTTGAATTGAACCTAGATTATATATTTGATTTCTATCTAATAATCTTGGCAGGTTTTAGGGCAGAATGTGTATTCTATTTCAAAATGTTGGCTTTCTTGCTTAATTTTATTATTATTTTTTTTAAACTTAGATCTAAAGTTGTCATATTACTTTTGTTTTCAGTATTAAGAACTTATATTTTAAGCAATGTTCAACACCATTTGGACATTTCTTGATGTGCATATCTACCATTTTTTATTTTTTTATTTCAAGGTAAAAGCCGAAGATGTCACCAATCGTGTGGAAAGCATTCTAGATGAGCTGATAATGACAAGGACCGAAGTTTCAAACCTGCGCAGTCAAATGGCAGTGCTCAAGGCCTCACTTATAGCAAGCAAAGCGTTCATGATTAAGAACACAAACATCAGGTATTGACCAGTGTCTTTCATATGTTACATCTTTTAGTATTTACTTGTATGATAAGGACAAGAATTGTTTTCCAGAATCGTGGTTGAAAATATGGAGGACATTGATGCTGATGCATTGAAGGGTGCTGCTGAATATCTTGTCAATTCATTGCAAGACCCGGCTGCTGTGGTTCTCGGTTCATGCCCCGGAGATGGAAAAGTGAGTTTAGTTGCTGCATTTACCCCTGGAGTAGTCGGCATGGGCATTCAAGCTGGAAAGTTTATCGGAGGAATAGCAAAAATTTGCGGTGGGGGAGGTGGGGGACGATCCAATTTTGCTCAGGCTGGTGGACGGAATCCTGATAAGTTATTGGTAGCCCTCGAAAGCGCTCGAGCAGAATTAGTTGCAACTCTTGCTGAGAAGACAAGCTGAAGTTTCCTCATGAGCCAAAACTTGGGCATGCATTCACTTGTTTTGTTATTAAAAGATTATTTATGTGTTCACCCAAAATAAATTCCCTAATTTCTATGATGGTAATCTTACGTGGTTGTTTATTGGATCTTTGATGGAAATCTATTGATGAAGCCATCCGGTTTGGGTGGTTAGGGATACTAACTTGAGTTCCATGAGAAAGGAGGAAGACAGCGCGAGTTCAAAATCGATATAGAGGTATTAATTCTAAGTCCGTAGGAGTTTAGACTTTCGATGTGGACTTAAATAAATTAAGGTGAAAACTCTCTATGTGGATTTTAATAAACCAAGGTGAAGTCGCATGAGGCATTAACTTGGTGCTTTGTCCTTTGTTAACGTGGGGTTGTTTTTGAAGACCTCTTTTGAAGTCTATTGTGAAGTCAAATGCATGATTGGCCGTGAGGACGCTTCGAAGTGGCGAGAGTTCGAATCCTCGGGGTGAGGGTGCATATCTGAGAATTGTGAGCACGAACTGTGGGTGGTACCAGCGCCTATGTGTGCGCGGTCCCACAGGCCGCAGTCGAGGCATGCGCACGCCCCTGTCTTAGTTTAGCGAGCCCGTTAGGGGTTTCGTTCTTCTTGACAAAAAAATGCATGATTGGCCTTTCTCTTGAGGGATTTCATCATTTTGACACTTGTGGGGATTGATGAAGGTTTTGAGGACCTATCTTCAAGCTTGATATAAGGTCCAATGCATGATTGCTACTCCCTTTGAGGGGTTTCATCATTTGCCTCTTAATATTCCCAACGATTGATGTGGGGGGGGCGAGCGTTATAGGGTTGATGAAGGCTTTGAGGGCCTATCTTCAAGCTTGATATAAGGTCCAATGCATGATTGCTTCTCCCTTTGAGGGGTTTCATCATTTGCCTCTTAATATTCCCAACGATTGATGTGGTTGAGAAAGGATTTTAAATCTTTTCTTGAAACCGATTGTGAGATACAATGCATGATAGAGTGTTTCACTTGAAAGGGCATTATTGTTGCTTTGTGGCATTCTATGGTTGATGAGGTTGATGAGGACCTATAAAAGCTTAAAACCTATTATGAGGTTTAATATAGTGATTAACTACCTTTTCTGAAAGTCTCATTACCCCTTCTTGACATTCACGGGTTGTAACTTAATGAAATGATCAACGAAGCTGATGGAATGGTTGCTCTTTGAAAGTGCATAGGTCATCAAGTAATACCTTGCGCTTGAATACAAAGATTGTATTCTACGAGGTTAAAAAACTACTATTACTTTCTTATCGCCTACTATCTAATCTAACAATCTAAAAATAATTCAAAACTAAGGTAAGTGAACTAGAGATGGAAATCAAAGGCAAGCACAGAAAACCTAGGGAAAATTAATGAGAAAACATGGTCATGGATATGGATCCCTTTGGGGCTACTAATATCATGAGGATGATAATTAAAGTTGCACCGTCGGTTGGATCGAAGGATTTCTAAAGTAGATTAACCCTAAAGCCTTGCTATTAATCCCTAATTTCATGAAAGTGTTGGCCATAATTCCTTCCAAATAACTTCTCCTACGATTGCAAAGCACTCAAAGAAATCTTTATATAGGAATAAATACTAATTTAGGTTTAAATCTAAAAGTTGGATGTACTCAAATCTCTCATCAAATTGACTTAAGTAGCCCTTTTCAATCTCTATATTATAGAGTACAAGTGAGCATCCCACATCACCAAGTACAACTTATAAATGAACTATAAAGGTTTACATATGTAATTGAAGACGTTAAAAAGCACAAAAGATTGAATCACAAACCACATAAATCCTAAGGTCCACCAATATCCAATGGCTTATTTAATTCAACATGGAAGTGAATCAAAGAGAAGATACATAAAAGAACACAAGTAAAGTATGATTAAGCTCTTGATGAGTGATGATTGAAGGTGGTGAAGGATCTCCTCTCTATGCTCTTGATGTTGTCTTTCTAGATTTGGCCTAGAAGCATCTCCTCTTACTTGTGCCTAAACCTCCAGAGGTCATCGGAATGATTTTGATGGAAGATCTCCCAAATCTAGCTTCTCCCCTTGAGATGGAAGGCTTTTTAATCTTGAAACCTTGGATCTCCCTAGCCTAGCTCTACTATCAAAGGTCTGCCAAAAGTCCTCTATTTACATGAACTTTGCATATTTATACTTACACAGGCCATACTCTCATGTAGACCCACAAGATGTGGTAAAGTCATGGCATTTCAGGTGTGGGTGTGGTAAAGTCTTCCCTGAGCCATACATGCTAATTATGGGTCGTATAGAGCCACAAGGTGCTTTAGCAAGGTCATATGAGTTCTATGCTGGATTGAACGCTGCCCTCATAGCTTTTTTGGCAGTTCCATATGGGTATTGTGCGAATTCCATACAAGTGCCACAATACTGCTATTGTATCATTACATTATTGCCAAAGTACGACACCTCCAAACTCTATCTTGTTTACCTTGAACTTTGTCCAAAGTGTGTTTTTGGGCTCCAAATGACTTTTTCATGCCATATAAAGCAAGTAGCGCAAAATTAAGTGCAAATTGAGCATCAATTCAAGAAAAATACATGCAAAGTGCACAATATATATATTTATATATATGTGAAAATTTGCATATTTAGACACTTATTAATAGCCCACTACTAAAGTTTGATAGTTATACTTAAGGGAAAAATGCCAAAGTCACTCTAGTGCTAAAATAAAGCAATTTCTAAGTATGGATAAAACAAGAGGTTTACTCAATTGATAAGAAGTTGTTTCAAGTGAGAGAGAATAAGAGTATTCTTGGGTGATAAAGAAAAGAAGGTGTCCTAAATGATGAAGTTAAGGGAAGACACTTAGGGGCTGTTTGGTTTGGAAGTGATTTTCTGAAGTGATGAGATTCTGGATGTCACGCCCCGACCCGCGGGTCATGGTTCATGACATACCGCCACGTCAACCAGGGAGGTCAAGCACTTGCCTTAACCCTAGATCGCCGTAAAGCTAACCTGTTTTCTGTACAGTATTAATATATCAACAAGAAACAATCTAAATCTCAAGATATATGACCACATCCCTACACAAAGTCAATATACTCACACCAAGTATATAATCCTGGAAAAATCACAACATGCAAGGCCATAACCAGAAAATAATCTTCCCCAATCACTGGGTATAAATCCCGTACATCACAAGGTCCTGATTGACCCAATTAGGAAACAAAGTAAAATACGAAAATATACATCCTAGTGGATCCATCTAATACATGTCTACAATGTTCGAGAATCATACACAACTCAAATGTAAATGCAAGAGAAAACTTTGCCAAGCACTTCACGCTTCACGCCCGATGCTGTGCTAAACACCGGGAAAGAAGAAAATAAGAAGAGGGGATGAGTAACTATGTTACTCAGTGAGGGGCTGAACATGGAGCTATACTTCATACATGCATTAACACAATACAATGCCAATAATACATCTTTAATATTCATGAACAAGAAAGATACTTTGTATACACGATTCAACATATAAGAAAATTTTCAACTTTCTCAATGAAATGCATCAATAAAGCTTTGGAAATCATTCATAAAATGATATAAGTCTAAAAATTCAAGTTGAATAATCTTTTAGATTGCTCAACTTTTCAAGGTTTCACAAAGTAATCAATGTAATAAATCTCGTATCACGAAATCCAAGTTTTAAAATACACTTTTACATACTCAAGGATTCAAGGATTTATAAGATATTCACGATAAATCCCATATCGTTAGTATCACCAGCCTCTGAAAACCCTTCACTACTAACCATGGCCACAGTTAGGTCAAGAGCTACCAAAATGCGCGTATCTTGGTGTTGGTCATTGGGAATCCCGTGTGGTGACTCCGGGCACCCAACACCGCACCTTTCAAGCTCTCTACGCTCCCCCTGAAAGGGCGAAATCAGCCGAGAACTCCACGCCACCCCAACTAGGCTGGTCCATGGAGACTCGCTTCTGTAGAAGATACCGGGGATCTTCCCCATGTCACCATCAAAGCATTTAGGATATACATCCCGCCCGAAGGCTCATCATGAACACATCAATATGATATCACATATCTCATCATGTGATCACAAATTCTCGAAAATACAACTCTTAATCCAAGAGTAAATACTTGAGTGAAACATCGTCAATGATATCATTTTCATCAAGAACATCATAAGAGTATTCTTTGAAAATACGATTCAGATGTGGCATCAATACAATGAAATTCATTTTAATTTCACATAGGCCCTCCTTGGGTCAATATAACAAGAACATCAAGCTTTTAAAGACACAATTCTCGGAAACATATATTCCAAACCATAGGATTTCCAAACCTCAAGAAATATGAATAACCTTTAAAATTCTTTGAAAATATGTTTCAAATATGGCATCATCACAAAGAAATTCATTTTGATTCATATCAGCTCTTCTTGGGTCTTTATATCAAGAACATTAAACCTTTAACAATTCTTTGAAATTATGTATTTTAAATCATTGGGTTTCCAAATCATTGAATGATCTTGGAATATAATCACTAGAAATATGAATGATCTTTGAATATAATCAAGAAGTAAACCAAATCATAAAGCATCATGATTTTAGGTTTCATGAAAAACAACTCAAGAGTCCTTGAAATCAAGAAAATCACATTTCTTATTGGGTGTTCAAACAAGCATGATCAAAGCTCATTAATTAATCGATTCTCACTCACAAACTTGGCGAGATCAAAACCTCCGGGTCAATCGCCTACTCGCCCTTTACCCTTTCTTGAAGATCCACCTCCTAGATGAAATTAAACATCCAAGAAAATCAAGAATCAATCACAATAACCCAATCAAGTAACAAGAGGAAAAATGATCAAAATGGGATCTCATTGCTTCTAGGGTTTGCTAAACACTCTAACTAGAAGAGTTAACAAGAATGAAATCCTCACAACCCTCAAGATCACAAGAAAATCAAGAAGATTCTAATTGGATTTGATGCTACAAAGATCATAGGTTTAGAGATGAAGGATCTCCCTCATTCTTCACCAAAATATGAAATCATAGCCCTAATTCCTTCTAAACTTTGGATCTACACTAGATCCATACTTTTCATTCATAGATCAAAGAAGAATTGGCATTCAAGAACAAGAAATTGAAGAGGATGAGAGAACTCACCTTTAAGAATCACCTAGACCTAGAAAAATCCTTTACCAATGGAGGAGGAGAAGATATCGTCATTTCTCTTCTTTCTTGGAGCCCAAGGATGATGATCTAAGATAAGAGGGAATAAGGATTCAAAAAGAGAGGAAAAAAGAGAGGGAAAAGAAGTCTAATGAAGCCCTTAGAAGATTTAAAAGGGGTATTTATAGGCCAAGATTGGCGGGCTCCCTTGCGGGCGCAAGGGAGGCCACGAGGCCCCCTGTTTTTGGGGTCTTGCAGGTACCGTGAGCACCGCGCACCTTCGGCCTTGCTTCCACTTTACCAAAGGTTTTTCCTTCTCCTTTTTCTCTCTAAAAAGGACCTTAACTAAGGTTCTAACAGGAAAGAACATTCGACAAAGAAACTTAAACACACAGTTTTACTCAAGAAATAAATCACAAGAGAAATAGAAAAAAGTCGAACTTTCACATTGGAAGTGGTACTTCGGTGGAAGTGTATAGTTCAGTTGGAGGTGCAGACTTTTGTGTGTTTGGTTGTTGCTGGAAGTGTCATGTCAGTAACCACTTCCAGTGTTTGGTTGGTTGAAGTCAAATCTGGAAGTTGCCACTTCGACAGTTCATGGTGTTTGGTAAGAGGTGAAGTGGGTGTATGATTACCATTTCGGGGGAGGGTATGGTTACCACTTTGTAATTTTCATGTTTAAATTTTAATTATTTGATAATGAGTGTTTATTTATTTATTCTTTTAACGTGATCTTGATTTCATTCAATTGTGTTTATTAAATTTGTAATTTTGGAATTAATTTTTAATTATTCAATAATGAGTGTTTATTTATTTATTCTTTTAACGTGATCTTGATTTCATTCAATTTTGTTTATTAAATTTGTAATTTTGAGATTAAGTTTTAATTATTCAATAATGAGTGTTTATTTATTTATTCTTTTAACGTGATCTAAATTTTGTTCAATTTTGTTTATTAAATTTGTAATTTTGTGATTAAGTTTTAATTATTCGATAATGAGTGTTTATTTATTTATTCTTTTAACGTAATCTAAATTTTGTTCAATTTTGTTTGTTAAATTTATAATTTCGTGATTAAGTTTTAATTGCTTGGTAATGAGTGGTTATTTATTTATTTTTATTAATCTGATCTAAATTTCATTCGATTTTGTTTATTAAATTTGAAATTTCGTGATTAAGTTTTAATTGTTCGATAATGAGTGGTTATTTATTTATTTTTTTTTAACGTGATCTAAATTTCCTTCAACTTTGTTTATTAAATTTGTAAGTTTTTTATGTACGAGATAATGGGAAAAATTGCAAAGTAAGATCTGATTAAATGCGTGTCGTTTTACTTTCAGCTTCTTAATTTCACGAAAAGGATTACTTCCATTAAATAAGATTCATGAAATAATTAATTCCTTCTAAATTGAATATAAAATGCATGGTTTTCCATTTTTTTTTAATAGAACAAATATTACGTGTACAGATTCAGCGCGGTTAATTACAAATGACAAATAACAAATGACAAATTTCGATAAAATTGGAGTAGAGTGTGTGGTTTATAATTATTAAAAAAAAATTAGAAAATGATTTTTCAACTTAAATAATGTTCGGCAAAAATACAAATACGCATGATTTTCCAATTTTTGTTTTATACACCAACGGTCACATGTACAAGTTTAGCATAGTTATTTGGAAGAACCCGTAATCAACCTAGACGGGGAACGCAATAATTACACCAAACATAATTAGAACAAAAAAAATTATCATTTCCCCCAAGTGTCCACATTACAACACAAATAATAATGGAAGTCCACAATACCAAAATAAATGGAAGTTCAAGATTACACATGGTTGCATAGACAAATTACAGACACTTGAAGATTATGCGTGGCTGCAATTGAAGATTCACATGCCTGCAGTTGAAGCTTTACCCGTGGCTGCAGTTGAACGATTCCATACATCGTCCAATCTCTTTCAATGTAGTTTTACTCTCAAGTTGAAGATCAAAGAAGACTGCAAAATTAACAGGCAGTTAAAAATGTAAGTTTCATTTTCAATTCATCCAAGTTCAATGGAACTGGTGACACAAATAGTTTGTTTTGATTTGAATGTTTTCCTCTTAAGGATGCTATTTCCAGTAGCACTTTTCCCATTCCCACTTTTTCCAACCAAAACTATAGTTTTCATTTTAGTAATGTCATCATCAATTTGAACCACTTCAGTCATTGTGTTACTGAAATACAAACAGAAACTAACTTGGTAAATTAAGCATCAATTAAATGACTATACATATACACAAACGCATAAACATAAATAGACTAACGAAGCACCAGCTGAAACTAAGCAGAATTGGCAGTATATGAAAATGTGGAGAAGAACAAACAAGAACAAATGATAGGACTCACCACGAACTAGATTTACCACAGAATCAGTTAAAGAAGAAAGTACAGTAAGCATGTATTACTAAGCATCATACAATGTAGATGGTGATGTTATAGGATTATAAAAACAACAAATAACATGAAAACCATGATACATCTCAAGCATTTATAAATAGCACAAGTTAATATGAAATTTTGAGGAAGGTCAGTTCTCATACCTGATACCATGTAAACAATTCTGTACATTGTCTACCTCGTAAAATAAACCACAAATAGCACAAGCGCAGTCCACCATCAGCATCATGGCTAAGGTCATATTGATTTGCAAAGTGCACATCATTGGCCCAAAATGACACCATTTATGCTACCAATTACAACATAGACACACTCCCAAAAGAAAAATAATGCACACACACGCAAACAAAGAGGGAAACAGTATACACATGCAGATAAAACATCCATCCAACGCCAAATAAAAGCTGTCAATTTGGTTTCCAGTATGAAGAAAACTAGGTAGGTTGCGAAAAAAACCAAGGACAACCAAATATAGGGAGAGAATGGAAATTGCTTCATGGCTGCAAAACTACGTAGGCAATCACAACGACCATTGTGGTGAAAGCTCCGACGAGAGTTCTCATGAGCTCGCCCGTCGTCCAATTATCCAACTACATAATTAAACATTTAGTACGAAAAACCTAAAAAAATACATCTAAACCCAAAGTGAGATAATCTTCAATGCACAAAGGCATACGCTTCAAAAATTAAACCCCCTCAACTATTTAATATAATAGGTTGATATAATATGTCACAATTCGGTACAACAGAGAAATACAACAATTGACTGATTAAATTCTGCATCAATATAGACTTTGTTGCTCATTGGTAAAATACATAACAATCTAATTCACAATCTAATCGCAATCTAATTCCCCCAAAAAAAGAAGATTAGGAAATCTAATTCACAATCTGAAATTCATTATCAAATCATCAACAAGATCCTAACAAATCAAAATAAAAAAAATTAACTGTAATATTCATAATCAGCAGTAATTAAAAACAAAGGAATACAATTACATGAAAGAAGTAGCTAATATCCATCTACATTAATTAAAAACAAATGCAGCAAGGTAAGCAAAGAAATACAACAATTAAGTGATTAAATTCTGCATCAATATGGACCTTGTTGGACATTGGTATAGTATATAATAATCTAATTCGCAATCTAATTCACAGTCTAATTCACAATCTAATTCACCAAAAGAAAAATTGCTAAATGTAATTCACAAGCTGATCCATTCTCAAATCATCAACAAGATCAGAATAAATCAAAATAAAAAAAATTAACGGGGCTTGATTCAGAATCAACAGAAATTAAGAAGGAGATGAATGCAATTACATGAAAAGAAGTAGCTAATATCCTTAGCTTGTAATGAAAATTGATAAGTAAGGATCATCGGTGATTACCGTATTGTGTAGACGCCGGGGAGTGAAAAGCAAATTGGCAGCCGGATAACCTACTAGACGAAGAAGAAGAACAACAAGCACATGAAAAAGAATAAAAGAGATCATGGGGAGCCCCGGATTTGGTCGGCAGAAGCGAACTGGTTCTGTGACGGGCGGACTGTGGGGACACCAGGTAGAAGAGAGGACGTCGGCGGCCGAAAACCCAGATTAGGTTAACCGAGGGAGATCTTTGGCGAAGCAACTATCCTGTGGAGACGGAGGGGAGATCCTTCGCGTTTGGTGGGCGACAACCCTAGAAGAAGAAGAATCTTGACTTCACGGGTGCTCTGTGAGGTCACGGGGGAGAGGGGGTGTCTGTATGTGGAGACGTCGGGGGAATCCTCCGCAGTTGGAAGCCGAACTCCATACAAGAAGAAGAAGAACACTTCACGGCCGCTCTGTGAGGTCACAGGAGAAAGGGGAGGGGGATGTTGTATGTGGAGACGCCAGGGAGAAGCTAGCAGCCGAAAGCCCTAGGCAAAAAGAAAGGGGCGCTCTGTGAGGTCTTGGGAGGGAGAGAAGGGGGTGTTGTAAGGAGAGAGAGAAGGGGTGTCTACAACACCCCCATGTGAAGTGGTCGGCCAAAGTTAGACTTCAGCCACATCAGTGAAATTGGTCAAAGTCCGACTTCGGCCGAATTTTCGCCGAAGTCAAAACATTTAAGTGGCACCTATTGGAAGTGTCACATCACAACTTCGGCAACCCACCTCGGCGAAACAAACGAGAGGAACTCAGACCGAAGTCAGTACTTCGGCCACTTTACCTTCAAAATCGTTGAAACAAACACCTCCTTACTGTGATGAATAGAAAAAGCCTTTCTCATGTAATGATAAGGAGAAAGGATTCCTAAGCTATGAGCAAGTGGTCCTTCATCAATAATGAATGTAAAGTTTCAAGATAATAAAACTTTCAAAAGATTAAAGAGGTTAAGCTAGTAACCTGAAGATATGAAAGGGTTATGGCTTAGTGATCTCAAATCAATCGACAAATGTAACTATGAAGCACCAAAACCTAAAAAGTCAAAGACCCAAAAAGTTTCACAAGCTAAAAGACCTAAGGCTGGGTTTGATTGGCATCATGAAAAATGGGTGGAAAAGAAAATTTTTCCATGGAGGAAAACGAACAAATACACGTTTGATTGGCATTATTTTCTAGCTAGAAAATCAAAACTTTTCCATGAAAAATTTTGATTTCGTTGTTTGATTGCTTGTATTTTCCATAGAAAATATAACATTTTCCATGGAAAAAGCCACATTTGTTGTTTGATTGCATCAATTTTCCATGGAAAATGTCATATTTTCCATGGAAAATTTTCTCCATGAAAATATTTTTGCCTACCTAAAATGTTATTTAATCCCAATAAATCATTGTTTAAGATTTTGTAATAGATATTTTTTGTGTACACAAGAATTCAATCTCAAAATTGATTCAAATTCTTTTCGAGTGTTTAACTCTGAATAATTTATTAATACATTTCATTTTTTTTTAATTATTAAATTGTTAAAAAAATATTTAAAAACAAATGATAATTATTTTTATACCATTTCTTAAACCATTTTTAATTATTTCTTGAAAATATAAACAAATATAAACAAATTTAACAAAAAAACGAGGGTTAAGGTGAAATCGATAACTCGCAAACATAAACTCATCCATGGACAGTGAAGAAGATGAAAAATTATCAAGAAATTGGGGAAGAATTGATAAAAAGAAAAAAAAAGAAGCAAACCTTGAAAATCTCGGCCGCCCTTTCTTTCCCTCCCTCTCTCGCGATGATGGTCATATAGCTTGCAATTTGCATATCACCCCCTGAATTAATTAAAAATCCCAGCTCTTTAATTTTCCAAATAACCCCCTCTATTTTCCATGAAAACTTTTTCCTAGGGTTGAGGTAGGAAAAATTTTCCCTTGTTTTGAGGGAAAATAGGGTCACGTGACCACCTCCATGGAAAAATTTTCCATGGAAAATTTAGGCAATCAAACAGCCTTTTTTTGTGGAAAATGACCAATGGAAAATTTTTCCATGAAAAATTTAGGCAATCAAACGCACCCTAAAAGCTTTTCAAATATAGAAAGCTAAAGTCTTTAATTTATAAAGTCAAAAGAGATGAAGTTCATAACTCATAAGCATAGAGAAACTGGAGTATATTCAAGTGCTCTTTTTAGCTAGAAACCTTGGAGCAATTGGAGTATTGCCATCCTTTCTTATGAAGTTAGGGAGGCTTAAGTCATACAAATAGGGAAATGTTAAGAAGAATAGGGTTTCAAGTCTTTGCTTGTCCTCAAGCACAAAGGGTGATAAGAAAGATAAGTGCTCAATCTCAAGCTTTAAAGAAAACTAATATTCTCAAGAGTAACTCGAAACAAGACAACAAGTAAAATTCAACATTATACTTTCATGCATTAACTGAATAAAACCGGTGCCCTTTTGATGTGTTTTTCTTGTTTTTCTATTTCAGGGCATCTACGAATCATTTAAGTTGAAAAGAGCGCTGATAACTGAAAAATCAAGACCAAGGAGCGAAGAAACGAAGGATAAATGAGCTCCAGAAGGCACCCAAGCGTTCCTACACAACCAGGCCCTTTTTAGGGCCTGTGCGCAGACTGTGCACAGCCCGCACACCCCTGGCCTCTAGAGGGGTGTGCGGCCCCGTGGGGCCGCACACCAAGCCGTACACTAGTGTGCGGCCATGTGTGCGGCCCGTACACTGGCCGCACACCAGTTGGGTATTTAAGCCCGATTAGGGCTTTTCCTCAGGGACTTTTACCACCGACGCCTCCAAACACCTCCACGCTCAAATCTTCATCAAAGGATGTTGTTTTGGAGAGAATTCAAGTCGGAGAAGATGGGAGAACTTGAAGATCTTCATCTTAGGGCTTGCCGACGCGGATTCGGCGAGTGACCACATCACATCTAGTCGACACATTCAAGAGGGAGTTCTTAGTGTCTTATTAATGTATCTTTCAATGTGTGAATTTTTTTTTTCTATTATGTCGAACTAAACCTCCCAAGACCGCCAGGCAACCGGTGAACCTTGGGAGGAATACTTGTATTGGATGATAGCTTTTTAATCTAATGAATGCATGGTTTGTCTTAATTGGTTTCTTTCATTCTTAATGCTTGTTCATTCTACAATGGATATTTTCCGTAGAATTGATATTGAACGATACTTGTTCGGTGGGATGCTAGCATGTATTAGGTCAAAGAATGTTAGAAGAGGGATTCATTGTACCGGTGCACCGGAGGGTCCGGGTGCCTGTAGCCTCCCGTAGGTTGTAGAGTTCATCTTAGCACAATTGCTCTTAGATAACTCTAGCCAAGACACCGTAGGCCAAATAAAATCGTGTCAGTATCCTTAGGATAAAGGAACTTGTACTGGATTAGGGCTACACTACGGAGGTTCCGGGGTAGTCGACTTCCGAGTCTAGACGGACCAAAGTATTGCAATCCATGCATGCATTATCTGTTATCACATCATCATTACTTGTATTTTTCCCGGGGGAATCCTCGCCCGGGGCCTTATCTTCTCCATTTGATCTCTTTTCGGTGCGTTTAATCTATTGGTGACTGAAACTTTTTTTCTTTGTTTTAGTTTTACTTCTTTGCAACAAACTCTGTTTTGATCCGACTAAACAACTGCTCGAAAAGGAAGTAATAGTGGATCTTGGGACCCTAGGGAATACGACCCTCTTGTGAGGTATTACTTGACGACGCGTGCACTTGCGGCCGGGAGCCGTGTGCCCGCTTTCTAGCGACGCGCGCAGCCGCTATCAAGTTTTTGGCGCCGTTCCCGGGAACACTAGGAAAACTCCTAGAAATTGGATTAGTCTTTTCTTTTTCATATTTTCGTTTTCTTCATTTCTGTAATTTTCGTTTTATTCTCGCATTTCTTCGGTACATTCTTTTTTATTTTTTATTATTATTCCCTTAATTTTTGTGTAGTCATCTATACTCGAATCGTTACTTTTCTTTATTTTATTTATTCTTTGTGTTGATTTTTTGCGAGGTATCCATTGGCTTATAGCTCAAGACATGGACGTGAATTCACACGAGCATTCAAAAGCGTACATACACTCAGTGGCATACATACATCATTACATTCGCATTTGTGATTATGACATTGTTGGGGATAGCTTTGAAGAAGTAGCTCCTGCGGGGCACCAGTTTGCACCTCAACAAGATTGGCATGAAGTTTTAAGCACTCTCCGTGGGAAGTACGAAGTTGATGTAAGAGATGTAACCGTGCAACAATACCCGGGCCACGCACCTGCACAAGAAACACAACAATGGAGCCCCTATGATGTACCTTCTGAAAACGTTATGTGGAGACCATCAAAGCAAGATACTCAGTCAGAATCCGAGGGGAAGCTTGGTTGGTGAGTGAGGATTCTAGTTCGGAGAGCTCTACTCGTACGGACGTCGAATTCGAGAAAATAAATTGTGATGGTAAGAGCCGGCTTAAACCATTCGTGGAGGACCCACCGAAGACAGAACTTAAGGAACTACCTTCACACTTGGAGTATGCATTTTTGGGAAAGAACTCATCACTACCAGTCATCATAGCCTCCGATCTTTCTGAGGAGCAAAAGAGAAAACTTCTAAGCGTGTTGGGAAAACACAAGCAAGCCATCGCTTGGAAGATTGCGGACATCAAGGGTATAAGTCCGTCATTCTGTACGCACAAAATCCTAATAGAAGATAGTCATAAACCATCAGCACTCCCGCAAAGAAGACTGAATCCCAATATGAAAGAGATGGTAAAAGAAGAGGTGGTAAAGTTGTTAGATGCCGGCATCATCTATCCTATTTCTGACAGTGCATGGGTAAGTCCGGTCCAGGTAGTACCAAAGAAAAGGGGTATTACAGTGGTGACTAATGAGAATAATGAACTCATTCCCACTCGAACAGTAACCTGGTGGCGAGTGTGTATCGATTATTGCGAGCTCAATGATGCCACCCGAAAGGATCACTTCCCGTTGCCGTTCATTGATCCGATGCTTGAGCGGTTAGCCAGCCATGATTACTATTATTTCTTGGATGATTTTTCTGGATACTTTCAGATTCCTATTGCACCGGAAGATCAGGAAAAAATCACCTTCACTTGCCCATATGGTACGTTCGCTTATCGTCGCATGCCCTTTGGCCTTTGTAACGCTCCAGCCACATTTCAAAGGTGCATGCTTGCCATATTTGAGGACATGATTGAATACACCATAGAGGTCTTCATGGACGATTTCTCCATGTATGGCAACTCTTTTGACTTGTGCTTAAAGAACCTTGAGCGAGTATTAGCTCGGTGTGAAGAAACCAAACTGGTTTTGAGTTGGGAAAAATGTCATTTCATGGTCAAAGAAGGGATAGTTCTGGGGCACAAAATCTCAAAGAAAGGGATCGAGGTAGACAAGGCAAAAATTTTCACCATTGAGAAGCTTCCTCCACTGACATCAGTGCGGGCAATAAGAAGCTTTCTTGACCATGCAGGTTTCTATAGAAGATTCATAAGGGATTTTGCAAAGATCTCAAAACCATTAACTAAACTATTGGAGAATGACGTCCCCTTCGATTTCACGCCTGAATGTCTTACCGCCTTCACTATCCTAAAGACTTTATTGATTCAAGCCCCTATCATGGTTACACCAAATTAGAACAAGCCATTTGAGTTGATGTGTGACGCAAGTGACTATGCAGTGGATGCAATGTTAGGTCAACGGAAGAACAACCATTTTCATCCGATCTACTACGCAAGAAAGACTCTCTCCGGAGCTCAAGAGAATTACACAAACACTGAAAAGGAACTCCTTGCAGTAGTGTTCGCGGTTGACAAGTTTCGGTCATACTTGGTGCTATCGAAGGTCATTGTGTTTACCGATCATCAGCTCTTCGTTACCTCATGAGCAAGACGGGGGCAAAGCCGCGCCTAATTCGTTGTGTACTTTTGTTACAAGAGTTCGACTTGGAGATCAAGGATAAAAGAAGGCCTGAAAATTTGGCTGCAGACCACCTCTCCCGTTTGGAAAGAACTAACGCTTGTACAACTCAGGAGGGTGAGATTAATGACTCGTTCCCCGAGGAACAATTGTACCATATTCGAGTGAAACAAGATGATGATATCCCTTGGTTTACAGATATTGCCAATTACCTAGCTGCAGGTATCATCCCGAAAGGGTTCACGACCCAACAGAAGAAAAAATTTTCACAGACCTCAAGCACCACATGTGGGAAGATCCCTACCAATTTCAAGTATGTGCTGATCAAGTGGTTCGTCATTGTGTATCCCAAGCAGAAGGCTAGGATATTATTAAGCATTGTCATGGAGGACCTATTGGAGGCCACTATAATGCCAACCGCACGGCGAGAAAAGTGTTAGATGCTGGTTTTTATTGGCCAACGCTGTTTCAGGATGCTTAGTACCACGTTCGAACCTGTGATCGTTGTCAGAGAGCTGGTAACATATCTCGACAACAGAAAAACAATAACAAAAACAGAAGAAATAGTAAAAATAGAAAAAAAATGGCTTATCTAGCAATCAAGAGTTTTCCGAATAGCTAAATCCCCAGCAACGGCTCCAAAAACTTGATCAGTCACCCCGCAACACGGGGCAACTCGCACGCAAGCATACTCTTGATCATCGTAATACTCGCACAAGGCGAGGTCGAATCCACAGGGACTTAGTATACAAGAACTTACTCTTTTTATACTATCTAGCTAAGAACAAAACTTGATTTCGGTTTAGAAAAAGAAAATAAAGTCAAGGCTGAAAATAGGGAGAAAGGGTAGAAATCAATAAGAATAAGTAGTGCTCGAATTAATTTTGTGGGGAATTAGAAATGAAGCACGATTGCAATTTAAGATAGATTGACTAAAGATAAACGGAATGGAGGGAACCTAAGATGCAATAGGTGCTCTAGCAAGACGCCCTAATGCTATGCAATAGAAACTAGGACTCCAATGTTAAGAAACGGCAATGAAATACCAAATACTAGCCGAAAGGTGTATGACTCCTCTACTATCTCTAGCGGGGTTCATCAACACCTATTCATTCATGGGTGTTCTAATGACATGGATCTCTTGACACTCAAGTGATAACAAGATGGTGAGATCTTTCTCGATACATCAAACCAACAAATAAAACATCAATGAATCTGAAACCGAAGGACAATCTATATTAAAAAGGCAATCAAAACATATAAAGTATTTCTAACTACATTAATCTGGGCACCCAAGGAAGTTGGCCTTCCATGAGGCCTACGTTAATCGATACAAGATTCATCACTATCCTAAAAAGCATAAACATCGATTGGAAAACCCCCTTTCAATGGCCATGGTAATTTTGTAGCAGATGTGAGCTGCTATCGTCGCCGATAAATGATTCCTCCACGATTCCTTCGAGCTTCCCTCTCAATCTTGCTCTAGCCTCCCTTCAATCACTTCCAGAAATATCGTCTTTTCTCCACCCGCCTTTTTCCCAAAAACAGCATCCCCCTTTTTCTCCTTGAAACAAGCTATTTATACCTAGAGAAAACCGAACGATACATAGGAATCTCTCGGGGAAATCTAAAAGATAAAGTTTGTGAAATACACGGCCAAGTACCCGGCCATGTATCTTTTCCTCCGCCCATGTAGCTGTCTGGGATAGGCTCATTGCTCTTTAAATATACACAAGTATGTACTTCAACTACTTGGTCGTGTATCTCCAGGTGGGGAGTGAGGAACAGGAAAATGCGTTGATGAAACATGGTGTGCCCTTTTTCCTCTGAAGTTCATTTGAAAAGTAGACGCCCAAGTACACGGGTGTGCACTTTGCCCGTGTAACTCACCATTTTGCAATTTTAGCGCCGAATTGCTCCTGATTTCCTTCATTTGGTCATGCGCTTTTCTTCACCTGTGGAGTACAATGGAGCAATTAAGTACTTAATATCATCAAAATACACAATTTGGGGTTCAATAAGTACTCCAAATGATTAGTAAAATATAGATGAAATAACACTTCTCAATAGGGTTTCAAGTCTATGTACTTATGCATCATATGTGATGAATAAAAAATAAATTTCAATTTATCCACATGTCTCTTATTCACATTTATTCTTAATTTGAGGTTTTCATGATATTATATGAGATAATTGATATTAGAGGCTTTCTCTTTTATCTAAAAGCCAAAATTACTTAAGATTTGGTTTCTGACATGTTATGCCTCAGCCAGAATCACGGTCACATACTTATAAGACTAAGACCAAGTAGGTATGCAAGGCCTCAAAACCTATCTCACACTAGAAGATAACATCTAGCAGACATACAGATTTCTTAAGGCAAAAAAAACCATAAAAAACGAATTACAAGAGTTCCACTAACAAAGTCTGCAATAATATTTATTTAAAAATATAAAATTCTACGTCTACAAGAAAAAATAACTTATTAACTTATGGAAACTATACGAAGACTTGTTCAATGACCCTACTAAGCTATATATGAAGTAACCCTACTCCTGATCTGAAAAAAAAAAGAACAAACTTAATGAGCTTGGCTAGTAAGCAACCACTAAAAATATTGTGATCATATAAAAATTTCAAAAATTTAGAATAAAAAATCATATATGTAATATAATAGAATATTTATCAAAATACAACTCAAAAACAAAACAAAATGATTCAACAGAATCTGATTTTTAGATAAACACAATATAGGCGTCCTAATTCACTAAATCCAAAACAGAATATCATAAATCATTTTGTTTAAATTTGGTGACCTAATATAGGATTTTAGAGTTTATTTGTTTACCCTCAGTGACCCAAATCAAAATAATAGAGGCCGTTATTTTTCACTGATAGAACAGTACAAAACTATAGTCTCTTAACCGAATTACATATCATCACGCTTAGCATTTAACACCCAATGACAATGTTACAGCATAGTTAATTGGAGATTCAAATTTCTATGTCAAATTGCATAATCTCCGCAAAACTACAAGATAACAAAATTTAGCCTAGGAAATACAGAGTAATTGTGGAGCAAAAGTAATAACATAGGCATGATCCCATCTTTTTAATATCAAAATAAGCTAGTTATTTTCAATCTATACCTGAAAAAGATAATTTATAAAATTTCCAAAAAATTGAAAAGTATGAAAGAATTTTAGAAAAATATGATTACTGAGCAAGGTAACCAAAACTAAAATAATTCAAAATAATAGTAATAAGAAATTTAATAAGTAAATAATTAATTTAGAAAAAATATAATAATCAGAAATTTAATAAATAAATAATTAAAATGGTAATAGAATAAAATAACAGGAATATACTTATCAAAATAAATAAGCAAAGTAATTTCATTTGTAATTTAGCTAGGGTTGAAAAGTATGCATATAATAGGATTTATAGGTAGGTGATAAGTGTCTAAATACACCGTGTTATTATGGTGAACTACTTATACCTTCATGCATTAATTGAATAAAGCAGGTGCCCTTTGATGTGTTTTTCTTGTTTTTCTATTTCAGGGCATCTTCGTACCATTCATGCTTAGAGGAACGTTTATAACTGGAGAATCGAGGCCAAGGAGCGAAGAAACGAAGGAGAAACTAGCTCCGAAGGGCACCCAAGCGTTCCTACACAACCCAGGGCCGTTTATGGCCTGTGTGCGGGCTGTGCACAGGCCGCACACCCATGGCAGAGGGTGTGCGGCCACGTGTGCGGCCCGCACACTGGCCGCACACTGGTCGAGTATTTAGGCCGATTAGGGCTTTTTTCTAAGGATTTTGGCCACCAAGGCCTCCAAACACCCCGACGCTAA
This sequence comes from Dioscorea dumetorum, assembly GCA_902712375.1. Taxonomy (NCBI): domain Eukaryota; kingdom Viridiplantae; phylum Streptophyta; class Magnoliopsida; order Dioscoreales; family Dioscoreaceae; genus Dioscorea; species Dioscorea dumetorum. The sequence continues at coordinate 4,664,247 of CACTHL010000549.1, read as the reverse complement.
AAGCTTCATCAAAGGAGGTCGTTTTGGAGAGAAATCGAGGGGAAGAAGACGGGAGAACTCGAGGATCTTCATCCTAGAGCTTGCCAACGCGGATTCGGCAAGTTTCTTCATCAAACCTAGTTGACACGTCCAAGAGAGAGTTTTTGGTGTTTTTGTTGATGTACTCTTTATTGTGTGAACTTTCATTCTTATTCATGTCGAACTAAACCCCCCAAGGTCGCCGGGCAACCGGTGAACCTTGGGAGGATTACTTGTATTGGATGTTGTAATCTTAATTCAATGAATGCATGGTGTGTCATTTGGGTTCATACTTTGTGCACTTAATTGTGGTGATTTGCATGAGAACTCTGCATTTCATCTTATCGATTGTAATTGGTTGCGCGCGGTGCCCTCTCGCATTAGATCCACATAGTATGAAGAGGGATCCATTGTACCGGTACACATGAGGTTCCGGGTACCGGTAGCCTCCCGTAGGTTGTAGAGTTCATCTTAGCGCAATTGCTTATAGATAACTCTAACCAAGGCTCCATAGTCCCAATGACATTGTGTGAGTATCCTTAGGATAAAGAAACTTGTACTGGATTAGGGCAACACTACGGAGGTTCCGGGGTAGTCGACTTCTGAGCCTAGACGGACCAAAATATTACATTCCATGCATGCATTACCTGTTATCATAACATCCTTACTTGTATTTCTCCCAGGGGAATCCTCGCCCGGGGCCTTATCTTCTCTATTTGATTTCTTCTTGGTGTGTGCAACCTGTCAGTAGTTAAAGCTTTTATTGTTAGTTTAATTTCATTTCCTTACAACAACCTCTGTTTTGATTCGGCTAAACAACTGTCAAAGAGGAAGTAATAGTGGATCTCGGGACCTTATTGAATACGACCCTCTTGTGCCCGCACAAGAGGTATTACTTGGCGACCCGTGCACTTGCGGACGGGGAGCTGTGTGCACGCTTTTTAGCTACGCGCTTGGCGACCATCAAGTTTTTGTCGCCGTTGCCGGGGACTCCGAGAACATTAGGAAAACTCTTAAAAGTTGGATTAGTATTCTTTTCTTCTCCGTTGCATTCCTTTGCTGCAATCTTTCTTTATTATTATTTCTCATCTCTAGATTTGTATGAGATCGTCGTTGCTCAAATTATTATTACTCTTTAGTTTATTTATTCTTATTGTTGATTCTTTTCTTTGCGAGGTATCCATTGGGTTATAACTCAAAACATGGACGTGGATTCACACGGGCGTTTAGAAGTACACGCACACTCAGTGGCGTACCTACAGCAATACATTCGCAGTTGGAATTATAATCTTACCGGGAATAACTCTGAAGGAGTAGTTCCTATGGGAAACAAGGGTGCTTCTCAACAAGATTGGTGTGAAGTTCTAAGCACCCTCCATGGGAAGTACGGAGTTGTTGTAAGAGATGCAATTGCTGAACAACAATTGGACCTCGCACCTGCACAAGATACCCAATCCGAATCCGAAGAGAAAGCATGGTTAGTGAGAGAGGATTCTAGTTCGGAGAGCTCTACTCCTACGGATGTCGAATTCGAGAAAATAGATTGTGATGGTAAGAGCCGGCTTAAGCCATCTGTGGAGGACCCCCCGAAGACAACTCAAGGAATTACCGTCGCACCTGGAGTATGCATTTTTGGGAGAGAGTTCATCATTACCGGTTATCATCGCCTCCGCTTTCTCTGAGGAACAGAAGAAAAAACTTCTAAGCGTGTTGGGAAGACACAAGCAAGCTATCGCTTGGAAAATTGCAGACATCAAGGGTATTAGTCCATCATTCTGCACTCAAAAAATCCTGATGGAAGATAGTCACAAGCCATCCGCGCTCCTGCAAAGAAGAATGAACCCCAATATGAAGGAGGTGGTAAAAGAGGAGGTAGTTAAGTTGTTAGATACCGGCATCATTTACCCTATTTCTGACAGTGCATGGGTGAGTCCGGTCCAAGTAGTACCAAAAAACGGGGGTATTCCAGTGGTAACTAACGAGAATAATGAGCTCATTCCCACTTCGAACCGTAACTGGGTGGCGAGTGTGTATCGATTACCGCAAGCTCAATGATGCCACCCGAAAAGATCACTTCCCTTTGCCATTCATTGATCAGATGCTTAAGCTGGTTTCCGGCCACGATTACTATTATTTTTTGGATGGTTTTTCCGGATATTTTCAGATACCTATTGCACCGGAAGATTAGGAAGAAACCACCTTCACTTGCCCCTATGGTACATTCGCTTATCGTCGCATGCCCTTCGGCCTTTGTAACGCCCCAGCCACATTCCAAAGGTGCATGCTTGCCATATTTGAAGATATTATTGAGGACACCATGGAGGTTTTCATGGACGATTTCTCCGTGTATGGAAACTCTTTTGACCTATGCTTAAAGAACCTTGAGCGAGTGTTAACGCGGTGTGAAGAAACCAACCTGGTTTTGAGTTGGGAGAAATGTCATTTCATGGTCAGGGAAGGGATAGTTCTGGGGCATAAAGTCTCAAGAAAATGGATCGAAGTAGACAAAGCAAAAATTTTCACCATTGAGAAGCTCCCTCCACCGAGCTCAATGCGGGCAATAAGAAGTTTTCTTGACCATGCGGGTTTCTATAGAAGGTTCATAAGGGATTTTGCAAAGATCTCAAAACCATTGACTAAACTCTTAGAGAAGGACGTCCCATTCGATTTCACGACTGAATGCCTTACAGCCTTCACTATCCTGAAGACTTTATTGATTAGAGCCCTATCATGGTTACACCCGATTGGAATGAACCATTCTAGTTAATGTGTGACGCAAGTGATTATGTAGTGGGGGCAGTATTAGGTCAGCGTAAGAACAACCATTTTCATCCTATCTACTATGTGAGCAAGACGCTCATCGGCGCTCAAGAGAACTACACAACCACTGAAAAGGAACTCCTTGCGGTAGTGTTCGCGGTTGACAAGTTTCGGTCATACTTAGTGCTCTCGAAAGTCATTGTGTTTACTGATCATTCGTTGGGTACTTCTGCTACAAGAGTTCGACTTGGAGATCAAGGATAAGAGAGGAGCTGAAAATCTGGCTGCAGACCATCTCTCTCGTTTGGAAAGAACTGATGCTTGCACAACTCAAGAGGGTGAGATTAATGATGCGTTCCCCGAGGAACAATTTTACCATATTCAATTGAAACAAGACAATGATATCCCTTGGTTTGCCGATATTGCCAATTACCTAGCTGCGGGTATCATCCCGAAAGGGTTCACAACCCAACAAAGAAAGAAATGTTTCACATACCTCAAACACCACATGTGGGAAGACCCTTATCTATTTCGAGAATGTGCTGATCAAATAGTTCGCCGTTGTGTATCCCAAGCAGAAAGTCAGGAGATTATTAAGCATTGTCATGAGGGACCCACTGGAGGTCACTATAATGCCAACCGCACCGCGAGAAAAATGGTGGATGCTGGGTTTTATTGACCAACACTATTTCAGGATGCTCAGTACCACGTTCGAACTTGTGATCGTTGTCAGAGAGCAAGTAACATATCTCGTTGAGATGAAATGCCTCAAAACATCATCCAGGTATGCGAAGTTTTCGATGTTTGGGGGATAGATTTCATGGGTCCATTCCCGACTTCACGGGGTAACAAGTTTATTTTGGTAGCGGTGGATTATGCCTCCCGATGGGTAGAAGCCCAGGCCCTACCAACAAGCGATGCAATATCGGTAGTTCAGTTCTTAAAAAAACTCTTCTTCCGATTCGGTACTCCAAGAACAATCATTAGCGATCGGGGGGCACATTTTTGCAATACCCAGTTTGAAAAAATCCTCAAGCGATACGGAGTTCGTCATCATACCTCCACTGCTTATCATCCCCAGACTAGTGGGCAAGTCGAAGTTTCAAATCGGGAACTCAAGAGGATTCTAGAGAAAACTGTAGCTTATCACCGGAAAGATTTGTCCAACCAACTAGAAGACGCTTTGTAGGCCTACAGAACCGCCTACAAGACACCCATTGGGAGTAGTCCCTATCGCCTTGTGTACGGCAAGGCTTGTCACTTACCCGTAGAACTCGAACATAAGGCGTATTGGGCAACCAAAGTCTTGAATTTCGATTTCCAAGCGGTAGGAGAAAAATGGAAAATGCAACTGAATGAACTCGATGAATGGAGAGCCTTTGCTTATGAAAACTCGCGTGTATACAAGGAAAGGGCAAAAATTTATCACGATCAGAGGATTAAGCAAAACAAGCAGTTTACAGAAGGGGATCAGGTCCTCCTATACAACTCCCATGTCCATTTATTTCCTGGGAAACTCAAGTCCCGATGGTCAGGACCTTACACAATCACCCGTGTATCACCACAAGGGGTAATTGAAATAAATCATCCTGAAAAAGGTCAGTTCAAAGTCAATGGTTATTGCTTTCAGCCATATTTTGGTCAGTCTAGCTCATCCTCTTCTTTCTTCGCGGAGCAAGGTAAACATTTTCCCTCTGATCCAACCTAAGACTGTGCATAGGGATGTCAGGCTCGTGACTCTAAACAAGCGCTCTTGGGAGGCAACCCAAGCTTTTCCCGTATTTTCTTTTAGTCTGCCTGATTTGCTTTTTAGTGTTTTTTGTTGGTTTTGTTTGGCGCTCCCTTTTCCTCGTGCGTGTTTAATTTTCCATTTGTGTTTAGTTGTCTTGACTCATGTTTTTATTTGTTGATGTTTTGCCGGTTGGTGACACGTGATTTTCATGTTTGTCGGTAAAGTTTACGTGCCTTAAAACAATATAAATCGATTGGTGTTCTCATTTTTTGCAGTAAAGTAAATGCAAATTCTGATTTCGGCACTTCTGGAGGCTGTGCGGGCAGGCTACAACCCGCACAGGACTGCAAAAGGCTGTGCGGCCGCACACGAGGCCGCACAACACGGGCAGAAGCCCTTGCGGCCTGGCGTACAGCCCGTGCGGCCTGCACGCCAGGTCGCACAGCCCTATGCGGGTGGCAGCCAGACCGCACAGATCTGGCTGCCCCTTTTCTTGGCGCGGCCCCCACCCCTTTTAAGAGGGGTTTTTCACCCCCTTTCTCCCCTATCTTCCTCCACCTTCACCCCCTCTCACCAAGAAGTCCACTTCCTCATCCCATATCTCAATCCCATCACCTTCTCTTTTCATCGTACGAGCAAGGTTCAAGACGGTCTAAACTAAGGGAACACCGATCCGTCGTTTTTTATCGACGTTTCCTCGCCGATTCATCTTTCCTTTGTCCTCAACATAGGTGAGCTTCCTTGCATTTTAAGTGAATTTTCTTTTATTTGGAATTTCTCCAAGTCCTTTAGTTCATGAAGTGAGGACATGTGGTACTCTCAATTCTCCCAATTGATGTTGGTATTTTGCTTTCCCGTTCATCGTGTGGCCACCTTGTGTTGGAGTTTTCTTTTCATGGAGCATTATGTTTACCTTGTGCAACCACATGAATGTATGATTTATTGGGCCACCCGAAATTGTTTTCTCGTATTTACTTAATATGATGGTGGGCTTATATATGATCGAGGGCTATATTGTGTTGTGTAGGGAGGTGCCGAACAAGTGTGTTTCACACAAGCGACGGCTCGACGGGGCTCGCTCATCCTCAACACCCTAATTCACCGATGGCCGTTTCACTCACCGATACGACATGCTTAAAGTGAAACCATTCGCCCAAACTAGAGTGCCTGATTGGCAACTGTTGGAGATGCTCGGTCTGGCGAATGATGTCCGACATCTAGTAGGGTTCGATCGATGGCTTGCCATACTTGAAGTCGACGACCCCGCCTATAGGGAACCCACTCTAGAGGTATTGAGCACTTTCGAAGCCGATTGGAATGTCGCTCATATTCGTCGTCCGGGAGGGATCAAATTCCAAGTAAATAGAGAACAACAAGTTATGAGCCACGCGGACTTTGCTATATGCTTGGGTATCTACGATCGTGACTTTGTAACCAGCATGGAATACCCCCGTTTGGCTCGCGACTTCTCTTCCACCCTCATGATGAGCGTCCCGCAAGTGTACGGGGTCGTCAAGTAATATCCTGTGTGTGACACAGGGGTCGTATTCCTCGGAGCCAAGGATCTACCCTTACTTCCTCTTCACTTATTGTCTAACCAAATAACACAAGGTTGGGTGCTACGATCTACAAATTGATTTTAAGAAAATCTAACTGACAGATGAACTACAGGCGAAATGGGTGGAGAATCACAGAGGGGAAAAACAGTCACGGACGCGGATCCACCTGGGACTACTGAAGCTAGACAGATGCTAGGGTTAAAATTGCGATTGTGGTTTGGGCCAAGAGACTCCTAAAGTAGGTTAACCCCGAATCCCTCGGTGATTAACCCCTAATCCCATACAGGTATTGGACAGATTCACTTCTGACCAAATCCCTCTATGATTGCACTACGACTAGGGAAATCTCTGATTAGGGTCGAACTCAGTACTTAGGTTTGAACCTAATGGTTGGAAGGGTACCAAATAGCCGAATCCTTTGGCGTATAGGTACATGTATCCATTTCAAACTATGTGAGTCTAATACAAGGGTGTATCCCACGCTCCAAGTACAACGTAGGAATTGAACTACAGAGTTCTCATGTAATTCAAGGCAATCAAGCACACATAGCATGAACCACAAACCAAACAATTTGCATTAAATATAAATCAAAGCATCCATACAAGCTTGTTCATCCCAAGGTTCACCGGCGTCCGGTGACCTTGGGACTTAGTTGTTCATACAAGCAAATAACATAAAACACATCATGAAAACAACTAATCTAGCCATAACAAACACTCCCTCAATTGTTGGTGATGAAAAGGTGAGCCGGATCGTCGCACAAGCCTCCACCTACGCCGCAATGAGGGCGGCTTCCTTCTTCTTCTTCAAGCTTTAAATGATCAAGTAGAGGATGGATCTTGCCAAATCTCTACTCTCCCCTTGCTCTCCACTCTTCAATTGATGAGAGAAGGCCTCTTCTTCCCCGGATTTGAGTCTCCTTCAAGCTTCAAGAAAACTTTCCCCAAAAACCTCACCAAAAGCTCCCTTTCATTAGCCCTAACGCCCCTTTAAAACCTGCTGCGCCCGCAAGGCTCCCAGAAATTTTCCAGGAAAATCGTCTAGATGCTACAGTAACACCCCCCCTTGCTACAAGATCGCTACAGTGATGAAGCTCCAAAAACGACGTATTTGGTGTCGATTTCTTTACAAATACCTTCTGGAGCTCGTTTTGGCTCCTTCAGGGCCTGTAACACAAATAAAACTAATTTAACCACAAAAACGGGTGTCGGCTTATCAAAAACATGTAATTTAATACAAAAATACTATAAATAAATATACACATTTAAGCACTTATCACCTCACCCCAAGCGCGTTATGGAATTCTATCACTACGGGGGCCAGTCAAGATTCCAAGAAGGCCTCCCATTTAGCACAACCATCATACCGGGTGATACAAGCACTCCTCAGTCGTTCTATCACGAGGCGAAGCGATAGCACCGGGGTCGTGACTAAAATGGACCTCCTGATTCTCTATAGCATGATTCGTCGTGAGCCGCTGAACCTAGGCCATGTCATGGCCGAATTATTTACTCGCCCTGCACAGTATCCCCTGATAGCGCAGATCTTTCTTGGACCCTTCGTTACTCGCTTAGTACGGAGAGCGAATGCTCTTGGCCGAGTCTGATCCATGGAGGGCGTTGGGGCATCTGATAAACGTCTAAAAGTACGTATTTTACATGTATGTTTTGTGTATTATTTTCATATCTTATTGTTGAATCTTTGCCCTTTTAGGTCTAAATTGCTTTATTTTTGTATTTCAGGCCAGCCAGAAGCCCTGGTGACTCGACGACGAGATGGGGAGCGAATTCGACACCAAAACAGCGTTTTCGAGACGGGGATACCGTAGCACGGTACTGTAGCATTCACTGTAGCAGTTACTGTAGCTCATCGCGGACTTCTTGGCAGAAAAGTAGAAATCCCGAGGGGTCAGCATACCGGCAGTATGCTGACCCGTTTACCCATCGGGATTTGGGGTTTTAAGGGCAATCTAGGGCATTTTGAAAAGGACTTTTTCATCTTCTTGGAGAGAGCTTTTGGGGGAAAAGAAGGCTAGGGTTTGGACATCATTTCTACACCATTTTGGAGGGCAAAAGGAGAGGAAATTCCGGTTTTCTTTGGTGAGGAGAGCAAGATCTAGGAGGATCTACTTCAAAAGCTTCATTGTTTGGAGGTTGAAGAAAACGGGAAGCCACCCCTTCGAGTGGCGTCTTCGGAAGGTCTTCTCCGGGGATCCAAGCGGCATTCGACCTTCACCATTTGAGGGAGTGTTCCTCATGTTTATTCTAGTTATTTACATGGTTTGTGTGGTGGATTTGTTGAACATGAACAACTAAACCCCAAGGTCACCGGATGTAGGTGAACCTTGGGGGCAAAACTTGTGATGTTTTGGATTATTTGAGTTATTTATTGTATGATTGCCTTGTTGTGATCCTTGTTTGGTATTCTTGATTGTTTTGGTACATGTGCTTAATTGTTGTATCAAATGCTTGGTAGCACTTTGTAGCATGACCATTGCCTTAGTGCAAGACTCTACCAAACTTGGAAGGGATTATTGTATAAATACGCCGTGATCATCGGGTATTTGTACCCCTCCATTTCTAGGGTTGAAAACTAATTAGTATTTCCACCCTAACTTGAGAAAACCATTATTCTCCTTGCAACCGTGTGAGAAGTTGAGTGGAAGAAATTCCTTAGTCAACACTTGTACCGGGTTAGGGGTCAATTGCCGTGACCATCGGGTTGACCTAAGCTTTGGTTTTCTCGGTCCAACTAGCCACATACTTTATTTCTCAAATATCCTACTCACTTGAGTAGCCCCCTTGGGGATCCTCATCCGTGACCGGTTTCCATCCCTGAGCATCTCCCGAGTTTTGATTCAATCGTATTTATTTAGAAAATTTCTCTTGTAGTTTGTTTCTTTCATTTCCTTTCTATTCTCTTGAAAATGGAATCGGTGAGCTAAACAACAAGTGAGAAGTGAGTAAGGTAGCTCCTCGGGCCCCTTGGGAATACGACCCACTCGTGCGTGCACGAGTGGTTTATTACTTGACGACCCCGTGCGCTTGCGGGTGTTGACATTCCGTGTCGATCAGCATCCTTCCCCTCGGGCTACAGACACTGAACTCTATTGGCATTGTGAAGCGCCGAGGTGGAAGTTTTATTCTTGCCAACGAAGTAGACAGTGGCGAGGACGACGACGAGGAGATGGTTACACCCACTACCCCTCAGGCTGGCCGCGCTACATTACAGACTGCTTACACTAGTGATTTAGCTGACATGCGTTGCCAACTACAGGAACTTGGACTAGTGCAGTAATGAGAGAGTGCGGATATTACCGCCCTCCTCCAAGGGCAGCAGGCACTCCTACTGGGCCAGCGGCAGATTCTCGAGCTCCTCCAGCAGCGCCCTCCACATCCACCCACCTCAGCACCATCGGCCTCGACCGACTCGTGGGACACTTGGTTTTAAGTCTTGTTATCTGTCGTAGTAGTCTTTTTCGACTTTCCTTGCATGTGTGTTTCTGTAGTTATTGGAAAGAGCGTCACTCTTCCAAGCTTCTATCTTACATTTTGTGTCTTATGTAATTTTTTTTTAATAAATATTCTGTGATGATTATGGATGTCTTGATCTAATGCCCTGTCTACCTCGCAGGGATAGACATGGCCCTTGTCTTATCGTCTCTCCACCATCATAGGATGCACCGCGAACACTCAGCATACCCTTCCACGCGATGCCTCTATGCTTCAGGAAAGTTCCCCTCAACCCCCTCTCCACGCTTTATACTTTTATCATATTCTTTGAGCCGCCGATTTTGTACATTGGAGACAATGTACGTCTTTCAGTGGGGGGTGTCATGCATACACTTTTGTCTGTAGAGTCTAAATTTTTGTTATTTTTTGTGCATGCCTGTTTTAGGATGAAATTTAATGACATTGATGCATGATTGGAACTGGTGATTGCTATGATACTCAAGTATACAGTAGAGTAGGATAATGATGGATGCTAAGCCTTGCACACAACCCTGCACTTAATGAATTTCGATCATTCACTGCATACCATCACATACCTTTTTAGCCTGGACCTTGGACACCTAGGTTAGATTAAATGATAACCTTCGTGACCCTCTTAGTAGCTAACCCATTTTTAGCGACACGTACCTTGTTGTGTTAGGTTTCTCTCTAATGAGTTGTTTGAGGGTTTCTGTCTCTCTCTTTAAATTGGCAAAAAGGGAAATAAAGTGTGGCAATAAAAAGAGTTTTATATAGCAATAAAAATGACAATGCTCCTCTACTTGAATAGCAAATTAACTTAGGCTTCGGGCTCCTAAAAAGAGTGTTTCCTAAGCCAAAAGCTAGAAAAGCACGAGCATGTTCATGTGAACTTGTAATCTTCTATATAAGTTGGGTTTTTGGTGCCTGATTGGCATATTTACCCTTCCAAAATGAAGATTACAGTTCATGTTAGTCAACAAAAAAAAAGAGGGGTTGCGAATAAAGCCAATTTTGTGCAGAGGAGAGACAAAAGTGCCTTGTGAATTCATTAGGGGGTTCCCTACCGTTCCAAGGTCTGTTATCGCTATAAGTGGTGCGATGTGCTTTAAGAAGTGGTCCTCGGGGTATCGTTTTCTCCTATCTATGTTACAAGGATCCAGGTGAAGAAGGTTGCACACACAAAAAACCACCTTGCCGAACGAATGGTTCGAAATTTTATTTTTGGTTGTAGCTTAGCATCTAGAGTTCTACATGTGCTGCTGTATGCTTATACTCGAGTCGGAGGTTGTGTATTTAGCCACTTATCAATTCCTCTTGTTTTCAATGTTTGTTTGCTTGGGGACAAGCAAACCCTTAAGTGGGGGGTGATTTGATAAGTGTCTAAATACACCGTGTTATTACGGTGAACTACTTATACTTTCATGCATTAATTGAATAAAACAGGTGCCCTTTGATGTGTTTTTCTTGTTTTTCTATTTTTGGGCATCTTCGTACCATTCATGTTTAGAGGAACGTTTATAACTGGAGAATCGAGGCCAAGGAACGAAGAAACGAATGAGAAACGAGCTCCGAAGGGCACCGAAGCGTTCCTACACAACCCAAGGCCGTTTATGGCCTGTGTGCGGGCGCACAGGCCACACACCCATGGCAGAGGGGTGTGCAGATGGGTGTGCGGCCACGTGTGCCCCCGCACACTGGCCGCACACTGGTCGAGTATTTAGGCCAATTAGGGCTTTTTTTTCTAAGGATTTTGGTCACCGACGCCTCCAAACACCCCGACGCTAAAAGCTTCATCAAAGGAGGTCGTTTTAGAGAGAAATCGAGGGGGAGAAGACGGGAGAACTCGAGGATCTTCATCCTAGAGCTTGCCAACGCGGATTCGGCAAGTTTCTTCATTAAACCTAGTTGACACGTCCAAGAGGGAGTTTTTGGTGTTTTTGTTGATGTACTCTTTATTGTGTGAACTTTCATTCTTATTCATGTCGAACTAAACCCCCCAAGGTCACCGGGCAACCGGTGAACCTTGGGAGGAATACTTGTATTGGATGTTGTAATATTAATTCAATGAATGTATGGTGTGTCATTTGGGTTCATACTTTGTGTACTAAATTATGGTGATTTGCATGAGAACTTTGCATTTCATCTTATCGATTGTGCATGGTTGCACGAGATGCGCTCTCGCATTAGATCCGCATAGTATGAAGAGGGATCCATTGTACCAGTACACCGGAGGTTCCAGGTACCGGTAGCCTCCTGTAGGTTGTAAAGTTCATCTTAGCGCAATTGCTTATAGATAACTCTAACCAAGGCTCCATAGTCCCAATGACATTGTGTGAGTATCCTTAGGATAAAGAAACTTGTACTGGATTAGGGCTACACTACGGAGGTTCCCGGGTAGTCGACTTCTGAGCCTAGACGGACCAAAATATTACATTCCATGCATGCATTACCTGTTATCATAACATTCTTACTTGTATTTCTCCCGGGGGAATCCTCGCCCGGGGCCTTATCTTCTCTATTTGATTTCTTCTCGTTGTGCGCAACTTGTCAGTAGTTAAAGCTTTTATTGTTAGTTTAATTTCATTTCCTTACAATAACCTCTGTTTTGATTATGCTAAACTACTGTCAAAGAGAAAGTAATAGTGGATCTCAGGACCTTAGGGAATACGACCCTCTTGTGCCCGCACAAGAGGTATTACTTGACGACCCGTGCACTTGCGGCCGGGGAGCTGTGTGCCCGCTTTTTAGCGACGCGCGCGGCGACCATCAGTAGGTACTTACTTAACTAACGCGAGAAATTCAATTCTGACACCAACTCAAAGCTTCTGGGTTTGTCTTAAATTTGGAAAAAAAACTTATTAAATGACTAATAAATATAAAATTCAAGGGATATGCAAGAAAGATTTCAAGCCGCCGGTGATGCCACCATTGTTAAGGGGCTAATAATCAAAGGTATTATAAAAAGAGATTTTAAAAGGGTATAAATACAAAAAAAGGTCAAGCTATTATTCTACTTTCCCAAATCTTGATTTTTTTGAAAGGTATAATACCAATTATCATATCTAAAACACGTATGAACTATTCCAACATGACAATTGAGGACTAAAACTGGCATAACTTTGTCTATAATTTTCCAAATCACAAAATTCATTCTTTTGAGAAAGCTAGACAAATGAGGCTATGACATAATCAAAATTCCAACAGATTAGAATACTATTATATTTATAGCATCTATTTGAATGGCCATCTATTTCTGCAAATTAGTAAAATCAGATATGACCCTTTTATCATGCATATCTCTCAACATATATCCTCAAATAACATGGTATTTTAGGAATAGATAGTTAATCTAAAAATGAGCAACCTTTTTATTTTGCACTTTGCTCAATTCAAAATCTAAAACAATGAAGAAAGCAAATCAATCTTTAGGTTCTATATATAATACTATTTGACATAGCTACACTAATTGAGCTATATCCAAAATTTTGCAGATACTTAGCTAACGCCAAACACTACAACTTTCTTATTTTACTCTCCTCCCAATTTTGACTCGAAGATCCCAAAAAATTGCTGAGGTATTTCTGCCTCTCAGACATAAAACTCTGAAATTTATCAGCCTTATAAACACCTGAGTAATAATGCAATAACCTAAATATTAGCTACACACTCTATTACTTCATATGTCTAGGATTAAGCCATGGATCTGAGTTACGACATGCATTTTCTGACCAATACCTAGGGAAACATGGGGAAACTTTTCAGTTAACCGAATGCACTTTAAATTTCAAAAGTAACAAAGCGAAAGCATCCAAAAGGACAATGAAAATGTTGGATTTGGAAAAAATTGTCGTCAAACACCAAGTTGTAGCCATAGTCTTCATCATCTCGAAACAAAGAGAAAAGGTTGAAAGGCTAGCTTATTATTTAATTTTAAAAAAAATTATAACAAAAGGTAACCACACAAAAGAGGTTAAAGAAAATTGTGGTTTGTGAGCAAATAGGTTTGTAACAACCAAAACTTTATTTGTTTAAGATTTAAATTAAAAAAATATCTTAATAAAAGCAACGGCCATGATTACTAAGGGAGGGATTCACATGACCCATTTATGTTGGACCAATCCACTAATGAAGGCCAAGCAAAAATAAAACATCTTTTTAAATGAACAAAAAAATCCAACAAAAGGAAAATTTAAAATAAGGCAAATTTACTCCATATTCGCAATCAAGACTTTTACATAAGCTATCCAAGCAATTTTTAATATTTTATCATAAGTAAAACCATCAGTGACCTAAAATATCATTACCAAAATTCGAAGTTTTAAATTAAAAAATATATATATAAAATTTAAAAAAAAATCTATATTCGTATATTCGTGAAAATTAACTTAGAACTGGAAATGGGTGAAAAAAAGTAGGTCGTAAAGTAGTAAAAGAGAGGATAGTGTCTGAGTGAAGAGAAAACCAAGATTTTTAACACAAAACCCTCGGTGCTTCTTGCTTGAGAACTCTAGAGGATTCGAGAATGGGGAAAAGCAGTGCCTTAAAAAGAAAGCAAAGCAAAACCAAGGGCTTCTGCGTCGGCGACGAGGTCGAGGTTCAGAGCGAGGATGAAGGCTTCCGCGGAGCCTGGTATGAGGCCACCGTCGTACGTCCTCTCCCCAGACACCGCCGCCATTCCGTGGTCTACACCTCCCTACTAGAGGATACTGTCTCTTCCCGTCCTCTTCATGAGTACGTCCTTGATTCCCACCTCCGCCCTCGCCACCCCCGCCGACCTGGACCACCGTTCCAGATCCATCAGGTTGTTGATGCGTTCCATCAGGATGGGTGGTGGCCTGGGGTTGTTGCCGATGTGCGTGGTGGCCGTTATGCTGTCTACTTTCCGAGTACTCGGGAAGAAGAGGAATTTGTGGAGTCGGATGTTCGTGCTCATCTTCGGTGGGTGAAGGGTCAGTGGATCATTGATTCGGAGGATTTGGTATGTGAATTATAGTCTATTTTCTCTGGTTTTTTAATGTGTTTTTTAATCAGTTATTGGTTGATGTCTATGCATGAGTTTTTGATTTAACACGAGATTTCCTTTTTTGCTTTCTGTGTAACTGAAAATTTGAAATTAAAACGGAAAACTTTTGAGTGTGAATTTCTCGTAATAATGGCATATTTAATCCTCGCCAATTGGTTAAGTGCTTTGCTGTTCTTTATTACAAGGATAATGACTAACTGAGACCATTGTTTCACACTGAAAGTTTCTATATTATATAGGACGTAAGAAGGAAGCTGAAAAGCATTTTCTTTAAGGAGAGGAGACATGATCATGATGGGAGGAGACAAAATAATGGGTGGAAGCATGTTAAGAATGAGGGAGATGGTGAGTAGCGGAGAGTGGCAAGCAGATGGGGGTTAGTTGTGATGGAAGAAATGGATTTTGATAGAGAAATAAGTCATTTAGAAACTTGCAACAATATTGAGATGGCTTTTATATTTTACATCTTTTGTAGGGAGCATCATGGAAATGCATGTGGGAGAATATGGATTAGTTGTTGAGAATTCTATCTTCTCCACAACCTATCTTCTTAATGTAAGTAAGCTGAGTTTGACCAGGAACAAGTTAGTTCACATTGATCTTGAATCTGGTTATGAATTTTAATCTCTTCTTCTTCTGATCTGTGTCACACAGCAGTAGTTTAAAATTCGAATTGCCTAGATTTGAATCCAAGACCATTGCAATGTCTGAATTCCTACCTCCTGCCCACCATGCTAAAATTTAAGATGTATGTTCTTGTATAAAATTTAATATACTCTTACATTTTGGCTTATTAGTGGTTGGTATTAATTCTAGAGTACTGTTAACATTAATGTTATGATAAATACTTTGTGTCAAACCTCGCAAAGCATTTATGCAGGCTCGATTTTTTTGTCTAACATATGCAATTTTCAGATACAGACACAGAAATCTGAAGAAGTTTTAGTTTTTGAACTTTGCATGCTTTGAAAAGAGACATTGAGAACACGTTCAGGAATACACGGGACATGGAGAAATGTATTGTTCCCTGTTGTTTCAGTTATAAGTTTATATAATTTCTGTTTAGCAAAGAATGAAGATTGACCTACGCTTAACTGGAATCTTGGTTTGAACTACCTACTTAAGATTGTTTTCTTCCTGCATGAGTCATTTGCCGGCATTTTGAAAAGCTTGGCATGATACTTCTCTTCATTTTAATTACCACAATTTACCATTATCTCAATTTAACGTTTATTTTCTTATTCAGAATAAAACTTAGTATGCATGCGTGTGCTTGCACATCATATATACGCGCACAAATGTATTGAGGTTGGTACAACTTCAATATATATTGTACAGTTATGTTGCTCATGCTATATGGAGTACACCTTGTAGATCATGCCAAAATAATTTTGCATGTCGACACGCGTGTTTTTGAACGTGTCAAAGTTGGTATTAATAGCGTATTGTTTCACTCTAGTCTTCAATGCTACGTTGGGCACACCATTTGGATTATGCCAGAAGCAATTTTGTGAGTTCGACTTGATATATGGCATGGCAGTTGTGATCCTAATTATTCTTTGTGCAAGATTTATGACTTGTTTAAAAAGTAAGGTTGCCAATTTTGATCTGTCATAAATTGGGTTATGCTTATTTGAGTCTTTTACTTCAAGATTCATTGGGTTGAGTTCAAGTTGATTTTGATTCCCATCTATAAATTAAAATTTGACAAAGGTGTCAAATGATTACTTTATTGTTGAACCTTTCTTGGACAATATTTGAATGTGGAGGAGAAAATACACGTGAAGGTTGTTTGAGGAGAGGTGTTCCAATACATATTGTGGTAGAATCTAACAATGATGCAATCTTCTGTGGTGAAGATGTTAGTTTGAGCTTGGATATGTAACATGGTTAAGGCAGTTTGGGTAAAATGGAGGGTGCTTCTGGAGTGTTTATGCGATCATAGATTGAAAAATAATTTCTATAGAATGGTTGTTAGGCTAACTTTGATGTATGTTCGGCGGTTAAGAAACAACGTAGTTAAAGATGGGAGTGGTTGAGATGAATGTTTGCCATTGCTAGGATCGATTAAGTAAGAAATGAATTTATTTGTCATAGTTTGGGAGTGGGACCTATTATTGACAAGTTAAGAGAGAATTGATTAAGATGGCATGGGCATGCCCTTTGACGGCTTGTAGATGCCCCCATAATAAAGGAGGAGCTTTCCAAGTGGAATGTTGTAGAAGAAAGAAGGGTAGGCCTAGAAAGCTTTCAGTAGAAACTTTATGTAATGATATAATAGAGCAACGTAGAAGGAAAGGGCTCATGTAACCGACCCCAAATAGTTGGGACTAATGGTTTTTGTCTTCTTGTTGTTGTACATGTTCGCTATTCTCCATGGCTTGTAACATCCTTGGAAACTATTTTTATCATTGAATTTTGTTGACACACATCTTTGATTGATGCTTCTAGACTGTGAACCCTTCACTTGTAGCAACTATTTAGAAACTAGAAATTGATGAATTGCAAGAATCCTTCTCTTCACTTGAATTAAATCATGTCATTAGCTTACAGATAGAATCAAACCATTAGTCCGAACTATGTGAATCCTTCCCCGCAGGAGGGAAGGGAGGGATCTTAAATGTGCTATCAAATTGAATCAAATCATTTGATTAGTAGCTTACAGATTGACTTTGGTTGTAGATGAGTCATTTCTCATCAAGTTATGCAAGCTAATTAATTTGGTTGGGTTTGTTAGATTGTCCAGTTATGCTGCTTTGATTAGATTACGGTTGGCAGTTGCTGGTTAATTCGGTTGGTTTGGCACATGGGTGATGTTTAAGATAATTTGATCAGTCTGAGGTGGTGTTACATTATGGTTGTATGTATTAATTGTCTAGGATTGAATATTTATTGAAGTTGTAAGAAACAATCTGTGTGGACAATAAGAGAGATGAGATGGTTGCTGACTGGGACAAATAAACAATAAATATTCATTTGGTTCATCTTGAATAGGTACTTATAAGGATCTTTGTTGCCATGCTATATATGTTGAGGCTCAGGCCTGGTTGTTGCCATTGTGGTTTTTGTTGTATGAAATGGTTTCTATTGCCAGGCCTAGATTACTACAAATCTGGTCGTTAGTTATATAGTCATTTTGTTAATAGATAGTTTATGATCTTGTAATTGATTCAGTATATGAGTGTTTGTATGTTGAGACATAAACAACAATTTGTTATCAAGGGCTCACATGTGTAACCAACTCACCCATCTACTGTTGACCATCTATTTCCACTGTCTATCTGAAAGCACTATGTTGCAGTGCCTGCTTCAATAGGTTTCTTAAAGAAATTAACTTGCCACTAAATAGAAGTGTATTTTACTTTTAAATTGGCATTTTGGCTGGTGTTTGATACTGAAGAATATCTTCCAGAGTAGATCACTATATTCTCACCCCTGGTTTCAAAATGAATTCATATGGCTTTTCTGGGAGCAGACAAAAAATTTATGACTGATCTAGATAAATCAAAAAGGTAATTAGCAATGAAAGTGGGTCATGAGGCTCACTTATTCATTATGTTAACATATTTATTTCTTTTAAGGTCATTATTTGGCTATTGCTTTTGAGTTCTGTGATGATTGAGACTTGGGGACTTCTTGCTTGTGAACAAATACATTCAATAACCAGAATCTACTTTTGTCTGTCTGGATGTTGTTCACTGGCTTAAGTTGCAATCGCATGTCGTATTTGTAAAACTTACTAAGGGTGAAAATTTTCCATTTTCTAGCCAGGAAGGACTAAGGACAAGTTTAGTGTCAGGGATCAAGTCGAAGTCACCCGTGACAAGGAGATCTTTGGAGCAGCTTGGTACACTGGAACTATTGTGAAGGTAATCGGAAAGACTTACTTCTTGATTGAATACACAAGCCTCCTCCAGAGTAGTGGTTCTGGTGGTCAATGTGAGTTTCTTAGGGAGATTGTCGATGCTCAGTATATCAGGCCTTCCCCTTCGCACAAACCAGAAGCTATGAAATTTGATCTCTTTGATGAAGTGGAGGCTTTCTGGACGAATTATTGGTTACCAGGAGTGATCACTAAGGTTCTTTCTGAGTCAATGTATGTTGTCAAGCCAACATACATAAAAGAAGAATTGGAGCTTAATGCTATAGACTTGAGGCACCATTACAACTGGGCAAATGGACAGTGGGTCCGTGTCACTCAGGTAAGCAACAACTTAGTATGCTCATGCTGTGTAATAATTTATTTGGCTTGCTAATTTGCATTGTCAGTGGCCATATTGGTGATGAACATTTTATTTCTAAAAGAAAGAAAGGGAAAGGGCAACAATAGTCAATCTATCTTTTCTTAAACTATAATATTTAAATGTTAAATTTAAATCACATGTAAACATGAATGTAGAGTTGTAGGAAGGCTGGATTACTCTGAGTTAAAATGACTGTAAATTGCCTTGGTGTTTGACATACTGATGTTTTTTGCTATGAAATGTGTTTTAATTTTATGAAGGATTGCCATTTTATTTTTGAATTAAAATTGCACTTTTAGTCCACTCCCACCATTAATCATGCTGGTCTAAAGATATCAAATCATCCTTTTTCCAGGACTCCTATATTGTTTCAGTTTTGAATAGATGAACAAAAACATGAGTTTATTAATCAATGACCTGGTCTAACATAACATATCATCTTATGATATCCAAGTATGTGTAATTTTTAAATTCAATTAGGTTCTCAGTTCTTGAAGATGTGTTGAGTATTAGGAATGTGGTAAGCTTTGTAAATATGCTGTGAAGAATGTCATATGCATTTATAACTGAGAGTTGTGTTTAGGTAGAGAAAATCATCGTTATGCATATATTTGTGTAATAAGTTCCATAATCTTTTGACCCTGATTCCCTGCCCCAGGACCATCTCCCTGTCTTTATCATTTGTTGACATTGTTGTATTAAAGGATGATTGCAACTCAAGAGACCACTTTTTAATCTTTAAATTAAGAATGTGCTAGTTTACATCTGTGTTTTTTTGCTGTTATTGTTCTCTTCTCTAAATATTTTGTTATTACTTGCTAGCTATCCTCAGTAGTTTTCATGAATGCTATAGGGAGAATTCAAGAAAACAAAAGTTGGAAGTGGAACCAAGTTATCCAGTAGTAGAAAACCAAAAGCACATAGAATGCCTGATTTTCCTAGTCCAGTTTCCAAAACTGCTGATGGTGAAGTTACACTTGATATGTGTTCAGACACTGGCATGTTAAAGCAAGAAAACAACAGAAAACTAAGACTTGATGATCGACTACAACCTTGCCGTGACTCAAGAAAGAAAGAGCTGGCTAAAGATAACTCGAAATTGGTGGACTTTTTACCAATAGAAAGGCGCTCTAAAATCTCAGAAAAGATTGGTATGGCACTTGATTCTCCTCAAGAGGTTGAAATTACTACTTCCCTGACAAATGAGCATCCTCAATCTGAAGGACTGTACAGAGGGAGGAGGGGAGAAAGCTCATCAGTGGTCTCAAAACTTTCACCAAACTTGTCTGTTGAGATCCTTCCTGAGCAAGGCATGCCTGTTTCAAAAGATACAGTTAAAGCGCAACCTGGAACTTACAATTTCAAGGAAGATATGTCAGAAAATAAAACAAAGGCCCTAAACTTAATTCTTGCACCAACTATTCAAGAAAACAATGAATTTTTCTCAAGCGGTGAATGGGAAAGCTATTGTTGTGTTTCTGATGTTGGGCTGAACCTGAAGAAGCGGCGAAAGAAGCTTGTTGTTCGAGCTCCAAAGCGACAAAGAAAATTTTTTGATGTGGTGCATACTGCCCCTCCTGGCTTTGTTGGCAAGAGAGGTCGACCTCGAAAGGAAGGTATCATTCACTTAGAGGGCTTAGAGAACCAATTCTATGATTTCAGGTCATACTGGCTGTGTTTATGTTTGTATTATTGACATCACTTATAATTCCAGGCATGCAAGTGAAACAAGCGGAAACAACAGCTGATCAAGCTGTTGGAATGGATTGCAGGAAGCAAGAAGCTGGACATTCTGATCTAGATCCTTCTGATATGGTTTTAGATGCTGTTCAACTGCAGTGCCACAAAAATGGAGCAAAGCAAGATGAAAGCTCTCCATTGCATCTCAATAATGGTTTGTTTTATTATGACAGTATGCTTTCTTTATTTTGGGAAGTCTTTTCTGTTAGAGTAACCAATAGTTCATTAAGATTTATTAATCTTGGATTTGAATATATAAAATATACATATGTGTCCCTTATGAGAATAAGTTTTTTAAGCTGGATTTAACCCAGCTAATGTTATATGTGGTTGGTACCTTATGTTATCTTATTGTGCAGCACTTTCAGGAGATTTGCAAGGTGAAAGTGTCACTATTATTCATGAAAGCAAAGAACAAGAACAAAGATTTGATGGCTACAATCAACCACATGATAAAGATGTAACTTCGCAATTCAACTCTTCCTCTGCTGCGGAGAAATCAGTTAATGATCCATCAACCAAACAAGTTTCAGTTGCCATGGTGAGTTCATCTGATCGTGCGGTTGAAGGGATGAGCAATGATGGTAATGAGACAAGCATCAATGAAGATAATCAAGCTCCCTCTCTTCTTGTCGAAGTTAGTGCTACAGTTCAAGAAGGGCTTGTGCATGATTTGCCATCTTCAAACAAAATTGAAATGCAAGCAGTTTCAGCTGAGAATGCATGTGATTTACCTGAAAAGAATGTGTTCGTACCTTTTGTGAGATCATCCCCAATGTGGCAGACTATTGAGTCAATGGAAATATTCAGGTTATTGCCACAAGAACCACATTTTCAACCTTTGGAGCAGCACTGCCCAGAGTTCCGTGAAGGAATGGCTGTAGGATTGATGATCACCTTTGCGAATTTCGCTACTAGCATTCGCAGCTTAAGCATCACAGATCCCCTGGCGCTGCTCGATGAAAAATTGAAGGCTCTTGCAACTTTGGAAGCGAATGGGTTTGAAGTCCAGTGCATGCGCCATCGTATAGAGCAATTACTAGATATTAAAAGAAAACAGGAACAATTTGAAATCAAGAAAACTGCATTAGAAGGGAAGCTTTTAGATCAGAAAAATGAGAAAGGACAGCTTAGTTCATCAATTATGGACTTTGATAAAGCCATAATGGAATTGGAGCAGAAGATTGGATGCTTCAAAGAGAAAAGATCGTCAGCTATAGTGCAGACAGAACTCATCGACTCTGAGATTGCTATTCTGCAAAGGGATGCGGAGACTACTGAGGAATTCTTAGCATCAGCTGAGCATCAATTTGATGCTGCTGTCGCTGCTCCTTGGTGAAAGCCAATATTTGTTGTTTAATCTAATGTTTAATGTTTGCTTATCATATCGACTTTGTTGTAGCATTAATGTCAGTAGGATAGTCTGAAAATTGAATCAGCCCTGGTGCTTGCCTGCTTTTTCTTTTCCTCATGCCTTTTGGTGTGACATAGGTCCTCTGTGACTAGCATAGTATTGCATCCGTAAGGCTTTCAAGTACTGACATGGAACGTGGTGATTTGTATAGTAGTTAATGTCATAGCTGTGCCTGTTTGATGACTATTTTGTTTGGCCCCGTGATTGCAATCGTTTACTTAGTTATGCAATAGAAACTTTGGGATTGCCTTCTTTTACTTGTTTAATCATGTACTATTTCCTTTAGAAATTTTCTATGACCAGTTGTCCTTCAGAATTTTTGGATTATTCCTTTGTTTCTCCTGTGATAGCTTCCAGATCTGTCTTTATTTGTTTATCTTGCTTCTGAAAGTACCATCGCGCTTCCTTTCGATCTCGCAAATTGCAATGATATGTTTGGTGCTGTTGCTATATGTTAGTTCATGTTTGCTGTTTCCTTTTTTTTAATTGTATTGTTATTTTTTTATTTGGGTGGTTGTTGAACACATAGGTAGACTAGTTTATTCAGTTAAAATGGTTGTTACGCAGTGTGCCCTGGTGTGGAAAATTGGTCAGATTCAATTAAAAAAAATTAAAGTTGAGAAACCTAAGCTTATATATTCAAAGTAATATTTTTTAAATCAACTAATTAATTTTTTTCTGGTTTATTTTAATCAGATGCATTGAAACAATTAAACAAACATAGCTTTTTAATGCACCAATCAAGCGTCTTCTCAGTTTGGCTCATTTTCGTAAAACGTGATCATATATGATAATGTGTATTTTCAAGGATTTAATTAGACGCTACATTCAGAGTGTGCATCCTTGACTGGCGATTTATTATGATGGAATACTAAAAGCAAAATCCAGCTATTTGATAATCGAAATATAAATCAAAAGAAGTATTCAAGATACATGTTAGAATGTGAAATTTAGAGAAACAAAACAGTAACACCAAGCATAACACCGAAAATGCAAGAAGCTGAAAGTCATAGCTTATTGCAAGGTCTTGCATACAAGGGAGATGCTAAAAATTCATGGCATCTTTCATACAAAAGTATCATATAATGATTAACATTATTAAGGTATCCACTAGGAACAAGTTACTCTTTAGAGAAGGAACAGTTTCTTTTAAACTTAATTCATCTTTATTTATTTTTAAATTTTGGGTGCAAATTGGATTGAATAACAAATCTTTTTTAGGATACAATAAAGACTTTTCAGTATGGTTTGTACTTCCAAAACTTAAGCAAAGATAATGATGGTTTTCACATAATCTAGGAGTTTAACCAGCTTGTAAACACTTTTTGGCCAGACATGCGTGACATAATCTAGGCTTACTATTTTTCCATAACGGTATGGATGGTGAGGTGGATCAAGGAGGAGTTGCTAAGTCCAAATATTGTTTTTGAGTTTCTTTTAGCTTTGTTGGTATCGTATTGTGTCTCAAGTTTTTCTTGCTGTCATTTTTTATGCTATCTAGCCGAAAAGGCTACTAGAAAGTGATAGTTTGCTTTGCTAATCTTTTCATGAGAGCTTTGAGAGTCAAGCCCTTTTACTCTAAGAAGTGGCCCAATTCACTCTCAAATAGGTAGACTCTATCAAGAGGCCACCATGATAGGCACTCCCACAAATGCATAGCTATAAGTCTACTTAAAATTAAATATCCGATTGTAAACTTATGGTAACCAAGTACTTTTCAACTGTGAGATGTATATAATATCAAGTAATTGCAATTACTCTAAAATAGTACTTTCACTTTTGAACTCAAAAGACTTGATGCTACTTAAGTGTGATTTGGGTTTCCACCACCGGTGATTATTGTTTTATGGGCTTTAATCTCATTCTCTTTGATGTTTTCAACACTATATCCCTTGTCTGTACTTTCATTAAATGATCCACAAGATTTAACTTAGTACATTTATAATTAATAGAAATTATCTCATTCATAATTAACTTTTTTACAAGGCTATGTCTTAGTCCAATATGTAGTGATTTTTCATTATTAAATTGGCTATAAGCCTTTGAAAGTGTAGATTGATTATCACAATATATACTATTGGTGCCATTGGCTTAGGCCATATAGGAATTTCAAGTAGCACATTTCTAAGCCATTCTATTTCTTTATTACTTGCAACTATTGCTACATCTCTGTTTCTTTGATCCTCAAGAAATAGCACCCCCACCAAGTGTGTAGACTCATCTACTTGTGGAGGTGTCATCCTTAGCGTGATTTACCTAATTAGAATTTGTATATTTTCTAAAGTTCACGGATTACCATTATAGATTAGACTATAATTTATTGTTCTTTTCAAATATTTCAATACTTTATGCATAACATGCCAATGACCTTTACTTAGATTGGTTGTGTATCTAGTTAATCTTCCTACAACATAAGCTATATCTGGTCTTGTACATGTCATGACATACATTAAACATCCAATTATTTTTTAATAATCTAATTGTTTCATGGGACAACCTTTATTTCGTCCCAACTTTATATTAAAATTATATGGTGTGGAAACAGAACAACAACTAAAATAATCAAACTTTTTCAATATTTTATCAGTAAAATGAGATTGGGAAAAACTAAGATAGTTCTTATCCTTAATAATTTTAATTGCTAGGATGACATTTACTTCTCTTATATCTTTTTATGTCAAAGTTGTTAGACAAGGTTTTTTTTTTTTTTTTTTCATAACTAATTTATATCAGTACCAAAGATTGACATGTCATATACATACAAACAAATCATGACACTTTTTCTGTTATGATATTTATTATAAACATATTTTTAGATTCATTAATTTTAAACTAATTTGTTGAAGCCATCTCAACAAATTTTTTATAACATTGCTTAGGGCTTGGTTAAGTCCATAAAGAGACTTAATTAGTTTACACACTGTATATTCTTGGCCGAGAACTTCCTTTCGGTTGGTCTATATACACCTATTCTCCCAACTCTCTATTAAAGAAGGTTATTTTAATATTCAATTGATTGATTACAAGATTGTACATTGAAGCAAGTGAAATAAGCACTCTTATAGTGGTAATTCTTGTCATCTATACATATATGTCAAGATAATCTATTCCTTCCATTAATACGTAAACCTTTTAGCAACTAATGTTGGTTTAAATTTATCTATTTTTCCATCTACTTTTCATTTCCTTTTGAAAATCTATTTACAACCCAATTGGTTTAGATCGATATGGGAGGTATACTAGTTTATATGTTTTATTCCACATTATTGAGTCCATTTCATCTTGTATAGCTTTATTCCAAAGGGTTGCATCTTGAGATTTCATAACCTCTTCACACGGAATCAAAAAAAATATTCACATGTTCATATTTTACAAAAGTTGGAAACCACATTACTTTTTACTTATTTCTCCCATTAATAAAAATTTCAAATTGAAGTTCTACTTTAGCCTTAAAGATCTTAAATTTTTTCTTAGACTTCATTCTTTTAATACATTAAATAAATATAACAATATGAAGTGCAATCATTAATAAAAGCCATAAAATATGTTTTGCAACCTATAGCAGATCAAGCATGTAACTCACATACATCATAATGAATCATCCCTAATGTTTTAGAAATTCTTTCTACTTTGGGAAAAGTTTGTCTAGTTTATCTTGGTTAACATACAAGTAGTGCAGGATCCACATTGTCTAGAAGTCATTGGATTTAAATAAAGATTAATCATATCATTTAATTTGAGAAAATTAATACAACCCAAACGATAATATCATAATCACGAGAGCCAACAAAATAATTAGATTGCAATTGTGATTGTTTTTAACTTTAGCAATATTCATCTTGAGCACATTCTTACAAAAATAACCTTTACCTACAAATATCCCACCCTTGATAGAATTAACTTGTCATTCTCAATGATTGCCTTAAACCCAAACTTATTAAATAAAGGTACAAAATTTAAATTCTTCTTAATTTCTAGTATATAGTATTTATCTCTTAAAAGTAAGAACCATTCTAAAAGTGAACCCAATTTCTGCAGTCCCTTTGCTCATGACTTGGACACTTAAAGCATTTGCCATGTAAAGCATATTCTCATCTTCTTGCTTAAGTGTCTTGAAGTGATTTTTTGTTTTTGCACACATGATGAATTGCACCAGTGACCACCCAACATGATTCATTATCTTCAATCATGTTGATTTTCGATATTACAGCCACAAGATTATCTTTTAATTTTTTGATGAACTCTTCTCTTATATCTTTTTGAAGAAGTGATACTCATTCTTGCAATGGCCAACCTTTTTACCAAAGAAAAACTTCCCTTCTTTTTCTTATTATCGTGGCCATCTTGTGCATGCAATTCTCCATTATAATTATTCCTTTTCTTGGAGTTTTTTAGTTTGACTCCCCTTTTCCACCACATGTGCTTTCTCATTAACCTTGATATCATTTGTGTCATCTTATTTTCTATATTCTTCCCCCAAGTGAAGAGGATTTCCTAATTTCTCAAGAGATAACTCTTCCTTTTTATGTTTGAGACTCTTCTTGAAAGCTTTCCATGTTGGAGGAAGCTTTTATGTGATTGAGGAGACAATGATAGACTCATACATTTGCATGTTATGCTGGTTGATGTTATTTAAAATATGTTCAATTTTGTACATTTGTTCCATAATAGATTTACTATTAATTATTTATAATTATTGAAACGACTAACAAGAAACTTATCACTTGTTGCATCCTCTTACATGTACCTTGCCTCAAGTTTCTCTCAAATTTATTTTGTTAAAGTTGAGTCTTTATAAATATCAAAAAATGCATCACTAAGCCGGTTGAGAATATGTCCAATGCAGATGTAGTCATCATCTTCCCACTTTGTCTTTCTATAATTTCAGTAATGGTATCTCCTCCTTTTTCTTGAGGCCTCAAAGTAGTGAGGACGTGCACCACCTTTAATTTAGTGAGGAGAAATTCCATTTTCTTTTGCCATCTTAGAAAGTTTCCACCTTCAATCCTTTCTAACTTCACAAAATTTATCGTCAAGTCCTTCAGAAAAACCATTTCTTTGTAAGAGGCTTATACCTAAAAATTGTTTGAGGAAATGGTGTAGAGAAGAAAAATAATGAAGATGTTGGGTGCAACTTGGACTGAATGGTGACTTTCTTATAGAATACAATAAAGACCCTTGAGTATGGTTGGCACTTCCAAAACTTAAGCAAAAACAATAATAGTTTTTATGAGGTGATAGTTTGCTTCTATCTTTTATGTACTCAAAGAACAAAGTAAGTGAATGTGTGAAGTTTATGTTTTTCTTCAATTGTTTGAATATAAGCAGAGACTGCTTTTATAGAAATGAAGTGATATCTAATAAAGAGACGGACCTCTTTAATTAAGAGATAAATCTTTTCAAATATAAAGTTCTCAACTAATAATATTACAAATGATGCTCACATCATCTTTTCATCCCATAATCATTCAAAGTGTCTATTGGACAAATAATTATTCTTGGTATTTTGTGTTGTGTTATTTTGATGAATAACTTTGCATATAACTCTTCATATAAGTGCTTTAAATTGAAGGGTATAAGTATGAGATGTATATTTCATATATGCCTTTTCATTTTAAAATCATCTTAGAGAAATAAGTACTTGTGCCTATAACAATAAAACTAGGGAAATAAAGAAAACTATGAGATTACATTGAAACAAAAAATCAAATTACCAATCACTACCAGCATAGTTGATAAGTGCTTGATTATATATATTTTATAATATCAGTTTACATGCATTGAGCATCACTTTTATCAGGTTTTAGCATTAACAAGGTGCGTTTTGTGTTCTAATGTGCAAACAGGGCTTTAGAGACATGACGTACAGGAAGAAGCAAAGATAGGGTATGATGACACGTTTCAAGGGCACAATCAGAAGCTGTGTTCATATGCATGGGGGTGTTGCCAACTTTCGGAGGAGTACAAGTCATTACACAAACCGAAAGGGCACAAAGGCAGTAGTACGCCCATGTCCCAGCTTCCGTACAAAGCAGAAGAAGGTTCTTGAGGATTTCAAAGCATAGAAAGCCACACACCCTACCACACGAGCGTGTGCCCGACCGTGTGGACTCCAAGGAAGACTTCGGGGGGGAGAATCACAGAAGCATTTACCGTAGCGAAGTACTGTAGCAGTACTGTAGCAAAAGTACTTCACACGCCCGTGTGGAATTTCCACACGGGCGTGTGGATGCCCATGTAGATGCCCACGTAAAGCCCCGAATTCAAATTATAAAAGCCGCCTTATGATAATTTTTAGGGATCTTTTCGGCCACTTTCGAGAGACAAGGCGGCTAGGGCTTGGAAGGAGTTCTTAGCGGCTTTGGGAAGCTTTCCTCACCAACTTGGATCGATTCCTCCTCCGTCATAGCGTCAAGGAAGCCATCGGCGACCTAGTTTCGGAGTTGATTCAATCCAGACGTGGAAACTACCCATCAAGACCATCATCACGGATTTAAGAGGGTTATTCTTTATGTCTTTGGAACTTTATTCTCAAATTATTATTCGTTTTGTGACTCGCTCCATGGAGAGCTAAACCCCTAGAGGGTATTCGGACATGTAAACCCTAGGATTCTTATTTTCATTAGATTTACATTGTGTTTCTATTCGAATTTATCAGTTTGAGTTTTACTCTTGAGTTCTTAATGCTTGTTTGTGCTTTTGATTTCATTATTAATTGCCTTGCATGTTTTATTCAATCTAGTGAAGAGAGAGATCACCGCTAGGTTTAGAATTACCAAGAGTAAAGAGGGTCGAGAGGGTGAGCCGTGAGATAGCGGAGTGTCCCCTTTCCCTTCCGACAGATATTTCCTATCTCCATATTCCCTAAGTGTCAAGCAACCATATGTGGTGTGTGGCATCGAGAGAATTCTCCGCCGGGAAATCGTAGGGGGTTAGGGATCTTTCACCTGGAGGCAGGGTTAGATCTACTTTTAGGAATTGGTTATATCTTTGGGATCCTTAGAGTTTTAAGCAGTTATATGTGGTGTGAGGCGTCGAGAGAATTCTCCTCCGGGACCTCGTAGGGGACTAGTTATCGGCGACCTGGAGGCAGGGGCCGTTATACCTTTGGATACCCACGACTCATTGTTTTCGTTTAGAAACACTTGTAATCTACATCCAACACCCGAATCCTAGGGGGAGCATTGTCCGGATACCTCACTTTTATTGATTGAGAACTCTTTTCCTTTTATTTCCTGCGCACTTGTGGTGACACTCTTAGTGTTGGCCATTAGATCATCACACACTACACTCATTAGGCTAGATAACAAAAGAGGGGCTATTACTAGTACTTCTGTTCCCTGTGGTTCGACAACCCGACGCTTTGGGTCCACTTTTATTACTTGACGACCCGTGCACTTGCGGTAACGCAAGGGGTTGACACACATCACCCTGTTGTGTTTTTGCGGAGACGCATCAATAGTTAAAAAAAAACCGACTTTTATATGATTCAGGCCAAACAATAGACTTGACGTCATGGAATAGATAGCCCTATAGGCCTTATACTTACTTATTATATTCAATATTATTATCATCCAGGGCCATCACTTTTAAAGAAGCTGATAAGTGGTTGATTATACATATTTCATCACACCATATTACATACATTGAGCATCATTTTTATAAGATTTTATCACTCATCCATTGTAGCAAAATTACTGTACCAAATTTCCATATGGCCGTGTGGCTACTGTACACGGCCTTGTGCTAGCTAGTGTGAGAGCTCAAAATTTCAGTTTATAAAAGGCCTCTTTGTCAAGTTTTTATGGATCTTTTAACAACTCTTGATAGGCAAGGCAACTAGGGTTTGGAGAGGAGTTCTTTGCAGCCAAGGGAATGTTTATTTACCAACTTAAATCGATTCCTCCTTCGTCATAGCATCAAGGAAGCTATCGCAAACCATATCTTCGGAGTAGATTCCATCCAAACGTTGAAACTACCAACGTCTAGGACTGTTAATTTATATCGCTTTTACATACTTTCATCTCTTGATTATTGATGGTGGCCGCGTACGTCACTAAGAAGCGGGCACACGGCTCCCATCCGCAAGTGCACGGGTCGTCAAGTAATACCTCTTGAGCGAGCGCAAAAGGGTCGTATTCCCTAGGGTCCCGAGATCTACTATTACTTCCTCTTAGAACAGTAGTTTAATCGGATTAAAACAGGGTTTTGTTATAAAAGTGTTAAAACTAAATAAATAACTAACGAAACTTAACACCAACACGTTAAAATCACAGAGAAGAAAACAAGTAAGGATGATGAAATAAAAAGATAATGTATGTATCGTTTGCAACACGTTGGTCAGGCTAGATGATGAGTGCATTTCATATGTATATATTGCATGCTTTACGCTCATCATTATTGAATATTTTGGCTTTAATTCTCCAAGTACGGTGCTATTTGAGGTATTCCTAGTTTGTCATGCAGATATCAAAGTCCTGAAGCAAGAAGAGATGTTTTGGAATAATTTTAGAAGCTAAAGGACTTAGAAGAAATCTTTTCAAGCTCAACACGGCTTGAGCACGCCCGTGCTGTACCCCGTGCAGATTGCAGGAGAATTCAGACAAAGTCAACACAGTCTGAGTTCGCTGAGCACGGTCGTGCAAACCCCAGCACGGCCTAAGCACACCCGTGCTGTTCCCCGTGCAGATTATAGGAATGTGAGTTTTCTGGAATTTTATTTGGCCATAATCTACACGGCTTCAACACGCCCGTGCTCACATCGGGAAAACATTAAAACCCTAAAAACTTAGGTTTTGGAGGGACTTTTTGGTGGGCGAACAAGGGGAGAAGGAAGAAGAGAGCTTTGGGGGTTCGTCCTCCTCTCCATCAAGGGAATGTCATGCGTATGGTAGGCCGATCGGGAGGAGATTCCATGGCATTGTAGATCTTTTGACAACCACAAGGATGCAAGAAATTAGGGAGTTTTCAACTTCTTGTCTTTCAATTTCTTTGGCATTGTACTTGTTGTTTATTGTCATGAGGGGCTAAACTCTTAAGGGAGCTCTGGGGTTGTTTGTATGACGTTGTAGCTTGAACTCATTATCTTTACTTGCAGTATTTATGAGTGTCTTGTTCCTTTCAATAAATCAAAGTTATTGGCTATCTTGTGTGTTGTTTAGTGCTTGTTTGCTTGGTAGTTAGGTTCTCTTATCTAGTCTTGTGAATCGTTATTGATCGTTGCAAGCAGTGAGAGTTCAACTTAGGGCTCGGCAGCGCTAGAAACAGCATGCTTATAGCATAACTAGGTTTAGAACTGAAGACATCTCTGATAAATACTGAGAAAGACCGAGTTAGTGAACGTCAGAAATCCAACCCCGGGGCCCCATCTCCTCCATCGAGTTAATTCTCAAGCTTCCCTTAGTGCATTTGTCCCTTCCTCAGTCTCCTTGAATTCGACCTAGAGTCAAATCCATCATTTTCTGATTGGTTAGATATTAAGCAGGATGTTAGTATTAGAAGCTATACCAGTCCCTGTGGATTTGACTACCCGACCCTACGGGTACACTTTACTACATGTACGACCCATGCACTTGCGGATACGCAAGGGGCGTACCACTAGACTAGGAAGTCGACTACTCCGGAACCTCCGTAGTGTAGCCCTAATCCAGTACAAGTTCTTTCATCCTAAAAATACTCACACGATATCATTGGGCATAGGGAATCTCGGTTAGAGTTATATAAGAGTAATTGTGCTAAGATAAACTCTACAACCTACAGGAGGCTACCGGCACCCGGAACTTCCGGTGTACCGATACAATGAATCCCACTTCTAACATTCTTTGACCTAATACATGCTAGTATCCCACCAAACAAGTACCATTCAAAATTAAAATTAATCCTACCGAAACCATCCATTGTAGAATGAACAAGAAATAAGAATGAAAGGAACCAAGCAACACTGACACACCCTTGCATGTGTGTTCCGCAAGTGCATGGGTGTCGAAGTAATAAATACCCAAAGGGTGGGTAGTCGAATCTACAGGGAGTAGACGTTAGCAACAAATGCACTTTGCCAATTAGTCAAGAAAAACTCGATGTGTGAAGAGAATGAATTAAAAGTGAATAAACAGAAAATAAAGATTGAAAGTGGTAACTAGAGATAAGGAGAATATCAAGATAAGAATGGGGTACTCGGACAGTGCTCCCCCTAGGTTCCTAGTTTCAAGTGCAAGACCCGAATTACCTTTACTTAAACGAGATTTGAGGAGTCGTGGCAATCCAAATACACAAAGTCCCAAATCTAAGGTCAACCTTGACTAGTCCCCTACGAGTTCCCAGCGGAGAGAAAACTCTCGACGCCTCACACCACATATGACTGCGTTAAGCTCTCGGGATTCCAAGCAATAAACCCTATTCCCAAATATAGATCAAACCCTTTGGTCCAGGTGAAAGATCCCTAATCACAAATAAGTCCCGGCGGAAAGGCCTCTCTCAACGCTTAACTCTCTTTGAGATCGATACTAATTCTTGGAATACGAAGGTAGGGTAAATCACACCGGAGTGGAAAGGGGACGTGTCGCTACCTCTCGACTCACCCTCTCAACCCTCTTCAATCTTGGTTAATCTAATCCTAATGGTGATGGTCACTCGTCAAAAAGATGATTAGATTGGCCCTCAACCCTAGTGTCACTCTAAGGGAGAAACAATTAAGCACACAAGATTGAAACTCAAAACAAATCTCAATTTAAATAAAAGCAATAGAGTCATTGAAACAAAGGAGTTCTAGAGTTTACATGTCCAAGTACCCACTAGGGGTTTAGCTCTCCATGGAGCAATACAAGTTCATCAAAATAATTAAAAACAAATGCAAATAAACCATAGAGAAAACTCCCTTAAGCTCCGTGCTGATGGTCTATGTGGGCGGCTCCCGCCTCTTCACGAATCCCTCCGTCAAGCCTAGGGCACATCTCGCCGAATCGATGTCGTAGAAGGCTCCCCCAATAGCTCTCCTTGGAAGGAATCGATGTAGAAATCGGTGAAGAACCGCCCTCAAACCCTAGCAAAAATCTCTCCAAACCCTAGCCGAACTCCGTCCAGAAGTTGGGAAGAAGATCCCCTTAAAACGCTTCAGAACGGCTATTTAAAACACTATCTCGAGGATCCACACGGGCGTGTGGATGAGCCACACGGTCGTGTGGAAATTCCATTCCACACGGGCGTGTGGAATTCCAGTCCTGTAGAAATTCGCTTGTAGGTCCCCGATTTCGCTTGTTTTCGCTTCTGAGGCCACACGGACGGACACATGCTCGTGCGGAAGGTTATGAGGCTTTTCTTGATAGTAAGAACCCCCCTTGGAGAGCTTTTGAAGTCTTCGGCCAAATCAGAACGAGAAAGTATGAATACCTCTGTGTCTTTCTACAAGAATTGTCTCGAACCTTGTAGAAGTTGGCACATACTTTCTTGTTTGACCCCGATTTGTGTCTTGATCTTTGTAATTGCGCATAAGAACTCCACATGGCACCATCATGACCTATTTTTGCTTGAACTCCCAAAGGAAACTCTTTACAACCCTAACTGCATGAAAGAACACAAAAGCACACAAAATGAGCGATATAGCCTGATAATGCTCATGCATGAAAAACATCTCAATTATTCAGTACATGCAAGCACTTATCAAACACAATCCATGCATTCATTTGATTAAATAAAAATCATCGCATACAAGTGTTCCTCCCAAGGTTCACCGGTTGCCTGGAGGTCTTTGGAGGTTTAGTTCGACATGATAAATAAAGAGAGTTCGCACAATAAAAGATATCACAAAGAATAACACAAAAACTCCCTCTCGAATATGTCGACTAGATGTGATGCGGTCACTCGCCGAATCCGCGTCGGCAAGCCTTAAGATGGATATCTTGGTGTTCTCCTGTCTTCTCCCTCTTGAATCCACTCCAAAACGGCTTCTTTGGATGAAGATTTAAGCGTATGGGCGCTTGGAGGCATTTGTGGCAAGATCCTTTGCGAAAGAGCCCTAAACAGGCTTAAATACTCGAGCGGTGTGCAGGCTGGTGTGCGCCCGCATACCTGGCCCCACACCTGTGTGCGGGCGGGTGTTCGGCTGCAGACTGGGCCGCACACCCTTTTGCAAAGGGTGCGCGCGGGAGGCACACAGCCTGCACACGCGCCCGAAAACGGCTTAAATAGGCCCGTGATCGACACAAAGTGTGAACACCCGCAAGCGCACGGGGTTGTCAAGTAATAAACCACTCGCGCACGCACTAGTGGGTCGTATTCCAGAGGGGCCCGAGGAGCTACTTTACTCACTTCTTACTTGTTGTTTAGCTCACCGATTCGATTTCAAGAGAATAAACAGGAAAAAAAAATGAACAACAAGACAAATTGTTTAAATAATTGCGACGAAATCAAAACACGGGAGATGCTCAAGGTTGGAAAACGGCCATGGATGAGGATCCCCAAGGGGGCTACTTAAGTGAGTAGGATATTTGAGAAATTAAACACGTGGTCAGTTGGTCCGAGAAAACCTAAACTTAGGTCAACCCGATGGTCACGGCAATTAACCGCTAACCTGGTGCAAGCGTTGAATAAGGAATTTCTTCCAGTCAACCTCTCACACGGTTGCAAGGAGAATGATGGTTTCCTCAAGTTAGGGTGGAAACCCTAGTTAGTTTTCAACCCTTGATATGGAGGGGTACAAATACCCGATGGTCACGGTGTATTTTTACAATAATCCCTTCCACGTTTGATGGAGTTTAGCACTAAGGCAATGGTCATGCTACAAAGTGCTACCAAGAATTTGATACATCAATCAATCAAATGTACCAAAACAATCAAGAACACCAAACAAGGATCACAACAAGCCAATCATGCAATAAATGACTCAAATAATCCAAAACATCAGAAGTTCACCAAATCAACCAAATAATCCATGCAAACAACTAAAATAATCATGAGGAACACTCCCTCAAAAGGTGAAGGCTGAATGACGCTTGAATCCCAGGAGAAAACTTTCCGAAGTCGCCACTCAAAGGGGTGGCTTCCCGTTGTCTTCAACCTCCAAGCA
This sequence comes from Dioscorea dumetorum, assembly GCA_902712375.1. Taxonomy (NCBI): domain Eukaryota; kingdom Viridiplantae; phylum Streptophyta; class Magnoliopsida; order Dioscoreales; family Dioscoreaceae; genus Dioscorea; species Dioscorea dumetorum. Next base: position 4,629,223 of record CACTHL010000549.1, on the reverse strand, counting down.
ATGAAGTCCTCGAAGTGGATCCTCCCAAATCTTGCTCTCCCCACTGAAGAATGCTCGGATTTCCTCTCCTTTTGCCCTCCTAAAGTTTGGGTTAAAAACAATTATGTGGAAGTGGTGTCCAAACCCTTGTCTTTCTCCTCCCCCAAAAACTCTTCCCCAAAATAAACTCCAAAAGTCCCCAAAAAGATGCCCTTGATAGCCTTTAAATGCCCAAATCCCGATGGGTAAACGGGTCAGCATACCGGCCTTATGCTGGCCCCTCGGGATTTCTACTTTTCTGCTGAGAAGCCCGTGATGAGCTACGGTAACTGCTACAGTAAAACGGCCACAGTGCTGTGCTGCTGTAATCTCGGGCTCGAAAACGCTATTTTAATGCTGAATTCGTCCCCCATCGTGTCGTCGAGTCACCCAGGGCTTCTGACAGGCCTGAAATAGAAAGATAAAGCAATTTAGACTGAAAGGGCATTGATTCAACAATAAAATTGATGCGCGTGTTCCGCAACACAGGGTGATGTGTCAACCCCTTACGTTACCGCAAGTGCACGGGTCGTCAAGTAATAAAAATAGGCCCAAAGGGTTGGGTTGTCAAACCACAGGAAACAGAAGTACTAGTAATAGCTCCTCTCTTGTTTTCTAGCCTAATGAGTGATGTGTGTGATGAATTAATGGCCAAACCTAAGAGTGTCACTACAAGTGCACAGGGAATAAAAAGGAGAAGAGTTATCAATCAATAAAAGTGAGGTATCCGGACAATGCTTCGCCTAGGATTCGGGTGTTAAATGTAGACTACAAGTGTTTCTAAATGAAAACAATGAGTCGTGGGTATCCTAAGGTATAACGGCCCCTGCCTCCAGGTCACCGATAACTAGTCCTCTACGAGGTCCCGGAGGAGAATTCTCTCAACGCCTCACACCACATATGACTGCTTAAAACTCTAGGGATCCCAAAGATATAACCAATTCCTAAAAGTAGATCTAACCCTGCCTCCAGGTGAAAGATCCCTAACCCCCTACGAGGTCCCAGCGGAGAATTCTCTCGACGCCTCACACCACATATGGTTGCTTGACACTTAGGGAATATGGAGAAAGGAGATATCTATCGGAAGGGAAAGGCGACACTCCGCTATCTCACGGCTCACCCTCTCAACCCTCTTTACTCTTGGTAATTCTAAATCTAGAGGTGATCTCTCTCTTCACTAGATTGAATAAAACATGCAAGGTAATTAATAATGGAATCAAAAGCACAAGCAGGTATTAAGAACTCAAGAGTAAAACTCAAACTAATAAATTCGAATAGAAACACAACGTAAATCTAATGAAAATAAAAATCCTAGGGTTTACATGTCCGAATACCCTCTAGGGGTTTAGCTCTCCATGGAGCGAGTCACAAAACAAATAATGAATTGAAATAGGGGCTTCACAAAACAAAACAAGAATGGGGCATTGGTTTGTTGCATGCCCAGCACCACATGTTTCACATGACATCACTGCCTTTGAGCTTGAACTGGAGCCCAACATGAATTGATCAAGTTTCTGTGTTAAAGCTTCAACCTTAGCATTGTTGTCAATAACATTCTTGTTCAGGGCTTCCACTCTTGCCGCCAAGGCGGTAGTCTCACTCACCTCATACAGTCCTGCTGCTCGAACTGGCTTCTGTCTAGTACTCCAGTGACATTCGTTACTAGCCATGTTCTCAATCAAAGCTTCAGCTTCTTCAGGAAGTTTGTTACTCAAAGATCCTCCTGCCGCTACATCAATGAGCTGCCTTGTAGCGTAATTCAGTCCATTACAGAATGTCTACACCCTCATCCAAGCAGGGAACCCATGATGAGGACATCTTCTTAGCAGGTCCTTAAATCTTTCATGCGCTTCAAATAGGGTCTCAGAATCTCCTTGTCGAAATGCTGAAATTTCTTGCCTCAGCCTCGCTGCCTTGCTTAGTGGAAAATATCGGGCAAGAAACTTCTCCACCATTTCCTTCCATGAAGTAATAGATCCCGGAGCCAAAGAAGTAAGCCATCTATAGGCTGCTCCCCTTAAACTGAAAGGAAATAGTCTCAACCTGATTGCATCATCTGAAACAGAATTGATCTTGAAGGTTGAGCATACTTGAAGGAACTTGGACAAGTGGGCATGCGGGTCTTCATCTGCTAGACCATCAAACTGTACTGAGTTTTGCACCATCCCAATTGTGCTGGCTTTTATTTCAAAATTATTTGCAGGCACACTAGGAACCAACACAATGAACTCGTCCCCGGTGAATTGTGGCCTTTCATAATCAGACAGGGTTCTTCTTGGCTCGGTCATGACAGTAGGCTCACTAGATTCTACCCGAATTTCTTGTTGCCTTGAGCTTTCAGTAGCTTCTCTCAAACGTTGATGCAAAGTTCGTTCAATCTCGTCGTCAGGATCAACCAAATTTGTGTGACTCGCTCGTGTCATAAGATAGGTACCTCGCAAGAAAATTCAAGGCGAGTGTCAAAACTTGAAGAAAAACAAACAGGAAAAATACAGAGAATAAAAAAAAAACGGAATATAAACACGAATGGTAAAAAGGGCAAAACAAAAGCCAAATCAACACGCTCAAAGTTTTCCGAATATTTCTCGTGGGTCCCCGGCAACGCCGCCAAAAACTTGGTGATCGTCCCGCAAGCGCACGGGGTCGTCAAGTAATAAACCACTCGCGCAAGCACAAGTGGGTCGTATTCCCAAGGGCCCGAGAATCTATCCTTACTTCCTTTTTGCTATGTTGTCTAGCCGATCAAACTTGAGATTTAGAATGAAAAAGTAAAGAAGTAAAACAAAAGCAATTAAACTGCTAAATACGAAGGGCGATAAACGGGAGGAAATCAGGATGAGAAGATGGTCACGGATGAGGATCCCCTCGGGGTTACTAAAGTGCGAAGGATGTTGGATTAACATGCAAGTGGCTTGAAGGACCGAGAAAACCCTAGATTAGGTCAACCCGATGGTCACGGCAATTGACCCCTAATCCGGTACGAGTATTGAATACGGGTTATACCCGTACAATTCCTCCTACGATTGCAAAGGGCAAGATGGTTTTCTCAAGCTAAGGTTGAATCACACATGTGCAATTAACCCTAGAATTGGAGGGGTACAAATACCCAATGGTCACGGCGTATTTGTACGTATTTCCCTTCCAAGCTTGGTGAGTCTAATACTAGGGCAATGGTCATGCAACCTAGTATTGGCTAAGTATGGATACACAGAGTTCTCATGCATACCCAAGCATTCAAAAACACCAAACATGAATCACAAACAAGCTAACAAGCATGAATTAAACCAAAACATCCAAACATCACAAGTTCACCCCAAGGTTCACCCACATCCGGTGACCTCGGGGTTTTAGTTGCTCATAGTCTCCAAATACATGAATAAAAGCATGAAAATAACTAAACCCAACATAAAAGACCTCCCTCCAAAGATTAGAGTCGAAGAAGCTTCCAAAGACGCCACTCGAAGGGGTGGCTTCCCGTCGTCTTCAACCTCAAGATTTGAAGCCCTAGAGGTAGATCCCGCACAAGAACGCGCTCTCCTCGCCGATTCTACCGTGGAAATGCCCTCCAAGCTCTCCTTCTTGGTCGGATTTGGAAGAGGTGGTGTCAAGCTTCAAGAAGAGTCAAGGTCCCCCTTCTTTCATGCCCTAAAAGCCCTTAAAAGGGTGAAAATCGCGACTTCTCACGGGCTGCCTCACGGCCGTGAGGTTGCCCGTGAGGCATCCAGAAAGTTCTGCACGAAATTTCACCTCGGGTGCTACAGTAACCCTGCTAAAGTATTTCTGTTATAGTATTTCTGCTACAGTACTGCTACAGTGAAGAACCCAAAAACGTCGTATTTGGTGTCGAATTCTTCCTAAATACGTTCTTGAGCTCATTTAGGGTCTGCAACACAAAATAAAGGGGTTTAGACTATAAAAAGGGCATCGACTTATCAAAAAGATAATAAAATAATACAAATAAATACGTATAAAATACGTATATTTAGACGTTTATCATGATTCTCAACCCTAGTGTCACTCTAAGGAAAAATCCAAGAAGCATACAAGATTGAAACTCAAATTGAAACTCAAATTAAAGAACAGCAATAAAGTCATAGAAATATAGTAATTCTAGGTTTTACATGTCCAAGAACCCACTAGGGTTTTAGCTCTCCATGGAGCAATACAAGATCATGAAAGTAATGAAAATTAAATGCAAACAATCCATAAGTAAAACCCCCTTAAGCTCCGTGCCGATGGTTTATGAGGGCTTCTCCTTATTCTCTAAAATATCCTTCCTCCAAGCCTAGGGCACACCTCGCCGAATCGAGTCGTCGAAGGCTTCCCCAATAGCTCCCCTTGGAAGGGGTTGATGTTGAAATCGATGAAAAAGCACCCCCAAAGCGTAGCAAGAACCTCCTGAACCCTAGCCGTCACCCCCCTCTCAAGTTTGGAAGAAGACCCCTAAATAACGCTTCAGAACGGCTTTATAATTGGCTATCTCGAGGATCCACACGGGCATGTGGATGAGCCACACGGCCGTGTGGAAATTCCACACGGCCGTGTGGAAATTCCACACGCCCATGTGGAATTTCAGCCCTGTGGAAACTTGCGTATTGGTCCCCGATTTCGCCCGTTTCTTCTCTTGAGGTCACACGGACGGACACACGCCCATGTGAAAGGTCATGTGGCATTTCTTGATGATGAAAAACCCTTGGAGAGCTTTTGAAATCTTCGAACAAATCCGAACAAGCGAGCATGACTGCCTTCGTGTCCTTCTACAAGAATTGTCTTGAAGCCTTTAGAAGTTGGCACATACCCCTCGTTTGAACCCGATTTGTGTCTTGAACTTTGTATTTGCACAAAAGAGCTCCACTTGGCACCATTATGACCTCATCTTGCCTTTATTCACGTACCATGTCTTCACAACCCTAATTGCACGAAAGAACACAACAGCACACGAAATTAGCGATACAACATGAGAAATATGATGCTCCTGCGTGGAAAACATTTCCAAAAATATGTACATGCAAGCACTTATCAAACTCCCGCACAGTTAAGCTTTTGCTTGTCCTCAAGCAAAGTTCATACCATGAGAATTAAAGGTTGAGTGATGAAAATGCTTGGCCTTAAGTTCACCAAAAGTATGTAAAGATAGCATTCTCAAACAAGGGAAAATTTTAAACATAGATAGATAAAAACCAAAACTCTAGCAAAAACTCAAATTGCGAAGAAAGTAAAATCTGAAAGTGTGTGTGTGTATACTTACTCATACCAGCCCCAAGTCTACGCTTGAACATTATTAAAACAAGGACTTATTTAAGGACAAAGAAATCGGTGGTAGCTGCACACAACCTCAAAGGTAGCCATTTCCCAAGATGCCTCCTAGGCGGCTTTCACCCTTCCAAGGTGGTAGCTCTTTCCTCCCGGGAGTGTTAGCTTTCACACAGCCTATTAGATAGCTCTTTCTCTCATTAGGGCATAGCTAGTATCCGACTTATGAGAGTAGCTGCATTCAGAATAGGTGGTAGCTCTTTCCACCCCAAGAACAAAGGAACACCATTTTCTATTATTATTATTTTTTTTTTTTAAACTCAAATAATAAAACTAATATCATTTCAGAACTGAACTAGCGTTATCAGGGTTAACAGAGCAAATAATGTGCAAGAAATGCAATCAGACAAAAAATTTCTAAGTGTTTTGAGTAAACTAGAGCATGGTGACTGATAAGTGTCTAAATACACCGGTTTGTAACGGTGCATTACATGTACTTTCATGCATTATTTGAATGAAACCGGTGCCCTTTGATGTGTTTTTCGTGTTTTTCTATTTCAGGGCATCTACGAGCCATCTACGTGAGGAGGAGCATTTAGAGGATGAAAATCGAGGCCAAGGAGCGAAGAAACGAAGGTTAAACAAGCTCCGGACGTCATTCGGGCACTCCTACACGAAACGGGCCTATTCAGGCCCGTTTTCGGGCCCGTGTGCGGGCTGTGTGCGGGCACACCCTTGGCAGAAGGGTGTGCGGCCGCACACCAGCCCGCACACAGGTGTGCGGCCAAGTGTGCGGGCGCACACTGGCCCGCACACCGCTCGGGTATTTAAGCCCGTTTAGGGCTTTTTCGCAAAGGATCTTGCCACCGGCGCCTCCAAGCACCCCAACGCTCAAATATTCATTGGAGGAGGTTATTTTGGAGTGGAATCAAGTGGGAGAAGAGGGAAGAATGCATAGATCTTCATCCTAGAGCTTGCCGACGCGGATTCGGCAAGTGTCTTCATCAACCCTAGTCGACACGGTCAAGAGGGAGTTTTGAGTTCTCTTATTGATGTATTCTTATTTGTGCAAACTTCCCTTGTTATTCATGTCGAACTAAACCTCCCAAGGCCCCCGGGCAACCGGTGAACCTTGGGAGGAATACTTGTTTTGGATGTTGTACTTTTAATTCAATGAATGCATGGTGTGTTATTTGGTTTCATACTTTGTGTGCTTAATTGTAGTGATTTGCATGAGAACTCTGCATTTCATCTTATCGATTATGCTTGGTTGTGCGAGGTGCGCTCTTACATTAGATCCACATAGTATGAAGAGGGATTCATTGTATCGGTACACCGGAGGTTCCGGGTGCCGGTAGCCTCCCGTAGGTTGTAGAGTTTATCTTAGCGAAATTGCTTATAGATAACTCCAACCAAGGCTCCTTAATCCCAATGACATCGTGTGAGTATCCTTTGGATAAAGGATCTTGTACTGGATTAGGGCTACACTACGGAGGTTCCGGGGTAGTCGACTTCCGAGCCTAGACGGACCAAAATATTATACTCCATGCATGCATTACCTGTTTTTACAACGTCCTTGCTTGTATTTCTCCCGGGGCAATCCTTGCCTGGGGCCTTATCGTTGATACTTAATTTCCCTCTACATGCTTATTGTTTGTTGGTGGCTTGATCACTTTTATTGTTTTGTTTTCATACTTAGTTTTATTATAACAAAACCCATGTTTTGACTTGACTAAAGTACTAATCTAAGAAGAAGTAATAGTAGATCTCGGGACCCTAGGGAATACGACCCTCTTGTGCTCGCACAAGAGGTATTACTTGACAACCCGTGCACTTGCGGCCGAGGAGCCGTGTGCCCGCTTTTTAGCGAAGCGCGCGGCAACCATCAGTGACAACCGATGTTTAAATTTCACCTAAATTCCAAAATACACTCCTTTCTCCTTAAGGTGAATTGTCATTGGCTAGATGAGCATGAAAATGATGATCAAGAATAAAGAACGTGTGCAGTGTTGATGCGTCTCCGCAACAACACAACAGGGTGATGTGTGTCAACCCCTTGCGTTACTGCAAGTGCACGGGTCGTCAAGTAATAAAAGTGGACCCAAAGGGTCGGGTTGTCGAACCACAGGGAACAGAAGTACTAGTAATAGCCCCTCTTTTGTTATCTAGCCTAATGAGTGTAGTGTGTGATGATCTAGTGGCCAACACTAAGAGTGTCACCACAAGTACGCAGGAAATAAAAGGAAAAGAGTTCTCAATCAATAAAAGTGAGGTATCCGGACAATGCTCCCCCTAGGATTCGGGTGTTGGATTAGATTACAAGTGTTTCTAAACGAAAACAATGAGTCGTGGGTATCCAAAGGTATAACGGCCCCTGCCTCCAGGTCGCCGATAACTAGTCCCCTACGAGGTCCCGGCGGAGAATTCTCTCGACGCCTCACACCACATATGACTGCTTAAAACTCTAGGGATCCCAAAGATATAACCAATTCCTAAAAGTAGATCTAACCCTGCCTCCAGGTGAAAGATCCCTAACCCCCTACGATTTCCCGGCGGAGAATACTCTCGACGCCACACACCACATATGGTTGCTTGACACTTAGGGAATATGGAGATAGGAAATATCTGTCGGAAGGGAAAGGGGACACTCCGCTATCTCACGGCTCACCCTCTCGACCCTCTTTACTCTTGGTAATTCTAAACCTAGCGGTGATCTCTTTCTTCACTAGATTGAATAAAATATGCAAGGCAATTAATAATGAAATCAAAAGCACAAACAAGCATTAAGAACTTAAGAGTAAAACTAAAACTGATAAATTCGAATAGAAACACAATGTAAATCTAATGAAAATAAGAATCCTAGGGTTTACATGTCCGAATACCCTCTAGGGTTTTAGCTCTCCATGGAGCGAGTCACAAAACGAATAATAATTTGAGATTAAAGTTCCAAAGACATAAAGAATAACCCCCATAAATCCGTGATGATGGTCTTGATGGGTAGTTTCCACGTCTGGATTGAATCCACTCCGAAGCTAGGTCGCCGATGGCTTCCTTGACGCTATGACGGAGGAGGAATCGATCCAAGTTGGTGAGGAAAGCTTCAAAAAGCCGCAAAGAACTCCTTCCAAGCCCTAGCCGCCTTGTCTCTCGAAAGTGGCCGAAAAGAGCCCTAAAAATTATCACAAGGCGGCTTTTATAGTTTGAATTCGGGGCTTTATGCGGGCATCCACACGGACATCCACACGCCCGTGTGAAGTACTTTGTTACAGTAACTGCTACAGTAAACTGCTACAGTACTTGTGCTACAGTACTTCGCTACAGTAGATGCTACAGTGATCCCCCCCCCCCGAAGTCTTCCTTGGAGTCCACACGGTTGGGCACACGCTCGTGTGGTAGGGTGTGTGGCTTTCTATGCTTTGAAATCATCAAGAACCTTCTTCTGCTTTGTACGGAAGTTGGGACATGGGCGTACTACTGCCTTTGTGCCCTTTCGGTTTGTGCAATGACTTGTACTCCTCCGAAAGTTGGCAACACCCCCATGCATATGAACACAGCTTCTGATTGTGGCCTTGAAACGTGTCATCACACCCTATCTTTGCTTCTTCCTGTACGTCATGTCTCCAAAGCCCTGTTTGCACAAAAGAACACCAAACACACATTGTTAATGCTAAAACCTGATAAAAGTGATGCTCAATGCGTATAAACTGATATTATAAAATATATATAATCAAGCACTTATCAAAACTCCCCCACACTTAAGCTTTTGCTTGTCCTCAAGCAAACTAAACATTCATTACAAGGAAAGAAAGAATAAGTGCTTGGCCTCAGGTTTACTAGAAAGTATGAGAGTATGATTCTATAACAAAGGGGAAAACTATTTAACAACAAACAGCTCAGTTAATGCTCTAGAAAACAATCCAATGACAAGAAAGAAAAAGAAATCCGAAAGCGTGTGTGTGTGGAAAAACTCATTTTAATTCGACTCTATGTCCACTACTTACAGTTTTTATTGCTCGAGACTCATATAATAGCAAAAAGAATGGTAGTAGCTACACACAATCTCCAAGGTAGCCCTTTCTCAGGCGGCCTCCCAAGTGGCTTTCACACTTTAGAGATGGTAGCTCTTTCTACCGAGGGTGCTAGCGTTCACATATCCCTTGTGATAGCTCTTTCTCTCATTAGGGCATAACTAGTATCCGACTAATGAGAGTAGCTGCATACAATCAAAGGTAGTAGCTCTTTTCACCCCCTATATACACGAAATAATTCACAATTGCTAAACTATATATTTTTCTATATATTTTTTTCTTTTCTTTTTCTCTTTTTTTTTTCTTTCAAATAAAACAACTACTAACAAGTCTCAAAACATTAACTAGAGCTTCTATAGGTCTGATGAGTGAGTAGAGTGTATAAATGGCAATCGGACAAAAATTTCTCAAAAAATTGGATGACAACTAGAGCATGATGAAATCTAGTGTTCGAAGCTCTCCTATAGTCTAGAATCGAACTCTTAACCCTAAAGTGAACCTTCATAGGTTGCATGAGCATATAATGAAAACGAACAATAAAGTTGTGTATAAAGTGATTCCTCCCCCACACTTAAGATGTACATTGTCCCCAATGTACACATGCAAGCACAATAAAATTATAAATTCTGAAAACAAAGCATGTGAGGGTGTGCAAAAATCAAAATAATACTCCCCTGAATTCCAAGTGAAATAGTTGGTGCAATCTTATATAAGGGTGTGTTTGGCTCATCGGGCATTTGGAGGTGAAACGGCCGTGTGACCTAGTCACACGACCATGTACAAAACTTGATTTCCATTTCCCAAGACTCTCAAGACTATCTGCGGATTCAGGGGGGTTCAATGAAACTCAACAAAATTAGAAAAAACAATAACGAAAAACAACTAGAACCACAAAATAAAAATGACAGAAATGAAAGACAGAGTCTCAACGAGCATGCTGAAAATAAAACTGCAGAAAATAAAAATACAGAAGATAAAATAAAATGACTTAAGGATGCCTCATGCGTCAGGAAACTCTGCTGGTGGTGCTGGTGGTGCTGGTGGTGCTGATGTCGAATGATGGACAACTGCGACATCATCATGGACTGGTTGGCGAGCACAGTCGCCATGTCCCCCTGGAGAGCTCCAACTGCCACCTCGAGCCTCGCCAAACTCGAGTGGAAGGCTGCTCTGGCTCTGGCTCAGATGCAGGGCCTCGGTGTCCATTGGCACAGCTGTGGGTGCCGGTGAATCAGGAGCGTATGCTGGGTCGGCTGCCTCCTCTTCTGACTCCTCCTCCTCAGCCTCCACTGCGAGTACATATCGGCCGGTACTCGTTTTCTTCACCATACGCATGGCTCAGAGGGATGCAAGCCCCAAGGGTGCAGGTACGCTAATCTTCTCCATCCCTCTAAGTGCCTCGGACCCCATGCCACGAACGAGTCGGGTGATGTATACTCCTGAAAAGATCACACCGACCCACACAACAAAGCCTAAATGCATGGGGAATGTTTCATGGCCTCAGCTAGGCGGTAGGTCAGCTTCTCATCTCCAATCCTCAATGTCATCTCCCCGCCATCCATGTCTATAAGAGCCTTGGAAGTACGCAGAAAGGGTCTTCCAAGTATCAGCGGCACGTCGACATTCTCATCTACATCCAGTACCACGAAATCTGCAGGAAATATATACTTATCCACTTTCACCAAAATATCTTCAATGATGCCTCTCGGGTGACGAATGGAACGGTCAGCTAGTTGTAAGGTCATCCGAGTGGGCCTTGGCTCTCCCAGTCCCAGCTTCTTGAAGAAGGAGTAAGGCATGACATTGATACTGGCTCCTGAATCTGCCAATGCTTTCTCTTCACCCAAATTCCCAATGTTACATGGGATGATGAAGCTTCCGGGGTCTTTCATCTTGTTAGGTAGATTTTTCTGCAACACAGCTGAACAAGATGCATCCAAAATCACTGCTGCACCCTCTTCCAATTTCCTCTTGTTGGTTAAGAGGTCCTTCAAAAATTTTGCATATCGAGGCATTTGAGACAAAGCCTCCACAAAAGGGATATTAATGTGCAGCTGCTTGAAAAGGCCCAGAAACTTCTTGTACTGCTCATCATTTTGATCATTCTTCAGCCTTGAAGGGTAAGGAATCCTTGGTTTGTATGGTGCAGGTGCTACCTCCTTTTCCTTACCCTTTTCCTTGTCTGTCTCCTTAGCAGGAATTTGAACAACCTCTTCAGTGGGAAGTCTACCCTCAACCTCACGACCACTCCTCAGAGTGATTGCCTTCAGCTGCTATCTTGGGTTGGTTTCTGTATTTCCCGGGAGACTTCCTTGTGGTCGTTCAGATAACGATTTCGCAATCTGCCCCACCTGATTTTCCAAGTTATGTAGGGAAGCGGTGTGATTGCGAAGTGTACTCTCCACGCCTTGAAAGCGCGTGTCTGAGGACTGAATGAACTTGGTCAACGCTTTTTCCAAGTTTGTCATTCGGTTCTCAAGCCCTGAAACTCGGCCCTCCATGTTTGGTTGTTGGGGTTGCTGAAATCCGGGGGGTGCAGAGGGCCTTTGTTGCCCTTGATTGCTCCATGCAAAGTTCGGGTGGTTTCGCCACCCCGGATTGTAGGTGTTGCTATAGGGTTTCCTTGACCTCGTCCAGCATTCCCCACAAAATCAACCTGTTCAACAGGTGCTGTTCCGACCATAGAATAGGGCAATCAGCAGAAATATGCCCTCCTCCACAACTATCACAATTCATCACTGCAGCTATTCTAGATGGGCCTGCCAAAGTGTCCAACTTCTTGCTCAATGCTTCAACTTGAGCTGCTAGAGATGTCACTGCATCAACTTCATGAATACCCGCCACTTTCCTCTTGTCTCGAGCATTCCAATGATAGCTATTCATAGCCATTTCTTCTATCAGTTGGCGGGCAGCTTCGGGGGTCTTGCTTCCTAAGGTACCTCCTGCTGCGGCATCAAGTAGCTGTCTTGTGCTTGGGTTCAATCCATTGTAGAAGGTGTGGATGACCATCCACTCGGGGAACCCATGTTGAGGACATTTGCGCAGAAGGTCCTTGAACCTTTCCCATGTCTCGAAAAGAGACTCCAATTCCGACTGCATGAAGGAAGAAATTTCATTTCTCAGCTTGGCCGATTTCCTAGGAGGGAAATATCGGGCAAGGAAGGCCTCAACCATTTCTTCCCAAGTGGTAATTGATGCTCTAGGTAAATATTGCAACCACTGTTTTGCTTTCCCCTTCAAGGAAAATGGGAAGGCTCTCAATCTGATGGCGTCGTCCGTGACTCCATTGATCTTCAACATGTCGCACACTTCCAAGAAATTTTCTATGTGATTGTTTGGGTCTTCATCTGCTAACCCATTAAACTGTGCGGACTATTGGACCATCTGAATAAACCCCGGCTTAAGCTCAAAGTTATGAGCTGAAATTGGTGGCCTGACTATGCTTGACTGTGTACCACGAACAGACGGCCTAGCAAAATCAGAAAGGGTCCGCTGTTGCTCATTCTGTTCAGCCATGGTTGCGGACTCTTCAACTTCTATCTCAGCCTGATCAAACTGTTCCAATTCAGGTTGTCTTCCCCGTCTGTGCAATCTCCTCTCTATCTCCGGATCACCTTCCACTAATGTCGAAGGATGTCCACGGGTCATAACCTGGGGCTGAAATCAAGAAAAGAAAGTAAAGTCAGAACGATGGAAGTAAAAGAAGTGTGAGATAGAATGTGCGAAAAATGACTAGCGAAACAAGGTGTAAAAATTCCTAAAACGCCTAACTCCCCGGCAACGGCGCCAAAAACTTGACACACCCTTGCGTGTGTGTTCCGCAAGTGCACGGGTGTCGAAGTAATAAAGTACCCAAACGGGTGGGTAGTCGAATCCACAGGGAGTAGACGTAAGAACAATCACACTTTGTTAAGTAATCAAGAAAAACCAATTGATTGTTGTGAAAGAAAATAAACTAGAAAAGAAATAAAAATAAGGTGCTGAAAATAAAGGTTAGGGTGTAGAAATAGATCAATAAGAGGATGGGGTACTCGGACGATGCTCCCCCTAGAATCCTTGTTTCAAGTGCAAGACTTCAATTACTCTTATTCAAAAGAGATTTCAAGAGTCGTGGAATCCAAATATACAAGGTCCCAAATTTAAGGTCAACCCTGACTAGTCCCCTACGAGGTCCCAGTGGAGAGAAAACTCTCGACACCTCACCCCACGTATGACTGCGCTATTCTCTAGGGATTCCAAGTGGTAAACCCTATTCCCAACTCTAGATCGATCCCTTTGGTCCAGGTGAAAGATCCCTAATCACAAATAAGTCCCGGCGGAAAGACCTCTCTCAACGCCTGACTCTCTTTGAGATCGAAGGTAAAACTTGGAATAGGAAGGTAGGGAAAACCACACCGGAGGGGAAAGGAGACGTGTCACTACCTCTCAACTCACCCTCTCAACCCTCTTCAATCTTGGTTAATCTAATCCTAATGGTGATGGTCACTCGTCAAAAGGATGATTGGATTAGCCCTCAACCTTAGTGTCACTCTAAGGGAGAAACAAATAAGCATACAAGATTGAAACTCAAATTCAACTCGAATTGAATAACAGCATTAAAGTCAATGAACAAAGGAAATCTAGGGTTTACAAGTCCAAGTACCCACTAGGGGTTTAGCTCTCCATGGAGCAATACAAGTTCATCAAAATAAATGAAGATAAGTGCAAGAAATCCATAAAGAAAACCCCCTTAAGCTTCGTGTTGATAGACTATGGGAACATCTCCTTCTTCTTCAAAGAACTCCTTCCTCCAAGCCTAAGGCACACCTCGTCTAATCGAGTCGTCGAAGGCTCCCCCAATAACTCTCCTTGGAAGGGATTGATAATGAAATCGGTGAAGAAGTGCCCCCAAAGTGTAGCAAGAACCTCCTGAACCCTAGCCGTCACCTCCTCTCAAAGTTGGAAGAAGCTCCCCCCAATAACGCTTCAGAACGGCTTTATAATTGGCCATCTCGAGGATCCACACGGGCGTGTGGATAGGCCACACGGCCGTGTGGAAATTCCACACGCCTATGTGGATTTTCTGCCTTGTGAAATCTTCGTACTAATCCTCGATTTCGCCCGTTTCTTCTCCTGAGGTCACATGGACGGACACACGCCCATGTGAAAGGTCAAGTGGCATTTCTTGATGATGGGAAAACCTTGGAGAGCTTTTGAAATCTTTGAACCAATTGGAACAAGCGAGCATGACTGCCTTCGTGTCCTTCTACAAGAGTTGTCTTGAAGTCTTTAGAAGTTGGCACATACTCCCTCGTTGGAACCCGATTTGTGTCTTGAACTTCGTAATTGCACAAAAGATCTCCACTTGGCACCATTCTGACCTAATCTTGCCTTTATTCACGTACCATGTCTCCACAACCCTAATTGCGTGAAAGAACACCAAAACACACGAAATTAGCAATAAAGCCTGAAAAATGTGATGCTCATGCGTGGAAAACATTTCCAGAATTATATACATGCAAGCACTTATCATTTTTCTTCCTCTAAACCCCTCTCCTACCTTTAGCAACTTCAATTTTGTAAATTTTTTGAACTTTCACCGTCTTTTTCGCCGGATTTCTTGGACTTGGACTTTGAAGCCCTAACTTAAGGTTTGCTCTGAACTTCATTTTTCTTCTTTATTCTTCATGCTTATGAGATGCAAACTTAATGGTTGAATGAATGGATGTGGATTTTGTGAATTTTATGAGCTTTGAGCTTTGTTTGTAAAATTTTTAAAGCTCCAAATACAAGGGGAATTCTTGCAAAATTGTTTTTTGGGACATCTAATTTTCTTTGGTTTTATGACATAATGAGAGCCCCAAAGCCCTTGTTTTCATTTTGTTCGGCTTAATCTTGTATTTTGTGTTTATAGACATGCCGAACAAGAGCCTTAGTGCCCACCGCATCCATGACACCGACAAGGCGTACAGACGAATAGCTTCTTCATTGTCTTAAAGACTCGCGTGGATTTTCGTTTTCGTATTTTTGTTTCGTTTGTTTCTTTTAGTGAATACTCCCTCTTTTATTTAAATTTTGTGATGTGATGAGCCCTATTATCTTTGCAGGGATTCTAGGGCATGATATGCACCCCCATCATCCTCCTCGAGGCCGGCTTCACCATATAGTACCGGCCACATCCCGAGTTCAAGTTATGAGCTAGGGAAGTTTCTTTATCCCTTCCCATGAATTTCTTGTTTATTTTTTCACCATGGGCTGCTGATTTATGTGCATTGAGGACAATGCACGACTTTAGGTGTGGGGATGGGGTATTTCATGCATTTGCATGCAAAATTTACCTATGATAGCTATGATCATCTTGTTGAGAATCTCCTAGCATGAAAGAATGATAGATATGAGTTGTGATTTATTTTTTGTACTTAATTGGAAGTCCTGTTGTATCTCTAGTGTAACCCACACATTTTATCACTAGACTTCCTTCTCGCACACTCTGACCAACCCATCTTGTTGATACCAGTCTTAGTTTGTTAAGGGCTACTTTCAATGGGCCTTTAAGAACTTTTGATTCTTATTACACTAGTCTTAGTAACATCTTGACATGTAGACTAGACTAGGAGACATGATATAGGCTGTAAATAGAAATAAGTGAAAAGACAGTATTCCACTGCTTTCATTGGCTAAGTAGCTCAGGGTATAGGCTCCTAACCAGAGTGCACCCTAAGCCAACAGCTAAAGAAGCATGAATGCGTTTATGTAGATATGTAATAAATCGAGTAGATGGGTGTTCTGGTGCCTAAACAGCATGTGCACCCAGTCGAAAGATAATGTACAGTCTACGTTAGTCTATTAAAAAAAAAAAAGAAAAAAAAAAGAAAAAAAAAAGAAAATCCTATTGATCTCCAGGATTGTCTACAATAATTAAAATGAGGCTAGAGTTGAATATAGGAATCAAAAGGATCTTAGTTGACCATTGAGGGTGTTCTTAGCAGTTCTAAGACCGGTAATCATTGCGTGTGGGGTGAATGGACCCCTAGACTGATCTAGGGTAAAGAGGGCGAGATAGGACGTTCACACACTCACGGGAACACTATAGATGGGACAGGACTATCTTTATTTGGTTTCTTTTAATACAACTCGTTGTCTTGAATTCTTTTCGCTCTATGCTTATGAGATTCTCCACACTCTGAGCGTGAGGTTTTACATTTAGCCACTTATCATCTTTCCCTTGTTCTTTATGTTTTTGTTTGCTTGAGGACAAGCAAACGCTTAGGTGTGGGGATGTTATGATAAGTGTCTAAATGTAGGTATTTATACGTTTTATTCTTGCACTATTTTGCATGTATTTTGATGAGTTGATGCCCGTTTCGCTTTTAATTTGGTTTTATTTGTGTTACAGGCCTTGAAGAAGCCAAAACGAGCTCAAGAACGTATTTGAGAAGAAATACGTATCAAATACGACGTTTTTGGGCTTTCATCACTGTAGCAGTATTGTAGACGGATTATTGTATCAAGATTACTGTAGCATGGCACTGTAGCACGAAACGGGGTTTTTCTGGAAAAAGGCTGGGAGCCTTGCGGGCAAGCATGCGCCCACAAGGCTGCCCATATGGATGCCCGACAAAGGGTTTTAAAACCCAAAATTAGGGCATTTCAAGGGGGGTCCTTCACATCTTCTTCTTCTCCTCTTCTTGGGCCGCCGCCACACCTTCGCCGGCGGCGTTTTCCGGCGATCCACCGCGCCATTCTTCTCCAAGAGGGAGGCAAACTTTGGAGGAGGAAATAGGGGGAAGATCTAGAGCTTCAAAGCGTCATTTGAGAAGAAATCTCGACGACTCCGGCGATCTTCATCCATCCAAGGCGATCCAAAGCTTGAGGGAGTTTTCATAACTTCTCTTTATGTTTATTTGTTCCTTGGATTTGTATGAGTGTTCCTCTTTCATGAGGAACTAACTTGTATGTGATTTGGGCATGATGAACCCTAGGGTAGATTTGTTGTAATTATGGGTGATAATCCTTTGTGATTTAGTGTTGGATGTTGAATTTCTTGTATAAGAATTTCTATGGTTTGTGATTCTTTCTATGTGTGCTTCACTGTCTTGGACCGCATGAGAACTCTGCTGTTCAATTTCTAGGTTGTACTTGGAGCGTGACCATCGCCCCTGTACTAGACTCACATAGACTGAAAGGGATTCATGTACCAATACGCCGAGGGATTCGGGTATTAGGTACCCCTCTGAATGTTAGGCTTAGACCCAGAAGAGTGTCTATTCCTGATAAGGGATTCCCTGAGTGCATTGCAATCGTAGGAGGAATTGATCGGGAGGGATTCCGGTCAATACTCGTATGGGATTAGGGCTAATCACCGAGGGATTCGGGATTAGCTTAATTTAGGAATCTCTCAGTCCAAACCACCATCACAACCCTGGGGGGATTCTCTGTCCAAATCATGCCTTCTCCTGTTCGTCCGTCCCTTGTATGCTTATTTGGCGTGTAGTGGTAGCTTTATTCTTTTATTTATAGATTTTAGTAGATGTACTTTTCACTCATATTGTTAGGCTAGGAAATAGACGAAGGGGAAGTAATAGTAGCTTCTTGGCCCCGTGGAATACGACCCCTGTGTCACACACAGGGTATTACTTGACGACCCCGTGCACTTGCGGGACGCTCATCAGTAAGAAAGGCTTCCACCATCTCGTCCCAAGTGGTGATGGACGCTCTTGGCAATGATTGGAGCGATTGTTTGGCTCGTCCCTTCAATGAGAATGGGAAGGTACTCAATCGAATCGCATCATCCGAGACCCCATTGATCTTGAGCATATCACAAACCTCCAAGAAGTTTCCAACATGGGCATTGGGGTCTTCATCAGGCAGCCCACTAAACTGCGCGGACTGCTGAACCATCTGGATGAATGCCGACTTCAGCTCAAAATTGTTAGCCGCGATGGGCGGTCTGACAATGCTCGACTGTGTTCCTCGGGCTGAAGGTCTAGCAAAATCAGCAAGCGTCCTTGGTTCATCTTCGTGGTCTGCCATGGTCGCAGATCCTTCAGCTTCAACTTCAACTTGCTGTTCTTGAACAACTTCAGGCTCCTTGCTTCTCTTATGAAGCCTTCGCTCAATTTCAGGGTCTCCTTCAACTAATGTCGATGGGTTCCCTCTGGTCATAAGCTGGAACTGCAATCAAATAAACAAACAAAAATGAGAACAATGAAAGTAGAGAGGATGGAATAGAAAAATAGTAAAAACAAATGAATGGCTAAAGTAACAACATACTAGTGTTCCTAATATCCTGTTCCCCGGCAACGGCGCCAAAAACCTGATGCGTCTCCGCAACAACACAACAGCATGATGTGTGTCAACCCCTTGCGTTACTGCAAGTGCACGGGTCGTCAAGTAATAAAAGTGGACCCAAAGGGTCGGGTTGTCGAACCACAGGGAACAGAAGTACTAGTAATAGCCCCTCTTTTGTTATCTAGCCTAATGAGTGTAGTGTGTGATGATCTAATGGCCAACACTAAGAGTGTCATCACAAGTGCGCAGGAAATAAAAAGAAAAGAGTTCTCAATCAATAAAAGTGAGGTATCCGGACAATGCTCCCCCTAGGATTCGGGTGTTGGATGTAGATTACAAGTGTTTCTAAACGAAAACAATGAGTCATGGGTATCCAAAGGTATAACGGCCCTGCCTCCAGGTCGCCGATAACTAGTCCCCTACGAGCTCCCGGCGGAGAATTCTCTCGACGCCTCACACCACATATGACTGCTTAAAACTCTAGGGATCCCAAAGATATAACCAATTCCTAAAAGTAGATCTAACCCTGACTCCAGGTGAAAGATCCCTAACCCCCTACGAGGTCCCGGCGGAGAATTCTCTCGACGCCTCACACCACATATGGTTGCTTGACACTTAGGGAATATGGAGATAGGAAATATCTGTCGGAAGGGAAAGGGGACACTCCGCTATCTCATGGCTCACCCTCTCGACCCTCTTTACTCTTGGTAATTCTAAACCTAGCGGTGATCTCTCTCTTCACTAGATTGAATAAAACATGCAAGGCAATTAATAATGAAATCAAAAGCACAAACAAGCATTAAGAACTCAAGAGTAAAACTCAAACTGATAAATTCGAATAGAAATACAATGTAAATCTAATGAAAATAAGAATCCTAGGGTTTACATGTCCGAATACCCTCTAAGGGTTTAGCTCTCCATGGAGCGAGTCACAAAACGAATAATAATTTGAGAATAAAGTTCCAAAGACATAAAGAATAACCCCCCTAAATCCGTGATGATGGTCTTGATGGGTAGTTTCCACGTCTGGATTGAATCCACTCCGAAGCTAGGTCGCCGATGGCTTCCTTGACGCTATGACGGAGGAGGAATCAATCCAAGTTGGTGAGGAAAGCTTCCCAAAGCCGCAAAGAACTCCTTCCAAGCCCTAGCCGCCTTGTCTCTCGAAAGTGGCCGAAAAGATCCCTAAAAATTATCACAAGGCGGCTTTTATAATTTGAATTCGGGGCTTTACGCGGGCATCCACACGGGCATCTACACGCCCGTGTGGAAATTCCACATGGGCGTGTGAAGTACTTCTGCTACAGTACTGCTACAATACCTGCTACAGTACTTCCCTACAGTAAATGATACAGTGCTTTTTCCCCCGAAGTCTTCCTTGGAGTCCACACGGTCGGGCACACGCTCGTGTATTTGGGTGTGTGGCTTTCTATGCTTTGAAATCCTCAAGAACCTTCTTCTGCTTTGTACGGAAGCTGGGACATGGGCGTACTACTGCCTTTGTGCCCTTTCAGTTTGTGCATTGACTTGTACTCCTCCGAAAGTTGGCAACACCCCCATGCATATGAACACAGCTTCTGATTGTGGCCTTGAAACGTGTCATCACACCCTATCTTTGCTTCTTCCTGTACGTCATGTCTCCAAAGCCCTGTTTGCACAAAAGTACACAAAACACACATTGTTAATGCTAAAACCTGATAAAAGTGATGCTCAATGCGTATAAACTGATATTATAAAATATATATAATCAAGCACTTATCAAGTGTGAACTCCCCCCCACACTTGAGCTGTACATTGCCCTCAATGTATTCATACAAGCATGCAACATAAGAAAACAAATAATAACATGTGGGCGTGGGTATAAAACAACACTCCCCTGATCTCCGAATGTAGTATTTGAATGGAGGTGTAAAAGCGGGAAGTGAAATGGCGTAGGGTTGCGAAGCTCACACGGCCATGTGAGACATCCACATGGCCGTGCCTATGACCATTTCTCAAAACCAGGTTGACAAGCCATCTGCACATCACAAAAGGGGTTCAGTGGATCTCCACACAAACAAAGATTAAAAGGGTGTAAAAGTAAGCAAACCAAACTCAAACTCAACATAAACATAAGAAATGAAAACAGTAAGATAACTCTCAGAAGGTACAACCTTTCTGAGTACAAAAAGACTCAACAGAAATGAAAGTACAAGGAAATAAAATGAAATAAAAGACGCGTCAAGCGTCGTCATCTGCTGGTGCTGCTGGGGATGCTGGAGATGCATTGGGTGCTCTGGGTGTGGGCGGCGAAGTGGAGTCGCTACCTCTCGCCATCATCTGCTGGAGTGAAGTGATGCTCGCCATCATCTCTGAGTGGTACTTGGCCATGCGAGCGAGAACCTCATTGTGGTTCGCTGCCTGGGTCATCCGCATGGCGGCGAGATCAGTCTGGAGGGCCCCTACAGCACTCTCAACTCTGTCTATGTGATCATATGCCGGAGGAGATGCATGTGCTGACATCGGAGGCACCTCCTCGGCTGCTGGGTGTCCTCTGCCGCTATCGGTGTGTGCTGTGATGACGGCCCTGCCCGGGTCTCCTCTTAGTCTTCATCTTCATCCTCAGACTGCTCGGACTCATGTGGGGAAGGAGTGATAAGTGCTTGATTATATATATTTTATAATATCAGTTTATATGCATTGAGCATCACTTTTATCAGGTTTTAGCAGAAGTACTGTAGCAGAAATACTGTAGCAGAAGTACTGTAGCAGAAGTACTTCACACGCCCGTGAAGAAATTCCACACGGGCGTGTGGATGCCCGTATGGATGCCCGCGTAAAGCCCCGAATTAAAATTATAAAAGCCGCCTTGTGATAATTTTTAGGGATCTTTTCTGCCACTTTCGAGAGACAAGGCGGCTAGGGCTTGGGAGGAGTTCTTTGCGGCTTTGGGAAGCTTTCCTCACCAACTTGGATCGATTCCTCCTTCGTCATAGCATCAAGGAAGCCATCGGCGACCTAGCTTCGGAGTGGATTCAATCCAGACGTGGAAACTACCCATCAAGACCATCATCACGGATTTAAGGGGGTTATTCTTTATGTCTTTGGAACTTATTTATGAATTTATTACTTGTTTTGTGACTCGCTCCATGGAGAGCTAAACCCCTAGAGGGTATTCGGACATGTAAACCCTAGGATTCCTATTTTCATTAGATTTACATTGTGTTTCTATTCGAATTTATCAGTTTGAGTTTTACTCTTGAGTTCTTAATGCTTGTTTGTGCTTTTGATTTCATTATTAATTGCCTTGCATGTTTTATTCAATCTAGTGAACAGACAAATCACCGCTAGGTTTAGAATTATCAAGAGTAAAGAGGGTTGAGAGGGTGAGCCGTGAGATAGCGGAGTGTCCCCTTTCCCTTCCGATAGATATTTTCTATCTTCATATTCCCCAAGTGTCAAGCAACCATATGTGGTGTGAGGCGTCGAGAGAATTCTCCGCCGGGACCTCGTAGGGGTTTAGGGATCTTTCACCTGGAGGCAGGGTTAGATCTACTTTTAGGAATTGGTTATATCTTTGGGATCCCTAGAGTTTTAAGCAGTCATATGTGGTGTGAGGCGTTGAGAGAATTCTCCGCCGGGACCTCATAGGGGACTAGTTATCGGCGACCTGGAGACAGGGGCCGTTATACCTTAGGATACACACGACTTACTGTTTTCGTTTAGAAACACTTGTAATCTACATCGAACACCCGAATCCTAGGGGGAGCATTGTCCGGATACCTCACTTTTATTGATTGAGAACTCTTTTCCTTTTCATTATCTACGCACTTGTAGTGACACTCTTAGTTTTGGCCATTAGATCATCACACACTACACTCTTCAGGCTAGATAACAAAAGAGGGGCTATTACTAGTACTTCTGTTCCCTGTGGTTCGACATCCCGACCCTTTCGGTCCACTTTTATTACTTGACGACCAGCGCACTTGCGGTAACCCAAGGGGTTGACACACATCACCCTGTTGTGTTGTTGCGGAGACGCATCAAGGAGCAACAAGAACATACCTGCCGGGAGCGGCCCTCTTCACCATGCCCATCATACGCAAGGCCTCAAGGCCTAGTATAGAGGGAAGGATGACCTTATCAGCTCCCTTGACAGCATCAATCAGTCTCATCCCTCTGACAAGTCGAGTGATATATGGACCAGAGAAAAGGACTCCTATCCGCGCGTACTGTCCCTGATGCCTCAAGTTGTCAGCCACCACGTATCCCAGGTGCAGGGGCAGACTCTGGACCATAGAGTATAAATAGAGAAGGTCTAGCCACCCCAATACGCCGGTGCTGTCTCCTCACCCATTGATAGACCTGCTCAGAATGGCATGAATGTACCTGTGGGCAGGGCGGAGGAGCAGAGAGGCCTTGGTCGTCCTGGGCTCGTACCGCATGTCTCCACAAAGCATCTTGCAAACTCGGCTCGGAGTTACGCGAAAAGGATAGTCAAATGGTAGCTGTGCGTACTCCACAGTGTGGATGAAATCTCAATCGTACAGGGCGAGGGCGACTGGTACACCCCTTGCGTAACCGTAAGTGCGCGGGTCGCACAAGTAGTAAAGTGTACCCTTTGGGTCTGGTAGTCGAATCCACAGGGACTGGTATAGCTTCTAATACTAACGTCCTACTTAATATCTAACCAAACAGAAGATGAAGGAATTGACTTTGGATTAACTTCGAGGAAGTTAAGGGAATGGGAAATTCACCAAGGGAAGATTGAGGTTTGACTCGATGGAGGAGATGGGGCCCCGAGGTTGGGGTTCCGACGTTCACTAACTCAGTCTTTCTCAGTATTTAACAGCGAAGTTTCCAGTTCTAAACCTAGTTATGCTATAAGCATGTGGTTTCTAGCGCTGCCGAGCCCTAAGTTGAACTCCCACTACTTGCAATAATCAATAACGATTCACAAGCCTAGATAGGAGAACCTAACTACCAAGCATCAAGCACTAAACAACATACGAGATAGCCAAAAACCTTGATTTATTGAAAGGAACAAGACATTCAAAATACTGCAAGTAAAGACAATGAGTTCAAGCTACAACGTCATACAACCAACACCGGGGCTCCTTTAAGAGTTTAGCCCCTCATGATGACAACCAACAAATACAATGCCAAAGAAATTAAAAGACAAGGAATTGAAAACTCCCTAATTTCATGCATCTTTGAGGTTGTCGAAGGATCTACAATGCTGTGTAATCTCCTCCCGATCGGCCTACAATAAGCTTGGCATACCCTTGGTGAAGTGGAGGATGAACCCCCAAAGCTCTCCCTTTCTTTCTCCCAAAGTTCGCCCACACAAAAGTCCCCTTAGAAACTGAGTTTCTAGCGTTTTAAAGTCTTCTCGATGTGAGCACGGGCGTGTTGGAGCCGTGCTTCAAGCCGTGCAGATTACGGCCAAATAACTCTTCAGAAAACTCACAAACCTGTAATCTGCACGGGGAACAGCACGGGCGTGCTTAGACCGTGCTGAGGTTTTCACGACCGTGCTCAGCGAACTCTGGCTATGCTGATCTGTGGCTGCATTCTCCTGCAATTTGCACGGGAAACAGCACGGGCGTGCTTCGACCGTGCTGAGGTTTTCACACCCGTGCTCAGCGGACTCAGGCTGTGCTGAATTGTGGTTGAACTCTCCTGCACTTTGCACGGGAAACAGCACGGGCGTGCTCAAGCCGTGCTGAGCTTGATGAGGTTTCTTCTAAGTCCTTTAGCTTCTAAAATTTTTCCAAAAACGCTTCTTCTTACTTCAGGACTTTGATATCTGCATGACGAACAACGAATACCTCAAATAGTACGGTACTTGGAGAATTACAGCCAAAATATTAAATAATAATGAGGGTAAAGCATGCAATACATATATATGAAATGCGCTCATCAAATACCCCCAAGCTTGAATTATTGCTTGTCCTCAAGAAACCATATTCCCCTACTAAAGTGATGAGTGCATGACCTCTGATCTCAACAAATTAAAAGAGTTACTGAAGCTTTAAGGAGTTTCTGAGAACTAGTGACTTAGTTAATTGAAGGCTTGTGAAAGATTTTACTCTTACTCTGTACTACCGTGCGTGTGTGTAGCCTCCTGGCGCATGTCAAAACTGTTCTTGAGGGGGCTAGTACAAGCTCTTTCTTCTCAATATTTTCACTATTGACTCCTAAATTGGGTAGTAGCTTCATACACCCTAGAGGCAGCCATTTCACCTGGTAGGTCATCAAAAATGACATTTGTGATGCCTAAAATCCGACTACTCAAGTGCGGCTTTCGCTTTTTCTAAAGTGATAGCTCTTTCTACCATCTTTCACACAAAAATTGACAGGCATCCAAAATGGAATCCGACTTGTCACAAAATTCTAGCTTTTATTAATTTTGAGTTTGGAGTCAACATCTAATTTTTCAGCCTTATAAACTAGCCCTTCCTCTAACAGAGTGACAAAACAACAAAGGCAAAGTGTTCAGATTAAGGTTTCCAAAGTAAGAGCAAAATAAAACTTTAAGTTCAACAAAAGTGCACTAATATACCCAAAGACTCCTAGCTTAGCAATTCTTAACCAAAACAATTTTCATAGATCGTCCTAAGTCATGCACAACATCTAATCGTATTAGGACACAAATACACAACCCTCCCCCACACTTGAATGAAACATTGTCCTCAATGTTTAAAGATTTAATCATGCAAAGCAAAGAAATAATTGCAAGTAAAAGTGAGGGTTGGGAATTTTCACCAAGTTAAAGGAGAGGTGCCGAAGAAAAATTCGATGGCACACAAGGGCGGGTGTTGATCGCCGATTAGGGAGGAGTCGTTTGAGACAACCATCAAGAAAGACAGTCAATAAATCCTGAGATACACATGCAAGCATTAGAGACAGACAATAAACAAAAAGACAAAGATCACACTAAAAAGAGATCAGTTTAGTAGGGGACTCCCCTTGCTAACTGACTCAAGAAAAACAAAAGACAACAAAAGTCAAAACAAAGAACACAAAACAAAACAACAACAACAAAATAGAACATCAAAACCCGGCGCTCTCAGAATCGGAGTCAGACTCCGATGGAAGGTCGGTGGTGTCGACGCCGACACTCCGGGACGTAGAAGGTCCAGCGGCACGACGAGGAGGTGGAGACAGGGTGACGTCGAGGTGAGAGGCCAACCGCTGCATGCTCCGGATCATCCATCGCCGGAAAGAAGGAGAGCCCGCTGGAGGAAAGTCCTGAGTGTGGGTGGAAGCGCGAGTGTGTGGGGTGCGAGGAGACGATGGGCCGGCAGCAGGGGGAGAATCAGGGACACTGGCGGCAGGGTCGGCCTGGTGTCTGGTACCCTGGGAGGTGGACGTGGATCGCAGCATCCCCATCGCCCGGCGTGTGTCCACAGAGACGTGAAGTACGCCACCTACCATCCGCATCGCACGTGTGCCTGCCTGGAGTCCCATCCCCCTAATAAGCCGTGTGATGTAGGACCCGTAGAAAATGGCGCCAACTCTTGAGTCCTGTCCCTGATGCTGGATGCTAAAAGCCACCTCGTAGCCGAGGTGCATCTGGAATCCATCCAGCATGCTCAGCAAGAAGTCGAAGTCGCGGCGACTAACGACGCCGGTGTTGACTAACGACGCCCTGTGATGGAGTGACTGAGAATAAAGTGAATGTACCTGAGGGCTGGGAGACAAAGAGATGAGGCCTTGGACCGGCGGGGGTTGTACTCCCGGTCTGTGCTCAGAAGCTGCCAACAAGCCTCCTGGACTCGCCGGGTGGTCGGGCTACGAGGAGGGCGTCGTACTCCGGAGTCCTGGTGAGCTCCACATCGTACAAGCCCAGTCTAACAGAAAACTCTGTCAGACTCATCCGATATAGCTCGCCGAGCGCCTGGAACTGTACTGTGCCGGCGCGTTGGTAGCTGACGGGGCCTCGAGACAGCTCGAAGGTCGCAAGGACCTCCAAAGACAACTCCCGGTAGGCGGGGTCGGTGATGGAAAGCAGTCTCGTCCAGGCGCCGCCGCCGAGGTAGCGGCGCACGTCTGCCTCCAAGCCCACCTCGCGGAGGACCTCCCAATCTATGGCTCGCATCTCGCCAAACCGCTTCGCGCTCAAACGGTCGTGGCGCTCCTAGTGGATGGGAGTACCGAAAGCTGGCGCAGGGGGAGAGACCGGGGTCGATGACTCCCCTCTAGCTCTCTTCGAAGAAGGGCCAGCTGTAGTAGCCTTCCTCGGCATGATCTGTCGAGAGAAAAATAATAAACAGTGAAGATCAACAGTGAAACACGGGCGTGCTTCAAATCTGCACGCCCATGTAATTCAAAATATAGGGTTTCTAACGAGCACGGGCGTGCTGAACAGGCACGCCCGTGCTTCCTTGTATTTCCAGATCTCAAATCAGAGCACGGCCGTGCTTGAGTGAACACGGCCGTGCTTGAGTGAAAACGGCCGTGCTACCAAAATCCATCTTCGGCTCCGACGGACTCTAACTCGAAAATCGACGGAACAAAATTGTTTAAACTCAATCAAAAGCACCCTAGATGTCTCTAAAGATGAATTTAGATGTTTTCAAGAAGAATAATAGCATAAAGACAAAGATTTATAAATAAAACACAAATCTAGGGCTCGTCGACTTACCAAAAGTGTTGAAGAAGGGGTAGAAGTGATGAAACTCCGAGAAACCACGACAACCACCCGAAAATTCGTGAAAAACCCAAGAAAATGAAAGCACAAAGGAAGAGAGTCACCGGTAAAAAGAAAGAAAGGGTGAACGGCGCGTTTAAAAAGGAGAAAATCACAGGAAGAGGGACCGTCGCGCTGAGCATGGCCTCAGCACGGCCGTGCTGTGCCCGTGCTTAAGTAAATTCAACGAAAAATGAAGAACGCGGCACGTCCGTGATGCGTGCACGGGCATCGTGCTCAGGGATTCAGCACGGCCACGGCACGGCCGTGCTTCTCCCCGTGCTGATTGGAAATGATCAAACCTGGAAAGGCTGTGAATTTCACCGCCATCAGCACGGGGGTGTTATGCCCGTGTTGGGCCTGGAACCTTCCCTTATGGAGAAAAACACGCCGGAAACGAAACAAAACACAACCAAAAATAGAAAAACACAAGACAACCACCACCACAAGGAACATAACAAAGAAAAGAAATAAATCTGGTTGCATCCCGATAAGCGCTCTTTTAACGTCACTAGCTTGATGGGTCTAGTCTCATCTTAGGATGGTTCAAAGACATACCTTTCCTCTTGGTGCCCTGCAGACCAACATTCAATGAAAGGACAAAAAGAATTTATCAGAAATGCCTCACCAAAGCTGAGGTCATTAGTGGGATTACATTTCGGGGCAGAGGCTTGTTGTTTCTTCCTTTCCTCTACCTTTTTCCACCATGTCTGGGCCTTTGACCCCCTGCCTTTCTTTCTTTTGGCCCTCATTTCTGGTTGACCAATACTCGATGGTGCAGCAGCAATGCCTTCCTCTTGGTCTATGAGCTCTTCATCGGGGGGTTCCTCACCTAGTAAATCAGTAAGATGATCCTTTTGCCAGATTTTCTGCACACAATCACAAATAATATCATTAGTAGCATCTAGGAAATAGCAAGAATCATCAAATGCCATGGGGTGTCTCATAGCTTCCTTCAGCTTGAATACAACTTCTTCATCCCCCACTCTTAATGTTAGACGACCATCCTTCACATCAATAATGGCTTGTGAAGTAGCGAGGAATGGCCGCCCAAAAATTAGAGGTACCTCAGCCCGTTCATCCAAATCCAGAACAACAAAATCTACTGGGAAAATGAATTTGCCTACCTTCACCAAAATATCCTCAACAATTCCCAAGGGTTGGAGGGTGGAGCAATCAGCAAGCTTTAGCGTCATTTGAGTTGGCTTGAGTTCCCCCAACCCCAGCTTCTGAAAAATCTTTAATGGCATGAGGTTGATACTTGCTCCTAGATCAGCCAACGCCTTTTCATCCATCATCCCTCCAATTGTGCACGGGATGATGAAACTTCCCGGATCTTTTTCCTTCTTGGGAATTTTATTTGAAATGATGGCAGAACATTCCTCACTCAAGGTGACCGTCGAAACTGCTTCCAATTTCCTCTTATTAGTCAATAATTCCTTGAGGAACTTGGCATACTTCGGCATCTGGGAGAGAGCTTCCACGAATGGAACATTGATGTGCAATGTTTTAAACATCTCCAGAAACTTCTTGAACTGTGCCTAATGTTGGTCCTTCTTGAGTTTTGCTGGATAGGGCAATGTAGGCCTATAGTCTGCTACCAAGTCTTTCCCCTTGCCCTTATCCTTTCTCCCCAAGCTTGCCCCTGAATCTTTATCCTGAACTTCCACTTCTAATTCTTGTGGGGATTCTTGCTGTGCTTGTGGAGTTGAGGGTTCCAGTTCCCTGCCACTTCTCAAAGTGACTGCCTTGAGGGACTCCCGGGGATTAATTTCCGTATTACTCGGTAGAGCACCCTGGGGTCGTTCAGCAAGCGTCTTGGTGATCTGTGCAACCTGACGCTCAAGGTTCTGTAAAGAGGCCTGTTGATTCCTCATCATCTCTTCATGCCCTGTGATTCGAGCATCATTAGCTTGAATGTATTGAACAAGGAGCGCTTCAATAGAAGATCCTTTCTGTTCTGGTGGTGAAGGCCTCGAAAATTGAGGCTGAGTCAAATGCTGCTGCTGTTGCTGAGGGGGGCACTGCTGCCCCGGATTCTGGTCTTTCCAAGAGAAATTAGGGTGATTCCTCCACCCTGGGTTGTAGGTGTTGCTGTAAGGGTTATTGGCATACCGCTGATTCTGACCAATGAAATCCACCTGCTCGGTGGTACTAACTCCCTCAGATGAACAACTGGGCCCTGCTTGGTTTGCCCAACTATCGGTATTCATGTTTAGCGCTGAAGGTTGGACTTGCATTGTGTCGAACCTTTTAGAGATGGCTTCCACTTGTGCTGCCAAAGTAGTGAGCACATCGACCTCATAAAGTCCGGCTGTCTTCACCGGCTTATTCCTCTTAGAACTCCACTAGTAGCCATTAGATGCCATGTCTTCTATGAGGTTCTGTGCTTCTTCTGGTCTCTTGCTGCACAAAGAACCTCCCGCTGCCGCATCTAGCATTTGCTTCGTCGCCACATTCAGTCCATTGTAGAAAATCTGGATTTGCATCCATTCCACTATCCCATGTTGTGGACACTTCCTCAGTAATTCCTTGTACCTTTCCCAAGTGTCATAAAGAGGTTTCTGATTCTACTTGTCGGTAAGAGGAAATATCACTTCTGAGTTTGGTGATCTTGGCCGGTGGGAAGTATCGAGTCAAGAATTTCTCGGCCAGCTGTGCCCAACTTGTGATAGATCAAGCCGGCAAGGAACTTAGCCATTGCTTGGCCCTTCCTCGCACTGAAAACGGGAATAGTCGGAGGCGAACCGTGTCCTCGGACACATTATTCGCCTTGAAAGTGTCACAAATTTCCAAAAAGCTTGATAAATGTGTGTATTGGTCCTCATCTTGAAACCCATCAAATTGGCACATCTGCTGCACTATTTGGATGAAATTGGGCTTCATTCGAAATTGTTGGCCGCAACTGGGGGTCGAATAATACTCGATCCAGATCCCTTTAAATTAGGCCGGGCGTAATCTGAAATGCTCCTCTGATTTCCAGCCATGTTTTCCTCTTGGTCCACTTCAACACTTACTTCCACTGACACGGTTTCTCTTAAGTGAATCTGTCGCTGTCTCCGATGAAATGTCCGCTCAATATCTGGCTCTGGAGACGTAAGATGGGAAGAATTCCCCCGGGTCATGCACTGCACTTGCACAAACACCAAAAGAAACAGATGAGATATGAATTTTCAAGCTCAAAGCAAAAAGAGAAAAGAATAATAAACAGCTTAAGTAAGAACAAGAAAAACAAAAGAACAAATAAAAAGAATACGAAAAACAACAAAAACAAAGAAATGAAACTAAAAGCAAAATAAAAACGGTTAGAATACTAAGACTGTCGGAATTCTTAGAAGTTGCCAGTCCCCGGCAACGGCGCCAAAAACTTGGTACGCCTCTTGCGTAACCGCAAGTGCACAGGTCGCACAAGTAGTAAAGTGTACCCTTTGGGTCGGGTAGTCGAATCCACAGGGACTGGTATACCTTCTAAGGAATTGACTTTGGATTAACTTCGAGGAAGTTAAGGGAATGGGAAATTCACCAAGGGAAGATTGAGGTTTGACTTGATGGAGGAGATGGGGCCCCGAGGTTGGGGTTCCGACGTTCACTAACTCAGTCTTTCTCAGTATTTAACAGCGAAGTTTTCAGTTCTAAACCTAGTTATGCTATAAGCATGTGGTTTCTAACGCTGCCGAGCCCTAAGTTGAACTCCCACTGCTTGCAACAATCAATAACGATTCACAAGCCTGGATAGGAGAACCTAACTACCAAGCATCAAGCACTAAACAACATACGAGATAGCCAAAAACCTTGATTTATTGAAAGGAACAAGACATTCAAAATACTGCAAGTAAAGACAATGAGTTCAAACTACAACGTCATACAACCAACCCCGGGGCTCCTTTAAGAGTTTAGCCCCTCATGATGACAACCAACAAATACAATGCTAAAGAAATTAGAAGACAAGGAATTGAAAACTCCCTAATTTCTTGCATCTTTGAGGTTGTCGAAGGATCTACAATGCCGTGTAATCTCGTCCCGATCGGCCTACCATAAGCTTGGCATACCCTTGATGAAGTGGAGGATGAACACCCAAAACTCTCCCTTTCTTTCTCCCAAAGTTCGCCCACACAAAAGTCCCCTTAGAAACTGAGTTTCTAGGGTTTTAAAGTCTTCTCGATGTAAGCACGGGCGTGTTGAAGCCGTGCAGATTACGGCCAAATAACTCTTCAGAAAACTCACAAACCTGTAATCTGCACAGGGAACAGCACGGGCGTGCTTAGACCGTGCAGAGGTTTTCACGACCGTGCTCAGCGAACTCTGGCTGTGCTGATCTGTGGCTGCATTCTCCTGCAATTTGCACGGGAAACAGCACGGGCGTGCTCAAGCCGTGCTGAGCTTGATTAGGTTTCTTGTAAGTCCTTTAGCTTCTAAAATTGTTCCAAAAATGCTTCTTCTTACATCAGGACTTTGATATCTGCATGACGACCAACGAATACCTCAAATAGCACCGTACTTGGAGAATTACACCCAAAATATTAGATAATAATGAGGGTAAAGCATGCAATACATATATATGAAATGCGCTCATCAAATACCCCCAAGCTTGAATTGTTGCTTGTCCTCAAGCAACCTTATTCCCCTACCAAAGTGATGAGTGCATGACCTCTGATCTCAACAAATTAAAAGAGTTACTGAAGCTTTAAAGAGTTTCTGAGAACTAGTGACTTAGTTAATTGAAGGCTTGTGAAAGATTTTACTCTTACTCCGTACTACCGTGCGTGTGTGTCGCCTCCTGGAGCATGTCAAAACTGTTCTTGAGGGGGCTAGTACAAGCTCTTTCTTCTCAATATTTTCACTATTGACTCCTAAATTGGGTAGTAGCTTCATACACCCTAGAGGCAGCCATTTCACCAGGTAGGTTATCAAAAATGACATTTGTGATGCCTAAAATCCGACTACTCAAGTGCGGCTTTCGCTTTTTCTAAAGTGATAGCTCTTTCTACCATCTTTCACACAAAAATTGACAGGGCATCCAAAATGGAATCCGACTTGTCACAAAATTCTAGCTTTTATTAATTTTGAGTTTGGAGTCAACATCTAATTTTTCAGCCTTATAAACTAGCCCTTCCTCTAACAGAGTGACAAAACAACAAAGGCAAAGTGTTCAGATTAAGGTTTCCAAAGTAAGAGCAAAATAAAACTTTAAGTTCAACAAAAGTGCACTAATATACCCAAAGACTCCTAGCTTAGCAATTCTTAACCAAAACAATTTTCACAGATCGTCCTAAGTCATGCACAACATCTAATCGTATTAGGACACAAATACACAACCCTCCCCCACACTTGAATGAAACATTGTCCTCAATGTTTAAAGATTTAATCATGCAAAGCAAAGAAATAATTGCAAGTAAAAGTGAGGGTTGGGAATTTTCACCAAGTTAAAGGAGAGGTGCCGAAGAAAAATTCGATGGCACACAAGGGCGGGTGTTGATCGCCGATTAGGGAGGAGTCGTTTGAGACAACCATCAAGAAAGACAGTCAATAAATCCTGAGATACACATGCAAGCATTAGAGACAGACAATAAACAAAAAGACAAAGATCACACTAAAAAGAGATCAGTTTAGTAGGGGACTCCCCTTGCTAACTGACTCAAGAAAAACAAAAGACAACAAAAGTAAAAACAAAGAACACAAAACAAAACAACAACAACAAAATAGAACATCAAAACCCGGCGCTCTCAGAATCGGAGTCAGACTCCGATGGAAGGTCGGTGGTGTCGACGCCGACACTCCGGGACGTAGAAGGTCCAGCGGCACGACTAGGAGGTGGAGACAGGGTGACGTCGAGGTGAGAGGCCAACCGCTGCATGCTCCGGATCATCCATCGCCGGAAAGAAGGAGAGCCCGCTGGAGGAGAGTCCTGAGTGTGGGTGGAAGCGCGAGTGCGTGGGGTGCGAGGAGACGATGGGCCGGCAGCAGGGGGAGAATCAGGGACACTGGCGGCAGGGTCGGCCTGGTGTCTGGTACCCTGGGAGGTGGACGTGGATCGCAGCATCCCCATCGCCCGGAGTGTGTCCACGGAGACGGGAAGTACGCCACCTACCATCCGCATCGCATGTGTGCCTGCCTGGAGTCCGGTCCCTGATGCTGGATGCTAAAAGCCACCTCGTAGCCGAGGTGCATCTGGAATCCATCCAGCATGCTCAGCAAGAAGTCGAAGTCGCGGCGACTAACGACGCCGGTGCTGTTCCAATAGGGTGTAGTTCCAATAGGAGTTTTATATGCAGTCCGGTAAGCCCACAGCGTGTCATCTAACCGCTCTGACCAATCTCTTTTCCCATGTTCTACCGACTTGGTCAAGATCCTCTTCAGCTCCCTGTTAGTAACCTCTACTTGGCCACTTGTCTGCGGATGGTAGGGAGTGGCGAGACGATGGTGTACTCCGTATCGCTTCAACACTTTCCTGAACTGACTATTGCAGAAATGCGTTTCTCTATCACTAATGATGCGTCTCCGCAACAACACAACAGGGTGATGTGTGTCAACCCCTTGCGTTACCGCAAGTGCACGGGTCGTCAAGTAATAAAAGTGGACCCAAAGGGTCGGGTTGTCGAACCACAGGGAACAGAAGTACTAGTAATAGCCCCTCTTTTGTTATTTAGCCTAATGAATGTAGTATGTGATGATCTAATGGCCAACACTAAGAGTGTCACCACAAGTGCGCAGGAAATAAAAAGGAAAAGAGTTCTCAATCAATAAAAGTGAGGTATCCGGACAATGCTCCCCCTAGGATTCGGGTGTTGGATGTAGATTACAAGTGTTTCTAAACGAAGACAATGAGTCGTGGGTATCCAAAGGTATAACGGCCCCTGCCTCCAGGTCACCGATAACTAGTCCCCTACGAGGTCCCGGCGGAGAATTCTCTCGACGCCTCACACCACATATGACTGCTTAAAACTCTAGGGATCCCAAAGATATGACCAATTCCTAAAAGTAGATCTAACCCTGCCTCCAGGTGGAAGATCCCTAACCCCCTACGAGGTCCCGGCGGAGAATTCTCTCGACGCCTCACACCACATATGGTTGCTTGACACTTAGGGAATGTGGAGATAGGAAATATCTGTCGGAAGGGAAAGGGGACACTCCGCTATCTCACGGCTCACCCTCTCAACCCTCTTTACTCTTGGTAATTCTAAACCTAGCGGTGATCTCTCTCTTCACTAGATTTAATAAAACATGCAAGGCAATTAATAATGAAATCAAAAGCACAAACAAGCATTATGAACTCAAGAGTAAAACTCAATCTGATAAATTCGAATAGAAACACAATGTAAATCTAATGAAAATAAGAATCCTAGGGTTTACATGTCCGAATACCCTCTAGGGGTTTAGCTCTCCATGGAGCGAGTCACAAAACAAATAATAAATTCAGAAATAAATTCCAAAGACATAAAGAATAACCCCCTTAAATCCGTGATGATAGTCTTGATGGGTAGTTTCCACGTCTGGATTGAATCCACTCCGAAGCTAGGTCGCCGATGGCTTCCTTGACGCTATGACGGAGGAGGAATCGATCCAAGTTGGTGAGGAAAGCTTCCCAAAGCCGCAAAGAACTCCTTCCAAGCCCTAGCCGCCTTGTCTCTCGAAAGTGGCCAAAAAGATCCCTAAAAATTATCACAAGGCGGCTTTTATAATTTGAATTCGGGGCTTTACGCGGGCATCCACACGGCCATCCACACGCCCGTGTGGAAATTCCACACGGGCGTGTGAAGCACTCTGCTACGATCGCTACAGTAAAATTGCTACAGTGCTTCGCTACAATAGATGCTACAGTGATTTTTTTCCCCGAAGTCTTCCTTGGAGTCCACACGGTCGGGCACACGCTCGTGTGGTAGGGTGTGTGGCTTTCTATGCTTTGAAATCCTCAAGAACTTTCTTCTGCTTTGTACGGAAGCTGGGACATGGGCGGACTACTGCCTTTGTGCCCTTTCGGTTTGTGTAATGACTTGTACTCCTCCGAAAGTTGGCAACACCCCCATGCATATGAACACAGCTTCTGATTGTGGTCTTGAAACGTGTCATCACACCCTATCTTTGCTTCTTCCTGTATGTCATGTCTCCAAAGCCCTGTTTGCACAAAAGAACACAAAACACACCTTTTTAATGCTAAAATCTGATAGAAGTGATGCTCAATGCATATAAACTGATATTATAAAATATATATAATCAAGCACTTATCAAACTCCCCCACACTTAAGCTTTTGCTTGTCCTCAAGCAAACTAAACATTCATTACAAGGAAAGAAAGGATAAGTGCTTGGCCTCAGGTTCACTAGAAAGTATGAGAGTATGATTCTATAACAAAAGGGAAAAACTATTTAACACCAAACAGCTCAGTCAATGCTCTAGAAAACAATCTAATGACAAGAAAGAAAAAGAAATCTGAAAGCGTGTGTGTGTGGAAAAACTCATCTCAATTCGACTCTATGTCCACTACTTACAGTTTTTATTACTCGAGACTCATATAATAGCAAAAAGAATGGTAGTAGCTGCACACAATCTCCAAGGTAGCCCTTTCTCAGGCGGCCTCCCGAGTGGCTTTCACACTTTAGAGATGGTAGCTCTTTCTACCGAGGGTGCTAGCTTTCACATATCCCTTGTGATAGCTCTTTCTCTCATTAGGGCATAACTAGTATCCGACTTATGAGAGTAGCTGCATACAATCAAAGGTAGTAGCTCTTTTCACCCCCTATATACACGAAATAATTCACAATTGCTAAGCTATATAAATATCTATATTTTTTTTCTTTTCTTTTTCTTCTTTTTTTTTTTTTTTTTTTTTTTTTCGAATAAAACAACTACTAACAAGTCTCAAAACATTAAACTAGAGCTTCTATAGGTCTAATGAGTGAGTAGAGTGCATAAATGGCAATCGGACAAAAATTTCTCAAAAAATTGGGTGACAACTAGAGCATGATGAAATCTAGTATTCGAAGCTCCCCTATAGTCTAGAATCTAACTCTTAACCTTAAAGTGAACCTTCATAGGTTGCATGAGCATATATAATGAAAACAGACAATAAAGTGGTGTATAAAGTGATCCCTCCCCCACACTTAAGATGTACATTGTCCCCAATGTACACATGCGAGCACAATAAAATTATAAATTCTGAAAACAAAGCATGTGAGGGTGTGCAAAAATCAAAATAATACTCCCCTGAATTCCAAGTGAAATAGTTGGTGGAATCTCGTACAAGGGTGTGTTTGGCTCAACGGGCATTTGGAGGTGAAACGGCCGTGTGACCTAGTCACACGGCCATGTGCATAACTTGATTTCCATTTCTCAAGACTCTCAAGACTATCTGCAGGATTCGGGGGTTCAATGAAGCTCAACAAGATTAGAAAATAAAACAACGAAAAACAACTAGAACCACAAAATAAAAATGACAGAAATAAAAGACAGAGTCTCAACTAGCATGCTGAAAATAAAACTACAGAAAATAAAAATACAGAAGATAAAATAAAATGACTCAAGGACGCCTCATGCGTCAGGAAACTCTGCTGGTGCTGCTGGTGGCGCTGGTGGTGCTGATGTCGTCGCCTCAGATGCTGTGTCGCTCTCCAGAAGATGTCGAATGATGGACAACTGCGACATCATCATGGACTGGTTGGCGAGCACGGTCGCCATGTCCCCCCGGGAGAGCTCCAACGCCACCTCGAGCCTCGCCAAACGGTCACGGGCTCGAGTGGAGGGCTGCTCTGGCTCTGGCTCGGATGCAGGGGCCTCGGTGTCCATCGGCACAGCTGTGGGTGCCGGTGAATCAGGAGCGTCTGCTGGGTTGGCTGCCTCCTCTTCTGACTCCTCCTCCTCAGCCTCCACTGCGAGTATATAACGGC
This sequence comes from Dioscorea dumetorum, assembly GCA_902712375.1. Lineage (NCBI taxonomy): Eukaryota > Viridiplantae > Streptophyta > Magnoliopsida > Dioscoreales > Dioscoreaceae > Dioscorea > Dioscorea dumetorum. Next base: position 4,592,100 of record CACTHL010000549.1, on the reverse strand, counting down.
CAGTGCTCGTCTTCTTCACCATACGCATGGCTCGGAGAGATGCAAGCCCCAAGGGTGCTGGTATGCTGATCCTCTCCATCCCTCGAAGTGCCTCGGACAACCCCATGCCACGAACGAGTCGGGTAATGTATACTTCTGAAAAGATCACACCGACCCGCACGTAATGACTTTGATGGCGGAGGTAATCCGCCACAACAAAGCCTAAATGCATGGGGATGTTCTGGACCATGGTGTATAGGTAAAGCAAGTCGAGGCGGCTCAAAACTCCAGTGCTGTCGCCTCGTCCCGTCACGGTCCTGCTGAAAATAGAATGTATATACCTGTAGGCCGGACGGCTGAGCATGGTGGCATTAGAAGATCCCGGCTCGTACTGGAAACCTCCGCATATGGTCCCGTACGCACGACTCGGAGTGAGTCCAATAGGGTAATCGACGATGAGTTGCTCGTACTCCCCCGTGTGAACATAGTCTCTGTCATATAAACCGAGAAAAACAGAGAACTGCGTGAGGCTCATGGAGTGGTACTGACCGAATAGCCTGAAGCGGATCGTGTCCTCCCTCTCAAAATCATGGCGAGCGCGGTCGAAGTCGAACGAGGACAAGACCTCCAGTGTGAGCTCACGATAAGTGGGATCACGAATAGTAAGGAGCCGGTCCCAGCCTCCCACAGCGGTAAGCTCGCGCACCTCATCGGCCAAGTCAATCTCCTCGAGTGCCTTCCAATCGATCACGCGCGCCTGTCCGAATTTGAGACGCTGTAGGCGCTCATATCGCTGCTGATGCTCAGGGACGGCGAACTCCAGTTCCTCGGGAGGAGAAGGCTCCCGAGCGGCGCGAGAGCGCTTGTGGGCGACCTTCTTGGTCCTAGGGGCCATATCTGTGAAAATCAGGGCAAGTTAGTGCAAAATTCCACTGTGCAGAAATCCACATGGGCGTGTGGATGATCCACACGCCCTTGTGGGTCATCATCCTCATCCACACGGGCGTGTGGATGGGCCACACGCCCGTGTGGATGCCCGACCATGGCCAAAAGGTCATGGTTGGGTGGTTTCCACATCAAAAACTACCCCTAAATCGACAAGCATGCATATTATGATAGTTCTCATGGAAGATTTATGCATAAAACATCAACAAATCACCAGATCTGAAATTCAAAATTCATGGCAAGAACTAGAAAAACTTGGAGCTTACCGGAGATTTTTGATGAAGAAGAAGATGGAAATCGCCGGAAAAACACCCAAGAATCCTTAAATAAGCTAAGGAGAAGCGTTAGGAACCCAAGAGGTGCGTCTCTTCGCGTGGAGGCGTTGGAAGGAGAAAAGGCGCGAAGGTTTGAATGAGTGTTCAAGGCCTTCTCATCTCCTTTATAAGCCACATGAGCGTGTGAGGGTCTCACACGCCCTTGTGGATGGCCACATGGGCGTGTGGATGAGCCACACGCCCTTGTGCCTTCAAAAATCGACGCCAGAACGCCACAAGGGCACTCACACGGGCGTGCGAGTGCCGGTGTGGATTAAAAACTCGAGACAGAAGGCCACAGGGGCACTCACAAGGGCGTGTGAGCGCCCTTGTGGACCTGGAAAATCCACAGGGGCAGCCACACGGGCGTGTGGCTGCCCTTGTGCCTCTCTGGAAACCTGAAAAATAAATTTTCAGGTCTCACACGCCCATGTGGATGAGCCACATGGGCGTGTGGCTCCTCAGGAGGGCCACAGGGGCACCCACACGCCCGTGTGGGTGCCCTTGTGCCCTTCTGTTTCATGTTTTTTTCAATTTTTCAGCAAGGCACAGGGGCACTCACACCCCCTTGTGCCTGCCCTTGTGGATTTTCAGCAAAACATGAAACACTTAAGCACAAGGCCAATTCCTTAACTTTAAATCTCTAAATCAATCTAAATCAAGCCACACATGTATAATTATCATGAAACACCAAGAATAAACAATAAAAACACAGCAACGACAGAATTAACGCAAAGTCGCCTACTCAAGCTAGTTATTACTGCAGAATTAAAAACTAACTACGAAAGCAATAAAATGACTTGGGTTACCTCCCAAGAAGTGCTTGTTTTACGTCATTAGCTCGACGTACCTGTTCCTCTATGGGGGCTCATGCAAGTGAAATACCTCCTTTCCCGCAACTCGCTTCTTCGCCCGAAAAATAGCGCTTCAACTTTGTGCCCGTTCACCTTAAACGTCCCTTTTACGGGTGAGTGATTTCAACCGCCCCGTGCGGTGATACTTGGGTCACTGTATAAGGTCCCGACCATCTCGATTTTAATTTTCCTGGGAATAATCTCAAACGAGAATTGAAAAGTAACACCAAGTCGCCTTCATTGAACCCTTTCTGCAATTTGATGTGCTTATCATGCCACCGACGCATTTTCTCTTTATAAATCTTTGCATTTTCGTATGCACGCAACCGCCATTCATCTAATTCATTCAGCTGCAACTTCCTTTGTTCTCCGGCTTGTGCAAGGTCAAAATTCATCGCCTTGATTGCCCACAAAGATTTATGCTCGAGTTCCACCGGTAAGTGACACGATTTTCCATAAACCAAGCTGTATGGTGTTGTTCCCACTTGGTGTCTTGTAGGCCGTACGATATGCCCAAAGTGTGTCATCGAGACGTTCGGACCAATCCTTTCGGCCGTGTTCCACCGATTTCGCTAGAATTCTCTTTAACTCCCTCGTTTGTTACCTCGACACGGCCGCTTGTTTGCGGGTGGTATGGAGTGGCTAGCCGATGATACACTCCATATCGTTTCAGTACCTTATCAAGCTGCACATTACAAAAATGAGTCCCTCTATCACTAATGATGATCCTGGGAGTACCAAAACGAGCGAACAAGCGCTTGAGAAATCTAACTACAGTTCTAGCGTCGTTTGTGGGGAGAGCTTGTGCCTCAACCCACTTGGACACATAATCCACGGCGACTAGAATGTATCGGTTTCCATTTGAGCTAGGGAATGGTCCCATAAAGTCAATACCCCAAACGTCGAATACTTCACAGAACTGAATAGGATTTTGAGGCATCTCGTCCCGTCTAGACAAATTACCAGCTCTTTGACATTTATCACAGCTTTGAACGAATTGATGAGCATCTTTGAATATGGTTGGCCAATAAAAACCTGCAGCCAACACTTTCTCTGCAGTTCGGCCTGCTGCATAATGACCACCAGTGGGTCCCGAGTGGCAATGGGTAAGGATGCTCGACCCTTCTTCCCTTGAAACACATCTTCGCACTACATGGTCTGCACATACTCGGAACAGATATGGATCTTCCCAAAGGAAATTTTTCAGGTCGGCGAAAAACTTCTTCTTTTGCTGAAATGTGAGTCCCTTGGGGAGAACCTTGCCCGAAAGATAGTTTGCAAAATCAGCGAACCATGGAGTATCAGATATTGACTGATCTTGAACTCCATACAGGTGCTCCTCTGGAAATGAGTCGTTGATTTCATTATGAGTGGCTTCATCATCTTCTAAACCCTCCAGCCGGGATAAATGATCTGCTCCCAGATTTTCTGCACCCCTCTTGTCCTTGATTTCCACATCAAATTCCTGCAACAACAAAATCCAACGAATTAGTCTTGGTTTGGCATCAGCCTTGCTCATTAGATAACGAAGGACCGAATGGTCTGTGAAAACAATCACTCTAGATAAAATTAAATAGGGTCTGAATTTATCAAACGCAAAAACTACAGCCAACAATTCTTTTTCGGTAGTTGTATAATTCTCTTGGGCACTTGTCAATGTCTTGCTTGCATAATAGATTGGTTGAAAGTGTTTGTCTCTTCTTTGTCCCAAAACAGCCCCAACTGCATGGTCACTGGCATCACACATGAGCTCAAAGGGAAGGTTCCAATCAGGTGTGATTAGGATGGGTGAATGAGTAAGTTTTTCCTTTAATAAGCTGAAAGCAGATACACACTCATCATTAAACTCAAAATGGACATCCTTTTCCAAAAGTTTGGTAAGCGGTCGAGTGATCTTGGAAAAATCTTTTATGAAGCGCCGATAGAATCCTGCATGCCCCAAGAAGCTGCGAATTGCCTTGACGTTAGTTGGTGGTGGTAGCTTCTCTATTGTTTCAATCTTTGCTCTGTCCACTTCGATTCCCCGGCTAGAGATTTTATGCCCCAAAGACTATCCCCTCTTGCACCATGAAGTGACACTTTTCCCAATTCAAGGCAAGATTCGTTTCCTCGCACCGCATGAGTACCCTTTCCAAGTTCTTCGGACATGCGTCAAAAGAATCACCGAACACGAGAGAAGTCATCCATGAAGACCTCCATGACATCCTCCGAGTAGTTCATCAAAAATGGCTGTCATGCATCTTTGAAATGTGGCTGGTGCATTACATAACCCGAACGGCATCCTTCGTATGCAAACGTACCATAGGGGCATGTAAATGTTGTTTTCTCCCGATCTTCGGGGGCGATCGGGATCCGAAAATACCCAGACATGCCATCCGAGAAAACAATAGAACCGATGACTGCGAGACGCTCTAGCATTTGATCAATAAAAGGAAGAGGGAAATGATCCTTTCTTGTGGCGTCATTTAATCTTCGGTAATCAATGCACACACGCCAACCGGTTACTGTACGTGTGGGTATCAGCTCGTTGTGCTCGTTCTTCACCACAGTCATACCCCCCTTCTTCGGCACTACTTGAGTAGGACTCACCCAAGCACTATCGGATATAGGGTAAATAATGCCTGCATCAAGGAGCTTCACCACCTCTGCTTTTACTACCTCCTTCATGTTTGGATTAAGCCTTCGTTGAGGTTGGATGACTGTTTTATAGTTGTCTTCCATCAGAATCTTATGCGTGCAAAAGGATGGGTTTATCCCTTTGATGTCTGAAATCTTCCATGCAATAGCAGCTTTATGTGCTTTCAATAAAACCACCAGTTTTTCTTTTTGTGATGCAGAGAGGTTGGAAGCAATGATTACCGGCAACTTCGACCCTTCGGCTAGGAAAGCGTACTCTAGATGGTCAGGTAATGTCTTCAATTCCAGCTCAGGGGGTTCTTCCACTGAAGGTCGTAATCGATTACCCTGTTTCTGCTCAATTTCTTCGAAACCCTTGTGTTCATTTTCCGGTTCCTCCTCGAATACATCCAGCTCTGGTTGGGCTGACGGGACAATCTCTAAATCTTCAGGATAGTCTTCTCGAATGCCAATGCTACAAATTTCTGCCGCTAGGATTTGATCAGCATCTTCTATAGAATCATCATCTCCATCTGAATTACTTTCTGTCATGATCATATTAAACTGTGCCATTGCTTCTTTCAGATTAACTTCAGGTTCCTCATTAAAAGAGAGGATTGCCGACTTATCAAATTGGTCTAGTAAGCTAGCCAGATATGCACCGTGATATAAATTCCCGAACCCAGTGATCGAGTCTTCGTGGCTCCACTTATAAGTTGCAACTAATTGTTCTACCTTCTCTTCATTCGTCGCCATTACTTCCTTCAATGTCTCCAATATTTCCTTCGTATTGAACATAGTCCTTGGGCACAATAAAAGACACAAGATCAGAAAATGAGAATAATGAAAGTAGAGAAGATGGAGTAGAAAAACAGTAAAAATAAATGAATGGCTAAAGTAACAAAATACTAGCGTTCCTAATATCCTGTTCCCCGGCAACGGCGCCAAAAACTTGATGCGTCTCCGCAACAACACAACAGGGTGATGTGTGTCAACCCCTTGCGTTACCGCAAGTGCACGGGTCATCAAGTAATAAAAGTGGACCCAAAGGGTCGGGTTGTCGAACCACAGGGAACAGAAGTACTAGTAATAGCCCCTCTTTTGTTATTTAGCCTAATGAATGTAGTATGTGATGATCTAATGGCCAACACTAAGAGTGTCACCACAAGTGCGCAGGAAATAAAAAGGAAAAGAGTTCTCAATCAATAAAAGTGAGGTATCCGGACAATGCTCCCCCTAGGATTCGGGTGTTGGATGTAGATTACAAGTGTTTCTAAACGAAGACAATGAGTCGTGGGTATCCAAAGGTATAACGGCCCCTGCCTCCAGGTCACCGATAACTAGTCCCCTACGAGGTCCCGGCGGAGAATTCTCTCGACGCCTCACACCACATATGACTGCTTAAAACTCTAGGGATCCCAAAGATATGACCAATTCCTAAAAGTAGATCTAACCCTGCCTCCAGGTGGAAGATCCCTAACCCCCTACGAGGTCCCGGCGGAGAATTCTCTCGACGCCTCACACCACATATGGTTGCTTGACACTTAGGGAATATGGAGATAGGAAATATCTGTCGGAAGGGAAAGGGGACACTCCGCTATCTCACGGCTCACCCTCTCAACCCTCTTTACTCTTGGTAATTCTAAACCTAGCGGTGATCTCTCTCTTCACTAGATTTAATAAAACATGCAAGGCAATTAATAATGAAATCAAAAGCACAAACAAGCATTATGAACTCAAGAGTAAAACTCAATCTGATAAATTCGAATAGAAACACAATGTAAATCTAATGAAAATAAGAATCCTAGGGTTTACATGTCCGAATACCCTCTAGGGGTTTAGCTCTCCATGGAGCGAGTCACAAAACAAATAATAAATTCAGAAATAAGTTCCAAAGACATAAAGAATAACCCCCTTAAATCCGTGATGATAGTCTTGATGGGTAGTTTCCACGTCTGGATTGAATCCACTCCAAAGCTAGGTCGCCGATGGCTTCCTTGACGCTATGACGGAGGAGGAATCGATCCAAGTTGGTGAGGAAAGCTTCCCAAAGCCGCAAAGAACTCCTTCCAAGCCCTAGCCGCCTTGTCTCTCGAAAGTGGCCAAAAAGATCCCTAAAAATTATCACAAGGCGGCTTTTATAATTTGAATTCGGGGCTTTACGCGGGCATCCACACGGCCATCCACACGCCCGTGTGGAAATTCCACACGGGCGTGTGAAGCACTCTGCTACAGTACTGCTACAGTGATTTTTTTCCCCGAAGTCTTCCTTGGAGTCCACACGGTCGGGCACACGCTCGTGTGGTAGGGTGTGTGGCTTTCTATGCTTTGAAATCCTCAAGAACTTTCTTCTGCTTTGTACGGAAGCTGGGACATGGGCGTACTACTGCCTTTGTGCCCTTTCGGTTTGTGTAATGACTTGTACTCCTCCGAAAGTTGGCAACACCCCCATGCATATGAACACAGCTTCTGATTGTGGTCTTGAAACGTGTCATCACACCCTATCTTTGCTTCTTCCTGTATGTCATGTCTCCAAAGCCCTGTTTGCACAAAAGAACACAAAACACACCTTTTTAATGCTAAAATCTGATAGAAGTGATGCTCAATGCATATAAACTGATATTATAAAATATATATAATCAAGCACTTATCAACTAATAATGATCCTAGGTGTTCTAAATCGGGAGAAAAGCTTCTTGAGAAATTTAACTACAGTCCTCGCATCGTTCGTAGGTAATGCCTGAGCTTCCACCCACTTAGATACATAATCCACTGCTACAATAATATATTTGTTCCCATTGGAGCTTGGAAATGGTCCCATGAAATCAATCCCCCACACATGAAAAACCTCACAGAATTGAATAGGACTTTGTGGCATCTCATCACGCCGAGAGAGGTTCCCTGTCCGTTGGCAATTGTCACAACGAAGCACATACTGATGAGCGTCCTGAAATAGTGTTGGCCAATAAAACCCTGCTGCAAGCACCTTTTCGGCTGTTCTACCAGAAGGGTAGTGACCCCCGGTCGGGCCTGAATGACAGTGTGTTAAAATATTCCAGCCTTCTTCCCGAGAGACACAGCGTCGGATTACATGATCTGCACAAATCCGAAACTGAAAGGGGTCATCCCAAAAATAGTTCTTTAAGTCACTGAAAAACTTTTTCTTTTGCTCAAAAGTAAGACCCTGCTTAAGAACCTTTCCCGACAAATAATTAGCAAAATCCACAAACCAAGGTGTTTCCTCTTCTGCCGACCCGCCATGAATTATGTATAAGTGTTCTTCTGGAAATGAGTCGGTAATTTCCGGCCTTGATGTCTCATACCCCTCAAAACCTTCTAACCTAGAGAGATGGTCAGCAGCCACATTTTCCACACCTCTTTTGTCCTTGATTTCCATGTCAAACTCTTGTAGAAGCAGAACCCAACGGATCAACCTCGGCTTGGCATCAGTCTTGCTCATGAGATAACACAGGGCAGAATGATCTGTGAAGACAGTGACTCTTGATAAGATCAGATATGGCCTGAATTTGTCAAATGCGTAAACCACTGCCAACAACTCTTTCTCTGTAGTAGTATAATTCTCTTGTGCGCTTGTGAGTGTTTTACTCGCATAATAGATGGGCTGAAAATGTTTGTTCTTCCTCTGCCCTAGCACTGCCCCAATTGCATAATCACTGGCGTCGCACATGAGCTCAAAAGGAGCGTTCCAATTTGGTGTAATCAAAATTGGCGCTTGAGTCAACTTCTCCTTCAGCAGGTTAAATGCAGCTAAACATTCATTCCCGATCTCAAAAGATGCATCTTTTTCAAGAAGTTTTGTTAATGGCTGAGTGATTTTGGAAAAGTCCTTAATAAATCGCCGATAGAAACCAAGCATGCCCAAGAAAGCTGCGAATCCCCTTCACGTTGGTTGGCGGGGGAAGTTTCTCGATCACCTCAATTTTTGCCTTGTCCACCTCCATCACATTTTTAGAAATTTTATGCCCTAAAACTATTCCTTCTTGGACCATGAAATGGCATTTGTCCCAGTTCAACGCCAAATTTGTTTCTTCACATCTCTTGAGGACTCTTTCCAGATTTTGCAGACAGCTATCAAATGAGTCCCCGAACACCGAGAAATCATCCATAAATAGTTCCATGATGTCCTCCAATAGATCATCAAATATGGCTGTCATGCATCGTTGAAAAGTAGCTGGAGCATTACACAGCCCGAAAGGCATCCTTCGGTACGCAAAAGTGCCATAGGGACAAGTGAATGTAGTTTTTTCTTGATCCTCGGGTGCAATGGGAATCTGAAAATAGCCCGACATACCGTCAAGGAAGCAGCAAAAATTATGCCCAGCTAACCTTTCCAACATCTGGTCAATGAATGGTAACAGGAAATGATCCTTTCGAGTTGCGTCATTTAGCCTTCTGTAATCAATGCATACTCTCCACCCTGTGACTGTTCTGGTTGGGATTAATTCATTCCGTTCATTCTTCACTACAGTCATGCCTCCCTTCTTAGGGACTACCTGAGTAGGACTCACACAAGCACTGTCAGAGATCGGATAGATAATACCTGCATCCAAAAGTTTAACTACCTCCGCCTTCACTACCTCTTTCATGTTTGGGTTCAAACGACGTTGAGGCTGGATCACTGACTTATAATTATCTTCCATCAATATTTTGTCAGTGCAGAATGAAGGATTTATACCTTTAATATCAGAAATTTTCCAAGCAATGGCAGTCTTATGCTTCTTCAACATATTCACTAATTTATCCTTTTGAGATACGGACAGACCTGATGATATAATGACCGGGAGTTTTGATATCTCTCTTAAAAAGGCATACTCCAAGTGTTCTGGTAGATTTTTAAGCTCCAAATCAGGTGGATCTTCAATGGACGGTTGTAATCTTTTCCCTTTTTGTCTATCAATTTCCTCAAACTGTTCAGGTTCTTCTTCAGAAATTTCCTCTAAGCCCCCTTTTTGAATATGTGTGCCTAGTTGGGTTTCGAGAGTTTCTATGCCTTCCACCCCACTTTTTTTATAGATTTCATCGGTGACACCCAAAGAGAAAATTTCTTGCTCTTCGTCCTTATCAGAAGAATCAAATCGATGAAGGGCCTCTTCTAGACTCTCCTCTAATTTTCCGCTCGTACAACCCCGTGTTGCTTTTTAAAATTGAGTGAGCACTCTGAATAAGTCACAACCTTGTCCCTCAGTAACTCCATCTAGATCCAGGTTAACCTCCCCCACATAATAGTTCATTTCAGCCAAATTTTGCAAAGAGTTATGCGGAGATGATTCCTTGGTGAACCAATTCATTTTCTGCTCAACGTCTCTCACCATTCCGGTTATCTTCTCAAACAGTTCTGCTTCGTTGATCATGATTCCTACAAAGTTGATAAAGAATCGACACCTTAGAATGGTGGAGAATGAATAAAATGATTACGTACAAGAAAATAAAGATTAGAACAATGGAAGTAAAAGAAGTGTGAGATAGAATGTGTGATAAATGACTAGCGAAACAAAGTATAACAGTTCCTAAAATGCCTAACTCCCCGGCAATGGCGCCAAAAACTTGACACACCCTTGCGTGTGTGTTCCGCAAGTGCATGGGTGTCGAAGTAATAAAGTACCCAAACGGGTGGGTAGTCGAATCCACAGGGAGTAGACGTAAGAACAGTAACACTTTGCTAAGTAGCCAAAGACAAATCAATTGTTGTTGTGATTGAAAATAAACCAAGAAAAACAGAAATAAAGTACTGAAAGTAAAAGCTAGAGAGTAGAACAAGACCAATATGAAGATGGGGTACTCGGACAATGCTCCCCCTAGAATCCTAGTTTCTAGTGCAAAACTTAAGTTGCTCTTCTTAAAATGAGAATCAATGAGTCGTGGAAATCCAAAGATACAGGGTCCAAAAATACTCTCGACACCTCACACCACGTATGACTGCGAAAAGCTCGTGGGAATCTAAATGATAAACCCTATTCCGAAGTATGGACCAACCCCTTTGGTCCAGGCGGAAGATCCCTAATCACAAATAAGTCCCGGCGGAAAGGCTTCTCTCAACGCCTAACTCTCTTTGAGATCGAAGTTATCTCGTGGAATGAGAAGGTAGAGTAAATCACACCGGAGGGGAAAGGGGACGTGTTGCTACCTCTCAACTCACCCTCTCGACCCTCTTTAATCTTGATTGATCTAATCCTAATGGTGATGATCACTCGTCAAAAGGATGATTAAATGTGATTCTCAACCCTAGTGTCACTCTAAGGGAAAATTGATGAGCGCATTTCATATATATATATATTGCATGCTTTACCTCCATCATTATTGAATATTTTGGCTATAATTCTCCAAGTACGGTTCTATTTGAGGTATTCGTTGTTCGTCATGCAGATATCAAAGTCCTGAAGTAAGAAGAAGCGTTTTTGGAACAATTTTAGAAGCTAAAGGACTTAGAAGAAACCTCATCAAGCTCGGCACGGCTTGAGGACGCCCGTCTTGTTTCCCCGTGCAAAGTGCGGGAAAGTTCAACCAAAATTCAGCACGGCTCGAGTCCGCCGAGCAAGGGTGTGAAAACCTCGGCACGGTCGAAGCACGCCCGTGCTGCTTCCCCGTGAAAATTACAGGAGAATACAGCCACCGATCAGCACGGCCCGAGTTCGGCGAGCACGGTCGTGAAAACCTCAAGACGGGTCTAAGCATGCCCGTGCTGTTCCCCCCGTGCGATTACAGGTGTTTATGAGTTTTCGAAGAGTTATTTGGCCGTAATCTGTACGGCTTGGAGCACGGCTTCAAGCACGCCCGTGCTCCCATCGGGAAAACATTAAAACCCTAAAAACTTAGGTTTTTGGGGGCACTTTTGGTGGGCGAACTTTGGGAGAAAGAAAGGGAGAGCTTTGGGGGTTCATCTTCCACTTCATCAAGGGAATGCCAAGCGTATGGTAGGCCGATCGGGAGGAGATTACACGACATTGTAGATCCTTCGACAACCTCGAGGATGCGGTTCGTCTTCGATTGTTCCCATTCTCTGTGCGAGGGAGGGCCAACCAATGGCTAAGTTCCTTGCCAACGGGTTCGATTACAAGTCGGGAAACAGTTGGCCGAAAAGTTTCTGACCAGATATTTTCCACCCGCCAAGATCACCAAACTTAGAAGTGACATCTCTTCATTCCGGCAAGCCGAATCTGAAACACTGTATGATACCTGGGAGTGGTATAAGGAATTGTTGAGGAAGTACCCGCAGCATGGAATAGTGGAATGGATGCAAATCCAGATATTCTACAATGGATTGAATGTGGCCACTAAACAAATGTTGGATGCCGCAGCAGGAGGCTCCTTGTGTAGCAAAAGACCTGATGAGGCACAGAATTTGATTGAAAACATGGCCTCCAATGGCTACCAGTGGAGTTCTGAGAGAAATAAGCCGGTGAAGACTGCCGGACTTTATGAGGTTGATGTGCTCACTACTTTGGCAGCACAGGTGGAAACCATCTGGTGATCGTCCCGCAAGCGCACGGGGTCGTCAAGTAATAAACCACTCGCGCAAGCACGAGTGGGTCGTATTCCCAAGGGCCCGAGAATCTATCCTTACTTCCTTTTTGCTATGTTGTCTAGCCGATCAGACTTGAGATTTGGAAAGTGAAAGTAAATAAGTAAAAACAAAGCAATTAAAATGCTAAATACAAAGGGCGATAAACGGGAGGAAATTTGGGTGAGAAGATGGTCACGGATGAGGATCCCCTCGGGGTTACTAAAGTGCGAAGGATGTTGGATTAACATGCAAGTGGCTTGAAGGACCGAGAAAACCCTAGATTAGGTCAACCCGATGGTCACGGCAATTGACCCCTAATCCGGTACGAGTATTGAATACGGGTTATACCCGTACAATTCCTCCTACGATTGCAAAGGGCAAGATGGTTTTCTCAAGCTAAGGTTGAATCACACATGAGTAATTAACCTTAGAATTGGAGGGGTACAAATACCCGATGGTCACGGCGTATTTGTACGTATTTCCCTTCCAAGCTTGGTGAGTCTAATACTAGGGCAATGGTCATGCAACCTAGTATTGGCTAAGTATGGATACACAGAGTTCTCATGCATACCCAAGCATTCAAAAACACCAAACATGAATCACAAACAAGCTAACAAGCATGAATTAAACCAAAACATCCAAACATCACAAGTTCACCCCAAGGTTCACCCACATCCGGTGACCTTGGGGTTTTAGTTGCTCATAGTCTCCAAATACATGAATAAAAGCATGAAAATAACTAAACCCAACATAAAAGACCTCCCTCCAAAGATTAGAGTCGAAGAAGCTTCCAAAGACGCCACTCGAAGGGGTGGCTTCCCGTCGTCTTCAACCTCAAGATTTGAAGCCCTAGAGGTAGATCCCGCACAAGAACGCGCTCTCCTCGCCGATTCCACCGTGGAAATGCCCTCCAAGCTCTCCTTCTTGGTCGGATTTGGAAGAGGTGGTGTGGAGCTTCAAGAAGAGCCAAAGTCCCCTTTCTTTCATGCCCTAAAAGCCCTTAAAAGGGTGAAAATCGCGACTTCTCACGGGCTGCCTCACGGCCGTGAGGTTGCCCGTGAGGCATCCAGAAAGTTCTGCACGAAATTTCACCACGGGTGCTACAGTAACCTTACTACAGTACCTGCTACAGTGATTCCGCTACGGTATTTCTGCTACAAGATGCTACGGTGAAGAACCCAAAAACGTCGTATTTGGTGTCGAATTCTTCCTAAATACGTTCTTGAGCTCATTTAGGGTCTGCAACACAAAATAAAGGGGTTTAGACTATAAAAAGGGCATCGACTTATCAAAAAGATAATAAAATAATACAAATAAATACGTATAAAATACGTATATTTAGACGTTTATCAAACATCCCCACACCTAAGCGTTTGCTTGTCCCCAAGCAAACAAACATGAAGAACAGGGGCAAGAAGATAAATGGCTAAATATACGACCTCAAGCTCAACTCGTACAGGACTCCACAAGCACAAATGGACGAGAAATCAAGAAGTGAGTTGTTCAATTTATAGTCAAGTAATATTAGCTCTGTTTCATCCAAAGTGTTCCCTGTGTGTGTGTGCCGACTCCCACCTTGACCTCCACACCTCGGATTACCCAGGATGCTTGTTCACCTCACTCAAATTGAAATTAGTGCTAGGAGTGCCAAACAAAAATCCTCTCAATAGCCGAGTTAAAAATCTTTTGGTCCCCAAACAAAACTTTAACATCAAGTGAAGATAAGACGGGTTTCGGGCGCCCAAAGGTTTTTTTTTTTTTTTTTTTTTTTTTTTTTTTTTTGAGTCCGCCTAACGTAGACCGCACAAAAATCTTTCAGCTGGATGCACATGCTGGCCGTGCACAAGAGCCACCCGACTTACTTGATTGCGAGATCTACATATACGCATTCATGCTTTTAGAAGCGAGAGGAATACCGACATAGACTCAATTTTTCACTTTTTTTTTTTTTTTTTTTTTTTTTTTTTTAAATATATACAACCTAACTCAAGACACCCGATCAACCACCCGCTAAAAACCTCACTTAAAAACCTTACTTAGGGTTAAAGCAAAAATAGGGGACTCAAAAGTTTTTTTAAAGGACTATTGAAAGAGAAATTTGACATCCTAACACAAAATCAAAAAGATGGGTTAGAGTGTCAGAAGTGGAAGTTAGAGTGAGCAGGTATCAATGTACACTAAAGATGAAACAGAACTACATTCAAGTACATGTAAAGTACAACTCACTACTATCATTCTACCAAGCTAGGAAGTCCTTAACAATAAAATCATAGCTATCATAGGTGAGTCAAGCATGCATTAAAATAAAATACTCCATCCCCACACCTAAAGCTGTACATTGTCCCCAATGTACATAAGTCAAAAGACACGGGGTGGGAAATAAATATAAACCAAAAATTGAGAGATGGAGTAAGAAACTTCCCCAATCCGTTGATGAAGTGTGGAACATGTGCATGTGGACTTGGGGTAAACTAAGTGGTGAGGGCCTGGAGTGTGGAACAGCTGTATCATCATCCTGAAAGCACAACAAAACTGATCACAACTCCAGAGACAAAAAATAATAAAGGAGGAGCGCGTACAAAAATAGTTCACAAACACCCAAAATAAAGTTTAGCAGAGCAGGAGCCCTGACTAACTTAAAAGCACAAAGGACAACAAAAGAAAAGAAAAACAAACAAGCTCGAAGAAAAGAATAAAAGACACAAGGTGGTGGTAATGTTAGGCCCAAGCTCTTGAGCACAACCCAAACTATCCTTCTAATGATGCCGAAGCCCTTTTGTGAAAGAAGCGCGACACGAGATTCGTGATGTTCAATTTTAAACTTTGGTTCGTCGCGGGGTGGAGTACGGTGATTTCGGGCTCTCTTGTGTGCTACTTTCTTTACCGGCATCCTACAAAACCAAAGGGTCATCAATTCAACTAGTTACAAGAAAAGCACTAGCAAAATAATGAAGATTTCAAGGAAAATGCTCATTGCTACAGTAAATCCGAGAAAATTTTGCAAGAGTTTTTCTTGAAAAAGTAGCCAAAAATTTTTACAATCATACCAAATCATACTCAAGATGCTCTTGCAACAAAAGAAAGCAAAATCCAAGCAATAAACACCCAACAAACCCAAAAGAATTCAAGCCCTTGAGAGAAAGAACATTACCTAGCCCTAGGATATGTGGAGTAATCCCTTTGCAAAATCCGGCCAAAGGAGTGTTTTTTCTTCAAAATTTCTTCACCAAATTAGTTGAGGGGAGGAGGAGAGGGATTTAGAGCAACAAAAATGAAGAAAATCGGTGGAGAATGGAGGGGGAAATGAGAGAAAGGTTGGAGAAGAAGAATGGACAAAAGAGCTTGAAAAAGGGTCTCTTTAAACCCCAACCCGTGAAGCCTCACGGGTGGGCTCACGGCCGTGAGCCCACCCGTGAGAAATCCCTGGATGGCTCACGGGTGAGCTCACGCCCGTGAGCTCACCCGTGAGCTTCCCCGATTCCTTCAAGGGTGCACTCACGGGCCATAAACGGCCAAAATCCGAAATTTTCTCAACTTAACCTCTTCCAAACCCTCAAAAACGTTTAAAACAATGACAAATTAAGCATGGAAACACTCAAAACATGATTTTCATGGCATCTAATTTACAAATCATTCAAGGAAACACAAGATCATGCAAAGGGGTTTGGACAAAAATGATGAACAAAACCACCACAAAATGAAAAGCAACTTGAAAACTAACACACCGAAAATACGGAAAAAGAACACACTAAGCAAACAAACAACAAGAAAGAAGAAATGCAACAATTTAAGAGCTTGGGTTGCCTCCCAAGGAGCGCTTGTTTAAAGTCGTTAGCTCGACTCTTCTTACCTTGATTCATGGTGGGTCAAATGGTGGAGAATTACCTCCATTTCTTGGCGGGGGGTTGTTACTTGGAAAATTCATAGAAAGACACGAGAAAATGCAAAATTTACCTTCATTTCCAAAATATAGGCGGTCTACCTCACTCGGTGGTAACGTGGAGATACTCATGCTTTTCTTCATTTTTGCATTCACCTTTCGCCATGCCTTCTTCAAAGTTCCCTTTTTCTTATGGTGCGGAGGTGATACAACTTCTACTTGAGCTATTTGTGGTGTTGGCGAAGGCGAGGGGCCCTTTACTTCCAGTTCTTCATCCTCGGTTCCTTCTAGGTACTCATCTAAGGGGTTCACAGCGAGGACTTCCTGCACACAATCAGAAATTATTACGTCAGTTATATCCGTGAAATATAAAGTATCATCATGGTCTAGTGTGTGCTTCATAGCCTCTGGAAGAGTGAAAACAACTTGTTCATCCCCCACTCGCAATGTCATCTTCCCTCCCTTAACATCAATTAGGGCTCTGCGGTGTTGAGGAAAGGGCGGCCAAGGATCAACGGGACCTCTACATCATCATCCACATCTAGTATCACAAAATCTACCGGGATGATGAGTTTATCAACTCTCACAAGAACATCCTCGACAACTCCTCTAGGTTTTCTCACCGAGCGGTCTACGAGCCGTAAGGTCATCCTTGTAGGTCTCAATTCCTCCAGCCCTAGCTTCAGAAATAATTTATAGGGCATCACGTTAATACTTGCCCCCGAGTCGGCTAAGGCACTTTCTTCCATCCCTTCTCCAAGTACACAAGGGATAATAAAGCTGCCAGGATCGGTCCGGTTTCTTCGGTAGCTTCTTTTGGATTACAAGCAGAACAATTCCCCGATAGAGTTACAGTGCCCAAGTCTTCTAATTTCCTCTTGTTAGTGAGAAGGTCTTTCATGAATTTCGCATACTTGGGCATTTGAGATAGAGCTTCGACCAAGGGGATGTTAATATGAAGCCGCTTGAACATGTGGAGGAACTTTGTAAATTGGGCTTCATCCTTGTCTTGCTTGAGCCTTGAGGGATATGGTACCACGGGCTTGTATTCAAGGCAATTATGAGTGGAGGATTTTGCAAAGCATCATCATTAAGTTTCTTCCCTTTTTCTTCACTTGTGTTTTTAATCACATTGGGGTCTTCCCGAATGGCTACCCCGTCATTAGAAGCACTTGGGCTCTCTTCGGCCCTTGCCTCCAACCTGTCTCCCACTCCTCGGTGTCACGGCTTTTAAGTGTTCCCTCGGGTTGCTTTCGGTGTTACTTGGCAAACTACCCGAGGGACGTTACGCTTGCGCCCTAGCAAGTTGCCCGACCTGATTTTCTAAAGACTGAATAGAAGCCTCGCACATTTCTCGAAACAGCACCAAATTCATCAAATTTCTTATCTTGGGCCACAAATCTTGATTCGGTGTTAATCATGAATCTAGCCAGGACATCTTCAGTTGTGTATTTTCTCTCCTGTTGTTGAGGAGGTTGATACCGAGGACCTTGAGGTTGGGGTGGCCTTTGTTGTGATTGGCCTTGGTTCCAAGAGAAGTTTGAATTGCTCTTCCACCCCGGGTTATATGTATTGCTATATTGATTACCCGGTCCTCTCTCGACCTCCACCGACATAGTCAACCGACTCCATCCGTGAAGGGGGAGTAACAAGAATGGGGCATTGGTTTGTTGCATGCCCGAAGCACCACATGTTTCACATGACATCACTGCCTTTGAGCTTGAACTGGACCCCAACATGAATTGATCAAGTTTACGTGTTAAAGCTTCAACCTTAGCATTGTTGTCAATAACATTCTTGTTCGGGGCTTCCACTCTTGCCGCCAAGGCAGTAGTCTCATTCACTTCATACAGTCCGGCTGCTCTAACCGGCTTCGCCTAGTGCTCCGGTGACATTCATTACTAGCCATGTTTTCAATCAATGCTTCAGCCTCTTCCGGGAGTTTGTTACTTAAGGAGCCGCCTCGCTGCCGCATCGATGAGCTGCCTTGTAGCATAATTCAGCCCATTACAAAATGTTTGCACCCTCATCCATGCAGGGAACCCATGATGAGGACATCTTCTTAGAAGGTCCTTAAATCTTTCATGAGCTTCAAATAGGGTCTCGGAATCTCCTTGTCGGAATGCTGAAATTTCTTGCCTCGGCCTCGCTGCCTTGCTTGGTGGAAAATATCGGGCAAGAAACTTCTCCACCATTTCCTTCCATGAGGTAATCGATCCCGGAGCCAAAGAAGTAAGCCATCTATATGCTTGCTCCCCTTAAACCGAAAGGAAACAACCTCAACCTGATTGCATCATCGAAACCGAATTGATCTTGAAGGTTGAGCATATCCGAAGGAACTTGGACAAGTGGGCATGCGGGTCTTCATCGGCTAGTCCATCAAACTGTACTGAGTTTTGCACCATCCCAATCGTGCTTGCTTTTATTTCGAAATTATTCGCGGGCACGGTGGGAACCAACACACTGAATTCATCCCCGGTGAATTGCGGCCTTTCATAATCAGATAGAGTTCTTCTTGGCTCGGCCATAACTGTGGGCTCACTCGATTCTACCCGAACTTCTCGTTGACTTGAACAGTCAATACCTTCTCTCAAACGACGGCGCAGTGTTCTTTCTATCTCGTCGTCGGGTTCAACTAAATTTTCTTGACTTGCTCGGGTCATAAGATGGGTACCTTCCAAGAAAATTCAAGTCAAGCGTTAAAACTTGCAGACGAACAAGTAAGAAAATGTAAAGAAAATAAAATGATGGAATATATACAAGAATGGCAAAAATGGCAAAACAAAAGCCAAATCAACACGCTCAAAGTTTTCCGAATATTTCTCGTGGCTCCCCGGCAACGGCGCCAAAAACTTGGTGATCGTCCCGCAAGCGCACGGGGTCGTCAAGTAATAAACCACTCGCGCAAGCACGAGTGGGTCGTATTCCCAAGGGCCCGAGAATCTATCCTTACTTCCTTTTTGCTATGTTGTCTAGCCGATCAGACTTGAGATTTGGAAAGTGAAAGTAAATAAGTAAAAACAAAGCAATTAAAATGCTAAATACAAAGGGCGATAAACGGGAGGAAATTTGGGTGAGAAGATGGTCACGGATGAGGATCCCCTCGGGGTTACTAAAGTGCGAAGGATGTTGGATTAACATGCAAGTGGCTTGAAGGACCGAGAAAACCCTAGATTAGGTCAACCCGATGGTCACGGCAATTGACCCCTAATCCGGTACGAGTATTGAATACGGGTTATACCCGTACAATTCCTCCTACGATTGCAAAGGGCAAGATGGTTTTCTCAAGCTAAGGTTGAATCACACATGAGTAATTAACCTTAGAATTGGAGGGGTACAAATACCCGATGGTCACGGCGTATTTGTACGTATTTCCCTTCCAAGCTTGGTGAGTCTAATACTAGGGCAATGGTCATGCAACCTAGTATTGGCTAAGTATGGATACACAGAGTTCTCATGCATACCCAAGCATTCAAAAACACCAAACATGAATCACAAACAAGCTAACAAGCATGAATTAAACCAAAACATCCAAACATCACAAGTTCACCCCAAGGTTCACCCACATCCGGTGACCTTGGGGTTTTAGTTGCTCATAGTCTCCAAATACATGAATAAAAGCATGAAAATAACTAAACCCAACATAAAAGACCTCCCTCCAAAGATTAGAGTCGAAGAAGCTTCCAAAGACGCCACTCGAAGGGGTGGCTTCCCGTCGTCTTCAACCTCAAGATTTGAAGCCCTAGAGGTAGATCCCGCACAAGAACGCGCTCTCCTCGCCGATTCCACCGTGGAAATGCCCTCCAAGCTCTCCTTCTTGGTCGGATTTGGAAGAGGTGGTGTGGAGCTTCAAGAAGAGCCAAAGTCCCCTTTCTTTCATGCCCTAAAAGCCCTTAAAAGGGTGAAAATCGCGACTTCTCACGGGCTGCCTCACGGCCGTGAGGTTGCCCGTGAGGCATCCAGAAAGTTCTGCACGAAATTTCACCACGGGTGCTACAGTAACCTTACTACAGTACCTGCTACAGTGATTCCGCTACAGTATTTCTGCTACAGTACTGCTACAGTGAAGAACCCAAAAACGTCGTATTTGGTGTCGAATTCTTCCTAAATACGTTCTTGAGCTCATTTAGGGTCTGCAACACAAAATAAAGGGGTTTAGACTATAAAAAGGGCATCGACTTATCAAAAAGATAATAAAATAATACAAATAAATACGTATAAAATACGTATATTTAGACGTTTATCAAACATCCCCACACCTAAGCGTTTGCTTGTCCCCAAGCAAACAAACATGAAGAACAGGGGCAAGAAGATAAATGGCTAAATATACGACCTCAAGCTCAACTGTACAGGACTCCACAAGCACAAATGGACAGAAATCAAGAAGTGAGTTGTTCAATTTATAGTCAAGTAATATTAGCTCTGTTTCATCCAAAGTGTTCCTGTGTGTGTGTGCTGACTCCCACCTTGACCTCCACACCCTGGATTACCCAGGATGCTTGTTCACCTCACTCAAATTGAAATTAGTGCTAGGAGTGCCAAACAAAAATCCTCTCAATAGCCGGTTAAAAATCTTTTGGTCCCCAAACAAAACTTTAACATCAAGTGAAAATAAGACAGGTTTCAGGCGCCCAAAGGTTTTTTTTTTTTTTTTTTTTTTTTTTTTTTTTTTTTGAGTCCGCCTAACGTAGACTGCACAAAAATCTTTCAGCTGGATGCACATGCTGGCCAGGCACAAGAGCCACCCGACTTACTTGATTGCAGATCTACATATACGCATTCATGCTTTTAGAAGCAGAGGAATACTGACATAGACTCAATTTTTCACTTTTTTTTTTTTTTTTTTTTTTTTTTTTTTAATAAATATATACAACCTAACTCAAGACACCTGATCAACCACCTGCTAAAAACCTCACTTAAAAACCTTACTTAGGGTTAAAGCAAAAATAGGGGACTCAAAAGTTTTTTTAAAGGACTATTGAAAGAGAAATTTGACATCCTAACACAAAATCAAAAAGATGGGTTAGAGTGTCGAAGTGGAAGTTAGAGTGAGCGGTATCAATGTACACTAAAGATGAAACGAGAACTACATTCAAGTACATGTAAAGTACAACTCACTACTATCATTCTACCAAGCTAGGAAGTCCTTAACAATAAAATCATAGCTATCATAGGTGAGTCAAGCATGCATTAAAATAAAATACTCCATCCCCACACCTAAAGCTGTACATTGTCCCCAATGTACATAAGTCAGCAGCACAGGGTGGGAAATAAATATAAACCAAAAATTGAGAGATGGAGTAAGAAACTTCCCCAATCCGTTGATGAAGTGTGGAACATGTGCATGTGGACTTGGGGTAAACTAAGTGGTGAGGGCCTGGAGTGTGGAACAGCTGTATCATCATCCTGAAAGCACAACAAAACTGATCACAACTCCAGAGACAAAAAATAATAAAGGAGGAGCGCGTACAAAAATAGTTCACAAACACCCAAAATAAAGTTTAGCGAGAGCAGGAGCCCCGACTAACTTAAAAGCACAAAGGACAACAAAAGAAAAGAAAAACAAACAAGCTCGAAGAAAAGAATAAAAGACACAAGGTGGTGGTAATGTTAGGCCCAAGCTCTTGAGCACAACCCAAACTATCCTTCTAATGATGCCGAAGCCCTTTTGTGAAAGAAGCGCGACACGAGATTCGTGATGTTCAATTTTAAACTTTGGTTCGTCGCGGGGTGGAGTACGGTGATTTCGGGCTCTCTTGTGTGCTACTTTCTTTACCGGCATCCTACAAAACCAAAGGGTCATCAATTCAACTAGTTACAAGAAAAGCACTAGCAAAATAATGAAGATTTCAAGGAAAATGCTCATTGCTACAGTAAATCCGAGAAAATTTTGCAAGAGTTTTTCTTGAAAAAGTAGCCAAAAATTTTTACAATCATACCAAATCATACTCAAGATGCTCTTGCAACAAAAGAAAGCAAAATCCAAGCAATAAACACCCAACAAACCCAAAAGAATTCAAGCCCTTGAGAGAAAGAACATTACCTAGCCCTAGGATATGTGGAGTAATCCCTTTGCAAAATCCGGCCAAAGGAGTGTTTTTTCTTCAAAATTTCTTCACCAAATTAGTTGAGGGGAGGAGGAGAGGGATTTAGAGCAACAAAAATGAAGAAAATCGGTGGAGAATGGAGGGGGAAATGAGAGAAAGGTTGGAGAAGAAGAATGGACAAAAGAGCTTGAAAAAGGGTCTCTTTAAACCCCAACCCGTGAAGCCTCACGGGTGGGCTCACGGCCGTGAGCCCACCCGTGAGAAATCCCTGGATGGCTCACGGGTGAGCTCACGCCCGTGAGCTCACCCGTGAGCTTCCCCGATTCCTTCAAGGGTGCACTCACGGGCCATAAACGGCCAAAATCCGAAATTTTCTCAACTTAACCTCTTCCAAACCCTCAAAAACGTTTAAAACAATGACAAATTAAGCATGGAAACACTCAAAACATGATTTTCATGGCATCTAATTTACAAATCATTCAAGGAAACACAAGATCATGCAAAGGGGTTTGGACAAAAATGATGAACAAAACCACCACAAAATGAAAAGCAACTTGAAAACTAACACACCGAAAATACGGAAAAAGAACACACTAAGCAAACAAACAACAAGAAAGAAGAAATGCAACAATTTAAGAGCTTGGGTTGCCTCCCAAGGAGCGCTTGTTTAAAGTCGTTAGCTCGACTCTTCTTACCTTGATTCATGGTGGGTCAAATGGTGGAGAATTACCTCCATTTCTTGGCGGGGGGTTGTTACTTGGAAAATTCATAGAAAGACACGAGAAAATGCAAAATTTACCTTCATTTCCAAAATATAGGCGGTCTACCTCACTCGGTGGTAACGTGGAGATACTCATGCTTTTCTTCATTTTTGCATTCACCTTTCGCCATGCCTTCTTCAAAGTTCCCTTTTTCTTATGGTGCGGAGGTGATACAACTTCTACTTGAGCTATTTGTGGTGTTGGCGAAGGCGAGGGGCCCTTTACTTCCAGTTCTTCATCCTCGGTTCCTTCTAGGTACTCATCTAAGGGGTTCACAGCGAGGACTTCCTGCACACAATCAGAAATTATTACGTCAGTTATATCCGTGAAATATAAAGTATCATCATGGTCTAGTGTGTGCTTCATAGCCTCTGGAAGAGTGAAAACAACTTGTTCATCCCCCACTCGCAATGTCATCTTCCCTCCCTTAACATCAATTAGGGCTCCTGCGGTGTTGAGGAAAGGGCGGCCAAGGATCAACGGGACCTCTACATCATCATCCACATCTAGTATCACAAAATCTACCGGGATGATGAGTTTATCAACTCTCACAAGAACATCCTCGACAACTCCTCTAGGTTTTCTCACTGAGCGGTCTACGAGCTGTAAGGTCATCCTTGTAGGTCTCAATTCCTCCAGCCCTAGCTTCAGAAATAATTTATAGGGCATCACGTTAATACTTGCCCCCGAGTCAGCTAAGGCACTTTCTTCCATCCCTTCTCCAAGTACACAAGGGATAATAAAGCTGCCAGGATCAGTCAGTTTCTTCGGTAGCTTCTTTTGGATTACAGCAGAACAATTCCCCGATAGAGTTACAGTGCCCAAGTCTTCTAATTTCCTCTTGTTAGTGAGAAGGTCTTTCATGAATTTCGCATACTTGGGCATTTGAGATAGAGCTTCGACCAAGGGGATGTTAATATGAAGCTGCTTGAACATGTGGAGGAACTTTGTAAATTGGGCTTCATCCTTGTCTTGCTTGAGCCTTGAGGGATATGGTACCACAGGCTTGTATTCAAGGCAATTATGAGTGGAGGATTTTGCAGCATCATCATTAAGTTTCTTCCCTTTTTCTTCACTTGTGTTTTTAATCACATTGGGGTCTTCCCGAATGGCTACCCCGTCATTAGAAGCACTTGGGCTCTCTTCGGCCCTTGCCTCCAACTGTCTCCCACTCCTCAGTGTCACAGCTTTTAAGTGTTCCCTCGGGTTGCTTTCAGTGTTACTTGGCAAACTACCCGAGGGACGTTCTGCTTGCGCCCTAGCAAGTTGCCCGACCTGATTTTCTAAAGACTGAATAGAAGCCTTGCACATTTCTCAGAACAGCACCAAATTCATCAAATTTCTTATCTTGGGCCACAAATCTTGATTCGGTGTTAATCATGAATCTAGCCAGGACATCTTCAGTTGTGTATTTTCTCTCCTGTTGTTGAGGAGGTTGATACTGAGGACCTTGAGGTTGGGGTGGCCTTTGTTGTGATTGGCCTTGGTTCCAAGAGAAGTTTGAATTGCTCTTCCACCCCGGGTTATATGTATTGCTATATTGATTACCCGGTCCTCTCTGACCTCCACTACATAGTCAACCGACTCCATTCTGTGAAGGGGGAGTAACAGGAATGGGGCATTGGTTTGTTGCATGCCCAGCACCACATGTTTCACATGACATCACTGCCTTTGAGCTTGAACTGGACCCCAACATGAATTGATCAAGTTTCGTGTTAAAAGCTTCAACCTTAGCATTGTTGTCAATAACATTCTTGTTCAGGGCTTCCACTCTTGCCGCCAAGGCAGTAGTCTCATTCACTTCATACAGTCCGGCTGCTCTAACTGGCTTCTGCCTAGTGCTCCAGTGACATTCATTACTAGCCATGTTTTCAATCAATGCTTCAGCCTCTTCCGGGAGTTTGTTACTTAAGGAGCCGCCTGCTGCTGCATCGATGAGCTGCCTTGTAGCATAATTCAGCCCATTACAAAATGTTTGCACCCTCATCCATGCAGGGAACCCATGATGAGGACATCTTCTTAGAAGGTCCTTAAATCTTTCATGAGCTTCAAATAGGGTCTCGGAATCTCCTTGTCGGAATGCTGAAATTTCTTGCCTCAGCCTCGCTGCCTTGCTTGGTGGAAAATATCGGGCAAGAAACTTCTCCACCATTTCCTTCCATGAGGTAATCGATCCCGGAGCCAAAGAAGTAAGCCATCTATATGCTGCTCCCCTTAAACTGAAAGGAAACAACCTCAACCTGATTGCATCATCAGAAACCGAATTGATCTTGAAGGTTGAGCATATCTGAAGGAACTTGGACAAGTGGGCATGCGGGTCTTCATCAGCTAGTCCATCAAACTGTGCTTCGAGTTTTGCACCATCCCAATCGTGCTTGCTTTTATTTCGAAATTATTCGCGGGCACGGTGGGAACCAACACACCGAATTCATCCCCGGTGAATTGCGGCCTTTCATAATCGAGATAGAGTTCTTCTTGGCTCGGCCATAACCGTGGGCTCACTCGATTCTACCCGAACTTCTCGTTGACTTGAACAGTCAATACCTTCTCTCAAACGACGGCGCAAGTGTTCTTTCTATCTCGTCGTCGGGTTCAACTAAATTTTCTTGACTTGCTCGGGTCATAAGATGGGTACCTTCCAAGAAAATTCAAGTCAAGCGTTAAAACTTGCAGAGACGAACAAGTAAGAAAATGTAAAGAAAATAAAATGATGGAATATATACAAGAATGGCAAAAATGGCAAAACAAAAGCCAAATCAACACGCTCAAAGTTTTCCGAATATTTCTCGTGGCTCCCCGGCAACGGCGCCAAAAACTTGGTGATCGTCCCGCAAGCGCACGGGGTCGTCAAGTAATAAACCACTCGCGCAAGCACGAGTGGGTCGTATTCCCAAGGGCCCGAGAATCTATCCTTACTTCCTTTTTGCTATGTTGTCTAGCCGATCAGACTTGAGATTTGGAAAGTGAAAGTAAATAAGTAAAAACAAAGCAATTAAAATGCTAAATACAAAGGGCGATAAACGGGAGGAAATTTGGGTGAGAAGATGGTCACGGATGAGGATCCCCTCGGGGTTACTAAAGTGCGAAGGATGTTGGATTAACATGCAAGTGGCTTGAAGGACCGAGAAAACCCTAGATTAGGTCAACCCGATGGTCACGGCAATTGACCCCTAATCCGGTACGAGTATTGAATACGGGTTATACCCGTACAATTCCTCCTACGATTGCAAAGGGCAAGATGGTTTTCTCAAGCTAAGGTTGAATCACACATGAGTAATTAACCTTAGAATTGGAGGGGTACAAATACCCGATGGTCACGGCGTATTTGTACGTATTTCCCTTCCAAGCTTGGTGAGTCTAATACTAGGGCAATGGTCATGCAACCTAGTATTGGCTAAGTATGGATACACAGAGTTCTCATGCATACCCAAGCATTCAAAAACACCAAACATGAATCACAAACAAGCTAACAAGCATGAATTAAACCAAAACATCCAAACATCACAAGTTCACCCCAAGGTTCACCCACATCCGGTGACCTTGGGGTTTTAGTTGCTCATAGTCTCCAAATACATGAATAAAAGCATGAAAATAACTAAACCCAACATAAAAGACCTCCCTCCAAAGATTAGAGTCGAAGAAGCTTCCAAAGACGCCACTCGAAGGGGTGGCTTCCCGTCGTCTTCAACCTCAAGATTTGAAGCCCTAGAGGTAGATCCCGCACAAGAACGCGCTCTCCTCGCCGATTCCACCGTGGAAATGCCCTCCAAGCTCTCCTTCTTGGTCGGATTTGGAAGAGGTGGTGTGGAGCTTCAAGAAGAGCCAAAGTCCCCTTTCTTTCATGCCCTAAAAGCCCTTAAAAGGGTGAAAATCGCGACTTCTCACGGGCTGCCTCACGGCCGTGAGGTTGCCCGTGAGGCATCCAGAAAGTTCTGCACGAAATTTCACCACGGGTGCTACAAGTAACCTTACTACAGTACCTGCTACAGTGATTCCGCTACAGTATTTCTGCTACAGATCGTCTCTACGGTGAAGAACCCAAAAACGTCGTATTTGGTGTCGAATTCTTCCTAAATACGTTCTTGAGCTCATTTAGGGTCTGCAACACAAAATAAAGGGGTTTAGACTATAAAAAGGGGCATCGACTTATCAAAAAGATAATAAAATAATACAAATAAATACGTATAAAATACGTATATTTAGACGTTTATCAAACATCCCCACACCTAAGCGTTTGCTTGTCCCCAAGCAAACAAACATGAAGAACAGGGGCAAGAAGATAAATGGCTAAATATACGACCTCAAGCTCAACTGTACAGGGACTCCACAAGCACAAATGGACGAGAAATCAAGAAGTGAGTTGTTCAATTTATAGTCAAGTAATATTAGCTCTGTTTCATCCAAAGTGTTCCCGTGTGTGTGTGCCGACTCCCACCTTGACCTCCACACCTGGATTACCCAGGGATGCTTGTTCACCTCACTCAAATTGAAATTAGTGCTAGGAGTGCCAAACAAAAATCCTCTCAATAGCCAGTTAAAAATCTTTTGGTCCCCAAACAAAACTTTAACATCAAGTGAAGATAAGACAGGTTTCAGGCGCCCAAAGGTTTTTTTTTTTTTTTTTTTTTTTTTTTTTTTTTTGAGTCCGCCTAACGTAGACTGCACAAAAATCTTTCAGTTGGATGCACATGCCGGCCGAGCACAAGAGCCACCCGACTTACTTGATTGCGGATCTACATATACGCATTCATGCTTTTAGAAGCGAGAGGAATACCGACATAGACTCAATTTTTCACTTTTTTTTTTTTTTTTTTTTTTTTTTTTAATAAATATATACAACCTAACTCAAGACACCTGATCAACCACCTGCTAAAAACCTCACTTAAAAACCTTACTTAGGGTTAAAGCAAAAATAGGGGACTCAAAAGTTTTTTTAAAGGACTATTGAAAGAGAAATTTGACATCCTAACACAAAATCAAAAAGATGGGTTAGAGTGTCAGAAGTGGAAGTTAGAGTGAGCAGGTATCAATGTACACTAAAGATGAAACAGAACTACATTCAAGTACATGTAAAGTACAACTCACTACTATCATTCTACCAAGCTAGGAAGTCCTTAACAATAAAATCATAGCTATCATAGGTGAGTCAAGCATGCATTAAAATAAAATACTCCATCCCCACACCTAAAGCTGTACATTGTCCCCAATGTACATAAGTCAGCAGCACAGGGTGGGAAATAAATATAAACCAAAAATTGAGAGATGGAGTAAGAAACTTCCCCAATCCGTTGATGAAGTGTGGAACATGTGCATGTGGACTTGGGGTAAACTAAGTGGTGAGGGCCTGGAGTGTGGAACAGCTGTATCATCATCCTGAAAGCACAACAAAACTGATCACAACTCCAGAGACAAAAAATAATAAAGGAGGAGCGCGTACAAAAATAGTTCACAAACACCCAAAATAAAGTTTAGCAGAGCAGGAGCCCTGACTAACTTAAAAGCACAAAGGACAACAAAAGAAAAGAAAAACAAACAAGCTCGAAGAAAAGAATAAAAGACACAAGGTGATGGTCACGGCGTATTTGTACGTATTTCCCTTCCAAGCTTGGTGAGTCTAATACTAGGGCAATGGTCATGCAACCTAGTATTGGCTAAGTATGGATACACAGAGTTCTCATGCATACCCAAGCATTCAAAAACACCAAACATGAATCACAAACAAGCTAACAAGCATGAATTAAACCAAAACATCCAAACATCACAAGTTCACCCCAAGGTTCACCCACATCCGGTGACCTTGGGGTTTTAGTTGCTCATAGTCTCCAAATACATGAATAAAAGCATGAAAATAACTAAACCCAACATAAAAGACCTCCCTCCAAAGATTAGAGTCGAAGAAGCTTCCAAAGACGCCACTCGAAGGGGTGGCTTCCCGTCGTCTTCAACCTCAAGATTTGAAGCCCTAGAGGTAGATCCCGCACAAGAACGCGCTCTCCTCGCCGATTCCACCGTGGAAATGCCCTCCAAGCTCTCCTTCTTGGTCGGATTTGGAAGAGGTGGTGTGGAGCTTCAAGAAGAGCCAAAGTCCCCTTTCTTTCATGCCCTAAAAGCCCTTAAAAGGGTGAAAATCGCGACTTCTCACGGGCTGCCTCACGGCCGTGAGGTTGCCCGTGAGGCATCCAGAAAGTTCTGCACGAAATTTCACCACGGGTGCTACAGTAACCTTACTACAGTACCTGCTACAGTGATTCCGCTACAGTATTTCTGCTACAGTACTGCTACAGTGAAGAACCCAAAAACGTCGTATTTGGTGTCGAATTCTTCCTAAATACGTTCTTGAGCTCATTTAGGGTCTGCAACACAAAATAAAGGGGTTTAGACTATAAAAAGGGCATCGACTTATCAAAAAGATAATAAAATAATACAAATAAATACGTATAAAATACGTATATTTAGACGTTTATCACCATCTCTAAAAGGTTGGACACAATGCAAGTCCAATCTCCAGCAATGAACATGAATACTGATAGTTGGGCAAACCAAGCAGGGCCCAGTTGTTCTTCTGAGGGAGTTAGTGCCACCGAACAGGTGGATTTCATTGGTCAGAATCAGCGGTATACCAATAACCCCTACAGCAACACTTACAACCCAGGGTGGAGGAATCACCCTAATTTCTCTTGGAAAGACCAGAATCAGGGGCAGCAGCGTCCCCGTCAGCAACAGCAGCAGCAGCAGACTCAGCCTCAATTTTCGAGGCCCCCACCACCAGAACAAAAGGGACCTTCTCTTGAAGCTCTCCTCGTTCAATATATTCAAGCTAATGATGCCCGAATCACAGGGCATGAAGAGATGATGAGGAATCAGCAGGCCTCTTTATAGAACCTTGAGAGTCAGGTTGCACAGATCGCCAAGACGCTTACTGAACGACCCCAGGGTGCTCTACCGAGTAATACGGAAATTAATCCCTTGGAGTCCCTCAAGGCAGTCACTTTGAGAAGTGGCAGGGAACTGGAACCTTCAACCCCACAAGCACAGCAAGATCCCCCCCAAGAATTAGAAGCAGAAGCTCAGGATCAAGATTCAGGGGCAAGCTCGGGGAGAAAGGATAAGGGCAAAGGGAAAGACTTGGTAGCAGACTATAAGCCTACGTTGCCCTATCCAGCTAAACTCAAGAAGGACCAACAGGAGGCACAGTTTAAGAAGTTTCTGGAGATGTTTAAAACATTACACATCAATGTTCCATTTGTGGAAGCTCTCTCCCAGATGCCGAAGTATGCCAAATTCCTCAAGGAATTATTGACTAACAAGAGGAAGTTGGAAGCAGTTTCGACGGTCACCTTGAGTGAGGAATGTTCTGCCATCATCTCAAATAAAATTCCCAAGAAGGAAAAAGATCCGGGAAGTTTCATCATCCCGTGCACCATTGGAGGGATGATGGATGAAAAGGCGTTGGCTGACCTAGGAGCAAGTATCAACTTCATGCCATTAAAGATTTTTCAGAAGCTGGGGTTGGGGAAACTCAAGCCAACTCAAATGACGCTCCAACTTGCTGATCGCTCCACCCGCCAACCCTTGGGAATTGTTGAGGACATTTTAGTGAAAGTCGACAAATTCATATTCCCGGTCGACTTTGTTGTTCTGCATTTAGACGAACGGGCTGAGGTACCTTTAATTTTTGGGCGTCCATTCCTCGCTACTTCACAAGCCATCATTGATGTGAAGGATGGTCGCCTAACATTAAGAGTGGGGGATGAAGAAGTTATTTTCAAGCTGAAGGAGGCTATGAGACACCCCATGGCATTTGATGATTCTTGCTATTTCTTAGACACTACTAATGACATTATTTGTGACTGTGTGTAGGAAATCTGGCGAAAGGACCATCTTGCTGATTTACTAGATGAGGAACCCCCAGATGAAGAGCTCATAGACCAAGAGGAAACCATCGCTGTTACACCCTCGAGCATTGGTCAACCAGAATTGAAAGCCAAAAGAAGGAAAGGCAGGGGATCAAAGGCCCAGACATGGTGGCAGAAGGTAGA
Organism: Dioscorea dumetorum; assembly: GCA_902712375.1. Lineage (NCBI taxonomy): Eukaryota > Viridiplantae > Streptophyta > Magnoliopsida > Dioscoreales > Dioscoreaceae > Dioscorea > Dioscorea dumetorum. The sequence goes on along the minus strand of CACTHL010000549.1, from coordinate 4,561,143 downwards.
GGAAAGGAAAAAACAACAAGCCTCTACCCCGAAACGTGATTCTACTAATGACCTCAGCTTTGGTGAGGCATTTCTGATAAATTCTTTTTGTCCTTTCTTAGAATGTTGGTCTGCAGGGCACCAAGAGAAAAGGTACATCTTTGAACCATCCTAAGATGAGGCTAGACCCGTCAAGCTAGTGCCGTTAAAAGAGCGCTTATCGGGAGGCAACCTGATTTATTTCATTTCTCTGTTACTTCTCTGTTGTGGTTGTTGTTTGGTGTGTTTTTTGTGTTTTTGTTGGGTTTTGTTTTGAATCCGGCGTGTTTTTCTTCATGAAGGAAGGTTCCAGGCCCAACACGGGCATAACACCCCCGTGCTGATGGGGGTGAATTTCACAGGCTTTCCAGGTTTGATCTTTTCCATTCAGCACGGGGAGAAGCACGGCCGTGCCGTGGCCGTGCTGAATCCCTGAGCACGCTACCCGTGCACGCGTCACGGACGTGCCGTGTTCTTCATTTTTCATTGAATTTACTTAAGCACGGGCACAGCACGGCCGTGCTGAGGCCGTGCTCAGCGCGACGGTCCCTTTTCCTGCGATTTTCTCCCTTTTAAATGCGTCGTTCACCCTTTCTTTCTTCTTACCGGCGACTCTTTTCCTTTGTGCTTTCATTTTCGTTCGTTTCTCGCGAGTTTTCGGGTGGTTGGCGTGGTTTCTCGGAGTTTCATCGCATCTACCCTTTCTTCAACACTTTTGGTAAGTCGACGAGCCCTAGATTTGGGTTTTCTGTATAAATCTTTGCCTTTATGCCATTATTCTTATTGAAAACCTCTAAATTCACCGTTAGAGACATCTAGGGTGCTTTGATTGAGTTTAAATGTATTTGTTCCGTCGATTTTTGAGTTAGAAGCCGTCGGTGCCGAAGCTGAATTTTGGCGGCACGGCCGTGTTCACTCACGCACGGCCGTGCTTTGATTCTAGATCCCGGAATTGCACGGAAGCACGGGCGTGCCTGTTCAGCACGCCCGTGCTCGGGAGAAACCCTATAATTTGAATAACATGGGCGTGCAGATTTGAAGCACGCCCGTGTTTCACTGTTGATCTAAACTGTTTATTATTTTTTCTCTCGACAGATCATGCCGAGGAAGGCTACTACATCTGGCCCTTCTTCGAAGAAGGCTAGAGGGGAGTCGTCGACCCCAGCCGCTCCCCCTGCGCTAGCCCTCGGTACTCCCATCCACCAGGAGCGCCACGACCGTTTGAGCGCAAAGCGGTTTGACGAGATGCGAGCTATTGATTGGGAGGTCCTCCGCGAGGTGGGCTTAGAGGCCGACGTGCGCCGCTACCTTGGCGAGGGCGCCTGGACGAGGCTGTTGTTCATCACCGACCCCGCCTACCGGGAGTTGTCTCTGGAGGTCCTTGCGACCTTCGAGCTGTCCATAGTCCCCATCAGCTACCACCGCGCCGGCACAAGATGCGGTTCCGGGCGCTCGGCGAGCTGCATCGGATGAGTCCGACGAGTTTTCGTCGGGCCGGGCTTGTACGATGAGGAGTTCACCAGGACTCCAGAGTACGACGCCCTCCTCGTAGCCCGACCACCCGGCGAGTCCCAGGAGGCTTGTTGGCAGCGACTGAGCACGGACCGAGAGTACAACCCTCGCCGGTCCAAGGCCTCATCTCTTCGTCTCCCAGCCCTCAGGTACATCCACTTTATTCTCAGTCACTCCATCACAGGGCGGGGAGACAGCACCGGAGTCGTTAGTCGCCGCGACTTCGACTTCTTGCTGAGCATGCTGGATGGATTCCAGATACACCTCAGCTACGAGGTGGCTTTTAGCATCCAGCATCAGGGGCAGGACTCCCGAGTCGGCGCCATTTTTTGCGGGTCCTACATCACACGGCTGATTCGGGGGATAGGACTCCAGGCAGGCACACGTGCGATGCGGATGGTCGGTGGCGTCCTTCCCGTCTCCGTGGACACACTCCGGGCCATGGGGATGCTGCGATCCACGTCCACCTCCCAGGGCACCAGACACCGGGTCCCGCCTGCCACCAGTGTCCCTGACTCTCCCCCTGCTACCGGCCCATCATCTCCTCGCACCCCACGCACTCGCGCTTCCGCCCACACTCAGGACTCTCCTCCAGCGAGCTCTCCTTCTTTCCGGCGATGGATGATCCGGAGCATGCGGCGGTTGGCCTCTCACCTCGACGTCACCCCGTCTCCACCTCCTCGCCGTGCCGCCTGGACCTTCTACGTCCCGGAGTGTCGGCGTCGACACCACCGACCTTCCATCGGAGTCCGACTCCGATTCTGAGAGCGCCGGGTTTTGATGTTCTATTTTGTTGTTGTTTTGTTTTATGTTGTTCTTTGTTTTTACTTCTATTGTCGTTTGTTTTCTTGAGTCAGTTAGCAATTGGAGTCCCCTTCTAAACTGATCTCTTTTTAGTGTGATCTTTGTCTTTTTGTTTATTCTCGTTCTCTAATGCTTGCATGTGTATCTCAGGATTCATTGATTGTCTTTCTTGATGGTTGTCTCAAACGACTCCTCCTTAATCGGCGATCAACACTCGCCCTTGTGTGCCATCGAATCTTTCTTCGGCACCTCTCCTTTAACTTGGTGAAAATTACCAACCCTCACTTTTACTTGCACTTATTTTCTTTTCTTTGCATGCTTACATCTTTAAACATTGAGGACAATGTTTCATTCAAGTGTGGGGGAGGGTTGTGTATTTGTCTCCTAGATGTTGTGCATGACTTAGGACGATCTATGAAAATTGTTTTGGTTAAGAATTGGTAAGCTAGGAGTTTTTGGATATACTAGTGCACTTTTGTTGAACTTAAAGTTTTATTTTGCTCTTACTTTGGAAACCCAAATGCTAACACTTAGCCTTCTGTTGTGTTGTTACTCTGTTAGAGGAAAGGCTAGTTATAAGGCTGAAAAAATTAGAAGTTGACTCCAAACTCAAAATAAATAAAAGCTAGAATTTTGTGACAAGTCGGATTCCATTTTGGATGCCCTGTCAATTTTTATGAGAAAGATGGTAGAAAGAGCTATCACCTTAGAAAAAGCGAAAGCCGCACTTGAGTAGTCGGATTTTAGGCATCACAAATGTTATTTTTGATGACCTACCAAGTGAAATGGCTGCCTCTAGGGTGTATGAAGCTACTACCCAATTTAGGAGTCAATAGTGAAAATTTTGAGAAGAAAGAGCTTGTACTAGCCCCCTCAAGAATAGTTTTGACATACTCCAGGAGGCGACACACACACACGGTAGTACGGATTATGAGTAAAATCTTTCACAAGCCTTCAATTGACTAAGTCACTAGTTCTCAGAAACTCCTTAAAGCTTCAGTAACTCTTTTAATTTGTTGAGATCAGAGGTCATGCACTCATCACTTTATTAGGGGAATAAGGTTGCTTGAGGACAAGCAACAATTCAAGTTTGGGGGTATTTGATGAGCGCATTTCATATATATATATTGCATGCTTTACCGCCATCAATATTGAATATTTTGGCTATAATTCTCCAAGTACGGTGTTATTTGAGGTATTCGTTGTTCGTCATGCAGATATCAAAGTCCTGAAGTAAGAAGAAGCATTTTTGGAACAATTTTAGAAGCTAAAGGACTTAGAAGAAACCTCATCAAGCTCAGCACGGCTTGAGCACGCCCGTGCTGTTTCCCGTGCAAAGTGCAGGAAAGTTCAACCAAAATTCAGCACAGCCTGAGTCCGCTGAGCACGGGTGTGAAAACCTCAGCACGGTCGAAGCACGCCCGTGCTGCTTCCCGTGAAAATTACAGGAGAATGCAGCCACCGATCAGCACAGCCAGAGTTCGCTGAGCACGGTCGTGAAAACCTCAGTACGGTCTAAGCACGCCCGTGCTGTTCCCCGTGCAGATTACAGGTTTGTGAGTTTTCTGAAGAGTTATTTGGCCGTAATCTGCACGGCTTGGAGCACGGCTTCAGCACGCTCGTGCTCACATCGAGAAAACATTAAAACCCTAAAAACTTAGGTTTTCGGGGGGACTTTTGGTGGACGAACTTTGGGAGAAAAAAAAGGAGAGCTTTGGGGGTTCATCTTCCACTTTATCAAGGGAATGCCAAGCGTATGGAAGGCCGATCGGGAGGAGATTACACGACATTGTAGATCCTTCGACAACCACAAGGATGCAAGAAATTAGGGAGTTTTCAATTCCTTGTCTTTTACTTTCTTTGGCATTGTGTTTGTTGGTTGTCATTATGAGGGGCTAAACTCTTAACGGAGCCCCGGGGTTGGTTGTATGACGTTGTAGCTTGAACTTATTATCTTTACTTGCAGTATTTATGAATGTCTTGTTCCTTTCAATAAATCAAGGTTTTTGGCTATCTTGTATGTGGTTTTGTGCTTGATGCTTGGTAGTTAGGTTCTCCTATCTAGGTTTGTGAATCATTATTGATTGTTGCAAGCAGCAGGAGTTCAACTCAGTGCTCGGCAGCGCTAGAAACCACATGCTTATAGCATAACTAGGTTTAGAACTGAAGCCATCTCTGATAATTACTGAGAAAGACCGAGTTAGTGAACGTCGGAATTCCAACCCCGGGGCCCCATCTCCTCCATCGAGTCAAACCTAAATCTTCCCTTGGTGAATTTCCTATTCCCTTAACTTCCTCGAAGTTAATCCAAAGTCAATTCCTTCATCTTCTGTTTGGTCAGATATTAAGTAGGACGTTAGTATTAGAAGCTATACCAGTCCCTGTGGATTCGACTACCCGACCCAAAGGGTACATTATACTACTTGTGCGACCCGTGCACTTGCGGTTACGCAAGGGGCGTACCAAAAATCCAAGAAGCATACAAGATTGAAACTCAAATTAAAGAACAACAATAAAGTCATAGAAATATGGTAATTCTAGGTTTTACATGTCCAAGCACCCACTAGGGTTTTAGCTCTCCATGGAGCAATACAAGATCATGAAAGTAATGAAAATTAAATGCAAACAATCCATAAGTAAAACCCCCTTAAGCTCCGTGCCGATGGTTTATGAGGGCTTCTCCTTTTTCTCCAAAATATCCTTCCTCCAAGCCTAGGGCACACCTCACCGAATCGAGTCGTCGAAGGCTCCCCCAATAGCTCCCCTTGGATGGGATTGATATTGAAATCGATGAAGAAGCACCCCCAAAGCGTAGCAAGAACCTCCTGAACCCTAGCCGTCACCCCCCTCTCAAGTTTGGAAGAAGACCCCTAAATAACGCTTCAGAACGGCTTTATAATTGGCCATCTCGAGGATCCACACGGGCGTGTGGATGAGCCACATGGCCATGTGGAAATTCCACACGCCCATGTGGAATTTCAGCCCTGTGGAAACTTGCGTATTAGTCCCCGATTTCACCCGTTTCTTCTCTTGAGGTCACACGGACGGACACACGCCCATGTGAAAGGTCATGTGGCATTTCTTGATGATGAAAAACCCTTGGAGAGCTTTTGAAATCTTCGAACAAATCCGAAGAAGCGAGCATGACTGCCTTCGTGAGCTCCACTTGGCACCATTATGACCTCATCTAGCCTTTATTCACGTACCATGTCTTCACAACCCTAATTGCACGAAAGAACACAACAGCACTCGAAATTAGCGATACAACCTGAGAAATGTGATGCTCATGCGTGGAAAACATTTTCAAAAATATGTACATGCAAGCACTTATCACTTTTGCTTGTCCTCAAGCAAACTAAACATATATTACAAGGAAAGAGAGGAAAAGTGCATGGCCTCAAGTTCACTAGAGAGCACAAGGATATGATTCTAAGACTAAGGAGAAATCTATTTATCACCAAATGGTTCAGTCAATGCTCCATAATACAATCCAATGTTAAGAAAGAAAAAGGAATCCAAAAGTGTGTGTGTGTGGAAAAACTCATCTCAATTCAACTCTATGTCCACTACTTACAGTTTTTATTGCTTGAGAGTCATATAGTTGCAAAAAGAAGGGTAGTAGCTGCACACAATCTCCAAAGTAGCCCTTTCTCAGGCAGCCTCCCGAGTGGCTTTCACACTTTAGAGATGGTAGCTCTTTCTACCGAAGGTGCTAGTTTTCACATATCCCTTGTGATAGCACTTTATCTCATTAGGGCATAACTAGTATCCGACTTATGAGAGTAGCTACATACAATCAAAGGTAGTAGCTCTTTTCACCCCCTATATACACGAAAGAATTCACAATTGCTAAACTATTTTTATAATAATTTTTTTTTTATATAAAACAACTACTAACAAGTCTCAAAACATTAAACTAGAGCTTCTATAGGTCTAATGAGTGAGTAGAGTGCATAAATGGCAATCGGACAAAACTTTCTCAAAAAATTGGATAACAACTAGAGCATAATGAAATCTAGTGTTCGAAGCTCTCCTATAGTCTAGAATCAAACTCTTAACCCTAAAGTGAACCTTCATAGGTTGCATGACCATTTATGATAAGAACAAAAACAAAATGGTGTATAAAGTGATCCCTCCCCCACACTTAAGATGTACATTGTCCCCAATGTACACATGTAAGCACAATAAGATTATGAATTCTGAACATAAAACATGTGAGGGTGTGCAAAATAAAAACAATACTCCCTTGAATTCCAAGTGACGAAGTTGGTGGAATCTCGTACAAGGGTGTGTTTGGCTCAGCGGGCATTTGGAGGTGAGACGGCCGTGTGACCTAGTCATGCGGCCGTGTACATAACTCAATTTTCATTTCACAATGCTCTCATGACTATCTGCACGGATTAAGGGAGGTTCAATGAAGCTCAACAAAACTAGATAAGAAAACAACTAAATACAACTAGAGCATCAAAAATAAAATGACATAAATAAAGAAACAAAGTCTCAACGAGCATACTGAAAATAAAAATACAGAAAATAAAAAACAATAGCATGACTCAAAGACGCCTCATGGATCAGGAAACTCTGCTGGTGGTGCTGGTGGTGCTGATGTCATCGACTCGGATGCTGTGTCGCTCTCTAGGATATGTCGAATAATGGACAACTGTGATAGCATCATGGACTAGTTGGCGAGCACAGTCGCCATGTTTCCGTGGAGAGCTCTAACTGCCACCTCGAGCCTCGCCAAACGATTACGGGCTCGAGTGGAAGGCAGCTCTGGCTGAGGCTCAGATGCAGGGGCCTCGGTGTCCATCGGCACAGTGTGGGTACCGGTGACTCAGGAGCATCTACTGGATCGGTTGCCTCCTCTTCTGTCACCTCCTCCTCAACCTCTACTGCGAGTACATATCGGTATGCACTTGTCTTCTTCACCATGCGCATGGCTCAGAGGGATGCAAGCCCCAAAGGTGCAGGTACGCTGATTTTCTCCATCCTTCTAAGTGCCTCTGTCAAGCCCATGCCACGAACGAGCCGTGTGATGTATACTCCCGAGAAGATCACACCGACCCGCATGTAGTGGCTTTGATGGCGAAGGTAGTCTGCCACAACAAAGCCTAGATGCATGGGGATATTCTGGACCATGGTGTATAAGTAAAGCAGATTGACGCGGCTCAAAACTCCGATGCTGTCGCCTCGTCCCGTCACGATCCTGCTAAAGATAGAGTGTATATACATGTAAGACGGACGGTTGAGCATGGTGGCCTTGGAGGATCCCGACTCATACTGGAAACCTCCGCATATGGTCGCGTATGCACGGCTCGGGGTGAGTCCAATAGGATAGTCGACAATGAGTTGTTCGTACTCCCCCGTGTGTACATAGTCTCTATCATATAAACCAAGAAAAACAAAGAACTGCGTGAGGCTCATGGTGTGATACTGACCGAATACTCTGAAGCGGATCGTGTCCTCCTTCTAAAAATCAGGGTGAGCGCGGTTGAAGTTGAATGAGGACAGGACCTCCAAGGTGAGTTCGCGATAAGTGGAATCACGAATAGTGAGGAGACGGTCCCAGCCTCCCACAGCTGTAAGCTCTCGAACCTCATCGGCCAAATCGATCTCCTCAAGTGCCTTCCAATCAATTATGCGCGCCTGCCCGAATTTGAGACGTTGTAAGCGCTCATATCGTTGTTGATTCTCGGGCACTGCAAATTCCAATTCCTCGGGAGTAGAGGGCTTCCTAGTGGCGTGAGAACGCTTGTGGACGACCTTCCCGGGTGCCATATCTCGTGAAAATCGGGGCAAGTTAGTGCAAGAAATCAACATGCAGGAATCCACATGGGCGTCTAGATAATCCACACGCCGTTGTGGATCATCTCCACCATCCAAACGGGCGTGTGGATGGGCCACACGCCCGTGTGGATGCCCGACCATGGCCAAAAGGCCATGGTTGGGTGGTTTTCCACACCTAAAAACACCTCTAAATCGACAAGCATGCATACTATGATAATTCCCATGCAAGATTCATGCATAAAACATCAACAAATCACCGGATCTGAAATTGAAAACTCATGGCAAGAACTAGGAAAACTTGGAGCTTACCGGAGCTTTTTGATGAAAAAAGAGATGGGGATCGCCGGAGAAACACCCAAGAATCCTTAAATAAGCCAAGGAAAGGCGTTAGGTGCCTAAGAGGTGCGTCTCTTCGTGTGGAGGTGTTGGAAGGAGAAAAGGCGCGAAAGTTTGAATGGAGGTTTCATGCCCCCTTTCATCTACTTATAAGCCATATGGGACCCACACGGGCGTGTAGATGATCCACACGCCCTTGTGAATCCAAAAAGCGACGCCAGAACGCCATAGGGGCACTCACACGAGCGTGTGAGTGCCGGTGTGGATAAAAAAACTCGCGACGAGAGGCCACGGGGCCACTCACACCGGCGTGTGAGTGCCCTTGTGGACATGGAAAATCTACGGGGTCAGCCACACGGGCGTGTGGCTCGCCTTTGTGCCTCTCTCGGAAACCTGAAAAAATAATTTTCAGGTCTCACACACCCATGTGGATGAACCACATGGGCGTGTGGCTCCTCAGGAAGGCCACAGGGGCACCCACACGCCTGTGTGGGTGCCTTTGTGCCCTTCTGTTTCATGTTTTGTGCAATTTTCAGCAATGCACAGGGGCACTCACATCCCCTTGTGCCTGCCCTTGTGGATTTTCAACAAAACTTGAAACAATAAAGTCCAAGGCTATTCCTTAACTTTAAACCTCTAAAATATCCTAGATCATGCCACACGCATATAATTATCATGAAACACCAAGAATATATAATAAAAATGCAGCAACGACCGAATTAACGCAAAGTTGTCTACTCAAGCTAGTTATTGCTGCAGAATTAAAAAAACTAACTACAAAATCACTAAAATGACTTGGGTTACCTCCCAAGAAGTGCTTGTTTTATGTCATTAGCTTGACCTACCTGATTTTTTATGGGGGTTCATGCAGGTGAGATATGTTCTTAGCAGCCTTTACTTGACAATTCAGACAATATGTTTGCATGGGGGGCGGGCAATGAGAGATCTTGTTACCAATTGAAAAGCCATCACCCCTTTCTCGTGTGCAGGTATCTTTCTCACCTTTGTGGTGCTTCTTGCAGTGACACTTTGATCTTGTCATGCGACGGAAGATTCTCTTCAAAACTCCCGGTTGTGGTTGATCCTCGATCACTCGAACCTCCCGTAGGTTTGACTCCTCCTCTTCCAACTCGGGCCACCCCTCATAGGGGTCGAGTGAAACATCTCCTGCATATACTCATCGACAAGCTCATCATTAACATCAACAAAATAACATGTGTCATCGAATTCGCGTGGGTGCTTCATAGCATCCGTGAGGCGATAAGTGATCTTTTCATCTCCAATGCGCAGAGTCAATTCGCCCCCCTCTATATCTATGAGTGCCTTGGAGGTTCGAAGGAATGGTCTCCCAAGGATCGGCGGCACTTCCATATCCTCGTCGACATCAAGTACTACAAAATTTGCGGGGAAGATATATTTGTCAATCTTAATTAAAACATCTTCGATGATACCTCTAGGATGTCGAATTGAGCGATCAGCTAGCTGCAACGTCATTTGCGTTGGTCGTGGCTCTCCTAGCCCCAATTTCTGGAAAAACTTGTACGGCATTACATTAATACTTGCTCCTGAATCTGCTAAGGCTTTCTCTTGACCTAAGCTCCCGATGACACATGGGATGATGAAACTCCCAGGATCTTTCTTCTTGCTTGGGAGATTCTTTTGGAGTATTGCTGAACAACTCCCATCCAATATCACAGCTTCACTTTCTTCACTTTCTTCAATTTTTCCTTTGTTAGTCAAAAGATCTTTCAAAAATTTTGCATACCTGGGCATTTGTGATAATGCCTCAACAAAAGGGATGTTGATGTGCAGTGCTTTGAACAACTCCAGAAATTTATTGTTTTGCTCCTCCGTTTGGTCCTTCGTCAGCCGTGAAGCGTAGGGTACTCAAGGTACGTAGGTAGGAGGTGTTGATGCTATTTCCTTTTTTTTCTCCTGGACCTTATGTTGCACTTGCTCTGGTTCTTGCGCAGTCTTCTTCTCTTGAGCTCTATTCTCTACCTCTCGCCCGCTTCTCAACATGATTGCCTTCACATGCTCTCTTTGGTTTGTCTCTGTGTTGCTCTGCAAGCTTCCTTGAGGTCTATCGGCCAAAGATTTCGCTATTTGACCTACTTGAGTCTCTAAATTGTGCAGGGAGGCTGTGTGGTTAAGAAGCGTTTCTTCTACGTTCTGGAACTTGGTGTCAGTAGATTGAATAAACTTAGAAAGTACCTTTTCCAGGTTCGAAACCCTCTCCCGGAATAGAGGGCTGTTGTGGGAACGTTCTCGCGCCCCCGACCGCTCCATGAGAAGTTTGTATGGTTCCTCCATCCTTGATTGTAGGTATTCGAATAGGGGTTCCCTTGCCCCCTCATTGCATTCCCAACAAAATCCACCTGCTCAACTGGTGCCGATCCCCCCAATGAGATAGGACAATCTGTAGAACTATGCCGACCTCCACAACTATCACAGTTACTAACTGTAGCTACTCTTAAAGTTGTGAGGGTGTCTAGCTTCTTGCTCAGTGCTTCAACTTGGGCTGCTAGTGATGTAACGACATCAACATCATGTATTCCTGCAACCTTCTTCTTCTCCCTTGAGCTATATTGGCAACTGTTGAGAGCCATATCTTCAATTAGCTGCCTTGCATCTTCCGGGGGTTTTGTTACCCATAGTCCCCCCCCGCGGCCGCATCTAGAAGCCGTCTAATGCTCGGATTCAGTCCATTATAGAAAGTGTGTAGAATCATCCAATCCGGGAATCCGTGTTAGGGATATCGCAGAAGAAGGTTCTTGAACCTTTCCCATGTCTTGAATAGAGACTCCAACTCATTCTCAAAGAAGGAAGAGATCTCATTGCGGAGCTTCGCTGATTTCCCGGGAGGGAAATATCGTGCAAGAAAGGCTTCCACCATCTCGTCCCAAGTGGTGATGGATGCTCTTGGCAATGATTGGAGCCATTGTTTGGCTTGTCCCTTCAATGAGAATGGGAAGGTCCTCAATCGAATTGCATCATCCGAGACCCCGTTGATCATGAGCATATCACAAACCTCCAAGAAATTTTCAACATGAGCATTGGGGTCTTCATCAGGTAGCCGATTAAACTGCGCAGACTGCTGAACCATCTGGATGAATGCCACCTTCAGCTCAAAATTGTTAGCCGCAATGGGTGGTCTAACAATGCTCGACTGTGTTCCTCGGGACGTAGGTCTAGCAAAATCAGCAAGAGTCCTCGGTTCATCTTCTTGGTCTGCAATGGTCGCAGATCCTTCAGTTTTAACCTCAACTTGCTGCTCTTGCACTACTTCAGGCTCCTTGCTTCTCTTATGCAGTCTTCGCTCAATTTCAGGATCCCCTTCAACTAATATCGATGGGTTCTTTCTGGTTATAAGCTGGAGCTGTAATCAAATAAACAAAAAAAAAATGAGAACAATGGAAGTAGAGAAGATGGAATAGAAAAACAGTAAAAATAAATGAATGGCTAAAGTAACAAAATACTAGCGTTCCTAATATCCTGTTCCCCGGCAACGGCGCCAAAAACATGATGCGCGTGTTCCGCAACACAGGGTGACGTGTCAACCCCTTGCGTTACCGCAAGTGCACGGGTCGTCAAGTAATAAAAGTAGACCTAAAGGGTCGGGTTGTCAAACCACAGGGAACAGAAGTACTAGTAATAGCTCATCTCTTATTATCTAGCCTAATGAGTGTAGTGTGTAATGATCTAATGGCCAAACCTAAGAGTGTCACTACAAGTGCATAGGGAATAAAAAGGAAAAGAGTTATCAATCAATAAAAGTGAGGTATCCGGACAATGCTCCCCCTAGGATTCGGGTGTTAAATGTAGATTACAAGTGTTTCTAAACGAAAACAATGAGTCGTGGGTATCCTAAGGTATAACGCCTCCTGCCTCCAGGTCACCGATAACTAGTACCCTACGAGGTCCCGACGGAGAATTCTCTCAACGCCTCACACCACATATGACTGCTTAAAACTCTAGGGATCCGAAAGATATAATCAATTCCTAAAAGTAGATCTAACTCTGCCTCCCGGTGAAAGATCCCTAAGCCCCTACGAGATCCCGGCAGAGAATTCTCTCGACGCCTCACACCACATATGGTTGCTTAACACTTAGGGAATATGGAGATAGGAGATATCTATCGGAATGGAAAGGGGACACTCCGCTATCTCACGGCTCACCCTCTCAACCCTTTTTACTCTTGGTAATTCTAAATCTAGCGGTGATCTCTCTCTTCACTAGATTGAATAAAACATGCAAGGCAATTAATAATGGAATCAAAAGCACAAGCAAGCATTAAGAACTCAAGAGTAAAACTCAAACTAATAAATTCGAATAGAAACACAATGTAAATCTAATGAAAATAAGAATCCTAGAGTTTACATATCCGAATACCCTCTAGGGGTTTGGCTCTCCATGGAGTGAGTCACAAAATAAATAATGAATTGATAAATAAGTTCAAAAGACATAAAGAATAACCCCCCTAAATCTGTGATGATGATCTTGATGGGTAGCTTCCACATCGAGATTGATTCTGCTTCGAAGCTAGGTCGCCGATGGCTTCCTTGATGCTATGACGAAGGAGGAATCGATCTCAGTTGGTGAGGAAGGCTTCCCGAACCTACGAAAAACTCTTTCCAAGCCCTAGCCGCCTTGTCTCTCGAAAGTAGCCGAAAAGATCCCTAAAAATTATCACAAGGCGGCTTTTATAATTTGAAATAGGGGCTTCACATGGGCATCCACATGGGCACTCACACGCCCGTGTACTGTAGCCACACGTCCGTGTGGAAATTCCACACTGCGTGAACAATACTTTTGCTACACTACTGCTACCGTACTTGCTACATTGAATGCTACAGTGATTTTTTCCGACCTCAAGCTTAAAATTAAAGGACTTCACAACCACAAATGGACAGGAATCAAGAAGTGAAATGTTCAATGAATAATGAAGTGATATTAGCTCTGCTTCATCCACAATGCCCTATGTGTGCGTGTGCTAACTCCCACCTTGACCTCTACACCCCGGGCCCAGGATCACCATTCACCCCACACATAGTGAAGATGGCATTAGAGTGCTAAAGACCTCTTCAATACTCAATTAAAAGTCCTTTGGTTCCTCAATACAACTCTAACTCTTAAGTGACCATGAAACAGGTTCTAGGGGATCACAAGAGAAACTTTATTTCTTTCCCACATAAATAACCACAAATTATTTCTTTTCTGGGTCCGCCTAACCTAGATTGCACAAAAACAAATCTTTCAGATGGATGCACATGCTGGCCAGGCACAAGAGTCACCCTCTTAATCGATTACAGTCTAGATATATGCATTCATGCTTATAACGCAGAGGAATACTGACATAGACCCTTTTTTTTTTTTTTTTTTTTGATCTCATGATCCCTAATAAACTACCTGCTAAAAACTTCACTTAAGGTTAGAGAAAACAACAAAGGAACTCAAAAGCTTTTAAAAGTGCATTGAAGAAAGAATTTAACAAATTAATGCCAAAGGCATTATGATGGATTGGTTAGAGTGTACAAGGTGAAAGTGATCGTGAGCTTGTATGCAGGTGCACTAAAGATGAAACAAAACTACATTCAAGCACATGTACTGCACAACTCATGACTATCATTCTACCAAGCTAGGAAGTCCATAACAATACAATCATAGCCAACATAGGTAACAAGCATGCACAAATACAAAACACTTCAAGGAAATAACCATCCCCACAACTAAAGTTGTATATTGTCCTCAATGTACCTAAGTCAGTAAAATAACGTCGGGAATAAAAATAAGAAGCAAAGAATTGGAGTGGTGAAACTTCTCTGCTTCCTTGGTGTGATTCTCAGTTGTTCCACTTGGATCAGGAGTATATCACCTAATGAGGGCGACACAAGTAAAGCTCACCAAAATTAATAACCACTGTGCCATCTAATCCCAATGTGTTCAAAGCTTCCCAATCGATCTTCCTAACGGTGCCGAACCCCTTTCGTGATAGGAGTGCAAAACGCGTCTTATGTTCTTCCTTGGAAAACTTGGGCTCTTGCACGGGAGCAGAAGGCTCCCTCCTAGCTCTCATGGAAGCTAATTTCTTGATTGACATCCTACAGAAACAAAGTGGAGGTCATCTGATGAGCGCATTTTATATATATGTATTGCATGCTTTACCCTCATCATTATTGAATATTTTGGCTGTAAGTCTCCAAGTACGGTGCTATTTGAGGTATTCGTTGTTCGTCATGCAGATATCAATGTCCTGAAGTAAGAAGAAGCGCTTTTGGAACAATTTTAGAAGCTAAAGGACTTAGAAGAAACCTCATCAAGCTCAGCACGGCTTGAGCACGCCCGTGCTGTTTCCCGTGCAAAGTGCAGGAGAATTCAACCACAATTCAGCACAGCCTGAGTCCGCTGAGCACGGGTGTGAAAACCTCAGCACGGTCGAAGCACGCCTGTGCTGTTTCCAGTGCAAATTACAGGAGAATGCAGCCACAGATCAGCACAGCCAGAGTTCGCTGAGCACGGTCGTGAAAACCTCAGAACGGTCTAAGCACGCCCGTGCTGTTCCCCGTGCAGATTACAGGAATGTGAGTTTTCTGGAGAATTGTTTGGCCGTAATCTACACGGCTTAAAGCACGGCTTCAACACGCTCGTGCTCACATCGAGAAGACATTAAAACCCTAGAAACTCAGTGTCTAAAGGGACTTTTGGTGGGTGAACTTTGGGAGAAAGAGAGGGAGAGCTTCGGGGGTTCATCCTCCACTTCATCAAGGGTATGCCAAGCTTATGGTAGGCCGATCGGGAGGAGATTACACGGCATTGTAGATCCTTCGACAACCTCAAGGATGCAAGAAATTAGGGAGTTTTCAATTCCTTGTCTTTTAATTTCTTTGGCATTGTATTTGTTGGTTGTCATCATGAGGGGCTAAACTCTTAAGGGAGCCCCGGGGTTGGTTGTATGACGTTGTAGCTTGAACTCATTGTCTTTACTTGCAGTATTTTGAATGTCTTGTCCCTTTCAATAAATCAAGGTTATTGGCTATCTCGTATGTTGTTTAGTGCTTGATGCTTGGTAGTTAGGTTCTCCTATCTAGGCTTGTGAATCGTTATTGATTATTGCAAGCAGTGGGAGTTCAACTTAGGGCTCGGCAGCGCTAGAAACCACATGCTTATAGCATAACTAGGTTTAGAACTGAAGACTTCGCTGTTAAATACTGAGAAAGACCGAGTTAGTGAACGTCGGAAACCCAACCCCGTGGCCCCATCTCCTCCATCGAGTCAAACCTCAATCTTCCCTTGGTGAATTTCCCATTCCCTTAACTTCCTCGAAGTTAATCCAAAGTCAATTCCTTCATCTTCTGTTTGGTTAGATATTAAGTAGGACGTTAGTATTAGAAGCTATACCAGTCCCTGTGGATTCGACTACCCGACCCAAAGGGTACACTTTACTACTTGTGCGACCCGTGCACTTGCGGTTACGCAAGGGGCGTACCAAGTTTTTGGCGCCGTTGCGGGGACTCGGCAACTTCTAAGAATTCGGACAGTCTTAGTAATCTAACCATTTTATTTTGCTTTTCAGTTTCATTTCTTTGTTTTTATTGTTATTTGTATTCTTTTTTTTTTTGTTCTTTTGTTTTTCTTGTTTTTATTTAAGCTGTTTATTATTTTTCTTTTGCTTTAAGCCCGAAAGTTCATATCTCATTTTTCTTTTGGTATCCGTGCGGGTGCGAGTGTATGACCCGGCGGAATTCCTCCCATCTTGCGTCTCTAGATCCGGATATTGAGTGGACTTTTCATCGGAGACAATGACAGATTCACTTAAGAGAAACCGGGTCGGTGGAAGTAAGTGTTGAAGTGGACCAAGAGGAAAACATGGCTGGAAATCATAGGAGCATTTCAGATTATGCCCGGCCTAATTTAGAGTGATCTAGATCGAGTATTGTTCGACCCCCAGTTGCGGCCAACAATTTCGAACTAAAGCCAAATTTCATCGAAATGGTGCAGCAGATGTGCCAATTTGATGGGTTTCATGATGAGGACCCATACGCACATTTATCAAGCTTTTTGGAAATTTGTGACACTTTCAAGGCGAATAATGTGTCCGTGGACGCGGTTCGGCTCCGACTATTCCCGTTTTCAGTGCGAGGAAGGGCTAAGCAATGGCTAAGTTCCTTGCCGGCGGGATCTATCACAAGTTGGGCACAGGCTGGCCGAGAAATTCTTGACTCGATACTTCCCACCGGCCAAGATCACCAAACTCAGAAGTGATATTTCCTCTTACCGACAAGTAGAATCAGAAACCTTGTATGACACTTGGGAAAGATACAAGGAATTACTGAGGAAGTGTCCACAACATGGGATAGTGGAATGGATGAAAATCCAGATTTTCTACAATGGGCTGAATGTGGGGACGAAGCAAATGTTAGATGCGGCAGAGGGAGGTTCTTTGTGGAGCAAGAGACCAGAAGAAGCACAGAACCTCATAGAAGACATGGCATCTAATGGCTACCAGTGGAGTTCTGAGATGAATAAACCGCTGAAGACAGCCGGACTTTATGAGGTTGATGTGCTCACTACTTTGGCAGCACAAGTGGAAGTGATAAGTGCTTGCATGTATATATTTTTGGAAATGTTTTCCACGCATGAGCATCACATTTATCAGGCTTTATCGCTAATTTCGTGTGTTTTGGTGTTCTTTCATGCAATTAGGGTTGTGAAGACAGGGTACGTGAATAAAGGCAAGATTAGGTCATAATGGTGCCAAGTGGAGCTCTTTTGTGCAAATACGAAGTTCAAGACACAAATCGGGTTCCAACGAGGGGGTATGTGCCAACTTCTAAAGACTTCAAGACATTTCTTATAGAAGGACACGAAGGCAGTCATGCTCGCTTGTTCCGATTTGTTCGAAGATTTCAAAAGCTCTCCAAGGTTTTCTCATCATCAAGAAATGCCACATGACCTTTCACATGGGCGTGTGTCCGTCCGTGTGACCTCAAGAGAAGAAACGGGAGAAATCGGGGACGAATACGAAATTTTCCACAAGGCAGAGACTCCATATGGCCGTGTGGAATTTCCACACGGCCGTGTGCCTCATCCACACGCCCGTGTGGATCCGCGAGATGGCCAATTATAAAGCCGTTCTGAAGCGTTATTTAGGGGATCTTCTTCCAACTTTGAGGGGGGTTGACGGCTAGGGTTCAGGAGGTTCTTGCTACACTTTGAGGGCACTTCTCCACGGATTTCATCATCAATCCCTTCCAAGGAGAGCTATTGGGGGAGCCTTCGATGATTCGATTCGACGAGGTGTGCCTTAGGCTTGGAGGAAGGAGTTCTTTGGAGAAGAAGGAGAAGTTCCCATAGTCTATCAACACAAAGCTTAAGGGGGTTTTCTTTATGGGTTTCTTGCACTTGTCTTCATTTATTTTGATGAACTTGTATTGCTCCATGGAGGGCTAAACCCCTAGTGGGTACTTGGACTTGTAAACCCTAGATTTCCTTTGTTTCATTGACTTTAATGCTTTTATTCAATTTGAGTTTGAATTTGAGTTTCAATTTTGTATGCTTAATTGTTTCTCCCTTAGAGTGACACTAGGGTTGAGGGCTAATCCAATCATCCTTTTGACGAGTGACCATCACCATTAGGATTAGATTAACCAAGATTGAAGAGGGTTGAGAGGGTGAGTTGAGAGGTAGTGACACGTCCCATTTCCCCTCCGGTGTGGTTTTCCCTACCTTCTTATTCCAAGTATTACCTTCGATCTCAAAGAGAGTTAGGCGTTGAGAGAGGCCTTTCCGCCGGGACTTATTTGTCATTAGGGATCTTTCGCCCGGACCAAAGGGATCCATCTATAGTTGGGAATAGGGTTTACCACTTGGAATCCCTAGAGCATAGCGCAGTCATACGTGGTGTAAGGTGTCTAGAGTCTTCTCTCCGCCGGGACCTCGTAGTGGACTAGTCAAGGTTGACCTTAGATTTGGGACCTTGTATCTTTGGATTCAATGACTCTTGAAATCTCTATTGAATAAGAGTATTTGAAGTCTTGCACTTGAAACAAGGATTCTAGGGGGAGCATCGTCCGAGTACCCCATCTTCTTATTCATCTATTTCCATACCCTAGCTTTTCATTTCATAACTTTATTTCTATTTCTTTCTTATTTTATTTTTTTTCACAACAACAATTGGTTTATCTTTGATTACTTAACAAAGTGTGATTGTTCTTTCGTCTACTCCCTATGGATTCGACTACCCACCCTTTTGGCCATCTCAAAAAGGTTGGACACAATGCAAGTCCAATCTCCAGCACTGAACATGAATACCGATAGTTGGGCGAACCAAGCAGGGCCCAGTTGTTCATCTGAGGGAGTTAGTGCCACCGAACGGGTGGATTTCATTGGTCAGAATCAGCGGTATACCAATAACCCCTACAGCAACACCTACAACCCAGGGTGGAGGAATCACCCTAATTTCTCTTGGAAAGACCAGAATTAGGGGCAGCAGCGGCCCCCTTAGCAACATCAGCAGCAGCAGACTCAGCCTTAATTTTCGAGGCCTTCACCACCAGAACAGAAAGGATCTTCTATCGAAACGCTCCTTGTTCAATACATTCAAGCTAATGATGCCCGAATTACAGGGCATGAAGAGATGTTGAGGAATCAGCAGGCCTCTTTACAGAACCTTGAGCGTCAAGTTGCACAGATCACCAAGACGCTTGCTGAACGACCCCAGGGTGCTCTACCGAGTAATACGGAAATTAATCCCCGGGAGTCCCTTAAGGCAGTCACTTTGAGAAGTGGCAGGGAACTGGAACCCTCAACTCCACAAGCACAGCAAGAATCCCCACAAGAATTAGAGGTGGAAGTTCAAGATAAAGATTCAGGGGCAAGCTTGGGGAGAAAGGATAAGGGCAAGGGGAAAGACTTGGTTGCAGATTATAAGCCTACATTGCCCTATCCAGCAAAACTCAAGAAGGACCAACAGGAGGCACAGTTCAAGAAGTTTCTGGAGATGTTTAAAACATTACACATCAATGTTCCACTCGTGGAAGCTCTCTCCCAGATGCCGAAGTATGCCAAGTTCCTTAAGGAATTATTGACTAATAAGAGGAAATTGGAAGCGGTTTCAACGGTCACCTTGAGTGAGGAATGTTCCCGCCATCATCTCAAATACAATTCCCAAGAAGGAAAAAGATCCGGGAAGCTTCATCATCCCGTGCACAATTGGAGGGATGATGGATGAAAAGGCGTTGGCTGATCTAGGAGCAAGTATCAACCTCATGCCATTAAAGATTTTTCAGAAGCTGGGGTTGGGGAAACTCAAGCCAACTCAAATGACGCTCCAGCTTGCTGATCGCTCCACCCGCCAACCCTTGGGAATTGTTGAGGACATTTTGGTGAAGGTCGACAAATTCATATTCCAGGTAGACTTTGTTGTTCTGGATTTAGATGAACGGGCTGAGGTACCTCTAATTTTTGGGCGGCCATTCCTCGCTACTTCACAAGCCATCATTGATGTGAAGGATGGTCGCCTAACATTAAGAGTGGGGGATGAAGAAGTTGTATTCAAGCTGAAGGAAGCTATGAGACACCTCATGGCATTTGATGATTCTTGCTATTTCCTAGACGCTACTAATGACATTATTTGTGATTGTGTGCAGGAAATCTGGCGAAAGGATCATGTTACTGATTTACTAGGCGAGGAACCCCCAGATGAAGAGCTCATAGACCAAGAGGAAGCCATCGCTGCTACACCCTAGAGCATTGGTCAACCAGAATTGAAGGCCAAAAGAAGGAAAGGCAGGGGGTCCAAGGCCCAGACATGGTGGCAGAAGGTAGAGGAAAGGAAGAAACAACAAGCCTCTACCCCGAAATGTAATTCTACTAATGACCTCAGCTTTGGTGAGGCATTTCTGATAAATTCTTTTTGTCCTTTCATAGAATGTTGGTCTGCAGGGCACCAAGAGGAAATGTATGTCTTTGAACCATCCTAAGATGAGGCTAGACCCGTTAAGCTAGTGACGTTAAAAGAGCGTTTATCGGGAGGCAACCCGATTTATTTCATTTCTTTGTTATTTCTTTGTTGAAGTTGTTGTTTTGTGTGTTCTTGTGTTTTTGTTGTGTTTTGTTTTGAATCCGGCGTGTTTTCCTTCATAAGAGAAGGTTCCAGGCCCAACACGGGCATAACACCCCCGTGCTGATGGGGGTGCAATTCACAGGTTTTCCAAGATTGATCAATTCTAATCAGCACGGGGAGAAGCACGGGCGTGCCGTGGCCGTGCACGCGTCACGGACGTGCCGCGTTCTTCATTTTTCGTTGAATTTACTTAAGCACGGGCACAACACGCCCGTGCTGAGGTCGTGCTCAGCGCGACGGTCCCTCTTCCTGCGATTTTCTCCTTTTTAAACGCGCCGTTTCCCCTTTCTTCCTTCTTACGGGCGACTTTCTTCCTTTGTGCTTTCATTTTCTTGCATTTTTCGTGAGTTTTCTGGTGGTTGTCGTGGTTTCTCGGAGTTTCATCGCTTCTACTCCTTCATCAACGTATGAGTCTGACAGAGTTTTCTGTCAGACTGGGCTTGTACGATGAGGGGTTCACCAGGACTCCGTAGTACAACCCCCTCCTCGTAGCCCGACCACCCGGCGAGTCCCAGGAGGCTTGTTGGCAGCGACTGAGCACGGACGGGGAGTACAACCCTCGCCGGTCCAAGGCCTCATCTCTTCGTCTCCTAGCCCTCAGGTACATTCACTTTATTCTCACCCACCCGATCACAGGGCGGGGAGACAGCACAGGAGTCGTTAGTCGCCGTGACTTCGACTTCATGCTGAGCATGTTGGATGGATTCCGGATGCACCTCGGCTATGAGGTGGCTTTTAGCATCCGAGGATCGGGGACGGGACTCCCCGGTTGGAGCCATTTTCTGCGGGTCATACATCACCGGGCTGATTCGAGGGATGGGACTCCAGGGCGGGCACACGTGCGATGCGGATGGTAGGTGCCGTACTTCCCGTCTCTCGTGGACACGGTCCGGGCGATGGGGATGCTGCGGTCCACGTCCACCTCCCACGGCACCAGATATCAGGTCCCCCGTGCGGCCAGCGTCCCTTATTCCCCTCCTGACGCCGCCGGCCCATCATCTCCTCGCACCCCACGCACTCGCGCTTCCACTAGCATTTCAGACTCTCCTCCAGCGTGTTCTCCTTCTTTCCGGCGATGGATGATCCGGAGCATGCAGCGGTTGGCCTCTCACCTCGACGTCACCCTGTCTCCACCTCATCGTCGCGCCGCTGGACCTTCTACATCCCGGAGTGTAGGCGTCGACACCACCGACCTTCCATCGGAGTCTGACTCCGATTCTGAGAGCGCCGGGTTTTGATGTTTTATTTTGTTGTCTTTGTTTTGTTCTGTGTTCTTTGTTTTTACTTTTGTTGTCTTTTGTTTTTCTTGAGTCAGTTAGCAAGGGGAGTCTCCTACTAAACTGATCTCTTTTTAGTGTGATCTTTTTCTTTTTGTTTATTTTCTGTCTCTAATGCTTGCATGTGTCTCTCAGGAGTTATTGACTGTCTATCTTGATGGTTGTCTCAAACGACTCCTCCCTAATCGGCGATCAACATCCGCCCTTTTGTGCCATGGAATTTTTCTTCGGCATCTCTCCCTTAATGTGGTGAAAATTTCCCAACCCTCACTTCTTCTTGAAATCATTTTTGTTGTTGTGCATGATTAAATATTTGAACATTGCGGACAATGTTTCATTCAAGTGTGGGGGAGGGTTGTTTATTTGTGTTCTAATATGACTAGATGTTGTGCATGACTTAGGACGATCTATGAAATTTTTGGTTGAGAATTGCTAAGCTAGGAGTTTTTGAGCATATTAGTGCACATTTGTTGAACTTAAAGTTTTATTTTGCTCTTACTTTGGAAACCCAAATGCTAACACTTAGCCTTCTGTTGTGTTGTTACTCTGTTAGAGGAAGGGCTAGTTTATAAGGCTGAAAAATTAGATGTTGACTCCAAACTCAAATTAATAAAAGCTAGAATTTTGTGACAAGTCGGATTCCATTTTGGATGCCCTGTCAATTTTTATAAAAAAAAAAGATGGTAGAAAGAGCTATCACTTTAGAAAAAGCGAAAGCCGCACTTGAGTAGTCGGATTTTAGGCATCACAAATGTCATTTTTGATGACCTACCAAGTGAAATGGCTGCCTCTAGAGTGTATGAAGCTGCTACCCAATTTAGGAGTCAATAGTAAAAATATTGAGAAGAAAGAGTTTGTACTAGCCCCCTCAAAAACAGTTTTGACATGCTCCAGGAGGTGACACACACACACGGGAGTACGGAGTAAGAGTAAAATCTTTTTCAAGCCTTCAATTGACTAAGTCACTAGTTCTCAGAAAGTCCTTAAGCTTCAGTAACTCTCTTAATTTGTTGAGATCAGAGGTCATGCATGATAAACGTCTAAATATACGTATTTTATACGTATTCATTTGTATTATTTTATTATTTTTTTGATGAGTCGATGCCCTTTTTATAGTCTAAATCTCTTTATTTTGTGTTGCAGACCCTAAATGAGCTCAAGAACGTATTTAGAAAGAATGCGACACCAAATACGACGGTTTTTTGGTTTTTCACTGTAGCAGGGTACTGTAGCACCGAGGTGAAATTTCCTGCAAAACTTTCTGGATGCCTCACGGGCAACCTCACGGCTGTGAGGCAGGCCGTGAGGAGTCGCGACTTTCACCCTTTTTAAAGACTTTTAGGGCATGGAAAAGAGGACTTTTGCCTCTTCTTGGAGCTCCACACCCCCTCTTCCAAATCCGACCAAGAAGGAGAGCTTGGAGGGCATTTCCACGGAGGAATCGGCGAGGAGAGCGCGATCTTGTGCGGGATCTACTTCTACGGCTTCAAATCTTGAGGTTGAAGACGACGGGAAGCCACCCCTTCGAGTGGCGTCTTTGGAAGCTTCTTCGACTCTTATCTTTGGAGGGAGGTCTTTTATGTTGGGTTTAGTTATTTTCATGCTTTTATTCATGTATTTTGAGACTATGAGCAACTAAAACCCCAAGGTCACAGGATGTGGGTGAACCTTGGGGTGAACTTGTGATGTTTGGATGTTTTGGTTTAATTCATGCTTGTTAGCTTGTTTGTGATTCATGTTTGGTGTTTTTGAACGCTTGGGTATGCATGAGAACTCTGTGTAGCCATACTTAGCTAATACTAGGTTGCATGACCATTGCCCTAGTATTAGACTCACCAAACTTGGAAGGGAAATACGTACAAATACACCGTGACCATCGGGTATTTGTACCCCTCCAATTCTAGGGTTAATTACTCATGTGTGATTTAACCTTAGTTTGAGAAAACCATCTTGCCCTTTGCAATCGTAGGAGGAATTGTACGGGTAGAGCCCATATTCAATACTCGTACCGGATTAGGGGTCAATTGCCGTGACCATCGGGTTGACCTAATCTAGGGTTTTCTCGGTCCATCAAGCCACTTGCATGTTAATCCAACATCCTTCGCACTTTAGTAACCCCGAGGGGATCCTCATCCGTGACCATCTTCTTACCCTGATTTTCCTCCCGTTTAACGCCCTTGGTATTTAGAAGTTTAATTGCTTTTGTTTTACTTCTTTATTTTCTCATTCCAAATCTCAAGTTTGATCGGCTAGACAACATTGCAAAAAGGAAGTAAGAATAGATTCTCTGGCCCTTGGGAATACGACCCACTCGTGCTTGCGCGAGTGGTTTATTACTTGACGACCCCGTGCGTTTGCGGGATCACCACCAAGTTTTTGGCGCCGTTGCCGGGAGCCACGAGAAATATTCGGAAAACTTTGAGCGTGTTGATTTGGCCATTGTTTTGTTTCATTTTTGCCATTCCTGTTTATATTCCTTTATTACCTCTTTTGTCTTTCCTTATCTTGTTTTGCTTCCATTCTTTTTATTCTAACTTTGTAAATATCTTTCTTCTATTATTTAATTATGTATGCAACCAATGATTGGGTTAACTATCATCACTCGCAGGTGCCGTGCTCTTAGTACTCTAGCACTGGGATTGGGTCAAACACTCCAAACTTTTATGATGATAATTGGAAGAAGCAGTATTGTGGCGGTTCGATTAATCGTACCCAGGGAGATTTCAATACTCAGTTGTTCCTCAACCAGTACATGCAAACAGAAAAATTGAACCTCGTAGAGCATTCTCCAATTTAACAGGGCACAGAGCACGCAGTGAGAGACAGTTTAGAAGAAGGGGAATTTAGAATAGAGGAAAACCCAATTCATGGAGAAACAGAGGCACAAGCAAGGGAAGAAAGTTGTTATAGTGACAGTGCATCAGAGGCAGAAGAGGTGAGGACTGAAAAATGCGATATGGGCAGTTTCGGGAAATTGAAGTCATCATTGGAGGAACCTCCTGAACTGGAACTAAAACCATTACCGGTGCACTTGGAATACGCATTTCTGGCTGAGGGTTCCAAACTTCCAGTCATCATCGCGTCAGATTTGACAGAGGAACAAAAGGGCAAGCTCCTTGAGGTACTCAAAAAGTATAAAAAGGCAATTGCTTGGAAAATAGCTGATACCAAAGGGATCAGTCCATCATTTTGCACGCACAAAATTCTTATGGAAGACAATCACAAACCCATGGCAATACGCCAACGAAGGTTGAATCCTAACATGAAGGAAGTAGTGAAGAATGAGGTCATCAAGCTTCTCGACGCCGGCATTATATACCCTATATCTGACAGTGCCTGGGTGAGTCATGTGCAAGTAGTACCCAAAAAGGGAGAAATGACAGTTATTACCAATGAGAGGAACGAGCTTATCCCGACGAGAACAGTCACAGGTTGGAGGGTCTGTATTGATTACAGGAAGCTGAACGATGCCACAAGGAAGGATCACTTCCCTTTGCCTTTCATAGACCAGATGCTCGAATGATTGGCGGGACACGCTTATTACTGCTTCTTGGATGGTCTCTCCGGATATTTTCAGATACCGATTGCTCCTGAGGACCAAGAGAAGACCACTTTCACTTGTCCGTATGGAACGTTTGCCTACCGCCATATGCCCTTTGGGCTTTGCAATGCACCTGCCACATTCCAGAGATGCATGTTGGCCATTTTTGAAGGTATGGTGGAGAACATTATGGAAGTGTTTATGGATGACTTTTCAGTCTTTGGTGACTTGTTTGATTTCTGTCTCAAAAATTTGGAGCGAGTCTTAAAAAGGTGTGAAGAAACGAATTTGGTACTTAGTTGGGAGAAATGTCATTTTATGGTCAAGGAGGGTATAGTACTTGGACATAAAATCTCTCAAAAGGGAATAGAAGTGGATCAGGCAAAAGTCGCCACTATTGAGAAACTTCCTCCTCCAACTTCAGTAAAAGCAATCAGAAGTTTCCTAGGCCATGCGGGGTTTTACAGGAGGTTTGTGAAAGATTTCTCTTCGATTGCCGACTATTGACGAAGTTACTCGAGAAGGATGCCCCTTTTGAGTTCGATGAAGACTGTATGAAAGCCTTCCTTTCCTTGAAGAAAAAGCTTATACAAGCACCAATTATGGTTTCTCCAGACTGGAATCTGCCATTCGAATTAATGTGTGATGCGAGTGACTATGCTGTGGGAGCCGTGCTTGGGCAGCGGCGAAACAATCACTTCCACCCCATCTACTATGCAAGAAAAACCCTGAACGATGCTCAAGAAAATTACACCACCACCGAAAAAGAAATGCTCGCTGTTGTCTTTGAATTTGACAAATTCCGATCATATTTGGTGTTATCAAAGGTGATTGTGTACACAGATCATTCTGCCCTAAAATATTTACTTAACAAGTCAGATGCAAAGCCTCGTCTAATCCGTTGGGTCTTACTACTGCAAGAGTTTAATCTAGAAATAAAGGATAAAAAGGGGGCAGAGAACTTAGCTGCTGATCATCTCTCACGCCTTGAGGAACCTATGGAAAATACTTTGCAAAAGGATGAGATTAATGATTCATTCCCTGGAGAACAGTTGTACAGTATTCAGGTGATTGAAGAAGATGAGACTCCGTGGTTTACAGATATAGCAAATTATTTGGCAGCAAAAATATTCACAAAGCAGCTCACATATCAGCAGAGAAAAAAATTCTTTGCCGATCTAAAGCACTACATATGGGAAGACCCGTACCTATTCAGGATGTGTGCTGATCAAATCGTCAGGAGATGTGTTTCAACAGAAGAAGGGCACGATATCTTGATACACTGCCACTCAGGGCCGACAGGAGGCCACTATAGCGGGAGCAGAACAGCTAAGAAGGTTCTTGACTCGGGATTCTACTGTCCCACTATGTTTCAGGATGCACAAGCACTGGTACAACAGTGTGACAGGTGTCAAAGAACCGGCAATATCTCAAAAAGAGAAGAAATGCCGCAATCATGGAATCAAGCTTGCGAGGTGTTTGATGTTTGGGGAATCGATTTCATGGGCCCATTCCCTAGCTCCCAAGGTAACAAGTACATTTTGGTGGCGGTAGATTATGTCTCAAAATGGATGGAAGCACAGGCTCTTCCGTGTAGTGATGCTAGGGTGGTGGTAAAATTTCTAAAGAAGTTGTTCTCCCGGTTTGGCACACCCAAGGTGATCATAAGTGATCGCGGCACCCATTTTTGTAACTCCCAATTTGAGAAAATCCTAAAACGGTACGGGGTATCTCATAGCATGTCGACTGCGTATCATCCTCAAACCAGTGGGTAGGTTGAGGTATCAAATAGGGAGTTAAAGCGGATCTTAGAGAAAACCGTCAACCATCACCGAAGAGATTGGGCAGAACAGCTGGACGATGCGCTGTGGGCATATAGGACGGCATACAAGACACCTATCGGGTCAACACCCTACAGATTGGTTTATGGAAAAGCTTGCCACTTACCAGTTGAATTGGAGCGCAGAGCTTATTGGGCCATTAAGCAACTCAACTTCGATCCTCACCTTAGGGGCCACAAGAGGAAGTTTCAACTAAATAAATTAGACGAATGGCGAACTTTGGCATATGAAACTTCGGTGCGATACAAGGAGAAAACGAAGGAGTATCATGATCGCCACATTAAACGAGCTAAATATTTTCAAAAAGGGGATCAAGTTTTATTGTTCAATGCTAGATTGAGATTATTCCCAAGGAAATTGAAATCAAGATGACATGGGCCATACACTGTCACACAAGTTTTCCCTCATGGTGCCATCGAAATAACTCACCCTCAGGATGGAACATTCAAGGTCAATGGTCACCGTCTCAAGCATTACTTTCCAGGTCACAACATTCCGTCAAGAAATGGAGGTAATTCTCCACCCTTTGTCCCACCCTGATTCGGGGTAAGAAAAGTCAAGCTAACGACTTTAAACAAGCGCTCCTTGGGAGGCTGATGAGCGCATTTCATATATATGTATTGCATGCTTTACCCTCATCATTATTGAATATTTTGGCTTTAATTCTCCAAGTACGGTCCTATTTGAGGTATTCGTTATTCGTCATGCAGATATCAAAGTCCTGAAGTAAGAAGAAGCATTTTTGGAACAATTTTAGAAGCTAAAGGACTTAGAAGAAACCTCATCAAGCTCAGCACGGCTTGAGCACGCCCGTGCTGTTTCCCTTGCAAAGTGCAGGAAAGTTCAACCAAAATTCAGCACAGCCTGAGTCCGCTGAGCACAGGTGTGAAAACCTCAGCACGGTCGAAGCACGCCCGTGCTGCTTCCCGTGAAAATTACAGGAGAATGCAGCCACCGATCAGCACAGCCAGAGTTCGCTGAGCACGGTCGTGAAAACTGCAGCACGGTCTAAGCACTCCCGTGTTGTTCCCCGTGCAGATTACAGGTTTGTGAGTTTTCTGAAGAGTTATTTGGCCGTAATCTGCACGGCTTGGAGCACGGCTTCAGCACGCCCGTGCTCACATCGGGAAAACATTAAACCCTAAAAACTTAGGTTTTTGGGGGACTTTTTGATGGGCAAACTTTGGGAGAAAGAAAGGGAGAGCTTTGGGGGTTGATCCTCCACTTCATCAAGGGTATGCCAAGCTTATGGTAGGCCGATCGGGAGGAGATTACACGGCATCGTAGATCCTTCGACAACCTCAAGGATGCAAGAAATTAGGGAGTTTTCAATTCCTTGTCTTTTAATTTCTTTGGCATTGTATTTGTTGGTTGTCATCATGAGGGGCTAAACTCTTAAGGGAGCCCCGGGGTTGGTTGTATGACGTTGTAGCTTGAACTCATTGTCTTTACTTGCAGTATTTTGAATGTCTTGTTCCTTTCAATAAATCAAGGTTATTGGCTATCTCGTATGTTGTTTAGTGCTTGATGCTTGGTAGTTAGGTTCTCCTATCTAGGCTTGAAAATCATTATTGATTGTTGCAAGCAGTGGGAGTTCAACTTAGGGCTCGGCAGCGCTAGAAACCACATGCTTATAGCATAACTAGGTTTAGAACTGAAGACTTCGCTGATAAATACTGAGAAAGACCGAGTTAGTGAACGTCGGAAACCCAACCCCGGGGCCCCATCTCCTCCATCGAGTCAAACCTCAATCTTCCCTTGGTGAATTTCCCATTCCCTTAACTTCCTCGAAGTTAATCCAAAGTCAATTACTTCATCTTCTGTTTGGTTAGATATTAAGTAGGACGTTAGTATTGGAAGCTATACCAGTCCCTGTCGATTCGACTACCCGACCCAAGGGGTACACTTTACTACTTGTGCGACCCGTGCACTTGCGGTTACGCAAGGGGCGTACCAGAGGCAACCCAAGCTCTTAAATTTGTTGCATTTCTTCTTTCTTGTTGTTTGTTTGCTTAGTGTGTTATTTTTTCCGTATTTTTGGTGTGTTAGTTTTCAAGTTGCTTTCTTGTTGTGGTGGTTTTGTTAATCATTTTTGTCCAATTCTCTTTGCATGATCTTGTGTTTCCTTGATTGATTTGTAAACTAGATGCCATGAAAATCATGTTTTGAGTGTTTCCATGCTTTATTTGTCATTGTTTTAAACGTTTTCTAGGGTTTGGAAGAGGTTAAGTTGAAGAAAATTCAGATTTTGGCCGTTTTTGGCCCGTGAGTGTGCCCTTGAGGGATTCAGGGAAAGCTCACGAGTGAGCTCACGGGCGTGAGCTCACCCGTGAGCCATCCAGGGATTTCTCACGGGTTGGGCTCTTAAAAGGGCCCTTCTTCATGTTCTTTTGTCCATTCTGCTTCTCCATCCTTTCTCTCATTTCCCCCTCCATTCTCCACCGATTTTCTTCATTTTTGTTGCTCTAAATCCCTCTCCTCCTCCCCTCATCTCATTTGGTGAAGAAATTTTAAAGAAAAAACACTCCTTTGGCCGGATTTTGCAAAGGGATTGCTCCACTTATCCTAGAGTTAGGTAAAGGCTCTTTCACTCAAGGGCTTGATTTCTTTTTGGTTTGTGGGGTGTTTAAAGCTTGGATCTTGCTCACCTTTGTTGCAAGAGTATCTTAAGTATGATTTGGCATGATTGTAAAAATTTTTAGCTACTTTTTCAAGCAAAACTCTTGCAAAATTTTCTCGGATTTACTGTAGCACTGAGCTTTCTTCATGAACTTTCATTCTTTTAAGCTCTATTTTGTCTATAATTTGGTTTAATGGTGTCCCCTTGATCTTGTAGGTATGAGGACCAAGAAAATTGCTCATAAGAGGACACGGAGAGATCATACCCTAACCCACCAACGAATCAAGGTTTTGAAAAAAAAAAAACCATAATAAGACATGATTCACACTTTTGTCAAGTATGACATTTGGAACCTTGGAGCTTGATGAAGCTGTTTTGCATCTTATTTCCCATGATGGGTAGAACAAGTTATTATTCATTGAAGAACCCACCCGAGGTTTACCAAGAAGGGCGTTTGAAAGAGGACATTACCACCACATCGTTTTTTTTGTTCTTTGCTTTGAGCTTGCTTGTTATCATTTTCTTTTGCTTGTCTATTGTACTTTTAAGTTAGTCGGGGCTCCTGCTCTGCTAAACTTTATTTTGGGTGTTTGTGAACTATTTTTGTACGCGCTCTTCCTTTATTATTTTTGCCTCCCGGAGTTGTGATCGGCTTTTGTTGTGATTTCGGGATGATGATACAACCTGTTTCACACTCCAGGCCCTCACCACATAGTTTACCCCAAGTCCACATGCACATGTCTTACACTTCATCGACGAATTGGGGAAGTTTCTTACTCCATCTTTAAATTTTTGTTTTGTATTTATTTCCCACCCCGTGCAGCTAACTTATGTACATTGGGGACAATATACGGCTTTAGGTGTGGGGATGGAGTATTTTATTTTAATGCATGCTTGACTCACCTATGATAGCTATGATTTTATTGTTAAGGACTTCCTAGCTTGGTAGAATGATAGTAGTGAGTTGTACTTTACATGTACTTGAATGTAGTTCTGTTTCATCTTTAGTGTACATTGATACCTGCTCACTCTAACTTCCACTTCTGACATTCTAACCCATCTTATTGATTTTGTGTTAGGATGTCAAATTTCTCTTTCAATAGTTATTTAAAAACTTTTGAGTCCCCTATTTTTGCTTTAACCCTAAGTAAGGTTTTTAGCAGGTGGTTGATTAGGCGTCCTGAGTTAGGTTGTATATAAAAAAAAAAAAAAAAAAAAAAAAAATTGAGTCTATGTCGGTATTCCTCTGCTTCTAAAAGCATGAATGCGTATATGTAGATCTGTAATCAAGTAAGTCGGGTCGCTCTTATGCTTGGCCAGCATGTGCATCCTACGAAAGATTTTTATGCAGTTTACGTTAGGCGGACTCCTTCAAAAAAAAAAAAAAAAAAAACTTTTGTGACCTTTGGGCGCGTGAAATCTGTCTTATCTTCACTTGATGTTAAAGTTTCGTTTGGGGACCAAAAGATTTTTAACTGACCATTGAGAGGATTTTTCTTTGGCACTCCTAACACTAATTTCAATTTGAGTGAGGTTAACAAGCATCCTGGGTAATCCAGGTGTGGAGGTCAAGGTGGGAGTCAGCACACACACACAAAGAAACACTTTGGATGAAACAGAGCTAATATTACTTGACTATACATTGAACAACTCACTTCTTGATTTATGTCCATTTGTGCTTGTGGAGTAATGTACAGTTGAGCTTGAGGTCGTATATTTAGCCGTTTATCTTCTTGCCCCTATTCTTCATGTTTGTTTGCTTGGGGACAAGCAAACGTTTAGGTGTGGGGATGTTTGATAAACGTCTAAATATACGTATTTTATACGTATTCATTTGTATTATTTTATTATCTTTTTCATGAGTCGATGCCCTTTTTATAGTCTAAATCTCTATATTTTGTGTTGCAGACCCTAAATGAGCTCAAGAACGTATTTAGAAAGAATGCGACACCAAATACGACGTTTTTTGGGTTTTCACTGTAGCCGTGCTGTAACAGTACTGTAGTAGAATCACTGTAGCAGGGTACTGTAGCACCGAGGTGAAATTTCCTGCAAAACTTTCTGGATGCCTCACGGGCAACCTCACGGCCGTGAGGCAGCCCGTGAGGAGTCGCGACTTTCACCCTTTTTAAAGACTTTTAGGGCATGGAAAAGCGGACTTTTGTCTCTTCTTGGAGCTCCACACCCCCTCTTCCAAATCCGACCAAAAAGGAGAGCTTGGAGGGCATTTCCACGGAGGAATCCGCGAGGAGAGCGTGATCTTGTGCGGGATCTACTTCTAGGGCTTCAAATCTTGAGGTTGAAGACGACGGGAAGCCACCCCTTCGAGTGGCGTCTTTGGAAGCTTCTTCGACTCTTATCTTTGGAGGGAGGTCTTTTATGTTGGGTTTAGTTATTTCCATGCTTTTATTCATGTATTTTGAGACTATGAGCAACTAAAACCCCAAGGTCACCGGATGTGGGTGAACCTTGGGGTGAACTTGTGATGTTTGGATGTTTTGGTTTAATTCATGCTTGTTAGCTTATTTGTGATTCATGTTTGGTGTTTTTGAACGCTTGGGTATGCATGAGAACTCTGTGTAGCCATACTTAGCCAATACTAGGTTGCATGACCATTGCCCTTGGAAGGGAAATATGTACAAATACGCCGTGACCATCGGGTATTTGTACCCCTCCAATTCTAGGGTTAATTACTCATGTGTGATTCAACCTTAGTTTGAGAAAACCATCTTGCCCTTTGCAATCGTAGGAGGAATTGTACGGGTAGAGCCCGTATTCAATACTCGTACCGGATTAGGGGTCAATTGCCGTGTGTCACGCCCCGACCCTCGGGTCCCGGCCCATGGCACTACCGCCACGAGAACCCAGGGGAGGTCAAGCACCTGCCTCAACCCCAGATCGCCGCAAGGCTTACTTGTTACCTGTGCAGTATTAACATTACCACAATAATACTCTAAATCTAAGGTATTCAACCACATCCCTGCACAAGATCAATATACTCACACCAGGTATATATCCCTAAGAACCACAAAATCAATGATCATGGACACAATCATAGTCTCTCCCAAACACTGGATGTAAAACTCATACAACCTAAGGTCCTGTCTGAACCAATCAAGATTATACAAGATCAAATGGAAATACGAAAACATAGGTCCTAGTGGATCCATCTTATGCATGATGACAATGTTTATGAATCATACACTACTCAAAGGTAAATGCAAGAATAGATGCCAAGCACTATCACGTCTCACGCCCTGCTGTCGTGCTAACAAGTGTAAAGAAGAGAAGAAGAATGGGTGAGTAACTAAGTTACTCAGTGAGGGGTTGAACATGGAGCTATAACTCATACAAGTGTAAAGAATGATATGCCGAAAACATATGTAAATCTTTAACAACCACAACTTACAAAATGCTTTAAATACACATTTCAATATAACAAGCTTTCCAACTTTCTCAAAGAAAGGCATCAATAAAACTTTGAAAATCATTTGTAAAGAGATTCAATACTGAAAATTCAAGTTAAGAATACTCGTCAAAGGATCAAAAGATCAAACCCATCGAAATAAGGATTTATAGTGCAACACATGCGGAAATCCTCTATCGATAGCATCATCAATAGCCTATGAAAACCCTCCATCACTAACCATGGCCGTGGCTAGGTTAAGAGCCACCAAGATGTGCGTATCTTGGCGTTGGCCGTTGGGTATCCCGTGTGGTGACTCCGGGATCCCAACACAGCACCTTCAGGTTCTCTACGCGCCTCCTGTAAGGGCTCGTCAGCCGAGAACTCCACGCCACCCCAACTAGGTCGGTCCGTGGAGACTCGTTTCTGCAGAAGACGGGGATCCTCCCCAATGTCACCATCGAAACATTTGGGATATCCATCCCGCCCGTAGGCTCATCATAAACACATCATATATCTCATCAAGAGATCACAAATAGTTTGCCCGTAGGCTCATCATAAACGTATCATTATAAAATCATATATCTCAACAAGAGATCACAAATTCGCATAAAATACAACTCTTAATAGAAGAGTAAATCCTTTTGCGAAAGCATCGACAATAATGTCATTTTCATCAAGAATATCAACACAAGAGTATTCTTTGAAAACTGATTTCAAATACGATAACATCGTGGAGAATCTCAATTTGGTTTACATAGACCCTTATTCGGTCAAAATAACAAGAACATCGAATTCTCAAATTCACAAATCTTGAAAACATGTAGTTCAAACCATAGGATTATCCAATCCTCATCAAATATAAATAATCAAGAATTTAACAAGATCATAAACTATCATGGTTTCTAGGCCTCAAGGAAATCATCTCATGAGCCTTTTGTAATAGAATCAATAGTTAAGCAAAATCATAAACATCAAGGTTTCTAGATCTCAAGGAAATCATCTCATGAGTCCATTAAGATGAAATCAAGAATTAAAAGGATCATATAGTATCATAATTTCAGTTTTCAAGAAACACTTCAAGAATCCATTGAAATCAAGAATTTCTCATTTCAAGGCATGCATTATTAAACAAGCATGATCATAGCTCTTTAATTAAACAATTCCCACTCACAAACTTGGCTAGATCGAATACTTGGATCACTCGCCTACTTGATCTTTACCCTTGCCTTTAGATCCACCTTCTTGAAGCCATTAACCATCCAAGAAAAACAAGAATCAATCACATAACCCAAACAATAAACAAGAGAGGAAAGAATGATCCAAAATTAGATCTCAAGGCTTCTAGGGTTTACTAAGTGTTATAGATTCAAGAATTAACAATAATAGAATCCTTAAACCCATAAAATCAAAATGAAATCAAGAATATCCTAATTGGGTTCGGATCTAAAAGAATCAAAGGTTTAGAGATGAAGGATCTCCTTCATTCTTCACCAAAACATGAAATCAAGGCTCCTATACCATTCAAACATAAGATCCATGGCTAAATTCCAATTAAATATTAGATCCATACTAAATCCACACTAATTCTTCATGGATCTAAAGAGAATTGAATAAAAGAATAAGGAGTTGAAGAAGAGAAGAAAACCGACCTCAAACTTTGCTAGAACTAGAGGAGAATCATCACCAATGGAGAAGAGGGGAAGATGAACACCTTTCTTCTTTCTTGGAGCTCAAGAATGAAGATCTAATGGAGGGGAGAATGAGGATTCAAGATGGTTAGAAAAAGAGAGGGAAATGGTGTCTTGTAAAGGCCCTTTGAGTTTGAAAACGGTTTAAATAGGCCCCAAAGCGCGGGAGGGCTCGCGGGCTCCCTTGCAGGCGCAAGGGAGGCCGCAAGGCCTCAACCAGGAAGCCATGCGGCCTCCCATGCGCCCGCATGGGAGCCCGCATGCTCTTCTGGCCGGGGGTCCTTGCGGGCTCCCATGCGGGCGCATGGGAGGCCGCAAGGCCCATTTTTTGGCTCCTTGCGGGCACACTAAGTGCCCGCAAGGTCCCTTCCTTGCTTACACCTTTTAAAACACTTTTCCCCCATCTTTTAACCTCTCAAAAAGACCTTACCTAAGATCCCAACAAAATAAAACTCGACAAAAACTTAAACACACAACTTCTACACAAGAAACAAAGCACAAGAGAAGCGAAAAAGGTCGAACTTCCACACCGTGACCATCGGGCTGACCTAATCTAGGGTTTTCTCGGTCCATCAAGCCACTTGCATGTTAATCCAACATCATTCGCACTTTAGTAACCCCGAGGGGATCCTCATCCGTGACCATCTTCTTACCCTGATTTTCCTCCCGTTTAACGCCCTTGGTATTTAGAAGTTTAATTGCTTTTGTTTTACTTCTTTATTTTCTCATTCCAAATCTCAAGTTTGATCGGCTAGACAACATTGCAAAAAGGAAGTAAGAATAGATTCTCGGGCCCTTGGGAATACGACCCACTCGTGCTTGCACGAGTGGTTTATTACTTGACGACCCCGTGCGCTTGCGGGATCACCACCAATGCACTCATCACTTTATTTGGTGAATAAGGTTGCTTGAGGACAAGCAACAATTCAAGTTTGGGGGTATTTGATGAGCGCATTTTATATATATGTATTGCATGCTTTACCCTCATCATTATTGAATATTTTGGCTGTAAGTCTCCAAGTATGGTGCTATTTGAGGTATTCGTTGTTCGTCATGCAGATATCAAAGTCCTGAAGTAAGAAGAAGCGCTTTTGGAACAATTTTAGAAGCTAAAGGACTTAGAAGAAACCTCATCAAGCTCAGCACGGCTTGAGCAGGCCCGTGCTGTTTCCCGTGCAAAGTGCAGGAGAATTCAACCACAATTCAGCACAGCCTGAGTCCGCTGAGCACGGGTGTGAAAACCTCAGCACGGTCGAAGCACGCCCGTGCTGTTTCCCATGCAAATTACAGGAGAATGCAGCCACAGATCAGCACAGCCAGAGTTCGCTGAGCACGGTAGTGAAAACCTTAGCACGGTCTAAGCATGCCCGTACTGTTCCCCGTGCAGATTACAGGAATATGAGTTTTCTGGAGAATTATTTGGCCGTAATCTGCACGGCCTGAAGCACGGCTTCAACACGACCGTGCTCACATCGAGAAGACATTAAAACCCTAGAAACTCAGTGTCTAAAGGGACTTTTGGTGGGCGAACTTTGGGAGAAAGAGGGGGAGAGCTTCGGGAGTTCATCCTCCACTTCATCAAGGGTATGCCAAGCTTATGGTAGGCCGATCGGGAATAGATTACACGGTATTGTTGGTACGCCCCTTGCGTAACCGCAAGTGCACGGGTCGCACAAGTAGTATAATGTACCCTTTGGGTCGGGTAGTCGAATCCACAGGGACTGGTATAGCTTCTAATACTAACGTCCTACTCAATATCTAACCAAATCGAGAATGAAGGAGTTGACTTTGGACTGACTTCGAGGAAGTTGAGGGAATGGAAAGTTCACCAAGGGAAGATTTAGGATTGACTCGATGGAGGAGATGGGGCCCCAGGGTTGGGTTTCTGATGTTCACTAACTCAGTCTTTCTCAGTAATTATCAGGGATGTCTTCAGTTCTAAACCTAGTTATGCTATAAGCATGTGGTTTCTAGCGCTGCCGAGCCCTAAGTTGAACTCCCTCTGCTTGCAACAATCAATAAAGATTCACAAACCTAGATAGGAGAACCTAACTACCAAGCATCAAGCACTAAACAACATACACGATAGCCAATAACCTTGATTTATTGAAATGAACAAGACAATCATAAAAACTGCAAGTAAAGACAATGAGTTCGAGCTACAACGTCATACAACCACCCCCGGGGCTCCCTTAAGAGTTTAGGCCCTCCTAATAACAACCAACAAACAAAATGCCAAAGAAATTACAAGACAAGGAATTGAAAACTCCCTAATTTCTTGCATCCTTGAGGTTGTTGAAGGATCTACGATGTCGTGTAATCTCCCTCCAATCGGCCTACCATACGCTTGGCATTCCCTTGATGAAGCTGAGGTTGAACCCCCAAAGCTCTCCCTTTCTTTCTCCCAAAGATCGCCCACCAAAAGTCCCCCAAAAACCTAAGTTTTTAGGGTTTTAAAGTTTTCCCGATGTGAGCACGGGCGTGATGAAACTGTGCTTCCAGCCGTGCTGATTACGGCCAAATAACTCTTCAGAAAACTCACAAACCTGTAATCTGCACGGGGAACAGCACGGGCGTGCTTAGACCGTGCTGCAGTTTTCACGACCGTGCTCAGCGAACTCTGGCTGTGCTGATCGGTGGCTGCATTCTCCTGTAATTTTCACGGGAAGCAGCACGGGCGTGCTTCGACTGTGCTGAGGTTTTCACACTCGTGCTCAGCGGACTCAGGCTGTGCTAAATCGCAGTTGAATTCTTCTGCATTTTGCACGAGGAACAGCACGGGCGTGCTCAAACCGTGCTGAGCTTGATGAGGTTTCTTCTAAGTCCTTTAGCTTCTAAAATTGTTCCAAAAGCGCTTCTTTTTACTTCAGGACTTTGATATCTTCATGACGAACAACGAATACCTCAAATAGCACCGTACTTGGAGAATTATAGCCAAAACATTCAATAATGATGAAGGTATAGCATGCAATATTTATATATGAAATGCGCTCATCAATTGTAGATCCTTCGACAACCTCAAAGATGCAAGAAATTAGGGAGTTTTCAATTCCTTGTCTTTTAATTTCTTTGGCATTGTGTTTGTTGGTTGTCATCATGACGGGCTAAACTCTTAAAGGAGCCCGTCATGATTTGTATGACGTTGTAGCTTGAACTCATTGTCTTTACTTGCAGTATTTTGAATGTCTTGTTCCTTTCAATAAATCAAGGTTATTGGCTATCTCGTATGTTGTTTAGTGCTTGATCTTGGTAGTTAGGTTCTCCTATCTAGGCTTGTGAATCGTTATTGATTGTTGCAAGCAGTGGGAGTTCAACTTAGGGCTCGGCAACGCTAGAAACCACATGCTTATAGCATAACTAGGTTTAGAACTGAAGACTTCACTCTTAAATACTGAGAAAGACCGAGTTAGTGAACGTCGGAAACCCAACCCCGGGGCCCCATCTCCTCCATCGAGTCAAACCTCAATCTTCCCTTGGTGAATTTCCCATTCCCTTAACTTCCTCGAAGTTAATCCAAAGTCAATTCCTTCATCTTCTGTTTGGTTAGATATTAAGTAGGACGTTAGTATTAGAAGCTATACCAGTCCCTGTGGATTCGACTACCCAACCCAAAGGGTACACTTTACTACTTGTGCGACCCGTGCACTTGCGGTTACGCAAGGGGCGTACCATCATCCGGCTAATTTATAAGAAAAATGAGCACCAAGAGAATGAAGAAATCCAAGAAAAGGTCCAGTGCTACAGTAATTTCGGAAAACGTTTTCAAGAACTTTGCTTGTAGAATTAGCCAAAAAATTTTACAAACCAAGAGAAACACTTTGATAATCACTAAGCATTCACAAACCAACAAAAATCCTAGAAATTTCATCCACAAAAAAAAGAAAAACTCAAATGTTTTGAGTGAGAGGTCAAACTCTTGATTTAGAGTAAGAGGAATGAATCCAAGGGCTAGATCTGGCCAAAAGCTTGCTCAAACTCCAAATTTTTGTCACCAAGATGGAAAAGAGGGGGAGGTGAGCAAACTAGAGCAAAAAGACTGATGAAAAATGGTGGAGAAATGAGAGAGAACCGGTTAGAAGAATGAGGAAGAAGAATGAATAGTGATCAGCCCAAAACATGACTTTTAAAGCTTTCTCTCGGGTGGTGTTGCCGACCATCCTTGCGGCCGCAAGGATGGTCCTCAGGATTCTCTGGATAAGTTTCGAGGGGCATCCTTGCGGCCACAAGAATGGTCCTCGGGATTCTCTGTTTGCACAACGTTTTCTCCACACTTTGCACACTTTGACTATGGATGAAACCTTGAAAAACAAAGCCGGAAACATCAATTAAACACTCAAAACATCAACATGCATGCATCAAGAACAAGAATTCTTCAAAGACCACATGACAAACAAGGGAACACAAAGGCAATTGAACTAAGAAAAATGATGAAAATACAACTACAAA
This sequence comes from Dioscorea dumetorum, assembly GCA_902712375.1. Classification (NCBI taxonomy): domain Eukaryota; kingdom Viridiplantae; phylum Streptophyta; class Magnoliopsida; order Dioscoreales; family Dioscoreaceae; genus Dioscorea; species Dioscorea dumetorum. Next base: position 4,521,740 of record CACTHL010000549.1, on the reverse strand, counting down.
CAAACCACAACTAAAAACACAAGTTAAATAAGAGAACACAAATAAAAAAATGAATACGAGAAATGAAAGGAACTTGGGTTGCCTCCCAAGAAGCGCTTGTTTAACGTGATTAGCGTGACGTGCATTACCTAAAAAGTATTATGGTGGAACAAATGGAGGGAAGTTACCTCCATCCTTTGGGGTCGTGCTGCCACTCGGAAAATAATGTTTCAAACGATAGCTATTGACTTTAAAAGTACCTTTTGTTGGATGGTAAATCTCGACGGCCCCGTGAGTAAACAATTGTGAGGCTGAAAATGGCCCATACCATCTTGATTTCAGATTTCCCGGAAAAAGTTTCAATCGAGAGTTGAAAAGTAGTACTTGGTCTCCGACTTGGAAGTGTTTAGCTTGTTTAATGTGTCGATCATGGTATTCCTTTGTCTTCTCTTTATACCATACTGAACTCTCATATGCCACCAATCGCCATTCATCTAGTTCATTTAACTAGAATTTTCTCTTGTGGCCGATTAGATGGGGATCAAAATTCAATTGCTTTATGGCCCAATAAGCTTTGGGCTCCAATCTGACGGGCAAGTGACAAGCCTTCCCATAGACCAACCTATACGGAGTTGATCCAATAGGTGTCTTAAATGCTGTTCGGTATGCCCAGAGTGCATCATCAAGTTGATCCACCCAGTCCTTCCTGTGATGACTCACCGTTTTCTCCAAGATTCTTTTCAATTCCCTATTAGATACCTCGACTTGACCGCTTGTTTGGGGATGGTATGCCGTTGAGATTCTATGTGATACCCCATATCGTTTCAAAACTTTCTCAAGTTGGAAGTTACAAAAGTGAGTGCCCGGTCACTAATAATTGCCCTTGGAGTGCCAAATCGCGAGAACAATTTCTTGAAAAATTTCACCACGACCCTTGCATCGCAAGATGGAAGTGCTTGTGCCTCCACCCATTTGGAGACATAATCCACTGCCACAAGGATAAATTTGTTACCTTGAGAACTAGGAAATGGTCCTATGAAATCTATCCCCCAAACATCAAATATCTCACAAACCTGATTTCACGTTTGCGACATTTCATCTCTTTTTGAGATATTACCGGCTCTTTGGCACTTATCACAATGTTGTACAAGTGTTTGAGCATCTTGAAAAATTGTGGGCCAGTAAAATCCCGCATCGAGAACCTTTTTAGCCGTCCTGTTCCCACTGTAGTGCCCCCCTGTCGAGCCCGAATGACAATAACGCAAGTTGTCATGCCCTTCTTTCACTGAAACACATCTCCTCACGATTTGATCAGAGCAAACTCTAAACAAATAAGGATCCTACCAGATATAGTGCTTCAAATCGGCAAAAAAAAATTTCTTTGTTGATGAGTGAGCCAATTAGGCAAGATTTTTGCTGCTAGATAGTTGGCAATGTCAGCGAACTACGGAGTCTCATCCTCTGTCACTGTTTGAATACTGCATAATTGTTCAACAGGGAATGTGTGATTTATCCCTTCTCTATTCAACTCCTCATCATTAGGCCCTTCAAGGCGTGATAAATGATCAGCGGCCAAGTTTTCTACCCCCTTTTTATCCTTTATCTCTAGATCAAACTCTTATAGTAGAAGCACCCAATAGATCAATCGAGGCTTGGCATTTGATTTATTCAGCAGGTATTTGAGTGCCGAGTGACCATTATAAACAATCACCTTGGATAGCACAAAATATGATTGAAATTTATCAAAAGCAAAGACCACCGATAGCAATTCTTTCTCCGTGGTAGTGTAGTTCTCCTGTGCGTCATTCAAAGTCTTGCTTGCGTAATAAATAGGATGAATGTGCTTATCCCGTCTTTGTCCTAATACTGCACCCACTGCATAGTCACTTGCATCACACATCACCTCAAAAGGTAAATTCCAGTCCAGAGAAACCACTATTGGTGCTTCAACAAGTTTCTTCTTCAAGCAAAGGATGGCATTCATGCAATCTTCATTAAACTCAAAACGAGCATCTTTTTCCAAGAGCTTTGTCAGTGGTCGGGCAATTGCAAAAAAGTCTTTGACGAGCCTTCTATAAAACCTTACATGTCCCAGAAAACTTCTGATTGCCTTCACTGAACTTGGGGGAGGTAGTTTCTCGATGGTGGAGACTTTCGCTCTGTCTACTTCAATTCCCCTCATTGAAATCTTATGCCCGAGTACTATGCCCTCCTTAACCATAAAGTGGCATTTCTCCCAACTAAGGACTAAATTAGTTTCCTCACACCTTTTTAAGACCTGTTCAAGATTTTTAAGGCACAACTCTAATGAATCCCTGAAGACCGAAAAATCATCCATAGACACCTCCATGATATCTTCCACCATATCTTCGAAGATTGCTAACATACATTTTTGGAATGTAGCCGGTGCATTACAAAGCGCAAAGGGCATTCGACGATACACAAATGTCCCGTAGGGGCAAGTGAAAGTAGTCTTCTCCTGATCTTCTGGGGAAATAGGAATATGAAAGTATCCGGAAACGCCATCCAAGAATCAGTAGTAAGAATGTCCCGCGAGTTTGTCAAGCATCTGGTCAATGAAAGGTAAAGGGAAATGATCCTTCCTTGTAGCATCATTGAGTTTCCTATAGTCAATACAGACTCTCCAACCTGTGACTGTTCTTGTGGGAACAAGCTCATTTTTTCATTAGTGATGACTGTCATTCCCTGATAAACGTCTAAAAGTACGTATTTTACATGTATTTGTTGTGTATTATTTTCATATCTTTTTGTTGAATCTATGCCCTTTTAGATCTAAATTGCTTTATTTTTGTATTTCAGGCCAGCCAGAAGCCCTGGGGACTCGACGACGAGATGGGGAGCGATTTCGACATCAAAACAGCGTTTTCGAGACGGGGACACTGTAGCACGGCACTGTAGCAGTCACTGTAGCAGTTGCTGTAGCTCATCGCGGACTTCTTGGCAGAAAAGTAGAAATCCCGAGGGGTCAGCATACCGGCAGTATGCTGACCCGTTTACCCATCGGGATTTGGGGTTTAAAGGCCGATCTAGGGCATTTTGAAGGGAACTTTTGCATCTTCTTGGAGAGAGCTTTTGGGGGAAAAGAAGGCTAGGGTTTGGGCATCATTTCTACACCATTTTGGAGGGCAAAAGGAGAGGAAATTCGGGTTTTCTAAGGAGAGGAGAGCAAGATCTTGGAGGATCTACTTCAAAAGCTTCATTGTTTGGAGGTTGAAGACAACGGGAAGCCACCCCTTCGAGTGGCGTCTTCGGAAGGTTTTCTCCGGGGATCCAAGCGGCATTCGACCTTCACCGTTTGAGGGAGTGTTCCTCATGTTTACTTTGGTTATTTGCATGGTTTGTGTGGTGGATTTGTTGAACATGAACAACTAACCCCAAGGTCACCGGATGTAGGTGAACCTTGGGGGCAAAACTTGTGATGTTTTGGATTATTTGAGTTATTTATTGTATGATTGGCTTGTTGTGATCCTTGTTTGGTATTCTTGATTGTTTTGGTACATATGCTTAATTGTTGTATCAAATGCTTGGTAGCACTTTGTAGCATGATCATTGCCTTAGTGCTAGACTCTACCAAACTTGGAAGGGATTAATGTATAAATACGTCGTGAGCATCGGGTATTTGTACCCCTCCATTTCTAGGGTTGAAAACTAATTAGTGTTTCCAGCCTAACTTGAGAAAACCATTATTCGCCTTGCAACCGTGTGAGAGCTTGAGTGGAAGAAATTCCCTACTCAACTCTTGTACCGGGTTAGGGGTCAATTGCCGTGACCATCGGGTTGACCTAAGCTTAAGTTTTCTCGGTCCAACTAGCCACATACTTAATTTCTCAAATATCCTACTCACTTGAGTAGCCCCCTTGGGGATCCTCATCCGTGACCGTTTTCCATCCCTGAGCATCTCCCGAGTTTTGTTTCAAACGTATTTATTAAGAAAATTTCTCTTGTTGCTATTTGTTTTCTTTCTTATCTATTCTCTTGAAAATGGAATCGGTGAGCTAGACAACAAGTGAAAAGTGAGTAAGGTAGCTCCTCGGGCCCCTTGGGAATACGACCCACTCGTGCGTGCACGAGTGGTTTATTACTTGACGACCCCATGCGCTTGCGGGTGATTCACATTCCGTGTCCATCAAGTTTTTGGCGCCGTTGCCGGGGGATTCACCGAGGGATATTTGGAAAGCTTCAAGCTTGTTGATTTAGCCTTTTCTTTTTCTTTTGTTTTTCTTTCTTTTTGTTGTGTGTTTTGTTTTGTCTTTGTGTTTTCTTATTTTTTGGTTGTTGAGCTTTTGTAATTATTCCAGCCTTTTATTTTATTGTAGCTCCTTTGCGCTTCTTGTTGTTAGCTAACGTTGTGGCTCCTCAATCTGTGAAGGTACCCATCTTATGACACGAGCGAGTCAAGCAAATTTGATTGAACCCGATAACGAGATAGAAAGAACACTTCACCGTCGTTTGAGAGAAGGTCTCGAGGGTTCAAGTCAACAAGAAGTTCAGGTAGAATCCAGTGAGCCCACAGTTATGGCCGAGCCAAGAAGGACTCTATCTGACTATGAAAGGCCACAATTCACGGGAGAAGAATTTAGTGTCCAAGTTCCAACTGTTCCTGCCAATAACTTTGAAATCAAGGCCAGCACCATAGGAATGATTCAGAATTCAGTCCAGTTTGATGGTCTAGCTGATGAAGACCCGCATGCTCACTTGTCTAAATTTCTTCAGATTTGCTACACTTTTAAGATCAACTCAGTATCAGACGATGCCATCAGACTGAGGTTATTCCCGTTCAGTTTGAGAGGAACAGCATACAGATGGCTCACATCCTTAGCTCCTGGGTCCATCACCACTTGGAAGGAAATGGTTGAGAAGTTCCTGGCCCGATATTTTCCCCCAAGCAAAGCTGCAAGATTGAGACAGGAAATATCATCTTTCAGACAGGGTGATGCTGAGACACTTTTTGAAGCCCATGAACGATTTAAGGACCTTCTTCGCAAGTGTCCTCATCATGGCTTCCCTTCATGGATGAGGGTGCAGACATTTTGCAATGGGCTGAATTATGCTACTAGGCAGCTCATCGATGCAGCAGCAGGCGGTTCTCTGAGCAACAAGCTTCCTGAAGAGGCCGAGGAGTTAATCGAGAACATGGCCAGTAATGAGTGCCATTGGAGCACTCGACAGAAGCCTCCAAGGGCTGCAGGGTTGTATGAGGTGACTGAATCCACAGCTTTGGCCGCGAAGATTGATGCCCTAACAAAACATGTCATGGATAATAGTTCGAAGTATGACGCCCTAGCACAAAAGGTTGATCAGCTCATGATAGGATCCAGTTCAGGATCAAAGGCCGTTATGTCATGTGATACTTGTGGGGCAGGGCATGCAACATCACAATGCCCTATTGTTGTTGCCCCATCACCGCCGATGGAAACAGTTGATTATGTTGGGGGTGGACCAAGAGGACCAGGGAATCAGTTTGGCAACAATTACAATTATGGATGGAGGGGCTCTTCAAATCCTTCTTGGACTCAAGGTCAATCTCAATATAGACCTCCACAATCTCAGGGAAGCCAATACCAAGCTCCTCCCCCACAAGAGAAGAAATATTCTACAGAGGATGTGTTAGCCAGATTCATGATTAGCACGGAGGCACGCTTCGTGAATAATGAAAAGAAAATGGATGAATTTGGTACTATATTGAGAAATGTTCAAGCATCCATCCAATCTCTGGAGAATCAAGTGGGACAGCTTGCTCGTGGACAATCTGAACGACCCTCGGGGAGTTTGCCAAGCAATACTGAAAACAACCCGAGAGAGCAATTAAAAGTTGTTACTTTGAGGAGTGGTAGACAGTTGGAAGCAAGGGAAAAAGGAATCCCAAGTGCTTCTAATGATGGGGTAGCCGTCCGGGAAGACCCTGATTTGAATGAAGATGTAAGCAAGGCTAATGGGAGGAAAACTGGTGAAGACTCTCCCAATTCTGACATTTCAAAGGAGCACACATACAAGCCAGTGGTACCTTACCCCTCGAGACTCAAACCAGATAGAGATGAAGCCCAGTTCAAGAAGTTCCTCAATGTATTCAAACAACTCCACATAAATATTCCAATCATTGAGGCACTAGCTCAAATGCCCAAGTATGCCAAATTTTTAAAAGAGCTTCTCACCAATAAGAGGAAGTTAGAAGAACAAGGCACTGTTGCACTTACTGGTAATTGCTCAGCAATTCTAGAGAAGAAACTTCCAAAAAAGTTAAAAGATCCAGGTAGTTTTGTGATCCCTTGTGTAATTGGTGAAGGAGTAACTGAGCATGCTCTAGCCGATTCTGGGGCTAGTATAAATGTAATGCCATACAACTTGTTCTTGAAGCTGGGATTGGAAGACCTACGACCTACACGAATGACATTACAGCTTGCGAGATAGGTCGGTGCGAAGACCTCGGGGAGTAGTTGAAGATGTCCTTGTCGAGTCGACAAACTCATCATTCCCGTAGATTTCGTGATTCTAGATGTGGATGATGATGTCGAGGTACCCCTAATTCTAGGGCGCCCATTCCTGAACACTTCGGGTGCTCTAATTGATGTTAAAGAAGGCAAGATGACCTTGAGGGTTGGAGATGAGCAAGTGGTCTTTACCCTCCCGGAAGCAATGAAACACACACTTGATCATGATGATAAACTCTATTTCACTGATAGTACTGATATAATTGTTTCTGACTGTGTGCAGGAGGTACTTGCCTTAAACCCTTTGGATGAGTACTTGGATGAGTTAACATGCCAAGATGTCAAGGAAGAACTCTCTCCTCCACCAACACAACAAATTAATCAAGTGGAGGGTAATTCATCCAATAATGGTAAGAAAATTAGGGGTGTTGAGAAGATGTGGAGAAAATCGAAGAAGAAACAAAAAGAGAATAGAGAGGTATCCACATTGCCTCCGGATGAGGTTGATCGTATCTTCTTTGGAAATGCGGGTAAATTCAAAGTCTTTTCTTGCCTTTCATTAAACTTTCCAAGTGGCAATCCGGTTCCAAATGTTGGAGGTAACTTCCCTCCATTTGTCCCACCATGAGATTTTGAGGTAATGCAAGTCAAGCTAATGACGTTAAAGAAGCGCTCCTTGGGAGGCAACCCAAGTTCCTTTCATTTCCCGCATTCTTTTTCTTATTCGTGTTTTCTTGTTTTGCTTTTGTTTTTAGTAGTAGTTCGTGTATTATTTTGCTTTTCGTCGTTTTTTTTGTTTCTTTCGCCTTTTTGTTAACTTGCTTGTCATGAGGTTTTTGAAGAATTCTTGCTCTAGATGCATTCATGTTGATGTTTTGAGTGTTTAAATGTTGTTTCCGGCCATATTTTTCAAGGTTTCATCGAGGGTTGGCGCGTACGAAGTGTGGAGAAAGAACCGGTGCAAAAATTGGGTCTTGCCGACCATCCTTACGGCCGTAAGGATGGCTGGCAAGAACCATCCCGAGGTTCTTGCCGACCATCCTTACGGCCGTAAGGATGGTCGGCAAGACCACCCGATAGTAAGGTTTAAAGAGGGGTTTTGGGGTTCTTCACACTATTCATCCTTCTTCCCCATTCTTTCAACCTTTTCTCCCTCATTTCTCCACCGTTTTTACTCATTTTTTTTGCTCTAGTTTGCTCTCCTCCTCCTCTTTTCCATCTTGGTGACAAAAATTTGGAGTTTGAGCAAGCTTTTGGCCGGATTTACCATTTGGATCTACTCGTTTCACCCTAGGGCACAAGTATGACACTCACTCAAAAACTTTGATTTTTCCTTACTTTCATGGCTGAAATTTGTTGGAAATGGTTGGAATATTATTGTTGGGTGAATGTTTAAGATTTATCAAGGCATTTTTCATAGTTTGTAAAATTGTTTGGCTACTCCTACAAGCAAAATTCTTGAAAATTTTTTCCCGTGATTACTGTAGCAATGCACATTTTCTTGGATTTCCTCATTTTTTGGTGCTTATTTTGCTTGTAATTTAGTTGGTTAATCTCTATTTTGTTTTTATAGGATGCCAATCAAGAAACTAGCCTCCAAGAGACGTAGGAGGGAACCTTCCCCTCCCGTACAAAAGCCCAAGTTTTTCAAGGATACGACGCGTTTTGCACTCCTATTACGAAAGGGGTTTTGCACCGTTAGGAAGATTGATTGGGCACGACTTAGTCGAGCGGATTGAGCGCGACCTATCCGAGCTCCTGACCATTGTTCGCAGCTCATCCTCATCGACCTCTGCTGCCACTACTTGCGCCGCATCACCACTTTAGACCCATGACAAGACTCTGTTTATTTTTCTTTCTTTTGTGCTTTGTTGTTAGTTGTTAAGACTTGTACTTTTGAGTTAGCTACGGTTCACTCCCTACTAAACTCTCGTGTTATTTTTATTGGAGCTCTCTTTTCCTTACTTTATTTATTTTTCCTCCTGAAAAACTTTGAATGATAATAAGCTCCTTGTTCTTTTCAGAATTATTAATTTTGGGAGCTTTACTTGTGTCACCCTCCTTAGGTGAAATACTCCTGATCCAAGTGGAAGAACTGAGAACCACATCAAGGAATCAGGGAAGTTCCTTCACCCCCATTTTTTGGTTTTCATTTTCATCCCCCACATTAGTCTGCTGACTTAGGTACATTGAGGACAATGTACAACTTTAGGTGTGGGGATGGTTATTTACTTAGAGTATTTTGTATTTATGCATGCTTGTTACCTATGATGGCTATGATTATTTTGTTAAGGGATTTCCTAGCTCTGTAGAATGATAGTAGTGAGCTGTACAGTACTTGTACTTTAATGTAGCTCTATTTCATCTTTAGTGCACCTGTATACATACTCACGATCACTCTCACCTTGTACACTCTATCCAACCCATCTTAGTGACTTTGGCATTAATTTGTTAAATTCTTTCTTCAATGCACTTTTAAAAGCTTTTAAGTTCCTTTATTGTTTTCTCCAACCTAAGTGAAGTTTTTAGCAGGTAGTTTATCAGGGATCGAAAAAAAAAAAAAAAAAAAAAAAAAAAAAAAAAAAAAATTTTTGGGGTCTATGTCAGTATTCCTCTGCTTTTAAGCATGAATGCGTATATGTAGATTGTAATTGATTAAGAGGGTGACTCTTGTGCCCGGCCAGCATGTGCATCCATCTGAAAGATTTTTGTCCAGTCTATGTTAGGCGGACCCAGAAAAAAGAGAATTTGTATATTTTTGTGAGTGAAATAAATGAAGTTTCCATTTTGATCCCTAGAGCCTGTTTTATGGTCACTTAAGAGTTGGAGTTGTATTTAGGAACCAAAGGACTTTAACTGGGCATTGAGGAAGTCTTTAGCACTCTAATGCCATCTTCATTTTGTGTGGGGTGAATGGTCATCCTGGGGTAATCCGGGGTGTGGAGGTCAAGGTGAGAGTCAGCACACACACACATAGGGCACTGTGGATGAACCAGAGCTATTAGTTTTGAGCAGCTCACTTCTTGATTTCTGTCCAATTGTGCTTGTGGAGTTCTTTACTTTTGAGCCTGAGGTCGTATTTTTAGCCGTTTATCTTCTTTCCCTTGTTCTTCATGTTTGTTTGCTTGGGGACAAGCAAACGCTTAGGTGTGGGGATGTTTGATAAACGTCTAAAAGTACGTATTTTACATGTATTTGTTGTGTATTATTTTCATATCTTTTTGTTGAATCTATGCCCTTTTAGATCTAAATTGCTTTATTTTTGTATTTCAGGCCAGCCAGAAGCCCTGGGGACTCGACGACGAGATGGGGAGCGATTTCGACATCAAAACAGCGTTTTCGAGACGGGGACACTGTAGCACGGCACTGTAGCAGTCACTGTAGCAGTTGCTGTAGCTCATCGCGGACTTCTTGGCAGAAAAGTAGAAATCCCGAGGGGTCAGCATACCGGCAGTATGCTGACCCGTTTACCCATCGGGATTTGGGGTTTAAAGGCCGATCTAGGGCATTTTGAATTGAACTTTTGCATCTTCTTGGAGAGAGCTTTTGGGGGAAAAGAAGGCTAGGGTTTGGGCATCATTTCTACACCATTTTGGAGGGCAAAAGGAGAGGAAATTCGGGTTTTCTAAGGAGAGGAGAGCAAGATCTTGGAGGATCTACTTCAAAAGCTTCATTGTTTGGAGGTTGAAGACAACGGGAAGCCACCCCTTCGAGTGGCGTCTTCGGAAGGTTTTCTCCGGGGATCCAAGCGGCATTCGACCTTCACCGTTTGAGGGAGTGTTCCTCATGTTTACTTTGGTTATTTGCATGGTTTGTGTGGTGGATTTGTTGAACATGAACAACTAACCCCAAGGTCACCGGATGTAGGTGAACCTTGGGGGCAAAACTTGTGATGTTTTGGATTATTTGAGTTATTTATTGTATGATTGGCTTGTTGTGATCCTTGTTTGGTATTCTTGATTGTTTTGGTACATATGCTTAATTGTTGTATCAAATGCTTGGTAGCACTTTGTAGCATGATCATTGCCTTAGTGCTAGACTCTACCAAACTTGGAAGGGATTAATGTATAAATACGTCGTGAGCATCGGGTATTTGTACCCCTCCATTTCTAGGGTTGAAAACTAATTAGTGTTTCCAGCCTAACTTGAGAAAACCATTATTCGCCTTGCAACCGTGTGAGAGGTTGAGTGGAAGAAATTCCCTACTCAACTCTTGTACCGGGTTAGGGGTCAATTGCCGTGACCATCGGGTTGACCTAAGCTTAAGTTTTCTCGGTCCAACTAGCCACATACTTAATTTCTCAAATATCCTACTCACTTGAGTAGCCCCCTTGGGGATCCTCATCCGTGACCGTTTTCCATCCCTGAGCATCTCCCGAGTTTTGTTTCAAACGTATTTATTAAGAAAATTTCTCTTGTTGCTATTTGTTTTCTTTCTTATCTATTCTCTTGAAAATGGAATCGGTGAGCTAGACAACAAGTGAAAAGTGAGTAAGGTAGCTCCTCGGGCCCCTTGGGAATACGACCCACTCGTGCGTGCACGAGTGGTTTATTACTTGACGACCCCGTGCGCTTGCGGGTGATTCACATTCCGTGTCCATCAAGTTTTTGGCGCCGTTGCCGGGGATTCACCGAGGGATATTTGGAAAGCTTCAAGCTTGTTGATTTAGCCTTTTCTTTTTCTTTTGTTTTTCTTTCTTTTTGTTGTGTGTTTTGTTTTGTCTTTGTGTTTTCTTATTTTTTGGTTGTTGAGCTTTTGTAATTATTCCAGCCTTTTATTTTATTGTAGCTCCTTTGCGCTTCTTGTTGTTAGCTAACGTTGTGGCTCCTCAATCTGTGAAGGTACCCATCTTATGACACGAGCGAGTCAAGCAAATTTGATTGAACCCGATAACGAGATAGAAAGAACACTTCACCGTCGTTTGAGAGAAGGTCTCGAGGGTTCAAGTCAACAAGAAGTTCGGGTAGAATCCGGTGGGCCCACAGGTTATGGCCGAGCCAAGAAGGACTCTATCTGACTATGAAAGGCCACAATTCACGGGAGAAGAATTTAGTGTCCAAGTTCCAACTGTTCCTGCCAATAACTTTGAAATCAAGGCCAGCACCATAGGAATGATTCAGAATTCAGTCCAGTTTGATGGTCTAGCTGATGAAGACCCGCATGCTCACTTGTCTAAATTTCTTCAGATTTGCTCCACTTTTAAGATCAACTCAGTATCAGACGATGCCATCAGACTGAGGTTATTCCCGTTCAGTTTGAGAGGAACAGCATACAGATGGCTCACATCCTTAGCTCCTGGGTCCATCACCACTTGGAAGGAAATGGTTGAGAAGTTCTCGGCCCGATATTTTCCCCCAAGCAAAGCTGCAAGATTGAGACAGGGAAATATCATCCTTCGACAGGGGTGATCTTTGAGACACTTTTTGAAGCCCATGAACGATTTAAGGACCTTCTTCGCAAGTGTCCTCATCATGGCTTCCCTTCATGGATGAGGGTGCAGACATTTTGCAATGGGCTGAATTATGCTACTAGGCAGCTCATCGATGCAGCAGCAGGCGGTTCTCTGAGCAACAAGCTTCCTGAAGAGGCCGAGGAGTTAATCGAGAACATGGCCAGTAATGAGTGCCATTGGAGCACTCGACAGAAGCCTCCAAGGGCTGCAGGGTTGTATGAGGTGACTGTATCCACAGCTTTGGCCGCGAAGATTGATGCCCTAACAAAACATGTCATGGATAATAGTTCGAAGTATGACGCCCTAGCACAAAAGGTTGATCAGCTCATGATAGGATCCAGTTCAGGATCAAAGGCCGTTATGTCATGTGATACTTGTGGGGCAGGGCATGCAACATCACAATGCCCTATTGTTGTTGCCCCATCACCGCCGATGGAAACAGTTGATTATGTTGGGGGTGGACCAAGAGGACCAGGGAATCAGTTTGGCAATAATTACAATTATGGATGGAGGGGCTCTTCAAATCCTTCTTGGACTCAAGGTCAATCTCAATATAGACCTCCACAATCTCAGGGAAGCCAATACCAAGCTCCTCCCCCACAAGAGAAGAAATATTCTACAGAGGATGTGTTAGCCAGATTCATGATTAGCACGGAGGCACGCTTCGTGAATAATGAAAAGAAAATGGATGAATTTGGTACTATATTGAGAAATGTTCAAGCATCCATCCAATCTCTGGAGAATCAAGTGGGACAGCTTGCTCGTGGACAATCTGAACGACCCTCGGGGAGTTTGCCAAGCAATACTGAAAACAACCCGAGAGAGCAATTAAAAGTTGTTACTTTGAGGAGTGGTAGACAGTTGGAAGCAAGGGAAAAAGGAATCCCAAGTGCTTCTAATGATGGGGTAGCCGTCCGGGAAGACCCTGATTTGAATGAAGATGTAAGCAAGGCTAATGGGAGGAAAACTGGTGAAGACTCTCCCAATTCGACATTTCAAAGGAGCACACATACAAGCCGGTGGTACCTTACCCCTCGAGACTCAAACCGAGATAGAGATGAAGCCCAGTTCAAGAAGTTCCTCAATGTATTCAAACAACTCCACATAAATATTCCAATCATTGAGGCACTAGCTCAAATGCCCAAGTATGCCAAATTTTTAAAAGAGCTTCTCACCAATAAGAGGAAGTTAGAAGAACAAGGCACTTTTGCACTTACTGGTAATTGCTCAGCAATTCTAGAGAAGAAACTTCCAAAAAAGTTAAAAGATCCAGGTAGTTTTGTGATCCCTTGTGTAATTGGTGAAGGAGTAACTGAGCATGCTCTAGCCGATTCTGGGGCTAGTATAAATGTAATGCCATACAACTTGTTCTTGAAGCTGGGATTGGAAGACCTACGACCTACACGAATGACATTACAGCTTGCAGATAGGTCGGTGCGAAGACCTCGGGGAGTAGTTGAAGATGTCCTTGTCAGAGTCGACAAACTCATCATTCCCGTAGATTTCGTGATTCTAGATGTGGATGATGATGTCGAGGTACCCCTAATTCTAGGGCGCCCATTCCTGAACACTTCGGGTGCTCTAATTGATGTTAAAGAAGGCAAGATGACCTTGAGGGTTGGAGATGAGCAAGTGGTCTTTACCCTCCCGGAAGCAATGAAACACACACTTGATCATGATGATAAACTCTATTTCACTGATAGTACTGATATAATTGTTTCTGACTGTGTGCAGGAGGTACTTGCCTTAAACCCTTTGGATGAGTACTTGGATGAGTTAACATGCCAAGATGTCAAGGAAGAACTCTCTCCTCCACCAACACAACAAATTAATCAAGTGGAGGGTAATTCATCCAATAATGGTAAGAAAATTAGGGGTGTTGAGAAGATGTGGAGAAAATCGAAGAAGAAACAAAAAGAGAATAGAGAGGTATCCACATTGCCTCCGGATGAGGTTGATCGTATCTTCTTTGGAAATGCGGGTAAATTCAAAGTCTTTTCTTGCCTTTCATTAAACTTTCCAAGTGGCAATCCGGTTCCAAATGTTGGAGGTAACTTCCCTCCATTTGTCCCACCATGAGATTTTGAGGTAATGCCAGTCAAGCTAATGACGTTAAAGAAGCGCTCCTTGGGAGGCAACCCAAGTTCCTTTCATTTCCCGCATTCTTTTTCTTATTCGTGTTTTCTTGTTTTGCTTTTGTTTTTAGTAGTAGTTCGTGTATTATTTTGCTTTTCGTCGTTTTTCTTGTTTCTTTCGCCTTTTTGTTAACTTGCTTGTCATGAGGTTTTTGAAGAATTCTTGCTCTAGATGCATTCATGTTGATGTTTTGAGTGTTTAAATGTTGTTTCCGGCCATATTTTTCAAGGTTTCATCGAGGGTTGGCGCGTACGAAGTGTGGAGAAAGAACCGGTGCAAAAATTGGGTCTTGCCGACCATCCTTACGGCCGTAAGGATGGCCGGCAAGAACCATCCCGAGGTTCTTGCCGACCATCCTTACGGCCGTAAGGATGGTCGGCAAGACCACCCGATAGTAAGGTTTAAAGAGGGGTTTTGGGGTTCTTCACACTATTCATCCTTCTTCCCCATTCTTTCAACCTTTTCTCCCTCATTTCTCCACCGTTTTTACTCATTTTTTTTGCTCTAGTTTGCTCTCCTCCTCCTCTTTTCCATCTTGGTGACAAAAATTTGGAGTTTGAGCAAGCTTTTGGCCGGATTTACCATTTGGATCTACTCGTTTCACCCTAGGGCACAAGTATGACACTCACTCAAAAACTTTGATTTTTCCTTACTTTCATGGCTGAAATTTGTTGGAAATGGTTGGAATATTATTGTTGGGTGAATGTTTAAGATTTATCAAGGCATTTTTCATAGTTTGTAAAATTGTTTGGCTACTCCTACAAGCAAAATTCTTGAAAATTTTTTCCGTGATTACTGTAGCAATGCACATTTTCTTGGATTTCCTCATTTTTTGGTGCTTATTTTGCTTGTAATTTAGTTGGTTAATCTCTATTTTGTTTTTATAGGATGCCAATCAAGAAACTAGCCTCCAAGAGACGTAGGAGGGAACCTTCCCCTCCCGTGCAAAAGCCCAAGTTTTTCAAGGATACGACGCGTTTTGCACTCCTATTACGAAAGGGGTTTTGCACCGTTAGGAAGATTGATTGGGCACGACTTAGTCGAGCGGATTGAGCGCGACCTATCCGAGCTCCTGACCATTGTTCGCAGCTCATCCTCATCGACCTCTGCTGCCACTACTTGCGCCGCATCACCACTTTAGACCCATGACAAGACTCTGTTTATTTTTCTTTCTTTTGTGCTTTGTTGTTAGTTGTTAAGACTTGTACTTTTGAGTTAGCTACGGTTCACTCCCTACTAAACTCTCGTGTTATTTTTATTGGAGCTCTCTTTTCCTTACTTTATTTATTTTTCCTCCTGAAAAACTTTGAATGATAATAAGCTCCTTGTTCTTTTCAGAATTATTAATTTTGGGAGCTTTACTTGTGTCACCCTCCTTAGGTGAAATACTCCTGATCCAAGTGGAAGAACTGAGAACCACATCAAGGAATCAGGGAAGTTCCTTCACCCCCATTTTTTGGTTTTCATTTTCATCCCCCACATTAGTCTGCTGACTTAGGTACATTGAGGACAATGTACAACTTTAGGTGTGGGGATGGTTATTTACTTAGAGTATTTTGTATTTATGCATGCTTGTTACCTATGATGGCTATGATTATTTTGTTAAGGGATTTCCTAGCTCTGTAGAATGATAGTAGTGAGTAGTGATACGGTACTTGTACTTTAATGTAGCTCTGTTTCATCTTTAGTGCACCCGTATACATACTCACGATCACTCTCACCTTGTACACTCTATCCAACCCATCTTAGTGACTTTGGCATTAATTTGTTAAATTCTTTCTTCAATGCACTTTTAAAAGCTTTTAAGTTCCTTTATTGTTTTCTCCAACCTAAGTGAAGTTTTTAGCAGGTAGTTTATCAGGGATCGAAAAAAAAAAAAAAAAAAAAAAAAAAAAAAAAAAAAAATTTTTGGGGTCTATGTCAGTATTCCTCTGCTTTTAAGCATGAATGCGTATATGTAGATTGTAATTGATTAAGAGGGTGACTCTTGTGCCCGGCCAGCATGTGCATCCATCTGAAAGATTTTTGTCCAGTCTATGTTAGGCGGACCCAGAAAAAAGAGAATTTGTATATTTTTGTGAGTGAAATAAATGAAGTTTCCATTTTGATCCCTAGAGCCTGTTTTATGGTCACTTAAGAGTTGGAGTTGTATTTAGGAACCAAAGGACTTTAACTGGGCATTGAGGAAGTCTTTAGCACTCTAATGCCATCTTCATTTTGTGTGGGGTGAATGTCACGCCCCGACCCTCGGGTCCCGGCCTGTGGCACTACCGCCACGACAACCCAGGGGAGGTCAACACCTGCCTCAACCCCAGATCGCCGTAAGGCTAACCTGTTACCTGTACGATATTAACATTACCACAATAATACTCTAAATCTAAGGTATTCAATCACAACCCTGTACAAGATCAACAGACTCACACATATATGTACATATATCCCTGGAAATCACAACATCAATGATCATGGACACAATCATAGTTTTTCACAAACACTGGATGTAGACTCATACAACCTAAGGTCCTGACTGAACCAATCAAGATTATACAAGATCAAATGGAAATACGAAAATATAGGTCCTAGTGGATCCATCTTATGCATGATGACAATGCTTATGAATCATACACTAGTCAAAGGAAAATGCAAGAATAGATGCCAAGCACTATCACGTCTTACGCCCTGCTGCTGTGCTAACACCTGAAAAGGGGAGAAGAAAAATGGGTGAGTAACTACGTTACTCAGTGAGGGGTTGAACATGGAGCTATAACTCATACAAGAGTAAGGAATGATATGCCGAAAACATATGAAAATATTTAACAACCACAACTTACAAAATGCTTTAAATACCCAATTCAATATAACGAGCTTTCCAACTTTCTCAAAGAAAGGCATCAATAAAACACTGAAATTCTTTTGTAAAGAGATTCAATACTGAAAATTCAAGTTAAGAATACTCGTCAAAAGATCAAAAGATCAAACCCATCGAAATAAGGATTTATAGTGCAACGCATGCAGAAATCCTTTATCGATAGCATCATCAATAGCCCATGAAAACTCTCCATCACTAACCATGGCCGTGGCTAGGTCAGGAGCCACCAAGATGCGCGTATCTTGGCGTTGGCCGTTGGGTATCCCGTGTGGTGACTCCGGGTACCCAACACAGCACCTTCAGGTTCTCCTACGCGCCTCCTGTAAGGGCTAATCAACCGAGAACTCCACGCCACCCCATAGGTCGGTCCGTGGAGACTCGCTTCTGCAGAAGACGGGGATCCTCCCCAATGTCACCATCCCGCCCGTAGGCTTATCATGAACGCATCATGATAATAATATGAAAACATCGATATAATATCATAATCTCATCAAAAGATCACAAATACTTCGCCCGTAGGCTCATCATAAACGTATCATTTTAAAATCACATATCTCAACAAGAGATCACAAATTGTTTGCCCATAAAATACAACTCTTAATCGAAGAGTAAATCCTTTTGCGAAAGCATCGACAATAATGTCATTTTCATCAAGAATATCAACACAAGAGTATTCTTTGAAAACTCATTTCAAATACGATAACATCGTGGAGAATCTCAATTTGGTTTACATAGACCCTTATTCGGTCAAAATAACAAGAACATCGAATTCTCAAATTCACAAATCTTGAAAACATGTAGTTCAAACCATAGGATTATCCAATCCTCATCAAATATAAATAATCAAGGATTTAACAAGATCATAAACCATTATGGTTCCTAGGTCTCAAGGAAATCATCTCATGAGCCTTTTGTAATAGAATCAATAGTTAAGCAAGATCATAAACATCAAGGTTTCTAGATCTCAAGGAAATCATCTCATGAGTCCATTAAGATGAAATCAAGAATTAAAAGGATCATATAGTATCATAATTTCAGTTTTCAAGAAACATTTCAAGAATCCATTGAAATCAAGAATTTCTCATTTCAAGGCATGCATCATTAAACAAGCATGATCATAGCTCTTTAATTAAACAATTCCCACTCACCAACTTGGCGAGATCGAACACTTGGATCACTCGCCTACTTGATCTTTACCCTTGCCTTTAGATCCACCTTCTTGAAGCCATTAACCATCCAAGAAAAACAAGAATCAATCACAACCTTATACAATCAATAAGAGAGGAAAGAATGCTCCAAAATTAGATCTCAAGGCTTCTAGGGTTTACTAAGTGTTCTAGATTCAAGAATTAACAATAATATAATCCTTAAATCCTCAAAATCAAAATGAAATCAAGAACATCCTAATTGGGTTCGGATCTACAAGAATCAAAGGTTTAGAGATCAAGGATCTCCTCCATTCTTCACCAAAACATGAAATCAAGGCTCCTATACCATTCAAACATTAGATCCATGGCTAAATTCCAATTAAATAGTAGATCCATACTAAATCCACACTAATTCTCCATGGATCTAAAAAGAAATGAATAAAAGAACAAGGAATTGAAGAAAAGAAGAAAACCCACCTCAATCTTTGCTAGAACTAGAGGAGAATCACCATCAATGGAGAAGAGGGGAAGATGAACACCTTTCTCCTTTCTTGGAGCTCAAGAATGGAGATCTAATGGAGGGGAGAATGAGGGTTCAAGATGGGGAGAAAAAGAGAGGGAAATGAGGTCTTATAAAGGCCATTTAAGTTTGAAAACGGGTATTTATAGACCCAAAGCGCGGGAGGGCTCGCGGGCTCCCTTGCGGGCGCAAGGGAGGCCGCGAGGCCCTTTCCAAAAGCCTTGCGGCCTCCCATGCGCCCGCATGGGAGCCCGCAAGCATTTCTGGCCGGGGTCCTTGCGGGCTCCCATGCGGGCGCATGGGAGGCCGCAAGGCCTCTTCTTTGGCTCCTTGCGGGCACACTAAGTGCCCGCAAGGTCCCTTCCTTGCTAAAGCCTTTTAAAATACTTTTCCCCCATCTTTTAACCTCTCAAAAAGACCTTAACTAAGATCCCAACAAAAATAAAACTCGACAAAAAAATTTAAACACACAACTTCTACACAAGAAACAAAGCACAAGAGAAGCGAAAAAGATCGAACTTCCACAACCTACCCCCCTTAAAGAAATTTCGGCCTCGAAATTTTTGGCATACCTCAAGATTCAAACAAAAGGGGATACTTGCTCTTCATCACTTCCTCAGGTTCCCAAGTTACCTCTTCTACCACATCATTTCTCCAAAGCACTTTAACCATAGGAATAATCTTTCGCCGAAGAGTTTTCACTTGAGAATCAAGGATCTCTACCGGTTGCACTTCAAATTTCAAATCTTCTCTTAACTCTACTGGCGGAGCTTCAAGACAATGAGAAGGGTCAGGGATATACTTCTTCAACATGGAAACATGGAACACATTATGAATCTTCTCCAACTCAGGCGGTAATTCTAATCGGTATGCCACCGGTCCAATCCTCTCCAGGATCACAAATGGACCTATAAATCGGGGATTCAACTTTCCCCTACCTCGAAACCGAATTACCCCTTTCCAAGGAGAGATCTTCAAGAATACTCTATCCCCAACTTGAAACTCCAAAGATCTTCTACGGTTATCGGCATAACTCTTTTTGCCTGTCTTGAGTCATTTTCAATCTACCTCTAATCACTGCTACTTTCTCAACCGTTCGCTCAATCAACTCCACACTTTGAAGTTTTCTTTCTCCCACTTCATCCCAACAAAGAGGAGTTCTACACTTTCTTCCATACAAAGCTTCATACGGAGCCATACCAATGCTTGCTTGGAAGCTATTATTATAGGCAAATTCCACTAATGCCAAATGTTGCTCCCAACTCCCTTGGAAATCTATCACACAAGCCCTCAACATGTCCTCGAGGGTCTGAATGGTCCTCTCAGACTGACCATCTGTTTGAGGATGATAAGCAGTACTGAACTTCAAAGTCGTACCCAAGGCCTCCTGAAACCTAGGCCAAAAACGGGAAGTAAATCTGGGGTCTCGATCTGAAACTATCGAAGTTGGCACCCCATGCAACCTTACTATCTCATCAATGTACAACTTTGCCAATTTCTCCAAAGAGTACTTAGAATGCACTGCTAAGAAATGTGCCGACTTTGTTAGTCTATCCACTATCACCCACACTGCATCACAACCTCGAGGCGTTCGCGGTAAACCAACCACAAAATCCATCGTCACATGATCCCACTTCCATTCTGGGATAGGAAGAGGTTGCAAGAACCCAGATGGCCTTTGGTGTTCTGCCTTAACTTGCTGACACACCAAACACTTAGCCACAAACTCTGCTATCTCCCTCTTCATTCCAGGCCACCAATAACTCTCCTTAATGGTTCTATACATCTTGGTACTCCCAGGATGAACCGCATAAGCTGAAGAATGAGCTTCCTCCAAAATAGCTTTCCTCAGCTCAGAATCCGATGGAACACAAACACGTCCTCGAAACTCCAAGATCCCATCATCTCTCAATCTAAATTCACTAGTCTCCCCAGCTTGCAGCTTCTTCACCTCTTGCACCAACTCTTCACTAACACTCTGAAGCTCCTTAACACGTTCCAACAGCGAAGGTCTCACCACAAAACTGGCTACTAAGGCTCCACTATCCTCAGTCTCAAGTTCCAACTTCAAGCTTTTCATTGCTGACAAAACTTGTAAATAGGACACCCTCAAAACAGCCACCGAACTATATTTCCTACTCAAAGCATCAGCCACCACATTGGCTTTTCCTGGGTGATAATCGATTATCAAATCATAATCTTTTATCAATTCCAACCATCGCCTCTGCCTCAAATTCAAGTCCTTTTGAGTGAAAAGATACTTCAAACTTTTATGGTCTGTGAAAATCCGACATCTTTCCCCATAAAGATAATGCCTCCAAATCTTCAAAGCAAACACTACCGCAGCCAACTCCAAATCATGAGTAGGATAATTCAACTCATGTTGTTTCAACTGTCTAGAAGCATAGGCAACTACCTTTCCTTCTTGCATCAATACACAACCTAAACCCTGCCGAGAGGCATCACTGAACACCACAAACTCTTTCTCATTCTCTGGCAAAGTAAGCACAGGAGCTGATGTCAATCGATCCTTTAAAATCTGAAAACTCTTCTCACACTCATCATTCCAAGAGAACTTCACTTCCTTACGAGTTAACTTTGACAAAGGTAATGCAATCGCAGAAAAGCCTTCCACAAATCTCCTATAATAACCCGCAAGACCAAGAAAACTTCGAACTTCAGTAACATTCTTCGGCCTTTCCCAATCAACAATGGCTTCCACCTTCTTTGGATCCACCGAGATCCCTTCTCCTGACACCACATGCCCAAGAAATCCCACTTCATAAAGCCAAAACTCACACTTAGCAAACTTAGCAAACAACCGCCTCTCCCGGAGAGTTTGCAGTACAATCCTCAAATGTTGAGCATGCTCCTCATTGGAAGGTGAGTACACCAAAATATCATCAATAAACACAATGACAAATTTGTCCAGATAAGGCCTAAACACCCTATTCATCAAATCCATAAAAGCTGCAGGAGCATTAGTCAGACCAAATGGCATCACCAAAAACTCATAATGTCCATAACGTGTCCGAAATGCTGTCTTCGGTACATCTTCTGACCTAATCTTCAACTGATGATACCCAGACCTCAAATCAATCTTGGAGAACACCTTTGCCCCTTTTAATTGATCAAACAAATCATCAATCCTCGGCAATGGGTACTTGTTCTTAATTGTCACCTTATTCAGTTGTCGATAATCAACACACAGCCTCAGAGATCCATCCTTCTTCTTCACAAAAAGGACAGGTGCGCCCCAGGGTGATATACTTGGTCGTATAAACCCCTTGTCTACCAGATCTTGCAACTGAGTTTTCAACTCCTTTAACTCCGCAGGCGCCATCCTGTAAGGTGGTATAGAAATGGGAGCTGTACCAGGCAACAAATCTATAACAAACTCCATATCTCTGTCTGGGGGTAAACCCGGTAATTCCTCAGGGAAGACATCCTGAAACTCCCTCACCACAGCCATCTCCTCCAACTTTGGCTCTTTAACCCTTGTGTCCACCACATGAGCCAAAAACACAGAACAACCCTTACTCACCAATCTTCTAGCTTCCAAGGACGAAATCAAACATGAAGGTAAAGCCCTTCTCTTCCCCTTCAACACTACTGCAGGTCCTGAGGACCTAGGAAAAGTTACTTCCTTCAAGAAACAATCAATGGAAGCATGATGCCTAACCAACCAATCCATACCAAGAATGGCATCAAAATCCTTCATCTCTAAAGGAATCAAATCTGCCTCCAACACTTCTCCACAAACTATCACAGGACATTCTCTAAACACCAAACTCCGAACTACCTCCTCACCAAGAGGGGTTTGAATCACCAACTCACACCCTAAGAAGGAAGGCTGACTATCGGCATGGCATGCAAAAACAGTGCTAACAAAGGAACGTTCTGACCCAGAATCAATCAAAACATAAGCATCAAGCTGAAAGATAGAAAGTACACCGGTGTAGCATCAGCAGAGGGAGTAACTCTCCCTTGGCGAACGCGTGAATGTAGTGCTGGCATTTTACTGAGACAGGAACGTAAGACAATTCTTAGGAATGTTTCTATATGCATCTAATGCAATAAGTCAGACTCTATTTGGATCCACTGGATACAAGAATCAAAAGATCAACGTTTTGACCCAATCAGGGAACAGTTGCAGAAAACAAAAGCTCACTTTCAGACCCAATCAGAAGACAGTGGTAAATAACAGAAGATCAACTTCTTGTCCCAATCAGAAGACTGACTTTAAGTCAAGCTTATATTGACAAAATCCATTTCTAAACTCTAAACTGGTTACTGACCCAATCATGAAATCTTGAACCGACCCAATCATGTAACTTTATACTGATCCAATCATTAAACTATATACTGACCCAATCATGATAACCTCGCTCTGATACCACTAAAGTAGTGTCACGCCCCGACCCTCGGGTCCCGGCCTGTGGCACTACCGCCACGACAACCCAGGGGAGGTCAACACCTGCCTCAACCCCAGATCGCCGTAAGGCTAACCTGTTACCTGTACGATATTAACATTACCACAATAATACTCTAAATCTAAGGTATTCAATCACAACCCTGTACAAGATCAACAGACTCACACATATATGTACATATATCCCTGGAAATCACAACATCAATGATCATGGACACAATCATAGTTTTTCACAAACACTGGATGTAGACTCATACAACCTAAGGTCCTGACTGAACCAATCAAGATTATACAAGATCAAATGGAAATACGAAAATATAGGTCCTAGTGGATCCATCTTATGCATGATGACAATGCTTATGAATCATACACTAGTCAAAGGAAAATGCAAGAATAGATGCCAAGCACTATCACGTCTTACGCCCTGCTGCTGTGCTAACACCTGAAAAGGGGAGAAGAAAAATGGGTGAGTAACTACGTTACTCAGTGAGGGGTTGAACATGGAGCTATAACTCATACAAGAGTAAGGAATGATATGCCGAAAACATATGAAAATATTTAACAACCACAACTTACAAAATGCTTTAAATACCCAATTCAATATAACGAGCTTTCCAACTTTCTCAAAGAAAGGCATCAATAAAACACTGAAATTCTTTTGTAAAGAGATTCAATACTGAAAATTCAAGTTAAGAATACTCGTCAAAAGATCAAAAGATCAAACCCATCGAAATAAGGATTTATAGTGCAACGCATGCAGAAATCCTTTATCGATAGCATCATCAATAGCCCATGAAAACTCTCCATCACTAACCATGGCCGTGGCTAGGTCAGGAGCCACCAAGATGCGCGTATCTTGGCGTTGGCCGTTGGGTATCCCGTGTGGTGACTCCGGGTACCCAACACGGCACCTTCGGAGTTCTCCTACGCGCCTCCTGTAAGGGCTAATCAACCGAGAACTCCACGCCACCCCATAGGTCGGTCCGTGGAGACTCGCTTCTGCAGAAGACGGGGATCCTCCCCAATGTCACCATCCCGCCCGTAGGCTTATCATGAACGCATCATGATAATAATATGAAAACATCGATATAATATCATAATCTCATCAAAAGATCACAAATACTTCGCCCGTAGGCTCATCATAAACGTATCATTTTAAAATCACATATCTCAACAAGAGATCACAAATTGTTTGCCCATAAAATACAACTCTTAATCGAAGAGTAAATCCTTTTGCGAAAGCATCGACAATAATGTCATTTTCATCAAGAATATCAACACAAGAGTATTCTTTGAAAACTCATTTCAAATACGATAACATCGTGGAGAATCTCAATTTGGTTTACATAGACCCTTATTCGGTCAAAATAACAAGAACATCGAATTCTCAAATTCACAAATCTTGAAAACATGTAGTTCAAACCATAGGATTATCCAATCCTCATCAAATATAAATAATCAAGGATTTAACAAGATCATAAACCATTATGGTTCCTAGGTCTCAAGGAAATCATCTCATGAGCCTTTTGTAATAGAATCAATAGTTAAGCAAGATCATAAACATCAAGGTTTCTAGATCTCAAGGAAATCATCTCATGAGTCCATTAAGATGAAATCAAGAATTAAAAGGATCATATAGTATCATAATTTCAGTTTTCAAGAAACATTTCAAGAATCCATTGAAATCAAGAATTTCTCATTTCAAGGCATGCATCATTAAACAAGCATGATCATAGCTCTTTAATTAAACAATTCCCACTCACCAACTTGGCGAGATCGAACACTTGGATCACTCGCCTACTTGATCTTTACCCTTGCCTTTAGATCCACCTTCTTGAAGCCATTAACCATCCAAGAAAAACAAGAATCAATCACAACCTTATACAATCAATAAGAGAGGAAAGAATGCTCCAAAATTAGATCTCAAGGCTTCTAGGGTTTACTAAGTGTTCTAGATTCAAGAATTAACAATAATATAATCCTTAAATCCTCAAAATCAAAATGAAATCAAGAACATCCTAATTGGGTTCGGATCTACAAGAATCAAAGGTTTAGAGATCAAGGATCTCCTCCATTCTTCACCAAAACATGAAATCAAGGCTCCTATACCATTCAAACATTAGATCCATGGCTAAATTCCAATTAAATAGTAGATCCATACTAAATCCACACTAATTCTCCATGGATCTAAAAAGAAATGAATAAAAGAACAAGGAATTGAAGAAAAGAAGAAAACCCACCTCAATCTTTGCTAGAACTAGAGGAGAATCACCATCAATGGAGAAGAGGGGAAGATGAACACCTTTCTCCTTTCTTGGAGCTCAAGAATGGAGATCTAATGGAGGGGAGAATGAGGGTTCAAGATGGGGAGAAAAAGAGAGGGAAATGAGGTCTTATAAAGGCCATTTAAGTTTGAAAACGGGTATTTATAGACCCAAAGCGCGGGAGGGCTCGCGGGCTCCCTTGCGGGCGCAAGGGAGGCCGCGAGGCCCTTCCAGAAGCCTTGCGGCCTCCCATGCGCCCGCATGGGAGCCCGCAAGCATTTCTGGCCGGGGTCCTTGCGGGCTCCCATGCGGGCGCATGGGAGGCCGCAAGGCCTCTTCTTTGGCTCCTTGCGGGCACACTAAGTGCCCGCAAGGTCCCTTCCTTGCTAAAGCCTTTTAAAATACTTTTCCCCCATCTTTTAACCTCTCAAAAAGACCTTAACTAAGATCCCAACAAAAATAAAACTCGACAAAAAAATTTAAACACACAACTTCTACACAAGAAACAAAGCACAAGAGAAGCGAAAAAGATCGAACTTCCACAACCTACCCCCCTTAAAGAAATTTCGGCCTCGAAATTTTTGGCATACCTCAAGATTCAAACAAAAGGGGATACTTGCTCTTCATCACTTCCTCAGGTTCCCAAGTTACCTCTTCTACCACATCATTTCTCCAAAGCACTTTAACCATAGGAATAATCTTTCGCCGAAGAGTTTTCACTTGAGAATCAAGGATCTCTACCGGTTGCACTTCAAATTTCAAATCTTCTCTTAACTCTACTGGGCGGAGCTTCAAGACAATGAGAAGGGTCAGGGGATATACTTCTTCAACATGGAAACATGGAACACATTATGAATCTTCTCCAACTCGGGCGGTAATTCTAATCGGTATGCCACCGGTCCAATCCTCTCCGGGATCACAAATGGACCTATAAATCGGGGATTCAACTTTCCCCTACCTCGAAACCGAATTACCCCTTTCCAAGGAGAGATCTTCAAGAATACTCTATCCCCAACTTGAAACTCCAAAGATCTTCTACGGTTATCGGCATAACTCTTTTTGCCTGTCTTGAGTCAGTTTTCAATCTTCCTCTAATCACTGCTACTTTCTCAACCGTTCGCTCAATCAACTCCACACTTTGAAGTTTTCTTTCTCCCACTTCATCCCAACAAAGAGGAGTTCTACACTTTCTTCCATACAAAGCTTCATACGGAGCCATACCAATGCTTGCTTGGAAGCTATTATTATAGGCAAATTCCACTAATGCCAAATGTTGCTCCCAACTCCCTTGGAAATCTATCACACAAGCCCTCAACATGTCCTCGAGGGTCTGAATGGTCCTCTCGGGCCGACCATCTGTTTGAGGATGATAAGCGATCTGAACTTCAAAGTCGTACCCAAGGCCTCCTGAAACCTAGGCCAAAAACGGGAAGTAAATGCGGGGTCTCGATCTGAAACTATCGAAGTTGGCACCCCATGCAACCTTACTATCTCATCAATGTACAACTTTGCCAATTTCTCCAAAGAGTACTTAGAATGCACTTGCTAAGAAATGTGCCGACTTTGTTAGTCTATCCACTATCACCCACACTGCATCACAACCTCGAGGCGTTCGCGGTAAACCAACCACAAAATCCATCGTCACATGATCCCACTTCCATTCCGGGATAGGAAGAGGTTGCAAGAACCCAGGATGGCCTTTGGTGTTACGCCTTAACTTGCCGACACACCAAACACTTAGCCACAAACTCTGCTATCTCCCTCTTCATTCCAGGCCACCAATAACTCTCCTTAATGGTTCTATACATCTTGGTACTCCCGGGATGAACCGCATAAGCTGAAGAATGAGCTTCCTCCAAAATAGCTTTCCTCGGCTCGGGAATCCGATGGAACACAAACACGTCCTCGAAACTCCAAGATCCCATCATCTCTCAATCTAAATTCACTAGTCTCCCCAGCTTGCAGCTTCTTCACCTCTTGCACCAACTCTTCACTAACACTCTGAAGCTCCTTAACACGTTCCAACAGCGAAGGTCTCACCACAAAACTGGCTACTAAGGCTCCACTATCCTCAGTCTCAAGTTCCAACTTCAAGCTTTTCATTGCTGACAAAACTTGTAAATAGGACACCCTCAAAACAGCCACCGAACTATATTTCCTACTCAAAGCATCGGCCACCACATTGGCTTTTCCTCGGGTGATAATCGATTATCAAATCATAATCTTTTATCAATTCCAACCATCGCCTCTGCCTCAAATTCAAGTCCTTTTGAGTGAAAAGATACTTCAAACTTTTATGGTCCGTGAAAATCCGACATCTTTCCCCATAAAGATAATGCCTCCAAATCTTCAAAGCAAACACTACCGCAGCCAACTCCAAATCATGAGTAGGATAATTCAACTCATGTTGTTTCAACTGTCTAGAAGCATAGGCAACTACCTTTCCTTCTTGCATCAATACACAACCTAAACCCCGCCGAGAGGCATCACTGAACACCACAAACTCTTTCTCATTCTCTCGGCAAAGTAAGCACGGGAGCCGATGTCAATCGATCCTTTAAAATCTGAAAACTCTTCTCACACTCATCATTCCAAGAGAACTTCACTTCCTTACGAGTTAACTTTGACAAAGGTAATGCAATCGCAGAAAAGCCTTCCACAAATCTCCTATAATAACCCGCAAGACCAAGAAAACTTCGAACTTCAGTAACATTCTTCGGCCTTTCCCAATCAACAATGGCTTCCACCTTCTTTGGATCCACCGAGATCCCTTCTCCCGACACCACATGCCCAAGAAATCCCACTTCATAAAGCCAAAACTCACACTTAGCAAACTTAGCAAACAACCGCCTCTCCCGGAGAGTTTGCAAGTACAATCCTCAAATGTTGAGCATGCTCCTCATTGGAAGGTGAGTACACCAAAATATCATCAATAAACACAATGACAAATTTGTCCGAGATAAGGCCTAAACACCCTATTCATCAAATCCATAAAAGCTGCAGGAGCATTAGTCAGACCAAATGGCATCACCAAAAACTCATAATGTCCATAACGTGTCCGAAATGCCGTCTTCGGTACATCTTCTGACCTAATCTTCAACTGATGATACCCAGACCTCAAATCAATCTTGGAGAACACCTTTGCCCCTTTTAATTGATCAAACAAATCATCAATCCTCGGCAATGGGTACTTGTTCTTAATTGTCACCTTATTCAGTTGTCGATAATCAACACACAGCCTCAGAGATCCATCCTTCTTCTTCACAAAAAGGACAGGTGCGCCCCAGGGTGATATACTTGGTCGTATAAACCCCTTGTCTACCAGATCTTGCAACTGAGTTTTCAACTCCTTTAACTCCGCAGGCGCCATCCTGTAAGGTGGTATAGAAATGGGAGCTGTACCAGGCAACAAATCTATAACAAACTCCATATCTCTGTCTGGGGGTAAACCCGGTAATTCCTCAGGGAAGACATCCTGAAACTCCCTCACCACAGCCATCTCCTCCAACTTTGGCTCTTTAACCCTTGTGTCCACCACATGAGCCAAAAACACAGAACAACCCTTACTCACCAATCTTCTAGCTTCCAAGGACGAAATCAAACATGAAGGTAAAGCCCTTCTCTTCCCCTTCAACACTACTGCAGGTCCTGAGGACCTAGGAAAAGTTACTTCCTTCAAGAAACAATCAATGGAAGCATGATGCCTAACCAACCAATCCATACCAAGAATGGCATCAAAATCCTTCATCTCTAAAGGAATCAAATCTGCCTCCAACACTTCTCCACAAACTATCACAGGACATTCTCTAAACACCAAACTCCGAACTACCTCCTCACCAAGAGGGGTTTGAATCACCAACTCACACCCTAAGAAGGAAGGCTGACTATCGGCATGGCATGCAAAAACAGTGCTAACAAAGGAACGTTCTGACCCAGAATCAATCAAAACATAAGCATCAAGCTGAAAGATAGAAAGTACACCGGTGTAGCATCAGCAGAGGGAGTAATGCTTGTTTTCATTAGATTTACTTTGTGTTTCTATTCGAATTTATCAGATTGAGTTTTACTCTTGAGTTCATAATGCTTGTTTGTGCTTTTGATTTCATTATTAACTGCCTTGCATGTTTTATTCAATCTAGTGAAGAGAGAGATCATCGCTAGGTTTAGAATTACCAAGAGTAAAGAGGGTTGAGAGGGTGAGCCGTGAGATAGCGGAGTGTCCCCTTTCCCTTCCGACAGATATTTCCTATCTCCATATTCCCTAAGTGTCAAGCAACGATATGTGGTGTGAGGCGTCGAGAGAATTCTCCGCCGGGACCTCGTAGGGGGTTAGGGATCTTCCACCTGGAGGCAGGGTTAAATCTACTTTTAGGAATTGGTCATATCTTTGGGATCCCTAGAGTTTTAAGCAGTCATATGTGGTGTGAGGCGTCGAGAGAATTCTCCGCCGGGACCTCGTAGGGGACTAGTTATCGGTGACCTGGAGGCAGGGGCCGTTATACCTTTGGATACCCACGACTCATTGTCTTCGTTTAGAAACACTTGTAATCTACATCCAACACCCGAATCCTAGGGGGAGCATTGTCCGGATACCTCACTTTTATTGATTGAGAACTCTTTTCCTTTTTATTTCCTGTGCACTTGTGGTGACACTCTTAGTGTTGGCCATTAGATCATCGCATACTACATTCATTAGGCTAAATAACAAAAGAGGGGCTATTACTAGTACTTCTGTTCCCTGTGGTTCGACAACCCGACCCTTTGGGTCCACTTTTATTACTTGACGACCCGTGCACTTGCGGTAACGCAAGGGGTTGACACACATCACCCGGTTGTGTTGTTGCGGAGACGCATCAACCTCCTTCATGTTGGGGTTGAGTCTTCGTCGGGGGATTACTGAGGGTTTGTGATTATCCTCCATAAGGATTTTGTGTGTACAAAAAGATGGGTTGATTCCTCGAATGTCAGAAATCTTCCACGTAATTGCCCTTTTGTACCTCCTCAGCTTGTTCAAGAGTTTGTCCTTATGTTCCCTTATTAAATCCGAAGCGATGATAACAAAGAGTGTAGATTCTTCCCCCAGGAAAGCGTATTCTACATGATTAGGGAGGGGTTTCAATTCTAGCTCTGGAGGTTCTTTAATTGTTGACTTTACCCTTCCATAATTTCTAAGGTCACGTTCCTCAATCTCATCCATTTCTTCTAAGTCACAATCACTGTTCAAGCTGCATTCCTTGGCTCGAAATTCTGCCTCAATTGTATTCAAATCATCCCTCTGGATGTAGTTCACCTCTTCTACTCTTTCAAATGTTAACTGAATTGCCTCCTCTTTATCTGAACAGGTTAACTCGGGAGGACTCTCCAGACTATTGTCTAGTTCCTTATGAGTATAGTTGGACTGACTACTGGATGAGAGAATTTCTTTTGCCAACTTTTCCCAATTTGATTCCAAATATTTATTGAAGATTGACTGAGCTCCTTGATTCTGTACAAATTGCATAAGTGAATCCTGACAAAATTCTTCCTTCCGATGATTATCACTGAAATCCATGATGTCCCTCTGAACTGGAGTCACGATGGGTACCTACAAGGATTGAGAAGTCAGATGTTAGATAACAACAAGAAATACAAAAAGAGCAGCTATAAACACAAAGATGGAATATTTACAAAAGATTAGCAACCAAAAACAAGAAAACACAAAAACAAAACAAACAAAAACAAAAAACAAAAAAAAGGAAAACAAAAGAAAAAGATAAAGCTAAATCAACAAGCTTAAAGCTTTCCAAATATCCCTCGGTGTTCCCCGGCAACGGCGCCAAAAAACTTGATCGACACAAAGTATGAACACCCACAAGCGCACGGGTTATTCAAGTAATAAACCACTCGCGCACGCACGAGTGGGGCATATTCCTAAGGGGCCCGAG
Organism: Dioscorea dumetorum; assembly: GCA_902712375.1. Lineage (NCBI taxonomy): Eukaryota > Viridiplantae > Streptophyta > Magnoliopsida > Dioscoreales > Dioscoreaceae > Dioscorea > Dioscorea dumetorum. The sequence continues at coordinate 4,490,566 of CACTHL010000549.1, read as the reverse complement.
GAGCTACTTTACTCACTTCTTACTAGATGTTTAGCTCATCGATTCGATTTCAAGAGAATAAACAGGAAAGAAAAAAAAATGAACAACAAGAGAAATTGTTTAAATAAATGCGACGAAATCAAAACATGGGAGATGCTCAAGGTTGGAAAACAGCCATGGATGAGGATCCCTAAGGGGGCTACTTAAGTGAGTAGGATATTTGAGAAATTAAACACGTAGCCGTTGGACCGAGAAAACCTAAACTTAGTTCAACCCGATGGTCACGGCAATTGACCCCTAACCCGGTGCAAGCGTTGAATAAGGAATTTCTTCCACTCAACCTCTCACACGGTTGCAAAGGGAATGATGGTTTTGATGAGTGCATTTCATATATATATATATATTTTATATTTTACTCTCATAATTGTTGAATTTATTGGCTTTAATTCTCCAAGTACGGTGCTATTTGAGGTATTCTTAGTTTTTCATGCGAGATATCAAAGTCCTGAAGCAATAAGAAGTGTTTTGGAATGATTTTAGAAGCTAAAGGACTTAGAGGAAACCTCATCAAGCTCAACCGGCCTAAGCACGTCCGTGTTCTACCTCGTGCGGATTGCAGGAGAATTCAGCCAAAGTCGGCACGGCTTGAGTTCGGCGAGCACGGTCGTGCAACCCATCGGCACGGCCTAAGCACGCCCGTGCTCGTACCCCGTGCGGATTACGGGAATGTGAGTTTCAAGAGTTTTATTTGGCCATAATCTGCACGGCTTGAAGCACGGCTTCAACATGCCCGTGTTTACATCGGGAAAACATTAAAAACCCTAGAAACTTAGGTTTTGGGGGGACTTTTGGGGGCGCGAACTTAGAGAGCAAGAAGGGGACAACTTTGGGGCGCGGTCCTCATCTTCACCAAGGGAATGTCGCGCTTATGGTATGCCGATCGGGAGGAGATTCCACGACATTGTAGAGCATCTGACAACCACAAGGATGCAAGAAATTAGGGAGTTTTCAACTTCTTGTATTTTAATTTCTTTGACAATTTTCTTGTTGTTTAATGTCATGAGGGGCTAAACTTTTAAAGGAGCCCTGGGGTGGTTTGTATGACGTTGTAGCTTGAACTCATTGTCTTTACATGCAGTATTTATGAATGTCTTGTTCTTTGCATTAAATCTTGGTTATTGGCTATCTTGTGTGTTGTTTAGTGTTTGAATGCTTGGAAGTTTGGTTTTCTTATCTAGGCTTGTGAATCATTATTGATAGTTGCAAGCAGTAAGATTTCAACATAGGTTTCATCAGCACTGTAAGCTTCATTCTTATAGCATAACTAGATTTAGAACTGAAGACATCTCTGATAAATACTGAGAAAGACCGAGTTAGTGAACGTCAGGAATCCAACCCCGGGGCCCCATCTCCTCCGTCGAGTCAATCCTTACATTCCCCTTAGTGCAATTCTCTCCCTCAATCTCCTTAAATTCAACCTAGAGTCACAATCCATCATTCTTTGTTGGTTAGATATTAAGTAGAACGTTAGTATTAGAAGCTATACCAGTCCCAGTGGATACGACTACCCGACCCTAAGGGTATATTTTACTACTTATGCGACCCGTACACTTGCTGTTACGCAAGAGGCGTATCAGGTTTCCTCAAGTTAGGGCGGAAACCCTAGTTAGTTTTCAACCCTAGAAATGGAGGGGTACAAATACCCGATGGTCACGGAGTATTTATACAATAATTACTTCTAAGTTTGATGGAGTCTAGCACTAAGGCAATGGTCATGCTACAAAGTGCTACCAAAAATTTGATACATCAATCAATCAAATGTACCAAAACAATCAAGAACACCAAACAAAGATCACAACAAGCCAATCATGCAATTAATGACTCAAATAATCCAAAACATCATAAGTTCACCCCCAAGGTTCCCCTACATCCGGTGACCTTGTGGTTTAGTTGTTCATGTTCAACAAATCAACCAAACAATCCATGCAAACAACTAAAATAAACATAAGAAACACTCCCTCAAAAGGTGAAGGCCGAATGACACTTGAATCCTCGGAGAAAACCTTCCGAAGTCGCCACTCGAAGGGGTAGCTTCCCGTTGTCTTCAACCTCCAAGCAATGAAGTCCTTGAAGTGGATCCTCCTAAATCTTGCTCTCCCCACCGAAGAATGCTCGGATTTCCTCTCCTTTTTCCCTCCTAAAGCTTAGGTTAAAAAAAAATCATGTGGAAGTGGTGTTCAAACCCATGTCTTTCTCCTCCCCCAAAAACTCTTCCCCAAAATAAACTCCAAAAGTCCCCAAAAAGATGCCCTTGATAGCCTTTAAACGCCTAAATCCCGATGGGTAAACGGGTCAGCATACCGGCCATATGCTGACCCCTCGGGATTTCTACTTTTTTGCTGAGAAGCCCATGATGAGCTATAGTAACTGCTACAGTAAACAACTACATTGCTGTGCTACAGTAATCCCGAGCTCAAAAACGCTGTTTTGATGCCAAATTCGTCCCCCATCTCGTCGTCGAGTCCCCCAGGGCTTTTGACAGGCCTGAAATACAAAGATAAAGCAATTTAGACCAAAAGAGCATTGATTCAACAATAAAATGTAAAAATAATACACAACACATACATGCAAAATACGTAATTTTAGACGTTTATCAGCCCGTTTCTTGTAGGAGTGCCTGAATGACGTGCGGAGCTCGTTTAACCTTCGTTTCTTTACTCCTTGGCCTCGATTTTCATGCTATAAATGCTCCTCTTACCGTAGATGGCTTGTAGATGCCCTGAAATAGAAAAAACATGAAAAACACATCAAAAGGCATTGGTTTCATTCAAATAATGAATGAAAGTACTGTAATGCACCGTTACAAAATGGTGTATTTAGACACTTATCAAACTACCCCCCACTTGAGGGTTTGCTTATCCCCAAGCAAACAAACATGAAGAATAGGAGGAATTGGTAACTGACTAAATACACAATCTCCGACTCAAATATAAGTATACAATAGTGATAGCGTCCGCGCTCGCCGCTAAGAAGCGGGCACAGGGCTCCCCGACCGCAAGTGCACGGGTCGTTAAGTAATATCTCTTGCTCGAGCGCAAAAGGGTCGTATTCCCTAGGGTCCCAAGATCTACTATTACTTCGTCTTAGATTAGCTGTTCAGCCAAGTCAAAACTGGGTTTTGTTGTAATAAGACTAAATACGAAAACAAAGCAATAAAAGTGATCAAGCCACTAACAAGCAATAAGCACGTAGAGGGAAAGCAAGTATCAAAGATAAGGCCCTGGGCAAGGATTCCCCCGGGAGGAGCACAAGTATGGATGTTAAAATAAATAAATAATGCATGCATGCTTTGTAACAAGTTGGTCCCCTTAGACTTAGAAGTCGACTACCCCGGAACCTCCGTAGTGTAGCCCTAATCCAGTACAAGTTCCTTGATCTTAAGGATACTCACACGATGCCATTGGGCATAGAGAATCTTGGCTAGAGTTATTCCAAGGTAATTGTTGTAGAATACACTCTAAAACCTGCGGGAGGCTACCTGATACGCCCCTTGCGTATCCGCAAGTGCACGGGTCATACAAGTAGTATAATATACCCAAAGGGTCGGGTAGTCGAATCCACAGGGACTGGTATAGCTTCTAATACTAACGTCCTACTTAATATCTAACCAAACCGAAGATGAAGGAATTGACTTTGGACTAACTTCGAGGAGGTTTAGGGAATGGAAAGTTCACCAAGGGAAGATTTAGGTTTGACTCGATGGAGGAGATGGGGCCCCAGGGTTGGGTTTCTGACGTTCACTAACTCAGTCTTTCTCAGTAATTATCAGGGATGTCTTCAGTTCTAAACCTACTTATGCTATAAGCATGTGGTTTCTAGCACTGCCGAGCCCTAAGTTGAACACCCTTTGCTTGCAACAATCAATAAAGATTCACAAACCTAGATAGGAGAACCTAACTACCAAGCATCAAGCACTAAACAACAAACAAGATAGCCAATAGCCTTGATTTATTGAAAGGAACAAGACAATCATAAAAACGCAAGTAAAGACAATGAGTTCGAGCTACAACGTCATACAACCACCCCCGGGGCTCCCTTAAGAGTTTAGCCCCTCATGATAACATCCAACAAACACAATGCCAAAGAAATTACAAGACAAGGAATTGAAAACTCCCTAATTTCTTGCATCCTTGAGGTTGTCGAAAGATCTACAATGTCGTGTAATCTCCTTCCGATCGGCCTACCATACGCATGGCATTCCCTTGATGAAGTGGAAGATGAACCCTCAAAGCTCTCCCTTTCTCTCTCCCAAAGATCGCCTCCAAAAAGTCCCCCAAAAACCTAAGTTTTTAGCGTTTTAATGTTTTCCCGATGTGAGCACGGGCGTGCTGAAGCCATGTAGATTACGGCCAAATAACTCTTCAGAAAACTCACGAACCTGTAATCTGCACGGGGAACAGCACGGGCGTGCTTAGACCATGCTGCAGTTTTCACGACCGTGCTCAGCGAACTCTGGCTGTGTTGATCGGTGGCTGCATTCTCCTGTAATTTTCACGGGAAGCAGCACGGGCGTGCTTCGACCGTGCTGAGTTTTTCACACCCGTGCTCAGCGGACTCAGGCTGTGCTGAATTTTGGTTGAACTTTCCTGCACTTTGCACGGGAAACAGCACGGGCGTGCTCAAGCCGTGCTGAGCTTGATGAGGTTTCTTCTAAGTCCTTTAGCTTCTAAAATTGTTCCAAAAACGCTTCTTCTTACTTCAGTACTTTGATATCTGCATGACGAACAACGAATACCTCAAATAGCACCATACTTGGAGAATTACAGCCAAAAGATTCAATAATGATGAGGGTAAAGCATGCAATACATATATATGAAATGCGCTCATCAAATACCGCCAAACTCGAATTGTTGCTTGTCCTCATGCAACCTTATTCTCTTAATAAAGTGATGAGTGCATGAAATCTGATCTCAACAAATTAAAAGGGTTACTGAAGCTTAAGGAGTTTCTGAGAACTAGTGATTTAGTCAATTGAAGGCTTGTGAAAGATTTTACTCTTACTCCGTACTACCGTGTGTGTGTGTCGCCTCCTGGAGCATGTCAAAACTGTTCTTGAGGGGGGCTAGTACAAGCTCTTTCTTCTCAATATTTTCACTACTGACTCCTAAACTGGGTAGTAGCTTCATACACCCTAGAGGCAGCCATTTCACTTGGTAGGTCATCAAAAATGACATTTGTGATGCCTAAAATCCGACTACTCAAGTGCGGCTTTCGCTTTTTCTAAAGTGATAGCTCTTTCTACCATCTTTCACACAAAAATTGACAGGGCATCCAAAATGGAATCCGACTTGTCACAAAATTCTAGCTTTTATTAATTTTGAGATTGGAGTCAACTTCTAAAACTTCAGCCTTATAAACTAGCCCTTCCTCTAATAGAGTAACAACACAACAGAAGGTTAAGTGTTAGAATTTGGGTTTCCAAAGTAAGAGCAAAATAAAACTTTTAAGTTCAACAAAAGTGTACTAGTATACCCAAAAACTCTTAGCTTAGCAATTCTCAACCAAAACAATTTTCATAGATCGTCCTAAGTCATGCACAACATCTAGGAGACAAATACACAACCCTCCCCCACGCTTGAATGAAACATTGTCCTCAATGTTTAAAGATTTAAGCATGCAAAGTAAAGAAAAGAATTTCAAGTAAAAGTGAGGGTTGGGAATTTTTACCAAGTTAAAGGAGAGGTGCCGAAAAATTCGATGGCACACAAGGGCGGGTGTTGATTGCCAATTAGGGAGTAGTCGTTTGAGACAACCATCAAGAAAGACAGTCAATAATTCCTGAGATACACATGCAAGCATTAGAGACAGAAAATAAACAGAAAGACAAAGATCATACTAAAAAGAGATCAGTTTAGTAGGGGACTCCCTTTGCTAACTGACTCAAGGAAACAAAAGACAACAAAAGTAAAAACAAAGAACACAAAACAAAACAAAGCAACAACAAAATAGAACATCAAAACCCGGCGCTCTCAGAGTCGGAGTCGGACTCCGATGGAAGGTTGGTGGTGTCGACGCCGACACTCCGGCACGACGAGGAGGTGGAGAGAGGGTGACGTCGAGGTGAGAGGCCAACCGCTGCATGCTCCGGATCATCCATCTCCGGAAAGAATGAGAGCCCGCTGGAGGAGAGTCCTGAGTGTGGGTGGAAGCTCGAGTGCGTGGGGTGCGAGGAGATGATGGGCCGGTAGCAGGGGAAGAATCAGGGACACTCGTGGCAGGGGGAACCTGGTGTCTGGTGGCCTGGGAGGTGGACGTGGATAGCAGCATCCCCATCGCCCCGAGTGTGTCCACGGAGACAGGAAGTACGCCACCGACCATCCGCATCGCACGTGTGCCTGCTGGCTGGTGTGCTACCGCACACTGGGCTGCATATCCTTCTGCTAAGGGTGTGTGGGTCGCATACCGCACACGGGCCCAAAAATGGTCCTGAGGGCGGGGAGACGAAGAGATGAGGCCTTGGACCGGCGGGGGTTATACTCCCGGTCCGTGCTCAGTCGCTGCCAATAAGTCAGTGAAACATAGGAAATCTAGGGTTTACAAGTCCAAGTACCCACTAGGGGTTTAGCTCTCCATGGAGCAATACAAGTTCATCAAAATAAATGAAGACAAGTGCAAGAAATCCATAAAGAAAACCCCCTTAAGCTTCGTGTTGATAGACTATGAGAACTTCTTCTTCTTCTTCTTCAAAGAATCCCTTCCTCCAAGCCTAAGGCACACCTCGTCGAATCGAGTCATCGAAGGCTCCCCCAATAGCTCTCCTTGGAGGGGATTGATGTTGGAATCGGTGAATAAGCGCCCCCAAAGTGTAGCAAGAACCTCCTGAACCCTAGCCGTCACTCCCTCTCAAAGTTGGAAGAAGATCCCCTCAATAACGCTTCAGAACGGCTTTATAATTGGCCATCTCGAGGATCCACACGGGCGTGTGGATAAGCCACACGGCCGTGTGGAAATTCCACACACGGAAATTCCACACGCCCATGTGGATTTTCTGCCTTGTGGAATCTTCATACTAGTCCCCGATTTCGCCCGTTTCTTCTCCTGAGGTCATATGGACGGACACACGCCCATGTGAAAGGTCAAGTGGCATTTCTTGATGATGGGAAAACCTTGGAGAGCTTTTGAGATCTTTGAACCAATCGGAACGAGCGAGCGTGACTGCCTTCGTGTCCTTCTACAAGAGTTGTCTTGAAGTCTTTAGAAGTTGGCACATACCCCCTCGTTGGAACCCGATTTGTGTCTTGAACTTCGTAATTGCACAAAAGATCTCCACTTGGCACCATTCTGACCTAATCTTGCCTTTATTCACGTACCATGTCTCCACAACCCTAATTGCATGAAAGAACACCAAAACACACGAAATTAGCGATAATGACTGAAAAATGTGATGCTCATGCGTGGAAAACATTTCCAAAAATATATACATGCAAGCACTTATCACCTTAACAACCACAACTTACAAAATGCTTTAAAATATACATTTCAATATAACAATCTTTCCAACTTTCTCAAAGAAAGGCATCAATAAAACTTTGAAAATCATTTGTAAAGAGATTCAATACTGAAAATTCAAGTTAAGAATACTCGTCAAAGGATTAAAAGATCAAACCCATCGAAATAAGGATTTATAGTGCAACACATGCGGAAATCCTCTTTCGATAGCATCATCAATAGCCTATGAAAACCCTCCATCACTAACCATGGCCGTGGCTAGGTCAAGAGCCACCAAGATGCGCGTATCTTGGCGTTGACCGTTGGGAATCCCGTGTGGTGACTCCGGGATCCCAACACAGCACCTTCAGGTTCTCTACGCGCCTCCTGTAAGGGCTCGTCAGCCGAGAACTCCACGCCACCCCAACTAGGTCGGTCCGTGGAGACTCTCTTCTGCAGAAGACGGGGATCCTCCCCAATGTCACCATCGAAACATTTGGGATATCCATCCCGCCCGTAGGCTCATCATGAACACATCATATATCTCATCAAGAGATCACAAATAGTTGGCCCGTAGGCTCATCATAAACGTATCAATATAAAATCATATATCTCAACATGAGATCACAAATTCGCATAAAATACAACTCTTAATCGAAGAGTAAATCCTTTTGCAAAAGCATCGACAATAATGTCATTTTCATCAAGAATATCAACACAAGAGTATTCTTTGAAAATTGATTTCAAATACGATAACATCGTGGAGAATCTCAATTTGGTTTACATAGACCCTTATTCGGTCAAAATAACAAGAACATCGAATTCTCAAATTCACAAATCTTGAAAACATGTAGTTCAAACCATAGGATTATCCAATCCTCATCAAATATAAATAATCAAGAATTTAACAAGATCATAAACTATCATGGTTTCTAGGCCTCAAGGAAATCATCTCATGAGCCTTTTGTAATAGAATCAGTAGTTAAGCAAGATCATAAACATCAAGGTTTCTAGATTTCAAGGAAATCATCTCATGAGTCCATTAAGATGAAATCAAGAATTAAAAGGATCATATAGTATCATAATTTCAGTTTTCAAGAAACACTTCAAGAATCCATTGAAATCAAGAATTTCTCATTTCAAGGCATGCATTATTAAACAAGCATGATCATAGCTCTTTAATTAAACAATTCCCACTCACAAACTTGGCGAGATCGAATACTTGGATCACTCGCCTACTTGATCTTTACCCTTGCCTTTAGATCCACCTTCTTGAAGCCATTAACCATCCAAGAAAAACAAGAATCAATCACATAACCCAAACAATCAACAAGAGAGGAAAGAATGATCCAAAATTAGATCTCATGGCTTCTAGGGTGTACTAAGTGTTATAGATTCAAGAATTAACAATAATAGAATCCTTAAACCCATAAAAATCAAAATGAAATCAAGAATATCCTAATTGGGTTCGGATCTAAAAGAATCAAAGGTTTAGAGATGAAGGATCTCCTTCATTCTTCACCAAAACATGAAATCAAGGCTCCTATACCATTCAAACATAAGATCCATGGCTAAACTCCAATTAAAAATTAGATACATACTAAATCCACACTAATTTTTCATGGATCTAAAGAGAATTGAATAAAAGAACAAGGAGTTGAAGAAGAGAAGAAAACCCACCTCAAACTTTGCTAGAACTAGAGGAGAATCATCACCAATGGAGAAGAGGGGAAGATCAACACCTTTCTTTTTTCTTGGAGCTCAAGAATGAAGATCTAATGGAGGGGAGAATGAGGATTCAAGTTGGGGAGAAAAAGAGAGGGAAATGGGGTCTTAAAAAAGCCCTTTGAGTTTGAAAACGGTTTAAATAGGCCCCAAAACGCGGGAGGGCTCGCGGGCTCCTTTGCGGGCGCAAGGGAGGCCGCGAGGCCTCAACCAGGAAGCCATGCGGCCTCCCATGCGCCCGCATGGGAGCCCGCATGCTCTTCTGGCCGATGTCCTTGCGGGCTCCCATGGGGGCGCATAGGAGGCCGCAAGGCCTCTTTTTTGGCTCCTTACTGGCACACTAAGTCCCCGCAAGGTCCCTTCCTTGCTAACGCCTTTTAAAACACTTTTCCCCCATCTTTTAACCTCTCAAAAAGCCCTTACCTAAGATCCCAACAAAAATAAAACTCGACAAAAACTTAAACACACAACTTCTACACAAGAAACAAAGCACAAGAGAAGCGAAAAAAGTCGAACTTCCACACGGAGTCTGACTCCGATTCTGAGAGCGCCGGGTTTTGATGTTCTACTTTGTTGTTGTTTTATTTTATTTTGTGTTCTTTGTTTTTACTTCTGTTGTCGTTTGTCTTCTTGAGTCAGTTAGCAAGGGGAGTCCCCTACTAAACTGATCACTTTTTAGTGTGATTTTTGTCTTTTTGTTTATGTTCGTTCTGTAATGCTTGCATGTGTATCTCAGGACTCATTGATTTTTTTTCTTGATGGTTGTCTCAAACGACTCATCCCTAATCGGCGATCAACACCCGCCCTTGTGTGCCATCAAATTTTTCTTCGGCACCTCTCCTTTAACTTGGTGAAAATCCCCAACCCTCATTTTTACTTGCACTTATTTTCCTTGCTTTGCATGCTTACATCTTTAAACATTGAGGACAATGTTTCATTCAAGTGTGGGGGAGGGTTGTGTATTTGTCTCCTTGATGTTGTGCATGACTTAGGACGATCTATGAAAATTGTTTTGGTTGAGAATTGCTAAGCTAGGAGTTTTTGGGTATACTAGTGCACTTTTGTTGAACTTAAAGTTTTATTTTGCTCTTACTTTGGAAACCCAAATGTTAACACTTAGCCTTCTGTTGTGTTGTTACTCTGTTAGAGGAAGGGCTAGTTATAAGGCTGAAAAATTAGAAGTTGACTCCAAACTCAAAATAAATAAAAGCTATAATTTCGTGACAAGTCGGATTCCGTTTTGGATGCCCTGTCAATTTTTGTGTGAAAGATGGTAGAAAGAGCTATCACCTTAGAAAAAGCGAAAGCCGCACTTGAGTAGTCGGATTTTAGGCATCACAAATGTCATTTTTGATGACCTACCAATTCAAATGGCTGCCTCTAGGGTGTATGAAGCTACTACCTAATTTAGGAGTCAATAGTAAAAATTTTGAGAAGAAAAAGCTTGTACTAGCCCCCTCAAAAACAGTTTTAACATACTCCAGGAGGCGACACACACACACGGTAGTACGGAGTATGAGTAAAATCTTTCACAAGCCTTCAATTGACTAAGTCACTAGTTCTCAGAAACTCCTTAAAGCTTCAGTAACTCTTTTAATTTGTTGAGATCAGAGGTCATGCACTCATCACTTTATTAGGGGAATAAGGTTGCTTGAGGACAAGCAACAATTCAAGTTTGGGGGTATTTGATGAGCGCATTTCATATATATATATATATTGCATGCTTTACCTTCATCACTATTGAATATTTTGGCTTTAATTCTCCAAGTACGGTGCTATTTGAGGTATTCGTTGTTCGTCATGCAGATATCAAAGTCCTGAAGTAAGAAGAAGCGTTTTTGGAACAACTTTAGAAACTAAAGGACTTAGAAGAAACCTCATCAAGCTCAGCACGGCTTGAGCACGCCCGTGCTGTTTCCCGTGCAAAATACAGATGGATTCAACCACGATTCAGCACAGCCTGAGTCCGCTAAGCACGGGTGTGAAAACCTCAGCACGGTCGAAGGACGCCCGTGCTGCTTCCCGTGAAAATTACAGGAGAATGCAACCATAGATCAGCACAGCCAGAGTTCGCTGAGCACGGTCGTGAAAACCTCAGCACGGTCTAAGCACGCCCATGCTGTTCCCCGTGCAGATTACAGGTTTTTGAGTTTGCTGAAGAGTTATTTGGCCGTAATCTGCACGGCTTCAGCACGCCCGTGCTCACATCGGGAAAACATTAAAACGCTAAAAACTTAGGTTTTTGGGGGACTTTTTGGAGGCGATCTTTGGGAGAGAGAAAGGGAGAGCTTTGAGGGTTCATCCTCAGCTTCATCAAGGGAATGCCAAGCGTATGGTAGGCCGATTGGAGGGAGATTACACGACATCGTAGATCCTTGGACAACCTCAAGGATGCAAGAAATTAGGGAGTTTTCAATTCCTTGTCTTGTAATTTCTTTGGCATTGTGTTTGTTGGTTGTTATCATGAGGGGCTAAACTCTTAAGGGAGCCCGGGGGTGGTTGTATGACGTTGTAGCTCGAACTCATTGTCTTTACTTGCAGTTTTTATGATTGTCTTGTTCATTTCAATAAATCAAGGTTATTGGCTATCTTGTATGTTGTTTAGTGCTTGATGCTTGGTAGTTAGGTTCTCCTATCTAGGTTTGTGAATCTTTATTGATTGTTGCAAGTAGAGGGAGTTCAAATTAGGGCTCGGCAGTGCTAGAAACCACATGCTTATAGCATAACTAGGTTTAGAACTGAAGACATCCCTGATAATTACTGAGAAAGACTGAGTTAGTGAACGTCAGAAAACCAACCCCGGGGCCCCATCTCCTCCATCGAGTCAAACCTAAATCTTCCCTTGGTGAACTTTCCATTCCCTTAACTTCCTCAAAGTTAGTCCAAAGTCAATTCCTTCATCTTCGGTTTGGTTAGATATTAAGTAGGACGTTAGTATTAGAAGCTATACCAGTCCCTGTGGATTCGACTACCCGACCCTTTGGGTACATTATACTACTTGTACGACCCGTGCACTTGCGGATACGCAAGGGGCGTACCACGCTTCACCTTAAGAAAAAGGAGTGTATTTTCGAATTTAGGTAAAATTTAAACATCGGTTGCTACCATGCTCTAGTTTACGCGAAAAACTTAGAAATTTTTTGTCTGATTGCATTTCTTGCACTTTACTTGCTCTGTTAACCCTGACAATGCTAGTTTAGTTTTGAAAGGACATTAGTTTCATTTTTTTTTAGTCAAAAAAAAAAAAAATTCCTTTGGGGTGGAAAGAGCTACCACCTATTTTGTATGCAGCTACTCTCATAAGTCGGATACTAGCTATGCCCTAATGAGAGAAAGAGCTATCTAATAGGCTGTGTGAAAGCTAACACTCCCGGGTGGAAAGTGCTACCACCTTGAAAGGGTGAAAGCCGCCTAGGAGGCATCTTGGGAAATGGCTACCTTTGAGGTTGTGTGCAGCTACCACCGATTTCTTTGTCCTTCAATAAGTCCTTGTTTTAATAATGTTCAAGCGTAGACTTGTGGCTGGCATGAGTAAGTATACACACACACACGCTTTCAGATTTTATTTTCTTCGCAATTTGAGTTTTTGCTAGAGTTTTGGTTTTTATCTATCTATGTTTAAAATTTTCCCTTGTTGAGAATGTTATCTTTACATACTTTTGGTGAACTTAAGGCCAAGCATTTTCATCACTCAACCTTTAATTCTCATGGTATGAACTTTGCTTGAGGACAAGCAAAAGCTTAAGTGTGGGGGAGTTTGATAAGTGTTTGCATGTACATATCTTTGGAAATGTTTTCCACGCATGAGCATCACATTTCTCAGGTTATATCGCTAATTTCGTGTGCTTTGGTGTTCTTTCGTGCAATTAGGGTTGTAAAGACATGGTACGTGAATAAAGGCAAGATTAGGTCATAATGGTGCCAAGTGGAGCTCTTTTGTGCAGATACAAAGTTCAAGACCCAAATCGGGTTCAAACGAAGGGGTATGTGCCAACTTCTAAAGGCTTCAAGACAATTCTTGTAGAAAGACACGAAGGCAGTCATGCTCGCTTGTTCCGATTTGTTCGAAGATTTCAAAAGCTCTCCAAGGGTTTCTCATCATCAAGAAATGCCACATAACCTTTCACATGGGCGTGTGTCCGTCCGTGTGACCTCAAGAGAAGAACGGGCAAAATCGGGGACTAATACGAAGTTTTCCACAGGGCAGAAATTCCACATGGGCGTGTGGAATTTCCACACGGCCGTGTGGCTCATCCACACGCCCATGTGGATCCTCGAGATTGCCAATTATAAAGCCGTTCTGAAGCGTTATTTGGGGGATCTTCTTCCAAACTTGAGAGGGAGTGACGGCTAGGGTTCAGGAGGTTCTTGCTACACTTTGGGGGTGCTTCTTCATCGATTTCAACATCATTCCCTTCCAAGGAGAGCTATTGGGGGAGCCTTCGACGACTCGATTCGACGAGGTGTGCCCTAGGCTTGGAGGAAGGAATTCTTTGGAGAAGAAGGAGAAGCCCTCATAGACTATCGGCACGGAGCTTAAGGGGGTTTTATTCATGGATTGTTTGCCTTTAATTTCCATTTCTTTCATGATCTTGTATTGCTCCATGGAGAGCTAAAACCCTAGTGGGTACTTGGACATGTAAACTCTAGAATTTCTATGTTTCTATGACTTTATTGCTGTTCTTTAATTTGAGTATTAATTTGAGTTTCAATCTTGTATGCTTCTTGAATTCTCCCTTAGAGTGACACTAGGGTTGAGAATCACATTTAATCATCCTTTTGACGAGTGACCATCACCATTAGGATTAGATCAATCGGGATTGAAGAGGGTCGAGAGGGTGAGTTGAGAGGTAGCAACACGTCCTGATGGACACGGAATGTGTCAACACCCGCAAGCGCACGGGGTCGTCAAGTAATAAACCACTCGTGCACGCACGAGTGGGTCGTATTCCCAAGGGGCCCGAGGAGCTACCTTACTCACTTTTCACTTGTTGTTTAGCTCACCGATTCCATTTTTTAAGAGAATAGCTAAGAAAGAAAACGAATAGCAACAAGAGAAATTTTCTTAATAAATACAATTGAATCAAAACTCGGGAGATGCTCGGGGATGGAAAACGGTCACGGATGAGGATCCCCGAGGGGGCTAATCAAGTTAGTAGGATAAATGAGGAATTAAGTATGTGGCTAGTTGGACCGAGAAAACCTAAGCTTAGGCCAACCCGATGGTCACGGCAATTGACCCCTAACCCGGTACAAGTGTTGAATAAGGAATTTCTTCCACTCAACCTCTCACACGGTTGCAAGGAGAATGATGGTTTTCTCAAGTTAGGGTGGAAACACTAGTTAGTTTTCAACCCTAGAAATGGAGGGGTACAAATACCCGATGGTCACGATGTATTTATACATTAATCCCTTCCAAGTTTGGTAGAGTCTAGCACTAAGGCAATGATCATGCTACAAAGTGCTACCAAGAATTTGATACAACAATTAAGCATATGTACCAAAACAATCAAGAATACCAAACAAGGATCACAACAAGCCAATCATACAATAAATAGCTCAAATAATCCAAAACATCACAAGTTTTGCCCCCAAGGTTCACCTACATCCGGTGACCTTGGGGTTTAGTTGTTCATGTCCAATAAATCCACCACACAAATCATGGAAATAACCAAAATAAACATGAGGAACACTCCCTCAAATGGTGAAGGTCGAATGCCGCTTGGATCCCCGGAGAAAACCTTCCGAAGACGCCACTCGAAGGGGTGGCTTCCCGTTGTCTTCAACCTCCAAACAATGAAGCTTTTGAAGTAGATCCTCCAAGATCTTGCTCTCCTCTCCTTAGAAAACCCGAATTTCCTCTCCTTTTTCCCTCCAAAATGGTGTAGAAATGATGCTCAAACCCTAGCCTCCTTTTCCCCCAAAAGCTCTCTCCAAGAAGATGCAAAAGTCCCCTTCAAAATGCCCTAGATCGGCCTTTAAACCCCAAATCCCGATGGGTAAACGGGTCAGCATACTGCCGGTATGCTGACCCCTCGGGATTTCTACTTTTCTGCCAAGAAGTCCGCGATGAGCTACAGCAACTGCTACAGTGACTGCTACAGTACCGTGCTACAGTGTCCCCGTCTCGAAAACGCTGTTTTGATGTCGAAATCGCTCCCCATCTCGTCGTCGAGTCCCCAGGGCTTCTGGCTGGCCTGAAATACAAAAAATAAAGCAATTTAGATCTAAAAGGGCATAGATTCAACAAAAAGATATGAAAATAATACACAACAAATACATGTAAAATACGTACTTTTAGACGTTTATCAAACATCCCCACACCTAAGCGTTTGCTTGTCCCCAAGCAAACAAACATGAAGAACAAGGAAAAGAAGATAAACGGCTAAAAATACGACCTCAGGCTCAAAAGTAAAGAACTTCACAAGCACAATTGGACAGAAATCAAGAAGTGAGCTGCTCAAAACTAATAGCTCTGGTTCATCCACAGTGCCCTATGTGTGTGTGTGCTGACTCTCACCTTGACCTCCACACCCCGGATTACCCCAGGATGACCATTCACCCCACACAAAATGAAGACGGCATTAGAGTGCTAAAGACTTCCTCAATGCCCAGTTAAAGTCCTTTGGTTCCTAAATACAACTCCAACTCTTAAGTGACCATAAAACAGGCTCTAGGGATCAAAATGGAAACTTCATAAATTTCACTCACAAAAATATACAAATTCTCATTTTTCTGGGTCCGCCTAACATAGACTGCACAAAAATCTTTCAGATGGATGCACATGCTGGCCAGGCACAAGAGTCACCCTCTTAATCAATTACAATCTACATATACGCATTCATGCTTAAAAGCAGAGGAATGCTGACATAGACCCCAAAAATTGTTTTTTTTTTTTTTTTTTTTCGATCCCTGATAAACTACCTGCTAAAAACTTCACTTAGGTTGGAGAAAACAATAAAGGAACTTAAAAGCTTTTAAAAGTGCATTGAAGAAAGAATTTAACAAATTAATGCCAAAGTCACTAAGATGGGTTGGATAGAGTGTACAAGGTGAGAGTGATCGTGAGTATGTATATAGGTGCACTAAAGATGAAACAGAGCTACATTAAAGTACAAGTACTGTACAGCTCACTACTATCATCCTACCAAGCTAGGAAATCCTTTAACAACACAATCATAGCCATCATAGGTAACAAGCATGCATAAATGCAAAATACCCTAAGTAAATAACCATCCCCACACCTAAAGTTGTACATTGTCCTCAATGTACCTAAGTCAGCAGACTAATGTGGGGGATGAAAATGAAAACCAAAAAATGGGGGTGAAGGAACTTCCCTGATTCCTTGGTGTGGTTCTCAGTTGTTCCACTTGGATCAGGGGTATATCACCTAAGGAGGGTGACACAAGTAAAGCTCCCAAAATTAATAATCCTGAAAAGAACAAGGAGCTTATCATCATTCAAAGTTTTTCAGGAGGAAAAAGAAATAAAGTAAGGAAAAGAGAGCTCCAACATAAAAAACACAAGAGTTTAGTAGGGAGTGAGCCCTAGCTAACTCAAAAGTACAAGTTTTAACAACAAACAACAAAGCACAACAGAAGGAAAATAAACAAGGTTTTGTCATGGGTCTAAAGTGATGATGCGGCGCAAGTAGTGCTCAAAGCTTCCCAAAGTGCTCAAAGCTTCCCAATCGATCTTCCCCACCGTGCCGAACCCTTTTCGCGATAAGAGGGCGTAGCGCGTCTTGTGTTCTTCCTTGGAAAATTGAGGTTCATGGACGGGAGGCGAAGGTTCCCGCCTAGGTCTCTTGGAAGCTAGTTTCTTGATTGGCATCCTATAAAAATAAAATAGAGATTAACCAACTAAATTACAAGCAAAATAAGCACCAAAAAAATGAGGAAATCCAAGAAAATGTGCATTGCTACAGTAATTCCGGAAAAAATTTTCAAGAATTTTGCTTGTAGGAGTAGCCAAAATATTTTACAAACTATGAAAAATGCCTTGATAAATCTTAAACATTCACCCAACAACAATATTCCAACAATTTCCAACAAATTTCAGCCATAAAAGTAAGGAAAAATCAAAGTTTTGAGTGAAATGCCTTACTTGTGCCCTAGAGTAAAATGAGTAGATCCAAATGGTAAATCCGGCCAAAAGCTTGCTCAAACTCCAAATTTTTGTCACCAAGATGGAAAAGAGGAGGAGGAGAGCAAACTAGAGCAAAAAAAATGAGTAAAAACGGTGGAGAAATGAGGGAGAAAAGGTTGAAAGAATGGGGAAGAAGGATGAATAGTGTGAAGAACCCCAAAACCCCTCTTTAAACCTTACTATCGGGTGGTCTTGCCGACCATCCTTACGGCCGTAAGGATGGTCGGCAAGAACCTCGGGATGGTTCTTGCCGGCCATCCTTACGGCCGTAAGGATGGTCGGCAAGACCCAATTTTTGCACCGGTTCTTTCTCCACACTTCGCACGCGTCAACCCTCGATGAAACCTTGAAAAATATGGCCGGAAACAACATTTAAACACTCAAAACATCAACATGAATGCATCTAGAGCAAGAATTCTTCAAAAACCTCATGACAAACAAGTTAACAAAAAGGCGAAAGAAACAAGAAAAACGACGAAAAGCAAAACAACACAAGAACTACTACTAAAAACATAAGCAAAACAAGACAACACGAATAATAAAAAGAATACGGGGAATGAAATGAACTTGGGTTGCCTCCCAAGGAGCGCTTCTTTAACGTCATTAGCTTGACTTGCATTACCTCAACATCTCATGGTGGGACAAATGGAGGGAAGTTACCTCCAACCTTTGGGACCGGATTGCCACTCGGAAAATAATGTTTCAAACGATAGCCATTGACTTTAAAAGTACCTTTTGTTGGATGGTGAACCTCAACGGCCCCGTGAGGAAACACTTGTGAGACTGAAAATGGCCCATACCATCTTGATTTCAGTTTTCCCGGAAAATGTTTCAATCGAGAGTTGAAAAGTAGCACTTGGTCTCCGACTTGAAAATGTTTAGCTTGTTTAATGTGTCGGTCATGGTATTCCTTTGTCTTCTCTTTATACCGTATTGAACTCTCATATGCCACCGACCGCCATTCATCTAATTCATTTAACTGGAATTTTCTCTTGTGGCCTATTAGACGGGGATCAAAATTCAATTGCTTTATGGCCCAATAAGCTTTGTGCTCCAATTCGACGGGCAAGTGACAAGCCTTCCCATATACCAACCTATACGGAGTTGATCCAATAGGGGTCTTAAATGCTGTTCTGTATGCCCAGAGTGCATCATCAAGTTGATCCGCCCAATCCTTCCCCGTGATGACTCACCGTTTTCTCCAAGATTCTTTTCAATTCCCTATTAGATACCTCGACTTGACCACTCGTTTGGGGGTGGTAAGAAGTTGAGATTCTATGTGATACTCCATATCGTTTTAAAACTTTTTCAAATTGTGAATTGCAAAAATGAGTGCCCCGGTCACCGATGATCGCCCTTGGAGTGCCGAATCTAGCGAACAATTTTTTTAAGAATTTTACTACCACTCTTGCATCACAGAGTTGGGAATGCTTGCGCTTCTACCCACTTGGAGACGTAATCTACGGCCACGAGAATAAACTTATTGCCATGAGAACTAGGAAACGGTCCCATGAAGTCGATCCCCCAAACATCAAAAATTTCACAAGCTTGATTCCAAGTTTGCGGCATCTCGTCCCTTTTTGATATGTTACCTACGCGTTGACACCTATCACAAGGTCTTGCACAAGCATCCGAGCGTCATGGAATATCGTGGGCCAATAAAATCCGGCATCAAGTACCTTCCTCGCTGTCCTGTTTCCACCGTAGTGCCCCCCTGCAGCCCCGAGTGGCAATGCAACAGGATGTCATGTCCTTCTCTTGTTGAGACACATCTCCCGACAATTTGATCGAACAAGTCTTGAACAGGTATGGATCCTCCCAAGTATAATGCTTCAGTCGGCAAAGAACTTCTTTCTTTGTTGATAGGTGAGCCACTTTGGGAAAACCCCTGCTGCCAAGTAATTTGCGATATCAGCAAACCATGGTGTCTCATCCTCTTCCACTACTTGAATGCTGCATAATCGCTCCACGGGGAATGTGTCATTTATCCCCTCTCTCTTCAACTCCTCATCATGAGGCCCTTCAAGGCGTGATAAATGATCAGCGGCCAAGTTTTCTGCCCCCTTTTTATCCCTTATCTCTAGATCAAACTCTTGTAGTAGAAGCACCCAACGGATCAATCGAGGCTTGGCATCTGATTTATTCAGTAGGTATTTGAGTGCAGAGTGATCAGTATAAACAATTACCTTAGACAGCACCAAATATGATCGAAATTTATCAAAAGCAAAGACCACCGCTAGCAATTCTTTCTCCGTGGTAGTGTAGTTCTCCTGTGGGTCATTCAAAGTCTTGCTTGCGTAATAAATAGGATGAAAGTGTTTATCCCGTCTTTGTCCTAATACTGCACCCACTGCATAGTCACTTGCATCACACATCACCTCGAAAGGTAAATTCCAGTCCGGAGAAGCCACTATTGGTGCTTCAACTAGTTTCTTTTTCAAGCAGAGGAAGGCATTCATGCAATCCTCATTAAACTCAAAACGAGCATCTTTCTCCAAGAGCTTTGTCAGTGGTCGGGCGATTGCAGAAAAATCTTTGATGAATCTTCTATAAAACCCTGCATGTCCCAGAAAACTTCTGATTGCCTTCACTGAACTTGGAGGGGGTAGTTTTTCGATGGTGGAGACTTTCGCTCTGTCTACTTCAATTCCCCTCTTTGAAATCTTATGCCCGAGTACTATGCCCTCCTTGACCATAAAGTGGCATTTCTCCCAACTGAGGACTAAATTAGTCTCCTCACACCTTTTTAGGACCCGTTCAAGATTTTTAAGGCATAACTCGAATGAATCCCCGAAGACCGAAAAATCATCCATAAACACCTCCATGATATCTTCTACCATATCTTCAAATATTGCTAACATACATCTTTGGAATGTAGCCGGTGCATTACAAAGTCCAAAAGGCATACGACGATACGCAAATGTCCCGTAAGGGCATGTGAAAGTAGTCTTCTCCTGATCTTCTGGTGCAATAGGGATCTGAAAGTATCCAGAAAGACCGTCCAAGAAACAGTAGTAAGAATGTCCCGCGAGTCTGTCAAGCATCTGATCAATGAAAGGTAAAGGGAAATGATCCTTTCTTGTAGCATCATTGAGTTTCCTATAATCGATACAGACTCTCCAACCTGTGACTGTTCTTGTGGGAACAAGCTCATTTTTTTCATTAGTGATGACTGTCATTCCTCCTTTCTTTGGCACCACTTGCACTGGGCTCACCCAGGCACTATCAGAGATAGGGTATATAATGCCCGCATCAAGCAACTTTATGACTTCATTCTTCACAACCTCCTTCATGTTGGGGTTGAGTCTTCGTTGGGGGATTGCTGAGGGTTTGTGATTATCCTCCATAAGTATTTTGTGCGTACAAAAAGATGGGCTGATTCCTCGAATGTCAGAAATCTTCCACGCAATTGCCTTTTTGTGCCTTCTCAGCGTGTTCAAGAGTTGGTCCTTCTGTTCCCTTGTTAAATCTGAAGCAATGACAACAGGGAGTGTAGATTTTTCCCCCAGGAAAGCGTATTCTAGATGATCAGGGAGGGGTTTCAATTCTAGCTCTGGAGGTTCTTCAATTGATGACTTTATCCTTCCATAATTTCTAAGGTCACGTTCCTCAATCTCCTCCATTTCTTCTGAGTCACCATCACTCTTCAAGCTGCATTCCTTCGCTTGAAATTCTGTCTCACTTGTATTCACATCATCCCCCTGGATGTAGTTCACCTCTTCTACTTTTTCAAGGGTTGACTGAATTACCTCCTCTTGATCAAAACAGGTTAACTCGGGAGGACTCTTCAGACAAGTGTCTAGTTCCTCATGAGTATAGTTGGCCCGACTATTGGATGAGAGAATTTCTATTGCCAACTTTCCCCAATTTGATTCCAAATATTTACTGAAGATTGACTGAGCTCCTTGATTCTGTACAGATTGCATACGTGTATCCTGCCACAAATCTTCCTTCCGAAGATTATTGCTGAAATCCATGCTGTCACTCTGAAAAGGAGACACAAAGTTAGCTAACAACAAAAAGCGCAAAGGAGCTACAATAAAATAAAAGGCTAGAATAATTACAAAAGCTCAACAACCAAAAATAAGAAAACACAAAGACAAAACAAAACACACAACAAAAAGAAAGAAAAACAAAAGAAAAAGAAAAGGCTAAATCAACAAGCTTATAGCTTTCCAGATATCCCTCGGTGAATTCCCCGGCAACGGCGCCAAAAACTTGATGGACACGGAATGTGTCAACACCCGCAAGCGCACGGGGTCGTCAAGTAATAAACCACTCGTGCACGCACGAGTGGGTCGTATTCCCAAGGGGCCCGAGGAGCTACCTTACTCACTTTTCACTTGTTGTTTAGCTCACCGATTCCATTTTTTAAGAGAATAGCTAAGAAAGAAAACGAATAGCAACAAGAGAAATTTTCTTAATAAATACAATTGAATCAAAACTCGGGAGATGCTCAGGGATGGAAAACGGTCACGGATGAGGATCCCCGAGGGGGCTAATCAAGTTAGTAGGATAAATGAGGAATTAAGTATGTGGCTAGTTGGACCGAGAAAACCTAAGCTTAGGCCAACCCGATGGTCACGGCAATTGACCCCTAACCCGGTACAACTGTTGAATAAGGAATTTCTTCCACTCAACCTCTCACACGGTTGCAAGGAGAATGATGGTTTTCTCAAGTTAGGGTGGAAACACTAGTTAGTTTTCAACCCTAGAAATGGAGGGGTACAAATACCCGATGGTCACGATGTATTTATACATTAATCCCTTCCAAGTTTGGTAGAGTCTAGCACTAAGGCAATGATCATGCTATAAAGTGCTACCAAGAATTTGATACAACAATTAAGCATATGTACCAAAACAATCAAGAATACCAAACAAGGATCACAACAAGCCAATCATACAATAAATAGCTCAAATAATCCAAAACATCACAAGTTTTGCCCCCAAGGTTCACCTACATCCGGTGACCTTGGGGTTTAGTTGTCCATGTCCAATAAATCCACCACACAAACCATGGAAATAACCAAAATAAACATGAGGAACACTCCCTCAAATGGTGAAGGTCGAATGCCGCTTGGATCCCCGGAGAAAACCTTCCGAAGACGCCACTCGAAGGGGTGGCTTCCCGTTGTCTTCAACCTCCAAACAATGAAGCTTTTGAAGTAGATCCTCCAAGATCTTGCTCTCCTCTCCTTAGAAAACCCGAATTTCCTCTCCTTTTGCCCTCCAAAATGGTGTAGAAATGATGCTCAAACCCTAGCCTCCTTTTCCCCCAAAAGCTCTCTCCAAGAAGATGCAAAAGTCCCCTTCAAAATGCCCTAGATCGGCCTTTAAACCCCAAATCCCGATGGGTAAACGGGTCAGCATACTGCCGGTATGCTGACCCCTCGGGATTTCTACTTTTCTGCCAAGAAGTCCGCGATGAGCTACAACAACTGCAACGGTGATCGCTACGAAGCCGTGCTACAGTGTCCCCGTCTCGAAAACGCTGTTTTGATGTCGAAATCGCTCCCCATCTCGTCGTCGAGTCCCCAGGGCTTCTGGCTGGCCTGAAATACAAAAAATAAAGCAATTTAGATCTAAAAGGGCATAGATTCAACAAAAAGATATGAAAATAATACACAACAAATACATGTAAAATACGTACTTTTAGACGTTTATCACGTCCCCTTTCCCTTCCGGTATGATTCACCCTACCTTCTCATTGCACGAGATAACTTCAATCTCAAAGAGAGTTAGGTGTTGAGAGAGAAGTCTTTCCGCCGGGACTTATTTGTGATTAGGGATCTTCCGCCTGGACCAAAGGGGTTGGTCCATATTTTGGAATAGGGTTTATCATCGGGATTCCCACGAGCTTTTCGCAGTCATACGTGGTGTGAGGCGTCGAGAGTCTTTCTCTCCGCCGGGACCACGTAGGGGACTAGTCAGGGTTGACCTTAGGTTTGGGACCCTGTATTCTTGGATTTCCACGACTCATTGATTTTCATTGTAACAAGAGCAGCTTAAGTTTTGCACTAGAAATTAGGATTCTAGGGGGAGCATTGTCCGAGTACCCCATCTTCATATTGATCTTATTCTACACTCTAGCTTTCACTTTCAGAACTTATTTCTGTTGCTTTCTTGTTTTGTTTTCTTTCGCAACAACAATTGATTTATCTTTGGCTACTTAGCAAAGTGTTATTGTTCTTACGTCTACTCCCTGTGGATTCGACTACCCACCCGTTTGGGTACTTTATTACTTCGACACCCGTGCACTTGCGGAGCACACACGCAAGGGTGTGTCACTCACATCGGGAAACACTTTAAAACCTCAAAAACTTAGGTTTTTGGGAACTTTTGGGGGGCGAACTAAAGGAGGAAGAAAGGGAGAGCTTTGGGCACCGTTCTCATCCTCACCGAGGGAATGTGGGGCGTATGGTACACCGATCGGGAGGAGATTCCACGACATCATTGAGCCTCTGACAGCCGCAAGGATGCAAGAAATTAGGGAGTTTTCAACTTCTTGCATTTTAATTTCTTTGGCAATTACCTTGTTGTTTAATGTCATGAGGCGCTAAACTCTTAAGGGAGCCCCGGGGTGGTCTTGTCTGACGTTGTAGCTTGAACTTGAGTGTTTTTCTTACAGCATTTATGAATGTCTTGTTCTTTGTAATAAATCTCTGTTATTGGCTATCTTGAATGTTGTTTAGTGGTTGAATGCTTAGAACTTTGGTTTTCTTATCTTGGCTTGTGAATCATTGTTTGATAGTTGCAAGCAGTAAGATCACAACTTAGGGGTCAACAGCACTGTAAGCCTCATTCATATAGCATACTTGGATTTAGAACTGAAGACATCTCTGATAAATTCTGAGAGAGTCTAAGTTAGTGAATGTCAGGAATCCAACATCGGGGCCCCATATCCTCCATCGAGCGAATCCTTACATTTACCTTCGTGCATTTCCTTTCCTCAATTTCCTTTAATCCATCCTAGAGTCAAATGCATCTTCTTTACTTGATTAGATATTAAGCAGAACAATAGTATTAGAAGCTACACCAGTCCCATTGGATATGACTACTCGACCCTAAGGGTACATTTTACTACTTATACGACCCATCTTCTTCGTGCACTTGCAGTTACGCAAGTGGTGTATCAATGGGTTCCCTCTGGTCATAAGCTGGAGCTGCAATCAAATAAACAAAAGAAAATGAGAATAATAAAAGTAAAGAAGATGAAATAGAAAAACAGTAAAAATAAATGAATCGCTAAAGTAACGAAATATTAGTGTTCCTAATATCTTGTTCCCCGGCAACGTCTCCGAAAACGTAATCGCGTGTTTCTGCAACATAGGGTGATGTGTCAACCCCTTGCGTTACCACAAGTGCACAGGTTGTTAAGTAATAAAGTAGACCCCAAAGGGTCGGGTTGTCGAACCACAGGGAACAGAAGTACTAGTAATTGCTCCTCTTTTGTTATCTAGCCTAATGAGTGTAATGTGTGATGATCTAATGGCTAAGCCTAAGAGTGTCACTACAAGTGCACAGGGACTGAAAGGAGTGGGAGTTATCAATCAATAAAAGTGAGGTATCCGGACAGTGCTCCCCCTAGGATTCGGGTGTTAAATATAGATTACAAGTTTTTCTAGATGAGAACAATAAGTCGTGGGTATCCTAAGGTATAACGGCCCATGCCTCCAGATCGCCGATAACTAGTCCCCTACGAGGTCCCGGCGGAGAATTCTCTCGACGCCTCACACCACATATGAATGCTTAAAACTCTAGGGATCCCAAAGATATAACCAATTCCTAAAAGTAGATCCAACCCTGCCTTCAAGTGAAAGATCCCTAACCCCCTACGAGGTCCCGGCGGAGAATTCTCTCGATGCCTCACACCACATATGGTTGCTTGACACTTAGGGAATATGGAGATAGGAAATATCGATCGGAAAGGAAAGGGGACACTCCGCTATCTCACGGCTCACCCTCTCAACCCTCTTTACTCTTGGTAATTCTAAACCTAGCGGTGATCTCTCTCTTCACTAGATTGAATAAAACATGCAAGGCAATTAATAATGGAATCAAAAGAACAAGCAAGCATTAAGAATCCAAGAGCAAAACTGAAAGTAATAAATTCAAATAGAAACACAATGTAAATCTAATGAAAATATGAATCCTAGGGTTTACATGTCCGGAAAATCTCTAGGGGTTTAGCCCTCCATGGAGTAAGTTACAAAGCAAATAAAATAATAATAAACAAGTTCACAAGCCATAGAAAATAAACCCCCTAAATCCGTGACGATGGTCTTCATGGGTAGCTTCTACGTTTGGATTGAATTCACTATGAAGCTCGGTCGCCGGTGGCTTCCTTGATGCTATGACGGAGGAGGAATCAATCCAAGTTTGTGAGGAAAGCTTCCCCAAACCGCAAAGAACTCTCTCCAAGCCCTAGCCGCCTTGCCTCTTGAAAGTAGCAGAAAAGATCCCCAAAAATTAGAACAAGGCGGCTTTTATAAACTGAAATCGGGGATTCACACGGGCACTCACACGCTCGTGTCCTGTAGCCACACGCCCGTGTGAAATTTTCACACGGTCGTGAACAGTGATTTTGCTACAGTACTGCTACAGTACTTTGTTCCCTGGGACTCTCAATTCTAGATGGTTTAGGCCATACACCGTAACACAAGTATCACCGCAAGGAGCAGTTGAGATCACTCATCCAGATAAGGGTACATTAAAAGTGAACGGGCATCGATTAAGGCCATACTTTGGCGGCGAAGAGTGTAATGCAGGAAGAAGTATTTTTGTTGCATCATCACCCTTGCTTTTGAGAAAAAGGTATGCCATGCTAGTGACGTAAAACAAGCGCTTCTTTGAAGGCAACCCAAGTTTTTAAATTCATTGCACTTGTTTTAGCTTAGTTTTATTTCTGCAGTGTATTTTTTGGTTAGTTTGTGTTTTCTGTTGATTCATCTCCGGTGTAGTGCATTTTTGTCGTTTCTAGATGCAAATTCATGTTTTTATCATTTCTGGCAAGTTTAAGTGTTTGTTCTGTGAATTCGTCGAGTTTTTGGCCATGTATATGTTAGATTTCATTTTCTCGCAAAGATTTACATGTGTTTCCAATGAGTTCAGCAGATTTTGGAACAATTCCGGGCTGAAAATTAAACCACATGGCCATGTGGATGGATTTTAATGGCTTTTCCGGGGAATCCAGAGAATCCACATTGCTATGTTAAATTTCCACATGGCCATGTGGATGGTTCCCGAGCTTCATTTGACCAAGACTGAAAATCTATATGCCCATGTGGAATTTCCACATGGGCATGTGAGTGCATTGAGATGTTTCAGAATTGTCATCCGAGAGAAGTCACACGGCCATGTGGAATTTCCACATGGCCATATGGATTTGTTCAGAAATTTTGGTGCGATCCAGAGAAGCCACACGACCATGTGGAATTTCAACATGGCCATATGGATTTAGGGTGTTTGGATTTAGGGCCATCAAAAGAAAACACATGGCCATGTGGATTACTTAAGAATGAGAAGCCTTTCTTCTCTTCATTTCCATTTCACGCCCCTTCACATTCAAACGACTCCACACCAAATATGGCGACCAAATCTCTTCTTGATAAACGCCTAAATATACGTATTTTATATGTGTTCATTTGTATTATTTTATTATCTTTTTGATAAGCTGATGCCCTTTTTATAGTCTAAATCTCTTTATTTTGTGTTGCAAACCCTAAATAAGCCAAAATGAGCTCAAGAACGTATTTAGGAAGAATTCGACACCAAATACGACGTTTTTGGGTTTCTTCACCGTAGCGTAATGTAGCAAAATAGTGTAGCAGTGCATCGTAGCAGTGCATCGTAGCACCGAGGTGAAATTTCCCGCAAAACTCTCTCGGATGCCTCACGGGCAACCTCACGGCCGTGAGGGAGCCCGTGAGGAGTCGCGACTTTCACCCTTTTTAAAGGCTTTTAGGGCATGGGAAAGGAAACTTTTGCCTCTTCTTGGAGCTCCACAACCCTACTTCCAAATCTGACCAAGAAGGAGAGCTTGGAGGGCATTTCCACGGAGTAATCGGCGAGGAGAGCGCGATCTTGTGCGGGATCTACTTCTAGGGCTTCCAATTTGGAGGTTGAAGACGACGGGAAGCCATCCCTTCGAGTGGCGTCTTTGGAAGCTTCTTCGACTTTTATCTTTGGAGGGAGGTCTTTTATGTTGGGTTTTGTTGTTTTCATGCTTTTATTCATGTATTTTGAGACTATGAGCAACTAAAACCCCAAGGTCACCGGATGTGGGTGAACCTTGGGGTGAACTTGTGATGTTTGGATGATTTGGTTTAATTCATGCTTGTTAGCTTGTTTGTGATTCATGTTTGGTGTTTTTGAAGGCTTGGGTATGCATGAGAACTCTGTGTATCCATACTTAGCCATTGCCCTAGTATTAGACTCACCAAGCTCGGAAGGGAAATACGTACAAATACGCCGTGACCATCGGGTATTTGTACCCCTCCAATTCTAGGGTTAATTACTCATGTGTGATTCAACCTTAGTTTGAGAAAACCATCTTGCCCTTTGCAATCGTAGGAGGAATTGTACGGGCAGAGCCCGTATTCAATACTCGTACCGGATTAGGGGTCAATTGCCGTGACCATCGGGTTGACCTAATCTAGGGTTTTCTCGGTCCATCAAGCCACTTGCATGTTAATCCAACATCCTTCGCACTTTAGTAACCCCGAGGGGATCCTCATCCGTGACCATCTTCTTACCCCGATTTTCCTCCCGTTTAACGCCCTTGGTATTTAGTAGTTTAATTGCTTTTGTTTTACTTCATTACTTTCACCTTCCAAATCTCAAGTCTGATCGGCTAGACAACATTGCAAAAAGGAAGTAAGAATAGATTCTCGGGCCCTAGGGAATACGACCCACTCGTGCTTGCGCGAGTGGTTTATTACTTGACGACCCCGTGCGCTTGCGGGATCACCACCACTTCTCCTTCCATTCTCTCGCGTATTTATAGGGATTAGGTGTTCTATTCAGAGTTTTATCAAGGTTTTCCACTTCATCTTCTCCGGTAAGCATTCTTTCCCCTCTTCTTGCCATGAATTTTCTTTCCTGGATTTGGGTGATGAGTCTTGTGTTTTAGCATGTTATTTGTATGAGAAATGCTTGTTTTATTGCTTTAAACACTAGGGCTCACGGTTGTGTGTATTTGTACTGCTCGATTGGGATTAACCATCGCCGATTAGCCATGGTCGAAGATCCACACTGCCGTGAGAATCGTTTGACTTGTTGTTCTCTCATCCAGAGAGAACACACGACCATGTGGAATTTCCACACGGCCGTGTGAACCTCTGGAAACCTATTTTCAGCCCTGAAATGACTCGTTTGCCTCTTCTTTGCGGAGAAATGCCTCCAAGAACAAAGAAACTTGCACATAAGCGTCCTCACGACCGTCGTGAGCCCTCGCCTGAGTCATTGGAGTTCGTGATGAGTGCATTTCATATATATATATATATATTATGTCTTACTCTCAGAATTATTGAATTTATTGGCTTTAATTCTCCAAGTGCGGTGCTATTTGAGGTATTTTTAGTTTTTCATACAGAAATCAAAGTCCTGAAGCAATAAGAAGTGTTTTGGAATGATTTTAGAAGCTAAAGGACTTAGAGAAAACCACATCAAGCTCAAATTGGCCTAAGCACGCCCGTGTTGTACCCCGTGCAGATTGCAGGAGAATTCAGCCAAAGTCAGCACAGCCTGAGTTCGCTGATCACGGTCGTGCAACCCATCAGCATGGCCTAAGCACGCCCGTGTTGTACCCCGTACAGATTACAGGAATGTGAGTTTCAAGAGTTTTATTTGGCCGTAATTGGTACGCCCCTTGCGTATCCGCAAGTGCACGGGTCGCACAAGTAGTAAAGTGTACCCTTTAGGTCTGGTAGTGGAATCCACAGGGACTGGAATAGCTTCTAATACTAACGTCCTTCTTAATATCTAACTGATAAACGTCTAAATATATGTATTTTATACGTACTTGTGTATATTTTTTGTTCCCTTTTTGTTAAGTTGTTATCTATTTTCTTGTTTAAAGTTGCTTTACTTGTGTTACAGGCCCGGAATAAGCCAAATAAGCTCAAAAACGTATTTATGAAGAAATCGACACCAAATACGGCGTTTTTGGGCTTCATCACTGTTGCAGTACTGGAGCAGGGATACTGTAGCTAAATACTGTAGCATCCCCGAGATAAAATTCCTGGGAAAGTTTTTGGGTGTCTTACGGGCAACCTTACGCCCGTAAGGACACATGAAATTTCCCTTTTAAAGGGGCATTAGGGCATCTTGAAAGAGGACTTTTGGCCACCATTCTCCACCATCATCTTCTAGGGTTTCAAGGCAAGTGGAGAGGGCAGATCTGAGGTGGAAATCAAGGGGAGAAGAGGTTTTGCTATCAAGGAGAAGATCTAGGAGCTTGCCGGCGCGGATCCGAAAAGTTCTCATCACCACCTTCTAGTCTTCATCTTAGGGGAGTTTGCTTTGAGTTTTATCTTGTATTCTTTGTATTTCTTGCTTTCTCCTTTGTTGATGATGAACTAAACTCCCAAGGTCGCCGGGCATCCGGTGAACCTTGGGATGAACTTGCTTTGTATGGATGCTTAGATTTACATTCATGGTATTTGGTTTGTTTTGTGGTTCATGCTTGGTGTACTTTGATGTATTGGTATGCATGAGAACTCTGTGTATCGATTTCTAGGTTTTAGTAGGTTGCGTGACCATTGCCCTACTTTTAGACTCCCAAGCTTGGAAGGGATACATGTACAAATACGCCGTGACCATCGGGTATTTTGTACCCCTCCGGTATTAGGGTTGTGCCTAGTTTGTGCTTCAACTCTAATTTGAGAATCTCGTGCCTTTAATGCAATCGTAAGAGGATTTGGGCGGAAGGAATTCCCGTATCAATACTCGTACCGGATTAGGGGCCAACTGCCGTGACCATCGGGTTGGCCTACCTTAGGATTCTCCTGGCCAAGAACCACCAGTGCCTGTGTAATTCTAGCATCCTACTAGCTTTAGTAATCCCGAGGGGATCCTAGCTCGGGATCTCGTACTTTCATTGCTAATTGCCTCCTTGATATGCTTATTTGGTGTACCTTAGTCCAACCTGTTTATAGTTATCTTTGTTAGTTTTCTTATCTTGTTCTAATTCTCTATCTTAGTTAGACTAGACAGTGCCGTCTAGGGGGAAGTAATAGCAGCTCTTGGGACCCCAGGGAATACGACCCTCTCACGCCTGCGTGAGAAGTATTACTTGACGACCCGTGCGCTTGCGGACAATCGATCACTAACCAGACAGAAGATGATGGAATTGACTCTGGATTAACTTCAAGAAGGTTAAGGGAAAGGAATTTCACCAAGGGAAGATTTGAGGTTTGACTCGATGGAGGAGATGGGGCACCGGGGTTGGATTTTCGACGTTCACTAACTCGGCTTTCTCGGCACTTATCAGAGATATCTTCAGTTCTAAACCTAGCTATGCTATAAGGGTGTCGTTTGTAGCGCTGCGATGCTCTAAATTGCACTCTCACTGCTTGTAACTATCGATTGTGATTTACAAACCAAGATAAGAGGACCTAACTTCCAAGCAATCAAGCACTAAACAACACACAAAATAAGCAATAGCTCAGATTTAATAAAGGGAACAAGATACTCATAATTGCCGCAAGTAAAGATTAAGAGTTCAAGCTACAACGTCATACAACCAACCCCAGGGCTCCCTTAAGAGTTTAGCCCCTCATTACAACAACCAACAAATATAATGCCAAAGAAATTAAAAGACAAGAAGTTGAAAACTCCCTAATTTCTTGCATCCTTGAGGTTGTCGAAGGATCTACAATGTTGCAAGATCTCCTCCCGATCGGCCTACCATAAGCATTCTTTTCCCTTGATGAAGTGGAGGATGAACCCCCAAAGCTCTCCCTTTCTTTCTCTCAAAGTTCACCCACCAAAAGTCCCCTTAAAAATTGAGTTTCTAGGGTTTTAATGTCTTCTCAATGTGAGCACGGGCGTCTTGAAGCCGTGCTTCAAGCCGTGCAGATTACGGCCAAATAAATCTCCAGAAAACTCACATTCCTGTAATCTGCACGGGGAACAGCACGGGCGTGCTTAGACCGTGCTGAGGTTTTCACGACCGTGCTCAGCGAACTCTGGCTGTGCTGATTTGTGGCTGCATTCTCCTGCAATTTGCACGGGAAACAGCACGGGCGTGCTTAGACCGTGCTGAGGTTTTCACAACCGTGCTCACCGAACTCAGGCATCTTGATTTGTGGCTGAGTTCTCCCCGCAATTTGCACGGGGAACAAAGCACGGGCGTGCTTAAGCCGTGCTGAGCTTGATGGGGTTCTTCTAAGTCCTTTAGCTTCTAAAATTGTTCCAAAACACTTCTTCTTACTTCAGGACTTTGATATCTTCATGACAAACAACGAATACATCAAATAGCACCGTACTTGGAAAATTAAAGCCAAAACATTCGATAATGATGAGGGTAAAGCATGCAATACATATATATGAAATGCGCTCATCAAATACCCCCAAACTTGAATTGTTGCTTGTCCTCAAGCAACCTTATTCTCTTAATAAAGTGATGAGTGCATGAAATCTGATCTCAACAAATTAAAAGGGTTACTGAAGCTTAAGGAGTTTCTGAGAACTAGTGATTTAGTCAATTGAAGGCTTGTGAAAGATTTTACTCTTACTCCGTACTACCGTGTGTGTGTGTCGCCTCCTGGAGCATGTCAAAACTGTTCTTGAGGGGGGCTAGTACAAGCTCTTTCTTCTCAATATTTTCACTACTAACTCCTAAACTGGGGTAGTAGCTTCATACACCCTAGAGGCAGCCATTTCACTTGGTAGGTCATCAAAAATGACATTTGTGATGCCTAAAATCCGACTACTCAAGTGCGGCTTTCGCTTTTTCTAAAGTGATAGCTCTTTCTACCATCTTTTTCATAAAAATTGATAGGGCATCCAAAATTGAATCCGACTTGTCACAAAATTCTAGCTTTTATTAATTTGAGTTTGGAGTCAACATCTAATTTTTCAGCCTTATAAACTAGCCCTTCCTCTAACAGAGTAACAACACAACAGAAGGCTAAGTGTTAGCATTTGGGTTTCCAAAGTAAGACCAAAATAAAACTTTAAGTTCAACAAAAGTGCACTAATATGCTCAAAAACTCCTAGCTTAGCAATTCTCAACCAAAAATTTCATAGATCGTCCTAAGTCATGTACAACATCTAATCATATTAGAACACAAATATACAACCCTCCCCCACACTTGAATGAAACATTGTCCCCAATGTTTAAAGATTTAATCATGCAAAACAACGAAAATGATTTCAAGGAAAAGTGAGGGTTGGGAAATTTTCACCAAGTTAAGAGAGAGGTGTCGAAGAAAAATTCCATGGCACACAAGGGCGGGTGTTGATCGCCGGTTAGGGAGGAGTCGTTTGAGACAACCAGCAAGATAGATATTCATAAATCCTGAGATGCACATGCAAGCATTAGAGATAAAAAATAAACAAAAAGACAAATATCACACTAAAAAGAGATCATTTTAGTAGAGGACTCCCCTTGCTAACTGACTCAAGAAAAACAACAAAGACACTAGAAACAAAGTACGATGAAAAACAAAATAAAAACAACAAGATAAAACGCCAAAACCCGGCGCTCTCAGAATCGGAATCAGACTCCGATGGAAGGTCGGTGGTGTTGACTCCTACACTCCGGGACGTAGAAGGTCCAGCGGCACGGCGAGGAGGTGGAGACAGGGTGACGTCGAGGTGAGAGGCCAACCGCTGCATGCTCTGGATCATCCATCGCCGGAAAGAAGGAGAACCCGCTGGAGGAGAGTCCGGAATGCGGGTGGAAGCGCGAGCGCGTGGGGTGCGAGGGGATGATGGGCCGGCGGCGTCAGGAGGAGAATCCGGGACGCTGGTAGCAAGGGGGGGCCTGGTATCTGGTACCCTGGGAGGTGGACGTGGATCGCAGCATCCCCATCGCTCGGAGCGTGTCCACAGAGACAGGAAGGACGCCGCCTACCATCCGCATTGCACGGGTGCCGCCTGGAGTCCCATCCCTCAAATCAGCCGTGTGATGTAGGACCCGCAGAAAATGGCACCGACCCTGGAGTCCTGTCCCTGATGCTGGATGCTAAAAGCCACCTCGTAGCCGAGGTGCATCTGGAATCCGTCCAGCATGCTCAGCAGGAAGTCGAAGTCGCGGCGACTAACGACTCCTGTGCTGTCTCCTCGCCCTGTGATCGAGTGACTGAGAATAAAATGGATGTACCTGAGGGCTGGGAGACAATGAGATGAGGCCTTGGACCGGCGAGGGTTGTACTCCCGGTCCGTGCTCAGTCGCTGCCAATAAGCCTCCTGGGACTCGCCGGGTGGTCGGACGACGAGGAGGGCGTCGTACTCCGGAGTCCTGGTGAACTCCTCATCGTACAAGCCCAGTCTGACAGAAAACTCCGTCAGACTCATACAGTGTAGCTCACCTAGCGCTTGGAACTGTACTGTACCGGCGTGGCGGTAGCTGACTGGGCCTCGAGACAACTTGAAGGTCGCAAGGACCTCCAAAGACAGCTCCCGGTAGGCGGTGTCGGTGATGGAAAGTAGCCTCTTCCAAGCGCCCCCGCCAAGGTAGCGGCGCACGTCTGCCTCCAAGCCCACCTCGCGGAGGACCTCCCAATCTATAGCTCGCATCTCGCCAAACCGCTTCGCGCTCAAACGGTCATGGCGCTCCTGGTGAATGGGGGCACCGAAGGCTGGCGCAGGGGGAACGGCTGGGGTCGACGACTCCCCTCTAGCCCTCTTCGAAGGAGGGCCAGATGTAATAGCCTTCCTCAGCATGATCTGTTGAGAGAAAAATATAAAACAGTTAAGATCAACAGTGCAACACAGGCGTGCTCCAAATCTGCACGCCCATGTAATTTAAAAAAAAGAAAGGGTTTCCAACGAGCACGGGCGTACTCAACAGGCACGCCCGTGCTTCCGTGTAATTCCAGATCTCAAATCAAAGCACGGCCGTGCTTGAGTGAACACGGCCGTGTTGCCAAAATCCAGCTTCGGCTCCGACGGACTCTAACTCAAAAATCGACGGAACAAATTTGTTTAAACTCACTCAAAAGCACCCTAGATGTCTCTAAAGATGAATTTAGATGTTTTCAAGAAGAATAATAGCATATAGTCAAAGATTTAGAAATAAAACACAAATCTAGGGTTCGTCGACTTACCAAAAGTGTTGAAGAAGGAGTAGAGCGATGAAACTCCGAGGAACCACGACAACCACGAAAAACTCGCGAAAACTGCAAGAAAAAGGAAGCACAAGGGAAGAGAATCGCCGGTTAGAAGAAAGAAAGTGTGAACGGCGCGCTTAAAAAGAAAGAAATCGCAGGGAAAGGGACCGTCGCGCTGAGCACGGCCTCAGCACGCCCGTGTTGTGCCTGTGCTTAAGTAAATTCAACAAGAAACGAAGAACGCGGCACGTCCGTGACACGTGCACGGGCAGCGTGCTCAGGGACTCAGCACGGCCGTGCTTCTCCCCATGCTGCTTAGAAATGATCAATCTTGAAAAACCTTGGAATTTCACCCCCATCAGCATGGGGGTGTTATGCCCGTGTTGGGCCTGGAACCTTCCCTCATGAAGAAAAACACGTCGGATTCGAAACAAAACAAAACGAAAACACAAAAACACACAAAACAACAACCACAACAAGAAAATAACAAAGAAAGGAAACAAATCGGGTTGCCTCCCGATAAGCGCTCTTTTAACATCACCAGCTTGACGGGTCTAGTCTCATCTCAGGATGGCTCAAAGACATACCTTTCTTCTTGGTGCCCTGCAGGCCAACATTCCATGAAAGGACAAAAAGAATTTATCAGAAATGCCTCACCAAAGCTGAGGTCATTAGTAGGACGACGTTTCGGGGTAGAGGCTTGTTGTTTCTTCCTCTCCACTACCTTCTGCCACCAAGTCTGGGCCTTTGACACCTTGCTTTTCCTTCTTCTGGCCCTCATTTCTGGTTGACAAATGCTCGATGGTGTAACATCGACGTCTTCCACCTGGACTGGGAGTTCTTCATCTGGAGGATCCGCCCATAGCAAATCAGTAAAATGATCCTTTTGCCAAATTTCCTGCACACAATCACAGATAATATCCTCAGTAGTATTAAGAAAATAACAAGAATCATCAAATGCCATGGGGTGTCTCATAGCTTCCTTTAGTCTGAACACAACTTCTTCATCCCCCACTCTTAATGTTAGGCGACCATCCTTCACATCAATGATGGCTTGCGAAGTAGCGAGGAATGGCCGCCCAAAAATTAGAGGTACCTCAGCCTGTTCATCCAAATCCAGAACAACAAAATCTACCAGGAATATGAATTTGTCGACCTTCACCAAGCGATCAGCAAGCTGGAGCGTCATTTGAGTTGGCTTGAGTTCCCCCAACACCAGCTTCTGAAAAATCTTTAATGGCATCAGATTGATGCTTGCTCCTAAATCAGCCAGCACTTTTTCATCCATCATTCCCCCAATCGTGCATGGAATGATGAAACTTCCCGGATCTTTCTCCTTTTTGGGAATCTTGTTTGAAATAATTGCTGAACATTCTTCACTTAATGTCACCGTCGAAACTGCCTCTAATTTCCTCTTGTTAGTCAGTAGCTCCTTAAGGAATTTAGCATACTTCGGCATTTGTGACAGAGCCTCAACGAACGGGACATTGATGTGCAAGGTCTTGAACATCTCAAGAAACTTTTTGAATTGTGCCTCTTGTTGATCTTTCTTGAGTTTCGTAGGGTAAGGCAAAGGAGGTTTGTATTCTGCTACTAAATCTTTCTCCTTTGCCTTCAACTTTTCCCTTACAGTCGAGCTTGACCCTAAATCTTTCTCTTGAACTTCCACCTCTTCTTCAAGTTGAGACTCTTGCAGTGCTTGTGGAGGTGCGGATTCAAGTTCCTTGCCACTTCTCAAAGTGACTGCCTTGAGGGACTCCCGGGGATTAATTTTTGTGTTACTCGGTAGAGCACCCTGGGGTCGTTCAGCAAGCGTCTTGGCGATCTGTGCAACCTGATGCGCAAGGTTCTGTAAAGAGGCTTGCTGATTCCTCATCATCTCTTCATGCCCGGTGATGCGGGCATCATTAGCTTGAATGTATTGGACAAGGAGAGCTTCAATAGAAGATCCTTTCTGTTCTGGTGGTGAAGGCCTCGAAAATTGAGGCTGAGTCTGCTACTGTTGCTGTTGCTGAGGGGGGCGCTGCTGCCCCTGATTCTGGTCTTTCCAAGAGAAGTTAGGGTGATTCCTCCACCCTGGGTTGTAGGTGTTGCAGTAAGAATTATTGGTATACCGCTGATTCTGCCCATTGAAATCCACCTGTTCGGTGGCACTAACTCCCTCAGATGAACAACTGGGCCCTGCTTGGTTCGCCCAACTATCGGTATTCATGTTCAGTGCTGAAGATTGGACTTGCATTGTATCCAACCTTTTAGAGATGGCTTCCACTTGTGCTGCCAAAGTAGTGAGCACATCAACCTCATAAAGTCCGGCTGTCTTCATCGGCTTATTCCTCTCAGAACTCCACTGGTAGCCATTAGATGCCATGTCTTCTATGAGGTTCTGTGCTTCTTCTGGTCTCTTGCTGCACAAAGAACCTCCCGCCGCCGCATCTAACATTTGCTTCGTCGCCACATTCAGCCCATTGTAGAAAATCTAGATTTGCATCCATTCCACAATCCCATGTTGTGGACACTTAGTAATTCCTTGTACCTTTCCCAAGTGTCATACAATGTTTCTGATTCTGCTTGTCGATAAGAGGAAATATCACTTCTGAGTTTGGTGATCTTGGCCGGTGGGAAGTATCGAGTTAAAAACTTCTCCACCAGCTGTGCCCAATTTGTGATAGATCCCGCCGGCAAGGAACTTAACCACTGCTTCGCCCTTCCTCACACTGAAAACGGGAACAATCGAAAGCGAACCGCATCCTCGGACACATTATTCGCCTTGAACGTATCACAGATTTCCAAAAAGCTTGATAAATGTGCATATGGGTCCTCATCTTGAAACACATCAAATTGGCACATCTGCTGCACCATTTGAATGAAATTGGGCTTCAGTTCGAAATTGTTGGCCGCAAATGGAGGTCGAACAATACTCGGTCCAGATCCCTCTAGATTAGGCCGGGCATAATCTGAAATGCTCCTCTTATTTCCAGCCATGTTTTCCTCTTGGTCCACTTCAACACTTACTTCCACTGACCCGGTTTCTCTTAAGTGAATCTGTCGCTGTCTCCGATGAAATGTTCGCTCAATACCTGGATCTGGAGACGCAAGATGGGAGGAATTCCCCCGGGTCATACACCGCACCTACACAAAAACCAAAAGAAAGAGATGAGATATGAACTTTCAGGCTTAATGCAAAAAGAGAAATAATAAATAGCTTAAGAAAAACAAAAGAACAAAAACAAAGAATACAAGTAAAATAAGAACAAAAGAAATGAAATTAAAAGCAAAATAAACGGTTAGAGTACTAAGACTGTCCGAATTTTCAGAAGTTGCCAGTCCCCGGCAACGGCGCCAAAAACTTGGTACACCCCTTGCGTATCCGCAAGTGCACGGGTCGCACAAGTAGTAAAGTGTACCCTTTAGGTCGGGTAGTCGAATCCACAGGGACTGGAATAGCTTCTAATACTAACGTCCTGCTTAATATCTAACCAGATAGAAGATGATTGAATTGACTCTGGATTAACTTCAAGAAGGTTAACGGAAAGGAATTTCACCAAGGGAAGATTTGAGGTTTGACTCGATGGAGGAGATGGGGACCCGGGGTTGGATTTTCGACATTCACTAGCTCGGCTTTCTCAGCACTTATCAGAAATATCTTCAATTCTAAACCTAGCTATGCTATAAGGGTGTCGTTTGTAGCGCTGCCGATGCTCTAAATTGCACTCTCACTGCTTGTAACTATCGATTGTGATTTACAATCCAAGATAAGAGGACCTAACTTCCAAGCAATCAAGCACTAAACAACACACAAAATAACCAATAGCTCAGATTTAATAAAGGGAACAAGATACTCATAAATGCCGCAAGTAAAGATTAAGAGTTCAAGCTACAACGTCATACAACCAACCCCGGGGCTCCCTTAAGAGTTTAGCCCCTCATTACAACAACCAACAAATATAATGCCAAAGAAATTAAAAGTCAAGAAGTTGAAAGCTCCCTAATTTCTTGCATCCTTGAGATTGTCGAAGGATCTACAATGTTGCAAGATCTCCTCCCGATCGGCCTACCATAAGCTTTCCATTCCCTTGATGAAGTGGAGGATGAACCCCCAAAGCTCTCCCTTTCTTTCTCTCAAAGTTCGCCCACCAAAAGTCCATTTAGAAACTGAGTTTCTAGGGTTTTAATGTCTTCTCGATGTGAGCACGGGCGTGTTGAAGCCGTGCAGATTACGACCAAATAAATCTCCAGAAAACTCACATTCCTGTAATCTGCACGGGGAACAGCACGGGCGTGCTTAGACCGTGCTGAGGTTTTCACCACCGTGCTCAGCGAACTCTGGCTGTGCTGATTTGTGGCTGCATTCTCCTGCAATTTGCACGGGAAACAGCACGGGCGTGCTTAGACCGTGCTGAGGTTTTCACAACCGTGCTCAGCGAACTCAGGCTGTGTTGATTTGTGGCTGAGTTCTCCTGCAATTTGATGGGGTTCTTCTAAGTCCTTTAGCTTCTAAAATTGTCCCAAAACACTTCTTCTTACTTCAGGACTTTGATATCTGCATGACAAACAACGAATACCTCAAATAGCACCGTACTTGGAAAATTACAGCCAAAACATTCGATAATGATGAGGGTAAAGCATGCAATACATATATATGAAATGTGCTCATCAGTAATCTGCACGGCTTAAAGCACGGCTTCAACACGCCCGTGCTTACATCGGGAAAACATTAAAAACCCTAGAAACTTAGGTTTTGGGGGGACCTTTGGGGGGCCGAACTAAGAGAGGAAGAAGTGGAGAACTTTGGGGCACCGTCCTCATCTTCACCAAGGGAATGTCGCGCTTATGGCAGGCCGATCGGGAGGAGATTCCACGACATCGTAGAGCCTCTAACAACCACAAGGATGTAAGAAATTAGGGAGTTTGCAACTTCTTGTATTTTAATTTCTTTGGCAATTTTCTTGTTGTTTAATGTCATGAAGGGCTAAACTCTTAAAGGAGCCCCGGGGTGGTTTGTATGGCGTTGTAGATTGAACTCATTGTCTTTACTTGCAGTATTTGTGAATGTCTTCTTCTTTGCAATAAATCTTAGTTACTGGCTATCTTGTCTGTTGTTTAGTGTTTAAATGCTTGGAAGTTTGGTTTTCTTATCTAGGCTTGTAAATCATTATTGATAGTTGCAAGCAGTAAGATTTCAACCTAGGTTTCATCAGCACTGTAAGTTTCATTCTTATAGCATAACTAGATTTAGAATTGAAGACATCTCTAATAAATACTGAGGAAGACCAAGTTAGTGAACGTCAGGAATCCAACCCCGGGGCCCCATCTCCTCCGTCGAGTCAATCCTTACATTCCCCTTAGTGCAATTCTCTCCCTCAATCTCCTTAAATTCAACCTAGAGTCACAATCCATCCTTCTTTGTTTGGTTAGATATTAAGCAGAACTTTAGTATTAGAAGCTATACGAGTCTCAGTGGATACGACTACCCGACCCTAAGGGTACATTTTACTACTTATACGACCCATGCACTTGCGGTTACGCAAGGGGCGTATCAGTTCGCCGTGCCCGAACATCAAACCCATCTTGAGCGCCTCTCAACGCTCAAGTTCGGCCAGACGCGGACCCCCGATTTGCAAGCATTAGCGGCGATTGAGCCTGCACAGGTGGAAGAGTTGGCAGATGAGGTTCGTGAGTTGATTGCCGTTGGTTGTTGGAGCAAGTTGCTGTACATTAAGGACCTGGCTACCCGCGACATCACTCTTGAGATCCTTGCTTCTTTTGAGTTCGACCGCTCGCATACGGACTACCACCGGGC
Organism: Dioscorea dumetorum; assembly: GCA_902712375.1. Lineage (NCBI taxonomy): Eukaryota > Viridiplantae > Streptophyta > Magnoliopsida > Dioscoreales > Dioscoreaceae > Dioscorea > Dioscorea dumetorum. The sequence continues at coordinate 4,450,147 of CACTHL010000549.1, read as the reverse complement.
AAACACCATACTCTTTCGCGCCTTTGATCAATACCATATCATGAGCCTGATGGATTTCTCCGTCGCCCACGGCCTTTACGACAGAGATTTCATTCATACCGAGGAGTACGCACAACTTCCAGCCGACTACCCATTCCGTGTGACTCCCAGCCGAGTATGCAAGACGTTCCGCGGTGATATTCAGTATGAGCCCGAATCGACGAAGGCCTCTTTGCTCCTCTGCCCGGCCCACAAGTATATACATGATGTTCTTAGCAGGTCAATCAATGGGCGAGGTGACAGCACCGGCGTTATAAGGCGACTAGGCCTCCGATATTTATACTCCATGGTCCAGAGCATGCCCATGCACTTGGGGTACGTAGTGGCTGACTATTTGAGGCACTAGAGGCAGTACACGCGGGTAGGAGTCCTGATGAGATCCGCAAGCGCACGGGTCGTCAAGTAATACCTCTCACGCACGCGTAAGAGGGTCGTATTCCCTGGGGTCCCAAAAGCTGCTATTACTTCCCCCTAGACGGCACTGTCTAGTCTACCAAAGAAGGAGAATTAAAACAAGACAAGAAAACTGACAAAGATAACTATAAACACATGGACTCAGGCACACCACATGAGCATATTTAAGGAAGCAAATAATAATGAAAGCGCGAGGTCTCGGGCTAGGATCCCCTCAGGACTACTAAAGCAAGATGGATGCTAAAATTACACAGGCAGTGGTGGATGTGCCAAGAGATATCCAACAGTAGATCACCCCGATGGTCACGGCGATGACCCCTAATCCGGTACGAGTATTGGCTCGGAATTTCTTCCTACCAAATCCTCCTACGATTGCACTACGCTTAGGAAAACCTCTAATTAGGGTCGATCCTCAACCTAGGTCCAGCCCTAATGGTTGGAGGGGCATGAAATACCCGATGGTCACGGCGTATTCATACATGAATCCCTTCCATGCTATGTGAGTCTAGCACAAGGGCGATGGTCACGCACCAAGTACAATCTAGAAGTTGAATCGCAGAGTTCTCATGCCAAACAACACATCAAAGAACACAAAGCATGAACCACAAATCAAACCAAACACCGTAAATGTAAATCTAACATCCATACAAAGCAAGTTCATCCCAAGGTACACCGGATGCCCGGTGACCTTGGGAGTCTAGTTCCTCATCAACAAAGGAGAAAGCAAGAAATATAATAAATACAAGACAAAGCTCATAACAAACTCCCTTAAGATGAAGCCTAGAAGGTGGTGATGAGAACTTGTCGGATCCGCGCCGGCAAGCTCCTAGATCCTCTCCTTGATAGCACAACCTCTTCTCCCCTTGATTTCCTCCTCAGATTTGCCTTCTCCACTTGCCTTGAAGCCCTAGGTGAAGATAGTGGAGAATGGTGGCCAAGAGTCCCTTCAAAAATGCCCTAAAAGCTCTTTTAATACATAACATCGCGATGCCTTGCGGGTGGCCTTGTGGGCGCAAGGTTGCCCGCAGGGCATCCAGAGAGTTTCTCAGAATTTTTCCTTTCGGTGCTACAGTACCCTGCTACAGTACTCTGCTACAATACTGCTATAGTGATGAAGCCCAAAAACGCCGTATTTGGTGTAGATTTCTTCATAAATACGTTCTTGAGCTTATTTTGCTTATTCCGGGCCTGTAACACAAGTAAAGCAACTTTAACCAAGAAAATAGATAACAACATAACAAAAAGAGAAAATAAAACATACGTAAGTACGTATAAAATACGTATATTTAGACGTTTATCAAGTCCTATTCTCAGGCCTCTGCATCACACGACTCATCAGGGGGATGGGTCTTATTGATGCTGTCCACGGAGTGGACAAGATCATTATTTCCTTTCCACCAGGCCTTGAGACACTGCGCATGGTGGGCATGGGGAAAAGGGCTGCTCCAGGCAGGTATGTGCTTGTTGTTCCCTTCCCAGAAAAGTCAGAGGAGGAGAGTGAAGAGCATGAGGAGACCCGGGCAGGACCTTCATCGCAGCCCGTACCCATGGAGACGGAGGACATCCCAGCCGCCGAGGAGGTGCCACCAATGTCAGCACGAGCATCACCTCCAACCTATGATCGTATGGATAGACTTGAGAGCACTGTGGGATTCCTCCATACTGATCTTGCAGCCATGAGGGCGACCCAGGCAGCGAACCACTCGGAGGTGCTCTCTCGCATGGCCGAGTATCATGCTGAGATGATGGCGCACATCACCGCGCTCCAACAGATGATGGTGACGGACACTGACTCCACCACGTCTCCCGCACCTCGAGCACCACATGCATCACCCGCATCACCAGCAGCACCAGCAGATGACAATGTTTGAGGCGTCTTTAGTTTCTTTCTACTTTTATTTCTGTTATTTACTTTTGTGTTGTTTGAGAACTTGTTTACTACGAAAGGGTTTACCTTATGAGATCTATCTTTTTGTTTTTAGTCATGTTTAGTTTGTTTCGAGTTTAAGCTTTGATGTATGCTTATAAACTCGTTTTTATCTTTTATTTGTGTTGAGCTCTACCGAGCCCCTTTTGTGACGTGCAGATGGTATTGTGAGTCATGTTTTGAGGAATAGTTGTAGGCACGGCCGTGTGCTTCATCCATGTCGCGACTACTCCTCAAAGTGATTGCTTTTAGCTGCTCTCTTACACTTGTCTCTGTATTGCTAGGAAAGCTTCTTTGAGGTCTCTCTGATAACGACTTCGCAATTTGTCCAACCTGATTCTCTAGATTATGTAAGGACGCAGTATGGTTGCGAAGTATAGTCTCTACACCCTGAAAGCGTGTGTCAGATGACTGGATGAATCTAGTCAGTGCTTTTTCTAGATCTGTCATCCGATTCTCTAGACCTGAAAATCGATTCTCCAAGTTTGGAAGCTGTGGTTGCTGAAATCCTTGTGGTGCAAGAGGACTTTTCTGTCCCGGATTACTCAAAGAAAAATTCGGGTGGTTTCGCCACCCTGGATTGAAAGTGCTACTGTAAGGGTTACCTTGTCCTCTTACTGCATTACCCACAAAGTCTACCTGCTCAACAGGGGATGCACCACTCACAGAAATAGGGCAATCAGATGAGGCATGTCCACCTCCACAACCATTACAGTTCATCACTGCTGCCACTCTTGAAGAAGTTAGAGTGTCTAGCTTCTTGCTCAATGCTTCTACTTGAGCTGCTAAGGAGGTGACAGCATCGATTTCATGAAGACCGGCTACCTTCTTCTTATCACGAGCATTCCATTGATAACTATTCATAGCCATCTCTTCTATGAGTTGCCTGGCAGCTTCTGGGGTTTTGCTTCCTAAGGTACCTCCTGCTGCTGCGTCAAGTAACTGTCTTGTGCTCGGGTTCAGCCCATTGTAAAAGGTGTGGATGATCATCCACTCAGGAAACCCATGTTGGGGACATTTCCGCAGGAGGTCCTTGAACCACTCCCATGTCTCAAAGAGAGACTCCAATTCCATTTGCATAAAAGAAGAGATTTCATTCCTAAGCTTCGCAGATTTTCCAGGAGGGAAATATCTAGCAAGAAAGGCCTCAACCATCTCCTCCCACGTAGTAATTGAAGCTCTAGGAAGTGACTGTAACCACTGCTTTGCTCTTCCCTTCAAGGAAAATGGGAAAGCCCTCAGTCGAATAGCATCATCTGTAACCCCACTAATCTTGAGCATGTCGCACACTTCCAAAAAATTCTCAATATAATTATTTGGGTCTTCATCCGCTAACCCATTGAACTGTGCGGACTGTTGTACCATTTGAATAAAACCCGGCTTGAGCTCAAAATTGTGAACTGTAATTGGCGGCCGTACGATGCTGGATTGTGTGCCACGAGGGGTAGGTCTTGCATAGTCTGAGAGTGTCCGCTGTTGCTCATTCTGTTCAGCCATGGTTGCTGACTCCTCAACCTCTATTTCAGCTTGATAATTCTGTTCTTGTTCAGGTTGTTTTCCCCGTCTATGTAATCGCCTCTCAATCTCTGGATCGTCTTCAACTAATGTCGAAGGGTGTCCACGGGGCATAACCTGGAGCTGAAATCAATAAAAGAAAACAAAATCAGAACAATGGAAGAACAAGAAGTGTGGAACAGAATATAAAGCGAATGACTAACGAAACAAAGTATAAGTGTTCCTAAAACGCCTAACTCACCGGCAACGGCGCCAAAAACTTGACACACCCTTGCGTGTGTACTCCGCAAGTGCACGGGTGTCGAAATAATAAAGTACCCAAACGGGTGGGTAGTCGAATCCACAGGGAGTAGACGTAAGAACAATCACACTTTGTTAAGTAATCAAAGATAAACCAATTGTTGTTGAAAGAAAATAAAATAAGAAAGAAGTAGAAACAAAGTGCTGAAAATGAAAGTTAGGTCGGAGAAATAGATCAATTAAGAAGATAGGGTACTCGGACAATGCTCCCCCTAGAATCCGTGTTTCAAGTGCAAGACTTCAAGTACTCTTACTAAATGAAGATTTCAAGAGTCGTGGAATCCAAAGATACAAGGTCCCAAATCTAAGGTCAACCTTGACTAGTCCCCTACGAGGTCCCGGCGGAGAGAAGACTCTCGACGCCTCACACCACGTAAGACTGCGCTATGCTCTAGGGATTCCAAGTGGTAAACCCTATTCCCAACTATAGATCAATCCCTTTGGTCCAGGCGAAAGATCCCTAATCACAAATAAGTCCCGGCGGAAAGGCCTCTCTCAACGCCTAACTCTCTTTGAGATCGAAGGTAATACTTGGAATAAGAAGGTAGGGAAAACCACACCAGAGGGGAAAGGGGACGTGTCGCTACCTCTCAACTCACCCTCTCAACCCCCTCCAATCTTGATTAATCTAATCCTAATGGTGATGGTCACTCGTCAAAAGGATGATTGGATTAGCCCTCAACCCTAGTGTCACTCTAAGGGAGAAACAATTAAGCATACAAGATTGAAACTCAAATTCAAACTCAAATTGAATAAAAGCATTAAAGTCAATGAAACATAGGAAATCTAGGGTTTACAAGTCCAAGTACCCACTAGGGGTTTAGCTCTCCATGGAGCAATACAAGTTCATCAAAATAAATGAAGATAAGTGCAAGAAATCCATAAAGAAAACCCCCTTAAGCTTCGTGTTGATAGACTATGGGAACTTCTCCTTCTTCTTCAAAGAATCCCTTCCTCCAAGCCTAAGGCACACCTCGTCGAATCGAGTCGTCGAAGGCTCCCCTAATGGCTCTCCTTGGAAGGGAATGATGATGAAACCGGTGAAGAAACGCCCCCAAAACGCAGCAAAAACCCTCTCAAACCCTAGCCGAACCTCTCCCCAAAGTTAGGAAAAAGCCCCCCTTAAAACGCTTCAGAACGGCCTTTAAAATGGCAAATATCGAGGATCCACACGGCCATGTGGAAAATCCACACGGCCGTGTGGAAATTCCACACGGCCGTGTGGAAATTCCACATGCCCATGTGGAAATTCAGCCTCTATAGAACTGCATCAATAGGTCCCCGATTTCGCCCGTTTTTTCTTCTGAGGCCACACGAACGGACACACGATCGCGTGGTAGGTCATGAGGCATTTCTTGATGTTGAAAAACCCTTGGAGAGCTTTTGAAATCTTCGATCAAATCAGAACGAGCGAGCATGACTGCCTTCGTGTCCTTCTACAAAAATTGTCTCAAAACCTTTAGAAGTTGGCACATACTTTCTTGTTTGACCCGATTTGCATCTTGAACTTTGTGTTTGCACAAAAGAACTCCAGTCGGTACCATCATGACCTATTTTTGCTTTTCTTCGCATAAATCTTCTTCACAACCCTGATTGTATGAAAGAACACAAAAACACACGAAATGAGAAATATAAACTGAAAAATGTGATGCTCATGCATGGAAACCATCTCAAATAATATGTACATGCAAGCACTTATCAGTACGACCTAAAATAAACTTGCCTACAATATGCGTGCTACAGTAACCGCGGCTACTACCTAGATTTAGACTACGACCTAAAATAAACATAACTACAATAAGCACTACGGTAACCACGTCATTAGCATCTCTATATTTAGGTTTATTTTATTAAATAATTTTTAATAAGATGCTTTTCTTGCATCGCAAGTTTTAGTTGTCTTTAAATAGTCTTGTATTTTCTCTTTTGAAAAAACTTTGATTATTATTTTTTTTTTTCAGAAATAAGAGTGTTCTTATTACTATTGTTCTTGTGAGTTCTCTTGGATTCTCGAGATGAAGGCCTCGGCTTTCCCCATAATTCATGCTCAATGCTTCCGGGCATTTTGTGTGGATTAGTTCCGGTTTGTGGTTCTGCGATTGTTCGGACAGCAGGTCGTTGTTCTTAAAGCTTTGGATCGTCTCTCCCCAACGCACGGGTCGCTTCCACCCCAGGTTGTTCGCAGCCAGTTATCCTTTTACCTTGATCCTACATCGTGAAGATCGGGCCAAACTCAAGGCATCTTTCTCTTTCCCCGAGTTGGAGCCTATCAAGTTCACGTTACACACGTTCTTTATTTATGCTCATCACTTTCATACTTATTTAGCCAATGATAATTCACCTTAAGGGACAAGGATTGCACTCTTGAATTTATGAGAAATTTAAATGTCGATTGTCACCATGCTCTAGTTTACTCAAACAACTTAGAAATTTTTTGTCTGATTCATTTCTTACACACTACTTGCTCTGTTAGCCCTAACAGCTCTAGTTTAGTGCTGAAAGGACTTTAGTATCATTCTTTTAGTTTAAAAAAAAATGGCATGAGGGGTGGAAAGAGCCACCACCTATTTTGTATGCAGCTACTCTCATAAGTCGGATACTAGTTATGCCCTAATGAGAGAAAGAGCTATTTTATAGGTTGTGTGGAAGCTACTACCCCCAGTAGAAAGAGCAACCACCTCGAAATTGTGAAAGCCGTCCAGGAGGCATCTTAGAAAATGGCTACCTTCGAGGCTGTGTGCAGCTACTACCGATTCTTTCTGTCTATAGATAAGTCATTTTCAACAAGAACTTTAAAAAGTAGATTGTGGTCGACATGAGTAAGTTGACACACACACACGCTTTTAGATTTTATTTCTTTGAAGCTTGAGTTTTTGCTAGATCATTTTGGCGAGAGCTTTTTCCTAACTTTTGGAGGGAGTTCGACTAGGGTTTGGAGAGATTTTTGGGGTGTTTTTCACCGATTTGAACACCCCCTTCCGAGAATAGCTATTAGGGGAGCCATCGACGACTTTGATTCGGAGAGGTGTGCCTTAGGCTTGAAAGAGGGATCCTTGGAGAAGAAGGGGCAGCTCTCATAAACCATCAGCACGGAGCTTAAGGGGGTTTTCTTTATAGTTTGTTTGCATTCATTTTCAATTGTATTATTGACTTTGTATTACTCCATGGAGAGCTAAACCCCTAGTGGGTACTTGGACATGTAAACCCTAGGATTTCTATATTTCATTGACTCTTATTGCTTTTCTTTTAATTAAGATTTAATTTTAGTTTTAATCTTGTGTGCTTATTTGATTTTCCCTTAGAGTGACATTAGGGTTGAGAATCCATCTTAATCATCCTTTTGACGAGTGACCATCACCATTAGGATTAGATTTACCAAAATTAAAGAGGGTTGTGAGGGTGAGTCGAGAGGTAGCGAAACGTCATTTTTCCCCTCCGGTGTGATTCATCAGGTCTCCATATTCCACAAGCTGTTATCGATCTGAAATGGGTTAGGCGTCGAGAGAGGCCTTTCCACCGGGACTTATTTGTGATTAGGGATCTTTTGCCTGGACAAAAGGGTTTAATCTATAATTGGGAATAGGGTTTACCACTTGGAATCCCTAGAGCTTAGAGCAGTCATACGTGGTGTGAGGCGACGAGAGTTTCCTCTCCGCCGGGACCTCGTAGGAAACTAGTCAATGTTGACCTTAGATTTGGGACCTTGTATCTTTGGATTTCCATGACTCATTGAATCTCGATTTAAGAAGAGTAATTTGAGTTTTGCACTTGAAACTAGGATCCTTGAGGGAGCATTGTCCGAGTATCCCATTTACACTTTGATACTTCCCTTCACTCTAGCGATTACTTTTAGTTCTTTATTTCTGTTAAATAATTTTCTATTGATCTCTACACCAATTGAGTTTTCCTTGGCTAATTAGCAAAGTGTGTTTGTTGCTAACGTCTACTCTCTGTCGATTCGACTACCCACGCTTTGGTAACTTTATTACTTCAACACCCGTGCACTTGCGGAACACACACGCAAAGGTGTGTCAGGAAACCATAAAGTCCAAAGCTGAATCCTCAACTAAAAACCTCTAAAACATCCTAGATCATGCCACACGCATATAACTATCATAAAACACCAATAATGTATGATAAAAGCTTAACAACGACAGAATTAACACAAAGACGTCTACTCGTGCTAATTATTACTACAGAATTGAAAACTACCTAAGAAACTAATGCAATGACTTGTGATGCCTCCCAAGAAGGGCTTGTTTCACGTCATCAGCTCCACGTACCTGATTCTCATGGGGGTTCATGAAATTGAAGCAGCTCAGTTACAGAAGTTACTTGACATCTCAAACAACATGTTTTCCTAACAGAAGAGTAGTAGAAGATCTTGTTACCAATTAAAGAATTCTCACCCTTTTCCCGTGTGCTCATATGGAGTCTTTGAGGTGCCTCTTGGAGTGACGTCTGGGTTGTGTCATGCGACGGAAGATCCTCTTTAGAATCCCCGGATTTGGTTGACCTTCGATCAATTGAACCTCCTGCGGGTTCGAGTCCTCCTTATCCAACTCGGGCCACCCTCACTGGGATCAGGATGAAAGATCTCCTGTATGTACTCATCAACAAACTCATCATCTACATCCACAAAATAACCGGTGTCATCAAACTCGGGAGGATATTTCATAGCATTAGTGAGGCTGATAAGTGTCTAAATTACACCATTTTGTAACGGTGAACTACTTATACTTTCATGCATTAAGTGATAAAACATGTGCCCTTTGATGAATTTTTCTTGTTTTTCTTATTTCGGGGCATCCACAGACTATTTGCGTTGAGATGAGGGCTTACAACGAGAAAATCAAGGCCGAGGAGCGAAGAAACGAAGGATAAACGAGCTCCGGAAAGCACCCAAGCGTTCCTACACAACTAGGCCCAGTTTAGGGCCTGTGTGCGGGCTGTACACAGCGCGCACACTGGCCGCACACCAGTCCGGTATTTAAGCCCGATTAGGTATTTAACACCCAGACGCACAAATCTTCGTCAAAGGAGGTCAGTTTGGGGAGAATTCAAGTGTGAGAAGATGGGAGAACTCGAAGATCTTCATCTTAGAGCTTTCCGACACGGATTCGGCGAGTTTAAACATCACACCTAGTCGACATATTCAAGAGGGAGTTCTTGGTGTTTTATTGATGTATATTTCATTGTGTGAATTTTCCTTCTTAATTATGTCGAACTAAACCTCCCAAGGCCGCCGGGCAACCGGTGAACCTTGGGAGGAATGCTTGTATTAGATGATGTATTTTTAATTCAATGAATGCATGGTTTGTCATTTGGTTCCATGCTATGTGTACTTAATTGTAGTGGATTGCATGAGAACTCTGCATTTCATTTTATCAATTGTACTTGGATGCGCGGGGTGCACCCTCGTATTAGATCCACATACTATGATGGGGGATCCATTGTACCGATACATTGGAGGTTCCAGGTGCCGGTAGAATCCAGTAGGCTGCAGAGTTCATCTTAGTACAATTGCTTATAGATAACTCTAGCCAAGGCTCCTTAGGCCCAATGACATCGTGTGAGTATCCTTAGGATAAAAGAACTTGTACCAGATTAGGGCTACACTACGGAGGTTCCGGGGTAGTCGACTTCCGAGTTTAGACGGACCAAAGCATTACAATCCATGCATGCATTATCTGTTATCAAATCATCGTTACTTGTATTTTTCTAGGGGGAATCCTAACCCGGGACCTTATCTTCTCCATTTGATTTCTTCTCGGTGTGTTCAATCTGTTTGTGGCTAAAGCTTTTATTGTTTGTTTTAATTTTACTTCTTTGCAACAACCTCAATTTTGATTCGACTAAACAACTGTTCGAAAAGGAAGTAATGGTCGATCTTGGGACCCCAGGGAATATGACCCTCTTCTGGGGTATTACTTGACGACCCGTGCACTTGCGGCCGAGGAGCCGTGTGCCCGCTTTTTACGATGCACGCGGCGACCATCAAGTTTTTGGCGCCGTTGCCGGGGACTACCGAAAAACACTAGGAAAACTCCTAGGCGTTGGCTTAGTCAATTTCTTTTTCTTTTGTCTCTACTCTTTTGTTGCATTTTATTTTCAATTTTTCTCCTCTTTCTTCGTTTCTAATTGTTTTCTCAGTGGCATTTGGGCGTACATTCGATATTTATTTGCTTAACTAATCCACTCGCTAGTGCCTACCTCTGTGCAGCGTGGGGGATTTTATGACCCGTGGCAACCCCACCAGTTATATCGAGCTGACGAAGAGATCGAGAGGACCCTGCGCAGGAGGTTAAGGGAAGCATTAAGCTCAACTAACTATCAAATGTAAGCATCAGTTGACTCTTTGCCTACTGAAGAAGGAACATCAAACAGTATGGCAGAACAGAGGAGGACACTCTCAAATTATGAAAGACCGTAGTTCACTGGGGAAGAATCTTGTATACAGATGCCCGCCGCAACGGCGAACAATTTTGACTTGGCCAGACCCATTGGAAAGATACAGAACTTAGTACAGTTTGATGTGTGGGCGGATGAAGACCGGAATAAGCATTTATCAAGATTCTTACAAATTTGTTCGACCTTCAAGATCAATGGTCTGTCAGGCGATGCAGCTAAGTTGAGGTTGTTCCCCTTCTGTCTTTGAGGAGCAGCTTATAGATGGTTTCAGGGCTTGACAACGGGCTCCATTAAGGCCAGGGAGGATATGGTGGACAAATTCTTGGGAAGGTACTTTCCCCTAGTAAGGCCGCTAGACTACGACAAGAGATCTCACCGTTCAGTTAAAGGGATTCAGAAACGCTGTTTGGGACACATGAGCGTTTCAAGGATTTGTTGAGAAGATACCCTCATCACGGGTACCAGTCATGGATGAGAATAGAAATCCTTTACAATGGTTTGAACTACCAGACTCGCCAACTTATTGATGCAGCAGCAGGGGGTTCTCTCAGTAACAAGTACCCCGATGAGGCCGAGAAATTGATAGAAGACATGGCGAGGAATGAGTCTCACTGGGGTTCACGAACCAAGGTACCACGAGCGGCCGGTGATCATGAGGTGAGTGCTCATACCGCACTCGAGGCCAAGATGGATGCTCTGACAAGGAAATTTCACCTACTAATGGTCGAAAGAGCGAGTTCCAGTTCCGCGCCCGTCCTATCGTGTGAGGTTTGTGCAGGTGGACATTCGGCTACCCTTTGTCCTATTGTAGTTACCACGAGCATGTCTACAGAACAAGTTGACTTCGTAAGTCAAAATCCGAGACCTCAAGAGAACCCTTATGGAGCTACTTATAACCCCGGGTGGAGAAATTACCCAAATTTTCAGTGGGGTAATCCGAATCAGCAGAGGCCTCAGCACTCACCGGGATTCCAGTATGCTCCACCCCAGCAGAAGGAGAATAGAGTGTCAGTTGAAGAAGCATTAGTGAAATTCATGATCGCCACAGAGGCAAACTTCAGAAATGTCCATGCTTCAAATCAGAATTTGGATAAACAGATAGGACAGTTAGTAAAAGCAGGATCAGATAGGCAGGAAGGTAGTTTGTCGGGTAACACTGAAGAAAACCCTCGTGAACAGCTGAAGGCTATCACTCTGAGGAGTGGACGAGAGATCGAGGTTCGACCCCCTAGTGGGAATGAGAGTGGAAAAGGAAAGAATGTTGTGAGAGATGCAACCCCGAGAACTAGTGTTGACAATGAGGACAACAACAACACCACCTCCGAACCTGAAGCAAACCAAGCTTCACCCGTGCCGGAGTATCAACCCAAAGTCCCTGACAAGGCAAGATTGAAAAAACACAAGGAGGACGATCAATTTAAGAAGTTTTTAAGTTTGTTGAAGCAACTCCACATTAATCTTCCACTCGTTGAGACATTCGCACAGATGCCTAAGTATGCAAAGTTCATGAAGGACTTATTGACAAACAGGCGGAAGCTGGAGGAAGCATCCAGTGTAGCTTTGAATACAAATTGTTGCGTCATATTACAGAGCGCGCTCCAACCAAAAGTTCAAGATCCTGGAGGCCTTGTAATTGAGTGTAAGATCGGAGAGAATGTGGTAGAGAAGGCCCTGGCAGATTCGGGGGCAAGTATCAACGTTATGCCATACAATCTGTTTCTAAAATTAGGACAGCAGGAACTCGAACCTACACGGATGACTCTACAACTAGCAGACCGATCAGTACGTCGACCTCGGGGTGTTGTAAGTGATGTATTAGTGAGTGTTGGAGGACTTGTGTTCCCGGCTGATTTTGTTATCCTGGACCAATGAAACTGCTAAGGTGCCTATAATCCTTGGAAGACCATTTTTGGCAACCTCTCGTGCCTTGCTTGACATTCAAGACGACAAGATGACACTTAGGGCCGGGAACGAAGAGGCTGTGTTTAAACTCCCAGATGCAATGAAACACCCCAAGGAGGGAGATGACACCTCCTATGCTTTTGATGAGGTTGAACTAATTGTATCTGACTGTCTGCACGAAGTTCTGTTGATTAATCTCCTCGAAAGGTATTTAGGAAAAGATCAAGAGGAAGCTAAAGTCGAATGGCGAGAAGAGCTGAACTGTGAGAAACCACTTAACCCTAAGAAGAAGAAACTCAAGGGAAGTGGGAGCCGTGATGAACAACCATGGAAGAAGGCTTGGAAAAAAGTAACTAACCAAGGTTCACCTGGCGAGACGATCAAGGAGAATTCCGTCTTTACAGTTAACTTGGGAGCTCATAACATCGAGAGTATGATGTCACCTAACCTCCCTAGTTCTCCACCTTCATTCTTCCTGAAACAAGATATAAATCCTGCCTTTAAACCACCCTGAGGAAGTGAACAGAAATGTCAGGCTCGTGATTCTAAACAAGCGCTCTTGGGAGGCAACCCAAGTTTATTTTCCTCGTATTTTCTTTTATTCTACCTGGTTTGCTATTTAGTGTTTTACTGGTTCTGTTTGGCTTTCATATTTTCGTGTTTGTTTTATTTTCCGTTTGTGATTAGATGACTTGAATCTCATTTTAATTTGTCGATGTATTGTCGGTTGGTGTTGTGTGATTTTCACGGTTATCGGCGAAGTTCACGTGTTTCAAGGGTTACTCATCGATTGTTGTTCTCATTTTTGGCAGAAAAACTAAGAGAAAATTCTTACTTTGGTGCTTCTGGATGCTGTGCGGGCAGGCTACAGCCCGCACAGGCCTACCAGAAGGCTGTGCGGCTTGACACACCCTTGCGTGTGTACTCCGCAAGTGCACGGGTGTCGAAGTAATAAAGTACCCAAACGGGTGGGTAGTCGAATCCACAGGGAGTAGACGTAAGAACAATCCCACTTTGTTAAGTAATCAAAGATAAACCAATTGTTGTTGAAAGAAAATAAAATCAGAAAGTAGTAGAAACAAAGTGCCGAAAATGAAAGCTAGGTCGGAGAAATAGGTCAATAAGAAGATGGGGTACTCGGACAATGCTCCCCCTAGAATCCTTGTTTCAAGTGCAAGACTTCGAGTACTCTTATGCAATAGAGATTTCAAGAGTCGTGGAATCCAAAGATACAAGGTCCCAAATCTAAGGTCAACCTTGACTAGTCCCCTACGAGGTCCCGGCGGAAAGAAGACTCTCGACGCCTCACACCACGTATGACTGCGCTATGCTCTAGGGATTCCAAGTGGTAAACCCTATTCCCAACTATAGATCAATCCCTTTGGTCCAGGCGAAAGATCCCTAATCACAAATAAGTCCCGGCGGAAAGGCCTCTCTCAACGCCTAACTCTCTTTGAGATCGAAGGTAAAACTTGGAATAAGAAGGTAGGGAAAACCACACCGGATGGGAAAGGGGACGCGTCGCTACCTCTCAACTCACCCTCTCAACCCTCTTCAATCTTGGTAACCTAATCCTAATGGTGATGGTCACTCGTCAAAAGGATGATTGGGTTAGCCCTCAACCCTAGTGTCACTCTAAGGGAGAAACCATTAAGCATACAAGATTGAAACTCAAATTTAAACTCAAATTGAATAAGAGCATTAAAGTCAATGAAACATAGGAAATCTAGGGTTTACAAGTCCAAGTACCCACTAGGGGTTTAGCTCTCCATGGAGCAATACAAGTTCATCAAAATAACTGAAGATAAGTGCAAGAAATCCATAAAGAAAACCCCCTTAAGCTTCGTGTTGATAGACTATGGGAACTTCTCCTTCTTCTTCAAAGAATCCCTTACTCCAAGCCTAAGGCACACCTCGCCGAATCGAGTCGTCGAAGGCTCCCCCAATGGCTCTCCTTGGAAGGGAATGATGATGAAACCGGTGAAGAAGCGCCCCCAAAGTGTAGCAAGAACCTCCTGAACCCTAGCCGTCACCTCCTCCCAAAGTTAGAAGAAGATTCCCTCAATAACGCTTCAGAACGGCTTTATAATTGGCCATCTCGAGGATCCACACGGGCGTGTGGATAAGCCACACGGCCGTGTGGAATTCCACACGCCCATGTGGATTTTCTGTCTTGTGGAATCTTCATACTAGTCCCCGATTTCGCCCGTTTCTTCTCCTGAGGTCACATGGACGGACACACGCTCATGTGAAAGGTCAAGTGGCGTTTCTTGATAATGGGAAAACCTTGGAGAGCTTTTGAAATCTTTGAACCAATCGGAACGAGCGAGCATGACTGCCTTCGTGTCCTTCTACAAGAGTTGTCTTGAAGTCTTTAGAAGTTGGCACATACCCCCTCGTTGGAACCCGATTTGTGTCTTGAACTTCGTAATTGCACAAAAGATCTCCACTTGGCACCATTCTGACCTAATCTTGCCTTTATTCACGTACCATGTCTCCACAACCCTAATTGCGTGAAAGAACACCAAAACACACGAAATTAGCGATAAAGCCTGAAAAATATGATGCTCATGCGTGGAAAACATTTCCAGAATTATATACATGCAAGCACTTATCAAACTCCCCCACACTTAAGCTTTTGCTTGTCCTTAAGCAAAGTTCATACCATGAGAATTAAAGGTTGAGTGATGAAAATGCTTGGCCTTAAGTTCACCAAAAGTGTACAACGATAGTATTCTCAAAAAGGGAGAATTTAAACATAGATAGATAAAAACCACAACTCTAGCAAAAACTCAAATTACGAAGAAAATAAAATCTGAAAGCGTGAGTGTGTGTACTCTTACTCATGCCAACCCCAGGTCTACGCTTGAACATTATTAAAACAAGGACTTATTTAGGAAAAAGAAATCGGTGGTAGCTGCACACAACCTCAAAGGTAGCCATTTCCCAAGATGCCTCCTAGGCGGCTTTCACCCTATTAAGGCGGTAGCTCTTTCCACCAGGGAGTGTTAGCTTTCACGCAGCCTATTAGATAGCTCTTTCTCTCATTAGGGCATAGCCAGTATCCGACTTATGAGAGTAGCTGCATACAGAATAGGTGGTAGCTCTTTCCACCCCAAGAACAAAGGAGCACCATTTTTTTTTTTTTTTTTTTTTTTTTTTGATCAAGAAAAATGAAACTAATGTCCTTTCACACTGAACTAGCGTTATCAAGGTTAACAGAGCAAGTAAAGTGCAAAAAAAATGCAATCAGACAAAAAATTTCTAAGTTTTTCGAGTAAACTAGAGCATGGTAACAACCGAAGTTTAAATTTCTCCAAAATTCGAAAATACACTCATGTTCCTTAGGGTGAACTGTCATTGGCTAGATGAGCATGAAAGTGATGATCAAAAATAAAGAACGTGTGTAGTGTGAACTCCCCCCCACACTTAAGCTGTACATTGCCCTCAATGTACTCATACAAACATGCAACATAAGAGTGCAAATAAAATAAAAAACATGATGGCGTGGGTATTAAAAAAAAAACAACACTCCCCTGATCTCCGAATGTGGTAGATGAATGGAGGTGTGAAGGTGGGAAGTGGAGTTGCGTAGGGTTGTGAAGCTCACACGGCCGTGTGGAAATTCCACACGGCCGTGTCTATAACCATTTCTCAAAACCAAGTTGACAAGTCTATCTGCACATCACAAAAGGGGTTCAGTGGATTTCAACAAAAGCTACGATTAAAAGAGTACAAAAATTAAACAAGCCAAACACAAACTCAACAAAGAACATGAAAAGAAAGCAGTAAGATAACTCTCAGAAGGTGTAACCTTTCTGAGTACACAAAGACTCAACACAAAAGAAAGTACAAGGGAATAAAAAGGAAGAATGAAAGACGCATCAAGCGTCGGCATCTGCTGGTGCTGCTGGGGATGCTGGGGAGGCGTAGGGTGCTCGGGGTGTGGACGGCGGAGTGGAATCGCTAGCTCTCGCTATCAACTGGTGGAGTGAAGTGATGCGCGTCATTATCTCTGAGTGGTACTCAGCCATGCGAGCGAGAACCTCAGTGTGGTTCGCTGCCTGAGTCACTCGCATGGCGGCGAGATCAGTATGGAGAGTCCCCACAGCAGCCTCAAGTCTGTCTATGCGCTCCTGTGCCGGGGGAGATGCAGGTGCTGACACCGGTGGCACCTCCTCGTCTGCTGGGGTGTCCTCCGCCTCCATGGGTGCGGGTTGTGATGATGGCCCTGCCCGGGTCTCCTCCGAGTCTTCATCTTTGTCCTCAGACTCTTCGGACTCATCTGGGAATGGAACAGCAAGTACATACCTGCCGGGGGCGGCCCTCTTCACCATGCCCATCATACGCAAGGTATCAAGGCCAAGTGGGGAGGGAACAATAACCTTGTCAGCTCCCCGAACAGCATCAATCAGTCCCATTCCTCGGATGAGTCGGGTGATGTAGGGACCAGAGAAAAGAACTCCTATCCGCGCGTACTGTCCCTGGTGCCTCAGAAAATCAGCTACCACGTAACCCAGGTGCAGGGGCAGGCTCTGGACCATAGAGTATAAATAAAGGAGGTCCAGCCGCCCCAATACGCCGGTGCTGTCTCCCCGCCCAGTAATAGACCTGCTCAGGATGGCATGAATGTACCTGTGGGCTGGGCGGAGGAGCAAAGACGCCTTGGTCAACCCGGGCTCATACTGTATATCTCCACACAGCATCCGGCAAACCCGGCTTGGAGTGACGCGGAAAGGATAGTCGAATGGCAGCTGCGCGTACTCCTCCGTATGGATGAAGTCTCGATCGTATAGGCCGAGGGCGACGGCAAAATCTGTCAAGCTCATGCTGTGGTACTGCCCAAAGATGTGGAATCGAACTGTGTCCGGCCGGTGGTAGTCGGTGTGAGCGCGATCAAACTCGAATGTCGCGAGGACTTCGAAAGTGAGATCGCGAGTGGCTGGGTCTTTGATGCACAATAGTCGCTCCCACCCGCCCACAGCAATAAGCTCACGGACCTCATCCGCTAACTCGGCTGCACGCGCATGTTCTATTGCCTCCAAAGCTTGCAAGTCGGGAATGCGCGTCTAGCCAAACTTCAACTTCGAAAGTCGATCAAACCGTGCTTGATGTTCGGGCACGGCGAACTCGAATGGTGCGGGCGAGAGATCACGGGACTCCCGGACCTCATGAGCCTCACGAGGGCGCTTATGAGCGAGTTTCTTCGTTCTTGGGGCCATTCCTGTGAATAAGAAAGGTAAGGAAGTTAATTCAGAGCTTAAAAATAGGTTCCTAGAATTCCACATGACCGTGTGGAATTTCCACGCGGCCGTGTGTCTCCTCTAGTTACCCAAAAACAAAGAAACAGGCAATACACACGGCCGTGTGGAATTTCCACACGGCCGTGTGTCTCCTCTGGAATTCAGAGGGGGCACCCCGATAATCCACACGGCCGTGTGGAATTTCCACACGGCCGTGTGGATGTTCGACCATGGCCAAAGCGCCATGGTGAATCCACACCCCTTTATACAATCATCCACACATTTGAGCACAAGTGTTTTAAGCAATAATCTAAGTATTAAACACGAAAATAGCATGCAAAAACACAAGATTCAACATCCACAACAACTAATGAAGGTTTCATGGCAAGAAGAGGGGAAGAAGGCTTACGGGAGAAGATGAGTCCAATCTAACAATGTAGTAACGAGTAAGGCCTACAAATCCCTTAAATAAGCGAGAGAATGGAAGGAGAAGAGCAACCGTCACGACCTTTGAAGAGGAGGCGTTTGAAGGTGAAGGGTTGCTTGGGGGGGGGTTATAAAGAGAAAGGCCCCTTTTCATGTTTAAGTACCCCACACGGCCGTGTGGAAATTCCACACGGCCGTGTGGATTCTCTGTATGGCCTTATAAAACTCCCCGAAATTCCACACGGCCGTGTGGAATTTCCACACGGCCGTGGGGATTCTCTGTATTGTGAAGATTTGTACTAAATAAATCCACATGGCCGTGTGGAATTTCCACACGGCCGTGGGGATTCTCTGGACGAGAAAATTTCTTCACAATTTCATCCACACGGCCATGTGGAAATTCCACATGGCCGTGTGCTTCCATTCTTCAACTCAATAATAGTCCAAACTCTGCAGAAATTAAGGAACACACATGGAATGGCTGCAGGAGTTGAAAACTAACACTTTTGCAACTTAAAATCTCGCAAAATTCACAGGAATACCACCTAACTTGCCATGAACGATGAACACAAAAACATGCATTACCAGCAATGAAACCACACACTACAAACTAAACAAAAAATGCAGAAATAAAACTAACTACAACACAAGCAAAGAGTTCTAAAAAAAATTGGGTTGCCTCCCAATAAGCGCTTGTTTTACGTCACTAGCTTGACGTACCTGCCTCTCTAGACTCAAGGGGGGTCATGGGTCGAAAGCACTTCGCTGCTTGGAAATGTGAAACATGAAGAGCATAAGTTCTGGAATTTAGAAGATGAGCGATCGAATTTGTTACCAGATGGAGGGGTATCATCCTTAAACTTTGAAGGAACGTCCGCAGGTTCATTCGTTTGCTTCTTGCGGCGATGTCTTACCCTCTTTAGCTTTTTCATTAGTTTGTTGACCGTACCTGTGATAGATGTATCCTTGTTTTCCAGGTCAACTAATGAAATGTGATCATCATCCATCTCTTGATCCAACAAATCAGCTAGTGGATCCGGGCAAAAGATTTCCTGCACATAATCATCAATCAAAGCATCAGTAGTGTCAAGAAAATACAAAGTATCATCAAAGTTGAGAGAATGTCTCATGGCCTCCGCAAGGCGATAGGTCAGCTTCTCATCTCCTATCCTCAATGTCATCTCCCCGCCATCCATGTCTATAAGAGCCTTGGAAGTACGCAGAAAGGGTCTTCCAAGTATCAGCGGCACGTCGACATTCTCATCTACATCCAGTACCACGAAATCTGCAGGAAATATGTACTTATCCACTTTCACCAAAATATCTTCAATGATGCCTCTCGGGTGACGAATGGAACGGTCAGCTAGTTGTAAGGTCATCCGAGTGGGTCTTGGCTCTCCCAGTCCCAGCTTCTTGAAGAAGGAGTAAGGCATGACATTGATACTGGCTCCTGAATCTGCCAATGCCTTCTCTTCACCCAAATTCCCAATGTTACATGGGATGATGAAGCTTCCAGGGTCTTTCATCTTGTTAGGTAGATTTTTCTGCAACACAGCTGAACAAGATGCATCCAATATCACTGCTGCACCCTCTTCCAATTTCCTCTTGTTGGTTAAGAGGTCCTTCAAAAATTTTGCATATCGAGGCATTTGAGACAAAGCCTCCACAAAAGGGATATTAATGTGCAGCTGCTTGAAAAGGCCCAAAAACTTCTTGTACTGCTCATCATTTTGATCATTCTTCAGCCTTGAAGGGTAAGGAATCCTTGGTTTGTATGGTGCAGGTGCTACCTCCTTTTCCTTACCCTTTTCCTTGTCTGTCTCCTTAGCAGGAATTTGAACAACCTCTTCGGTGGGAAGTCTACCCTCAACCTCACGACCACTCCTAAGAGTGATTGCTTTCAGCTGCTCTCTTGGGTTGGTCTCTGTATTTCCCGGGAGACTTCCTTGTGGTCGTTCAGATAACGATTTCGCAATCTGCCCCACCTGATTTTCCAAGTTATGTAGGGAAGCGGTGTGATTGCGAAGTGTACTATCCACACCTTGAAAGCGCGTGTCTGAGGACTGAATGAACTTGGTCAACGCCTTTTCCAAGTCTGTCATTCGGTTCTCAAGCCCTGAAACTCGGCCCTCCATGTTTGGTTGTTGGGGTTGCTGAAATCCGGGCGGTGCAGAGGGCCTTTGTTGCCCTTGATTGCTCCATGCAAAGTTCGGGTGGTTTCGCCACCCCGGATTGTAGGTGTTGCTATAGGGGTTTCCTTGACCTCGTCCAGCATTCCCCACAAAATCAACCTGTTCAACAGGTGCTGTTCCGACCATAGAAATAGGGCAATCAGCAGACACATGCCCTCCTCCACAGCTATCACAATTCATCACTGCAGCTATTCTAGATGGGCCTGCCAAAGTGTCCAACTTCTTGCTCAATGCTTCAACTTGAGCTGCTAGAGATGTCACTGCATCAACTTCATGAATACCCGCCACTTTCCTCTTGTCTCGAGCATTCCACTGATAGCTATTCATAGCCATTTCTTCTATCAGTTGGCGGGCAGCTTCGGGGGTCTTGCTTCCTAAGGTACTTCCTGCTGCGGCATCAAGTAGCTGTCTTGTGCTTGGGTTCAATCCATTGTAGAAGGTGTGGATGATCATCCACTCGGGGAACCCATGTTGAGGACATTTGCGCAGAAGGTCCTTGAACCTTTCCCATGTCTCGAAAAGAGACTCCAATTCCGACTGCATGAAGGAAGAAATTTCATTTCTCAGCTTGGCCGATTTCCCAGGAGGGAAATATCGGGCAAGGAAGGCCTCAACCATTTCTTCCCAAGTGGTAATTGATGCTCTAGGTAAAGATTGCAACCACTGTTTTGCTTTCCCCTTCAAGGAAAATGGGAAGGCTCTCAATCTGATGGCGTCGTCCGTAACTCCATTGATCTTCAACATGTCGCACACTTCCAAGAAATTTTCTATGTGATTGTTTGGGTCTTCATCTGCTAACCCATTAAACTGTGCGGACTGTTGGACCATCTGAATAAACCCCGGCTTAAGCTCAAAGTTATGAGCTGAAATTGGTGGCCTGACTATGCTTGACTGTGTACCACGAACAGACGGCCTAGCAAAATCAGAAAGGGTCCGCTGCTGCTCATTCTGTTCAGCCATGGTTGCGGACTCTTCAACTTCTATCTCAGCCTGATTAAACTGTTCCAAGTTAGGTTGTCCTCCCCGTCTGTGCAATCTCCTTTCTATCTCCGGATCACCCTCCACTAATGTCGAAGGATGTCCACGGGTCATAACCTGGGGCTGAGATCAAGAAGAGAAAGTAAAGTCAGAACGATGGAAGTAAAAGAAATGTGAGATAGGATGTACGAAAAATGACTAGCGAAACAAAGTGTAAAAAAAAATTCCTAAAAACGCCTAATTCCCCGGCAACGGCGCCAAAAACTTGACACACCCTTGCGTGTGTACTCCGCAAGTGCACGGGTGTCGAAGTAATAAAGTACCCAAACGGGTGGGTAGTCGAATCCACAGGGAGTAGACGTAAGAACAATCACACTTTGTTAAGTAATCAAAGATAAACCAATTATTGTTGAAAGAAAATAAAATCAGAAAGTAGTAGAAACAAAGTGCTGAAAATGAAAGCTAGGTCGGAGAAATAGGTCAATAAGAAGATGGGGTACTCGGACAATGCTCCCCCTAGAATCCTTGTTTCAAGTGCAAGACTTCAAGTACTCTTATTCAATAGAGATTTCAAGAGTCGTGGAATCCAAAGATACAAGGTCCCAAATCTAACGTCAACCTTGACTAGTCCCCTACGAGGTCCCGGCGGAAAGAAGACTCTCGACGCCTCACACCACGTATGACTGCGCTATGCTCTAGGGATTCCAAGTGGTAAACCCTATTCCCAACTATAGATCAATCCCTTTGGTCCAGGCGAAAGATCCCTAATCACAAATAAGTCCCGGCGGAAAGGCCTCTCTCAACGCCTAACTCTCTTTGAGATCGAAGGTAAAACTTGGAATAAGAAGGTAGGGAAAACCACACCGGAGGGGAAAGGGGACGCGTCGCTACCTCTCAACTCACCCTCTCAACCCTCTTCAATCTTGGTAACCTAATCCTAATGGTGATGGTCACTCGTCAAAAGGATGATTGGGTTAGCCCTCAACCCTAGTGTCACTCTAAGGGAGAAACCATTAAGCATACAAGATTGAAACTCAAATTTAAACTCAAATTGAATAAGAGCATTAAAGTCAATGAAACATAGGAAATCTAGGGTTTACAAGTCCAAGTACCCACTAGGGGTTTAGCTCTCCATGGAGCAATACAAGTTCATCAAAATAACTGAAGATAAGTGCAAGAAATCCATAAAGAAAACCCCCTTAAGCTTCGTGTTGATAGACTATGGGAACTTCTCCTTCTTCTTCAAAGAATCCCTTACTCCAAGCCTAAGGCACACCTCGCCGAATCGAGTCGTCGAAGGCTCCCCCAATGGCTCTCCTTGGAAGGGAATGATGATGAAACCAGTGAAGAAGCGCCCCCAAAGTGTAGCAAGAACCTCCTGAACCCTAGCCGTCACCTCCTCCCAAAGTTAGAAGAAGATTCCCTCAATAACGCTTCAGAACGGCTTTATAATTGGCCATCTCGAGGATCCACACGGGCATGTGGATAAGCCACACGGCCGTGTGGAATTTCCACACGGCCGTGTGGAAATTCCACACGCCCATGTGGATTTTCTGTCTTGTGGAATCTTCATACTAGTCCCCGATTTCGCCCGTTTCTTCTCCTGAGGTCACATGGACGGACACACGCCCATGTGAAAGGTCAAGTGGCGTTTCTTGATAATGGGAAAACCTTGGAGAGCTTTTGAAATCTTTGAACCAATCGGAACGAGCGAGCATGACTGCCTTCGTGTCCTTCTACAAGAGTTGTCTTGAAGTCTTTAGAAGTTGGCACATACCCCCTCGTTGGAACCCGATTTGTGTCTTGAACTTCCTAATTGCACAAAAGATCTCCACTTGGCACCATTCTGACCTAATCTTGCCTTTATTCACGTACCATGTCTCCACAACCCTAATTGCGTGAAAGAACACCAAAACACACGAAATTAGCGATAAAGCCTGAAAAATATGATGCTCATGCGTGGAAAACATTTCCAGAATTATATACATGCAAGCACTTATCAACTGCACAGCACGGGCAAAAGGCCGTGCGGGCTGTGCACAGCCCGCACAGGGCTGTGCGCATGAATTTGGTCGCCGCTCATTTGTTTTGGGGATTGAATTTGGCTGTGCCCCTTTCCTCATGGCCCCTCCACTACTTTTCCTCATCCTCCTCCTTTTCCTCCATCTTCTTCCACATTTTGGGGATTGAAACTTTGCAGATCTAAGCTCTTAAAATACGATCTCTAGTTTTCCACGCCAAAGTTCGTCGACTCCACATCCACCCACCTCAGCACCACCGGCATCGACCGACTCCTGGGACACTTGGTTTTGAGTTTCTTGTTGTTTGTCGCAGTTTATTTTATTATTTTCTCCGCAGTTGTGTTTTTAGTATGTGGAAAGGGCTTAACTCTTCCAAGCTCCTATCTTACTTTTCGTTGTCCTTATGTAGTTTTCTTTAATAAATCCTCTGTGATGATTATGGATGTCTCGATTTAATATCCCGTTTTACCTCGCAAGGGTAGACATGGACATTATCTTATCGTCTCTCCACTACCATAAGGAGCACCACGACCACTCAGCCTATCTTGACACGCGCTACCACCATGATTCAGGGAAGTTCTCCTCAACCACCTATTTATGCTTTATTTGTTTTATCCTATTCTTTGAGCAGCTGATTTTGTACATTGGGGACAATGTACTACCTTAAGTGGGGGGTGGCATGCATACACTTTTGTTCTTTAGAGTCAATTTTATCTTGTTTTCTGTGCATGCCTGTTTTGGGGTGAACTCTAATGACATTAATGCATGATTGGAACCGGTGATGGCTATGATACTTAAGTATACAGTAGAGCAGGATAATGATGGATGCTAAGCTTTGCACACAACCCTGCACTTAATGAATTTCGATCATTCAAGGCATACCATCACATACCTTTTTAGCCCAAGGCCGAGGAGCGAAGAAATGAAGGACAAACGAGCTCCGGAAAGCACCCAAGCTTTCCTACACAACCAGGCCCATTTTAGGGCCTGTGTGGGGGCTGTACACATCCCGCACAGCCTTGGCAGAGGGGTGTGTGGCCTGGTGTGCGGCCGCACACTGGCCGCACACCAGTCGGGTATTTAAGCCCAATTAGGGATTTTTCCGAGGAGACTTTTTCCACTGACGCCTCCGAACACCCAGACGCTCAAATCTTCGTCAAAGGAGGTCGGTTTGGGGAGAATTCAAGTGGGAGAAGACGGGAGAACTCAAAGATCTTCATCTTAGAGCTTGCCGATGCGGATTCGGCGAGTTTCTACATCACACCTATTCGACATATTCAAGAGGGAGTTCTTGGTGTTTTATTGATGTATCTTTGATAAGTGTCTAAATGTTCGTATTTATACGTTTTATTCTTGCACTATTTTGCATGTATTTTGATGAGTTGATGCCCGTTTCATGTTGAAATTGGTTTTATTTGTGTTACAAGCCTTGAAGAAGCCAAAATGAGCTCAAGAACGTATTTGGGAAGAAATCTGTATCAAATACGATGTTTTCGAGTTTTCATCACTGTAGCAGTACGTTTTCGAGTTTCTCTCCCCTATTGTTCCCTTTCTTCCCCTTTTCTCCCTCTCGATTTCCCCTCTATTCTTCTTTGTTTTTCCGCCATTTTTGTTCGTTTTTCCTCCTTTAAACCCCTCTCTTAAATCTAGCAACTTCAATTTTGTAAATTTTTCGAACTTCCACCGTCTTTTTCGCCGAATTTCATGGACTTGGACTTTGAAGCCCTAACTTAAGGTTTGCTCCAATCTTCATTTTTCTTCTTGATTCTTCATGCTTATGAGATGCAAACATAATTATTGAATGATTGGATGTGGATTTTTTGAATTTCATGAGCTTTGAGCTATGTTTGTAAATTTCCAAGGGGTGCTCTTGCAAAAGTTTTTTTGGGCATTTAATTTTCTTTGGTTTTATGGCATAATGAGAGCCCCAAAACCCTTTTTTTCATTTTGTTAGGATTAATCTTATGCTTTGTGTTTGTAGACATGCCGAACAAGAGCCTTAGTGCCCACCATATCCATGACACCGATAAGGCGTACAGACGAATAGCTTCTTCATTGTCTTCAAGAGCTTGCATGGACTTTTGTTTTCGTATTTTTGTTTTGTTTGTTTGTTTTTTTAATTAATACTCCCTCTTTTATTAAAATTTTGTGATGTGATCAGCCCTATTATCTTTGCAGGAATTCTAGGGCATGATAAGCACCCCCATCATCCACCTCGAGGCCGGCCACAACACATAGTACCGGCTACACCCCGAGTTCAAGTTATGAGTTGGGGAGGTTTCTTTATCCCTTCCCATGCATTTCTTGTTTATCTTTTCACCTTGGGCTGCTGATTTATGTATACTGATGACATTGCACAACTTTAGGTGTGGGGATGGGGTATTTCATACATTTGCATGCAAAATTTACCTATGATAGCTATGATCATCTTGTTGAGAATCTCCTAGCATGAAAGAATGATAGATATGGGTTGTGATTTATTTTTGTATTTAATTGAAAGTCATGTTTTATCTTTAGTGCAGCCCACACACTTTGTCACTAGACTTCCTTCTCGCACACTCTGACCAACCCATCATGTTCATACCAGTCTTAGTTTGTTAAGGGCTACTTTCAATGGGCCTTTAAGAACTTTTGATTCTTATGACACTAGTCTTAGTAACATCTTGACATGTAGACTAGACCAGGAGACATGATATAGGCTGTAAATAGAAATAAGTCAAAAGACAGTATTCCGCTGCTCTCCTTGGCTAAGTAGCTCAGGGTACAGGCTCTTAACCAGAGTGCACCTAAAGCCAACAGCTAATGAAGCATGAGTGCGTTTATGTAGATATGTAATAAATCAAGTAGATGGGTGTTCTGGTGCCTAAAAAGCATGTGCACCCAGTGGAAAGATAATGTACAGTCTACGTTAGTCTCTAAAAAAAATCCTATTGATCTCTAGGATTGTCTACAACAATTAGAATGAGACTAGAGTTGAATATAGGAATTAAAAGGATCTTAGTTGACCATTGAGGGTGTTCTTACTAGTTCTAAGACCGGTAATCATCGTGTGTGAGGTGAATGGACCCCTAGACTGATCTAGGGTAAAGAGGGTGAGATAGAAGGTTCACACACTCATGGGAATTGATGCGTGTGTTCCGCAACAACACAGGGTGATGTGTGTCAACCCCTTGCGTTACCGCAAGTGCACGGGTCGTCAAGTAATAAAAGTGGACCCAAACGGTCGGGTTGTCGAACCACAGGGAACAGTAGTACTAGTAATAGCTCCTCTCTTGTTATCTAGCCTAATGAGTGTAGTGGGTGATGATCTAACGGCCAAACCTAAGAGTGTCACTACAAGTACGCAGGGAATAAAAAGGAAAAGAGTTATCAATCAATAAAAGTGAGGTATCCGGATAATGCTCCCCTAGGATTCGGGTGTTGGATGTAGATTACAAGTGTTTCTAAACAAAAACAATGAGTCGTGGGTATCCTAAGTTATAACGGGCCCTGCCTGCAGGTCGCCGATAACTAGTCCCCTACGAGGTCCCGGCGGAGAATTCTCTCGACGCCTCACACCACATATGACTGCTTAAAACTCTAGGGATCCCAAAGATATAATTGATAAACGTCTAAATATACGTATTTTATACGTACTTGTGTATATTTTTTGTTCTCTTTTTGTTAAGTTGTTATCTATTTTCTTGTTTAAAGTTGCTTTACTTGTGTTACAGGCTCGGAATAATCACAATAAGCTCAGGAACATATTTATGAAGAAATCGACACCAAATACGGCGTTTTTGGGATTCATCACTTGTAGAAGTACTGTAGTAGGATTATTGTAGCTAAATACTGTAACAGGGTACTGTAGCACCCCGAGATAAAATTTCTGGGAAAGCTTGTGGGTGCCTTACGGGCAACCTTACGCCCGTAAGGACACACGAAATTTCCCTTTTTAAGGGGCATTAGGGCATCTTGAAAGGGGACTTTTGGCCACCATTCTCCACCATCTTCACCTAGGGTTTCAGGGCAAGTGGAAAGGGCAGATCTGAGGCGGAAATCAAGGGGAGAAGAGGTTTTGCTATCAAGGAGAAGATCTAGGAGCTTGCCGGCGCGGATCCGACAAGTTCTCATCACCACCTTCTAGTATTCATCTTAGGGGAGTTTGCTTTGAGTTTTATCTTGTATTCTTTGTATTTCTTGCTTTCTCCTTTGTTGATGATGAACTAGATGCCCAAGGTCGCCATGCATCCGGTGAACCTTGGGATGAACTTGGTTTGTATGGATGCTTAGATTTACATTCATGGTATTTGGTTTGTTTTGTGGTTCATGCTTGGTATACTTTGATGTTTTGGTATGCATGAGAACTCTGTGTATCGATTTCTAGGTTTTAGTAGGTTGCGTGACCATCGCCCTACTTTTAGACTCCCAAGCTTGGAAGGGATACATGTACAAATACGCCGTGACCATCGGGTATTTTGTACCCCTCCGGTATTAGGGTTGTGCCTAGTTTGTGCTTCAACCCTAATTTGAGAATCTCGTGCCTTTAATGCAATCGTAAGAGGATTTGGGCGGAAGGAATTCCCGTATCAATACTCATACCGGATTAGGGGCCAACTGCCGTGACCATCGGGTTGGCCTACCTTAGGATTCTCCTGGCCAAGAACCACCAGTGCCTGTGTAATTCTAGCATTCTACTAGCTTTAGTAATACCAAGGGGATCCTAGATCGGGACCTCGTACTTTCATTGCTAATTGCCTCCTTGATATGTTTATTTGGTGTGCCTTAGTCCAACATGTTTATAGTTATCTTTGTTAGTTTTCTTATCTTGTTTTAATTCTCAATCTTTGGTAGACTAGACAGTGCCGTCTAGGGGGAAGTAATAGCAGCTCTTGGGACCCCAGGGAATACGACCCCCTCACGCATGCGTGAGAGGTATTACTTGACGACCCGTGCGCTTGCGGACAATCATCAATAATCAATTCCTAAAAGTAGATCTAACCCTGCCTCAAGGTGAAAGATCCCTAACCCCCTACGAGGTCCCGGCGGAGAATTCTCTCGACGCCTCACACCACATATGGTTGCTTGGCACCTAGGGAATATGGAGATAGGAGATATCTAGCGGAAGGGAAAGGGGACACTCCGCTATCTCATGGCTCACCCTCTCAACCCTCTTTACTCTTGGTAATTCTAAACCTGGTGGTGATCTCTCTCTTCACTAGATTGAATAAAACATGCAAGGCAATTAATAATGGAATAAAAAGCACAAACAAGCATTAAAAACTCAAGAGTAAAACTCAAACTAATAAATTCGAATAGAAACACAATGTAAATCTAATGAAAATAAGAATTCTAGGGTTTACATGTCCGAATACCCTCTAGAGGTTTAGCTCTCTGACACACCCTTGCGTGTGTACTCCGCAAGTGCACGGGTGTCGAAGTAATAAAGTACCCAAACGGGTGGGTAGTCGAATCCACAAGGAGTAGACGTAAGAACAATCACACTTTGTTAAGTAGCCAAAGATAAACCGATTGTTGTTGTGAAAGAAAATAGAATAAGAAAGAAATAGAAATAAAGTGCTGAAAATAAAAGCTAGGGTGTAGAAATAGATCAATAAGAAGATGGGGTACTCGGACAATGCTCCCCCTAGAATCCTTGTTTCAAGTGCAAGACTTCAAATACTCTTATTCAATAGAGATTTCAAGAGTCGTGGAATCCAAAGATACAAGGTCCCAAATCTAAGGTCAACCTTGACTAGTCCCCTACGAGGTCCCGGCGGAGAGAAGACTCTCAACATCTCACACCACGTATGACTGCGCTATGCTCTAGGGATTCCAAGTGGTAAACCCTATTCCCAACTATAGATCAATCCCTTTGGTCCAGGTGAAAGATCCCTAATCACAAATAAGTCCCTGCGGAAAGGCCTCTCTCAACGCCTAACTCTCTTTGAGATCGAAGGTAATACTTGGAATAAGAAGGTAGGGAAAACCACACCGGAGGGGAAAGGGGACGTGTCGCTACCTCTCAACTCACCCTCTCGACCATCTTCAATCTTGGTTAATCTAATCCTAATGGTGATGGTCACTCGTCAAAAGGATGACTGGATTAGCCCTCAACCCTAGTGTCACTCTAAGGGAGAAACAATTAAGCACACAAGATTGAAACTCAAATTTAAACTCAAATTGAATAAAAGCATTAAAGTCAATGAAACATAGGAAACTTAGGGTTTACAAGTCCAAGTACCCACTAGGGGTTTAGCCCTCCATGGAGCAATACAAGTTCATCAAAATAAATGAAGATAAGTGCACGAAATCCATAAAGAAAACCCCCTTAAGCTTTGTGTTTATAGACTATGAGGGCTTCTCCTTCTTCTCCAAAGAACTCCTTCCTCCAAGCCTAGGGCACACCTCATCGAATCGAGTCGTCGAAGGCTCCCCCAATAGCTCTCCTTGGAAGGAATTGATGTTGAAATCGGTGAAGAAGCACCCCCAAAGTGTAGCAAGAACCTCCTGAACCCTAGCCGTCACCCGCTCTCAAGTTTGGAAGATGATCCCCCAAATAACGCTTCAGAACGGCTTTATAATTGGCCATCTCGAGGATCTACACGGGCGTGTGGATGAGCCACACGGCCGTGTGGAAATTCCACACGCCCATGTGGAATTTCTGCCATGTGGAAAACTTCATATTAGTCCCCGATTTCGCCCGTTTCTTCTCTGGAGGTCACACGGACGGACACACACCCATGTGAAAGGTCATGTGGCATTTCTTGATGATGATAAAACCTTGGAGAGCTTTTGAAATCTTCGAACAAATCGGAACAAGCGGGCATGACTGCCTTCGTGTCCTTCTACAAGAATTGTCTTGAAGTCTTTAGAAGTTGGCACATACCCCCTCGTTTGAACCCGATTTGTGTCTTGAACTTCGTATTTGCCCAAAAGAGCTCCACTTCTCACCATTATGACCAAATCTTGCCTTTTTTCACGTACCATGTCTTCACAACCCTAATTGCATGAAAGAACACCAAAGCACACGAAATTAGCGATAAAACCTGAGAAATGTGATGCTCATGCGTGGAAAACATTTCCAAAAATATATACATGTAAGCACTTATCACTCTCCATGGAGCGAGTCACAAAACAAATAATGAATTGAGAAATAAGTTCCAAAGACATAAAGAATAACCCCCCTAAATCCGTGATGATGGTCTTGATGAGTAGTTTCCACGTCTGGATTGAATCCACTCCGAAGCTAGGTTGCCGATGGCTTCCTTGATGCTATGACGGAGGAGGAATCAATCCAAGTTGGTGAGGAAAGGTCCCCAAAGCCGCAAAGAACTCTCCCCAAGCCCTAGCCGCCATGCCTCTTGAAAGTATCCGAAAAGATCCATAAAAATTATCACAATGCGGCTTTTATAATTTGAATTTGGGACTTTACGCGGGCATCCACACGGGCATTCACACGCCCTTGTACTGTAGCCACACGGGCGTGAAGATTACTTTTGCTGCAGTACTGCTATAGTGATTTTTCCCGAAGTCTTCCTTTGAGTCTACACGGTCGGGCACACGCTCGTGTGGTAGGGTGCGTGGCTTTCTATCCTTTGAAATCTTAAAGAACCTTCTTCTGTTTGGGTACGGAAGCTGGGACATGACGTACTAATGACTTGGGCTCCGCCGAAAGTTGGCAACACCCCCATGCATATGAACACAGCTTCAAATTGTGGCCTTGAAATGTGTTATCACACCCTATCTTTGCTTCTTCTTGTACTTCATGTCTCCAAAACCCTGTTTGCACAAAAGAACACAAAATACACCTTGTCAATGATAAAACCTGATAAAAGTGATGCTCAATGCATGTAAACTGATATTATAAAATATATATATAAATAAGCACTTATCAGGAACACTCTAGATAGGACAGGACTATCTTTATTTGGTTTCTTTTGATACAACTCATTGTCTTGAATTCTTTTTACTCTATGCTTGTGAGATTCTCCACACTCTAAGCTTGAGGTTTTACATTTAGCCACTTATCATCTTTCCTTTGCTCTTTATGATTGTTGTTTGCTTGAGGACAAGCAAATGCTTAGGTGTGGGGATGTTATGATAAGTGTCTAAATGTTCGTATTTATACGTTTCATTCTTGCACTATTTTGCATGTATTTTGATGAGTTGATGCATGTTTCACGTTTAAATTAGTTTTATTTGTGTTACAGTCCTTGAAGAAGCCAAAATGATCCCAAGAACGTATTTGGGAAAAAACTCTGTATCAAATATGACGATTTTGAGTTTTTATCACTGTAGCAGCACTGTATAAGGATTACTGTAGCAAGATTACTGTACCACAGAAACGGGATTTTCTGGAAAAGGCTGGGAACCTAGCTGGCAAGCTTGCGCCCGCAAGGCAGCCCATATGGATGCCCGAAAAAGGTTTTTAAAAGCAAAATTAGGGCATTTGAAAGAGGGTTCTTCTAAATTCTTCTTCTCTTCTTCTTAGGCCGCCGCCCCACCCTCGCCGGCGGCGTTTTCCGGCGATCCACCGCGTCATTCTTCACCAAGAGGAGGCAAACATTGGAGGAGGAGATAAGGGAAAGATCCAAGGCTTCACGGTGTCGTTTAAGAGTGATCTCGGCGACATCGACGATCTTCTTCCATCCAAGGCAATCCAAAGCTAGAGGGAGTGTTCCTTGCTTTTCTTTATGTTTGTTTGTTCATTGGATTTGTATGAGTGTTCCTCTTGTATGAGGAACTAACTTGTATGTGATTTGGGCATGATGAACCCTAGGGTAGGTTTGTTGTAATTAAGGATGATAATCATTTGTCATTTAGTGTTTGATAAGTGCTTGTTTGTATATATTTAATAATATCAGTTTACATGCATTGAGCATCACTTTTATCAGGTTTTACCATTGACAAGGTGTGTTTTGTGTTCTTTTGTGCAAACAGGGCTTTGGAGACACGAAGTACAGTGTAAAACCCAATTTTTTATAGCCGTCAGATTATCTTTTTAAGATATTTTTTTTCAAATTTTAAACCACCCAACCTTATCGCTTGTAAAGCCATCTTTTAATCTCAGCACTTAGATTAGATTTTTAATTCTTTATTTTATTTGAAACTTTAAACCTTCCGAATCTTATCCCCTATAACTATTATAACATGGGAAGAAGGCCTCTGAACTCACGAGAGAATTTCACCCGAGACCTAGCCGCATCCTTCTTCCTTAGTTTCGTGAAGTGCCGGTGATGACGAAGAGGAAGAGAGGATTCATGTCAATTTCTGTTCTCTGTTTTTTTTTAGGTAAGCACCCGCTTTCTCGAATCTAGGTCTATTTGATCATAAGTGAGATCTCCTTTCTTTTCCTTTGTTTTCTTGTGTCTCATTGATTTTATGAACCTTAAGTCCAATATGAAGAGCAAGAGGATTAAACGTCATTATATATGCTCAATGAGGGTGACAATTTCTGAATTTGGAGAAAAAGATACAGTTTATACATTAGGAATGCGTAAGCATCCACTTTCTCGAATCTAGGTCTATTTGATCATAAATGATATCTCATTTCTTTTCCTTTGTTTTCTTGTGTCTCATTGATTTTATGAACCTTAAGTCCAATATGAAGAGCAAGAGAATTGAACGTCATTATATATGCTCAATGAGGGTGACAATTTCTGAATTTGGAGAAAAAGATAAAGTTTATACATTAGGAATGCGTAAGCATCCGCTTATTCGGATTTAGGGTTTTGATTGTGTGTTGTTTGATCTCTATAAATAGCCGTGTTTTTGTTTTATTCGTTTATTTTGATTTCCAAGAATAAAAATGCATAGCATATTTTGTCTTCCCAACATGATTAGGGATTTTTCCAGGAAAGTAAACATAGATTTTATTTCAGCAAAAATTTCAGATTTTATATAATTGTGGTTGTAAAAATATAACCCAATTAGTGTATTATCTGCAAAACCTGAAAATGGAGGGCCATAATACATGACTTTAGAGATTGAATCGAGGAAAGTGGAAAATACGAAAGTTATAGGGTTCGATGTTAACTAATTAACCGCCAAATTGCAGATTTTCTACATCTGTATTTTATGATATACGACCATATTAGTGTAGCTACGTCAAATAGTATTCTGTGCAGACCTTGGAGATTGATTAATATTGTTGATGGTTTTAAAGATTGACTCAGGCCATGTGCAAAATACAAAAGTTGTTCCATTTTCAATTAACTATCTACTCCTAAAAGCTCATGTTATTTGAGGATGTATTCTGAGAGATATGTATATTAAAATGATCATATTTGATTTTACTGATTTGCAGAATTAGATGAACATTCAAATTGATGCTATGAATTCAATGGTATTCTAATCAATGAAAATTTTGGATATGTCATAGCCTTGTCTGTCTAGTTTTCATTAAAGAAAGAAATTTGTGATTTGGAGGATGTTAGCCAAAGTTATGCATATTTTAGTCCCTATTGGTCATGTTAGAATAGTCCATATCTCCCTTAGGCTTGATAATTGATATTATACCCTTGAAAGAATCCAAATTTAGAAAATAAGATCTTGACCCTTTTTGCATTTATACCATTCTGAAAACTTCTTTTGCATTAACCTTGCTCATTAGCTACATGTGTCTATATATATACACACATATATATATAGTTGTGGATTTGATTTTAGCGTACTTATGGGGTAAGTAATGCATTTTGCATTCTGGTGTTGCTAGCACAGTTAGTATTTAGAGCATCGATAATGTTTAACTAGTGGTCAATATTTGTTTGTAAGTTTGGAATTTAAGACAAGTGTGATGTTCATGTTTAGGGTTTTTGCCCGAATCTTGATTTTGATGTCTGAGTGAATACTATAGCTTGGGGATATTGTTCCAGGTAAGTAAACCACATATAATTCTGTATAAGTATATATTTTTCAATATTTGCTAAATTACTATTTTGATTATTTCTTGTATTATTTTTTTAGTAATTATGTTTTTCAATAATTTATTCATTTAAGTTTTTCATAAACTATGTATATTATATATTTTGAGTTATATAAATTTATTTTACAACCTGTTCGTTAAGTTATTTGATTTGAAAATAATTGCCTTATTTTGATATACGGAAAATGGGATCATGCGAATCTTAATATTTTTGTTTAGCTGATTATTCTGTTTTCACTCAATTTGAACCTTGTTATTCTGTTGTTTGTGAACATCAACTATTTTAATCTATAAATCATAGTCCCTGATAAGTGTCTAAATGTAGGTATTTATACGTTTTATTCTTGCACTATTTTGCATGTATTTTGATGAGCTGATGCCCGTTTCGCGTTTAAATTGGTTTTATTTGTGTTACAGGCCTTGAAGAAGCCAAAATGAGCTCAAGAACGTATTTGGGAAGACATCCATATCAAATACGATGTTTTCGAGTTTTCATACAGTAGCAGTATTGTAGAAGGATTACTGTAGCAAATTGCTGTAGCCGATACCGTAGTATGACACTATAGCGCCGGAACGGGAATTTCTGGAAAAAGGCTGGGAGCCTTGCGGGCAAGCATGCGCCCGCAAGGCAGCCCGTATGGATGCCCGAAAAAGGGGTTTTTAAAGGAAAGTTAGGGCATCTTTTGGAAAGTCTTCTACATCTTCTTCTTCTCCTCTTCTTGGGCCGCCGCCCCACCTTCGCCGGCGGCGTTTTCCGGCGATCCACCGCGCCATTCTTCACCAAGAGGGAGGCAAACTTCGGTGGAGGAAATAGGGGGAAGATCCAAGGCTTCAAGGTGTCGTTTGAGGCGTGATCTCGGCGACATCGACGATCTTCTTCCATCCAAGGCAATCCAAAGTTAGAGGGAGTGTCCTTTGCTTTTCTTGATGCTTGTTTATTCCTTGGATTTGTATGAGTGTTCCTCTTTCATGAGGAACTAACTTGTATGTGATTTGGGCATGATGAACCCTAGGGTAGATTTGTTGTAATTATGGGTGATAATCCTTTGTGATTTAGTGTTGTATGTCGAATTTCTTTTATAAGAATTTCTATGGTTTGTGATTCTTTCTATGTGTGCTTTACTGTCTTGGACCACATGAGAACTCTGCTGTTCAATTTCTAGGTTGTACTTGGAGCGTGACCATCGCCCTTGTACTAGACTCACATAGACTGAAAGGGATTCAGGTACCAATACGCCGAGGGATTCGGGTATTTGGTTCCCCTCCGAACGTTAGGTTTAGACCCAGAAGGATGTCTACTCCTGATAAGGGATTCCCTGAGTGCATTGCAATCGTTGGAGGAATTGACCGGAAGGGATTCCGGTCAATACTTGTATGGGATTAGGGCTAATCACCGAGGGATTCGGGATTAGCTTAATTTAGGAATCTCTCGGTCCAAACCACTATCACAACACATCACCCTTAATCCGGGCCTTAATGACAACCCTAGGGGGATTCTCTGCCCAAATCATGCCCTCTCCTGATTGTCCGTCCCTTGAATGCTTATTAGGCGTGTAGTGGTAGCTTTATTCTCTCTTATTAATTTTTAGTAGTTGTACTCCTTGCTCGTATTGTTAGGCTAGGAAATAGATGAAGGGGAAGTAATAGTAGCTCCTTGGCCCCGTGGAATACAACCCCTGTGTCACACACAGATTATTACTTGACGACACCGTACACTTGCGGGACGCTCATCAAGTTTTTGGCGCCGTTGCCGGGGACACAAGGGATACTAGGAAAACCTGTAGTCTATTGCTCTAGCCATTTTTCTTATTTTTCTACATTCTACTTTATTTTCTTGTTTTCTTCTTATTTATTTATTTGATTTTGTTCTTTGGTTTTTCTTTGGTGCGAGGTATAATTTTCTGAGCCAATGCAGGGAGCTTGTTATTTGAATGATCAAGATTCAGCTTTAGCCGCTACTATAGACGCACTTGAAGAAAGGCTGAACAAATTTATTGCCCAGAGATCAATTCAGAGCAGTCCATGCACCAACTCATACAACTCACATTGGGGTGCACCGAGTCATTTTCGTGGACAAGAACGGGAATGCCCCCAAAATGAGATCATAATTTACGCCACACCTCAAGGGCAGTAGGTCAAGCCTCCTCCAAGTCCTCAGCCTCAAAAGCAGCAATTTACTACAGAGGGTGTACTTGCAAGATTTATGGTTCAAACAGAAAGAAAATTTGTTGCCATTAACACTGCACTTTTGGAGGTACAAACGTCTCTTCATAGGGTGGAGAAACAGATGGGAGATCTTTTCAAGGTATTGGTTGACTTGCCACCAGCTCCTGAACAAATGAGTGAAGTCCCATCTGAAAATATTCTTGAAGAAGAAGAGCGTGTAATTGAAAAAGAGGTGGAAGATGATTGTGGTGTAGTGGAAAATGAAAAGGCAGAAGAAGTGGCATCATTACTATCGGAGCAAGCCTTGTGCATAGAAGCTAATCTTCATACCGAGCACAAAAGGGAAGTATCTGGGATTGTTGAAAATGTGAGAAGGAGATCAATGCCATTCAAGAACCCACCAATGCCCGGCCTGGATAATTCCCACCCAAAGATTTTTCCTTGGAGACCAAAACATTTTTTTGTGGGCAATTACAGTTCACCGAACTAAGGTTGAGAAACGAAATGTGGAGGGGATGTTACTGCTACGCAATTACCCACCCATGCCAAGATTAACAAATTCTCAACCAAACCTGTTTCCCTGGAGGCCCAAACAACGTTTCTGGGCATTTCGAACATTTCCAATGACGGTTGAGGAAAACGATGTGGGTAGAAGATTGAAACTGTCTAAGGACCCACCCATGCCATGTTTGGATAATTCTCAATCGAAGTTATTTCCTTGGAGGCCCAAACATTTTCTTGGGGTTCCTGAAGAAATCTTGGTCGGGGTCGACGAAGAACCGGGGAGGAAGCTCACGCCATCTCAAAATCCTCCCAAATTGAAATTGCATAATTCCCGACCGAAGCTTTTCCCGTGGAGGCCAAAAGGTAGTTCATGCATATCCTCCACATTGGCATTAACCCGGCAGGTAATTTCCATTTTTTGTGGTAGCTCTTATGCCCTTTGTAGCCGGGAGGAGCACACAATTTTCAAGCCTCCCTGAGGTAATAAAAAGGTTCGTCGAGCTAATGACGTTAAACAAGCGCTTCTTGGGAGGGAACCCAAGTTTTAAATTCTTCGTGTTTCAATTTTTTCGTACTCGTGTTGGTTGTTGTGTGTTGTTTGTTGTGTTTGTGACTTTTGTTTTCGTATTTGTGTTGTTATTTGAATCCATACTTGTCTTAAATTCTTAGTGTTCGTTCATTTATTCGGTGTAGTTCAAGTGTGTTTAATTGTATATTTCGGTGTTAAGATGTTGTATATCCGTTTTTTCTTGAAGTTGCAGGGGAGACCATGCCGAAATTTTGAATTTTCGGGGCCTTACGGGCGTCTAAACGCCCACAAATGGCATGGTCTAACACTTGGGAAGCCTCGTGGGCACCTTCGCCCCCGCGAGGAATGCCACGAGAGCCCCAGCCTCGCGGCTGGGAGCCTTGCGGGCGCCCATGAGCCCGCAAGGCAGCCTCGCGGACCGCAAGGGGACAGAGCCCCTTGCTGGCGGCCTTGCGCCCGCAAGGTTGCCCGCAAGGCTGCCTGCCCTGCGGGCTGGGAGGCTTGCGGGCGCCCATGCGCCCGCATGGACACCCGCAAGCCTGGGCAGCCACTTAAGTGGCTGCCCTCCCTTCTCTCCCCTCTTGTTTCCCTTCTTCTCCCCTTTCTCCCTCTCGATTTCTCCTCTTTTCTTCTTTGTTTTTCCGCCGTTTTTCTTCGTTTTTCTTCCTCTAAACCCCTCTAATACCTTTAGCAACTTCAATTTTGTAAATTTTTCGAACTTTCACCGTCTTTTTCGCCGGATTTCTTGGACTTGGACTTTGAAGCCCTAGCTTAAGGTTTGCTCTAAACTTCATTTTTCTTCTTGATTCTTCATGCTTATGAGATGCAAACTTAATGGTTGAATGAATAGATGTGGATTTTGTGAATTTTATGAGCTATGTTTGTAAAATTTTTAAAGCTCCAAATACAAGGGGAACTCTTGCAAAATGTTTTTTGGGGCATCTAATTTTCCTTGGTTTTATGACATAATGAGAGCCCCAAAACCCTTGTTTTCATTTTGTTCGGATTAATTTTGTATTTTGTGTTTATAGACATGCCGAACAAGAGCCTTAGTGCCCACCGCATCCATGACACCGACAAGACGTACAGACGAATAGCTTCTTCATTGTCTTAAAGACTTGCGTGGATTTTCGTTTTCGTATTTTTGTTTCGTTTGTTTCTTTTAGTGAATTCTCCCTCTTTTATTTAAATTTTGTGATGTGATGAGCCCTATTATCCTTGCAGGGATTCTAGGGCATGATATGCACCCCCATCATCCTCCTCGAGGCCGGCCACAACACATAGTACCGGCCACACCCCGAGTTCAAGTTATGAGCTAGGGAAGTTTCTTTATCCCTTCCCATGCATTTCTTGTTTATCTTTTCACCATGGGCTGCTGATTTATGTGCATTGAGGACAATGCACGACTTTAGGTGTGGGGATGGGGTATTTCATACATTTTGCATGCAAAATTTACCTATGATAGCTATGATTATCTTGTTGAGAATCTCTTAGCATGAAAGGATGATAGATATGAGTTTGAATTATTTATGCCCTTAATTGAAAGCCTTGTTTTATCTCTAGTGCAACCCACACACTTTGTCACTAGACTTCTTTCTCGCACACTCTGACCAACCCATCTTGTTGATACCAGTCTTAGTTTGTTAAGGGCTACTTTCAATGGGCCTTTAAGAACTTTTGACTCTTATGACACTAGTCTTAGTAACATCTTCACATGTAGACTAGACCAGGAGACATGATATAGGCTGTAAATAGAAATAAGTCAAAAGACAGTATTCCGCTGCTCTCATTGGCTAAGTAGCTCAGGGTACAGGCTCCTAACCAGAGTGCACCTTAAGCCAACGGCTAATGAAGCATGAATGCGTTTATGTAGATATGTAATAAATCGAGTAGATGGGTGTTCTGGTGCCTAAACAGCATGTGCACCCAGTCGAAAGATAATGTACAGTCTACGTTAGTCTATTAAAAAAAAAAAAAAATCCTATTGATCTCCAGGATTTTCTACAACAATTAGAATAAGGCTAGAATTGAATATAGGAATCAAAAGGATCTTAGTTGACCATTGAGGGTGTTCTTAGCAGTTCTAAGACCGGTAATCATTGTGTGTGGGGTGAATGGACCCCTAGACTGATCTAGGGTAAAGAGGGCGAGATAAGAGGTTCACACACTCACGGGAACACTCTAGATGGAACAGGACTATCTTTATTTGGTTTCTTTTAATACAACTCATTGTCTTGAATTTTTTTTGCTCTATGCTTGTGAGATTCTCTACACTCTGAGCTTGAGGTTTTACATTTAGCCACTTATCATCTTTCCCTTGTTCTTTATGTTTTTGTTTGCTTGAGGACAAGCAAACGCTTAGGTGTGGGGATGTTATGATAAGTGTCTAAATGTAGGTATTTATACGTTTTATTCTTGCACTATTTTGCATGTATTTTGATGAGCTGATGCCCGTTTCGCGTTTAAATTGGTTTTATTTGTGTTACAGGCCTTGAAGAAGCCAAAATGACCGCACGAACGTATTTGGGAAGACATCCGTATCAAATACGACGTTTTCGAGTTTTCATACTGTAGTAGTACTGTAGAAGGATTACTGCAGCAACATTACTGTAGCAGATACTGTAGTATGACTTCGGCGGAGGAAATAGGGGGAAGATCCAAGGCTTCAAGGTGTCGTTTGAGGCGTGATCTCGGCGACATCGACGATCTTCTTCCATCCAAGGCAATCCAAAGCTAGAGGGAGTGTCCTTTGCTTTTCTTGATGCTTGTTTGTTCCTTGGATTTGTATGAGTGTTCCTCTTTCATGAGGAGCTAACTTGTATGTGATTTGGGCATGATGAACCCTAGGGTAGATTTGTTGTAATTATGGGTGATAATCCTTTGTGATTTAGTGTTGTATGTTGAATTTCTTTTATAAGAATTTCTATGGTTTGTGATTCTTTCTATGTGTGCTTTACTGTCTTGGACCGCATGAGAACTCTGCTGTTCAATTTCTAGGTTGTACTTGGAGCATGACCATCGCCCTTGTACTAGACTCACATAGACTGAAAGGGATTCATGTACCAATATGCCGAGGGATTCGGGTATTTGGTACCCCTCCGAACGTTAGGTTTAGACCCAGAAGGATGTCTACTCCTGATAAGGGATTCCCTGAGTGCATTGCAATCGTAGGAGGAATTGACCGGAAGGGATTCCGGTCAATACTCGTATGGGATTAGGGCTAATCACCGAGGGATTCGGGATTAGCTTAATTTAGGAATCTCTCGGTCCAAACCACCATTACAACACATCACCCTTAATCCGGGCCTTAATGACAACCCTAGGGGGATTCTCTGCCCAAATCACGCCCTCTCCTGATTGTCCGTCCCTTGAATGCTTATTAGGCGTGTAGTGGTAGCTTTATTCTCTCTTATTAATTTTTAGTAGTTGTACTCCTTGCCCGTATTGTTAGGCTAGGAAATAGATGAAGGGGAAGTAATAGTAGCTCCTTGGCCCAGTGGAATACGACCACTGTGTCACACACAGAGTATTACTTGACGACCCCGTACACTTGCGGGACGCTCATCAGTCCCCAATTAACTTTGCAATAACCCTCTCATTGGGGGTTAAACACTGACCGTGTCGACATGAATTCTGATTCTGATAAGAAACTATAGTTTCGCACCGTTCCGTCGGTGGAGAATAACGGCTTCTAATATTCTGGCTCGGGTCACCGAGGGTAAACAAATGAACTCTGATATTCTGGCTCGAGTCACCGAGGGTAAAGAAATGACCTCTGATATTTTGTTTTTGGCATTAGTTATTTGGGGGACATATATACTTGTTCATCTGAAAATTTTGTTTGCCTGAAATGTTATATTGTCTGGATATTTATTTTTGATATTTATTATATAACGTTACTTTTAAGTACGTTTCTGAAATATTCTTTAGTCTGGGTTTTTGGTTTTGATGATTATTGTACAACACCATGTGCAAGTACGTTTTTGAAACTATTGAATTTTTGTGATCCCTATTTTACTATTGGCTTTTAGTGGTTGCTTATTGGGCTGTTTAGCTCATAAATAGTTGTTCTATCTTTTTCAGATCAAGGGTAGGTGTGTGGTGACTAGCTTAGTGGGGACCGTTGAGTGACCACCAGGTGGCTAGCAGAAGTTTAGTTTTCTGTTTAATAAGTCTGTTGTCTGTTAAGACCTTTGTTATTCTGTGAATCTTGGCTGTAAATCTGATTATTTTTCGTTTCTCTAATTCTTTAGTTTTGATTGGAAT
The DNA here is from genome assembly GCA_902712375.1 of Dioscorea dumetorum. Taxonomy (NCBI): domain Eukaryota; kingdom Viridiplantae; phylum Streptophyta; class Magnoliopsida; order Dioscoreales; family Dioscoreaceae; genus Dioscorea; species Dioscorea dumetorum. The sequence goes on along the minus strand of CACTHL010000549.1, from coordinate 4,408,408 downwards.
TAGTATATTATTATGATTTATATTTGAGAGACAGGTATTGAGGCCTTGTGTGCCCACTTGGTCTCGGCCTTGTGGGCATACGGCCCGTTTGTCGCCACTTCGAGTCCGGTGAGCCGGGTTCGGGGCGTGACATACAAAAAGAAGCAAAGATACGTTGTGATGACACATTTCAATGCCATAATTAGAAGCTGTGTTCATATGCATGGGGGTATTGCGAACTTTCGACGGAGTCCAAGTCATTACACAAACCGAAATGGCACAAAGGCAGTAGTACATCCATGTCCCAGCTTCCGTACCTAAGCAGGAGAAGGTTCTTGAAGATTTCAAAGGATAGGAAGTCACGCACCCTACCACACGAGCGTGTACGCGACCGTGTGGATGCCCGCGTGGTGGTGATCCCGCAAGCGCACGGGGTTGTCAAGTAATAAACCACTCGCGCAAGCACGAGTGGGTCGTATTCCCAAGGGCCCGAGAATCTATTCTTACTTCCTTTTTGCGATGTTGTCTAGCCGATCAAACTTGAGATTTGGAATGAGAAAATAAAGAAGTAAAACTAAATCAATTAAACTTCTAAATACCAAGGGCGTTAAACGGGAGGAAAATCAGGGTGAAAAGATGGTCACGGATGAGGATCCCCTCGGGGTTACTAAAGTGCGAAGGATATTGGATTAACATGCAAGTGGCTTGATGGACCGAGAAAACCCTAGATTAGGTCAATCCGATGGTCACGGCAATTGACCCCTAATCCGGTACGAGTATTGAATACGGGCTCTACCCGTACAATTCCTCCTACGATTGCAAAGGGCAAGATGGTTTTCTCAAACTAAGGTTGAATCACACATGAGTAATTAACCCTAGAATTGGAGGGGTACAAATACCCGATGGTCACGGCGTATTTGTACGTATTTCCCTTCCAAGCTTGGTGAGTCTAATACTAGGGCAATGGTCATGCAACCTAGTATTGGCTAAGTATGGATACACAGAGTTCTCATGCATACCCAAGCATTCAAAAACAACAAACATGAATCACAAACAAGCTAACAAGCATGAATTAAACCAAAACATCCAAACATCACAAGTTCACCCGAAGCTTCACCCACATCCGGTGACCTTGGGGTTTAGTTGCTCATAGTCTCCAAATACATGAATAAAAGCATGAAAATAACTAAACCCAACATAAAAGACCTCCCTCCAAAGATAAGAGTCGAAGAAGCTTCCAAAGACGCCACTCGAAGGGGTGGCTTCCCGTCGTCTTCAACCTCAAGATTTGAAGCCCTAGAGGTAGATCCCGCACAAGATCGCGCTCTCCTCGCCGATTCCTCCGTGGAAATGCCCTCCAAGCTCTCCTTCTTGGTCGGATTTGGGAGTAGAGTTGTGGAGCTCCAAGAAGAGGCAAAAATCTCATTTCTCATGCCCTAGAAGTCTTTAAAAAGGGTGAAAGTCGCGACTCCTCACGGGCTGTCTCACGGCCGTGAGGCATCCAGAAAGGTTTGCAGGAAATTTCACCTCTGTGCTACAGTACCCTGCAACAGTACTACTACAGTGAAAACCCAAAAAACGTCGTATTTGGTGTCGAATTCTTCCTAAATACGTTCTTGAGCTTATTTAGGGTCTGCAACACAAAATAAAGAGATTTAGACTATAAAAAGGGCATCGACTCATCAAAAAGATAATAAAATAATACAAATGAATACGTATAAAATACGTATATTTAGACGTTTATCACCGCGTAAAGCCCCGAATTCAAATTATAAAAGCCGCCTTGTGATAATTTTTAGGCATCTTTTCGGCTACTTTCAGGAGGCAAGGCGGCTAGGGCTTGGGGAGAGTTCTTTACGGCTTTGGGAAGCTTTCCTCACCAACTTGGATTTGATGAGTGCATTTCATATATATTTATTTCATGTCTTAGCTTGTGAATCATTATTGATAGTTGCAAGAAGTAAGATCACAACTTAGTGTTCAACAGCACTGTAAGCATCATTCATATAGCATAACTGGATTTAGAACTGAAGACATCTCTGATAAATTTTGAGAGAGTCTAAGTTAGTGAACGTCAGGAATCCAACCCCGGGGCCCCATCTCCTCCATCGAGCAAACCCTTACATTTGCCTTAATGCATTTCCTTTCCTCAATCTCCTTTAATCCAACCTAGAGTCAAATCCATCTTCTTTACTTGATTAGATATTAAGCAGAACGAAAGTTTAGAAGCTACACCAGTCCAAGCCGGATTCCCTGAGCGCACTGCAATCGTAGGGGAAATTAACCGAAAGGGATTCCGGTCAATACTTGTATGAAATTGGGGATAATTACCGAGGGATTTGGGATTAGCTTAATTTAGGAATCGCTCGGTCTAAACCACCATCACAACACATCATCCTTAATTCGGGCCTTAATGACAACCCTAGGGGGATTCCTTGTCTAAATCACGCCTTCTCCTGTTCGTCCGTCACTTGAATGCTTATTTGGCGTGTAGTGGTAGCTTTATTCTCTTATTCATAGATTTTAGTAGATGTACTATTCACTCGTATTGTTAGGCTAGGAAATAGACGAAGGGGAAGCAATAGTAGCTCCTTGGCCCCGTGGAATACGACCCCTGTGTCACATACAGGGTATTACTTGACGACCTCGTGCACTTGCAGGACGCACATCAATCTTTCATTGTGTGAATTTTCCTTCTTAATTATGTCTAACTAAACCTCCGAAGGCCGCCAGGCAACATGTGAACCTTGGGAGGAATACTTGTATTACATAATGTATTTTTAATTCAATGAATGCATGGTTTGTCATTTGGTTTCATGCTATGTGTAATTAATTGTAGTGGATTGCATGAGATGTCATTTGGTTTGTCATTTTATCGATTCTACTTGGATGCGCGGGGTGCGCCCTCGTATTAGATCCACATAGTATGATAGGGGATCCATTGTACTGGTACACCGGACGTTCCGGGTGCGGGTAGCCTCCCGTAGGCTGTAGAGTTCATTTTATCACAATTGCTTATAGATAACTCTAGCCAAGGCTCCTTAGGCCCAATGACATCGTGTGAGTATCTTTAGGATAAAGGAACTTGTACTGGATTAGGGCTACACTACGGAGGTTCCAGGGTAGTAGACTTCCGAGTCTAGACAGACCAAAGCATTACAATCCATGCATGCATTATCGGTTATCACATCATTATTACTTGTATTTTTCCCGAGGAATCCTCGCCCGGGGCCTTATCTTCTCCATTTAATTTCTTCTCGGTGTGTTCAATCTGTCAGTGGCTGATAAGTGCTTGCATGTACTGAATAATTGAGATGTTTTTCATGCTTGAGTGATAAACGTCGAAATATACGTATTTTTTTACGTAATTGTGTATAGTTTATTCTCTCTTTATGTTAAGTTGTTTTCTATTTTCTTGTTTAATGTGGTTTTACTTGTGTTACAGGCCCGAAATAAGCTCAAGAACGTATTCATGAAGAAATCGACACCAAATACGGCGTTTTTGGGATTCATCACTGTAGCAGTACTGTAGTGGAATCACTGTAGCAGGGTACTGTAGCTCTGAATGGAAAAATTCCTGAGAAACTCTCTGGATGCCTTGCGGGCAACCTTGCGCCCGCAAGGCCACCCGCAAGGCATCGCGATGTCTTGATTTAAAGGGCTTTTCTAGGGCATTTGGAAAAAAAGAAAGTCTTCTTCCTTGGAGCTCCACACAACCATCTAAAAATCCGGCTTGGAGGAGGGCTTTGAGGGCGTTTTCACGGCGAGATCTTGGAGGAGAGTGCGTTTGGGAGCAAGATCCTACTCTAGGGCATCATTGAAGGAGGGTTGAAGACAAGAGAAGCCACCTCTTGAGTGGCGTCTTCGGAACTCCATTTTCGTATTTGAGGGAGTGATTATGCTTTCTTTAGTTGTTTTCATGCTTTTGAGTATGTATTTTGATATTATGAACAACTAAACCCCAAGGTCACCGGATGTAGGTGAACCTTGGGGGTGAACTTGTGTATTTTGGATGCTTGGTTTCAATTAATGTTTGTAGACTTGTTTGTGATCCTTGTTTGGTGCTTTTGAATGTTAGGGTATGCATGAGAACTCTGTGTATCTCTACTTAGCCAATACTAGGTTGCATGACCATTGCCCTAGTGTTAGACTCACCAAGCTTGGAAGGGAAATACGTATAAATACGCCGTGACCATCGGGTATTTGTACCCCTCCAATTCTAGGGTTAATTGCTTATTTGTGATTCAACCTTAGTTTGAGAAAACCGCCTCACTCTTTGCAATCGTATGAGGATTTATACGGGTAGGGCCCGTATTCAATACTCGTACCGGATTAGGGGTCAACTGCCGTGACCATCGGGTTGATCTAATCTAGGGTTTTCTCGGTCCAACAAGCCATTTACATGTTATTCCAGCATCCTGTACACTTCAGTAGCCCCTGAGGGGATCCTTATCCGGGACCGCTTTCTCACCCTGATTTCACACTTTCTATTGCCCTGGTTAATTAGCATTCTGAATTGCATTTATTTCTTGTTTTTGCATTTTCTTCCTTTACTCTCGAAATTGATCGGCTAGACAACATTGCGAGAAGGAAGTAAGGATAGATTCTCGGGCCCTTGGGAATACGACCCACTCGTGCGTGCGCGAGTGGTTTATTACTTGACGACCCCGTGCGCTTGCGGGACAACCACCAAGTTTTTGGCGCCGTTGCCGGGGATCCTCGAGAAATATTCGGAAAACTTTAAGCGTGATGATTTGGCTTTTGTTTTGTTGTTTTTACCATTTTTGTTTATATTCCGTTATTTTATTCCCTGCATTTTTCCTGTTTGTTTTTCTTCAAGTTTTGACGCTCGCTTTGAATTTTCTTGCGAGGTACCTATCTTATGACACGAGCGAGTCACACAAATTTGGTTGATCCTGACGACGAGATTGAACGAACCTTGCATCAACGTTTGAGAGAAGTTACTGAAAGCTCACGGCAACAAGAAATTCGGGTCGAATCTAGTGAGCCTACTGTCATGGCAGAGCCAAGAAGAACCCTATCTGATTATGAAAGGCCACAGTTCACCGGGGACGAGTTCAGTGTGTTGGTTCCTACTGTGCCTGCAAATAACTTCGAAATAAAAGCAAGCACAATTGGGATGGTGCAAAACTCAGTTCAGTTTGATGGTCTGGCTGATGAAGACCCGCATGCCCACTTGTCCAAGTTCCTTCAGATATGCTCAACCTTCAAGATCAATTCAGTTTCTGATGATGCAATAAGGCTGAGACTATTTCCTTTCAGTTTAAGGGGAGCAGCATATAGATGGCTTACTTCTTTGGCTCCGGGATCGATCACTTCATGGAAGGAAATGGTGGAGAAGTTTCTTGCCCGATATTTTCCACCAAGCAAGGCAGCTAGGTTGAGGCAGGAAATATCAGCATTTCGACAAGGAGATTCTGAGACCCTATTTGAAGCTCATGAAAGATTTAAGGATCTCCTAAGAAGATGTCCTCATCATGGGTTCCCTGCTTGGATGAGGGTGCAGACATTCTGTAATGGACTGAATTACGCTACAAGGCTGCTCATTGATGCAGCAGCAGGAGGATCTTTGAGTAACAAACTTCCTGAAGAAGCTGAAGCTTTGATTGAGAACATGGCTAGTAACGAATGTCACTGGAGTACTAGACAGAAGCCAGTTCGAGCAGCAGGACTGTATGAGGTGAGTGAGACTACCGCCTTAGCGGCAAGAGTGGAAGCCCTGAACAAGAATGTTATTGACAACAATGCTAAGGTTGAAGCTTTAACACAGAAACTTGATCAATTCATGTTGGGTTCCAGTTCAAGCTCAAAGGCAGTGATGTCATGTGAAACATGTGGAGCTGGGCATGCAACAAGCCAATGCCCCATTCTTGTTACTCCCCCTGCACAAATGGAGTCAGTTGACTATGTCAGTGGAGGTCAGAGAGGACCGGGTAATCAATATGGCAATACATATAACACGGGGTGGAAGAGCAATTCAAACTTCTCGTGGAACCAAGGCCAATCACAACAAAGGCCACCCCAACCTCAAGGTCCTCAGTATCAACCTCCTCAACAACAGGAGAGAAAATACACAACTGAAGATGTCCTGGCTAGATTCATGATTAACACCGAATCAAGATTTGTGGCCCAAGATAAGAAATTTGATGAATTTGGTGCTGTTCTGAGAAATGTGCAGGCTTCTATTCAGTCTTTAGAAAATCAGGTCGGACAACTTGCTAGAGTGCAAGCAGAACGTCCCTCGGGCAGTCTGCCAAGCAACACTGAAAGCAACCCGAGGGAACACTTAAAAGCTGTAACACTGAGAAGCGGGAGACAGTTGGAGGCAAGGGCCGAGGAGAGCCCAAGTGCTTCTAATGACGGGGTAGCCATTCGGGAAGACCCCAATGTGATTAAAAACACAAGTGAAGAAAAAGGGAAGAAACTTGATGATGATGCTTCAAATTCCTCCACTCATAAAAGCCCCGAATACAAGCCTGTGGTGCCATATCCCTCAAGGCTCAAGCAAGACAAGGATGAAGCCCAATTTAAAAGGTTCCTCCACATGTTCAAGCAGCTTCATATTAACATTCCTTTGGTCGAAGCTCTATCTCAAATGCCTAAATATGCCAAATTCATGAAGGACCTCCTTACTAACAAGAGGAAGTTGGAGGATCTAGACACAGTGACACTTACGGGAACCTGTTCAGCTGTAATTCAAAAGAAATTGCCAAAGAAATTGACAGACCCGGGGAGCTTCATCATACCCTGTGTACTAGGTGAGGGGATGCAAGAAAATGCTCTGGCCGACTCAGGAGCCAGTATAAACGTGATGCCATATAATCTATTCCCGAAGTTGGGGCTGGAGGATTTAAGACCCACGCGAATGACCCTCCAGCTTGCAGATCGCTCAGTGAGAAGACCAAGAGGAGTTGTCGAGGACGTTCTTGTGAGGGTTGATAAACTCATCATTCCGGTGGACTTTGTGATACTAGACGTGGATGATAATGTAGAGGTCCCATTGATCCTTGGCCGCCCTTTCCTCAACACCGCGGGAGCCCTAATTGATGTTAAGGGAGGGAAGATGACACTGAGAGTGGGGGATGAACAAGTTGTCTTCACTCTTCCAGAGGCTATGAAGCACACATTAGATCATGATGATGCTTTATATTTCACAGATGTAACTGACGTAATAATTTCTGATTGTGTGCAGGAAGTCCTTGCTGTGAACCCCTTAGATGAATACTTAGAAGGAATCAAGGACGAAAAAACTGAAGTAAGGGACTCCTCGCCTTCGCCAACACCACAGATAGCCCAAGTAGAAGTTGTATCACCTCCGCATCATAAGAAAAAGGGAAATTTGAAGAAGGCATGGCGAAAGGTGAATGCAAAAATGAAGAAAAGCATGAGTATCTCCACGTTACCACCGAGTGAGGTAGACCGCCTATATTTTGAAAATGAAGGTAAATTTTGCATTTTCTCGTGTCTTTCCATGAACTTTCCAGGTAACAACCCTCCGCAAAGAAATGGAGGTAATTCTCCACCATTTGACCCACCATGAATCAAGGTATGATAAGTCGAGCTAACGACTTTAAACAAGCGCTTCTTGGGAGGCAACCCAAGCTCTTTAAATTCCTTGCACTCTAGTTTTCGTATTCTTTAATTTTGTAGTAGTTAGATGTTGTCTTTGTTTTAGTTATTTTGTTCTTCTTCTTTGTCATTTCTTTGTTGCTTGATGTTGGGATTCTTTGAGTTGTTTGATGTGTTGATGCCATGAAGCTTGCTTCTTGTGTGTTTATGGGATTATATCGGCTTTGTTTTCATTGTTTTTAGGGTTTAAAGGAGGTTATGTTGATGCTAAACAAGTTTAGAGCCGTTTTATGACCGTTAGAGAGGGTTTAGGTCGGATTTGGCAAGCTTGCGGGCAAGCTTGCGCCCGCAAGCTTGCCCGTGAACCATCCAGAGGGGCCTTGCGGGTGGGCTTGCGCCCGCAAGCCCAACCGCAAGGCTTCCCGAGGATCCTTGCGGGCAACCTTGCGCCCGCAAGGCCACCCGCAAGGATGCCCGATAAAAGCCCTAAAAAGGCTTCTTCCCAACTCTTTCTCTCATCTTCACACTCCCATCTTCTTCCTCTCATTTCTCACTCATTTCTCCACCAAATCACCTCATTGTTTTTGCTCTAAATCACTCTTCTCCTCCTCTAAACTCTTTTGTGGAAGGATTTTGGAAGATTACAACCTTTTCAAGCCGTTTCAAGCTTTTGATTCATCCCACATACTCTAGGGTTAAGGTTTGGTTTTCATTCTTTTACTTTATGTTTTAATGAATTGTGGGGATGTAATCTTTGTGTTTTTGGTTCTCTTTGTTTAATATAGCATTGTGAGATTGGTTTTGCATGATTGTAGAAATTTTTGGCTACTTTTTCAAGCAAAACTCTTGCCAAAATTTCTCGGAGTTACTGTAGCAATGAACCATTCTCCTTAATTTTCATTCCATGAAGCCTCAATTTCTTTAAAATTTGGTTTAATGGTGTCCCCTTGGTCTTGTAGGTATGAGGACCAAGAAAGTGGCTCATAAGAGGACACGGAGAGACCGTTCTCCGCCCGGCGACGGACCACGATTTCGAAAGGACGATCACAAGACCCGATTCGCCCTTTTGTCAAGGAAACAATTCGGCACCATTCGAAAAATTGATTGGAATGTTTTGAGAGCCTTGGGTTTAGATGAAGTCATCTTGGAGCTTATCTCTCATGGTGGGTGGGACAAATTGTTCTCCATTGAAGAACCCACCTACAAAGAGCTCACATTAGAAGTGTTAAGCTCCATTGAAGTTGCAAAGCAATGGTGTGCCGGCCGACCGAGTGTGATTACATTTCAAGCATTTGGGGAGAAACACCGAATCTCTCAAGATGAACTGGGCGTATACATGGGATTCTACACAGAAGCATACACCCACACTCCTGAGTTTAAAGCCCTAGGCTATGACTTACCGCACCCCGTTACAAATGAGTCCTATTGGTGTTCTATAGCAAATCGCTCGGGGACAAGGAAGGCATCCCAACTACTGAACCCTGCCCATCGATACATCCATGCACTGCTGACTAGAGGCATTGGGGGTAGACTGGTCTCGACAGGGGTTGTCTCACGCACGGACCTACTGATGCTGTACAGCATTATCGAGCGCTATCCACTACACATGGGGCATCTTCTCGCGGAAGTCTTAGCACACCAGGGCCAGTTTGTTCGCCTTGGAGCAATTTTCGCCGGGCCATATATCACAAGAATGATCAAAGGCATGGGCCTTCTTGAGCACACCCAAGGCATGACAGTTGTTGGTTCTATGGCGCCACTTAGCATGCAGACTCTGACTTGCATTGGTATAGTTGAGAAGCGGGGTACCATACACAGGCTTGCACAACACCAAGGAACACACGCAGAAGACCCTCATTCTTCGCACGAGACAGACACCGGTTCAGAGTCTGAGTTCGAGCCAGAGTCTAGAGAGCAGAGACCATCACTTGAGGCACAGTTTGCAGAATTTCGTACTGAGCTCTACCAACAGCTGCAGACACTTGAGAGAGGACATAGAGAGTTAGCTGCATCAGTGAGTCACATTGAGAGTGCCACCACTGAGATCCTGACATTCCTACGCAGCTCTTCATCTTCAGCGGGCACCACCTCCGCAGCAACCACCTGTGCTGCATCATCACGGCCATCTGACTCCTAGACTCCCAGCATCACGGCACTTGTTGTTGTTCTTTTTATTTATTTTGCTGCTCTTATTGTTGTTTGCTTTAGTGTTACTTTTTAAGTTAGTTAGGGTTCCGACCCTACTAAACTTTCTCTGTTTATTTTGCACTTTCTGTTTTTGCACTCTTCTCTATCATTTTCATTCTGGAGTTGTGATCAGTGTTCTGTATTTTTCCAGGAATTTCTTTAGGAATGCTTCACACTCCCAGCCCTCACCAAATGGACCCCCCCAGTCCACATGCATTTCATCGACGGATTGGGGAAGTTTCTTACTCCATCTTTTACTTCTTGTTATATTTATTTCCCACCCTGTACTGCTGATTTATGTACATTGGGGACAATGTACAGCTTTAGGTGTGGGGATGGAGTATTTATATTGTATTGCATGCTTGTATTTTACCTATGATAGCTATGATCTTTGTGTTAAGGATTTCCTAGCTTGGTAGAATGACAGTAGTGAGTTGTACTTTACATGTGCATGAATGTAGTTCTGTTTCATCCTTAGTGCATATTTATACCTGCTCACTATAACTCCCAATTCTGACGCTCTAACCCATCTTATTGATTTTTGTGTTAGGATGTTAAATTTTTCTTTCAATAGTCCTTTAAAAACTTTTGAGTCTCCTGTTTTTGCTTTAACCCTCAGTGAGGTTTTTAAGTGAAGTTTTTAGCAGGTTTGATCAGGCGTTGTGAAAAAAAAAAAAAAAAAAAAAAAAAAAAGAGTCTATGTCAGTATTCCTCTGCTTAAAAAAGCGTGAATGCGTATATGTAGATCTGTAGTCAAGTAAGTTGGGTGGCTCTTGTGCCTGGCCAGCATGTGCATCCTGCTGAAAAATTTTTGTGCAGTCTACGTTAGGCGGACTCGGAAAAAAAAAAAAAAAAAAAAAAAAAAAAAAAAGACGCCTGAAACCTGTTCTATCTTCACTTGATGTTAAAGTTCCTTTTTGGAGACCAGAAGATTTTTAATTGACTATTGAGAGGGTCTTTAGCATTCCTAACACTAACTTCAATCTGTGTGAGGTGAATGGACATCCTGGGGTAATCCAGGGTGTGGAGATCAGTGTGGGAGTCAGCACACACTCACGATGACACTTTGGATGAAACAGAGCTGATATTGCTTGTCTATACACTGAACAACTCACTTCCTGATTTCTAACCACCTGTGCTAGTGAAGTCCTGTACATTTGAGCTTGAGGTCGTATATTTAGCCATTTATCTTCTTGCCCCTGTTCTTCATGTTTGTTTGCTTGGGGACAAGCAAACGCTTAGGTGTGGGGATGTTTGATAAACGTCGAAATATACGTATTTTTTTACGTAATTGTGTATAGTTTATTCTCTCTTTATGTTAAGTTGTTTTCTATTTTCTTGTTTAATGTGGTTTTACTTGTGTTACAGGCCCGAAATAAGCTCAAGAACGTATTCATGAAGAAATCGACACCAAATACGGCGTTTTTGGGATGCATCAATTACTGTAGCAGGGTACTGTAGCTCTGAATGGAAAAATTCCTGAGAAACTCTCTGGATGCCTTGCGGGCAACCTTGCGCCCGCAAGGCCACCCGCAAGGCATCGCGATGTCTTGATTTAAAGGGCTTTTCTAGGGCATTTGGAAAAAAAGAAAGTCTTCTTCCTTGGAGCTCCACACAACCATCTAAAAATCCGGCTTGGAGGAGGGCTTTGAGGGCGTTTTCACGGCGATATCTTGGAGGAGAGTGCGTTTGGGAGCAAGATCCTACTCTAGGGCATCATTGAAGGAGGGTTGAAGACAAGAGAAGCCACCTCTTGAGTGGCGTCTTCGGAACTCCATTTTCGTATTTGAGGGAGTGATTATGCTTTCTTTAGTTGTTTTCATGCTTTTGAGTATGTATTTTGATATTATGAACAACTAAACCCCAAGGTCACCGGATGTAGGTGAACCTTGGGGGTGAACTTGTGTATTTTGGATGCTTGGTTTCAATTAATGTTTGTAGACTTGTTTGTGATCCTTGTTTGGTGCTTTTGAATGTTAGGGTATGCATGAGAACTCTGTGTATCTCTACTTAGCCAATACTAGGTTGCATGACCATTGCCCTAGTGTTAGATTCACCAAGCTTGGAAGGGAAATACGTATAAATACGCCGTGACCATCGGGTATTTGTACCCCTCCAATTCTAGGGTTAATTGCTTATTTGTGATTCAACCTTAGTTTGAGAAAACCGCCTCACTCTTTGCAATCGTATGAGGATTTATACGGGTAGGGCCCGTATTCAATACTCGTACCGGATTAGGGGTCAACTGCCGTGACCATCGGGTTGATCTAATCTAGGGTTTTCTCGGTCCAACAAGCCATTTACATGTTATTCCAGCATCCTGTACACTTCAGTAGCCCCTGAGGGGATCCTTATCCGGGACCGCTTTCTCACCCTGATTTCACACTTTCTATTGCCCTGGTTAATTAGCATTCTGAATTGCATTTATTTCTTGTTTTTGCATTTTCTTCCTTTACTCTCGAAATTGATCGGCTAGACAACATTGCGAGAAGGAAGTAAGGATAGATTCTCGGACCCTTGGGAATACGACTCACTCGTGCGTGCGCGAGTGGTTTATTACTTGACGACCCCGTGCGCTTGCGGGACAACCACCATTGAGCATTACTCCTATCAGGCTATATCGCTCATTTCATGTGCTTTTGGGTTCTTTCACGCAGTTAGGGTTGTGAAGAGTTCTCTTCGGGAGTTTAAGCAAAAATAGGTCATGATGGTGTCAAGTGGAGTTCTTTTGTGCAATTACAAAGATCAAGACACAAATCGGGGTCAAACGAGAGAGTATGTGCAAACTTCTACAAGGTTCGAGACAACTCTTGTAGAAAGACACAGAGGCAGTCATGCTCGCAAGTTCTGATTTGTTCGAAGACTTGAAAAGCTCTTCAAAACGTTTTTATTATCAAGAGAAGCCTCATGACCTTTCACACGAGCGTGTGTCTGTCCGTGTGGCCTCAGAAGCGAAAACGAGCGATATCGGGGATCTACAATCGAAATTCTACAGGACTGAAATTCCACATGGACGTGTGGAATTTCCACACGGCCGTGTGGCTCATCCACATACCCGTGTAGATCCTCGAGATCGCGTTTTAAAACGCCGTTCTGAAGCATTTTAAGGGGATCTTTTTCCCATCTTTGGGCGAGAGTTCGACTAGGGTTTGAGAATTTTTTTGCTACGTTTTGGGGGCGTTTCTTCACCGATTTCAACACCGATTTCTTCCAAGAAGAGCTATTGGGGGAACCTTCGACGACTTCTTTTCGGCGAGGTGTACCCTAGGCTTGGAGGAGGGATTCGTGGAGAAGAAGGAACAACCTTCATAGACCATCAGCACGGAGCTTAAGGGGGTTTTCTCTATGGTTTGTTTGCATTTGTTTTCAATTATTTTGATGAACTTGTATTGCTCCATGGAGAGCTAAACCCCTAGTCGGTACTTGGATATGTAAACTCTAGAATTCCTTTGTTTCAATGACTCCATTGCTTTTATTTTAAATTGAGATTTATTTTGAGTTTCAATGTTGTGTGCTTAATTGTTTCTCTCTTAGAGTGACACTAGGGTTGAGGGCTAATCTAATCATCCTTTTGACGAGTGACCATCACCATTAGGATTAAATTAACCAAGATTGAAGAGGGTCGAGAGGGTGAGTTGAGAGGTAGCGACACGTCCCCATTCCTCTCCGGTGTGGTTTACCCTACCTTCTTATTCCAAGAACTAACTTCGATCTCAAAGAGAGTTAGGCGTTGAGAGAGGCCTTTCCGTCGGGACTTATTTGTGATTAGGGATCATTCGCCTGGACCAAAAGGATTGATCTATAGTTGGGAATAGGGTTTATCACTTGGAATCCCTAGAGCTTAGCGCTGTCATACGTGGTGTGAGGCGTCGAGAGTCTTCTCTCCGCCGGGACCTCGTAGGGGATTACTCAAGGTTGACCTTAGCTTTGGGACCTTGTGTCTTTGTATTCCATGACTCATTAAATCTCGATTAAGTAAGAGTAATTGATAAACGTCTAAAAGTACGTATTTTACATGTATCTGTTGTGTATTATTTTCATATTTTATTGTTGAATCTATGCTCTTTTCGGTCTAAATTGCTTTATCTTTGTATTTCAGGCCAGTCAGAAGCCCTATGGACTCGACGACGGGATGGGGAACGAATTCTACATCAAAACAGCGTTTTCGACACGGGATATTGTAGCGCAGTATTGTAGCAGTACTGTAGCAGTCACTGTAGCTCATCACGGACTTCTCGGCAGAAAAGTAGAAATCCCGAGGGGTCAGCATACCAGCTATATGCTGACCCATTTACCCATCGGGATTTGGGGTTTTAAGGGCTATCTAGGGCATCTTTTTGAGAAACGTTTGCATCATCTTGGAGAGAGTTTGGGGAGAGAAAGGAGGCTAGGGTTTGGAGATCACTTCCACACCATTTAGGAGGGCAAAAGGAGAGGAAATCCGAGGATTCTTCGGTGGGGAGAGCAAGATCTAGGAGGATCCACTTCAAGGGCTTCATTTCTTGGAGGTTGAAGACAACGGGGAGCCACCCCTTCGAGTGGAGTCTTCGGAAGGTTTTCTCCGGGGATTCAAGCGTCATTCGGCCTTCACCTTTAGAGGGAGTGTTCCTCATGTTTGTTTTAGTTATTTGCATGGTTTGTTTGGTTGATTTGTTGAACATGAACAACTAAACCCCAAGGTCACCGGATGTAGGGTAACCTTGGGTGCAAAACTTGTGATGTTTTGGACTATTTGAGTTATCTATTGTATGATTGGCTTGTTGTGATCCTTGTTTGGTATTGTTGATTGTTTTGGTACATATGCTTAACTGATGTATCAAATTCTTAGTAGCACTTTGTAGCATGACCATTGCCTTAGTGCTAGACTCCACCAAATTTGGAAGGGATTATTGTATAAATACGCCGTGACCATCGGGTATTTATACCCCTCCATTTCTAGGGTTAAAAACTAACTAGTGTTTCCACCCTAACTTGAGGAAACCATCATTCTCCTTGCAACCGTGTGAGAGGTTGAGTGGAAGAAATTCCTTATTCAACACTTGTACCGGGTTAGGGGTCAATTGCCGTGACTATCGGGTTGACCTAAGCTTAGGTTTTCTCGGTCCAACAAGCCACGTGCTTAATTTCTCAAATATCCTACTCACTTGAGTATCCCCCTTGGGGACCCTCATCCATGACCGTTTTCCATCCCTGAGCATCTCCCGTGTTTTAATTCAGTCGCATTTATTTAGACAATTTCTCTTGTTGTTATTTCTTTACTTTCCTATTTATTCTCTTGAAATCGAATCGGTGAGCTAAACAACAAGTAAGAAGTGAGTAAAGTAGCTCCTCGGGCCCCTTGGGAATACGACCCACTCGTGCGTGCACGAGTGGTTTATTACTTGACGACCCCGTGCGCTTGCGGGTGTTCACACTTTCCGTCGATCAAGTTTTTGGCGCCGTTGCCGGGGACTCACCGAGGGATATTTGGAAAGCTTTAAGCTTGTTGATTTAGCCTTATTTCTTTTTCTTTTGTTTTTCTTTTTGTTGTTGGTTTGTTTTTGTTTTTATGTTTTCTTGTCTTTGGTTGTTGACCTTTTGTAAATATTCTATCTTTGTGTTTATTGTTGCTCTTTTTGTATTTCTTGTTGTTAGCTAACATTGTGACTTCTGTTCAGAGTGACAGCATGGATTTCAGCGATAATCATCGAAAGGAAGATTTGTGCCATGATACATTTATGCAATCTGTACAGAATCAAGGAGCTCAGTCAATCTTCAATAAATATTTGGAATCAGACTGGGGAAAGTTGGCAACAGAAAGTCTCTCATACAGTAGTAAGTCCAACTATACTCATGAGGAACTAGACACTAGTCTGAAGAGTCCTCCCGAGTTAACCCGTTCAGATAAGGAAGAGGTGAATTACATCCAGAGGGATGATTTGAATACATTTGAGGCAGAATTTCGAGCGAAGGAATGCAGCTTGAACAGTGTTGGTGACTCAGAAGACATAGAGGAGATTGAGGAACGTGACCTTAGAAATTATGGAAGGGTAAAGTCATCAATTGAAGAACCTCCAGAGCTAGAATTGAAACCCCTCCCTAATCATCTAGAATACGCCTTCCTGGGGGAAGAAGCCACACTCCCTGTTATCATTGCATCGGACCTAACTAGAGAACAAAAAGATAAACTCCTCGATGTTTTAGGGAAGCATAAGAAAGCAATTGCATGGAAAATCTCTGATATCCGCGGAATCAATCCATCTTTTTGCACTCACAAAATCCTGATGGAGGACAATCACAAACCCACAGCAATCCCTCAACGAAGACTCAACCCCAACATGAAAGCGGTTGTGGAGAATGAAGTTATTAAATTACTTGATGCAGGCATTATCTATCCTATCTCAGACAGTGCTTAGGTAAGCCCAGTTCAAGTGGTTCCAAAGAAAGGGGGCATGACAGTCATCATGAATGAAAAGAACGAGCTTGTCCCTACAAGAACAGTCACGGGGTGGAAGGTTTGTATTGATTATAGAAAGCTTAATGATGCCACTAGAAAAGATCATTTCCCTTTACCCTTCATAGATCAGATGCTTGAACGATTGGCAGGACACTCCTATTACTGTTTCTTGGATGGCCTCTCCGGATACTTCCAAATTCCGATTGCACCAGAAGGCCACTTTCACTTGTCCTTATGGAACTTTTGCCTATCGCCGAATGCCCTTTGGACTCTGCAACGCCCCTGCTACATTCCAAAGATGTATGCTAGCCATTTTCGAAGACATGGTTGAAGACATCATGGAAGTTTTCATGGATGACTTTTCAGTTTTTGGGGATTCGTTTGATTTGTGTCTCAAGAATTTGGAGCGAGTCCTAAGAAGATGCGAAGAAACAAATTTGGTGCTTAGTTGGGAAAAGTGCCACTTTATAGTGAAGGAGGGCATAGTACTCGGGCACAAAATTTCAAAACAAGGGATCGAAGTAGACAAGGCGAAGGTTTCTACGATTGAAAAATTACCTCCACCAACTTCAGTGAAAGCTATCAGAAGTTTTTTGGGGCATGCAGGCTTTTATAGAAGGTTTATCAAGGATTTTTTGGCAATTGCTCGCCCATTGACGAGGCTTCCGGAAAAAGATGCTCCATTTGATTTTAATGAAGACTGCATGAATGCCTTCCTTACTCTGAAAAATAAACTTGTTGAGGCACCCATAATAGTTTCCCCCGATTGGAGTATGCCCTTTAAAGTGATGTACGATGCAAGTGATTATGCAGTAGGAGCAGTGTTGGGGCAGAGACGGGATAAGCACTTCCATCCCATTTACTACGCAAGCAAAACTTTGAACAATGCTCAGGAGAATTATACTACTACTGAGAAAGAATTACTTGCAGTGGTCTTTGCATTCGATAAATTTTGATCATATCTAGTGCTGTCCAAGGTAATTGTGTACACTGATCATTCCGCACTTAAGTACTTGCTGAACAAATCGGATGCCAAGCCTCGATTGATTCGCTGGGTGCTCCTGCTACAAGAATTTGATTTAGAGATAAAGGATAAAAAGGGAGCAGAGAATTTGGCTGCAGATCACCTTTCTCGCCTAGAGGGCCCCGATGATAACACCTTTGGAAGAAAAGAAATTGATGACACATTTCCTGGGGAGCAGTTATGCTGTCACGCCCCGACCCTCGGGTCCCGGTCCATGGCACTACCGCCACGACAACCCAGGGGAGGTCAACACCTGCCTCAACCCCAGGTCGCCGTAAGGCTAACCTGTTACCTGTACGATATTAACATTACCACAATAATACTCTAAATCTAAGGTATTCAATCACAACCCTGTACAAGATCAACAGACTCACACATATATGTACATATATCCCTGGAAATCACAACACCAATGATCATGGACACAATCATAGTTTTTCACAAACACTGGATGTAGACTCACACAACTTAAGGTCCTGACTGAACCAATCAAGATTATACAAGATCAAATGGAAATACGAAAACATAGGTCCTAGTGGATCCATCTTATGCATGACGACAATGTTTATGAATCATACACTAGTCAAAGGTAAATGCAAGAATAGATGCCAAGCACTATCATTTCTTACGCCCTGCTGCTGTGCTAACACCTGAAAAGGGGAGAAGAAGAATGGGTGAGTAACTAAGTTACTCAGTGAGGGGTTGAACATGGGGCTATAACTCATACAAGTGTAAAGAATGATATGCCGAAAACATTTGTAAATCTTTAACAACCACAACTTACAAAATGCTTTAAATACACATTTCAATATAACAAGCTTTCCAACTTTCTCAAAGAAAGGCATCAATAAAACTTTGAAAATCTTTTGTAAAGAGATTCAATTCTGAAAATTCAAGTTAAGAATACTCGTCAAAAGATCAAAAGATCAAACCCATCGAAATAAGGATTTATAGTGCAACACATGCGGAAATCCTCTATCGATAGCATTATCAATAGCCTATGAAAACCCTCCATCACTAACCATGGCCGTGGCTATGTCAAGAGCCACCAAGATGCGCGTATCTTGGCGTTGGCCGTTGGGTATCCCGTGTGGTGACTCCGGGTACCCAACACAGCACCTTCAGGTTCACTCCGCGCCTCCTGTAAAGGGCTCATCAGCCGAGAACTCCACGCCACCCCATAGGTCGGTCCGTGGAGACTCGCTTCTGCAGAAGACGGGGATCCTCCCCAATGTCACCATCGAAACATTTGGGATATCCTATCCCGCCCGTAGGCTCATCATGAACACATCATATATCTTATCAAGAGGTCACAAATAGTTTGCCCGTAGGCTCATCATAAACGTATCGTTATAAAATCATATATCTCATCAAGAGATCACAAATAGTTTGCCCATAGGCTAATCATAAACGTATCATTTTAAAATCACATCTCTCAACAAGAGATCACAAATTCGCATAAAATACAACCCTTAATCGAAGAGTAAATCCTTTTGCGAAAGCATCGACAATAATGTCATTTTCATCAAGAAAATCAACACAAGAGTATTCTTTGAAAACTCATTTCAAATACGATAACATCGTGGAGAATCTCAATTTGGTTTACCTAGACCCTTATTCGGTCAAAATAACAAGAATATCGAATTCTCAAATTCACAAATCTTGAAAACATGTAGTTCAAACCATAGGATTATCCAATCCTCATCAAATATAAATAATCAAGAATTTAACAAGATCATAGACTATCATGGTTTCTAGGCCTCAAGGAAATCATCTCATGAGCCTTTTGTAATAGAATCAATAGTTAAGCAAGATCATAAACATCAAGGTTTCTAGATCTCAAGGAAATCATCTCATGAGTCCATTAAGATGAAATCAAGAATTAAAAGGATCATATAGTATCATAATTTCAGTTTTCAAGAAACATTTCAAGAATCCATTGAAATCAAGAATTTCTCATTTCAAGGCATGCATCATTAAACAAGCATGATCATAGCTCTTTAATTAAACAATTCCCACTCACAAACTTGGCGAGATCGAACACTTGGATCACTCGCCCACTTGATCTTTACCCTTGCCTTTAGATCCACCTTCTTGAAGCCATTAACCATCCAAGAAAAACAAGAATCAATCACAACCTTATGCAATCAATAAGAGAGGAAAGAATGCTCCAAAATTAGATCTCAAGGCTTCTAGGGTTTACTAAGTGCTCTAGATTCAAGAATTAACAATAATAGAATCCTTAAACCCTCAAAATCAAAATGAAATCAAGAACATCCTAATTGGGTTCGGATCTACAAGAATCAAAGGTTTAGAGATCAAGGATCTCCTTCATTCTTTACCAAAACATGAAATCAAGGCTCCTATACCATTCAAACATTAGATCCATGGCTAAATTCCAATTAAATAATAGATCCATACTAAATCCACACTAATTCTCCATGGATCTAAAAAGAAATGAATAAAAGAACAAGGAATTGAAGAAGAGAAGAAAACCCATCTCAATTCTTGCTAGAACTAGAGGAGATTCACCACCAATGGAGAAGAGGGGAAGATCAACACCTTTCTCCTTTCTTGGAGCTCAAGAATGGAGATCTAATGGAGGGGAGAATGGGGATTCAAGATGGGGAGAAAAAGAGAGGGAAATGGGGTCTTATATAGGCCCTAAGAGTTTGAAAACGTTTAAAATAAGCCCCAAAGCGCGGGAGGGCTCACGGGCTCCCTTGCGGGCGCAAGGGAGGCCGCGAGGCCCTTTCCAGACGGCCATGCGGGCGGCCATGCGCCCGCATGAGGGGCCGCATGGCCCCTTGCGGGCGGCCATGCTCCCGCATGCGGGGCCGCATGGCCCCTTGCGGCCTCCCATGCGGCCCGCATGGAAGGCCGCAAGGCCCCCTGTTTTTGGGGGTTTCTCGCGGCCTGAAGCACCCTTACTCGCTCCACTTAAAAGCTCTCTCCCCCAAAGATTTTCCTCCTCTTTTACACTCTAAAAAGAGCCTTAACTAAGATCCCAACAAAAATAAAACTCGACAAAAAAAAACTTAAACACACAACTTCTACACAAGAAACAAAGCACAAGAGAAGCGAAAAGGATCGAACTTCCACATATGCAGCATTCAAGTAGTGGAAGAGGATGAGACACCATGGTTTGCTGATCTATTGTATGATTGGCTTGTTGTGATCATTGTTTGGTATTCTTGATTGTTTTGGTACATATGCTTAACTGATGTATCAAATTCTTAGTAGCACTTTGTAGCATGACCATTGCCTTAGTGCTAGACTCCACCAAACTTGGAAGGGATTATTGTATAAATATGCCGTGACCATCGGGTATTTGTACCTCTCCATTTCTAGGGTTGAAAACTAACTAGTGTTTCCACCCTAACTTGAGGAAACCATCATTCTCCTTGCAACCGTGTGAGAGGTTGAGTGGAAGAAATTCCTTATTCAACTCTTGTACCGGGTTAGGGGTCAATTGTCGTGACCATCGAGTTGACCTAAGCTTAGGTTTTCTCGGTCCAACTAGCCAAATGGTTAATTTCCCAAATATCCTGCTCAATTGAGTAGCCCCCTTGGGGACCCTCATCCATGACCGTTTTCCATCCCTGAGCATCTCCCGTGTTTTAATTCAGTCGCATTTATTTAGACAATTTCTCTTGTTGTTATTTCTTTACTTTCCTATTTATTCTCTTGAAATCGAATCGGTGAGCTAAACAACAAGTAAGAAGTGAGTAAAGTAGCTCCTCGGGCCCCTTGGGAATACGAGCCACTCGTGCGTGCACGAGTGGTTTATTACTTGACGACCCCGTGCGCTTGTGGGTGTTCACACTTTCCGTCGATCAGTAGTTGAAGTCTTGCACTTGAAACAAGGAACCTAGAGGGAGCATTGTCCGAGTACCCCATTCTTATCTTGATATATTTCATACCTCTAGTCATCGCTGATAAACGTCTAAAAGTACGTATTTTACATGTATTTGTTGTGTATTATTTTCATATCTTTTTGTTGAATCTATGCCCTTTTAGATCTAAATTGCTTTATTTTTGTATTTCAGGCCAGCCAGAAGCCCTGGGGACTCGACGACGAGATGGGGAGCGATTTCGACATCAAAACAGCGTTTTCGAGATGGGACACTGTAGCACGTCACTGTAGCAGTTACAGTAGCTCATCGCGGACTTCGTGACAGAAAAGTAGAAATCCCGAGGGGTCAGCATACCGGCAGTATGCTGACCCATTTACCCATCGGGATTTGGGGTTTTAAGGCCGATCTAGGGCATTTTGAAGTAAACTTTTGCATCTTCTTGGAGAGAGCTTTTGGGGGAAAAGAAGGCTAGGGTTTGGACATCATTTCTACACCATTTTGGAGGGCAAAAGGAGAGGAAATTCGGGTTTTCTTAGGAGAGGAGAGCAAGATCTAGGAGGATCTACTTCAAAAGCTTCATTGTTTGGAGGTTGACGACAACGGGAAGCCATCAATTCGAGTGGCGTCTTCTGAAGGTTTTCTCCAGGGATCCAAGCGGCATTCGACCTTCACCATTTGAGGGAGTGTTCCTCATGTTTATTTTAGTTATTTGCATGGTTTGTGTGGTGGATTTGTTGAACATGAACAACTAAACCCCAAGGTCACCGGATGTAGGTGAACCTTGGGGGCAAAACTTGTGATGTTTTGGATTATTTGAGCTATTTATTGTATGATTGGCTTGTTGTGATCCTTGTTTGGTATTCTTAATCATTTTGGTACATGTGCTTAATTGTTGTATCAAATTCTTGGTAGCACTTTGTAGCATGACCATTGCCTTAGTGCTAGACTCTACCAAACTTGGAAGGGATTATTGTATAAATACGCCGTGATCATCGGGTATTTGTACCCCTCCATTTCTAGGGTTGAAAACTAACTAGTGTTTCCACCCTAACTTGAGAAAACCATCATTCTCCTTGCAACCGTGTGAGAGGTTGAGTGGAAGAAATTCCTTATTCAACACTTGTACCGGGTTAGGGGTCAATTGCCGTGACCATCGGGTTGGCCTAAGCTTAGGTTTTCTCGGTCCAACTAGCCACATACTTAATTTCTCAATTATCCTACTCACTTGAGTAGCCCCCTTGGGGATCCTCATCCGTGACCGTTTTCCATCCCTGAGCATCTCCCGAGTTTTGATTCAATCGTATTTATAAAGAAAATTTCTCTTATTGCTATTTGTTTTCTTTCTTGTCTATTCTCTTAAAAAATGGAATTGGTGAGCTAAACAACAAGTGAGAAGTGAGTAAGGTAGCTCCTCGGGCCCCTTGGGAATATGACCCACTCGTACGTGCACGAGTGGTTTATTACTTGACGACCCGTGCGCTTGCGGGGTTGACATTTCCGTGTCGATCAATCGCTTTTAATTTTTATTTTCTGTTTATTTACTTTTAATTCAATCTCTTCACGCATTGAGTTTTCATTGATTAATTGGTGATAAGTCCTTACGCCCGTAAGGACACACGAAATTTCCCTTTTTAAGGGGCATTAGGGCATCTTGAGAGAGGACTTTTGGCCACCATTCTCCACCATCTTCACCTAGGGCTTCAAGGCAAGTGGAGGAGGTAGATCTGAGGAGGAAATCAAGGGGAGAAGAGGTTGTGCTATCAAGGGGAAGATCTAGGAGCTTGCCGATGCGGATCCGACAAGTTCTCATCACCATCTTCTAGTCTTCATCTTAGGGGAGTTTGCTTTGAGTTTTGTCTTGTATTTATTGTATTTCTTGCTTTCCCCTTTGTTGATGATGAACTAGACTCCCAAAGTCTCCGGGCATCCGGTGAACCTTGGGATGAACTTGCTTTGTATGGATGCTTTAGATTTACATTTATGGTATTTGGTGTGTTTTGTGGTTCATGCTTGGTGTACTTTGATGTATTGGTATGCATGAGAACTCTCTGTATCGATTTCTAGGTTATAGTAGGTTGCATGACGATCGCCCTAGTTTTAGACTCCCAAGCTTGGAAGGGATACATGTACAAATACACCGTGACCATCGGATATTTTGTACCCCTCCGGTATTAGGGTTGTGCCTAGTTTGTGCTTCAACCCTAATTTGAAAATCTCGTGCCTTTAATGCAATCCTAGGAGGATTTTGGCGGAATGAATTCCGTATCAATACTCATACTGGATTAGGGGCCAACTGCCATGATCATCGGGTTGGCCTACCTTATGATTCTCCTGGCCAAGAACCACCAGTACCTGTGTAATTCTAGCTTCCTACTAGCTTTAGTAATCCCATTAGATCCTAGCTCGGGACCTCATACTTTCATTGCTAATTGCCTCCTTGATATGCTTATTTGGGGTGCCTTAGTCCAACATGTTTATAGTTATCTTTGTTAGTTTTCTTTTCTTGTTTCAATTCTCTATCTTAGTTAGACTAGATAGTGCCGTCTAGGGGGAAGTAATAGCAGCTTTTGGGACCCCAGGGAATACGACCCTCTCACGCGTGCGTGAGAGGTATTACTTGACGACCCGTGCGCTTGCGGACAACCATCGGCGAATGAAGTTCATGAGTTGATCACCGTGGGGTGTTGGAACAAGCTGTTGTGCATTAAAGACCCGGCCACTCGCGATATCACTCTTGAGGTTCTTGCGTCCTTCGAGTTCGATCGCTCACACACGGACTACCACCGGGCCGACAAGACTTCTCCGTCGCCCTTCGATCAGTACCACAGCATGAGCATGACGGACTTCTCCGTCGCCCTCGGCATGTACGTCAGAGACTTCACCCATACAGAGGAGTATACACAACTTCCCGTTGTTTTTCCATTTCGTGTGACTCCTAGCCGGGTTTGCAAGATGCTATGTGGAGACATTCAGTATGAGCCCGGTTCGACAAAGGCCTCCTTGCTCCTTCACCCGACCCACAGGTATATCCACGCTGTTCTTAGCAGGTTAATCAATGGGCGAGGCGATAGCACCGGCGTACTTGGGCGGCTGGACCGGCTATATCTGTACTCCATGGTCCAAAGCCTGCCCCTGCACCTGGGATATGTGGTAGCGGATTATTTGAGGCACCAGGGACAGTACGCACGGGTCGGAGTTCTGTTTTCCGGCCCTTATATTACTTGTCTCATCAACGGGATGGGCCTGATTGAAGCTGTCTGTGGAGCAGACAAGGTGATCATCCCCTCTCCACTAGGCCTTGAGACTTTGCGCATGATGGGCATGGTGAAGAGGGCCGCTCCGGGCAGGTATGTACTTGTTGTCCCTATCCCAGACGAGTCCGAGGAGGAGAGTGAGGAGGAAGAGGACACCGAGGCTGGACCTTCATCACAGGCCGCACCCATGGAGGCAGAGCACACCCCAGCAGCAGAGGAGGTACCACCGATGTCAGCATGCGCATCTCCTCCATCTTACGATCGCATCGACAGATTGGAGAGTGCTGTGGGGGTCCTCCAGACTGATCTTGAAGCTATGAGGATGACTCAGGCAGCGAACCATACTGAGGTGCTCTCTTGAATGGCCGAGTATCATGCTGAAGTAATGGCGCGTTTTACCACACTTCAGCATATGATGGCGAGAGACTCCGACTCCACCGCGTCTCCCACACCCCGAGCGCCCCATGCCTCCCCCGCATCACCAACAGCACCAGGAGATGATGACGCTTGAGGCGTCTTTCTTTTAGTTGTTTTTCCTTATTCTTGTTTATTTTCTTGTTGCTAGACCTTTGTTACTCAGAAAGGGTTTACCTTCTGAGCTCTATCTTACTGCTTTCAGTTGTAGTTTGTTTGTTTTGAGTTTAAGCGTGGACGTCATGCTTATAAACTCTCGTTGTTTATCTTTTGTGTTGAGCATTACTGAACCCCTTTTGTGACGTGCAGATGGTCATGTCAGGCTTGTGTTGAGGAATAGTAATAGGCACGGTCATGAGGATTCTCCACATGGCCGTGAGAGCTTCATAACCCGTCGTAGCTTCACTTCCCCCGTTTTCAGCTCCACTCAAATTCTACATTCGGAGCCAAGGGGAGTGTCGTTTTTATTTCCCACGCCCTCTTGTTTTATTTATTTGCTGTTTTGTATGCTTGCATGAGTACAATGAGGGCATTGTACATCTTAAGTTTGGGGGGGAGTTAACGTTGTACACATTCTTTATTTATGTATGCTTATCACTCATATGCTCATTTAGCTAATGATAGTTCACCTTAAGGGACAAGGATTGCAATCTTGAATTTAGGAGAATTATAAACATCGTTTGTACTCATGCTCTAGTTTACTCGAAAAACATAGAAATTTTTTGTATGATTGCATTGCTTACACCTTTCTTGCTCTGTTAACCCTGATAACTCTAGTTCAGTGCCGAAAGGACCTTAGTTTTCTTTATTTTGAAAAAAAAAAACAAAAAAACAAAAAAAAAAAAGAAAGAAAAAAGAAAGAAGAAGTTTATTTTTGCTTGTTTTCGGGGTGGAAAGAGCTACCACCTATGTTGTATGCAGCTACTCTCATAAGTCAGATACTAGCTATGCCCTAATGAGAGAAAGAGCTATCTAATAGGCGGTGTGAAAGCTAACACTCCCAGGTGGAAAGAGCTACCACCTCAAAGTGTGAAAGCCGCCCAGGAGGCATCTTGGGAAATGGCTATCTTCGAGGTTGTGTGCAGCTACTACCTATCTTTTTTGTCCTTAAATAAGTCCTTTTCAATAAGAACTTTTAAGAGTAAACTTAGGGTTAGCATGAGTAAGCATACACACACACACGCAGTCAGATTCTATTTTCTTTGTGCTTCGAGTTTTTGATAGAGCATTGGTTTTTATCTTTCTATGGTGCAAATTGTTCTTTTGTTTAAGAATGCTCTCCTTACACACTTTTTTGTGAACTTAAGGCTACGCACTTCTATCACTCTACTTGTAGATTTTATTGTATAAATTTTGCTTGAGGACAAGCAAAATCTTAAGTGTGGGGGAGTTTGATAAGTGCTTGCATGTGCATATTATTTGAGATGTTTTTCCATGCATGAGCATCACATTTTTCAGTTTATATTTCTCATTTCGTGTGTTTTTGTGTTCTTTCATGCAATTAGGGTTGTGAAGAAGGTTTATGCGAAGAAAAGCAAAAGTAGGTCATGATGGTGCCGAGTGGAGTCCTTTGTGCAAACACAAAGTTTAAGATGAAAATCGGGTCAAACAAGAGAGTATGTGCCAACTTCTAAAGGTTTCAAGACAATTTTTATAGAAGGACACGAAGGCAGTCATGCTCGCTCGTTCTGATTTGATCGAAGATTTCAAAAGCTCTCCAAGGGTTTTTCGACATCAAGAAATGCCTCATGACCTACCACACGATCGTGTGTCCGTTTGTATGGCCTCAGAAGACAAAACGGGCGAAATCGGGGACCTATAGATGCAGTTCTGTAGAGGCTGAAAATCCACATGGGCTTGTGGAATTTCCACATGGCCGTATGGAATTTTCACATGGCCGTGTGGATCCTCGATGTTTGCCATTTAAAAGGCCGTTCTGAAGCATTTTAAGGGGATCTTTTTCCTATCTTTGGGGGAGAGTTCGGCTAGGGTTTAAGAAGGTTTTTGCTGCGTTTTGGGGGCGTTTCTTCACCGATTTCAACACCGATTCCTTCCAAGGAGAGCTATTGGGGGAGCCTTCGACGACTTCGATTTGGCGAGGTGTGCCCTAGGATTGGAGGAAGGATCCGTGGGGAAGAAGGAGCAGCCCTCATAGGCCATCAACACGAAGCTTAAGGGGGTTTTCTTTATGGATTACTTGCATTTATCTTCATTTATTTTGATGAACATGTATTGCTCCATGGAGAGCTAAACCCCTAGTGGGTACTTGGACATGTAAACTCTAGAATTCCTTTGTTTCAATGACTCTATTGCTTTTATTTTAAATTGAGATTTATTTGAGTTTCAATCTTGTATGCTTAATTGTTTCTCCCTTAGAGTGACACTAGGGTTGAGGGCTAATCTAATCATCCTTTTGACGAGTGACCATTACCATTAGGATTAGATTAACCAAGATTGAAGAGGGTCGAGAGGGTGAGTTGAGAGGTAGCGACACATCCCCTTTCCCTTCCGGTGTGGTTTACCCTACCTTCTTATTCAAAGCTTTATTATCGATCTCAAAGAGAGTTAAGCGTTGAGAGAGGCCTTTCTGCCGGGACTTATTTGTGATTAGGGATCTTTCGCCTGTACCAAAGGGATTGATCTATAGTTGGGAATAGGGTTTATCACTTGGAATCCCAAGAGCTTAGCGCAGTCATACGTGGTGTGAGGCGTCGAGAGTTTTCTCTCCGCCGGGACCTCGTAGGCGACTAGTCAGGGTTTGACACACCCTTGCGTGTGTGCTCCGCAAGTGCACGGGTGTCGAAGTAATAAAGTACCCAAAAGGGTGGGTAGTCGAATCCACAGGGAGTAGACGTAAGAACAATAACACTTTGCTAAGTAGCCAAAGATAAATCAATTGTTGATGTGATTGAAAATAAAACAAGAAAGAAACAGAAATAAAGTTCTGAAAGTAAAAGCTAGAGTGTAGAATAAGATCAATATGAAGATGGGGTACTCGGACAATGCTCCCCCTAGAATCCTAGTTTCTAGTGCAAAACTTAAGCTGCTCTTCTTACAATGAAAGTCAATGAGTCGAGGAAATCCAAGGATACAGGGTCCCAAACCTAAGGTCAACCCTGACTAGTCCCCTACGAGGTCCCGGCGGAGAGAAAGACTCTCGACGCCTCACACCACGTATGACTGCGAAAAGCTCGTGGGAAATCCAATTGATAAACCCTATTCCGAAATATGGACCAACCCCTTTGGTCCAGGCGAAAGATCCCTAATCACAAATAAGTCCCAACGGAAAGATTTCTCTCTCAACGCCTAACTCTCTTTGAGATTAAAGTTATCTCGTGGAATGAGAAGGTAGGGTAAATCACACCGGAAGGGAAAGGGGACGTGTTGCTACCTCTCAACTCACCCTCTCGATCCTCTTCAATCCTGATTGATCTAATCCTAATGGTGATGGTCACTCGTCAAAAGGATGATTAAATGTAATTCTCAACCCTAGTGTCACTCTAAGGGAGAATTCAAGAAACATACAAGATTGAAACTCAAATTAATACTCAAATTAAAGAACAGCAATAAAGTCATAGAAACATAGAAATTCTAGAGTTTACATGTCCAAGTACCCACTAGGGTTTTTAGCTCTCCATGGAGCAATACAAAATCATGAAAGAAATGGAAATTAAATGCAAACAATCCATAAACAAAACCCCCTTAAGCTCCATGCCGATAGTCTATGAGGGCTTCTCCTTCTTCTCCAAAGAATTCCTTCCTCCAAGCCTAGGGCACACCTCGTCGAATCGAGTCGTCGAAGGCTCCCCCAATAGCTCTCCTTGGAAGGGATTGATGTTGAAAACGATAAAGAAGCACCCCCAAAGTGTATCAAGAACCTCCTGAACCCTAGCCGTCACTCCCTCTCAAGTTTGGAAGAAGATCCTCTAAATAACGCTTCAGAACGGCTTTATAATTGGCCATCTCGAGGATCCACATGGCCGTGTGGAAATTCCACACGCCCATGTGGAATTTCTGCCCTGTGAAAAATTGCGTATTGGTCCCCGATTTCGCACGTTTCTTCTCTTGAGGTCACACGGATGGACACACGTCCATGTGAAAGGTCATGTGGTATTTCTTGATGATGAGAAACCCTTGGAGAGCTTTTGAAATCTTCGAACAAATCCGAACAAGCGAGCATGACTGCCTTCGTGTCCTTCTACAAGAATAGTCTTGAAACCTTTAGAAGTTGGCACATAACCCCTCGTTTGAACCCGATTTGTGTCTTGAACTTCGTATTTGCACAAAAGAGCTCCAGTTGGCACCATTATGACCTAATCTTGCCTTTATTCACGTACCATGTCTTCACAACCCTAATTGCATGAAAGAACACCAAAGCACACGAAATTAGCAATAAAACCTGAGAAATGTAATGCTCATGCGTGGAAAACATTTCAAAAAATATATACATGCAAGCACTTATCATGGTTGACCTTAGGTTTGGGACCTTGTGTCTTTGGATTCCACGACTTTTCAAATCTCGTTTAAGTAAAGTTAATTAGAGTTTTGCACTTAAAACAAGGAACCTAGAGGGAGCATTGCCCGAGTACCCCATTCTTATCTTGATATATTTCATACCTCTAGTCATCGCTTCTAATCTTTATTTTCTGTTTATTTACTTTTAATTCAATCTCTTCACACATTGAGTTTTCGTTGACTATTTGGCAAAGTGTATTTGTTTCTGACGTCTACTCCCAGTGGATTCGACTACCCACCCTTTGGGTACTTTATTACTTCGACACCCGTGCACTTGCGGAACACACACGCAAGGGTGTGTCAGCCTCCTCCAGCTTCCGCCTATTTGTGAATAATTCCTTCATGAACTTTGCATATTTAGGCATTTGTGCGAATACCTCAACGAGTGGAAGATTGATGTGGAGGTTCTTCAACAAAATTAAAAACTTCTTAAACTGATCATCCTCCTTGTGTTTTTTCAACCTTGCCTGGTAAGGAACTTTAGGTTGATACTCCGGCACGGGTGAAGCTTGGTTCGGTTCAGGTTCGGAGGTGGGGTTGTTGTTGTCCTCAATGTCAACGCATGCTCTCGTGGTTGCATCTCTCACAAAATTCTTTCCTTTTCCACTCTCATTCCCACTTGGGGGTCGAACCTCAATCTCTCGGCCATTCCTCAGAGTGATAGCTTCTAGCTGTTCACGAGGGTTTTCTTCAGTGTTACTCGGCAAACTACCTTGCTGCCGATCTGATCCTGCTTTTGCTAACTGCCCAATCTGTTTCTCCAAATTCTGAATTGAAGCATGGACGTTTCTGAAATTTGCCTCTGTGGCGATCATGAATTTGGCTCTAGGCTCGGAAGTCGACTACCCCGGAACCTCCGTAGTGTAGCCCTAATACAGTACAAGTTCTTTTATTCTAAGGATACTCACACGATGTCATTGGGACTAGGGAGCCTTGGTTAGAGTTATCTATAAGCAATTGCGCTAAGATGAACTCTACAACCTACGGGAGGCTACCGGTACCCGAAACCTCCGGTGTACCGGTACAATGGATCTCTCTTCATACTATGTGGATCTAATGCAAGAGGTCACCTCGCGCAACCAAGCACAATCGATAAGATGAAATGCAGAGTTCTCATGCAAATCACCACAATTACGTATACAAAGTATGAACCCAAATGACACACCATGCATTCATTGAATTAAGATTACAACAGCCAATACAAGTATTCCTCCCAAGGTTCATTGGTTGCCCGGCAACCTTGGGGGGTTTAGTTCGACATGAATAAGAAGGAAAGTTCACACAATAAAGAGTATATCAACAAAAACACCAAAAACTCCCTCTTGGAAGTGTCGACTAGGTTTGATGAAGAAACTTGCCGAATCCGCATCGGCAAGCTCTGGGATGAAGATCCTCGAGTTCTCCCGTCATCTCCCCCTAGATGTCTCTCCAAAACGACCTCATTTGATGAAGCTTTTAGCATCGGGGTGTTTGGAGGCGTCGGTGGCCAAAAACAATTTAGAAAAACCCTAATCAGGCTTAAATACCGCGACCAGTGTGCGGCCAGTGTGCGGGCCGCACACTTGGCAGCACACTGGTGTACGGCCGCACACCAAGCCTCACACCCTTCTGCCAGGGTTGTGCGGGCTGTGTACAGCCTGCACACAGGCCCTAAAGTGGCCTGGTTGTGTAGGAAATCATGGGTGCCCTCCGGAGCTCGTTTATCCTTCGTTTCTTCACTCCTCGGCCTTGATTTTCTAGTTGTAAACGCTCCTCTCAACATAACTGGTCCGTGGATGCCGTGAAATAAGAAAAACAAGAAAAACACATGAAAGGGCAACTGTTTTATTCAATTAATGCATGAAAGTATAAGTAGTTCATCGTTACAAAACGGTGTATTTAGACACTTATCAATGCCCTAATGATAAGTGCTTGCAAGTACATATTTTTGGAAATGTTTTCCACGCATGAGCATCATATTTCTCAGGTTATATCGCTAATTTCGTGTGTTGTTGTGTTCTTTCGTGCAATTATTGTTGTGAAGACATGGTACGTGAATAAAGGCAAGATGAGGTCATAATGGTGCCAAGTGGAGCTCTTTTGTGCAAATACAAAGTTCAAGACACAAATCGTGTTCAAACGAGGGGGTATGTGCCAACTTTTAAAGGCATCAAGACAATTCTTGTAGAAGGACAAGAAGGCAGTCATGCCCGCTTGTTCGGATTTGTTCGAAGATTTCAAAAGCTCTCCAAGGGTTTTTCATCATCAAGAAATGCCACATGAATTTTCACATGGGCGTGTGTCCGTCCGTGTGACCTCAAGAGAAGAAACGGGCGAAATCGGGGACCAATACGCAAGTTTCCACAGGGCTGAAACTCCACATGGGCGTGTGGAATTTCCACACGGCTGTGTGGAACAAAAACTTGACACACCCTTGCGTGTGTGCTCCGCAAGTGCACGGGTGTCGAAGTAATAAAGTACCCAAACGGGTGGGTAGTCGAATCCACAGGAAGTAGACGTAAGAACAGTAACACTTTGCTAAGTAGCCTAAGACAAATCAATTGTTGTAGTGATTGAAAATAAAACAAGAAAAACAGAAATAAAGTTCTGAAAGTAAAAGCTAGAGTGTAGAATAAGATCAATATGAAGATGGGGTACTCGGACAATGCTCCCCCTAGAATCCTAGTTTCTATTGCAAAACTTAAGCTGCTCTTCTTCCAATGAGAATCAATGGGTCGTGGAAATCCAAGGATACAGGGTCCGAAACCTAAGGTCAACCCTGACTAGTCCCCTACGAGGTCCCGGCGGAGAGAAAAACTCTTGATAAACGTCTAAATATACGTATTTTATACGTACTTGTGTATATTTTCTGCTTTCTTTTTGTTAAGTTGTTATCTATTTTCTTGTTTAAAGTTGCTTTACTTGTGTTACAGGCCCAGAATAAGCAAAATAAGCTCAAGAACGTATTTATGAAGAAATCAACACCAAATACGTCGTTTTTGGGGCTTCTTCACTGTAGCAGTACTGTAGCAGGATTACTGTAGTGGATTACTGTAGCACGATATAAAATTTCTGGGAAAGTTTCTAGGAGCCTTGCGGGCAAGCATACGCCCGTAAGGCAACCCGTATGGCCGCACGAATTTCATCTTTTAAAGGGTTTTAGGGCATCATGAAAGAGGACTTTTGGTAACCATTCTCCACCATCATCTTCTAGGGTTTCAAGGCAAGTCGAGAGGGCAGATCTGAGGTGAAAATCAATGGGAGAAGAGGTTTTGCTATCAAGGAGAAGATCTAGGAGCTTGCCGGCGCGGATCCGACAAGTTCTCATCACCACCTTTAAGTCTTCATCTTAGGGGAGTTTGCTTTGAGTTTTATCTTGTATTATTTGTATTTCTTGCTTTCTCCTTTGTTGATGATGAACTAGACTCCCAAGGTCGCCGGGCATCCGGTGAACCTTGGGATGAACTTGCTTTGTATGGATGCTTAGATTTACATTCATGGTATTTGGTTTGTTTTGTGGTTCATGCTTGGTGTACTTTGATGTATTGGTATGCATGAGAACTCTGTGTATCGATTTCTAGGTTTTAATAGGTTGCGTGACCATCGCCCTACTTTTAGACTCCCAATCTTGGAAGGGATACATGTACAAATACGCCGTGACCATTGGGTATTTTGTACCCCTCCGGTATTAGGGTTGTGCCTAGTTTGTGCTTCAACCCTAATTTGAGAATCTCGTGCCTTTAATGCAATCGTAAGAGGATTTGGGCGGAAGGAATTCCCGTATCAATACTCATACCGGATTAGGGGCCAAGCGGCGTGACCATCGGGTTGGCCTACCTTAGGATTCTCCTGCCAAGAACCACCGAGTGCTCGTGTAATTCTAGTATCCTACTAGCTTTAGTAATCCCGAGGGGATCCTAGCTCGGGACCTCGTACTTTCATTGCTAATTGCCTCCTTGATATGCTTATTTGGTGTGCCTTAGTCCAACCTTGTTTATAGTTATCTTTGTTAGTTTTCTTATCTTGTTCTAATTCTCTATCTTAGTTAGACTAGACAAGTGCCGTCTTGGGGGAAGTAATAGCAACTCTTGGGACTCCAGGGAATACGACCCTCTCACGCGTGCGTGAGAGGTATTACTTGACGACCCGTGCGTTTGCGGATAATCGACCAAGTTTTTGGCGCCGTTGCCGGGGAACTCCAAGAATGCTAGGAAAACCTCTAGCTCACTGCTCTAGTCATTTATCTTTCTTTTTGTGAATATTTGTTCTTGTTTGTGTCTTTTACCATTTTGTTCATATTTGTTTATTTTCCTTCTTTCTTGTTTCCTTTGTTTGTTTATTATTTTTTTTTAGTCTTATTGTTTATACAGGGCCATGGATTTTCAAGAAAATATGTTGGCCGCCAAAATCTATGCACTTGAAGAACAAAATAATAGGTTTTCCACAAAAGTCTATGATCTTGAGAAGAAGATGGAATGTCTCTTTGCCATGAAAGCAAGCCAAGGCATTACACAACAACCAAGACCTCAACAACCCCAAGTTCCCGAATTTCAGCCGCAACATCGGCAAGAGAGGAAATACACTACTGAAGATGTTCTAGCAAGGTTTATGATCAGTACAGATGCAAGGTTTACAATAATGGACAGACGACTTGATGAATTTGGTATAATACTAAGGAATGTCCAAGCTTCAATCAAAGCACTTGAGAACCAAGTTGAGAAACTTGTTAGGGCAAATTCCGAGCCTTCTTTGGGTAGCCCAATGAGCAATATTGAAAATAACCCAAGTGAAAACCGGGCGGATATCAATCTTATGAGTGGGCAACAATTGGAAGATGGGGTAAAGCAAGACAATGAGGAGGTCATCATGGCTATAGACATATGTGAGGAAGTAGAGGAGGCCCCATCTACCACATTTCAAGAAACAACTTGCCTCGATATCGTCCATTCAATGAACCAATCAATAACCTTCAAGTGCAGAGAAAAAAATTTGGGAATTATATTTGAAGATTTAGGGAGGAAACCAATGCAATCCTTCAACCCACCTATGCCGGGCTTGAACAATTCCCAATCAAAACTTTTTCCATGGCGGCCCAAGCGAATTTTATGGGCCACTTTTGATCATTCACGAAAGGTTGAGAAAAGAAATGTGAAAAGGGTGTTAAAGCGTCCAATTAATCCACCTATGCGAAGCTTGACAAGTTCTCAACCCAACTTGTTCCCTTGGAAACCCAAACAACACTTATGGGTAATTCAAGGTGATTTGACAATGGATGAGGAGCAAGATGTGGGTAGGAGGTTGACGCCATTCGAGGACCCACCGTTGCCAAGATTGAGTAATGCTCGGCCCAAGTTTTTCCCATGGAGGCCAAAAGGTAACTCAAGCATGACCTCCAAACTTGCATCATCCCGGAAGGTAAAGTTCATATTTTTTGGTAGCTCTTATGCCACCTCTAGCCGGGAGGAACACACTATTTTCAAGCCTCCCTAGGTAAGAAAGAGGTACGTCGAGCTAATGACGTTAAACAAGCGCTTCTTGGGAGGCAACCCAAGCTTTCTTTCATTTCTTGCATTCATTTTTTTATTCGTGTTGTCTTGTTTTACTTATGTTTTTAGTAGTGGTTCGTGTGTAGTTGTGTTTTTCGTCATTTTTCTTAATTCTTTCGCCTTTGTGTTAACTTGTTCGTCATGTGGTTTTTGAAGAATTCTTGCTCTAGATGGATGCATGTTGATGTTTTGAGTGTTTAAATGATGTTTCCGGCCATATTTTTCAAGGTTTCATCCATGGTTAATGTGTACAAAGTGTGGAGAACAAAGTGTGCAACCAGAAAAATCCCGAGGACCATCCTTGCGGCCGCAAGGATGCCCCTCGCGATTTTTCCCGAGAATCTTGAGGACCATCCTTGCGGCCGCAAGGATGGTCGGCAAGACCACCCGATGGAGGCCTTAAAACTCATGTTTTGGGTGCTTATACTATTCACTCTTCTTCCCCATTCTTCTAACCGGTTCTCCCTCATTTCTCCACCATTTTTCATGATTCCTTTTGCCCTAGTTTGCTCTCCTCCTCCTCTTTTCTATCTTGGTGACAAAAATTTGGAGTTTGAGCAAGCTTTTGGCCGGATCTAGCCCTTAGATTCACTCATCTTACTCTAGGGCAAGAGTTTGATCTCACACTCAAAACCTTGAGTTTTTCTTATTTTTGTGGATGAAATTTATAGGAGTTTTGTTGTTTGTCATTTTTGTGGGTTTTTGGAGCAAATTCAAAGCTTTGTAAAAGTGTTTATGCTCCATTTACAAGAGAAGCTCTTGCAAATTGTTTTTGGGAATTACTGTAGCAATTCCTGAATTCCTTCACATTCCCATCATGTTGAACCATTGCTTCTCTTGTATGTGACTTAATCTTGAATCATATTTGTAAACCCTTAGCCATGCTTGCATTAGAGAGCTTTGGACACCATGATAATGATGAACAAAGAACTTGCTTGGATTTTGTTTTGCTTGATTGTTGTGTTGTGCTAGTTGTTTGTTTTGTTTGCTTTTGTTTGTGTTGTTTTTTTTTTCTTTCTCCTTTTTGTGTGTGTTAGATGCGTTGGGATGATGCTCCTTTCTATCTTGTAGGATAGAAGTACGGCATCAAGCACGCCTTCTCTCTCGATCATCTACTCGCATCATTGGTGGCTACCCCGATCTCTTGGACTTCAAGACTCATGTTTGGAGACTCGGGGAAGTTCATGAAACCCTCTTATTATGGTTTTATAGCCTATTGATCGATTGTCCGCAAGCGCACGGGTCATCAAGTAATACCTCTCACGCACGCGTGAGAGGGTCGTATTCCCTGGGGACCCAAGAGCTGCTATTACTTCCCCCTAGACGGCACTGTCTAGTCTAACTAAGATAGAGAAATAGAACAAGATAAGAAAACTAACAAAGATAACTATAAACACATGGACTCAGGCACACCACATGAGCATATTCAAGGAAGCAAATAATAATGAAAGCGTGAGGTCCCGGGCTAGGATCCCCTCGGGATTACTAAAGCTAGTAGGATGCTAGAATTACACAGGCACTGGTGGTTTTTGGCCGGGAGAATCCTAAGGTAGGCCAACCCGATGGTCACGGCAGTTGG
Source organism: Dioscorea dumetorum (assembly GCA_902712375.1). Classification (NCBI taxonomy): domain Eukaryota; kingdom Viridiplantae; phylum Streptophyta; class Magnoliopsida; order Dioscoreales; family Dioscoreaceae; genus Dioscorea; species Dioscorea dumetorum. The sequence goes on along the minus strand of CACTHL010000549.1, from coordinate 4,372,048 downwards.
CCCCTAATCCGGTACGAGTATTGATACGGGAATTCCTTCCGCCCAAATCCTCTTACGATTGCATTAAAAGCACGAGATTCTCAAATTAGGGTTGAAGCACAAACTAGGCACAACCCTAATATCGGAGGGGTACAAAATACCCGATGGTCACGGCATATTTGTACATGTATCCCTTCCAAGCTTGGGAGTCTAAAAGTAGGACGATGGTCACGCAACCTACTAAAACCTAGAAATCGATACACAGAGTTCTCATGCATACAAATACATCAAAGTACACCAAGCATGAACCACAAAACAAACCAAATACCATGAATGTAAATCTAAGCATCCATACAAAGCAAGTTCATCCCAAGGTTCACCGGATGCCCGGCGACCATGGGAGTCTAGTTCATCATCAACAAAGGAGAAAGCAAGAAATACAAAGAATACAACATAAAACTCAAAGCAAACTCCCCTAAGATGAAGACTAGAAGGTGGTGATGAGAACTTGTCGGATCCGCGCCGGCAAGCTCCTAGATCTTCTCCTTGATAGCAAAACCTCTTCTCCCCTTGATTTCCACCTCAGATCTGCCATCTCCACTTGCCTTGAAACCCTAGAAGATGATGGTGGAGAATGGTGGCCAAGAGTCCCATTTCAAGATGCCCTAATGCCCCTTAAAAAAGGAAATTTCGTGTGTCCTTACGGGCGTAAGGTTGCCCGTAAGACACCCAAAAACTTTCCCAGGAATTTTATCTCGGGGGATGCTACAGTGACCTGCTACAGTGATGAAGCCCAAAAACGCCGTATTTGGTGTCGATTTCTTCATAAATATGTTATTGAGCTTATTTGGCTTATTCCGGGCCTGTAACACAAGTAAAGCAACTTTAAACAAGAAAATAGATAACAACTTAACAAAAGGAAAACAAAAAATATACACAAGTACGTATAAAAATACGTATATTTAGACATTTATCAAACATCCCCACACCTAAGCGTTTGCTTGTCCCCAAGCAAACAAACATAAAGAACAGGGGCAAGAAGATAAATGGCTAAATATACGACCTCAAGCTCAAATGTACAGGACTTCACTAGCACAGATGGTTAGAAATCAGGAAGTGAGTTGTTCAGTGTATAGACAAGCAATATCAGCTCTGTTTCATCCAAAGTGTTTTTGTGAGTGTGTGCTGACTCCCACACAGACCTCAACACCCTGGATTACCCCAGGATGTCCATTCACCTCAAACAACTTGAAGTTAGTGTTAGAGTGCTAAAGACCCTCTCAATAGTCAGTTAAAAATCTTCTGGTCTCACAAACGGAACTTTAACAACAAGTGAAGATAGAACAGGTTTCAGACACCCGAAAGGTCAATTTTTTTTTTTTTTTTTTTTTTTTTTTCGAGTCCGTCTAACGTAGACTGTACAAAAATCTTTCAGCAGGATGCACATGCTGGCCAGGCACAAGAGCCACCCGACTTACTTGACTACAGATCTACATATACGCATTCATGCTTTTACAAGCAGAGGAATACTGACATAGACTCATTTTTCACTTTTTTTTTTTTTTTTTTTTTTTTTTTTTTTAAAGACGCCTGATCAAAAGCCTGCTAAAAACCTCACTTAAAAACCTCACTTAGGGTCAAAGCAAAAACAGGAGACTCAAAAGTTTTTAAAGGACTATTGAAAGAAGAATTTAGCATCCTAACACTAAATCAATAAGATGGGTTAGAGTGTCAGAAGTGGAAGTTAAAGTGAGCAGGCATAAATACACTAAAGATGAAACAGAACTACATTCAAGCAAATGTAGAGTACAACTCACGACTATCATTCTACCAAGCTAGGAAATCCTTAACAATGAGATCATAGCTATCATAGGTGAGTCAAGCATGCAATTTAAAACAATTCCAAAGTTCATGAAAATCCACCCCCCACTCAAAGATGCACATTGTCCTCAATGTGTCTAAATCAGCAGTGCATAAAAAATATAGGCAATAAAAGCATAATAAGAGGGTTTCATGAACTTCCCCGAGTCTCAAAACATGAGGCTTGAAGTCCAAGAGATCGGGGTAGCCACCAATGATGCGAGTAGATGATCGAGAGAGAAGGCAAGCTTGATGCCCTACTTCCATCCTACAAGATAGAAAGGAACATCATATCAAGGCATCTAACACACACAAAAAGAAAAAAAAAACACAAACAAAATCAAACAAACCAAACAACTAACACAACACAACAATCAAGCAAAACAAAATCAAAGCAAATTCTTTGTTCATCATTATCATGGTGTCCAAAGCTCAATAATGCAAGCATGGCTAAGGGTTTACAAATATGATTCAAGATTAAGTCACATACAAGAGAAGCAATGGTTCAACATGATGGGAATGTGAAAGAATTCAAGAATTGCTACAGTAATTCCCAAAAGATTTTGCAAGAGCTTCTCTTGTAAATGGAGCATAAACATTTTTACAAAGCTTTGAAATTGCTCCCAAAACCCACAAAAACAACAAACAACAAAACTCCATGAAATTTCATCCACAAAAATAAGAAAAATTCAAGGTTTTGAGTGAGAGATCAAACCCTTGCCCTAGAGTAAGATGAGTGAATCTAAGGGCTAGATCCGGCCAAAAGCTTGCTCAAACTCCAAATTTTTGTCACCAAGATGGAAAAGAGGAGGAGAGCAAACTAGAGCAAAAAGAATGAGGAAAAACGGTGGAGAAATGAGGGAGAACCGGTTAGAAGAATGGGGAAGAAGAATGAATAGTTTAAGCCCCCAAAACATGTGTTTTAAGCCCTCTATCGGGTGGTCTTGCAGACCATCCTTGCGGCCGTAAGGATGGTCCTCGGGATTTTTTCAGCTTGCATCATTTTGTTCTCCACACTTTGTACACATTAACCATTGATGAAACCTTCAAAAATACGGCCGGAAACATCATTTAAACACTCAAAACATCAACATGCATGCATCTAGAACAAGAATTCTTCAAAAACCACATGACAAACAAGTTAACAAAAAGGCGAAAGAATCAAGAAAAACGACGAAAAGCACAACTACACACGAACCACTACTAAAAACATAAGTAAAATTAGACAACACAAATAAAAAAAAGACTACGGGAAATGAAAGGAACTTGGGTTGCCTCCCAAGAAGCGCTTTTTTTAACGTCATTAGCTCGACGTACCTCTTTCTTACCTAGGGAGGCTTGAAAATGGTGTGTTCCTCCCGGCTAGAGGTTGCATAAGAGCTACCAAAAAATATGAACTTTACCTTCCGGGATGATGCAAGTTTGGAGGTCATGCTTGAGTTACCTTTTGGCCTCCATGGGAAAAACTTGGGCTAAGCATTATTCAGTCTTGGCATTGGTGGGTTTATTGGTAGCTTTAACAATCTGTCCACGTTTCTATTCTCAACCCTTCTTGAATGATCAAGAATGACCGGCAAAATTTGCTTGGGCCGCCATGGAAAAAGTTTAGGGTGGGAATCGTCCAAGCCCGGCATAGGTGGGTTCAAGGATAATTTTGGCTTCCTACCCACATCTTCGAATACAATTCCCGGAAGTTGCTTTTTGCACTTGACCAAAACTGACGGATGAATAGAGTGATCATTATTGAGGCAAGTAGCAATTTCAAATGTTGTTGATGAAGTTTCATCTACTTCCTCACATGTTTCCATAGCCATGATTTCACCATCCCCTTTTTCTTCTTCCATGTCACCTTGAGGTGGAACTTCTATTATTTGCTCAAAGGGTGTTGATGTCACCTCATTCATTTCTTTAACCTCCAACACCTCAATATCCGCTTCCAGCTCAAAGTCAAATTTGTTCTCTTCTTTTCTACTGTCAATCTCAGATAGGTCTTCTGTAGTTGGTAGCAACTCAGCCAATATCTTGGAAGACTCTCCTGTCGGGCTCTCCATGCCTTGAAGAGATGATTGAGCATTAAAAATTTTGGCATTTACGGCTTCAAGTTCAGCGTCCGCATTCATCATGAATCTTGCAAACACATCTTGTGTATTAAATCCCCATTGATTAAGTTGCTTACTATGAATGACTGGAGGATGATAATGCCATGGTTCTTGAAAGGGAGGTTCTTGTAGCATTCCTTGGTGAGGGTATTCCCATTGTTGAGTAGGTTGATATGTCGAAGAATTTTGGTATCCTCCCCAATATGGGTCATAGAAACTTTGGTATGGATTACTTTGGATTTCTTCCATGGCAAAATAATTTTCCATCCTTTCTTCAAGTGCTTTAATTTCTTCAGCCAACAATTTTTCTTGGAAATCCATGGCTCTGTGTCAACAACAAAATTATAAACAATAAGCTAACAAAGGAAACAAGAAGAAGGAAAACAAAAAAGTATGCACAAAATGGCAAAAGACACAAACAAAAACAAAAATTCACAAATAGAAAGATAAATGACTAGAGCAGTAAGCTAGAGGTTTTCCTAGCATTCTTGGACTCCCCGGCAACGGCGCCAAAAACTTGGTCGATTGTCCGCAAGCGCACGGGTCGTCAAGTAATACCTCTCACGCACGTGTGAGAGGGTCGTATTCACTGGGGTCCCAAGAGCTGCTATTACTTCCCCCTAGACGGCACTGTCTAGTCTAACTAAGATAGAGAAATAGAACAAGATAAGAAAACTAACAAAGATAACTATAAACACATGGACTCAGGCACACCACATGAGCATATTCAAGGAAGCAAATAATAATGAAAGCGTGAGGTCCCGGGCTAGGATCCCCTCGGGATTACTAAAGCTAGTGAGGAAGCCCCAAAAACGACGTATTTGGTGTTGATTTATTCATAAATACGTTCTTGAGCTTATTTTGCTTATTCCGGGCCTGTAACACAAGTAAAGCAACTTTAAACAAGAAAATAGATAACAACTTAACAAAAGGAAAACAGAAAATATACACAAGTACGTATAAAAATACATATATTTAGACATTTATCAAACATCCGCATCCTACTAGCTTTAGTAATCCCGAGGGGATCCTAGCTCGGGACCTCGTACCTTCATTGCTAATTGCCTCCTTGATATGCTTATTTGGTGTGCCTTAGTCCAACCTGTTTATAGTTATCTTTGTTAGTTTTCTTATCTTGTTCTAATTCTCTATCTTAGTTAGACTAGACAGTGCCGTCTTGGGGGAAGTAATAGCAGCTCTTGGGACTCCAGGGAATACGACCCTCTCACGCGTGCGTGAGAGGTATTACCTGACGACCCGTGCGCTTGCGGATAATCGACCAACTCTCGACGCCTCACACCACGTTTGACTGCGAAAAGCTCGTGGGAATCCAAATGATAAACCCTATTCCGAAATATGGACCAACCCCTTTGGTCCAGGCGGAAGATCTCTAATCACTAAGTCCCGGCGGAAAGACTTCTCTCTCAAAGCCTAACTCTCTTTGAGATCGAAGTTATCTCGTGGAATGAGAAGGTAGGGTAAACCATACCGGAAGGGAAAGGGGACGTGTTGCTACCTCTCAACTCACCCTCTCGACCCTCTTCAATCCTGATTGATCTAATCCTAATGGTGATAGTCACTCGTCAAAAGGATGATTAAATGTGATTCTCAACCCTAGTGTCACTCTAAGGGAAAATCCAAGAAGCATACAAGATTGAAACTCAAATTAATACTCAAATTAAAGAACAGCAATAAAGTCATAGAAACATAGTAATTCTAGAGTTTACATGTCCAAGTACCCACTAGGGTTTTAGCTCTCCATGGAGCAATACAAGATCATGAAAGAAATGGAAATTAAATGCAAACAATCCATAAATAAAACCCCCTTAAGCTAAATGCCGATAGTCTATGAGGGTTTCTCCTTCTTCTTCAAAGAATTCCTTCCTCCAAACCTAGGGCACACCTCGCCGAATCGAGGCGTCGAAGGCTCCCCGAATCGATGAAGAAGCCCCCCCAAAGCGTAGCAAGAACCTCCTGAACCCTAGCCGTCACTCCCTCTCAAGTTTGGAAGAAGATCCCTCAAATAACGCTTCAGAACGGCTTTGTAATTGGCCATCTCGAGGATCCACACGGGCGTGTGGATGAGCCACACAGCCGTGTGGAAATTCCACACGGCCGTATGGAAATTCCACACGCCCATGTGGAGTTTCAGCCCTGTGGAAACTTGCGTATTGGTCCCCGATTTCGCCCGTTTCTTCTCTTGAGGTCACACGGACGAACACACGCCCATGTGTGGTGGTTGTCCCGCAAGCGCACGGGGTCGTCAAGTAATAAACCACTCGCGCACGCACGAGTGGGTCGTATTCCCAAGGGCCCGAGAATCTATCCTTACTTCCTTCTCGCAATGTTGTCTAGCCGATCAAACTCGAGAGTAAAAGATAAAAATGCAAATACACGAAATTAATGCAAATGAGAAAGCTAAATAACCAGGGCAATAGAAAGTGTGAAATCAGGGTGAGAAAGCGGTCCCGGATAAGGATACCCTCAGGGGCTACTGAAGTGTACAGGATGCTGGATTAACATGTAACTGGCTTGTTGGACCGAGAAAACCCTAGATTAGGTCAACCCGATGGTCACGGCAGTTGACCCCTAATCCGGTACGAGTATTGAATACGGGCTCTACCCGTATAAATCCTCATACGATTGCAAAGGGTGAGGTGGTTTTCTCAAACTAAGGTTGAATCACAAATAAGCAATTAACCCTAGAATTGGAGGGGTACAAATACCCGATGGTCACGGCGTATTTATACGTATTTCCCTTCCAAGCTTGGTGAGTCTAACACTAGGGCAATGGTCATGCAACCTAGTATTGGCTAAGTATGGATACACAGAGTTCTCATGCATACCCTAACATTCAAAAGCACCAAACAAGGATCACAAACAAGTCTACAAACATTAATTGAAACCAAGCATCCAAAATACACAAGTTCACCCCCAAGGTTCACCTACATCCGGTGACCTTGGGGTTTAGTTGTTCATAATATCAAAATACATACTCAAAAGCATGAAAACAACTAAAGAAAGCATAATCACTCCCTCAAATACGAAAATGGAGTTCCGAAGACGCCACTAAAGAGATGGCTTCTCTTGTCTTCAACCCTCCTTCAATGATGCCCTAGAGTAGGATCTTGCTCCCAAACGCACTCTCCTCCAAGATCTCGCCGTGAAAACGCCCTCAAAGCCCTCCTCCAAGCCGGATTTTTAGATGGTTGTGTGGAGCTCCAAGGAAGAAGACTTGCCTCTTCTCCAAATGCCCTAGAAAAGCCCTTTAAATCAAGACATCGCGATGCCTTGCGGGTGGCCTTGCGGGCGCAAGGTTGCCCGCAAGGCATCCAGAGAGTTTCTCAGGAATTTTTCCATTCAGAGCTACAGTATCTGCTACAGTAATTGGTGTCGATTTCTTCATGAATACGTTCTTGAGCTTATTTCGGGCCTGTAACACAAGTAAAACCACATTAAACAAGAAAATAGAAAACAACTTAACATAAAGAGAGAATAAACTATACACAATTACGTAAAAAAATACGTATATTTCGACGTTTATCAAACATCCCCACACCTAAGCGTTTGCTTGTCCCCAAGCAAACAAACATGAAGAACAGGGGCAAGAAGATAAATGGCTAAATATACGACCTCAAGCTCAAATGTACAGGACTTCACTAGCACAGGTGGTTTGAAATCAGGAAGTGAGTTGTTCAGTGTATAGACAAGCAATATCAGCTCTGTTTCATCCAAAGTGTCATCGTGAGTGTGTGCTGACTCCCACACTGATCTCCACACCCTGGATTACCCCAGGATGTCCATTCACCTCACACAGATTGAAGTTAGTGTTAGGAATGCTAAAGACCCTCTCAATAGTCAATTAAAAATCTTCTGGTCTCCAAAAAGGAACTTTAACATCAAGTGAAGATAGAACAGGTTTCAGGCGTCTTTTTTTTTTTTTTTTTTTTTTTTTTTTCCGAGTCCACCTAACGTAGACTGCACAAAAATTTTTCAGCAGGATGCACATGCTGGCCAGGCACAAGAGCCACCCAACTTACTTGACTACAGATCTACATATACGCATTCATGCTTTTTTAAGCAGAGGAATACTGACATAGACTCTTTTTTTTTTTTTTTTTTTTTTTTTTTTCACAACGCTTGATCAAACCTGCTAAAAACTTCACTTAAAAACCTCACTGAGGGTTAAAGCAAAAACAGGAGACTCAAAAGTTTTTAAAGGACTATTGAAAGAAAAATTTAACATCCTAACACAAAAATCAATAAGATGGGTTAGAGCGTCGAATTGGGAGTTATAGTGAGCGGTATAAATATGCACTAAGGATGAAACGAGAACTACATTCATGCACATGTAAAGTACAACTCACTACTTGTCATTCTACCAAGCTAGGAAATCCTTAACAAAAAGATCATAGCTATCATAGGTAAAATACAAGCATGCAATACAATATAAATACTCCATCCCCACACCTAAAAGCTGTACATTGTCCCCAATGTACATAAATCAACGATACGAGGGTGGGAAATAAATATAACAAGAATTAAAAGATGGAGTAAGAAACTTCCCCAATCCGTCGATGAAATGCATGTGGATTGGGGGTCCATTTGGTGAGGGCTGGGAGTGTGAAGCATTCCTAAAGAAATTCTGGAAAAAGACGAACACCGATCACAACTCCAGAATGAAAATGATAGAGAAGAGTGCAAAAACAGAAAGTGCAAAATAAACGAGAAAAGTTTAGTAGGGTCGGAACCCTAACTAACTTAAAACGTAACACTAAAGCAAACAACAATAAGAGCAAGTAAAATAAATAAAAAGAACAACAACAAGTGCCGTGATGCTTTGGGGAGTCTAAGAGTCGGATGGCCGTGATGATGCGGCACGGGTGGTTGCTTGCGGAGGTGGTGCCCGCCGAAGATGAAGAGGCTGCGTAGGAATGTCGGGATCTCGGTGGTGGCACTCTCAATGTGACTCACCGATGCAGCTAACTCTCTATGTCCTCTCTCAAGTGTCTGCAATTGTTGGTAGACCTCGGTACGAAATTCTGCAAACCGTGCCTCAAGTGATGGTCTCTGCTCTCTAGACTCGGCTCGGACTCGGACTACGAACCGTTGTCCGTCTCGTGCGAAGAATGAGGGTCTTCTGCGTGTGTTCCTTGGTGTTGTGCAAGCCCTGTGTATGGTACCCCGCTTCTCAACTATACCAATGCAAGTCGAGTCCGCATGCTAAGTGGCGCCATAGAACCAACAAGCTGTCATGCCTTGGGTGTGCTCAAGAAGGCCCATGCCTTTGATCATTCTTGTGATATATGGCCCGGCGAAAATTGCTCCAAGGCAAACAAACCGGCCCCTGGTGTGCTAAGACTTCCGCAAGAAGATGCCCCATGTGTAGTGGATAGCGCTCGATAATGCTGTACAGCATCAGTAGGTCTGTGCGCGAGACAACCCCTGTCGAGTCCAGTCTACCCCCAATGCCTCTAGTCAGCAGTGCATGGATGTATCGATGGGCAGGGTTCAGTAGTTGGGATGCCTTCCTTGTCCCCGAGCGATTTGCTATAGAACACCAATAGGACTCATTTGTAACGGGGTGCGGTAAGTCATAGCCTAGGGCTTTAAACTCAGGAGTGTGGGTGTATGCTTCTGTGTAGAATCCCATGTATACGCCCAGTTCATCTTGAGAGATTCGGTGTTTCTCCCCAAATGCTTGAAATGTAATCACACTCGGTCGGCCGGCACACCATTGCTTTGCAACTTCAATGGAGCTTAACACTTCTAATGTGAGCTCTTTGTAGGTGGGTTCTTCAATGGAGAACAATTTGTCCCACCCACCATGAGAGATAAGCTCCAAGATGACTTCATCTAAACCCAAGGCTCTCAAAACATTCCAATCAATTTTTCGTATGGTGCCGAATTGTTTCCTTGACAAAAGGGCGAATCGGGTCTTGTGATCGTCCTTTCGAAATCGTGGTCCGTCGCCGGGCAGAGAATGGTCTCTCCGTGTCCTCTTATGAGCCACTTTCTTGGTCCTCATACCTACAAGACCAAGGGGACACCATTAAACCAAATTTTAAAGAAATTGAGGCTTCATGGAATGAAAATTAAGGAGAATGGTTCATTGCTACAGTAACTCCGAGAAATTTTGCCAAGAGTTTTGCTTGAAAAAGTAGCCAAAAATTTCTACAATCATGCAAAACCAATCTCACAATGCTATATTAAACAAAGAGAACCAAAAACACAAAGATTACATCCCCACAATTCATTAAAACATAAAGTAAAAGAATGAAAACCAAACCTTAACCCTAGAGTATGTGGGATGAATCAAAAGCTTGAAACGGCTTGAAAAGGTTGTAATCTTCCAAAATCCTTCGACAAAAGAGTTTAGAGGAGGAGAAGAGTGATTTAGAGCAAAAAAAATGAGGTGATTTGGTGGAGAAATGAGTGAGAAATGAGAGGAAGAAGATGGGAGTGTGAAGATGAGAGAAAGAGTTGGGAAGAAGCCTTTTTAGGGCTTTTATCGGGCATCCTTGCGGGTGGCCTTGCGGGCGCAAGGTTGCCCGCAAGGAGCCTCGGGAAGCCTTGCGGTTGGGCTTGCGGGCGCAACCCCACCCGCAAGGCCCCTCTGGATGGTTCACGGGCAAGCTTGCGGGCGCAAGCTTGCCAAATCCGACCAAAACCCTCTCTAACGGTCATAAAACGGCTCCAAACTTTTTTAGCATCAACATAACCTCCTTTAAACCCTAAAAACAATGAAAACAAAGCCGATATAATCCCATAAACACACAAGAAGCAAGCTTCATGGCATCAACACATCAAACAACTCAAAGAATCCCAATATCAAGCAACAAAGAAATGACAAAGAAGAAGAACAAAATAACTAAAACAAAGACAACAACTAACCACTACCAAATTAAAGAATACGAAAACTAGAGTGCAAGGAATTTAAAGAGCTTGGGTTGCCTCCCAAGAAGCGCTTGTTTAAAGTCGTTAGCTCGACTTATCATACCTTGATTCATGGTGGGTCAAATGGTGGAGAATTACCTCCATTTCTTGGCGGAGGGTTGTTACCTGGAAAGTAATGCTTAAGACGGTGACCATTAACCTTGAATGTTCCGTTCTGAGGGTGAGTTATTTCGATGGCACCGTGAGGAAAAACTTCCGTGACAATGTATGGCCCGTGCCATCTTGATTTCAATTTCCCGGGGAATAGTCTCAGTCTAGAATTGAACAATAAAACTTGATCTCCTTTTTGAAAAGTTTTAGCTCGTTTAATGTGGCGATCATGATACTCCTTTGTTTTCACCTTGTATCGCACCGAGGTTTCATATGCCAAAGTTCGCCACTCATCTAATTCATTTAATTGAAACTTCCTCTTGTGGCCACTAAGGTGAGGGTCGAAGTTGAGTTGTTTCATGGCCCAGTAAGCTCTGTGCTCCAATTCAACTGGTAAGTGACAAGCCTTTCCATAAACTAATCGGTAGGGTGTCGATCCGATAGGTGTCTTGTATGCTGTCCTATATGCCCAAAGTGCATCATCAAGCTGTTCTGCCCAATCTCTTCGGTGATGGTTGACAGTTTTCTCTAGGATCCGCTTTAACTCCCTGTTTGACACCTCAACCTGCCCACTGGTTTGAGGATGATACGCAGCCGACATGCTATGAGATACCCCGTACCGTTTTAGAACTTTCTCAAGTTGAGAATTGCAGAAATGGGTGCCTCGATCACTTATGATCACCCTAGGTGCCCCAAACCGGGAGAACAACTTCTTTAGAAATTTCACCACCAATCTAGCATCACAGGACGGAAAGGCTTGGGCTTCCACCCATTTTGAGACGTAATCTACTGCCACCAAAATGTATTTGTTACCGTGGGAGCTAGGGAATGGGCCCATGAAATCGATTCCCCAGACATCAAACACCTCGCAAGCTTGATTCCACGATTGCGGCATTTCTTCTCTCTTTGAGATGTTACCGGTCCTTTGACATCTGTCACACTGTTGTACCAACATTTGCGCATCCTGGAACATAGTGGGCCAGTAGAATCCCGAGTCAAGAGCCTTCTTAGCTGTTCTATTCCCGCCGTAGTGGCCTCCTGTCAGACCTGAATGGCAATGCATCAAGATATCATGCCCTTCCTCTGTGGAAACACATCTCCTGACGACCTGATCAGCGCACATCCTGAATAGGTACGGGTCTTCCCAAATGTAATGCTTTAAATCGGCAAAGAATTTCTTCCTTTGTTGATATGTGAGCCGCTTTGGGAAAATTTTTGCTGCTAAATAATTTGCGATATCTGCAAACCACGGAGTCTCATCTTCCTCGATCACCTGAATATTGCACAACTGTTCACCAGGGAATGAATCATTTATCTCACCATTCTGCCAATTATCCTCCATAGGCTCGTCAAGGCGTGAGAGATAATCAGCAGCTAAATTCTCCGCCCCCTTTTTATCCTTTATTTCTAGATCAAACTCTTGCAGTAGTAGGACCCATCTGATCAGTCGAGGTTTTGCGTCTGACTTGCTAAGTAGATATTTCAGGGCAAAATGGTCTGTGTACACAATCACCTTCGATAGCACCAAATATGATCGGAATTTGTCAAACGCAAAGACAACAGCGAGCATTTCTTTTTCAGTGGTGGTGTAGTTTTCTTGCGCGTCGTTCAGAGTTTTGCTTGCATAGTAGATGGGGTGGAAATGATTGTCTCGCCGCTGTCCAAGCACGGCTCCCACTGCATAGTCACTCGCATCACACATTAGTTCAAATGGTAGACTCCAATCTGGAGAAACCATAATTGGTGCTTCTATAAGCTTTTTCTTCAAGGTGAGGAAGGCTTTCATGCAGTCTTCGTTGAACTCAAAAGGGGCATCCTTCTCGAGTAGCTTCGTCATAGGTCGGGCAATCGAAGAAAAATCTTTTACAAACCTCCTATAGAACCCTGCATGGCCCAAGAAACTTCTGATTGCTTTTACTGAAGTTGGAGGAGGAAGTTTCTCAATGGTAGCAACTTTTGCCTGATCCACTTCTATCCCCTTTTGAGAGATTTTATGTCCAAGTACTATACCCTCCTTGACCATAAAATGGCACTTCTCCCAGCTAAGTACCAAATTTGTTTCTTCACACCTTTTTAAAACTCGCTCCAAATTTTTGAGACAAAAATCAAATCAGTCACCAAAGACTGAAAAGTCATCCATAAACACTTCCATGATGTTCTCCACCATACCTTCAAAAATGGCCAACATGCATCTCTGGAATGTGGCAGGTGCATTGCAAAGTCCAAAGGGCATACGGCGGTAGGCAAACGTTCCATACGGACAAGTGAAAGTGGTCTTCTCCTGGTCTTCCGGAGCAATTGGTATCTGAAAGTATCCAGAGAGACCATCCAAGAAGCAGTAATAACCGTGTCCCGCCAATCGTTCAAGCATCTGATCTATGAAAGGCAAAGGGAAGTGGTCCTTCCTTGTGGCATCGTTAAGCTTCCTGTAATCAATATAGACCCTCCAACCTGTGACTGTTCTCGTAGGGACAAGCTCGTTCCTCTCATTGGTGATAACTGTCATTCCCCCCTTTTTGGGTACTACTTGTACAGGACTCACCCAGGCACTGTCAGATATAGGGTATATGATGCCGGCATCGAGAAGTTTGATGACCTCATTCTTTACTACTTCCTTCATGTTAGGATTCAACCTTCGCTGGGGTATTGCCGTAGGTTTATGATTGTCTTCCATAAGAATTTTGTGAGTACAAAATGATGGGCTGATCCCTTTGATATCAGCTATTTTCCAAGCGATTGCCTTTTTATACTTTTTGAGTACATCGAGGAGTTTGCCCTTTTGTTCCTCTGTCAAATCTGACGCAATGATAACTGGAAGTTTGGAACCTTCTCCCAAAAACGCATATTCCAAGTGCACCGGTAGTGGTTTTAGTTCCAATTCGGGTGGTTCCTCCAATGATGACTTCAATTTCCCGAAACTACCCCTATTGTATTTTTCAGTCCTCACTTCTTCCGTCTCTGGTCCACTGTCACTATAATAACTTTCTTCCATTGCTTGCGCTTCTATTTCGACATGAATTGGGTTTTCCTCTAAACTGTCTGTCACTGAACTGTCTATCACTGCGTGCTCTGTGCCCTGTTCAATTGGAGAATGCTCTACAAGGTTCACTTTCTCTGTTTGCATGTACTGGTTGAGGAATGACTGAGTATTGAAATGTCCCTGAGTATGATTAATCGAACCTTCACAATACTGCTTCTTCCATTGATCATCATAAACATTTGGAGTGTGTGACTCGATCTCAGTGCTAGGGTAGTAAGAGCATGGCGCCTGCGCGTGATGATAGTTAACCCAATCATTGTTTGCATACATAATTAAATAATAAAAGAAAAGTATTTACAAACTTAAAATAGAAATTAGAAACAAAACAAGAAAAGAAAAGACACCCGAGGAAATAAAAGAAAATAAACAGGAAAAATGCAGGGAATAAAATAACGGAATATAAACAAGAATGGTAAAAACAACAAAACAATAGCCAAATCAACACGCTAAAAGTTTTCCGAATATTTCTCGAGGGTCCCCGGCAACGGCGCCAAAAACTTGGTGGTTGTCCCGCAAGCGCACGGGGTCGTCAAGTAATAAACCACTCGCGCACGCACGAGTGGGTCGTATTCCCAAGGGCCCGAGAATCTATCCTTACTTCCTTCTCGCAATGTTGTCTAGCCGATCAAACTCGAGAGTAAAAGATGAAAATGCAAATACACGAAATTAATGCAAATCAAAAAGCTAAATAACCAGGGCAATAGAAAGTGTGAAATCAGGGTGAGAAAGCGGTCCCGGATAAGGATCCCCTCAGGGGCTACTGAAGTGTACAGGATGCTGGATTAACATGTAAATGGCTTGTTGGACCGAGAAAACCCTAGATTAGGTCAACCCGATGGTCACGGCAGTTGACCCCTAATCCGGTACGAGTATTGAATACGGGCTCTACCCATATAAATCCTCATACGATTGCAAAGGGTGAGGTGGTTTTCTCAAACTAAGGTTGAATCACAAATAAGCAATTAACCCTAGAATTGGAGGGGTACAAATACCCGATGGTCACGGCGTATTTATACGTATTTCCCTTCCAAGCTTGGTGAGTCTAACACTAGGGCAATGGTCATGCAACCTAGTATTGGCTAAGTATGGATACACAGAGTTCTCATGCATACCCTAACATTCAAAAGCACCAAACAAGGATCACAAACAAGTCTACAAACATTAATTGAAACCAAGCATCCAAAATACACAAGTTCACCCCCAAGGTTCACCTACATCCGGTGACCTTGGGGTTTAGTTGTTCATAATATCAAAATACATACTCAAAAGCATGAAAACAACTAAAGAAAGCATAATCACTCCCTCAAATACGAAAATGGAGTTCCGAAGACGACACTAAAGAGGTGGCTTCTCTTGTCTTCAACCCTCCTTCAATGATGCCCTAGAGTAGGATCTTGCTCCCAAACGCACTCTCCTCCAAGATCTCGCCGTGAAAACGCCCTCAAAGCCCTCCTCCAAGCCGGATTTTTAGATGGTTGTGTGGAGCTCCAAGGAAGAAGACTTGCCTCTTCTCCAAATGCCTTAGAAAAGCCCTTTAAATCAAGACATCGCGATGCCTTGCGGGTGGCCTTGCGGGCGCAAGGTTGCCCGCAAGGCATCCAGAGAGTTTCTCAGGAATTTTTCCATTCAGAGCTACAGTACCCTGCTACAGTAATTGTGCTACAGTAATTCCGCTACAGTACTGCTACAGTGATGAATCCCAAAAACGCCGTATTTGGTGTCGATTTCTTCATGAATACGTTCTTGAGCTTATTTCGGGCCTGTAACACAAGTAAAACCACATTAAACAAGAAAATAGAAAACAACTTAACATAAAGAGAGAATAAACTATACACAAGTACGTAAAAAATACATATATTTCGACGTTTATCAATGTGAAAGGTCATGTGGCATTTCTTGATGATGAAAGCCCCTTGGAGAGCTTTTGAAATCTTCGAACAAATCCGAACAAGCGGGCATGACTGCCTTCGTGTCCTTCTACAAGAATTGTCTTGAAGCCTTTAGAAGTTGGCACATACCCCCTCGTTTGAACCCGATTTGTGTCTTGAACTTTGTATTTGCACAAAAGAGCTCCACTTGGCACCATTATGACATCTTGCCTTTATTCACGTACCATGTCTTCACAACCCTAATTGTACGAAAGAACACAACAACACACGAAATTAGCGATATAACCTGAGAAATATGATGCTCATGCGTGGAAAACATTTCCAAAAATATGTACATGCAAGCACTTATCACCTAACTAGCCCTTTAAAGCCTTTTTCGCGGGCTGCCTTACCGGCGCAAGGATGCTCGTAAGGCTCCCAGCCCTTTCGCAGAAATTCTTCCGAAGTGCTACAGTGCCTGCTATAGTGATATTGCTGCAGTAACCTTGCTACTGTAACAAAACTCTGAAAATGCCATAGTTGATGTTGATTTCTTCCTAATTGTGTTCTTGAGCTCATTTGAGCTTCTTCAAGGCCTGTAACACAAATAAAACCAATTTAAATCCAAAACGGGCATTGGTTCATCAAAATGCCATACAAAATACAACAAGAATACAGCTTATAAATACATACATTTAGACACTTATCATCTAGCCTAAAAAGGATGATTGTTAACAAGTCTGAATTAAACTAAGAAATCGAAAACAATTAAGGTTACGGAGATCAGTTGGTGAGAAGGGTACACTTGGACAATACTTCCTCGGCGTTTTGACAATGAAGTGCTAACTCAAACAGGTAGTAGTTTTATACACCCTAGGGAAAGCCATTTCACCTGGTAGGTCATCAAAAATGACATTTGTGATGCCTAAGATCCGACTACTCAAGTGCGGCTTTCGCTTTTTCTAGAGTGATAGCTCTTTCTACCATCTTACTCCATAATTTTCAAAGAATTTGATAGGGCATCCCATCAGAGATCCGACTTTTCGAAATTCTTTTCTTTTATACTCTTTGATTTTTCTTTTCACTTTCAAGCTTTTATTTTTGAGTTTGGAGTCAACCATTTTGTTTTTACTAGCCTTAGACTAGACCCTCTTCTAACAAGGTGGGTGCACAAAATTAGGTGAGATGCTAGAATTTAGGGCTTCCAAAGTAAGAGCAAAAATAACCTTTAGGTTCAACAAAAGTGCACTAACAACTCAATGTCTCCTTAGCTTCGAAATTCTTAACTAGAAATTTCATAGATCGTCCTAAGTCATGCATTAACAACATAAAGCAAAAATGAACCAAGAACCCTTCCCCACACTTCAATAAAACATTGTCCTCAATGTTAAAAGATTACGGCATCCATAAATAGGTAAATGGATCAAGTAATAGTAGAGGAAGAGTTGGGGAACGCCACCAAACAAAGGGCGAGACTCCTTTAACATACAAGGCTTGTGTAAGTTTCATCATCAATTGAAACCATTGATAAAGTCAACAAAGGAGGCATCCATACATCCTAAATTGAAGCACACAAGTATTATAGAGATAAACATAGTAAATAGCAACAAAATAATAAAACAGACAGAGAGCAGTTTAGTAGGGGACTCCCCTTGCTAACTGACTACAAGACAAACACAAAAAACTGACGCAGAACAAAATATAAGAGGGAAAACAAAAAACCACAACAAAAGCAAGAGAAAAGATCAGAAATCTGCGCTATCAGTACTGGACTCGGAGTCGGAAGCCAGGTCAGCGGTGTCAACTCCGACGCTCCGGGAAGTTGAAGCCGCAACAATAGAAGGAGGAGGTGGCGAGAGGGTGACATCCAGCCGTCCAACGAGGCGCTGCAAACTGCTGGTCATCCATCGCCGAAAGAAAGGGAATCCAGCTGGTGGTGCAGTGCGACTCGAAGATGCCCCAGCTCGTGGAGTGCAGGGCGATGAAGGACCGGTGGCAGCATGCGGAGAGTCTGGTGCACCGGCTGCAGTGGATGGCTGGTAGTCGACGCCATGGGAGGTGTGGGTGGCCCGCAGCATGCTCATCACGCAGAGTGTGTCCACAGAGATAGGTAACACTCCGCCCACCATCCTCATCCCCCGCATGCCGGACTGGAGGCCCATCCTTCTGATCAACCGAGTGATGTACGGTCCGACGAAGAGCGCGCCCACGTGGGAGTCTGACCCCTGGTGCTTGATGCTGAAAACAACCTCATAGCCGAGGTGTAAGTGAAATCCGTCCAGCATACTCAGCAAGAAGTCGAAGTCACGGCGACTGACGACTCTCATGCTATCTCCCCGGCCTGTAATAGAGTGGCTCAAGAAAAAGTGGATGTACCTAAGGGTGGGAAGATGTAAGGAGGAGGCCATGGACTGGCGGGGATCATATGCCCGGTCTGTGCTTAGACGCTGCCAGCAAACCTCCTCAGGCTCACCAGGTGGTCGAGTGACTAGAAGCACGTCATAAGCAGGAGTTCTGGTGAACTCCTTATCGTAAAGTCCCAGCCTGATAGAGAACTCTGTAAGACTCATCCGCTTGAGCGTCTCGAACACCTAAAACTGGATGGTGCCGGCACGGTGGTGGCTCACGGGTCCCCGGGGTATCTCGAAGGTGTCTAGTACCTCCAACGCCAGCTCCCGGTAAGAGGAATCGGTGATGGCGAAGAGCTGTATCCATGCGCTAACCCGCAGATAGCGGCGCACATCATCCTCCAGCCCGACCTCACGCACGACATCCCAGTCAATGGCATGCATCTCGCCAAACTGCTTGGCACTCAAACGCATGTATCTCTCCTAGTGGACAGGAGTGCCAAACGTCGGCTCTGTGGGTGCAGGTGGAGTGGATGACTTCCCTCGAGCCCTCTTCGACGAAGGGCCAGTGGTGGTTGCCTTCCTCAGCATAATCTGCAATAAAAATAAAAGGAAGCTCAGAGAAATAGTATAAGTACGGGCGTGCTTATTGCAGCTCTCCCGTGTTGACAAGTGGTAAGGCTTCACACAAGAACACGGGCATGCTTCCGACAGCACACCCGTGTTGACAAGAAAATTCGGGATCTACTAAGAACACGGTCGTGCTCATGGAAGAAAGCCCGTGTTTTGAGTTTGAGCGATGTCCCCAGCGAACCCTAGCTCACAAATCGATGGTAACAATGATGTAAACTAAGTAACATGCCCTAAATTTGTTCTAGTATGCATAGGTAACATCTACAGCGATTTTGACAAGAATTCGAATGAAGATTTGAGCAATTTTGCATAAAGAGAAACCGTCGACATACAAAAATATCGAGGAAGAGGCGTAAACGAGGGAAACTCCAAAGATGATCCTGAAAACACAGCAAGGAACGAGCAATCATGAAAGAACACAAGCGAAAGGAAAGAGCGTGAGAAGAAACGTGAGGAAAGAATGCGACACGACCGATTAAATAGAAAAACTCATTGATAAACGTCTAAATGTACGTCTTTTATAAGTATGAGTGTACATGATTCTTCAATTTTATCGATGAATCTATGCCCTTTTTCGGTCTAAATTGTTTTATTTTGTGTTTCAGGTACAAATGAAGCCTAGGTGAGCTCAACGATGAGATTTGAGAAGAAATCGACATCGAATGCGTCATTTTAGGGTACGACACTGTAGCGGTACTGTAGCAGCCTGGAACGCGAAGATTTTGAAGAAATTCTAATTCTGGAAGTCCTCACGGGTAACCTCACGGCCGTGAGCTCGACCGCAAGCAATTCAAAGAGCGTGAGCACTGTAGCAGTTTACTATAGCAACTAACCCAAATTTTCGGCCCATCTTCTAAGCATCCTCACGACCGTTTATCGACCGTGAAGCCGCCCGTCAGCCATCCCGAACTCACCCTTTTTAAGGGTTTTTAGGGCTTTGTTTGAGGGACTTTTGCCTCCTCCTTCGAGCTCCACACCACCATCTTGAAATCCTAGCTTGGAGGAAGGTTTGAGGGCATTTTCGCTGAGAAATTGGTGAGGAAAGAGCGTGCTTGAGCAAGATCCACTCCTAGGGCTTGTCGGTAGAAGGTTGATGATAAGTGCTAGTTTGTATATATTTTATAATATCAGTTTACATGCATTGATCATCACTTTTATCAGGTTTTATCATTGACAAGGTGTGTTTTGTGTTCTTCTATACAAACAGGGCTTTGGAGACATGAAGTACAAGAAGAAGCAAAGATAGGGTGTGATGACACATTTCAAGGCCACAATTAAAAGATGTGTTTATATGCATGGGGTGTTGCCAACTTTCGGCGGAGTCCAAGTTATTACACAAACCGAAAGGGCACAAAGGCAGTAGTACGTCGATGTCCCAGCTTCTGTACCCAAGCAGAAGAAGGTTCTTGAAGATTTCAAAGAATAGGAAGCCACACACCCTACCACACGAGCGTGTGCCCCCACCGTGTGGACTCAAAGGAAGACTTCGGGGGGAAAATCACTGTAGCAAAAGTACTGTTCATGCCCGTGTGGAATTTCCACACAGGCGTGTGGCTACAGTACAAGGACGTGTGAATGCCGTGTGGATGCCCGCATGATGCCCCGAATTCAAAATATAAAAGCCGCCTTGTGATAATTTTTAGGCATCTTTTCGGCTACTTTCAGGAGGCAAAGAGGCTAGGGCTTGGGGAGAGTTCTTTACGTCTTCGGGAAGCTTTCCTCACCAACTTGGATTGATTCTTAATCCGTCATAGCATCAAGGAAGCCATCGGCGATCTAGCTTCGGAGTGGATTCAATCCAGACATGGAAGCTACCCATCAAGGCCATCATCACAGATTTAGAGGAGTTATTCTTTATGGCTTTTGAACTCATTTATCAATTCATTATTTGTTTTGTGACTCGCTCCATGGAGAGCTAAACCCCTAGAGGGTATTCGGACATGTAAACCCTAGGGTTCTTGTTTTCATTAGATTTACATTGTGTTTCTATTCGAATTTACTAGTTTGAGTTTTACTCTTGAGTTCTTAAAGCTTGCTTGTCCTTTTGATTCTATTATTAATTGCCTTGCATGTTTTATTTAATCTAGCGAAGAGAGAGATCACCACTAGGTTTAGAATTACCAAGAGTAAAGAGGGTTGAGAGGGTGAGTCGTGAGATAGCAGAGTGTCTCTTTTCCCTTCCGATAGATATTTCCTATCTCCATATTCCCTAAGTTTCATGCAACCATATGCGGTGTGAGGTGTTGAGAGAATTCTCCGCCAGGACTTCGTAGGGGGTTAGGGATCTTTCACCTGAGGCAGGGTTAGATCTATTTTTAGGAATTGGTTATATCTTTGGGATCCCTAGAGTTTTACGTAGTCATATGTAGTGTGAGGCGTCGAGAGAATTCTCCTCCGGGACCTTGTAGGGGATTAGTTATCGGCAACCTGGAGGCAGGGGCCGTTATACCTTGGGATACCCACGACTCATTGTTTTCATTTAGAAACACTTGTAATCTACATTCAACACCCGAATCATAGGAGGAACAATGTCCGGATACCCCACTTTTATTGATTAATAACTCTTTTCCTTTTTATTCCCTGCGCGCTTGTAGTGGCACTCTTAGGTTTGGCCATTAGATCATCACACACTACAGTCATTAGGCTAGATAACAAGAGATGAGCTATTACTAGTACTTCTGTTCCTTGTAGTTCGACAACCCGACCCTTTAGGTTCACTTCCGGTAACGCAAGGGGTTGACACACAGCACCCTCTGTTGTTGCGGAATACGCGTATCAAGTTTTTGGCGCCGTTGCCGGGGAACAGGATATTAGGAACGCTAGTATTTTGTTACTTTAGCCATTCATTATTTTTACTGTTTTTCTATTTCATCTTCTCTACTTTCATTGTTCTTATTTTCTTTTGTTTATTTGATTGCAGCTCCAGCTTATGACCAGAGGGAACCCATCGACATTAGTTGAAGGGGACCCTGGAATTGAGCGAAGACTCCGCAAGAAAAATGATAAGTGCTTGCATGTACATATTATTTGAGATGTTTTTCCATGCATGAGCATCACATTTTTCAGGTTATATTTCTCATTTAGTGTGTTTTTGTGTTTTTTCATGCAATTAGGGTTGTGAAGAAGGTTTATGCAAAGAAAAGCAAAAATAAGTCATGATGGTGCCGAGTGGAGTCCTTTTGTGCAAATAAAAAGTTCAAGATGCAAATTGGGTCAAACAAGAGAGTATGTGCCAACTTCTAAAGGTTTCAAGACAATTTCTATAGAAGGACTGATGCGTCTCCGCAACAACACAACAGGGTGATGTGTGTCAACCCCTTGCGTTACCGCAAGTGCACGGGTTGTCAAGTAATAAAAGTGGACCCAAAGGGTCGGGTTGTCGAACCACAGGGAACAGAAGTACTAGTAATAGCCCCTCTTTTGTTATCTAGCCTAATGAGTGTAGTGTGTGATGATCTAATGGCCAAAACTAAGAGTGTCACTACAAGTGCGCAGGGAATAAAAAGGAAAAGAGTTCTCAATCAATAAAAGTGAGGTATCCGGACAATGCTCCCCCTAGGATTCGGGTGTTGGATGTAGATTACAAGTGTTTCTAAACGAAAATAATGAGTCATGGGTATCCTAAGGTATAACGGCCCCTGCCTCCAGGTCGCCGGTAACTAGTCCCCTACGAGGTCCCGGCGGAGAATTCTCTCTACGCCTCACACCACATATGACTGCTTAAAACTCTAGGGATCCCAAAGATATAACCAATTCCTAAAAGTAGATCTAACCCTGCCTCCAGGTGAAAGATCCCTAACCCCCTACGAGGTCCCGGCGGAGAATTCTCTCGACGCCTCACACCACATATGGTTGCTTGACACTTAAGGAATATGGAGATAGGAAATATCTGTCGGAAGGGAAAGGGGACACTCCGCTATCTCACGGCTCACCCTCTCAACCCTCTTTACTCTTGGTAATTCTAAACCTAGCGATGATCTTGATGAGCGCATTTCATATATATGTATTGCATGCTTTACCCTCATCATTATTGAATATTTTGGCTGTAATTCTCCAAGTACGGTGCTATTTGAGGTATTCGTTGTTTGTCATGCAGATATCAAAGTCCTGAAGTAAGAAGAAGCGTTTTGGAACAATTTTAGAAGCTAAAGGACTTAGAAGAAACCTCATCAAGCTCAGCATGGCTTAAGCACGCCCGTGCCGTTCCTCGTGCAAATTGCAGGAGAATTCAGCCACAAATCAGCACAGCCTGAGTTCGCTGAGCACGGGTGTGAAAACCTCATCACGGTCGAAGCACGCCCGTGCTGTTTCCCGTGCAAATTGCAGGAGAATTCAGCCACAAATCAGCACAGCTTGAGTTCGCTGAGCACGGTCGTGAAAACCTCAGCATGGTCTAAGCACGCCCGTGCTGTTTCCCGTGCAGATTACAGGAATGTGAGTTTTCTGGAAATTTATTTCGCCGTAATCTGCACGACTTGAAGCACGGCTTCAACACGCCCGTGCTCACATCGAGAAGACATTAAAACCCTAGAAACTCAGTTTCTAAAGGGACTTTTGGTGGGCGAACTTTGAGAGAAAGAAAGGGAGAGCTTTGGGGGTTCATCCTCCACTTCATCAAGGGAATGGAAAGCTTATGGTAGGCCGATCGGGAGGAGATCTTACAACATTGTAGATCCTTCGACAACCTCAAGGATGCAAGAATTAGGGAGTTTTCAATTTCTTGTCTTTTAATTTCTTTGGCATTATATTTGTTTGTTGTTGTAATGAGGGGCTAAACTCTTAAGGGAGCCCCGGGGTTGGTTGTATGACGTTGTAGCTTGAACTCTTAATCTTTACTTGCGGCATGTATGAGTATCTTGTTACCTTTATTAAATCTGAGCTATTGGTTATTTTGTGTGTTGTTTAGTGCTTGATCGCTTGGAAGATAGGTCCTCTTATCTTGGTTTGTAAATCACAATCGATAGTTACAAGCAGTGAGAGTGCAATTTAGAGCATCGGCAGCGCTAGAAACGACACCCTTATAGCATAGCTAGGTTTAGAACTGAAGATACCTCTGATAAGTGCCGAGAAAGCCGAGTTAGTGAACGTTGAAAATCCAACCCCGGGGCCTCATCTCCTCCATCGAGTCAAACCTCAAATCTTCCCTTGGTGAAATTCCTTTCCCTTAACCTTTTTGAAGTTAATCCAGAGTCAATTCCATCATCTTCTGTCTGGTTAGATATTAAGCAAGACGTTAGTATTAGAAGCTATTCCAGTCCCTGTGGATTCGACTACCCGACCTAAAGGGTACACTTTACTACTTGTGCGACCCGTGCACTTGCGGATACGCAAGGGGCGTACCAAGTTTTTGGCGCCGTTGCCGGGGACTGGCAACTTCTGAGAATTCGGACAGTCTTAGTACTCTAACCGTTTATTTTGCTTTTAATTTCATTTCTTTTGTTCTTATTTTACTTGTATTCTTTGTTTTTGTTCTTTTGTTTTTCTTTGTTTTTCTTAAGCTATTTATTATTTCCCTTTTTGCATTAAGCCTGAAAGTTCATATCTCATCTCTTTCTTTTGGTTTTTGTGTAGGTGCGGTGTATGACCTCGGGGAATTCCTCCCATCTTGCATCTCCAGATCCATATATTGAGCTAACATTTCATCGGAGACAGCGACAGATTCACTTAAGACAAACCGGGTCAGTGGAAGTAAGTGTTGAAGTGGACCAAGAGGAAAACATGGCTGGAAATCAGAGGAGCATTTCAGATTATGCCCGGCCTAATCTAGAGGGATCTGGATCGAGTATTGTTCGACCTCCAGTTGCGGCCAACAATTTCAAACTGAAGCCCAATTTCATTCAAATGGTGCAGCAGATGTGCCAATTTGATGGGTTTCAAGATAAGGACCCATATGCACATTTATCAAGCTTTTTTGAAATCTGTGATACGTTCAAGGCGAATAATGTGTCCGAGGATGCGGTTCACCTTCGACTGTTCCCGTTTTCAGTACGAGGAAGGGCGAAGCAATGGCTAGGTTCCTTGCCGGCGGGATCTTCACAAATTGGGCACTGCTGGCCGAGAAGTTTTTAACTCGATACTTCCCACCGGCCAAGATCACCAAACTCAGAAGTGATATTTCCTCTTATCGACAAGCAGAATCAGAAACATTGTATGACACTTGGGAAAGGTACAAGGAATTACTGAGGAAGTGTCCACAACATGGGATCATGGAATGGATGCAAATCCAGATTTTTCACAATGGGGTGAATGTGGCGACGAAGCAAATGTTAAATGCGGCGGCGGGAGGTTCTTTGTGCAGCAAGAGACCAGAAGAAGCACAGAACCTCATAGAAGACATGGCATATAATGGCTACCAGTGGAGTTCTGAGAGGAATAAGCCGGTGAAGACAGCCGGAGTTTATGAGGTTGATGTGCTCACTACTTTGGCAGCACAAGTGGAAGCCATCTCTAAAAGGTTGGACACAATGCAAGTCCAATCTTCAGCACTGAACATGAATACCGATTGTTGGGCGAACCAAGCAGGGCCCAGTTGTTCATCTGCGGGAGTTAGTGCCACCGAAAAGGTGGATTTCATTGGGCAGAATCAGCGGTATACCAATAATCCTGACAACAACATCTACAACCCAGGGTGGAGGAATCACCCTAACTTCTCTTGGAAAGACCAGAATCAGGGGCAGCAGCGCCCCCCTCAGCAGCAGCAGCAGCAGACTCAGCCTCAATTTTCGAGGCCTTCACCACCAGAACAGAAAGGATCTTCTATTGAAGCTCTCCTTGTCCAATACATTCAAGCTAATGATGCCCGCATCACAGGGCATGAAGAGATGATGAGGAATCAATAAGCCTCTTTACAGAACCTTGAGCGTCAGGTTGCACAGATCGCCAAGACGCTTGCTGAACGACCCCAGGGTGCTCTACCGAGTAACACAGAAATTAATCCCAGGGAGTCCCTCAAGGCAGTCACTTTGAGAAGTGGCAAGGAACTTGAATCCCCATCTCCACAAGCACAGCAAGAGTCTCAACTTGAAGAAGAGGTGGAAGTTCAAGAGAAAGATTCAGGGTCAAGCTCGACTGTAAGGGAAAAGTTGAAGGCAAAGGAGAAAGATTTAGTGGCAGAATACAAACCTCCTTTGCCTTACCCTACGAAACTCAAGAAAGATCAACAAGAGGCACAATTCAAAAAGTTTCTTGAGATGTTCAAGACCTTGCACATTAATGTCCCGTTCGTTGAGGCTCTGTCACAAATGCCGAAGTATGCTAAATTCCTTAAGGAGCTACTAACTAACAAGAGGAAATTAGAGGCAGTTTCGACGGTGACATTAAGTGAAGAATGTTCAGCGATTATTTCAAACAAGATTCCCAAAAAGGAGAAAGATCCGGCAAGTTTCATCATTCCATGCACGATTGGGGGAATGATGGATGAAAAAGCGCTGGCTGATTTACGAGCAAGCATCAATCTGATGCCATTAAAGATTTTTCAGAAGCTGGGGTTGGGGGAACTCAAGCCAACTCAAATGACGCTCTAGCTTGCTGATCGCTCCACTCGCCAACCTTTGGGGATTGTTGAGGACATTTTGGTGAAGGTAGACAAATTCATATTCCCGGTAGATTTTGTTGTTCTGGATTTGGATGAACGGGCTGAGGTACCTCTAATTTTTGGGCGGCCATTCCTCGCTACTTCGCATGCCATCATTGATGTGAAGGATGGTCGCCTAACATTAAGAGTGGGGGATGAAGAAGTTGTGTTCAGACTAAAGGAAGCTATGAGACACCCCATGGCATTTGATGATTCTTGTTATTTTCTTGATACTACTGAGGATATTATCTGTGATTGTGTGCAGGAAATTTGGCAAAATGATCATCTTACTGATTTGCTAGGGGCGGATCCTCTAGATGAAGAACTCCCATTCCAGGTGGAAGACGTCGATGTTACACCATCGAGCATTTGTCAACCAGAAATGAGGGCCAGAAGAAGGAAAAGCAAGGTGTCAAAGTCCCAGACTTGGTGGCAGAAGGTAGAGGAGAGGAAGAAACAACAAGCCTCTACCCCGAAATGTCGTCCTACTAATGACCTCAGCTTTGGAGAGGCATTTCTGATAAATTCTTTTTGTCCTTTCATGGAATATTGGTTTGCAGGGCACCAAGAGGAAAGGTATGTCTTTGAACCATCCTAAGATGAGGCTAGACCCGTCAAGCCAGTGACGTTAAAAGAGCGCTTATCGGGAGGCAACCCGATTTATTTCATTTCTTTGTTAATTCTGTGTTGTGGTTGTTGTTTTGTGTGTTTTTGTGTTTTTGTTTTGTTTGGTTTCAAATCCGGCGTGTTTTTCTTCATGAGGGAAGGTTCCAGGCTCAACAGGGGCATAACACCCCCGTGCTGATTCACAGGTTTTTCAAGATTTATCATTTCTAATCACCACGGGGAGAAGCACGGCCGTGCCGTAGCCGTGCTGAGTCCCTGAGCACGCTGCCCGTGCACGCGTCACGGACGTGCCGCGTTCTTCATTCTTGTTGAATTTACTTAAGCACGGGTACAACACGGCCGTGCTGAGGCCGTGCTCAGCGCAATGGTCCCTCTCCCTGTGATTTCTTTCTTTTTAAGCGCGCCATTCACCCTTTCTTTCTTCTCGCCGGCGACCCTCTTCCCTTGTTCTTCCTTTTTCTTGCGTTTTCCGCGAGTTTTCCGTGGTTGTCGTGGTTTCTCGGAGTTTCATCGCTTCTACTCCTTCTTCAACACTTTTGGTAAATCGACGAACCCTAGATTGGTGTTTTATTTTTAAATCTTTGACTATATGCTATTATTCTTCTTGAAAACATCTAAATTCATCTTTAGAGGCATCTAGGGTGCTTTTGATTGAGTTTAAACAAATTTGTTCCGTCGATTTTTGAGTTAGAGTCTGTCGGAGCCGAAGCTTGACTTTGGCAGCACGGCCGTGCTCTTATTTGAGATCTGGAATTACACGGAAGCACGGGCGTGCCTGTTGCGCACGCCTGTGCTCGTTGGAAACCCTTCCTTTTTAAATTACATGGGCGTGCAGATTTGGAGCACGCCCGTGTTGCACTGTTGATCTTAACTGTTTTATATTTTTCTCTCAACAGATCATGACGAGGAAGGCTATTACATCTGGCCCTCCTTCGAAAAGGGCTAGAGGGGAGTCGTCAACCCCAGCCGCTCCTCCTGCGCCAGCCTTCGGTGCCCCCATTCACCAGGAGCGCCATGACCGTTTGAGCGCGAAGCGGTTTGGCGAGATGCGAGTTATCGATTGGGAGGTCCTCTGCGAGGTGCGCTTGGAGGCAGACGTGCGCCGATACCTTGGTGGGGGCGCCTGGACGAGGCTGCTTTCCATCACCGACCCCGCCTACCAGGAGCTGTCTTTTTAGGTCCTTGCGACCTTCGAGCTGTCCCGAGGCCCAGTCAGCTACCACCGCGCCGGCACAGTCCATGGTCGGGCATCCACACTGGCGTGTGGATGAGGAGGATGATCCACAAGGGCGTGTGGATCATCCACACGCCCATGTGGATTTCTGCATAGCAAAATTTTGCATTAATTTGCCCTGATTTTCACAGATATGGCCCCTAGGACCAAGAAGGTCGCCCACAAGCGTTCTCGCGCCGCTCGGGAGCCTTCTCCTCCCGAGGAATTGGAGTTCACCGTCCCTGAGCATCAACAGCGATATGAGTGCTTACAGCGTCTCAAATTCGGGCAGGCGCGCATAATTGATTGGAAGGCACTCGAGTAGATTGACTTGGCCGATGAGGTGCGTGACACACCCTTGCGTGTGTGTTCCGCAAGTGCACGGGTGTCGAAGTAATAAAGTACCCAACGGGTGGGTAGTCGAATCCACAGGGAGTAGACAATAGAAACAAAAACACTTCGCTAGGTAGCCAAAGAAAACCGATTTTTGTTGAAATTAAAAAGTGATTCAAAACAGAAATTAAGAACTGAAAGTTAAAGCTAGAGTGTAGGAAAAGATCGAGATAAGAATGGGGTACTCGGACACTGCTCCCCCTAGGTTCCTTATTTCAAGTGCAAGACTTCAAATACTTTTACTCAATAGAGATTTCAAGAGTCGTGGAATCCAAAGATACAAGGTCCCAAATCTAAGGTCAACCTTAACTAGTCCCCTACGAGGTCCCGGCGGAGAGAAGACTCTCGACACCTCACACCACGTATGACTGCGCTACGCTCTAGGGATTCCAAGCGGTAAACCCTATTCCCAACTATAGATCAATCCCTTTGGTCC
Organism: Dioscorea dumetorum; assembly: GCA_902712375.1. Lineage (NCBI taxonomy): Eukaryota > Viridiplantae > Streptophyta > Magnoliopsida > Dioscoreales > Dioscoreaceae > Dioscorea > Dioscorea dumetorum. Next base: position 4,342,932 of record CACTHL010000549.1, on the reverse strand, counting down.
AGGCGAAAGATCCCTAATCACAAATAAGTCCCGGCGGAAAGGCCTCTCTCAACGCCTAACTCTCTTTGAGATCGAAGGTAATACTTGGAATAAGAAGGTAGGGAAAACCACACCGGAGGGGAAAGGGGACGTGGCGCTATCTCTCAACTCACCCTCTCGACCCTCTTCAAACTTGGTTAATCTAATCCTAATGGTGATGGTCACTCGTCAAAAGGATGATTGGATTAGCCCTCAGCCCTAGTGTCACTCTAAGGGAGAAACAATTAAGCACACAAGATTGAAACTCAAAATTAAACTCAAATTGAATAAAAGCATTAAAGTCAATGAAACATAGAAAACCTAGGGTTTACAAGTCCAAGTACCCACTAGGGATTTAGCCCTCCATGGAGCAATACAAGTTCATCAAAATAAATGAAGATAAGTGCAAGAAATCCATAAAGAAAACCCCCTTAAGCTTCGTGTTGATGGCCTATGAGGGCTGTTTCTTCTTCTCCACGGATCCTTCCTCCAAGCCTAGGGCACACCTTGCCGAATCGAAGTCGTCGAAGGCTCCCCCAATAGCTCTCATTGGAAGGAATCGGTGTTGAAATCGGTGAAGAAACGCCCCCAAAACGCAGCAAAAACCCTCTCAAACCTAGCCGAACCTCCTCTCCAAGTTAGAAGAAGATCCCCCTTTATAACGCTTCAGAACGGCTTTATAATTGGCCATCTCGAGGATCCACACGGGCGTGTGGATGAGCCACACGGCCGTGTGGAAATTCCACACGCCCATGTGGAATTTCAGCCCTGTGGACACTTGCTTATTGGTCCCCGATTTCGCCCGTTTCTTCTCCTGAGGTCACACGGACGGACACACGCCCATGTGAAAGGTCATGTGGCATTTCTTGATGATGAAAAACCCTTGGAGAGCTTTTGAAATCTTTGAACAAATCCGAACAAGCGAGCATGACTGCCTTCGTGTCCTTCTACAAGAATTGTCTTGAAGCCTTTAGAAGTTGGCACATACCCCCTCGTTTGAACCCGATTTGTGTCTTGAACTTCGTATTTGCACAAAAGAGCTCCACATGGCACCATTATGACCTAATCTTGCTTTTCTTCGCATAAACCTTCTTCACAACCCTAATTGCACGAAAGAACACAAAAACACACGAAATGAGAAATATAACCTGAAAAATGTGATGCTCATGCAGGGAAAAACATCTCAAATAATATGTACATGCAAGCACTTATCAGTGCGCGAGCTTACCACTGTGGGAGGCTGGGACCGGCTCCTCACTATTCGTGATACCACTTATCGTGAGCTCACACTGGAGGTTCTGTCCTCATTCGACTTCGACCGCGCTCGCCCTGATTTTGAGAAGGAGGACACGATCCGCTTCAGGCTATTCGGTGAGTACCACTCCATGAGCCTCACGCAGTTCTCTGTTTTTCTCGGTTTATATGACAGAGACTATGTTCACACGGGGCAGTACGAGCAACTCATCGTCGATTACCCTATTGGACTCTCCCCGAGCCGTGCGTACGCGACCATATGCGGGGGTTTCCAGTACGAGCCGGGATCCTCCAAGGCCACCATGCTCAGCCGTCCGGCCTACTGGTATATACACTCTATCTTCAGCAGGACCGTGATGGGACGAGGCGACAGCACTAGAGTTTTGAGCCGCCTCGACTTGCTTTACCTATGCACCATGGTCCAGAACATCCCCATGCATTTAGGCTTTGTTGTGGCCGATTACCTCCGCCATCAAAGCCATTACGTGCGGGTCGGTGTGATCTTTTCAGGAGTATACATTACCCGACTCGTTCGTGGCATGGGGTTGTCCGAGGCACTTAGAGGGATAGAGACGATTAGCGTACCTGCACCTTGGGGCTTGCATCCCTCCGTGCCATACGTATGGTGAAGAAGACGAGTACCGGCCGATATGTACTCGCAGTGGAGGCTGAGGAGGAGGAGTCAGAAGAGGAAGCAGCCGACCCAGCATACGCTCCTGATTCACCGGCACCCACAGCTGTGCCAATGGACACCGAGGCCCCTGCATCTGAGCCAGAGCCAGAGTAGCCTTCCACTCGAGCCCGTGACCGTTTGGCGAGGCTCGAGGTGGCAGTTGGAGCTCTCCAGGGGGACATGGCGACTGTGCTCGCCAACCAGTCCATGATGATGTCGCAGTTGTCCATCATTCGACATCTTCTGGAGAGCGACACCGCATCTGAGGCGACGACATCAGCACCACCAGCACCACCAGCAGAGTTTCTTGACGCATGAGGCGTCCTTGAGTCATTTTATTTTATCTTCTGTATTTTTATTTTCTGCAGTTTTATTTTCAGCATGCTCGTTGAGACTCTGTCTTTCATTTCTGTCATTTTTATTTTGTGGTTCTAGTTGTTTTTCGTTATTGTTTTTTCTAATTTTTTTGAGTTTTATTGAACCCCCCTGAATCCGCAGATAGTCTTGAGAGTCTTGGGAAATACAAATCAAGTTTTGTACATGGTCGTGTGACTAGGTCACACGGCCGTTTCATCTCCAAATGCCCGCTGAGCCAAACACACCCTTGTACAAGATTCCACCAACTATTTCACTTGGAATTCAGGGGAGTATTATTTTGATTTTTGCACACCCTCACATGCTTTGTTTTCAGAATTTATAATTTTATTGTGCTTGCATGTGTACAATGGGGACAATGTACATCTTAAGTGTGGGGGAGGGATCACTTTATACACCACTTTATTGTTTGTTTCATTGTATATGCTCATGCAACCTATGAAGGTTCACTTTAGGGTTAAGAGTTAGATTCTAGACTATAGGAGAGCTTCGAACACTAGATTTCATCATGTTCTAGTTGTCATCCAATTTTTTGAGAAATTTTTGTCCGATTGCCATCTATGCACTCTACTCACTCATTAGACCTATAGAAGCTCTAGTTTAATGTTTTGAGACTTGTTAGTAGTTGTTTAGCAATTGGGAATTATTTCGTGTAAGTAGGGGGTGAAAAGAGCTACTACCTTTGATTGTATGCAACTACTCTCATAAGTCGGATACTAGTTATGCCCTAATGAGAGAAAGAGCTATCACAAGGGATATGTGAAAGCTAGCACCCTCGGTAGAAAGAGCTACCATCTCTAAAGTGTGAAAGCCACTCGAGAGGCCGCCTGAGAAAGGGCTACCTTGGAGATTGTGTGCAGCTACTACCATTCTTTTTGCTATTATATGAGTCTCGAGCAATAAAAACTGTAAGTAGTGGACATAGAGTCGAATTGAGATGAGTTTTTCCACACACACACGCTTTCGGATTGTTTTCTAGAGCATTGACTGAGCTATTTGGTGTTAAATAGTTTTCCCCTTTGTTATAGAATCATACTCTCATACTTTCTAGTGAACCTGAGGCCAAGCACTTATTCTTTCTTTCCTGGTAATGAATGTTTAGTATGCTTGAGGACAAGCAAAAGCTTAAGTGTGGGGGTGTTTTGATAAGTGCCTGATTATATATATTTTATAATATCAGTTTATATGCATTGAGCATTACTTTTATCAGGTTTTAGCATTAACAAGGTGTGTTTTGTGTTCTTTTGTGCAAACAGGGCTTTGGAGACATGACGTACAGGAAGAAGCAAAGATAGGGTGTGATGACACGTTTCAAGGCCACAATCAGAAGCTGTGTTAGTATGCATGGGGGTGTTGCCAACTTTCGGAGGAGTACAAATCATTACACAAACCGAAAGGGCATAAAGGCAGTAGTACGGCCATGTCCCAGCTTCCGTACAAAGCAGAAGAAGGTTCTTGAGGATTTCAAAGCATAGAAAGCCACACACCCTACCACACGAGCGTGTGCCCGACCGTGTGGACTCCAAGGAAGACTTCGGGAAAAAATCACTATAGCATTTACTGTAGCGAAGTAATGAAGCAAAAGTACTGTAGTAGGTTACTGTAGCAGTACTGTAGCAAAGTACTTCACACGCCCGTGTGGAATTTCCACACGGGCATGTCGATGCCCGTGTGGATGCCCGCGTAAAGCCCCGAATTCAAATTATAAAAGCCGCCTTGTGATAGTTTTTAGGGATCTTTTCGGCCACTTTCGAGAGACAAGGCGGCGAGGGCTTGGAAGGAGTTATTTGTGGCTTTGGGAAGCTTTCCTCACCAACTTGGATCGATTCCTCCTCCGTCATAGCGTCAAGGAAGCCATCGGCGACCTAGCATCGGAGTGGATTCAATCCAGACGTGGAAACTACCCATCAAGACCATCATCACGGATTTAAGGGGTTATTCTTTATGTCTTTGGAACTTTATTCTCAAATTATTATTTGTTTTGTGACTCGCTCCATGGAGAGCTAAACCCCTAGAGGGTATTCGGACATGTAAACCCTAGGATTCTTATTTTCATTAGATTTACATTGTGTTTCTATTCGAATTTATCAGTTTGAGTTTTACTCTTGATTTCTTAATGCTTGTTTGTGCTTTTGATTTCATTATTAATTGCCTTGCATGTTTTATTCAATCTAGTGAAGAGAGAGATCACCGCTAGGTTTAGAATTACCAAGAGTAAAGAGGGTTGAGAGGGTGAGCCGTGAGATAGCGGAGTGTCCCCTTTCCCTTCAGACAGATATTTCCTATCTCCATATTCCCTAAGTGTCAAGCAACCATATGTGGTGTGAGGCATCGAGAGAATTCTCCACCGGGACCTCGTAGGGGGTTAGGGATCTTTCACCTGGAGGCAGGGTTAGATCTACTTTTAGAAATTGGTTATATCTTTGGGATCCCTAGAGTTTTAAGCAGTCATATGTGGTGTGAGGCGTCGAGAGATTTCTCCGCCGGGACCTCGTAGGGGACTAGTTATCGGCGACCTGGAGACAGGAGCCGTTATACCTTTGGATACCCACGACTCATTGTTTTCGTTTAGAAACACTTGTAATCTACATCCAACACCCGAATCCTAGGGGGAGCATTGTCCGGATACCTCACTTTTATTGATTGAGAACTCTTTTCCTTTTATTTCCTGCGCACTTGTGGTGACACTCTTAGTGTTGGCCATTAGATCATCACACACTACAGTCATTAGGCTAGATAACAAAAGATGGGTTATTACTAGTACTTCTGTTCCCTGTGGTTCGACAACCCGACCCTTTGGGTCCACTTTTATTACTTGACGACCCGTGCACTTGCGGTAACACAAGGGGTTGACACACATCACCCTGTTGTGTTGTTGCGAAGACGCATCAAGGAGGAGGAGAAGTAGTGGAGGGGCCATGAGAAAAGGGCATGGACCGCCCAAAACAGATGAGGCTGCGGCCGGATACGTGTGCACAACCCCGTGCGGGTTGGGCAGCCCCGCACATGTATGTGCGGCCGGGCGTGCGGGCCGTAGCCCAGCCCGCCACGGCCTCCGAAGTGCCGAAGTGAGAGTTTTCTCGTCGTTTTCCGCCACAAATGAGAACAATGATCGACACGTAAGACTGGAAATAATGAATTGCGCCGGTGACCATGAAAATTAACACAACACCAACCGATAATACATCGACACAATAACATGAGATTCAAGTCATCTAATCACAAACGGAAAATAAAACACGCACGAAGAAACGGAAAGCCAAACATCACCAACGAAAAACACTAAAAAGCAAACCAGGCAGAATAAAAGAAAATACGAGGAAAATAAACTTGGGTTTCCTCCTAAGAGCGCGTGTTTAAAGTCACGAGACTGACATTTCTGTTTACTTCCTCAGGGTGGTTCAAAGGCAGGATTTATACCTTGTTTCGCGAAGAAGGAGGGGGATGAGCTAGACCCGACTAAAATATGGCTTAAGGCAGTGGCCATTGACCTTTAACTGACCTTTTTCAGGATGATGGATTTCAATTACTTCTTGTGGTGATACATGGGTGATCGTGTACAGTCCTGACCATCGTGACTTGAGTTTCCCAGGAAATAAACAGAAATAGGAATTGTATAGGAGGACCTGATCCCCTTCTGTAAACTGCTTGTCTTGCTTAATCCTCTGATCATGATAAATTTTTGCTCTTTCCTTGTATACCCACGAGTTCTCATAAGCAAGGGCTTTCCATTCATCGAGTTCATTTAGTTGCAATCTCCTTTTTTCTCCTACCCCCTGGGAATCGAAATTTAGGTCTTTGGTTACCTAATATGCTTTATGTTCGAGCTCCACGTGTAAGTGACAAGCCTTGCCATACACAAGACGATAGGGACTACTCCCAATTGGTGTCTTGTATGCAGTTTTGTATACCCACAAGGCATCTTCCAGTTGGTCGGACCAATCTTTCTTGTGATAAGCCACGGTTTTCTCTAGAATCCTCTTGAGTTCTCGATTTGAAACTTCAACCTGACCACTAGTCTAGGGTTGATAAGCAGTGGAGGTATGATGTTGGACTACGTATCGCTTGAGGATTTTTGCAAACTGGCAATGCAAAACTGTGCCCCCGATCACTAATAATTGTTCTTGGAGTACCGAAGCGGGAGAAGAGCCTTTTTAGAATCCTCTTGAGTTCTCAATTTGAAACTTCAACCTGATCACTAGTCTAGGGTTGATAAGCAGTGGAGGTATGATGTCCGACTACGTATCGCTTGAGGATTTTTGCAAACTGGGCAATGCAAAAGTGTGCCCCCTGATCACTAATAATTGTTCTTGGAGTACCGATCTTGCATCGCTTGTTGGTAAGGCCTGTGCTTCTACCCATCTGGAGGCATAATCTACCGCTACCAAAATAAACTTGTTACCATGCGAGGTCGGGAATGGGCCCATGAAATTTATTCCCCAAACATCAAAAACTTCGCACACTTGGATGGTGTTTTGAGGCATTTCATCTCGACGGGATATGTTACCTGTTCTCTGACAATGATCACAGGTTCGAACGTAGTACTGAACATCCTGAAACAGCGTTGGCCAATAAAACCCAGCATCCAACACTTTTCTTGCCGTGCGGTTAGCATTATAGTGACCTCCAGTGGGCCCTCCATGACAATGCTTAATAATATCCTGACCTTCCGCTTGGACACAACGGCGAACCACTTGATCAGCACATTCTCGAAATAGTTAGGGAGCTTCCCACACGTGGTGTTTGAGGTTTGCGAAAAATTTCTTTCTCTGTTGGGTCGTGAACCCTTTCGGGATAATACCTGCAGCTAGGTAATTGGCAATATCGGCAAACCAATGGATATCATCGTCTTCTTTCACTTGAATATGGTATAATTATTCCTCGGAGAACGCATCATTAATCTCACCCTCCTGAGTTGTGCAAGCGTCAGTTCTTTCCAAACGAGAGAGGTGGTCTGCAGCCAGATTTTCAGCCCCTCTTTTATCCTTGATCTCCAAGTCAAACTCTTGTAACAAAAGTACCCAACGAATTAGTCGCGGCTTTGCGTCCGTCTTGCTCATGAGGTACCGAAGGGCCGAATGATCGGTAAACACAATGACCTTCAATAGCACTAAGTATGACCGAAACTTGTCAACTGCGAACACTACTGCAACGAGTTCCTTTTCAATGGTTGTGTAATTCTCTTGAGCGCTGGTGAGAGTCTTGCTCGCATAGTAGATAGGATGAAAATGGTTGTTCTTACGCTGACCTAATACTGCACCTATGGTGGTGATCCCGCAAGCGCACGGGGTCGTCAAGTAATAAACCACTCGCGCAAGCACGAGTGGGTCGTATTTCTAAGGGCCCGAGAATCTATTCTTAATTCTTTTTTGCAATGTTGTCTAGCCGATCAGACTTGAGATTTGGAATATGAAAGTAATGAAGTAAAACAAAAGCAATTAAACTACTAAATACCAAGGGCGGTAAACGGGAGGAAAATCAGGGTAAGAAGATGGTCACGGATGAAGATCCCCTCGGGGTTACTAAAGTGCGAAGGATGTTGGATTAACATGCAAGTGGCTTGATGGACCGAGAAAACCCTAGATTAGGTCAACCCGATGGTCACGACAATTGACCCCTAATCCTGTACGAGTATTGAATACGGGCTCTACCCGTATAATTCCTCCTACGATTGCAAAGGGCAAGATGATTTTCTCAAACTAAGGTTGAGTCACACATGAGTAATTAACCCTAGAATTGGAGGGGTACAAATACCCGATGGTCACGGCGTATTTGTACGTATCTCCCTTCCAAGCTTGGTGAGTCTAACACTAGGGCAATGGTCATGCAACCTAGTATTGGCTAAGTATGGATACACAGAGCTCTCATGCATACCCAAGCATTCAAAAACACCAAACATGAATCACAAACAAGCTAACAAGCATGAATTAAACCAAATCATCCAAACATCACAAGTTCACCCCAAGGTTCACACACATCCGGTGACCTTGGGGTTTTAGTTGCTCATAGTCTCAAAATACATGAATAAAAGCATGAAAACAACTAAACCCAACATAAAAGACCTCCCTCCAAAGATCAAAGTCGAAGAAGCTTCCAAAGACGCCACTCGAAGGGGTGGCTTCCCGTCGTCTTCAACCTCCAAAGTGGAAGCCCTAGAAGTAGATCCCGCTCAAGATCGCGCTCTGCTCGCCGATTCCTCCGTGGAAATGCCCTCCAAGCTCTCCTTCTTGGTCAGATTTGGAAGTGGGGGTGTGGAGCTCGAAGAAGAGGTAAAAAGTCCTTTTCCATGGCCTAAAAGCCTTTAAAAAGGATGAAAGCCGTAACTCCTCACGGGCTGCCTCATGGCCGTGAGGTTGCCCGTGAGGCATCCAGAGAGTTTTGCAGGAAATTTCACCTCCGGTGCTACAGTACCCTGCTACAGTGCCATCTCATTTTGGCTACAATATTTTTGCTATAGTATTGCTACAGTGAAGAAACCCAAAAACGTCGTATTTGGTGTCGAATTCTTCCTAAATACGTTCTTGAGCTCATTTTGGCTTATTTAGAGTCTGCAACACAAAATAAAGAGATTTAGACTATAAAAAGGGCATCAGCTTATCAAAAAGATAATAAAATAATACAAATGAACACATATAAAATACGTATATTTAGGCGTTTATCAAACATCCCCACACCTAAGCGTTTGCTTGTCCCCAAACAAACAAACATGCAGAACAGGGGCAAGAAGGTAAACGGCTAAATATATGACCTCAAGCTCAACTGTACAGGACTCCACAAGCACAAATGGACAGAAATCAAGAAGTGAGTTGTTCAATGTATAGTCAAGTAATATTAGCTCTGTTTCATCCAAAGTGTTCCTCTGTTTCACCTCACTCAAATTGAAATTAGTGCAAGGAGTGCCAAAGAAAAATCCTCTCAATAGTCAGTTAAAAAAAAATCTTTTGGTCCCAAAAATAAACTTTAACAACAAGTGAAGATAAGACAGGTTTTAGGCGCCCAAAGGTCACAAAAGTTTTTTTTTTTTTTTTACGGAGTCCGCCTAACGTAGACTGCACAAAAATCTTTCAGCAGGATGCACATGCTGGCCAGGCACAAGAGCCACCGACTTACTTGATTACAGATCTACATATACGCATTCATGCTTTTAGAAGCAGAGGAATACTGACATATACTCAGGACGCCTGATCAACCACCTGCTAAAAACCTTACTTAAAAACCTTACTTAGGGTTAAAGCAAAAATAGGGGACTCAAAAGTTTTTTTTTTAAAAGACTATTGAAAGTGGAATTTGACATCCTAACACAAAATCAATAAGATGGGTTAGAGTGTCAGAAGTGGAAGTTAGAGTGAGCAGGTATCAATGTGTACTAAAGATGAAACAGAACTACATTCAAGTACATGTAAAGTACAACTCACTACTATCATTCTACCAAGCTAGGAAATCCTTAACAATAAAATCATAGCTATCATAGGTGAGTCAAGCATGCATTAAAATAAAATACTCCATCCCCACACCTAAAGCTGTACATTGTCCCCAATGTACATAAGTCAGCTACACAGGGTGGGAAATAAATACAGAACAAAAATTTAAAGATGGAGTAAGAAACTTCCCCAATCCGTCGATGAAATGTAAGACATGTGTGTGTGGACTTGGGGTAAACTATGTGGTGAGGGCCTGGAGTGTGGAACAGCCGTATCATCATCCTGAAATCACAACAAAAGCTGATCACAACTCTAGAGGCAAAAATAATAAAGGAAGAGCGCGTACAAAAATAGTTCACAAACAACCAACATAAGGTTTAGCAGAGCAGGGGCCCTGACTAACTTAAAAGAACAACAGACAACAAAATAAAATGAAAACAAGCAAGCTCGAAGGAAAGAATAAAAGAAAACAAGGTGGTAGTGTCTTGGGGCCTAGGGCTTGAGCACATCCCAAACTATCCTTCAAATGATGCCGAAGCCCTTTTGTGAAAGCAGCGCGAAACGAGATTCGTGATATTCATTTTTAAACTTTGGTTCGTCGCGGGGTGGAGTACGGTGATTTCGGGCTCTCTTGTGTGCTACTTTCTTTACCGGCATCCTACAAAACCAAAGGATCATCAATTCAACTAATTACAAGAAAAGCAATAGCAAAATAATGAAGATTTCATGGAAAATGCTCAGTGCTACAGTAAATCCGAGAAATTTTGCACGAGTTTTTCTTGAAAAAGTAGCCAAAAATTTTTACAACCATGCCAAATCATACTTAAGATACTCTTGCAACAAAGGAGAGCAAGATCCAAGCAATAAACACCCCACAAACCCAAAAGAAATCAAGCCCTTGAGTGAAAGAGCCTTTACCTAACCCTAGAATATGTGGAGCAATCCCTTTGCAAAATCCGGCCAAAGGAGTGTTTTTTTCTTTAAAATTTCTTCACCAAATGAGATGAGGGGAGGAGGAGAGGGATTTAGAGCAAAAAAAATGAGGAAAATCGGTGGAGAATGGAGGGGGAAATGAGAGAAAGGTTGGAGAAGAAGAATGGACAAAAGAGCTTGAAAAGGGACCCTTTAAAGCCCCAACCCGTGAGAAATCCCAGGGGAAGCTCACGGGTGAGCTCACGCCCGTGAGCTCACCCGTGAGCTTTCCCTGAATTCTTCAGAGGTACACTCACGGGCCAAAAACGGCCAAAATCTGAATTTTTCTCAACTTAACCTCTTCCAAACCCTCAAAAACGTTTAAAACAATGACAAATAAAGCATGGAAACACCCAAAACATGATTTTCATGGCATCTAGTTTACAAATCACTTGAGGAAACTCATAATCATGCAAAGGGATTTGAACAAAAATGATGAACAAAACCACCACAACATGAAAAACACACAATAGCTCACACACCAAAAATACGGAAAAAGAACACACCAAGCAAACAAACAACCAGAAAGAAGAAATGCAACAAATTTAAGAGCTTGGGTTGCCTCCCAAGAAGCGCTTGTTTAAAGTCGTTAGCTCGACTCTTCTTACCTCGAATCAGGGTGGGACAAAGGGTGGAGAATTACCTCCATTTCTTGATGCGGCATTGTTACCGGCAAAGTAATGCTTGAGACGGTGACCATTGACCTTGAATGTTCCATCCTGAGGATGAGTTATTTCGATGGCACCATGAGGGAAAACTTGTGTGACAGTGTATGGCCCATGCCATCTTGATTTCAATTTCCCTGGGAATAATCTCAATCTAGCATTGAACAATAAAACTTGATCCCCTTTTTGAAAATATTTAGCTCGTTTAATGTGGCGATCATAATACTCCTTCGTTTTCTCCTTGTATCACACCGAGGTTTCATATGCCAAAGTTCGCCATTCGTCTAATTCATTTAGTTGAAACTTCCTCTTGTGGCCCCTAAGGTGAGGATCGAAGTTGAGTTGCTTAATGGCTCAGTAAGCTCTGTGCTCCAATTCAACTGGTAAGTGGCAAGCTTTTCCATAAACCAATCTGTAGGGTGTTGACCCGATAGGTGTCTTGTATGCCATCCTATATGCCCACAGCGCATCGTCCAGCTGTTCTGCCCAATCTCTTCGGTGATGGTTGACGGTTTTCTCTAAGATCCGCTTTAACTCCCTATTTGATACCTCAACCTGCCCACTGGTTTGAGGATGATTTAGAACTTTCTCAAATATACGCAGTCGACATGCTATGAGATACCCCGTACCGTTTTAGAACTTTCTCAAATTGAGAGTTGCAGAAATGGGTGCCTCGATCACTTATGATCACCCTGGTGTGCCAAACCGGGAGAATAACTTCTTTAGAAATTTCACCACCACCCTAGCATCACAAGACGGAAGAGCCTGTGCTTCTACCCATTTTGAGACATAATCTACCGCCACTAGAATGTACTTGTTACCTTGGGAGCTAGGGAATGGGCCCATGAAATCGATTCCCCAGACATCAAACACCTCACAAGCTTGATTCCATGATTGCGTCATTTCTTCTCTTTTTGAGATATTGCCTGTTCTTTGACACCTGTCACACTGTTGTACCAGTGCTTGTGCATCCTGAAACATAGTGGGCCAGTAGAATCCCGAGTCAAGAACCTTCTTCGCTGTTCTGCTCCCGCTATAGTGGCCTCCTGTCGGCTCTGAGTGGCAATGTATCAAGATATCGTGCCCTTCTTCTGTTGAAACACATCTCCTGACGATTTGATCAGCACACATCCTAAATAGGTACGGGTCTTCCCATATGTAGTGCTTTAGATAGGCAAAGAATTTTTTTCTCTGCTGATATGTGAGCTGCTTTGGGAATATTTTTGCTGCCAAATAATTTGCCATATCTGCAAACCACGGAGTCTCATCTTCTTCAATCACCTGAATACTGCACAACTGTTCTCCAGGGAATGAATCATTAATCTCATCCTTTTGCAAAGTATTTTCCATAGGTTCCTCAAGGCGTGAGAGATGATCAGCAGCTAAGTTCTCTGCCCCCTTTTTATCCTTTATTTCTAGATCAAACTCTTGCAGCAGTAAGACCCATCGAATTAGACGAGGCTTTCCATCTGACTTGTTAAGTAAATATTTTAGGGCAGAATGATCTGTGTACACAATCACCTTTGATAACACCAAATATGATCGGAATTTGTCAAATGGAAAGACAACAGCGAGCATTTCTTTTTCGGTGGTGGTGTAGTTTTCTTGAGCATCGTTCAGGGTTTTGCTTGCATAGTAGATGGGGTGGAAGTGATTGTTTCGCCGCTGGCCAAGCACGGCTCCCACAGCATAGTCACTCGCATCACACATTAATTCGAATGGCAGATTCCAGTCTGGAGAAACCATAATTGGTGATTCTATAAGCTTTTTCTTCAAGGAAAGGAAGGCTTTCATACAGTCTTTATCGAACTCAAAAGGGGCATCCTTCTCGAGTAGCTTCGTCAATGGTCGGGCAATCGAAGAGAAATCTTTCACAAACCTCCTGTAAAACCCCGCATGGCCCAGGAAACTTCTGATTGCTTTTACTGAAGTTGGAGGAGGAAGTTTCTCAATAGTGGCAACTTTTGCCTGATCCACTTCTATTCCCTTTTGAGAGATTTTATGTCCAAGTACTATACCCTCCTTGACCTTAAAATGACATTTCTCCCAACTAAGTACCAAATTCGTTTCTTCACACCTTTTTAAGACTCGCTCCAAATTTTTGAGACAGAAATCAAACGAGTCACCAAAGACTGAAAAGTCATCCATAAACACTTCCATAATGTTCTCCACCATACCTTCAAAAATGGCCAACATGCATCTCTGGAATGTGGCAGGTGCATTGTAAAGCCCAAAGGGCATACGGCGGTAGGCAAACGTTCCATACGGACAAGTGAAAGTGGTCTTCTCTTGGTCCTCAAGAGCAATCGGTATCTGAAAATATCCAGAGAGACCATCCAAGAAGCATTAATAAGCGTGTCCCGCCAATCGTTCGAACATCTGGTCTATGAAAGGCAAAGGGAAGTGATCCTTCCTTGTGGCATCGTTCAGCTTCTTGTAATCAATACAGACCCTCCAACCTGTGACTGTTCTCGTCGGGATAAGCTCGTTCCTCTCATTGGTAATAACTGCCATTCCTCCCTTTTTGGGTACTACTTGCACAGGACTCACCCATGCACTGTCAGATATCGGGTAAATAATACCGGCATTGAGAAGCTTGATAACCTCATTCTTCACTACTTCCTTCATGTTAGGATTCAACCTTTGTTGGGGTATTGCCAGGGGTTTGTGATTGTCTTCCATAAGAATTTTGTGAGTGCAAAATGATGGACTGATCCCTTTGATATCAGCTATTTTCCAAGCAATTGCCTTTTTATACTTTTTGAGTACCTTAAGGAGTTTGCCCTTCTGTTCCTCTGTCAAATCTGACGCGATAATGACTGGGAGTTTGGAACCCTCGCCCAGAAATGCATATTCCAAGTGCGCCGGTAATGGTTTTAGTTCCAGTTCAGGTGGTTCCTCCAATGATGACTTTAATTTCCCGAAACTGCCCATATCGCATTTTTCAGTCCTCACCTCTTCTGCCTCTGATGCACTGTCACTATGATAACTTTCTTCCATTGCTTGTGCCTCTGTTTCGACATGAATTGGGTTTTCCTCCAGTCTATATTCCTCTTCTTCTAAACTGTCTGTCAATGCGTGCTCTGTGCTCTGTTCCATTAGAGAATGCTCTACGAGGTTCACTTTTTCTGTTTGCATGTACTGCACGACTGAGTATTGAAATCTCCATGGGTATGATTAATCGAACCCCCACAATACTGCTTCATCCATTTATCATCATAAAAGTTTGGAGTGTTTGACTCAATCCCAGTGCTAGAGTAGTAAGAGCACGGCACCTGCGAGTGATGATAGTTAACCCAATCATTGGTTGCATACATAATTAAATAATAGAAAAAACTATTTACAAACTTAGAATAAGAAGAATGGAAGCAAAACAAGAAAAGGAAAGTCAATAGAAGTAATAATGGAATATAAACAGGAATGGTAAAAATGGAACAAAATAATGGCCAAATCAACATGCTCAAAGTTTTCCGAATATTTCTCGTGAAATCCCTTGCAACGGCGCCAAAAACTTGGCGGTGATCCCGCAAGCGCACGGGGTCGTCAAGTAATAAACCACTCGCGCAAGCACGAGTGGGTCGTATTCCCAAGGGCCCGAGAATCTATTCTTACTTCCTTTTTGCAATGTTGTCTAGCCGATCAGACTTGAGATTTGGAATATGAAAGTAATGAAGTAAAACAAAAGCAATTAAACTACTAAATACCAAGGGCGGTAAACGGGAGGAAAATCAGGGTAAGAAGATGGTCACGGATGAGGATCCCCTCGGGGTTACTAAAGTGCGAAGGATGTTGGATTAACATGCAAGTGGCTTGATGGACCGAGAAAACCCTAGATTAGGTCAACCCGAAGGTCACGGCAATTGACCCCTAATCCGGTACGAGTATTGAATACGGGCTCTACCCGTACAATTCCTCCTACGATTGCAAAGGGCAAGATGGTTTTCTCAAACTAAGCTTGAATCACACATGAGTAATTAACCCTAGAATTAGAGGGGTACAAATACCCGATGGTCACGGCGTATTTGTACGTATCTCCCTTCCAAGCTTGGTGAGTCTAACACTAGGGCAATGGTTATGCAACCTAGTATTGGCTAAGTATGGATACACAGAGTTCTCATGCATACCAAGCATTCAAAAACACCAAACATGAATCACAAACAAGCTAACACGCATGAATTAAACCACATCATCCAAACATCACAAGTTCACCCCAAGGTTCACCCACATCCGGTGACCTTGGGGTTTTAGTTGCTCATAGTCTCAAAATACATGAATAAAAGCATGAAAACAACTAAGCCTAACATAAAAGACCTCGCTCCAAAGATCAAAGTCGAAGAAGCTTCCAAAGACGCCACTCGAAGGGGTGGCTTCCCGTCGTCTTCAACCTCCAAATTGGAAGCCCTAGAAGTAGATCCCGCTCAAGATCGCGCTCTCCTCGCCGATTCCTCCGTGGAAATGCCCTCCAAGCTCTCCTTCTTGGTCAGATTTGGAAGTGGGGGTGTGGAGCTCCAAGAAGAGGCAAAAAGTCCTTTTCCATGCCCTAAAAGCCTTTAAAAAGGGTGAAAGTCGCGACTCCTCACGGGCGGCCTCACGGCCGTGAGGTTGCCTGTGAGGCATCCAGAGAGTTTTGCAGGAAATTTCACCTCCGGTGCTACGGTACCCTGCTACAGTACCTGTTACAGTGATTCGACTACATTATTTTTCTACAGTACTGCTACAGTGAAGAAACCCAAAAACGTCGTATTTGGTGTCGAATTCTTCCTAAATACGTTCTTGAGCTTATTTTGGCTTATTTAGGGTCTGCAACACAAAATAAAGAGATTTAGACTATAAAAAGGGCATCAGCTTATCAAAAAGATAATAAAATAATACAAATGAACACATATAAAATACGTATATTTATGCGTTTATCAACCTACTGCATAGTCACTTGCGTCGCACATCAACTCGAATGGTTCGTTCCAATCTGGTGTAACCATGATAGGGGCTTGAATCAATAAAGTCTTCAGGATAGTAAAGATGGTAAGGCATTTAGTCTTGAAATCAAAGGGTACGTCCTTCTCCAATAGTTTAGTCGATGGTTTTGAGGTCTTCGTAAAGTCCCTTATAAATCTTCTATAGAAACCCGCATGGCCAAGAAAACTCCTTATTGCCCACACTGAGGTCGGTGGAGGAAGCTTCTTAATGGTGGAAATTTTTGCTTTGTCTACTTCAATCCCTTTCCTTGAGATTTTGTGCCCAGAACTATGCCTTCCCTGACAATGAAATGACATTTCTCCTAACTCAAAACCAGGTCGGTTTCTTCAAACCGAACTAACACTCGCTCAAAGTTCTTTAAGCATAAGTCAAAAGAATTGCTATACACGGAGAAATCGTCCATGAAAACCTCCATGGTGTCTCCAATCATATCTTCAAATATGGCAAGCATGCACCTTTGAAATGTGGCTGGGGCATTACAAAGGCCGAAGGGCATGCGACGATAAGCGAATGTACCATAGGGGCAAGTGAAGGTGGTTTTTTCCTGATCTTCCGACGCAATAGGGATCTCAAAGTATCCGGAAAGACCATCCAAAAAACAATAGTAATCGTGGCCGGCTAACCGCTCAAGCATCTGATCAATGAATAGCAACGGGAAATGATCCTTTCGGTTGGCGTCATTGAGCTTGCGGTAATCGATACACACTCACCACCCAGTTACCGTTCGAGTGGGAATGAGTTCATTATTCTCGTTAGTCACCACTGTAATACCCCCTTTTTTTGGTACTACCTGGACCGGACTCACCCATGCACTGTTAGAAATAGGATAGATGATGTCGGCGTCTAACAACTTAACCACCTCCTCTTTTACCACCTCCTTCATATTGGCGTTCAGTCTTCTTTGCGGGAGTGCGGATGGCTTATGACTATCTTCCATTAGGATTTTGTGAGTGCAGAATGATAGACTGATACCCTTGATGTCTGCAATTTTCTAACCGATAGCTTGCTTGTGTCTTCCCAACACGCTTAGAACATTTTTCTTCTGTTTCTCAGAAAGATCGGAGGCGATGATGACCGGTAATGATAACTACTCTCCCAAAAATGCATACTCCAAGTGTGACGGTAATTCCTTAAGTTCTGTCTTCGGTGTGTCCTCCACAGATGGCTTAAGCCGGCTCTTACCATCACAATCTATTTTCTCGAATCCGACATCCGTAGGAGTAGAGCTCTCCGAACTAGAATCCTCCCTCACTAACCACGCTTCCTCTTTGGATTCGGATTGGGTATCTTGTTCTGGTGATCCCCACATAACGTTCTCAGCAGGTACATCATAAGAGCTCCACTGTCGTGCTTCTTATGCAGGTGTGCGGCCCGGTTGTTGTTCCACGGTTGTATCTCTTACATCCACTTCGTACTTCCCATGGAGAGTGCTCAGAACTTCACGCCAATCTTGTTGCGATGCACCCTTGTTCCCCGTAGGAACTCCTCCTTCAAAGTTATCCCTGATAAGGTTATAATTCCAGTTGCGAATGTACCGCTGTATGTATGTCACTAAGTGTGAATCCACGTCCATGTCTTGAGCTATAACACAATGGATACCTAGCAAAGAAAAGAATCAACACCAAGAATAAATAAAATAAAGAGAAATAATAACTCGAGCAAAGATGATTTAACACAAATCTAAAGAAGAGAAATAATAATAGAGAAAAATTCTACCGAAGAAATGCGGGACAGAAAAGGGGATTGAAAATTACAGAAATAAAGGAAATTAAAATGCAAAGAAGAGAAGACTAATCCAACGTCTATGAGTTTTCCAAATGTTCTCGGAGTCCCCGGCCGCAAGTGCACGGGTCGTCAAGTAATACCTTTTGTGCGGGCACAAGAGGGTCGTATTACCTAGGGTCCCGAGATCCACTATTACTTCCTCTTCGAACAGTTGTTTAGTCGAATAAAAACAGAGGTTGTTGCAAAGAAATGAAATTAAAACCAACAATAAAAACTTTAACTACTAACAGGTTGAACACACCGAAAAGAAATCAAATGAAGAAGATAAGGCCCCGGGCGAGGATTCCCCCTGGAAAAATACAAGTAAGGATGATGTGATAACAGGTAATGCATGCATGGATTGTAATACTATGGCCCGTCTAGACTCGGAAGTCGACTACCCCGGAACCTCCGTGGTGTAGCAATAATCCAGTATAAGTCCTTTTATCCTAAGGATACTCACACAATGTCATTGGGCCTAAGGAGCCTTGGCTAGAGTTATCTATAAGCAATTGTGCTAAGATGAACTCTACAACCTACGGGAGGCTACCGGCACCCGCAACCTCCGGTGTACCGGTACAATGGATCCCCCATCATACTATGTGGATCTAATACGAGAGTGCACCTCGCACATCCAAGCACAATCGATAAGATGAAATGCAAAGTTCTCATGCAATTCACTACAATTAAGTATACATAGCATGAAACCAAATGACAAACCATGCATTCATTGAATTAAAAGTACATCATCCAATACAAGTATTCCTCCCAAGGTTCACTGGTTTCCCGGCGGCCTTGGGAGGTTTAGTTTGACATAATAAAGAAGGAAAATTCACACAATAAGAGGCACATCAATAAAACAGCAAGAACTCCCTCTTGAATGTGTCGACTAGGTGTGATGATGAAACTCGCCGAATCCGCATCGGCAAGCTCTGAGATGAGGATCCTCGAGTTCTCACACCTTCTCCCTCTCAATTTCTCTCCAAAATGACATCCTTTGATGAAGATTTGAGCGTCGGGGTGTTTGGAGGCGTCGGTGGCAAAATCCCCAAAGAAAAACCCTAATCGGGCTTAAATACCCCGACCAGTGTGCGACTGCCTCAGGCTCTGCAAGACCTCGCTCTTCTATCGAACCCGAAGAAGAATCAGCTGAGTCATCCGCATCAGAATCCGCAGTTAAGCCCACAGATTCATCATCAACATATCCGTGCTCATCTACTGACTGCACTGATAACGACTCAGGAGATCGAGAGCTAGAGGCCTCACTCCTTTCCTTTCGCTTATGAGACTGATTCACTGACCTTGCTTGCCTACTTCCGAGATGAAACAAGTCAAAGGCATGGCCGCACACCAGTGTCCGGCCTGATGTGCGGCCGCACACCCTTCTGCCAGGGGTATGCGGGCTGTGTACAGCCCGCACACAGGCCCTAAAATGGGCCTGGTTGTGTATGAACGCTTGAGTGCACTCCGTAGCTCGTTTATCCTTCGTTTCTTCGCTCCTCGGCCTTGATTTTCTAGCTGTAAACGCTCATCTCAACGTAACTGGTCCGTGGATGCCCTGAAATAAGAAAAACAAGAAAAGCACATCAAAGGGCAAATGTTTTATTCAATTAATACTTTCATCCAAAAAATATATAGATTTGCAAGTATATCATACATTCACTCCAATCTATCTTGCAATTCGAGTAATAGCTGGCCTTATAAGATCCCTTCCCATATTAAAATATATTAGCTTGATAAGGGTATTGTATAAATATATGATATAATCCTTCTTGCTTCTACAATAGAAACCTTGTGAATGTCTAATTTCTTCTCAAAATCTTATAATATTAAGTCAATGGAATGAGCAGCACAAGGAGTCCAATGCAACTTCTTCCTTTTCTCCATCAATAATTCTCTCTTGGCCTTATAGTTTGCTCCATTAACAATTATAATTTGCATAACATTTTTCTCTAAAATTTTTTCCACATCAGTTAACATTTCAAAACTTTTTTGAGACATTTTTGAAATGTTAGATATGTCAATTGATAATAAGGAGATTGACCTTTTGGACTATTAATTAAAAAGTTGCAAATTGAGCGCCTCTTCTTAGTGATCTACCCATCATACATAATGGAACATACTGTTTTTGCCTATTCAGCCCGATGTTTCTCAAGCAAGCTCATTATGTTGTCTACTTCCTTCTTCAAAAAATTTTCTCTAATTTCATGATAGCTCCTTGGTTTAAATCCAATACCATATCTTCCAACTAGACCAAAAATTTTCATGAACTCTGGATCCTTTATACAATTAAAAAGAATGGCACTTGTGTAAAAGAACCTAGCTATTTGTTGGCAAGCTTCTTCTCACAAATCTCTTTTCATCATTTGGTTGATGGTCGCTTGAGTGCCAATTGCCCTCTACATTTTCTTCTTATAAAAGCTCTAATGGTATTCTTGCCACTACCCATTTGTTTTAATTGCTCCATAGACAATAGGGATGTCAATGAGCCCCGGCCCCAATGGGAAACCTGATTCCCCGCCCAGTCAAGGCCGGGGTCGGGGATTCCTTTCGGGGGTCGGGGCCGAGGTGGGAAAAAAATTCCTCATCAGGGTCGGGGTCAGGGCTGAGGCTAGAAAATATCCTCCCTGCCCCGCCCTAGTCCAGAAATATTAAATATTTAATATATATATATATATTAAATACCTATATAAAAATGGAATAAAAACCCATTTATTTATTTAATTAGCAAATTATAAATAATTAAATGAACATTAGCATAACAATTAAATAAAATCCTAAACTTATATTAATTATATTGCATTTTTTAATTTTTTTAATTTTCAAATAATTTATTTAATTACTAAATAAAGAGTTAAAGATTAAAATTTAGACGGTGAGTTCTAGTGGTATATTCGAACTAAGCATTTTGTCCATAATAGTCATTTACAAAAGCAACAACAATAAAAATATTAGTTGTCCATATTGAAATAACAAGCATTTTGTTCATAATCAAATAAAAACAAAGCATAAGAACATTTGAGCCTTCCTTCTAAGTAAACTCCTCATACTCCAAATAAACTCACAAGTCTAAGCATATTGACAAAAGCATTATTACCTAAAAACAAAAGACAAAAATAGTGTTATTCACTAATACAAAATGTAAAATTAAAAACATAATGTAGGTGGTTATTCAATTGTTTACAAGCATTTAAGCAGGTGTTTTGTTACACCAAATAAATGGTTGATAAATCAATTTATATAATGAGGAAAGAGTTCAAGGAAAGCCGCATATTGGATCATGTTATTTGAACTTTATCAAGCGTAATTAAAATGGGTGCGTACAAAGTTGTCAGCAATTTCCTGGTCATTGTACTCTTGTCAATCTAACAATGTTTTACTTTAATTGGACAAGAAAGTAACTTCAAAATATTTGCAATTATAGCAATAAGACAAGAAATTCACATTTAAAAAGATATAATAGTTCTAAATACTATACAAGAAATTAATATTATTTACTTTAGTCAAATAATATAGTGAAGCAAAAGCTTTTTTCTATATTCAACTTCTAAAATCTAATGCCTTAAATAAGGGCTAGGGAAAAGACTGCCATGCATGCATTTTTTGTTGGAAGCTATAGCGGGCTCTCAAAATATTCCCTCCAAAATGCTATTTTGAAAGGGAAACAACTTTCTAGAAGAAAAATTATTTCATTTTATTTCATGATAAAAACATTACAAAGATAGCCATTTAAATAGGCTTTATAAAACTCTTGGCATTCTAAAACTCTTCCACTTAACACAGTAATATGACCCATGACTCTTCAAATAACAAACATATAACTCCTAGCATAACTCCTAAAAACTTATTTAACACTCTTCATTATTTTTAAACTTCAATTTAACATTTTAAATTTCTATGAAGTCAAGTTTATATTTCTAACATTCGTCTCTAAACTTGATTTCTTTACAAGTCCAAGCATCATTCTCAATTTATATACAACATCATGCTTGAGGGGCTTTGTGAAAATATTAGTGACTTAATCAGGAGATTTCACATACTCTAAGTCAAGTTCCTTCTTAGCGATGCATTCTCAAATAAAATGAAATATTGTATCAATATGCATGCTTATTTCATGAAACACCGGATTTCTAGCCAATGCTTAAGCTGATTTGTCATTAATCATGATTTTTGTTGTTTCAATTTGCTCCAAATAAAGCTCCTTCAATAATCTTCTAAGCCAAATAGCATGGCATCCACGAGAAGTTGCCGAAACATACTCCGATTCATAAGTAGATAGTGTGACTATATGTTGCTTCTTTGAACCAAGAGATAGCCTTATTCTCCATAAAGAACACAAAGCCAGTAATGCTTTTCCGATCATCAAAATCTCCAACAAAATCACTATTACAATAACCCATCAAATTAAATTATTTGGAAGATGAGTTAAACATACCATAACCAAGAGTGCCCTTGATAAAGGGAAGAATTCTCTTCGCCGTTTTCATATGAACTTCTGAAGGTTTCTCCATAAATAGGTTAAAAATTCTAATGGCAAATGAGATATCCAGCCTTGCACAAGTCAAATATCTCAAACGTCTAATAAGACTTTTGAATAAAGTTGGATTTATATTTTCTTGCCCATCCAATTTGGATAATTTTGTTCTACACTCCATTGGAGTATTAACAGCCTTGCTTCCTAAACACCTCCTTTGCATAGCCTTTTTGAGTAATAAAAATACTATCTTTAAATTGCTTCACTTTAATGCCTAAGTAGTAGGACATTAACCCCATATCGGTCATCTCAAATTCTCGAGTCATAGAACATTTGAAGTCTTTGTACATTTTTTGGTTATTACCGGTGAAGATAAGATCATCAACATAAAAACAAACAAATAACACACCGTCTTCATCCTTCTTGACATAAAGAGCATATTCATATAAGCATCGAGAAAAACCATTCTCTTGCAAATACTTGTCAATCGTGCTATTCCATGCTCTTGGCACTTGTTTAAGCTCGTACAACGCCTTCTTCAACTTTAGTACTTTATCTTCTTGCCTTCATTTGCATATCGCAATGGTTACTCAATGTAAACATCCTCTTCAAGATAGCCATTAAGAAAGGCCAATTTCACCATCTCCAATGATTTTGGGCTGCAAAAAAAAATCAACAAACAAATTGTCTCTATGTGAGCAATAGGAGCAAATACCTCTTCATAGTCAATTCCTTGCTTTTGCTTGTACCCGTTGATAACAAGCCTCATCTTGTATCTTTCCACTTCACCTTTGGAATTCTTCTTAATTTTGTGCACTCATTTGACTCTAATTGCATGATGATCACTTGGAAGAGAAACAAGTTCCCAAGTATCATTCCTTTTATGGCTTGAATTTCTCAATCCAAAGCTTGAATCCGTTGTTCATCTTTACTAGCTTTAACATAATTTAAAGGTTCTACATCTGCATATAAACATATCAAGTTGTTGATGATGAGCTTGTTGATGATGATGCTTGAGAAGGAGTTGATGGAGTTGGTTCATTTCTATCTTCATGAACTACTTCTTCTTCTTCTTCTTCTTCTTCTTCAAAATATGAAAGAAAATCATAAAATTCTTTTCGTTTTAATACTCCAATCCCATGATGCTTCTTCCTCAAATTCCACATCTCGGTTAATCACAATTTTTGAATTACTTGGATAAATAACTTGTAACCTTTTGAGTTTTCATCATAGCTGATGAAGATAAACTTCCTACTTCGATCATCAAGCTTCGACATTTCTTATTCTGGAATATGTACATAAGCAATAAAGACGAAAACTCTTACATGTGATATGAATGGCTTCCATCCACTCCATGCTTCATGAGGTGTGAAATCCTTCAAACTCATTGTTGGACTGTGATTTGAAAGATAAACTGCACATGAAACTGCTTCACCCTAGAGATCTTTAGGTATTATCTTGCTTTTCAAAATGGTTCTCTCTATATTGAAGATTGTGCGATTCTTTATTTCGGCTTCTCCATTTTGTTGGAGAGATCTAGGAATTGTCGAGGACGACGAATTCCATGCAACTCACAAAAATGTTTAAACTCATTAAAAGTAAATTCTCCTCCCAAATCAATGCTCAAAGCTTTGATCTCAAAGCCACTTTCTCTAGCAACCAAAGCTTTGAACTTCTTAAATACATTAAAAACTTCAAATTTATACTTTAAAAAATACACCCATGTCTTTCTCCTATAATCATCAATAAAGAGAATGAAGTAAGAGCTTTTAACAAGCGATTGAGGATTAATAGGACCACAAACATCTGCATGAACAAGTTGGAGTACTTGGTTGGCCCTTGAAATAGATTACTTTGGGAAGCTCTATCACGCCCCGACCCTCGGGTCCCGGTCCATGGCACTACCGCCACGACAACCCGGGGAGGTCAAGCACTCGCCTCAACCCCAGTCGCCGTAAGGCTAACTCATTACCTGTACAATATTAACATTACCACAATAATACTCTAAATCTAAGGTATTCAACCACAATCCCGTGACAAGATCAACAGACTCACACCATATATGTACATATATCCCTGGAAATCACAACATCAATGATCATGGACACAATCATAGTTTTTCCCCAAACACTGGGTGTAAACTCATACAACCTAAGGTCCTGTCTGAACCAAACAAGATTATACAAGATCAAATGGAAATACGAAAACATAGGTCCTAATGGATCCATCTTATGCATGACGACAATGTTTATGAATCATACACTACTCAAAGGTAAATGCAAGAACAGATGCCAAGCACTATCACGTCTCACGCCCGCCGCCGTGCTAACACCTGTAAATAAGAGAAGAAGAATGGGTGAGTAACTAAGTTACTCAGTGAGGGGTTGAACATGGAGCTATAACTCATACAAGTGTAAAGAATGATATGCCGAAAACATATGTAAATCCTTAACAACCACAACTTACAAAATGCTTTAAAATACACATTTCAATATAACAATCTTTCCAACTTTCTCAAAGAAAGGCATCAATAAAACTTTAAAAATCATTTGTAAAGAGATTCAATACTGAAAATTCAAGTTAAGAATACTCGTCAAAGGATCAAAAGATCAAACCCATTGAAATAAGGATTTATAGTGCAACACATGCGGAAATCCTCTTTCGATAGCATCATCAATAGCCTATGAAAACCCTCCATCACTAACCATGGCCGTGGCTAGGTCAAGAGCCACCAAGATGCGCGTATCTTGGCGTTGGCCGTTGGGAATCCCGTGTGGTGACTCGAGATCCCAATACAGCACCTTCGGGTTCTCTACGCGCCTCCCGTAAGGGCTCGTCGGCCGAGAACTCCACGCCACCCCAACTAGGTCGGTCCGTGAAGACTCGCTTCTGCAGAAGACGGGGATCCTCCCCAATGTCACCATCGAAACATTTGGGATATCCATCCCGCCCGTAGGCTCATCATGAACACATCATATATCTCATCAAGAAATCACAAATAGTTTGCCCGTAGGCTCATCATAAACGTATCATTATAAAATCATATATATCTCATCAAGAGATCACAAATAGTTTGCCCATAGGCTAATCATAAATGTATCATTATAAAATCATATATCTCAACAAGAGATCACAAATTCGCATAAAATACAACTCTTAATCGAAGAGTAAATCCTTTTGCGAAAGCATCGACAATAATGTCATTTTAATCAAGAATATCAACACAAGAGTATTCTTCGAAAACTCATTTCAAATACGATAACATCATGGAGAATCTCAATTTGGTTTACATAGACCCTTATTCGGTCAAAATAACAAGAACATCGAATTCTCAAATTCACAAATCTTGAAAACATGTAGTTCAAACCATAGGATTATCCAATCCTCATCAAATATAAATAATCAAGAATTTAACAAGATCATAAACTATCATGGTTTCTAGGCCTCAAGGAAATTATCTCATGAGCCTTTTGTAATAGAATCAATAGTTAAGCAAAATCACAAATATCATGGTTTCTAGATCTCAAGAAAATCATCTCATGAGTCCATTAAAATAAAATCAAGAATTAAAAGGATCATATAGCATCATAATTTCAGTTTTCAAGAAACACTTCAAGAATCCATTGAAATCAAGAATTTCTCATTTCAAGGCATGCATTATTATACAAGCATGATCATAGCTCTTTAATTAAACAATTCCCACTCACAAACTTGGAGAGATCGAATACTTGGATCACTCGCCTACTTGATCTTTACCCTTGCCTTTAGATCCACCTTCTTGAAGCCATTAACCATCCAAGAAAAACAAGAATCAATCACATAACCCAAATAATCAACAAGAGAGGAAAGAATGATCCAAAATTAGATCTCAAGGCTTCTAGGGTTTACTAAGTGTTATAGATTCAAGAATTAACAATAATAGAATTCTTAAACCCATAAAAATCAAAATGAAATCAAGAAAATCCTAATTGGGTTCGGATCTAAAAGAATCAAAGGTTTAGAGATGAAGGATCTCCTTCATTCTTCACCAAAACATGAAATCAAGGCTCCTATACCATTCAAACATAAGATCCATGGCTAAATTCCAATTAAATATTAGATCCATACTAAATCCACACTAATTCTTCATGGATCTAAAGAGAATTGAATAAAAGAACAAGGAGTTGAAGAAGAGAAGAAAACCCACCTCAAACTTTGCTAGAACTAGAGGAGAATCATCACCAATGGAGAAGAGGGGAAGATGAACACCTTTCTTCTTTCTTGGAGCTCAAGAATGAAGATCTAATGGAGGGGAGAATGAGGATTCAAGATGGGGAGAAAAAGAGAGGGAAATGGGGTCTTATAAAGGCCCTTTGAGTTTGAAAACGGTTTAAATAGGCCCCAAAACGCGGGAGGGCTCGCGAGCTCCCTTGCGGGCTCAAGGGAGGCCGCGAGGCCTCAACCAGGAAGCCATGCGGCCTCCCATACGCCCGCATGGGAGCCCGCATGCTCTTCTGGCCGGGGTCCTTGCGGGCTCCCATGCGGGCGCATGGGAGGCCTCAAGGCCTCTTTTTTGGCTCCTTGCGGGCACAGTAAGTGCCCGCAAGGTCCCTTCCTTGCTTACACCTTTTAAAACACTTTTCCCCCATCTTTTAACCTCTAAAAAAGACCTTACCTAAGATCCCAACAAAATAAAACTCGACAAAAACTTAAACACACAACTTCTACACAAGAAACAAAGCACAAGAGAAGCGAAAAAGGTCGAACTTCCACAAGCTCTTCTTTGAATATTTGCCAAATAAGCAAGCTGCACATAGTTATTTAGGATAATTAATGCGTGGAACACCCTTCACCATCCTCTTCTCTCCTAAAGCTTTAAACCCTTCAAAATTAGATGGTCTCAGTATTTTGTAGGCTTAACATGAACATTCTATTGCTAGTCATAGGCACCTTCGAGATGATATTACTATCACGTCTCAAAGCCAAAGAGTATTGTCCTCCATATAAATTTTGCATCCATTTTCAAGAAGTTTTCCAATACTTAAGATGACCGGGAAGGACGCACCTCTGGTGTACCAGTTATCGTGCCCACGGTAAACACTGGGTAGCCAAGTGCGGAGCGGATAACTACTGAAAGCATCTAAGTAGTTTTACTCTTAAGTTTTGGAATATAATAGACATATGAGAGAAGTTTATGACCACCATTTTTTGTCTTGAATAGGATCACTGTTTCCATTGAGCTCCATCTTTGTATCATGACCAAAACGGACTGTTCCCGTCACATTACTTTCAAGCTCCACGAACTTTCTCCTATCTCCCGTCATGTGATTGCTAGCTCCATTATCAAGATACCATGTATTGGCTCCACCTTTTGGCTCATCTTTTGTTGAAAGTTATAAAGTTGGCTCTGGCAATTGGTCATTATTTTCTATAAAATTTACCTCTTCATTCTTGGAAAAACATTTCTAAGAATATTGGTCATTCTTTCCACAAGAATAGCACAGAAGTTGGGCTTTATCAATTCTCCCAAACTTGCCTCTTCCTCTTCCTTGTGCTCGTGTTGCTCGACCACGGTGAGGATAATAAAATTGATTGAGAGAGTTTTGCTCACCTTTTCCTCTACCTTGGTTCCAGGCATTTCCACGATCTCGTCCATGACCACGTCCTCTCACATAATTTGATTGTTTACTTCCAACCCTTTTGACAAAATAATTCTAAGATTTTAAAGATAGCTTCAAGAACAAAGCAAAGCCTCTTCTGCTACTTCTTTCTTTTCCCAGTTCACCCTTTCTACATGAGTCCGTAAAAATTTACAAAGCTCATTAATTGCCATCTTACTAATATCCTTGAATTCTTCAATAGCCACCACCATATAATCGAATCTTGAGTTAAGAGAACAAAATTTTCTCAACAACTTGAACATCTTGTATAGCTTCATCAAGCCTTCTCCTTTGATTTACCAATACTAGAACTCTGGTTATGTACCCTAAAATAGATTCTTCTTGCTTCATCTTCAGTGTCTCAAACTCAGCCTTTAGAGTTTGAAGACACACCCTCTTAACTTTATCAACTCCCATCACTGAATTGCAGAGAATTATCCACGCCTTCTTCGATGTAGTCTCACTCGTTATCTTCTCAAATATTTCTTCATCCAACCCTTGATGGATGATTGGGAGGAGGCATTGATCTCTTTTTTATTTTCTTCCGTAAGGCATCCTTCTCTGCTAAATATAATCATGCTTCATCTTGAGGCTTCATATAGTCTTTATCGACTATTTCCCAAACTCCTTGTAAACAAAAAATTATCTTCATTCTAAGCGCCCAGTTTTCATAATTTAGTTTGGTCAGTTGTGGATATTGGAAAGTCATCAAAACGTTTTTTGATGCCACTATATTGGAAGCTATAGTGGGCTCTCAACATATTCTCTTCAAAATATTATTTTGAAAGATGAACAACTTTTAAGAAGAAATATTATTTTACTTTATTTCATGATAAAATCACTACAAAGAAAGCTATTTAAATAGGGTTTATAAAACTCTTGGCATTCCAAAACTCTTCCATTTAACACATCAATAACATTACATTAACCCATGACTCTTCAAATAACAAGCATATAATAACTCCTAGCATAACTTGTTAAAAAATTAATTGAAAACTTTACATTATTCTTAAACTTCAATTTGACTTTTCAAATTTCTACAACAACAAATTTACCCTTCTAACATGTTTCGTGTGCTAGTCTAAGTTTTGTGTTAAATTATTTTCTGTTGTTAGTTCTAAATAATTATTTCCCCTTAACTTTGTCTTTTATGTAAATTGTTTTAATTTGGATTAAGTTAAACTTAACAGTGCTAATAAGTAGTCCTTAGTCTAATAATAATTAGTATATGAATTATTCATCCTTGATCAAATAAAGGAGAGTCATGATCAGTGAGAGAGAACAAAAATGCATTCGATATTTAGTAGGTAAAAAGTTCTTATTTTGATACATGAAAGTTGAATATGATAATAAAAAATGTGACCGACTCTCCAAATAAAATAACTGTTTTATATATTTATTTATTTGTTTGTGTGATTATAGCTAACGAGAATAAAAACTTGTATACGCATCATGGTAATATTGCATAATTAAATAAAATATTATGTCCACTTTCTAAAGCCATATTATGTTTAGTGCCATCCTTTGGGCCGCAGAGGTCTTGTCTTGCTTGGACAAATCTAGTCATCACATGGAAGCACATTTTTAAACTTTTTACTAGGATAAGGATGAAGTTTGGTAATTATAAAAGCAATGAAAGATGAACCAACACTGAACAAAGGGACGCCAACAATGAAAAAACATGTGCATACAGAAATATACTAATATAAGAAAATAAAGCATGGAACATGGAAAGATTCTTGGATCATGATCCTTAGATTACTCTTTTGTCTGGGACCATCAAGAGGCTCACTTTATGTAACACATGATTTGTCTTTATTAAATTATTTGTCAGTTAATGCAATGAAATATTAATAAAAAAATAATAAACATTTCCTTTAATTAAAGTTGGAGAGATGGACCTAGAATTATTTCTGGAGTTGCAAAAAGAAATTGAGTTCAAACAAATATTTATCATGTATAGTGAATAATTATTTATAGTTTTATTAATTTATCATATAACCGCTAAGGGCTCGCCACGAGATTCACTGTTTTCTTCATCCTTAGTTAGTTAGGCCTTGTGATTGGTGCCTGCTGCCCAGAGCTCATCTATGTTCAGCGACCCGTGTTAAAACCAATTATGCATGGAACAGGCTCTTTTGTGGAGTAAAGGAGGAGAATATTCGGGTTTTGAAAGGTATTTGGCTTTTTCCAAAAGGTTTAGCAGTGTCTAATGTTGACAGGTTCACATGGGTCCTTTCTTTTTAAGTTATGATAAACATGTGATTTGATTTTATAAACTTATTTACAAATAATTTGAAAAAATACAACAACAACAACAATAATAATAATAATAATAGAGACACTTAGTTTAAATTTAGAGGCTGGATTACTTTGCTTCTTAAGATAAAAAGATATTAATTTTATTTCTTAGAATATGCAAATTCATGAATGATATCTCATATGGCTAGTCAATCTTTTTTCTATAATTGGAAAGACCAAAATAAATATATTCGCATTTGTGGCCCAAAACAACACGACTTTATTAAGTAGCCAATCACTACTTCAATCCTAAAACTTTTGTATGTCTAAATAGGTATAATATCCTAATCGGTCCCTCTACTTTTCTCACTCTACCCTCTCGGTCCCTCTACTCAAATTTAATGTTTGAACGTCCCTCTAGTTTTTAATTTGGATTAATCGAGTCCAAGCCGAAAATGGCGTCACATGTCGGTTATTTCGTCCGACGTGGATTTTTTCTAGATATTATATTATTAAAAAGTAGAGGGACGTTCAGGATTAAATTGGAATAGAGGGACTAAAAAGGTAGAGTGAGAAAAATAGAGGGGCTGATTAGGGGTATTATACCATAATATAATATGCAGAAGAAATCCACCTCAGACGAAATTAACGGGGTATGTGACACCGTTTTCGGCTTGGACCTGATTGACCCAAATTAAAAAGTAAAAGAACGTTGAGGACTAAACTGGAGTTGAGAGACTAAAATGGTAGAGTGAAAAAAGTAGATTGGCTAATTACAGTATTATACCGTCTAAATATAGGATACATGAAAATTTATTTTGAAAAACAAGAGAGGAGTTGGAAACATTACTTTTATGATTATTAATTATAGTAATTTTAAAAATAGGAATAAATGATAATTGGATTTTGTTAAAAAAGCAAATATAAAATAATGCAAAGGAAAAAATACCCAAACACATGTATAGTAAGACCTAGGCTTTGCCTACGTTCATTCCGACGTCGCATAAGCGAACTAATTATGGCAATAACCACTTGAGCTGTTGCTAAATGTTGCATGCGGTGCAATTTCATGACAGGATTATCCACGATAATTCGTACAAGAAGCATTTTCGTTAATGCCATTTGTTTGTTGTCCATCTAAGGATGAAAGGTTTACTCATAAATGCGTGATGTAAATATATATTACGAAGGAAAAGAAATATTCGTACAGGAATTAAAATATAACACAAACCCATAATTAATCATATATAACCCTCCATTAAGAGGTGGTATTATTATACTAAGCAGAAAGGAAGAAGAGAAAATTTGTCTGTACTTTTCCTACCATCATTAAGACTTTTTTGGATCTTAAGTTATGAGTTGTGCATTAGGCATCTGCCAATTTAAGAGCCATATAAAGAAGTGATTTATAAGGAATGAAAAAAATATGGGAAAGATAGAAGTAGAGACTAATAAAACTTCATCTCCATTGCCATCTTCCTTACATCTATTTGTCTTTCTCTTGATATATTTGCTACTGAATTAGAGTTTAGATTCTCTAATTCCATTCAAATCCTTGCTTCTCCTTGGATTGGATTCAAAGGTTCACCAGGTTCTACATATGCATGAGTGTTGACAAATTTATCATCACTAAAGTCTAGTTAAAATCAGAGGTTTCTACTTGTCACCCCCAAAAAAATAGTTCAATTACCTCCGCCAACACCCAGCCCCTCACCCTTCCCGAAAGTACTTGTCACACCCACCCTTGATTTTATTTCACTTGCTATCCTCTCGGAATAACTTTTGATGTTTCAACTAAGGGATAAAATGACTTCCACTTTGTTTGTATTAAATTCTCTTCTACAACATATATTATTAGATATTATTTATGAAATATGGTTATACGTTTCAGATTTAGTAAAAACAAATATCATGATTTCTTCAAGATATTATTTATGAAATATGGCAATAGTGAGCAAAGCATAGCCAAAATACATAGCTAATAGTCGTGAACCCGACTCTTCTTATTTTGAATCCACTTTCACTTGCCAGGTGACAGACTTTAAAGTAATTTAAAATTTTCCAACATTTGTTAGGTTCTTACATTGATTTTATAAGGCACTATGATTATGTAATAGCACGATCCGTAGAACTTCTTTCTTAGCATTAGGTAGACCATAATTAATTCTCTTGCAATTAACCATATTTGTCAAGGTTTTGGTCTTCTTCTTCTTCTTCTTCTTCTTCCCCCTTTTCTCGGTTATCCCATTTGGTTGCAGTTTATGGTGTGTATCTCCATTATTCTTAAAAGATTTGGTTTAGATTGGCTATAGATGCATGTCTTTCCTTAATAAGATATCAAAAATCTGTTTTGTTTATTATTGGTTTTCTATGTTGGAATTTAAAAGGATTATCATGCTCAACTTCACTATGTGATTATTGATGAAAGTAATGAAGTGTCTTCTATCACTAGTTAGCATGCCATTCATTCCACTGAAATTGATATGAGGTAATTCAGGGAGCAATAGGTTAACTATGTACAGCAGAAATGGCATTTAGGTGTACAAGTATCATGCATTTGAATTGGTAATTTATGCGGGATTTGGAAATTATGCCAATGTTAATTATGTGATGGATGCTTTCTAAATTATCCCATTCTAGTCTAGAATGTCAATATGAATAAAGCAATATGTAATTAAGTTTGATGAAATTCTTTTTGTGTAGACTCTCACTAAACCTTTTCCACAAAGACTCCACTTTGTATAGTAGCTACCTGGTTAGATTCTTGGCTTTTAACATTCTATTTGTGTAGACTCTCACCAATACAATGATCACCATTTTCCAAGAGAGAATTTAATAATGGTTCAACCTTGTTACACCGTTGTAAAAAGATACATTCAATGAAGAACAAACATCGTGATTAAAGATGAATACATTACACATGTTCATTTTCCAAATTATATAAGAAATAAAATCAAACTGGTGGTTCTCCTCCCGTCATACTAAGGAAAAAAAATCATAAAATAGAACAGAAATATTTTATAATCCGAAAAGCATATTTCATCGAGCAAATTGATTGCAGTAGCTCCAATTCCATGTTGAACAAAATAACAATAGCTCGCAATTTTATCAATTATGAACACAACATATAGCATTGTAACTGCAATATCATTCAAGCACTAAAATCCTGAAAAAAATTCCAAATTTCTCTAATTGTTTGTCATACGAAATCAGCAATCGAAAAAAGAAAAACAGAAAAGAAAAAGAAAAACCTGCAAATCCTATGGATATCAAAATGCAAATACTAGTGAGAATCAAATCAGTGGATCTAGCTTAGACAAAAAAGAATGAAACTTACTTCAAGATGTTGTTCGAATGTGAAGATAAACAACAACACCACCAACAACAACAGCAAAGAGTATCAAAACTTGAAGGTTCTGAAATGTGAAAAAAATGAAGATCAAAACTGGGAAAGTATAATAAAAGGCTCTGAACTTTTAAAAGCTTGAGGAACAAACTCTAGTTTCCACGTACCTTTGCTTGAACTAAGAGATTTGATGGACTCCGGTGAAGGTCCGGCGAAGCTTGGCCGGATTGTGGAGACGATGGAATCGCAGCAGAATTTAGGGCTTAGAAATGAGAGAGGAGAATGTACAGGGGTGAGAGATGATTTAAATGTAAATTTGGGAAATGTGAAAGGGTATTTTTGTCTAATGAAAATTTGAAACCCTCTCAACCCCCCATTTTGGAGGGTTGAGAAATGAGAGTAAAATGAAGGTTTTCAAACCTCCATTTTACCCTCTAAAACCTTACCATCTATAAAACCATGCATCCAAACAAGGTTTGCCCTCAAACCATACTTTATAAAACCCCCTAAAACCCCCATCCAAGCAAAGCATAAAGCACCTCAGGAGGGAAACCGAACCGCTAGCAAAGCTCACTAACTCTCTAATGAAGAAGAACGAATTTCTAGTGGCAGTGGAGTTGCTTGGTTATTGAGTAGAATTGAGGACTCTTTCCAAAGCTGACAAACTCTATCTTAATGTCTAACAATGGAAATCAAATGTTTCAATTCATGAAAACAAAGTCAATAAAACCTAAATGCTATAAAAAAGGATCACCGTCTCTCAGATAAAGGGGGAATAACATAGTTTATTCCAAAGTCATAGACCCACAAGATCCCACCTCTCTCTGTCTCCCTACTCCAGTTTTTGAAAATGGATTGCCACGTGATTTAGGCATCAGAGTATCTCCTTGGTCAAAGGCTTAGACAAACCTTAGTGTCTCAAAATGATAATTGCATTATCAAAACTGACACCAGATAAGGGCCAGCAAAAACCTCATTCCAAATAGTTACCTAGAGCACTTAGATAAAGATGAGTGAAATTGGGAGCCATTCCCTCAGTGAATGGAGGTCAAATGCCAATATCCGGAGTGGTGCTTTCTGTCTCTGACTATCTGATCAAGATTGGTGGTGATCTCGATTAAGAAAGAGATGGTACAGAATGCAAGGAAGAATATTTAAGTCAATCCACTTCTCTTCCTAGAAACGATTAGAAGCATCAATATCTAGTCTTCAAAGAAACTATTCAAATCCTAACTCGAGCACTTTATAATACCAATTAGTAGACATTTAAGCTTTCAGAAAAAATAACTTTCAAGTAAGCATGGAGAAATGTAACCCCTTAAAAGCAAAAACTCAAAGGCAAAGCTTTAACTAAAGAATAGGAAAATTGGATTTAAATAATAAGAAACATAAGATAAGGTTGCCTAGCTTAGAATGTGAGAGCTTATCATAGAACATCAAGAACCATATCCCAAGGTGAGTTAACATTCAAAACAGCGCTATAGGGTCATGTCGCCCTGGACTCCAGAGATTCTTGATACTTTGTTCCTTGCATGAATCTTGATGCCACAAATTGAGAAGTATCATAACACCACAGACCTTTTGATCACCTAGAAGCTTTTAAGAAATCAACGCTCTCCCATAAAGCTTCATATGTGATGATATGGATAGTATTGTACTTAGCAACACTACAAGGACTAGCCTGGTCAAGGTTTTCTATATTTCTCCTAGCTTTGTATTATCCTTTGAAGAATTGAATAATTTCCTCAATCATTTCATCAACAATAAGATATAAATTAAAAGATGACTCCTAGCATGTTAATGAATGTGCCCCAACAAGAAGATGAAAGCCCTTGGAGCTTGATATATAATTTTAACCTTGAGAATTCTCAGAGTCCTTAATCCCAATTAAGTTTTTGTTGTGGCCACCATATTGCCAAGGGAAGCAAGAGAGATGGCTTCAGCGATCTTGTTGGGCTTTTGCATTGTGTTGAAAAATTATAAACACTGAAGAGACCCAAATGGCCAAAAGGAATGACTTAAGAGAGGGAAACTAGAGAAAAAGAAAAAAAGTGAGATATTATATTATAATCTTGTAGTTATAAATATTTGGAATATAAGCCAAGAAAAAAAAATCCTTATACAAATTCAAGATTAGAAAATGTTAAAATTGCAACAAAAAATAAAGACTCCACTCCATAAGTATTTTTCTTTTCAATTATAACGACATTTATGATAGTGAGGAGTGCAAAAATGTTTTTATTCGTCTAGAACCTCTTAATTTAATTTTTTTTCACTTTTTTCTACAATTTTGCATATAAATCCTCAAACTTGCATATTTTCACATTTTCCATACATCTTTACAATTTTATAACTTGGAAAATAAGTCCAAGATTATTATTCTTTTCATTTTTTTTACATCACACAAATCAATCATATTGAGTGTATGGGTTGCCGGTTCTCTTTTCTTTCTTAATCATAGAATCTAATCCCTCTAAAGCGATATGTAACCCATACACCTTCTAGAGATTTTTTAAAATAGGCCTGGAGATTATTTGCTTTACACAACCACATATGAACTCTTGCATAAGCGCTTAATAGTAAGAGAGAATTGCCATATCAAAAGGAAGTATGAATTGGCATCTTGTGGGTCTATGTGAGGCTATACGAGAGGCTATACTAAATCATGATAGCTTGTATGTATAATCTGACAGAAGGTTCAAATGACCCTATTAAATACAGAACAATGCAATAAGAAGCCTTATTTCTGGCTCTCCTAAAAGTTTTACTTGAGCTCAAAGTTGCGATGTTCAGTCATAAATAAATAACATGCCTTACAAGGAAGCATTCATGCTCAAGATATGATTGAGTTTTCATCCATGCATAGAAGTAGAGACCCATTACAAAATCTGATGAGTTCAACACCACAAAGAAAAGAAAAAAAAAGGAAAAACAGTGTGTATGCCTCCAATAAAAGATCAAGATCAAAGCTTGAACCCATACCACATAATCTAGAACCTATAACAATCACTTCAAAATATATGCGATTATAGCAATTAGAAAAGAAATTGACATTTATAAAGATACAATAGTTCGTCGTACAAGATAGGAAATTAATATTATTTCCCTTAATCAAATAATATTGTGAAGCAAAAGCATTTTGCTATATTCAACTTCTAAAATCTAGTGACTTAAACAAGCGTTGGGGAGAAGACTGCCATGCGTGAACTTTTGGTATGCTAGTCCAAGTTTTGTGTTAAACTATTTTTTTGTTATCAGTATCTAAATAACCATTTCTGTTTAACTTTCGCCTTTTATGTAAATTGTTTTGATTTAGTTAGAGTTAAACTTAAAAGTGCTTATAAGTAGCCCTTCGTCTAATAATAATCAGTAGATGAATTATTCATCTTTGACCAAATAAAGGAGAGTCATGATCAGTGAGAGAGAACAATAATCCCCTCGAGAGGTTAACAATTGTTATTTTGGTAGATGCAAGGTCGAATATAGCAAAATAAAATGTCTCATTTATTTATTTACTTGTTTGTTTGATTGTAGCTGATGAGAATAAAATTTTGTATACGCACATGCATGGTACCATCGCATAATTAAATCAAGCATTATGTCAAGTGTCATCCTTCTGGACAAAGAGGTTTTGTCTTTCGTGGACAGATCTAGTCATCACGTCCAACCATATTTTCAAGCTCTTCAAGACATGTGCAAACTAAAATAGAAGGAATAATTAAACCTTTTTATTGCGATAAGGATGAAGTTCAATAATTATAAAAGCAAAGGAAGATGGACCAACACTGAACAAAAAAGCACAACAAAGACAAAAACATGTGGATACAGAAATATACTAATATAAGAAAACAAAGCATGGAAGATGGAAAGATTCTTGGATCATGATCCTTAGATAACTCTTTTGTCTTGGACCAACAAGAGGGTCACTTAATGAGCAACACATGATTTGTCTTTTAAACTATTCAAGCCATTTGCAAACTAAAATAGAAGTAATAATTAAACTTTTTATTAGGATAAGTATGAAGTTCCATAATTATAAAAGCAATGGAAGATGGACTGACACTAAACGAAGGAACTGTTAGCTTCTGGAACACTATTGTCTTCTGATTCAGAGATCTAATGTGATGAGAAGAGAAGAGAAAAAGCTGATGTAATGGAGTGAGTAACTAAGAGTATGAGCTCTTTGTTTTCCCTCACATTCTCTGTGTATGTTTCTAAAGATACTCACTGCTTTAATTCAAAGGGTTTTTCAAACTTATACAAAACACAGAGACTGATAGTTAAAAAGATAAACACATTGACTGATAGTTAATACGATAACTTATGAACTTATATGCTTGTAAATTACAACCATTAGCTATAGCTGCAGCTTCAACATTGTCTTCACCTGTCATCATAGAGCATGGCTTCATCGAGAGAAGATGGCATCCACGTACGTGCATGCTTCTCTAGAAGTAATCTCAGTGTAACCACACCATTTGTCAGCCATCAAGTCACTCTCTAAATCCTCAACATCTTAACATATCCTCCCCTTGATTGAGGATTACACACTCCTAATTGTTCCCGGATCATAAAATGCTTTTGAGTGCTTAAATGCTTAGTGAACACATCGGCTAGTTGTTTATCTGTCTTGCAACACACTGATCGACAATTTGAAGAACTTAAATACAGAATATCATCAACGTAAATGCATACTAGCAGAGTGTCTCCATTTTCATCAATTTTTCTATATAATGTATGTTCTGTTTCACTTCTTTTGAATCCCTGATCATACAGATTAGAGTCACTTCTTCAACTTGTACACATAATAGGGCTTTTCTTCAAATTCAAAACCCCTAGGTTGCTCTACATAAACCTCCTTTGATATCTCCCCGTTCAGGAAAGCTGACTTGATATCCAACTGATAAGCTGCCACTCTCTGTGAGCTGCTAATGTAAATAATAACCTAATAGTTTCCATTCACACCATTAGGGCAAACACCTGTTCAACATCAATTCCCAGCAGCTAAGCGTATCCCTTAGCCACTAATCTAGCCTTGAGCTCTTGCACTTCTCCATCTGCTTTGAACTTTGTCTTATATATCCACTTCAACCGTATCACTTTCATCTCCTCTAGCCTTTCCACCAGGTCCTAAGTCTCGTTCTGTTGAATAGCCTCTATTTCTTCTCTCATTGCAGTTTGCCATCTTTTTACTTTTGACTGCATCTTCATACGTAATAGGGTCAGTAACATGTAGTGGAAATGAACAATTATTGTAAATATGGCTGAGTTGTCTAGTTCTTCTAGGTGGTGAATCTTCATCAATCTCAGTTGACACTTGAACGCCTCATCTGCAAGTGCAGTCACTGCTTCATCGTCCACTTCACTTGTATCTTGATCATAGGTTTCTAATTGACTTGGGAATAAATTATCCCAACTATAACTAATACTATTGCTGATAGAGCTCCAATCCCATCATTCTTCTTCTCTAAAGACCACATCCTTGCTAAATTTAGTCTTCCTTGTTACAGGACTATAGAGCTTATAGGCCTTTGTTCTTGTGCAGTAACCTAGAAGCACACACTTCTCAAATTTGTCATCCAGCTTGTGTGTTTTCTGTGCTGGAACCTGCTTCCATGCCAAACACCCAAACACTTTCAAGTGTTTTACATTAGGTTTAGTTCCATACCATAATACGTATGGCGTTGCTTCTGAAATTGCTTCATTTGGCGAAATGTTAATTAGATAGATGGTAGTAGTTGCTGCTTCTGCCCAAATTGATGGGGGAAGTCCTCCATAACGGCCCAGTTCTTCCTCTCCACAGAGCCATTGTGTTGTGGGGTATAGGGTGTTGTCAATTCATGTTGGATTCCAGTCCTCTCGCAATGTTCTTTGAACTCTTCCAAGAGAAACTCTCTTTCTCTCTCTGAGTAAAGTAGTTTAATCTTCTTCTCAGATTCACGTTTAGGGAGAGCTTGGAAGATGTGAAACTTCTTCAGCACTTAGTCCTTGGTCCCGAGAAAGAAAATCCAAACCATTTTATTGAAGTCATCAACCAACAATAGGAAATACCTATCGTTTCCTTTCGACATAAGCAGTCATCACACGCCCTGAGCTCTTAAATGTACAGAAGCCCCATCACCAGGTCCTTATTCTTCAAAGTTTTCAGAGCTTGGTTGCTGGCATGTCCAAACCTCTTATGTTGCGTCAATGTCTCATTTGTATTTCCCACTGCCAGATTGGCATGCCATACATTCGACATCACTAGTGGAAACATATTGTTCTTCATCTTCACCATCTTGTCTATTGTTTCACCAGAGCTCCAATCCATAATAGTACATGCGTCATCTTCAAACCTTACATCATAACCCAGTGAGAGTAACTGCCCCACACTGAGGAGATTGTGTACTAATCCTGGCGCATACTGGACGTTGTTCATCAACCTCACTCATTCATCTTGAGCTTTAATGGCCACTGTGATGCGTCTCCGCAACAACATAACATGGTGATGTGTGTCAACCCCTTGCGTTACCGCAAGTGCACGGGTCGTCAAGTAATAAAAGTGGACCCAAAGGGTCGGGTTGTCGAACCACAGGGAACAGAAGTACTAGTAATAGCCCCTCTTTTGTTATCTAGCCTAAGGACGGTAGTGTGTGATGATCTAATAGCCAACACTAAGGGTGTCACAACAAGTGCGCAGGAAATAAAAGGAAAAGAGTTCTCAATCAATAAAAGTGAGGTATCCGGATAATGCTCCCCCTAGGATTCTGGTGTTGGATGTAGATTACAAGTGTTTCTAAACGAAAACAATGAGTCGTGGGTATCCAAAGGTATAACGGCCCCTGCCTCCAGGTCGCCGATAACTAGTCCCCTACGAGGTCCCGGCGGAGAATTCTCTCGACGCCTCACACCACATATGACTGCTTAAAACTCTAGGGATCCCAAAGATATAACCAATTCCTAAAAATAGATCTAACCCTGCCTCCAGGTGAAAGATCCCTAACCCCCTACGAGGTCCCGGCGGAGAATTCTCTCGACGCCTCACACCACATATGGTTGCTTGACACTTAGGGAATATGGAGATAGGAAATATCTGTCGCAAGGGAAAGGGGACACTCCGCTATCTCACGGCTCACCCTCTCAACCCTCTTTACTCTTGGTAATTCTAAACCTAGCGGTGATCTCTCTCTTCACTAGATTGAATAAAACATGCAAGGCGATTAATAATGAAATCAAAAGCACAAACAAGCATTAAGAACTCAAGAGTAAAACTCAAACTAATAAATTCGAATAGAAACACAATGTAAATCTAATGAAAATAAGAATCATAGGGTTTACATGTCCGAATACCCTCTAGGGGTTTAGCTCTCCATGGAGCGAGTCACAAAACAAATAATAAATTGAGAATAAAGTTCCAAAGACATAAATAATAACCCCCTTGAATCCGTGATGATGGTCTTGATGGGTAGTTTCCACGTCTGGATTGAATCCACTCCGAAACTAGGTCGCCGATGGCTTCCTTGATGCTATGACGGAGGAGGAATCGATCCAAGTTGGTGAGGAAAGCTTCCCAAAGCCGCAAAGAACTCCTTCCAAGCCCTAGCCGCCTTATCCCTCGAAAGTGGCCGAAAAGATCCCTAAAAATTATCACAAGGCGGCTTTTATAATTTGAATTCGGGGCTTTACGCGGGCATCCACACGGGCATCCACACGCCCGTGTGGAAATTCCACACGGGCGTGTGAAGACTGTTGCTACATGGGCGTACTACTGCCTTTGTGCCCTTTCGGTTTGTGTAATGACTTGTACTCCTCCGAAAGTTGGAAACACCCCTATGTATATGAACACAACTTCTGATTGTGGCCTTGAAACGTGTCATCACACCCTATCTTTGCTTCTTCCTGTACGTCATGTCTCCAAAGCCCTGTTTGCACAAAAGAACACAAAACACACCTTGTTAATGCTCAAACCTGATAAAAGTGATGCTCAATGCATGTAAACTGATATTATAAAATATATATAATCAAGCACTTATCACACTGCCCCTTGGCCTTTTACAGATATTTCCTTATCATCATCCAGTTTTACAATGAGCTTCTGCAATGCATCCAATGTCACAAACAGCTCTCTAACTCCCATCATGTGCTTAGAGTAATCACTATCTATTATCCAGACAGCACCCTTGTTATCCTCTCCTCTGCTTTCCATCAGCTTTACTTGTAAACTCTGCTCACCTTTTGTGTGGGTTATGAACAGACTTCCAATCTCATTCTCTTTCCCTTCGGCCACCATGTTGTTTCCTTTTGTATTGGCTCTATCTCTAAACCAACAGTAAGCCTTAATATGCATAACGTTTACACAGGTAGCATTGTATATTAGTCGTGTAGTTCTTCTGCTCACTTGACTGAGATTTGAGTTCTGCTTCTCTGCCTTTGTTTCTCCCATGACCTGCACCTCTGTAAAACCCTCTTCCAAGACCTCTATTGGAAATTTGATCAACCTAGTTTGAAGTTACAGGGCCAGAACATACATGTAATACTATTTCCTCTACTTGTTCAGCTTGGTTGTTTAACCAAGCTTCATGTACCTGAAAAGGCCCTGTAAGCTCATTCAAAGTAAGCGCTGTGATGTCCTTGGATTCCTCTATGGTAGTGAGTATGTGGTTATACTTTGGACTCAGGCTCCTCAACACCTTGCCTACCACCATGGCCTCGTAGATTGTA
The DNA here is from genome assembly GCA_902712375.1 of Dioscorea dumetorum. Lineage (NCBI taxonomy): Eukaryota > Viridiplantae > Streptophyta > Magnoliopsida > Dioscoreales > Dioscoreaceae > Dioscorea > Dioscorea dumetorum. Next base: position 4,300,413 of record CACTHL010000549.1, on the reverse strand, counting down.
TCTCCGAGTGCTCTCATTTGGTTGACGAGATCAACAACCCTGGTAATATAATCTTGAACACTCTCACCTCTTTTGATTCTGAGGCATTCAAAGGATTGTCTTAAAGTTTGAAGCTTCACAGCCATTACCTTTGAAGTTCCCTCGTACTACTTCTTCAACATTCCCCAAGCCTTATAAGCTGTGTTAGCTGCAGAGATTCGGGAGAACAATGGCCGATACATAGCTTGTTGAATGAGATAAAGGGCCTTGGCATCCCTCTTCTTGTATTCCGTCATTTTAGCTTCATCTTCATTTTCTGGAATTCTCTTCTCTACCAAGTCCCAAAGCTCATAGGGTTAAACAGGGTCTTCATCATGATGCATCAATGGTCATATTTAGTACCACTGAATATAGGTAGAGGTGGGAGGCTATTGACGGCCATGTGTGGGAGCTTGTGACAAGAATGATCTTGTTCCTTCTCTGTTGTTCCTTTAGAGAAGAAGCAGATATAAGCTCTGATAGCATTGTTAGCTTCTGGAACACTATTGTCTTCTGATTCAAAGATCTAACATGATGAGAAGGGAAGAGAAAGAGCTGATGTAATGGAGTGAGTAACTAAGAGTATGAGCTCTTTATTTTCTCGCAAATTGTTTGTGTATGTTTCTAAAGATACTCACCGCTTTCATTCAAAAGGTTTTTCAAACTTATACAAAACAAAGTTACTGATAGTTAATAAGATAAACACATTAACTGATAGTTAATACGATAACTTATGGGCTTATGCTCGTACATTACAACCATTAGCTATAGTTGCAGCTTCAACATTGTCTTCACCTGTCATCAGAGAGCATGGCTTCACTTGACAACAGAGAGAACGATATCCATGTACGTGCATGCTTCTGTAGAAGTAATCTCAGTGTAACCACACCGTTTGTCAGCCCTCAAGTCACTCTCTGAATCCTCAGTCAGCACCTTAATAGGAACACCAACAATGCCAAAACATGTTCATATAGAAATATACAAATATAAGAAAATAAAACATGGAAGATCAAAAGATTCTTGGATCATGACTCATAGATAACTCTGTTATCAAGAGGATTACTTTATGAGCAACACATGATTTGTTTTTACATAATTATTTGTCAGATAATTTAATGAAATATAAATAAAAATAATAGTAAACATTTCCATTAATTAAAGTTGGGGAAATGGACCTAGAATTACTTCGGGAGTTCTAAGAAGAAATTGAGTTTCCGCAAGTATTTTCCATATGCACTATATAATTATTTCTAGTTTTAGTCATTTGTTATTTTAACCCTAAGGGCTTGCCACCAGATATACTATTTTTTTTCTTCCTTAGTTGGGGCTTATGATTGGTGCCAGTTACCCAACGCTCACCTATATCCAATAATTCATGTTGAGGCCAATTATGCATGGAGTGGGCTCTCCTGGGAAGGAAAAGAGGATAATATTAGGGGCTTAATGTTGGGAGTATGCCCTCGAAGATATTTGAACTAGGGTATTCCATTTGTATTATATGTTTTATTATTAATAATAAAATTTTATTTTGATGTTTGTATTAAACTTCTGCTGGCATTTTAATAAGTTTTAAATAATATAGTTCATGTGTCCTACGTTAAATCTTCTGCTCATCATGGGATAATGAAAATGGTACTAAAAGAATTTAGTACTTACACACTTAAGTAGTTCAGAAATTATAGAATCTTTAATTGGATATTAAAGATTGATAATTTGTATCATATAAGTTATAACAAAGAGTGCCGGTCTACCACTATGGGATAGTGGAAGCATATGTCATAGATACATCAATATGATTGATGTATTCAAACATGACTCGTTATAATCCAATCATATGGGTTCTTGATAAACGTCTAAAAGTACGTATTTTACATGTATGTATTGTGTATTATTTTCATATCTTATTGTTGAATCTATGCCCTTTTAGGACTAAATTGCTTTATCTTTGTATTTCAGGCCAACCGAAGCCCCCGGGGACTCGACGACGAGATGGGGAGCGAATTCGACACCAAAACAGCGTTTTCGAGACGGGATACTGTAGCATGTACTGTAGCAGTTACTGTAGCTCATCGCGGACTTCTCGGCAGAAAAGTAGAAATCCCCAGGGGTCAGCATACCGGCTGTATGCTGACCCGTTTACCAATCGGGATTTGGGGTTTTAAGGGCGATCTAGGGCATTTTGAAGGGAACTTTTGCATATTCTTGGAGAGAGCTTTTGGGGAAGAAAGAAGGCTAGGGTTTGGACATCATTTCCACACCATTTTGGAGGGTAAAAGGAGAGAAAATTCGGGTTTTCTTAGGTGAGGAGAGCAAGATCTAGGAGGATCTACTTCAAAAGCTTCATTGTTTGGAGGTTGAAGACAACGGGAAGCCACCCCTTCGAGTGGCGTCTTCGGAAGGTTTTATTGAACATGAACCTTGGTTTATGTGGGAGTGTTCACTGAGGGAGTGTTCCTCATGTTTATTTTACTTATTTGCATGGTTTATGTGGTGGATTTGTTGAACATGAACAACTAAACCCCAAGGTCACCGGATGTAGGTGAACCTTGGGGGCAAAACTTGTGATGTTTTGTATTATTTGAGTTATCTATTGTATGATTGGCTTGTTGTGATCCTTGTTTGGTATTCTTAATCGTTTTGGTACATGTGCTTAATTGTTGTATCAAATTCTGGGTAGCACTTTGTAGCATGACCATTGCCTTAGTGCTAAGCTCTACCAAACTTGGAAGGGATTATTGTATAAATACGCCGTGACCATCGGGTATTTGTACCCCTCCATTTCTAGGGTTGAAAACTAACTAGTGTTTCCACCCTAACTTGAGGAAACCATCATTCGCCTTGCAACCGTGTGAGAGGTTGAGTGGAAGAAATTCCTTATTCAACACTTGTACCGGGTTAGGGGTCAATTGCCGTGACCATCGGGTTGACCTAAGTTTAGGTTTTCTCGGTCCAACTAGCCACATACTTAATTTCTCAAATATCCTACTCACTTGAGTAGCCCCCTTGGGGATCCTCATCCATGACCGTTTTCATCCCTGAGCATCTCCCGTGTTTTGATTCAGTTGCATTTATTTAGAAAAATTTCTCTTGTTGTTATTTGTTTTCTTTCTTATCTATTGTCTTAAAAATGGAATCGGTGAGCTAAACAACAAGTGAGAAGTTGAGTAAGGTAGCTCCTCGGGCCCCTTGGGAATACGACCCACTCGTGCGTGCACGAGTGGTTTATTACTTCACGACCCCATGCGCTTGCGGGTGTTGACACTTTCCGTGTCTATCAGTTCTACTTTTTGTCTGTCAATGATTATGATTGATTGATTATGATCTTATGAGTGAACATTTGAACTTAAGGTATCATGATCATAATGTGCTTGTGATGTCTAATCTGTTACTAGAGTAGTTAGACCAAGTTTACCCTTTTGTTGAACCAACCTTGAAGTGCAACTATCTCTATCAATTAGAAGTTATGAGTAATCACCAAAATATTAATTCATTCTCTGGGAAATAAACGAGTTAGTATCCTATGTCATCATATGTAAATAAGATTAGAAGGCTTTGACCAAGGCAGTCAAACTAACTGTATGGGAGACGAAGGGTAGTTTGGTGATCTTACTCTGTTATGGTTATAAACATATGATCAAGTTTAACGAGTTTGATGTTATCCATGGCTCTCACTCTGCTAAGTTATAAGAATGAAAGGTTTATACAGACATGGTGAAGGGTAGTTTGGTGATCTTACTCTGCTATGGTCATAAACATATGATCAAGTTTAACGAGTTTGATGTTATCCATATTTCTCACTCTGCTAAGTTATAAGAACGAAAGGTTTATACAGACATGGTGATCATAATCTTAAAGGTTTGTAATGATCTATTCATTAGTGTCCAATTGGGCTATGATGTGGGGCCACGGGGCTAATTAACTGTCACTCACATCCTTTGGTATCCTCCCATTACCAATCAGAACAAATCTAGAGAGTCAAGCTTTAAATTTATAATTTTATTTTATTGGATAAAGTATAATTGTAAATTGTGTTAGTGCTTTGTCTTAAGTTTGAATTTTAACCAAAATTCAAGTGGACTGAATATCTAATTAAAATTATAAAGACATAAAGACAAAAGTGATTTTTATTGCTTTAAGACTCATAATTCTATTAAGACTTCATAGGATAAAGTTTATCCTGTTGCATTAAATCCCTAGCTATAATTATGATACTTCTCGAACCCTAGATGTGAAGAAAAAATGGAAAAAGAATTATATTCCCTGGTGAGAATAGTTCCCCATTCTCTCTCTTCTTTTCTATCGCTAGCCTTTAATTCGCAGAAGATAAGAAGCCTGTTTCTGGATTCCGATGTGTGATCTAGAGGCATGGGACCTTTGTTTGATTGCAGAAGTTCTAGGACGATGCAAGAAACGAATTAAGCACAGTAAAGATAAGATTTGGATATCGGAAGGTATCCTTGAAATCTTAATTAATTTATTAGGGTGTTTATCAAATCAACTAGTTAATGTTATATTTCGCTTCCGCATGATTTTGAATACTTTGTATAATTTTGCAATATTCACTAACACATTAAAGGTATTTGGTTTTCCCAAAAGGTTTGGCAGTGGCGTACCTTTGAGAAGATCACATAGGTCCTTTCCTCTTTAAGTTATGATAAACATGTGATTTGATTTTATAAAATTATTTACCAAATAATTTAATAAAATCAAAACATAATACTAAGAGAGACCTTTAGTTTAATGTTAAAGGACTGGATTTCTTTGGTTGTTAAGAAAAACATATTAATCTTATTTCTTAAAATAGATGAATTTGTTTTTCCCCCTTGTTTACCTCCTCATGGATATACAAATTCATAAATGATATGTCACATGGCTAGTCAATAGTTTTTCTATAAGTTGAAAGACCAAAATAAATTTATTCACATTTGTGGGCCAAAACAACGTGACCTTATTAAGTTGTAAATCATGACTTCAATCCTAAAACTTTTGTAAGTCTAAATATAGAAAACATCAAAATTTATTTTAAAAAATAAGAGAGGAGATGGAAACATTATTTTTCTCATTGGTAATTAAAAGTAATTTTAAACATAGGAACAAATGATACTTGGATTTTGTTATAAAAATAAATATAGAATAATACAAAGAAAACAAAATACTCAAACACATGTATAGTCAAAACCATAGTTATATAGCATGACCAAACTTATAGAGCTAACTTTAAATATCAAACCACCTAATGAGGAAGACCAAACCGCTTGCAAATCTCACTTGCTATCTAATGAAGAAGGCTGAATTTCTAGTGGCGGTGGTGTTGCTTAGTTAGTGAGCGAGTGAAGGAGCTGTTCCGAAGGTGGAAAACTCCGTCTTGATGTCTAATAATAAAAATTGAATGTTTAAATGTGTGAAAACAAAGTCAACAAAATCTAGTTGCTATAGAAATGAAAGATCACCATATCCCAGGTAAAGGTGAATGACACTGGTTATTTCAAAGTCATAGACCCAAAAAGATCTCACATCTCTCTCTCTCTCTCTCTCTCTCTCTCTCTCTCTCTCTCCTTTAGAAATGGATTGCCACCTAATTTAGGCATCAGAGCATCTCCTTAGTTAAAAGCTTGGACAAACCTTAGTGTCACAACATGATTATTGTAATATCTAATGTGACACAAGATAAGCTTCGACAAAACCCTTATTCTAAAAAGTTAGCTAGGCCACTTAGATAAAGAGAAATGAAGTTGGGATCCATCCCCTTGGTGAATGGAGGCCAAATGCTAATATCCACAATAGTGCTTTTCTGTCTTTAACTCATTGATCAAGATTCGTGGTGATCTCAGTTTAGGAGGAGATGAATTTTCTCATTAATAAGTTGGCACTATTGATGAGCAAGGCTGATGAAAACCTATGGTGTAACACGGCACCAAAATGCAAGGAAGATTATTTAGGTTAATCCACTTTTCTGATGAAAAAACCAATTAGGAGCATCAATATAGAGTCTCAAAAGAAACTGCTCAAATACTAACTTAAACATTTTATAATACCAATTAGCAGATATTTCAGCCTTCATAAAATTGACCTAATATAAAATAGCAAAAATAGCATTAATAATTATGTATATTATCATTTTTAATTTAAAGGACATAATTTAGTGATCTAAATAAAGTTTGGATACTGTCCCAATTTTCTAAATTAGATGCGTGGATTTATATTATAATGTGTAGAATTTTTGGGGCGAAAATTATCAAATCTATGATGGGCAAACTTGTAATTAGCCCCATAAAGTTTTTCATAAATAGGGTGTGTGGTCCTTGACTGATGCATAGGAACTATTGGAATTCAGAATTAGTATTTCTTTGAGTTAGGGTTCCCATCTCCCCTTCTGCGTACGATTAGTGAGAAGATCCATAAGGCCTAACCATCCACATAGATGGATTCAAGTGCGGGTATGCTTCAGTTATTTCTCTTCTTTGTTCCTAAATAATTTATAACTAGAAGATCCTGACTTTCATAGAGATTATTTCCATCAAGTTCCAACAGTTGAGTGAACCTTCATATAAGAAAGAAAGCACGTAAGGTTACAAAGAATTGCCCACTCCCCAGCTATAAAGGAACAACTCTATAATACATCTTATACCCTCTCATATATGACCCTCTCATATATGGAATTCTTGCATCTTTCAAAGGTTCAGTAGTGCACTAGAGGTTCATTAAAACATATATAGAAACCATCCTTGTGGATGGCCAATCCTAAGGCAAGGTGCTACTGCCTTATTTTGATATCAGATGCCTTCATATTAGTTCAGAAAAATGCATTAGGCCAATTTTATTGTTAAACCCATTATACCTAGTAAAGTGGCTTACCTTGATGGAAAACCCGCTTCTTCCAGGAATATGGGGGATAGATATCTAAGACCTTTCTAAATAGTTGGTTTATTACATCATAAAATAGAGCTTTAGTCGCATCAGTTCATACATCAATTAAAATTTTATTTTGGGTATTACATAAGTTTCTTAGAGAAAAATTGTAAGGTTATTTTGTGAATGGCATAAGTAAATCATAGTTTTATGGATCTCATCTTTTTTTTTAATTAAATTATTAAATGCTATTGAATGAATTAAAACTTGGGAAAGTACAAAATTGAACTTGTGGTTTCCGACTTTTGCAAAAAATAAGGACAGAGGTTCTTTCGATTCTATGATGTATGGTTCCTCAGATTGTCTATGAAAGGAAAACAATCGTTAACAAGTTGTTAATGGTGTAAACTCAAGAGAGCAAAATCAATATTCAGGAGGATGTGCATGCCTCAAATGTTGTGGTGTCAGGTATTACCAGTATATTCTGCTTATACATGTGTTCTACTTGATTATCGATCAACACACGCTTTCATATCCTCTGCATTTGTTTGAAAGCATGCCTTGCCTACTTTTGCTATAGATCATGATTTGAGTGTTGCTACACCCATCGTAATGCTTTAGTAGTTAGTAGAGTCGATGTGACCTATCTTGTGGTGATTGACGGTCACGAGTTACTAGTTGACCTCCATGATATGGGCATGAAAGATTACGATGTCATCCTAGGGATGGATAGTTATCCATCTCCCACATTGTGTTATATTCCCACGGAAGGAGAGTGAGCTCTAAAATCCCTAGAGACGCGGAATGCTCATTCCTTGAGAATGATTGTATATCACCACTACAAGTGATTTCCGCTTTTTAAGGTAGGAAATTATTCATGAATGAATGTTTGGGATTTCTCGCAACAATGGTTGAAGCTAAGTCTGGAAGTCAAGCGTTGGAGGATATTCTTATGGTGAAGGAGTTTTATGACGTTTTTCCCTAATGATCTCCTTAGGTTACCTCCGAGCAGCGGGATAGAGTTATCTATTGACACAGTCCCAAGTACCAACCACATCTTTAAAGCTGCTTATAGGATGGCTTCTATAAAGTTAAAGGAGTTGAAGAAGTAGCTTGAAGAATTTCTCGAGAAAGATTTCATTCAACCAAGTGTTTCCTCTAGGGGCACTCCCACGCTTTGTAAAACAGAAAGTGGTAGTTTAAGGTTGTGCATTGACTACAAGGAATTGAATAAGGTGACAGTGAAGAACATGTACTCATTACCATTGATTGATGACCTCTTTGATCAACTTCAGGGTTCCAAGTATTCTCGAAGATTGACCTCAAAACGGGATATCACTAGCTGAAGATCAATCAAAAGGATGTGCCGAAGGCTATATTACAAACTCGTTATGGTCATGATGAATTTTTGGTCATGCTTTTTGAGTTAGCAAATACACAAGCTACTTTCATGGATTTGATGAACAGAACTTTCAAGCCCTTCCTAGATAAGTTAATGATTGTGTTTATTGATGACATCTTAGTGCATTCATTGAGTCATGAGGAGTGTAAAGAACATCTAAGGATTGTACTGGGGACTTTGAGAGAGAAGAGGTTATGTGCCAAATCCTCCAAGTGTGAGTGGCTGGATCGACTCATCTTCCTTAGCCATGTTATAATTTAAGAGGCATCTTTGTGGATCTCAAAAAGATTGAAGCAGTTGTTAAGTGGAAAAGGACAACAAATGTGACGAAAGTTCGAAGCTTTCTAGGATTGGCTAGTTATCACAGCCGATTTGTAGAAGGGTTCTCGATGTTGGTAGCACAGTTACGCAAACTAATAAGGAAACAAGCAAACTTTCAATGGTTAGACAAGTCCAAGTAGAGCTTCCAAGAGTTGAAGCGCCGATTTGTGTCAAAACCTATCCAAGCACTTCCCTCCTAGTAAGAAGGTTTTACAATTTACGAGTGATGCTTGTAAGACTGTTTTTGTTTGTGTCTTGATGTAAAATGGTTGAGTAGTCACCTAGGCCTCTAGACAATTAAAACCATATGAAGAGAACTATCCCACTCACGATTTGGAAATCGTTGCTTTCATTTTTGCCTTAAGGATTTAGAAATACTACTTGTATGGAGAGACTTACAAAGTGCTTACTAATCACAAGAGCCTCAAGTACATTTTCACCCAAAAAGAGTTAAATTTAAGGCACATAAGGTGGTTAGAGCTAATGAAATATTATGATTTGACTATCAACTACTACCTTGGTAAGGCAAATGTTGTAGCCGATGAGCTTAGTTGAAAATCCTTTAATAGTTTGGCTGCGATGATCACATTGCGAAGTGCATTTTGGAGGATATGAAGAGGATAGAATTTCAAGTGATTTTGCTCGAAGCTAGTATTTTACTTGGAAAAACTAGCAAGTACAACCCACTCTATTGGAAATAATTAAAATGGGTCAAGAGAGAGACGAATACCTATAGAAGATTCGATAAGAAGTAGAAGTGTAGTTTAGAGTCCAAGAAGATGCCTTAGTCAGATTTGAGGATCGTGTTTGTGTGCATGATGCCCCAAACTTAAAGAAGGAGATTATGGAAGTGGCTCACTTCTATACCTACTTAGTGCAACCAAGCAACACCAAAATGTGCAAGGATTAGAAATGTAACTTTTGGTAGAGCAATGTAAAGCGGGAAATTGAGCAGTTCATTGAGCAATGTTTGACTTGTCAACAAGTAAAGGTTGAGCACTAGAGACCAGCAGGAGTTCTCAAACCTTTTTCTATTCTGGAATGGAAGTGGGAGAACATAGTTATGGATTTTGTGTTAGTATTTTCTAGAACCGGCAAGGGTTCTGATAGCGTATGGGTAGTGGTTGATAGGTTAACTAAATCTGCTCACTTCTTAGATGTCAAAACCAGTATGTCGCAAGAGAAGCTTACTGAGTTGTACACTAACCAAATTGTCAGACTTCACGGTGTTCCAGTCACCATTGTTTCTAAGCAGAAGTCATGACTTGTAGCCCATTTTGGGAGAAGTCTACACAAGGCTTTGTGGATGAAACTCACCTTCAGTAAAGTTTTTCATCCTCAGACTGATGGGCAGTTAGAAAGAATGGTCCAGATCCTAGAAGATATGTTGTGAGCATGTATGTTTGATTTTGGAGGTTCTTGTGATCGACATCTAACTCTGATTAAATTTTCCTATAACAATAGATATTAGGAAAGCATTTAGATATCTCCTTATGAGGTTTTCATGGAAGGTGATGCAGATCGCCTATCTGTTGGGATCATGTAGGAGAAAGAAAACTGTTAGGCTTGAGATAGTACAGTTAACTATTGCGACGGTTAGCCAGATCAGGATCAATTACGAGCTTCTCAAAGTGGGCAAAAGAGTTATGCAAACTACATGAGGAGATGCTTAGAATTCCATGTAGGAGAACATGTGTTCTTGAAGGTTGCTCCTACTAAAGGAATGGTTCGCTTTGGTGTTAAAGGCAAGCAAAGTCCTTGTTATATTAGCCCTTTTTAAATTTTGTAGCGCATAGGTGAAGTGACATACATACTTGCTTGTCCTTCAATCTACTCTCTCTCGGGTGCACAACGTGTTCTATATCTCCATGCTAAGAAAGTATGTTGCAAATCCTAACCACGTGTTTCAATTCTTTGATTTTGAGCTTAGTAATAATATGTCATATGAAAGCAACCAACAATGATCATGGACTACAAGGAGCGAGAATTGAGGAAGTGGGTCATTCTCTATGTCAATGTTCAGTGGAGCAACCATTGTGAACACAAGGTGACATAAAAGTTGGAGTCTTAAATGAGAGCGAGATTTCCGCATCTTTTCCTTGAAGTATGTGGGAGTTTAGAGTACTAAACGCTCTTAAGGGAGGAGAATTGTGGACCCATCTTTAATTTGTCTCGTTCTCTTATTATAATAGAAAATATAGTCTCCTCACCACAATCAACCTCATGAGCTAGATGCCCAACAAGCTCGTTGTCGTGCTTCTTCTATAATTCCTACTCCTCTCCTTGGTTCCTAGATATTGAAGAAGAGAGCTCCTGGTCGCAGCCTCTTGGTGTCATTGACGGTGAGGTGAGAGTGGGGTGCTATCTTCAGCAAGCACGTAACATAGGTACCTTAATTTCTGAATTGTTGTAGAAGCTGCTACCTTGGTATTAGGTTCTCCTTGAGCCTGGTTGTTTTTGCTATAACTAGTGATGTTCTTGATGTATTTGCATTCCTTAATACTAATCTTCGTACCTCCTATCTTATTGCCAAATTTCTTTAGAGTTCTTCATACCATTAGCTAGTGTTATTGTGTTGGGATTGGGTTCTCATAGAACTATAATTTTTTTCACACTTTGCTTGTCAAATCCCTACCCTAGGAGATTGTATTCACTCTTTCACTTAGCTGTCACTTTAGTTTAAAACCTTTTTGTTTGAGCATTTATCCCAATTTATATATGCTAGGCTAGCTGCAGTCACTTGAACATAGTTATATATATATACACTTGTATATTGATATTACAACCATCTGTACCTAGTCATTCTGTTTTAGTTGAACTTATTGAAGACTTTCATTGAAAAATCTCAAGCATAGTAACCTTTCACTGGAGTGGTGTAATCTGATGTGGCATTTGATCATTAATATCATATTTAGTTGTTATGTCTGTTATATATTATGAAGTGTTGTGTCTATTGTATTATGAAATATTGTTTCTATTGAACCTCTCATGAATGGGTGCAACAAGTCTATATAAGTCTGTAAATGTACTGATTGAATATAAAATTTGAATTCTCAATCTTTTCTTCTTCATTCTGATTTCCAGCAGTGTGGATTCAGAGATATAGTAAAGTTTAAGCTTTCATGGCTTCAAATGGTGTTGCTCTAAATGTTTCTTAGGCCACTTTTCCCATTTTCAAAGAAGAAAACCATGAGTATTGGAGAATAAAAATGAAAACTTTGTTTAGATCTCAGGATTGTGGAATCTAGTGGAGAAGCGATTTCAGGATACTGATGGAGATGAAGTTCGATTGAGGGAGAACAAAAAAAGATTCCAAGGCATTATTTTTCATACTACAAGTTGTTCATGAATCCATTTTCTCCAGAATTGCAAAAGTTTCTACATCAAAACAAGCTTGGTCTACACTTCAAAGAGAATTCCAAGGTTGTTCCAGAGTCATCATTGTCAAGTTGCAAACTCAAAGGCTAGAGTTCGAGACAATGAGCTTGAAGCATAATGAGGTTGTTTAGGAATTCATCTCCAGAATGGTGGCAATTGTCAAGCAAATGAGGGCCTCTGGAGACACTAAAACTGATCAAAAGGTTGTTGCCAAAGTGTTAAGGAGTTTATCTCCACATTATGATTATGTTGTTGCAGCCATAGAAGAGTCTAAAGATTTAACCACTTTATCAATTGATGAGGTAAGTGGTTCTCTTCAGACACATGAAGCAAGGATGAATCATTCTAGAGTAAAGATGGATGAGAAGCCATTCCAAGTGAAAGTGGAAGCATCTAGTTTAAAAGATCCCGAGAAGATACTAAGCGAAGTGATGGCATAGGTTTCAATGGTTCAAGAAGCAATGGAAGTGGTAGTGGAAAAGGAAGAAGCTTATATCGAGAAAGATATTTACTGATTAAAATAATTATAGAGCAGGCATTCAGTGTCATAATTGTAGGGAATTGGGGCATCTAAAGTCTGAATGATGGTATAAAAATAAGGCTGTGAATATGGCATATGGTAGTGCAAAGGCAGTGAAGAAACTAACTTATTTATGGCAAGCTTTGACACTACTGGAGTTCCTAACAATGTATGCTTAATAGATAGTGGTTGCTCGAATCATATGACAGGGAAGAAGGCTTTATTCAAAGAGTTAGATGAATCCAAGAAGTTGAAGGTGAAGCTTCGTGATAATATAGAAGTCCAAGTGGAAAGTGAAGGTACAGTGGTTGTATCAACTTCATTTGGCAATATTAATTTGACCCACAATGTACACTATGCACCAGGTTTAGCGTACAATCTCTTGAGTGTTGGACAGTTAATATTCAATGGATTCTCAATGCTTTTCTTTTGGAGATGCATGCTTTATCACTAATGTGAAGACAGTGCAACTTATTACTAAGGTGTCAATGACTGCTAATAAGATTTTCCCCTTGGAGCTTACAAAATTACAGAACTTAAGGCTTGTCTCAAGCCATATCAACAACTCTGCACTCTGGCATTTAAGATATGGCTATCTATATATTAAAGGCTTGCAATTATCAAGTAGAAAAAACATGGTGCATGGTTTATCTGTTATAGAGCATCTTGAAGCATGTCAAGGTTGTTTACTTGGCAAAGAAACCCGCAAATCATTCTAGCAAATTCAGCATGGCGAGCATCAGTACAACTTGAACTTGTTCACACTGATGTTTGTGGTCCAATGCAGACAACATCTCTTGGTGGAAGTGCATTCTTCTTACTCATCACAAATGATTATACCCGAATGAGTTGGTTACATTTTATTAAAGCTAAATCACAAGCTTTTTATTGCTTTCGGAAGTTTAAAGCTATAGTGGAAAACCAAAGTGGGAGACCTATAAAATGTTTAAGATTTGAGAGAGGGGGAGAATACATGTCTTCCGAGTTTCAACATTTTTGTGAAGATCATGGGATAAGGAGACAACTAATAGCACCATATTCTCCTGATGAAAATGCGGTTTCGGAAAGAAAGAATAGAACAATTGTTGAGATGGCTCGAAGTATGTTAAAGGAGAAAGGTTTGCCAAATTATTTTTTGGGTTGAAGCTGTTGCAACAGTAGTATATTTGCTGAATTTATCTTCAACTAAGGCAGTTCAAAACTTAACTCCTTATGAAGCATGGTCAAGTATGAAACCTATAGTTTCTCATTTAAAAATCTTTGGATGCATTGCATATTCTCTGATCCATGGTCAAGGTAGACAAAAATTGGATGATAAGTCAGTAAGTTGTACTTTTTTTGGATATTGCATTGATTCTAATGCTTATAAACTATATAATCCATAAATAGTGAGTCATAGTGAGCAGGAATGTTTCTTTTGATGAGAATGCAAACTGGTGTTGGAATAATGGTTCAAAGGTACATGGAAGTATACCTATTGAAGTTTCAAGATATGAAAATCCATCAACAATTGGTGCAACTACTTCAAATGGTGCAACTATCAATGAAACTCCATCAAAAAATAACAATTTACAAGATCAGTTGCTACAAGTTCCTCATCCAATGAAGAAAGATCCTCCTCAATTAATAACTCTCCACCACTTAAAAATAAGGAAGTTAAAGGATCTTTCTGGGTCTTGCTCATTTGATTTCCACATTATTTATTCTGTGACTTTCAATGAAGCAGTGGTGAAGAAGGAATGGTAGGAAGCTAAGAATGAAGAAATTATAGCCATACAGAGAAATGCAACATGAGACTTTTTGGATCTACCAGAAGGGAAACAAACAATTGGTTTAAAGTGGGTATACAGGACGAAGTTTCATGCTAATGGCTCGATTCAAAAGTGGCAAGATTGGTGGCAAAGGGTTATTCTCAGGTTCATGGTGTTGATTTTGATGATTCTTATTCACAAGTTGCATGGATTGATACAATAAGGATTTTCTCTGCACTTGCTACACAAAACAAATGGGTTATTTATCATCTTGAGGTGAAGTCTACTTTTATGAATGGGGAATTGAAGGAAGAGGTTTTTGTTAAACAACCTAAAGGCTTTAAAGTTGAAGGTAGTGAAAACAAACTTTAACATTTGAAGAAAGCATTGTATGGCTTGAAACAAGCCCCTTGAGCCTGGTAAAGTAGAATTGATGGTTATTTTCTTCAGCATATGTATGATCTGAGTGAGAATGACCCTACCTTATACACAAAGAGGCAGGGTAGCACTGAGATATTTTTTATTTGCCTATATGTTGATAATGTTAAATATATGAGTTCATCTCAGGTGTTACTTGATCAATTTAAGACTGGTATGATGAGTACTTTTGAAATGCGTGATTTAACACCACTTTCTTCAATTAGAGGTGAAGCAAGTAATTGAAGGCATATTCATTTCTCAGAAGAAATATGCAGAAGGATTTCTAAAGACGTTCAGCATGAATCATTGTAAGAAGACTCTAACATCCTTGAATACAAATGAGAAGTTGCAGATTGATGATGGCAATGGAGATGTAGATTCAAAGCATTGTAGAAGTCTGGTTGGTGGATTAAGTTATCTTGTGCGTACAAGGCCTGACATTTCTTTCTCTGTTGGAATGGTATCAAGATATTTAAGTAAACCTTCTAAACATCATTATTGAGTGGCCAAAATAATATTGACCTATATTGCTGGGACACTCAACTATTGCCTCTATTATGAACATGTTACAAATTTTAAATTGTTTGGTTTTACTGATAGTGATTGGGCAGAGTCAGTAGAGGATAGATGGAGTACTTCAAGCAATGTTTTGTTTTTGGGTTCCAGTGCAGTTACTTGGAGTTCTAAGAAGCAACACATCACAACATTATCAACAATAGAAGCTGAGTATGCTGTTGCAACTTCAACAGCTTATCAAGCAATTTGGTTAAGGAGATTATTTGCAGATATGGGCCAAGAGCAATCAAAAACATCAAAGATTCTATGTGATAACAAATCAGCTATTTCCATAGCCAAAAATGCAACCACGCATGGGCGGACCAAACACATGGAGATTCGTTTTCATTTCATTAGGAGTCTTATTGCAGAAGAGAAGATTTATTTAAACTATTGTGTGACTGATGAACAATGGGCAGATGTTTTTACAAAACCACTGTCAGTAATGAAACACTTCTATATTAGATCTTTGTTAGGAGAATGTGACTTTCAATCAAGGGGGAGTGTTAAAGACTTTGATTGAAAGATCTCAAGAGTAACAACCTTTCGCTTGAGTGGTGTAATCCGATGTGGCATTTGACCGTTGGTATCATCGTTTTTGTGTCAGTTATATATTATGAAGTGTTGTGTCTATTGTATTATGAAGTATTGTGTCTATTTAACCTTTTTATGAATGTGTGCAACAAGTCTATATAAGTCTCGTAAATGTACCGATTGAATATACAATTTGAATTCTCAATCTTTTTATCTTCATTCGATTTCCAACGAACTTTCTTGACCAAACCGAAAGAAAATCTGAACCTTGCTTTGACTTTAAAATCCGTGCATAGACTGATGATTTAATATGTATATCCTGATTTACTAATGCCTTTGAATCGAGTTATCGCTTGAAGTGTTGAAAGCCAAATTTACAATCTATACATAGTTGTGTATTATGGTTTGATAATAATATTTTCATATAAAGGTATTTATAGCAATAGGTGTTAGCTTACTTTAATTAACCTTTGTATAAGTGTATTACCTGCAGCTTTTCATATGGCTATATATTTGAAAGTTTTTTTTTATTGGATTCTGCAGCCTTGAATATGTCTACACGTTTGCTTACATGTTTTTTTTGTCAAGAAGAACGAAACCCCTAATGGGCCCGGTAAACTAAGACGGGGCGTGCGCATGCCTCGACCGCACTGTGGGGCCGCGCACACATGGGCGCCGGTACCACCCACATTTCGTGCTCACAATTCTCGAGACATGCACCCTTACCCCGAGGATTCGAACTCTCGCCACTTGCTAAGGGGCCGTTTGGTACTGGAAGTGGTTTACGAAGTGGTGAATTCTGGAAGTGGCCACTTCAAAGGGAAGTGTATAGTTCGGTTGGAAGTGTAGACTTACGTGTGTTTGGTTGTTGCTTGGAAGTGACATGTCGGTAACCACTTCCGAGTGTTTGGTTGATTGAAGTGAAATCTGGAAGTGGCCACTTCAGCCACTTTATGGTGTTTGGTAAGAGGTGAAGTGGGTGTATGATCACCACTTCGGGAGGGGGGTATGGTTACCCCCTTGTTATATTTGTGAGTAAAATTTTTAATAATTCGATTTATTTATTATCTTAATATGATATATATTTCGTTTGATTGTTTATTAAATTTATAATTTCGTGGTTAATTCATAATTACTGGATAATCATTTATTTATTTATTCACAAAAACCGTGATATACATTTTCAACAAATTTGTTAATTGAATTTGTAATTAAGTGATTAAATTGTAATTATTACACAATTGAATTTGTAATTACGTGATTAAATTGTAATTATTACATAATTGAATTTGTAATTATGTGATTAAGTTGTAATTAATTTAACAAAATTCTTTTTAAACTTTCGTATTGTGCGATTAATTTTATTTAATCGATAAATGTTTACTTTTTAACTTAAGACGGTCTACGTCTTGTGCCCCTAATGGGTACTCGGTGCTGTTATTGCGGTTTATATTTTGCCGACAAATAACCGATGTGTTCACATCCTTTTGTTGAAAATAATCCCATCACTATCTTTGTGGAGACCTTTGACTTAGAAGTGTTTTGAATGTCTTCTGTTCATGAGTAATATCGGCCATTCATTTATACAAAGAAAGAATTCACATGCCACAAAGAATAAAACCTGCAAACATGAAAAAAAAACCAGCACCTTGCACTATTCCATATCAAAAATATGCTACCATTACCCTAGACAATTACAACAGCAATTCAATTATACAAATTCAACAGACAACTCATACACAAATCAAATGATAAAATCTGGAAAAAATGGCAAAGTAGGCCTCAGAAAACCCATGACATTCACAACCCCAATCATTTTACAATTCCAAAAGAGTTATACAATGTCAACATACATATCAAACTAGCTGCTTTAGCCTCGAAATGTCTTCCGATCCAGGATCTTAGAAGAGGATACGGAGACGTCGGAGGATATGAAAATAGCCGCATTGGCCCAAAATGGCGATGTTGTCGCTTCCGATACACCTCCTAGGACATGGACCATTTCACACAACAACAAACGAATAAAATTTGTTTCAAGTGCACTCTTTTCATACATCGATAACAGTTGAAAATACGAACCTCAATGTCGGCTGTGCACCACCAGTTGCACGTTCATGTATTCCACAGATTTTACCGGCAATTGTGCAGTGGCTCAGGTTACAATGGTACGGAGAACGCACTTCATTGGCATAACAGTCACATGCATCTCAATCACACACATGGTATTCAACATAGGTAAAAAGAAAAAAAAAACCATAGCAGCATCTATAAAGTGGGCTGCAATGGTGGCACCGTGTGCCGCAGAATCACCTCGCCACACTTATATAGCATGAAAACCAAAACATAAAACACAGCATGCTGAAAAACCTGAAGATAGCAGCATTACATTGACTGTGACCAAACAAACTACTAGTAAAGGAAATAAGACAAACAAGTGGAACAAAACACAACAACAATGTCAACATATCATAAAGGGCGGCAAAACATGAAAAACAAACACAACGTGAAACAACCTTAAAACCAGATTGTGTGCATGCATCGAAAACACAAACACCGATAACAAACCAACATTATAAATTTGGGAAAGCCGCAAATGGGATATGAAATGGCTGCAGTGAGACTGTAGCGAGCTACCATCTCATTGCCCCGCCAACTCACCCAGTTGCCCTGGATACACGACACTCAACCATGCCTCAGTGCACCCGTCCTCCTTAGAACTTTATGTACTCATCATCGCCACTTCGTCACCCCTAAAAACACAGAAAACCAGCTAGAAATCAGTCAAGAAAATGGGCCACACAAAGGAATACCAACTGGTATAACCAAAAAATGAAAATGCAAAACAAACCTTACACATTATAGTAAATACCAGAGTGCAGCATGGTAGAAAATGCAAAGATAGCATGATTCAGATGCAGTTTGAGTGTTTTGAAAGTCCAGTCAATGATCGACAAAGTTCTACGTGGTCATGCATGATGCAATAACATGAAGAAAAGGAAGACAACAGAATAAAATAACCGCATAAGAAGTCAAATATAATACCCAGCAAACCAACTGGAATGACACCATATTCGTTGGCTCACACCATCCGGGAGATGAACCTTTCAATCCAAAGTCGCCTAAGCTCCATATCTTTTGCGATGAAGCCCCGGGCTTCACTCTCATGCATCTGCAAATAATCAAATGCTTCCGCCAGTTCAGCTTTGTTGAATCCATCCACTTCCATCACCTTTGGGAACAAAACCTGAGTCCAATGGGTTGGGCTCTTTATCGCGTCAGCCATTTGACCGACAACATTTATAAGTTCACCAATCATGGCATCCTTCTTAGCCGCTTTGGTTGATCGGTTGGTCCTTTGTGTTGATGACGTTGCCGCACTGTTAACAACTGGCTGTGTAGGGCTGTTGTCATCGTCATCGTCAGTGAGATTCAACCTAGCAGCTGTCTCAATGTTCTCGTTCATCCTCTCGTCGTTTTCAAATCTCTCACTAAAATCTGAAAATAGGGACGTCGCGTATGAACCCGTCGCACTATCTTCTTCGCATATTATCCTCAGCCCCTCATAATTCTCTATTGGCTTATTAATAAAAAGCCGTGCACCTGGGTGTGACTGCAGAGCATAGTAAAATAGATCATGTAAGGTGAATCTCAAGCATGTGTGAGTTAGTGATGAGTCAGCATTACCTCAACATACGTTACTGCTACAACTAGATCAAGGAGAATGGTTTTTGTTGCATCATCCCAGCCCGCACCACTCAGTTCTTTCGCCTTCTTAATTTCAGCATATCGTGCCTTGAAGGTCCTGTAGTGGTTTTCCACATTTTCAGTGCTGAAGTTCGTATTAAACCTTGCATTGACGGCCACTGCTGCAAATGAAAATGCAGCACGCTTGAAGGACTTATCACATTTGAGTCCTTTCTTTGCTTGTTCTACAAGGAGTTGGATCAGAAAGTTATCATGTTCCGGTTTCCATCGTTTGTTTGGGGTGCCTCGCTTGTTCCCACCAAACTTTGAGCAACCACTATCACTTGAACGGTCCTGGCCCTCCATCTTGCTTAAGAATTCCAAAGAAGGATAAGCACAATGTACAAACGAAGGCAAAAGTAAAACGAATAAAACTTACGGAGGTTTATACAACAAAACAAAATGAGTGCATAATAAAAAGAAGAAAATATAGTCATCCCATATGACACGTAATGAGAACATATGTTGCAAGCATGTCACACACAGGTATTGTAAGAAGCCCACATATCATGTGCTATTCTGTCCCTTAGCTCCACCCACTGCCTATTTTCCTCTCGTTGTTCCCGTTGCGATCGACTTTGTGTCGAGGTCAATTGTTCAGGTAATGTGCTGACTTCGTTCAGTATCGTATCAGCTGGGTCCACACCGGCAATGTAGTTGTGTATGATGCAACACGCAAGCACTAACCTTACCTGAGTTTTGAATGGGAAAAAAGGGTGCGACGTCAGGATCTTGAACCTATTTTTCAACACGGCGTAGGCGCGCTCAACCTTTGATCTCAACATGGAGTGCCTAAGATTGAATAATTCTTTTGGGTTTGTAGGAGGCCTCCCACTGTGTTCCTTTAGGTGGTATCGAACACCTCGATATGGTGATATGAATCCATTCATAGTTGTGAAGCCGGCGTCTACCAGATAATACTTGCCTACATCAAATCATAATGGTCAATCAAGTTTATTACAAGGAAGGATGCATGATGTATTTTACCCCCAGCCTTCTATAACTTTGAGGCCTTCAGGTTGTGGGCGTGAGAGTGCATCTCTCAACACTATAAAATCATTCGCCGATCCTTCCCAACCCGCGAGAACATAGGTGAATTTCAAATCGGGGTTCACCACTGCGAGCACGTTTTGGGTTGGACCCTTTCGGCCACGAAACCGGGGTAATTCTTCCGGAGGGACGAAAGCATCGATGTGTGTCCCGTCCAGTAATCCTACACAATCCTATGAGCGACACTTTGGTTGGATTAAGTTGGAGCTTACTTTGAAATAGGGAAACCAATTTGGGTTGTTTTCAATTTCCGGATGGCAAATGTTGGTGGGAGGATGCACGAAGTCATCACGGACGGCACATATTGCGTGAAGAGCATTGTTGAAATAACGGCTAATAGTTTCACCGGACCGGAGAAACTCAACGCGCATGATGCGGTTCTTAGTGTTGTGACCAACTATGTGCAAGAATATTGCTAATTGTTCCTCTACGGACATATGCTTGGTGTCTACAAGTAAATGCTTGTCACGCAATATGGAAGCGAGATGCAGAAATGGCCCTACATCCATCCTAAGGTAGCTGATACAATAGTCGGGACCGCTCCTTAGAATACGCTCCATGTGTTGCTTTCGAGTAAGGTCTCGAAACAAAGATGGTTCCCTACGCCTTGTAGGTCTAGTTAAGTGAGACTTCTCAAGTAAATAACAAACGATTGCGACGATGGTTGTGAAGGTTGCCGCCAAAGGTCTTGTACGAGCATCTAGTGCCCAGTCATCCATCTACATGTTGGACGAGTAAGATACGGTCATTGCTGAACTAATGCTAATTACGAGTGTGGCAAACATATTTACACGTACATGTAAATTCAAGCTAATCATGACACCGTCGAGGACAACTACATAAAATGAGCATGAACTAGGGAAACTTTCTACAATGGAGGCATAACAACATAGCATAGAGCAATAAGCATATACACCAATCATGGCACGTAACATGTACCAGGAATTAACATGCTCAAGCAAGTTTGAAACTAAATTACCATGCAGGAGGAAACAGATAAATCAAATAAAATGCAAAAGGAAATAGGTAACTCAAGTAAGACAGGACAACAAATCCAGCCCTGCACATGAAACAGTGAGCAAGTTTGAAACTAAATTAACATGCAGGAGGAAACAGATAAATCAAATAAAATGCAAAAGGAAATAGGTAACTCAAGTAAGACAGGACAACAAATCTAGCCCTGCACATGAAACAGTGAGAAAGTTTGAAAAAACAAGTAAATGAAACACCTAGACTGAATCATAACTGATCACGTGGAGAAATTTTTAAAATAATGCACATAACTGACAGAAATTTGAAAGCAAAAACTACAACTAACTAAAATAAATAAGATGAAACAAAACAGATCATGACAAACAGTGCAATAAGGAAAATAGGATCCACATCCACGCAAGCAGATCTGTTAGGGTTACTAAAAGAGAAGGGCATGGATCAGTCAAGATAAGGGCTAATTTTCAAAGATAGGGTAGTGCATGTTCGCAGAAAAACCACAAGAAAAAAACATAAAACCGTTCACGTTAGGAATCTATCAATGTAAAAATAAACAAAGATTTTGTCATAGCTAGGATTTTATAATACAAAGTGAATAGAGGAACATAACTGTCAAGAAATTATAAGCAAGAACTGCAAGAAACTATACTAATAAAGTTGCAACAAAAGAGATCATGCAAGCATTGCAAGAAGGAAAATAGGAACCACATCCACCATTGCAGATCTGTTATTGTTACCAAAAGAGAAGGGCATCGATCAGTCAAGATGAGGGCCACAATTGCAAGGCTAGGGCAGTGCATGTTCTTAGAAAAACCACAAGAAAAAACATAAAACCGTTCACATTAGGAATATATCAATGTAAAAAATAAACCAAGATTATAACATAAGTGGGAGATTATAACACAAAGTGAAGAG
Organism: Dioscorea dumetorum; assembly: GCA_902712375.1. NCBI lineage: Eukaryota > Viridiplantae > Streptophyta > Magnoliopsida > Dioscoreales > Dioscoreaceae > Dioscorea > Dioscorea dumetorum. The sequence goes on along the minus strand of CACTHL010000549.1, from coordinate 4,277,966 downwards.
ATGAACATAATTAACAAAATTTTGAAAGAAAAAACTACAAGTAACTAAACTAATTAAGATGCAACAAAAGAGATAATCATAAACATTGCAAGAAGGAAAATATGAACCACATCCACCCTTGCAGATCTGTTATTGTTACCAAAAGAGAAGGGCATCGATCAGTCAAGATGAGGGCCACAATTGCAAGGCTAGGGCAGTGCATGTTCTTAGAAAAACCACAAGAAAAAAACATGAAACCGTTCACATTAGGAATATATCAATGTAAAAAATAAACCAAGATTATAACATAAGTGGCAGATTATAACACAAAGTGAAGAGATGAACATAATTGACAAAAATTTGAAAGCAAAAACTACAACTAACTAAACTAATTAAGATGCAACAAAACATATAATCACAAACATTGCAAGAAGGAAAATAGGAACCACATCCACCCAAGTAGATCTGTTAGGGTTACCAAAAGAGAAGGGCATCGATCAGTCAAGATAAGGGGCAAATTGCAAGGCTAGGACAGTGCATGTTCTTAGAAATACCACAAGAAAAAAACATGACACCGTTCACATTAGGAATATATCAATGTAAAAAATAAACCAAGATTATAACATAAGTGGGATATTATAACACAAAGTGAAGAGATGAACATAATTGACAAAAATTTGAAAGAAAAAACTACAAGTAACTAAACTAATTAAGATGCAACAAAACAGATAATCACAAACATTGCAAGAAGGAAAATAGGAACCACATCCACCCAAGTAGATCTGTTAGGGTTACCAAAAGAGAAGGGCATCGATCAGTCAAGATAAGGGGCAAATTGCAAGGCTAGGACAGTGCATGTTCTTAGAAAAACCACAAGAAAAAAACATGACACCGTTCACATTAGGAATATATCAATGTAAAAAATAAACCAAGATTATAACATAAGTCGGAGATTATAACACAAAGTGAAGAGATGAACATAATTGACAAAAATTTGAAAGAAAAAACTACAAGTAACTAAACTAATTAAGATGCAACAAAACAGATAATCACAAACATTGCAAGAAGGAAAATAGGAACCACATCCACGCAAGTAGATCTGTTAGGGTTACCAAAAGAGAAGGGCATCGATCAGTCAAGATAAGGGGCAAATTGCAAGGCTAGGTGTCACGCCCCGACCCTCGGGTCCCGGTCCATGGCACTACCGCCACGACAACCCAGGAGAGGTCAACACCTGCCTCAACCCCAGGTCGCCGTAAGGCTAACCTGTTACCTGTACGATATTAACATTACCACAATAATACTCTAAATCTAAGGTATTCAATCACAACCCTAAACAAGATCAACAGACTCGCACATAAATGTACATATATCCCTGGAAATCACATCACCAATGATCATGGACACAATCATAGTATTTCACAAACACTGAATGTAGACTCATACAACCTAAGGTCCTGACTGAACCAATCAAGATTATACAAGATCAAATGGAAATACGAAAACATAGGTCCTAGTGGATCCATCTTATGCATAACGGCAATGTTTATGAATCATACACTAGTCAAAGGTAAATGCGAGAATGGATGCCAAGCACTATCACTTCTTACGCCCCGCTGCCGTGCTAACACCTGAAAAGGGGAGAAGAAGAATGGGTGAGTAACTAAGTTACTCAGTGAGGGGTTGAACATGGGGCTATAACTCATACAAGTGTAAAGAATGGTATGCCGAAAACATATGTAAATCTTTAACAATCACAACTTACAAAATGCTTTAAATACACATTTCAATATAACAAGCTTTCTAACTTTCTCAAAGAAAGGCATCAATAAGTCTTTGAAAATCTTTTGTAAAGAGATTCAATACTGAAAATTCAGGTTAAGAATACTCGTCAAAAGATCAAAAGATCAAACCCATCGAAATAAGAATTTATAGTGCAACGCATGCAGAAATCCTTTATCGATAGCATCAACAATAGCCTATGAAAAACCCTCCATCACTAACCATGGCCGTGGTTAGGTCAAGAGCCACCAAGATGCGCGTATCTTGGCGTTGGCCGTTGAGTATCCCGTGTGGTGACTCCGGGTACCCAACACAAGCACCTTCGGGTTCACTCCGCGCCTCCCGTAAAGGGCTCATCGGCCGAGAACTCCACGCCACCCCATAGGTCGGTCCGTGGAGACTCGCTTCGCGAAAGACGGGGATCCTCCCCAATGTCACCATCGAAACATTTGGGATATCCTATCCCGCCCGTAGGCTCATCATGAACACATCATATATCTCATCAAGAGATCACAAATAGCTTGCCCGTAGGCTCATCAGAAACGTATCGTTATAAAATCATATATCTCATCAAGAGATCACAAATAGTTTGCCCATAGGCTAATCATAAACGTATCATTTTAAAATCACATATCTCAACAAGAGATCACAAATTCGCATAAAATACAACTCTTAATCGAAGAGTAAATCCTTTTGCGAAAGCATCGACAACAATGTCATTTTCATCAAGAAAATCAACACAAGAGTATTCTTTGAAAACTCATTTCAAATACGATAACATCGTGGAGAATCTCAATTTGGTTTACATAGACCCTTATTCGGTCAAAATAACAAGAACATCGAATTCTCAAATTCACAAATCTTGAAAACATGTAGTTCAACCCATAGGATTATCCAATCCACATCAAATATAAATAATCAAGAATTTAACAAGATCATAAACATCAAGATTTCTAGATCTCAAGGAAATCATCTCATGAGTCTTTTGTAATAGAATCAATAGTTAAGCAAGATCATAAACATCAAGGTTTCTAGGCCTCAAGGAAATCATCTCATGAGCCTTTGAGATGAAATCAAGAAATTAAAAGATCATATAGTATCATAATTTCAGTTTTCAAGAAACATTTCAAGAATCCATTGAGATCAAGAATTTCTCATTTCAAGGCATGCATCATTAAACAAGCATGATCATAGCTCTTTAATTTAAACAATTCCCACTCACAAACTTGGCGAGATCGAACACTTGGATCACTCGCCCACTTGATCTTTACCCTTGCCTTTAGATCCACCTTCTTGAAGCCATTAACCATCCAAGAAAAACAAGAATCAATCACAACCTTATCCAATCAATAAGAGAGGAAAGAATGCTCCAAAATTAGATCTCAAGGCTTCTAGGGTTTACTAAGTGCTCTAGATTCAAGAATTAACAATAATAGAATCCTTAAACCCTCAAAATCAGAATGAAATCAAGAACATCCTAATTGGGTTCGGATCTACAAGAATCAAAGGTTTAGAGATCAAGGATCTCCTCCATTCAACACCAAACATGAAATCAAGGCTCCTATACCATTCAAACATTAGATCCATGGCTAAATTCCAATTGAATAGTAGATCCATGCTAAATCCACACTAATTCTCCATGGATCTAAAAAGAAATGAATAAAAGAACAAGGAATTGAAGAAGAGAAGAAAACCTACCTCAATTCTTGCTAGAACTAGAGGAGATTCACCACCAATGGAGAAGAGGGGAAGATCAACACCTTTCTCCTTTCTTGGAGCTCAAGAATGGAGATCTAATGGAGGGGGAAATGGGGATTCAAGATGGGGGGAAAAAGAGAGGGAAATGGGGTCTTATATAGGCCCTAAGAGTTTGAAAACGCGTAACTAAAGACCAAAAACGCGGGAGGGCTTGCGGGCTCCCTTGCGGGCGCAAGGGAGGCCGCAAGGCCCTTTCCAGAAGGCCATGCGGCCTCCCTTGCGGGCGCAAGGGAGCCCGCAAGCCTTCCTGGCCGAGGTCCTTGCGGGCTCCCATGCGGCCGCATGGGAGGCCGCAAGGCCTCTTCTTTGGCTCCTTGCGGGCACACTAAGTGCCCGCAAGGTCCCTTCCTTGCTAAAGCCTTTTAAAACACTTTTCCCCCATCTTTTAACCTCTCAAAAAGACCTTAACTAAGATCCCAACAAAAAAATAAAACTCGACAAAAACTTAGACACACAACTTCTACACAAGAAACAAAGCACAAGAGAAGCGAACAAAGATCGAACTTCCACACTAGGACAGTGCATGTTCTTGGAAAAACCACAAGAAAAAAACATGAAACCGTTCACATTAGGAATATATCAATGTAAAAAATAAACCAAGATTATAACATAAGTGGGAGATTATAACACAAAGTGAAGAGATGAACATAATTGACAAAAATTTGAAAGAAAAAACTACAAGTAACTAAACTAATTAAGATGCAACAAAACAGATAAGCACAAACATTGCAAGAAGGAAAATAGGAACCACATCCACCCAAGTAGATCTGTTAGGGTTACCAAAAGATAAGGGCATCGATCAGTCAAGATAAGGGGAAAATTTGCAAGGATTATGGAAAAACAACGAACCAGATTTACGGCCGGAGTTGTCGAAGGAGCAGTAAGCAAACAAGCAACCCACACCTGCAGTCTGGCACTGAAGAAATAAAAAAAACCTCACATATGAGCATGAACAAGTTCATATCATGAAAGAAATTAGGGATAAAACAAAATAATAAAAAATAAAAACCAAATTGAGCCCTGGATACGCCAGCAAGATGAGCACGTTTTTACCTAGAGTTGTGGAAGCCACGAGGGGAAGAGATACACCGCCGGTGACAATGGAGACGACGGACTGTAGATTTTGCTTCAATGTGGAGATCGGGACAGAAAAGGGCTTTCAGAGAAAAAAAACAAAAAAAAAAAAAACAAAATAACAGCAACCCAGAACGATCTCTTGCCTTGTTTGGAGACGATGATGCTCGGAGGTGAGGCGAAAGCACCGTCGGCTGCGATGGAGGCGGGGGAGGCACTGCGCGATGGACTAGGTTTTCTCGTGACTGCCAAATGAAGTGGGTTGGAAGTGGGTAAGCACAACACAACGATGGGGACTTCAGCGAAAAGGGAAAAAGCAAGGTGAAGTCCACTTCGGCAAAATTTTCGCTGAAGTGGAATGGCGAAGTGAGCATGAGCTGGAGGTTTCAAATCACCAAGTTCAGGCCCAAACTCGGTCAGCCAAACATTAGGAAGTGTGGTGGAAGTCTCCACTTCCACCACTTCAGCTCAAAATGAAACGAAACAAACGGGCCCTAAGCGTCCCCACGGGGGACCCAAATGCCAATTGACCCAAAGGCCGTTGACAATGTTTGCTTACATGTTGAGCTGCAACCTATATATATATACATATGTATGTATTAATTTGTTGATGTCTGTACCTAATGTAGTATGATTATGCTTATATATATATCATCTGCCTGTTGAATGTTAACTCCAGCATACCTGGATTCTCCACCTAGTATCATGCGATCACATGCATGTTTTGTTAAGCTGATACCTTGCTCTTATTCCCATTGTGATGATCGCATGTTTGGCTTATGCCCGAGGATAATTTTTATGCTTTTGTGTTTGTTTTCTCAGCACTTTCTTGTTTAGAAATTTTGCATGGGATTTGTATTCTTGAGAGCAAGATTATAAAGATATACCTTATAGCCTTACTATGTTAAACATGCTTGTAGACCCTTTTTTGAATTTGTTTTTTTTTTTTTGTTTTAAATACTTAGATATAGTTCGATGTCTATAATTATAGAACCCTTCCAGAAGGTTGACATTTACTATCAGGTGAAGTTTTAGAGTTTCAAGATTTTTTCCAAGTAATTCTTCATATTTTGCCGTATTATTTTTAAATATAAAAAGTTTTTATTTTTTCCATATTTAGGTATTATTCATCTGATCATTTATCTTGTATATTTTTCCTAGAAATTAAAATTTTTATTTTGATTCATTTGCTTATATTTGTTAACATTTGATAATTATTATTTAGTTATTATTAATTAAATAATCTCTTACTTTGTTATTAATTTCTAACGCACCATTTTTTACTAAATTATTCAATTATTTAATATTTCTCTGTTTTCTCGGATAATTATGTATTAATTTGTTTTCTTTCTATTTAGTACATATTTAGTATCCGCATTTATTTTGTTTGAATCAGGATTATGGTTTATTTGTGAAGTTGGAAATTTATGTATTTTTGTGCATATGAAAACTTAGACAAGCTTTTGGATATTTTTGGACTTCAGTTATATTGTTATCATTGAATATTTTTGTATGCAAACAGCTATGCTCAACCCTGTCAATAGCGGTTATATATTGATCTTGTTGGCAAAACTTTAAAAAACAAAGGCTGTAATGTTTCACCGTTTTGTCAGTGAAATAATAACGGACTCTGATATTCAGTATTCACCGAAGGTAAATAAAGACCTGTGTTATTCAGTCTTAGGAAACATAAGGTAATTAATAACCTCTGATATATATAGCAAATTAGGAGACATGTGCCTCTAGTTGAGGACCTGTTATGATGTTGGTTATGCAGTTTCAATTATAAAATTCCTCTAATTGCACTATTTTTTATCAACAGTGATACTTGAAGCTTTACCTTAGTTATACCATTTGTTTTGCCTTTAGCTACAATTTTGGCAAATCCTAGTTTTACTTCTGATTATGCTGGTTATCCAAAGTTGAGATTTTTGAACTTTATTGACCAAATTTTTGTAGATTACATACTGGATTAGTAAGCTCATGAAGTTTTTCTAAATCTTTTTCAGATCAAGGGCAGTAGATCAAAGTGTTGCTTACCACGCTATCAATAGTTGTACCTCTTTGTTGTGGTATTTAAGTTGTTCTATTCATCTACCTTGGACCCTGTATTTTGTATTTTGAATTTTCTATATCCTTAGGTTATATTATAATCCTTAAAGTCTATAATTCAGTAGCTCTATTGGTTTATTATACTTTTTCAATGTTTTGAAACCCTGGTTAACCAAGTCTTTTCAACTTGATTCAACTAGACCTGGCCATGTCATGGGGTCAGATTTTTATAAAACCAAGTACATTGAAATGACCCAATTGACTGGACCTAGTACCGGTTGAACCTATGGACCTGATTGAACAGCAATTCATAGATAAAATATATTTTCGAATGTTGTGTTTTGCTTGAATTTATAATTTAAATTATATTAGATTATTATGACATGTTTGTTTGTTTGTTCAACTTTTTTATTATTATTTTTTCAGTTTTTTATTATTAAAATCTATATTATATTCATGATAGGGTCAACCGCTTCAACCATTGACATGTGACCAATAAACCTTCCCGGGTTGCACAATTAAGTTGGGTTTCAGAATATTGTATATTTTCATATTAAGACAAATTCTAAGGATTTTCAAACCTACTGGGTTCATCTTCTATGGGACTGCAATTGTTTTTCATGTATTCGGTTTAGTTTGGTTGTTTCCGAGGCGTGACATTTTATTTATTTATTTTCTGCAGAAGTGCTTATATGTCTAAACCCATGTGTAAATTTTGAGCATTAGTCAATCATGTATAAGTGAATTTGTGACTAAAAGTGAGTATACGAGCAATCCTAAATGTCAAAAAAGTATTGCTTAGCTTTCTGTAGACAAGTGTTCAGTTCTTCTCCTCTATTAACAGTGCTTAAATTTTTTTTACATACATGTTTAACCTTGTTATGGAATGGTATAGATTCCTTTACATATATGCATTTAGTTAAATCAAATTATCCTGCTGAGATGGTTGAAATCAATCATATATAATTAAACTTCAGATATAATACTTAGGATATAGCTTGTTGCCTATGGTGTGAGATTTCAACCATCACACTGTAAATGATTCCCGACAAGTCTCACAACTTTCAATGATTTTTACGGAAGAATATAAAATAAACACTTGACTTGATATAATAAATCTTGAGTAAATGTCTGTGATTGGAGTCTAATTCCAGCTTAATGAATGACTGGACAGTTACTAATATGAATGGTCATTAAAAGTAAAGGCTGGTCTTATGTATGCCAGTTGTGAGAATAAAGATTGAGACATGCAGTCATCCGTTAATAGTCATGTGTGGCTTTAATCACATATGTAATAACCTTTCAGTTTTGTATCTATATATATGATAATAATGAGAAAAGCTATGATGTTCCCAGTTTTTTTTTCTTCTCCAATATTGTTTACTTCTGTGTGTTTTTTGGCCTTTGTCTCAATTGATCAGATCTTAAGATTTAACAAAGTGGTATCAGAGCTAAACATTTTGTCATGGCCTCTAGTGGAAATCCAGTGAGCCTCTCACAGCCTGTTGTCCCCATCTTCAAGGGAGAGAGCTATGAGAGGTGGAGCTTGAGGATGAAAACTCTTTTTCGCTCACATGATCTCTGGGAATTAGTTGAGACTGGGATACCGGTAGGTGAAGACGAGGCCCGACAGAGAGAGACTCGCGAATGATACGCCAACGCCATGTGTCTCATCCAACAGGCGGTAGATGAACCGATCCTTAATTAGATAGCAGGGGCAACTACAGCAAAAGAAGATTGGGAATTGATCAAAGGGGAGTATCAAGGAACATCGCGAGTGGTTTCCATGCGACGCCAAACATTGAGGCAAAGCTTTGAGACTTTGCAGATGCAAGACAGTGAAGGCATTCAGAGTTATCTTTCAAGAGTGATGACAATCGTCAACCAAATTAAAGGACTTGGGTATAACCTCACTGAGGATGAGGTAGTTGCCAAAATTCTAAGGAGTTTGACATCCAAGTTCGATTATGTAGCTGTTGCAATAGAGGAGGCAAAGGACATTACAAAGCTTTCTCTTGATGATCTTAGTGGGTCGCTTCAAGCCCATGAGGTGAGAATAAACAAGGGTGTGGAGAAGCTTGAAGAAAGGGTTCTTAATGTCAAAGGTGAATGTTCTAACACTAGAGAAGGAGATACAGGCACTTTCAGAGGTCATGGGAGACTATACAACCGAGGAAGAGGTCGCATGGGTGGAAGAGGTAGAGGTTTTGATGGTAGAAATGGTCATGCAGACCAAAGGAATGCTAGAAGTGGAGTTCAATGCCATCACTGTAACAAATTTGGTCATATAAAGGCCAATTGTTGGTATAGGGTGAGAAAACAAGGCAATGGTGCTAATGTTGCAGCCGAGATGGAACATGAAAATAACACCACCGATTTGTTTCTAACCAGCAGCATAGAAGAAGGGTTAGATGGGCCTCTGTGGCTAGTCGATAGTGGTTGTTCTAACCACATGACTAGCATGAGAAGTCTGTTCAATGATTTGGATGAGACTTATAAAGAGAAGGGGCACTTGGGAGATAATAAAGAATTGGCAGTTGAAGGCAAAGGGACAGTTAGCTTTCACACAAATGGAGGTAAGGTGAAGCTCTTGCATGAAGTACAATTTGTACCCACTCTGGCTCACAATTCGCTAAGTGTGGGCCAACTAATTTCAGATGGGTACTCTGTCATCTTTGAAGGGAATCATTGTCTGATTAAAGATGGTCAAACTGGACACACTCTTGTAAGCATCAAAAGAACTGAAAACAATATGTTTCCACTTAAAGTTGAGAGTGTTGGCCTAGTTAATACTGTAGTAAATCCAAGTGATAATTCTCAGCTGTGGCATGAGCGTTTGGGTCACTTGAATGTAAAAGATCTTAAACTATTGCAGCACACAAGGATGGTGATTGGACTCCCTAAAATTGGGCATGGAACCAATGTGAAGTCTGTGTATACAGCAAGCAGTCTAAAGAACCTTTTAGTAAGGGAAAGATGTGGAGAGTATCAGCTAAGCTTCAATTGGTCCACATTGATATATGTGGACCAGTGCAAACAGAATCACTAGGAGGGAATTAGTATTTCCTTTTGTTCATTGATGACTACACCCGCATGAGTTGGGTGTACTTTCTCAAAGCCAAGTCGGAGGCATTTGAGAATTTCAAAAGATTCAGAGCCCTGGTGGAAAGGCAGAGTGGACATAAACTAATGTGCCTTCATTCAGACCGTGGTGGTGAGTTCACATCAAGTGAATTCTGGAGATATTGCTATGACCATGGGATCAAGCATGAACTTACAGCTCCCTACTCTCCACAGCAAAATGGAGTCTCAGAAAGGAAGAATTGCAACATTGTATAGAAGGCAAGAAGTCTACTCAAATGCAGGAATTTGCCAAAGAGTTTTTGGGGTGAAGCTGTGGCAACAGCTGTGCATTTGATCAATATCTCTCCAATGCAGGCTGTAAAGAACAAGACTCCTTTTGAGACATGCCAAGGTATGAAGCCCACAGTGAATTACTTCAGAATTTTTGGCTGCATCGCTTACTCTTTAATTCTTTCTCAAAAGTTACAAAAACTTGATGATAAATCTGTAAAGTGTGTGTTTATTTGTTATTGTTCTGTAACTAGAGCCTATAAATTATATGATCCTACTAATTGTAAAGTTATATTTAGTAGAGATGTTGTGTTTCATAAGAATGTAGGGTGGAATTGGGATGCAAATCAAAGTTCAACATCAACTCTTACAGTTGAAGATTCAGAAGAAGGTGTTGTCATTCCATCCAATGCTTGTGATAGCAGCCTCAGAGAGGGACCTATAAATCCAGATTTAGAGCGCTCTAATAACTCTAGTCCAACATCAAGGACAACGGGTATGGATAATAGCCAAGAACAAGGTCATTTAGATGATTCTCCGCCTAGAAGATACAAAGCTTTGAGTGACATTTATCAAAGCTGCTCTTTTGCACTCAATGTTGCAGCAGAACCTGTTACTATATTGAAACTGCTAAATCTGAAAATTGGAGGACTGCAATGGATGAAGAAATAGATACAGTAAGGAGAAATGAGACATGGGAGCTCATTGATCTACCTCAAAACAAGAAAGTTATTGGTCTGAAATGGGTGTACAAAATTAAGTATGGAGTTGATGGAATGTCACTCGGTACAAAGCTAGGATTGTGGCTAAGGGATATGGTCAGCAACAAGGAGTGGACTTCGATGAGGTGTTTGCACCTGTGGCACGATTGGAGATTGTTAGATTGTTACTGGCTTTAGCTGCACAATGGAGACTTCCAATATATCATCTTGATGTCAAAACAACATTTCTGAATGGTGAGATTAAGGAAGAAGTTTTTGTTCAGCAACCAGAAGGATATATTGCACCAGGGAATAAGGGTAAGGTGTATAAACTGAAGAAGGCACTCTATGGGCTAAGACAATCCCCAAGAGCATGGTATAGGAGGATTGATGCTCATTTCCTGCATCATGGGTTTGTTAGAAGTGATTCTGAGCACACACTATATATCAAGAAAGATGGTGAAGGAGGACATATGTTGATAGTTTGTTTATATGTGGATGATATGGTCTATTTGAGCAACTCTACAGCTTTGCTTGTTAAGTTCAAGCATGATATGGTGAAGTGTTTTCAAATGACTGATCTTGGGAAGATGAATTATTTTCTTGGCCTTGAGGTGATACAGAATGATGGAGAAATTCTCATTACTCAAAGGAAGTATGTGAAGGATTTGTTGAAGGAGTTCAACATGCTGAATTGCAAGCTTGCAGTATCTCCTATGAATTCAGGTGAAAAATTGATTCTTGATGATGGCTCTGAAAGTACAGATGGAAAACAATATAGAAGTCTTGTTGGGAAGTTGATGTATGTCACTAATACAAGACCAGATGTGTGTTATGCTGTGAGTGTACTATCAAGGTTTATGAATAAACCATCCAAGTTGCATCTTGGAGCTGCTAAAAGAGTGCTTAGATATCATGGGTTGTTATATTCTAGAGCTAAAGATGGTGAATTGGAGGGATTTACGGATAGTGATTGGGGTGGATCGATTGCTGATAGGAAGAGCACCTCATGTTTGTTCTTCAAGCTTGGTAATTGTCCTCTTTCTTGGAGCTCCAAGAAACAGGATGTCATAGCTTTGTCATCTAATGAATCAGAGTATATAGATACAAACTCTGCTGCAATTCAGGCTATTTGGATAAGGATACTTCTCGAATTTTATGGACATGTGATGAAGAAGCCAACCATTATTTCGTGTGATAACATGTCCTCAATTGCCATAGCTAAAAATCCGATGTTTCATTCTCGCACTAAACACATCGATATCAGATTTCACTATATTAGGAGCCTGGTTGCTGATGGGATAATTACTCTTAAGCATTATAGGACATCTGAACAACTTGCAGACTTGTTGACTAAACCTTTGCCAGCCCAGCATCATCAAGAGTTAAAGTTTAAATTGGGTGTTAAGGAGATCCAATCAAGAGGGGGATTTGTTGAGTAAATATCTGTGATTGGAGTCTAATTCCAGCTCAATGAATGACTGGATAGTTACTAATATGAATGGTCATTGGGAGTAAAGGCTGGTCTTATGTATGCCAGTTGTGAGAATAAAGATGGAGACATGCAGTCATCCTTTAATAGTGATGTGTGGCTTTAATCCCATATGTAATAACCTTTCAGTTTTGTATTTATATATATGATAATCATGAGATAAGCTATGATGTTCCCAGTTTTTTTTTTCTTCTCCAATATTGTTTACTTATGTGTGTTTTTTGGCCTTTGTCTCACCTGATCAGATCTTAAGATTAGTCACGAAACTATCCACCAGTTCCTATTTTGGTCACTAAACAAAAAAAATTTCTATTTTGGTCACTAATCTTTTAAATTGTTTTCAATTTGGTCACTGTCGCCAACGCTGTTAACGGCGATCTGACGTGGCTTAGTCATGTCAGCGAACTTAGCCACGTCAGCACCTGTCTTGCTTATTTAAAAAGGTAAATTACAAGATTAGTCACTAAACTATTTACCAGTTCCTATTTTGGTCACTAAACAAAAAAAATTTCTATTTTGGTCACTATAATTTATTCTCTAATAGAGGTCCCCAGAAAAGTCTCTGCTAATTGAATTTGATGTCTCTCCAACTAACACAATTACTTTTAATTTAGTGCTAATCAACATTGCAGCTCTATAATCCAATACCCAACATTGCAAATCGACAACATCTATGTCTAAAAACAACAGAAACCAATGACTACAAATTGCACAACTCTCACACAATTAATGCTTAATCCTTGTTTATTATGCTTCGCAGATTCAATGAACAACTTGCACCTCCCTGAGAACACACACACAAATACTTAAAAATTAATTCTTTGGCCAAACAAAAACAAGGAAAAAAACACAATACATGCAGAATGTCATTATGTACAATAAGCAACACAGAATGTCATTATATTTTAATAATACACAGAATTCTGCAGATGATACAGAATAACCAACACATAATTTTGTCGATGATATAAAATAACCAACACAGATCTGCAGATAAACTAGTAATTCTGCAGATGATACAAAATAAGCAACATAATCATCTAGTAATAACATAATGACATTCAAAATTCTGCAGATAATCTGGTAATTCTGCAGATGATACAAAATAAGAAACATAGTAATCTGGTAACAATATCATGACATAATGATATTCAGAATGGTAACATACAGAATTCCGAAGATGACATTCATTTAAAACTGCCTATTCCGAAGATGGCAATTTGTAGTCATTGGTTTTTGTTGTTTCTAGACATAGATGGTGTCAATTTGCAAGGTTGGGTACTGGATTATAGAGCTGCAATGTTGATTAGCACTAAATTAATTGTAGTTGTGTCAGTTGGAGAGAGATCAAATTCAATTAGCAGACTTTTCTGGGGACCCCTATTGGAAAATAAATTATATTGACCAAAATAGAAATTTTTTTTGTTTAGTGACCAAAATAGGAACTGGTAAATAGTTTAGTGACTAATCTTTTAATTTACCATTTTAAATAAGCAAGACAGGTGCTGACGTGGCTAAGTTCACTGACATGGCTAAGCCACGTCAGATCGCCGTTAACGGCGTTGGAGACAGTGACCAAATTGAAAGCAATTTAAAAGATTAGTGACCAAAATAGAAATTTTTTTTGTTTAGTGACCAAAATAGGAACTGGTGGATAGTTTAGTGACTAATCTTGTAATTTACCCTTAACAATAAATGTTTAAAAGCGAGAAGAAGCAAATACTTAGGTGAAAGATGAAAGAGTAAGCAACTGAAAGAATAAATAGTAAACATGTGAGAAAAGCAAGCAACCTGTAGGAAAAATGAAGGAAGAGTAAGTAAATGAGAAGAGGAAGTAGCAAACATTTAGAAGCGAAGAGTAAAATACGAGGAACTAATGATTAAAAATAACACTAACAAGAAGGCCAAATTAATCATTTCAACTCCTCATTGTCTTTGGGTATGTGAAATTATAACGCTTGTTTTACAAGGGATTAGTAGGTTATCTTACACCATATTTATATAAGATATATAAATGCATTTTTCATGTTGCCACTCTTCGATATTGACTGTCACTAGAATTAAACACATATAGGGTAAACATGAAGGATTATAATCAATTTTCATCCTTCTTTTTTAAAAATACAAAAAAAGTCATTTTTACAAACTTAGATGTGAAGAAAATAACCAAATGGAATCTTATGATATACATGATAAAAATGAGAAGAAAAGAAAAGGCAAGTGGGAAGCTTTATCATATAAAACTAAGAGCGTGCTTCAGGCCTCCTACTTTAAATATTTTTGGAATTTTTAAGTTTGGACATAATCAACACCCCCACCCAAAAAATAATGACATATTCTATAAAATTGAGAACGCGAGAGATGACTCTACTTAAATTAGTATGAAATTGCTGTTTGGAAATAACGAAATAATAATAATAATAATAATAATAATAATAATAATTAAGACAAGTGATTTGGATGAACATGTGTGAGATCTAGAAGAAGAAGAAATATTAAAGAATGAGATAATTGAAATTTAAATATGCAACTCGTCCAGTATCATAATGCACAAACTTCATAAACAAGCAAATTTCTTCCCAGGATCCAATGAACCGAACCATTAAAAGAATTGGGCGATTTTTACTTGCCACACCCTGAAAAATAATCAAATTACTTGGCACACTCTCTTTTTTTGGAACAAATCTAAATAAATTATTTGTAGTTATAATTGTATGTCTGATGGAAATATTTGTCAGAATAAAACTTTAAGAACATTAAAGTATAAATTAATTTGATGATTAAAGTCAATAGACAATAATTAATCATTTAGAAGTGTGTGTGTATATATATATATATGTTAAATTTGTAAATTTTTGAGATAAAATGTTGAGTTTGGAGAATCTTCTTCAATAAATCTTTAGTTAAGAGAATTTTATACAGGAAATCTTCCACAAACATTTTCTTTGAGATTCAATACAGATATTAATATTAGTGATTTTAAAATTTAATTAATAACTATATTTATTGAAATAATTAAGTCTTAATTAAACATGTTACTGAAATTAAGCAAACTTTGTAATTTCAAATTTTCAAAGGGGTGCATGCGTAAAACCAACAATAAAATAACACGAGTTTTCTTGCATATGATTTAAATCATTTAAGAAGTAATTAATGCCAGCCAGCAAGTGGAAACCCATAAATAATAATAAATAAATAACTAAAAAAAAAGCCCCACTTATTACAGTATAAATAGATGTCTCCTTGAGAAGGCTGCTCAATAGAGTACCCACTCCAAGTTTACCATGCACCGTTGTATTCCCGTCTTCTTCATCCTCATACTAGTTCAGCCACATGGCATCCTTTTAGCTAAAGGAGAACACTCAAAGCCAAGCACCAAACCCCTCCAAACTTACATTGTCCATGTTAAACAACCTGCTAATCTTGCAGACTCAAGCTCCTCCGGCGATGAGCGGGAAACGTGGTACAAATCCTTCTTGCCACCACGCTTACTCTTGGGCTCCAGCGAGCCCCAGTGGATTTATGCCTACCACCATGTAACTAGTGGATTTGCTGTTCAGCTAACTGAGGAAGAGCTTTCTGCCATGAAGAAGAAGGATGGCTTCTTGCTCGCTTATCCTGACCATCTCATCCCACTCCAAACCACTTACACACCTTCCTTCCTTGGGCTGGAACATCATGGAAACCACCATTTATGGGATGCTTCCAACTACGGCACCGGCGTCATCATCGGTGTGCTAGACACCGGTATCGCGCCCAATCACACATCATTCAATGACGAAGGAATGCCGCCGCCACCAGCGAAGTGGAAGGGCAAGTGCGAGTTCACAGCTCCTGGTTGCAACCGGAAGCTCATCGGCGCGAGAAATTTTATTAGTGGGTTCAATGCCATGCTTGGCGTAAAGCCCGCTATAGTAGAAAGCCAGCCGCCGTTTGACACGGAGGGCCACGGTACGCACACTTCAAGCACAGCTGCTGGCAAGTTTGTCCATGGTGCTGGCGTTTACGGGAATGCTCAGGGCGTGGCGACTGGCATGGCTCCGAGCTCTCACCTTGCAATTTATAAGGTCTGCGCCGAGAAAGGTTGCCCAACAAGTGATATACTGGCCGGTCTTGATGCTGCTGTTGGTGATGGAGTTGATGTTCTCTCACTTTCACTTGGAGGAGAATCGCTACCATTCTACCAAGATGCGATCGCCATTGGTGCGTTTGGGGCCATACAGAAAGGTGTTTTTGTCAGCTGTGCTGCTGGCAACTCGGGACCATATGACAGCACTTTGTCCAACGAAGCTCCGTGGATTATGACCGTCGGTGCGAGCACTACAGATAGGCTCTTAAGAACCACGGTGGTGCTCGGTGATGGTCAGCAGTTTGATGGAGAGTCTCTCAATCAGGCCATTCCCTTCCCTACTGCCTCGCCAATTCCTTTGGTGTACACTGGCGAAACTTCAGAAACAGCCACTTGCAGCTCTTTGGAAGGCGTTGATGTGCGAGGGAAGGCAGTGGTGTGCGATATGGGTGGCGATATAGGGCGTGTGGCCAAAGGATCTGTCGTGGCTGCTGCCGGAGGGGTTGCAGTGATCCTTGCCAATACGGCGGAGATGGGATATAGCACTCTCGCTGAACCTCATGTCCTTCCGGCATCACATGTGAGCTATACAGCTGCCGAGCAAATAAAGGCATACATCAACTCCACCTCTGATCCTGCCGTTACCATCTCGCCAAGAGGCACACTGGTCCACAATCAGCCGCCGGCTCCCATGGTGTCCTACTTCTCATCACGAGGCCCAAGCCAGGCATCTCCCAACATCTTGAAGCCGGATATCATTGGACCTGGCGTAAACGTGCTTGCCGCATGGCCGTTCCAGGTGGGGCCCATCAAGGCCTCTGACACCTTTCATTGTATATCAGGCACCTCCATGGCCACACCACACCTGAGCGGCATAGTGGGGCTTCTCAAGGCCGCGCATCCAGAATGGTCTCCCGCAATGATCAAGTCAGCAATCATGACTTCAGCTGATATAACCGGCAAGAATGGAGAGCCGATTGTTGATCAATTGTTGCAGCCATACAACTTGTTTGCGACCGGCGCTGGACATGTGAATCCAACGGCTGCATTGAGCCCCGGACTCGTGTTCGATATCGAACCCAATGACTACATCTCATACCTCTGCAGGCTTGGCTACAGTGACCAACAAATCAGCGCCATCGCCCGGAGCTCTATCAGCTGCTCAAGCTACCCAGTTCAAGCTGATCTTAACTACCCATCCATCACTGTCTCCCTGGACTCTAAGGGCAGGGCAATTACCACTAGGGTCCTAAAGAATGTGGGGTATCATGAGTCCGTCTATAGGGTTAGCGTGATGGAGCCACCTGGTGTGAAAGTTGCTGTAAGACCATCAGTCCTGAGGTTCTCGGCCTCGCGCAAAGTTGGGAAGATCACTGTGATGTTCCAAGGGGAATCAGGTGCAGGCACATCGTATGAGGTGGGTTTCTTAACGTTGACCTCCAAGCATAATGTGGTTCGAAGCCCGTTGTTGCTTGTACCCTCATTATCTGCGAATTCGGTCGTGGATGCAAATCAACCAACTCGTTCTGCATGGTAATGTACACTCTAAGTTGGGTTGCTGTCTCCTCTCAGTATCTCATAAACTCGAAGAATAATAAAAGGCCGCGAGGATCTTAAGCCACCATTTACTTCTTGTTGGTCATGTTGTAGTTATTTTGGTATTTTTTCCTCCTTTCTTGACATTGAACTTAAATAAAAATCTCAGGTCGTACTGTACTCTTTGATGCTTTTCTGAATAAATTATCCTCTTGCAACGTTGGATTAAGTTTCTCTAGCTTAATTATATATATATATATATATATATATAGGTGATGTTATCGGCATATATTATATATATATATATGGATTTGACATTGTTATTATACTAAAATAACTTAAGTTGACCATTCTAACATCTCTTTCCTAGAGGGTGGCAAGAGAATAAATTGATAATCACAACCAATTGACCCTTCAATCAACGTAGGAGCATTTTCCAATGTGGTTCTCTATCAAGCTTGAAACTGTACACCGAGTAAACTCTTCATTCCGGAAAGCTTTCAAAGATCCTATAAAAGGAAAGAGAGTAATAACTACATCTATATGACAGGAAAGGAACTTTTATTGCGGGTGGGCTGCAGAAAAACACACACACATTGAACTACTAGATAAATGTAGTGAGCAATTAGAAAGGTAGAGGGATGCTAAGCTATTGTTGATGCAGTTATATATTCAGCTTCAAATCTTGATAGTGCAGTGATTTGCTGCTTTTTCGACACATACCAAATAGTTTCTTCACCAAGCCAAAACGCATAACCTGTCATACTTTGATGCGGGGGGAATGCGACAAAAGGAAAAGGATCCACCACTGATCGACGTCCACGAACAGATACAAGATCTAGCAACTCATCACCCTCTAGATCTACCTAAAGAGATACAGAGTTAAGAGGGTTCTCTCCTTACTGACCTGCAAAAACCTAAGAGGAAAGAACAAGGAAAATGGGCACAGCCTCCTGCTCTCCAGCCAAACAATACTATTTTTTTTTTTGGCATCCAAGTCAAGTATTAAAACCCTTGGAACATGCCTCCAAGCATAAGGAAACTAAAAGATAAACAAAAGTATTAAGCTAATAACACTTAGGAGATAATTAAAACTGAAGCGAGTACTACAGAAATAGAAGGGAGATGAAATTTCCATGAACCAGTTATCCTGACAAGTCTTCACTCTAACAATCATAACTTTTCTAGAAGCCCCTAATTAATATAACATTTGTTGGTTGGAAACTAGACTCCCCTAGCTTTCCAGCTATGGGTTAAATGCATCTTTTGAACACCACAGTTGTTACAGATTTCACAAAGAAGTTTACTAAAGATTGGGTGTTCCTCTAAAAATTATTCAATGTCCAAGTGTTTAACACTTGGCCTTCTTGCTCTGCTCTTGCATCAAGCTCCCTTGGTTGGAGAAGACTCGCCCTCGGGTCCAAATTTTCATGTTTTCCATGATAAGGAGAAAGATCAGATACATTAAAATTCTTAGAAACCTCATATTCTCAAAGAAGGTCAATCTAATATGCAATCTCCCCAATTCTCTTCACCACTTGAAAGGGACCAGCTGCTCTTGCCCTTAATTTATTGTATTTCCCTGGGGGAAACCTTTCTTTTCTTAAATGAACCCAAACAAAGTCACCTAACTTAAACTCAACATATCTTCGATACTTGTTTGCTTACTTGCAATATCCTAATTATGTCTCATAATATGATCCCTAATCTGAGTATGCAACTTCTTGATTTGCGCAGCCCTTTCACTTGCTTCACAACTGAAAGAATTAGGAGTAGGAAGAGGTGCTAAGTCTAATGGACAATTAAGATTATGCCCATAGACAGCTTCAAATGGACTGCATTTAATAGATTGATTGATGGAGTGATTATACGCAAACTCAATTTGTGATAGCAATAAATCCCACTATCTAATATTCTTGCCCACATAATTCTTTTGCAAGTTTCTTAGACTCCTTTGATAACCTTGGTCTGCCTGTCCGTTTGAGGATGAGCTGTTGTGCTAAATTGCAATTATGTCCCAAACTTCCTCCAAAGTGTATACCATAATGACTCATAAACTAAGTCCCGATTAGAAGTGATTGTCAAATGGATTCCATGCAGCCCCACAATTTCACAAAAGTACAAATCAATAATGTAAGAAGCATCTACAGTCCTACAATAAGATACAAAGTGGCCCATTTTAGAGAATCAATCCACCACTACCATCACCGAATCTTTATTCTTCTGAGTTTGTGGTAATCCTACTACAAAATCCATGCTAACATCGTGCCAAGGGGCTTGAGGAACTGGAAGAGGGGTGTACAAACTTGCATTTTGAGAGTGACTCTTAGCTATATGATAGATGTTGCACTTCTTTCCATACATCATTACGTCATTCTCTATTTTTGGCCAATAAAATTTATCTATTATGATAGCAAGTGTCTTGTTTCAACCAGAATGTCCTCCAAGGTTACTATTGATGAGTGCATTATATATATATATATTTCATATGCATTACACCCGATATTTACTTGTCCTTTTGCTATTACTTCTTTAGTTCGGTGCTATTTAAGGTATTTTGAGTTTATTGTGCAGATATTTAGGTCCTGGAGCAAGTAGAAGGGATTTAGAGGAGAATTCACATCAAAAGGACCTAAAAAGAAGTTCGTCAAGCCAAGCACGGCCTCAACACGGGCGTGCTCTTGGCCGTGTAATTCACAGGAATTGGAAAGCACGAGGAAGCACGGTCAGAATGCCCTAAGCACGATCGTGCAATGCCAACACAGCCTCAACACGGGCGTGTTCCACCCCGTGCAAATTACAGCCTGGCGAATTTTCAGGGGAAATCACTGTAGCACGAGTACTGTAGCATAAGTACTATAGCATAAGCAATGTAGCAAAAAGTACTGTAGCACCGAGAACTTAGAAGCCCGCAATCTACATGGGCTGAAGCACGGCCTCAACATGGGCGTGCTTGCATCGGGAATGACTTTTTAAGGCCGAATTTAGGGTTTCTTGGGGGGCTTTTTGAGGGGGATTTTCTTCTCCCTTTTGGGGGAGGCGGCGGAGTAGTAAAGAGGCACCATCAAGGGCTAGATCCGGATCAAGAGATCATCATATGAGTGGAGGAACATTGGCAAGATCATTATTGGACACTCTCCGACGAAGATTGTGAAGCAAGAAGGGAGTTGATGAATTTCATCTCATTCTCTTGTTATTTACCTTGTGTTTCTTGTAGAATCATGAGGGGCTAATCGTTCTCCGGTTCCCCGGTTTAAGAACTTGGTAGTTGTTGTATTTGAATGCTTTTATTGCAATGTTTATAGAGTCTCTAATTCTCTCTGTTAGATCTTTTGTTGTTTACTTGAATGTTGGTTTGTTGAGTGGCATTGATTGCTTAATTCCTTGATTTCCTCTTAGCTTGTATATCTCATTGATTGATACAAGAAGTGGAATTGGGCTCTTACTCTCAATCCCACTATATCCACATTAGGGCAACAAGACTCTAGAACATAAGGATCATGAGACGCACCTGATAAACCTTGCGAGAATTCGAGTATAATTGACACCAAGTGACTACTCCGGGACGCTACTCTTTTCTTTGGATCTCTTTTCACCTTAATCCTGTCTCTCTTCTGTTTATTCTCACTTTCTTATTTTTATTTATAATTAAATCTCAACCCAATTATTGAGCCGGCTAGATATTAGAAATCCGATGAGAATGGAAAGCTACACCAGTCCCTGTGGATTCGACTACCCGACCCTAAGGGTACACTTTACTACTTGTACGACCCGTGCACTTGCGGATACGCAAGGGGCGTACCAACTATCATGACCCTCCATTAGAATGGCATCTCACACAAAACATTGAGGAATACACAAGCAATTACTCTTGAAAAGAAACCCAATCTGCAGAAAAAATTGTTTGTATGGTGCCTTTGAACAATTTTCCCAAATGGCACCAAGGGAGGGATCATCCTAATACAAATCTTATAGACTTCAAACCCAACAGCATTTATTTGCATAGTGGACAATAATGCGTATCTTCTACTCAATGCATCAGCAACCTGGTTTTGAAAGCCTGCCTTATGCTTCATGACAAAACTGTAAGCTTGCAGAAATTCCACCCACAACATATGACGTCGATTCAGCTTATGTTAGCCATTTATAAACTTTAAAGCTTCATGGTCTGAATAGTGGACTAAGGGCTTTTGAAAGAGATAATGACTCCAATAACCCAAAGCACGGACAATGGCATAAAACTCTGTCATAGGTAGAGTAATTCTTGCGAGACTCACTTTATTTCTTGCTAAAAAATGCAATATGCTTCTTCTCTTGACCCAGGGCATCCCCAATGTCGACATTAGAAGCATCACACTCAACCTCAAAATGTTTTCAAAATCTAGAAGTGAGAGAACAGGCTCTTCAGTCACCTTCTTCTTTATGAGTTGAAAACTTTTCTGTGCTTCTTCATTCCATTTGTAGACACCTCCTTTCAAACATTCTGTAATAGGAGCAATAATGGTGCGAAATCCCTTGATGAATTGTCGATAAATGGAAGCAAGGCCATGAAAACTTCTAATATCCTGGACAAATTTTGGTTGTGGCCAACTTAGAATGGCTTCTAGCTTCCTCAAGTCCATCTTTAATCCATCTCTAAACACTATATAGCCTAGGAAAACAAGGCTATCAGAGAAAAACTCACATTTCTTCAGATTTGCATAAAGCCTTTGTTCCCTTAGGATGTTGAATATCTTATAGAGATGATCAAGGTGTTGCTCCTTGTCTTGGCTATACACCAAAATATCGTCGAAGTAGACAACAACAAACTTCCCAATGAAAGGTTTGAAGACATCATTCATCAAACCCAAAAGGTTCTAGGTGCATTTGAAAGGCCAAAAGGCATGACAACCACCTCATCGAGACCGTCCCTTGTTTTTAAAGCCGTCTTCCACTCATCCCCTTCCCTTATCTGTATTTGGTGATAACCACTAAGAAGATCAATTCCTGAGAAAATAACAGCCCCATGTAATTGATCCAAGAGGTCATCTAATTGAGAAATGGGATAGTGATAGTTGATGGTAATCTTGTTAATAGCTCAGCTATCAATACACATACGCCAAGTTCCATCCTTTTTCGGTACAAGCAAAGTAGGGACAGCACAAGGACTCTTACTTTATCTCATAAGGCCCTTAACTATCAGCTCTTCAACTTGACGTTGTAACTCTTCGTGTTCCTTTAGACACATCCTATGGGTTGCCTTATTAGGAATCGCTGAACAAGGAACTAAATCAATGTAATGTTGAATACTCCTTAAAGGCGGGAGACCTGGTGGCATTTCTTCTTGCACCACATTAGCAAATTCTTGAAGAAGTGGAAGCATAATAGCAGGATGCTCACATTGCTCTTTATTAGCTTTAAGCATTACAAGAATATATCCTTGCTTGATATGTTCCAACTCCCTCAAAATTTCAGATTTAGAGAGTAGATCATTCTTCACCCCTTTTGAAGGCTTACAGTTGACCCCTAATCTTGTTGGAGCCAATACAATCTTAACATCATCTTTGACAAAACTATATGTATTTTTATAACCATTATACAGAGTTTTTCTGTCATATTGCCTGGCCTTCCCAAAGCAAGTGACAAGCATCCATTGGCACAACATCACACATGACTTCATCCTTATATTTTCCACCAATTGAAAATTGGATAAGGCATCGTTTACTAACCTTTATTTCGTTCTTATTTTCTAGCCAAGTAAGTCGATAATGATGTGAATAGTCCTCTATTTTCAGCTGCACCTTGTCCACCTTGTTGCTAGCAACATTTTTGAAACTTCCCTCATCTATAATCACATCGCAAACTTTACCATGACAAGTGCACTTAGTATGGAAGATGGTGTGACGCAACCAACCATCTTCTTTTGTACGTTGCACATTCAAACTTCTGCAAACCAGAAGTTTTGCGTCATCTGCTTGAACTACGTCTTCCATTTGAGAACATTTAGCCTCATCGTTATCGGACCCTTCCTCGATTTCCTCTTCAACAAGAGAAATTATCGTATTAGGAGAACTACGTCTTCCATTCGAGAAATTATCTGCAATATGACCATATCTATGGCACTTGAAACACTTTTCTGAACCTGTATTAGGAGAGTCTTGTTGCTTAGAGTTTTCACTCTTATACAATGACCTTGAAGTAAAAGGCTTTACATTTTTAGAAGGCCTAGAGGTTGAGGAACTCCTTTGGTTAAATGAGCCTCCCTTGCTTAGAGAACGAAAACCACTTCCTTGAGTTTCTTTTAATTGTCGTTCAACCCTCATAACAAGTTTACAAACATCTGAATAAGTCCAATATGGTTGCAGCTGCACCATGTTTCCTATTTCAATCCTCAATCATCTAAGAAAGTAAGCAATAGTCTGCTCTTCAGGCTCCAGCACATCACATTTGATCATCAAATAATCAAATTCAGCAACATACTCTTCAACAGATTGATCATTCTATATCAAATAATGAAGCTTTAGATAGGAATCTTGTCGATAACTTTCGGGAAAGAATCTTCTCTTTAGTTATCTCTTCATCTTCTCCCAAGAACGAATATGATGTCTTCCTTCTTGAACTCTTTGTCTCTTTAAGTTTTTCAACCATAATCTAGCATACTTTTGCTATTTTAAAGCAGTGATTGAGACGTACTTTGCATCACCGCAAGTGCATGGGTCATCAAATAGTAAAGTGAATCTGGTGAAGGGTCGGATTGTCAAATCACAGGGAGTAAGAGTACCAGCACTGACTTCAGTAAACGATATCTAGCCCGAATAAGCAGGATGAGAAACAAATAAACTACTACTTAAAAGATTGAAAGAAGATAAGATGAGTTAAGAATCACTAGAAGAAAATTGCACATTACACATGGAATTTTCCGTGGGTAATGGTTGCCTTTCCGTCGGTAAAACACATTACCGACTAACTATTCGTCGGTAATAATCCGTTGGTAAATCTCTTGTTGGTAATGCTCTTCCGTCGGTAATAATAAAATTTATCGCTAATAAATATATCATTACCGATTGAATTATTAGTCGCTGATGGTTATATTTCCGTCGGTAATAATTATTCTTTCAGTCAGTAAATGGATGCATATTCATCGGTAATGATTCTTTTTCTGTCGGTAAACAATATTGAAACCACAATAATTCTGTCGGTAAAAGTAATTTTCCGTTGGTAAAAAGAATATGATATTGTCGGTAGAGAATACTCATTAGGAATATTTTTGACAAAAATAATATTTTTCCTTCGGTAGAAAATATTAAATTATTAAATTTCTGTTGGTAAAGCATATTAAATTATAAAATTTCCGTCGGTAATAGTATTTAATTTCACAAAAACTTAAGTTTCAGTTGGTAAAGATTGCAATTCCATCGGTAAATAATATGTTCCCGTCCGAAAAATATTACCAATATATTGTATATACAAATTTTACACATCAAACCTTTATTGCACATAATACCAATGTAATACCAAATACATTTAGCAATCCAACAAACGATAGTTCACTTGCTCATGTCAACTATAAAAATTTAAATACAAATATAATCCAAAACATATGGTAAAGTGTTAGACATTATAAAGTTGCAAGCAAATGACAAATAAATTAAAATAGCCTTTAATTGTAGTCCAAGAAAACAAATGGTAAGAACACCATTACAAATGCCATCTTACTCATCTCACGCATCTTCTCTTCCATCTCTTGGAGTAGCATCCATTGAATTAATTCTGGATTGACTCCCTTGAGAGAACAAAGTTGGATGACCACGTTGTACAAACTCCAGGATTTTGTCCAATTTACTTTGAAGCCCTGCTTGACCCTGCTGAATATCAAGAACTGTATTTTCTAGATTCTCAACTTTCTCTGCAAGCTGGGTTTATAACACCGATTCATTTGTTGGAAAATGCTGATAGGTGAAAGGTCCACAAGCTGAATCAGACGTGTTTAAGCCATTCAAACAAAAGACGATTACCAAACAATATATAGAATCATCGAAATATTCCAATACATTTACCATTAAATATATGTTCAAACAAAAGACGATTACCAATACTATTTATGTCATATATAGCAAGAAAATCCATAATAGATGTGGAACATGATAGAATGACAGTAGCATGCGTCTGTGAGAAATTCTTTGAGAAATATAATTAAAAAGAAAAGTTGGTAAGAAAAAACACGGGATCTAGAACAAAATAAATAATGAAAAGATGAGGATCAAAATTTCATATGTTGTGAGAGTATAAAATAGACTTAGATTGAAAATAATAATAATAATAAATAATTTAAATAAAAACATTGAACTCTTTGCCCACCCATAAGGCTACTTAGGCTTTATTTTTAAAGGAGTCGCACCAACTCTTTTTAATCACTCAACTTGAATACATATACCTTGTGCCCCCTTTCTTTTTTAAAAAAAATCTCTCTAAATTATACCCTACAAAAAAAAGAAATTATTATATACATCTATAAAATGATATTTGTTTCTACATTACTCCAAATCATTCTTATAAGCATATACAAATATATTGTAGTAATTTTCTCAAACAAGAACTAGCATATACATAAGCTGTTAGACTAATTAATCAATCTTAACAATTAATTAGTCCACTTGAAGAAGAGGGTTAGAGATAATTAATGAAAAGTATATATTTAGAGGGAGAACAAAAAGAGTAGGGTATTGTAGGGCTTGAAAGAAACGGAAAATGTTATCGGGCGGCAAAATAAACTCAGTGATGAAATTCTAGATAACATTTACAATTTTACGGCATCTAACTCAAGATCTCCAAATACTTCAAGAATTTCTAAAGTAATAAACCCATATAGTGTGCTACCATATGTATAGAATTGGGGTCATACACAATCAGTGATTTTAATCCATTAAAATAATGGGTTTAAAAACACATTTTTATCATCAAACTCCATTGTATACGTCATTCTCAATTAAGCTTGTCTTGCTAGTTAACAATATTTATGAGACAAAGAGATTAATATGTAGGTCCCCTATGAAAGTTTGAAGCATCGTATGAAGTCATTAATGCTCTCTTTTTTGCGGAGAAAGACCAAACACTAAACAAAGGTCTGTCATCAATATTATATATATATATATTCTCAAACTTGCAGTTGTTCTGTAATATTGAAAAAAATAGAAACAATGCATGAAGAAACAACACACATCATGAATCCTTAAAAGAAGTCGAGAGAATGAACTAATTCAGAAGGAAATAAATTCATCAACTCATGATATATAAATAATAAAATGAAATGATGCCCGTTTCCGCAACATAGGGTGATGTGTCAACCCCTTGCCTTACCGCAAGTGCACGGGTCGTCAAGTAATAAACTTGACCCTAAAGGGTCGGATTGTCGAACCACGGGAACGGGAGTACTAGTAGTTGCTCCTCTTTTGTTATCTAGCCTAATGAGTGTAATGTGTGATGATCTGATGGCTAAGCCAAAGAGTGTCACTACAAGTGCACAGGGACTGAAAGGAGAGGGAGTTATCAATCAATAAAAGTGAGGTATCCGGACAATGCTCTCCCTAGGATTCGGGTGTTAAATGTAAATTACAAGTGTTTCTAGACGAAAACAATGAGTCGTGGGTATCCTAAGGTATAACGGCCCCTTGCCTCCCGGGTTGCCGATAAATAGTCCCCTACGAGGTCCCGGCGGAAAATTCTCTCAACGCCTCACACCACATATGACTGCTTAAAACTCTAGGAATACCAAAGATATAACCAATTCCCAAAAGTAGATCCAACTCTTCCTCCAGGTGAAAGATCCCTAACCCCCTACGAGGTCCCGGCGGAGAATTCTCGCGACGCCTCACACCACATATGGTTGCTTGACACTTAGGGAATATGGAGATAGAAAATATCTATCGGAAGGGAAAGGGAACACTCCGCTATCTCACGGCTCACCCTCTCAACCCTCTTTACTCTTGGTAATTCTAAACCTAGCGGTGATCTCTCTCTTCACTAGATTGAATAAAACATGCAAGGCAATTAATAATGGAATCAAAAGCACAAGCAAGCATTAAGAACTCAAGAGTAAAACTCAAAGTAACAAATTCGAATAGAAACACAATGTAAATCTAATGAAAGTATGAATTCTAGGGTTTACATGTCTGAATACCCTCTAGGGCTTTAGCTCTCCATAGAGCAAGTCACAAAGCAAATAAAATAATGATAAACAAGTTCACAAGCCATAGAAAATAACCCCCCTAAATCCGTGATGATGGTCATGACGGGTAGCTTCCACGTCTGGCTTAAATCCACTCCGAAGATAGGTCACCGGTGTCTTCCTTCATGCTATGACGGAGGAAGAATCGATCCAAGTTGGTGAGGAAAGCTTCCCGAAGCCACAAAGAACTCTCTCCAAGATCTAGCCGCCTTGCCTCTTGAAAATAGCCGAAACGATCCCTAAAAATTATCACAAGGCGGCTTTTATAAATTGAAATCAGGGCTTCACACAGGCATCCACACGGGCACTCACACGCCCTTGTACTGTCGCCACACACCCTTGCGAAATTTCCACATCCGGGCGTAAATAGTGATTTTGCTACATTACTGCTACAGTAGTTTGCTACAGTGTTTTCGCTACGGTGATTTCTCCCACGAAATCATTCTTCGAGTCCACACGGTCGGGCACATGCCCGTGTAGTAGGGTGTGTGGCTTTCTGTATTTTGAAACCTTCAAAACCTTCTCTTATTTGCGCGCAGAACCTGGGACATGGATGTACTACTGCCTTCGTACCCTTCCGGTTCATGTGATTACTTGAACTCCTCCGAACGTTGGCAACACCTCCATGTATGCGAGCACAGCTTCTATTTCTCGTCTTAAAACATGCCATCACTCCCTATCTTTGCTTCCTTTCTTATATTCCACACCTACAACGCCCTGTTTGCACAAAGAACACAAAATACACGTTTTTAGTGATATAACCTGATAAAAGTGATGCTCAATGCATGCAACATGATGTTATAAAATATATGTATACAAGCACATATCATGAAACAACAAGAAATTAAAGCTATGAATTAATGATCATAAATCCCCTCTTCTTCTGTCTTGTTTCACTGTCTCCCCTACCAAATATACACTCGTACACACACACAGATATATATATATAATCTCCAATACTAAACCCTCCTCCACCTCCACCTTTTTCTTCTTCATGTTCATCCCAAGTAACATATACCAAAGAAGTGATATCATAAATAAGTTTAAAAAAAATAAAAGAAGAAAGAGTTTATACTGATCAATAAGGAAGAAAATGGGAATTGAGTTATCAAATTCACAACAACTAGTGACTCATCAATTGATAGCAAAGAAGATGAAAAACTTATTAGAGGAATTAGGGAAGAATTAAAGAAAAATAAAAAAAACACACCTGCAATTGGAATGCAAGATAACGGCCGCTTCTCCCTGTCTTCAGTCTCTCTTTTCCTATCAAAACCCTAAAACAAAAAATGAGGATAGAGGTGGAAACCCTTAAATTGATTACTCGCAAACATATACTCATCAATGGATAGCAAAGAAGATGAACAAACTTATTAGAGGAGTTGAGGAAGAATTAAAGAAAAAAATCACACCTTCGATTGGAACGCGAGATCACGGCGGCTTCTCCCTGTCTCTTCCTCTCTCTTTTCCTATCGAAACCCTACAAGAGAAAATGAGGAGCAAGGTGAAACCCTTAAATTGATTACTCGCGAACATCTACTCATCAATGGATACCAAAGAAGATCAAAAACTTATTAGAGGAATTGGGGAAGAATTAAAGAAAAAATAAACAAACCTTTGATCGGAAAGGCTCCTCCCTGTCTCTCCCTATCTCTTTCCTATTTCGATGATGGTCATATAGCTAGCTATTTACAAATCACCCACCAGAATTCACCAAAATTCCTGCTCCTTATTTGATACAGCTTAGAAAAAAATAAATAAACATTAGGGACTTTTCTGTAATTTTCTGTAATATATCTTTTTAACCGATTATTTTTTTAG
Source organism: Dioscorea dumetorum (assembly GCA_902712375.1). Taxonomy (NCBI): domain Eukaryota; kingdom Viridiplantae; phylum Streptophyta; class Magnoliopsida; order Dioscoreales; family Dioscoreaceae; genus Dioscorea; species Dioscorea dumetorum. Next base: position 4,248,144 of record CACTHL010000549.1, on the reverse strand, counting down.
CATTATTTGTAAAAAAAAAAGAAATTAAAATATTTATTTTATAAATAAATTAATTTACTCTATTGACGGAATTCCGTTGCTATTAACATCAAATTTTCACCGGTAATCCTTTATGAAAATCCGTCGGTAGGTGGTGGGTAATATATCTATTTTCTGTCGGTAAAAAAAAAACAATTGCTGACGGACACAATTCCATTGGTAAAGATCCGTTGGTAATGAATGTTTTTTTATATTAAATCCGTCGATAATATCATCAAATTATACCAACTGAATTCCATCGCTATTAACATACAATATTTATCAGTAAAACTTGCTGATGCATACAACACGGGGTAATGTGTCAACCCCTTGCATTACTACAAGTGCATAGGTCATCAAGTAATAAAGTGGACCCAATGGGTCAGGTTGTTGAACGACAGGGAACAGAAGTACTAGTAATTGCTCCTCTTTTGTTATCTAGCTTAATGAGTGTAGTGTGTGATGATCTAATAGCTAAACCTAAGAGTGTCACAACAAGTGCGGAGGAACTAAAAAGAGAGGGAGTTATCAATCGATGAAGGTGGGGTATCCGGACAATGCTCCACCTAAGATTTGGGTGTTAAATATAGATTACAAGTGTTTCTAGATGAAAATAATGAGTCGTGGGTATCCTAAGGTATAACGACCCTTAGCTCCAGGTAGCCGATAACTAGTCTCCTACGAGGCCCCAGCTGAGAATCCCCTCAATGCCTCACACCAGATATGACTGCTTAAAACTCTAGGGATCCCAAAGATATAACCAATTCCTAAAAGTAGATCTAACCCTGCCACCAGGTGAAGGATCCCTAACCCCTACGAGGTCCCGGCGGAGAATTCTCTCAGCGCCTCACACCACATATGGTTGCTTGAAACGTAGAGAATATGGAGATAGAAAATATATATCGAAAGGAAACGGGCACTCCGCTATCTCACGGGTCATCCTCTCAACCCTCTTCACTCTTGGTGATTGTAAACCTAATGGTGATCTCTCTATTCACTAGGTTGAATAAAACATGCAAGGCAATTAATAATGAAATCAAAAGCAATTGCAAACATTAAGCACACAAGAGCAAAACTCAATGTGTTAAACTCGAATATAAACACAATATAAATCTAATAAAAATATGAACCCTAGGGTTTACATGTCCGAATATCCACTAGGGGTTTAGCTCTCCATGGATCAAGTCACAAAACAAATAAAGCAATGATAAACAAGTTCATAAGCCATAGAGAATAACCCCCCTAAATCCGTAATGATGGCCTTGATGGGTGGCTTCCATGTCTGGATTAAATCCACTCCGAAGTTAGGTCGCCGGTGGCTTCCTTGATGCTATGACGGAGTAGGATTCGATCCAAATTGGTGAGGAAAGCTTCCCAAAGCTGCAAAGAACTCTCTCCAAGCCCTAGCCGCCTTGCCACTTCAAAGTAGCTGAAACGATCCCTTAAAAGTAACTTAAGGCTGCTTTGATAATCTGAAATCGGGGCTTCACACGGGTATCCCCACACCCGTGTACTGTAGCCACACGGCCGCGTGGAATTTCCACACGAGCGTGTGAATAGTACTTGTTACACTTCTACAGTATTTTGCTACAGTGACTCCCCCCCCCAATCCTTCTTCGTGTTCGCACGGTCGAGCACACGCCCGTGTGGTAGGGTGTGTGGCTTTCTGTCCTCTGAAGCCTTCAAAGACCTTCTCCCATTTGCGCACGGAAGCTGGGAAATGGACGTACTACTACCTTTGTGCCCTTCAGGTTCATGTAATGATTTGGAATCCTCTGAAAGTTGGCAACATCTCCATATGTATGAGCGCAGCTTCTATTTTCGGTCTTGAAATTTGATATCATACCCTAGCTTTGCTTTTTTCTTGTACTTCACACCTCCAAGCCCTGTTTGCACAAAATAACACAAAATACACTCTATCAATAATAAAACCTGATAAAAGTAATGCTCGATGCATATAAAATGATGTTATAAAATATATATAAACAAGCACGTATGACTTACCGACAAAAATTTGTCGGTATATTAGTCAGTAATGTGGTTGGTATTATAAACTATTACCTTTATGGAAATCCGTCGGTAATGTATTTATATTCTATCAGTAAAAGTATACTTTATCGACGGATATCGTTCCGTCTGAAAATTTCCATCGGTAATGAGCAGTTTTCTTGTAGTGAATTCAAACAACTGTTGGGCACAATGGGAGTACTTGGACAATAATCCTTTACGGTTGTAACAAAAGAGCACAAGATCCTGTAAATACTTCTCACTATAATGGATGAGAGCTGATTTAGAAAAGTGATATACTATCGGGTTTTCACAGCACACTAGTTCTCAAGAACCAACAGGTTTTCACCTCACATTAGTCTTCGATAATTAACGAGTTTTCACAGCACATCAATAGTCACGTAATGAGCATTACGAAACGATTCAAATTACACATGCATTTCAAAATCAGAACTTCATAAACCAATAAAATTAAGAAGTAAATATAGAATCTAATACAAATATCCCTAAGGTTTCAAGTCCAAGCTCCTAATGGAAGTTTTAGCTCATCATAGAGCACAAAACAATTGAACAAGAAAACAATATCATAATCATAAACATGAAAATAAGCAACACTCCCTCAAGAATTAAAGATGAACGGGTCAACACGAAGTTCCCCTCGATGTCAATGGAGTAATTGTTCTTGACCGCACCGATACCCTAATATATGATGATAAAGATGATGATGGATACCGGCATGGGTTTCCTATAAACATGTAATGAAATCAACAACCCTTATAGTATGCCTTTCTCAAGCCGGCGTAGGCGAGAGAATTAACCCGTTAAAGACAAAGAATCCAGTTAGCCTTTCAATTGTCCTCTCAACTATTCTTCGGAGTCGTTGCTCCTCCCCTACTCCCCTCGCTATGGGCCAAAATCCTCCTCCGCCTGCCCGTACGTGGGCCAAAATTGCATCAAGCTTAGCTCGAACCACCGAAAGCTCGCCGCTCCATAATCCTCAACTACTCTAGAAGATCAAAAACTCTACTTCCCGGTTTGTCGGGTTGGATGAAGAAACTTTGTCTCGTGCCCACTTACGCTTTCAATATTCGTTATATGGCAAGTTTTTCGGCAAGCCTCCACCTTTTGAACAAGTAAAGATGTCTTTGATATCCAAATGGTCCGAAATCGGCGAAGTCTCCATCTCTGATCTTCCAAATGGGTTTCTCCTGATTCGCTATCCCTCTTAGTCAGTGATGCAAACACTCTTGATTGATAGTCCTTGGTCCATCAACGGCCTGATCCTTCAACTATCTCCATGGCATCCATTCTTTGAACCTACATTCGCAAAACTCAATACCGCAGCCATATAGGTCAAGCTTCATAACATTCCGATGGAGCTTTGGGATGGTGAGTCTTTAGAAACAATTACTTGCTCATATGGGGGCGTCTTCTCAAGGTGGATGAGCTTACGAGACTCACAAGAACGAAATTTGCCCGTGTTTGTATCAAAATCGATGTTTCCAAACCATTTAGTAAAGGCTTCTGGATTGGTGACGCCCAGCATTGTCTGTTCGTTATGGTCCTCTATGAGAAGCTACCGTCCTGATCGGGCATGGAACTAACTCCTGCTCCCGTCCTAGTGCGACCATAACTGATCAAGTTCCTCCACCCTCCCGAAAAACCCAAGAGTCGGCGGTCGGCTCCGATCAGATTATGGAAGTTATGGATGAGGCAATGGAGAGCAACATCCAATGTCCGGACATTTCGGCCACTGAAAGCCCCCGTCCGGTAATACAGACAACGAATTTGGTTCCTTCATCTTGGTTGCTCGTCAGGGAGGTCGCGGTGGGGGACGCGGGACTAGCCACAGTGCTAGTCACGTGTCAAACGTTGCGGCAGCCATAAAACCCAGCAGTCACTCTAGAGACAGCCTCAACATACGTGGCAGAATGGAAAGCCGCGGTCGTGGCGAGACTCGTGCTCCTCGGGTTCCCTGGGCCAAAAACATTAATGGCGATTTGACTCCACCCTACTCAATAGATGCTCCAAATCTAACCGTTGCTAGTCCCGTAGATGAATCTCACTCTCATTTGGTGGCATCTAACAGTCAGCAAAGAAGCGTTCCTCACACGCAATCCACACCTTCCCCTTCCCAAGAGACAATATGCCGACCTAACAAAAAAGGTAAATCCATACTCATTGATTGTTTGAAATCTCCGCACCCCATTCTTCGAATCTCGCCCCTTGCAAACGCTGATCCCAATAACGAAGAGACCCCTATTCCTCACAAAATGGTTGTTGATAAAATTTCTGCCGCCTTGCTTCCAAGCTCCTCGATTAGTGAAAAGGCATCAGATCTTGAATCTTCGGGAGATAGTGATGATGATATGTCGCGGGGAGGATGAAAGGGATGATCTGTCGCAAGAAGACAAAATCGATGACTTGACGACTTTAGATCAATTCCAAGAAGAATCACGGCGAGAGGCCTTGGTCCAAAAGGGCCCCGCTTCTCAACATACGTAAACTTCTCGAGAAGAAGGGAAGAGTTGAGTTTGAACCGTGAAACGGTTGATTGTATCCTTGCACATCTCTTCTTGAGTTTTCGATGACATCAGGACGTCCCCTTCTAGATCTCTTTTTCTTATGTTTTTTATGATTGAAGCTAATATAATTTGCTTTGGAATTGCGAGAGGAATCTCGTCACAGGATACCTCCACTTGTGTTTTGGTAATATCAAGAAGTGTAACCCCTTTATAGTTTTCTGGTGGAAACTAGAGCTAATAGTGACAGAGTTGATTGATTTGGAGCAAAGCTCCCTCGTCCTTGGAGATGGACTACGATCTTATCGAGGGTTTCTCTGGAGGCATCATTGTCCTTTGGCACACTCGGATTGGTCGGAGTTAGTCCTTTAGTCATTTCTCGTAGAGCTTTACATATTATTATTACTACAACCTTGTATGCACAATATCGTGATTTCGATTGTTTATAATTCTTGTCGGATTTTGTCTCAATGTACTTTATGGGGTGAACTTTCAAAAACTTACTGATTTAAATCTCCCTTGGCTTATTGCGGATGACTTCAATTCTATAGCTACACGTGATGAGTATAAAAGGGGTTCTTATCATCATTATTCTCGTAAAGCTTACTTTTTAACAACTTCATTGGTGAGAATAATTTGCTTGACTTGCATTTCTCGGACCCCTGTTTTACTTGGTGTAATAATCAAACTGGCCCCTCCATGCGTTGGGCTCAACTTGAAAGCTACCTAGTTAATCTTCATTGGAACCATATTTTTAAGTTTTACACTTTGAAGCATCTCCCCCGTATTTTTTCAGACCATGCTTCTCTTTTTTTCAAAGTCCGCTCCCAACCTAGTTTAAAAACGGTTGTTTTCCGTTTTGAAAATTACTGATTTGATTATTTAGACTATCACACTTTGTTCATAAGGCTTTTGATTTCAATCCGCATGGAAACCCAATGAATGTGGTGTCACACTTGTTTTCTCGAAACCATTTCTATATTAAAAATTGGTGCACTTCAGGCGTGAATTCTCTTGAAATAAATTTTAATTCTACTGAAAATGATATCGCTTTCTTCGAGTTTTCTTATTGTACTTCTAATGATTCGCACTCTCAATTTCCTGATTTATATGCAAAAGTTTCTGCTCTTCAACGACAGAATTCCATTAAGTGGGCTCATTGTGCCCATCTGCAATGGATTTCTCAGGGAGACCAAAATACGAGTTTCTTTTACAACCACGCTCGCATTAGAAATCACGCTAAGTCTATTTCCAAGATTTCTAATTTAAACGGGAATTTGGTTAGCGATCCAGATGAGATTCAAAAGGTTTTTGTAAATCACTTTTCAACTCTTTGGGCCAGTCGGAATGATCGTGATTTTGAGTTTGTTTTGAATGCCTTCCTAGTGATCATCCTCAACTAAATGATTATGATGGCAATCTTTTAATTAGGGGTGTGTCTCATGATGAAGTTTACCTCACTATCCTAGACCTCCCCTCTGGGAAGAGCTCAGGTCAAGATGGTTTTAATGCTGAGTTCTTTCGGTTTTTTTGGCCTGTTATTGATGATAGGATTTTCTCTGCGATTCAGTATTTTTTCCAAAATTCTATTCTTCCAAATGATTGGGGTAAAACTTTCATTGCTCTTATTCCCAAAATAAAAAATCCTAAATTGGTTTCTGATTTTCGCCCCATGTCTTTATGTAATGTCTGCTTTAAAATTATTTATAAAATTTTTTCTAACCGACTCAAGCTGGTTCTGCCACGCCTCATCGGGTCTGAATAAGTTGGTTTTGTGTTGGATCGTTGTTCTTTTGATATTATAATTACAGTTCAAGAAGTTGTGCATACTTTGAAAAATGAAAAAACTGGCCCCCTAGGATGCTCATTAAGATAGACATTGAATAGGGATATGATTCTCTAAGCTAGAGTGCAATTCTTGCCATTCTTTCTAAAATGAACTTCCCTCTTGTATGGATCTCTCGGATTAGGACTTGCATTTCTGCTAGCTCTTTCTCTATTCTTATTAATGGTACTCATTCCCCTTGGTTTACTTCCACTAGAGGTGTGAGGCGGGGAGATCCTATTTCCTCATACCTTTTTATTATGGTTTCACAAATTCTTACATCTATGCTTAACTTTAGCATTAGGCATGATATGATTCCGGGATTTGATAATTGGCTTCAACAGAACTTTAATCATCGATATATACCGATGATCTTATCCCGATCACACATGCTTCTCGCCGCACGACCAAGAATGTTAAACTTTACCTCAATATATATGCTAACTTAATTGGTCAAAATCCCAACAATTATAAGTCAACTATATTTTTCCTTTCTCGGTTCAACAAGCATATTGCTAATAGCATTTTGTCTCTTCACAATTTCAAGATTGCCTCTTTTTCTTTTACTTACTTACGGGTCTTGATTTCTCCGAAGGAGCTTGCTATGTCCACTTTTAAATCCATGACTGATAAAATTCATAACATGTGTGTCGTTTGGAAAAAGTCCAAGCTTTCTCCAAAGACCAAAACTCTTCTTATTAATCCTCTATTCTTTCTCGGCTTGTTTATTGTTTATCTGTGTACCCTATTCCTGATCTTATCCTGCTTGAGATCACTAAGGCGGTTAGGGCTTTCTTTTGGTGTAAGGGTGGCAATGGAAAGGGTATCCAAGCTGTATCCTAGGATAATATTACGATTCCAAAGTCCGAGGGGGCCTTAACATTAAAAATTTGATCGCTACTAAGCATTCTCTGATTGCTAGAAACATTTTCAAATACATTAATCATGATAATGCTTTATGCAGGTGAATATCCCGCATTTGAAATACGGCAACTTGAATTTCTAGCGTGATAAAATTCCTCCTCATTCTTCCAGTTTCTTTAGAGGTCTTTGCATTTCTGCTTTCAAGCTTAAACATTTTTTTCGAATTCATTCTATTAATGTGAACACGGATTCTTTCCTTTTTGATGCTTGGTGTTACGAGATTCCACTTTGGATTTCGGCTCACTTATGTGAACACTACATTGGATTTAGAGTCTCTTAGCATCTTTGATCTCTGTTATGAAGGAAATTGGAACATTCAATGTCTGCTTAATCTTTTTGGGAACCATTTTGATACCTTTGCTTTGCTAGATTAAGTAGTATTAACAACAATACTCATAGCTACTTGGATTTGGTATCCTAAAACCACCACTAATAGAATATCTCATACTACATATTTTCTTCTTAACAAGAATGGCTTCGGTAATGATCATTGGACTGGTTGGAAGATTTTATGGTCTTTGTGCATCGCCCCACGCGCTAAGAATTTCATATGGCTCATGATTCATGGTCGAAATCCTACCGGTGAATATCTTTTTTATATCAATTTGGGACCCGGGAACAATTGTATTTTCTATGATCTAGAAGTTGAGGCTGCTAATCATCTTCTTTTCCCATGTTCTAAGGTCAAACAGGTTTGGAACATTCTTAGTATTAATCTTAACAAGGTCATACATTTCCAAAATGGTATCTCTTCCGGTGAATGGCTTCGAGCACCAATTTTACTCCATTTAAGAAGGTTGTCATTCTTTGTTGCAATTTGGCATATCCGGAAGACTCGATGTGAAGTTATCTTTAGGCATGTTACTCGGCGAACCGACACCAGATTGCTTTCATTGCTCTCACTCATGCATCGGATTTCTCTTGGGTTCATGATGATTAGAGTGGCAAGAAACTTTTGCTAAATAATATTCAACCTTGGTTCTACTTTCATGTTTGTTTCCCTAAGAAGGAGCTCGACAGCTAAGGTAAGTGGATTTGGTTTTTTTTATTTCAAACTCTAATTACATTATCTTTCTTGCAGGGTGCTCTTCTTTACATGCTGACACTAAGCTGGTTCTTTGAAGCTACGGCCATCTACACAAGCCTGCAGGTTGCTATCGGCAATCATGCACAAATCCGATATCTCTTCCTAGACAATGCCGATCTCTACAACATCATCGGCTCGCAAAGAATACATGTGGGACTGGCCCCTTGACCCATGGATTCTAAATATCAAGATTTTGCTCAAGGAAATTGGCGACCCCCAGCTTAGCATCATTCCTAAGGCTTGGAACTTGCCTGCTACTAGTCTAGCTACTCACAGTTTAAACCTGCATAGTATATGTCTTTTTCATAATGGTAGGGACCTTCCCATTGGATTATGAAGCACTTTATTCAATCTGGCTTCTCTTTTATACAACCTTTAAACTGAGTCCTTTGTTCTTTGTTTTAGATTCCCCTTGAGTTTGTAGTTTTTTATTTTCTTTTTAATATAATTAGCCTCCCGGTTCTTCTCCTAAGAAAAAAAAACAACCCTTCTAGTATGCCGGATCTATGGTCGACAATTATGTCGAGGTTTTGAAGGCATCATTTACAATATGTTACTACACATGAATGCCCTAGGCGACACTAACCACCGATCAAGATGGAGCATAGATTAAACACCAACACTAGGCCAACACCATGAGGTAAGGTGGATAGCGGGGAGATTTAAATTACAACAAACTCCACCCACATGATTAAACTCGAATCGGGTGTTAACTCTAAGCATGCTTTAGGAGGCAAAATATAGTCTTGCAAGTCAATGCATAAGAGCTTTCGTATAAAAGTCTACATGAGAATGTTGTAATCAACTTATAAGCATATATATACATACTGATAATTATAAAGTGTTGTAGAGTACCATATAGTATATAAATATGTATATATGGACATAAGTACACAAAGCTGCAGATCAATATATATATATATATATATATATATATATATATATAGAGAGAGAGAGAGAGAGAGAGAGAGAGAGAGCGCAACCTTTATACTAGTGGGGACTGTTGATCATGAAACTATTACCAAGAATTTCAACTTGACTACTAGGATGCCAATTAATTAATGACATAGGCATTGCTTGGATGGAGGTATAAGAAAGTTTTATAAATTAAGGTAAAATATGGTAATGGAAGACAAAAGAAAGTTTTAAACCTTTTTTTGCTTGGGCAAAGTAAAGTAAATAGAGGTTTTGAAACCTTGTTGTGTTTGGTAAATAGAGTCACAAATTAAATAAAACACTTGCTTGCATGGCTAAACCTTTTATCGGGAACACAATGCATCATCGACATAACATACACCAAGTCTTGAGCTGCTAGACTGTAGGAATTCAACCAAAACATTACTAATTGAGGAGACTTAACCTAAAATTAGTTGCCACAATCTAAAAACCACCACCCTTGGTTGGGATCTCTTCAACTAATTGCAACGAAGTGATAGCTTAGCTTCCCACAATTCACACAACCCAGAATAAAAAAAAAAAAAGGCTAGTTTTAATTAGCCTTCACTTGGAGCTAGCTGCACTTGGCGATAATGGCAGCAAACATGAGAAGGGAAAAATGGGATAAGATTCACAGGGTTAGAGCAACTTTAATGACTACTAAATCATATTGGTCATTAAAGTTGCCCAACGACCACTGAGCCCTCAACTAGTGGGGCCCAAAAATTTTTTTTTTTAAAAAAACATATTTGTTTAAATTCAAATAAAGTATTCGGACCCATAATTAATTTTTAAATATTTTAAAATCTAAACGTTGCAATGGCTAATCTTCTTTTAATTTTTTTAATATTTTAGTTTTTAGTTTACCTCTGTAAATACACTTACATTCTCAAATAAAACTTTCAATTTTCTCCACTTTTTCATTTTCGAATTTTCAACTATATAATGGATAAAAATACTCCTCCATCTTCCCAAGCTCGCATTTTTTTAAATAATTTTCAAAATTTTCCATATTCTTTCATTCCACCAACTATGTAAAATTTTCAAAATTATTCTCAAAATTTACAAAATTATCCCACCTCACAAAAGTTTTTCTATTTTTTTTCCAAATGTCTAAAATCAACCAAATTTTCCATATGGTTATCCTATGCTTTCTGGATTTGGCTTTTTCAACCCAAGCAAGGCAAATCAACAAACCAATGTAGAAACAAGTGGCTTTTAGATTCCTTCAAGCGACCCCAAAAATAAAGATAAACGTTTTCATGCCGATCAACAGAATACGACCGAAACAAGTTCATTTTCTGACTCTCAATTTTCCCCTTATTCCACACAACCAGAAATTGAGAAGATTGTTCTGGATGAAGACCAACATGAAGATCAAGTTGAAAAGTGACAGTCATGGAACATGGAAGATGATAAAATGCTCTTGAGTGCATGGCTTACAATTTCAATTAATAGTGTTGTAGGCACTGCTCAAATTGATAGGATATTTTGAAAATGAGTGACTGAGTATTTCAATAAAAATCGGTTATTTGGTCCAAGAAGAAAAACAACTAGCTGTAAGCAACATTGGTTTTGGATTCTTACACTTATTAATGAATTTAACCAATTATACAACAAATTATTAGGGGAGCATCATAGTGGATGGAGTTGTAGCGATGATCAATTGAAGGGATGTGCTCATACTCTATATATTATCAGAATCATAAAAAACATTTCATCCATGAGCATGGTTGGGTTATGTTAAAAGATGATCCAAAATGGAAAGCAAATACTCCTCTTGCTAGGTCTTCAAAGAAATTAAAAATCAATGAAAGCGAGGCTTATATATCATCATCCAATGAGGGTACAAGTATTGATATAGATGACTGTGAGGTCGAGATTCTTTTGATCGGTCAAAAAACAGTAAAGGCAAAAACAAAAATGAAGAGAAAAGACAAGTCAAATATGGTAAAAAAAGCAAACGTAGATGAAGAAATGGAATCAATATGGGTTGAATTACGCGAATGGAGGAATGAAAAATTAGCAGAAATACGAAGTTTGAAAAAATCTTTCGAAATGGTTGTTGATCATCAAATTTTCACTATAGAAACTAGCCACATAAATGCAGAACAGCTTGAGAATCATTGTCTTATGTGCAATGTCATAAAATCAAAATATAATATGTAATGTTTATTTGTTTTATTTTTAATGCAATGTAATTTTAATATTATGTAATTTTAAATTACAGTCATGTAATATAATTTTATCTTTATGTAATTTTAAATTAATGCGGTAATATTGTAATGCAATTTTATTCATTATGTAATATGCATTTAGGCTCAGTTTTCAAGCTACTAGTCTTTAATGGCTAGTTTTCATAACTCTAATATTAAGGAAATGTAATAGCAAAGTGATTATAATCCTCTTAAAATAACTAAAATTATTTAAAAAACTTAAAAACTTATTTAAAAAATTAGTTGTTTGGAAACTAGTCATTTCAAAACTAGCGGATAAATAATAGACGTTAAAAACTAATGGTTTGAAAACTATCCCTTAAAAACTAGTTGTCATAAACTAGCCGTTAAGTTGTGCATATATATATATATGATGAGAATAGGTTTTATACCTCTCCACTTAACAAATTCTATATTTTTGTAAACTACATGACTTTCTTAACATCCTAAAGAATAGATCTTGTCCAGTTGGAACAAATCAAGCAATTTTTGGTACATGAGTTGATGGATGATTCAGAAGCAAAGGTGTGTATGTTACAAAAGGAATGGAAGAGGCCAAAAAGGGTGATTCATCAAGTAGCCATAGAAGACGTCGAAGGAATTTGAATCGTGATCCTGAAGCAGGACATGAAAGGCTTTTCAATGACTACTTCGCTGATTAACCAGTTTATCCTGATAATGTTTTTCGTTAAAGCTTTCGAATGCAAGAGGCCGGAAGACAAACAAATACAAGAGGATGGAAGAAAAGACGTTGAGCTAGCATTTGACATACGTCAATCTCATTGGGCAATTGTACGTAGCCCTGCCAATTTTTGGCACAGGAAAACATTGACAGATATAATGTACACATGCATAATATTGCATAATATGATTGTTGAATATGAAGGAGATACAATCATCAATTGGAATGACGAAGAAAGTGAATCCCCATTCCTCGTTAGTTGAGGGTGCACTCAAAATTTTCAACAATACTTATGAAGAAATGCAGAATTACTTGACACCATCAACCTTGATCGTTCTTGGTAGAGCATATTTGGCACCACATTGGAGTGAAAGAAGACAAAAATTAGTGTTTTTATGTCACACCCCGTCCCGCAAGACCGGCGCGTAAGAACCGCCTCTACAACCCGATGAGGAACACTCACGCCATTCAACCCTCGAGCCGCCGCAAGGCTAACCAACAACACTGGGGTGAACGACTCTCGAACAAGAATTCGCAAAATCAATAATTACATAATAAAATATAAGGATGCACAGAGAAAGCTTCCAAACATTACAATGATAATAGAGTTCAATGAAACATGCCTATCATAAGTACAACAAGGTTTCCAAAATTAGACAGGCACACAAATCATGCACAAGAGTGTCAAATACACTAGTGGATCCATGTCCTTATACGATGCTTATATATGTTTAAGAAGAAACATATATTAAACAATGATTGAAATAGAAGGGTAGGGAATGCACAACACGCCGGTCCACCGAAACGCCTCTACTAGTTAGAGCCTGGAAGAGAGGGAGAGGGTGAGTCACTAGAGTCACTCAATGAATGGGTTAACACGGTTCTAAGGAATACAAAATAATCTATAAAACGATAATACAAGCTTTTGCAGTAATATATTGATACGCCCTTTCCGTATCCGCAAGTGCACGGGTCGTATAAGTAGTACAATGTACCCGAAGGTCGGGTAGTCGAATCCACAGGGATTGGTGTATCTCCTAATACTCTCTTACTACTTAATATCTAATCAATTAAAATTGGGATGAATGACTTTAACTTAGGAACGGGGGAATTTGGGAAGAAGAATCACAGGAGGAGAAACTTAAGGGTTGCTTGATGAGAGGAATGGGGCCCCGAGTTAGTGCCTTGGTGTAATTCGAAACTTAGAGTTACAACATTTATCCGGCGTGCTTCAATCAATCTATGTTGTAGAATCTTGTTGCCCTAATGTGGATGAAGCAAATAGTGTACTTGGAAGTGTAAGAGGTTTAGCCCCTCATTGGTTCAGTCAACAAGAAGATAACAGGATAAGCAAAACTAAGAAAAACTAGAAACTCCCTCTTTGCTTGCATCCTTCTTGAGATCTGATGTGTTGATGCCGAATGGATTCCACCTCCGATTGGGCCTACAATTAGCGCTCTCCCCTCTCCTAATGAGAAAGACGACTGTACACAATCCGCCCCTTGACTCTCCTTTCCTTTGCCCCCCCCAGCCAAGCGTGTTTAGACCCTAACTATCAGTGCTTTTTAACCCTCTCTCGATGTGAGCACGGCCGTGTTTCAAGCCGTGCAGTTTGCTGCTAAATAGAAATTCTTTCGCTCGCCAGGCTGTAATCTGCACGGGGTTGAACACGAGCGTGTTGCGGCTGTGTTGACAGTTGCACGACCGTGCTTAGAGACCTAAGAGCGTGCAAACTCTTACTGAATTCTCCTGTAATTTGCACGCCTTGGGAGCACGGTCGTGCTTAGGCCGTGCTTGACTTGTCAAACTTTCTTCTAGGTCCTTTTTCTTCCAAAATCACTTAGAAGCACTTATTATTGCTCCGGGGTCTAGATAACTGCAAAAACAACTAAAAATACCTCAAATAGCACTGAAAGGAGAAAATAATGATATGAGGACAAGGAAATAGCGGGTATAAAAATGAGAAATATATATATATATATATATATATATATATATATATAATGCACTCATCATACATATAGTCCAAAACATTTAAGTGTGTGTGTGTGTGTGTGTATGTATAGCAACATACACACAAGTATAAGGAAAACATATATAGCGTTGAAGAATTACTTTGCTCAAATGAGGTTTTCATAGACGTAATTCACATATAGCAAAATACGAGTTTTAAAATCATAAAACACAATGTCCCATATCAAAACAACTTTTGCTATGCATAAAGACATATTTTCTCAAAATACGAAATTTTTTCATTTTCGAACAATTTAACAATGGTTTAGAAATCATTCTAAACTCTAACCGTGGCCGTGGCTAAGTTTAGAGCCATCAAGGCACTCATGTCCAGGGTTGTGTGGCACTCATGTCCAGTCATGACTCTACACACCATCTGAAATAGAGAGATCAGCCAGATCCACCATGCCATCTCTAAAGACTCACCCGTGGGGACCCCCAATTGCAGCAAGCGAGTTTCAACCCCATCACAAAGTGTGACAGCAATGTAATTCAAGTAAATTATTTCACAGAGTCCTTATTGAGAACAAATGTTCACATCTTGGTTATAACATCATTATCATATTAAATCAAGGCCAACTGTATAATTAATATATATAAAGTTCCACACTTTAAAATCACAATGAATAAGTTCGTGTATGAATACTCGTATTTACCAAATCAGGTCACTGTCGAAGATAGGCATGCCCAAAACAGGATATACAGTCCAGTAGGTTTCCTCACAATCTTTTACAAATCAAGTTGACAATTCATTTCATAAATCAACTCATTTACGACGTATGCGAGTAGATGAAAATATAAATGTAAGAAATAGCATATGAAAATATTCTTATTCCTATTAGAACCATGCAACCTAATTAACCCACTCACAAACGTAGGAGAACAACTCCTCAATAGCGCTGCTCCTCTGCCGGTTTCTTGCCTCAGCCAAGCTTTGACCACCTATACCAACACATGCCACAAGGGCTCACAATCAAGAGAAAACACAAGAAGAAAAGCAAGCATAAATGTTTTCATGCTACAAACCATGAAACCTTAACAACGCTTGGGTATGGCCTAAACTTGGGCTCCAAGGGTTCCAATGAAACTCCATGGAAATCAACTCTCAAAACTACTAAGAATGCAATAGTAGCTCCGATTTCAAGAACAAGGGAAACAAGTTTCATCAAAGTAGAAAGGGGTGGATCTTCACATAAACTTCATAATACAAGAAAAGGTGAAAGAAATCAAACAAGGCACTCAAGAAATGAATATTATCAAGCTAAAATTCAAAAATCTAAAACCTAGGGCTAGCATGCTCATCCAATCAAAGAAAATAAAGGGAAAGGGGAAGAAGGAGAGCTTACCTTCAAAGATCTTCAGCCAAATGAGAAAGGTTGGTTAAGCAAAGGCAGTGTTCCCTCATCTAAAGCAAAGGGAATAAAGGTAGGAAGAAGAAGAAGAAAGGAAGTCGGAGGATTAGGGCTCAAGTTCAGAACTTTTAAATGCCCCTGAGTGAACACGGGCTGAACACGGGTGTGCTTCTCAACCCCTTGCCCGTGCACTCACAAGCATGGGTACGAAGCATGGGCGTGGTTCGGCCCCATGCACTTTATAGGAAAATCGGGTGAGAAAAGCACAGCTTCACTGGCGAAGCATGAGCCGGAAGCACGGGCGTGCTTATGCCCGTGCACTTTACAGGGAGATTGGGGCGAGAAAGTACGGCTTCGTTATCCCTAGCAGCACCGTGTTTTCACAAGCACGGCTGGAAGCACGAGCGTGCTTTGTCCCGTGCACTTTATATGTTGCTGAAAATAAGATCCAAAATATCTCATGTAGTGCACCGTCAAGACCACGGTCCAAAGTACGGCCTGCTTGCTCTGGAATTGCGTGTTAAGCTCAAAATGACTAAAAAACAAGCCAAAGCTTAAAACACAACTGTTGTCGAAACAGTTTAGACAACAACACAAGTTTGGAAAAGGCGAAACACCACATTTTATATCTTTTATTAATGACTTTAATTATGTAATATTTTTAGTTTTTTTTAATTTATGTAAGTTTTTTTTTTATTTATTGATCATTTTGATAAATAATTCTTTCTTTTTTACCATCCACAAATTAATTAATTTTTTCAAAATGACATAATAATTTATTATTATTCAAATATTTTTATTATTTTAAATATTTATTTTGAGATATAATTTTAAAATATATTATTTAATTATTTTAGTTGTAATATTTAAGATTTTATTAAATAAATATGTTTTAATGAAATATATAATGTAAGTTAAAAAGATATATGAAATGATTGTGGATCTAATTTTATAATATAACTACTATGGGAGATGTTTAATGAGTAGGAGTTTAATAGGTAAGAGTGTAATGAGTTGATGAGGTGGTATGGACATCAAACTTTATGATAGTATAACGATTAAAGTTGTCTCTTGGATTAAGAAAAAGGTGACCATCTTAGAGAACAACGAACAATGATTCAAAGTAGCTTTTTTCTTTCACTGCTTGGAACCGAATCCATATCGAATGAAACACTTTAGTTGAGAGGGCGAAAACAAAAAATGGGGTCCACAGAGAGCTTGCTCAACAAGTGTCCCACTTGACCCTTGCAAATGAGCTTCATGAGATTCAAGAGATCCCATTAGCTCTATAACTGAATGGTTAGACAGATCCTCATATTTTTAAATAGCTGTAACAGTATGATCTTGTTTTGAAGAAAAGCTTCTGAAAACCTTCTGAAAACCTTTTGACCAGCCAAATCCTGCCTGAAAGGCCAAACTAGGGGGGTTCATTTCGGTGTAAGTGGGAGAAAGTCAAAAAGTGGGGGAAGTGTCTCTTCCCTGAAGTGGTCAAAAGTGGTGGAAGTAATATGACTTCCTCCACTTCCTATATTTATTTTGTAAGAAGTGTTTCTTTCATGAAATGCTCATTTTTTCACTTCTGATGTTCATTTTGGTATAAGTAATGTATTTCTGAAAGGTCTTAAGAAGTGGGGGGAAGTGGGCTTTATAAGGACTCACTTCCCCCATCTCGATGTAAAAAATACCGAAACGAGTTTTAATTAAAACCCACTTCAGTCTGAAGTGGGAGAAGTGACCACTTCCCAACTTCAGAGGAAAAGAACATCAAAAGTGGAGGAAGTCACTCCACTTCCCCTCACTTCTCTCCACTTATGCTGAAACGAACGCCCACTTAGATTTAAAACAGCAGAGATTTTTACAAAGAACTCTTGTATTAAATCTGTGTGCTTCTGATGATTATCCCGCAAGCGCACGGGGTCGTCAAGTAATAAACCACTCGCGCAAGCACGAGTGGGTCGTATTCCCAAGGGCCCAAGGAGCTACTATTACTCCCCTTTCGTCTATTTTCTAGCCTAACACTACAAAAGATAAATAGTGATTGCGAAAAGATAAAAAAAACTACTAATATGAAATCCGGGCTACTACTACACACATTTAGCGAACAAGGGAGAATCAAACACACGAAGAGGTGATTTGGACAATGAATTCCCCTAGAGTTGTCATTAGGTCCTGAATTTAGGATGAAATGTTGAGATGGTAGCTGGGCCAAGAGACTCCTAAAGTAGGTCAACCCCGATGGTCACGGCGATCAACCCCTAATCCGATAGAAGTATTGGATCGGAATCACATCCGCCCAAATCCTCCTATGATTGCATTAAACTTAGGGAAATCTCTAATTAGGGTCAAACACAATATCTATGTTCATCCCTAATGGTTGGAGGGGTACGAAATACCCGATGGTCACGGTGTATTCATACATGAATCCCTTTCAAGCTTGGTGAGTCTAATACTAGGGCAATGGTCATGCAACCTAGCATTTCCTAGAAATGGCACACCGAGTTCTCATGCATACCAAGGCATTAAAATACACCAAACATGAACCACACACTATAAGATTCCATAAAAGAAATACAACATCCAACAATACATCACAAGGATAATCATCCAAATTACAAACAAACACCCCTAGAGTTCATCATGTCCAAACCACAAATAAGTTAGTTCCTCATGAAAGAGGAACACTTATACAAGTTCAAGGAGCAAATAAACAAGAAAAGAAGGAAGAAACACTCCCTCTAGCTTTGGAAACCCTTGAATGGATGAAGACCTTCAAAATACACCTTGATGTCTTGGATCTTCTCTCCAAACCTTCTCCTTCGATGTGTGCCTCCCTCTTGGTGAAGATTGTGTCGTATATCGCCGGAAATGGCCGGCAAGGAAGGTGGGGCGCCGGCCCTAGAAGAATAGATCAAAAGTGCCCTTTTCCATGCCCTAAAAGTCTTTAAAAAGGGTGAAAGTCGCGACTCCTCACGGGCTGCCTCACGGCCGTGAGGTTGCCCGTGAGGCATCCAGAGAATTTTGCAGAAACTTTTCACCTCGGTGCTACAGTACCCCCTGCTACAGTAATTATGCTACAGTATTCCTACTACAGTACTGCTACAGTGAAAAACCCAAAAACGTCGTATTTGGTGTCGAATTCTTTCTAAATACGTTCTTGAGCTCATTTAGGGTCTGCAACACAAAATAAAGAGATTTAGACTATAAAAAGGGCATTGACTTATCAAAAAGATAATAAAATAATACAAATGAATACGTAAAGATGAAACAGAACTACATTCAAGTACATGTAAAGTACAACTCACTACTATCATTCTACCAAGCTAGGAAGTCCTTAACAATAAAATCATAGCTATCATAGGTGAGTCAAGCATGCATTAAAATAAAATACTCCATCCCCACACCTAAAGCTATACATTGTCCCCAATGTACATAAGTCACCGCACAGGTGGGGAAATAAATATGCAACAAGAATGGAGAGATGGAGTGAAGAAAACTTCCCCATTTTCGGTTCAGAGTGGACAATACATGCTCGAATACGGGGTAAGTTCAATCATCGAAGGGTGGTGAGAGTGAAGCTCCTTTTATGATAATCCTACAAAGATCAATAAGCAAATCTCATCTCACCAATTCAAAAGTAGGGAGAAAAAATAAAAATAAAAATAAAAATAAACTAAACCAAACAAAAACAACAAAGTATGACTCCATGCAAGTTCTCCTCTCAATCTACAAGTGAACAAATAAATTCAAGGGGAATTTCATTTAAAAGTTACTTGTAGCACGAGCAGAAATTTTGCAAGAGTTTCCCCTTGTTTTTGAAGCCCGAAAATTTACAAATAATGCCTTAAAATGCAATTAAATCAAAGATTAAACATTCACACAACATCTCCCAAAGTTTGAAGCAAGATAAGCATGAAAAACAAGAAGAAACATCAAGTTTGCTTCAACACACAAGTTAGGGCTTCAAAGCTTGAATCGAAAACGATCGGTGAAGAAGATGATGAAACCTTGAATAAACCACTGGATCCTCATTGCAAAAGTTAGGAGAGGAGTGTAGAGGACGAAAAATGAAGAAAAACGGTGAAAGAATGAGGGAAAACGGATGAGAAATGAGAGAGTTATGAAAGAAATGGTGAAGGGGCGCTTTAAAGAGAAGGGTGCCCGAAGCCCTCACGGGTGAGCTCACGCCCGTGAGCCTACCCGTGAGACCTGCAAATTCAGCCCCTTACACACATTTTCCATTGCAACTTAAACACAAACAATGCACCAATGTTTTCAACAAAAACTCACCTAAGAATTTGCATTCGAATGTCATAAAATCAAAGGACAAAACCAATAAATTCAAGAACAAGCATGGATCATACTCAAACAAACAACCAAACAATCTAACATTCAAACAACAACGAGTAAAGAAAAACACAAACACAACAATCCATCACACAATTAAAATACGAAAATTCAAAAAAACATGAATCTAAAACTTGGGTTGCCTCCCAAGAAGCGCCGGTTTAGCGTCATTAGCTCGACGTACCTTGTTCTTACCTTAGGGTGGCTTGAAAATGGTGTGTTCCTCCCGGCTAGAAGTGGCATACGAGCTACCAAGAAAATTAAATCGTACCTTCCGGGATGGTGTCAATGTGGAGGTCAAGTATGAATTACCTTTTGGCCTCCATGGAAAGAGCTTCGGCCGGGCATTGTGCAATTTTAATCTTGGCAAATCTTTAGATGGACTTAGCATTCTTCCCGCCACTTCATTTGTCCCGGCTAAATTTCCATGGAGCCTCATCAAAAATCGTTTTGGCCTCCAATGGAATAAGTTAGGATGAAGATTTTTCAAGCTCGGCATAGGTGGGTCCTTGGGTGGTGTAAACCTCCTACCCACTTCTCCTTCTTCAACCATTGTCAATCTTCCATTAATTACCCACAAAAATCGTTTGGGTCTCCAAGGAAATAATTTTGGGTGGGACGTGTCTAGCAATGACATAGGTGGGTCATTGGATGGCTTCAACCTCCTACCCACTTCTTCGGTTGTCCCGGAAAATCCTTTTTTGTGCATAATAAATGGATTGGCTTCTATGCAAAGGGCTCGCTCAATTTGTATCGGCACCACCTTTTCTTCTCCTTCAAGCTCCACTATACCAAAGTTCTCTTCTATCTCCCTTTCAATGTAGCTCTCTTCGTTTTCATTATTGCTTGTAGTTGGGAGTTCTATTCTTGGCATGAGGATTAATTGTTCAACCCGGTCCTCTAGCTTGTGAAGGGATGCTTGCACATTCAAAAGTGTGGCATGGATAGCCTCAAATCCGGAATTATATTTAGCATCAAGGGATTGAAGTTCGGCGGTAATGGCTTCAAATTTAGTGTTGATGGTGCGAAATCTATGTTCAGTATTCACCATGAATTTTGCCAATACATCCTCAGTAGTATATTTCCTTTCTTGCGGAGTTCCATGTTGAGGACTTGGAGGGGGAATGTACCGTTGCTCTTGAAGTGACTTGTGGTTAATAAATTTGTTGAGTTTCTCCTCAAGAGCATCTATTCGAGCGGCCAAAGCAAAGTTTGGATCATTCAAGGTCAAAGCTCCTTGCATTTTGCCAAGATTAGTATACCTCGCACAAAAAGAAAACACAAAGTCAAACAAAGCACAACAAAAGAACGAAGATAAATAAGAAAATATGTACAAGAAGAAGAAGAATGGCTAGAGCAATAGACTATAGGTTTTCCTAGTATCCCTTGTGTCCCCGGCAACGGCGCCAAAAACTTGATAATTATCCCGCAAGCGCACGGGGTCGTCAAGTAATAAACCACTCGCGCAAGCACGAGTGGGTCGTATTCCCAAGGGCCCAAGGAGCTACTATTACTCCCCTTTCGTCTATTTCCTAGCCTAACACTACAAAAGATAAATAGTGATTGCGAAAAGATAAAAAAAAACTACTAATATGAAATCCGGGCTACTACTACACACATTTAACGAACAAGGGAGAATCAAACACACGAAGAGGTGATTTGGACAATGAATTCCCCTAGAGTTGTCATTAGGTCCTGAATTTAGGATGAAATGTTGAGATGGTAGCTGGGCCAAGAGACTCCTAAAGTAGGTCAACCCCGATGGTCACGGCGATCAACCCCTAATCCGATAGAAGTATTGGATCGGAATCACATCCGCCCAAATCCTCCTATGATTGCATTAAACTTAGGGAAATCTCTAATTAGGGTCAAACACAATATCTATATTCATCCCTAATGGTTGGAGGGGTACGAAATACCCGATGGTCACGGTGTATTCATACATGAATCCCTTTCAAGCTTGGTGAGTCTAATACTAAGGCAATCTTCATGCAACCTAGCATTTCCTAGAAATGGCACACCGAGTTCTCATGCATACCAAGGCATTAAAATACACCAAACATGAACCACACACTAAGATTCCATAAAAGAAATACAACATCCAACAATACATCACAAGGATAATCATCCAAATTACAAACAAACACCCCTAGAGTTCATCATGTCCAAACCACAAATAAGTTAGTTCCTCATGAAAGAGGAACACTTATACAAGTTCAAGGAGCAAATAAACAAGAAAAGAAGGAAGAAACACTCCCTCTAGCTTTGGAAACCCTTGAATGGATGAAGACCTTCAAAATACACCTTGATGTCTTGGATCTTCTCTCCAAACCTTCTCCTTCGATGTGTGCCTCCCTCTTGGTGAAGATTGTGTCGTAGATCGCCGGCAAGGAAGGTGGGGCGCCGGCCCTAGAAGAATAGATCAAAAGTGCCCTTTTCCATGCCCTAAAAGTCTTTAAAAAGGGTGAAAGTCGCGACTCCTCACGGGCTGCCTCACGGCCGTGAGGTTGCCCGTGAGGCATCCAGAGAATTTTGCAGAAACTTTTCACCTCGGTGCTACAGTACCCCCTGCTACAGTAATTATGCTACAGTATTCCTGCTACAGTACTGCTACAGTGAAAAACCCAAAAATGTCGTATTTGGTGTCGAATTCTTCCTAAATACGTTCTTGAGCTCATTTAGGGTCTGCAACACAAAATAAAGAGATTTAGACTATAAAAAGGGCATTGACTTATCAAAAAGATAATAAAATAATACAAATGAATACGTATAAAATACGTATATTTAGACGTTTATCAGCTTCATTAACAAGTTCTCATAATCTCGATGAAATGATTGCAACTACACAGAAATTACCTTGCTTGATCCTTGATAGTGCTCCCAAAGCAAATCCATACATCCTTCGTTGTTCTCCCTCCCATCGCAAGTGGGAAAAGAGCATCCTCCCCTTGTTGAATGAGGAGCATAGCCTTAGCATCTCTCTTGTGCCTTACCCTCAATTCATTCCACTACGCTATTGTTAATCTTGGAGCCTGCTCAAAATCTCCGTGCTCACTCTCTCTCTCTCTCTCTCTCTGTCTGTCTGTCTGTCTATATATACCTCTCTCTCAATTTTGTACTCTCTCTCTCTCTCTCTCTCTGTATATATATGTATATACCTTTCTCTCAATTTTGTACTCTCTCTCTGTATGTGTGTGTGTATACATATATATACCTTTCTCTCAATTTTGTGGGTTTCTGAATTCCGATCAAGTCTAATCGCGGCATACTGCTCGCTTTTCCAACTTCGTGTTGACATCACATGCAGAAGGAAAGAGAGTAAGAACTACCTGTATGTGATGAGGGAAAAACCTTTATTGCTGTGGACAGTAGAAACAATCAGTACAGTATTGAACCACTAACAATAGAAGATACGACCTAGATAAATTAAAGCCCAACAACTTAAACATAGATCACATCACTATAATAGATAATCCTTGGGAGCCAACTGAATAGATAAAATAAATCAAAAAACAACAAGTGATCAATTAGTGGATGAACAGGTAATTTGGATGGAGCTAGTTTAGTTTTAAGCTATTGTATATATAGCTATGATTTAATTCATGGTTATTGTGTGAGTTTTCATTTATTAGTTTTCAAAAAAATAAAAATATCTTTAATTTTTGGTAGTGGACAAAAACTAAAATCTCTGAATCTCATAAATTCCCCTTTTTTTTTAATTTTTTCTTATTTGTATCTCTAGTTCATCTCCATGCATGCCGTAACAGAGATAAAATTATTGACTAGTTCGAGCCCTAGCCACCTGGTTGGTAACTTATCACTTGTTGTTTTCTGCTTTGTTTTCCGTGTTCAGTTGGTTCCCAATGATTAGCTATGGTTTGGATTGATTTCAATAGATCAATCCAAACCTTAAATCTCCATTTTCAATACAAACTTTTAAAAAAATCCTAACCCAAAAAAAATAGAAGGAAAGAAAGAGGTCATGACATTAATTAGCATAGAAACAAATTAGAAACAGAATTAAATTCGATTTCTAATCAATAAACATAATATTGTTTCCAATTTTAATGCATGTTAACTTGAAACTGAATAATTCCTTTTTAAGTAGATTCTTCCATTATCATAGGATTTGATAGCAGAATAAGTCAGGGTATATTATATTCTCTAATGCATTTATTTTTAACTTATAACAATAAGGATAAGAACAGTGGGAAACTATCTCTTTAAATTTCTCATATAAAAGAATTGTTAATTATATACAGACCCTTGGAGAGCTTGGAAGTTTTCAATTGTTACTGATGACCTTTCAATTTTTTATTTAATCCTTTCTATTCATTTTTATCTCCATGCATTCAAATTATTTAATTTGATTGCCACAGTAATAAATATCATTTGAAAATATTATTATTTATTTATTTTTTTAATCAATATAAAATTCAAACGGAAGTGGGTATTATCAAACCGATTAAATTTAGTGATATTAATTAGTATTGTATTAATTATTTTAAAAACTAGAAAAATATTCCAATTAAGGAAAATAAATAAAATAATCATTTATTTTGGGCCTTATGTAAAGTGACCACTATATTAAACATTTTGAAAGTGTATTTAAAAAATTAAATATTGAGGCAAACTAAAAGCACATAAAGAACACTAAATTTTTTTTTTTTTTTAAGATAGACAAGTCCACAGATCAAATGTTCCCAACCCATGTGAGTTTTTGGTCATGAATTCTAAATTTACGTTCAGTTGAGCAACATGCTTTCTAAAGATTCAACAATTTCATCAATGAAATTATAGATCCCTGTACATGACACATGCTTGAATTCATCAATAATGCTACATTATTCTATTGCCATGTGCTGAGTGTACATTTGGATGGGGGTAATAGAATGAGAAGAAATGAGGTAATGAAGAAAAAGGAAGGAGTAGGTAGGGAATGGTAATGAAAAATGTGGTTTGTTGGAGGGATAATTCATTGGGAATGAGCAAAATAAAAAAAAATAGAGTTGTTTTAATATTACATTTTTACCCTTTGCACAAAGAATGATATTTACTTCTAATAATCATTATTTACAAAAATAATGAAAACATAAATGTATATTTTATTATTATTGATTAATACTTAATTAAAAATTAATTTCCTATTAATTTTATTCCGTACTAATAATTTTAATTAATTACAAATAATATTTATTTCAAATCATTAATATTTATAAAATAATGAAAAAATGTGAATAGTTCTTTTATTATTATTGATTATTGTTTGATTAAAAATTAATTTCAAATAACTATTAAATGTCATTACGTACTTATAATTTTTTAATTAATCACAAATGATATTTATTTCAAATAATTATTATTTATAAAATGATAAAAGCATAAATGGTTATTTTATTATTATTAATAATTGTTTAATTAAAAATTAATTTCAAATAAATATTAAATGTCATTGCATACTTATAATTTTTTTAATTGATCACAAATGATATTTATTTCAAATAAATATTATTTATAAAATGATGAAAACATAAATTGTTATTTTATTATTATTGATTATTGTTTAATTAAAAATTAATTTCAAATAACTATTAAATGTCATTACATACTTATAATTTTTTAATTAATCACAAATGATATTTATTTCAAATAGTTATTATTTATAAAATAATGAAAACACAAATAGTTATTTTATTATTATTGATTAGTGCTTAATTAGAAATTAATTTCAAATAACTATTAAATGTAATTACGTACTTATCTTTTTGTAATTAATCACAAACGATATTTATTTCAAATAATTATTATTTATAAAATAATGGAAACAAAAATATTTATTTTATTATTATTAATTAATATTTAATTAAAAATTAATTTCAAATA
This sequence comes from Dioscorea dumetorum, assembly GCA_902712375.1. Lineage (NCBI taxonomy): Eukaryota > Viridiplantae > Streptophyta > Magnoliopsida > Dioscoreales > Dioscoreaceae > Dioscorea > Dioscorea dumetorum. Next base: position 4,222,335 of record CACTHL010000549.1, on the reverse strand, counting down.
ACTATTACTTTATATAGTGTCATTTTGAAGTTTAAGAAGGGCATAAAAGTCTTTTACAAGGGGGAATGAATTGAATAGCTCATTATCTTGGGAGGAGTGATGATAACCCCCCAGGGTAATGATTTTCTTCCAAAAAAGATAAACAAATATGGGTATGGGAATCAGCGAGCAATGGTTCCCCCTTGGGGGAATCATTGCCCCATCCAAACACACCCTGATTGTCACAATTCCAGCTGTAAAATCTCAAACTTCATTACTATAACTAATGGAGAGATGCAAGTGTATGTGATGTGCAAGTTCTCAATCCAATAATGAACACGAAAATATTAGTATTACTTGTCCTATTGTCTAGCTTATGATGCAAGTAATCGAAGTCAATTGGAGAAATAATATCAAAGTAAGCATAACTAATTGATGACACTACCTGGAAAAATAATTAAGAATGAGATAGATGTGCCTAGGTAGACTTCCACTAGGGTTAGCGATGGAGTTCTGGACAAGATTGCACTGATTATCTCAAATCGATTGAATAAGGGAATTCTTAAAACATATTGTCTACTTTTGAAGGTAAGCAACGACTAGTCCTATATAGCAGTGATTCAAACTATGCTACTACTGCAATATGCTCAACGAACTCCATTTAGAGAAAGCATGGGTTTTGAGAATAGTCAATCTTTCTTTTGAAGCAATTGATCATAGTCACTTACAGAAAAGATCTTGATATCTCTCTAACACTCGCTCTCTATAATTGCATTAATGAAAAGAAGGCTAGTGATAAGTGCTTGATTATATATGTTATAGTGGCATGAGTTGTTGCATATAAACATGAATTATATTAGTTTTACGGGCTTAAGCAATCGTATTTTGCTCCTTTGCTTCAGGGAGTGAGAATGGAGCGAAGAAGAACCTGTTTTGAGGAGTTTAGAGGGGTCCATGGGCGTGAGACTATTTTCCATGGCCTTGGTGAGCAATTCAGAGCGATTATCAACCAAACAAAGGAGCTAACGGTCATGGTAATATTTGCACTAGCCGTGGTAAGTGATTTTGAAACCAAACATAAGAGTACACGGGTGTGGACTTTATTGTTCACGCCAGTGGAGCCACTGGATAAAAGGGATTCCACGGCCATGGGAAATTCATTCTTAGGCACTGATTTGAAGGACAAAGAACTCCACTACCGTGGAAAATACTATTTATAGCCGTGGAGTTAATCGTAGGAGGCTATAAAAGCCCTATTTCCAGAAGAAAATTGAGCTTTTTGACGAGTGGGATAGTAGCTGCAACCCTAACTTGGAAAAGGAGTTCATTAGCACATACGAGGCAATCGGTATCATTAAAGGAGTCTTTAAAGCGTTGTTCGGCACTGATATCGACCTGTCGGGATGGAAGAAAGGGGTTTATTATTTCTATGTTTTTTTATCATGTTTTCTGAAACTTTTATGCTTAATGTGTATTGCTCTTTGATGAGCTAAATCCTTGTTGTGGGTACTTGAATATGTGAACCTTAGAATGATTTACTATTTTCAGAGCTTTTTTCTCTTTATTGAAGTTGATTGTTAAAGCTCAATTCTCGTGTCTTTAATGCTCATGATCTTTGTATGCGACAACATTGATTGTGTTTATAAATGTTCTTGCCGGGAGGTCCCACTGGAATAGATCTAGCGAGATTTGAAAGAGTGAAGGAGTGAGCCTTAGGTAGAGGAGTGTCTGTTTCCCCTTCGAGTTGACCAACACCTACTCTCCCACACTTATTGGAGTAGATCCAAAGATTGAAAAAAAATTTGTGAAGAAGGGTCCATGAGGTACACAAGCGCCCGTAGAAGAGCAAGAATAGCTTGTGGAAGAGTCTGAGCTAGTGCAAAAGCAGTTTGCAGTTAACATATAAATGGATGACAGTATTGAGATGGCTCGAATACGTACTCTTTCTGATCATGTACATCCAACAATTTTGAGCTTAAGACAGGGTTCCTGACCATGCTTCAGATGAACACATAATTTAATGAATTACCAGACGAGGATCCCAATGCCCATATCAGGAATTTCTTGGAGATTTGCGACACCCTCAAGATTAATGGGGTGTCAGATGATGCTATGAGGCTTTGCTCTTTTCCATTCTCCCTCAAAGACAGAAAAAATGTGGCTCTAATCCATGCCAAAAGAGCCTTTATAATGACTTGGGATGAAATGGTGGATGCATTTTCGGCTTTCTATTTTCCACCAAGTCATCATAGCTTAGGAATGAGATGTCATCATTCTCTCAAGGGGATTCTGAGTCGCTATTCGAGACCTAGGAGTGATTCAAGGGTTTTGTCAAGAAGCGTCGCCAGCATAGTTTTCCAGAATGGTTGGTTGTCCACACCTTTTACAATGGGATAAAAGCAAATACTAGGTAACTCATTGATGCTGCTATTGGTGGTGTATTGGGCAATAAGACTCCCGAAGCCGCTCGTCAATTGATTGAAGACATGGCTCTGAATAATTGTCAATGAAGGGGTAGGGAGAGTAAGAGAGCAGTTTGTTTTTTGGGATTATGAGATTGATGCAATGACACACTCAGCAACATATGTAGAAGTGATAAGTGCTTATTTATACATATTTTATAATATCATTTTTATCAGGTTCTATCGCTGATGAAGTGTATTTTAGTTCTTTTGTGCAAACAGGGTATTGGAGGTGTGAAGTACGAGAAAGAAGCAAAGATAGGGCGTAATGGCATGTTTCAAGATGAAGATAGGAGCTATGCTCATATACATGGAGGTGTTGCCAACTTTAGGAGGTTTTCAAGTTATTACATGAACAGAAAGGGCACGAAGGCAGTAGTACGTCCATGTCCCAGCTTACGCACACAAATTAAAGAAGGTTTTTGAGGCTTTTAAAGGACAAAAAGCTATATTCTCTATCACACAGGCGTGTGCCCGACCGTGTGGACTCGAGGAAAGATTTCAAAAAAATCACTATAGCAATTCAATGTAGCAAAATGACTGTAGCAGTATTACTGTACCAGTACTTTAGAAAAATCACTATTCACGGTCGTGTGAAATTTTCACATGGTCGTGTAGTTACAGTACACGGCCATGTAGATGGCCGTATGGATGCCTGTGTGAAACCCCAATTTCTGTTTATAAAAACCGCCTTAACATATTTTCTAGGGATATTTTCGGCTACTTTCAAGTGGCAAGGAGGCTAGGGCTTGGAGGGAGTTCTTTGAGGCTTTGGGAAAGTTTCCTACCAACTTGGATCGATTCTTCCTCCGTCATAGCATCAAGGAAGCCACTGGCGACCTAGCCTCAGAGTGGATTCAATCCAAACATGAAAATCACCGATCAAGGCCTTCATCGCGAATATATTGGGATATTTTCTATGGCTTGCTCCATGGAGAGTTAAACCCCTAGTGGGTATTCGGACATATAAACCCTAGGATTCTTATTCTTATTAGATTTACATTGTGTTTTAATTTATTGTTTTGCTCTTGTGTTCTTAATGCTTACATGTGCTTTTGGTTTCAATATTGATTGCCTTGCATGTCTTATTCAACCTAGTGAAGAGAGAGATCACCGCTAGGTTTAGAACTACCAAGAGTGACGAGGGTTGAAAGGGTGAACCGTGAGATAGCGAAGTGTCTCCTTTCCCCTCCGATAGATATTTCCTATCTCTATATTCCCTAATTTTAAGCAATCATATGTGGTGTGAGGCATCGAGAGAATTCTCCACCGGGACCTCATAGGGGGTTAGGGATCCTTCACCTTGAGGTAGGGTTTGATATACGTTTAGGAATTGGTTATATCTTTGGGATCCCTAGAGTGCTAAGCAGTCATATATGGTGTGAGGCGGTAAGAGAATTCTCTGTCGGGACCTCGTAGGGGACTAGTTACTAGTGGCCTGGAGGCAGGGGCCAGTATATCTTAGGATACCCACAACTCAATTAGTTTGTATAGAAACACTTGTAATCCAGCACCTAATACTTGAATCCTAGGGGGAGCATTGTCCAGATAACCCGTTTTCATCAATTGAAAACTCATTCTTTTCAGTTCCTGCGCACTTGTTAGTAACACTCTTAGATTTAGCCACTAGATCATCATAACACTACACTCATTGGGCTAAATAACAGAGAAGGAGCAACTACTAGTACTTCTATTCCTTGAGATTCGACAACCCGACTCATTGGGTCCACTTTATTGCTTGACGACCTGTGCACTTACGATAACGCAAGTGGTTGACACATCACCTGTATTGTGTGCATTAAGAAGCTACAAGCAAGAAATTGGATATAATGGTTGTTACAAAGAATGCCCCAGTGATGATGTGTGATAGTTGTGGGGAAGGACATAGTCCGAGTGATTTCCCCATTATTTCTGCATCACAACCTGCTGTAGAACAAGTGGATTTTGTGGAAAACGCCCCAAGACAAGGGTGCCCGTATGGGCCCCTATGGAAACTAGTGCAACAAAAGGTGGTGTAACCACCCAAACTTCTCTTGGAGTAACCCACAGAACCAGCAAAGACCACTTGCACCACCTGGGTTTCAACAACAACAACCACCTCTGCCAGATAGGATCACAAATTTAGAAAAGGTCTTGGCCAGCTTCATCCAGTCATCCAACACTAGATTTGAGAGTGTTGAAACAACATTGAGAAGCCACTAAGAATCTCTTCAAAACTTGGAGAACCAAGTGGGCTAGATTGCCAAGAGCCTCACTAAGAGGCCACCGGAAAGCTTGTCGAGTAATACTAAGATTAACCCGTGGGAACATGCTAAGCCTATCACTTTGAGAAGTGGTAGGAAAATTAAGGGAAATGCAGGTGCCACCAAGGAGACAATAGTTGTAGAAAAAGGGCCATAAGGAGGGGAGATTAAGGAAAGAAGAACTTCCCCTGCTGGAGCTTATTCCATACCCCGTTAGCCTGAGAAAGTACAAAGATGATGATCAATTCATGAGGTTTCTAGAGCTTTTCAAGCAGCTACACATTAACATTCTTTTTGTTGAGGCATTGACACAAATGCTGTGCTATGCAAAGTTTTGAAGGATCTCATAACCAACAAGAGGAAGTTAGAGGAGAGTGCAACAGTGGTATTAGAAGGAAGTTGTGCAGCTATCCCTTAAAAAGATTTACCAAACAAGATGAAGGATCCGGGGAGTTTCATTATCCCGTGTTGTATTGGGGGGTTGAGAGAGGGCAAGGCATTATATGATTCAAGATCAAGTGTTAACGTGATGCCATATAGCATTTCTAGCAAGCCTGGTTTGGGAAAGTCGAGGGCTACTAGGCAAATGGCTTACCGCTTTGTTAAACATCCAAAGGGACTTATTGATGATGTGCTTGTCAAAGTGGACAAGTACATTTTCCCAATAGATTTTGTGGCGCTTGATGTGGATGTAGACACCGAGGTCCTTTTGATTCATTATCCCGTGTTGTATATTCACGGCCGTGTGATTATTACGATCTTCAAGCTCCCACAATCCCGGACTTCCTCGAATGGTTATCACAAGAAGTCAGGGGAGTCTTATTTTAATTTGCGCACGTACCATCCTACACATGCTTTTTTTATCATTCCTTCCATGCTTTACTCTAAGTGTGGGGGTGGCAATGCACATCTTAAATGTGGAGCGACTTTGGAGCCTTTACAGCCTATTACTACATGTTTTGATCGTTTGAATGCTTTTATGCCCAATGAAGGTTCACTTTAGGGTAGGTTGGTATTCTATTACTAGTAAAAACTTCAAACGTGTTATTGCTTGACATCATGACTTTAGTTTGTGTAACTCATGAGGGTTTTTTCCAATTATTGTGTATATATGTTCTTTACTCTTTAAACCTTTAAACTTGCTCTTGTTTAATTTCTAAGCTTAAAGAAAAAGTCACTTAAAATTGAGGATGGAAAGAGTTATCTCTCGTGAAGTATGGAGCTACTCTCACAAGTCGGATACAAGTTATGCCCTAATGAGAGAAAGAGTTATCCCACAAGAAGAGTGAAAGTTGTCACCTTATTTTTGCGGGTAGAAACAGTTACCTCTTCTGAAGTATGAAAGCCACTTGAGTGGCTGCTCAAGAAGGGGCTACCTCAAGGGTTGTGTGCAGCTACTGCCCATTTGTTAGTCTTAGATTAGTTTTTGCGTTTTTGTGTTACGTGCTTGAGTGTGAATGAATTTTGAAGAGAGTTTATTTTTTTATGAATGCTTGCTTTTGGACATATTTCTGATGAGTTGAATATTTTCTAGAGTGGTGACTTGCATTTTATGTTAAATAGACTCTTCCCCGTTTTTTCTTAATTCCATCTCTTATACTCTCTAGTAAACCTGAAGCAAACACGTGTCAAGTCTCTTGTTTTTATTGTTTAGTTGGCTTGAGAACAAGCAAACACCTAAGTGTGGTGGCATTTTGATAAGTGTTTCATTATAGAGCTTTTGATGAGTGGAAGGGCAGTTGCAACCCTAACTTGAAGAAGGAGTTCATCAACACATACGAGGCGATGCAGCATCATTAGAGGAGTCTTTGAAGCATTATTTGGCACTGGATATCGATGCATTGGGATCGAAGAAAGGGGGTTTATTATTTCTATGTTTTTTATCATATTTTTTGAAACTTTTATGCTTAATTTGTATTGCTCTATGATGAGCTAAACCCCTGTTATGGTTACTTGAATATATGAACTTTGGGATGATTTACTATTTCTAGAGCTTTTCTCTCTTAAATGAAGTTGATTGTTTAAGCTCAATCCTCGTATATTTAATGTTCATGATCTTTGTATGTGACAACATTGATTGTGTTTATGAATATTCTTATCGGGAGGTCCCACTTTGGAATAGATCTAGCGAGATTTGAAAGGGTGAAGGAGTGAGCCTTAGGTAGAGGAGTGTCCACTTCCCCTTTGAGTTGACCAACATCTACCTTCGTGTCCCGTACGATTAATACAATAGTTTCAACCCTTGGATGTGACAAGTCTTATTAGGGTTTATTTTTTATTAGTGGTTAGTTGACTTGCCAAAGTGCTAGCTTGCTTCGGGTATCTAGTTTATTACTTGGGAATCCGTAGAGCTTATCATTCTTATACAAATACCTCATATTGTATGAAGTCACTATTAGGAGGATTTCTATTGAAGAAGTCTTCAATCACCGTGCCAATTTGTTTGGAAGAATTTTGGATTCTCATGGCTTAACTCTTTAAATTTAGAGAGAGATTCTTAGCAATCCTTTCTACCAATATCCTAGAGAAATCATCATTTGAGTACCAACTCTTTTCTCATTGCGCGTTTTCTTTCTCTATTACATAGCAATTTCTGTTTCAAGTAATTCTTTGTTTCGCAGAATCACTTTTGAGTATAAGGTTAGATAGTAAGGTTGAAGTCATAATTAGTACTCACAAACTCTTTGTGGATATGATAACCCAACCGTTTAAGGTTGCAATTGTGGTTCCACTCGTTAAAAGGCTCTTTAATGCCCATGAACTCTTTCTACCTTGGCATATGTGTATTGCAAGTAGACGGGTGTTGAAATGATAAGGAACCCAAAGGTTGAGTTATCGTATCCACTGAGATTTTGTGAGTACTAGTTACTACTTCAGTCCTATTATCTAGCCTTAGGCTCAAAAGTTATTCTGCGAGACAAAGAACTACTGGAAACAGAAACTGCTGTTCAATAGAGAAAGAGAACACACAAATGAGAAAAGAGTGGGTACTCGAACGATGATCCCCCTAGGATATTGGTAGAAAGGATTTTGGTAATTAAGAATGCCTCTCTAAATCCGAAGAGTTAAGCTATGAGAACCCAAAATTCTTCCAACCTTGTTCGCACGGTAATTGGAGACTTCTTCATTTGAAAGCCTCCTAATAGTGACCTGTCATAATATGAGGTTTTGTATAAGAGTGATACGCTCTAGGAATTCCTATGTGATCAATTAGGTACCCGAAGCAGGCTAGCACTTTGGCAAGTCAACTAACTACTACTAAAAAATAAACCCTAACAAGACCTGTCACATATAAGGGTTTAAAAGATTGCATTAATAGTACGGGACACAAAGATAGGTGTTGGTCAACTCAAAGGGAAAGCAACACTCCTCTCTTAAAGCTCACTCCTTCACCCTTTCAAATCTCGCTAGATCTATTCCAGTGGAACCTCAAACACGAACATTTGAAAACACAATTAATGTTGTCACATACAAAGATCATGAGTATTAAAGACACGAAAATTGAGCTTAGACAATCAACTTCAATAAAGAGATAAAAGCTCTGAAAATAGTAAATCATCATAGGGTTCACACGTTCAAGTACCCACAACAGGGATTTGGCTCCTCATAGAGCAATACAAATTAAGCATAAAAGTTTCAAAAAACATGATAAAAACAAAGAAATAGTAAACCCACATTCTCCGATCCCTACGGGTAGATATCCGGTGCTGAATAACGCTTAAAAGACTTCTCCAATGATGAAGGATCACCCCATATGTGCTGATGAACTTCCTCTCCAAGATAGAGTTGCAACTGCCATTCCACTCGTCAAAAAGCTCCATTCTCTTCTAATAAGTGTATATTTACACTATATTTTATATATCAATGTGTACATTTATTTAACTTGTATTGGAGAATTATGGGAAAAACAACGCTAAATTAAGTATTACTTATCTATACAAGTACCAGGAGGATCTTGAGGGTAAAAGAAAGCTAAAAGAAGTAATTAAGAGTGAAAGTGTAGAAGATGGAGCTTTCCTAAGATAGATACCTACAAGACAGAACCTTTTATGGGCTTATTACGACCAAGCTTATGGCTAGAACCCTCAAATAGAAGTTCTTATGAGTATGCTTATGCCCTTAAAGAGAAGGAGAGCCAAATAGAAGACCGTACGGCTTTCGCTTACGCCCATAAGCAAGGCCGTAAGGATCATCCGGAGAGGTTTATGTTGGGAACTAATGCCTGTAAGGAGTTATCGCAAAGCTGGCAAGACAAGCTTACGATCCCACACATATGGTCATAAGTGGGACCGTAATAAGAAGATAGAAGACCTTACTAGCAGAGCTTACGGCCGTAAGCGATACTGTAAGGCATGCGATCAACGGAAACCCCGAGACTTAGGGTCTCAACTTACGCCCGATGGCTGGGCTGTAAATACGAGGGTATAAAAGAATTTGCTGAATTTCTGAGAAAGGGAGTTGAGTTTTGAGGAAGGCTGCTGGAGAGGAATTAGAGCAAAGAGAAGGATTAGCGATGGCTACAAGGTCAGAGGCGACCTTCACCTATTCAAGAGAGGGGAAACCTTGCCGGTGTTCATCATTATCATTTATGATCTCTTAAAAGCATTGGCGTGATCAAGAGTGCTCATTTCATCAACTTCGAGGGGAACTTCAAGTTGATTCATTTGCCATCAATCCTTGAGGGAGTGTCATTTATTTTCATGTCAATGAATATGGTTTTATATGTTTGCTTGATTTGCTCTTGTCCCATGAGGAGCTAAATTCTCAAGTGGGGACTTAGACATTAAACCTTAGGGATACTTAGTATTGGATTTTAGACTTGCTTAGTTTCTATAATGGTATTTGAGTTCTGATTCAGAATTGCATTTGTTGCATTCGAATGTATGAGTTGTTCATATTGCTTGTTCCTTCATTACTAATGCGTGGTGAAAACCCATTAGACCCTAAAGGCTAATGTGTGGTGAAAACCAGTTAGTGTATCATTTTTTTCTGAGTCAAAGAGGGTTGAAAACGTGAGCCTACAGATAGAGGAGTGTCCTCCTTCCCCTCCACTTAGGTCATCCTATTTTTGTATCTCCATGAGCTCCGAGCAATCGTGTAACCCTTTAGTCGAGAGAACTCTCCTTTAGGGAATTGCATGGAATCAAGGTTGACCTGCATTAGGAACCCTAGAGCGAAGCACGTTTAAGTGGGGCCCAGTGTCGAGAGAATTCTCCACCAATGCCTTGTATTAGCTTAACCCTAGCCTGTCGTGAGAGCGGAGTCTGGGAACTGTAGGTTATAGGTGACTCATATCCATTAGAGGAAGAAGTGCTTCTAGAATCTTGTGCTTCAATTCACAACCCTAAGGGATCACCATCCAAGTACCCATGTTTCATCCAACAGTCAATTTCATTCTCATTTTAGCTTTTGTTTTATGATAGTGACACACCCTTGCGTGTGTACTCCGCAAGTGCACGGGTGTCGAAGTAATAAAGTACCCAAACGGGTGAGTAGTCGAATCCACAGGGAGTAGACGTAAGAACAATCACACTTTGTTAAATAATCAAAGATAAACCAATTGTTGTTGAAAGAAAATAAAATAAGAAAGAAGTAGAAACAAAGTTCTGAAAATGAAAGCTAGGTCGGAGAAATAGATCAATTAAGAAGATAGGGTACTCGGACGATGTTCCCCCTAGAATCCTTGTTTCAAGTGCAAGACTTCAAATACTCTTATTCAATAGAGATTTCAAGAGTCGTGGAATCCAAAGATACAAGATCCCAAATTTAAGGTCAACCTTGACTAGTCCCCTACGAGGTCCCGGCGGAGAGAAGACTCTCGACGCCTCACACCACGTATGACTGCGCTATGCTCTAGGGATTCCAAGTGGTAAACCCTATTCCCAACTATAGATCATTCCCTTTGGTCCAGGCGAAAGATCCCTAATCACAAATAAGTCCCGGCGGAAAGGCCTCTCTCAACGCCTAACTCTCTTTGAGATCGAAGGTAAAACTTGGAATAAGAAGGTAGAGAAAACCACACCGGAGGGGAAAGGGGATGCGTCGCTACCTCTCAACTCACCCTCTCAACCTTGGTAACCTAATCCTAATGGTGATGGTCACTCGTCAAAAGGATGATTGGATTAGCCCTCAACCCTAGTGTCACTCTAAGGGAGAAACCATTAAGCATACAAGATTGAAACTCAAATTTAAACTCAAATTGAATAAAAGCATTAAAGTCAATGAAACATAGGAAATCTAGGGTTTACAAGTCCAAGTACCCACTAGGGGTTTAGCTCTCCATGGAGCAATACAAGTTCATCAAGATAAATGAAGATAAGTGCAAGAAATCCATAAAGAAAACCCCCTTAAGCTTCGTGTTGATAGACTATGGGAACTTCTCCTTCTTCTTCAAAGAATCCCTTCCTCCAAGCCTAAGGCACACCTCGTCGAATCGAGTCGTCGAAGGCTCCCCCAATGGCTCTCCTTGGAAGGGAATGATGATGAAACCGGTGAAGAAGCGCCCCCAAAGTGTAGCAAGAACCTCCTGAACCCTAGCCGTCACCTCCTCTCCAAGTTAGAAGAAGATTCCCCCAATAACGCTTCAGAACGGCTTTATAATTGGCCATCTCGAGGATCCACACGGGCGTGTGGATAGTCCACACGGCCGTGTGGAAATTCCACACGCCCATGTGGATTTTCTGCCTTGTGAAATCTTCATACTAATCCTCGATTTCGCCCGTTTCTTCTCCTGAGGTCACATGGACGGACACACGCCCATGTGAAAGGTCAAGTGGCATTTCTTGATGATGGGAAACCTTGGAGAGCTTTTGAAATCTTTGAACCAATCAGAACGAGCGAGCATGACTGCCTTCGTGTCCTTCTACAAGAGTTGTCTTGAAGTCTTTAGAAGTTGGCACATACCCCCTCGTTGGAACCCGATTTGTGTCTTGAACTTCGTAATTGCACAAAAGATCTCCACTTGGCACCATTCTGACCTAATCTTGCCTTTATTCACGTACCCTGTCTCCACAACCCTAATTGCGTGAAAGAACACCAAAACACACGAAATTAGCGATAAAGCCTGAAAAAATGTGATGCTCATGCGTGGAAAACATTTCCAGAATTATATACATGCAAGCACTTATCAGATAGTCTTCTGTGAGTGTTTCCAAACGTATTCTATCCTGTTATTTAGGCTAGATAACTTTTGCTGAAGTTAGTACTTGTATTCTTTCTCCCCGTGGTTCAACAACCTGACCCTTTATAGAGTCCACTTTATTACTTGACAACCCGTGCACTTGTAGAGACGCAAAGTAAATCCAAAAAGTAGATCAAATCTCACCATTTATAACTGAGGGGAAAACCAACTAGTACAAGACAAAAGAGTAAAACAACACTTAGAACAAAACAACTGAAAACCAAAGGTAGAAATCCCATGCGTGTCCATGTCTCAATGTGGGTGCTGTCCGTCTGTAGGTCCATTGCGCTTCTCCACAACCCCCATCGAATGTAGAGTCGACATCCCCAAGGGCGCTATGCCACCAACCGTGTGCATGCCTCTGGTACGATCAATCAATCGCATGCCCCGTAGCAGACGCGTAATGTAGGGCCCGGCAAAAATAGCTCCGAGGCGTGCAAACTAACCCTGGTGCGCAACTAAGTCGGCAAAGAGGCTTCTTAGGTAGATTGGTTAGAGCTCAATAATACTGTACATCATATGAAGGTCAGAGCGCAACACAACCCCTGTGCAATCTGACCTGCCCCCAATGCTCCTAGCCAAAAGTGTATGGATATAGCGATGGGCAGGGTTAAGTAGGAGGGATGCCTTTCTTGATACCCCTGTCGCTCCACGACATTGTGTGCCCTAGTACAAAGTATGCGTCACGCGAGTGGGAAAGTCTGTGGGCAAGTCACGACAGGGAGGTGTGCTCATGTGGCTCTCATGATAAAGTCCTAGGTAGACTCCAAGCTGGTCATAAGTAATGGTGTGCATTGTCCCGAATACTTGGAAAGACACGGAACCTTTCCTTTGAACATAAATGGATGGCTTGGTCACCTCGATCGTGCTTAAAACTTCGGTTCAAAATGAGATCGTGGTAGGTGACTTCTTCAATCGAAAACACTTTATCCCATCCATCATATGAGATCATGTCCAAAATGGTGTCAGCCAAACCCAAGGTTTCTAAGTCATTCCATTCAATTATCCGGGTAATACCAAAGGGTTTGGTCTTCAACAATTCATATCTTGTCTTGTACGTCGCTTGCATAAACCGTGGCTCGCCAATGGGTGCGTCATCCTTCCTTATTCTTTTCGAAGCCACACATTTGTTCGGCATGCCTACAAGCACAAATGCACAAGATCAAACCAACAATCAAGAAAACAAGAGTTTTAAGGCTCTCATTTTGTTATAGAATGAAAGAAAATTGATGCCCCAAAAAGTATTTTGCAAGAGTCCCCCTTGTATTTCGAGCTTTGGAAATTTTACAAAGTAGGCTTAAAGCTCATAAAATTCACATGAACAACATCCATCCATTCAATCATAGTGTTGGCATCCCAAAAACATGAAAAATCATCAAGAAAAATGGAGTTTGGGGCAAACCTCAAGTTAGGCCTTCAAAGTTCAAGATGACGAAATGCGGTGAAAAAGATAGTAAAACCTCGAATAAATCCCAAATTTGAAGTGGCTAGAGGTGGGAGAGAAGCTTAGAGCAAGCAAAACGAAGAAAAATGGTGGAAAAATGATGGAGAATGGAAGAGAAATGAGGGAGGACAAAAGAAGAAGAAGGAGAAATAGTGGAAGGAAGAGGGAGGAGCAACCACTTAAGTGGCTGCCCGCCCTTACGGGCGCCCGGCCCAGCGCCTTGCGAGCTGCCTTGCACCCACAAGGGCTCTGCTTGTGAGCCACCCATGAGGCAAAGGCCGCTGACACGCTCTCGCGTCACCGCAAGTGTACGGGTCACCAAGTAATAATGTGGATCCCAGAGAGGGATCGGGTTGTCGAACCACAAGGAGTAAACGCACTAGTACTGCCTTCAGCTTATGAAATCTAGCCTAAAAGATTATTGTTAAAAAGTCTAACTTAAACTAAGAGATCAAAAACAACTAAGGTTGCGGAGATCAATTGGTGAGAAGGGTAAACTTGGACAATACTTCCTTGGGGATTAGACAATGAAGTACTAACCCGAACAAATAATCCTTGCTCAATTAAAAGTAATCTTACAAGGAATGTGAGAGTAAGACGGGTTTTCGCCGCATGCTAATTCGAAGGTTATAACGGGTTTTCAAAACGCCCCGGTTCTCAAGAACTGACTAGTTTTTAATGCACGCTAAAACAACAGAACAATGGGCTTTCACCGCTCGTCAACAATCACGCAACATGTAAACGACATACATCAATTCACACATGTATTCCTAAGGTTTAACATCACAAATAATTGGCATTCAAGGAATAAGAGTAGAGTTTAATAATTCCCCTAGGGTTCAAGACCAAGCTCCCCAAAAAGGGGATTAGCTCATAATGCAAAGCAATGAAATCAAGAAATTACAATTGTTTATTGTCATAATGAGAAAATAAAATGAGAAACTCCCTCAAAACCAAGAAGACAATAATTGGCCTGAAATTCCCCTCGACGTTGGGGGAATACAACCCTTGACCACAATGACACCCTAGCGGATGATTAAGGTGGTGTTGATGGAGGAGTATGCGGATTCTTAGCCCTTTTGATAGAGAAATCACCTCTTGATCTCGCAGCTAAGCCCTTCCCTTCTCCAATCACTCTTTCTCCAAAACTCAAAGAAAACCTAAAACTGAACTCCCTTAATCCATCTTCAGTAAAAGCTTATCTAGGCATAAGTTTACGGCCAGCTTACGGGAGTAAGCCAGACCGTAAGCGTCGGGATTTCACTTGTCCTCGTGCCTTACACCCCAGCTTACGGCCGTAAGCCTTTCCTGTAAGGTTCTCTGTCTTTGGGTTACAGTCCCGCTTACGGCCATAAGCTTAGGACATTAAACCTCATCTGATAATTTTCTCCTCCAACCTTATGGGCATAAGCTGCTCCTGTAAACGCCTCTGTCTTCTGCTTACAATCTCGCTTAGAACAGTAAGCCTCAACGGTAAGCTCCTCTGTATTGCGGGGCTTCTCCTCTTACAGACATAAGGATGCCCGCAAGGCCTTCTGGATTAGCTTACGGCCGTAAGCCTGGCCATAAGGTGCCCGTAAGCATTGCAGCTCTCCAAGTGCTGAATCAGGAGCGTGCCAACTTTGATGTTTCTATTCTCATTTGCTTACTTTGGCTCTTGTTTGGTTTTAATCCACACATGGTGCCTGCGAAGACAATTCATACTCGATTTAGGTTCATATTCCACTAAATTACTCTAATACTAACTCGATAAATATACAATTCAATATATACAATATGCACAATTGTATACTTATCAGCCGCCCGCAAGGCTCCCATCCCGCAACGCAAAAGGGTGCCCGCAAGGCTCTCCAGACTTCTCGCCATGCTATTTGAGGGCATAAAAACGGCCATAAAGTCTGGAAAAATCAAAATTTCGGCAAGATCTCCCCTGTAACTTCAAGGAAAAACTGGTATACACATCTAATCGACGAGATGCGCCATAAAAAACACTTGAGGAAACAAAGCTCAAACTCACAAACACTAAGCATTTTAAGACAAGCATGGGCTGGTAAAACACACAAAAATATGAACACTCAAACTCACAAACAAAGCTCACCACACAAAGCAAATAAAAAGAGAACTAGAAAGTAAACTTGAGGAATTCAAAACTTGGGTTGCCTCCCAAGAAGTGCTTATTTAACGTCATTAGCTTGACGTACCTTCAATATACCTCAAGGTGGGTTAAATAGAGAAGAATTACCTCCGGTCTTTTGAGAAGTGTCCCAATAAAAATATGGCTTCAGCCGATGGGCACTCAACAGGGCCATGTGGGAATACTTGTCAGACCGTGAATGGCCCAGACCATCGTAACTTCAATTTTCCTGGAAAAAGGTCAATCTAGAGTTAAAGAGTAACATCTGATATCCCTCCTTGAAGAGCTTACCCTGTATAATGTGCCAGTCATGGTGTTCCCTCGCTGTTTTCTTGTAAAGCACAAAATTTTCATAAGCCATAGTGCGCCATTCATCGAATTCATTTAATTGAAACGTTCTCTTATAGCTCGTCAAGTGAGGATCAAGACTGAGATGCTTGATGGCTCAGTATGCTTTGTGTTCAAGCTCAACAGGCAGATGGCGGGCTTTTAAATAGATCAGCCTATACGGCATTTCCCCAATGGGTGTTTTGTAAGCTGTTCTGTAGGCCCAAAGTGCATCATTAAATGATTTGCCTAATCCTTCCTGTGATGAGCAACTATTTTCTCCAAAATATGCTTCAGCTCCCTGTTTGAAACCTCGACCTGACCACTTGTCTAAGGGTGATATGGTGTTGCCGTTCTATGAAAGACAATATAGCGTTTCAAAATTGATGTGCGTCCCGCAAGTATACGGGGTCATCAAGTAATACCCTGTGTCTGACACAGGGGTCGTATTCCACGGGGCCAAGGAGAAACTATTACGTCCCCTTCGTCTATTTCCTAGCCTAGCAATACGAGTGAATAGTACATCTACTAAAATCTATGAATAAAAGATTAAAGCTACCACTACACGCTAAATAAGCATTCAAGGGACGGAAGAACAGGAGAAGGCATGATTTGGACAGAGAATCCCCCTAGGGTTATTATTAAGGCCCGAATTAAAGATGATGTGTTGTGTTGCTGGTTTGGACCGAGAGATTCCTAAATTAAGCTAATCCCGAATCCCTCGGTGATTAGCCCTAATCCCATACGAGTATTGCCCCAGAATCCCTTCCGGTCAATTTTCCCTACGATTGCAGTGCGCTCAGGGAATCCTTTATCAGGAGTAGATACTCTTGTGGGTCTAAGCCTAACGTTCGGAGGGGTACCTAATACCCGAATCCCTCGGGGTATTGGTACATGAATCCCTTTCAATCTATGTGAGTCTAGTACAAAGGCGATGGTCACGCTCCAAGTACAACCTAGAAATTGAACAACAGAGTTCTCATGTGATCCAAAACAGTAAAGCACACATAGAGAGAATCACAAACCATAGAAATTCTTATAAAAGAAATTCAACATCCAACACTAAATCACAAATGATTATCATCCTTTATTACAACAAAGCTACCCTAGGGTTCATCATGCCCAAATCGCATACAAGTTAGTTCCTCATGAAAGAGGAACACTCATACAAATCCAATGAACAAACAAGCATAAAGAAAAGCAAAGAGCACTCCCTCTAGCTTTGGATTGCCTTGGATGGAAGAAGATCGTCGATGTCGCCGAGATCTCTACTCAAACGACGCCTTGAAGCCTTGGATCTTCCCCTTATCCCCTCCTCCGATGTTTACCGCCCTCTTGGTGAAGAATGACGCAGTGGATCGCCGTAAAATGCCGCCGGCGAGGGTGGGGCGACGGCCCAAGAAGAAGAGAAGAAAAGTCCTCCCAAGAAAATGCCCTAATTGCCTTTAAAAGCCACTTTTCGGGCATCCATACGGGCTCCCGTGCAGGCGCAAGCTTGCCCGCAAGGCTCCCTGCCTTTTTCAAGAAAATCCCGTTTCGGTGCTATAGTGCCATGCTACAGTGATCTTGCTGCATTAATCCTTCTATAGTACTGCTACAGTAATGAAAGCTCGAAACTATCATATTTGATACGGATTTCTTCCCAAATATGTTCTTGAGTTCATTTTGGCTTCTTCAAGGGCTGTAACACAAATAAAACCATTTTAAATGTGAAACGAGTATTAACTCATCAAAATACATGCAAAATAGTACAAGAATAAAACGTATAAATACCTACATTTAGACACTTATCAAAAATCTTCCCAAGTTAGTTACAAAAATGAGTGCCTCTGTCACTTATAATCACTCTTAGTGTGCGAAATCTTGAGAACAACTTTTTCAGGAAGTTCACCACTGCTCTTGCGTTACTTGTATGCAGTGCTTGTGCTTCCACCCATTTGGATACACAATCAACCGAACCAGAATAAATTTGTGACCATGTGAACTGGGAAAAAAGCCCATGAAGTTGATCCCCCATACGTCAAATACTTCACATACTTGATCCCAGTTTTGAGGCACCTCTTCCATTCGAGATATATTACTTACCCTTTGACAGATATCACAATGTTACATGAAGTTTTGTGTCTCCCAAAACATAGAGGGCCAATAGAAGCCTGAGTCTAGCACTTTCCTGATTGTTCTATTTGCACTGTAATGACCTACAGTAGGGCTTGCATGACAGAGTTTCTAGATGTCTTGTCCTTTCGATTGTGAAACACATCTTCTCACCACTTGATTAGAGTAAATTTTGAATAGGTATGGGTCTTCCCAAAGATAATATTTCAAGTCAGAGAAGAACTTCTTCTTCTTCTGATATGTGAGGCCGGTAGGGTGTGTCCCTGCAGCCAAATAATTGGCCAAGTCAGCAAACCACGGAGTCTCTTCTTTCTTCACCACTTGAATGGTATAAAGGTGCTTATCAGGGAAGGTGTCATTTATTTCCCTTTTTCCCAAGATGTCCTCATGCGGGTTCTCGAGACGGGACAAGTGATCTGCAGCCAAATTTTCTGCTCCAAGCTTATCTTGTATTTCCAAATCAAATTCTTGAAGTAGAAGGACCCATCGGATTAATCGGTGCTTGGCATCTGATTTGCTCAATAAGTATCTCAGAGTAGAATGATCAATATACACCATCACCTTTGAAAGCACCAAATATGGCCGGAATTTGTCGAATGCAAAAACCACTACTAGCAATTCTTTTTCAGTAGTGGTATAATTTTCCTGGCATTAGTTAATGTTTTGCTCGCATAATAGATAAGAGGAAAATTATTTTCCTGTCACTGCACAAGCACTACCCCAACTGCGCAATCGCTCGCATTACACATTAATTCAAGCGACAAATTCCAATCCGAGAAACTATGATTAGTGCTTCCACAAGTCTTTCCTTGAGGGTGAGAAAAGCAGTCATGCAATCTTCATTGAATTCAAAGGGGACATCTTTTTTAAGCAGTCTCGTCAACTGTTGGGCAATCGAAGAAAAATTCTTGATGAATCTCCTGCAGAATCCAGCATGTCCCAAGAAGCTTTTGATAGCGTTCACTGAAGTCGGGGGAGGCAGCTTTTCAATAGTAGCAAACTTAGCCTTGCCTACCTCGATCCCTTTATGTGAAATTTCATACCCAAGCACTATGCCCTCTTTAACCATAAAGTGGCATTTTTCCAAGCTCAGGACTAAGTTGGTCTCTTCACACCTTGCTAGAACTCGCTCCACATTTTTGAGGCATAATTCGAAGGTGTCATCGAAGACTGAGAAGTCATCCATAAATAGCTCCATAATGTCTTCTACCATATCCTCAAAAATTGCAATCATACATCTCTGAGAAGTAGCCCGTGCATTACGCAACCCAAAAGGCATACGACAGTAAGCAAAAGTGCCATATAGGCAAGTGAAGGTCGTCTTCTCTTGATCCTCCATAGCAATAGGAATTTGGAAATAGTCAGAGAGACCGTCTAGAAAGTAGTAATATGAGTGCCCTGCTAATTGTTTGAGCATCTGATCGATGAAGGGTAAAGTAAAGTAATCTTTTCATGTGGCGTCATTAAGCTTTCTATAATCTATACATACCCGCCATCCTGTAATGGTCCAGGTGGGTACAAGCTCATTCTTTTCCTTAGTGATCACAGTCATTCCTCCCTTCTTTGATACCACCTCTACGAGACTTACCCACGCACTGTCAGAGATTGGGTAAATAATGCCCACATCAAGAAGCTTGATAACCTCGTTTCGTACTACCTCTTTCATGTTGGCGTTAAGTCTTCGCTGAGGGATTGCTGTCAGCCTGTGGTCGTCTTCCATGAGGATTTTGTGTGTGTAGAAAGAGGGACTGATTCCCTTGATGTCTGATATCTTCCAAGTAATTGCTTTCTTATGCTTCTTCAAAACATTCAAAGTTTATCCTTCTGTTCACTTGTCAGATTTAATGCAATGATGACCGGGAGTTTAGACCCTTCTGCTAAAAATGCATACTCCAGATGTTCAAGTAATGGCTTCAACTCTAGCTCAGGTGGTTCATCTATGGATAACTTCAACCTTCCATTCCTTCCTTGGTCAATATCCTCAAACCCTTGTCTTCTTCCTCAGATGATTGGTCATTCTCTGAGCTGTCCTCTATGGCATAAACTGCACACTCTGAAAAATTTGAACCTCCCTCCTAGAGATAATCTGTCTCCTCATCACTGTTTTGTTCCAGACTGCTAACCTGTATTGAATCTGTGTTTTCTGCAATCCGTTGTATTATAGCAGGGGAATCAGTAACAATGTTTTGGTGGTTCACCAATATTGCTAATGAACTATTGAATGGGTGGATCAAGCTCTCTATGAGTGATTCCGCTATCTGAACTCATATACTGTTTACAAATATCTAGTGCACTCCGTCCCCCAAGATCAATGGTGAGGACTTCCTTGAAGCATTGGTGTCTCCGTGAGTCACTACTACAGGATGCACAATTTACTTCCATAGCTTCGGGTTTATCTGATGACTTAGTCGGATGGTAGAAACTTTGATTCTGGATAAGATCGAAATAAAACCCGTACTCAGTATAATCCATGATTATAAATAAAAATGCAAGGAAACAAATAGTGTACAAGAGGGCTAAGGAGAAGAAAAGAGTAGGAAGAAATATTCACAAAGATGAAGCAAGAAGTATATAGAACAAAGTACAAAAGAAAAAAAAAAGAATAAACACCACAAAGACAAATAGAAACAAAGGATGCAAAGTCCGACAAGTGTAGGGGCTTGTCAAGTAATATCCTGTGAGCGACACAGGGGTCGTATTCCTCAGGTCTATGGATCTACCCTCACTTCCTATTCACTTATTGTCTAATCAATCAGCTCGAGTTCAGGTGCCACAAACTAAAGAAGGATCTTAATTAGAGTTGTACGGAATGTTCAGGCTACTGGAAATCACAAGGGAGAAGACGGTCATAGACGCGGATCCCCCCAAAAACTTCGTGAACGTCTCGCAAGTGTACGAGGTCGTCAAGTAATACCCTGTGAGCGACACAGGGATCGTATTCCTTGGGGCCAAGGATCTACACTTACTTCCTTTTCACTTATTGTCTAATCAATCAGCTCGAGTTCAGGTGCTACAAATTAAAGAATAATCTTAATTAGAGCTGTACAGAATGTCCAAGCCACTGGAAATAACAAGGAAGAAGACCGTCACGGACGCGGATCCCCTTGGGACTACTGAGGCTAGAAGGATGCTAGTGTTAAGATCACAATTATGGTTTGGGGAAAGAGACTCATAATGTAGGTTAACCCTGAATCTCTCGGTGATTAACCCCTAATCCCATACGAGTGTTAGGCAGAATCCGTTCCGACCAACTCCCCTTATGATTGCACTACAACTAGGAAAATCTCTGATTAGGGTCAAACTTAATATCTAGATTTGAACCTAATGGTTGGAGGGGTGCTAACAACCCAAATCCCTTGGCGTATTGGTACATGTATCCCTTTCAAACTATGTGAGTGAGTCTAGTACAAGAGTGCATCCCGCGTTTCGAAGTACAACCTAGGAATTGAACTACGGAGTTCTCATGTAATTCAAGACAATCAAGCACACACAGAAAGAACCTCAAACCATACAAATTGCATTAAAAGTAAATTAACACATTCAAACAAACTCGTTCATCCCAAGGTTCACCGGCGTTCTGTGACCTTCGGGTTTAGTTGTCTATAACAACAAATACCAAGAAATAATCCATAAAAACAACTAAAATAGCCATAACAAGACTTCCTCAAGTGTTGGTGATGAGATGGTGAGCCGGATTGGAGCCGAGAACTTCCACCGACGCAGCAATGAGGGCGGCTTTCCTCTTCGTCTCCAACCTTCTCCAAGTGAAATCATTGAAGGATCTTGCCAAATCTTGCCTATCCTCTTGATTTTCACTCTCAAAATAATGAGAAACTAGCTATCTCTTCTCGGATTTGTGCCCTACCTTCAAGCTCTAAAAACCCATTTCAAAAACTCCAAGAGTCTTCTCTCACATTTTGCCCTAACGACCTTTTAAAATGGGATCTGTGCGGTCCTTGCGGGCTTCCTTGCGGGCTCAAGGATGCCCGCAAGGTTTCCAGCCTTTTCTGAGAAAATTTCATCCCTAGTACTACAGTGCCCTGCTACAGTAATCTGCTATGTTATCCCGCTGCAGTATTGCTGCAGTAATGAAGCTCTAAAACGCCGTTTTTTAGGCTGATTTCTTCCCAAATTCATTCATGAGCTCACTTTGGCTTCTTCAAGGATTGTAACACAAATAAAATTAATTTAAAGACAAAAACGGGCGTCAGCTTATAAAATGCATGCAAAATAAAACAATAATACTACAAATAAATATGTATATTTAGGCAGTTATCATGTAGCTATCTGGGATACGCTCCACTGTTCTTCAAATATACACAGGTGTGTACTTCAATTACATAGCCATGTACCTCCGTGTTGGGAGATAGAAAATGGGGGCTGAGCTGATAACATGTGACGTCCCTTTTCCTCTGAATTCTTCTAAAAAATACATGGGCAAGTACATGGGCGTGTACTTAACCAGTGTAACTCGTTGAATTGTATTTTTGCATTAATTTGCTCCTTATTTCATTCCTCTGGCCATTATTGTTCTTCTCTTCACTTGTGGAGTACAATGAAGCAATTAAGTGCTAAATATCACCATAATTCACAATTTAGGGTTAAATAAGTGCTACAAATGATCGGTAAAAGATGGATGAAATAGCACTTATCAACTGTTATAGTCAGCGAGCTTTTAGGAATTTTTCTTAATGCGTTGTTGTGGCAAATATAAAGAAAAAATTAGTTTTTTTATGAAAATATAAAAATGAATTTTGATGTATCTAAGACTTCTTGATATTAGATACATATCATTGCTTTTTTTTTTTTATGAAATGCAGACAAGCCACCTGTTAGGGTTATACATGAGCGTAGCAAATTTCCCAAATCATGAATGCCCTCATAGTACGTGTGCTAGGTTTTGAATCTTGGCCTCTTAGCAAAGAAGAACACCTTATGCAAGAGACTTGGTGCAAATAAACAAATAGGTCATTCACAACAGATATCATTGTTTGCTAAACTACTACAAAATTCTGTATCCTTTTCTTTTTTAGTGCCATTCTCTATTTAGTCCTTGTAAAATTCTCAATATGACCCTTTGTCCCCATACACCAATTTTAGCCTTTTGGATCCCTCTACTTGTTTCAATCTGGCAATGTTGGTACCTCATGTTGCTAGTGCTATGTGTTATGTTTTATTTTGTTGATGTAGATTTGTTTTAATATTAAAATAGTATTTAAAAATAATTAAAACTTGGATTTGCATCTAAACTAACAGATCCGAATCCACCAACTGGCCCAAAACATCCCAATTCTCTGTAATCACTTGTCATCCTCTAGCCCGCGACCACACATCACCACTACCTCGCTAAGTCCTTGCCCTTCAAGTTGCATCCAATGGCTTTTCTAGCCTTTATTGTTCATGTGTGGTATCTTTCTTCTACATCCCCTTTATATGGAGGAATTATTATGTAGAACCTTAATTTGCAATTACGTTGTCATTATATGGTTTGATTTCTTGTTTCTTTTGTTTTTGCTAGAAAGGTTTGCTAATATCGTATGCCTTTAGGCTGCCCAAAGAAGGTCACAAAGAATAGAAAGATTAAACTGACTGGAACAAGTTGTAGAACACCACTAATGTCATCTGTTAGTTGCCCCTTGCCAATCTAACTCCCAATGTTGTCTACTTGAATTTATTTGTTTCTTTTTTCCCTTGGATAATGTTTTATTAAATTAATGAGCTAGTGTTATATCATGGCAACAAATAATCATGGGCATATTGAACTAATCATTTTTGTATTTCATTCATTTGATTGAATGTGAGTGATAAGTGTCTAAATGTACGTATTTATATGTTTTATTTCAGTACTATTTTGCATGTATTCTGATGAGTTGATGCCCGTTTCGCGTTTAAATTGGTTTTATTTGTGTTACAGGCTTTGAAGAAGCCAAAATGAGCTCAAGAACGTATTTGGGAAGAAATCCGTATCAAATACGACGTTTTTGAGCTTCCATCACTGTAGCAGTGCTGTAGAAGGATTACTGTAGCATGATTATTGTAACAGTTACTGTAGCAGGCACTGTAGCACCGAAACGGGATTTCTGGAAAAAGGCTGGGAGCCTTGCGGGCAAGCATGCGCCCGCAAGGCAGCCCGTATGGATGGCCGAAAAAGGGTTTTAAAAGCCAAGTTAGGGCATTTTAATGAAAGATCTTCAACTCTTCTTCTTCTCCTCTTCTTGGGCCGCCGCCCCACCTTCGCCGGCGGCGTTTTCCGGCGATCCACCGCACCATTCTTCACCAAGAGGGAGGCAAACTTCGGAGGAGGAAATAGGGGGAAGATCTAGAGCTTCAAAGCACCATTTGAGAAGAAATCTCGGCGACTCCGGCGATCTTCATCCATCCAAGGCGATCGAAAGCTTGAGGGAGTTTTTATTACTTCTCTTTATGTTTATTTGTTCCTTGGAATTGTATGAGTGTTCCTCTTTCATGAGGAACTAACTTGTATGTGATTTGGGCATCATGAACCCTAGGGTAGGTTTGTTGTGATTAAGGAGGATAATCATTTGTGATTTAGTGTTGGATGTTGAATTTCTTGTATAAGAATTTCTATGGTTTGTGATTCATGCTATGTGTGCTTGATTGCCTTGAAGTACATGAGAACTCTGTAGTTCAATTTCTAGGTTGTACTTGGAGCGTGACCATCGCCCTTGTACTAGACTCACATAGACTGAAAGGGATTCATGTACCAATACGCCAAGGGATTCGGGTATTAGGTACCCCTCTGAATGTTAGGCTTAGACCCAGAAGAGTGTCTACTCCTGATAAGGGATTCCCTGAGCGCACTGCAATCGTAGGAGGAATTGACCGTAAGGGATTCCGGTCAATACTAGTATGGGATTAAGGCTAATCACCGAGGGATTCGGGATTAGCTTAATTTAGGAATCTCTCAGTCCAGACCACCATCACAACACATCATCCTTAATTCGAGCCTTAATGACAACCCTAGGGGGATTCTCCGTCCAAATCACACCTTCTCCTGTTCGTCCGTCCCTTGTATGCTTATTTGGCGTGTAGCGGTAGCTTTATCCTTTTATTTATAGATTTTAGTAGATGCACTATTCTCTCGTACTGTTAGGCTAGGAAATAGATGAAGGGGAAGTAATAGTAGCTCCTTGGCCCCGTGGAATACGACCCCTGTGTCACACATAGGGTATTACTTGACGACCCCGTGCACTTACGGGACGCTCATCAATGAGTTACATCTTATTCTACCATTGTCCACCAATTGATATGTCTGTTTTTTGCATCTCCAATTTTTTCCTCATATCTTCTTCAATAAAATCATCCGTAAGTAAAAGTTGTGTTTGAAAATTTGATGAACAAATTTATATCATTTTACATTAGAAACCTTAATTAGTGATGTTGATGCATAATACTGGTAGAATCAGCAACACTCTACTAATCACTAAACATGTTAAATGAAATGGAAGGAAATTAATTAATATACATGTTACAAGTATTTGATGGTTGGATCAAGTAATAGGTAGGATTTATACGCTCCTTGTGTAACCGCAAGTGCACGAGTCATATAATGATTGACATATTCTGAGATTACTATGCAATGCATAGAAACTAGGTACTCGCATTTTTCCCACTATCTAGCTATAAATAACACTTGATTTTTTTAGGAAGAAGAAAAATGGAGGAAGAACTAAGATTAATACTGTTAAAGAAAGAAAGTGAGAATCTATAGGAATGAATAGTGCCCGGATTAACTTTGTTGGGAACTTACAATTAAAATGAGATTTCAAATTAAGGTAGGTTAACCAAGAGAAATCAAAATAGAGAGAATCAAAGGTAAATTAGGTGTTTTCTCGAGACGCCATAATTCTAAGCAAAAGAAAACTGGATTCTCATGTCAGGAAACGGCGATGAACTACCGAATACTAGCCGAAAAGTATGTGACCCCTCTACCATTTCTAGTGGGGTTTCATCAATACTTATTTATTAATAGGAGTTCTAATCACATGGATCTCTCACCATTCAAGTGATAACATAATGATAAGATCTCTCTCGATACATCAAACCAATCAATAGAACATATATGAATCTAAAAACACGAGGTAACCCACATTAAAAGATAATCAAAACATACAAAATATTCCCAACTACATTAATCTGGGCACCCAAGGAAGTTAGCCTTCCTTAGGCCTATGTTCATCAAAACACAGTTTATCTCTGTCCTAGCGAACATAAATAATGAATGAAAAACCCCATTCTATGGCTGTGATGGTCTTGGAGCAGATTAAGCTGCAATCGTCGTTGGTGAATGAATCCCCCATGACTCCCTCAAGCTCTCTTCATCCTGCGATCACCTCCAAAGGTATTCTCTCATCTACAGGAAACCCAATTTCCTCACCAGAAATAGACACGCCAAACTCCATTTCTATTTCTTCAAACAAGCTATTTATACCTGGAGAGAACGAACCGGTACACAGGAAGGTACATGGGTGATGAGTGCATTTTGTATATACATATTTTCCATTTTATACCCACTATTTACTTGTCCTTTTGCTATTATTTTCCTAATTCAGTGCTACTTTAGGTATTTTCAGTTTACTGTGCAGTTATCTAGGTCCTGGAGCAATAACATGTATTTCTAAGCTATTTTGGTAGCAAAAGGACTTAGAAGAAACCTCGTCAAGTCAAGCACGGCCGTGCCCCCAAGGCGTGCAAATTATAGAAGAATGCAAGCAGAGTCAGCATGCCCTCTGGTCGCTAAGCACGGTCGTGCACTGGTAAACATGGCCGCAACACGGGCGTGTTCCAACCCGTGCAGATTATAGTCTGGCAAGTTTCAAGAATTTTCATCTGGCCGCAAACTGCACGGCTTGAAGCACGGCCGTGTTCACATCGAGAGAAGGTTAAAACGCACTGAAAGTTAGGGTTTCGAAACTTTTGGCTTGGGAGAAAACAACAGAGACCAAGGGGGAGACTTTTGTACAGCC
Organism: Dioscorea dumetorum; assembly: GCA_902712375.1. Taxonomy (NCBI): domain Eukaryota; kingdom Viridiplantae; phylum Streptophyta; class Magnoliopsida; order Dioscoreales; family Dioscoreaceae; genus Dioscorea; species Dioscorea dumetorum. The sequence goes on along the minus strand of CACTHL010000549.1, from coordinate 4,195,464 downwards.
TTCTTCATCATCAGGAGAGGGGAGAGCGCTAATTGTAGGCCCAATTGGAGACGGAATCCTATCGACATCGGCACCTCGGATCTCAAGAAGGATGCAAGCAAAGCGGGAGTTCTTGGTTTTTATTGTATTTGCTATTTTTGTTGTCTATATGTTTGTTAAATTAATGAGGGGCTAAACCTCTTAGGGTGCCCCGGGTTGGTGAATTGGTTGTGTTAAACTCAGTTTCAATTAATGCAGTATTTATGGATATTCTACTTCCTCCTTGTTAGATCTTAGGTTGGTTACTTGAATGTTGGTTGTTGAGTGGCTTGATTGTTGAGTTACTTGATTTTCACTTAGCTTGTATATCTTAATAATTGATACAAGAAGTTAGAAATAGGCTCATACTCTCAACCCCACTATTTTCATCATCCACATTAGATCAACAAGATTCTATAACATAGATTGATTTAGACATGCCTGATAAATTCTGCAGAATCTGAGTTTCGAATCTCACCAAGGCACTAACCCGGGGCCCCATCCTTTCCATTGAGAAAACCCTAAGCATCTTCTCCTGTGGTTTTTCTTCCCAAATTTCTCTCGTTCCCAAGTTTAGAGTCTTTAATCTCAATTCCAATTGATTAGATATTAAGAAGTGAGAAAATATTAGGAGATACACCAGTCCCTGTGGATTTGAGTACCCGACCTTCGGGTACATTGTACTACTTATACGACCCATGCACTTGCGGTTACGCAAGAGGCGTATCAATGGGCATGTACTTGCCCATGCAACTCTCAGAAAAACCTAAATAATAGCATCTGTGATATACACAGCCAACTACACAGCCGTGCAAAATATTCTCCAGACTGTGTAAATCTCAGGTGGTTCCCTTGGTTCTTGCTCGCGATTTCGGTCATGTAATCTCTCTTCACCCGTGTAGCTGTCTGGGATATGCTCCACTGCTCATCAAATATACATGGGCCTGTACTTCCATTACAGGGCCGTGTATCTCCAGATTGGGAGATAGAAAACCAAGGTTACGCTGATGGCATATGACGTGCCTTTTCCTCTTAAATTCTCCTAAAAACTGCATGGGCAAGTACACGAGCGTGTAATTTACCCATGTAGCTCATTATCTTGCATTTTTGGTCTGATTTGCTCCTGATTTCATTCTTTTGGCCATTATTGTGCTTTTCTTCACCTGTGGAATACAATGGAGCAATTAAGTATTCAATAAGTGGCACAAATGATCAGTAAAATATAGATAAAATAGCACTTATCATATAAGTAGTATAATGTACCCAATGTAGGACCGAGTAGTCGAATCCACAGGGACTGATGTAGCTTTTAATGTTGGTTCTTCTTTTAATATCTAATCTAGCAAAGATTGAGAGTCGATTGTAACTAAGGATCAGGAAGGGAAAATAAGACAAGAGGAGGATGGAAAGGTAGGGAAAATCTTAGCAAATAGCACTGATCAGGAGTAGTGCCTCGGATCAATCCCTCGGAATAGTTTATACTTACTCTCTTGCAATGTTTATCCGGTATATCCTATAAAGCCTATGTATGCTTTCTAAGCCTTGTTGCATTTATGGCAATCATAAACATCGAGGATTATAAATATAACTTCGTGAATCATGTACTTTGAGGATAACGATTACCCTATGGTGATCACACTAAGCTAATCAATACACACCAAGTTTTATAATCATAACTACGCTAATCATGCACATCAGGTTATGCAACACAAGATTAAACATAGCTATCAAAAGGACTACATAAACATTACAAGAGAATATTCAAATACAAACTAGCATCCGAGTTCTTAATCCGGGGCATCGGTGATGGTTAACCTCTCATGGTTTCATACAACATTGAAGTAATAATGGAAATACTTAAAAAAAAAGCTCAGACTCCCTATGCTTCTGCATCAATGGTTATGCTCCGAGGATCTTGCGGTAGAAAAAACTCCACTCCTAGATGTGCTCTTAATCCTTTGCTCTAGCTCCCATCTAGATGGTGGTGAAAGATCTTGCTCGAATCACCTCCAAAAGCCCTAGCCGTCGCCAAGATGAAATCACCTTCTAAACTTAACTTTTGTGCTTAAAAAGATGTTTTCGACAGAAGCACGAGTGTGCTTGAGCCGTGCTTCCGACTGTGCATTTTGCAGGTAGATCTTGGTTTCAGCAATTGTAAAATCCTCGCTAGATAGTAAAGTGCACGATGCCAAACATGCCAATGCTTGGGCCGTGCTTCCATCTGCACACTCGTGCTATGGGGACCGTAATTGTGCTTTATAGTTCTTCAATCCTCTTTTAATTCATGTAATCTGTACACCTAAAGAGCACACCCGTGCTTGGGCGTGCTTGTCTTAGCTGATTGCAAATTAAGTCTTTTGATGTTGAATTTTCTCTAATAGTCATCCTTCTTGCCCAAGACCTGCTTATCTGCACACCAATGCCAAGATACTCAAAGTAACACTGAACTAGGGGGAATAAATGCTAAAAGGAAAGCCAAAGACGTGTATGAAGTAGATAAAATGTGTATGAAGTAGATAAAATGTGCATATAAATTGCACTCATCAAGGATCTTACCTCCAAACAAAAGAAAATCATAACAATATAAATAAAAAAGATTTCTTCAAGTCGTCATAAACAAAACAACAACATATTGATAAAAAACATTAGGACAACGAAACAACATGTGAGCCAAAGTAATATGTAATTATCAAAATAATAGTCAGTAAGTGATCGGAGGGGTGATGTCACTTAAAAACGCAAGGGCACGTGTCTATCAAGTAGTAAAGTGTGTGAAACGCAGGGTTGTCATATCTACTAGGAATGAGAGTACTAGTGGTTGCTTTAGCTAAAATTACCTAACCTAAGCAAAATAAGTTGCAGTGACAGGTTATAAAATAAATGAAAAAGAAAACAACTTGAAATAACTGAGGGAAGAGACAGAAGGGTTAGACTAGGAGGCACTTGGACAGTGATCCCCTAGGGTCGTACTCTCAAGTACAGGACTCCCGATATGCTTCTTAAACTAATGAAGTTGAGTTGCAAGAAACCTAAAATTCCCAAACCCTGTTCTCACGGAAGTCTGGGACTATTCCTATACAGGGTTCTAGCCAAGAATTCTCTCTACACTGAACCTAATATGAATGCCCTACACTTTAGGGTTCCCAATTCAGGTCAACATTGACACCCGAAAATAGGTTACTCACTCTCTCGATATACGTAACCCCTAATCCGATGTAACTCCCTAATGGTGAGCTTTAACTTTACTAGGGTCACATGATCACTCAGAACTCATTGGAATACAAAGGTAGGATGGTCACACGATTGCTCAGAACTCATGGGAATACTTATAGGCTCACTCCCTCAATCCTCTGTGACCTTGAAAGGCAATTTATTAACAAGTTTTTCACCACACATTAGCAATCAATTAACCATACAAGTAACCAATCCCTAAATCAGAATTGATAAACAAAGTACTTCAAGATTAACAACTTAATGATTATTAACATTCAGAAACATAAAAGAATCACAGAAACAATAATCCTAGGGTTTTCATATCCAAGCTCAAGAAAGATTTAGCTCCTCATGGAGAGATGCAATTCCATACAAGTGTAAGAAGACATAATTTGCAACATCAAATAACTAAAACTCCCTCTAATCCGAAGCTGAAGATTTGGTGCTAGGTTCTCCCCCAAGATTGGCTGAATGAGCTCTTTCAGGGAAGTTGGTGGCGTGGAAGGTGATAATGATGATGAGTAGAGATGATGAGTGCATGTCATATACATATTTCCATATGTCTTTTAGCCATTTTTAGCTTGTCTTTGGCATGTATTTATGATAAATCGGTGCCACCTTGGGTATTGTGCTTAATTGTACAGATATTTAGGTCCTGGAATAATTATAAGTGGTTTGGAGAAAAGTTCATAACAAAAGGACCTAAATGGTAGTTTGTCAAGGCCAGCACGGCCCAAACATGGGTGTGCTTCTCAGCCGTGCACTTCACAGGAGTCTCAAGAGAAATGAAGGACTCAGAAGCATGGTTTTATTTTTCTGAGCATGGGCGTGCAAATAGAAGCATGGCTTAAGCATGGACGTGCTTAGACCCGTACACTTTACAACCTGACAAAAATATGTACTGTAGCAAAGTATTGTAGCAACCTAAAATTCAGAAACCGGAAATCTATACGGGCCGAAGCACTGCGTGCCACGGTCTCACTGCCTAAAACACGGGCTTGCAGAATTAAGCACTGCTATGCTTGCATCGGGAAGTGACTTTTTAAGCCCAAAAGTTAGGATTTCAAGAGGACTTCTTGCGGATCTTTCTGCCCCTTTGGGGGAGGCGACGTGAGAGGGGAGAGGCGCACCTTAGAAGACCAAATATGGACCGAGAGATCATCATGGGAGTAGAGGAACGTTGGCAAGATCATTATTGGTTACCCTCCAACGAAAGTTGTAAAGCAAGAAGGGAGTTTATGGATTTCATCTCATTCTCTTGTTGCTTTCCTTATGTTTCTTGTATGATTATGAGGAGCTAACTGTTCTGCGGTTCCCCGGATTCATGAACAAGGATATTATTTTGTAGTTGAATACTTTCTTACAATGTTTATGGAGTTCTAGCGATTTCTATGCTTAATCTTTTGTTGCATAACTTGATGTGTATGATTTGCATAGTGTGATTATAAACTTATCGTGTGTTTTTCCCTCAAAGTGCTTGAATCTCTCAGTATAATCACTACCTTGATGTTTATCATAGCCATAGCTGAAACAAAGCTCCTAGAGCACACATAGATTTTGTAGGATGTACCTGATAAGCATTGTGAGAAAGTGACTGCAAGCTATCCCGAGGTATTGATCAGGAGCACTACTCCCTATCACTGACCTCTCGTTACCAGAACCATGTCTCTCCCCCTTGTTCCTCCTATCCCCTTACTTTTCTTTATAATTAATCTTCAACCCAAATTATTGAGCTTTCTAGATATTAGAGATCTGATGAGTATCGAAAGCTATACCAGTCTCTGTGAATTCGATTACCCGACCCTTACGGGTACAATTTATACTTGTATGACCCGTGCACTTGCCGATACGCAAGAGGCGTATCAAGAGACGCCGACGTGATCCTTCTTTTCCTTGAATATTGCCTTCAAGCCCTAGCCTCGCAGCAGTGATCTTTCGCCAAACCCTAGCCTCTTCTCTTCTCCCAATTCCAACCTTTTGATAAGTGTATATTTATACTATATTTCTATGTCATTTGGTATACTTATCGAGCTTGTATTAGAGTGATTTTAAGGGAAATGATGCTAATTAAGGTGCAAATCATATTCGCAGATAACAGGTGGATCTTAGAGACAAAAGAGAGCAAAAAAAAGCAATCTAAGGTTGCAACAAAGCAAATAGCTCTCTTGTGATGTCACCACCTGAATGAAGAGCCATACAGAAGCCCTTACGGCCTGGGCTTACGACCGTAATTCTGACCGTAAGGCCTATCCAAAAACGTTTATAGAGGAAACAAACGCTCGTAACGAGTGATTGCAACCGTAAACAAGGCCGTAATCAAAAGACAAAAGACCTTACCAGCAGAGCTTATAGCCGTAATCTCGGCCGTAAGGCACACAGTCAACAAAAACCCAACCCTTACAACCTGGGCTTATGCCCGTAAGCTTTCCAGTAAGTGGTAGGGTATAAAACACTTTGGAGATTTTCTGTTAAAAGAGGAGACGGATCTTGGGAAGGAAATTAGGGTTTGATGCTCCGAGGGAGACGCCAGCTGCGAGTGGAGGATTTAATGAAGACATCTAAGTTAGGAAAGAATCACGCCGGTGACCCTCCCCTCAGCGCTCATCATCTACCAAGTACCGATAATCTTGCATAAGGATTGCTTAGTAAATTTCGAGGGGAATCATACACCAAGTGTCATCTCCGAGTTAAAAGGGAGTTTTACTTATTTTTGTGATAATTGCACTAATTCTGTTATAGATATTAAATGATATGACTCCATGATGAGCTAAACCCTTGTTGGGTATTCGGACTTGTAAACCCTTGGATTATTGAGTTTTTGGAATTCTTATTTGCTTCTTAATTCTAGTAATTTGTGAGTTTCAATCTTGTTTGTATCTTGTTCGATTATGTTTGACAATCGTAATTGAGTTTGGATTATGCTGAGGTAAGTGATAGACCTTTAAGTGTAAGACCACCCAAGATTGAAGATAGTAGAGAGAGTGAGCCTGTAGGTAGAGGAGCGTCCTCTTTCCCCTTCATGTAGATCATCCTGATAAGTGTCTAAATACACCGTTTTATAACGGTGAACTACTTATACTTTCATGCATTAATTGAATAAAACAGGTGCCCTTTGATGTATTTTTCTTGTTTTTCTATTTCAGGGCTACTACGAGTCGTCTATGGTAGGAGGAGCATTTGTAGCATGAAAATCGAGGCCAAGGAGCGAAGAAACGAAGGTTAAACAAGCTCCGGACGTCATTTGGGCACTCCTACACGAAACCGGCCTATTCAGGCCCATTTTCAGGCCCGTGTGCGAGCTGTGTGCGGCCCAGTGTGCGGGCGCACACCAGCCCGCACACTAGTCGGGGTATTTAAGTCCGATTAGGGTTTTTCTTAGGGGACTTTTGACACCAACGCCTCCAAACACCCCTACGCTCAAAGCTTCATCAAAGGAGGTCGTTTTGGAGTGAAATCGAGGGAGAGAAGATGATGGAACTTGAGGATCTTCATCCTAGAGCTTGCCAACGCGGATTTGGCAAGTTTCTTCATCAAACCTAGTCGACACGGTCACGAGGGAGTTTTTGGTGTTTTTGTTGGTGTATTCTTATTTGTGTGAACTAACCTTCTTATTAATGTCGAACTAAACCTCCCAAGGCCGCCGGGCAACCGGTGAACCTTGGGAGGAATACTTGTATTCGATGTTGTACTTTTAATTCAATGAATGCATGGTGTGTTATTTGGTTTCATACTTTGTGTACTTAATTGTAGTGATTTGCATGAGAACTCTGCATTTCATCTTCTCGATTGTGCTTGGTTGTGTGAGGTGCTCTTTCGCATTAGATCCACATAGTATGAAGAGGGATTCATTGTGCTGGTACACCGGAGGTTCCGGGTGCCGGTAGCCTCCCGTAGGTTGTAGAGTTTATCTTAGCGAAATTGCTTATAGATAACTCTAACCAAGGCTCCTTAGTCCCAATGACATCGTGTGAGTATCCTTTGGATAAAGGAACTTGTACTGGATTAGGGCTACACTACGGAGGTTCCGGGGTAGTCGACTTCCGAGCCTAGACGTACTAAAATATTATACTCCATGCATGCATTACCTGTTTTTACAACGTCCTTACTTGTATTTCTCCCGGGGGAATCCTCGCCCGGGGCCTTATCTTCTCTATTTGATTTCTCCTCGTTGTGTGCAACCTGTCAGTAGTTAAAGTTTTTATTATTAGTTTTAATTTCATTTCCTTACAACAACCTCTGTTTTGATTCGGCTAAACAATTGTCGAAGAGGAAGTAATAGTGGATCTCGGGACCCTAGGGAATACAACCCTCTTGTGCCCGCACAAGAGGTATTACTTAACGACCCGTGCACTTGCGGCCGGGGAGCCGTGTGCCCGCTTTTTAGCGACGCGCGCGACCACCATCACATCCTACCTTCATGTTCCTGCGAGCGCTTAGCAATCCTATAGCCCTAGGTTGCGCTAGGTGAGTTGCATGGGATTAGGGGGAGTTTCGCTTGAGAGAGGAAACAACCTATGTTCAGGAACCCAAGTTGATCACCAAGAAAACCCTAAATCATAAGATACCCATCGAGAGAGAGCTTGGTCGAGAGAATTCTCCATGTGTTACTTTTGGTGTGAAAGTTTGACTTTTTTCCACTTCTCTTGTGCTTTGTTCCTTGAGTAAAACTTTGTGTGTTTAAGTTTTTCGAGTGTTCTTTTGTGTTAGGATCTTAGTTAAGGTCTTTTTGAGAGGTTAAAAGATGGGGAAAAAGTGTTTAAAAGGGTGCAAGCAAGGTCGAGACCTAGTATGCCCGCAAGAGGCCAAACAGGGGGGCCTTGCAGCCTTGAGGCCGCAGGGGAGCCCGCAAGGGGACTCGTCCTGGTGCCCTTACAGGCTCCCTTACAGGTGCAAGGGAGGCCGCAAGGCTTCTAGGTTGGGGCCTTGCAGCCTCTCTTGCGCCCACAAGGGAGCCTGCGAGGGACCCCCGACTTTGGGCCTATTTATACGCCTTTTGAACCCTCTAGGGTCTTCATAAGACTTCTTTTCCCTCTCTTTTCCCCTCTTCTTGAACCCTTATTCCCTCCTCTCTTAGATCATCATCCTTGGTCTCCAAGAAAGAAGAGAAAAGATGATCTCTTCTCCTCCTCCATTGGTGAGGGTTTCTTCTAGGGTTAGGTGAAGCTTGGAGGTGAGTTCATTCCTCTTCTTCAATTTATTGTTCTTGATGCCAATTATTCTTTGATCTATGATGGAAAAGCATAGATCTAGTGTGTATCTAAAGTTTATAAGGAATTAGAGCTGTGATTTCATGTTTTGGTGAAAAATGAGGAAAATCTTTCATCTCTAAATCTATGATCTTTGTAGCCTCAACCCCAATTGGAATTTTCTTGATTTTCTTGTGATCTTGAGAATTGTGAGGATTTCATTCTTATTAACTCTTCTAGTTAGAATGTTAGCAAACTCTAGAAGCAATGAAATCCCATCTTGATCATTCTTTTCCTCTTGTTACTTGATTGGGTTATTGTGATTGATTCTTGATTTTCTTGGATGTTAAATTGCTTTTAGGGGCTGGAACTTGAAACAAGGGTAAAAAACGAGTTGACAATTAATAGGGAGGGTTTGATCTTGCCAACTTTGTGAGTGGGATCTATTAATTGATGAGCTATGATCATACTTGCTTGAATACCCAATAATGCATGTTTTTGAATAATGATTTTCTTGTTTTCAAAATACTCTTGAAATGATTTTCATGAAACATAGAAAATCAAAATGATTTATGATTTGGTTTGTATCTTAATTATGCTAAAGATTATTCATATTTCTTATGGGTTGGAAACTCTATGGTTTGAAATACATGTTTTTCAAGATTTGTGTCTTTAGAGGCTTGATGTTCTTGATATAATGACCCAAGAAGGGACGATATGAATCAAAATGAATATTCTTTGTGATGATGTCATATTTGAAACATATTTTCAAAGAATACTCTTAGATGACGTTCTTGATGAAAATCGTATCATTGATGATGTTTTACTCGAGTATTCACTCTTGGATTGAGAGTTGTATTTTTGAGAACTTGTGATCTCTTGATGAAATATATGTTATCATATTGATGTTTACATGTGAGCCTACATGCCGGATGGATATCCGAATGTTTGATGGTGACATGGAGAGGATCCCAGTGTCTACTGCAGTATGGATCGAGTTTCCACGGACCGACCTAGTTGGGGTGGCGTGGAGTTCTCGGCTGACTGTCACCCTTTCAAGGGGTGTGTAGAGAGGCTGAAAGGTGTGGGTTGGGTGCCTAGAGTCACCACACGGGCTCCCCAATGGCCAACGCCAAGATACGAGTATCTTGGTGGCTCCTAACCTAACCACGGCCACGGTTAGTGATGGAGGGTTTTCGGAGGCTATTGATGAAACCATCAATATTTAATTTACTTCATGTGTTGCTTTATAAATCCTTGAATCAATGAGTTTGTTCTTTTTTTTAAAGAAGTATCTTAAACTTGGACTTCAGATTTGCACCATTTTATAAATAATTTCCAAGGTTTTTATTGATGCATTTCTTTGAGAAAGTTAAGAAGCATCTTATATTGAATCGTGTCTTCAAAGCATCTTTCTTATTAATGATTATTAAAGATGTATTATTGGCATTGTATTTTATTTATGCATGTGTGAAGTATAGCTCTATGTTCAGCCTCTCACTGAGTAACCTAGTTACTCGTCCCCTCTTCTTATTTTTTTTTTCTTTCCAGGTGTTAGCACAGCAGCAGGGTGAAGCATGAAGTGCTTGGCAAAGTTTTTCTTGCATTTATATTTGAGTTGTGTATGATTATTGATAAGTATACAATTGTGTATATTTTATATATTAAATTATATACTTATAGAGTTAGTATTGGAGTAATTTAGTGGAATATAAGCCTAAATCGAGTATGAATTGTCTTCGCAGGCACCAAGTGTAGATTAAGACCAAAGGAGAGCCAAAGCAAGCAAATGGGAACAAAAACATCGAAGATGGCACGCTATTGCATTAGCACTTGGAAGACTGCATTGCTTACGGGCTCCTTACAGATATGCTAACGGCCGTAAGCCATGTGTAGAGGACCTTGCGGGCACCCTTATGCCCGTAAGAGGAGAAGCCCCACAATACAGAGGAGCTTACGGTCGGGACTTACGCCCGTAAGCAGAATACAGAGGATTTTACGGGAGGGGTTCACGACCGTAAGCGAGGGAGTAAGGCATGAGAAAAGTGAAATCCCGACGCTTATGGCCCGGCTTATGCCGGTAAGCCAGCCCTAAACTTATGACAATTTAAGATTTCGCTGAAGAGAGAGAAGGCATAGCTGGAGAGTCTTTTTTAGGGTTTTCTTTCAGTTCTGGGAGAGGGTGGCTGGAAAAAAAAAAGGGCTTAACTGCGAGATCAAGAGAGGATCTCTCCACCAAAGAGCCAAGGATTTGTGTGTGCTTCTTTCGACACCACATTCATCATTCGTTAGGGCACCATTGCGGTTAAGGATTGCAATTCCTCAACGTCTAGGGGAACTTCAAGCCAATCCTCGCTTCCTTGGTTTTAAGGGAGTTTTCCACTCTATCTCTTCATGATGAATGATTGTAATTCCTTGCTTGCATTGTTTTCTATCATGAGCTAAACCAAGGAAGCGATGATTGGCCTCAAAACCAAGGAATTACAATTTGTGGAACTTGGACTTGTTGAACTCTAGGGGAACTTGGACATGAACCCTAGGGGAATTGTCAAACTCTACTTTTATTCCTTGAATGTCAATTGTTTGTGATGTTAAACTTTGGGAATGCATGTGTGAATTGATGTACGTCATTTATATATTGTGTGATTGTTGATGAGCTGTGAAAGCTCGTTATGCGGTGAAAACCCGTCAGTTCTTGAGAACCGGCGTGCGGTGAAAACCCGTTATAACTTTCGAATTAGCGTGCGGCGAAAACCCGTCTTACTCTCACATTCCTTCTAAGATTACTTTTAATTGAGCAAAGATTAATTGTTCGAGTTAGTACTTCATTGTTCAATCTCAGAGGAAGTATTGTCTAAGTTTACCCTACTCACCAACTGATCTCCACAACTTTAGTTGTTTTTTATTTCTTAGTTTAATTCAGACTTGTTAACAATCATCCTTTCTAGGCTAGATTTCATAAGCTGAAGGTAGTACTAGTGTTTTTGCTCCTGTAATACGACAACACGATCCCTCTCAGGGATCCACTTTATCCCTTGACGACCCGTATACTTGCGGTGATGCAAGAGGCATGTCAAGTTTTTGGTGCCGTTGCCGGGGAACAACGTTAGGAACACTTTGGCATTGTTATAGTAGCCGCTTTTGTTATTTAGTCTTTCAAAACCACACTCTTTAAGCTTTAGCTTACACTCCAATTTTGTCCTGACTAATCATTATGAAAATTTAAGCAGAGCATGCTCTACCCAAGCAAAAGTTATAGTGGAAAAAAAGGAAGCCAAGTCCTCAGAGTATGCAGTTCATCCATTCAAACATTAAGAAACAAGCATTATAAAAGTAATAGATATATGCACTACACTGAATATAAATCCAAATTCAATGATGGTCTTGCTTTCCCAGAATGAACGTACACGCAAGCCCTAAATAATAGTCATGCCTCCACTAACCCAATGTGTCTGTCCAGAGACAATTAAGCTGATTCATTGGACTGAAAATAATAACACAACTACAATAATAGATTGGTGATCCAAATTTACCATCATTCTAAGATAATGGATAGAAATGAAGGACTTGATCAGAGGCGGAACAAAGGGGGGCGAGAGGGGGCTGAAGCCTTGCCTCGGCTCCTGAAAGTTGCCCTTGAGGTAATTATGAAATTTTTAATATTTATGTTTTGCTATATTTTAATTGATGCTATAGTTTGTTTTTGTGTAAGATGTTTGAGTGGTTAGCAAGTTGTGTGCTTCGTTTTAAGCCAAGTTCGAACCTCTGCCACTTAAATTGTTTTTCTGATTCTATGCTGTTTAGAAGTGTTAGGATTTTAAAATTCTAATAAAAATTTATTAAAAAATCTCTCATGTTAGATTCCATTTATGATAACAATTCATTAAAATGTCTCTTATTTTAAAAAGTAACAAAAATTTAAAATTCTAATAAAAATTTGTGAAAAGAATTTTATAAAGAATTTTATTAATTTAAAAAATAATTTTTATTTTAGAAATAATGAAATTTTAATATCTTAAAAAATTTATAAAATGTTTTAGTACTTAGAAGAAAACAATTTTAAGTTGAAGCAACATATGGACATTAGTGTGATTGTTTTGAGAGAGGATTTTGTAATTATCAACACTAATGCAATTTTACATTGTTATTAAAAAAAATGCAAATTAATCAAATGCAGCTATTTTTTCAGTTGCATGCTTGGCCAGTTTCTTATTTTCAAAGGTGATAGTTTACTTGGATGAAATTTTTTTACCGTTATAAAGTAATTCAAGAAGATTGTGAAAGTCAATAAAAACATAACGAAAAAAGGTTCGAGGTGATCTTTACTTCACTGGAAATGGGTGGAAGAAAAGCTTACTTTATGCTCCAAGGTTTTGCTTGGATGGAAACATAAGAAGGTTTATAAGATAAGTAAATCATGATAATGGAACGTAAAAGAAATTTTAAACCCATCCTTGCTGGGGCATTGTAAAAGTAAATGGAGCTTTTAAAACTTGTTGTATTTGGTTTGAACATAATTGGAAGTAAGGGTATATAGTAATATTATTAAATTACTCTTAAGATAAAAAACAAAATTATAATTTTGTTTATCAAATTACATAAAACTTACATAATTCTTTTTATTATTTACATAAATTTTTTCCTTAATTATTATAAGATTTTATTTTGTAGAATAAAATTAATTAATATTATTACTAAATTAATTAATATTACTATATGGTTTTACAATATTAACTACCAACCAATAAATACTTGATATTTTTTAAAATAAATAAAATAAAATAATTTATGATAAAATAAATAATATTGTTGACAAAAAATACACTGGATTTTTTTTTTAAAGTATAAAAGATATATTGATCAACAAAAAAATATAAGTTGTTCTAAAACCTAGCCAATCCACCATTTTAAAAAGTTAAAAAATAAAAGTTAAATGAAAATTTTTAAAACTGCATCCAATCCTCTAAATCCTTATTTTCCTAAAAAAAAACTCATTTTCCATGCATGATTTTTAAAACCCTTCATTTCGGCATAAGTGGGAGGAAGTCAGGAAGTGGAGGAAGTGCCACTTCCCTGAAGTAATGGAAAATTATGGAAGTGATATGACTTCTACCACTTCATGTGTTCATTTGGCAGAAAGTGTTTTTTCATGAAGTACTCATTTTTTCACTAATGGTGTTCATTTCGGTGTAAGCGATGTTACTTCCGAAGAGTCTTTGTAAGTGGGAGAAAGTGAGCACTCACTTCCCCCCACTTTAGTGTAAAAAATTGAGGAAATCAGTCCTTTTTTTTTCATTTTCCTCTACTTACACCCAAACTAACACGCCGTTACGGATAATTTTTTTGAGAGGTCACTAAACTTTGACATGTTTTCAATTTGATCATCAAACTTTAATTTGAATAAAAAATGTCACTGATATTTTATTTTTCTTCACCGGCAGGTCACCCGAGTGTTTGCCACCCCCTTTTGCTGATGTGGCTGCCGGAGGAGGCCAGTCAGCACTCACATCACATGCTTTGGGGTTGACATGGCCATCCTAGTCATCACTAACTTTCCACGGTGGACTCACCCCGCCACATAAGCAAGTCTTCTTCATCTTCAAAAATCAGTGAGGCAACATCACCATGGGAGACCAATGTACTTACCAAAATAAGGGCAAAGATCCAGTCTCCAGTCCGAGCACGAGAAATGTGGAGGATTCACCCGCAAAGGCGCCACTGTCTCCGCCGCCACCGGTTCAGGTGCCGCCGCGGCAGTTCGATAAGGCCGCGGCGAAGCCGAGTGGCTCGGGATCCGCCTTCGGGTTCTTCTGGAACGCGGTCGCCAAGGTTCAAGATGGTAAATTTTCGCCGATCTGGGGTCTATTCTCTTTGGATTTTCTGGTGATTAAGTTTTTCTGTAAACAATTTTTCTTAGCGCATTCGAGCTTGGATGAGTATTTGGCGGACTGGTTTGGTCTGAACCAATCTAAGTACCAGTGGGCCTTGAATGATTACTATGAGAATAAGGATTTGGTAAGTATTTTACCACGAAAAATTGGATCTTTGCCCTTATTTTGGTTGCATTTGAGTGTAGTTTTTGAAATTACTGATTTTTGAAGATGAAGAAGACTTGCTTATGTGGCGGGGTGAGTCAACCGTGGAAAGTTAGTGATGATTAGGATGGCCATGTCAACCCCAAAGCATGTGATGTGAGTGCTGACTGGCCTCCTCCGGCAGCCACATCAGCAAAGGGGGGTGGCAAACACTCGGGTGACCTGCCGGTGAAGAAAAATAAAATATCAGTGACCTTTTTGATTCAAATTAAAGTTTGATGATCAAATTGAAAACATGTCAAAGTTTAGTGACCTCTCAAAAAAATTATCCACGCCGTTACTTTACTTGCATCCGTTTCTAAATTTCTAAAAGCGCCCCAAAAAAGAGAGCAACCACTATTGTCCAGTACAGCTGTCTATAAAAGTGTCATCAGGCTCGTTATCGATCACTACCCCAGGAGAAGTACCGACCATGTCGATCTCGTTTCCTCACAGGCAACTTTTCATCGACGGGGAATGGAAGGAGCCACTCCAGCGCAAGCGGATTCCGATCATCAACCCCGCCACGGAAGCCTCAATCGGTGCTCCTTCCGCCCTATTCTTCCGTTTTTCGTTTGCTAGAGTATCGATTTGATGGTGGATTGATGGCTTTTTTTTTTCAGGGGATATACCAGCAGCCACTGCGGAGGATGTAGAGATTGCGGTGGATGCTGCTCGGAGGGCTCTAACCAGGAACAGAGGCAGCGAGTGGGCGCGTGCCTCTGGTGCTCACCGTGCTAAGTATCTCCGAGCTATCGCTGCTAAGGTAATTGAATCCGGTTTTTGATTTGGTCTTTTGTTTTGGGAAGAAGGATCTTGGGGTTCGGTGTTGCTTATTGTGCTGGATCGGGTGAGGGATATGATGGTGTTTATTTTGATCAATTATGAACTTGTGTGTTCTTAGATTCTGGTTCTTGATCATTAAAAATGATGTTTTTTTTTTTATGTGTTATCTTGGTTCCACTTTGGTTCGGTGGAGGACCTACCTTGAGCATGGTGATTATGAGTTTGTCCAGCTGTAGAAGTTTTCTTGATATGTAAAAATCAACTCTTGATTTTTTCTTCCCTTTTTGGTTGAGTGGAGTATAGCATAGTGATTATGAGCTTGTCTAATTGTAGGAGTTTAGTTCTTGAGCCGTAAAGTTCATGTGTTTTTTTCTTTCATCGTTGGTTCAGTGGAGTAGTTTTAGCCTAGTGATATCAAGTTATAGTTAGTGTATAGCAACTGAACCTCGTAGTTTCTGTGTTGCTAAACATACCATTGAAAATAAAGTAGTTTTTTTAGAGCATGACTGGTTTTCTTGCTAAATGGTTTTTCTGGGTTTCTTTGCGGTATGATTTTCAGTTTGCTTGTGACATAATTAAGGATAAGTTACCTCACGGAAGCTCAGCATTAGTATTGATTTGACGTTTCAATGGATCTCGGAAGGATATGGTTTAATAAATCTGTGATGGATTTGAATAATAAAATGCTATGCGGGGTACTACCAAATTTGGCTAACTATTGCAGAGTTTGCCTTGCAATCAGAATAAAAGCAAGTGATTTGTGAGTTGACCCTGCATAATAAGATGGTTGGTGTTTTATGCTGGTTGTGGCTTCAAAAGCAGAATCATGTTGTAGTAAAAGGTGGATGTTACTGAAATTTGAAACCATATTTGTTCATTTACTGAGAGCCACCTTATTGCTTTTTGATAACTTATATTCAGATTTTCTTGATTGACTTATTCTTTGATAGCTTGTCCATAATATTTCATATGATTTCATATCTATCATATGCTTTTCTATGTAAATTATTTAAAATGTTTATTATGTTGGATATTCTTTCTTCACTGGTTGTAGATAACAGAGAGGAAGTCTGAGCTGGCCAAGTTTGAGGCAATAGATTGTGGGAAGCCTTTGGATGAAGCAGCATGGGACATGGTACACTTGATAGCTCCAACCACACTGTATAAAATGAGTTTCCATGGATAAATATCTTACAAGCTAGTCATGTACAGGATGATGTTGCTGGCTGTTTTGAGTACTATGCAGATCTTGCAGAAGCCTTAGATGGAAAGCAAAGGGCTCCAATCTCTCTCCCTATGGAAACATTCAAATCCTATGTTCTAAAAGAGCCCATTGGAGTTGTTGGATTAATTACTCCATGGTAAGCCCAAATCCTTAGCTTTTCCTGGGTATTAGTTTTTGTTTAAATTCAGACCAATTTTGGTCAATTCAACATGAATCAGACCTGTTGGGGGTAAGCTGGAACCCTAAGTGTAAATCTTTTATAACCTTAGTAGCCGTTAGTTGTGATAGGCACTGTAATTTTATTTTGAAGCTAGACCTATGCTTCCTGCAAGTGCTTTTGTATGTGTTATGCTTCAAGATTCAGCATATCTGCTTATGAAAATCTGCATATAAATAAAGTTAGATAAAGAGTCTGCTTGTATGGGATTATCAAATGTTGTTGGTTTTGTTCATATCATCAACCGATAGTGCTATTTGTGACATGCTAATCATATGGTGAAGGAACTATCCCCTACTGATGGCTACATGGAAAGTTGCTCCTTGCCTGGCAGCTGGTTGTACAGCCATACTGAAGCCCTCTGAATTGTCTTCAGTGTAAGATTTATGAGCTTATGGCTTTTTATATTTTATGTTAAATATTATGAATAACAAATGGCATTCATCATCAGGACTTGTCTAGAACTTGCTGATATCTGTAGAGAAGTAGGGCTTCCTCCTGGTGTTCTAAACATTTTGACAGGGTATGGTGCTGAAGCCGGTGCTCCTTTAGTATCTCATCCTCAGGTGGACAAGGTGCGTAATACCTATATATGCTTTAATTAATTCAAATTGTGAATTAATAGAACCCGCCTACTACTTCTTTTGGGTGTAATAACCTCATTTACTCTTGTTTAGATTGCGTTTACTGGGAGTACGGAAACCGGTAGAAAGATCATGACTGCTGCTGCACAAATTGTCAAGGTTTGACATATTCCTACTTTTTTACATGATTGATTTTCTGTTGAACAGTTTTTATGGTGTCCTCTTCTATCTTTTTCTTTCTGGTGCTATATGTTTAGAAAGACTTCTCCCATACAAGCTTGTTTGTGTTCTATTTCAATATATAATTATTTTATAATATCTGTTTGCCTAATTGTTTTCTTCCATGTCAGCCTGTTTCATTGGAGCTTGGTGGTAAAAGTCCCATCATAGTATTTGAAGATGTGGACATTGCGAAAGGTGGGCCTATGAACTACACATCGATATGCATATTGTTTTTGAGCACTTCACATTGGACGACATTTCTTTCTTTCTCTGCAACTTAAACACCACAAATTTGATAGAAAAATTAGTCTTATACTAGTTAGCCTACATCTATAAATCTTATATATTAGTTGCATTGATTTCTTCATAATTTATACAGCTGTCGAATGGGCTCTTTTTGGGTGCTTTTGGACAAATGGTCAAATATGCAGTGCAACTTCTCGCCTTCTAGTCCATGTAAGTGCAAGTATCATGATGAAAGCACTGCCCTGATTATGATGTTTATAGCAAGGTTTTAATTTGTGACAATGCATGTGTTCTTTGAATCTTTCTCCCTCTTCTAACATGCGGCTTAAATTTCAAATTATCATTGAATTTGAGATATTACAAATTGTCCAGTGCTTGATATTATGCTGTTAGAGAGCTAATTGTTTTATCAACTGGTGTAGCGGAACTATGAAGTTTCATTCAAGCAGCAATTTATTTCCTTAAATCTCAATAACTTTAGAACTGTTTTAGTTTCATTTACGTCTCAGCAGTTTAAAATTTTGATGGTTTTGTACTCAACCTATTTGTTGTCCTTTGGGAAAATTTGATTCTTTAACCTATATTTTGGACTTTAAGGAAGGTTGATGCCAAAGTCAAATGGTAGAACCAGTGTATTTAATAGCAGAAATTGGTGACAACAAACACATAAGGGTACAATGCAGCAAGTGAATGCAGGTAATCGTGCAAATTGCCAAACAATCTCAGTTATGAGAAAATAAGAAGTTAATTAGTATCCAAACTGAAGCAATATCTGAGGTGATTAGATGAATAAATATTAAAAGGAGCTATTTTTAGGTGATTTGTTCAATGCTACATTTCATTCACAATTTAGTAGCAATACATGGTCAAAAAAGCTCCCAGTTATGGTCAATAAATTAGCTGTTTGAGTTGGGCTTATACTTAGCTTAAGATTACTTAATGGTTTAGTAAACAAGCTAAGTATGAGCTTACTGATGAGTGTTGAAATTAAGTTTTTGTCTGAGCCAGACATAGCTTTGGTGGTTCTGAAAATTATGCCAAGAAAATCAATTATATGCAGTGATAGTTGCCAGCTGCCATACAGGATTGTGATTAATTGATGTTGATATAAGCTTTCGCTCAGCAACCAGCAATCATGATTCCAACATTTGTATTGTGCTGATCCATTTTTGAAGTTCAACTTATTTGAGTGTTTCCTGAGTCCCTAATGGATTGGTTAGTATGATTTATCTAAGAAACCATTTCTTAATAGAGTCATATATTGAAACCTTTCCTGACTTTGCTATTTTTTTAGAGTCCTGACATGTGAGGATAACTTCTATTTATTTTGATGGGGAAGATGTGGAGTTTGTGGCTAATTATATGGATGGAAGTTGTTAGACGATCATTAAAATCCTATTGCGATAGTCTATTGAATGGTTGATAAACATAACTTGTGACAAGATCAATAAAGTCACAGCAAATAGCTAGAATTGCTTGATTATAATATGTAGAGCATCACATATTTCGTATTTCTGTTTATCAAGACTTTTTATTTGATAGGGTAAATATAGTGGCAAATAAATAAAAATAATAAACAAAACAAAATAAAATAAAAGGTCTATCACAGATAACTGGGGGTAGTTTGATCATGTTAGCATGAGCATCAATTCTACATCTTCCCACTTTTTGAGAATTCTTTGTGCTTTTAGTTTAATATATATAGAATTTTTTTTTGTGGATTGTTTTAGTTAAACTAAACCTTCCAGTATCCAGGTTGCCCTAGGTGACTTGAATTATAAATAATTTTTTTTTATGGGCATTCAATTTTGCGTTGTAATATTTTGCAGGAGGACATTGCAAATGAGTTCATAGAGAAACTTGTTACTTGGGCGAGGAGCATCAAAGTCTCTGATCCATTAGAAGAAGGTTGCAGGCTTGGTCCTGTTGTTAGTGCTGGGCAGGTATGAGCTAGTTTCAAACTGGGAAAATTACCTTTCTTGTCCTAAAAATGTTATTGTTGATAATTAATGGACAAGTAACTGCAGAAAGGTATTATTGATTTGATGGTTGGTCATTTGAAAAAACCTTGGTGGTTATAAGTAACCCCAAGGACCAGTTTTCAATCTCCTATGAGAGCTAAAGTTGGAGGGAAGTAAGGGAGTCTTCCAGGCCTAGGTTTACCACATGTATGGCTTCTCTGTTTGGCAGAAGGTTATATGTATGTTCTGAGAAATGATCAAACACGTTGTTATGATCCTTTATACATTTTCATATCATGGCCAATTATTTCAGTTTCTGTCTACTTATAATATCTGATAATCATACAAGTCTTGTCATGGCTAGATTATCTCATACTTTCCTGCTTATTTCAGTATGAGAAGGTCAACAAATTTATTTCTAGAGCAAAAAGTGAGGGTGCCACTATCTTATGCGGTGGTGGGCGGCCCCAGGTGAAATATTCTTTTCCTTTTATGTTATCTTTTTCTGTTCATGTCCAACTAAAATTAAAAGCTATCTGCAGCATCTCGGGAAGGGATACTTTATTGAGCCAACAGTCGTAGCTGGTGTGGATACCTCTATGCAAGTTTGGAGGGAGGAGATTTTTGGTCCTGTGTTGTGTGTTAAAACATTCAAAACAGAAGATGAGGCTATTGAAATTGCAAATGACACTCAGTAAGTTACTTGTTATGTAACATAACGTGGTTATTTAGGTCTCCAACTGTGAAACTGGTAAAGAACTGATTCTTTTTTGTTCCTCTTCTATGTTTTTTGACAGCTATGGATTGGCTGGTGCTGTACTCTCCAAAGATGCTGGAAGGTGCCAGCGTATAACTGAGGTAGGCCTAGAATTTTGATGTGATATATATATATATATATTTCGTTTTGGAAGATAAGAGTTAGTTCTGATAATTCATTAAATGAAAGCTTGTTGGGTGAGTTTCTCTTAATTACTTCACCCACTTTGCATTTATTGTACTGATTTAAAATGCTGTAAACAATAACATATACTAGGCCTATTCACAACGTTAATCAAATAATTTTTTGCTCTACCATTTTTCACCTTGCATTTTATTTTCACAAAATTGGCACTTCAACTGTTTTGTTTTCGTTTATGTTTTGTGTTTCCTTACATGAGTTCTTTGCCTTGTTTTATTAGCATAAATTTGAAAAAAAATAGTAGTGCAAACATGTCTAGGAAAGAAGATAACCCCTCATTTGTTGAATAAACATGGTTAAGTAATTTTCTTTTATTGTATAAAAAAGTGTGGTTAAACTTTGAAATGATTGTGATGATTTAGACGGATAACATTCTTCACAGGCTCTTCAAGCTGGGATTGTATGGGTTAATTGTTCACAGCCCTGCTTCTCCCAAGCACCCTGGGGAGGAACGAAACGAAGTGGATTTGGCCGTGAACTCGGAGAATGGTGTGTGCTTTCAGTGTTCTTTTTTGTCAATGAAGGCGTTGGGAGATTTCGTCAATATACATTCTTGATGCTTGTTTTTAATCCCCTATTTTTTTCACAGGGGCCTTGAAAACTACTTGAACGTGAAGCAGGTGACTGAATACATCTCAAATGATGCATGGGGATGGTATCCATCTCCGTCGAAGTTGTAATGTGAATATGATCAAAATGTGCTGGTTCCTTTGGCTTCAATTCAAATGATATGGGATGGCGAACTATGACCGTGTTTGAAGAGTGCTATAATTCAGGTGAAGTTGTTCTCATGTAATGAATCCTGCATAATAATTTGTTGTCCTGTTGTCTTCTTTGTGTTAAATTGGACTTTTAATGACTGTTTTTGTTGCCGAACAAGACCTGGTCAATTGTCATGCATGTTTAAAAGGGCAAAAAATTAGCCGATGTTGAGGAGGTGAAATAACTTAAAAAATTAATATACTCATACATGCCAATGCAGTGTAACTTTATTATGTATATTTTGATGATATGTCATATTAGAAATAAAAGGCCTAACTTGTTTTTAGGTTGTTTTAATAAAATGATGTATTTTGTTGA
Organism: Dioscorea dumetorum; assembly: GCA_902712375.1. Lineage (NCBI taxonomy): Eukaryota > Viridiplantae > Streptophyta > Magnoliopsida > Dioscoreales > Dioscoreaceae > Dioscorea > Dioscorea dumetorum. The sequence continues at coordinate 4,173,694 of CACTHL010000549.1, read as the reverse complement.
TTTTCTAGACATGTCTAATATTAGAAATAAAATCTTAAGTTCATTAGTAAGATACAGCGGGTCTGGAATAGGTGTTTTTGAATAAAATTTTCATTTTCATTTTTTTTACATGTACAATTTCTTTAGTACAATGCCTGGTATAGGTGCTTTTAATTACTTTTGTGTATTATGGTCAGATACCTAACATTATTATTGACACCTAAACTAATGTGAAAAATGCATATTTCTAAGAAGCAGGTATTGTATGATTTTTCTTTTCTTTTTTTGTGTTTTATGGTACTTGTGTAATTCTAAAATGCTTAATATTATTCGCATAATGCCTAATTTACAAGAAATATTCAACCTTTAGGCTGTGTTTGATTGGCCACATAAAAAATGGGTGAAAAAAAAACTTTTTCATGGAAAAGTTTTCCATAGAAAAATTTTCTGTAAAAAATGAAAAAATGTTCGTTTGATTGGCATTATTTTCTAGCCAGAAAATCAAAAATTTTCTAGCTAAAATTCTTATTTTTGTGTTTAATTGCTTTTTTTTCACATAGCCTCTTATATTTTCCATGGAAAACTTTTCCCATGGATGAAAAATTTTTCACTAATTTGAGAGAAAATAGGGTCATAAGATAGAGTTTGTGAAAAATTTTTCCATGGAAAATTTTGGCAAACAAACAGCCTATTTAGCTGGAAAATGATCCGTGGAAAATTTTTCTAGGGAAAAAAAGGCAATCAAACATAGCTTTAATATTTTATTATATTTTTAGACTGTTTTCTTTGGTGTAATTTTGTGTATTGGAGATTGGTCTAATTGTTATTATTGATTATAATGGTCAATTTGCCACAAACCTATCATAATTCTTGGGGATAAGTATATATTAATCCAAAAATATTCATTTAATTAAATATAAACGGTGATAGCATTAATTTTTATTTAGTTACATGCAAATGATGAGATTATCTGTTGTTGTTAAACAAAGTTCAGATGTAGAAGATATTCTTCTGCTTTTAACAAAATAATTATGGTCAAAAGTAACCAAAAATCGGAGATTGAAGGCGCCTAATTTAAGAGAAAAATAAAACAGACATTGATTTTTTTTAAAATTAAATATAACAATCACAATGCGCAAAAATTCATCACCCTTGTTCAACCTTTTTAAAGTAGTAAAGCTGGCTGCACCGCCTGCACATCACCCTTTACATTTGCCCGAGCATTGCGTGTTTTGTTTGGGGAGAAGGGCTTGATTGTGGTTAAGGTGTTCTTATGTTTTATTTTTGCCTGTTAGATAGAAATAATTTAATAACACCCAAAGTCATATAATCTTAATTTAAAATAATATCATGTATTATTGAGTTAATAGCCAACCATCTAATAAAAATATAGTTTTAAGGGATGTTTCGTTTGGAGCAATGTTTTAAAAACTGAATTTTCCGGTTCAATTGGGAACCGGGCGCCAACATGGTCAACCACTTATATGAAACACTGTTTTTAGTGAATCGCGTTTAAACTGGTCAACCGTCAGTGAATTTGTTAGACCCGACACATTGGTTTTAATAAGGTTTCTTTTTTAATAATGATCTATTAACCGTTTTACTTTTGTTGAAGATATTATTAGTTCTTGAATGTGAATCACCATCTTTATTATTGTTTGTTAGATGTTGTGAAATTTTTATTGTGGAAGATTTGTTAATTAATTTTTATATATGAGTTTTAATTTGTGAGCTAATATAGATAATAGAAATGTGGGGCTTTTTTTTTCAACCGGCTTTTAATATGATTAACTGGCCAAAATAAAGGCTCACAAATCAAATTTTGATTATTTTTATGACTTTAAAAGATTGTGGGTTTCCGACTTCTATTAGGGGCAAGCCCTAATGTTAATTACCCTGGATACTGTCGCAGGACCTCCGATAAAAAATAGTTTGAACAAAAAAAGAAATTTAGAACAATCAAGTTTATTCATTTTTTATTAACTTGAGTTCATACACTTCATCAAAATTACAAGGATTTTGAAATTTGATCATCTTGACCTTATGCAACTTAGACTTATATGCCTAAGTATACACTGATTACATCATATCATCTTATTCCGACTATTTCGCCGAAAAGCGCGTTTTGACTTTTTGGTCTTCGTCAAATTTTGAAATTTGCATCTTGGACATGATTTAGCTTTCGAGTTGTAAATTCTCCACATTTTGAGAATTAGTAACTTGATAATTTGAAATTCTTCAGAGAAAAGGCATTGTGTTTATGAAATTTTTTGCAACTTGTGAACTCTTCGACCTTTCGACTTTTGATGCCCTGAGGCTGTTGAGCTCATTTGTTCATTCATTTGAAATATGTATCTTGGACCTTTGGGTTTGCACCTTGGATTTGATTTGGATTTCAAGTTGTTGATTCTCTATGTTGATGAATCACAAACTTGATTTTATATAATTTGACTTTTCAAAATGCTCCGGCTTTTGTGATTGTGAAACTTTCTTCAAGTCTTGGCTTCTGAAACTCTTTGAGTCTATGACTTCTGATGCTTAGATACTATTGAGTTCATTTATTAATTTATATGGATTTTCAAGTCTTGATTCTTTCATATCTGGAATCTTGACTTGGCTGTTTGGACTTTGATTTTTATGACTTTATCTTTTGAGTTTGCATATTGGATTTGATTTGAATTTCAAGTTATGGATTCTCTGTGTTGATGAATCACAAACTTGATTTTATATAATTTTGACATTTCGAAAAAATTCGGCTTTTGTGCTTGTAAAACTTCCTTCAAGTCTTGACTTATGAAACTCTTTGAGTCTTTGACTTCCGATGTCTTGAGACTGTTGGGTCTATTTGTCGATTTGTATAGATTTTCAAGTATTGACTCTTTCATATCTCGAATCTTGACTTGGCTGCTTTAACTTTGATTTTTATAATGGCTTCAACTTTTGAGTTTGCATCTTGGATTTGACTTTGCATTTCAAGTTGTTGATTCTCTATGTTGATCAATCACAAACTTGATTTTGCATAATTTGACTTTTCAAAAGCTTCAGCTCTCGTGCTTGTGAAACTTTCTTTAAGTCTTAACTTGTGAAACTTTGAGTCTTTAACTTCTGATGTCTTGAAACTGTTAAGTTCATTTGTCATTCATTTGACGTTTTTTTTTATCTTGACTTTCTGTGCTTTGAGCATTGACTTGCATATCATCAAGTTATAATCATTTTTTTTACATGATTGCTTTAACTTGCTTGGTTTCAAAGTGGATCTCAAGTTGTAATCATGAACTTGATTTTCTTCGATATGGGTGCCTGATGACTTCGGCATTTTGCGCTTGTGAAGTTTCTCAGGTTTTAGGCTTGTGAAGCTCTTTGACTCTTTGACTTTTGATATCTTGAATCTTCCGAGCTCATTTACCTATAATTTAAACTTTTGAAGTCTTTACTTTTTTTTTTTTTATGCTTTTATGCCTTTAAGCCATAGCTTATGCATTGCTATGCCGCAACCATTCATATGATTGATCACTAACTTGACTTCTTTGACTTGCTTCTTTTTTCTCTTTTTTTTACAATTTTTATAAGTCCCAAGTTATAAGGGCTCCTCAGTTATGAAGCACAAACTTAGATTTTTCTCTCTTATTTTTTTATAATTGAAGAACTCGGCATCTTAGACTTAAAGTCTTTTTCTTATCTCTTGTAAAGTTTTCTTCTTTCCTTTTTTATCATTTCATCTCATTAAGCATTCTACTCACTCAAGAGAGTTTTAAAAAGTGAGTGGCGCGACCTTCATAAGGAAAACAGTCTACAACATGCTTTTCACTTCACAAGAGATGTTGTGATAGTGGAGAGGCAAAGCTATCTCCCACCACATTGAACTCAACAAGTGCTAGTGGTTTTGATAGAACTTTTTCCGCTCACTCAAGAGAGTTTCAAGAGGTAGTGGAGAAGTTCTCACAAAGAGAACACTATCTTCCGCCACATTGAACTCAACAAGAGCTAGTGGTCTTGATAAAACTTTTTTCACTCACTTTAGAGAGTTTTAGGCCATCTCCAACCCAAAACTCTATATTTGAAGCTTCAATATACAAAAATACAGCTTCCACAGTGAAAGTTTCTCCAACCAGCAACTCTATTTTTAACTCCAAAACAGAATATTCTAAAAATATTCTTTACACTTTATAATTTATATATTTGTTATCTTTCATTTCTTTCTTACTTTTAATTTTTTATATTTTGTTTTTGTTATGAGTATTTATTAAATATAAAATAAAAATATTTCTGATAATTTGAATAAAAATTGAAACCTAATGATAAAATATTTAAATAGAAACATTGCATTAATTAACTAATAAAAACATAACATACAAACAAGGTAGACACTAAAACAACTCATTATTAGAAACTAAAGTAGCACACAAGTTTTTAATTATCTTCTGAATTTGCATAATGCAACCATAGATGTTCAATTAATGCATTGCGAAGTGCAATATAAGCGTCTTTGTCCTTAATTTGCCTGTAACGATGAAGAAATTGTTCAACTCGAGCATCTTCATCTTGTACCATTTCAACTACTAGGGTCGGTACTTCCCTTACATCCATGATTGGGGCATTGAGATTTCGTTCATCCTCGACTATCATGTTGTGCATAATAATGCATTCAGTCATTACATCGTGTAAGACATCTTTTCTCCAAAACCGTGTTGGTCCCGTCACAATTGCAAAACGAGATTGTAGAACACCAAAAGCCCTCTTGACGTCTTTTTTGCATGCCTCTTGTCTCATTGCAAAATATTTTTTTTTGGAGTTCGTGGATGATGAATAGTTTGTACAATAGTAGACCATTTTGGATATATGTTATTAGCTAAATAATATCCCATATGGTACTCATTACCTTGAATGACATACTGAGCAGGAGGAGCAATACCTTGTGCTAGGTTGGAGAGTAGGAAGATTCCAAAACATTTATATCATTGTTGGTACCTGGCATACCAAAATAAGCGTGCCATATCCAAAGATCATAGTCTGCTACTGCTTCAAGAATAATGGTTGGACATCCATACCTTCCTCCATATTGTCCAGCCCATGCTGTAGGACAATTTTTCCACTTCCAATGCATGCAGTCCAAACTGCCTAACATTCCTGAAAAGCCACGTTGTTCTCCAATTTGTAAGAGTCTTGTAATATCATTAGCATTAGGTGATCTAAAATATTGCTCAACAAAAATCTCTACGATGGCTCGATAAAATCTTTTCAAGCTTTCAATTGCAGTTGATTCACCGATTTTGATATATTCATCTATAGCATCAGCAGCTACACCGTATGCCAACATTCGAAAAGCAACAGTAATTTTTTGCAAACTAGATAGCCCAACTCGACCAAGACTATCGCATCGTTGTTGAAAGTACCCATCATAGTCCTTAACTGCCTCCACAATGCGAAGAAACAACCTTCGTGACATTCGATATCTTTGGCGAAACATTTCAGCATTATATCGTGGATTTTCGGAAAAATAATCATTCCACAAATTGCGATCTGCTGCTTCACGATCACGATTGATAACAACGTGGCCTGGAATAGAGCCACCATGGGTGCGACGGTTGTTCATATGGCTGAGGGTTAACTCTAACATCATGTTATTATTTTGAATAACACAATGCATTGCTTCTTCTTCCACTGAAAAGAGATCATGCATCCATAACATATTATCATCATCATCAGAAGATGACGACGACAATATGTAATTTTCAGTATTCGATGTTCCTCCAATATTGTAATTCATTTTAAGTATATGTCTATGTGTGGTATGAATGGGTATGAATAGAAAGAATAATAAGAAGGTGCATTTATAAGAAAATTTTGATGTTAATGTTATAAAATAAGAAGATAAGGTATGATAAGATGGATTCAAATCCAACGGCGTTGATGCAGATGAAATCTATCCGATGATGGTTAACAAGATAAGGTGGCACATTATTCAAATTTCTTATCTTCTGGCATTGGGAAATGTGTGAAGATAAGGTGCGATAAGATCGATTCAAATCCAACGGCGTTGATGCAGATGAAATCCATCCGACGATGGTTAACAAGATAAGGTGACACATTATTCAAATTTCTTATCTTCTGGTATTGGGAAATGTGTGAAGATAAGGTGCGATAAGATGGATTCAAATCCAACGGCGTTGATGCAGATGAAATCCATCCGACGGTGGTTAATAAGATAAGGTGGCACGTTATTCAAATTTCTTATCTTCTGGCATTGGGGAATGTGTGAAGATAAGGTGCGAAAAGATGGATTCAAATCCAACGGGGTTGATGCAGATGAAATCCATCCGACTGTGGTTAACAAGATAAGGTGGCACGTTATCCAAATTTCTTATCTTCTAGCATTGGGAAATGTGTGAAGATAAGGTGCGATAAGATGGATTCAAATCCAACGGCGTTGATGCAGATGAAATCCATCCGGCGGTGGTTAACAAGATAAGGTGGCACGTTATTCAAATTTCTTATCTTTTGGCATTGGGGAATGTGTGAAGATAAGGTGCGAAAAGATGGATTCAAATCCAACGGGTTGATGCAGATGAAATCCATCCACGGTGGTTAACAAGATAAGGTGGCACGTTATTCAAATTTCTTATCTTCTAGCATTGGGAAATGTGTGAAGATAAGGTGCGATAAGATGGATTCAAATCCAACGGCATTGATGCAAATGAAATCCATCCGACGATAGTTAACAAGATAAGGTGGCGCGTTATTCAAATTTCTTATCTTATGGCATTGGAAAATGTGTGAAGATAAGTTACGATAAGATGGATTCAAATCCAACGGCGTTGATGCAGATGAAATCCATCCGACGATGGTTAACAAGATAAGGTGGCACGTTATTCAATTATTTTTTTGCCTATATAAACAACGTCATTTCATCTATGACTTCAACTAAAGGTATCAAAAAATATCACTTTCATTGTAACCCACAAAAAATGTCTAAACAATCGCGTAGTGCGGGGTACTCTCCTTATGATGATGTCCTTCTCTGCGAAAGTTACATGGAAATTACTCAAGACCCCATTATTGATACGAACCAGTCTTTGGAGCAATTATGGGCTCGAATGGAGGAAAAATACAATTTGATAAGAGATAAATCTTGGGTGGATCGTTCTGCTCGGTCTTTACAATGTAGGATGCAAACAATAGAAAAGGAAGTGAAAAAATTGAACAGATGTATTAGACAAGTTGAAAATTTGAATCCAAGTGGTGCATCAAATGAAGATATTGTAAGTATTTTATATATTTTATTATTCATAAATTTGTATTTTTACAAATACTTAACTCTAAAATCGTTTAGAGATGGATCGAGCGAAGAGGATGCTTTTGGATGATCCTAACTACAAGAATTGGTTCAAGTTTGATCATGTGTGGCACATTGTGAGGAACTTTGAGAAGTTCAAGGATAATGTTATGACATCTAGACAACTTGCTCGAAAGCGTACATTTGACCATGTATCATCAGAATATGAAAATCCCATACCTGAATCACAAGCACCGGAATCTCCAGGACTTTCTCAATTTTCTCTTAACTTAGATAACTGTATTGGTGCTACATCTTCTGAACATCCAATCGGACAAAAGAAAGCTAAACTGAATAAGAAAATGGATGACAAGCTGGCATCTTCACTTAGTCGTCTAAATGATGATAACTCAAAGATTATGGAGATGTTAGAGAAGGCTAATGCGATCGACAAATGTTCTTAGAAATGCATAGCAATAATCTTGCTCTTCAACAAATGAGATATGAGGACAAAATTTTAATGCGAGACTTGAATTCTATCACCGATCCAAATATTCCTGCTTGTATACAAGCACAACAACAAAAATTTTACAGAAAAGAGAACATTTTCAACAGCCACCCCATTCTGGATCTAATATATTTAATGAATTCTTTGACGACATCGGTGGAAGTGGCGATAACATACCAGACTATTAGACCCATCTATTTTCAACTTAATTAGTTGTATTTTGTGTGTTGTGGTTGTTTTTATTGTTGTCAATGTCAATCTACGTTATTTTCTATGTTTTTATTTTATTGTTCACGTAATTTGAGTTAATTTTAATGAATTTATATTTTTCGTATTATTTTTCTAATTTTGATTTTTATTAATTAAAAATATAAACTTAAATTATAATTTATTAATTTTATTAAAATATGAAATTATAAATACAAATTTTATAATGATATATATTTTATTGGGTTGAAAACTATACCAAAATTAAAAATATAAAATATAAATATAAATTAAAAATAAAATATAAAATATAAATATAAATTTCAAAAAATAAAATAAAAATTAAAAAAAATAAAAAACAGAAAATCAAAACTGAAATTCAAAACATAAATAAAAAATAAAATAACAAATATAATTAAAAAAACAAAATTAAAAAAATTAAAAAAAGAATTAAAAAAGAAAATAAAAACTGAAATTGAAAACACGAATAAAAAATAAAATTAAAATTAAAATGGCGTTGCTACAGTGGCACGCAATATCCTGCGTGTCACTGTAGCAGAATTTTGATTTGGCGCAAGGAATTATGCCCGGTTGGAGCATCCCTGCGCCAAATTTAATTTTTTTACGCCAAATACTGCGCCCGGTTGGAGATGTCCTTAAGAGGTAGTGGAGAAGTTCTCGCAAAGAGAAAACTATCTTCCACCACATTGAAGTCAATAAGAGCTAGTGGTCTTGATTGAACTTTTTTCCACTTACTTTAGAGAGTTTCAAGAGGTAGTGAAGAAGCTCTCACATAGAAAAAACTATCTTCCACCACATTGAGCTCAACAAGAGCTAGTGGTTTTGATAGAACTTTTTTCATTTACTCTAGAGAGTTTCAAGAGGTAGTGGAGAAGCTCTTACATAGAGAAAACTATCTTCCTCCACATTGAACTCAACAAGAGCTAGTGGTCTTGATAGACCTTTTTCCACTCACTCAAGAGAGCCCAAGAGGCAGTGGGGAGCTTCTCACAAGGAGAACAGTCTACCACTACAGTCTACATTGGAACTCCACAAGAGGTGTTGTGGCCTTCAAAAATATTTCCACTAACTCAAGAGAGTCCAAGAGGCAGTGGGGAGACTCTCACATGGAGAACATTGTCCCACTACAGTCTACATTGAAACTCCACAAGAGCTATGGTGGTCTTCAAAAATATTTTCACTCACTCAAGATAGTCCAAGAGGCAGTGGGGAGACTTTCACAAGGAGAACAGTCTCCTATTACAGTCTACATTGGAACTCCACAAGAGGTGTTGTGGTCTTCAAAAAGTGGATCGGTGAATCTGTGTAATCAACCCTAATTTCCACTAAAATTTCTAACTTCTTTTTTTTTCATATTAGTCCCTCTTGCATCATATTTGCATATTAGACTTTCTAAATTTTCATTTTTTTTACAATTTTATCAAATTTTTGCAAATAAGACCTTAAACTTTTCGTTTTTGCAGTCTTTTGCAAATTTTGCGATCATACCCTCTAAATTTTTATTTTTTGCATTTTTATCGAACATTTGCAAATAAAACCTCAAACATTTCAAATTTGCATTTTTTCCTCAAACTTTGCAACCAAGCCTTCTGAATTTTTGTTTTTTGCACTTTTATCGAATATTTGCAAATAAAACCATAATGTTTCAAACTTGCATTTTTTTTACAAATTTTGCAGCCTAGCCCTTTTTTTTCTTAAAACAATTCACGTAGAATCAAAGGCCTAATCGAGAACCTATTATGCTCAAGATTTGTCTAGATTCTTATCTATGCATGGAATTCAGAAAACAATCTTACTGCATGTATAAGGGGTGGAAAATTATGCAAAGATTAGAACTTTTTTTTACTTGAGAAATCCATAGTACCTTTTTTGCTTTTTTTTTTGTTTGACTCCGAGAGCCCATCTCTTATCTTGATCTCCTCTTCCATTTCTTCTTCTCCTCTTTCACGTTTTTTCTTCTTCTTTCTCTTCTTTCTCATGGTGTTTTCACTCCTCTCTTTTCTTCTCCCCATTTTCTCTCTTCCTCTTCTCTTTTTTTTTCGGCGTTCTTCTTTTTTTCTGAAGTTTTTTTTTCTCTCTTTTCTTTTTCTCTGATTTTTTCCTTCTCTTTATTTTTTTCCCTCTCCTCGAAAATCCTAAACCACTCTGGATGATAGAGATTTGGCTTTAAAAAATAACGGGTTTATCTTAATTTTTTTATTTTATTAGTTAAAAAAATCCGAAAAAAAAATCAAAATTTGAATTTCGGATTTCCATTCTTATCTCACCTTTTTTATTTTTAAATATATTTATTTTTTTATTATATATATTTTTTATCCTAATAAGGATAAAAACCAATTTTGTTTTAAAAAGATATAAACAAGAACTTTTATTTTCTTGACTTATATTGTTTGTGTTTGAAATATATATATATATATATATATATATATATATATATATATATATATATAAATTTTTAATATGGTATATAATTTATTAAGTTTCTTTTTTTTTAATTTTTACAAATTTTAATTTTTTTTGAAAATTTATTTGTTTTAAAAATATCAAAATTCAATTTAATCAGGCCGTCTCATAAATTTCTTGTCTAGTCTAACTTTTAAAATAGTAGTTTGGAGGTAAGGAAGTTTGAAATGGGCTATTTTGAGATGACACTTGGGTGTTGTTGAGTTGGGATTAATATTAGATTACCGACCCCGTAATGTGAGAATTTCTTATGTGGTAGGTGAGAGTGAAAATATTATATTATCAATATTATGGGTAATGTGATTGTGAACTCAGTAGGTGATAATATAACATTTTAAGTAAAAAGTGATTTTTTTTCCATTATAAAATTTAAATCCAATAAAATTATCAAAGCATCAAATTTTTTTAAATTAAAAAAAAAATCATGTTGTTTCTCCACAGATATATTTTATATTGAAATATATTTATCCGAATATTTGGTTGGAGATTAAAAACATTGGAGGCTATTTTTTAAATACTAAGCCGAGCAAAAATTTATATTTATTTTAAATAATTGAGTTTCACTTAATTAATATTAACAAAAATCAATATTTTTAAAATTAAATTTTTTTTTTTAAATAATAATGCGTAGGATATTTAAATCAAAATTTTATAAATTTTGATATATTTGACAGCAAAAAATTACATTCACAGTAATTTTATTTCAGATGATGTTTGTTTTACCAAGTCAACTTTTGCGTGGCCATTATTGGTTACCATTTGTATTTATGAGAAACCAGACTACGCATAACAAGTTTTTGATGTTGAATTATAACCTCCTATTTGTGATCTATGACGATGCTGATGATAAATTCATCATCATCATCATCATCATCACTATTTATTTATTTTTTTAAATCTCTGTTTACGAATTTTATTTATACTCATGCAAGTGGAAGGGCCCATCTAATATGATTACGTGTGGCTAGGTACACTTTCCCACTATGATTAAAATAAGACTTCTATGAGTTGCTTGGTTTAAAAAAATCTTACATTATAATTATAAGGAGTAAGATTACTTGAAATATGAGTCTCAAGTTATATTAATAAAAATATTTGTAATTTTTGTTTTTTTAACAAGTTTGTAATGTAATGACATTATCATGTTTAGTTTTATTGGAGTTTTTTAAAAACAATTATTGTTTTATTAAACTACCTTTATTTTAAATGTTAAATATATCTAAATTCATAATGTTTTGGGTAAACATCCAAGTTATTTATTATATATATCTATGAAAATTTACATTTAATAAATTGTTTCCAAGTTAATTAGAATCGCAATTTTAATAAGAAGCTGCAATGCTGCACATATATAATGCCCAGTTATGCAGTAGCAAGCATAGGCACATAGGCATTCATGGATGAGAAATGCTATTTCGGACGAATTACTCGTTCGAAATACTGGTCCGAATGACGTGGATATTGCACGTCATTCAATTTTAAACGACTCAAACAATTCCTTTCAACATTTCTAACCCTAAATCCCAGGAGAGAAGGAGTCGAGGCTGCGTTTCAACCGGCACCGGACCGACGTCATTCGGACAGAGCTGGATCGTTGGAGGAGTCGAAGGGTTTCGATCTATTTCGTCTAGATCCGGATGCGAGTATCGCGTTGGATTTCCAAGCCCTGTAATTGAGCTGAAGAGACGCCGGAGTTTGAGGACTTCTTCGAGGGCTTCTCGGGTGTATGGAAGCTTTGGTTTTTGGTTGCGGGGAGCTTACCATTCAATAAGTGTAAAGGCCTAAAGTTGAGAAGAAGTCTGAGCGACAATGATTCTCGAGCAACCAGAAGTCGCTTGCGCATTCCCATGAAAGGGCACATACAACTGGTACTAGGTCTCTTAGCCCTCAAAAATTGATTGGTGACAAGGTTAGGTATGTTTATTTGCCATGATTATTTATAAGGAGAAATTTAGGAACTTAATTAAGTCATCACCCAAGTGTCTGATAATCTGTGTCCATGTCTGCTCATTCTTCCTAGTCATTCTAATTTTTATGTAATCACCAATTTTCCTTTATTTGTAATTAGCTGAGACTTGTCAACTCTCTGAAACCTTCACTTTGTTGCCACACTAATTGCTCTTTTTGTTAATTTGTTTCTTAGAATGCCAATGGGCTACCCTTTGTTCACTGAATATTCCTCTATTCTTGATCTCCCACATGAATATTAATTCTGAAATCTTGTATGAGTTGTTTGATGTCTTAGCCTCTTAAATTTTTTTATTTATGTAAGTTCACGCTGGTTTTGGCATCCCTGCAACTGAGTGAATAGGTATTACATAACAATGATTGAATAATGTCTTTCTGACAGTTCCTGTAATTGGATGCTTATCCATTTGTTATGCTTAATCCAAAGTCCAAACACCCCACTACTTTTGAAACATTATCAACTGAATGGGTATAAATCAGTAAATTGTTCTTTTATTTTTATACCTCACATACGCAGTGCCGTTCACCTGCATTTAATATGCAGCACTCTCCTATGTATGCTTGAAATGATATAGATTCAGTGAAAAGCACTGTATCTTTTCACTTTCAATTGGTTTTACATGACCTGTTGTTTAATTTATTCTGTTGCTTATGTTTCCTTTTACTAGTTTCATGCTCCCATCATTTAGTGAAGTCACAGAGCTCTCTTTCCTTAACTTTGTTCTGCCTTCTCATTTATAAAGAAGTATTTTGTTGCATTTTAATTCGTCCGAAATAGCATTTCTCTTCATGAATATATATATGTTGTGCCAAATGCATGCGATATTAATTTTTGTTTTTTTCTTTTTTTGCCCTCAATCAATAATCACTTTGTATTTTAAATCCATATGCCTTTGACAGTGTATGGAAAACTAAAATAACATTTATAGACAACTTCCAACTATATAATTTTCACTACATATATCCTTATATATTCAAATATTAATTGCTATAGTTATTTTTCATCACAGCTTCTCACTGCACGAGTTAAAACATTTAATGACAGTTTTTTTTTTTAACTCTTTCATTTTGTTTCAAATATGAGGTTTTTGTGATGGCGGAAATTAATTGTTACTCTTGTTCAGATTAATTGTGATGATTTATTTTTTTGTTACTAATATAATTGTAATTGTGATGATTAACATCCTTCACAATAAGGTTTGTCACTATTTATATATAAATATTGTCATAATTGTTTTTGTGACTAAAGTTCATCATTAAAAGTATATAAAACATAGGGCAAAACTAATTTCAATTTGTATATGATGTAAGTTTGACAACATAAATTTTAGTTACTAAGAGTTTTATTTGTTTTGAGAAAATATTTTTCCTCACTCGATATTTATTAGCTAGTGTCTAAATATTGTCAGAAAAATGAAATTATCACTATAGTTTTTATTATATACAAATTTTGTGACAAGAAATTTTGTCACCACCTAATCATCTTTGTTATGACAATGATCACTATATATCATCATAATAACATATTATAATTGACCATGGTATGTCACTATTGTACAAATTTTACTGCTTAGAAACTACTTGTGACGGTTTCTTCTTTGATATTATTATTTGCAAATAATTTTAAATATTTTCTTATAAATTATTTAAACAATATGTATTGAAATATAATACAATTGTGAAATTTGATATGATTCACAAGTGTTTTTAGATGAAGCAATTAAATCATGGGTATCCTAAGGTATACCTGTCCCTGCCTCCAGACACCAGTAACTAGTCTCCTACGAGGTCCCGATGGAGAATTCCCTCGATGTCTCACACCACATATGACTGCTTAGCACTATAAGAATTCCAAAGATATAATTGATTCCTAAGAGTAAATCCAACCTTACCTCCAAGTAAAGGATCCCTAATCCTACAAGGTCGCTGCAGAGTTCTCTCGATGATTCACACCGAATATGGTTGCTTAGAGCTTAGGGAATACGAAGAAATGAAATATCTATTAGGAAGAAAAAGGGACACTAGCTATCTCATGGCTCACCCTCTCAACCCTTTTCACTCTTGGTAATTCTAGACCTAGTGGTGATATCTCTCATCCCTATGGTGAATAAAATATACAAATCAATCAATAATAGAATAAATTGAATATACAAGCATCAAGAACACAAGAGTGAAACTCAATAAATTGAAATCAATAAAAGTAACAATGTAAATTTCCTTAAGATTAGAATCCTAAGATTCACTAGTCCAAATACCCTCTAGGGGTTTAGCTCTCCATAAACCAAAATACAAAACGAATAATCAAGAGATGAAAATATGTAAAAGCCATAGAAATTAACCCCCTATATAAATGACATTGGCCTTGATGGGTAGTTTTAACATCTTGATGAAATCCACTCCAAAGCTAGGGTCGCTAATGGCTTCATTGATACTATAACGAAGGAGGAATTGATCAAAGTTGGTAAGAAATGTCCTCTTAGCCACAAAGAACTACTCTCCAAACTCTAGCAATGTTGCCTCTTAAGAGTCGCCAAAACAATCCGTAACAAACTTGGCAAAGTGGCCTTTTATGAACTAAAATCGGGTGCTCACATGGGCTCCGACACGGCCGTGTACATTAAATTTACTATAATAATCTATAGTAATTTACTACAGTATGTGAAAATTTCCGAAAGTTGGCACACACACCCATATATATATATATGATCACGGCTCATGTCTTAAACCTTGCTTCGCACAAAAAAGATCTCAAAATGTGCTACCACACTCTATCTTTGTTTCTCTTGTTCACTTCACACCTTTATAGCCCTGTTTGCACAAAAGAACACAAAATACATTTGATAAACGATAAAACTTGATAAAAGTGATGCACTATGTATGTAAAATAGTGTGATGAAATATGTATAATTAAGCACTTATCACTCTTTCTATATATTCTAATATAAAATAACTAGTAAATTGCCACCCCATAATAATTATAGGCACAATTTGATCAACTGAAGAAACAACATGAAGATGGGCAAATTTCATTTTATAAGATGAGCATATGACCCAGAAAAAAGTTTAACAGAATATTTTGGTGTTATACCATCAAAACTTGAACTTATGAAATAAGTGGACGCAACTAAAAAAAAGCAAGTAAGCAAGTCAAAACGGCTAAAAGGCAAGCAATGGAAAAGGTAAATGGATGAAAAAAATAGCAAAGATGAATAGAGATTTTGAAGCAAAAAATTAAATAGTTATTTCATCATCATGCTCCACGAACACAATAGTAGACATCCAATTTATACAATTTTAGATTTTATGAATATTATTAATATCAATGATGAAAAATTCTTTTGTAATACTTATTATATGTGCCCTATTTTCATAATCTATTGCTTTAATTAATTAGTTTCATTTTGTTTTGGCTATAATTTATTTAATTCTTTTTATTTTATTATTTGCATTTAATAGTAATTAATTCATTAACCTTTTCTTAAATTTAAAACTAAAAAAAAATCAAATAAATTTTACTACAAAAATATCTAATTTGTAGCAAATAATTATAATATTTTGATATTGATTTATCTAGTTTGTGGCTAAAAAGACAAGCTAATTACTACGATATGTTTATTTAGAATTAAAACAGATTTTGCTATAAGTTATACTATTATAGTAAAATATTTTAGGGAAAATTACTGTTCACCCATCGCGAATTTCAAAACTTCCTAAACACCCCCTCCAACTTTTGCACGCCCGGACAGCCCCTTCGTTATAGTTTACTTCCCTTCTACCCCCTATCCGTCACTTCAAATGTGTCTTTGTTATGAAATTCTATTTTTACCCTTGGAAATATCGGGAAAAAACCCCACCCAATCACATCATGTCATGTCCGCCCTTAATGCATACAATTGTGAGTTTTTCCCCCTTCATGCTGGCTTTTTCTGAAATAAAGTTTAGAAGGCAAATTACATAATCTTTTTCTTCTTCTTCTTCATATTTGGTTTGTTGGATCTGAGGTCTGCCCGTTTGCCGATATTATGGAGAGTTTTTGTGCTATTGCTAGATACAACAGAGAGGGACGAGTGCTGATGTTCACGGCGCGGACTAGTTGGGAGTCAGTCTTAGCTGAGATATGTCAGAGATGGGGTCTCGATACTTCCCGTGTGAGGGTGAAGTTTATCACACCAGATGGACATAATACGGTTTTCCCGATAGAGAACGAGGTCGACTTCCAGCGCATGTGTCATGTTTTCTCTATCTTAAAAGGCGGTGTAGTTGATCTTGTTGTCAAGACGGATGGCATGCCATCGCATCCTACTGAAAACGAGATCTTCTCGTGGTAGTGTGCTTCTCTCAGACATTTATGTAGTTGTATATGTTAGGTATTATTTAGTAATTCCCTTCTCTGTTTAAACTAGTCAAGTTCGCGTTTAATATTTGATTTCCCCGTGTAAGTTGTCACGTTACTGTTTAAAAATTTTCTCTACCATTTACATTATGGAGTCTCTGATTAAATATCTTTGTTAATGTTTAACATTTTTAGTTACCGTTTAACAAAATGGAGTTCATGCTTAAATACTGATCGTTTTCATTTGAACTGAAGTGTTGGTAGAAATTCAGAATCTGGGAGCGCTTTTGTTCCACCTCATGGCGACCCTGACGGTCTCGCATGCGTACCTTCCTTGTCAGAACAACTTGAAGTGCTGTCGTTGGATGTCAGACAACGTTTTCAAGGCGTTGAACATTTCAGAGACGCACTTCAAAATTTTGCCATTAAACTGAATTTTGACTTCAAATTTTTAAAGAATGAAAAACACCAGGTCACTGTGGAATGCGCTGGTGGTGGCTGTGAATGGCGCGCGTTCACGCATCAAAGGAATATAATAAAAATACATTCAGAATCAAGACAATGGACCCGTCACACACTTGTGGTGGTGGAATTGGCTCGGCGTCACACCCGAAACCGTACAAAAAATGGGTAAGTGCACTAGTGATTCAGAAGCTCAAGAACCGGCCCTTCTACAAGGCCATCGACATTCAGAAGGATATGTTGCGGGAGCATGGTGTCCACATTCCATACATGCAGGCTTGGTTGGGAAAAGAACATGCCCGGGTGACCCTCGACGGCAGCGATGTCTCCAACTACGATTTGTTGCTTTGGTACGTTGATAAGGTGGCTAAGACGAACTCTGGCAGCATTGCGTTTGTGGATAAAGACGGTGAGCATTTTAAATGTGCGTTCTTCTCTTTCAACGCGTGCATTTTGGGATTCAAGCGGGCTTGCAGGCCGCTGCTGTTTCTCGATGGTACCCACGTCATAGGAACGTATCGGGGTACTCTGTTGGGTGCCACAGGCAAAGATGGGAACAATGGCTTCTTCCACGTCACCTTCGCTATTGTCGACAATGAGACCTATGCCAATTGGACATAGTTTATTTTCAAGTTAGGTGATGCTTTATACGACGAAGGAGATTAGGAAGAAATAATTACATTCGTGTCGGACAGGTCAAAGAGCCTTATTAACGCCATTGCAAGAGTCTTCCCTTCATCCCCACATGCATACTGCCTTCGACACTTGGAAGCCAATTTTATGAAAGCCAATGTCAGACTTGGGAAGGCATTGAGGGAGGAGTGCTGGTCTATATACTTTCATATTGTGCGGGCATCGACGGCTAAAGAATTCGTTGACACCGTCAATGAACTGCAGGCCGCATCACCCGAAGCTTATCAGTGGTTGATTCATAAGTCAGATATGTCACATTGGTCGAATTATCTGTTCAAAGGCAAACGCTGGGGTAGATGTATTCAAATATCGCGGAGTCGTTCAATGCGCGGATCAAAGAAGCTCATCATTTATCGGTGACGAAAATGATCGACTCGATAAGGTATTCGAATGTTGATTCTATTTAACGCTTAAACTTTTGCTTTATCATTTATAACTCATTGTCTGTGTTTAAAATACCCTATTTGTGTTGTAATATCATTTTCTGCGTTTAACTTTCTGGATCACCGTTTAGTTTTTTATAATACTATTTAAGACTGTGTGTTTCTGTTTAAGTATCAATATCTTCACTTAAATTTCATTCAAATTTCTGATCTTCGTTGTACAGGTTCAAGTTAATGCGCATGTTATGCAATCACCGTGAGCAAACGAATAAATGGGAGACCTACTTATGCCCAGACATACATTCGAAGGCTGAGGCACTTATTGAGGACAGCTGAAGTCTTCACGTTGGTCGCTATGTCGGTGATCGTTACAAAGTGATTGACCAGTGCAGCAACTCTGTAGATCTTGCTAGTAGAATTTACTCATGTCGCAGATAGCAAGTTTTTGGCATCCCATGCAAACACGTTTGCGCTTCAATAATGCATATGGATACCAACGTTCATCATTTTATAAGCGGCTACTTCACCGTCGACACTTACAAGCTAGCGTATAAGAAAGCCATATTCCCTATACTCGACAATGAGCGGCCTACGAACGAAAATCGCGATCTGCGTTTGCGGCCGCCTGTGACGAGAAGGCAACCTAGGTGTCCTAGACGAAGGAGGATCGAGTCGCAAGTATTTGAAGTCTGCGAGTTACATTGCAGCCGTTGCCACGCGTCCAGTCACAATCGAAGATCCTGCAATGAAACCATCGCCGATTAACAGCATTGTGAAGGAATAATTTTTGAAGGGAAAGAAATTTGTTTCGGTGTAAACGTTTGATATTTAAACATGGACGCATATATTTAAACATAGGCGCCGAATGTTAAACAGGAACTTTAACGCTTAAGGGGTAACACATATATTTAAACAGTATGGTCAGATTGTAAACCGTGAGAGTGCCGTTGTAAACTGGGTCATCGATATTTAAACAATACAATGCGAAGTTAAACAAAGAAAGTCAAGTATCATATATTACAGACATTCGACGATTACATTGAAAAATCTGCCACGTCATTGGGAAGGAATGAATTGAATTATGTCGGGAAAACTTAATTACTGCAACCCTTCAGTGGAAATTTACTAGTAGTTAATCAAATTCAATTTGATATGGGAATTCGAAACGTAGGCATAAATGTCATCAGCCACAGTAACCGCTCTCACCAATAACCAAAAGCAATTACTTTCACTAAAAAGAGATGTCGTTCTTAGCATCCTTAGATTTCTACTTAAATAAGAGGATGGAAGAAGATAAACATCCAGATATATCCAGAACCAAACAAAATATATAAGATACTTCTCAACGAGTATTCCCAGAAGACGCACCGACCCACGAACATTGCCGCTGAGTACTCTACCCTCAAGAATGGTGGCCCCGACCATAACCCTGATTTTTTCATGATGGTTGATGGTTCCCAATTCTCTGGCGCTAAGTCTGCAAAGAGTGCCAATGATGCCGAGAACATTGGCGATGAGGTGCTGACGCCTCGAATCGACGCTTTTCTTGTGACATGCTATTTTTCCCCCCATTGCTAGTAGGTTGATGGGTCGCACGCCCGGCACACATGTTTTGGCCTTGCTTGTGTGTCCATAACTCAAAATAATAGGTGACCTAACCGTGGCGTACAAGCACCTCTGTCTTTCCACCTGTGAGAAGATGAGTCCCCCTCCCTCCCGCGCGCTGCTGCTGCTGCTGATGATGACAACAATGCGGGCACTTCGAACCGTAAGATTTCCATATGAATATTTTAAAACTGTTTGCCTCTTCTATAACCTAGAGGTCTCCATTACAGGGCCTTCAGGCGGTGGGGATTACTCCAGCGGTGAAGAGTTGGAGTGGGTTTTCGAATACTTGCTCCATGAAATAACAGCAAAACTTGAAGTAATAAAAAATCGAAAGACACATGTACAAAAGCTGCTCCAAGATTTGAAGGAGAAGAAAAGGGCGGAGTGAAATTTTATGTTTGCTTAGTTGTCATTTTGTAAATAAAAACCTGATGGGTATTAGTATGTTAACTTATGAACCTACTGTAATTTCTGAAACAAGGAGCAAATTTAATGAAACTTCGTCTAGTAGATATTATTACGTTGACGGAAGTAGTAAATGGGGACTCTATTTCGTACACGGTGACACACATATTTAAACAGAGAAACTGAAAATCAAACGGGAAGCATAACTTCTAAATGGTAACGCAAATATTTAAACCCCGACATCGTATTGTAAACAGAGAGTACATTATTTTAAATAGAAACACTGAAACTTCAACGTTACAATCGAACATTGCTGCAAAGAAGGCGAAGTATTAAAAAATATAGGCGTTAAATGAACAACAGTACGCAGGCAACATACTATGCTCTCAGATGAGCGACGTCCGTTCCGGGTATCCGTAATTTAAACAGAGACGACTTTATTTTGGAATTCATTCATATTTCACCTTATTCACTGAATGTGAAAATGGAAACACAGTCGTTTATACAGACAGTGCTTCATTAGAACATAGCCATTTAAATAGTAGATGTTGCAATGAAACTGTCGCAGAGTAGACATCGCAAGTGACCCCTGTTTTTAAACATAGAGTGCTTCATTATCTAGTTTTGTATGTTCATTATTATTTAATTATCACAAGCCATATTTACTTATATGGGATGACCGTTTACAAACGGAGTTCTCCATGTAACTTACTGTGGTACGGTTTAACTATTCCCTGCTCCGTTTAAAAGTACAATTCTATTTGAAGTTACCGTTTAAGAAGTAGTGTTCCTACTTAAACATTGATCGGTTTCATTTGATCTAACGTGTTGGCAGGCATTCGCCATCTTGTAATAAATTGTCGGCTAGTAGGCGTTGTTGGTAAATAATTCTTGAAGACAACAAATAAGTTTTGCGTGTTTACTTTTTATATTTAAACAGATAACTTACCAATTTAATTCTCATTCTTTGTTACTTAAATGAGGACACTGAATGTTAAACGGAAATGGGTATTATCAACGGGTGACACAAATGATGTTAAATGGAGACGTTGTATGTTACGCAGAGAAGTTTGAATTTAAACAGAGTCCTTGATATTTAACCAATTCAGTGAACATTTAAACAATTTAAGTCAAGTACACAAGAGTACAACCGTTTGACGAACACAGGTACGTAATCATGATGTGGCCATGTCATTGGGAAATAATGAATTGAATTTAAACTAATGGCCAGAAGAAAATTTAAGTAGAGTATATCGTTAGTGCAAATTTATTACTACTTATACGTTTAATTTGATATTAAAATTCGAACCGTCAGATGTCACCTCATCGATCACTGTTATTGAACTCATCGATAACCGATGGCAATTGCTTTCATTAAATTCAGCGTGGAATTTGAAAAGAGAGTTCAAACGCCAAAGATTCAGATTTCTATTTAAACAAGCCGCTGAGACGGAGTTAAATATCCAGATATATCCAGAACGAAGAAAATATATAAGTCCCTTCTCAACGAGCTCTGCCAAAAGAAGCGACTGCCGTCACCCAAGTACTCCACCGTCAGGGAAGGGCCCGACCACGACCTGTCTTTGTGACGACGGTGTCGGTCGGCGGTACGTCTTTCTCTAGTGCTGAGCCTGCGACAAGTTCCAAGCAGGCCAAAAACCTTGCTGCTGAGTTGGCATTCAAGCAGCTCTGTCCCCCTTCCAGTGGGAAGAACAGAGCTGCTCTGTCTCCCACTGTGTCCCCCGCTGCTCCTGCTGTGTCGCTCGTTGTGACTGCCGCTGTGTCCCCCGGTGCGTCACCCGCCATCGCTGCTGCTGCCCCCAGTACTCTAGCTGGGTCTTCCTCTTGTCCACTTTACTCCAACAATGACGAGTTGGGGTGGTTTTTGGAAGACTTCCTCCACGAGCTTGCAGCAAAAGAAGTATTTGCGGCTGCAAAACTTGAAGGAATAAGAAAATGAAGGGCTCATGTCGAAAGCTGCTCCAAGCTCTAAAGAAGACAAAAAGGGATGACTGATAGTTTTATTCCCCTTCGTTTTCATTCTGAAAAATAAGAACCCTCATTTTGTGTTATTTTATTAATGATGTTTGTTAAATGCAACCTTGTTATCTTGATTTAAAAGTTCACTTATTTTGGCTGCAACTTAGTAATCTTAAGTAGCGACACAATATTTCAATCGGACACACCTAATGTTAAACAGAGACTCTGAAAAGTAAGCGGAGAACGTTATTTATAAGTGTAACTCAATATTTCAACATAGACATCGTCGTTTAAACAGAGATAAATGGAGACACTGTCTACTATATAGAGAATCTGTATAGTCAACATAGACAAAGAAAGTTAAACAGGGACTCTAGTATCAAACGGTATCACATATATTTAATTGGAAACATGAGGCTTTGACGAGAGACACCTAACGCTAAACGAGAACGTGGTATATTAAACGGAAAACCTTATCATTAAAGCGTAGCTCAATGTTTCAATAGCGACAGCGTCGTTTAAGCAGATGTACTTAATTTTATAAAGAAACCGTCGTTATAATTGCAAGTCAAGCAAAGAATGCGAAGTATAAAGACATACAAACGTTGAACTTGAACGAACGATGGTATATTTACATTGGAAAGTCTGTCACCTCAGTCGCGAATACTGAGTTGAATATAAAATAAAAATGAGAAAACTGATATGTATTTGTTTGTTAACTATGTTTAGAAGTTATGTGGTTTCCGTTGCAGCTTCGTTAATGTTATGCAACTTCGTTCAATGGAGAAAATCTATTTTATTTTCACTCGTTGATATTTAAACAAAGACAGCAAAAGTTAAATGGTGACTCGTAACCTTAAATATGGTCACCGTATGTTAGACAGAGAAAAGGAAAGTTAAACATGTACGTTTATTATTTAAACAGAGACTGTGTTTTTTAATCAGAGACTCCTGATGTTAAATGGGGACGGTGAATATTACATGAAGATCCATATTATTAAAATGCAACATAATATTTTAATTTTGACATCGTCGTTTTAACAGAGATACTTCATTTCATAAAGCAACAATGACACTTAAACGGTACAATAGAAAGTTAAGCAAAGAATGAATTGAATTTGAAACAATGACGAGCAATAGTAAATTTACATTGACATATCTGCCATGTCGCTGACAAAGAATGAATTGAATTTAAAGAATAACGACAAAACTGTTTTACATTTGATAAAGAATGCCAGTGATAAAGAATTCTACTTCCCCGAAGGTGGAGGCATACCTTTTTGTTGGATGCCGGCCGTGCGGCCTTCCTTAAATATGAGGGCAGCGTACTTTAATCTCAGATAAGAGACTTCCGTACGCGTTATATGTAGCTTCTCGCCCTGGAGTAATTGCTCGATAAACTGTATGACGTACACGGCGCAGTCCATACTTCCTTTTTTTTGTCGCGGTGTTTCAATGTCGTGAATAAGCGGGTACTATTTGGCCACTGTCTTACCGGGAGACAGGTGTCGAATAGTTCCCGCTGTCGAGGTATACAACTTGAGGTTAGAATAGCAACCATCTATGGAACTTACCATTGCAACCGCGTCTTTGTCGTACTCTTCACTTTGCCATGAACTGTAATGCCTGTACTCTTGGTTGTTATTGTTGAGCACCACAACATGGAAATGGCCATTCAAGATTATGGGAAGGATGGCAATGTCAACGTTATGCACGACTTTGATGGCATCTCCGATCATAGCTAAAGTCGTCTCATGTGTGTCATCCTACTTTGACATAAACAATGCCAGTGGTCGTTTGATGGAGGCGCTCTTTTTGTAAGGATATGGTACTCTGGTCAGGGATTTTTGTATTATGCACACGAAGGCGTCCATCACATCATCTGTCACCATCTCCTTCCCGTCGATTAGTAAGAATAGGTTCGCCCGTGTGCTGTTGACATAGTCATTCCTCCAGACGACGACCCTGCAGATAAACGGCAACAGGTGTAATTAAATAATAGCACGAAACCTTAAGTGGTAACAATATATTCTTAAATGATAACGTATATAGTTAAACAGTAACGTGCAAAGTTAAACGATAAAGCACTATCGTAAACGGTAACCCATATACTTAAACGGAAACGCGAAAACGTAAATGGTACCATCTGTATGTAAACAATAACATAAAGACTATCACACTTACGTGTCCATGGGGAACTTGAGGAAGATCTTAATCAACTCCTGCTCGAATACGCTGAGGCGCGATTGACCAGCGTATTTTTTTTCTTTGGAACGAAGTCTTTCCGAACTTCTTCATATTGATGGTTGGCAAGGATCATAGCTTTCGTTTTGTTTTCAGTGACGTTCCCTTGCCCCTCGTCAACAGCTTTATTGGGATCATCCTTAGATGCTTTTTGCTGTTACGGGATAGCGCCTACATTGGATGCGGCACTGTCGGCAGCCCGTTCCTCCGTGTGCAGGAGTTCCTTCACAATAGAGGCAACGGTCTTCTCAACCGCGGCGAAGGCAACATCATCAATGGGAGCCACACCCTTAGCTGGTTCTTGTTCGTCAGGGATTGTGGCCACCACCCTCGGGACAGGGATTTCGGAGGCATCCTCAGACACCGCAGTGGCAAAGGCATCGTCAATCTTCTCCACTGCGACAGGCACTTCATCAATGGCAACGGACACAACAACAGCATCAGCCGCCGATGGTGCTGCCATTATTTCATCGTCTGCCGGTGGTGGACAGAGAGTCATTATTGTTTTCGCCTTTTTTGCAAGCCTCTTCAAACGTCGCCATCTTGGAATGGTCATCCCGATAAAGTCCTCGTCACCCAATTCCGACGCCTCCTCCGTCCCGGACACTTCATTTATTTTTCCCGACGGTGCAGTCGATTGTGACCTTGCCTCCAGTGCCTCAATCCGAGCAACAAGCTGGGGAAAGTGTTCATCATCACCTGGCACGCCTGCAAAAATTTACAGTGACTTCGTGGCCTACTGCCGTCGGGGGGGCTGCCACGGTCGGGTGGTTATTGCGATCAAGGGGACTGTCGTTGTGGTGGCCGGAGGGGGGGGGTGTTGTCATCGGGCGGGGTAGGAGAGGGCTTACCCGATGCCGAGGATTGCGTGTTGGGCTGGAATTGGGGAAACCGCGTCGTCGAGCATGCATGGAAGGGGTTGGCCTAGGGGTGTAATCAATCGAGTTTGAGCCGAGTAGTAGCGAGCTTGAGCTCGAGCTCGACTGAAAATTCGGTACTCGATACTCGGCTCGAACTCGACCGAATATTCATTTAATAGCTCGAGCTCGACTCGATACACGATTAGAGTTGCTCGAGCTTGCTCAATTAAGCTCGAAAATGATCTTAAACATTTTGCTCGAGCTCGAGATTGACTCGAGCTCGAAAATGTTTTCCCTTGATTTTCATCAAAAAAAGAAAATCTATTTTTTTTTCATGCATTCTAAAATGATCACATTCTAAAATTTTTTAAACACAACAAACACAATTCAAACTTAACCAAATACAAGAACTAGAATAATAACATTCTATAATTTTTCAAAGATAAACAAATACATTTATATTTGACCAAATGCAACATTA
The DNA here is from genome assembly GCA_902712375.1 of Dioscorea dumetorum. Classification (NCBI taxonomy): domain Eukaryota; kingdom Viridiplantae; phylum Streptophyta; class Magnoliopsida; order Dioscoreales; family Dioscoreaceae; genus Dioscorea; species Dioscorea dumetorum. The sequence goes on along the minus strand of CACTHL010000549.1, from coordinate 4,147,826 downwards.
ACTAAAACAACAACATTCCGAAATATTGTGAAAAAAAAAACAAATAGAACTCAAATTTAAACAAAATACAACAAATAGAACAATTATAAAACAAGTAAGTCCATAGTTAATAAGTCCAAGTAAAACAAATAGAAAATAAACAAGTGCTAATACAATTCATTAACAACAAATAAATAAGTCCATACATAGTAAGAAAACAATAAATCCACCATTAACATGACAACATCCACCATCTCAAGAATATATTTTCTTGAATGTGAGGGTTTGGCCCAATGTTTCCATCAAACCTATACAAAATTACAAATGAGTAATTAGAAACCAAATCATTTTAATCATTGATGATAAAAAAAATAAGAATGAACAAACTTAAATGTTACTCACATGCAAACATAATTCTTTATACCATTTTAAACTAGAGCTTCAAGGTATTTCAAGTGAAATCTCAATTGGTTTCTTCTCTTTCTAATATATACAAAGTGAACAAAGAATAGTCAAAAATTGCAATAAAGCAAGAAATACCATGAAAAATAAAAAATTATATCAAAGCAAGAACAATTATAAAAGATAGCATGATAACAAAATCAAACAAAAGATAGAAAAGGAGCCTGGGAATTTCACCAACAAGTTGGTTTTGTGCTAAATCCTGCTCCATAGCATGATAACAAAATCAAACACAACGAACAGAAGATAGAAAAGCAGAAGCACAAAAAGAAATCTCACATAGTCTTCAGATTTGGAATCTGGGACAATGTTGAAGGGATGGGACTAGTTGGCTGGTTGTTCTTCAGATTCCTAAACACAAAGTACATATTTGAGTACATGAAGTTGGAAGTCCCTGGAAAGAATAGAAGAGTTTGGATTTAGCTCACAATTCCTCCAACTGCTTCAGCTTTGAAATGGAGAATGGTATGCCTCCAGTGAGTGAGTTCCCGGAAAAGTCTTTGAAATTATTTTAATCAACTCACATCAATTAAAAACCAGAGAAAACAAAGGAGAAACTTGTGGATTAAATAAAAAAGAAATTTACAAGAATTTCAGCGAAGTGCATCCTCCAATCTCATCTAGGATTTGTCCTGTGAGCTTGTTTCTCTTCAAATCTCTACACAAACATAACAGAAAACTCAATAGAGTGTTCACAAAAACAGAAACCCAAAAACTCAAAAAACAAAAATGGAAAAATGGAAGCAAAACAAACATGAACTGCAAGTTCTTGAGCAGGCCAACAGCAGGAGAAATCTCTCCACCAAGATTCAAGTTTGATAAATTCCTATATTTCGAAACCAACAAAAAAAAATCAAATCAAACAACCAACTCAAAAACCCAAGCTCAAGATTGAAGTTTGAACGTTGAAACCAATAGGGAACCAACAGAGGAAGTGAAATTGTCACAAAGAACTCCTCTCCAGGAACAGTAGTCAAAGGAAACCGTATATGTGGTGATCCGACGCCGGAGAGCTCGGGTGGAGTGGAGGAGAGGAGAAATGGGAATGCTGGGGGGTGGAGCATGTGAGAAATAAGCACCGGCATAGTAGCTCGGTGGATGCACTGGATGGGGTTCTTTGGTGTCAATGGGGGCTGTGAAGGGGGATGGGATGTTTGGAGGAGAAGTCATGGAGGCCAACTCACTGGACCAACTGGAAAATGGAGGTGGAACAAAAGATCTCACCTTTGATGTCACCGACAAACTCAGACTAAACTAGCCAAAATGGGTTGAACTTTGAAAGGGGCGGCTCATAGACTGAGTTCCTATTTCGCAAAGTGAGAATGAGAGAAAATTCTCAAAGTGAGAATGAGAGAAAATTTTGTTTGTTAAAAAATATTTATATTTTAACTATATTTTAACTTTCCTTGCACTTGATTATTTTTTTATGGTGCATGTTCTACTTTTAACATTGAGGACAATGTTTCATTCAAGTGTGGGAGAGGGTTGTTTATTTGTGTATAATATGTTTAGATGTAGTGCATGACTTAGGACAATCTATGATATTTTTGGTTGAGAATCACTAAGTTAAGGAGTCTTTGAGCATGCTAGTGCACTTTTGTTGAACTTAAGGTTTCATTTTGCTCTTACTTTGGAAACCCTAATGCTACCACCTAGCATTCTGTTGTGTGGTCACTCTGTTAGAGGAAGGGCTAGTTTTAAGGCTTATGAAAAATCAGATGTTGACTCTAAACTCAAATAATAAAAGCTAGAAAACGAGAAGAAATTTCAAAAAGTGAGCAAAAGAAACGAATTATGACAAGTCGGATTCCTTTTCTTTGGATGCCCTGACGAATTCTGTTAGAAAGATGGTAGAAAGAGCTATCACCTTAGAAAAAGCGAAAGCCGCACTTGAGTAGTCGGATCTTAGGCATCACAAATGTCATTTTTGATGACTTACCAAGTGAAATGGCTGCCTCAAGGGTGTATGAAGCTAATGCCCAGTTTAGGAGTCATCTTGAAAAAGTGAGAAATGATAGCTTGAACTAGACCCTCTCAAAGACAGTTTTGACACACTAGGTGAGGCGACACACACACACGGGAGTACGAAGTAAGAGTAAAATCTTTCAAGAGCTTTGTGGGATCGAAAATACGCGCCTTTGTGGGATCGAAAATAGGCGATATATCGAATCACAAATGTTATTTATTTTATTTTATTTTATTTTGTGGACTCTTCCATTCCTAATAGAGGCAAGCCTCTATTATTAATTACCCCAAATTAAAATCTTGGGAACCTCCGATTATGGGCTTTGAGTACAAGTAAAGGCAAAATATTGCAAAATATAAATTTCATTATTTATTTCATATATATACTGCAAGTTGTAAATTTCATATTTATTTTTTTTATTTATTTCATATATATATATATTGCTACTTGTGCCTCATCACCGCTTTGCATGCTTTGTTGTCGTCTTGAGATATGTATCTCATTACCGCCTTAAAATTTGTAAAAAACAAATTTGCTGATATCATCCATATATAGGAGTAAAATCATATAGCTCAAATTTCTTAATCGCATGATTCTTCCTGAATATTAGTCTCCAGTCATTCATGTTCTGTCCGGTTGGTTATTATTGTATATTAATGTGAAAATATTTTTTTTTTTTATTTTGGAGCCCATCTCACGCCGTTCACCCAATGGTCACTGCCTCTAACAATCCAAGTTCTCCATCTTCCTATTTGCCTGCACCCACCTGTTATTTCTTGATGTTGCTGGATGGCTTTGCAAACGTTAATATCATACAATGTTTATAGTGGTCTCATGGAGCCATTCTAGCATTCAATAAAGTCTTTGGAGTTTTTGTTAGAATGCCTCTTTTTTTTTTTTTTTTTTTTTTTTTTTTGCAATGGGTGAATCCCTTCCTTTCCTTCACATACTCATTCCATATTCCAACTTATTTATAGGGCAGAGTTTAAGGATTTCTCAGATCCACCCAGGTTTCTTCCCACCGACAAGGACTTGGAATCTTTGTCATGAACCCACTTTACCGAAGTGTTTGTAAAAATATTCCCATATGTTTACAAGCCAAAATGCCAAGAAATTGTTGTGAAGTTTGGCAGTAGACCAGCAAAATCATACTAAAATTTAGTATAAATAGTTAATTTTCAACCTTTTGACCTCTAATACATTATAACATTTAATTGAACTTTTTTTTATTTTTTTATTTTTTATTTTATTTTATTTTTGAAGAATTCTTTCCCAAATGTCTCATGATTTTCATTTGTCATTTTAAGGCGTCATTGAGTGCGTTAACTCTCGTGTTTTGCATGCTATAAACCTGAAAGAGACATGTGAATTTTTAATCGTGCACTATAGCACCGCTGACGAAGGCTAACATTAGTACAGTGACCACCTTTTAAATTAAACATCAATTGCAGCAAATTCATATTTGCTCATTGTATTTCTGGTTTCATTGGCTTAGCGGAAAAAGATCATAGTTTTCATCACTCATGACCTCTGCAACTCACAAATACCAAAACATGCTGTTGTCTACCAAAATTCCACTGAGAACACAAGCAAGCAATAGACTTTGACCAAACATGCACGTTGGACAATTTGTTGAGAATAAACAAAGTGCGGCAACCTTTCTCAACTTTGAGTCTATTGGGCCTCTTATTAATTCTTTGGCTTTGAAATTATGTTATATAGAGATGGAGGCTATCCAAATGAAAGACATCTTGCTGATCCATCCCTTTTCTTTCCCATGCCTCTTCTATTTTGAGACTCCTCTGTAAAGGCTTCAGACTTTGTTCATCTCTAAACATGAATTTCATTATAGTCCTATGCAAGTCTTTCTTTCCTCACAATAATATCATTTGCAAGCTTCGATTTTTTGATGGCAAGTATTAGTCTGGGATGATCACCTTGTTCATCACTCGTCCATGGTGTTGGTTCAATATTTCACCCCAGATTCAGGAGCATATGCAGAACACTTCTCCTTTGGCTGCATGCTTTTGTCTTTGACTGGTGCAGAAAGCCTCACTTTGTATTGTTGAAGAACATCACTTGCAACATCCGTAATGAATTTCTGAACAGCTACAGCTGCCAACCTTGTTCTACAATCAGAGATCGGGGCATTGAAACACACTGCGTGCCAAGTAATGCTCCATCAACTCTTCCGGGATCATAGGGTGTAGCCTATGAGGGATGAGAGAAACTCGGCAAGAGTGGACTCGTCGTCATGCTTCCCGTCACCGCCGGCCGTCGACAAGTTCATCATTCCCAAAAAAGAGAGCGTGAAGAATTCGGAACCGCAGACGGAGGAGGGATATTCCACCCTCGCTCCGTCGGCATTAATGGTAGATGAGCGGCAACGGTGACAAACAATTAAGGTAGCGACGGGCTACGATAGACAACCATGGTGGCTTTTTTTTTATACATTGAAATACCGACGGAGCGAGGGACATGGTGTCGGCCTCGGCGCCTCGGCGAAGAACGATCAGTGACGGCAGTGACGGACGGCAACAACAGCGTTGAAAGCAGCGGCGGTAACAAGCGGCGACAACAACGGCGATAACTTTTTTTTATATGTATATGTGGCCGAAGAAAGGAGATAGAAATAGATAGAAACCTTTTTTTTTTCTTCCCTTCTTCTTCTTCTTCTTCTTCTTCTTCTTCAGATGCTTCTGCTTTTTGTTTCACTTCGGTTTTTTTTTTCATTCTTTTCTCTCTGTTTTTAAAAGGTTTCTCCATAACTAACCTTGAGTGTTATGGGGCTGGTGGAGCGACCAAGTCTCCATGCACGTCCCCATCTTCTTTTCATTGTTAATTTTTTGTTAATTTTTTTTTTAAATTATTATATGATAATGATAATTTGCTAAAAGTAACATATGGTGGATAAAACATCATGACCCCGCGTTGGCATTTTTTTATATAATTTTAATAATAATATTATTATTGTTATATATCTTTTTATTATTTGTTTTATTATTATTATTATTTATTATTTTTATTTAATCCAATTGTTTTATCTATATATATATATATAAAATTTTAACCTTTTTTTTTCTTTATTTTCATTTTAAATTTTATTTTTATTTTATCTTAATATATTTTTATCTAATTTTTTATTATTATTATTATTTTTTTGCTTCGTGATTTGAATTCTTGGAATTTGAACCTCTTACATCGCCTCGAGATCTGTGCTTTAGGCCGATATTGAGATTTGTATATTCTAGATCACCTCGAGATTTGTGCTTTTGCTGATCTTGACATTTAAACATTTTAGATCATCTCGAGATCTATGTTCTTGACCGATCTTGAAATTTGTGTATTTAGATCACCTCGAGATCTGTGCTCTAGCTGATCTTGAGATTTGTGTATTTAGATTGCCTCGAGATCCCTGTTCTCTCGACTGATCTTGTGATTTTTTTAATATTTTAGATCGCCTCGAGATCCGCGGTCTCAGTTGATCTTGAGATTTGAATATTTTAGATTGCCTCAAGATCCGTGCTCTCGGCTGATCTTGAGATTTGAATATTTTAGATCGCCTTGTGATCTGTGCTCTTGGCTGATCTTGGGATTTGAATATTTTAGATCACCTCGAGATCTGTGTTCTCGGCTGATCTTGAAATTTGAATATTTTAGATGGCCTCGAGATCTGTGCTCTTTGGTGATCATGAGATTTAAATATTTTAGATCGCCTCGAGATCCGTGCTCTCGGCTGATCTTGGGTTTTGAATATTTTAGATCACCTCGAGATCCGTGCCCTCGGCTGATCTTGAGATTTGAATATATCCAAATAATATCCATTTTGTTTATCTTAATATGACATCCTAATTCCATTACAATTTGAATGTATATAATTAAGATAATCCTATTTTGATTTGGATATTGGAATTTTTAAGATAAAACCTATTTTGATTTGGATATTGGATATTTTAAGATAAACCTATTTTTATTATAATTAGGATATCAAAATTTTATATAAACAAGCTTTCAATGGACTAAGACACTAGCTACTCTGGGCACCTCAAGCTTTAGGAATTTTCTAATTTAGCTGGGATCAGAGGTCATGCACTCATCACTTTATTAGGGAATTAAAGTTGCTTGAGGGCAAGCAACGATTCAAGTTTGGGGGTATTTGATAAGTGCATTTCATATATATTTATTTTATATCTTACTCACATGATTCTTGAATTTATCGGCATTAATTCTCCAAATTCAGTGTTATTTGAGGTATTCTTAGTTTTTCATGCATATATCAAAGTCCTAAAGCAGGAAGAAGTGATTTGGAGTGATTTTAGGAACTAAAGGACTTAGAAGAAACCTTATCAAGCTCAACATGGCCTGCACCTATGCGTAACGCCCCATGCCTGGTAGATCGTCGACATAATCAACAATCTAATAGGGCACCGAGCATGAGATAGTCGGGAAAAGGACTGTCCCCATGAGGTACACCATCAAGAGTTTCACAAAATCTTCCTCTTCTCTCCTCTGTCCAACAAGCCACTGAAGAGTGGCCTTGATGGAGTTTCAGTGTCTCTCTTAGCTTTTCGATAAATACCTCCCCTCGAAAGCTGACGGTGTTTTCTTCTTCTTAAACAGGTCTGCGTCTCTGTCGCAACGTAGACCCAGAACGAGAGCCACATCCTCAGGCCTGAAGCCATCGTACCTCTACAGAACGGCCCTCTCTTGAAATACAGCTTCCACCTCAGTGAATGCTGCAAATGGTGTCCTTTGGATGATCTTCTAATGAGTGCATTTCATATATATTTATTTTATATCTTGCTCCCATAATTCTTGAATTTATCGGCATTAATTCTCCAAATTCAGTGCTATTTGAGGTGTTCTTAGTTTTTCATGCAGATATCAAAGTCCTAAAGCAGGAAGAAGTGATTTGGAGTGATTTTAGGAACTAAAGGACTTAGAAGAAACCGCATCAAACTCAACACGGCCTCAGCACGCCCGTGCTTGCATGCCGTGCAGATTACAGGAGAATTCAGCCAAGGTCAGCACTACTTCGGGTCGTTAAGCACGGTCATGCAACCTTCAGCACAGCCGTAACACGGGCGGGCTGGACCCCGTGCAAATTATAGGAATTTGAGTTCCAAAAGCTTTATTCGGCCGTAATCTGCACGGCTTCAACACAGCCGTGCTCACATCGGGAAAAGATTAAAACCCCAGAAACTTAGGTTTTGGGGGGACTTTTTGCTTGGAAACAAAGGGAGAAGAGGAGGAGAGCCTTGGACTTTTTGCCGTAATCAACACAGCCGTCCTCACCATCATTAGGGGAATGTCGCGCGAATGGTAGGCCGATCGGGAGGAGAATTCATTCCATCATAGAGCCTCGGATAGTCGCAACGATGCAAGCAATTAGGGAGTTTTCAAGTTCTTATGTATTAATTTCTTTGGCATTTTCCTTTTTGTCTAACCTTATGAGGGGCTAAACTCTTATTGGGAGCCCCGGCGTAATATTCTGATGTTTGTACCTTGAACTTGAATACTCTACTTGCAGTATTTATGAATGTCTTATTCCTTACATTAAATCTTAGTTGTTGGCTGTCTTGAATGTTTGTTGAGTGGTTGAATGCTTGAATGTTTAGTTATCTTATCTTAGCTTGTGAATCTTATTGATAGTTGCAAGAAGTGAGATCTCAACTTAGGGTTCAACAGCACTGTGAGCATCATTCATCTAGCACAACAAGATCTTAGAATTTAGGGTTCTGAAGACATCTCTGATAAGTACTGAGAGAGTCTTAGTTAGTAAGCATCAAGAATACAACACCGGGGCCCCAATCTCCTCCATCGAGCCAATCCTACATTTCCCGTAGTGCAATTCCTTCTCTCTAATCTATTTCAATCCAACCTAGAGTCAATTCAATCATTCTTTAATTGATTAGATATTAAATAGAACGATAGTATTAGAAGATACACCAATCCCAATGGATACGACTATCCAACCTAAGGGTACACTTTATTACTAATACGACCCGTGCACTTGCGGATACGCAAGTGGCGTATCATCTCCCAATGTTGAGAGGTCATATGGACTTTCAATTCTGCCAACATCCCCACCACCGGTGTCAAGAAGCATATCCCATTGACTAGGTTTACCACCATAATCACAAGACTACAACAATGACAATATTTGTTAAACAGAGATATAAGTTGTTAAGTGAAAAGCTCAATTATTAAACAGAGATATAAATAGTTAAACAGAGACCTAAGGTTTAAAACAAGAACTCATTTTTTACACGGAAATCTCATTTTGCAAACTGCAACCATATGAAAAGAAAAGTGAAACGCACGTTGTAAACATTACACAAATAAAAAAAACCGAAAACTCTTTCAATGATCGTCGACATTGCCGAAAATGAAAGACAAACAAAACCCTGGCCGACAAATCTGACTGCAGACTAGAAAAACCCCAGCCAAGAAATTCCCCCACATACTTTAGTGTCTTCCGATAAAAATAGATCCACAAAACAATACCGACGAATATCTCTATGTAACAAAGTGGTTCAAATAAAAGCCTTACTTTAAACACAACTTCCTCAATACCTTGAACTGCAAACTAATGAAAGTGCTGAATACTTGCCACGAGTAATTCAGAGGCTTGAGAATTGAAGTTACGGATGATGTCCACGCAGAGACAACTTCGGAAATGGAAAATCCGAAGAGGTGCTGTCGAGAAGAAAGGCGTATACGGAAGTCTCTTGGGATTACTCTAAGGGAAATGCCCTACTTTTCAAAAGTTCCAATGTAACGACTTCCCATGCAAGAAAGAGTAATTTCAACCATAAAATTCAAACATAACTCCGTTAACCTCCGTTGAAATTTTTTGGGGTTTGGAAAACATTGACTTTTAAGGGAAGGGGTTTTTAGGTATTGCGAAATTAACGTGGTGTTTTTGGCCATATTGCAAACTTAGTGGTTTTTTTTGCAATTTCCACAATATTTTATTATATAGTTACAAATTTACTTTACGAATCTATTTTTGCTAAAAACGTTTTGACGATAGTTTCAAAGTGGCAAGTAAATTAAATTTTTCGCTACAAAGTTTTTTTGTTGTAACTAAAATCAATTTTGCTATATGTATCAACATAATGTAGCGGAAGCAATTAATTATTTGCTACCATGTTGTATTTTCGTAGTCAAATATTTTAAACTTTTAGACATTAAAAAATTAAAGTTGTAACAAAATATATTAATTATTAGCTACAAAAGTCATAAAATATAAAGCTAACATTTATCTATGGCATTTCTTATTGCGAGATTTATTTTTAAAACTAAAGTGTTTAGCTACATGATTTTGTACTTTTTGCTATAATTTCTTCTAAAGCTATAAATATAGAATGTTCTACTGATTTATAATTATCACCATGGTCATAAGTTGTATAACCATTTCAGCCATAAACTTTAATGATCTAAAATTTACATGTGCTAAGAGTGAATGCTATAAAAAAAATTGATGAATTACTCATATAAGCGGAAACATTTTTAATATTACTAATGCTTGAAGTTATAGAAAGTTTAAACATGTCATCACAAGCATGTCCCTTCCCAACAAAGATCCCATTCTCATAGAGGATAAGATTATCAAATTCTAATATAGTCTTAAATCCTTCCTTACAAAGCAAATTTCCAAAAACTAGATCAAAGTTAGTTTGTTTCCACAAGTAATATGAATCTCTATAGTTCCTTTTCCATGAATCTTGACAATAATATGGTTACCCATCAACACTTCATGTCCATAACAAGCAATCTTATACTCTGTGAATTGATTTTTATTATTGCAAATGTAAACAGCTGCACCAGAATCATACCGCTAGCCATTGGTGTTTGAAATAGCAACCATATGCACTTTAGTTACCATAGAAACATGCAAATACGAAACCATAGCTACAAGTTCTTTCACTTGTTCTTCAACAACATTAATTTTAATATTGGAACCAGCAATATGTTCCTTCTTCATTTTCTTCCAAAACTCATTCTAGAAGTGCCCTTTCCTTTTGTAATAAAAATAGATCTTGTTTCTGTTGAAACTATAGTTATCATTGTTTGAATTTGTCTCCATGAATTTCCTCTTCTTTCCAAATTTGTTGGAATTTTTAATGTCAATAAAGTTCAAAATAGAATTAGAATCTTTTTTACAGCTTTTTCATTTTGAATTCTATATTTTTCTTCAATTCTGAGATGCTCATGTAAATTGTTCTAAAGTGAAAATTTCAGAGGAATGCGACAACTTCTTTCTATAATCATTCTAACTTGGAGGAAGTTTTGTAATTACAGCCCCCACTTGCAATGACTCACTTACTTCAACCTTCAAATCTCTCAATTCAGGCAGTAAAATCTGCAATCCATACACTTGATATAAACAATAATATGATCAAACATAATAAATTCAAAGAATTGCACTATAACAAACTTATCTACTTCTTGTTTCTCAATGTTGTATTTGAATATCAAGGTATTCCTGATTTCTCTTGATGACTCAATAGAAGTGAAGAGATCATGCAAACATTCTGAAAGTGTGTTGAGAATGTGTCCACAATATAACAATTCATCTTCTTGATGCTAGACATGTTTTACCTTAACTTCTATAGATTCATCAGGGGTAAGGACTGAAAATTTTGCTAGATTCGGATCAAGCACATACCAAATTCTCAGAGCAATAAGGAACAACACCATCTTCTCCTTCTAGCAAGTATAATTGGTGCCAACGACACAATCAAATTTTATGAAATCTTGGTTCATGACCTTGAAAGAAGAATCGTGATGTTTTTTCATTGTATAAGCATGATGAGGGCACAGTGAGTTGCATGCAAGTGTACGTGCCCTATCGCATAATACAGTGCTAAAAGGTAAAGTTCATACTCATAGGGACTAGAAATTACTAGTAATAACTCAATTTTCGCTACCTAACTAAGAACACAACTTAAAGGTGAAAATGATGACTAAATCACTGACTAGAAAGGATAAGAAATTGTGAACTAAGGGTAAAGAAATCAAAATGAGAAAACAATATTTGGAAAGATTTCATTTGGGATTTTAAGAATTAAATCGATTGCAATAATAAATAGAACACCTAAGCCTTGTTGGATTGAGTGAAATCAAAAGTATACTAGGTGCTTTCTCAAGTCACCCTAATACCTAATCCCATACTTAGTAGGATTGAATCTCTTCCTCGCCTACTTTCACACAATTGCACAGAGTTCTAGGAAAACCCTAAAAATTTGAGCTATCGCTATGCAATCCTACATCGGAGGATATCAAACGTTCCATCTCTAGTGCCCGCTCTCAAATCCTTTAATCTATATGTGATCTCACACAATTTTATATCTCGATTTCAATCACACAATTAACAAAGAGAAAATCACTCTCATGCGCTAATTCAATAATTATAAAACATAGATTAATCCAACTAGGCAAAGAAAATTCTATAATAAAAGCAATCACAATATAAAAGAATTCTGAACTACATCAATCCAAACACCGAAAGAAGTTTACTCCTCCATAGGGTTCATGTTTATAAAAAATTAATATAAAATAAAACCTAAAACCCTCATCATAGAATAAAGAAACCCTTCTCAATGTCTTCTCCATAGCAAAGGATGTGAGCCGATATCGTCGCAGTGAATCTTCACTCAAACAGCTCTTTAAAGCTCCTTCTCCTTCTCTAGATTCTCCTCCAAACCCTAGCCATTGCACTCTGTCTTTTTCTACAAAATTCAGCCTCTCTCAATTAACTTTTTGGCCTTCTATTTATGGCCTTCGGAATCTGCACAATACACGGGCAAGATACATGGCCATGTATCTTGCCCGTGTAGTCATCGTGATTTCCCCAAACCTCGGTTCTTGGGATACATGGCTGTGTATCCATGGTCGTGTATCTCTTCGGTTGACCTTGTATATCTCGGTTTGGACCTCTCTTCAGATTGTGAGTTACACGGCCATGTGCTCCTATTCCGCTCGTGTTCTTCAGGGGATCACATTTCTTGAAAGCTTAGGTGTACATGGGTGTGTACATCTTTTACACGGCCATATTCGTAATAGTACATAGTGCTTCGGAAGAACTCGGTCATACGCGGGCAGTTCACATACATTCTTGGCTCTTCGGTGATCAAAGACTACACGGATAGGTACACAACATGTACTTTGCCCGTGTAGAACTAGTTATTGCTTTTGGCACGTTTTGCTGCCGCATTGGTTCCTTTAGATTTTAGTGTGCTTTCTCTCCCTTGAAAGCATAAATAAAACAACTAAGTATTGAATTATCCAAAAATCAACTTGAAGACAATCATAATTACACCAAATTGCATGAGAGAAAGTATATAATTAAGCACTTACCAAAGCAAATAAACTCCTAAAAATGTTGGAAAAACAAAATGAAAGTTGTGGAATTAAGGTATATTTTTGAAGCGTGTAGAACACTTTCTTTTATGAATTTATCGCCCACACTATATTGTGAATAATTTTAGCACAACATAAATCACGAGATCACAATTTGCATAATTACTGATATTATGTGAGAAAAACTTATGTATTTAGTAAGTTCAAAGAAACACGAAAATTTAGTTGGAATTCGAAATAATACCTTTTTGAGACATAATTGAAAAAAATAAAAAACTTCAATTATTTTAACTGCAAAGCAGTTAAAATGAAAATAATAAATTCGGGCTTCTAACTTTAGTTATTTTTTATGATGCTCGAGATGTCCGAAGTGCCCAAGTCCCAAGTTCCAATCAGTGACCTTATATATATATATATATATATATATATATATAAGCCCACTTGCACTTCTCTCCAACACTCATTTGAATTATTTGGTGTTTTCAATGATTTAAACACCATAATATCTTTTTAATCCAATGGGGGACAAACTCATTTCAACAAACACACATACAAACTACCACTAATATGTGTCACCCAATATAAATTTTTGGAAAGGAATGTTGGAGATATATGCTTAAATGCACCCTCATAAAAGTGTGTGTGACCCTAGTGTAAGATTATAAGTTTGAAATAGTTGTAAATGCATAATTATTCATAGTTGAATGTTTTAGGATGGGTTAGGAAAACATGAGTTGAATTGCTACTGATGGAGTATGCTTGGGGCTTTACATGTCTATTCTTAATAAAGATTAATTTGGCAATGTTATATTGAATAATTTCAAAATCTTGGGATAGATTTAGAGATTGAATAGTTGAAATAGAATTGTCAAATTATATAATTTTGAATAGCATTCAAACTTGGAAGTTGCTTGCATTTGAGGGCATGAAAGCTCAAGCTTGAAATAATTATTAAGTATGGATACAAGTCTTGAGTTAGGTTAAAGAGGATATTGGATTGTATAATGATGGCTAAGACAATCACTGTAGAACGGACTAAAGATATGTTGAATGAATGTATATATATGATTGGATGCCTCATTGTTTTATATTTTATTTATCTGGTGATGTTGTGTCAAATTATGAGATTTTTTCAATTCAATAAACTAGTAGTGTAGATTGGTGATTGTAGATTTAGGTGGACTAGATGCCTTATTGTTGCCACTATTTTTTCAATTCATAACAGTCTAGATTTAATTCTATTTATTAAGAAGATGTGGTGAAGTTGGGGTAATTTTTTGGGTGGGTTATCAAACTTTGGTAATTTTTCACTTTGGTTACCGAACTTCAATTTGTATCTTTTCAGTCACCATAAATTGATTTGGTTACTCCAGGAGGTCATTGATGGGTTTTCTAGTGTTATTTGTCCATGTGGCAGCCGGAAACCCCACGTCACTGCCTATTTCAAAGGTGACAACACAGCCATGTAGAATACTTGCCACGTCAGCTGATCATCCCTCCAACTCGGACGCACCTTTGGCTTGCCCCTTACCACCTCAGACCTCCATGTGGCTGTGTTGTCAGCTGACGTGGCAAGTATCCTACGTGGCTATGTTATCACCTTTGAAATGGCAGTGACGTGGAGTTTCTGACGGCCACGTGGACAAATAACACCGAAAAACCCACAGTGACCTCCCGGAGTATCCAAATTAATATATGGTGACTGAAAAGATACAAATTGAAGTTCGGCAACTAAAGTGAAAAACGACCAAAGTTTGGTAATCCGCCCAAAAAATTACCCAGTGAAGTTGCATATTCTAGTATGTATATTAAAGGGATCTATTGGGGAACTTGATAAGATAAAGAAGTATTCTGATACATGTGTGAAAGTAAAATAGTGGTAATGATGATGATGATAAAGAAGATGATGATAAGGATGATGAGGATCACGGTGGTGAACATAATAAGATCCATCAAGTATGTTTGTGATAAAAATTGTAAAGATGATTAGACAATATGGTAATTGCTGACATTTTGGAGTGATGATAAGAGGATATAATTGTAAGCAATAGAGAAACAGTATATACATATGCAAGTTAATCAACAAGATTTGGTGCTAATTTATAATTGTGTTTGATTTTTAAAAGGTAAGAAGACAAAAGGATAAATATAAACCTACTTCCATGTCTTGAATAATTACGAGGAAATCTAGTTCATATTAGTTATATTCCTTATTGTAGTTTTTACGCTTTATGAACTATGAACAGTTTTATAATGCTTTTATGACTAATATGTCATGTTTTATAATCCGTCATTATATAGTTATTTTATATTTTTAGGACTTTGTTTGTGATGTTTTCATAACGTCAATTATATTGGTTTATAAATTGTTTTGCAATAATTAGCAATACTTGCTTTGTAGCATTTATAGGACTTGATGTCTCAAGGGTTATTAATTCCTAAGTTGAATGTTTTATTACCCACCTAACTAATGTTTCCAAAATATGTTCATGGATAGTGAGAAATTATTTAGCAAGAGTTTATCATTATCTTGAGTGTATAAATATTCTTCTTTTCTAAGAAATGAATTAGTAAATGATTTGTTCTAGAAAATGTGTTTCTCAAGACATGGCGTTTATACTAAAGGAAGTGATTTGATAATTTTCAAGGCTTGCAAATATGATTTGTGACTAGGTATCTTTTGAGAGTACAAACATTTTATTTCCGCATAATTATTAATTATTGAGATTGTTAAATTTTATTTATTTTACACATTTTACTAATATTATATGATGTATGTGATATTTATATAACGTTTTTGGTGGTGATATGATGAGCTCAAGGATCAGCCTACTGTAGGGGTCTACCCACAAATCAACCTAATAACATGTAGTGTTCTTTGGCCTAGGGATATGCTATCCTCATTGGAGTATTTCAGAGAAACCCTAATGGGAGGGACAGTGCCTTTTGGAGTTTATGGTATAACCATGCCTCACCACATGAGTGATCTCAGGCAAATGCCAAAGTGGGATTAATTATGTTTTTATTAAAATACAAAACAATACCTTATGGACCTAGAGCTTAGCCGTGGCCACATCTAGGTTTGGGATAGTTTTCATGGAGGCCTAATAACTTGGTTTTCCATATGCATTCGCTTTTTGTAACATTAATGCTATTCTAATTCTTAACAATTCCCTCACTGGTCATATAATGAGTATTTCTTATTAAATTTTACACTCGAGAAATGTACACAAAGATTTATATAACTTAGAATAAGAAATGTTTACTATATTTATATTCGGGAAGATGGTATGCTTTATACTTACATTTTGCCTAGTGTATTTTTATTATTAAAGACAGCTTAGTAAATTTTCTAAGGGGTCTCGTTTACTAAGTTTTATTCTGGAACTTATTGTACTGGATCTAGATTTGAAATTTATTTTAGATTTTTATTTTTCAATCTTAAGGTTTAGAACTATTTTCTAACCCTTCACTGAGTAACTATATCAGTCATATGCTCTTTTTATACTCTTCTCCAGGTAAATATTATATATATATATTTTTTTTTGTCTTTAAAACTTAAGTACAACTAAATCTTATAGTGTTTAGCAATTTGGTAGATGTATCTATTGCCTACTCTAGGACATCGGAGTGATTATCAAATGCTTGTCACACAAGTTAAGGCATGACAATTAAGATAGTGCTAGGCTTATCATTGAGGAAAGTACTAAAAATGAAAATGAAAGACAAGTACATTTGAGAGCATAAAAGTAGAAAAAGAGTTATTAGGTGAACAGAGGAAAAAGAGTCGGTGTGGAGATCTATTTTGAAGGATAGGAGCAGAAGAGAGATTGTTGAGGTAGATGGCAATGACAAAGGCTTCAAGATAAACAAATTTGGAAAGTGAGATATGGAACGGTTGCCACTATTTTAATAATGTGATAGATTTTGTGCTAAACTCCACTATATTGAGAGGTATAAGTGAAAACATGAGATAGAAAATGCCATGGAAGGTGAGGTAATAAAGCAAAGGTGTGTATGATCAGTTTAAGGGTGTGATAACATTGAAAGGTATTCATTGTGGTGGGAAAAAATAGATTTCACTAGTGGTTTTAAACTTTTGAAAGTGGATACTTAAGACTTGTGAATAAGAAAGAATTTCTAAATGAAGCTACTGTAGTCATCAATAAAAATAATAAAGTAGCAATAACTAGAAAGGGAATTTGATAAGGGACCTCTAAATATTATTATAAATAATGGTAACGGTTTGTTAGATAGATGAGTAAATAAAGAGGGAAAATGGCAAGTACTCATTTGGTGGAAGCATGATGCATAATAATTTATGATATGAGACTTGATAAATAAACTATGAGAAGCATTTAAAAGATAGCTTCACATGAATAATCTAGATGTTGATACGAAAGATCAAGGGAAGAATAGTAAGAAACAACATTGATAAGATTTGTTAAAGCTGAAGGAAGTTTTAGGGTATATATGTTGTTGTGGATATTACTCACAAAAACTAGAATATTTGTTATGAGATCCTTCACATCAACTAAAGTGATTCACTTCAATGAGATATGATTTATTCTTAACAAATTTTCCAACAAATAAAATATTAGTGGTAAGTTGTTCATTAAAGAAATGGGTAGTATATCATCATTAACTAATTATGACTTCAATTAGAGCAACGGTATGGTGTCACATATTCTAGTAATTACTGATCAGGGGTCATATAAGCAAATGCACCAGTTTCTAGAAATTATTTAGTAATATTTTTGGAAGAAAATTAGGCCTTATTGGTGTCAATAAGAAGTTTGAGAGTTGAGAAGTCTGTATCAAAACAAGAATAAATTTGGCTATTTCAAGACATGGAGTTCCAAAATTAGTAATGTGTTGTAATGTCCCCTTTTTTAAAATCAAACTAGAGATTTTAGAGGGATTTTTTGGTGATTAAACAGATACGGTGGGGTTTAGGCTAAAAGAAGTTGTCTGGGCCAATGAATTAAGAAATATTTGGACTAAAAGTATTGGACTTAAGAAAAGGACTATATGGGTTGATGAATTAAAAAATGTCTGAGTTGATAAATTAAAATATATTTTTAAATGGACAAGACTATGATCCGCACAATAAATAGACCTAAGTCTAACATACTTATTGAAGATTCCTAAACTGGGAGTTGGCTTTTTGTGAATTTTGTATTGTTTAAAACTGCATTTATTATAGATAACTTAGTCACTACACTATTTATTTCTTTTAGAAACGGTTTGTTAGAGGGGTTTTAAAAAACCCCCTCTATAATTGTTTAATTGCTTTTGCCCCCAAACATTAGATCCGGTTTTAAAAAACCCCCTCTAAAAAACTAAAAACACACACTCTCTCTCCATCCACTCACTCACACACATTCACCCCTCTCTCTCTCTCTCTCTCGCCTCAAAGAACTTCAGCGGTTCACTCTTTGAAAAACTTCAGCCGTTCTCTCTCTCTCGCCTTTCACTCTTTGAAGAAGACAAACTCTCGTTCCGGAGAGCTCCATCCGCCGCCGATCTCTCTCTCTCTCGTTTCCTTGAAGACAAGTTCCATCCGCCGCCGCTCACTCGCTTTGAAGACGAGCTTCATCCGCCGCCGCTCTCTCTTGTTTCCCTTTACTGATTTTGTTCAAGGGCTAGGAGGAGATCAAGGTCAGAGCAGTCAAACTAAACAATCGAGTAATTCTCCTAAGAAAAAACCAATTAACTTGGAAGATGAGACTTGGATCTTGAAAGAAGTTTTCAAGATCAAAGCAGTGATTTCTAATGAAGATGAGGTTCTGATCTCCTTTCCATTCTCTCTCTTTATCTCTATTTGTTTTACTGTTTTTTAGGTTAATTACTTTATGTTGTTCATCATTTGATTTGGTTGTAAATGAATTGTTGTTGTGGTTTGTGATTGAATTGGAAGTTGAAGTAGATCGTGCAGTGTTGAGGAACATCTCTGTTGATTGAATTGCAAGTTGAAGTTCATAATTGGTGCAGTTTGGAAGAACATTTGTGTTCATCTTGATTGGTTTTTTTTTTCTCTGTAATTTAATTCATTTCTTGTTTGAGTTCTACTTGATTGGTTTATCATCTTTATAGTTTTTATGATAATATTCTCCTTGATTGTGTGATTTCTTTGATGGATTGCAGTCAAAGATGGTGTTGCTCAAATCTTTGAGAAGGTTGCAGTTGATTGTGGTTTCCGTGGAGACTCTCTATGTATAAATTGAGTATTTCTGTTCTGCATTCTTGTTTGTGATCCAGGGTTGTGAATTTTAGAGTGAGTTGTTTTAGTTTTGAGCTCTGCTTCATTGCTAATTTGTGTTTAATTTCAATCTTAGACAACTGAGATAGGAAAGGTTGTTAAGGGTTTGAGAAGAAGAACACAATCAGACGACACGGAGGCTTGCACTGTCTCTCATTCTGTGAGTTTCTAATACTATTTTTGGCTTTGACAGTGCAAAGTTTTTGCAATAATTATTGTCGAGGAATGTTGTATCTGCATGAAATAATATATACATGTTATATTGTGATCAATAATATATATATATGCATGATATTTGAATGAAGCATGTCTGGTTTGCTATATTTATTAATTGTCTCTCCAATTATCAGCAATCGCCAAGTCAACAGCATATCAATGATCATTGCTTTTCATCAAATGTTTTAGTCATCCTATTCCTTAATATGAAGATGCATACTTCAGGATATTCTCAATTGCATGCATGGATTTTGTTTCATTTCCTGGCAAAGAGCACTCAATGTTACTCTAGGTTTAAATTACCATCGTCTGTGTTTCAATATTCTATTGAAAGCCTTTATCCTAGAGAATTTACTGCTTATAAATCTGACTCATTTTTGGCTGCCTCGTCCTATTTTTATGGCCACCATAATATTAAAGACCAACTCGACTTTCGGCTTGGAAACAACAAACTGCTGACTGCTTTTAAGGTAATCTGTAAGCCGGCCCTCTCTTATTCTTTTTTCTTTCTTCCAATTGAACACTGACTGTCAATCTTTCGGTGGCTATCAATATCAAAATTGTTTCATTCATGGGTCAGGGTAATGTCAAGTCTAGCATTGTCTTGATTCTTTAAGTCAATTTAGTTGTCATTGTGAAATCAAAGCCCATATACTTTTTGGATATTTTTATGTTCTTGCTTGCCACTTCCTAGAAAACTTCACAGAAATCTAGTCATTTTTCATAAAGAAGAACAATCATGTTTTTTCTGATTACTTTCTCAGCTAGCAAATCAGCTTTATGATCATGAACATGTTTTCTCTATTTTTGGTGCAACAACCTGAGAACTTAAACTCTGCACAGTCTTGCATGAATATCTTACCCCTTAGCATAAAGTGAAATCATGTTCTCTTACTAGAAGCTTCTCATGATCTTTGTGCCAAAGAACTCCTCACATAATTCTTAAACACTAGAACATCTAAACATTAATAGTTCTCCCAAGTCCAGTAACTAAAGGATTAAATCATATACCCAACAAATCAAAATACACAGAAATAACTAGCATTAAACTTTTCAGAGATAATTTACATTGGCAGAAACTTCATAATTCAAAAATAGAAAGTTATGACAGAAAATCTTAAGAAAAAAAAGGAAAGAAAAAGAAATTTCAAAACTAACTCAGCAACTAAATTTCTTAAAATGAATATTCCTAATCCCTCATATTGTAAATCTTCCTCTGTGCACATACAGTTGAAGTGGCATCATAATAAAATGACATTCAAACTTTAAAGACCTCTAACTTAAAAAAAATGTAAAGAGAGGCCATTCCTAGTAATTTGATGTAAAAAGCTCTCTTTGTTACTTTAACATTTAATCTAGTTATCTATTTGACCTCCAAAGTATTGCCATTGTTTGTGTACCCACAGAAATCCAATTTATTTCTATGCCCTTCTCATTAACTAACCCAATATAAACTTATTAAAAGTATTATACTCTATCAATAAAAATAGAGAAAATAGTTATATTTTTAGATTCCTGAACTACATATTTAAAAACTTAAGAACAATATCGATTTTACTTTGAAGATATATTGAGGTGCTAAAGGTTATTTGAATTGTTTATCAATTTATATTAAATAATTAATTCATACAATTGCAAGGGCAGCAAAAGCTCGTTTTTTTATTTTTGGTGGTTTCTCGATATTTGTAGGATTGAAAGAGTTTAGACGATTGCAATATTTTACAAGGTACCAAAGCCAATGGGCATTAGGATTGACCTATGACACTGGATTGAGCTTAGGAAAACATATTGTGTTTGGTTTTGTTTGGAAACCCAGCTATTAGAAAGCAAAATAGAGAGAATCTCTTCAGTTATATGGAGCATCTCAAATCCATTATCCATGAGAAACTAATTTTGGTTCAACAAAGACAAAATTAAGTTGAACACCAAACTACTGAATTAACTAGTTAAGTATAAACTGAAGAATGAGGCCCAAAGAAAACAAATGCAAAATTATATCAGCAAAAGATATATCTAGAACAAAATCACCTCAATCCCATTGCATAACTAAAATAAGAAACTCAGTTTTTGGATATCCAAAGAGTACACTTCAATTTTTAAGTAGGACATAAACTTTCTGGTTGGCTTATTTTTAACTGTCAAACAGAGAGACTGAATGGCAAGATTGAAGTCAACAAAATATCAATTCATATGATGTCTGGTGGCAAATAATTTACATTAAGAGGTTGCCTTTGCATTTAAATAAAAAAAAAAAGCTGGTCAGAGCAATAAAAAATAGAGATGCATATGCTTGTAATTACTTCACTAAAAGTTCATTTCAAGCTAAGTAACACTGCAATCCGTCAAAGAACAGATGGTTACAATAAAGGTCCCAGAGACCAGATCTTGCATTAAGAAAAGAAGACATAACAAATTAAATGAAGCATGGTGCTCTTGACCAATAAGAGTAAAAATACCTTCACAATAGATATTGCTGCTGAAATTGGATCTCTCACTCCAAGGACAGTCCAGACAAGTGAATTGTCAGAACCAGCAGGAATTACTCCAATAGGAATTGAAATTGCTTCTTTTTGATCACCTCGACTAAGTAAGCCATTGAGAACCTGCCTCATCAGATAAACTCATTAAGTCCAAAATCTATAGTTTTTTTTCTTGAAAATCAATAAACTCAGAGTAAATATATATCAAAGGTAAAGAAAGAAAACAGTTAACACATAAACCTGATTTGAGACACATAAATTAAAGAAAAAAAATAACAAGATAGCTTAATGTGATTACTAGTTAACGGACATTATCATTCGAAAAATTCTGAATCTAGATAAATTCATTTTTTACAAATACCTGATTATAGGATGCTTCAATCAGTAGTGGTATATGACATAGCAGCCTTAGGTATTTATCTGAATTTTTGTACACAAGGTCAAGATGTGGATTACTTCCGAAGACTTATGATTTTGACTCACTTGATATTAGCCTGTAAGTGATTATGACTTTCATATCTTCATGCGCTAAATGTCCGAATTTGCTGCATATCTTCTCTAGATCTTTCACCATCTTACCTGCCATGACTTCTGTTGTTAGATAAATGTAGACTGTGGTAGTCAAACTTTAAATAATATCTTGTTGCTTCTACATTCAGGTTCTGATGATGCTGGACTTGTCCGATGGCATTTTCGACATATCTCTTATTTCCGGGGTCGAGGATGAAGATGCATCTCCTAAGGTGACCTACTTAAGCTAAATCTTTTTAAACTTCAACGTCATACTTTGTTAGATTTTGTTACATGATTTGGTGAAACAGCTCTGGTTTGGTGTTGGAATTATAGGATTGCAGGATTAGAATCTGACCTGTTCCTCAAAGCAATTTTATAATATGTTTGTATTATGCCCTCCAGCTGTTTTTTTCTACAACATCAATTTTATAATCTGACCTGTTCAACTGTATGAGATCGGAACAACATCAATTTCCTTGTTCAGTCATCTTTTTATACACTGACTATTGAAGTTAGCTGATTAATTTCATTGAGTGTTCATGGTTTTGTTGATTCAGGGAAAGCATTTAATTAGGTCTGTACCAGGTGTTTAGCTTCACATCAATCAGGAACTTCATACCACATGTGTTTTTTCCTTACACAAGGAGTATTACGAACATGTATGGATTCTCTGTGCTAAACCTTTCTTAGGTTGGGTCACAAGCATTTCCTGTCTTACAGGAAAATTTCTAATAAAATGCTCTCATTTTCACTTAAGGAGGAAGAGCATAGTCTGGATGGCATTTGGCATATCATGGATCTAAATGTCATACACAATTAGTGTAATATTTTATTTAATGTTAATAAGCAATGACCAACCCAGTCTTTACTAAAGTCCTCTGCACGAGTTTATATTTTCATCATTTATGCCATCAATGTCATTTAGAGAAGTTGCCAAAGTATTTACCATGGCCACATGATGACAGGCTTTGGGCAACAGGAGTCTTGTTTATCCTATAACAGATGCAATGTAGCATATGTGCAAGAAGTCATCACACCTAAACAACATGACATTTATGCAACATATGACTTTCAAGTGCTGTAGTGCAATTGCTTTTTACTTTCACATCTTTTACATATAGAAGTCCATATTCTTCATGCAAATTAAATTTGGTCTTCATTTGGAATTTCTCCATGTCATGCAGTCTTAATTTTTACCTTTGGATAACGAAAACATTTGGAATGACACTTATGGAAGAATTATATCAGGTTGGCTGGGGGGTGCTTTATGGTGTGTATGTTCTTAGTAGATTGAATGAATAGTGAAAATTTTAAAAGGGTGCCAAGCCAAAACCAAAACTTTGTGTTGCAGTGGTAGAGTATAAATTTATGGAAACAGGAGAATGATCTGGTTGGCATGTGAAATTGGTAAACATCTTACCAATGTTTCCTTTGCAAAGGTTGTTGGGTTTCTAACTGTGTCCTCTGGCGCCAAATTAAGTAGTTCACCGTTTGGGGCTTTGAGCTAACAATCAGGCATCTGTTTAGTTTGTTCAAGAAGAAACTGAAGGAAAAGGAGACTCCTCATAAGAGGATTATGCAAGGGTACATATGTAAAACCCAAGGATATAGCTTTGCGTCACAAAACCTCATTGCATACTTGTGAACCTGTGTTTTTATTTTGTCTCCATTCATTAAAGCAAATGAGTAAGTAATTTATGATCACTTTATGATCTTATCTAATTTATTGCCCATTAATAGTTCTCTTGTATTTGTGATAGATGAGGAATGTTATTGGAGACCGCGGATTAGAAGTTGTGGCTCAGACATGTAAGAAACTACGAAGGCTTAGAATAGAATGCATGGAGGATGAACAAGGAATTTTCTTGTCATTAGGTTCATTGAAGTTTTCTTGTTTCTTGTTATGTGTTGGGCGTGATAAATTTGTGCATATGTCTTTGTATCATTTCAGAATCATCGGGACCTGTCCTGTAAAAATCAATTTTCTCAGTGATTAATGACATTTCTAGGATTTGCTTCTCTTTTTAAATGTGTGTGTTGTGTGCTTGTGTTTTAAGAAATGGGATGCATGATTAAGCATGCATACATGTGTATTGAAATATAATTTTTAATTTTAATTTTTTTTTTAATTGTTTTAGAGGTGGTTATAACCGCTTCTACCGCTTATAAGTTATAGAGGCGGTTATATACGCCTCTATAGCTAATAATTTTTAATTTTCAAATTATTAGCTATAGAGGCGGTTATAACCGCCTCTACTGCTTATAAGTTATAGAGGCGGTTATAACCACCTCTATAGTTAATAATTTTGAAGTTTCACTAATTGTTTTAGAGGCGGTTATAACCGCCTCTAAAACAATGACAATAGAATGAAACATTATTAGCTATAGAGGCGGTTATAACCGCCTCTATAACTTAATATTTTCGAGACGGTCATAACCGCCTCTAAATTTGGAATAAAAAACCGCCTACATATTTAAAGCTTACCCCGACGGTTGTTAAAAACCGGCTCTAAAGTGTAGAGCCGGCTTGATACGAGGCGGGTTAGAGGCGGTTCAAAAAACCAACACTAAAGTTACAGAGGCGGTTAAAACCGCCTCTGTAGGTTTTGAAAACCGCCTCTAAATCTCTTTTGTGGTGTAGTGAGTCTTAGACACGAAAGGGATGCTCATGGCAAAGGTCGCTGTAGGAAATAATGGTTATTGTTGATGGATGCCAAAAGGTAATGCTAATGAAGGTGTTTCACCCATAGTTCAGAGAATTTGGATGGTGTTTCATAGTTTTCACTCATAGTGATGAAAGCCTCATAGTCTAATAAAAGACTATTCAACCAATAAGAACAAGTTCAGCAGGGTCTTCAACTACTTACGAGAGTCTGAAGAACAGGCTTCTCTTCAACAGTTTCTTATTAAAGAAGATACTTCCATGGTAGTCCATAAAATTCAAATAATAGTGTAGCTGTCATGGCCCATCCCGCAGGATAGATACTTGACAATTGCCACGAGAACCCAAAGAGGGACGCCCACGCCACTCAACCCTTGAATCGCCACAAGGCTAACAAACATCTGGGAGGAAATGGCTCTGAATAGAAATCACAAATCCAAAATATACAAAATATCGAGCACAAAGATAACGTAGAGGAACAACCAAACCATAACCTGATAATAAGGTTCAATGAAACATGCTCGTCATAATTACAACAAGATTCCGAAGAAATTAGACAAGCATACAAACCATGCATAAAGAATAAAAAATACATTAGTGGATCCATGGCCTTATACAATGCAACATGCTCAAGAAAAAACATACATAAGACTGGAATTAAGAAAGATAGCTGTAAGAATGCTCAGCACTCTATCATGCTGCAACGCCACTAAATGCTAAAGTCTGGAATAAAGGAAGAGAGTGAGTAACCAAAGTTACCCAGTGAATGAGTTAGCACAATTCTGATAGATTTTACAAATTAATTGATAAAAATGACAAAACAAAGCTTTTGCAATAATATGTATTAATTAGAACATTTCAGCATTTTTGTGTGTGTGCGTGTTTAAGAAAACTATAGATAGCATAAAAGAACTATTTTAGCTCAAATAAAGTTTCAACATTCATAACTCATGAATGGCATAATATGAGTTTTAAAATAATAAAATCCAATACTTGTTATCAAACAATTTACTTTCCAAGGAGTATACAAATGATCAGGTCTTAAAGATTTGTTTTGCAAAATGGCATATTTTCTCAAAATACATTGTTTGCATCTCTAGCAAGCGAGTAATGATCTAGAAACCTTGACGTTAACCCACTGGGTCAGTGTGATAACTCCAAACTCTCAATGTGCATCTGATCAGGGTTCTACAAGCCATCTTAAAAGGACAAATAAAATCGAGTCCTCCACGCCACCTCTGAAGGCTAGCCCATACGGACCCCTATTGCAATAGGTGAGTTCCAACCCCTTCACCAAAGAAAACCACCTTGAAAGTGTATCAAAAATACAATCCATATAAATCATATCATAGGGCCCTTGTCGAGGACAAATATTCACATATCGGGAATGAACATCATTGCCATATAAGCCAAAGCCAAAAGTATAATATATGCATAAAGTTTAATAATTCAATTTAGCCATATATACCAATAAAGCTATAAGCATTTTCATCAAATATTAAATGTTTCTTTCATAAAATAAGAAGCATAGAAATTCCTTCCAATCTGATCAAACCATCAATTTAATATGATAAAACCAAGTATTTTTTTTTTTAAATCAAACCATAAACATATTTAGAAAAAATTTTATTAGAAATATGCAATCACATAACCCACTTACAATCTATGGAGACTGATTTCTCAACATCGCTATTCCTCCACTAGCTCTTTACCTCGAGCCGAGCTCTCACACTTATCACCAACATAAGCTACAAAGTCTCAAAACCAAGAGGAAACACACAAGTAGAAATGCATGCTTAAACCTCTTGAAGCTACAAACCATGAAATCCTAATAAGAATGAGTGTTGCTTGAGCTCTAAGGGTATAGAGGTTTTGCAAAGGCATCCTCAGTGCTACAGTTGCATACTACAGTAGCCTGATCTTAAGAATAAGAGGATCCAAGGTTTCATCAAAGTGGAAAGATGGATCTTTACATACACCTCATGGTACAAGGAAGAATAAGGAAAATCAAACTCAACCATCCAACAGCTCCATCATCAAACCAAGAGTGCCCACAACTTCTAGAGCTACCATGCTCAGCCAAAGTTAAGATGAAACAAGAAAAGAGATAAGGGAGGAAGAAAAGCTCATCTAGAATGGATTTTTAACCAAGAGTAAGGATGGAGGTCAAGCAAGGACTCCTTCTCATCCAAGCGGAGTAAATAGAATGAGAGTAAAAAGGGAAGAAGAAGAAGAAGAGATTTAGAGGAGGATTTAGGGCTTAAGTAAAAGACTACAAATACCCCTTGACATACAGGGCCAATTACACGGCCTTATAACTCCCCGTCTACCCGTATATCTCTTTGAATGAAATGAGAATCACTCAACCCGAGAAATACATGACCAAGTAACTGGCGTGAAACTTCTTATCTACTCATGTATCTCACTGAATGAAAATTTTGCATGAACAGAAGCCAGACAGAGTTATACGGGTTGATACACGGGCTTGCAACTCTTCAACTGCCCATGTACTTCCCCTAAAATACAGACAAAGAATTACAATTGCATGTATCTCTGACTACCCACGATCTAAAATGCTTAAATCTCAAAGCACAATTATTTTGAAATAATTTGAAAAACAAAGCACGTGAAAGAAAAAATGCAAACACCGCAACTGCTAAGTGCAAAAGACACAATCATTGGAGAGAGAGAGAGAGAGTAGTTGCCTTATTTAGTTGCTGCAAGGGGATTTAAAAGGCATGAAGATGGAACTAGATATTGATTTAGTTGGTTGAGCAAAGGAGGTGCAATGCTACCAATGTAACTAATCTAATGTCAATAGAATCAACTTAATTCTGTTGCACTAAGCAGTATGTGTTATCTATAGTGGCCATGATAAAATTGATAATGTTTTTTATTAGGAAATGGCATTTGTGATATTGTTTGGGATTTCTATGTTGATATAATTGAAACAAATGTCTTGAATGCAGTGGTTGTGTTGTCCAATAATATTCGGTGTTTAGTTAAAATGTGATTATTTTAAATAAAAATAAGTTAATAGATTTTTGATACAATAACAAGAATAGTAGTAAAAGGTATTTCATTCAGTATTATAGTACAAGAATGGATGTCTATTTATACTTTAGAGTTCTAGATATATTAGGAAATTATAATTAAGGAGAATATTCATAGAATGAATATGGTCTAAAAATGTACGACCAAATCTCTTAAAAATAGACAAAAAACTATCATAGATTATTCTTTAATATCAACAATATATGTCATATTCTAACCATATTGCAGTGTCTATTGTATTATAAGCCAAGAAATGCCCTCTTACCTTTTGTTTAAAGCACTTGCTATTCCTATCACTTCTCTTTTAGGAGTACGTCTATGTACTTGCTAAAATCGATGTAAATATTTTGATTTTCCTATTAATTTTGGATTATGACAAAAGATCTAGTTTAATAATTGTGAAACATTTTATTATTCTAAATTTTTTATTTATTCAACTGATAATTCATAAAAAAATCGAACGATCATTTTTTTTTAATACCAAATGATTTTAGAAGATTTTACAATTACTATGGAAATTCCTGAATCACAAAATTTATTGTCCATTTATTCAATATTTTCTTTTTTTCTGGCAGATCCACAACAAGACGTTTTTTTAGAACTATTAGTAGGCTTGGTAATTCATTACTCATTTGTGGATATTCTTTCCTTCCATGACTTAGTTGTGTGCAAGACCCATATTGTGAGATTTCATTTCTATAATCTAAATATTCAATTGAAAGTTTTGTTTATCTTTCAAAATGGTCAATGTATTGAATAAGAACAATTGATTGCCAAGATTAGTGCCAAAGCATTCAATTTAAATTTTAAAAAAGTTCTGAATGCATATTTGTTCTGAATCAAAGGGAGAAATGCACAGATTTACCAATTTATGCCAAAATTTGTAATTTTTTTTCTTTACAATTCAATTGCTCAAGAAGAAAAAAAGTTCACCTTTTAATCTTGTTGATATGCAGAATGGTACTAATCATGAATACAAATATATAAAAATATATGTAGAGGGACGACAAACGTAATTCCATCTTCCAATTCTTGGCACAATGGAACTTAGCTTATTAAATAAATCACCATTTTCCTTTTCTATTATTTTCTTCATTTTGTATTACAACGAATGAAAGAATTGTTAGCCACACAAAATCAGGCGGGCCTGGGGCTCTATTTTAATTTTCCTTTAATTTTGATTCAAAGGAAGGAATCTATTTTAATTTTCCTTTAATTTTGATTTAAAGGAAGGAAACAATGAAAATGAAATAACTCATCACAATGTCTTCAAAAAGATTACGTGGTACAATTTGATCAAATAATATTATGGAATAAATATTCAACCTATTCAGCAATAATAACGTCTCGCATGATACCAAAACATGTTATCACTCCACCAGCTGTAGGAGATGAAAGAATTGATATAGCACCTGTTCGTCCAGCAGATGCCATCTATAAGACATTTAATTACAATTGCAAATATGAAAAAAAAAATAATTTTATACATAAATAGACCACCCTTCTGATTTCAGATCTACTAACAGTATATGTCATCCATCTTCCAAAAATCATCCTCAATATGAATTAGCCAATATGAATAAATCAAGCTTGATGTAAATGCACAAACAAATTACCTAAAAACCATGAAAGAAGCATATGGATCAACCCAAGCATGGTAGATCCTTTTGTCTAGCTAAATTCCACCATTGAAGATTAACTAAAACACAATAAAGGTCGTATCCAGACAAGGCACAATTCAAAGATATCTTAATCTCAAGAACCTGATAATAAGAGATAAAAGCTCTTCGGATACTAAGTATATTCACATGCCGAATTGAGGCCAACATATGCTTCTACAGCTTACAGAAGTCTATCACATTTCCCTCTACATCATTCAGTTTCTTGATCATCAAGTGGCATCTCCATGTGTTGATAAAAAAGCAACCCGAGTAGTTTTACCTGGAAAAAATCCAGAAATTTGGATGACTCTGCTGAAAAGTTCAATAAAAAGGAAAATGTAAAGAAAACTATAAGAGCATGCTCTAGCTTACTCTTGGTTGTGGCCATACATTTGTGGCTGCACTTCTAGTCTGTATGCCTGTATATTCATTGGAGCTATTAGAATGTTTCCCTCTTGAGCAACATCACCTACCTGCTCCATATAACCAAGCATTTCTGGATCATCATGTAAGAGATTCAAGGAAGTTGCTTCCACATTTGAGATTGAGAGATCTTTAAACATGTAAAAGAGATTGACAGGGTCATCTCCCAATGTTGAACACTGCAGCCCACCCTTCTTACAGTACGAAGAATCCCAACCCCTCCTCTGCAAGAAAAGCATGAATCTGGCGTCTGTAGGTGCTACATGTGAAAACTGGAGAGGGCGTGGAACTTTGAAATTCACAACATGTAAGTCACATGGCAAGGAGGAAGTTAACGGAGCAAAAGACCTTGGCAGCAGTGGTGATGACCTAGACATTAATTTCTTACTGAAAAATGCATGCAAAGGGTAGTTCAGATGAGCCCCAATTAGGTGGGAAAGAAGTGACGGTTGGAGAGGCAGCATTGTCTGTCCAGAAGAAACTGCTGAGACATTAGACTCGATCAAAATGTGGAATAGCACATTCATAGGGCGATTGTCCATCACTCCTTGACCTAGACCACGGCCATCATCCATGCTTAAACGTCGATCCAACATAACCTCCAGCCAACCACTTTTAAGATTGGCCACCCCTAGTGACTGCTTAGAGTGGACAGAAAAACGATGACCTAAAGAATCCTGAAAAAAAGCAAGTGACGGCATTGGGTAGTAATTTCCTTGCAAAGGGATTTTATCATAGGTCTCTCTTCGGCTCATTTGAAAACCATTCAGATCTGAATAAAATATCCTCTTGTTGTCAACATCAGTCTTATATCTGACTATCAGTTCCTTATCTGTGAAATCATAGCCAATAAGCTCAACATGGTATTCCTTTTCAATAACAAATTCCTGTGCAGTATTCTCTCCATTGTATATTCTGGTGCTGTGAGAGACGGGCAATTTGTTCCACTCCATTTTGGGAATAGAGTAGGCTTCTTGCACCAATGGCCCCACAGATATAACAAACAACCCACCAGCCTTAACAATGGATTGTGCTTCTCCATTAGGCTTAAATAAATAAGCGCCACTTCCAGAACTAGAGTACATTGCAAGTTCTTCTCCAATAACTGTCTGTCGACCATCTTTAGTAATTGCTTTCTGTAGCAAACCATGTTTTACATCAAATGTGAGTGTATGTCTAAGGCTGTGGATCTCTGCATTGCTCCCTTCAAGTTTTGAACAAACATAGGGAGAAGGGCAAGGTAATGTATCAGCACCACTATGTATTTTCAATTCAACAGGTATAGCTTTTTCACAGCCCATATTTCCATTTGAAACATAGTAAGTCTCCAAACCAAAAGCAGGAATTGAAACCTTCCAATAAAGCCGATGGTTTCCAGTAAAAATTTTTCCTTTATTATCATGCCCCCACTCAGGAGAGGTTTGACTCATGATGTTTGTCCCATTAGAGTGCAAAACACACACATCTGGTTTAGTAATAATAACCATGACAATCTCTTCTCTAGTTTGCTCCAGCGGATTGAAAAACGTAACTGGGTGGGCATGTCCTTTGCCAACCTCTAGAACTTTATGCATTTGCTGTGCATCATATCTTGATCTGGTCTGCTCGGTTTCAAACTCAGAATACAATGTAGGATCTGATTTATTATCAAAACGACCAAGAAGAATTTCGACTGCTTTACACATGAAAATCTGCAAGTCTTGCAGAGATATATGCATTCGACTTCCATAATCTTCCACAACATGATCCTTAGCAGTACCTGTTACACCATCATGATGCTGGAAAAGAGCTAGATTCCTCCTTGCAGCTGTCAACTTGTGGGCAAAACTAATAGGTAGTTTTGCACATGATGATCTCTGACAGTATCCCATTACTAGTGCCGTCATAATCTCTGTTGCACGCAAAGTTTGTTCTAGAACACGGTCAACTGCTTTAAAAAATGGACGTGAAACATAGTAGCCACTCCAGTAGTCATGTTGCCTATCAGCATATGTAAAGAAATCTCCGGACAACGATGGAAAACCACCGAGTTCAACTGAGCCCAACTCCCCAGGATGGGAGAAGTTAATTCTTTCTGCTTCATTCCGAAGGGTTTGAAAGTAATCTTCAAGTGTACCAAACTGGACTTCAGCATTCAAATTTGGACTAGAATTTATATGATCAAAAAGCATTTGATAATTTCGAAATTGGACTTCAGCTTCATCGATGCTAACATAACGGAAATCATCCCCCAGAGGAACAAGAAGTGTATTGGTTCTGTACAATGTAGACTTTTTCTTATACTGGTCTAGAAGTTTCAATGCTCTCTCTTGCACATTGTTTGGATTTGTTTCAACAGGGTCTATCCTCCATGGACAAGCTTCATAACTAAAGCCACGCATTCTAGCAAAGTCAAACTGGCAGCAAACTGCTGGCTCAGGTCCACATGTGTGAGGAATATCATACGAATAGAAAGGCATCATATGAACAAATATATCAGTTGTTTCATCTACATCCCAGCTCTGCCTCCAAATGAATTCAAGATCTTTCCGCAAAGCTAGCTCCTTTTTCAACTCATAGTGAGTTCTCTGTATCAGCATGTTCTGAAAACCCATGCGGCGAAGCAAATACGCCATAGTTGGTGAATAACCAAATGGATCAATAGACCAAGAATTTTTTGGGATGACTCCAATTGTATCATTCAGCCACATATTTCCCTCCATCATCTGCATTGGCATGAAGAGGTTATTTCGTAGTTAGCATGTTAAGGATCTGAAGAAGTCCTAGATTATCTCAATTTAGTGTCAAGCAAGAAAGAAGCCTAACCATTAAAGAGTAATACAAAAGCAATATGCAAAATTCATACCATCTAGAAATACATAATCAGTGTTACACCAAACTTCAAAGGTTTAATACCTTTTCATGTTAGAGATTCCCTTTCTTAGACATAGGGGATTAGATTTTAGTGATCTTATAGTAAATGGTTTATTAAAAGAGTATTTTTTTAAACCTTTTTTTTTAACTGACAAAAAGGTGGTAGTTATGAAGATTTTGAGTTTTATCAACCACAATAAGGTCAAGGATCTTTCCTAAATTCTTCTTCTATTCCACAATGCCTTTAGTATCTTTCCTCCGACTTTACCTTATTTAGAAGACCATCTCCCCTTGGTCCATAGTTTTTAATTAATTTTTCAATATAGGCAAAACCCAAAAGGTCCACATGTACATAAAAAGGTGCCCATATTGATACATGTTCAGTGAAATCCAAACAAAATGCTGTCAAGCATCAAGATTACTTCGCTAAAAGTAATACTTTCCATCAGCGGTTATATCTCACCTCTTACCTAAAACTATACCAGGACTGGTGAAGACAAACTCTTGGTCTCCTATCTCTATGAATAGAAAAGAAAACATAAATTGATAGAAAATATTCAAGAATATATGATAATTATATAAGTTATGAAAAATATTTATTTTTATGAAATTTCTAAGACCTGCATGGCCTGAAGTATCCAGAAAATAGGCATACGGGGCCCATGATTTAAAATAGGACACCGTTGGACTATGCCCCACATCCCTTTCATGCAAGTAATGGGGGTAATGTGGACCTATCTTCTTGATATGGGACATCAGCAACTCATTCAGGAGCACCTCATCTATCTGCTTCTATTTTCCAAATCCCCACTCTTCTTTACTTCCTTCCCACTACTACCACCAGACACAAGACCAACTTACTAGTGCAACAGCAGCAGGTCAATTTGGAGATGCTAATGAAACATTTTGATGTAATTAAACCTAATCAGATTATATATAAAGAGCGTGGGCCTGCATACCTAGCCTTTATGTTATACATGCAGTATTTCAGTGAGGTGAGATGACCTCCTCCACATGTAAGGACATAAATACCAACCAAACTGCTATGCAAACACTAGTTATAATCACTTATGATTCAATTTTTTGTATTACTTGTAGAAATTTACTCTCTTGCAATATTTCCTATTAATTATACCCTCACACCCTTCCCAAAACAGTAAAATGATCTCATTTGTATTGCATCAGCAACATTGCAAACCAAGAAAGGATATATTTTACAATTAATATATAATTCAGCCTAATGAAGATTAGGCTTCTCCTTACGCCAGTGTCTTAGGCAAAGTGAATTATATCTAACTCACTTAAATAAGTATAACCACATAACTCCAGATAGAAAACATAAATGCCATTATTAAGTATTCACCATAGCAATGCCTATAAGTTAATCGTAGAAAATAATAACAACAATTCAATAAGATGTGCTTAATGGTACATACCTGCTCTATGATTGCAAAATAGTGTGAGTTGGCCTGCATTAAATTAAAAATTTACAATAAGAACCGGTTGTCATGGAATCAAATGCAATAAATCTTTAAGCAAATATACTCATATATATATAGATGCTCCTATTGATTATCAGAAAAAAAAAATTCAAGATGGTGAGGAAAATAAGAAATAGGCTGCCACACAAAGCATGTTCAAGATAAGAGGTCTTGTAGATCTTAAAGAAAAACATTACTTGGAGGCAAGTCCGATGAAAATAAAAAAATCTTCAAAATTGCGAATTATACCATCATGCTTTTGAAAGATTATCAAACTTTAACCTAGAATTGCATGACTATAAATGGCTCGAGTTAAGCAGCACTATGTAATGGTAAATACGAAATAGTACTCAATCAGTTGCCTCTAGACCACTTGAAAGAGTAATAAGAAGCTGCCAGTATTCACCCACTAGGCTCTTCCCAAAATTTGCTACAACAAAAATAACTCATATAGCCAATCTAAGGAACAGTTATTGATAGATAGTGTATAAATGAGCCACAGAATGAGGAACACCGTTCATCTTTGCATCCCAAGCACATGGTTTTCCATAAACAAGGTCATCCTTCCTAACTAGAACAACATGAATGAATATGGACCAGTAGTTTATGCCTCAAGGACTTCACTAGAAGCAGCAAGCCATCATAAAGTGAGACATTGTAAGAGAAACATTGCAAAACTATCAGAAGAAGACTGCAGTTTTGCAAGAGGCTTACCTCATCATTCATAACCCAACCTCCTCCAACGATCTCTAACTGACCATTCTGTACCAGTTTAGTGAAGCTTTCCTTCTGCAAACTCGTTGCATCCCTCCACCACTTCTCCAAGTAAGACATCTCCTCCCATATGAATTTCCGGCGAGCATCCTAACAATACCAATTTCTAATCAAGAAAAAACACAAGTAAAAAAAAAAAACAGAATAAATCAAGAAATTTCAACCTTGGAAAGGGATTCAACAATGGTGTTGAGGATATGCCGGGACTGACGATCGTAGTACTCATTGACGGTGAGCCTCCAACCCGGATCATTATGCGAGTGTGGCACCACAAAGACCTTAAGCTTCTCCGTATTCCATTCATCGCCTCTGTAGGTCACCTGCCAGCCCTGCTTCCAAGGGCCCCCATCCACATCCAAAAACTCTATCCGATCATACAGATCCTTGGTCGTGATGTCTACCTTGGCTGCCCTGATCTCCCCGCTCCGATCGGAGGCCGTACCTGAGGGGATGGGTCGCCGGAAGGCGGGGCGGCGGACGAGGCGTGGACGGGGATGGGAGGAGGAGAGGGGATTAGGGACTCCGAAACGAAGGATGATGGCGATAAAAACGAGAAGGGAGATGGTGAGGCCGAGGGCGAAGAAGGTGGAGCTAGGGCAGAGAAGATCGCGGAGAGGGTTGCGATGGCGAGCGGACGAGGGTTTTCGGAGAGGGCGGGGCTTAGAGGTGGTGGGGAGAAGAGACGAGGCAAAGCCTCCGCCGCCTCCCCGGCGATTGCCGGAGAAGAAGGCCATTACCACCGCTACTGCTGATGCGAAGCAAATGGGGGGAGTGTCTTCCTTTTTATTTTTATTTTTATTTTTATTTTTATTTTTATTATTTTGGTCAGAATTCAGATGTCCATCGCTCTGCCAAGGGTGTTATTTCTATCATTATTTCTATTATTATTTCTATTATTATTTTACTTTGTTGGTTTTTAAGATATACTATTTTACTTTTATTATTATTTGTTTTTTTTAAATACTATTTAACTTTTGTGATCGTTTGTATGAAAATGTTGCTTGGCAATCAATCCTAATTGTTCCACATGGACCGAAAGAGCAACCATTCAAGGCACAGGGTCTCGGAGTAAATAGTTGAACCGTAGGGTTAATGCGTTCATTATCAGGTTTTTAAATAAATTTTATTTTTTATTTTTTTAAATATGGGAAAATTATTTATAAATCGCTAGAGAGTTTTTTTCTTCCTCTATCTGACTTTCTGATATTTCATTTAGTCACTCTTTTATTTAGCTCTTTTTGTTAAAATCCCTCTCATTAAGTCCGTCAGTTAATATCATGTAAACTACCGAAAATATACTCATGAGTTTAAACAAATAACTGGTGGACTTTCTCCTACCAAGTCACATCGGTTTTTAGTTGGTGTACAAAGATAATCCCAAAAAATCTTTCATGTTAGAAGCCTTTGATTTTGTCCTCCTTTGTCTCCATCTTGTTCTTATTCATCTTCTTCTTCTCTTTTTGGAATTCTTGATGAAGTTTCGGCTGAGTTTATCTTTGCTTTTATTCTTTTATTTCTCTCTTTTTCTTATGTTTTGCATTGTCTCCAATTTTATAGTAAGCATGGTTTTAACAGCCGATAACCTTACGAACTTTTCAATATCTTGTGCAAGTATTCATCATCAATAAAGTTTTTTGTGTTGTGGCGCGATACAAAAGAGAAGGACGTCTACTTCAATTCACCATCTTGGGTTCATGGCAGACGGTCATGGGTGAGATATGTCGATGTTGGTACTAGACGTTTCTTAGGTAAGAGTGAAGTTCGTGACACCGGACTCATACAGAACGCTTTGCCCTATTGAGTCGAATGCAGACTTCCAATGCATGTGTCATATATATCACACTTTCAATAAGACTGTCGTCGACATCACCATCGAGGATGTGAGTGGCTTAGTGGATGGAAACTCGTACTCTTTGATCCCATCGTAATACACCAACGAGTGCTTATGCTGGTTACTTTTTCTTTTGTGTGTTCCTGTTTATTGAAAAGCTTTTCCGTGTATTATTTTACTTTTGTGTGTATTAATACTTGTTATTACTTGTTCGTGTGTATTGCACCATATTCCCGTGTAAAATATGTGGTTCCTATGTATTATATGTGTTTCAGCTTAGTTTTTCCGTCTTCTGTATATTGTATGTCGTTTGTTAACTATTTTTCTTTTTGTAATATGCATCACCGAGCAGAGAGTCGTTCTCAGAAAACATGAATGCTAACCTGGATACTTTTCTCTCCCAATAACCTCCCGCTAAGGCACTCATTATTGTTGGGTGTTCCCAAACGCATGATGGATCGACATTGAAAGTAGGCCAACGTTTTGAGAATGCAGACCAATTCAAAGATGCATTACGAAGCACCACTATAAGACAAAATTTTGACTTTGTATTTGTAAAAAGTGATAAAATCTGGGTGACTGTCAGGTGTGTTGCTCCAGATTGCCAGTGGAGAATGCATTCATCCAAAATGGAAATATAGCCAAGTTCCGCATAAAGACAATTCAAGCGATACACATTTACGGTAGAGACATTGGCACAACAGTGCACCCGAAAGCAAGCAAGAAGTGGGTCTATGACCTTGCCATGTAGAAACTGAAAGAGCAGCCATTGTATATAGCTGTCGACATTCAAAAAGACATATTGAGGGACCATAGTGTTCGCCTGCCGTACAAGCTTGCTTGGATTAGGAAGGAGATTGCCAAGGTTGCCATTCATGGTAGCGATGTTAATAGTTACGATTTGCTTCTCTAGTATGCGGACAAAGTGGCATAGACGAATCCCAGTAGCGTCGTCACCATCGACAAGGACGGGAATGCTTTAGGAGTGATTTCTTCTTTTTTTGGTCTTGTTTGTCTAGGTTTAAGCACTGGTGCATGTCATTGCTTTTTGTTGATGGAACTCATCTTCTCAGAAAGTATGGTTAGGTGCAACAGGGAAAGATGGCAATGAGGGTTTGTTCCATGTAGCATTTGCCATCATCGACAACATAACTAATGAGAATTGGACATGGTTTCTTGCTACTCTAGAGGAAGCATTGTACGGTGAAGATAACTATGACAAAATTATAACATTCATCTCGGATCGATCCAAGGGTCTAGTCAACGCGGTCGCATGGGTCTTCCCCTCATCACTTCATGGTTACTGCCTACACCATCTCGAGGTGAACTTCATGAAGTCCAACACTAGACTCGGAAAAGCACTGAGAGAGCAGTGTTGTGTAGTAATTGTCAAAATTGTGTACACTTACACGTCGAAAGACTTTGATGATGCAGTCAATGAACTTGCGTCTACATCAACTATGTGCATGCTGGGTTCCTACACAAGTCTGACGTTGACCACTGGTCGAACTATTTGTTCAAAGGTGTGCGATGGCGCAAGATGTACTCCAACGTGGCAGAGTCTTTCAACACCTAGATCAAAGAAGCGTGGTAGCTACCGGTGACAAGCATGGTTGATTCTATAAGGTTAGTCTTGGTGTTGCCTATTCTAATGCGTTGCTGTGTAATATCTGTTGGTCCTATGTAATATATTAAGTTCTTGTGTAATATACCAAGTTCCGGTGTAATATACGACGTTTCCGTGTAATATACAATAAATTGTGTGTTCATTCATAGGTTTAAACTTATAACTACGATGGCAGAAAGACGAGAACAATCAAACAGGTGGGATATATACCTCTACCCTGAGATATGCAAGAAGGTTGAACAAATTATCGAAGACAGTTGTTTTCTGAGGGTGGGCCGATCCTACGATAACACCTATGAAATGGTTGACGAATATAACATCGCAGTCAGCCTCGAGATGCGGAAATGCTCTTGTAGAAGATGGGAAGTGCATAGCCGTCAAGGCAAACATACATGTGCAGCAATTATGCAAACAGACACGAATATCCACTATTACATAGATGACTATTTCATAGTTGAATGGTATCGCCGTACATATACCGACCCAATATACCCGATCCCTGTCAATGATAAGCCAAGCGGCGACAAACATGAACTCCGAATTAGGCCGCCAATATCAAAGAAATGTCATGGCTATCCATGGAAGAAAAGAATCGAGTCACAATTTTCAGATGTGAGTGATTTACATTGTAGTCAGTGCCATCAAAATGGACATAATCGTCGTTCATGTAACGCAGTCATAGCGGACTGAACATGCGATACGTAACAGGGATGGGGATATTTCATTTTTTTGTTTTCTTTTTTTTTTTGGGACACAAAGCGTTTATGTATGATGTAAGCATGAGTTATGTACATTTGGTTGTTATTATGTATTGTCAGTTGTTGTTATATATTATTTGTTGTTCGTGTGTATCATTGGTTGTTTATGTGTATTCTTTATTGTTTTTGTATATTATTGGCTGTTTCTGTGTATCATTTGTTATTATTGTGTATTATTTGTTGTTCATGTGTATTATTTTGTTATTACTATGCATTATTTGATGTTCTTGCCTTTTACTTGTTGTCCATGTGTGTTACTTGTTGTTGTGTAGTAATTGTCATTCATGTGTATTATTTACCTTTTTAGTATAAAACAAGTTAGTACAAGTGTTTATGTCATACACAAGAGAGATGCGACAACATTATCAGTTGTCCGATGGGTCAGTGTCCTCCTTCCAGGTGACAATATCATCTTTTACCTCATCCTCTTTCCCAGCGGCGTCCCCTTTGGGCCTGCAGCCTCCGTCATATCTGTATTCGGTATGATTTTTCTCCACATACCGTCTCCATGCAACATAGCGAAGCAGCAGGTATGGGACGTCTGATGAAGGTATGCCCAGCTTTTCCCTGTACAAGAGTTGCTCCATATAGCGCACGAGAAAAACCTGATAGTCAACGCTTCCCGGGCCATGCTGAGGGCAGTCCCGTATATGCTCCAGTCGAAGGCCTTTAAATTTGTTGGCCTCTATATTAATCTCGATGCCCATTTCAAAGAGCTCCCGTTAAAACGTGGGAAACATTAACCATTAGTGAAACACTTCAAAGAGATAAAGGATGAAAGGTGCGAAATAATGCTGGAGTCACTTACCATGGCTATGGCATCGGTGTCATATATGAGCAACTGAAAAGATGAATAGTGGATGTACTTCTCATTTCGAATGTCAAGGACGAGCAGATGGTAAGGTTCTTTCTAAACGATGGGCATAAGTATAACTTCTGCGTCCTTATACCCGGACATAGCGTCCTCCATCATATATAATGCCTGCTCAGCCTCGAATTCCATTTTTTGCATAACAAGCACTAGTGCCCACGTGACAGCAGCACGCTTCTTGTATACCCTTGAATTTGTCAGCAGTTCTTTACTGAATACGAGGACGAGGATGTCAACGACATCGTCGGAGACTTGCTCTTTACCTTCGAGGAGGACGTAGAGGCTTTCACAGGTCATATACCGGTAATCGTCCCTTCAAATGACAGTACTGTTGATATAATTATAAGGGAACATAATGTGTTAGACAATATTTGAGAGTAATACACATTAAGTATGGATTATACACAGGACAAAAATAATACACAAGAAAAACACTTACCCGTCAACACGTGTGTTCAAATAGATTGAGAGGGCCCTTGTTCCATTTGGTTCAACCCTCCAAAGCCTGAGCATTTTTTTTTTTGGGAGAAACTTTGTATCGGGCTTCTTCTGAACCACACTTTTCTCTTGCATGGTCACTGTACCATCATATGGTACTAGCGCAAAAGGGCCACCTTTGGGTTCATCCTTCAGGAACCCGAAGAGGGACTCCAGCAGTACGTCAACAGCGAGTAACTCCTACTCTTCTGCTTCTGATGTTTGCATTGAGAGGAATTCTGGTTTTGCAGATGATTTTTTCTACGGGACCCTTTTTGGAGAAGCCCTCTTCGATGGAGGACCCTTTTCTGTGGAGCTCGCTTGGGTGAGGTCTTTTTCTGTGGAGGGGCCCTCTTCTGCAGAGCCCTCTTTGGTGGTGTTTTCTTGATGGGACCGCACTTTGGAGGAGGCCTCTTCGGGGAAAGATCACTAGGACTAGCTTGAATTTCTTCTACCACAACCGTACGTCACATTTTACACCTAGGGGTGGGGGTGCCAGCATTACCGCCTTATCCGATTGATGTCACCGGATTGGGGTTGGGCACTGGAGCTTTAAGAGCAACAGGGGTTTTAATGGGAGGGGAAGCATGACAAGGAATTTCAAAAGGGGGGTCCTCAGCAGCCAGAATGTCATCGGCGGGAATGGATGGGGTAACTGCTGCTGGTGGAAGCCCAACCTCTGAGCAGGGTGCATCCTTCTACGGGGTAGGAGTCCCCTCATCGCAGATCATCCATGTACTGCGCTGCACAGAGCAACTTCTTTAAGCCCATGCCACCTGTTTGAACATCTAACTTAAATTAGGGAAAGGACTTTAAGAAGGAGGAAGAGGGATAGCTGCTGGATCCACACCAGTGTCGGAGCCCATATGAGGTGACTATGAGCCAACCCTTTTTGCCTTTCATCCTGGGTGTCGCACCCGTCCATATGAGCTCGTAGTTTCTCAAAACCAATCAGTAATCGCTGTAATGTCCGTTGCATGTCATCGCTGCCCTGTGGAACATCGGGTAGGGTGGACGACGGACGGAGACTGACTTTCTCGAGTGGATTGGTGAGGAGTGAACCTAACCTTGCTTCCTCGCCGACGTGGCACTTTTTTTTCCCCCAGAGTTCATGGGGACATTATTTTTTTTATTGGGCTGGTGCACTGAGTGGGTTATCGGGGTTGTTTTCTTGTGTTGTCCCCTTCGGAAGCTCTCTGACTGGTCTACGGCCAGGTCTATTCACTATCACTGCCAACCATTACAAGCTCCTCATCATTGGCGGCCACAAGTTTGAAAAACTACAAAGGGAACACGCAAAAATTACAAAATCGTTAGCATATTGTACACATATAATCTAAAACATACACATAAAAACAGAGAAGTACCACTCGAACTATGTCTTGTACACAAGGTATAATAATACATACGAAGACACAATATTACCTACGAAGAGAAGATATTACACAGGAAGCAAAGATATTACACTGGAAGTAACATTATTACACAAAAATATATGATATTACACAGAAAACTAGGATATTACATAGGAAGATACGATATTACACAAAAACACAGTATTATAAACAGGAATATATGATTTAGCAAACAAAAGCGGGATGATGGACGTCGCCTTTATAAACCTTGTCTCCCCATAGGACACTATCCGTGGTGTCCGTCCTGTTCGCACTTTCTTTACATTGCCTGTTACCTCGTAGAACCAGATGACTAGGGCAATAATGCACCTTTTCAAGCAACCGGTAGTGGTGTGTTTCCCTTCTCACCAAAGCTGAACACGAATGGCCGTCGAAGG
Source organism: Dioscorea dumetorum (assembly GCA_902712375.1). NCBI lineage: Eukaryota > Viridiplantae > Streptophyta > Magnoliopsida > Dioscoreales > Dioscoreaceae > Dioscorea > Dioscorea dumetorum. Next base: position 4,105,316 of record CACTHL010000549.1, on the reverse strand, counting down.
GACATCGCCAATCAACCACTTGAGAACAACCCGTACCCATGTGAAACTGTAGAGATTCGCCAGGTCGTTAGCGTATTGTGCAGTGAATGTTGGTGCACTAATAGAGATGTTGGGGAAGAAGACGGTTGTCAGAAAGTAGATGACGAGGAGCTTTACGAACTTCTTCTCCTCTTTGTCTTCGCTGCGAACAAACTTCAGCAATTTTTCCTTGATTGCATCATGATACCTGTTATTTATCCTGCTCAAACAATTCTGATAAAATTGGGATTCGAGCCTCTTATGCTTGAAAAAGACCATATCTCCATTGCAGAGGAGGGCAAGAATGAGGGCAACATCTTCTACCCTGAACGGTGGCACGCTTTCACCTATCTTAGACAATTGGTTGCTGACATCATACACCTGTAACAAAGCATCCAGAACCCCCCTCTCTTGCATCACTGGCGCAATTCCATGAAATGGGCAAAAAACGTCGACTGGAGAATCTCCCAGTACCGAATGTTCATGAGCTTCTTCAACTCCAACAATGTTTTGACGACTGGGGTCAAGTAGCACCTTGCGTTGACTAGAGAGGTCGCCATCGTCAGTTGTTACTAAAAAATGCATATAATCAGTGAATGGATGAAAATTCAAAATCTTATAATATACAACAAGCAAAAAATCAATAGACAACAAATGAACAACTACAATGGGAAATCTTGGCAAGTACACAACAAACAATGTCAAATAATATACAGAAGCTAAGCAATAATACACATGACACAAAGAACGACCTTGCAAAAACTAATAACCACACAACATACTTGAATGGCCAAGGAGGCTCGTCTTTTCATCTTTCAGCTAGATTCTTACTGGAAGAAAGTCACCGGTAAGCGTTAAATGAAAGCGCTTGTGACAGGCCCTATGCGTATATAGAATCCTCAAGTACACGGGTGTCAGAGTAGTAAAGAAACCTATGGTTGGGTTATCGTATCCACAGGGAATTCACAAGTACTAGCTACTACTTTGGTTCGATCATCTGGTCCTATACTAAAAAGGATTGTTTTAGACAAAGCTTTAAACAGCGCAAAACCAAGATTGCAAGAAAGAAGAAACTCTCAGTGGAATAAAAGTGGGTACTCGAACTATGATCCCCTTAGGATGTTGAACAATTAAGTACTACAGAAGTTTAGATTTTCTCTTGTTCTCTACTCTTAAAAATAAAAGTTAAGCCGAAGGAATCTTAAAATCCTCCAATCTTGTTTGCACGACAAATAGGGTCTTCTTCAAAACAATCCCCCTATTTATAACTTGTCACATTACAAGGAATTATATAAGAATAAAAAGCTCTAGGGACTTCTATATGGATCAACTGGGTACCCCGAAGCAAGCTAGCTCTTTTGCAAGACCACTAGCCACTAATCAAAAATAAACCCTAACAAGACCTGTCATATCCAAGGGTTTACACGATTGCATTAATCACTCGGGACTCAAAAGTAGGTGTTGATCACCACAAATGGGAAACAAACACTCCTCTACCTAAGGCTCACTCCTTCACCCTTTAAAATCTCGCTAGACCTATCATCGTGGGACTGCCCTCCTAGAACATTCAAGAGCATAACCAATGTTGTTACATGCAAAGATTAGACACAATAACGACACAAAAACTGTACTTAAATAAATAAATTCAAGCAAGAGAGATTAAGAAAATAGTTCCGAATATAATTAATGCATCCTAAGGTTCACATATTTAAATGCCCACAAAAAGGGTTTAGCTCCTCATGGAGCAATACAAATTAAGAATGAAGGTTTTACAAGACATGCTGAAATTTGTAACAATAGAAAACCTCCTTATCCAAGACAGATGGGCCAATGTCCGATGTAGAATGATTTCTTTGCTAACTCTTTCGATGACAACAAACTATCCGGTCTATGCTGATAAGATCCTGCTCCTTCACTAGAATTGTAGCTGCCGTTCTTCTTATCAAAAGATGCATCTTCTCCTTGAAATAAAGAGTTTTATAACCCTGGCCCGAGTAACTCTATGACCATGGACAGTGATTGCCGCTACTGTGGACGATCCTTCTCTTAACATCTTGCCAACCATAAATTTCCAACGGCTGTGGATATGCCACCCATGGCAGGGGGTATTCTTTGCATGTTGGCACCCACGGGCGTGAACATTAATTCCCATGCTCGTGTATCTATCTATCTTGCCTAGAGTAAATGTTCCACTGCCGTAGTTCTTCCTGCCATGGGTGTTAATTCTTCTGTCTTGGACACTTGATTGCTCTGAATTGTTTCCACGGCTATGGATGATAATACCACGGGCGTGGACTCTTCTGAACTCCTCAAAACGTGCTTCTTTTCGCTCCATTCCCTTATTCCGAGGCTTCTAGATGGAATCTGCGTAAGAGAGTATAATACAAACAATTGAGCCCATAAAACTGTAATAAATCATGCTCATATGTAATAATTCATGACAATGCAATGTACGTGTTTAAACACTTATCAGCTTGCACAGAACTTGAAAGTGCTGGGAAGTGCAAAGGAGGACGAATGGGAGAAAAGGTGATTTCTAGAGGCTTCAACTCAATAATAAGAAGGTGAGGTGGTAAGGGAAAGCGAGGATCTCCTGCTTGCATTCCAACATTTCCAATGCCACTTAGAGGGTATTTTGGTCATTTCACGGGGCTGAAATTTTGTTTATGGGAATAGGGGTAAAAGGGTAATTTCCCTTGTCAAGTAACAATGCCTCCACCACTGTTTGAAGCATTTGGACTGAAATGGTATAAACAATAAAAGATAGACCTTTTAAGGATACCGAAACTTGGAGAGATTTGTTGAGATTATGCAAACTATAGGAGGACTATTAGTTATTTTCTTGTTTTAATAGTTGTAATTTTTTAATTCAAAGTATTTATTACCTTAATGTTTGATCATCAAATATCCATTCATAGTTACTATTACTAATAATTTCAATCAATAAAGTAAAAGCTTTAACTAACATAGTTTTATAACGGTTTAAACCTTTGTTTGGCCACTGTAGATAGGCTTGGGTGCCCCTTTGGTCCCTATATTTCAATTTGGTCGCTGGGAGTATGATAAGTGCCTGAATGAATGTATCTGATAATTATTATTTATAGCACTTTCCATGTAATTGTTGCATACATAATTGAATTTGATACTTAATTCGCTTCTATTTTGTATTCAGGCTAGAATGAAGACATATAGATCGAGAAGAACAAGTTTGAGTTGATTTAAGCTAATTCTTGGAGAAAGATAGTGTTTTCAGAGGGATTTATGGTCCGGCTTACGGGTGTTCTTACTGGCGTACTGTAGCGAAGTTACTGCAGCAGTATATTGTAGCAGATTACTGTTCACAACCACTATTAGGGGCACTGTTACGGGCATATTACGGGCGCAAGGTCTATCCCAAGAGGCTTACGGGCACTATTACGCCGGTAAGGAGTACTATAGCCGTTATTGTTCATAACACTGTAGCAAATCACTATTCATAAAATTGTTGCGGGCGTAATGGGGAGGTTATGGGCATCCTTACGGTCGTAAGTCTCGGGCTGTAAGGACCACTTACGGACGTAAGAACCCCCAATTTTTTAGTTATAAAAGCCAAAAACTAGGGCTTTTGAGGAGTCTTCTTTTCTAGTCTTCAGCTGCCCTTTGGGCGGCGATTTGGAGGGCTAAAGGAAGGGACACGATGGCTACGAGGTCAAGAGCAATGATCACTCGATCAAGAGAATGAGCCCTTGCCAGTGTTCATCATCATCATCGTCATCAACTTTTAGGACATCGTCGGGGTTAAGAAGCATTATTCCATCAACGTCGAGGGGAACTTCACTTTGATTCATCTACTCTTAATTCTTGAGGGAGTGTTGTTTAATTGCACATTATGACTATGTTTGTGATTAATTATTCAATTGTTTTGTATTTCATAATGAGCTAAAGCCCTATTGGGAGCTTGGACTCGAACCCCTAAGGATTTTTAATAAATTCTATGGTGTTTTTACTCTTATTTGTTTATGAAGTTTGATTATTGAAATGCATGTGTAGTTTGATTCAATTCTTATTGCATGTTGCTTGGCTATTGACGTGCGGTGAAAACCCGTTAGTTATCGAAATTAGTGTGGGTTGAAAACCCGTTAGTTTTTAAAAATTAGTGTGAGGTGAAAACCTGTTAGATTCTAGTAATTAGCTGGCGGTGAAAACCCGTTAAGACGTCACATTTCTAGTCAGCTTCCATTTATTCAAGTGAGAAGTATATGTAGGATTTTGTACCTCATTATTAAAACCCTAAGGGATCATTATCCAAGTACTCCCATTATTCTCAAAAGTTGCTGATCTCTTGTTTCATTGTGCCATCTCTTTTTTTAATATATTAAGCTTTACTTAATCAGTTTCAATCATTCTAATCAGGGTAGATTTCATCTTCTATAGTTAGTACTAGTACTCTTGCTCCCTGTGGTTCGGCAACCCGACTCTTCACTGGGTCCACTTTATTACTTGATGACCCATGCATTTGCGGTGACACAAATGGCGTGTCAGAGTACCGCTATTATTTGAATTGAGAAATGTTGGTCTCCAATCTAGATGCCATCAATATCTTCGTCAAATTATGTTCCACGTGACATTTTTTATTAATTAAATATATTAACAAAAAGTCTCATTGTTGTTTACTTTGGAGCTCCCTGCCTCCATTAGTAGCAAAGCTCTTAAGTTATTCTTGTTCCTAGGCTCACACAAGCTCCTCCACCTATCAATCTCTATCTTTGCTTGCTTCTTCTTAGCTTTAGCGATCTTCACCTCCTTCAAAAGCATATGTTTCTCAACTGAATTGATCTTAGATTTCCTCAGCATAGCAGAAAGAAACTTATCCTTCTGTTCTGCATCATTTTGAAGCTTGAGAATCTCATTAGAGAGCTTGTCAACCAGGGTGACCGGCTCCTCCTCCTTCTCCGATAACTCCTCAAGCTCTCTCTTTGCCGTCTCCTCTTGCCGGAGCAAATGCCCATCTCAGCCTCCAACTACTGCTGATCAGAAATTAGCTCCATGAAAGCCGTCTTATGCTTCCAAAGCTCTACTGAGTGCTCCTCCACCTCCTTGTTCATCCTCTCCTCAAACTCCTTCTCCTCCACCGCCTCTTTGCTCCCCCTCAGCTCCCGTGCTAGAGATTGGATCTAAAACCCTAGTCTCTTCCTCTCCACGATCCAGTTATGCTCATGCGATGCAAAGATAGCAACCACCTATTCATTAGCCTTCACATCCTTTCTTCTCCTCACCTTCATCTCCTTCACCTCCATCTTCACCCACTTCACCTTCTTCTCCAAAGCTTCCACCTTTCTGTGCCTTCTCTCCACAATCAACCCCAACAACTGCACGCTTCCTCTTAGCATCAACTCCGACAGCTCCAAACCTGGATTCGAAATTTGCCCAGTTGTTAACTTCTGAAAACTTTTGGTTAATATATTTAATTAATAAAAAATGCTATGTGGAACATAATTTGACGGAGATATTGACGGCATCCAGGTTAGGGACCAACATTTCCCAATTTGAATAATAGAGGTGCTCCCAGTAGCCAAATTGAAATAGAAGTACTAAATAGGCACCCGAGCCTATCTACAGGGACTAAACAGAGGTTTAAACCTTTTACAATGAAAATACAACTCTCAAGTTTTAAGTAGATAGTTAAAAAACATAATCAATTGAAATCTATATATGGGCATGGACTGAAATTGTTCCTAAAATCAACTTCATTTCTAGAATGAAAACCTAGGAAAGGCTCCTCAATTCTGGCCTCTAGCACGAACTTAAATATCATTTGCATCACAATCTTTAAATTATTGTTAAAATCAACTTCATTTTACCAATAAAAGCCTAAGGTTAGGTATTTCCAAGTTTGATTTTTTTTTTCTTTTGTTTTTTATCTGTAATATAGAAATATCATATACATATATAGCCCTTATTTTGTATTAAAAATTATGTTAAAAATAAGGCAAAACTTAATTTATTTTAAAGAATTATGACCCACCCAGATCAACGGTTTAACACGGGGGTAATGTATTAAATGGATTAAAGACTGAACCGATCCGATTTAACTTATGGTCATCGGGTTAAACAGTCAAAACTCTAGATTAATCTGGATTTAATAACTATGCCAATAATACCTATTTGCCTATTTGTCCTTCTAACTAGAGGGGGACCCAGACTGGATAACCAAGCCTCCCCCTGCGGGTGCCGCGCCAACCATTCTTGACCGCACCTATGGTGCAGACCCACCAAGTTGGGTCAACCAAGGTGGTCACCCAAATCCACATTGCATATCTCAAACCCAGTAACCCGAGCCCAGCCTCTTAGACCCAGCGGGCTATTCACTTTTTTAAATAATTTTTGTGCGTTATTCAATTGTTTTTGAGTGGAAGGAGTGCGCAAGAGTTAGATGTGAGACCCATCCCTTCATTTTCAACACTCTAACTAAGAAGCCACACCCTAGAACATTGTTTTCTTAAAACAAATAAATAAATAAAATAGAAACTGTAAATTGGTTTTTTAATAAAAGTAAAAACCAAATAATTTTTGATGAATCAAAAGAATTTAAGACAATTTAAAATAATTTAAAAAATATGACATTCCTGCACTCGATTCATTTATCTATCGAATTAAGTTGTGTGCACATTCTTTTGTGTATAAGAATAATCAAAGTTCATGTAGTTCTCTTGCTTTTGATCGGAGTTATTACTCAATTACCTATTCATCAGAACATGTTCTGGTTTTTGTTTGGTTTCGAGGATGTAGTTGCACTAATCATGATATGAGTGAAGATAAAATTATACTGGACTCAAAGCTTCCCATTTTTACATCTTGTTGCTCGACTCTAACGTTCCAATGATCTATGTAAATTAAGAATAGAAATTAAAATAAATATAGAGACACTAAATTCAAAATAGTTGGATGAAGAAGGATACATAAAAAACCAAGAAAAAAGGCAAAGTGAAAAGTTCAGTTTTTTTTAAAAAAAATATGTTTATATATTGTAGTAATCACGGTAATCTTTTAACCTTCCACTAGAAGCCATTGTTTAGTACCCAGCAAAGGAGTATACAATGTTTTGCCCTTTTTTCATTTCTCAGATTTACTCCATTCTCATTCGTTCACTCTTTCCTTTTGATTGAGTATTGTAACCTAGTGTCGTCAGCAAGCTTTTCCTCTCAATTCCTTAGATTTGGTGCAAAGAAAGCAGGAAGAAGGTTGTGTCTATCACCTCATTTAATTTTATTTCCTTGATCATTATTATTTTTGCTATACATTCCCTAATAGTGTGTAGCCCTTGCTAAGGTCCAAAGGAGGAATAAAAATTTTTGAATTCTGCAGATTTCTTCCAAAAATTATGTATTATATAGATATGATGTTCTCTAAAGGTGTGTTTGGTTCACCAAAGTGGAGACCGATGTGACTGCAGCAAGAGCTGATGTGATACTTTCACTTGTTTGATTCACTGAAGTAGAAGCCGAAGTGGCGTAGTGGTCACTTCCAAAAACCTCGCCACTTCACTCTTTGGCTTCGGAATTTTTTCCCGAAGTGGCACTTCAGCATTCCACTCCACCCATTTTATATGTTTTTATAAATTTTTTATTATTTCTTTTTCTCTAATTTGTTTTATTTTTATTATTTATTGTTTTATTTTTTTTTAATTTTTTTAATTTTTTTAATTTTTAATTTTTTAATTTTGCAACAAAATTAAAATTTTAATTTAAAAAAATTTACATTACATCAAATATAATAAATAATTTATTTATAAACCATTTTTTCATTTTTTTCACTTCTAACAAAAACAAAAAAAAATTCATAATTCATTACTTCTCTTAACCAAACACATTAAACTAAAGACTTCCAAATGAAAATTCCACTTAATCGAAGTCACACTTCCATATTTCCATCATTTTGGTGAACCACTTTCGAACCAAACACACTCTAATTGTCTCTAATCATCATTAGCATTAGTAAAATCTTCCTCCAATTACTTTATTAACGCACTGCACATTATGTACAATGTCCCTAATGATATTCATTGCTTGGGACAAACCCAACAAGAGAAATTTTTAAGTATTTATAGATTCATTATGATGTACTTTGGAAGTTGAAAACTGAAGATATGATCTCTTCATGCCATTTGAATCTGCATGCAAATTTTAAATGATCAGTTATTCTCCATAAGCACAAAATTAATTAAGCATAACTAATCATACAAACAGCTTGTGATGTTAAAACCAATGTTTGCAATGGTAAAGTCAATGCTCATAAGAGAAGTTGCACAAAGGAAGAAATTTCTATATAAAGTAATTTTCAGGATGAGGCATTAGCGGTAATGTAGATTTTACAAAAAGATGAAGAGCAATTGAATATGTTTTGGGACTTGCCGATGATGGAATGCTGCATTTTTTTACGTTTAATTTTATTGAGAAGATTGTATTATCCCTCTATCGTGTGGATCATCCTAGAATGTTGTTTCAATTTTTGTGTGCTAGACACTTATGAAAGTTCCCCATTTTATAGCATTTGATGTTTTAGTTATTTGTTGAATTGATTCTTTTTCTAAATCTTGTTGTATTTTAAGCATATTAGATGGAATCATGAGGTTGGTTTTATTATGGTTTTGCATATCTGTTATTATGCATAGTCAACAATGTTAATGAATCTTTGCTCAAATTGGTTGTATTGTAAGCATATATATATTTGTGTATGTAGAGCATCAGATCCTCACTTGAATTTTTGATTGACACGTAATCTTTGCTTCTTGCATCTCATAAATTTCTCATCACAATCCTATTTTGTATACCAAGTGATGAGAAAAGTTCTTGGTTAGAAACCAAGTGAAATGTCATCTGACAGAATTCAAATGAATTAGTGAAGATGAGAAAGAACTTTGTGTTTATATACTTCTCACCACTGAATCACTGGAGAGGCTTTTTCAAAAACCAAAACAAAAAAATGGCTCTTATTGTTTTTTGAATTGGATAATGCTCAACTATACATTCACTAATTATCTAATCAATGCATTTTAAACATTCGTTCACCCAATGGTGCCACAATATTAATTTTATAAATTGTTCTATGTCTGCCGTTAATAATCTTGGAGGACATTCTGCTTTCTCATGAATACAAAATGAATAATATTTAATTAAAATGTATTATTTAATTAAAATAAATAAAATATATTAATTAAAAAGGATAACAATTTAAAAGATTTTGTTTACTTAAAAATATTTAATTATAATCACTATTTATATTATTTTTATACTCTAGTAAATTTAGTTATAATTAAACATCATTCATTATTTTATATAATATCATTTATTTATAGTCAAGAGTAAAAAGTAATTTCACATTTCTATTCCAAACTTTCTTTTCTTTCGCACTCTCATTCTCTCCAACCAAGCCGTGCTATGTTATAATTCTCATTTTCCTTGTTTTCATTCCACCTTAGTCCTATTCATACACCTACTTCCATCATTCACATTTTGCAAACTAAATGCACCCTCATTCTGAGATTTTTTATTAAAATTATATAGTCTCTTTAATGTAACCTAGTGAAGTGAAATACCTACAAAGCTAATTTGCCGCTTGCAATTACTATAATTTTTCCAACACTAATTTAGTTGAATGTAGTAACAAAATAAACTTGCTATTAAAAATAAAGAAATAATTTGAAAAGCAAATGTTGAAATTTTTTGCGCATGAAGAGAGTTCCATCATTATTCTATTAAGATATGTTGAAAAGTATTATAGAAGGATGAAACAAAATGGCAAAAAGTAGGGTGGCATATGTGAGATCTTTTCCATTTGCGTAACCTCTATTCTAGTTTCAAGCCAGAGGTGCATTATTTTATTAAATCCTTCGCAAAATAGAAAATAGGATAGATTTTAACAAAGGTTTACTTGATTTAAAAGTATTTCTTTTATTTTTTTATTATTATAGTTAATTATTAAAGTTAAGTTTCTAATATATGACCAGTTCTTTTGAAAGGTTCAAGTAGAAGATGAAGCGAATAAGCTGAGCCTCTGCTTGCTCTCATTGAATTTAAGGAGATTGCAGAGGCTATATACTGGAATCAGAACCACGCTCCTATGAATCTAAAATGCTTTTTTTGTGTGTGTGTGTGTGTATATATATATATTTGTATTTGTATTTGCATTTCACTAATTCTTAGGATTTTGTTTTTTGGCAGAAATGTTTATAAGTTGCTGAAGTTGAGGAGTTGTTATAGATATTCATGTGGAGAGGAGAAGTGGAAAGAAGGTTGTAAGATTAGGAGGAAATAGATGAGCACCTAGTAGATGAGCTTATTGATATTCCATTGTATCTCATTCAATTACATGATGTTTGTGGGGTTAACTGTGGTGGTGGTGGTGCTAAGGTTTCAGATTAAACTAGTGGAAGAAAAGATTACTGGAAAGAAGATTTTATGATGAGGTCCGGGCAAAGCTCCGATGAATACTCCAGATGAGGAAGGGAAAGAGATCTTCGACAAGCTTTCGCTTTCGAGTTTGGAGTGAAACTTGTGTTCTCTCTTTCAATATAAAAGAATAGCTTGGTAATTAGTATTTTCTAATAGGACATTTTGGTCTGATAAAAATCTCAACCCTATTTAGTCCCCAAATTGGGAAGGTTGAAAAGGGAGAAGAATATGGAAACTTCGATTTTACGGTTTTTACCTTCTCAGCTCTTGGTCCTTCAAAGAGCCCCAATCCAAGTATGGCTCTTACAGAAAGCTTCCTTTATCTCCAAACTCCCCTCCCAGCCAAGCAAAATGTAAGGAATTGTACTCCCCTGTCCACATGATTTAAATCGTATAACTAAGAGCTAACAGATGTAAAAGGGGAGTAAGTAATGTTCTCACAAGGGGAAGAGAGGCGGACATGTCAACTGGACTTCCTTCTTGCTTGTTTTGCCCCCATCAAGCTTCCTTTGCACCTTCTTGAGCAAACATAAGGATTTTCCTTCAAGTTCCTTCTTCACTGAACTTGTTTCCTCTTTAATTTCCTCCCCTAAATGCTCCTCAAGTTGGTCTCAATAGAATAGCTCCTACAAGTAATCATCAATACACTCATCAATAGCTTGAAAGAAAATAGCAAACATCATTGAAATCAAGGGAAAGTCTCGTCTTCTCAGCAACCAGATGGTATAAAATCAACTCATTCCTGACTTTCAACATCAATTTGCCTCTATCCATATCTATGAGAGCCTTGGTGGTATGCAAGAATGGTCTCCAAAGGAGGATTGGCTTCTCCATTTCGTCATCTACATCTAAGACTACAAAATCAACCAGAAAGATATACTTGCCCACTCTAATTAGCACATCCTCTAATTATCAAATTCTCCACAATGCCTTTTGGATGCGGAACTGGGGTTGAAGTGTCATCCTCATAGGCATTGCTTACCTTTGCCTCAATTTGACAGCATTTGTATGGCATTATGTTGATACTTGTGTCCCAATCCGCAAAGGCTTTCTCTTTCACCAAGTCACTAATCGAGCATGGGACAATGAAGCCTCCCAAGTCCTTAATATTGCATGGAAACTGTCACTCCCCGCTCAGCAGAACCGGCACATGACAACCGCCGCGACAACCCGTGGAGTGACACCCACGCCACTCAACCCTCAAGTGACCACAAGGCTAACAAGCACCTGGGATGAACAACTCTGAGTAGAGTTCACAGGTTCAAAACATACAAAATAGAGCACAAGAATATACAGTGGAAGCAATCAAACCAAATCCTGAATATAGGGTTCAATGAACACATGCTTGTCTTGATTACAACAAGGTTTCCAAGAAATTAGACAAGCATACAAACCATGTATAAAGAGTGATACGCCCCTTGTGTATCCGCAAGTGCACGGGTTGTACAAGTAGTATAATGTATCCAAAAGGGATCGGGTAGTCGAATCCTCAGGGACTGTTATAGATTTTAATACTCTCTTTCCGCTTAATATCTAATCGATCACAAATGACATTGGAAGTGGGACCAAAGTTTGGAGTGAGGGTAAAGAGAAGGAGGAGAACACCGAGAGAATTCCTAATAAATCACTCAATTAGGGGTAGGGTCCCGGGTTAATCCCTTGGTGTCTAGTATACTCAAATTCTCGCAATAATAATCAGGTATGTCTCGAGAATCTTATGCTCGAAGAACCTTGCTACCACTAAGGTGGAGATAAACGACAAGGAATTGAGGGCACTACGCAGTCTAATTTCCTCAAAGGGACAATCACTAAAATGATTGAGCTAAGGAACCAACAAGCGCCAAAATACACTCAAGCTACGCAATCAATCCACGTATCAAGCACACAACATAAGGTTTAACATAATAAATAAGACTCCATAAATATTGCAATAAATGTGTTCAAGTACAAACAACCACCAATTTCTCAACCTGGGTCACCCAAGGAGATTAGCCCCTCATGGGTTCAATCAACAAGATAATGCCAAAGAAAACAAATATAAAAGAGATCAAAGACTCCCTATTTGCTCGCATCCTTGTTGAGGTTCGAGGTCCTGATGATGATGAGAGTGCACCCCTGAAATTGGCTTACGATTCACACTTCGATCCTCCCTTGCCAGTGGTAAAAACTATACAACAACTCCTCCCTTCGCCTCCAGCCGTTCCCAGCCAAAAAGTTCACAAAAACCTAATTTTCAGTGCTTTTAACCTAGCTTTCGATGCGAGCACGGCCGTGCTTAGGCCATGCTTCAAGCAGTGTAGTTTACAGGTAATTGGAATTTCTGAATTTTCGCCAGGCTGTGAAGTGTACGGGCTGTAACACGCCCGTGCTTAGGCCGTGCTTCCATCTGCATGACCATGCTCTGAAAGCCGTGACCGTGCTTATGATTTTTTGAATCTTCTGTAATTTGCACGGCTGGGGAGCACAGCCGTTCTTAGGCCGTGTTTACATTGACGAACTGCCATTTAGGTCCTTTTGCTATGAATCTTCTTCGAAAACATTTGTTATTGTTCCAGGACCTAAATAACTGCACAATGAATCAAAAATACCTCAAATAATACTGAACTAGGAAGATAGTGATTCGAGAACAAGGGAATAGTGGGTATAAAAACGAGTAAAATATATCTATAAAATGCACTCATCAAATACCCCCACACTTGAATTATTGCTTGTCCTCAAGAAAAACTTAAATCCCCACAGAGAGATGAGTGCATGACCTCTGATCTCAGTAAGGTAAGAAATTTCTAAAATTTAGGGAACTTCGAGTAGCGAGTGTGTATGTCAATTGAAAGCTAATGAAACCGTTTTACTATTACTCTGTACTCCCCGTGTATGTGTGTGCGCCCTAAAAGTGTGCACCTCAAGTGTTTTAGAAGGGGTCTAGCTTAAAGTTGTTTTTGATTTCAAATTGACTCATAAACTGGGAGGTAGCTTCATACACCCTAAAGGCAGCCATTTCACCCAGTAGGTCATCAAGAATGACATTTGTGATGCCTAAAATCCGACTACTCAGATGTGGCTTCCACTTTTTCTATGGTGAGAGCTCTTTCTACCATCTTATTTGTCAATTTCTAGAATTTGATAGGGCATCCCTAAGAGGGATCCGACTTTTCGAAATTCTATTCTTTTCTTTTGTTTTGATTTTCCTTTAGCTTTTTATTCTTTTATTTTTGAGTTTTCGGAGTCACACATATCTACACACCGTAAGAAAGGACCGTGCTTTACCCGTGTTAAACTTGAGAAGGCCCTCCAGACCTCATTTCCCTGAATTTCTCAACTTGAAAACAAGAACGCTAGAATGCCGATTTACAGTAGAAACCCCAGCAACCCAGAAACCCAACAAAGAATGCATGACCCTAAAAACAATAACTACAAAAACCAACAAGAAACACACAAAGAGAAACAAACACGAACACAAAAACACTAAACTGCTCGGGTTGGCTCCCAGAAGCGCTTGTTTAACTAACGTCACGAGATTGACATACCTGTGCCCACCTCACGAGGGTTCAAATACATACATTCCCTCCTAGCAGCCTACAACATAATCATCAACGTACGGGGTTAGTGAATTAATTAGATATGCCTTACCTATACTAAATAAAATAGAAGGGGCGTGCGTTATAGTGGTGGTTTGCTGCTTCTTTCTAGTAGCGACTTTCTTCCACCATGTCTGAGCCCGAGATGGATTTCTCTCCTTGGGGAGTCGGGTCAGATCATTGGTCTGAGGTACCTCAACAGCAACTCTTTCTTTCCTTGATGCAACATCTTCATCTAAGGGCTCCTCCCCCAGTAACGCCGTAAGTTCATCCTTTAGCAAAGTTTCATGCACAAAATCATCAACAACATTATCAATAACATCCAAAACATAACACGTGTCATTGAAGTTCATTGGGTGCCGCATCGCGTCCTTTAAGCGGAACACCACTTCTTCATCTCCAACTCTTAATGCCATTCGACTATCTTTAATGTCAATGATTGCTTGTGAGGTTGCAAGGAATGGTCGGCCCAAGATCAAGGGTACCTCTGCTCGATCATCCAGGTTTAAAATTACAAAGTCCACTGGGAAGATAAACTTGTCAACTTTTACCAGCACATCTTCAATAATACCCATTTGCTGGCGAGTGAAACGATATGCAAGTTGGAGTGTCATTTGAGTGGATTTTAGTTACCCAAGTCCCAATTTTTAGAAAATCTTGTAAGGCATTAAATTTATGCTTACGCCAAATCAGCAAGAGCTTTCTCATCCATCATTCCCCCAATAGTGCACGGGGTGATAAATCCCCCTGGATCGTTCTCTTTCTTAGGAATCTTGATGTAGATGGTGGCAAAGCACTCTTCGCTCAATGTGACAGTCGAAACTGCTTCTAACTTCCTCTTGTTTGTTAATAACTCCTTGACGAACTTAGCATACCTGGGCATCTGGGCAAGGACCTCAAGAAAAGGAACGTTGATGTGTAGAGTTTTAAACATCTCCAGGAACTTCTTAAACTGTGTATCCTACTGATCCTTCCTCAACTTGGCAAGGTAGGGTAAGGGGGTCTATATTCTGGCACTGAGTCCTTTTTCTGACCCTTCTTTATCATCTTCAAACTCTGACCAGAAATTTGGTCTTCCTCAACCACTACCACATCAGTTGCTTGTAACTCTTCGTCTTGTTGCTCTTGGACAGATGGTGATGACAGCTCTTTTCCACTTCTCAACGTTACTACCTTGAGTGACTCCCGGGGATTGACTTCAGTATTACTTGGTAACGAACCCTGGGGCCGCTCGGCAAGGGTCTTGGCAATCTGAGCCACTTGATGTTCCAGGTTCTGCAAGGATGCTTGCTGATTGCGCATTAACTCTTAATGGCTTGAGAGCCGAACGTCAGTGGACTGAATATACCTCGCCAAAAAGGTCTCAAGTATTGGGCCCTTGTTCTCATGAGGAGGGGTTCTAGGAAATTGTGACTGTGGCTGTTGTTGCTGCTGTTGTGTTGGCAGTGGATGCTGCTGTCCTTGTGCCTGTTACTCCATGAAAAATTTGGGTGGTTCCTCCACCTGGGGTTATAGGTGTGGCTATATGGATTGTTCTAATACCGCTGATTCTGCCCAATGAAATCTATCTACTCGGCACTCTGACCCTCCTCAGAAAAGCAATTAGGCCGAGCTTGGTTTCCGCAACTGTCGCAACACATAATCGGACTCGGAGGCCGCACTTGCATAGTATCGAGCCGCTTAGAGATGGCTTCTACTTGTGCTGCTAGAGTGGTGAGTGCATTTACCTCATAAATGCCCGCCATCTTGAACGGCTTGTTCCTTTCCTAACTCCACTGGTACCCATTTGAGGCCATGTCCTCAATTAAATTATGTGCCTCTTTGGGTCGTTTACTGCACAACGAACCTCTAGCTGCCGCATCAAGCATTTGTTTAGTGGCAATGTTTAGACCTTTGTAAAAATCTGTATCAAGCATTTCCTCAACAAGTCCTTGTACCTCTCCCTCGTGTCATACAAAGTTTCAGACTCCAATTGGCGAAACGAAGATATATCACTCCTGAGTTTGGTAATTTTTGCAGGAGGAAAATAACGAGTCAGAAACTTTTTAGCCAATTGGGCCCAACGTGTGATTGACCCCGCTGGCAAGGAACTTTGCCACTGCTTGGCCCTTCCTCGCACGGAAAAGGGGAGCAATCTAAGGCACACTGCATCCTCGGACACATTGTTGGCCTTGAATGTATCACAAATCTCTAAGAAGTTTGACTAGTGGGCGTAAGTCTTCATCTTGAAACCCATCAAATTAGCACATCTGCTGCACCATCTAGATGAAGTTGGACTTCAATTCGAAATTATTTGCCGCAACAAGGGGACGAACAATACTTGATCCAGATCCCTCTAAATTAGGCCGTGCGAAATTTGATATATGTTGGTGATCCCGCAAGCGCACGGGGTCGTCAAGTAATAAACCACTCGCGCAAGCACGAGTGGGTCGTATTCCCAAGGGCCCGAGAATCTATTCTTACTTCCTTTTTGCAATGTTGTCTAGCCGATCAGACTTGAGATTTGGAATGTGAAAGTAATGAAGTAAAACAAAAGCAATTAAACAACTAAATACCAAGGGCGTTAAACGGGAGGAAAATCAGGGTAAGAAGATGGTCACGGATGAGGATCCCCTCGGGGTTACTAAAGTGCGAAGGATGATGGATTAACATGCAAGTGGCTTGATGGACCGAGAAAACCCTAGATTAGGTCAACCCGATGGTCACGGCAATTGACCCCTAATCCGGTACGAGTATTGAATACGGGTTCTACCTGTACAATTCCTCCTATGATTGCAAAGGGCAAGATGGTTTTCTCAAACTAAGGTTGAATCACACATGAGTAATTAACCCTAGAATTGGAGGGGTACAAATACCAGATGGTCACGGCGTATTTGTACGTATTTCCCTTCCAAGCTTGGTGAGTCTAACACTAGGGCAATGGTCATGCAACCTAGTATTGACTAAGTATGGATACACAGAGTTCTCATGCATACCCAAGCATTCAAAAACACCAAACATGAATCACAAACAAGCTAACAAGCATGAATTAAACCAAATCATCTAAACATCACAAGTTCACCCCAAGGTTCACCCACATCCGGTGACCTTGGGGTTTTAGATGCTCATAGTCTCAAAATACATGAATGAAAGCATAAAAACAACTAAACTAAACATAAAAGACCTCCCTCCAAAGATAAAAGTCGAAGAAGCTTCCAAAGACGCCACTCGAAGGGGTGGCTTCCCGTCGTCTTCAACCTCAAAATTTGAAGCCCTAGAAGTAGATCTCCCTCAAGATCGCGCTCTCCTCGCCGATTCCTCCGTGGAAATGCCCTCCAAGCTCTCCTTCTTGGTCAGATTTGGAAATAGGGGTGTGGAGCTCCAAGAAGAGGCAAAAGTCTTTTTTTTCCATGCCCTAAAAGCCTTTAAAAAGGGTAAAAGTCGCGACTCCTCACGGGCTGCCTCACTGCCGTGAGGTTGCCCGTGAGGCATCCAGAGAGTTTTGCAGGAAATTTCACCTCGGGCGCTACAGTACCCTGCTGCAGTGATTCTTCTACAGTATTATTCTACAGTACTGCTACAGTGAAGAAGCCCAAAAACGTCGTATTTGGTGTCGAATTCTTCTTAAATACGTTCTTGAGCTCATTTTGGTTTATTTAGGGTCTGCAACACAAAATAAAGAGATTTAGACTATAAAAAGGGCATCAGCTAATCAAAAAGATAATAAAATAATACGAATGAACACGTATAAAATACGTATATTTAGGCGTTTATCAATATACTTCTTTGATTACCGGCCATGGCTTCTTCCTGGTCTATTTCTATACTGATCTCAACAGACCCATATTCTCTCAAACTGATTTGCCTCAATCTCCTATGAAATGTGCTCCCCTGGGTTGGGGCTTGCCAATTGGGACGAACTCCCCCGGGTCATGCACTAAACCTTCACAAAAGAGAAAAGAGATTAACAACAATTAACAACCGGGAGATATGTACACAATCATGTAAATAGTAGAAAGGAGCATGATCAAGAAATAAGAAGAGTAAACTAAACAAACAACAAATAAAAAGTAAAACAAGAAAATAAATGATTAGATTACTAAGACTAAGACATTTCTTAAAAGTTGGCAGTCCCTGGAAACGGAGCCAAAAACTTGATACGCCCCTTGCGTATCCGCAAATGCACGGGTCGTACAAGTAGTATAATATACTCAAAAGGGATTGGGTAGTCGAATCCTCAGGGACTGGTATAGCTTTTAATACTCTCTCTCCGCTTAATATGTAATTGACCACAAATGACGTTGGAAGTGGGACCAAAGTCTGGAGCGAGGGTAAAGAGAAGGAGGAGAACATCGAGAGAATTCCTAATAAATCACTCAATTAGGGGTAGGGCCCCGGGTTAATCCCGTGGTGTCTAGTGTACTCAAATACTCGCAATAATTATCAGGTATGTCTCGAGAATCCTATGCTTGAAGAACCTTGCTACCGCTAAGGTAGAGATAAACGACAAGGAATTGAAGGCACTACGCAGTCTAATTTCCTCAAAGAGACAATCACTAAAATGATTGAGCTAAGGAACCAACAAGCGCCAAAATACACTTAAGCTACGCAATCAACCCACGTATCAAGCACACAGCATAAGGTTTAACATAAGAAATAAGACTCCATAAATATTTCAATAAATGTGTTCAAGTACAAACAACCACCAATTTCTCAACCCGGGGCACCCAAGGAGATTAGCCCCACATGGGTTCAATCAACAAGATAATGCCAAAGAAACCAAATACAAAAGAGATCAAAGACTCCCTATTTGCTTGCATCCTTGTTGAGGCCCGAGGTCCTGATGATGATGAGAGTGCACCCCTGAAATTGGCTTCACGCTTCGATCCTTTCTTGCCGGTGGTAAAAACTATACAACAACTCATCCCTTCGCCTCCAGCCGTTCCCAGCCAAAAAGTTCCCAAAACCTAATTTTCAGTGCTTTTAGCCTAGCTTTTGATGTGAGCACGGCCGTGCTTAGGCCATGCTTCAAGCAGTGCAGTTTACAGGCAATTGGAATTTCTGAATTTTCGCCAGCCTGTGAAGTGCACGAGCTACAACACGCCTATGCTTAGGCTGTGCTTATAATTTCTTGAACCTTCTGTAATTTGCCGTGCAATATGTTCAAGAAGAAACATACATAAAACAGGGATGAAGATCTATGGATGGGATGATGTTTAGCACTTCGGTCCGTCCCAACACCACTACAAGCTAGAGCCTGGAAGGGAGGGAGAGGGTAAGTAACCAGAGTTACTCAGTAAATGAGTCAGTATAATTCTATAGGGTATAAAATATTCGTTAAAGCGACAAGACCAACCTATTACACATATAGATTAGAACATTACAGTGTATATATATATATATATATATATATATATATACAACACATACACATGTATAAAGAAACCATATATAGCGTAAAAGAACCATTTTTCTCAATTGAGATTTCAACATTCAAAGCTCATGAATAGCATAATCCAAGTTTTAAAATCATAAAACACAATGTTCATCATCAAATTAATTCTGCTTGGCGTGAAGACTTATTTTTCTTAAAATAATAAGTTTCTGTATTGAGCAAGCTTATGATGGTCAAGGAATTCTTCAAAACTCTAGCTATGGTCGCGTCTAAGTTTAGAGCGGCTAAGGCACTCATGTCTTTGACGCTGACCCATCATAGCCGTGTGGTGACTCAGATTTCCCGATATTAATCCAATCAGGATTCTATGAGCCACCTAAAGGGGATAGGCAAACCAGGTCCACCATGCTACCTCTGCAGCAGGCAGGTTCCAACCCCATCCCCAACAAAACCATAAGAAGTGTATCATCAATAAAATTCATATAAATAATTTCACAGAGTCCTTGTCCAAGACAAATATTCACATTTCGATGATAAATATCATTATCATATATACCCAAGCCAAAGGTATAACATGCATAAAAAGTTCATCCATTCATTTCAATATGATATACCAACATAGTCATAAGCGTTTTCATCAAACGTCAAGAGCTTCATTTATAAAACCTAAAACATGGAACTTCTTCTAAAACAAACAAACCATCATTTTAATATGATAAAACCAAGGATTTCTTTAAATCAAACCATATATGTGTATATATATATATATATAATTCTATTACAAATATGCAATCATAAACCCACTCACAAACTATGGAGATCGACTCCTCAATGGCGCTACTCCTCAGCCGCCTCCTTACCTTGGGCCGAGCTCTCACCACCTACACCAAGACATGCCACAAAAGCTCAAAACCAAGAGAAAGCACAAGAAGAAGAAGCATGTTACATGCCAAGAAACCCTGACAAGGCTTGGGTGTGATCTGAACTTGAGTTCTAAGGGTTCCAAAGAACCTCCATGGAAATAAACTCCCAATACAACTACGAAACTAGAGGTTTAGCAAAGGATTTCTCAGTGCTATAGTAGTATGCTACATTAGCCCAATTTCAAGAGCAAGTGGATTTTTGGTTTCATCTGGGTGGGAAGGGTGGATCTTCACATCCACGTCATGAACAAGAAATACTGAAGGGAATTAAACAAACTACTCAGCAAATCATCATCATCAAACCAATATTCAATGTCCAAAAACCTAGGGCTAACATACTCAACCAAAACCAAATGAAACAAGGAGAAAGATAATGAAGAAGGAGAACTCACCTTCAAAGAATCTTCAACCAAGAGTAAAGATGAAGGTCAAGGAAAGGTGATGAGTGCATATCATATACATATTTCCATATATCTTTTACCCATTTTTAGCTTGTCTTTGGCATGTATTTATGATAAATCGGTGCTACTTTGGGTATGTGTGCTTATTTGTGGAGAAAACCAAGTCTTGGAATGAAAAGAACAATTTAGATCAAATTTGGCACAAAACAAAGTTGGAGTGCACTTTTCAGGGCAAACACAGCTAAAGCACGGGCATGCTTCTCAGCCGTGCACTTCACAGGAGTCTCAAAAAAATGAAAGATCTAAAAGCACAGTTTTAATTCCCAGAGCAAGGGAGTGCAAATGGAAACACGGCTTAGACCCGTGCACTTTACGACCTATAGCAAAAGCACTGTAGCAAAAGTACTGTAGCAACTGAAAATTCAGAAACCTTAAATGTGCATGAGCTAGATCACGGGCGTGCCAAATTAAGCACGGCCGTGCTTGCATCAGGAACTGACTTTTTAAACCCAAAAGTTAGGGTTTCAAGGGGAACTTCTTCTGGATCTTTTTTCCTCTTTGGGGGAGGCTACGTGAGGGGAAAGCGGCACACCTTTGGGTGCTGAATCTGGACTGAGAGATCGTCGTGGGAGTAAAGGAACATTAGCAAGATCATTATCAGACGCTCTCCGACGAAGATTGTAAAGCAAGAAGGGAGTTTGTGAATTTTATCTTATTCTCTTGTTGTTTACCCTATGTTTCTTGTAGAACCATGAGGGGCTAACTGTTCTCCGGTACCCCGGATTCATGAACTCGGATGTTATCTTGTAGTCGAATACTTTCTTACAATGTTTATGGAGTCTTAGCGATTTCTATGTTTAATCTTGTGTTGCATAACTTGATGCGCATGATTTGCATAGCATGATTATAAACTTTGCGTGTGTTGATGGCCGTATCGTAATTACCGTAGTATAATTGCTCCCTCGAAGTGCTTGAACCTCGTAGTATAATTATTACCTTGGTGTTTATCATAGCCATAGCTGCAATAAAGCTTCTAGAGCACACATAGATTTCGTAGGATGTACCTGATAAGCATTGTGAGAAAGTACTGCAAGCTATTCCGAGGGATTGATTCGGAACACTACTCCCTATCACTGATCTCTCGTTACCTGAACCTTGTCTCTCTCCCATGTTACTCCAATCCCCTTTACTTTTCTTTGTAATTAGTCTTCAACCCAAATTATTGAGCTGGCTAAATATTAGAAATTCGACGAGTATCAAAAGCTATACCAGTCCCTGTGGATTCGACTACCCGATCTCTTTGGGTACACTTTACTACTTGTACGACCCGTGCACTTGCGGGTATGCAAGGGGCGTATCAAAGGACTTCTTCTTCTCATCTAAAGCAGTGGGAATAAAGGGAAGAAGAAGAAAAAGAAGAAGAAGAAATTTTAAGAATTAGGGCCCAAGTTTAAGACTTTAAATACCCCTAAAGTACATGGCTAAGAGCACGGTCGTGCAAATCCTAGCCTGGTCGTGCTTTACTCTGAAAGGAGTGAAGAACACTCATCCAAATGCAAGCATGGGCAAAAGCTGTACAGCTTCACTGCCCCTAGCACTAACGTGCTTATGCCTATGCACTTTACAGGTTGAGCTGCAAATGTCCCAAGAAGAACATGGCAAAGAGCACACCCATGCTTGCTTCAGGAACTGCGTTTTTAAACCCAAAACAACCAAAAACATGCCAAAACTCAAGACATAACTATTCTAAGACAGTTTGGTCAACAACGCACGTGGGGAAAAGACGAAACACCACAATAACCGACTTTGAAGGTACCAGAACAACTGCCATTGAATGTTACTAAAGAGGCTTCTTCCATTTTCGTCTTGTTTGTAAGTAACTCATTCAAAATTTTGCGTATTTGGGCATTTACAAGAGTTCTTCAACAAAGGTGATGTTAATGTGGGCCTGCTTGAACAACTCCATGAATATTCAAAACTAATCCTCAAATTGATCCTTCTTCAAATAAGAAGGATAGGGGACACTTGGTTTGTATATCTGAGCTAGGAATTCTTCTTCACCTTTCCTTTAGACTTCATTATAACATGTTTTGAAACCTCTTTTGCTTATTTGTTCGCTGTAGACTTTACTCAACCTCTCAACCACTTTTTAATATGATCGCCTTGACATGGTCGGGAGGATAATTCTCTGTGTTACTTAAGAGGATCCTTGGGATCTCTCAGACAAGATTCACGCAATTTGGTCCACTTGTTTCTGTAAATTTTTAATTGATGCTTGTTGGTTCTGAATTGTGGCCTGAAGGTCATAGAATTGAGCATCATGACTCTAAAGTCGAGTCTCTTTGGCTTGGAGTCTCTTGGTTAACATCTCTTCGGTGTTTGATTTCTTTTTTGTCTATGGTTGATTCGGAAATCTTGATGGGTGATTAGGTCTCTGTTGCGTTAGTGCATCCCAAGAGAAATTTGACTGATTTCTCCACCTACGATTGTATAAGTTGCTATATGAGTTCCACAACAAGTATGGCATTGCATCACCATAACCGTCCTTAGTGTCATCAAACTATCAAACTTCTTTCTGAACACTTCCATTTTAGTGATAAGTGCACATATTGGATTCAGCTTAATGATACCGACCACACTCTTCTTCTTATCTCTTGAGTTCCATTGGTATGCGCTCCTAGACATTTCCTCAAATAGACAACTTACTTCCTTAGGGGTTTTATTGTCAACTGTTCCCTAGATGCTGCATCTGTAATTTGGCGAGTGTTTAGGCTCAACAGATGTAAAAAGTGCACATCACCATTCCTCTGGGAAAACCATGATGGGAAGATTACTGAACAACTCTCTTAAACTTCCCCCATGCTTTGATTAATGACTCTTAAACCAACTATCTTGTTTGGAGGAAAATACCTTGCCAAGAAGTTTCCCAGCAACTGATCCCATGTTATAATCAACGCTTGGGGTAGTGATTACAATCAGTATTTATCTTTCCTTTCGGTGAAAACAAGGAATTTGAAAGTCGGATGGTATCATCGGAAACGCCATTATTTTCAACATGTCACAAACTTCAGGGAAATTCTCTAGATGGCTACTTGGGTCTTCATCTACCAAGCCATTGAATGTAGCCAATTGTTACACCATTTGCACAAATTACGGTTTGACCTAAAAATTATTTGCTTGCAATGTTGGCCTTACTATATTTGATTGTGTGCCTAACATTCCCATATTCCACCAATGATGTTTTGGTTCATTCTGTTCGGCAATTTTTGTCTCAACCTACAATGAATCTAACAAATTAAAGCAAGCAAAAGCAAATTGCAACAAAACAACATAATCCAATATATAGATTGAAATACAATTATAAGTTCATTAAGGTTTCACCATTGCTCTAATTCCAAAGAAGTTTAAGCTATCATATCAAAGATGTTTAAAACACAAATTATAGAAGATAAAACATGAGCACAAATCATAATGCAAACTCCCTTAATAATATGGCAATGTGATGAAGAACCTTTTTTTCTCTCATCCTTTCATTCTTGCCAAGGATGTGTCAAAAGAGCATAATACAATCATGGATTCTTCTCCTTCCTCTTTCTGATGAAAATACTCTCTCAAAGATGTCCAAAACTCCTATTCAAAATGCATTGTAGCTTTAGAAAGATGTCCGCTGAGCTGGCATCACTAATTGCAAGGAACACAAGAAGCTAACTTAGAGTCACTCTCTGTATGTCCTAATGCTATAAACTAGACTCTAATTGGATCCACTTGATGTTATAGAAGAAAGTCCAAATCAAGGTCTATAAATGGTTAACAAGTACATAACACTATCAAGCTAAACCAGTAGCTCCAATGTCACTAAAATTCCAGTAGCTCTAATCCCGCTATAATTATCACACCTAGACCTGCGAACCGGGCATGTAGGAGAGGTACCTGCAACACCCTAACCCCGAAATGATGCAAGGCATTTAGGAGAGGACCTGCTCATACCTATTCACACTTATTTCAAGACTCGATAGCACAATAACGAAAGTCATGAAGCGGGAGCAATAGAGTAATATCACAGCACAAGAGAAAAATATAAAATCTTGGGGCAAAAGTGCACGTGTAAATAAAATCACACTATACAACAAGACAACAAAATAAACACTATAGAGCAGACAATATAATAGAAGAATATTTCAATGGATCCTAGCTTTACATGCAAAAAAGACTCCTATTGGACCAAAACACAGGTGAAAACTAGCAAATGCACTTGCCATACTGCTAGAACACTCTAAGAGTTGTGAGAAAAGGGATTGGGTGAGGAAAAGTGTAACTCAGTGAGTGGCCACTGCGTAGCTGTATTGGGTTATTCCATATTTCGACAAGAATCGATGTAACTAAAGTCAAAAACAAATTCATTGAATTATGAAATCATAGTTTACACAGTAAGCTGTTTAAAAGAAAATGAAAACTTTAAGTTTCAATAAATATTTGAAAATAACATTTTATAAAAAAAAAAGTGACCAAACCATAATTGACTGAGAAGCTATTCACAAGGTCCCACCAAAAGGTTTTTTATATACTAAAATAAAATCCGTTTTTCTTGGTCTTGGCCTCTGTTCTTGCAAATGTTAAACATGGAGTTGACTATACTTTTTACATAATAAAATTATGCGATATTTTTTTATTTTGTAACCAAACGGAGCCTAAAATTATAATTGATCCAGCGATGACAATAGCTAGGTCCCACAAAAATTATGTCTCAAAGTTAGTTTTTTAAATTAAAAAATCTTATGTAGATGGCCTTATAATGGGTTAAGAAAAGTCCAACCAATAAAATTATGTGCTTAAAATTTTAAATAACTATTAAATTGTATTATGAAAACGCATTAACTTTAAAACAGAACCTTTCAAAGATTGAGAGATAATTTGATTTATTTTTTTATAAAATAAATAAACTAAGTCATGAGAATACATAGGAGGTAGTTAATGCCTCAATTACTTTCACCTTTATATGATATGAGATTTAAACCCACATTTTGGGTTGAATAAGACACAAACCTTTGATGTAAGACCTACATGAAAGGCCAATTGTATTTATTTTTTATTTTTGGGATCTACAACCTCAGCAGAACATGGTGTTATTTGAATATCCATCATTGGTAGTTGAGGTATTTAATCATCCATCACTGGCAGCTTTCAAAACACACTCGTTGACTAATTATCTGATTATTTATTGCTCAGCCGCTGCAAATCCCATATAATTTTTTAGAATCAGAGTGCACAGGCAGAGAGAGAGAGAGAGAGAGAGGGAGAGAGAGAGAGAGAGATGGGATTACAGACGGTGGAGTAGCTCCGCATGGTCAATCTCTCTAGGTTGGATCCTAGCCAGTCCACAGGCAGCGAGTGGGACGCTGCGCGCGCGGCGGTGTTGCAGGCGCTGGACAAGTTCGGGTGCTTCCAGGCTGTATATGACCGGATCACGCCAGAGCTGAGAGGTTTAGTGTTTCATGAGGCGATGGAGAATGTGTTCAGGCTACCTCTAGAGACCAAAATGGGCAACAGCTCCGATTATCCCTATGGGGGATTCGTCGGCAATCTCCCCGACATGGCCTTTGATGCTTCTCTGTCGAGATCTGGTGGTTCTTTGAGGGGAGAGGCAGAGAAGAGGTGGAGAAGAGGAGGCTGAGAAGAAGGGAGACAGAGAGAAAGAGGCAAAGAGAGAGAGAAACTGGCAAATATACCTTACCGTTCCCTATCCTTTTCATTCATTATATAAGCATCAATACACTCATTGTAACTGAATTGCCAGGGTGGCATTCTAACAAACACTTGATATGCAGAGATATGCTTCTCTTCTCTATCTCTCCTGCTAACAAACTTAATCTTATAATTACAACCTTCAACAATACTCTTCTAGCTAATACGAAATTAAACATCCATTACAACCAAGTTAATGCATTAATGATCAGAAAGTCTCCAAATTTAGCACCAGGCACTCCCCTGTTGACTCGGTTGCTTGTCCTGCTTTCTGACGCCCTGGTGGTTGGAGGCTCTCCATCCTTGGCTTATCCGGATGCATCAATTGCTCCCTCCTCCTCAAGACCCTTGTCCTCAAGGGTGAACTCCGGGCAAGTTGCGCGGAAAGCGATAGCATCCTCCCACGTCGCATCGGCTGCAGGTTGCCCCTCCCATTGAACTATAAGTTGTGGAAAAACTTTGGAATGTTGCAATACTTCATGCCGTCTTAATATAGCCTGTGGCTGTAATAGTGGATGTTGATTAATAAAATTCTCAGGCAAGGGGTTGTTAGAGGCCGTTGGGTCTCCTTTGAACCTCTTCAGTCGGGAAACGTGGAACACGTTGTGCAATTTTGCCGTCGCCGGCAAGCTTAGCTGATACTCCACCTGACCAATTCGCCCCATAATTTGGAACGGCCCAAAGAAACGCCTTGAGAGTTTGTGAGTTGTACGCCGACCTAATGAATTCTAGCGGTATGGCTATAGTTTAAGGAGCATCCATTCCCCTGGTTGGAACATCACATCCGTCCGTCTGGAGTTCGCCTGAGTTCTCATGCGCGTCTGAGCTCGCTGAAGGTTGTCACGGAGGCCACTCAAGATCAAGGAACGTTCTATCAGCAATTAATCGATAGTTGCCAGCGTGGAACTACAGGTAAGGTAATCTGGCAGTGACGACGGTGATCGTCCGAAGACGTCTTCAAAGGGAGTCATCTTGATGTTTGAATGCCAAGCAGTGTTGTAGTGCCACTCCGCCCAAGGAAGGAGACGCATCCATAAGCGAGGGTTGTCGGCAGCGAAGCACCGTAAGCAGTCCTCCAAATAGCGATTTAGTACCTCCGTCTGGCCATCCGTTTGGGGGTGGTACGCACTACTTGTTGCAAGGATTGTCCCTTGTAACTTGAACAGTTCTCGCCAGAATTGGCTCATAAAGATTGGATCACGGTCGGAGACGATTTGAGCCGGAATGCCGTGGAGCTTAACGACTTCTCACCATCAACGCAGCCACCTGAGGTGTAGTGAAACTGGCGCCCAAAGCTGCAAATTGCGCATGTTTGGATTGTCGGTCAACGACAACGAGGATGGTGGTCTTCCCGTGCGACAGCGGTAACCCCGTTATGAAGTTCATGGAGACCGAGTGCCAAATTTTGCCGGGAATTGGCAGGGTTTGCAATAGGCCATGGGGAGCTTGACTGAAAGGCTTGAAGGCCTGACAAATAGCGCAAAGGGAGACATATTCTCTGACTGATGGGGGCAACCTAGTCCAGTAAAAGGTGCTGCTGATTCGGGCCAATGTTCGCTGGACGTCGGCATGACCCCCGTCGGGGTGGTGTGAAACTCCGCCAAAAAGAGCGGCTGTAAGGCAGAATTCTCTGGAATTAACACCTTCCCCTTGAAAAAGAGGATGCCATCTCTAAGAGTGTACTCTGGGTGCAAGCCAGGGTCCGCTTGCACTGCCGCGCGAAGTTGCTCTGTTTCGGGTTGTGAAGAATAGGCTCGGCGAAGAGCGTCCCATAGAGCTGGGTGGTGTTGAGAATTGGTAAGTAGAGAGTGCCAAGATGCCTCAGAGACTCGTGACAGGTCATCCACCGGTCCGTTCGCCACGCCAGGCTTGTACTGTATATCAAAGTCATATCCGAGCAGTTTCTAGAGCCATCGCTGCTGCTCTGCGGTTTGAATAGTTTGGTGGAGCAATGCTCGGAGACTGCGATGATCGGACTGCACGGTAAATATTCGGCCGAGTAGATACTGGCGCCATTTCTTCACCGTCTCCCTGATCGCGAACATCTCCCTGTCGTAAGTGGAGGCCGCCTGCAGCCTCGGGTGTCCGTTTTGGAGTAAGACGGCTCCCACGCCAGTGCCCGAGGCGTCCGTTTGAACAATGAACGGAGATTGAAAATCCGGGAACTGAAACACCGGGGTGCTCATTAGAGCTTGTTTAGGCTACTGAAAAGCGTGCGGGCCCCAAGCGTCCAGACGAAGGCATTCTTCCATAGAAGCTCAGTTAAGGGAGCGGCCAGTGAAGCATACTGAGCTACAAAGCGACGGTAGTAGCCGGAGAGCCCTAGAAATCCCCGCAGGGCCTTCACCGTCAAGGGCGCGGGCCAATCCTGGATTGTTCGGATTTTCTCCGGATCCACCGCGACGCCGTCTCCGCTAATGATATGCCCCAAATATCCGATGGTGGTGCAGCTGAACTCGCACTTGGAGATCTTGGCGAACAGCCAATGAGTGCGCAGTCGGATGAAGACTTCATGCAAGTGCTCCAGATGTGATTCCCAGTTAGAGCTGTAGACAAGGATGTCGTCAAAGAAAATAAGAACAAATTTGCGGAGGACTTGCCTGAAGGTGGAGTTCATCAACGACTGGAAGGTCGACGGCGCATTCGTCAATCCGAACGGCATGACGAGGAACTCATAATGGCCTTCATGAGTCCGGAACGCCGTTTTCTCGATGTCGGGAGGGTGGATGCGGACTTGGTGATACCCAGCCCGGAGATCCAATTTGGAGAAGATCCTCGAGCCTGCGATCTCGTCCAGTAGCTCCTCTACCGTCGGAATAGGGAAACGGCGACGAAAAAGGGCTCGTAATCCATTTCTTCACCGTGACAGCATTGAGCGCCCTGTAATCCATGCAGAACCTCCATGTCCCATCTTTCTTTTTCACCAGGAGCAACGGCGACGAAAAAGGGCTCGTGCTAGGCCGGATGATCCCCTCCGAGAGCATCTCATCGACGAGCCTCTCAATCTCTGACTTCTAGAAATAAGGATTGCAGTAGGGCTTGACGTTTACCGGAGTAGTACCAGGAAGCAATGGTATGTGCTGATCTTGGGCACGCGCCGGTGGTAGTCCGGTTGGGGCGTTGAAGAGATCTTGAAATTTGTGGAGGAGTGCCTCAATGTTAGAGATGAAGAATGGGCTAGCGTCAGACCCAAGGCGTGGAAGTGGGTGAGAATCAGCTGACTCAACGGTCAATTGGTATAATTACGCACCCTCGGACCCTGATTTCCTAAATGACGCGACCCTAATCCAGTGGAATTATGGTTGGGTCAACCCATTTAGTCTGATTTGATTACCTTGATAATGGAATTCTATCCAAAGCTTTTGATAATCAAATAAAATCGGTCCCAAGGTCGACATCTATTGGACGCAAGGACTAGATCTGCGCCGTAGATCAGTAGCAGTAGCAGATCGACGGTGAATAATGCATCTCCAAGTTTTAATCCCACTGATGAGCACTCTCCTCCACATGATAAGGACTCTCCGTTGCCGACGGTGACCTTCATATGGGTTGACAGCTGAATTGTCAGGTGGAGGTGGGATGCCAAACGAGTTTGGATGAAGTTGTTGGTGGAGCCTCCATCAACGAGAACGACAACTTCGTGGCCGTTGATGGATCTGGCGAGCTTCAGGGTGGATGGAACAACCTATCCCATTAAGGCATGAAATGATATGCAGGGGTGCTCGCGCGCCCAAGGTGTCTCTTCGAGAGGCAGCGGGGGTGTTTCAGAGATGTTGATCGGAGGGCCATCGTCTGGTGGTGGTGGTGGTTCTCGGATTCAACCATCAAACACAAGAAGAAAGCAAGCTTGCACTTATGGCCCGGAACGAATCGTGAGTCACAATGAAAACAAAGACCCCTCTCACGGCGTGCGGCCATCTCCACCGGAGTAAGTCTTTTAGTTGGAAGATTTGGAGGCGGTGCCGTGGTAGCCCCGAGTGCGGTGGGTGGCGCTGGGCGGGGAAAGTGATGGCGGGGAGCAAAGGATCGCCCAGCGTTACACTTGTCTTTAACGAATTTCGCCATGCCCATGGCGTCATGGAGAGAGTGAGGTTTCAGAAGATAAAGCTCTCGTTGTATCTCATCCCGGAGACCTGAGAGAAAGCAGTTAAGGAGACTTTGCTGGCTAAGACCGGAGATGCGGGTCGATAGACACTCAAAGTCATGGGAATAAGCAGCGAGGGTAGAAGTTTGCTTCAACTTAAACAGAGTAGCTTCATGGTTGACAAAAGAAGACGACCCAAACCAAAGTTCGATTTGCCGGACGAACTCATCCCAAGTCGAGAGCTGTGACGTAGAGTGAAGCCAGTGGAACCACTGTAAGGCCGGTCTAGCCATGTAGAAAGCTTCAATGGCCAGTCGTTGGTCGTCAGCGATTTGGTTGAAGACGAAGAAATGGTTGATCTGAAATAACCAACTCAAGACGTCTTCACCGGAGAAAGTAGGGACGACGAGTTTAGGTAAGTGAGGAGTAGGGATGGTGAGGGCTGAATGTAGTGATGGGGAGGGTAATGGAAGGTGAGGATGGAGAACAGGAGTTGGAATGGTGTTGCACCGTGGTGCAGAGAGAGTCCAGCTTCGTGATGGCGGCAACGTGACGGGCGAGCTGGTCAACCATCGCGGAGAGTTTCTTTTCCATGGCGCGTGCTCTGGTCATCATGCCGTCCGTTATGAAGTCAATGAAAGCACCAAATTGATGCTTCTCGGTCGAGATCTGGTG
Organism: Dioscorea dumetorum; assembly: GCA_902712375.1. Lineage (NCBI taxonomy): Eukaryota > Viridiplantae > Streptophyta > Magnoliopsida > Dioscoreales > Dioscoreaceae > Dioscorea > Dioscorea dumetorum. Next base: position 4,074,094 of record CACTHL010000549.1, on the reverse strand, counting down.
GTTCTTTGAGGGGAGAGGCAGAGAAGAGGTGGAGAAGAGTAGGCTGAGAGGAAAGGAGACAGAGAGAAAGAGGCAGAGAGAGAGAAACGGGCAAATATTCCTTGCCGTTCCTATCCTTTTCATTCATTATATAAGCATTAATACACTCATTGTAACTGAATTGCCAGGGTGGCATTCTAACAAACACTTGATATGCAGAGATATGCTTCTTGATAAACGTCTAAATATATGTATTTTATACATATTAATTTTTATTATTTTATTATCTTTTTGATGAGTCGATGCCCTTTTTATAGTCTAAATCTCTTTATTTTGTGTTGCAGACCCTAAATGAGCTCAAGAACGTATTTAGGAAGAATTCGACACCAAATACGACGTTTTTTGGGTTTTCACTGTAGCAGGGTACTGTAGCACCCGAGGTGAAATTTCCTGCAAAACTCTCTGGATGCCTCACGGGCAACCTCACGGCCGTGAGGCAGCCCGTGAGGAGTCGCGAATTTCACCTTTTTAAATGCTCCTAGGGCATCATGTTTGGGGACTCTTGGCCACCATTCTCCACCATCTTCACCTAGGGCTTCAAGGCAAGGGGAGAAGGCAGATCTGAGGAGGAAATCAAGGGGAGAAGAGGTTGTGCTATCAAGGAGAAGATCTAGGAGCTTGCCGGCGTGGATCCGACAAGTTCTCATCACCACCTTCTAGTCTCCATCTTGAGGGAGTTTGCTATGAGCTTTGTCTTGTACTTGTTGTATTTCTTGCTTTCTCCTTTGTTGATGATGAACTAGACTCCCAAGGTCACCGGGCATCCGGTGAACCTTGGGATGAACTTGCTTTGTATGGATGTTTTAGATTTACATTTATGGTATGTGGTTTGGTTTGTGGTTCATGCTTTGTGTTCTTTGATGTGTTGTTTGGTATGAGAACTCTGTGATTCAACTTCTAGATTGTACTTGGTGCGTGACCATCGCCCTTGTGCTAGACTCACATAGCATGGAAGGGATACATGTATGAATACGCCGTGACCATCGGGTATTTCATGCCCCTCCAACCATTAGGGCTGGACCTAGGTTGAGTATCGACCCTAATTAGAGGTTTTCCTAAGCGTAGTGCAATCGTAGGAGGATTTGGTTGGAAGAAATTCCGAGCTAATACTCGTACCGGATTAGGGGTCATCGCCGTGACCATCGGGGTGATCTACTGTTGGATATCTCTTGGCCCATCCACCACTGCCTGTGTAATTTTAGCATCCACCACCGCTTTCATTATTATTTGCTTCCTTAAATATGCTCATGTGGTGTGCCTGAGTCCATGTGTTTATAGTTATCTTTGTTACTTTTTTTATCTTGTTTTATTTCTCTATCTTTGGTAGACTAGACAGTGCCGTCTAGGGGGAAGTAATAGCAGCTCTTGGGACCCCAGGGAATACGACCCTCTCACGCGTGCGTGAGAGGTATTACTTGACGACCCGTGCACTTGCGGATCTCATCAAGTTTTTGGCGCCGTTGCCGGGCAACTCCAAGAATGCTAGGAAAACCTCGAGCTCACTGCTCTAGTCATTTATCTTTCTTTTTGTGAAAATTTGTTTTTGTTTGTGTCTTTTACCATTTTGTGCATATTTATTTGTTTTTCTTCTTCTTGTTTTCTTTGATAGCTTTTTGTTTGTAATTTTGTTGTTGACACAGAGCCATGGATTTCCAAGAAAAATTGTTGGCTGAAGAAATTAAAGCACTTGAAGAAAGGATGGAAAATTATTTTGCCATGGAAGAAATCCAAAGCAATCCATACCAAAATTTCTATGACCCATATTGGGGAGGATACCAAAATTCTTCGACATATCAACCTACTCAACAATGGGAATACCCTCACCAAGGAATGCTACAAGAACCCCCCTTTCAAGAACCATGGCATTATCATCCTCCAGTCATTCATAGTGAGCAACTTAATCAATGGAGATTTAATACACAGGATGTGTTTGCAAGATTCATGATGAATGCGGATGCTGAACTTGAAGCCATAAATGCAAAAATTTTTAATGCTCAATCATCTCTTCAAGGCATGGAGAGCCCGACAGGAGAGTCTTCCAAGATATTGACTGAGTTGCTACCAACTACAGAAGACCTATCTAAGATTGACCGTAGAAAAGAACAGAACAAATTTGACTTTGAGCTGGAAGCGGATATTGAGGTGTTGGAGGTTAAAGAAATGAATGATGTGACATCAACACCCTATGAGCAAATAATAGAAGTTCCACCTCAAGGTGACATGGAAGAAGAAAAAGGGGAGGGTGCAATCATGGCTATGGAAAAATGTGAGGAAGTAGATGAAACTCCATCAACAACATTTGAAATTGCTACTTGCCTCAATAATGATCACTCTATTCATCCGTCAGTTTTGGTCAAGTGCAAAAAGCAACTTCCGGGAATTGTATTCGAAGATGTGGGTAGGAAGCCAAAATTATCCTTGAACCCACCTATGCCGGGCTTGGACAATTCCCAACCTAAACTTTTTCCATGGCGGCCCAAGCAAATTTTGCGGGTCCTTTTTGATCATTCAAGAAGGGTTGAGAAAAGAAACGTGGACAGATTGTTAAAGCTACCAATAAATCCACCAATGCCAAGCTTAAATAATTCTCAACCGAAGCTTTTTCCTTGGAGGCCCAAGCAACATGGTGGGGTACTCAAAGGAATTCTAGCCGGAGCCAAAGAAGATGGGGGTAGGAGGATGAAGCCATCTAAGGACCCTCCAATGCCAATGTTGAATAATGCCCGGCCCAAGCTTTTCCCATGGAGGCCAAATGGTAACTCAAGCATGACCTCCAAACTTGCATCGTCCCGGAAGGTAAAGTTCGTATTTTTTGGTAGTTCTTATGCTGTCTCTAGCCGGGATGAACACACCATTTTCAAACCTCCCTAAGGTAAGAAAGAGGTGCGTCGAGCTAATGACGTTAAACAAGCGCTTCTTGGGAGGCAACCCAAGTCTTTAAATTCTTGTTCTTTCAATTTTCGTATTCTAGTTGTGTATTAGATTGTTGTGTTATTGTTTCTCCTTTATTTGTTGTGGTTTGAATGTTAGTTTTTGTATGTGTCTTCTGAGTTTGATCCATGCTTGTTCTTGAACTTTTAGGTTTGGTCCTTTGATTTTATGCCATTCGAATGCAAATTCTTGTGTGATTTTTGGTCGACTTCATTGTTGCTTTGATTGTGCAATGCTTGAAATGAAAAAAAATGTATAAGGGCTGAATTTGCAGGTCTCATGGGCATCCTCACGGCCGTGAGGATGCCCATAAGCCATCCAGAAGAGGCTCATGGGTAGGCTCACGGGCGTGAGCTCACCCGTGAGGCCTTCGGGCATCTTTCTCTTTAAAGCGCCCCTTCACCATTTCTTTTATAACTTTCTCATCTCTCATCCGTTTTCCCTCATTCTTTCACCGTTTTTCTTCATTTTTCTTCCTCCTCACGCCTCTTCTACTTTTAGAGACCTGATCTACACTAATTATGGGGAGTTTTAACATCATCTTCATCGATTCCCCAAAGGTACATCTCTCTAAACCCTAGTTTTCAAGCATGAGTGTTTATTCTCCCTTTCTTTTTCTTTTCAAGTTGAATGGATGCCAATGTTGTGGGAGATTGGTTGGTTGTCATTTTGTGGGTTTTTGGAGTAATTTCAAAGCTTTGTAAAAATGTTTATGCTCCATTTATAAGAGAAGCTCTTGCAATTTTTTTTTGGGAATTACTGTAGCAATTCTTGAATTTTTTCACATTCCCTTGATGTTGAACCATTGCTTCCCTTGTATTTGACTTAATCTTGAATCATACTTGTAAACCCTTAGCCATGCTTGCATTAGAGAGATTTGGACACCATGATAATGATTGAATAAAGGACTTGCTTGGATTATGTTTTGCTTGATTGTTGTGTTGTGCTAGTTGTTTGTTTTGTTTGCTTTTGTTTGTGTTTTTTTTTTTTTTTTTGTGTGTGTTAGATGCCTTGAGATGATGTTCCTTTCTATCTTGTAGGGTGGAAGTAGGGCATCAAGCACACCTTCTCTCTCGATCATCTACTTGCATCATTGGTGGCTACCCCGATCTCATGGATTTCAAGACTCATGTTTTGAGACTTGGGGAAGTTCATGAAACCCTCTTATTACACTTTTTTTTACCTTTATTTTTTATGCACTGCTGATTTAGACACATTGAGGACAATGTGCATCTTTGAGTGGGGGGGTAGATTTTCATGAACTTTGGAATTGTTTTAAATTGCATGCTTGACTCACCTATGATAGCTATGATTTTATTGTTAAGGACTTCCTAGCTTGGTAGAATGATAGTAGTGAGTTGTACTTTACATGTACTTGAATGTAGTCCTGTTTCATCTTTAGTGTACATTGATACCTGCTCACTCTAACTTCCACTTCTGACACTATAACCCATCTTATTGATTTTGTGTTAGGATGTCAAATTTCTCTTTCAATAGTCCTTTAAAAACTTTTGAGTCCCCTATTTTTGCTTTAACCCTAAGTAAGGTTTTTAAGTGAGGTTTTTAGCAGGTGGTTGATCAGGCGTCCTGAGTTAGGTTGTATTTAAAAAAAAAAAAAAAAAAGAAAGTGAAAAATTGAGTCTATGTCAGTATTCCTCTGCTTCTAAAAGCATGAATGCGTATATGTAGATCTGTAGTCAAGTAAGTTGGGTGGCTGTTGTGCCTGGCCAGCATGTGCATCCTGCTGAAAGATTTTTGTGCAGTCTACGTTAGGCGGACCCAAGATCTTAGAATTGATTAGAGAGCAGTACCCAAGATCTTAGAATTGATTAGGACCCTTCTCCATCAGTTTTTCAAATTCGAGTAGGGCAAAATCTATCATGGCTCAGGTGACAAGAGTTTATTGAACACACCTTCATCGGCATTTAATAGTCCCATGTTGACCGGAAAACAGAAATATCAAACCGAACTGAGAACAGCATAGCGCAACACATCATGGGCTGCAATGGTGGCAGTGAATGCCTCCGAATTGCCTCGCCGCACACGTACTTTACTTGGCCATGAAACAAAAAATGGAACAACGAAATAAAAACCAAACCAGCGCAAGACTTGTCCGACAATGAAAACAAATAACAAAAAACTGCAGAGCACCAATTAAATCAAACGCGACAATCAATCATAATGAACAAAGTCAGATATCTTCCAAGACGATTGGAATGCAGGAAAGTACACATCAAAACTAACACATTCACATAAACCTTGGCTTTGCAACCAAACCCACCAACAAGCAAAAACATCACACCAGAAACATGGTATAGTTCTCGCAAAGCTACGAATGGGGTGCCATATGGCTGCAATGAGACATGAACAACCTACCGTCTCATTGCCCCGCCAAATCACCCGTTTGCCCTAATTACAAACCATTGGACCATGCCTCAGTGCAGTTGTTTTGACAACCTTTTTTGTCCTCATCATCGCCACTTCATTCCACCTAAACACAGAAAATCATGTCCAGTTCAGACAAGAAAAAGCCACATTTAGGAAAAAACAAATAGCGAAAGCAAAAGCAACCAGGAAATTAACAAACCTTAAACATGATATATGACATAGTCCAACAATGTAGAAAATGCAAATGCAAATGCAGCATGATTTAGATGCAGTCAGTGACATGAAAGTCCATGCAATGTTCAACAAGTAGTACATGCCAATGCATGATGTATAAGGAGAAACAAAAAATAAGACAACATAATAGTAAAAAACTGCAGAAGTTTGAAGTTCGCATGCAAATATCAAACCGTCAAGCCACCATATCCGAGATCTCACACCATCCGCGAGAGGAACCTCTCAACCCAAAATCGCCTAAGCTCCATATCTTTCGCGATGAAGCCCCGAGCTTCATTCTCGTGCATCTGTAAATAATCGAATGCTTCAGCCAGTTCAGCTTTGTGGAGTCCATCAACGTGTGAGCCGATTCGACGTACTCATTGTTGATGTCGTCATTCTCGTTACCCTCCCCAAAATCTGAGAATAGGGATGTCGCATAGGAACTCGTGGCGCTGTCGTCACCGCAAATTATCCTCAGGCCATCGTAGTTCTCAATTGTCTTATTAATGAAAAGCCTTGCGCCTGGGTGTGACTGCAATCAAATGTAGAGTATAACATGGCACACAAAAGAATTATGGGATTTCAAGCATAGACGGTTTGCAAATTACGTCAACGTACGCCATTGCTACAACAGGATCAAGAAGGATAGTTTTCGTTGCATCGTCCCAGCCCGCACCGCTGAGTTCTTTAGCCTTCTTAATTTCGGCATATCGGGCCTTAAAGGTTCTGTAGTGATTTTCCACATTTCCGGTGCTGAAGTCCATCTTGAACATACTGTTGACAGCTGCAGCTGCGAAAGAAAAAGTAGCGCGCTTGAAGGACTTATCGCATTTTAAGCCTTTCTTTGCTTGTTCTATAAGAAATGGAATTAGGAAATTATCATGCTCTTGCTTCCATCGTTTGTTTGGGGTGCCACGCGTGTTGCCCACATTCTTCGAGGAGCCACTGTTATTGACACGATCACTGCCCTCCATTTTGCTTAAAAATTCCAACGAGGGAGAAAGTCTGATGCGTCTCCGCAACAACACAACAGGGTGATGTGTGTCAACCCCTTGCGTTACCGCAAGTGCACGGGTCGTCAAGTAATAAAAGTGGACCCAAAGGGTCGGGTTGTCGAACCACAGGGAACAGAAGTACTAGTAATAGCCCCTCTTTTGTTATCTAGCCTAATGAGTGTAGTATGTGATGATCTAATGGCCAACACTAAGAGTGTCACCACAAGTGCGCAGGAAATAAAAGGAAAAGAGTTCTCAATCAATAAAAGTGAGGTATCCGGACAATGCTCCCCCTAGGATTCGGGTGTTGGATGTAGATTACAAGTGTTTCTAAACGAAGACAATGAGTCGTGGGTATCCAAAGGTATAACGGCCCCTGCCTCCAGGTCACCGATAACTAGTCCCCTACGAGGTCCCGGCGGAGAATTCTCTCGACGCCTCACACCACATATGACTGCTTAAAACTCTAGGGATCCCAAAGATATGACCAATTCCTAAAAGTAGATCTAACCCTGCCTCCAGGTGGAAGATCCCTAACCCCCTACGAGGTCCCGGCGGAGAATTCTCTCGACGCCTCACACCACATATGGTTGCTTGACACTTAGGGAATATGGAGATAGGAAATATCTGTCGGAAGGGAAAGGGGACACTCCGCTATCTCACGGCTCACCCTCTCAACCCTCTTTACTCTTGGTAATTCTAAACCTAGCGGTGATCTCTCTCTTCACTAGATTGAATAAAACATGCAAGGCAATTAATAATGAAATCAAAAGCACAAACAAGCATTAAGAACTCAAGAGTAAAACTCAATCTGATAAATTCGAATAGAAACACAATGTAAATCTAATGAAAATAAGAATCCTAGGGTTTACATGTCCGAATACCCTCTAGGGGTTTAGCTTTCCATGGAGCGAGTCACAAAACAAATAATAAATTCAGAAATAAGTTCTAAAGACATAAAGAATAACCCCCTTAAATCCGTGATGATAGTCTTGATGGGTAGTTTCCACGTCTGGATTGAATCCACTCCGAAGCTAGGTTGCCGATGGCTTCCTTGACGCTATGACGGAGGAGGAATGGATCCAAGTTGGTGAGGAAAGCTTCCCAAAGCCGCAAAGAACTCCTCCCAAGCCCTAGCCGCCTTGCCTCTCGAAAGTGGCCGAAAAGATCCCTAAAAATTATCACAAGGCGGCTTTCATAATTTGAATTCGGGGCTTTACGCGGGCATCCACACGGGCATCCACACGCCCGTGTGGAATTCCACACGGGCGTGTGAAGTACTCTGCTACAGTACTGCTACAGTGAATGCTACAGTGATTTTTTCCCGAAGTCTTCCTTGGAGTCCACACAGTCGGGCACACGCTCGTGTGGTAGGGTGTGTGGCTTTCTATGCTTTGAAATCCTCAAGAACCTTCGTCTGCTTTGTACGGAAGCTGGGACATGGGCGTACTACTGCCTTTGTGCCCTTTCGGTTTGTGTAATGACTTGTACTCCTCCGAAAGTTGGCAACACCCCCATGCATATGAACACAGCTTCTGATTGTGGTCTTGAAACGTGTCATCACACCCTATCTTCGCTTCTTCCTGTATGTCATGTCTCCAAAGCCCTGTTTGCACAAAAGAACACAAAACACACCTTGTTAATGCTAAAACCTGATAAAAGCGATGCTCAATGCATGTAAACTGATATTATAAAATATATATAATCAAGCACTTATCAAAGTCACTCATTGCAAAGTAAGCCGATAAATGAAAACAATAATAATAAGAAATCGAGGCACACATACATCAGTCCAAAGGGAAACATGTGCAGCAAAACGTACAAGAAAAAATTGTCCAACATGGTAAGTAAATAAAACATTAATCATGCGTTAGTCAAACAAAACTATTATAAGACGCCCACATATCATTTGGTATCTTGTCCCTTAGCTCCACCCATTGCCTGTTTTCCTCGCGTTGCTCCCATTGCGAACGAGGCTGCGTTGAAAGCAACTGCTCAGGTAGTGTACTGCTTTCGTTCAATATCGCGCCGGCTTGATCGACACCAGCGATGTAGTTATGTAGAATGCAACACGCAAGCACTAGCTTGACCTGCATTTTGAATGGGAAAAAAGGATGTGATGTGAGGACCTTGAACCTATTCTTCAGTACTGCAAATGCGCGCTCAACCTTTGACCTCAACATTGAGTGCCTAAGATTGAATAGTTCTTTTGGGTTTGTTGGCGGCCTTCCACTGTGTTCCTTTAGGTGATATCTAACGCCTCGATATGGTGCTATGAATCCATTCATAGTGGTAAATCAGGTGTTTACGAGATAATATTTTCCTACAAGACAAGATAATGGTCAAGCAATGTTCTTACAACGTTGAGAAATTGTCTGTGTTGTTTAGCCAAACCTTCTATTAACTTGAGACCTTCGGACTGGGGACATGAGATTGCATCTCTCAAAACTGTAAAATCATTCACCGATCCTTCCCACCCCGCTATAACGTAAGTGAACTTCAAATCAGGGTTCACTACTGCAAGTACATTTTGGGTTGGTCCTTTTTCGGCCACGGAAACGGGGTAATTCATGCTGGGAGACAGAAGCATCAATGTGTGTCCCATCCAGCAGACCTATACAATCCTACGTCAAAGATAAGGAACGTAAGGTAATATCGAGTGTATCACTAAATTTATTGCACTGTGTGGGTTAATTGGACGAAAGCTTACTTGGAAAAAAGGGAACCAACTTGGGTTGCGCTCAATTTCCGGATGGCATATGTTGGTGGGGGGATGCACAAAGTCATCACGAATGGCACATACGGCACTGAGGACGTTGTTGAAGTAACGGCTGGTAGTTTCCCCGGATCGAAGAAACTCAACACAAATTGTTCGGTTTTTAGTGTTGTGACCAACTATGTGCAGGAATATTGCTAGTTGTTCTTCTATGGACACGTGTTTGCTGTCTCGAAGTAAATGTTTGTCACGCATAATGGATGCCAGATGGAGAAATGGGCCTACGTCCATCCTAAGATAGCTGATACAGTAATTGGGACCACTCCATAAAATACGTTCCATGTGTTTCTTCCTAGTTATGTCTCGAAACATAGAGGGTTCCCAACATCTTCCATGGCAACTTAAATGACGTTCTTGGATCAAATAACAAACAATGGCGACTATAGCTGTGAAGACCGCTAGCAAAGGACGCGCATTTGCATTTAGTGCCCAATTTTCCATCTACATGTTGGATGAGTAAGATATGGTCATTATTGATTGTGTCAAATTAAAGGTCTACCACATGCAACTACACACACGACAAATCGTACCCAAACATATGACGAACAAGGATAATTACGAAGTCTGCTATAGGCAAGGGAAAATTTCTAAACCAATTACAATAACGTAGCACACACAATTGCAAACATTTCAGGCCAAGCATCAAAATTTAAAACAAAATAAGTACAACATAACTTCACAATATATCATGAAATTAGAACAGGGGAAAAAAAGGGCAACTAAACGAGAAAATGGAAAAATAGGGCGAGATGCGGGGCATGAATCTTTACACCGAAAACCAAACGAGGCTAATGTAGTATTTTTGGTGTAATAAGTCATCAATGTAACAAAATTAAAACATAACAAAAGTAGAGCATGGCAAATGGTAGTCACAATTTAGAACAAAAAAAAAAAAAAACAAATGGTGTGGGAATTTAATACCGACCCATGATTGAAAATAGATAACGGCAAAAAATGCTAGTAAGAATTTAGTACTCGAAAAACCATGACAACACCAAGCAAGAAGAATTAAAACAGAATAAGTAGAACATAACTTCACAAGAAATCATGAACATAGAACAGAAAAAAAATGGGCAACTGAACAAAAAATGAAAAGTAGGGCAGATGCGGGCATGAATCTTTAAACCGAAAACCAAATGAGGCTAATGTAGCCATTTTTGGTGTAATAAGCTGCCAATGTAACAAAATTAAAACATAACAAAAGTAGAGCATGGAAAATGGCAGTTACAATTTAGAACACAAAAAAAAAAACAAATGGTGTGGGAATTTAATACGGACCCTTGATTGAAAACATATAACAACAAGAAAATGCTAGTAAGAATTTAGTACTATGAGAACCATGACAACACCAGCAAGCAAGAATTAAAACAGAATAGGTAGAACATAACTCCACAAGAAATCATGAAAATAGAACAGGAAAATAATTGTGCAACCGAACAGATAATGGAAAAGTAGGGCGGATGCGGGCATGAATCTTTAAACCGAAAAACCAAACGAGCCTAATGTAGTATTTTTGGTGTAATAAGTTGTCAATGTAACAAAATTAAAACATAACAAAAGTAGAGCATGGCGGATGGCGAGTCAAAATTTAGAAAAAAAAAAAAACCAAATGATGTGGGAATTTAATACCTATCCATGATTGAAAACAGATAACGACAAGAAAATGCTAGTAAGAATTTAGTACTCGGATAACCATGACAACACCAAAGCAAAGAATTAAAACAGAATAAGTAGAACATAATTTCACAAGAAATCATGAACATAGAACAGAAAAAAAAAGGGCAACCGAACGAGAAAATGGAAAAGTAGGGCAGATGCGAGGCATGAATCTTTAAATTGAAAACCAAACGAGGTTAATGTAGCCATTTTTGGTGTAATAAGCTGTCAATGTAACAAAATTAAAACATAACAAAAGTAGAGCACGGTAAATGGTAGTCACAATTTAGAACAAAAAAAAAAAAATGGTGTGGGAATTTAATACCGACCCATGATTGAAAACAGATAACGGTAAGAAAATGCTAATAAGAATTTAGTACTCCGAGAACCATGACAACACCAAGCAAGAAGAATTAAAACAGAATAAGTAGAACATAACTTCACAAGAAATCATGAAAATAGAACAGGAAAATAATTGTGCAACCGAACGGATAATGGAAAAGTAGGGCGGATGCGAGGCATGAATCTTTAAACCGAAAACCAAACGAGGCTAATGTAGTATTTTTGGTGTAATAAGTTGTCAATGTAACAAAATTAAAACATAACAAAAGTAGAGCATGGCAAATGGCAATCACAATTTAGAACAAAAAAAAACCAAATGGTGTGGGAACTTAATACCGAACCATGATTGAAAACAGATAAACGACAAGAAAATGCTAGTAAGAATTTAGTACTCTGATAACCATGACAACACCACCAGCAAGAATTAAAATAGAATAAGTAGAACATAACTTCACAAGAAATCATGAACATAGAACAGAAAAAAAAATGGGCAACTGAATAGAAAATGGAAAGTAGGGTAGATGCAGGCATGAATCCTTAAACTGAAAACCAAACGAGGCGATTGCAGTGGTATAAGAAGTTGTCAGTTCACAAAAGTAGAACATGGCAAATAGCAAGTAGGAATTTATAACCAAAAAATAAAAAAAAAACAAACAGATCAAAACAGATCATCTCAGGATTATGCAAAAACAAAGGGAAGAAGCCACATCCAACAAACCAGATTGGGTGGACCTTCAAAAGCACACATGAAATTGGGGGAAAAAAAGATAAACAGTTATAGAAAACCTGGTGAAAAAGTAATACCGAACCAAAATGATTCATAACAGATCATCACAAGATAAGGCAAAAAAGGGGAAAAAAGCCACATCCAACAAATCAGGTTGGGTAGACACAATGATGCAAAACGGGGAACAGTTCAGGCAAGATCAGGGGCACCATTAGAGAAAAAGTGGAAGAAATAGATAACACAACGCATACAAACCAGATAGATGCCGATGTTTACGAAAGGAGCACTATGCAGAGAATGAAAACCACAACTGAAATCCAAATCTGGAGAAAAAAAATAATGTAGAACCTAATGATGGCTTTGAGATAAAAAAAACAAGGGATAACGAAAAACAACCAGATCGACGGTTAGGGATACCTGTGAAAGAAGGACGTCCTCGCATTGCCTAAAGACGATGAAACCCAGAGATGAGGTAATAGCGGACGTCAGCGACGATAGATCCGACAGACTGCCGAGTTTGCTTCCATCACGTGGGATATGGCTGAGTCGTAATAGAGAAAAACTTTCAGGCTTTTAAAAAAATGAAACTAAAGAGAAAGAAGCACATCAGCCAATAAAAAAAAACAGATCAACCATGGAAACCAGTGAGGAAGGAACGATCTTGCCTTGCTGAGACGATGATGACCGGACGAGAGGCGATAGCACTAGGTCGGTGACGATGGAGACGGCGGAGGCTAGCTTCAGAATCCAAGCTTCAAATGAAGTGAGTGACCATATGACTTCAGTTAAAAGGGAAAAGAAGAGGGAAGTCCCCACTTCGGCCTTTTTGGATGAAGTGGGATGGGGAAGTAGGGGTGGGCTGGAAGTGTTCCATCATCCACTTCGGCCCCAAAATCCGGTAAACAAACATAAGGAACTGGGCCGGAAGTGACCACTTCGGCACTTCAACCCAGATTGAAGCGAAACAAACAGCCCCTTATAATCAAAGAATAAGCCTGGTTAAAACCTTACTAGTAACAACTTTATTTGATAAAACCTAGTGTCGAAGAAGTGTACATGATCCTTACCTTAGTATACGCTATAATTGCCTTTTTAAATCTTACTAAGAAAACCCAATGGAAAAAACTATGGTTAAAGAGTGAGTATTAACTCCCCCTCATGATAGCATCAGTTGAGAGTTTTGAGTTGACGAACTCCAATATTACTGACTAATTCTGAAAATATTGTAGCAGAAAGTGTTTTAGTAAAAAAATCTACTACATTATTACTTGAATGGATTATTGAATATTAATATCACTCTTCTTTTGAAAATCATAAATGAAACATTATCTTCATATAGGCTTGTGTTGGTATCATTTTTTCATAAGATAAACCACAAGTTCTTCGAATGCATTGAATTACCAATCTTAACTAAACAGATTTTCCACTTGCCTCATGTATTTTTCAAGATCCTTCATCTCAAATACTTTCTTTAAGTAATTTCTGCCTTTTTAAGCTTTTCTGGAGTTGCAATAATATCTAACTCATCAATATAAATTGCAATTAGAACAAACTCATTCTTTCAAAATCTCCTTATAAAACAAATAGGATCATTTTTTATATCCTTCTTTCAACAAATATTCACTAAGACTGTTATGTCACACTGCTCCAGATTGTTTTAATTCATACAAAGCTTTGTTTAATTTAATTGAATATTGTTCTCAAGAACTTAAATTGCATGCTTCAAGCATTTCAACTACTTCAATGAGCTTCATATAGATCTTACAATCAAGTTATCTATATAAATAAGCTGTAAGGACATCAATCAAACAAAAATCAAGTCTTTCATGTATTGGTAGACTAATTAAGTATTAAAAAGTAGTTGCATCCACCACAGGTGAGTATGTTTCATCATAATTAATGGCAAGTGTTTATGAAAACCCTTAGGCGATAAGTCACCCTTTATATCTCACAGTTTCACTTTTCTCATTTTGTTTTCACACAAATGCCCATTTTCATATAACTGGTTCTACACTTTTAGGTGTATGGAACAGAAGTCCAAAAACATTTTCTTTTTCAAGGGAGTTTAACTCTAATTCCATTGCATCTTTCAATTTTCGCAAATCATTTTTTTGTCTTCATTCTCAACACACTTTGATTCATCATTCACATTATACATTATATTAAATGCAAAAATATTATCAACGTTGACTTCATTCCGGTTCTATTTTATCTAATTTGTTATATAATTTATTGAGTTCTCATTTTTCATAAATTTCAACTATTTGTGTTCCTTCTAGAGTAAGAAATACTATTCATAACTATATACTCTTCTATAGACTCTTCCAGAGTTATTGAATTCTCGATTTGATCATCTAAATTCTTATCTCTTCTGTTTAGGATTTTTATCTTCAGAATCGATAGATCTGCTATGTTTTAGCAGTTGACATATATGATTTAGTCACTCTTTTTGGGTTAATCAATGCATCTGTTAGTTGTTAATGGTAAAAAATTATTATGTTGAAAAACTTTAATATTAACATCCATGCCTGAAATTTTACAATGATCTAGTGAAACATACTGTTGGTTGCTTGGAAGAAATTTGCTATCTTTATCGATTCTAATTTGTATCTATATACAAAGAGAGAGAGAGAGAGAAAGAGAAGTAGGAGAAAGGTTTAGCCTTCCCTTTGCCTATAAGACTTGCCTACAATGATTAGAATGACTTGCCACCTTCTTTTGATTGAAATACAAGAACTAGAGAAGGAAGAAAACTAGTTCTATGTTTTTTCTTTCTCTTTCTAAACATCCTTGAAAGCTAGCTAGCTTGGTTTCTTGTTGGACTATGAATTAATGTTATCAGCGGGTGGATGTATATGCATAGAATATTAGTTGTATGTGTAAGTATATATAAAAAATGTTGGTTATGAAGCACAAATGAAGTAGCCACTCTGGAGAAATGCTTTATCACTTAGCATTACTTTACGTGAATCAAGTTCTCAAACATCTCAAGCTTTAAAGTTGTTTATTTTTAAAACTAAGATGGTGAGGCTTTAAAAGAATTGGACATTAATTCGACTGTGACAAAATCTCATTGAATAGGAAACTTCTTTTCATTGCTTGAATAACAAGAGATAGGAATTGTGTCTTCCTAACGACTCCACAATTCAGTTTTGAATTGTTTTGTAAACTTACATCTATTTGAGAATAGCAAGAGTTCATTATGATTTTCGCCATTTTTTTTTAAAAAATATGCTGTATATTTATTATTATTATTTTTCCTAGTGCAAGTTAAAGAGGAAATAATGTTTCAAATTGTTTGGCTACTAATGACTGCTATAATATATTATCGATGAAATCAAATTTTGAAGATGTATATGCTGTAATTGTCACAACTGCCATTATCACTATTTTTGTTTTGGCATGCTATAAAAGAAGACAACTTCATTTACTAGTATAGCCTGACAACAATAGGGATAAACAACGGCGCAAACTATATGTCAAGAATAATATATGGCCCTAACGAGGCTAATATAACAATGTTGAGAATAAAAATAGCAACTTTTATTTTTCATTGTGTGATTTACTAAAATCTAAAGGATTATTATTCAAACTTTACATGTAGTTGTTGAAGAGTAACCAGGCATGTTTCTTCACATTCTTGGTCAACATGTGTGAAATAGGGTCATTGGAGTTAACTTTCTATGCTCTAAAGAATCTACAAGCTGATATTTCAATCATGTCATATACACTATTGGAGAAACTATTAGCTGACTACCTCGTAAAAATCCTAGTTCAATCATCACACAAGATCGAAGATTTATGCCATATTTTAAGGTAAGTGATCAATTACTATTTACAACTGCACTCTTAATTAAACCTTTCTATGCTCTGAAGAATCTATAAAAGAAGACACCTTAATTAACTTATTAAGTGTTTAGGATATTCCACTGGCACACTTGATAATAAACATATCCATGCGTCTATTCCAAACGATATCCTAGCTTGTTTTTGTGGGAGAAACTTTATCTTACTTAAAATGTGTTAGCTGCGATTAATTTTGAATTAAGATTTACATATGTATTAGCCAGTTGGGAAGATTCGGCACATAATGCACTTGTCCTTCGAAATGCTTTGGAAAGAGTGCCTAAAGGTATTATATCACTATAATAAAATTAAAATATTTAATGTAGCATAATAGTGAATAACTTGTAATCATATTCTTATAGGCAAATATTATCTCCTAGATGTCGGATACTCCACACAAGCAGGATTCATCTCCCCATTTCATGGCTTTTGATGCCACCTCAAAGAATTTAGTGGATGTACACCATCAAGTAACAAAGAATTATTCAATTATAGGCATTCTTGTTTGAGTACTTTGGTGGAATATGCATTTGAAACTTTGAAAAATAATTTTACGTAAATATGTTTTACTTGTTGTATTCTACATAAATATGTTTTACTAAGGGACAATAACTTCTAAGTACTAAATCTTGAAGAAAGAGAACCAGTTGTACAGAAGCTGAGAACACAATCCCATATTTGGGAAGAAGCGAGTAAGTTTGTAAATTTTGTTGTCAAATTATATTTTCACTAATAGTGGAATGGAGCTTAATTTGTTTATAAGATTTATTTTCTAGTTGAATTTGAGGAAACTTTTGTTTTTTTATTACTAAATATTACCAAGTATGTGATATATATCTGCTTATAAATTTTGTTTTCTTTTGAAAGTAGTTTTGCAATAGATGGAGCCTGAAGAGATGCCGTCAGAAAGCCAAGATTTTGTTGGAAAAAAGGCATCCACCAATTTCCGATAGATAGCTATTCTGACATCATTCATGCTAAGCTATTTTGTTGAGCAAGCGAACCGTGGGTTGATATCCGATAAAGGATTTAAGAGCGTTGCTATTACTATAGTGGCAATCCTTATTAGTGTACCATTCAATATGGATGTGAATGATACACTTGTCATTTGGCACGTAAGGAAGACATGGTTGATAATAAAAAAAGCTCAAAAGTTTAAGTGGTGTGTCATGGGATGATTCTAAGAAAAAAATTATTATGGGCAACAAGGAATACCAAATATATATATAAGTCATAAGTTGGAGCATATGATTAATAATTTGTGTGAGATTTATATATTGACCCTAATTATAGACTGTGTTTTATTTTTGAAGTCACATCCTGGGGAGGAGCACTATGTCAATAATCCAATTCAAGACTATGAAGAAATGGCTATTGTGTGTGTGGAAATGATCAATCCACCGGATCTTTTGCAAGAAGCTCACAAAGTGCAAAGTCCTAGGTGCACTCATGGAACAACTAACAACATCACCAATAGTCAATTTAGACAATCATTTCCAAGGGTTCAATGATTTTGACAATGTTGTACCAAACCAACTTTCTATTAATGACACACCGACAAGCTTCACGTTCAAGGCCAAGGATGGTAAAACATGAGGAAAGTGTGCTAAAGTGGAGGAAGAAATCATGCGAAATGTTGAGCATCAATTAGGAAGAACTGCAAATGCATTAGAAGTGGACAGAGTCAATTTATTTGTAAGCAATTACTTAAATTATGACTTTGAGTGAGCAGTATGATCTTGGATGGGCATATGATTATTTACTTCAAAATATTCCTCTAGCAATTAGGTTTATGAATAAAACCCCATTCCCTTCAATGCATTTGGATGGATGATGTTTTTAATCAACTGAGATATGGCGGTTGGCCGTGAGTTGTTAAAACATTGCTATGTGGTATTATGTATTTTTGTCTTGTTGTATTTTTTTTACTTGAACTTATTATGATGTTAAGTTGGACCAATGTTTAGTTTGGTGGATGTTATCTTTTGGATAAATACTGAATGACTTATTCTGACTAACGTTGTATTGTAGAGGATGTGGTTATGTACATTAGCATTGTGACTGTCAATGTCAAATGTTGTATCATGGGTGTCATATTTTGGAGGATCAATGTTCTGTTGTGTTGAATGAATATTGGTAACTTATTTTATAATATATTAATTCAAGTAAATGTTGTAACGTATGTAGTAACATGATTAAACACATAGTTATTTAAGCTTTATTTGATTTAATATATTATTTAAAAAATGCCCGAGTCATTTAAAGTTTATTATAAAAATATTTTCAAGGCCTAAAATTAAAGGATATTACAAATTTTTAAAATTTATAAATGATCCTTAAAATAATTAATTATTACCTAAATTAATGTTAATGGTAGTTAGTGAGAGTTTAATTAATTAATTAATTGACTTTTAGGCATAAAGTCAAAGCATATTGCATAATTAAAGGATTTCATGAATAATATTAAACAACTAATGGTAATGATAGATAATGGCGGCAATCCTACCATTCCACCTACATAACAAATAAAACTAAATATACTTCTCAATTTAAATCGATCCAAACAAATAAAACTAAATATAACATTTTCAGTTACTATACACCAAATAGCAATGATGCAAGTTAATATATAATATTTTCACTTACATGTAATTTCATTTACAAGCAACCAAACAACCCCTTAAATGAACATATTAGGTTATCGACTAAAAACCAATTGTAAAGGGAGTATTTATGATAACTTTTTGGTCTAATGCAACTAATGTCGCATATAAAATAGCATGTCTTTAATAAGAATATGGAAGTTTTGTTCTCATTAGTAATGGTCATGCCATCAACTGTAAATGCTTAATAAGTGTCTGCAATACTATTTTATGTATGAACATGCACTACATGATGTTTAGCATCAATTCCAATAAAATACAACAATCATTGAAAGTTTGTGAAATAAATTCACTAGCATGATTAAGGTGCATTTTCTTAATTGGATAATTAGAAAATTATACTCGTAATCGATTCGAGCAAGTAATCTAGCAAATGCCATGTTATGAGTTGATAATAAAGACACGTGACCATGTTGTTGATGTATTAGTTATAACCATAAAATATCTAAATAGTCTACATTGTGAGTCTACTGTCCACAAATATCTCCTTGTATTCTTCCAAAAATGTAAGCTTATTTTTATTTTCCTGGTAATGGTCGAGTAATTAATTTCCTTTGAGAACAAGTAACACACAAAAATTCATTAGGCTGAATAATCTTTTGGTTCTTCATTTAATGCCCATATGAATTTTCAATGACGTTTTGCGTCATAATTGTTCAGGTATGTTCCAACCGATTATGCCATACAATAAATGTATTATGATTTGTAAATTTTTTATTCACAGCATATGTT
Source organism: Dioscorea dumetorum (assembly GCA_902712375.1). NCBI lineage: Eukaryota > Viridiplantae > Streptophyta > Magnoliopsida > Dioscoreales > Dioscoreaceae > Dioscorea > Dioscorea dumetorum. Next base: position 4,054,783 of record CACTHL010000549.1, on the reverse strand, counting down.
TCAATTTTACTAATATATGTGTAATATACACTAGAGGAAAATATAGGTAGCTTCTCCATTATGCATTTCTTCCTTGAGATTATACTTGTGATAGAAAAATATTCAATATTACCTTCATTTATTGTCATAAGGTAATATCCATTTTGGCAGATATCCTTAAAACTAAGTAAGTTTCTTTTTTACTTAGTAGAATGTAATGCATTTTCAATACAAAAATTGTGTTACTCTTGGAAATAGTAATTCGGCTCTTCCAAAGCCCTCAATTAACTTTATACTGCATGATACAGTATTAGCATTGGCTTCTTACATTACTAAATAAGAAAAAAAACTTTTTAACTCTATGGTTGGTGTGAGTTGTTCCACTATCAATGAGACACATATCTTCATTATTAATGTCGTTGTAAACTAAATGAATATTCATAGTCGAATCTTGAAAAGTAGAGCTTGTGTTTGAATCTTGAAAAGATAGAACTTTTGTGTTGATGATGTGCTATGAAATTAAGAAGGAAAACAAGCACAATGAACAAAGTGAAGACATAAGAAAATAGCCAAATTTCATATTTACTTCTTCTATATCATATATGTGTATTATACAAGATTACAACCTTTATTTATATGCTAAGATTCATACGAAAGGTCATGTCTATTAAATTTTCTCATAAATATCATGGATAGGTGAGCAATCTTAGAGAGATGAATAGTTTTGGGAGTTTTAGGAGTTCAAGAGATGAAGCGTCTTCCATTAATATAGGCATCCACTAATTATAAGTTTCATAAAAGTAATTAAATCTTTAAATTTTATTTTAGGTCATTTGTGCCGCATTAGAGGAAGCACTAGAACAAGTGTGCCAATTCATTGAACACTTGATGTGCAATTTCACAATCATTTAGGAATAGCATAGTGAACAGACAATGTAAAAAGAATATATGAATATTCACCCACCAAATTTAATGTGGTTCGGCCATCATAAGCATACATCCATAGGAGGACAATGCTTCATTATATCTTGAGGAATTGCAAGAGTATAAGAAATAAGAGCAAAGCTACAAGAGGATCATCTATGAACTTTTTCTCATCTAAAAAACAAAGATCTTATTTTACTTTAATGAGATTAAGTAAAAACAAAACCTCTCCTCTTCACCATCTTCACTCTTCTTTTTTTACTCCTACATACAACAGTACTCACCCTTCATTTTCACTCTCTACATACAAGAGTGCCCATTCTTCATCTCAATCTCTCTCTCTCTCTCTCTCTCTCTCTCTCTCTCACACACACACACACACACACACACACACACACACATACACACAATCCAACAAACATAGCCCTATATATATAAACAATAGAGAAATCTGGATATAACACTAACCTAGTAGTCTTTGTGATTTTGAATGTGGACGATCATGAGAAGTACATCTTATTCTAAATGGGTTGGAGTTGAGAAGGTTGCATTTAAAATGTTGTATGCAATGAAGCACTCTTTAGACTTTGATGATTCTTTCTATTATCTTAATGCTGCTGATAATTTTATCAATAATTGTATACAAAACTACATGCATTCAGACCTACTAAAGGAGTGCCTAGAAAAATAAATAACGATGGAAGTTAGCCTCTTTAGAAAAACAAAACTGAGGAGAAAGCTAGTGAGAGGCTGAATAAACAATAAAAAGACAGAATGACAGAAGAGAGAAAAGGGAAGGTAATAGAAAGGAATACAATCCCAAATATGTAAAATTCCCAATGATGCCCCCAGATTTGTTTCCCCTAGTGAGGAACTTCGTTATTTATTTACTAATGTTAGACTTCTTTGGATGAATAAGAACCAAGGTCAAGAAGGTATAGAGTCTCTTCATATATACATCAAGCTAATGATGTTAAACGAGAGGTTCTTTTGACATAACCAAAGCATTTCTTCCTTGAATTCTTTCTCCTTTTTTTCTTAGTTTGTTTCACTTGCATAATAGCTATGCTTGAATAAACCTAGGGCTAATTCAACACCTACTTCTTTTAGCTCTTTTGCAAGTTCATGGTCTTGAAATTATTTTGGTGCTTAGTTTTGCCTCTGTGAGAGTGTGTTACTAATTTCTGTTGTGTTAGTAGTCATTTTGAGACAACTATTATATCTTTATTCAATGCTAAAGGATACACAACCATATGAGCAATCACATGGTCATCACATGCCCGTGTGTTTGACCATGTGACATTTCACTAGAATCTTCAGAATGGTACACCACTCACCATATGCCTGTGCAGTGGCCATGTGAAGTCCTTCTTGAATCTCCCTAATGGCACACCAGCCACATTACAGTCATGTATTAAGTTATGTGTACTACCAAGTAATATGGGCACACGCACAACCCTGCAAATGGCCATGTGATAATTTTTTAAATTTCCAGAGAGACACACCATATGAAACACATGCATAAATTAATCCATATACCCTTATGGCCCACCCATGCACTTGCACACCCTCGTGTGAATTGCCTTAGGCATAAATCCCTGTGTGTTGCCAAGTATACGTGCTCTTGGACATTCACATTGTGGTGTGACTTGAGAACTTAAGAGGCTGGGTGGCTCTTGGTCTATCACATTCTAATATTAGTATTTTCTCTCTTCTTCTTGCTTGAGCCCTTCACAACTCTTCGTGACCATTCCTGCATGTTTTTGGGTCGATTACTAGGCCTTCTCCCCCAATCATCATTGTATTCCATCGCATTTTTTTGTCGGTAAGCCTTGAACTTTATTTGTGTACACATTTTTTTAATAGCCCAATCTTTTTTGTTTTTCTTACAATAAGCATGAACAATAGGTTGTAGAATCATTTGCATGTTACTTTAGAATAGTTTGATTCACCATTGCAGACATTTAGACTGGTACTGCCCTTGACGCTCTTATATACTGCTCTCGAATGACCCTGTGGCTCCCGGTTTTTCATCGTCACTAACTAATGTCATCAAGGCTGCTACATCAAAGCCCAAGGCACTAGTAGCACTCGAGTAGCCGTCTAAAATAGCACAATATCATTTGGTAAGGCTTGCGATGGCTGTACAAGAGATGAGAAATGGACACGAAGAGCTTCTTGCAAGCTAGCAAACCATCATCACCAGTCTAGCATCTATTCAAACCCTCTTCAATCACATCATTCTACCAGCCACACTAGCTTCGATTACAATTGAGCTAGAGACTTCCCTATCTTTTGCAACACCAACAAAGGATCCCTTTATCTAAGCCATTGAGCTTTATTTATTTATTCTCTTATTCATATCATGTTTATCTTTTGTTTTATTTGTTGTACTTATGTGTGTCATTTAGCAAAGGTTCAACCATGCAAAACTCTATCTTTTATTTCTTTTATTTCAGTTTATGCACTCATACACTTTCATTCAATTTGATACTTTTTATCACTTCTTTCTATGTTATCTTCATGAGCTTCACTACACTCCTAAAATCTTTATGGGTCACTACAAGAAATAAAATGAAATTCTATAAACTAAGAACTGAGTGCTATGCCTAAGTTTGATTCCTCGATCTGGTGGGTTGCTTCAAGAAGCCCAATAAGAGTGATTCTCATTGGTGTTCAAATTATTTCACATGGCCAATCTCACACTTATAAATCGGGGAAATATTAGTTTGATTAGTTGTACCCTTTTCTTCACTTGCTTTTACTTAGATTCATTTCATTGTTTTGGCATTTGTACACTGTGGGTAAATTTCATTGTGGAAGGCGTTAGGATTTAGAAAATTTTCTAATACTTCATGTTTACATACCTTTTGCGCATAATTCTTTGCACTAACACCTTAGACACTTAGAGTGGTTTTTAGCGGTAAAGAACTCTCTTATTGGTATACTTTTGAGTCTTTTGAACAAAAATTGTGTAATTTAATACTTAATAATACCATAAATGAAAGAGCTACTATTTTTGAAATGTGAAGCTACCCTTGGAAAGTCGGATACCTGACCTATTGGCTTGCAGGTAAGCAAACATCTAAGTGTGGAGCTCGGTAAACATATGCATTTCTCACTTGATATTTATGCACATTAAGCATATATTATTGAAGGATTTATTTTTATTGGATATTTAAGTTGTTGTTTAGTGCAACTAGGCCACCAGAGGTGTATGAAGGCAAGGAGGGTCAAAAGATAGCATTTTAAACTAACAAGAATGTGATCAGAGGTATCATATTAATCACAAGAGCTTGTACTCATGAACACAAGGAACATATGGATGTGTGGCAACTCACATAGGCATGTACATGGGCAAGTATTTAATACATAGCTGTGTGGGTCGCTTAGGGATTATTTTGTTATATATATATATATATATATATATATATATATATATATATATATGCTAGAAGAGCACAATGGCAACCACAGATCCAATAGGTAGGCATGTGAAACTTCATAACAACCCCGATAAAACAGGCCGGGAACTATGTTTTGGAGTACTTTTTGTAAGGTTTGAAGAAGGAGGTTAGGCCGCATCAAAAGGCAAAAGAGGGAATCGATCGACCAAAGCATTTCCATCAAACTCACATCAATTTTACTCAAAGTGAAGTTGCCATAGCCATTCTAGGTGGCATCAATAGCTTTCATACAACATGCTTGGAGAAATTAAGTGAAGCTTCATCAAACTTGGAAGGATGGTAAGGATTGAGGAAGTCATTATATTTTCTTTACTTGCTTTCCATGCTTCTTAGTATAGTTTTGTACCTCTTATTTATGAGGAACTACAGACGTTGGCATTCAATCATGAAGAACACTAGGACTTATTTGTAAGACATCATGGATACCGATTTCCATTCGAGATTGAGTTTGAGAATCAAATTGATCTTTGATGAGTGCATTTCATACATATATTTCATGCATTGAATAACTATTATTTTCTTATCCTTTAGCCATTATTTTCCTCATTCGGTGCTATGTAAGGTATTATGTTGTAATTGTGCAGATATTTAGGTCTCGAGAACAATTAGAAGTACTTTAGAGAAGTTTTTATCACAAAACGACCTAAATGGGCAATTCGTCAAGGCAAGCACGGCCTAACACGGGTGTGCTTCTCAGCCGTGCACTTGACAGGAGTTTCCAAAGAAATAAAGAGTTCAGAAGCACGGGCACAACCCTTAGAGCATGGCCGTGCGGATGAGAGCACGACCTAAGCATGGGAGTATTTCAACCCGTGCACTTTATTGCCTCGGCGAGTTTTTGAAGCCGATGAAAGTTTTCATCTGCGTGTAAACCGGATCGCCGAACCACGGCCTAAGCACGGCCGTGCCTAGGTTGAAGCCTAGTTTAAAAGCACCAAAAGTTAGATTTTTGGGAGCTTTTTGGCCGAGGACTGTTGCGGTGAAGTAACGGGATTCCGGATCATCGTCCATCGTATTCGGGTGAGGATTAAGGCATCGATTAAAGGCTAATTTCAGGAGTGGTTTTGCATCAAGAGTAGACCCTCGGAGCTCAATGGCAATGCATCTATATAGGGAGTTCATGAATTTCTCTCGTATTTGTTTTTGCCATTGTTTTCTTGTTGTGTAGAAACATGGGGGCTAGACTTTTCTCGGTGCCCCGGATTGAGACCTGGTGGATTTTGTACTTGAACGTTTTTCCTTGCAATGCTTATGGAGTCCTTTGCTTCTTATGTTAAATCTTGTGTTGCATGCTTGATGTGTTTGATTTGCATAGCTTGATTATAAACTCAATGTGTGTTATTGCCTTAGCGTAGTCACCATAGAGTGACTGCTCCCTCGAAGTGGAAGAACTGCGTAGTATAATCAATACCTTGATGTTTATCATAACCATAGTTGCAACATGGCTTTCAGAGCACACATAGATTTCATAGGATGTACCTGATAAGCCTTGCAAGAGTTCAAGTGCAATTGACACCAAGGGATTGATCCGGGGCCCTATTCCTATATTGAGTTAATTTGCTAGAAAAATCTCCATGCTACCTTTTCCTTCCTCTTTGCCTGCATCCTTAGGCCTTTTAGTCTCATTCAACCTCAATATTTGATCGATTAGATATTAAGCAATGAAAGAGTATTAAAAGCTACACCAATCCCTGTGGATTCAACTACTTGATCTTTTTGGGTACACTTACTACTTGAATGACCCGTGCACTTGCGGATACGCAAAGGGCGTATCAGTATTTTTATTGCCATCCATTGTAGAGAGCGTTGATTGGATTTATTGACATCATTAACGAGATTGACTGATCCATCAATAGAGGATCTACTGGAGTTGATGAGACTAGAGAGCTATCTTTATAATAGAAGCTTGTTACTCTACTCTTCCAATCAAGGTGATCGGATCCACGAGTCTTATTGAGCATAACATAATCATAGAAGGTTAAGGATATCTTCACTATCCATTTTATTTTGGATCGGAAATTGGTTGTCTTGAGAAAAGATCAGTTTATTCTAGGAGCCTCAAGTTACCCGCATTCTAAGGAGTTCATGGATCACAATGCAATCATATAAAATCTAAGTTAAAAAAAGATGTTCGCTTATTTCTATAGGGAACTAGCTGTTAACTAACTTGAGAGGAGGATCATCATACCCTAGGCATTCCTCTGAGCAAAACCTTCTGATATAGACCCAATATCCCACTTTGAAACACTAAAACAAGTTCTATGGGAATTTTAGATGAAAATACCCATTTAGTTCCTAAAAAAGTATAGTTTTTGCCCTTCAGTTCCTCAAATATTTTTCAATACCTTTAAGTACATTTAGATTTTGTAATTTGAAAATTTAAATTCTCTTTCTGATAGACATTGGTTTGTCATTCGATTTTGTTTGCGTGGCACTTTTATCTTAAAATGTTATAAAAAAAGATATAATTCTTTCAATAGTCTCTCTACTTTGCCATGTCAAACCCTCTATTTTAAATTATAACTTTTTAGTCTCTCTACTGTTTTAATTGAGCCATATCAATCCCTTTAAATCTTAACATCTCAAAATAATTGAGAGCCTAAAAGATTAGAGTTTTTAAAAGGATTAAAAAAGTAAGTTTGAAAATGTAGAGGAACAATTCAAAAAACTAAACTTTAAAAAAATATGAAAACAAATAAAATAGTGTTTAAAAATGTAAAATTACATTGTTAGTACCTAAAAAAGTATAGTTTCTATGATTTTATTCCCCTTAAATTTTTTTGTATACTTTTAAGTCCCTAAAATTACTATTTATGAATAATAATTTAAAATAAAAGTATACCACGTAAGCGAAACCAAATGGTAAACCCAATGTCTGTCAAAAGAGCTAAGATTTTCAAATTTCAAAAATTGGAGGGACTTAAAGGTACTGAAAAATATTATAAGGACTAAAAGGGTTGTTTCTAGACATATTTGGGGACTAAAAGCATAATCTTACAAAGGATCATCATCCAAATCCCCACTTTGATGACTATAAGCCTCTCGAGTACTCTTTTTGGTCTTACTTTCTTTAATTTCATATTCTCCATTTTGCATATTTACTTTTGTAAAGTTCCAAGCAAACCATTACTGATGATTTTAACGCTACATAATAGAAGAGAACATAGTGTAAGTAATTCTTTTTCTTGTGGGAAACAACAATCTTACTTAGTCTATATTATCTAATACAATCCATGCACCTGCAATGCACCACCACCATTTTGGCAAGCATTCATCACTTAAGCACTTTGTTAAAATAAGTTTTTACTATTTCCAATAAATGTTGGAAGTGCTTTTGTGATTGTCAAGATTGTACACAAGCATTACTAGTTATTGTCTGATTATAGTTTATTTTGAGTTACAAAGAAATGACCTTTCTTTTAAATGATTATCAAGTGATGGCGAAACACAAGGCTCCATTTCAAACTCTCCATTGCAACATATCCTATGATCCTCGCGAATTTTTTGTGGATATGAAATATTTGTGAGTGTAGATATATGACATTATTTGCTTTCTAAACTCGCAAGATCAAGACTTGAAAAAATTTGTGAACATGAATTCATTTTTATTTTGATCAATCCTCCTCCACTAGTCCAAACCAATGTAAAATAAAAATTATATAAGTGTTAAATGTTAGAGCCAAAGGGTAATGTTTACATTTATTACTAAAGGAATATGTTGTATATAAATAAAATAAAAGTGTTTATGGTTCGTTACAACAATTACTTTCTAATAAATGCTTGAATATGTGTATTTTGATATTCTTAATTTAAACATTTATCATGTATATCGGAAGAAATTCTTCGAGTTTATTTCCCTTGTGCATTCAGGGCATGGAGAAGGTGCATGGAGGTCAAGTAAACTTTTTGAGTAGATTGATCAACTTAAGAGTTTTTAAGAAAACCACAAGTGGCCACACACCCATAAGTTTCAAAGTATAATCCCACAACAGTAGAAAAGAAAAAAGAAATCACTAGTATTTCAATGGCCGTGTGACCTATTAAGTGCCCATTTGACTTGAAAGTCTTTGAACCAAAGGCCTTACACCATGCCATATGCTTAAAGGCCCCCCATTATGACTAGTCCATTATAAGTAAGCACTCGCTAAGGTTTGGAAGGGAGTTCTTTTGGTTGGAGACTATCGGCCACATTTCATTGAAAATGATGTGATGATGGAAAACACATCAAAGAGAGGAAAAGATGAATGCATGTAGAAATCCCCTCGGTGCTATTGGCCCTTTAGTGGCATCCATCTACCCAAGCGGAAAATTTTGATTCAGTTATATTCCTTTTGATTATGGTTGAGTTCCTCCATAGTTAGGAACTAATCTATTGTAATATTTGGACATAGATGAGACTAAGGGTTATTTTGTATTAATCTTTAGATATTCGTTTTAATGCATTGTGTTTTGATTATGGTTTAGCAACAAATGCTTATTGTTGTGATTATCTATGTTGCAGAGCCTGGATATTCACGTTCAATTCATTCTTGTGACATTAAGAAATTCTCCACATGTAGATCTATGCATGTTTGAATTGCCTTCTTAAAAATGTGTTTTTAATATTTGGGAGGATTATTTTTAAAAGTTTGTTCAGGAGTGAGCTAAGTAGTTTTTATACCTTTTGATATATTAATCTAAAAATATGATTCTATATTAGGAAAAATGTTTTGTGTCATGGCTAGAGTCTCTTGTTTCATTAAAAAAAATAGAAATGCTTATCTTCTTTCCAACTCTTCAATTCCCATATTTGTTTAAATCAACAATCAAAACAAGAATTTCAGAAAAACGCAAAACCCTAATATTTGAGTTGAGAAATAGTAATTTTGAAATTTGAATATTTTGTCGATAACAACACTAGTGGTTTTGGAGGTTTTTTTTACTAATGATAAAACTTGCTCAACCATGCTGATAAGAATACTTGTAGCAATGATGATAATTCTCTCGGAATAAAAAATTAGAGTTGGTTAATAATATACCATTAATTTGAGGAGTAATTTATTATTTATTTTAGGAATATTTTCATTTGAAAAGATTTCTTCAAATTCTTCTCAAAAGTTATTGCAAACAGACATTTAAATAAAAAAAATCCAAAATGAGGCCTTAATTTATAACTTTCTTCATTGTTGTTTTGATAAAAGAAACAAGCACTAACTAATAAAGTGTATATAAAGACAAAAGACAAACAAAAGAAGGTACAATGAGTATATAATTTTTAGTTATTTTTGTCGAAAAAGAAAAGATGAGTGCCATTAAAAGATTAAAAGGACATACAAATATGGATATACACAAGTTGAAGTGACTTTTAATGTCATCTAAAAGATTCATTATATAGGGCAGATTAATATGCAAAATAATAAAAATTTTTTATATAGAACCAAAATAATATATTAGAAGTGCTAACTGCAATATAATAAATCTTTCTATCCTACTGAACCATAATCTAATAATAAGTAATCTCTTTGTCATTCACATGGAGTTCCAAACTCATACATACCCATGCATTACAAAATGGCTTACTGCAACGGTATAAAGGCCTCTCGGTAGTCCTGATGCGTGGTTGGGCAACCTTGGCTGAGAAGAGGAACGCCAAAAATATTCTAAGTATGGAAGTCAAATTATGCTCCAACCGGGTGGACTAGGCAACCGTCTAGAAAATTTGTTTCAGCCGGGTGGACTAGGTAGGTTACTCTTGAAAAGTTGCCTTGGCCGGGTGAACTAGGCAGCCATGAACAGGTGACAAAATCCTGCCGTGACCAGGTGAGTCAGGCAAACCGCGTGACAAAAGTTGGCTTAGTCAAGTGAACTAGGCAGCTGTGTGGAGGATGTTGCCTTAGCTGGTCGAGCGAGGCAACATCGTGAGAGGTCTTGTCCTAGGTGGGTGGGTCAGACAGTCTTGCGGAAAATTTTGCCATGACCAAACTAGCCAGGCAAGCATGACCGAGTGTCATGGGTGCGCACGCACAGGCAAGCTGCCGTGTGCGCATGACCGGGACATGGATAGAGTGGAGTCTGTGCATGACCAAAAGATGTGTGGGGTGGTGTTCGCATGTGACCAAGAGACATGACGAGGCTTTGGCATGAACGATTGCTTCGGGCTGTTGCTCCAAGAGTTGGACCACTTTCTCCAAGATGTGGGACACTTGGCAAGTAGTGGAATGGCAGTCATCTTCATATCTTTGGTGGTCATTTACTCTAACCGTCACACACGATCTAGGGATGTGCGCGGGGATGTATGGGCGTGGCTAGCTAGCTTGACCAAGGTGCGAGCGGTTGCGCAGGGTGGTTGCTCCGAACGGTTGCCCATTTCTCCAAGGCGTGGGGCACTTGGGAAGTGATGGAGCCAGTGGCCATCTCCATGGTCTTAGTAGTCGGTTATTGAAACCGTCGGGCTCTTGTAATTTGTACTATAAAGACTTGGTACCAATAGTTTTGTGGGTGATCCCAGAAGGAATCCAAAGTAGAGTTTAGTAGAAAGGGGAAATATTCATTGTGAGAATGAATAACGTCTAAGTGTTGAGCTAGCTCTGCTTGTGTGTGTTTTTTTTTCGCTTTCGGCCTATTCTTATAACTAGTGATGGTGTGAAACTTGGTCGGCGGTAAACGGGAGTCGTGACACTTAGGGCTTGTTTGGATGAGGGTTTTTGGGGGTAGGGTTACTTGATAAACGTCTAAAAGTACGTATTTTACATGTATTTGTTGTGTATTATTTTCATATCTTTTTGTTGAATCTATGCCCTTTTAGATCTAAATTGCTTTATTTTTGTATTTCAGGCCAGCCAGAAGCCCCTGGGGACTCGACGACGAGATGGGAAGCGATTTCGACATCAAAACAACGTTTTCGAGACCGGACACCGTAGCAGTCACCGTAGCTCATCGCGGACTTCCGGGCAGAAAAGTAGAAATCCCGAGGGGTCAGCATACCGGCAGTATACTGACCCGTTTACCCATCGGGATTTGGGGTTTAAAGGCCGATCTAGGGCATTTTGAAGAGGACTTTTGCATCTTCTTGGAGAGAGCTTTTGGGGGAAAAGAAGGCTAGGGTATGGGCATCATTTCTACACCATTTTGGAGGGCAAAAGGAGAGGAAATTCGGGTTTTCTAAGGAGAGGAGAGCAAGATCTTGGAGGATCCACTTCAAAAGCTTCATTGTTTGGAGGTTGAAGACAACGGGAAGCCACCCCTTCGAGTGGCGTCTTCGGAAAGGTTTTCTCCCGGGGATCCAAGCGGCATTCGACCTTCACCGTTTGATGGAGTGTTCCTCATGTTTACTTTGGTTATTTGCATGGTTTGTGTGGTGGATTTGTTGAACATGAACAACTAACCCCAAGGTCACCGGATGTAGGTGAACCTTGGGGGCAAAACTTGTGATGTTTTGGATTATTTGAGTTATTTATTGTATGATTGGCTTGTTGTGATCCTTGTTTGGTATTCTTGATTGTTTTGGTACATATGCTTAATTATTGTATCAAATGCTTGGTAGCACTTTGTAGCATGATCATTGCCTTAGTGCTAGACTCTACCAAACTTGGAAGGGATTAATGTATAAATACGTCGTGACCATCGGGTATTTGTACCCCTCCATTTCTAGGGTTGAAAACTAACTAGTGTTTCCACCCTAACTTGAGAAAACCATCATTCTCCTTGCAACCGTGTGAGAGGTTGAGTGGAAGAAATTCCTTATTCAACACTTGTACCGGGTTAGGGGTCAATTTCCGTGACCATCGGGTTGGCCTAAGCTTAGGTTTTCTCGGTCCAACTAGCCACATACTTAATTCCTCATTTATCCTACTCACTTGATTAGCCCCCTCGGGGATCCTCATCCGTGACCGTTTTCCATCCCTGAGCATCTCCCGAGTTTTGATTCAATTGTATTTATTAAGCAAATTTCTCTTGTTGCTATTCGTTTTCTTTCTTAGCTATTCTCTTAAAAAATGGAATCGGTGAGCTAAACAACAAGTGAAAAGTGAGTAAGGTAGCTCCTCGGGCCCCTTGGGAATACGACCCACTCGTGCGTGCACGAGTGGTTTATTACTTGACGACCCCGTGCGCTTGCGGGTGATTCACACTTCGTGTCGATCATTACTACTAAGTAACCCATGTTTGGCTCCATAGTTTTTTGAGGGTAGGGTATTTGGGGGTTAAATGGAGGGTTGGAAAACCCTCCAAAACCCCCATTTTTCAACTCTCCAAATTGGGGGGTTTTGGAGGGTTGAAAAAATTCTTTGACCAAAATACCCCTGTTCAATTTATATTATTACAAACATGCCCCTTAGCATAAATTAGATTATGTTGAATATTTTTTTTTGACAAAAATACCTTTTTGAATTTATATTATTACAAACATGTCTTTTAGCATAAATTAGCATAAATAGTATTATATAGGTAAAATTAGCCCAAAATACAATTTATAGTTTGAAGGGCATTTTAGTAATATTCACATATAACCTTCCCTTTTATTACCTTCCTCCAAAACACTACAAGGTGTAATAACCTCCATTTACCTTACCTTCAATACAAATAAGGTATAACTTAAAACCTCCTTCTACCTTATTTTACTTTACTTTACTTTACAAAACCCTCCTTCACCCCATCCAAGGCTATTACCCCTCTGGTCAGCGAGTGTGTTGTCAAATACTTGCGCCAAATTTGATATTTTTCTAGGCATATACATAGCAACGCGCAGAAGTGAGATTTTTTGTTCTCACTCATCACCAGCGTCCTCGCGAGCTCTGCTTCGGTTCTTCCTTCGCACCACGACCCAAATCCCACGCCATGGAATGCCTGACCTGGGCAAACCCTATTTCCCGAACTCCTCTTCTCAGACCTCCTCGTACCCACCAACTTTCTCCAAAGAGGGGCCGATTCCTCGTCTTCATCCCCTCTCGTTGCCAAAAGATGTACGTCCCCGGCTTCGGTGAGGCCTCACCGGAGGCCAAGGCTGCCAAGAACCTTCAGGACTTCTTCACCTTCGTTGCTGTGAGAATTGTTCTTGCTCAGCTTGAGGTATCAGTTCCCTTCTGATTTTGATTTTTGCGGTTCTTTTTCATGTGATTTTGTTGTCAGCTTTCAATATTTATTTTTTTTTTGGTACAATTTTTTCCCGCAATTTGCGAACAGAGTTATAATCCAGAGGCGTACAAGGAGTTGATGGAGTTTATTAGCCGGAATTCGTTGAACGATGGCGACAAGTTCTGCAGGACGTTGATGCGTGAGTCTCCGCGGCATAAAAGTTTAGGTAATTTGGGTTCCCAACACTATTCACTGGATTCAACTGTTTATCATGTCAAATAAGATTTCTCATTTTAAATTTTGATAAAAGTGCATTTTGATGTTTAGTTTCAGGGAGATTCATTTTAGTCTTTTAATAGGAACTGTCCTTAAACTATGAAAAAGAAAAACAGTTTTAGTTTCTATTCAATTTTTTTCTCTGTGTTTTTTCTTCTCTTGTGAAATGTGGAGAAAACCAGAGATTTGAACTCTTAACTCTCTTGTTATATGGGTGGTTCCTATTCAATTGTGCTTTACTTTGGATCAAATTAGACAAATTTTGTTTTGGGGGATCAAAATGAATTTATCTCTATAGTTCAAGAGCTGAAGTGCTTACACATTTCTGTTTCTCATTAGGCTTGAACAACCTTGATTAGAACAAAAGTGCTAGTTGTGTTTTGTTTTGATTCAATAGCAAATATACCAAGATCACTTAAAATACTTGTCAGTGTAACGAGTTAGACTGAAGTTAAGAGGATGCCTAACACTTTTAAATTGATCATTGAAGAATACTTCTCTTACAATGCGCATGTGCATATTTAATTATGGCACCACCAGATGTCTATACTGTGTAGACATTAGAACCTGAGAGACGTATTGATTTTTTTTTGGGTTTTTTGCCTGCATGCCTTTCCAAAAATTTGTTTATATATTCCCATAAAAACGACATTTGTTTATATGCCCCTATAAGTCATTCTTGTTGTTGATATACTCTTTAGACCAAAATTCAAATAAATAATTTTATAAAAATATAAATTAGCTTTACCATTTTCTCTTTATTCGTTTTGTAAAAACAAAAAAAAATCAGTATAGCTTTTAGTAAAATCTTTTAGTTGTTTGTTAATCATAAGAGTATATAGGAAAATGTAATTTTTATCAGGGAACATAACAACTATCTAGTTTTACTGGGGTATGCAATTAATTTTCTCTAATTTTTTGTCGACATTTTAATCCTGCTTATAATAATGCCTGTTATTTTGTACCGCTTTCCACATTCCAAAGAAAGAACCCTTGAATCAACCTTGCTACTCTTCCTTGTAACTTTTCAATTATAAAACCAAGTGTATATTGCTTACAGTATATGAAGATTATTTCTGAACTTCTTTACCTCAATGTACTTGTTTTAACTATGGTTGATGTCCAGTGTTCCACAACACAGCTTAAGCAGTCACATATGCAGTAGCCACTCCACCACATAGTAGAGTATATGATGTGACACCTTAATAGTGGTCTCTGTCTGTGTATTATTATGCTATGAAGTCACATGTGCTCAAGCAGCCACATATGTATGCACTTGTGCAACCAAGTGAAGACAATTGCAGAATTGGATGTCATTTGTGTGTTAGTTCTTTTAAATTTATATAGATATTTTATTTGTTTAAATGATCTATTGTTCAAGTGAAATTCAATACAGTAGTTGCAATTTATAGAAAACATAGTGATAAGCATCAGACATCTACATGAATATAGTTGTACCATATTTTACTGCTTCGGTAATTCATTTGGCTTTATATAATTATGATTTTATATATTATTTTAACTACATTTGAAATGTTGTAATTATGTATGGCACAATACTCTGAGAAACTGAAGTCACACAATTATGTGAAATATGGCAATCAGCTAATAAGCTGATATCCATCCAAATCTTAGGTAAACCCTAGTGATTATCATTGCAATTAATCATTGGGTGCAAACCAATACATAACTGCAAACTGTACATGATTTTCGAGCTAGTAGTTATGTAAGATCAAAATCTGACATATGCTTTTGGAGCATAAAATTCTACTGGAAGTTCATACTTCATCAGTGAAAATTTAGTCTTTCGAGCTAGTAGTTATGATGCTTTGCTAAATCTTCATTTAAATAGTGCAACTTTTTTCATATGAAAATCCGCCTTGTTAGTATGTGGTGTTTATTTATTTCAATAAAGTTATTTATTTATCTTGATAAAAGTGGATAAACTATTAATTTATTAGAGAAGAAAAAGAAAAGCAAAGCATAGGAAGGACATAAAAAGGATAGGAAATAAAACAAGACACGACTGCAATAAAGAAAGACAAAAACACAAAAAGAGTGTACTAGGGGGTTCAAAAATGACTTTATTCCAATAAAGTTTTTTCGTTCAATTACTTTTAACCTTCTACAAGAACATTGCCATTCCAAACTCCTTGACTTTATCAGTATTGTAGAATTGTTTTATGTAGACATGAATATCTAGGCAACCTCATGGATCGATGTTAGATAATTAGTCAGCTTCTCTTCTTTTTAGCAAGAATCTTATTTTTGTTTTTTTCAATAGTGACACTGATGCATCTTTTATTTTGATGCAGCTTTGCGCATTTTAGAGGTTAGTATCACAGACTTGAGTAATTAAGAACAGTTTCAAACACCATTCATGTAATTAGTATAAATTTAAATTTGTCTAAAAACTCATTGCAGGTTCGATCTGCGTATTCTAAAAGAGATTTTGAGTGGGATAATTTACAGAAGTTGGCATTTAAGGTCAGTTCTTGTCCTAGTTACAATTTTGAACCAAGTTGATTCGTTGTTACTTCTCGACAATTCCAAGTTAATGATCATGGCATGGCAGATGGTTGATGATTCTAACACAAGACTTATGAGAGACTATGTGCGCGAAACTAGTCACCTGGAAAATGAAAAGTAGCAACTGCTGTGCTGCATGGCTTTGGCCACTATATTCTTGAAGGTCTACTATGAACTTCAATTATCGCATTCTTTACTTTCAGATGTACCAATGTATATATATTAGCGAGTTTTTGCGACCTTGTTGAAGTAGTTGTATATCATTTTTTTTCTTGCAGCAACGTACATAAAACATCAACTAAAAGTAAATGTTATACCCACAAATTTAATAGATTGTGTCTGAAAAATATGTATTTACTTACTAGTGATGTATGAATGTTAAAGGCTGATCGAAATTTGCAGACCAATTTTTCCATAGGTATGTTAAGAATTTGATACAAAACAATTGCTGATGAACGGTATGGAAGGCAAACTATTCTCGAGAAAATCGGTATATGATTTGTAATTTTACATTGTTTTCGTGAACTTTTGGAATCTGTAGTCATATAAAATGTGCAAAAACATATTGCATTTGATTTGGTTCATATAAGATTATCTTCTGCCTTTTTTCCCCCTTGAAACGTTAGTTATGGTGTGGTTGAATTGTTTTGTCAACGGAATAATTGTCTAAAAATGAGAGTAATCAGGATTTTTTTTTTATATTTTAAATTTAAAAGCAAAATTTTGACGAATTACCTCTTAGCTTATTAGTATCGGATTTTTTGCGTAAGGTGTTTGTTGTTTAGGTGGATTTAAATTAAACTTCAAAACCTGCTCAAGATGAGGGTATTAGTGCTTGTTGAGTTTGCTCTGAACTTGAGTACATCTATGGGGTTTGTGGCATTTTATAAAAAAGAAAAAAAGGACAAAGGACATGTGTAAATTTGTGTTTATCTAGATAACATTAGAGAATATATTTTTCATTAGTGGATGATAATTATGATTACTAGAAGGTGAAGAAATGCATGAAGTCATGAATCTTAGAAGATAAATTAATTTGCATGAAACATATAAATTAAAATGAAGAAAAATTCAAGAAAAATAAAAGAAATGATGAATATTGTGCCAAAAAGATTTTGGCATGGAAATTTCATTTTCGCCGTTCTTACAGGGAAATTAAACTAACGAGAGGGGAAAACATCCATCTTCAACCCACACAATCTAACTGTACTTTTCTAATATATAAACATAAGATGGCCCAATATTTTTGAAAATTGTAAAAATTGTCTACCCCTGCACATGCTTGACCAAGATGGACTTGTGCATCATGTGACATTTTTTTTAGACACATCAACTATCACGCCTTTTGGAGAGATATTTGCAGGAGGGAAAAGAAATTAAATATTTATATATATTGAAAAAACCAAACCAAATAAGTTGGTTGAAAGATTTAGAATTGGTTTGTACAATTTTTTAATTAAATAAAAAAAATGTAATATATTCCATTTTAATAATTAAAGGGCTTGGGTTAATTTTGCAAAATTGTTTTACTCAATTCTCTTCAAATTGCTTCATATTGCATTTGGTTGGCCCACTTAACATGACTCATATATTCATCATATATTTAGATTTGGCTTCGATTGGGCATCAAATCAAAAAATTTGCTTATTGAAGATAGACTCAATCATAAATATTAGTTTTCAAATAGGTCTAATATAAATCTTCCGCAATATTTTACAATTTGACTACAGTTCTAATTATATTCAATTCCTAGTTGTGCAACACCATTGCTTCCTATTGGAAGAATTGGAAGAAACACAGGAAAAAGGGCGACAACATAGATTGATTTTAAAAACACTTATCACTACAAATAGAGATAGAGAGTGATTTCTTACTGGAATTGTCCATGGGCTGAGTCAGCAGGGCTGAGACAGATAAAGTAATAGAATTCAAGTTTTACCAGGGCCCAGCCCGGCCTAAGTACATGAGGCTTAAATTTTACCAAAACACGCCCACATTTATGGCCCTTAATCAAAGGCCCCCCAAGCCCATCCAAATTGGATTTTCTTTTTCTTTAAATAATAAATTAATCCTTAAAAAATTTTACAATAGTATTAATGTTCAATTTCATGTTTCCAAGCCGCAAGACAAATCCAACTGATAAAATTTAATTGCCTCCAAGTTTAAGTGTAAATATAAGTTTAATTTAAATCTGAACAAAATAAATAAATAAAAGTAGTCAAAGAGAAAGCATAAAAAAAAAAAAAAAAAAAAAAAAAAGAAAATGGAAACTTCCTGACAGTGTAGATAAGAGGAAAAAAAATCTCCTGACAGTATAGATAAGAGGAAAAAAGATCTTCTGATAGTGTAGATAAAAGGAAAAAACAAAACAGAGGGAATATCATAGCCCATTCATCTCATTTAATTCAACATGAACCCAAGGGATTTTAATTCCCATCAAAATATAATAAAATTAAACTAACAACAAAGTGAAAGAGTGATTTGGTTTTGGATGTCTCCATTTCTTTTTTTGTTTGATGTAATAGATGTCTGCAATTCAATCATCATTGTCAAAAAGACATACAAAAAATAATTTGCAAGCAAGTAGAAGACCAGGACAACGAATAGACAAATAACACAAGCTCATATAATTATTTTACACGCATTGTATAAAAACAAAAACTATTTTAATAGAAAATGGGTGGAAAAGAAAATTTTTCCATAGAAAAACATGAAAAAAATTTCCATGGAAAACGAATAAATAGACGTTTGATTGGCATTATTTTCTTGCTAGAAAATCAAAACTTTTCTATTAAAAATTTTGATTTTGTTGTTTGATTGCTTGTATTTTCATATAACCCCTTCTATTTTCCCTGAAAAAGTTTTCTTAGGGTTGAGGCTGGAAAACTTTTTCCTTGTTTTGAGGGAAAATAGGGTCACATGACAACATCCATGGAAAAATTTTTCATGAAAAATTTGGGCAAACAAATAGCTTTTGAAAAAATGGCCCATAGAAAATTTTTCCATGGAAAATTTGGGCAATCAAACACAAGAGAAATTGAGAATCCATTAGTATTTTTTTTATAGGATTTGAATACTCCAAGTTTGGTTCGCGATAATGATATGTTACCATACTAATGAGATTACTGTGATAATGAGGTCGGGAATGTTATATGCTCAGATATGTTGTGGTAATGTGGGATTACTATGTTTGGTTAAGAACTTATATCAGTGATAATATTTCATTATCATATTTGGTTAGTCATGATAATTACCCAAGTAATATGTCAAATTTACCAAAATACAACTGCATATAAAACTTTAAAAAATTTAATTTAAAGTATTTAGATAAATAAATAATTAAATTATAATATTAAAAATTATTTATATGACATTTTTTAAAATACTTTCGTATTTAAAATTTTGAGCAAATTTAATATAATTTCAACATTTTTTTGGTTGGGATGCTAATCTTTATATAATTAATTTTATAAAAAAACAACATATAATTATAAACTACATAAAAGAAGGCATTAGAGTAAATGAGTGGGGGTATAATTGGGAAAAAAAATTATAGATTACCAATACCCTAGTAATCTGGATGGACACCTATTTTGGTGGTAATATGATTACCACCTTATTTGGTAACATTTTACTATTGACAATCTTATATTACCATTAACATTACCACTGCTACAGTACTTAAATATGGTAATCTCAACATATTACCGGCAGATTCCTAATAATGTTTTCACATTACCCCGAATCAAACTGAGCCTAAGGTAGCGTTTGGTTAGACGTAATTGTAAATGCAGAGGATTTTCAATTACAATGTAATTGAAAGTACATGAATTTGGAAGTACAGTAATTACAAAATTTGGTGTTTGGTTATATGTAACTGAAATTACTGTACTGTAGAATTTGGTGTTTGGTTTGATGTATTTAAGAAATGTGACTACTTAGGGTGTGATTACCCCAAACACCTTTATAAATACCCATTTTTTTGGTTTTTACTTTTTTTTTTAGAATGGAGATTATTTTTTAATGTAATTATTATATTAATCAATTTAAATAATAAACTCTTTATTATTGTTATATTATTCTCATTTTTAATTGTTAGTTATATTGATTTAATTGTTATTAAATTTTAATTGGTTAAAAAAGTTTTGTTAATAAATCTATTTTTAATGATGATTTGTCTAATAATGTTTTATTAATTTGTGTGCATGAAAATAACCCTAAAAAACAAAACTATTTTCATTAAATAGCTTACTTAATATTTTCAAATAATATTAAAATTTTTGTTAAATACATTGTATTATATAAATTTAGTCATATTAAATTGTCTTATTTAAGATTTTCATGGATTTGCTACAGTGAAGTAGTTGGTTTTACGCCCAAATCAGGCGTAAAACCAATTACATCCAAATTCTCACTGTGTGTAAACTCAATTACATCCAACATTTGCAAATACACTCAAACAAACACCAGATTTGCTACAGTGAAGTAATTACAATTACAGCTAAAAGCAAATACACCCAAACAAACACACCCTAGGAGTATTTAGAAAAAAGTGCCAACTGAGCTAAAACAGCAAGATACTTAATTGTTGTTTCACATGATTTGGTATAATGGGAAGGAAATGTACAGCTGAAAGATCGATATTGTCTAGCACTAGCATCATAACAACTAAAATTAAATAGCAAGAAAAAGAATCATCAAGGAGTACTTTAGGCTAGCGGTTTTTTAATTTCATTAGTTTGAAAATTGTACCCACATATTACAATGTAAAGCCCTAAAAAGAAAAATGAATTTAAAGGAATCAATAACTCGTGAAAAATTATTAATAGTAAGATTTAAAAAATAAATTTACAACTTACAACTATTGCAACACCATCATTTACCCTATCATTTCCATCATCACTATAGCCGAAACCTTCATCTTTTAATCCTAATATAAATATAAAACAACAAACAAAAAAAATGAGAAAGTAATAATACCATAATAATACACAACAAACTGCAAAAAATTTACCTATTGAGGGCCTTTAATGCACGTCCAATCACCCAAACAAACAATTACTTGAATTACTTTTGGTTTGAGTGAACTCCTGATGCAATTAATAACTTTCTTTCTAATATTACAAATAGACTCTGAAACCATTTGTCGATGTAGAAATTGCCAAAAGATCATGGGCTGATAATGAAAGCTCATAATATCTTATTTGAGCTTTTACTCCAATACTCCATGATATTGAGCTGATTGTTTAACTCAAATGTTTTTCAATCCAAGTAAAGATGCAATCGTACTTTTTCATTTTCAGTTTTAGATTTACTCAAATACTATATCTAATCTTCATTCTCATCATAACTATCAAATGTAGCCCGACAACATTGGAATTTTGCGAGCTAAATTCAACAAAATTATTCCCCTCTCCCCTCCCCCCTAAGAGTTGAACTTCACTAAAGGGCTTGTAGCCCAGCGGTACCTCGGGTCCCCTCGTGGGAGGAGACACAAGTTTAATTCCCCCAAACTGCGTTCCTCCGTTTCAAGAGGGTGAGGACGTTGTGGCAATCCCCCCGCCACGCGTCCGTCTCTGAGAGTTGGTGCTTGTCGCCCTATCTAAAAAAAAAAAAGAAAATAGTAGAACTTCCAACCAAAGAAAAAGAATTTGAGTTGGAGTTCTTCAAATACTCATCAAATAAGATTTTTAGAGTATTAAGAATAGTTTGCATAAAATTTGTTGCATGCCTGCCATAAAGTTTAATATAAAATACTCCACATAATTCACCTTGTAGTGCGGATCTAAAATTGCACAAGATAAAACTACAATGCATTGTCAACGGCCTTTGGGTCAATTGGCATTTGGGTCCCCCGTGAGGACGCTTCGCAAGTGGCGAGAGTTCGAATCCTCGGGGTGAGGGTGCATGTCTGAGAATTGTGAGCACGAACTGTGGGTGGTACCAGCGCCCATGTGTGCGCGGCCCCACAGGCCGCAGTCGAGGCATGCACACGCCCCTGTCTTAGTTTAGCGGGCCCATTAGGGGTTTCGTTCTTCTTGACAAAAAAAAAAAACTACAATGCATTCAACCCCAATATTTATTAAATTTCTCTCGCATCTTCCAAACCATCATAGTTAAGCATGTATGTGGACCTTTTTTTGTCAAGAAGAACGAAACCCCTAATGGGCCCGCTAAATTAAGACAGGGGCGTGCGCATGCCTCGACTGCGGCCTGTGGGGCCGCGCACACATGGGCGCTGGTACCACCCACAGTTCGTGCTCACAATTCTCAGACATGTACCCTCACCCCGAGGATTCGAACTCTCGCCACTTGCGAAGCATCCTCACGGGGGACCCAAATGCCAATTGACCCAAAGGCCGTTGACACATGTATGTGGACCTTTAATAGTGTCTAACAAGATGTTGCGGACTTTCAAAACTCCTCTAAAATAAATATTTGAATTGGGATATTTTAAAACAAAAAACATACAAGTTACATCAAAGAACACATTCAAGAATTGGACCATTTGTCCACTCTTCATCAGAAAGTTCAAAAAACTGAAAATCTCTATCTGATTGTCCCCAATATTCTAATGCATCTTTGTAATAATGAAAGCATTCAAGCATCAAGTTTGTAGAGTCCCACTAACACAAATTTTGATGTAATTTGTTAGTTCCATTCAAGTGGAAACTTTTTTTAGCAATTTCATAAATCTTTTCTAGAGAGGACCAAACCTTTTATATTATATATTTTATACCATTTCAAACTTTACTAACAACATCATCAATAAGTTTCAAACAAGCATGAACAATGATATTCAAAATATGTCCATAGCATCTAATTTGAAAGAAAACAACATCACATAAAAAAGCCTTCTTGGCCTGAAATTGACTTTTAAGAGAAAAAACCATGACATCATTCTAAGAACTATTATCCAAAGTAATGCTGAAAGTTTCTTGTCTATGGTCCATCGCGTTAAGCACAGAAAAAAATTCATCTGCTATGTTCAAACCATCATAAAAAGGGGTTAAAAGTCTAAATTTGTTTATTCTTTTTTTTTTTAATTTTCAATTACTATTAATCCAATGAGCAATAACACAAATATATTCATCAAAACTATGCTCAAATTTCCAATTATTAGAAGTTTAGCATATTTGACAAAGGGCTTTAGCTAACTCATTTTTAACATGCTCTCTTCTTTGTATAGTGATGCAAAACATCCATAATAGCTATTTATCTATTTATATTCTTATAGTTTAGACATATATTTGAATCCCGAATCCTAAACTAATTAAAAAGATTATTTGCCACATACAAGAAAAATTGAAATAGCTTTGCAAAGTTCATCTTGGTTATAGTTATAATTTTCTATGAGTGACCATCCGCTCAAAAGTAGTTAAGTTGCTATTATGTATTGTCCGATATCCTTATTATGTTTTCTAAGACAACCTACTAAATGGGGTCTCAAATAAGATATTTCACTAGAAGATTTAGTAGATAGAATAGTTTTACAGTGGTTGAATTGCGTTTTTAAATTTCTTTATCCTTACACTCAGCCTATCATTCCACAGCTTTGATGTTTTTTTGATGCTTTGGAATGCTCTCATACTCAATATACCCATCCTCCACATTGAGGGAGTATTTAAACTTGTTATTTTGTCCTACAGCAATATAAAGCAGTAAATGAATAATAGTATTGGAAAATAGTCAAATACATAATATCAACAAAGAAAAGTAATTAGTTTTGCCATGAAGTCCAAAGATAAGAAAATGAAGCCAACTGAAAGGAAATACCTTTTTTTTTTTTCAGAAATACAAAGAAAACCAATTAGTTTTTCCATCATAATTCATAATCAACACATTGTTACATCTTGCAATTCACTTTAACTTTGAGATTTCATGCACTTGACATTGCTGGACATTTTGTACTCAACTTGAAAAATAAGCAAGGAAAAATGTAGGTTGCAAACAATAGTGCTAATTGTTAGAGTTATATGTATATATGTACATACATACTTCCTACTTTTATACTTGTATTATACATGTATATACACATCTCTTTTCTCTATATATGTAACCACTCTTTATCAATAAGACTTGACTTATTGAACAATCTTGTTCTTTACACTAATGACATTCCACAAACCATAAAAACATTTTATAATGAAGATGTTAACATGCTAGTAGCTATAGGTTTTCTTAATATGATGCCTATTCTAGCTGTTCCATACTTGAAAAATTAAGAATTATAGAAAACTGAAATATTATTGATTGTTCATTGTGTTGTTTGATACCTGAAAATTTTGCTAGAATATTACTCACAATTAATGAGCAATCAAATCTTTCCATCACATGAGAATAATCAATGACTTCACAATGAGTAATCAATTTATTAGCCAATTGTCATTCAATCAATTAATCAACTTTACAATATGCAATCAAATTACCAACCTATTCAAGTTTTGATTAATTATTAATTGATGGTTGAATGATATAAACTATATCTATATAGCCTTGAAACAAGATAGATAACATTAGAATATTGTGATTGATCAATTACTAACTAATCAAATCATAAAATTGGACAAAAATGTCCTTTCAAAGTTTATATGTAGCAATAGTTTTGCAGAAACAACTAACAAAATCCTCAAAATAGGAATCGTTGCAAATATAGTATACACAAATTATCATCCACTTTGCAAATAATAAATATTAAGTGAAACATTGGATTCTTATACCTTATCAAAAGTCTGGTTAAATATCAAATTAAAACAATGCTGATAAAAGGAAGCTCTGCATTTCTGATTGAAAAATAAATATGCCAAGAAAAAAATAATGGAAATGTGGAAAGCAAATATGCAACACTAGTATAAGGATATTAATAAGAAAATGCACATGAAATGATTGCATGAAAAAAATAGAACATGAAAGCTTAATAGATTGAGTAAATCTATTTTGACTAAACAGAGAAATATATATATATATCATAAGTAGATTGGCGTAAAACCCTAATCCTCAGATTTAAAGTTGGCTATGAAGCCCCAAATAATGACAAATGGACAAAAAACTGCATATTATACTTAATATTTTGAAGTTGACTCAAAGAAAAAACCCAACATCTTGTGACCATTGAAGAATTTCTTTCAAAATGTCTGAGCAATGAGAGGAAAACTGAAAGGAAAAGCTCAATTGATGAGTGATGATGGGCGGTGTGGGTTAGATGGCTGAAGTAACCCTAATCCCAAAGGAGTCACTATAAGAAAATTACCGTTTCTTCACAGAAATTTAACCAGGGACACTTTTAGTGGCCATGTACTTAAATAAGGAGTAGCCATAGAATATCAAAACTCAATAACATAAAATATATCAAATTTACCTAGGGAATAGATATGGATTTACTCACATAATTACGTACCCAAATACTATACATCCCTAGGTAATATTTGAGTAAATAACACAAGTAATTCTCATTTAGAAATTACTCACAATATACCCACGGAAAATTTGTGTGGGAGATCATTTCAATGGGAATGATATATTTACCCACGGATTACTCTGAGAAGTTGTCTGTGGATGCATTCTACAATTGTCGGTAATCTCTAGATAACTTAAAAGTGAATTTCTTTTTTCAACATCACCCACAAATTACTTATCCATGATAATGTATCTGTGGGTAATGCATGGTTAAAAAAATATTTGAACTTTTTTTTGGCTAAATTTTATCCATGGATTATCTATTGAAATGTTTGTAAGTAAATAGACTGTGAGTAACTTTTGGGTAATATGAACTATGAGGTGAGATTGTGATATTTAACATTTACTCACAGTTTGCAAGATACATTTTCATGGGTAATTAATTTGAAAATAATATTTCCAATTTTTTGTTAATATATTATTTTGAATATTATTTAATTTTTAGTTAGGTTTAGTAGAGCATGACTTAATTATAATAACTTTATAAAAATTGATTTGAGATTTATATTAAGAATTACAATTAAATTAAAAATTTTAACATTATAAAACAAATTAAAAAAAAACAATGTCATAATAATTTTTTCTATACATTATAATTACGAACTTATGGAAATTA
Organism: Dioscorea dumetorum; assembly: GCA_902712375.1. Taxonomy (NCBI): domain Eukaryota; kingdom Viridiplantae; phylum Streptophyta; class Magnoliopsida; order Dioscoreales; family Dioscoreaceae; genus Dioscorea; species Dioscorea dumetorum. The sequence continues at coordinate 4,028,485 of CACTHL010000549.1, read as the reverse complement.
ATTAACTTATACTTTTCTATACTTCATTTTTGTAACAATAATTTTTATTTGATTATATGGTTTAAGAGAAACAATTATTAAAATAACTATATAAGACATCACCATTCACCACTACAACTCGTAAAAAAGAAATATTTCATTTTCTTAATAAATTTTTTATTTTAATTATTTTTAAAGTGTGGGAGGGTACCTGGGCTGATGGTACTACCATCTTACGGGGCTGAATTGTCATGCACTGCCCTTGGATTAGTTGCTTTGATGCCTAAGGAATGTAGCCAGTGGAGGTGGTGTGTAGACGTCTATGTTGCTCTCCGGTCCGCACAGTGATGTAACTTTGTGGGAAAGTTGTCATTCTGGCCTGTGGTAGCAATCTTTCCAATGTTTAGATGGTGTGGTGTCTGTATGTAATATAGCATATTACATAATCATGATGTTCTGTGTGCATGTAATGTATATTTAATTCGAGTTGTGCATGTTATTTGTCATTTTAGATGTATAGGCTTATCATCTTTGAAAATTGATGATTTTTAGTTAATCTAGTCTATAGATTTAGTATTCAGTGAAAAGATGGGAAATTATTATAGATGCCAAGATATGATGATCAGCGATACATTTCTCTTTATGGAACATCTACCATTTTCTAGAACTCATTAATGCTTGGTTGGAACTTGTTATAAAATAGGGATGTGAAAAGTAATATTTCACACTATTTCGAGTACAAGTAGTAAACATTGTTTTTATATCATCAGTAGAGTATTTCTTTGTCCTTCCACCAGAATGATACCCTATAAAATTGAAAAGGAAGAAAGCCAAATCTCAGCTATTTTAGTATCTTTGGAAGCAAATGCTATTTCATGAACAACTGAGATCAGTTAAGGAAAATTGGAAGGATAAGCAAAGGAGTATTCATGGGATATTCTACAAGCAATCATGCCGTTTAGGTGTTAAATTCAAAAACCAAGTAGATAATGGAGAAGATTAATGTCATTATTCATGACTTCATGCGATATTCGACAAGCAATCATGCCTCTAGGTGTTAAATTCAAGAACCAAGAAGATCGATAATGGAGAAGATTAATGTCGTTATTGATGATTTCTGTGATTACCCAGCCAATGTTGACACACAGAGTCTGTAAATTAATTTACTTAGATAAACAAACACTGATATTATATTGATGGAAGCTGATACAATATAGAAGCAAGTCACTGAGGTTGCTTGCTTTACAAAACCATAGTTCTTCATATATATAGAGAAACAAGCAAGGCTAAGCCAGCTGACAAGATACAAAGCAAGTAACTATAATAGCATGGTCAGTCTAACCCTTTCACTCAACCATGACTAAACATACTTTGACTTCTCATGCATACCATACTGAGTTACTTCTTCTGCATTCTTTCACGTACACAGTGACTGGAATTCTGAAGCTTCTGAGCAGTATCATCATTCGCCAACACCCTCCCCTTGCTCTGAAGCCTCTTCAGCCCCATAGCTGTTCGGAATGTTTCAAACTTTGGATAGGCTAGGGCTTTTGTAAGAACATCAGCAGTCTGTTTGCTTGTGTTACAATACAACGCCTTGATTTCTCCATTACTTACCAAATCACGGATGAAATGAAAGCGGGTGTCGATGTGTTTGGTGCGTCCATGCAAAGAGGGATTTCTTGTAATCGAAATGGCAGATTTATTGTCACAGAATATGGCTGTTGAATCCTTTGTGTCTATGCTCATATCCTTCAAGAGACGTCGCAGCCATATAGCTTCACAGGCGGCTGCGGTTGCGGCGATATATTCGGCCTCAGTGCTGGAGAGAGCGGTGATGGGTTGCTTCTTTGAGTTCCAAGCCACTGCCGTAGATCCGAGCAGGAAAACCCAGCCTGTAGTGCTTTTCTGGTCATCTTGTGACCCTCCCCAATCACTGTCGGTGAAGCCTGATAGCTTGAAGTTATCTGAACATGAGTAATGTAATCCATACTCTAATGTACCTGCGATGTAATGCAGGATCCTCTTCACTGCTCCGAATTGATGCATGCTAGGTTTTTGCATGAATCGTGACACCATATTTACAGCAAACATTATATCGGGCCTTGTGTTTGTTAGATATAGGAGACTACCCACAATCCTCCGGTAAAGCAGGGGATCAGCGCTTCCCGTCCCGTCTTCTAAGTGAAACTTCTCATTGTTATTCATTGGGGTGCTAATGGGGGTGCAATTATATTTATATTGAGAAACAAATATAAATAGACCTTTTCAGAAGATCCTTTGCATATTTATATTGAGAAACAAATAGACCATCACTCGACTGACTTACCTCCAAGCCGAGAAAATACTTCAGTTTTCCCAAATCTGTCATCTCGAACGTTCTCATCATGCTTTGCTTAAACTCCAACCTCATCTCATCATAGGAACTCATATATATTATATCATCTACGTATATGCATACCAATAATATATCTGAATTCCCTTTGAGCTTCTTGTAGAGAGTTGGTTCATTTGAGCTTTTAGTAAATCCAGACTGAGAGAAATACTCATCAATCCGACTATACCAGGCCCTCGGAGCTTGCCGGAGCCCGTATAGTGCCTTCCGAAGCCTGTAGACTTTCTCCTCTTCTCCTTCAACAACAAAACCCTCTGGCTGATTAACGTAAACCTCTTCTTCCAGGTTCCCGTTCAAAAATACTGTCTTAACGTCGAGCTGATGAATCCACCACCTTTGTTGAGCGCCAACGGCAAAGAAGATACGTATGGTTTCCATCCTTGCCACTGGGGAATAGACTTCAGTGAAGTCTAATCCTTCTTGTTGAACATAACCTTTGGCCACTGTGCGCGCCTTCTTCTTAAGCACAGAACCATCGGAATTATATTTAGTCTTGTACACCCATTTTAACCCGATGGTGCGCTTCCCTTCTGGCAAAGTGGTGAGCTCCCAGGTTTTGTTCTTCTGAACTGCTTCTATTTCTTCTTTCATGGCAACTATCCAGCCTTCATCTTTTACTGCATCTTCAAATAGCACTGGATCTGATATAGTAGCTGCAAAAGAACACAAATTATAGAGGTCACTGATGCTCCGGTATCTCTCCGGCGTCCCTCCTTCTCCGTCTTCATTTCTCTGTGTTTCAGGGGGTGAGACGAGAATCTCTCTTTCTCCCAAGTTTTCATTCAGCGCCTCAGATCTCTCATCCAACGGTTCAGATGAGATCTCTTCAACCGTAGCTTCCACGTCATGGTGTTGCGCATAAGTTGATGCAGATGAGTCAGCTTTATTCGTCCAATCCCAGCACAGATCCTCGGCGAATATAAGATCCCTGCTGATATGGACGCGCCTCGTATCTGGATCAAAGACCTTATAGGCCTTTGACTCAATCGGAATAACCAATGAAGACTTGTTTTACTGATTTGGCTTCAAGCTTGGAGTGTGATTGAGGATCAAGCAGCCGATAACAGATACACCCAAATACTTTGAAATGGTTGACCGTTGGTTTTCTCCTAGTCAACACTTCATACGGCGTCTTCTTCTCCAGCGCTGTCGTCGGAGATCTGTTTAGAATATATACAGCGGTGGAGACCGCCTCGGCCCATAGATCAGAGGATACCTTCATCTGCAGTAATAGAGTCCTTGCCATCTCCGTCACGGTGCGATTTTTCCTTTCGGCCACCCCGTTTTGCTGTGGGGTGCGCGGCGCCGTGAGTTGTCTTTTAATCCCGGCCTCTTCACAGAAGGACTTGAACTCCAGAGAGGTGAACTCGCCTCCTCGGTCGGTGCGGAGAATCTTGACAGGAAGTGAGAGCTGCTTCTCCACTGCCAACTTAAAGGTCTTAAACCGTTGCAAAGCATCGGACTTCCTTCTGATGAAATAAACCCAGCTATATCGAGAGAAGTCGTCAGTCAATAAGAAGTAGTACATGTTACCTCCGAGTGAAGAAGTCTTCATGGGTCCAACTAGATCGGCATGAACGATCTCCAGAGGCGCCACAGCTCTGTACGCCTGCCCTTTTTGGAAAAGAGTGGCGTGTTTGCTTAGCAAGGGCACAGGCTTCGCAGTCCCCCTTGAAGCTTAGCACTGGAATACCTTCCACTAGGTGATGCAAAAGATTCATGTTTTTGGTATGAAGATGACCATACCTTCGGTGCCACAACTCAGAGATATCTCCTTCTCCTTGTGTCACATGAGCAGAGGCTATATCTCCAGCTTGAAGAGGATACAGTCTGTGGTTTGACATGCGGATTTTCGCCACCAGTGATTTGGCATGAGCTTCCTTTACGATGCACTCTCCTTCCAAGAACTGCACTTCATATCCCGAAGCTGCTAGTTGCCCCACGCTGAGGAGATTATGGGCTAGCATGGGAACATACTGGACTTTGTGAAGAGTCTTCTTCTGGCCCGAGCTCGTTCTCAGTATCACTGAACCAAGTCCGGTGGCTTGAAGAGTATTACCATCACCAAGTCTGATCGTTTGAGGAGGAGCAGCTTCAAGGTGGACGAACATGCTTCTGTTTCCGGACATGTGGTTAGAACAACCACTGTCGATGAGCCATATATCGCTGGCTAAGGTTTGAGTGCTTGCCATGAAAAGCACTCCTTCTTCTACCTCCTTCTCCGCTTCCACAACGTTTGCATGTTTGTCTTTATACCAGCACTGTGATTTCATATGGCCATACTTCTTGCATATGAAACACTGGATGGTTTTGTTAGGTTTAGACTCAGTGCTCTGAGAGAACTCAGAGGTTCTCCCACGCCCGTGACCTCGACCTCTACCTCGATAAAAACCTCCACGTCCACGACCCCTTCCTCTCGGATGAGAGTTTGATCGAAAAGGAAGAGTCTGAACATGCAAGGCCTTGTCATCGTCCCCGTCCTCAGCGCGGTCAAGGATGTCTTCATGACTCTTGAGCGAGCCACAGAGTTCGTCAACCGTGAGGGTGTTCAAGTCGCGAGCTTCAACGATAGAGGAGACGACATGAGTGAATCGTTTGGTGAGGCTTCGGAGAATCTTGGCCACGACCGTCTTCTCCGGAACTCCTTCACCAAGGAGTCTGATGCGATGGACCACGTCAAGCACTCTAGTGACGTAGTCCTCTACTTTCTCACCGGGCTTCATGCGAAGGAAGTCGAGTGTCTGTTGTAACGAGTGAATCTTAACAGCTGAGTTGTTTGAGTTGCCTTGGTACTGAGCTTTGAGCATATCCCACGCCTGTTTGGCCGTGGCTGCCTCAGTGATGCGGAGAAGCACGCGTTCATCCAAGTGTTGCTGAATAATGGCCAGCGCCTTAGCATCTTTTTTGACAACTTCATGAAGACGATAGTGGTCGTCCTCTTCGGCGAAACCCTTGTCGACGATCGTCCAGAGATCTTTAGAACGGAAGACGGTCTTCATCTTTAGTTGCCACAAGTTATAATTCTCCCCCTTGAAGAGAAGGACGTTGGCCGGAAGTGAGGAAGAGGCATTGAAACCCTCGGCCATCTGATACCACTTGTAAATTAATTTACTTAGATAAACAAACACTGATATTATATTGATGGAAGCTGATACAATATAGAAGCAAGTCACTGAGGTTGCTTGCTTTACAAAACCATAGTTCTTCATATATATAGAGAAACAAGCAAGGCTAAGCCAGCTGACAAGATACAAAGCAAGTAACTATAATAGCATGGTCAGTCTAACCCTTTCACTCAACCATGACTAAACACACTTTGACTTCTCATGCATACCATATTGAGTTACTTCTTCTGCATTCTTTCACGTACACAGTGACTGGAATTCTGAAGCCTCTGAGCAGTATCATCATTCGCCAACAGAGTCCTATAAGAAATCCAAGTAATCATGACACACAAAGGTGGATCACCTGTTGAGGATACTCAATAAAAGCAGCATGTTAATTATAAGACAACTACGTGTAACACTTGAAATTATTCAAGACATATTTAGATGGCAAATTGCAAATCAAGTTGTAACATAAGATACAACAAGAGATACAGCTTCTGAAGTAGATGAAGACGATCACTAAGGCTATATATATTAATTCATGAGCCATCTTCAAGAATAAGGAAGAATCATTTGGTAGAATTATCTAATAGATGATGTGATTGGCACTAGAAACACTTGAAGGATATTTTACCAGAAGTTAGCCTAATATATATGACATACTTCTCTAATTAAGCTGAAGAATGTGAAGGAAGCCTTGGATAATCAATATTGGACTACTGCCATTCAAGAAGAGCTGAATTAGTTTTGCATGAAATGATGTATTGACCTTGGTTCCAAGACAAATTAAAGGGATGTGAATGTAACTAGGACCAAGTGGATCTTCAAGAAAAAAAACTGATGACAAGGGCAACATTACAAAAAATAATGCAATACCAGATGCAAAATGCTACACTTAAGTTGAAGGAATTGATTTTGATAAAACATTTGCACCAATTGCTTGTCTGGAATTCATTAGACTATTATTACTTATTCTATGGTGCATAGCTTCAAGCTATACCAGATGGATATCAAAAGTGCATTTCTCAATGGAATTCTAAATGAAGAAATATATGTGGAATAACCAAAATGATTGAAGATCATTAGCATTCAGATCATGTGTTCAAGTTGAAAAAGGCTCTCTATGGATTAAAGTAAGCTCGCCTAACTTCGTATGAAAGATTTACAAAGTTTCTATTTGAAAAGATACCAAAAAGGGGGAGTAGACAACATATATTATTCATTAAAAAGACAAAGTAAGATCTCGTAGTTACACAAATATATGTTAGTGATATTGTGTTTGGCTTTGCATCATAGAAGGAAGTTGATGATTTTGTGTTACTTATGCGACAAGAGTTTGAAATGAGTATGGTGGAAGAACTAAGCTACTTCAAATTAAACAATGCAAAGATGGAATTTTCATCTCACAAAGCAAATATGCATGGAGTTTCATTAAAAGATTTGAATTGGCGCAAGACATGTAAGGACACCTATGAGTGTTAATGAAAGTAAGCTCTCGTAACTTTGTATGAAAGATTTACAAAGTTTCTGTTTGAAAAAAAGATACCAAAAAGGGGGAGTAGACAACATATTGTTTATTAAAAAGACAAAGTAAGACCTCGTAGTTACACAAAGATATGTTAGTGATATTGTGTTTGGCTTTGCATCATAGAAGGACGTTAATGAAAAATTGACAAAAGATGAGGATGGGAGTGATGTAGACCCAAGACTTAATAGGAGCATAATTGGCTGGTTGCTCTATCTCACAGCTAGCAGGCCAAATATTTGTTTCAATGTTGGAGTATGTGCAAGATATCAAGCAACACCAAAGCAAACCACATTTGATAGTCGTCAAACATATCATCCAGTATATCTTTTGAAGAAAAGAATGCAGGGGGCTAAATTTATTAAAAACTGAAAACTCTAACCAAACAGCAAACAAGCTCTACAAAAGAGAACATAACTAAATTACATAAAGGAGAATCCATATTGATCAAAGCACTTCATAATCCACCTAGGTAAGTCTCTCCCCACATGGAAAAGGCTAACATTATGAAGGTTTAAACTATGGAGAGCAAGTTTGGATGCTGGTAAGTTCCATTTTCTGGGGATGACGTGAAGAGGAGGATCGCCGCTATCGTGGAGAATTCCCTTCAAAGATGAGAGCCACGGATAGAGCCGCCAACTCCAACCATGTTCAGCTGAAGTGAGCATCTGATGAAAATCCGCATTGTCGATGAAGATGTATCAAATCAGGGTGGAGTTATAAACGACAATCTATAACGCTGTGTAGACGGCCCTAGCTTCAGCAATGAGATCGATTTCAACCTGAATGTGGGAACACCCTGCAAGAGAATTAACATAATTAGAATTTGCAATGAAGAACCCTAACCCATTTACCTCCGTTTCTGACCTCCACACTTTAGATACAAAAAGGAATGTGGCGCCATTTTGGAAGTTGTTTAAAAGAAGCTGTTTGCCACATTGCTCCCGAGATGCCTGTAAGTAGTCCAGCGCACATGCGAACGCTTTATGTGCAATGAAACTCCACACTGGCACAACGCTCCTGAAAATAACGTCACAGCGGGCCTTCCAAATGTACCATAATGTATAGGTGATCACGGCTTTCTCAAATGTATTAAAAGAATAATTTAACAGCCAATCCCCAGAGGTGACACCGTTCTGAAGGAGCAACGGCCTCTTTAATTTAGCTCCAATGATAAACCAAACCTGTTGTGCTTTCGGGCACAATAAGAGGAGATGATTAGCAGTTTCATTCTCAAGTTCACAAAGAACACAATTTTTTCGGGGACCCAAATTGCAATAGTGAAGGAAATCATTTGTAGGAAGTCGGCCATGTAACATGAGCCATATGAAATGCTTAACGCGGGGAGCAATGACATGGACCACAACTTGTTCCAACCAAGACAATTGTCATCACTGAATCTATTGTGATTAAGATGCAGATAAATGGTAGAGGAAATTTTATTGGTAACAGGTTTGGGATACCAGATCCATTCGTTGGGAATATCATTGTTGAGGCTACTCATTTTGGAGGCAAAGAGCTCAAAATTACTTCCAAAATGGTTGTGCAGACAATGAAAGTTCCAGTTACCATTAAAACAAAAATTAGAGAGCTGAATAGCATCTAAGTCCAAGGAAGTGCTCACATAAGTGGGCCAGAACGCCAGTGGGATCTCAGAGCACCAAGCATCAAACAGAAAAGAAGAGGTACTAATGTTGAGATAATGAAAACGAAAGCAGTGTTTGAGTTTAAAACCAGAAGTACAAAGACCCTGGAAAAAAATAGAGGAGTAAAGAGGGATTATGTCCCTCCAAAAATTAAAGCTACCATACTTTAGATGGAGAATGTTTACCCAGATAGCAGCATTATGGTTGATATACTGGAAGACACTCTTAGCCATAAGAGAATGTTTTGTGGCAAAAAGGTTCTTAATGCTCAGGCCTCCCTCAGACTTAGGGATAGTGACATTATCCCAAGCAACAACTGGGATACCCTTTCCATTGCCTCCCTTATACCAAAAGAAAGCCTTAACAATTTTGGAAATCTCAGTTAAAACAGAATCTGGAATGGGATATATGGAAAGATAATAGAGCGGCTGAGTAAGAATAGCAGAATTAATTAAAACAGTTTTAGCAGCAGGGGAGAGCTTAGATTTCCTCCAGGCAGAGCAAAGACAATTGATCTTATCTATCATGGAATTAAAGGTAGAGTTGGCCAGCTTCTTTGGAGAAATCAGAATTCCTAGATAAGTGAAAGGAAAAGAGGCAGTTGTGAAATTAAGGATAGAAGAGATACGATGCGCAACATACTTGCTAAACCAAGAAAGGAAGTAAACCGCCAATTTAGAGTTATTGGGGTTTTGACCAGTTAGGCTAGCATATATGTTAAGACAAAGTTTTACGTTTCTAGCAATTCTGCGAGAAGCATGAGTGCTTAGGATAAGATCATCTGCATACATTAAATGGTTAAAGTTTTGAGGGAGCCGATTATCGAAACCTGGAATCATATCCTGCCTCATCACAAAATTAAGCATGAAAGTAAGAACCTGAGAAACCATAATAAAAAGATAAGAAGAGATTGGGTCCCCTTGTCTTACTCCACGAGAGAAAGTAAACCAAGGAGAAGGAGTGCCATTAAGAAGGATTGCAAAGGAACTAGAGGAAAGGCAGGTTTTAATCCAAGAAATCCACTGAGTAGGGAAATTCATTTTGGTATGGACTGCAAGAATTGCATCCCAGCTTATAGAGTCATAAGCTTTCTCTATGTCTATCTTAATAAGCATCCTAGGGGGGTCTGAAGCATCATTCTCTAAACTGTGAACAACTTTTTGGATAGTAATAATATTGTCAAAAGAACAACGGCCCGGCACAAAACCAACTTGCTCAATACTAATGAGACGAGTAAGGATCGATTTGAGGCGATTAGCAAGGATTTTGGAAATAATTTTAAAACATACGTTACATAAAGAAATAGGGTGGAAATCAGAAACCATCTTGGGATTTTTAATTTTGGGAATAAGCACAATAAAAGTTTTACCCCAATCCTTAGGAAGAACAGAGTTTTTAAAGAAAAACTGAATTGCTAAGAAAACCATATCACCAATAATAGGCCAAAAAAATTAAAAAAACTCTGCATTAAAACCGTCTGGCCCTGGACTTTTCCCAGAGGGAAGATCCAGAACCCTGAGATACACTTCCTCTCTAGTAACCTCTCGAGTCAGAAGCAAACATTCAGAATCATTAAGAGTAGGGAAGTTATTAGGAAGAGCATTTAAAATGAAATCAAAATCATTATTAGAGCGATTTGTCCACATATTTGAAAAGTGATTGCCAAAAGCTTTTGAAATGTCATTAGGATCACAAAAAGTGTTGCCATTTAGGTCCGAGATATGAGAAATAGAATTCGTGTGATTTCTAATACGAGCATAATTGTGAAAAAAACTTGTGTTCTGATCACCCTTAGAAATCCACTGAAGATGGGCACGTTGAGCCTACTTAATGGAATTCTGACGCTGAAGGGCCGTAAATCTCGCATATAAATCAGTGAACGAAGATGAATGATCGCTAGAGCTATAATCAGAAATCTCGAGAGAAGCAATATCCCGCTCAATAGAATTAAGATTAGAATCGATAGGGTTAAGACCTGAAGCACACCATTTGCCAAGCTGAAATCAAGTACGAGAAAACAAGTGGGAGACCAGATTCATGGGATTACCATGCGGTGTAAAATCCCAAGCTTTACGAACAACAGCATGACACTCCAAGTAATCGAGCCAAAATTTTCAAAACGGAAAAGAGTATGTTTCGAAGGGGACCAAGAGCGGATATGAAGAAGGAGAGGAGCATGATCGGAGAAAATTCTAGGAAGATGCTTAAGAGTATAATATTTAAAAATGCTATTCTAGTGAAAATTAGTAAGAAAACGGTCCAACCGAGCCCAACTCCTAGCTTCTCCAGCTTGGTTGTCACACCAAGTGAAACAAGGGCCAGAAAAGTGTAAATCAGACATGTTATTCTCAATTATAAAATTACGAAGAAAGATCGCTTTACGAGAGTAATACCGAAAAGAACCTCCCCTACATTTATCCCGAGTAACGATAGAGTTAAAGTCACCCGCAATAAGCCAAGGGAGATTTAAATCCGAAATTTTCGAAAGCTCAAACCATAAAGCTCATTGAGAGGAAAGGCGAGAAGAGTTATAAACTATCGAAATCACACAATTAATCAAACAATCAGAAGTGATTAAAATATGACGAGCTCTACAAGATGTAGCGATAGGAGTAACCTGGCCAATTCGATCATGCCAAAGAACGATGATACCACCGGAGAAGCCTTCTGATAATATCGTAGCCCAATTCTAGTTGCGAGGGAGCTTAGCGCAGAAGCGGTCAACTCGGTCTCCATTAGCTCTAGATTCAACCAGACACAGAATAACAGGGTTACGGGTCTTAATAAAATGAAGTGCACGAAGGGAGGTATCCAGCGATGAGATGCCTCTGCAATTCCAACAAATAATATTAGCTTGAATCATGGAAAAAATATAACTTAAAGGGGTTAGAAGGGGACTTCCTGAGTGGAGGTAATAACAACGTAACGTGAGGGGGTAAACGGTTAAACATCAGTCGCTGCCCGGTTCCAGCTCAACTCTGCCCTTCTTATGAGAGGTAGACGCATGATGTGAAGCAGACCCCTTACGAACTAGTGCTTCCCGTCGAGCTCCCTCCTGGAATTGGTCTAGAGTCATCATATCATCAATTTCATCTTCTTGCGACATGTCACTATCATCTCCATCCGCAGAACCATCATCTGTATCATTGTCTTTCTCCTCCGGATGGGTAACTAGAGCGATAGAGAGCCTCTCAATGGCTGCATTGTGGAGGTTGACTGACTCTTCGGCAGTGTGGCTGTCGTGCGCTAATTTCGAAGTACGAAGGATGGAAGGTGGAGATCTGGACCGATCTTTGACCGGAGCTTTCCCTTTTTCGGAAACGTGCATTGCACTCTCACGGGGAGGGGAAAATGTCGGTTGGGTAAAGGGGGCGCCTTGTTTTTGTCCGTTGGCATCAAGGGGGTGATAATGATGATCTTTAGTGGGAAAAGCAACTGGTTCAGTGGGAACATCGATGGGAGATGGTGGGTTGAATCATCATTAATGAAGCAAGCTTAGGCTGCCTGAGGCGCACGAGTCCCGCCACGCTCCTGACTGTTTCGGCCTCCAAGTGTAGGGAAGCTGACACTAGCTCGGAAGCCGGGTTCCGTAGCTGTCTGAGGCGCACGAGAACCAGCCCGCGTCCACCCCCGCGGGCTCGCCGAAGGACAACCAGCATGAATGAGCCGAAGTCGTTTTCCGAGCTTCTTGGCAATGGCATTACCGTTTCTTGAATCTCTAATCTCTGTGTTTTATCCTGTGTATCCTCATCTACAGCTTCCATAATCTGATCCGAACTGACCGCCGACTCACGGTTTTCCTGTGAGGGTGGAGGGAGAGGACCAGACTTTGTTGCACTTGGCCGGGAACAAGAATTGGTTCCATGCCCTATCAGACAGCATGAATAGCAAAAGGTAGGCAGCTTTTCATATAAAACAATAACAAGTAGACGATGCAGCGCATCTCCAATCCAAAAACCTTTGCTAAGGGGCTTGGATAGGTCAATCTCAATGCAAACATGGGCGAACTTGGTACGTGTTAAGGTTTCAGTAAGCTCATCTACCCTGAGGAGACGGCCCATGTGTGCGGTGACGGTTTCTAAGGAATCACCATCTCAAAGCTCGACAGGAAGATTATGGAGTTGTACCCATATAGCTGTTGTGCTAAGCTTCTCGAACGTGTGTTCAAAGAAGGGGTGCAGGGAGATAGTTGAAGAATCATACCGTTGATGGACCATGGACCTTCGACCAAAAGTTCTTGCATTACAGTCTGAGAGGGAGAACGAATCAAAAGGAACCTGTTGGGGAGATCAAAGATTTGAACTGCACCAATTCCAGCCCATTTGGCAATCAAAGACGCCTTAACTTGTTCGAACGGCGGCGGCTTTCCAAAAAACTTTCCATAGAGCGAATACTAGAATCTCATCTGGGCTCGCGACAAGGTTTCTTCATCCAATTTGATGAACTTTGAAGTAGAATTTTTTATCTTCGACAGAAGCTGAGGGTTATGAAGAGGAGAATTTTCCGTGGCACGAGCTAAACCTGAAGCAATTTGTGCCCATGATCGGGCTGGCGGGGAAGGAGTAGGGGGGGAGGTTGCCCCCCACTTACCATGGCAAGGGGAGGAAAGGAGAATCGGTGTAAGGGTTAAAGACCGAGAGAGAAGCCACCAGTAACCAAGAGAACCCTTCCCCCAGTGTTTGTTTTAGTGGAAACTCGTGGACTTGTTGGTTAGTGAGGATAATCAGAAGTGCAGTGCTTTTGCCATTACTGGCATCATATCATCCATTATATTGGTGTCACTGTAAAATATGATATTATGCATTTGGTGGGATACAATGATGGAGATTGTGCAAGTAAGATCGATGATTGAAAAAACACTTATGGAGGATGTTTTTATCTAGGCAATAATTTAGTGACAAGGTATAATAAAAACCAAAGTTCCATTTCACTCCCAACTGCAGATGAGGAGTATATAGTGGCAAGAAGTTGTTGCACAAAATTGATTTGGATAAAGCAAATGCTTAAAGACTATGCACTACAACAAGGACAATTGACTATATTTTCTGACACCAAAAATGAGATTGGCATCTCCCAAAATCCAGTTCAACATTCTCTTACCAAACATTTTGTGTATCATGTTACGATAGAGAATCAATTGGCCGACATTTTTGCCAAGCCTCACAATCTATAAGATATGAATATTTGAGGGGTGAAATAGGCCTTTGCCTAGTGTAATTCTTGAGGGAAATGTTTTGCAAATAACTTCTTTATGTTGATGTCGTTTGCAAGAGTATGGAAGAAGTCTATCGGAGTTGCAACCAGATTTGTATCATTTGCAGTCTTTGGCATCATCATCCACAAAGCTAGAGAAAACTCCAGACTAACCTGGTCTTGTAATGGTTTCAAGCCCATGTTAGTCTTTCTAGTCTATTCATGTTTTCAATCCATTCTGTTTAACACTGATGCCTATTATGTTGATGCATAAATAATGAGGGTGTTAGTAGTTGTAGAGGTCAAAAACTACTTCTCTAGTAATGTACTTCGTAATACTACAACTCAATATTGTCGGTTAGTAATTCTTGTTGGAGTTAGTCTGGACATGTCCATTTTTGACTTGATGTTATTACTAGTAGTTGTAATTTAAGTCGATCTTGCAGAAGAGGAAGTGTCAAACAATGCTAAAAGGGGGATTGCTAGTGCAAACACACTTTATTAGCTTCATTTAACAAATAGTTCATAATGACATGATCATATGCCAATGAGAAATTAAGTATCAAGTGTTTATATTTCGTTGTGAGGATGAATACAGCTTTGCACTCATGTTTATTTTTTTCTTTTATAGATTTTTCTTTGAGTTTAGCTGCCCAGACATAAACCGTTGTTGAAACCAAACTGGGTTACCAATTTGTGTGTCTCCTTTTCTAATTTTGAGGCATGATTGTATAAGAGTTTGTGTTTAGGGTACCTTAAAATAAGTATTCAATCTATGGCAAATCGATTATGTTGCGTTTCGCAAAGCTGTTCGGGGGTCCGAGGGGGCAGCAACGCCCTCAGTGGGGGTTCGGGTGCCCCTGAAGTTTACGGTATATATCATTTACCGTATATGTTTTTATTATGGGATTTTTTTCTGTTGGGCCTTTTTTGGGTCTAGCCCATTTGATGTTTTGGTAGTGTATATATATACCTATACATGTAAACGTATACAGTTCATTTCTTCCAAACCCTAATAAAATTCTGATTTTCCCAAATCTGTGTGTGAATTTCTTTCTTGATTGTTCATCTGTGTCTTTGTGATATGGAACAACAGTTTGTATAAAAAATTAAGCTATCATATGCTCCCGATGGAGCTCTACCCATAAAAACAAAAACAAAAGCAAAACTATAATTGTGGGATATTGAAAAAACTAGTTTTGTTAGTATTATGTCTTTATGTATGCTTTTCATTTGATAAGAAGAAATATATCATTTTCCTTTCAATTTCCATTACCTCTTCAAACTAAAACTTAGAGTTCAAAAATTGAATTCAAACTCTAAAGACAAGTATGATATGAAGATGGATATTTATCACTTAATTTCTAACATTGAGACCTCTTATTGATTATCACACTACAATCTCTCATCCATTGAAGCTACCAACTCATAGTGATCCCAATCATTCCAAAGGTACGTTTTTCACCAATAACCTGACAATTTGATAGCAATGAATGTAGCCTTAAAAGAGTTGATCTTGAAGTTGGCAAGTTTAGCATATCAAAGCACAAGCTTGGATATCTGATTGCTTCCCCGCAAGTGTACGGGATCGCCAAGTAATACCTTGTGCGAAGACACAAGGATCGTATTCCACGGCGCTAAAGATCTCCTATTACTCCTTCTCGAGTTATTATCTAGCCTAAGATCTCAAGTGATGGAATTTACTCTACTAAGTGCAAATAAAAAATAAAACAAGATTAAGAACAAATTGGAGAGAACAAGCAATAAGCAAGCAAGAAACTCAATGAAATGCAAAGGCTTATGGATGTGGATCCCCTTGAGGGGTTATCATAAAACATGGATGAGGAACAAAAGATGCAAGGGTAAAATGGACCATGAGATTCCAAGATTAGAACAACCCCAATTTCTCGGTGATTGAACCCTAATCCCATACGAACATAGATAGGAATTTCTTCCAAATCCACATTCCTACGATTGCAATAAATACGAGGAAATCTCACTTAGGAGTAAACCTACTCTTCTTCGGATTAAACCTACATGGAGGGCTACCAAACACCCGATTTCTCGGCGTGATGATACAAGTGTCCCCTTCTAATCCATTCATGATCTAATACATGCGAGCAAGTCACATCTACATGCATCACTCATAAAAGATCTACGGATTTCTCCTTAATGTAGCACTTAGCATGAAAACAATGGATTAGATCTCAAAATTACCCAAGCATGGAATTAACAAGCAATCATCCAAAATACATGATAAAACCCCCCAAGGTTCACCAACACCCGGTGGCCTTGGGGGTCTAGTGTGTTATCATCCTGCACCAAGCAATACAATCAAGTAAAACACACAAGAAAAGCATAATTGACACTCCCTAGATGAAATGGTGGAGGGGGTAGAAAATATGCCGAATGATGCTTCCACCGCCAAAGGAATGTCGAATGATGCTTCCTCTAGCCGCGGGTCTCCTTCCTTCAAATCGTGGTAGATTTCCCCTTCAATGACGTTGCTTCTTGCCTTGGGGGTCTTGGACCTTGGGCTTGAATGATCTCCTAGCTTTCTTGCCCTTCTTCTCCTTCCCAAGGTCGCCCAAAACCTCCCAAGAGATCTCTCAAAATCGGCCCAAAAATTGTTCAGAAAAAGTCCTCCCAAAAGTTCAGCCAAAAAGTCCCCTATTCTGCCCTAAAAGTTAGTATTTATACCCACCGATTCGCGATTAATACGGGGTGCATACGGCCTCGTATACTGGGTAGTATGAAAATCTGGGCAGAACTCCAAATCATTACACTGCTACAGTGCATACGGCCCCCATATTGGTAGTATGGGGGTAGTATGAAATTCATGTTTTCTTCTCTTTTTGCCTAAATGATATCTTCTTGTTCTCCATGGCTTCCTTATGCCCTACAAAGCAAATAATAGACGATTAAGTGCAAAACGGGCATCAAACCTCACAAAATATGTGCAAAGTGAATACGATATATATATGAAAAGCAACTACATTTAGACACTTATCAAATATCCCCACACTTAAGCGTTGCTTGTCCCCACGCAATCAAATCATGAAAAACAAAGAGACTGAAAAGTTGCTAAATGCATTACCTCTGGCATCAAGCAAATATAAGATTCCAAAAGCAATGGACAATGATACATAGATGTTGAGTCATAGTCAATAAGCATAATAAAAATATCCTGTCTCACCCCTTATATGTCTGTGTCGTGTAAGTGAATCTTATATCTCATTTGCCCTGATCTGGTCTAGCCTAAGGACTTCAATCAGTACAGCTCTAGATGCTAATCACTCCACTTACAAAGAATACTAAGTCTTAAACTACTAAATGCTACTTCAATGGCCAAGTAAGATCCTTCAAATTCTATAGCTCGAAACTAGATCCACTTTCATCTCAAAACCTTTGGTAGATACTCAAAAAGATCACTAGGGTTTTATTTTCATTTCATCATTCATTTCTTTTTTTTTTTTTTTCCGAGTCTGACTAACATAGACTGCACCAACATCATTTTGAAATCTTTCTGGAGGGTGCACATGCTAGTTAGGCACAAGAGCCACCCAACTACTCGATTACAGTCTACATAGACGCATTCATGCTTCAGAAGAAGAGGAATACTGACATAGACTCTTTTTTTTCACATTTACCCTAGATCACATCTTCAGGGTATACTACATGACACAAAACTAGGATTAGCTCAACAAGACTTAGAAGTTCTTAAGAGTCCATTGGAGGATAAAACTTAGTGTTCTAAGGCCAAGTACTCAAAGTAGTGTGTTACGCATACAAGAGAGTTAGAGTAGTCACATTGGTTATTCCTAGGGCATCGACAAACAAATTCAGTGCACATGACAATACTAGGGGTAAAACAGGATTCAATAAAGCATAGAAACAAGTAATTCACATCAATCATTAATCCAAGCTAAAAGAATCTTACATGATTGAACAAAGCCATCATAGGTAACACTAGCATGTAACAAATGGTCCTAAAACATGAAATACACCCATCCCCACACTTAGTGTTGTGCATTGCCCTCAATGTACACTAATCATGAAAAACATGGCAAATCGGTAATGAAAATAAAAGAGGAGGGTGAAAATGAACTTCCCCGGTTACTCTTGTGTTTGTGGGGACGTGTGACTCGACAAAAGGTGTGGTGAGCAATACATGTCTCGTCCGACCTCCATTAAAAACTAGGAAAGCTCACCAAATTACCTCAATGCCCTATGAGGCAAAAAGGGGACATCATCATTCCACAAAAACTTACAAAGGAGAGATGGGAAGTAATCATGCCAAAGCTAAAACAAAACACAAAGAGAACACACAAACTAGAAAATAAAGACTAAACAAAAAAATAAAGTGTTCATGCTCATCCTTGTCCTTAGAATTAAGTCTCTAATCACAAAATGACATCTTGTTCCATGGGGTCACCCCGTAAGGTGTAAATACCACTCCATGGTTGCTTGTCAATTTCTTCATCCCCAAAATTCCTACAAACCATGAAAAACCCAATCAAGCATAGAGGAATGCAATATGATTCAAAATGTAGTGTAAGAGATGAAGAAACAATGAAAAATATGATGTATAGTGTCCATACGGCCGTATGGGGTATAGGTACTGTTCATTTCGACAGAACTTCCCCAAAAACATCAAAAATTGAAAATTGTTTTACATAAATTCAAGGGAGACTTCATCCATAACAATCACACCATCCAAACCAAGCAAAATGCTAAAGAAATTCCACACAAAAGCTCCAAGAATGCCCAAGAAATGAATAAGATAAAACTAGGGCATTGAAAAAGCATACCGACGAAATCTTGAGAAAACTAGCGTTAAACTTGAGGAAAACAACTAGATCGACGTCTCAAATGGATGAGGAGAAGATTTAGGAGAAAAAAATGAGGAGATTTGGCCAAGAAATGAAATTTGAAAGAAGAGAGAAATTCGGTGGAGGATGAGAGGAATGAGAGAAAGGGAGAGAGAGTGTAAAGGTGATGGTTAAAAAAGGGGGGGCCCGTGCCATACGGCCCCCATACGGCCCCGTATGGGGAGCCGTATGGGCCGAGAGGCTCTCTCGAACGAGAAGCAAAATGCCCCGCAGACCGTATGGGGGCCGTTTGAGGGGCCGTCTGAGTTGGTGCAGAGCCTCTGGTTGGCTCTGTGTTCGTCTCAGACGGCCACCATACGGCCCAGTGAGGCCGTATACCCTTTAAAACCTTTTGAGAACTTCGAAAACCTGCCCCAAATGAAGTAAAAATGATATAGCAAGCTCGAAGACTTCTCCAAAAATGAATGAAATAAATAGAACGACGATCTAGCATATGAATTAACATCTAAACATGAGTTTCTTAAGAAGTTGCACAAACACACCACAATTAAAATGATGAGAATAATGTGCCAAGTGTGCGAGCATGAACTTATTCAAAAACAAAATAAGGCGAAGAAATATGAAAATTGAAGTGAACTAAGACCTAAGATACGAAAAATGCAAGACAACTCCCCCGAATGCTTGGGTTGCCTCCCAAGAAGCGCTTGTTTAACGTCATGAGCCTGACGTACCTCATTCCTTACCTTATGGTGGCTCAAAGAGTTTGAAGCCACCCCCAGTTTCCCTTGTAGTGTTGTTTCTTCCCGGTAAATTCAGTGACAACATTGAAAAGACCTCGAATTGTTCATGAGTAGAGAGGGGTGAAAAATTTACCTTTCTTTTTTGAGATGTGGGGTGATGAAGCTTGGTACCTTTCTTTTTTCTCCCATGAATCTCCCTCCACATTTTCTTCACAAATGATTCTTTTTTCTCTTTTTCCTTAGCATTAGTACAGGACACCCTCTCTTTTGGTTGCTTCAAGTTATGAATTTGAGGATGGTGGTGAGATTCTTCTTGTTCTTCATTCTCCAACTCTCCCAAGTACTCATCCAAAGGGTTTATAGAGCACCTCCTGCACACAATCAGAAATCAACCTATCAGTTTCATCAATAAAGTAAAGTGTGTCATCATGATCTAAAGAATGTTTCATAGCAGCTGGCAAAGTGTACACCACTTCCTCTTCTCCGACTCTTAGCGTTAAACTTCCCTCCTTTCAAATCAATTAGGGCACCCGAGGTGCTGAGGAATGGTCGGCCAAGGATCAATGGTATCTCCACATCCTCATCTATGTCCATGATGAAAAAATCCACAGGAAAAATAAATTTGTCCACTCGGACAATCACATCTTCAACAATCCCACGAGGTTTTCTTGTTGATCGATCCACCAATTGTAAGGTCATCCTCGTAGGCCGTAACTCATCCAAGCCAAGTTTCAAATACATGGTGTAGGGCATGACGTTTATGCTAGCCCCCGAATCCGCTAGAGCATTTTCTTGGACTCCACCTTCAAGCATGCAGGGGATAATGAAGCTTCCCGGATCTTTCAACTTTTGTGGGAGTTTCTTTTCTAGGATGGCCGAGCAATTCCCCGTGAGTGCAACCGTACATTCTTCCTCCAACTTTCTCTTGTTTGTGAGGAGTTCTTTTAAAAACTTGGCATATTTCGGCATTTGAGTCAATGCTTCAACAATAGGAATATTCAAGTGGAGTTGTTTGAAGATGTTTATGAATTTTCTAAAGTGAACATCTTCCTTGTCATGCTTCAATCTGGTTGGATAAGGTATTGGAGGCTTTTACTCGGATGATTTTGTTGGTCCTTGTTGTTGCGGCTTATCGTTTCTTCCCCGATTTTTGCCTTCACCATTTTCTTCCACTAGCTTGGGGTCTTCCCCGGAGGCTGCCTCACTTTTCTTGACACTTGGATCAACTTCGACCCTTGTCTCCACTTGTTTCCCACTTCTAAGAGCAATGGCCTTTAAGTGCTCCCTTGGATTGTCCTCCGTGTTACTTGGAAGACAACCTAGAGGACGCTCAGAATTCGCCTTCGCGAGTTCCCCTACCCGATGCTCAAGTGATTTTACCGAAGCTTGGATGTTTCTCAACACAGAACCTATCTCACTAAACTGTTCGGCGTGCTGAGTGAGCTGAGCATTCACCTTGCCAAATTGTGCATCCATGCTACTGGTTAGGCTATTGAACCTGTCATTAGTACTGAGCATGAACTTGGCAAGGACATCATCAGTAGAAAATTTCTTCTCAAAGGCTGGTTGTTGAAATTGAGATGCTTGAGGTGGTGCACCTCTTTGTTGTTGGCCTTGGTTCCATGAAAAATTTGGATGGTTTTTCCACCCCGGATTGTAAGTTGAGCTATATGGGTTCCCTTGATTTCGTTGTCCCCCAATGTAGTCAACATTCTCAATGGAAGAAACAGAAGAGCTAGCAATAGGACATTGGGTTGCACCATGCCCACCACCACAAGTGCTACAATTCATCACCGATTCTGACCTCGAACTACTGCCCATAAGAAGATCAAGCTTTGGGGTCAATACGTCAACCTTTGCGGCCAAGGCATCGTTGCTACTAACTTCATAAAGCCCAGCAGTCTTTTGTGAAGATCCTCTTGAGGCCCAATGTGATTCATTGCTTGCCATAGACTCAAGTAATTGTTCGGCCTCATCGGGATACTTGTTGCTAAGGGAACCACCCGCTGCGGCATCAATGAGTTGGCGAGTAGCATAATTTAGCCCGTTATAAATGATTTGTACCCGCATCCATGAGGCAAAAGCATGATGAGAGCACCTTCTAAGGAGATCCTTGAATCTCTCATAGGCACCAAACAACGTTTCGGAATCCCCTTGTTTAAAGGCTGAAATTTCTTGTCTCAACTTTGCCGCTTTGCTTGGCGGAAAATACCTCCCAAGGAATTTCTCGACCATATCCTTCCATATTTTTATAGACCCCGGAGACAATGATGTAAGCTAACGGTAAGCTCCGTCTCTCAAACTGAATGGAAATAGTCTCAAACGGATAGCATCGTCTGACACCTCATTAATCTTGAATGTCGAGCAAATTTGGAAGAACCGAGAAAGATGATCATGTGCAGCTTCATTCGCGAGACCATTGAATTGAACCGAGTTCTGGACCATACCGATTGTACTAGCTTTAATTTCAAAGGTGTTGGATGCCACGGATGGTGCTTGAACACTAAATTCATTACCCGTGAATTGGGGTCTTTCATATTCGGATAGAGTTCGACGCTCTTCGGCCATGATTGAAGACTCTCTATCCTCAATTTCAATGTTCTGTGTACCCGACCTTTCACCAACTTCTCTCAATCTCCGATGCAAAGTTCTTTCAATTTCAATATCCGGTGTAATCAAGGTCGATGGATTTGAACGTGTCATGCACAGTACTTTGTAAAACCAAGAAGAATGATAGAAAGTTAAGATCAAAAGAAAAGAAAAAAAAATAACGATAAGAAATGAGTAAAGAATGCAATGGCTAGAGTAATAATCTAAAAGTTTCCTAGAATTCCTTAAAGTCCCCGGCAACGGCGCCAAAAACTTGATTGCTTCCCCGCAAGTGTACGGGATCGCCAAGTAATACCTTGTGAGAAGACACAAGGATCGTATTCCACGGGGCTAAGGATCTCCTATTACTCCTTCTCGAGCTATTATCTAGCCTAAGATCTCAAGTGATGGAATTTACTCTACTAAGTGCAAATAAAAAATAAAACAAGATTAAGAGCAAATTGGAGAGAACAAGTAATAAGCAAGCAAGAAACTCAATGAAATGCAAAGGCCTATGGATGTGGATCCCCTTGAGGGGTTATCATGAAACATGGATGAGGAACAAAAGATGCAAGGGTAAAATGGACGATGAGATTCCAAGATTAGAACAACCCCAATTTCTCGGTGATTGAACCCTAATCCCATAAGAACATATTTAGGAATTTCTTCCAAATCCACATTCCTACGATTGCAATAAATACGAGGAAATCTCACTTAGGAGTAAACATACTATTCTTCGGATTAAACCTACATGGAGAGCTACCAAACACCCGATTTCTCGGCGTGATGATACAAGTGTCCCCTTCTAATCCATTCATGATCTAATACATGCGAGCAAGTCACATCTACATGCATCACTCATAAAAGAGCTACAGATTTCTCCTTAATGTAGCACTTAGCATGAAAACAATGGATTAGATCTCAAAATTACCCAAGCATGGAATTAACAAGAAATCATCCAAAATACATGATAAAACCCCCCAAGGTTCACCAACACCCGGTGGCCTTGGGGGTCTAGTGTGTCATCATCCTACAACAAGCAATACAATGAAGTAAAACGCACAAGAAAAGAATAATTGACACTCCCTAGATGAAATGGTGGAGGAGGAGGTAGAAAATATGCCGAATGATGCTTCCACCGCCAAAGGAATGTTGAATGATGCTTCCTCTAGCCGCGGGTCTCCTTCCTTCAAATCGTGGTAGATCTCCCCTTCAATGACGTTGCCTTCTTGCCTTGAGGGTCTTGGACCTTGGGCTTGAATGATCTCCTAGCTTTCTTGCCCTTCTTCTCCTTCCCAAGGTCGCCCAAAACCTCCCAAGAGATCTCTCAAAATTGGCCCAAAAACAGTTTAGAAAAAGTCCTCCCAAAAGTTCAGCCAAAAAGTCCAATATTCTGCCCTAAAAGTTAGTATTTATACCCACCGATTCGCGATTCATACGGGGTGCATACGGCCCCGTATACTGGGTAGTATGGAAATCTGGGCAGAACTCCAAATCATTACACTGCTACAGTGCATACGGCCCCCATACTGGATAGTATGGGGGTAGTATGAAATTCCTGTTTTCTTCTCTTTTTGTCTAAATGATATCTTCTTGTTCTCCATGGCTTCCTTATGCCCTACAAAGCAAATAATAGACGATTAAGTGCAAAACGGTCATCAAACCTCACAAAATACATGCAAAGTGAATACGATATATATATGAAAAGCAACGACATTTAGATACTTATCAATATCATTGCAAAACAAACTCAATTTTTCATCCAAAACTATTTGATGCTGACTGAAGCTCGGGTCATTTCTATGGAGATCTATTTAATATCCTGATATATTAAAAAAAATTATGTTAGTATCAAGTGTGAAAGATTTGATAGAGGCGGTGAATATTATGGCAAATGTCACGCCCCGAACCCGGCTCACAGGACTCGATGCGTCGACAAACGGCTGTTTACCCACGAGGTCAAGACCAAGTGGGCACACAAGGCCTCAATAACTATCTCTCAGATATAAATCATAGCAACACACTAATTTCAACCAAAACCAAATATTCAAGAATGGAAAGTAATCAGGTTTACAACCAAGATTCAAAGAATACTAAAGGTCTTGACAGACATCAGACTTATTAAACAGAAAACTAATCTCCTGCTAGCCATTTGGTGATCACTCAACGGTCCCCGCTAAGCTAGTCACCACACACCTACCCCTGATATGAAAATAATAGAGCAACTATTGATGAGCTAAATAGTCCAGTAAGCAACCACTAAAAACAATAAAATAGGGATCACAAAAATTCAATCAATTCTAAAAAACGTACTTAAATGTGATGTTGTACAATAATCATCAAAAATCCAAACTCAGACTTTAGAATATTTCAGAAATGTACTTAAAAATAATGTTATATAATAAATATCAAAAATAAAACCCAAACGTAAGAAAGTTTCAGACAGACATAAATTTTTCATATAAATATGCATATATGTCTCCCAAATAACTAATGCCAAAAACAAAACACAGAATTCATTTATTTACCCTCGACGACCCGAGCCAGATTATCAGAGGCCGTTATTCTCCACCGACGGAACGGTGCGAAACTATAGTTTCTTATCAGAATCAGAAATGCATGTCGACATGGTCAGTGTTTAACCCCCAATGACAGGATTGTTGCAAAGTTAGTTGGGGACTATCATTTGTTATGTCAAGATATGTCGGGTTCAAAATCAGTGTCAACACAAAATAATGAAATTCGGTGATCTCATTTTCTAATGAGCATAACTCAAACCATTTCAAATCAATTAAATAAATAACAATTAGATAAATCATTAAATAAATAAATATATGCATAAATGATCGATAAGTTTGAAAATATTAATACGCATAATATCTTAAACCCCAAAACAATTAAATATAACACCATGAAAATTTATTCACAACAAAACCCAAAATAATTAAATAATTATGTGAATTAATTTCAGAAATCAAAAATTTATATATATATAAATATACGGGTTTATACGTGGTTTACTTACTTGGAACAATGTCCCCAAGCTAAAGGATTCACTCGGACAACAAAATCAGGATTCGGGCACATGCCCTGTAACATGAAAATAATACTTGCCTTAGATTCCCAAAACATAAACACAACTATTTCAACATAACCAATAAGGACTAAAATATGCATAACTTTGTCTAACATTCTCCAAATTACAAAATTCTTTCTTTAACGAAAACTAGACAAACAAAGCTATGACATATCCAAAATTCGAATTGATCATAATACTATTAAATTTATTGCATCCATTTGAATGTTCATCTATTTCTGTAAACCAGTAAAATCAGATACGACCCTTGTAACATTCATATCTTTCAGAATACATCCTCAAATAACATGATCTTTTAGGAGTAGATAGGTAATAAAAAAAAGAACAACTTTTGTATTTTGCACCTGACCTGAGTCAACCTTTAAAACCATCAACAATATTAATCAATCTTCAAGTTCTGCACAGAATACTATTTGATGCAGCTACATTAATATGGCCGTATCTCATAAAATACAGATATATAAAATCTGAAATTTTGCAGGTAATGATTTGATATCGAACCCTATAAGTTTCTTATTTTTCACTTTGCTTAATTCAATCTCTATATGCATGTACTATGGCCGTCAATCTTTAGGTTTTTCAGATAATACACTAATAGGGTTATATTTTTTAAAACCACAATTTTATAAAATTTGGAATTTTGCAAGCCAAATAAAATCTATGAATTATCCCTTTTTCTCCAAATTCAGAAATTGTCACCCTCACTGAGTATATATAATGATGTTCAATGCTCTTGCTCTTCATATTGGACTTAAGGTTCACAAATAATACAAGAGAACCAACTACTCTACAAACATTGCAGTCAATTTCCAATTATTGATCATTACCTATATGCAACTGCAAAAGAACTTCCACACAATTAATCCTTCAATGAAGCAAGTAGCACAGTACCCATCTAAGGAAGTCTCCTGACCATTAACTTAAAAAGAAAACCGTGTAGATGAACTACACCAATGCATCCTGACTTTTAATTATCCCAGGTCCATGAATCAAACACAATAGCAATGCATTTCTATACTTGGAATCAAAACAAACGAATAAAATAAAAACACGGTTATTTATGGGAAATCCTAGATCCGAATAAGCGGATACTTACCTCAAAAAATAGAGAACAAAAATTAACATGAATCCTTTCTTTCTCTTTGTCATCACCGGCACTTCACGAAACTAAGGAAGAAGGATGCGGGCTAGGTCTCGAGTGAAATTCTCTCGTGAGTTCCGGGGCCTTCTCCCCATGATCTAATGGTTATAGGGGATAAGGTTCGGAAGGTTTAAAGTTTAAAACAAAATAAAGAATTAAAAATCTAATCTAAGGGATGAGATTAAAAGATGGTTTTACAAACGATAAGGTTGGGAGGTTTAAAATTTGAAAACAATATCTTAAAAAGATAATCTGACGGCTATTAAAAGGTGGGTTTTACAACAAATATGAGGTGATTGGAAAAATTTTAGGTCCTTCTGCAAGATGCTATCTCCAAGAGTGTGGAACTGCATGATGCTCAATATATGATGCCTTGTACTCTTTTGCAAAATGGGTTAGCCAAAAGATGCAATTGCGTGCTTACAGACATGCATGGTGAAGTGTATATTTAGCCATTCAACTTTTAATAAGAACCCCACCAACTTGTGACGAAACCAATATGACAACTGGCACACATGGTTTGCTAAACCTAGCTTAGGATGGAACTTCGACCCAATGTTTATGTCTAACAAGAACCTAGGTATATGAACATGCTGCTATCAGTTGCGGAAAGACTAAAATATAACTTGATGGTTAAGCACCATGGAGACTTTGATAACGTCCGTCAGTTTTCAAAGAATCAAAGAAAATCCAAAACTCTCACGAAGTTTTTAGTAAATGAATTTTGGTAACTAATGTCAAAATTTTTAAATTATTCAAACAAATTAGAGAAAATACTAATTATGTGGTATGCAAGCCTTAAGATCCCCAAATTAAGCCAAACTAAATAAGAAATAAAATAACCATTGTTTGCAAAACTAAATTCTCCTTAAAAGCCAAAATATTAACTAACCTTTGATTTTGACTTGTGCCTTTAATGTCGCATCCTTGAAGATTTCCTTATTCAATTATGGCAAATTTGAATTTGAATGAAAAGTTTCCATCTTGTAACATATCTTCGCAACCTTTAATGGCCCTCCTAAAATTAACTTGGACCCAAACTTCTTTAATCAGCCCATTTAAAGTTTTTTTGAATTTCTTACTTCGCAAAGGAATAACTGACCCAACTGGAACTTAAATAGGAGTTTTTCATTTAGATCCCCATCAACTTTGCCAGAGTTCTTTATTGCTATTGTGTTAGTCACAGATATGGTAGATGATAATATCCTTCACACACTATCAAGTCCTTAAAGCTAGCCATACTATTATGTGAGGATGACTTTGATAGTGGAATGAATTAACCCATATTTAGTTGATCTTAGAGAAGATTAAGTTGAATGTCATTCTTGTGTCCCCAGTTTATAACCAACAAATAATATTCTTCTAGTTGTGATAGTTATAATCAAATTTGTCCTGATAATATTGATGTAATGAAACCATTAATTGAATGACAAAGCCAAGATGATGTTATGTAAGAAATTCCACAATGAAGATCTCAAAGAATTCAGAGATCATCTTTCATACCAGATGATTATTTTGGTCACCTGAAAAGCACCTGTATCATGTTAGTAGATATAGTAATTCTAATTTTTCTAGGGAGGTTATGTCTAGTTCTCATGCTTTTGACTGGCAAGTCCTATGCAGGCTTTTTGACTAAAATAATATTTGTTTTGTAAATTAATTATCAAAAAACATATTTCCGTAATTATTTATGGAAATGCGCATTGTTTATTTTTTTTAATAATTTGTTTTAAAAGTTAAGGGTCCCACTATTTATTAATATTTAAATTTTATTTTTTTAATAAATCAAAGATCCCATTAGTTTTTTAATATTAAAATTTTATTTTTTTAAAAAACTGTAGGTCCAGGGGTTTTTAAAATTAAAAAATTTATATTCAACCCCTTATCATTCTCATTAATGTTTTTCATAATTTATTTATGGGGGTTGTTGGAATGAATTATTGGTGGCATATGGCACCTACGACTTTCATGAGAGCCATTGGATAAATTAATCTTAACCGTCCATTTGTTAGGTGGAGGCCTATATAAACTCTCCAAATCCCTTTCGTAAAACCACATAGGCATTTCAATCCTATAAGGAAAAAAATTATCAATATAAAGAGAAGTTTTCTCTTTAAAATTTTTGTCTTTTTAGTTTCTTTATTTTTTTGCAAATTTATTTTATTGCTTTTACATTCAAGCTAGCAAAAGTCATATTATTGTCATACTGAACGAAAGAGACGACTTTGGTTTAGAGAAACACCGGCCAAGGGCCATACGGACTCTTAACGAAAGAACAAGCTTCCACTATGATTGCTAGTTATTCAATCTTGATCAATGGACTCATGTATGTTTTTTGATCCGTGTTAACCAGTTGGCTTCCATATAAGCCTCCTAAGTTTTTTTAGTATACATATTTACTCTCACTAAACTCACATTTTTTCATTTTCTTCAATGGCAGAAAAAATCACTTGGTTTGGTTTACTATAATGATTCCTCCGTTTTTTTAGTATACATATTTACTCTCACTAAACTCACATTTTTTCATTTTCTTCAATGGCAGAAAAAATCACTTGTTTTGGTTTACTATAATGATTCAATCATTACAAGTGAGGAGACAACAATATTTTCGTCTGATGATCATTCTTGTTTTTATATTGAAAATAATGTCTCTTTAGCTAATTTAAAGAGAACCATTAATGAAAATATAAAACTTATTTAAATTATTGGCAGTCGGTTATAATTAATGAAAGTAGAAATAGCAGAGTAGAAGTATAAAA
The DNA here is from genome assembly GCA_902712375.1 of Dioscorea dumetorum. Taxonomy (NCBI): domain Eukaryota; kingdom Viridiplantae; phylum Streptophyta; class Magnoliopsida; order Dioscoreales; family Dioscoreaceae; genus Dioscorea; species Dioscorea dumetorum. The sequence continues at coordinate 3,999,482 of CACTHL010000549.1, read as the reverse complement.
AAACAAATTATAAAAAAAATTAATGGGAAGATAAGGGCTTAAATGTAAATTTTTTTTAATTTAATAAACCCCGGACCCATGGTTTTAAAAAAAAATAAAATTTTAATATTAACAAAATGATGGGACCCTTAACTTTTAAAACAAATTATTAAAAAAATAAACAATGTGCATTTCCATAAATAATTACGGAAATGCATATTTTGGTAATTAATTTATAAAAGAACATTATTTTAATCAAAAAATTAACCTCCTATGCATGATGAATTAGCTTCCATGTCACATAATGGTATTTAGGATTTTGTGAAATCATTTTTTTTGACACAAATCAATTAGGTGCAAATGTGCTTTCAAGAACAAGTGAAAGTAGAGATGGTAAAGTTCACTACAAAACAATACAAAATTGTCCAACAAAATTATCACTACAAAAATTGCGCCAACTTTGTTATAGCATTTGGCTAAGGAAAAATAAATTGTGCCGAATATGGTAAAATCATTTAATAAAAGAAACTTTAAACATTTGAATTTTATATTAAATAGGGTGCCAAAAATGCAAACTTAATAATTTACTAATATCATACCAAATGTATTATCAAACATACAAATATAATAATTTAATTATGCTGTCAAATACGATGATAAAAGTGTAAATATCATATCAAATATACAATATAATAATTTAATAATATCATATTAAATCTAATAATCTGTATAAATCTAATAATTTACCAACACTGTGCCAAAAACGCCAATAAAGTAATTTAATAATGCTATGCGATAATTGCAAGTCTCGTAATTTACTAATACAATCCAAATGTCTGGGCAAATCATACAAATATAATAATTTTATAATACCGTATCAAGAGCCATGCCAAACATGACAAACACAATAATTTAATTCTAGGCAAATTCCTTCGTTAATAATTTTGAGAGTTTTGAAACAATATTGTATATAGACATGCAATGAAAACTCTAATGTTGTGATTAAATAACTCCTTACAATAGGTATTTGCCTGATATTAATAATGATAAATATTTGAATCTATACACCAATATTTTCCAAAAATCTAAGAATTTAATCCTTTCAAATTCAAACTAATTAAATAGCAAAACATTGACATCTTAAGCAATCAAATATATATATATATATATATAGATATATATATATATATATATAACTCAATAAACTGAAATGATGATATCAATAATTAGCTTTTAAATTATAAATACTGTAATAATTGCTTTACTGAAGGATGACTAAATAACTTGTTATGTTGCAAAATTAAATTATGTAATTATATATAAGTTGATGATGAAAATCCATATGACTTGATAAATAATTAACTTATTTCAATTAAAATGATGGTTGTCATGGATATTTACTAACAAATAGGTGGAATTAAAATTTTTGAACTGTTAACACCATATTTAATATAAAATAAGAATTTAAATGCAATAAAAAATATTTAACTTTATTCTTTAAAACACTTTGGAACATATTATACATCTATTTAAAATATATATATATATATATATATTTATTAATTAATAAATATAATTATTTATCTGAAACCTCCTAAGTTCTTTTATTGGAAATATTTTTAAAATCTAAATTTTAACCAAAATCCTCTTGATCTATTGGTAGCGTGCTCTTTATGAGAATATTCGTTTCGGTAAAAGCCCAAACAACCCTCACAAGATGAAGACATAGATGTTATTGAGTTAGTGGTTGCTCTCCACACCTATGTATATCTTTAACGCTTGTGAATTTGGTCCAAAATAAAAATCCAAATTTTGTTAACTAACAATCTATATATTCCGCATCATATAAATAATAAAATCATAGCATAAAAAATTGTCTAATGATTAGTGTTAAGCATCATAATAAAGATATCCTTATGCGAATAATAAAAATTAAAATATCATTTATAGAATTATGTTGCAAAAGGCCAAAATAATAAGGCTTCGTCTTCCGCTCTGCTGCCATTATGTGAATAATATAATTTCAACCCTACTTCCATTTCCCTTTTTATTTATAACACAATAATAAATAGTAAAATCTAAAATTTATATATAAAAAAAAAAAAAAAAAGATTGAATACCAAGTGTTACCCATGCAAAGCCCTCTCCCAACACGTCCACTTCCCTAATGCCAACACGTATCATTTCCAGGCTCCCAACTTCCTTTCTTCTCTCCTCTCTAAAAATTACTCCCAAATATAAAAAAAAAATAAAAAAACAAAGAGAAAACAAGCAAACGGCCACAAAAGTCCATGTCCACTAAAATGGAAGACAAGGAAGAGCACCAACAAGAAGAGCAAAACAAACGCGCACGGCACAGCGCCTGCCGTTGGCTCCTGGAGCACAAAGTGAGGGAGCTGGTGCGCAACCAGCGCAGGCTTGTTGAAGTCCCTTACACGGCCACACTAGCCCACACCGTGAACGTGCTCGTGGCCAACGACGTGGTGGCAGTGCCGGTGGCTGCCCCGCCAGGTCACTGGATCGGCGCCGGGGGTTCAACGATTGTAGAGTCTGACCGGGCCACAGGGGCTGTGCGGAAGCACTACATTGGGATGGTGACCATGCTTGATGTTCTTGCTCACATTGGAGAGGAGAATGATGGTGTCCAAGAAGAGTTTCAAGGGTTGGATTTGGAGGAGAAGATGGCCGTGCCGGTGTCTTCTGTTATCGGCCATTCCCTTGAGGGGCTCAGCTTGTGGACTCTCAATCCCCATACTAGGTACATAGTATAATTTTATGCGCATGCTTAAGTTTTATTTCGGTGGTTTAATGATGTAGCCTCATATTAATAAATTTTTGGAAGATCATAAATTATAAATATTGTTTTTGTATAAATAATCAAATTTTGTAAAGATGAAAATATTGGTGATCAAGATAATTTTATACTTTTCATGTGTTTGCAGTAATTTATATAAAATATTGGTTAAAATAAAAAAAAAATTGTATATATAATCTATAATCAAATTGAATATATAAATATTGTAAGAAGGGATTATTGTTCTTTTGGTAGCAAGTTTTCAAGGATATATAAGTAAATATGCACTTTATAGAGTATGCATAAGGAAAAAGAATAATGATGATTATATATATATATATATATATATGTTGACACAAGTAAAAGCACAAGTAAAAGTTACTACTTTGAAGTTTACAATAGTTCTTTATTTGAAGTCTATTCTCACTTCTAAAGTTGACATTGTAATGAATTTATGCCTTCGCATATGTTTATAATTTCCATCAGGATTATAAGTCATAACATCATTCGTTTGATTGGAATTTCAACTTAACCAAACTTTATGTGTTTCTTCTTCCAGCCTTAATTAGTTGTGCACAAATGAATCAAGAAGCCCGTAAGACCAACTTCATAGATCATCTAAGTAAAATTCCCCATCTTCATATGAAAGTCAGTACCTAGTTATCGTGTTTTTCTATTCTCCGTTAATAGTTTGACAAACTTAACATCCTTATTAAAAAAAAAAATAAACTGTTAGGTCCATTTGTTGTGGTTGATCATCAATTATTTTAAAGTTATCAATCTAAAGGGGGCACATGAAATTGATAATAATACAGTTCGATCGGCACTGTGTGCATGCATCTATGAGACTAAACTCAAAGAATCCATCCACTTATATAAAAGATCAAAACAAAAGTACAATGGTCTTGCAAGTTTAGGAAGAACCCCACTTTCCTCACAAATTATGACAACCTCTCCAAAGATATCCGTGAAAAACCCATAAGGTTTTATCCCATACGGTTCATCTTATAACCAATCTTATATTGGTTTTAACTGCTATTGACATGACATGCTTTCTTCCGGTCTTAAGATTTCAACATTATCATCATGGACTATAAATTCCCTCTCTTAAGATGGATCAATACTCTCGCAACTTGTTCGTGTGTGTCAGTGTGTGTGGGTGAGAAATGGAAGAGAATGGAAGAGATGAAAGGAAGAGTTTCTCAGTTGATAAACAGATACGTGGTGCTTAGTTCATTCAGAAGACACACTAGCATATGTAGACAAAGGAGAGGATATAAATATATCCTCTGTTACACTATCCAATAGGAACTAAAAGGAGATCTTGGTAGCCAATCAGTGGCTACCAAGTGGTACAAAAGAAACGGCTAAAAAGTGAACGGCTTGTAAAGTAACTGCGCAGCTGCAGCCAATCAACATGATCTTCACTCCACTTCAGCATGGTGCCCATCCTCGTCAGCAAGTCAGTCATTTGACTGAGCGATATCAACACAGTTTGACTGAGCAACTTCAACATCCTCCCGTTGTTCAGTCATTCCAAGCTTCTTCTTGAAGTCTTCATGCTTCCGAGCTGATAGCGACTTAGTTAGACCATCATCTAGTTGCTCATCAGTCAAGCAGTGTTTCAATTTGATTGTTCCATCTGATATTAATTCCCGGATGAAGTGAAAGCGGGTGTCAATGTGCTTGGTCCTCCCGTGCTGGGCTGGATGTTTAGCGATCATGACAGCAGACTTGTTATCACAGTACAAGGTAGTGCCTTCTTCTTGATTTACTCCAAGGTCAGACAGAATCCTGCGAATCCAGATGGCCTGACAGGCTCTAGAAGTCAAGGCCATATACTTAGCTTCAGTACTGGAGAGCGCAACCACACTCTGCTTTTTGGAGCTCTAGGAAACAGCAGCATCTCTTAGACAAAATACCCATCCGGTGGTGCTCCTTCTATCATCCATACACCCTCCATAGTCACTGTCTGTATATCCTATTAAGCTGAAGTTGCTGCTTCGCTTGTAACTTAAACCAAGTTGTAATGTTCCTTATAAATAATGCATTATTCTTTTTACTGCTCCCATGTGATGTCGAGTGGGGTTTTGCATGCAACGTGAGACTACTCCTGCTGCAAATTGAATGTCTGGCCTTGTATGAGTTAAGTAGAGCAATCCCCCAACTATCCTTCTATACCAAGCTGCATTTGTTGGTCCAGAGCCATCTGTCATTGTTAATTTCTCGTTAGTGTTCATTGGAGTAGGCAGCTCTTTGCACTTGTACATACAATGCTCTTTCAACAGAGCTTCAGCATATCGCTGCTGTTTCACATGTGTTATTTTCCCCTGCTGTGAGACCTCAAGCCCCAGGAAATACCTTAGGGTTCCAAGATCTGTCATCTCGAAGGATTCCATCATTTCTTTCTTAAATTGTTCCAGCATACTAGCCGAGTTGCTCATGTAGATGATTTCATCCACATATAAGCAGAGTATTAGTATACCTTGATTTTCTCCTTGCAAAATGTACAATGTAGGTTCATTGGTGCTCCTTTTAAACCCCATCCCTAGGAAGTGAAGGTTTATCTTGCTGTACGAGGCCCGGGGTGCCTGTTTGAGTCCATAGAGGGCCTTTTTCAACTTGTATACCTTTTCTTCTTGGCCTGCAACTACAAAACCTTCTGGTTGTTGTACAAATACATCCTCATGGAGTTCCACGTTGAGGAATGCGGACTTTACATCCAACTGATGAATGAGCCACCTCCTTTGAACACCAACTGCCAGAAATATACTGCTTGTTTCAAGCCTTGCCACTGGTGAGAAAACTTCAGTGAAGTCTATCCCTTCTCTCTAACTGTAACCCTTTGCTACAAGCCTGGCCTGCTTCTTGAGAAGAGATCCATCAACATTAAGCTTCGTTTTGAATACCCACTTCAACCCAATGGCCTGCTTCCCAGCCGGAAGGGTCGTGAGTTCCCATGTTTCATTTTTAGCAATTGAATTCATCAATTCATGCATTGCACTTGACTTCATCTTTGCTTGCAATCTCATAAGTAGATGGATCCCTAGCTGTGAGAGCAAACATGCATGAATTATAAAGTTCAGATAGAGTTATGTACCTTTGATTCTGTTGGTCTTCACCATCACTTTGTACAGCCTCCTCCTCTGTGAGTGGTCGCTCATGAGTTGGAGAGTAATCAGTTTGATCACTAACATCGGGTGCATGCTCAACGGACTCATCCATAGTGACAACTGAGTCCTTCTCTTCCCAGTCCCACTTCACTATCTCACAGAATGACACATTCACTGTGACTGTAATTTTCCCAGACCTGGGATTCAGCACACGATACGCTTTTGATTCAGTGTTGTAACCCAGGAAGACACAACGTTCACCCTTGGCCTCAAACTTTCCCTGAGTGTGACTCTCAATGAGAACGTAGACTACACACCCGAAGACCTTCAAATGAGTCACTGTCGGTTTGATACCAGTGAGCCTCTCATAGGGAGTCTGATTCTCCACAGCACTCGTCAATGATCTATTGAGTACGTAGACGGCTGTGGAAACAGCTTCGGCCCAGTATTTCGTGGGGACACTCATCTCGATCAACATGGTGCGCGCCATTTCAATGACCGATCGATTCTTTCGTTCGGCCACTCCATTCTGTTGAGGTGTATATGGAGCCGTTAACTGCGGTGAATTCCTTGCTCTTCACAAAAGAGCATAAACTCCTTCGAAGTGAACTCCCCTCCTCTGTCGGTTTGGAGGATTTTGATGGAGTGAGAGAGCTATTTTTCGGCTAGTGTTTTGAACTTCTTGAAATACTGCAGTGCCTCTCCCTTGGAATATAAGAAATAAACCCAACAATATCATGAAAAATCATCTGTTAATGAGAAAAAATACTTATTACCTCCAATTGATTGCACATGCATTGGCCCTACAAGATCACCATGAATAATTTCCAGTGGTGCTTGAGCTCTTCGTGCCAACCCCTTTGGAAACGAGGCCTTCACTAGTTTCCCTTGCATGCAACCCTCACATACTTCTGTCACTAAGTCATGAGGCAGCCCCATCACCATCTTCTTCGTTGTCATTTGCTGCAATGCCAGTTGATTTAGATGCCCGAACCTCTTGTGCCATAGAGAGGACACAGTTGACAGCTGTGTGGCCACCTGTGCAGACTCAACTTCTCCCATCTCAAGGGGAAACAGACGATGTGATGTCATAGGCACCATGATCAGTAGGGAATCATCATCACCGTCCCTGATGCTGCATTCGCGATTGTTGAATGTCACAGAGTATCCATCTGCAACCAACTGACCCACACTTAAGAGGTTGTGAGCTAGTTAAGGAACGAACTGAACATTAGTTAGGAACTTAGTTCTCCCTCTCCTGGTCTGAATTTTCACAGTTCCTACACCTTCGACCTTAAGACTTTTTCCATCACCGAGCCTCACCATTTGCTCCACTCCTTGTGCAAGCTGAATGAAGTGCTCTCTAACGCCACTCATGTGGTTAGAGCACCCGCTGTCTATAAGTTATATTGAGGAATTCTCGGTGTCACCTCCTCCACTCGCCATGAACAACTTTTGCTCTTCTATTACTGACTCCTCTTCAATTACATGTGCTTCACTGTCCTGGTACCAACACTGGGCCTTCATGTGCCCGTATTTCTTGCAGATGTGGCACTAAACATTTGCTCTTTCAAAACTCCGGCCATCTCTCTCAGAGCTTTGGCCTCTTCCACGACCTCTGAACCTCCCTATGAACATAGCCCGTCTCCCTCTGAGCCTCGTATTGCTACTCTCCACTCTAGTTTGCAGTTGTCTCTGCCTTCAGAGCCCGTTCACCCTCAGTTCCAGTGGTTAATATTAGAATAGCCTCATGACTCTTTAATGATCCACTGAGTTGCTCAACGGTTATCGTTTCCAGGTCATTTCCCTCCAATATGGACGATACACCATGGCTAAACTTAGGTGTAAGGCTCCTCATGATTTTGAAGACCACTGTGTCTTCAGTGAGTGTGTCACCAAGCATGCGTATCTTGTAGACTACGTCGAGTATTCTGCTAATATAATCCTGCACCATTTCACTATCCCTCATCTTCATACCATCGAGCTCTTGCCTTAGCGAGTACCGATTCACTGTAACACTTTTTGTACTCCCTTGATATTATGTTTTGAGAGTGTTCCAAGCCTCCTACGCTGTAGATGCTTCAGCGATTCTAATGAGTATCTTCTCATCTAGTGCCTGCTGTATGAGATACAGGACATGTGCATCAAGCTTCTGTTTATCTCCAAAGGTTATAATTTTCACCTTTAAAGAAGGGAGTGCTAACAGTTGACTCCACTGCAAAGCACTTCTCAGCCATGCATGGAGGACAGCTCTGATACCAGTGCTCGTGTATGTCAGTGTGTGTGGGTGAGAAATGGAAGAGAATGGAAGAGATGAAAGGAAGAGTTTCTCAGTTGTTCTCAGTTAATAAACAGATACGTGGCGCTTAGTTCATTTAGAAGACACACTAGCATATGTAGACAAAGGAGAGGATATAAATATATCCTTTGTTACACTATCCAATAGGAACTAAAAAAGAGATCTTGGTAGCCAATCAGTGGCTACCAAGTGGTACAAAAGTAACTGTGCAGCTGCAGCCAATCACACCACGATCTTCACTCCAGTTCAGCATGGTGCCCATCCTCGTCAGCAAGTCAGTCGTTTGACTGAGCCATATCAACACAGTTTGACTGAGCAAGTTCAACACAACTTTCTCTGGCTATTCTCTTCCATCACGAATCTTTGAAAAAACAAAACTTATACAATCGTTCACATGAACTGCCTCTCAGACTTTTCTTTTTTGTTTTGCTATTCACTAGCTTTGAATCTAGTGTATACCCATGTATAACTTAGATATGACTTGGCTCAAACACTAATGAAAATGGTTGAATCACAATTTGGTATTGCAACACAGCTATGCAGCACTGTCAATACTCCTAATTGAGCTGAAGCAAAACATCTATAGCTGAATCTCTCAATAATCTCTGCCAAACATGGGAAACTACTGTACTTACAAAATCCATCAGCTGAAACGAAATATAATTTTTAGTCAAATGCCGAAACTTAGCATCCATTCAATCATCCCAAAATAGTTTCTAATCACATTAAATATAATTTTCCATATCTACAAAATTTAATGTCCAATCATTCAACCAATTATGGCACTCGCCCAATTTAGCTCCCAAACAAGGATAGATTCCAATCACCTCCTTAAGCAATCACCATAAATCGATTCCAATGCAATTTGGCTCTCCAAGCAATCCAATCAATCAATTGTAGAAATCTCCCCATTGAACTCATCATCATCAAAAAATAACTCCAAAGCACCAGAATACGAAATTCACCTCTCATCTTCATTGAATTTGTATAATTAATTATAAGACAAAAAATACCAACTCTTACGAATATAATCAAAGAAAAATTGTATTGTTTATCCTAACACAGACAACCAAGGTATTTGATTTTTATAACAAATTAAATATTTTTAATTAATCAAAGTGTGCGTGCTCACAGTAAATGAGCTCAAGAAGACCTAATCTTGATTCAATCATTTTGATATCGTTCATGAACATGCTTGGGGTAAATTGCAAATGTAATGCTTTTTGTCGAAAAAAGTTTCAAATGTAATTTTAGACAGTGTAATAATAACTTGCTGTTAAAATTTCAGACACCCTTGACTTTTGTCACCAGTCTTGAATATTTCAATATGCAGTTGTAATTTCAATCTGTTTCACATAGCACTACTTGAAGAAATTCTTTTATTTTGGATCATCAACATCTTCGCCAGAAACTAATTTTTCATCCATCGTTTCTGATAGCATTCTGGACTGCATGGAGTCATTTAGTAAAGGAGTACATCGCGCATTGGTTCCAGTTGAAAGCCAAACAGATAACGTTATTGCAGTTGAAATTATGGAGTCATCACCTGGTTATCGAATGCTTACCCAAATGGATGTCTTGCGTTTCTTAAAAGCACATGATAATGAAGTAAAGGATATCATGTCCCATAGTGTCGGAGATCTTGGAGTGATCAATGAGAATGTTTTTGCTGTTACAAAGTTCACAAAAGTCATAGAAGCTATCAAATCCATGAGGTCCTTCTCTTTGGCTGCAGTCCCAATTGTGGAAGCTTTTGAAACTCCTGATGATAGACAAATACTTCAAGATGTAAGTTTCTAATTAATAAAGAGATGCAACAATAATTGTTCTCCCATTTTTCATTGTGGAAGAGCATAACTAGCATCTAGCTAAGCATCTGTTTTGGTTTGTCATGTTTGATTGTTATTGTTACTTTTGTTTATACATGTCCTTTTGTTGATTTCCATTATGTCGTCTTCTGATGCCCTTAAACGATATGAAGTTAAATATATATATGTGTGTGTGTGCGAGTGTGAGTGCATTTTTATTATGTCAAGGTGGATTAGGGAAGTTCATGGTGGTTTATAGCATCATAGACACATCTGTCTCCTGATTTTTAAACTAGAAATGTAAGAATGAAATAAAATAAACCTATATGGCAAGTAGATATGGAGTGGCAAAAAGGGCTAGCATGTCAATGACACATCATATATATGCTTAATGACATCATTCATCACATAAAAATTAGCGACTTTGGGTGAACATTACATTTAATTTTGGGCATGAAATAACCCAGTTTAAATTGAGGGATCAAACTGAGGCAAAGGATCTAAAGTCTAACGATTACTAGTGCATTTGCTCTATTAATATTTTATCGAATTCATAAGGACCTAAGTCAAGTGTAAACGTAATTGTACTCCCATCTATATTATTATTATTATTATTATTATTATTATTATTATTATTATTATTATCTCATTTATGGAAGCTTACAGCATTAATATAAAATTTTATCAAAGCTTTCAAGTTAAATATAGTCCATATAACTTTCTAAATGCTGAATATAGCCCTTAGGATTGATTTTCGCCCTCTCCCAATTACATACAAACAATCTAAAACATATGATTATTTTATCAACTTTCCTCAATCAGCAGGACTTTTAGGAGTAAAGTGAATGATGATTTTGCCAGCAATTTGATTCAATTGCTATACTAGCTTCTTATAAATTGCTTTAAAATCTACAATAGATTTTACTTGATTTGGAAATTAGAAGATTGTTTCCACTTTCATAATCCTACACAATATATCTAAAGAAATGTTTGCTCACTTGCTTCTTTTGAGTTTTGTAATCCTATGTTCATTTGCATTTGTTCTGCAAGAATACCACTCCGTGAAGTTAAAAAATCAACCTTCATTATATCTGAAACTTATCAATGTTGTATTGGATAAGTGATTTCCTTCCTACAAAAATATAGTAGTCAAGAAATGACGTCCTTATTAGCTATTTAATTTCTGCTAACAAGAAAATAAAAAGAACAATATATATGATTGTTTTGTCCTAAAACTTCATCCAGAATTATGCTTTACTATCAGACTAGCTTCATTTTCAATAACACCTAACCAATTCATCTATGCTGCAGGGAAAAGGGGCAAAAGTCGTAGGCACTTTCTCTGCCACGGATCTTAGAGAATGTCCAATGGATTTACTGAAGTCTTCGCTATTGATCAATGTCATGGAATTCACTGAGAGGACAGCAATAAGGACCAGCAACATCGATGATAAAAGTACAGTGAAAACTCTCATCACATGCAAATCTGAGTCCAGCCTGGTTGAAGTAATTGGGGCCGCTGTAGTTGGCCATGTGCACAGGGTCTGGGTTGTGGATCAGCAGCGTTTACTCAGAGGTGTCGTGTCTCTCTCCGACATGCTTCGAGTTCTTAGGGATGCAGCTTTGCATGCTGATGAGGAGATACATGCATGAATCATTAACGAAGTCTCCGTAAAGAAGTATATATATATATATATCTTGTTCTTTAAGTTTGTTTTGCAGTTAATAACATATCAAGCCATGAGTTTGTGTAATGTATATGTGTGTGATCTGAGTGTATACATGTATGTATGGAGGTACTTTTCTTTTGTGCATTTCAATGGATATTCTGGATGTTTTTGTTATAAAACTACATTATAAGGATATCAATGTGCTGAGTAGGGAATTATTATAGTGTCAAGATTTGAGAATATGGTGAACAAGAAGAGTAAATGAGATTTTGTTTTCTCTTTCGTTGGCTTTGGTTGGTTGAATGCTGGAAAAAGATTGTCGGGGAAACGAATAGAATGCATTGTGTCTAATTTGCCAAAATAATATATTTATATTTTAATAATTTTTATCGTAATTGCTATCACATACTCAAGTTACATGTTGATTAAGATTAAAAAATAATAAGTAAAATATTTAGATATTTTTTATTTAACTATAAATAAATTACATTTAAATGAAATTTACAAATATTTGTAGTAACTAATTTGGTATAATGTTCTTTTTAAATGTTCTTTCAAAGGGACGGCGGAGCACTAGGCGGATGAGGTTTCTTGGTAGCTCTCGAGAAGGTTTCCGTGTCACTAATGATGGTGGATCCCGACATCCTCGCGGCGGAGCTCGTGGAGGTTTTAACGGAAGAAATCGGAGAGGCTCTCGATCTCTCATTTTTCACAACTCCTCTTCACGTGGACATACTACTCTTTCTCAAAATCAGAATACCTTCAATCCTTCAAAATCTAAAGATTCTCCAGTAAAGGAGGGAATCACCTACGCTGAAGTTGTTCGCTCCTCTCCCTCCTCTGAAACCAATCCTCTCTCTTCTGCAGGTCCTTTGAAGCGTTGTCGCTCTCCGGAGTCCGGTGACTTCTGCAAAAAATGTTTGAGAACTGGGCATAGGGTTGATGAATGTAGACACCAACTCACATGCATGCGATGCTCCGGCGTAGACCACTTCGCAGCCAGATGTCCCCTGCGAAATTCTTTCCCTCACCCGGACGCTAAAAAGGCCAGAGTTAGATCTAAATTTATTCCTCCGGGAAATTCCTCTGAACTCAAGCCTCTTCTTCGAGTTCCAGTCCGACCTTCATCGTCTTATCTTCGGGTTTCGTTACCCATCACTGAAGCCATTTTAACATCCAAAGAAGACCTTAAGAAGATGGTGATTATCAGGATTTTATCTGGCAATGCAAGCGTCCGGTCTCTTCATGCGTCTCTCTCTAAATGCCTGAATTTTGATTCTTGCGAGCACATCACACCGTTTAACGACTTCGTTCTCGCTATGGCTACTGCTAGAGATGCAACTTCGGTGATCAACAGAAGCCCGTTATCTCTGACCTCTCATTTAGGCCCTTGTAGCATTAGTCTCTCTCCCTGGACCGCTGAGTTTGGATCGCATGCGATCGCCGCCGGCAACTACAATTGGATTAGTATTTCCAACCTTCCCCTTCACTGTTGGAATTGGGATTCCATTGTTGAGATTCTCAAACCGATTGGCAACCTTATTTACGTTCAAAAGAAGGAACACATAACCCTTGAGCATCTAAGAACTCTGGTAAGACTGAAATCTTCGATCAATTTTCCGTTGGAGATCACGGTGGATGTTGGCGTTAGGAGTTTCTTGGTCAAATTGGAGGATGATGGAGTTCATGTTCTCCGCTCCAAGGTAGTACAGGGTCCGGCACCTCCTCTTGTCTCTCAGGATCCTCAACTCCCTTCTCTTCGCAATACTCATCCTACCACTAAGGCGAACAAAGGTAAAGAAATCCTTTTCTCCACTCCCGTTGAAGTTTTTTCCGGCGAGACCGTTGAGCATAGCTCCAGTCTCGGCCATTCGACGAGGATCAATTCCAATAGGACTCAGGGAGATGCTCCTATCTCTCCCGTTGATCGGCCGATAACCGGAACCACTGAGATTCAGCCGGAATCTCTTGAGAAATCCAAGAAAGTTGACACACTGTTGCCATGCAGTGGCAACGTAATGGCTGTTTCTTCCACAACCGCTGATTTGCCTCGAGATAAGATTCCTGAAATTCTTTTTGGAACCTTGCATTCGTCTCCCTTGCCTCGAGATAATAACTCCCAAGATTCCTGCTTCCTCTCAATTTCAAATCACACACGTGATATCCTAATCAAGACTAAAGATGAGGTCCCAATCAAACCTCGAGATAGAACCTCCCCTCAAGATCAGACCTTTGATTGCATTTCCTTTAAAAAATCTAATCACTTGTCTCGAGATTCTCAACCTCCATCAACCTCCACTCCATCCCTCTTAATGGAATCTTTACCTCGAGATAAGCAAAATTCTGATTTCTCAATTGATGTTGCTCCTTTGCCTCAAGATCAGCAACAACCAGACTTAAATCCTGATCTCCCAAATGAAGCTTCTTTATTGCCTCAAGATCAACAACATTCAATCTTGAATGTCCTCTCATCTGTTAAGGAATCTTTGTCTTGTGATAAGCATTCTCACCTCCCAGCTAAGGAAGCTTCATCTAAACCGAATCTGCCATCTCACCTGAAATCTCTACCGCCGACAATTACAATTCCTGATGGATATAAATGGATCTTTGTTCACGGGGGTTGGACTTTGATTCCAAGAATCGACTCTGAAAAATTTTATTCTCAAGATATCACACCTCAAGCTACTCCTTTAGATGCTCCTTCTGATGAGGAACTTCTTAATTGGGGTGAGGATGAGGATTTTCTTGAGAATGAAATAGCAGATGAGGATCTTTTTCTTGAAGAGGATAATCCCATTCATCTTGAACCTGTTCCTTCTTCAACTGAAATCGAAGACGCACAAATGACTGATCCTATAACTGACTCTTCTCCAAAGATCTCTGTACCTTCAGAAATAAGACTTCTGGAAAATTCTCCAAAACAACATCCCACTGCTCCAAAGCAAATTAGAAGAAGCGAAAGGCCCAAGAAACCCTCTGGAGGCTGGAATGAAGAAGCAGGGTTCGTTCCACTTCCTCCTCGTTCATCCAAGAAGAAAATACCTGAAGATCCGAGAGAAGGTACGCCTAACCCTGTTAATTCTGTATTTTCATCTTGGACTGATGATCAACTTCTTAACTACAGTAAGTCTTGTGGCATTAAATTTCTAGGTTCCCCTACACATAAATTTAAATGCCTAGAGAAAATTCGTTCACTTGAATTGGAAAGAACCTCCAAAGACTCTAATTTTCCTGGATCTCCTTTGAGATCTCTCCCCTAGACTCTTTTGTTTTTTCCATGAAAATTTTAAGCTGGAATGTTAGAGGTCTAGGCAGGCCTTCAAAATGTCATTTAGTTAAAGATTTTATTTTCAACTCTCAAGTAGACATTGTCTGCTTTCAAGAATCCAAACTGCAAGATCTTCATAGCTCTTACTGGAGATCGATAGGAGGCAAACGTTTTGATGCCTTTGATTACTTACTGGCACAAGGCACTGCGGGTGGTATTATCATTGCTTGGGATAGCTCCCAAGTTACTGGATTTTTAATTCATAAGGGATCATTTTCCATTTCCAACGGATTTGTTAATCGAGTTAACAGTTCTAATTGGGCTTGTACTAGTGGTTACGGTTCAAATTCTCCTTCCATTAGACCTGTTTTTTGGGATGAACTTCGACTCCTTGGAAGCCTCATCTCTACCCCTTGGGTAATTTGTGGAGATTTCAACACTATATTCTCTACAGAGGATAAAAACAATGGAATCTTCAACCCACGTGACATATCCACCTCTCAAAATATCCTAAATGAACTTGATCTTATTGATCCTCCCATCAGTGGAAGAAAATTTAGCTGGACCAACGGTCAATCTGATCCTCTTTGGATTCGTCTAGATCGATTTCTTTACTCTCACAATTGGTCTTCTTTATATCCTAGAACTTTTCAATTTGTCCTTCCTAGATTTGGATCTGATCATACTCCTATCTGCCTTGATTTTGGTGATCACTTCAAGTGACCCCGAATTTTTAGATTTGAGAAAATCTGGTACTCCAGTCCCCAATTAGAAATTTTGATTCACGATTGGTGGATGGAACTTAATCCTATTGGCTGTGGAGCTTTCATTATTTCCAAAAAACTAGCTCACTTGAAAGCTAAACTTCGAACTTGGTCCAAGAATACTTTTGGTGCAACAAAATTTCTCAAACTTAATCTGCTCTCAGAATTAAACTCCCTCGATATCATTAGCGAAAGGAGACCCCTACTTGAGGAAGAATCCAATCGGCTTTTCCAAATCCGTTCTGAGCTTTATACTATTCTAAATCAGGAGGAAATTTACTGGAAACAGCGGTCCAGAATTACTTGGCTCAAAGAAGGGGATGCAAATACAAAATACTTTCATCAAGTAGCAAATGGAAGGAGGAACAAAAATTTCATTCCTCATATCTATCAGAATGATTTCCGGATCGTCGAAAATAATCAAATTGGCAGGATATTCAATGAATACTTCCATTCCCTTTTTGGTACAGCTATCTCAAATAGATTTCTTCTTGATTGGAAGTTCCTCTTTGCCTATAAGGAAAGAACATATCTCTCTCAGCTTGAATCTCCCTTCACTATTGATGAAATAAAACAAGCTGTCTTTGATTTAAATGCAGATAAAGCCCCAGGTCCATATGGCTTCCCAATTCTCTTCTTTCAAAAACACTGGACCGTTCTCCAAAGCTCTTTATTTAAATTATGTGAGGATTTTTATGAGGGCACAATCAATTTTGAGCGCCTAAATTGGATTAACATTGCACTTATTGCAAAAAAAATGCGCCCGAACATGTTTCAGACTTCCGCCCCATAAGCCTTATCAATTCCACCTGCAAAATAATTTTTAAAATTCTCGCCTCTCGGCTTAGCTCTGTGATTAGTAGATTGGTGGATGATTCCTAATCTGGCTTTATTAAAGGAAGGTGCATTGCGGACAATATTGTTGGTGCCCAAGAAGTAATCTTCAATTTGCAAAAACGGAAACTACTTGGGTACGTTTTTAAAGTGGATTTTGCAAAAGCTTTTGACTCTCTTGATTGGTCTTTCCTACTTGATGTACTAGCTGCAAGAGGGTTTGGACCTAAATGGCTTTCTTGGGTACACACAATTCTTAGTTCAGCCAAGGCCCAGTTCATCATTAATGGTACCACTCAAGGATACCTCAGATGTAAAAGAGGCTTGAGACAAGGTGACCCACTTTCTCCACTCCTTTTCGCCCTTGCTGCAGATGCCCTGAGCCCTATGTTTTTTAACGCACTCAGCTCCAAAGTGTTAGTGGGTGTTCCTTTGGAACAGTCTGATAACATTTGTCACTTTCAATATGCAGATGATTTGTTAATCTTCTCAGCCGGAGGACAAGAAGACCTTCAAATCATTAAACTAATTCTTTACATCTTTGAGGGATCATCTGGTTTATCAATAAATTATTCAAAAAGTTGTTTGTACTCTACTCATTATGGCTTCCAACCTCATCACACTTCAGCCAGAATTCTTAACTGTTCCTCTCTCTGGAAGAAGACCAAGGCGTATAGACTAGACAAAGCTTATCGGAATGATTCGTTCCAGACTCACTTCCTGGAAATCAATTTATTTATCCTTAGGAGGTCGTTTAACCCTCATCAATTCCGTACTCTCAACTATCCCAGTCTATTGGATATCAGTCTTTAAACTTCCTGCCTGGGTGATCAAAGAAATTGATCAAATTCGAAGAGACTTTCTTTGGAAATGTCCTGAATTGGGATCTAAAGGAATTAGATTGGTTGCATGGAATAGAATCTCTAGATCCTGTAATATGGGAGGCTGGGGAATACTCAATCTTCAGGATTTTAATAAAGCTTTACTTGGGAAGTGGTGGTGGAAATTATCCTGCAATCCCAATAGTAGCTGGGCCAAAATTATCAAAGCCAATTACTCAATCAGATCTTCAATTGAACTTTTATATCATCTCCCTACTCAAAATAAATCTTTCTTCTGGGCAGGAGTGAATTCCACTTTAATCCTCTTTCGTTTCTGTCTACTCAAAATTATCAAAAATGGCTTTAAAACATCCATGTGGTACGATCGATGGCATAATATGCAACCACTCAAAGATATTTGGCCAACTTTATTCTCTGATTGCACCTCTCCCTAGATAAATATCAGGCTCTTTCTCCAACATCTAAACAATCCAGAGATCTGATTCCACTCAGCCTCTGCTGATATGCTATCTCCCCTTCTAGAAATTATTCCTGATTGCACTAGTAACCAGGAAGATTACTACACTTGGGCACTGGAAAAAAGCGGAAACTTCACGGTCAAATCCTTCTACAAATTCCTCATTAATGGTGGAACGCGTAGCTCACTTTATTCTTCATTCTGGAAAATCCGCTGTCCTAGCAAAATAACTCTTTTCTGCTGGCTCGCTGGAGAAGATAAAATTCTCACCATTACAAATCTCTTTAAGAAAAGATGCAACTCTCAATACTCTATCGATACCTGTGTCCTTTGTCACAAGGCCTCTGAGAAGCTGAATCACCTTTTTCTTGATTGTGATTTTTCAACACGAATCTGGACATTCTTCTCTCAAGCCTTAGACTCAAACACACTTCCCGATTCAATCCCTACTATCTGGACTTCCTGGTTACCTTCTCTCTCTCCCCAACACCGAACACTCTGGGATCTCACCTTCAGAGCAATCTTATGGAACATCTGGCTTGAACGAAATTCTCGCATATTTCACTTGAGCGCTTTACCTTTTTTTAAAATAATTTTTAAAGCTGCTAACATGCTTCTTTCTTGGTTTTCAACAGCTTCTGACGGTTATCAGCAACTTCTTAATGAAGCTTCCCAGAAAATTAAGCGCTCTCTTAACTTCCTAAGCGAAAGAGCCCCAACCCAAACTGGCGATTCTGATTTAGACTTCGCTCAGGAGTAGACGCTCCTCCTGTTACTCTGGACAGGCCTGAGGTACCAGACGGTGTTTTCCGCCTTCTCAGTTTGTTTTTATTCTGTTTGTTTCTTCTTCTCATTGTACTTTCTCCTTTTCCTCACTTCTGGTAGGGATCTCTTCTTTTTCCTGTTGTTTCTTGTTTTCAATAAAGCTGTGGTTTATCCACATTTATTTCAAAAAAAAAAAGAACTGATTTGGTATATAAATAAATAGTAATTGACAAGAAAGGCCAACCCCCCCTCCCCCCCTACGTGGATAAATGAAAATCATTTGCCCTTTAGAAATGACAATTTGCATATAAATTTCCACTATATATGGAGCCCTGTGAGATGTGGAAACCGGCAATTTAGTGGCAACCAATACAAAAGAGGGGTGATGGCATCTATCCTAGCATCCATTTCTTTGTCTTTTCCGCCCATTACCTTATCATCTAGTGGTAGGTCAAGGAGTTTCTCTTTTCTCTAATCTATTGTGAAACTATGTCTTCAACTCAAAGCCCTTGCTACCGTTGTTTTGCAGGAGATCTCTCATCGTGCATTACTGCTTCATCAACCATATGTTCATTGCGGAATTAACGAAGGCCTCACCTTAAGATAGGAAGGCAAAGTTGGGATGTAGAAGAATATTGGGGTTGTTAGTGCTGCTTTTTATCCCTTTAATTTGTGTTTATGCGTTTCCCATGAAAGACTTTATAATTTCCTTTATGATTTTGGACTGATGTCCTTGTTAGGATTCTTAGCATCAAATAAATCCTTATTTATTTGTTTTTAATTGCACTTATGAAGTTTTTAACTAAAACGTCCCGACCTCACATTATTTTTATTTATAATTTTTTTCTTTTGTTGGGAATGGCAGAGTCAGAAAATTTATGATGTGGGATCAATAAGTACAATATTATCATCTGTACTACATACAAACATGTTTATTCATATATAACAATCATAGTTAAACCATTATACGAAGCACAAATAAACAAAAAAAGTTTCTAATACAAACCACATATATTACTTGAAAACGCATAAAAAATACATTATTTTTTTATTTGCAGAGGTCCAATGGCACTATAAAAGAATATTGTTTTTAACTTCTTCTTTGAACATGTTAAATGCGACCTAACAAAATAAAAATAAAGTTATGTAAAGAAAAAAAACAAAAAAGTTCATGTACTTTTACAATAAGTCGCTTAACATAATATTACCATTTATAATACAAGCAAATTATTTATATATTTATAAATATAGTTAAAACATTATAAAAAATATAAATGACTCCAACTTTTTAATTTTAATTTTCTAGAATAGTTTGGTTGACCCTAACATTTTAATTTTGCGGATCAGCCTAACTTTTTTTTTTAACTATTATATAAATATATATTAAAAAACTTTAAAAATTTTTGTGGTCAGAGCTAGATATTTCTCTCTTCTTAATCTTATTCCTCTTCTTTCTTTCTTTTATTTCTTATTTCTCATTTCTCATTTCTCATTTTTATTTTTTAGGAAACAAGGTTTTACAGCACGATGTGGGGTCATGAAAAGATGCTAACATGCATGACAAAGCCTTCCATGATATATAAAACCTCCACTATATATGCAGCTAGTTAACAACCATAGTTGGATTAGAGCATTTTAAAACATTCATGTATGAAATCCAAGATGACATCCCAGGCAAATAATACTTCTCACAGGCCAAACATCTTCATGGCCATCCCCATTTCCCACACTTTTGAGACTGTTCTTATTTTTATTTCTACATTATTAAAATATATATGAGTTGAACTATTTAGATAAAATCAAATGAATTATCAACATTCAACAACATACATCTGAAAATATTGATAGAACAGATCAATAACTATTGTACTTGACGATTCAATTGGAATTCTCTAAATATGATGATTTAATGCAAAGTAAAGCATGAAAGGAGGGAGAGCATTCAAAGCATAGATCTGCAAAGATCCATTGCATGTTAAACCGTAGATATTATGGGCCAGCGTTCATGTATGCTTGAATCCATTAGTGGTCCTTGCATGGGTTCATCATTGATCCGTGCTAAGGGTTACTCATCTATGCAACTATGTTCATGGTTCTCTATTTTTTTTTTTTTTTTAAATCATCTTTTTCATTAGTTGTTTAATAAACTTGTTCATCCTTCCTTCTTGTTCTTCTTCTTCTTTTCTTCTCCTTCGTCTCTTTATTTTCTTTTTCTTCTTTTCTCTCTACTTTTCTTCTCTCTGTCTCCTTTCTTTCTTTTTCCACTAACTTACGTCCTCATTAGAACATTATGGATGTATTTATTATTTATTATTTTAATTTTTTTGAAATTCCAAATTTAAAAAAATATTTGGTTTGTCAATATATATTATATTTTCATATTTTATTTTATTTTTTGATAAACCATTTTATTTTATTTATTTTAAAAAAACTATTTTTATTTATTATTATTATTTATATATTTTCGTACTTCTATTCAAAATATAATGGCAGAAACATTTTTTTTTTATTTATATATCTCCTTGCTCTTATCCTTAACTGAAATAAAATAATAGTGGCAAATTATTAGTAGGGAAAATTACTGTTCACCCATCGTGAATTTCAAACCTGGCCAAAAACCCCCTCTTTTTTTTGCACACCCCGGACAGCCCCTCCGTTATAGTTTGGTTCCCTTCTACCCCCCGTCTGTCACATGAGAGGGGTCCGTGTTATGAAAATCCATTTCTGCCCCTGCAAATGGTGGGAAAAACCCCACCCGATCACATCATGTCATGTCTCACATTTACGCATACATATGTGAGCTTTTTCCCCCTTAATGGTTTCTTGTTCGCATAGAGAGCTTATAAGGCGAATTACATATTTTTGTTCTTGTTCTTGTTCTCCTTTTCCTTCTGCTAAGTTGGTTTTTGGATTTGAATTCCTCCGGTCACCCGATATTATGGACAGTTTTTGTGCCATTGCTAGATACAACGGGGAGGGACGAGTGCTGACATTCACCGCGTCAACTGAATGGGCGTCAGTGTTAGGTGAGATTTGTGAGCGCTGGGGTCTCGATGTTTGTCGCGCGAGGGTGAAGTTCATCACACCCGATGGACATAATACGGTTTGCCCAATAGAGAACGAGGTCGACTTCCAGCGCATGTGTCATGTGTTCTCCATCCTCAAAGGCGGTGTAGTCGATATGGTTGTCGAGACGGATGACGTGCTCGGCAGCCTTCTGAAAACGAGTTATTGTCGTGGTAATGCGTTGCTCTAAAACAATTATGCAGTTGTACGTCAGTTAGTGTTTAATACTACCATTATCTGTATTAAAGAATGAATTATCCGTTTAAATTTGGAGTCTCCGATTAATTTATAATGTTTCTGTTTAACCTGTCATATACCGTTTGCATTATTATATCTCTGTTTAACTATGTCTGTTAACGTGTAAATATTAACTTCTGCGTTTAACTAAGTGGAGTTTATGCTTAAATTCTGATCGTTTGCTTTTGAACTGAAGTATTGGCAGGAATTCAGAATCTGGGAGAGCTTCTGTCCCACCACATGGCGACCCGGATGGTGTCGCATGCCTGCCATTGCCGTCATATCAACATGAAGTGTTGTCGTTGGACGTCGGACAACGTTTTGATGGCGTTGAACATTTCCAAGATACACTTCGCAATTTTGCTATCAGGCGGAATTTTGATTTCAAATTCGTGAAGAACGAAAAATACCGGGTCACTATGGAATGCGCGGCCGGTGGATGTCAATGGCGCGTTCACGCATCAAAGGAATATAATAGAAATACCTTCAGAATCAAGACAATGGACTCGACGCACACCTGCGGTGGTGGAATTGGCTCGGCGTCACACCCGAAAGCGTCCAAAAAATGGGTCAGCGCACGAGTGATTCAGAAGCTGAAGGACCGGCCCTTGTACAAGGCCATTGACATTCAGAAGGACATGTTGCGGGAGCATGGTGTCCACATTCCATACAAGCAGGCTTGGCTGGGAAAAGAGCATGCCCGGGTGATACTCGACGGCAGCGACATCTCCAGCTACGATCTGTTGCTTTGGTACGTCCATAAGGTGGCTGAGACAAACCCCGGCAGCATCGCGTTTGTGGAAAGAGACGGTGAGCGTTTTAAACGTGCGTTCTTCTCTTTCAGCGCGTGCATTTTGGGGTTCAAGCGGGCATGCAGGCGGCTGCTGTTTGTCGATGGTACTCACCTCCTTGGAAAGTATCGGGGTACTCTCTTGGGTGCCACAGGCAAGGATGGGAACAATGGCTTCTTCCACGTCGCCTTCGCTATTGTCGACAACGAGACCGATGCCAATTGGACGTGGTTCATTTCCAAGTTAGGTGATGCTTTATACGACGAAGGAGACTACCAAGAGACAATTACATTTGTTTCGGATAGGTCAAAGGGCCTTGTGAACGCTGTTGCGAGAGTTTTCCCTTCATCCCCGCACGCGTACTGCCTTCGGCACTTGGAGGCCAATTTTATGAAAGCCAATGGCAGACTTGGGAAGGCATTGAGGGAGGAGTGCTGGTCCATATGCTTTCGTATCGCGTGGACAACGACGGCTAAACAATTCGATGACACCGTCAATGAACTGCGGGCCGCATCACCCGAAGCGTTTCAGTGGTTGATTCACAAATCCGACATGTCACACTGGTCGAATTATCTGTTCAAAGGTGACCGATGGGGCGAGATGTATTCGAATGTAGCTGAGTCGTTCAATGCGTGGATCAAAGAAGCTCGACACCTACCGGTGACGAAAATGGTCGACGATATAAGGTATTCGAAGTTTAAATACATGTAACGCTTAAGCTTACCCGTTACCCTTTAATGTTCGTTATCTGTGTTTAGCATGCACTGTCCGTGTTTAATAAATGTTTTTCTCTCTGTTTAAATATCGTCGTATTTGATACCGTCGTCAGTGTTTAATATTCACATTAACCGTTTAGTCCGGTAGAATCCTGTGTAAGATAACAAATGTAAATATCATTCTCTCTTTTTAAATATCGTCGTATATGTTTTTCTTCTTCGATCTTTAGTTTATTACTGTTCTGTTTACTCCGATGTATTTGTGTTTAAATATTCATATATTCGCGTAACTTTCTTTAAGATATCCGATATTCGTTGTGCAGGTACAAGCTGATGCGTATGTTATGCACTCGCCGTGAGCAAGCGAACAAATGGGAGACTTTCTTATGCCCGGACATACATTCAAAGGTTGAGACGCTTGTGCAGGATAGCCGAAGTCCTCACGTTGCTCGCTGTCTCGGTGATCGTTACGAAGTGATTGACCAGTGCAGTAACTCTGTAGACCTTGCCAGTAGAACTTGCTCATGTCGCAGATGGCAAGTTTATGGCATCCCGTGCAAACACGCTTGCGCTGCGATATTGCTGACGGACAACAATGTTCATCGTTTTATTAGC
This sequence comes from Dioscorea dumetorum, assembly GCA_902712375.1. Classification (NCBI taxonomy): domain Eukaryota; kingdom Viridiplantae; phylum Streptophyta; class Magnoliopsida; order Dioscoreales; family Dioscoreaceae; genus Dioscorea; species Dioscorea dumetorum. Next base: position 3,975,464 of record CACTHL010000549.1, on the reverse strand, counting down.
GATCACTTCACCGTCGACACTTACAAGTTGGTGTATAAGGAAGCTATATTTCCCATACCCGACAATGAGAGGCCCACGGACAACAATCGAGATCTGCTTTTGCGGCCGCCTGTGATGAGAAGGCAACCTGGGCGTCCTAGATGGAGGAGGATCGAGTCGCAAGCGTTTGATGTCCGCGAGTTACATTGCAGCCGCTGCCACGCTTCCGGTCACAATTGTAGAACTTGCAATGAAAGTGTCGCCGATTAGGCTTCGTAAAAGGATAATACTACCATTAATTATGAAAACTAAAATCAGTCTGACATCTATTTCAAATTCATGTAATTTCCGTTGCGAGAAGCATAAGTTGTGGATATTTGTTAAGCAATTATTGTCACATGGAATGAAATAGCAAACGGAGACTCGTACAATTACACGGGAAGTCTAAAGAGTGAACTGCACGAACTATAATTGAACAGAGCTAAGGAAGTTTAAACAGAGAGCAAATCATTTTGGCAGGCCTTTATATTTCAAACTTTACACCGACTGTTAACCAGAGACTATTACCTTTAGCGCACAACTAATATGTTTAAGTTAGGATAATGAATTACATGATAATGAATTACACAAACGTTTTTTATTGTGATGACTGATATGTGACAATAGCGACATGAAATGTTTTTACCTCAACGTTAAACGTTAACAATAGCGACAAGTTAAACGAAGGATTTGAAAGTTAAACGTTATTCTTAATGTGAACGGTAAGTCTTAAAGTTAAATAGATATGTAAACGGGGGATAGACATTCTTAGTAATACATGCATTCGACGAAGTGTTGTTAGTTAACATTGGGAAAGTGTGCATTGGTTAACCCGTCGGTGGACGTTACTGTTATCTGTTACGATTAAATTTGGTTTTGGAATTCAAACGTCGAGTAGTTATTGGCATCAGACTCGAGAAATAGTTCGAACGTCCGTTGAATACATTTGTATTTAAAGAAGAATCGGAAACAAGAAACGCACCCAGATATTACTCGCAGATCTAACAGTATGTATGTGCCAATTCTCAACGCGTACTGCCAGAAGACGCACCGCTCCACGCCGGTGTACTCCACAACCAGGGAAGGCGCCCCGGGCGCCTCCGCTTTCGTGGCCACAGTCACGGTGGATGGGACCACGTTTTCCAGCCGCAGAACCGAGAGAACAGAAGAGGCAGCCCAGAACATTGCTGCCCTGGTGGCGTTCTACGCGCTATGTCCCGCGCATCTTAGGACGAGGGGTGCGTCCCCCGCTGATGTCGATGGTGTAACAACTGGAAGTACTGCATATCGTACGGTTCAGCTATGCGTCTTTAGAAATATTTCTCTAAATCGTTGATGTCTTCTTTGCAGGGGCGATGACCTATCCCCGGGAGCGGTTCCTGGAAGATTTGGTCGGGGATCTGACGGAAAAAGCAGCATCTCTCTCCGCAGAACTCGAGCGAGTGGTATCCCATAAGAGGGATGTGGAGAGGCTGCTCCGGTACGCCAAAATGTATAAAACGGAATGACGGTTTTTGTCCTGCTTAGTGTAGTTTTCATCCATCAAATAAGAACTTTGCTTAATTATGGGAACGCTCTCTCATTCCGAAATTTTAAGTTCGTTGTTACTCTCTCATAAATGTTAACCGTTGCGGACGCATGTTAAACAGCCACGCATGAAGTTTAAATGGAAAACAATGTTCCTTAAGCAAATGCTAACCCTTCGTGCGCATGACATGCACGGTTTAAATAGAGACGGACGCGAGTAAACACTATCATGAAACGTTTCGTGGGGAATGGTAATATTCAACGGGAACGGTGATATTAAACCAGTAACGGCAAATGATAATCACAGAATGCCTTCTTGGCCTGATAATTCTAAATTTTAAACGGATACAACAACACGTAATTGGTGACACACTGTAAAAAAATAAATCCGTACTTAAGGACCCATATCGCGGTTGATGAAGACATTTAAAAACTTACATATAATAGGGTCTCTTACCCTTAAAAACAAACACCGCAAGTAGAATAGGGTCTCACCCGTCAAACAATAGCCGCCATATTAAACAGGGACTGTAGTATTAAACATGTAACGAGAAAAGCTAAATAGAGAATACTTTGTTTACCTGATAGCTCTGCATTTTAAACGGAGACAACAACACGTAATGGGTGACATACATTGAGAAAAGAATTCCGTCCTTACGGACCCATAGCGCAGTTGATGGAGACATTTAAAAAGTTATGTATAATAGGGTCTCTCACCTTTAAAAGCAGACAACGGAAGTAGATTACGGTCTCTTTCATTTAACAACAGCCGACATGTTTTAAACAGGGTCATAGGGAGTTAAACGTTCACGACTAATGTCTAAACAAGGAGTGTGTGAACAACCCGGTCCCTGGTGTTAAACGGTAACGGTGTATATTGCATGGAGATCCGTATTGTTAAAGTGTAACACAATTTTTTAATAGTGACAGCGTCATTTTTTACAGAAGTACTTAATTTTATAAAGCAGCGAAGACTCTCAATCGGTACCATAAAATTTTAAGCAAAAAATGATTGAATATGAAACAATAACGAACATTATTAGATGTACATTGAAATTTCTGTCATGTCGCTGGCAAAGAATGAATTAAATCAATTGAAATGAAAACAATTTCAACAAAACTGTTTTACTTCCCCACAGCTGGACCCTCCCCGCGTTGCTTGATGCCGGATGCTCGTCCCTCCTTAAGTATGTGGGCAGCGTACTTCAATCTCAGATAGGGGACGTCCGTGTGCGCTATCCGCAGCTTTTCACCGCGGAGCAATTGCTCGATAAACCGCATCACGTAGACGGCGCAGTCGACAGTGCTTTTCTTTTGACGCGGTGTGTCGTCATCGTGAACAAGCGGGTACTGTGCCGTCGCCGTCGTGCCGTACTCCATTTCGAGACAGGTGTCGAATAGTTCCCGCTGTCGCATTATACAAACCGATGTTAGAATAGAAAGCATCTATGTCACTCTGACAATCGAAATCTATATCGCAGAGAGCTTACCATTGCTACCGCGTCTCTATTGTACTCTTCACTTGGGCATGAGGTGTAATGCCTGTACTCTTTCTTGTTATTGTCGAGCACCACGACATGGAAGTGGCCATTCAAGATTATGGGAAGGATGATGATGTCAACGTCATTGACGACCTTGGTGGCATCTCCGATCATAGCCAAAGTCATCTCATGTGCGTCTTCCACCTTCGACATAAACAACGCCAGTGGTCGAGTGATGGAGGCGCGCTTCTTATGAGGATATGGCTTTCTGGTAAGTGTGTCTTGTACGATGCACACGAAGGCGTCCAACACATCATCTGTCACCATCTCTTTCCCGTCGATCAGAACGAATAGGTTGGCCCGGGCGGTTAAACGGCAACACATGCGATTGATTAATAACACATAGACGTTAAGTGGGAACAACACATACGTAAATGATAATGTATAGTGTTAAACAGTAATATCGTTAGTTAAACGATACATTACTAGGTTATATGGTAACGACTGTAATTAAACGGAAACACAACAACGTAAATGGGATGATCTCTGTATAAACAATAACATCTACACTATCATACTTACTCGTCAATGGGGAAGTTGAGGAAAATCTTGATCAGCTCCTTCTCGAATACGTCGAGGCGCGATTGACAAGCGTATTTTTTCTTCGCCGGAACGAAGTCTTTCCGCACTTCTTCATACTACTGGTTGGCGAAGGTGACCGATTTCTTTTTTCTTTTTTTTCTCGGCGACGTTCCCTTCGCCCCCGGCAACAGCTTTATTGGGATCATCCGTAGATGCTTCTTGCTGTTGCGGGATCGCGCCTACAATGGATGTGGCAATGTCGGTCGGCCGTTCCTCCGTGGGCAGGAGCTCCTCCACAATAGAGGCAACGGTCTTCTCAACCGCGGCCAAGGCAGTCTCATCAAGGGGCGGCACACCCTCGGGTGGTTCTTCTTCTTCAAAGATAGTGGCCACCACCCTCGATGCGCCAATGTCGGGCGCGGCTGCCGGCTCCACCGCGATGGGAAGTTGCGAAACTTCCTCAGACGCGGCATTGCCAACGGGGTCGACGATCTCCGCCACCGTGGAGGTGAAGTCATCAACTGCAACGGTCTCAACAACCGCATCAGCCGTCGGTGGTGCTGCCATTGTTACCTCCTCGGCCGGTGGCGGACACACAGGCGGTATTATTGTCTTCGCCTTTTGTGCAAGCCTCTTCAAATGTGGCCTCGTCATACGTGGCCGTCTTGGAATGGCCTTCACGACGAAGTCGTCATCCCCAATTTCCAACGGCTCATCCGTCCCGGGCACGTCACGTATTTGTCCCGCCGGTGCAGCCCTTTCAAACGAATCAAACCTTGCCTCCAATGCCTCAACCCGAGCGACAAGCTGAGGGAAAGCGTACATCATCACCTGGCATGCTCGCATAAAGGCTGTAGTCACGTCGTCGGCTGATGACGTCGGTTGGGCTACCTCGGTCGGGGGGACTGTGGGGATCCGGGTGACTGTCGTTGTCGCGGCCGGTGCGGGTGTTGCCATTGGGCGGGGTAGGTGAGGGCCTATCTGACGCCGATGGTTGCGTGTTGGGCTGGACGTGGGGGAACCACGTCGGCGTGAACGGACGGAAGGGGCTGGCCTCTCCACTTGCAGTCATGCAAGTGGTTCCCGCGCAACAGCATCCCTCCGCTAATTGGCCCCAACAAAAGTCTCCTCCTCAGCATTCGCCGGGACGAGCTCAGGAAACTAACATATATAAAGAAAACAATCTCAGACAAATCATTCAATTTGATCCAAAACAAACGTATTTAAACATTTGACATATATACGTAAACGATATGGCACACATTTAAACGGAGTATAACAAGGTTAAGCGAAGACACCAAGCGTTAAACACAAACTACATTTCTTACACGGATAAGCCTATCGTTAAACATTAACTGCTCTTTGTAAACACATTAACATTGATTTATTACCTCTTTTCCTTTGAGAGCTGACCAACTGGTTTCTATCGTCGCGTGCTACCGGTAAGTACTTTCGCAGTAGCACAGCACCCTTGGGGTCTTGCCGAAACGGGCTTTCTTGCCGGTTCCGGTCACCTCGTAAAACCAGATGGTCAGCGCGATCGAGCAACCCTTAATGTACCCCGTGTTTACCTTCCCCCCCTCGCATCTGGCTTGCACTCGAGCGGCAGCTTGTGGAACGTCCTCCATAAGCCATTTGTGCGTCGCCTGCGCCCATGCGTACCGCCCCATGCCAGGTAGATCGTCGACATAATCAACGATCCAAGTGGGTACCGAGAATGAGGTATTCGGGAAGAGGATTGTCCCCATGAGGTACGCCATCAAGAGTTTCACAAAATCCTCCTATCCCCCCCTCTGTCCAACAAGACGCTCAAGAGTGCGCCTCTGTGTCTGTCGAAGCTTTTCGATAAATATCTCCCTTCGAAAGCTGACGGTGTCTTCTTCTTCTTAAACAGGACCGCGTCTCCGTCGCAGCGCAGACCCATAACGAGAGCCACATCCTCAGGCCTGAAGCTCAGCAGACTCGCCCCGATCCTGAATTTATTGGTGCGGCCATCGTACCTCTGCAGAAGCGAATCGAGAAGGGCCCTCTCTTGGAATACAGCTTCCACCTCAGTGAATGCCGCAAACGGTGTCCTTCGAATGATCTCCCAATGTCGAGAGGTCATGTGGACTTTCAATTCGGCCAAGGTCTCCACCACCGGTGTCAAGTAGCATCTCCCGTTGACTAGGTTTACCGCCATAATCACAAGACTGCAAAAATGACAACACTTGTTAAACAGATACATCAAACGCTACACAGAGACAAATGTTTTACACGAAAAGCTCAACACTTAAACAGAGAGATGCACCGTTAAACGGAGACAAACTCTTTTAAACATGAACTCATTCATCACACGGAAATCTCTTTTACAAACTGCAACCATATCAAATGGAAGGGGAAACGCACATTGTAAGCATTACACAAACAACAACAACCGATATCTCTTTCAATGATCGTGTGCACAACCGAAAACCCTAAACCCTAAACCCTAACCCTAAACCAAAACCCAAAACCCAAAACCCTAAACCCTAGAAACCCCAGCCGAGAAATTCCCCCGCACACTAGAACCACGCAAAACAAAACCGACGAATATCTCTGTGTAACAGAGTACTTCATATAAAAGCCTTGCTTTAGACACAGCTTCTGCCATACCTTGAGCTGCAAACTGATGGAAGTGCAGGATACTTGCGCACGGTGGACTGAAGTTACAGAGGATGTCGAAGCAGAGAGAGCTTCGGAGAGGGAAAAGCTGAAGAAAGTTAAGCAAAGAAGAAAAACGAACACAGCTCTCTGCCTCTCTTGGGATTCCCATTACGAAAAACCCTCCACTTCCTCTCTAACCGGCTTAATGATTGCACCACGATTTCCCATGCAAGGTAGGGGCAATTCCGTCCGTGAATTTGAAAAGTAACTCCGTTAACCACTGTTTCATTCTTTGGGGGTTTGAAAATCATTGTCTTTAAAAGGAAGGGGTTTTTATGGATTTGGAAATTAATGGGGTGTTTTTGGCCATTTCCCAAACTTTGGGGGTGTTTTTGGCCATTACCAGTTATTATTATTATTATAAACTTATCCATTAATTTTTCTTTCTTACTCCAATTCAAACTAGGATATAAAATTAGGACATATAAGAAGTTATATAAACAAATGTCTTCCTCATAGCTTTCTCCCACATAACAATTTAGCGAGAAAAGTACGAGTGATCCAATATCTTAAACCTTCTTAAGCAAGATTTTTGAGGTTGTTATTTAGCTCTAATCCTCTTTCCTTCCACTCACTTTTTTTTTTCTTTTTATTATTATTGTAGTTGTTTTTGTTATTGTTTTTATTTGTGATAAAGTCATGATGGCTCTCCCTTTTCACATTAGAGAGGCCATGGGGACCATGCAGAAGACCACCTGCATTTTAAAATTAATTAATTTCATTTATAATACTAATTATTATTATTAAGAAAAATTACTTATAAATCCTTGTCAAGTTTCATTCTTTCTGTTAAATCCCTCTGACTTTCTAATATTTTATTTAATCCCTCTTTTATTCAGCTATTTTTATTGCAGTCTCCGGCGTTAATTCCGTTAGTTAAAACCCTGTGAGTTACCAAAAATGCCCTCGTGAGTTTAAACAAATGACAAAAACTGTTTGTCCCGCCAAGTCACATCCCACTTGAGTATGGCGTACGGAGGCAATCCCGAAGAGTCTTCCATGTCAGAAGCTTTTCATTTGGTTCTCCTTCTTCGTCTCCACCCTATTCTTTTTCATCTTCTTCGTCTCCTCCTTACGTGGTTCTTGGTGAAACTTGGCCTGGTTAATTATTGCTTTTTTTATATTATTTCTCTCTTCTTCTTATGTTTTTTATCGTCTTCATTTATATAGTAAGAGTGGTTCCCCCAATGTGATAACCTTATGAGCTTTTCAAAATCTTCTGTAGTTGTTCATCATCAATGGAAACATTTTATACTGTGACATAGTATAAAGGAGAAGGATGTTTACTTCAATTCACCGTCTTAAGCTCATGGGAGACAGTCATGGGTGAGATATATTAGTGTTGTGTATTGGATGTTTCTCAAGTTAGAGTGAAGCTCGTGACACCGGATTCATACGAAACGCTTTACTTATTGAGTCCGATGTGAACTTCCAACACATGTCTTATATATATCACACTTTCAACAAGGCTATTGTCGATATCACTGTCAAGGACGTGAGTGGCTAAGCGGGTAGAAGTTCATGCTCCTTGATCCCATCATAATACACCAACGAGTGCTTATATTGTTTACTTTTTTTTTTGTCTGTTCTGAAAAGCTTTCCTATGTATTACTTTACTTTGGTGTGTATTATTACTTCTACTTGTGTAGTTCATTGTACTTCCATGCAAAATACATTCTACCTGTGTATTATATGTGTTCTGTTTAGTTCTTTCGTCTTTTGTGTATTGTATGTTGTTTGTTGACTATTTATCCATTTGTAATATGCATCGCCTAGCAGGAGTCGTTCTCTGAAAGCATGAATGTTGAGCTGGATACTTTCTCTCCCAACAACCTCCCACGAGAGCGCTTAGTATTGCCGACTGTTCCCAATTGTATGATGGATCAACATTGAAAGTTGGCCAACCTTTTAAGAATACAAACTAGTTCAAAGATCTTTTACGAAGCACCTCTATAAGATAAAACTTTGACTTTGTATTTATACAAACCGATATAACCCAGGTAACTGTTAGGTGCCTCGCTCTATATTGCAAGTGGTGACTGCATGCATTCAAAGATAAAAATGTAGCCACTTTCTTGGTGAAGACAATGCAGGCAACGTACATTTGTGGTGAAGGCATTGGCACAACAACGCACTCAAAAGCAAGCAAAAAGTAGATATTTGACAGTGTCATTCCGAAACTGAAGGAGCGATCGTTTTATAGAGCTGTAGACATTCAGAAATACATATTAAGGGGCCATGGTATTCACCTACCATACAAGCATGCATGGATGATGATGCATGATACACACGAAACACAGTGTTAAGTGTCAACCCCTTGTGTTACTGCAAATGCACGGGTTATCAAGTAATATAATGAACCCAACGTGTCAGGTTGTTGAACCACAGGGAACAAAAGAACTAGTAGTTGCTGCTCTTTTATTATCTAGTCTAATGAGTGTAGTGTTGTGATGATCTAATAGAAAACCTAAGAGTGTCACTAACAAGTGTGCAGGAACTAAAAAGAGTGAGTTCTCATTCGATAAAGGCGGGTATCCAGACAATGCTCCTCTTAGAATTAAGGTATTGGGTACTAGATTACAAATATTTCTTAATGAAATAATTGAGTCGTGGGTATCCTAAGATATACCGGCCCCTACCTCTAAGCTATTAGTAACTAGTCCCCTATGAGGTATCGGCGGAGAATTCTCTCTACGCCTCACACACATATAACTGCTTAGGACTTTAGGGTTCCCAAAGATATAACAAATTCCTAAAAGTAGATCCAAACCTGCCTCCAGATGAAGGATCCCTAACCTCCTACGAGGTCCCAAAAGAAAATTTTCTCGACGCCTCACACCACATATGCTTTAATAAGTGCTTGCATGAATAGAATATTTGAGATGTTTTCATGCATGAGCATTACTTTTCTCAGGCTATTTGGCTCATTTCATGTGTTTTTTTTGTTCTTCCGTGCACTTAGGGTTGTGAAGAGGTTTTTTGGGAGTTTAATCAAAAATAGGTCCTGATGGTGCCAAGTAGAGTTCTTTTGCGCAATTACAAAGATCAAGACACAAATCGGGGTCAAACGAGAGAGTATGTGCCAACTTCTGCAAAGTTTGAGGCAATTCTTGTAGAAGAACACAGAGGCAGTCATGCTCACTCGTTCTGATTTGTTTGAAGACTTCAAAAGCTCTCCAAGGGGTTTTAACTATCAAGACAAGCCTCATGACCTTCCATACGAGCGTGTGTCCGTCCGTGTGGCCTCAGAAGCAAAAACAAGCGAAATCGGGGACCTACAAGCGAAATTCTACAGGGCGGAAATTCCACATGGGCATGTGGAATTTTCACACGGCCGTGCGGAATTTCCACACGGCCGTGTGGCTCATCCACACGCCCTTGTGGATCCCCGAGATTGCGTTTTAAAAAAGCCGTTCTGAAGCGTTTTTAGGGGAGCTTCTTCCCAACTTCTGGAGGGAGTTTGGCTAGGGTTTGAGGGCGGTTCTTCACCTATTTCTACATCGATTTCTTCCAAGGAGAGCTATTGGGGGAGCTTTCGATGACATCTATTCGGCGAGGTGTGCCCTAGGCTCGACGGAGGGATTCGTGGAGAGGCGGGAGCAGCCCACATACACCATCAGCACGAAGCTTAAGGGGGTTTTCTCTATGGTTTATTTGCATTTATTTTCAATTACTTTGATGAACTTGTATTGCTCCATGGAGAGCTAAACCCTTAGTGTGTACTTGGACTTGTAAACTCTAGAATCCCTTTGTTTCAATGACTCTATTGCTTTTATTTAAATTGAGATTTGTTTTGAGTTTCAATCTTGTATGCTTAATTATTTTTCCCTTAGAGTGACACTAGGGTTGAGGGCCAATCTAATCATCCTTTTGAAGAGTGACTATCACCATTAGGATTAGATTAACCAAGATTGAAGAGGGTCGAGAGGGTGAGTTGAGAGGTAGCGACACGTCCCCTTTCCCCTTCGGTGTGGTTTACCTTACCTTTTTATTCCAAGAATTAGTTTCGATCTCAAAGAGAGTTAGGTGTTGAGAGAGGCCTTTCTGCCGGGACTTATTTGTGATTAGGGATCTTTCGCCTGGACCAAAAGGTTTGACCTATTGTTGGGAATAGGGTTCATCACTTGGAATGCCTAGAGCTTAGCGCGGTCATACGTGGTGTGAGGCGTTGAGAGTTTTCTCTCCGCCGGGACCTCGTAGGGGACTAGTCAAGGTTGACCTTAGGTTTGGGACCTTGTGTCTTTGGATTTCCATGACTCCTTAAATCTCGTTTAAGTAAAGGTAATCAGAGTCTTGCACTTGAAACTGGGAACCTAAGGGAGCACTATCCGAGTACCCCATTCTTATCTTGATATTCTCCTTACCTCTAGTTATCACTTTTAATCTTTATTTTCTGTTTATTCACTTTTCTTTCGATCTCTACATACATCCAGTTTTTCTTGACTAATTGGCAAAGTGTATTTGTTGCTAACGTCTACTCCCTGTGGATTCGACTACCCATCCTTTGGGTATTTATTACTTCGACATCCGTGCACTTGCGGAACACACACGCAAGGGTGTGTCACGCTTGCTTAGAACTTAGGGAATATGAAAATAGGAAATATCTATCGGAAGAGAAAGGGAACACTCCGCTATCTCACGGCTCACTTTCTCAACACTCTTTACTCTTGGTAATTTTAAATCTAACTGTGATTTTTCTCTTCACTAGATTGAATAAGACATGCAATTCAAATAATATTATCATCAAAAGAATATGCAGCCATTAAGAACTTAAGAGCAAAACTCAATGTATTGAATTCCAATAAAAACGCAATGTAAAAATCAAATTAGCATAAGCATCTTAAGGTTCACATGTTGGAATATCTACTAAGTGTTTAGCTCTCTAAGGAGCAAGTTACAAAAAAAATAATGAAAGGATAAACAACTGTAAAAGTCATAGAATTAACTTCTCTGTATCTGCGATGATGGCCTTGATGGATGGTTTCGACATCTAGATTGAATCCATACTGAAGCTAGGTCACCAACAGCTTCATTGATGCTATGACGGAGAAGAAACCAATCCAAGTTGGTGAAGAAACCTTCTCAAAGCTGCAAAAAACTCTTCTCAATCCCTAGCCGCCTTATCTCCACAAAATAGCCTAAAATATCTCCAAAAAATACTAAAAGATGGCTTTTATAAACAGAAATCAGTGCATCTACATGGGCATCCATACCGCTGTGTGAAAATTTTACAAAGCCGTGAACAGTGATTTTGCCACAGTACTGCTACAGTACTGCTGCAGTATCCCCCTGAAAATTTTCTTTCGAGTCCACATGATCTGGCACATGCCCGTATGATAGAGCGTGTAGGTCTATGTCTATTGAAATCGTTAAGATCTTTCTTCAATTGTGCATGCGAGCTGGGACATGGACATATGCCTACCTTCATGCCCTTCTGGTTCATGTAATGACTTAAAAACTTCCGAAAGTTGGCACACACATCCACATATATGAGGACAGCTGCTGTCTTTATCTTGAAAAGTGTCATCAGCTGCTATCTTTGTTTCTTTCCCTTACTTCACACCTCCAAGGCCTTGTTTACATAAAAGAGCACAACATACATTTCATTAGGGTTAAAACTTGATAAAAGTAATACTCGATGCATGTACAATGATCTTATAAAACATGTATAAATAAACACTTATCAAACTTGCCCACACTTAAGCTTTTGCTTGTCCTCAAGCAAACTAAAAATTCATTACAAAGAAAGAGAAAATAAGTTCTTGGCCTCAGGTTCACTAGAGAGTACAAGAGAGAAATTCTAAAACCAAAGAAAAATCTATTTAACACCCAATTATTAAGTCAATGATCCAGAAAACAATCCAATGAAAAGAAAGAAAAGGAAATCTGAAAGTGTGTGTGTGAATAAAAACTCAACTCATGTCAACTCTATGTCTACTACTTGAGTTTTTATTACATGAGACTTATTTAAAAAAAAAAAAGAAAGCAAAAAAGTAACAACTACACACAATCTCCAAAGTAGCCCTTTCTCAGGTGGCCGCCCGAGTGGCTTTCACGCTTTAGAGATGGTAGCTCTTTCTACAAAAGGTAGTAGCTTTCATGTATCTCTTGTGATAGCTCTTTCTCTCATTAAGCCATCACTAGTATCCTACTTATGAAAGAAAACTGCATACATCAAAGGTAGTAGCTCTTTCCACCCTCTATGTACAACCAAGAATGCCAACAAATTTGTTTTTTGACTTAAAACGACTACTACTATGTCTCAAAGTATTGAACTAGAGCTTTTATAGGTCTAAAGTGTGAGTAGATTGTATAAATGGCAATCAGACAAAAAGTTTTAAAAAAATTGGATAACAACTAGAGCATGACGATATACAGTGTTCGAAGTTCTCCTATAATTTAGAATTAAACCTTTAACCCTAAAGTGAACTTTCATAGGTTACATGAGCATATTTATTAAAACAAAAAATAAAAGTCTTATATCAAGTGATCCCTTCTCACACATAAGATGTACATTGTCGTCAATGTACACATGCAAGCACAACAAGAATATAAATCCTAAACATAAGATGCGTGAGGGTGTGCAATATAAAACAATACTCCCCTGAAACCATGTGAATCAGCTGGTGGAGTCTCATACATGAGAGTGTTGGGTGCAATTTGCATTTGAAGGTGATACAACCATGTGACTAAGTCACACGACCATATACATTACTCTACCTCATTCCACAAGACTGTCAAGGCCATCTGCATGGATTAAAGGGAGTTCATTGAAGCTCAAAAACAAACCAAATGATAAAGAAATAAAACTAGTACATGGAAATAAAAACATAAAGACATAGTCTTAAACAAGACAAACAAAATAAAAGTACCTAAAAGTAAATAAAGCATGACTAAACGACTCCTCATGCGTCAAGAAACTCTGCTGGTGCTGCTAGTAGTACTGTTGTTGTAGCCTTAGATGCTGTGTAGCTCTCCAGGAGATGGTGGATAATGGATACCTATGCTAGCATTGAGGGTTGGTTAGCTAGCACAATCGACATGTCTCTTTGGAGAGCACCTACTGTGACCTTGAGTCTCACCAAGCGATCACGGGCTTGAGTGGATGGTTGTTTAAGCTCCTGCTCATATGTGTGGGCCTCAATCTCCACCAGGACGGCTGCCGGTGGTGGTGACTCGATAGGAGCCTCAGGGGCATCTGTGGGGTCTGCACCATCTTTATCGATCTCCTCCTCAAACTCCGCCACGAGCACATACTAACCGGTGCTTGCCTTCTTCACCATATGCATTGACCGAAGTGATGCTAGTCCCAAAGGTACTGGTATGCTGACTTTCTCCATTCTCTAGATTGCTTCAGTAAGGCCTATGTAGCGGATGAGCCGCGTGATGTATGGTCCGGAGAAGAGCACACCAATGCATAAGTGCGGGCTCTAGTGATGAAGATAATCTGCCAAAACATACCCAAGATAAATGGGCATGGTCTGGATTATGGTGTGCAAGTATAGAAGGTCGAGGCGACTAAGGACCTCGATGCTATCGCCGCACCCTGTTGATGAGTGTATCATATATATATAACTATTATTTTCGTGTCCTTTAGCTAGTATTTTTTCGTTCGGTGCTATTTAGGGTATTTTATGCTACTTGTGAAGATAATTAGGTCATGTGATAAATATAAAAGATTTTGAGAAGATTTCAATACGATAGGACCTAAAGGGCGTGTTCCTCAGCTATGTAGATTACAGGATTATCAAGAGAAGTGAAGAATTTAGAAGCATGGTTTCAGGTCCTAGAGCACGGGCGTGGAAATGGTGCACGGCCTAAGCACGGGAGTGTTTAAGCCCGTGCACTTCACTGTCTGGCGAGTTTTCAAATTGTTGATGAATTCATCAATTGCCCATAAAGTGCACGCCCTGAAGCAATGCCCAAGCACGCCTGTGCTTAAGTTGGGACTAATGTTTTAAGCACCAAAAATTAGGTTTTGGGGGCGATGGCAGCAGCTAGAGGATGATCTTCATCAGCGTCATCCATCATCTTCTAGAGAGAAATAAAGCGATAATTGAAGGACATCTTAGGAGTGAAGCTTCGTCTATGAGAAAAATCCTCGGAGCACAACATCAGTGCAAAAACATATGGAGTTCCTGGATTTCTTTCTATTTGTTTTTGCTATCAATTCTTTGTTGTGTGAACCCAAGAGGGGCTAACTATCTTCGATGCCCCAGATTGTTGAACTTGGTTGTGTTTTGTAATCGAATATTCTCTTGCAATGTTCATGGAGTTCTATTGTTTTTTTCATGTTTAAACTTGTGTTGCATTACTTGATGAGTGTGATTTGCATAGTTGATTATAAAACTTGATGTGTGTTGATTGCCTTAGCATAATTCCATAGTGTAATTACTTCCCTCGAAGTGCATGAGACCCATAGTTATAATCATTTTATTCGATGTTTGATAAGTGTTTAAATGCAGGTATTTATACGTTTTATTCTTATACTATTTTGCATGTATTTTGATGAGTTGATACCCGTTTCCCATATTAATTGGTTTTATTTGTGTTACAGGCCTTGAAGAAGCTAAAATGAGCTCAAGAACATATTTGGGATGACATCTGTATCAAATACGATATTTTCGAGTTTTCATTACTATAGTAGTACTGTAGACGAATTACTATAGCAAGAATACTGTAGCATGGCACTGTAGCACAGAAATGGGATTTTTCTGGAAAAGGCTGGGAGCCTTGTAGGCAAGCTTGCACCCGCAAGGCAGCTTGTATGTAAGCCGGAAAAGTGGCTTTAAAAGACCAATTAGGGTAAAATTTTAAAAACTTCTTCTCTTCTTCTTGGGCATGATGAACCCTAGGGTGTTTTCATTGTAATTTTGGATGATCGTCATTATTGATGTATTGTTGGATGTTAGATTTCTTTTATAGAATCTTGGCGTTTGTGATTCTCTCTATGTGTGCTTTAGTGTCTTCGATCGCATGAGAACTCTGTTGTTCCGTTTCTAGCTTGTACTTTGAGCGTGACTATCGCCCTTGTACTAGACTCACATAAATTGAAAGGGATTCATGTACCGATACTCCGAGGGATTCGGGTATTAGGTACCCCTCCGAACGTTAGTCTTAGACCCAGAAGAGTGTCTACTCTTGATAAGGGATTCCCTGAGCGCACTGCAATCATAGGAGGAATTGACCGGAAGGGATTCCGGTCAATACTCGTATGGGATTAGGGCTAATCGCCTAGGGATTCGGGATTAGCTTAATTTGGCGTGTAGTGGTAGCTTTAATCTTTTATTCATAGATTTTAGTAGCTGTACTATTCACTCGTTTTGTTAGTCTAGGAAATAGACGAAGGGGAAGAAATAGTAGCTCCTTGGCCTCGTGGAATACAACCCTTGTGTCACAGACAGGGTATTACTTGACGACCCCGTGCGCTTGCGGGTCACTCATCAATGTTTATTAACGCCATAGTTGCAACAAGGCTTCTAGAGCATACATGGATTCATATGATGCACCTGATGAGCATTGTGAGAGTTTGATCACTTTCGATACCAAGAGATCAATTTGCGGCGCTACTCCTAATTACTCCTATTTCGCTAGGAAAACTCCCGTGTTCTCTTCCTTTGACTTTGCCCAACTTGTCAACCTTTAGTCACATTTAAACCCAATCTTTAATTGACTAGATATTAAACTGAGAAAGTGTACTGAAAGCTACACTGGTCCTTGAGGATTTGACGACCCAATACCTTGGGTATAACTTTACTACTTATATGACCCGTGCACTTGCGGATACGTAAGGGCCGTATCAAGCTTTTGGCGCCGTTGCTGGGGACTGATAACTTTTAGGAAATTTCAAGTCTTAGTAATCTAGTCTTTTATTTTCTTGTTTTTCATTTCTTCATTCATTCTCAATGTGTTTTCGTTTGGGCGCTCTGAGCTTTGTTGGTTCTTGACTCTTGTAGTTATTTTATTTCTTTTGTTTTTTTGTTCATTAATCACTTGTATTATAAAATCGTTCTCTCTACTAATCTCTCGATTTTCTTAACTTGATTTCAATTTAACCCACATGTTATTACAGGAAGACAAAGCTACATAGTAATCGGAGATGGAAGGTTTATTAGCCGCTTTAGGTAACTCTCGTTATTATTCGCTTGGAACAGATTTGGGCAGCCATTATGCAGAATCCCAGTTAGCAGATTTATTATCTCTATTCATACGGGGAATGATACCGGTGGTGCGATTGGAAATCGAGCAACACCAGTTTATAGGAAACGGTAACTAATTATTGCGAGAAATCGCTACCATGGTCAAGCAACCATTTTGCTAAAGAGCGAACTACGCAAGGGGGACGAAATAAACAAGTAATGTATCGAAGAAGTCATGGCAGTAGGGTCGGGCCCATTGCATGATGCATACTAGGAGATGATCGATGGTTATCATCCGGAGCGGGAGGCGATTGATCATGGTACCAACATTCAAGCTAACCTTATTGGGGTAGATGGGGATGGTGATGTTATAAATTCTGAGTTTGAGAAGGAGAGTTCCCTAACATCACCAATTACAGAACCTACAAAGTTAGAGTTAAAGAAACTACTTGGAGCATATGGAGTATGCATATCTTGGGAACGACAAACAATTTTCAGTGATAATAGCATCAAATTTAGAACCTAATCGAAGGAAAAGTTGCTTCAAGTGCTAACAACTCACAAATAGGGCTATTGCATGGACAATCTCAAATATTCATTGAATAAATCCTTTATTTTGCACACATATGATCCTTATGGAACACAAGAGTAGACCGAAGGTGCAACCATAGAGGCGATTGAAGCCAAATATGAAGGAAGTGGTAAAGGCGAGAAGTGAAGAAGCTCTTTGATGCAGGGGTGATTTACCGAATATCTAATAGCCCCCCGGGTCAGTCCGGTTCAAGTGGTTCCTAAGAAGGGGGGATGACAAAGTGATTCAAACGAAAAATATGAGCTAATCCCAATTTGCACGGTCACAAGGTGGCAGGTTTGCATTGACTATCGAAAGTTGAATGACGCCACCAGAAATGATCATTTCCCCCTCCCGTTTATAGACCAAATCCTAATAGCCCTCGACGACCTAGAGAAGTCCACTTTCAGTTGTTCATACGGCACCTTCGCTTACAGGCTCATGCCTTTTGGTTTGTGCAACGCCCTAGCAACTTTTCAACGCTGCATGATGTCCATTTTCGATGATTTTATTGAAGATAATATAGAAGTTTTCATGGATGACTTCTTGTTCTTTGGAGATTCTTTTGATAGGTGTCTGAACAATTTAAAAAGAGTACTCACGTGATGTGAGAAAACAAATCTTGTACTTAGTTGGGAGAAATGCCATTTTAGGGTTCAAAAAGGGATAGTGCTTGGACATAAAATTTCAAGGTTTGGGATTGAGATGGATAAGGCAAAAATTTCAACGATAGAAAAGCTACCCCTCCGACCAAAATGAAAGATATTAGAAGTTTTTTCAGGCATGTTGGTTTTTATCGAAGGTTTATGAAGGACTTTTCGAAGATTTCAAGACCTATGACCAAGCTTCTAGAAAAGGACACCCCATTCTATTTTAACGACGAATGTTTAGAGTGTCACGCCCCAAACCTAGAAGGGCACGTGGTAATCGCCACGACAACGAGAAGTGGGTCCCACAACAGCCCCATCTTCAAGTTGCCATAAGGCTTAACACAAGTCTGCTACACAGTTACAAAGCTAGAAGACAAGCTCAACAATAAAATCACAATAGGGTTCCCTTACACTAGGCACCCTAAACACAGAAAGCACAACAACTGTACAAGTCAGGGTTTACACAAATACCAAGCAAGTACAAATACAACAACAACACATAAAAGATCAAATCCAGTGGATCCATAGAGTTACATGCACACTATAAAAGAACCTAGACAAGGAAAAAAAGAGATCACTTTACTGCTTGCTCAGTAAAACCAAGTCCAACGTCGAAGTCTGAGAAAGAAGAAGAAAAAAGAGACTGGTGAGTAACAGATGTTACCCAGTGAGTGGTAACAACATAGATATAACTGAGTAATAAAGCATTTCAAGTAGTAAATTTCCACAATAATAACATATAACAGTAGTACCAAGTATTCAACATATAAATAGATAACATAAAGAATACAGCTTAAAATGCGAGCTTGCCTAAAACAATTCCCACGCCAATCGTGGCCGCAACTAGCAATGGGACCACCAAGGGGTTTTAAAACTCTTTTAAAAATTTACAACATTGCCTTTCCTTGGTGTTGGCCACTGAGATTCCCGTGTGGTGACCCAGGGTTTTCTCATATACAAGAATCCTTTGTCAATGGCTCCACGAACCTCTTGACTAGGGTAAACTCAGGGTTAACCACGCCGCCTCCCATCAGGCTAGACCGTGGGACCCCCACTGCAGTGTCGGACTAAGGTCCGTAGTCACCATCAAACCAAATACTATAATATAATTCTTGCCAAATTCCAACTCAAGGAATTCATCATACAATTTTTAAATACGGAAAAGTACATCAACCATATTCCATTTGCATATAAATAAATATTCATGTAAGCATGTTTCTTTCAAAGTAAACACGTATATTGTCAAATTTATGCTATAAACACGTAAGGAAATACTATAACACTCTTATTAAATCTGTGCAAGTATAAACTTGACCCCTCATAGAACTAGTTGTCTCACCTCGAGACGCTCACTGATCGGCAGTTTCCTTCCCCTTGCAGGATGCCTCACCACCTAACAATCAAACAGAGAATCCAAGAACCAATGAACACAAGAATGGAAACTAAAATGCATGCCAATGCAATGTTACATGTTGAACATGTAACTCTTAGGGTTTTTAGGGCAAAACGGTGTCATTTTGGACCCAAACGACATTAGAATGAATTAAACCTAGTTCCAAAGAGTTCCAGGTAAGAAGGGCATCGATTTGGATCAAAGAAATATCAGAAAAGGCTCAAAATTCTCTGTACTACAGTAACTTCGGGTTTGCTACAGTAATTTCAGGCTTTTGCTACAGAACCGGCCCTTATACAAGTGTTTTCTGCCGAAATACAACCTTTAAAAAAAACTTTTCTTTCCAGCAAGCACAAGAATGGATAGTAGAAACAATGGCTCCATTTTGAGCCTACAAACAACCAAATTCATGAGCATTTCTAGGTTTGTTTTTCGAAAATTTCAAAAACAATGAAATACGAGGGAATTACGAAATGAAAAACTTAGCTCCAAGCCTTACCTAATTCAAGAGTGAGGGAGGAGGAGGTTTGGTACTTTGGTTCACCGGAAAAGCTCGCCGGGATTTTTTTTTTTTTAAAGATGAGGTGTTCGGCCGCAAGATGTGGAAAGCAGAAGAAGAAAGAAAAAGACGAAGGAGAGGGCCAGGTAAGCTTCTAGTTTCTCTTTTTATTATTCTTTTTTTTATTTAAGGGAAAATACCAACTTGCCCTTCTAATAAAAGAATAAAAGAAAATTGATCCAAATGACGGAATTGCCCCCGGTTTTCACATGAAAGCTACTATGCAAACATGCAAAAATGCCACTACTGCTAAATAACCAATTTATCCCTAATGCATGCACAAAAATCTACAGAAGTCTGAGGTTCAAATCAGGATAGGACACAACATAGAGCCTTTCCAGATGTTGAGACAACGGTTCATAGAAGCTCCTGTATTGAAATCACCGAAGTGGGATCATCCTTTTGAGCTGATGTGTGATACTAGTGATCGAGCAGTAGGAGTGGTTTTAGGCCAGCGATATGACAAGTAGTTTCACCTAATTTCTTTTGCAAGTAAAATGCTAACTACAGCTCAGGAAAATTATACCACTGTAGAGAAGGAGCTATTGGCTATCGTTTATGTCTTCGACAAGTTCAGGTAATACCTTGTGCTCTCCAAGGTGGTGGTGTTTACGATCATGTAGCCCTGTGTTACCTTATGTCCAACCCCGATGCCAAATCACGACTGATCAAATGGGTCCTCCTCTTGCAAGCTTTTGACGTGGAAATAAAGGATAAACGTGGTTCTGAGCATGTGGTAGCCAATCATACTTCCCGTTTGGAAAATTCGGAGGAGAATCCGGAGCGTGAGGAGGAAGTCAATGATTCGTTTCTAGAGGAACATATATACTACACAGTCTAAAGAACAAAGAGACTCAGACATGCCGCGGTTTGCTCATATAGCAAACTATTTAGTCGGGGAGTAGTTCCTGCAAATTTCACATATCAACAACAAAAGAAATTTATATCAGACATGAAACACTATTTGTGGATGACCCATTCTTATACAAAATTTATGCTGACATGATGGTTAGGAGGTGTGTCTCCCATGATGAGGGTTGGCGAATACTGGCACACTGTCACACAGGAGCAGTCGGGGGGCATTTTAGTCCCAATCGAACCGTTGAAAAGTTTTCAAAGAAAGTTTCTTTTGGCCATCAATGTTCCGTGATGCTAAGAAATTTGTGGATTTGTGTGACGATTATCAGCGGAGTGAAAATTTAGCTAGAAGGGAAGAAATGAAGTAGGCACCAATCCAACAGTGTGAAGTTTTTGACATTTGTGGAATTGATTTCATGGGACCTTTCCCTTCTTCCAATGGTAATAAGTACATTTTGGTGGCGGTTGATAATGGTTGTCCTGCAAGCGCACAGGGTCATCAAGTAATACCCTATGTGCGACACGGGGTCGTATTCCACTGGGCCAAGGTGCTATTATTACTTCCCTTTCATCTATTTCCTACCCTAACAATACGAGTTAAGTATACAACTACTAAAAACTAACAACAAGAGAATAAAGCTACTACTACACCAAATGAGCATTCAGGGGTAAACAAACAGGAGAATATGTGATTTGGACATGGAATTCTCCTAGGATTTTCTTTAAGCCCTGAATTAAGGATGATGTGTTGTGATGGTGGTTTGGACATAAAGATTCCTAGAGTAGGTTGATCTCAAATCCCTCGGTGATCAACCCCTAATCCCATGCGAGTGTTGACCGCAATCTCTTCCGGTCAACTCCTCCTATAATTGCAATGCACTCAGGGAATCTCTTATTAGGAGTAGACACTCTTCTGTGTCTAAACCTAAAGTTTGGAGGGCTACCAAATACCCGAATCCCTTTGTGTATTGGTACATGAATGCCCATTCAATCTATGTGAGTCTAGTACAAAGGCACATCCCGCACTTCTAAGTACAACCTAGAAATTGAATTACAAAGTTCTCATGTAATTCAAAACATTGAAGTACACATAGAAGAAATCGCAAACTACAAGGTTCTATAAAAGAAATCTAACATCCAACAATACATCAATAATGATGATCATCCAAAATTATAATAGAAACACCCTAGGGTTCATTATGCCCAAATCACTAAAATATGTTACTTCCTCATAAAAGAGGAACATTCGTATAAATCTAAGGAACAAATAAACATGAAAAGAAGCAAAGAACACTCCCTCTAACTTAGGATAGCCTTGGATGGATGAAGATCGTCGATGTCACCGAGATCAATCCTCAAACGACCCCTTGAAGCCTTGGATCTTCCCCATATATATCTTCTCCTCCAACGTTTGCCTCCCGCTTGGTGAAGAATGGTGCAGTAGATCACCGGAAAAATGCGTCAAAGATGGGTAGGGTGGCGGCCCAAGAGTCCCAAGAGAAGAACCCCCCTTTCATTTTGCCCTATATGCCCTTTTAAGGTTTTTCCACGGGCTGCCTTGCGGGCGCAAGGATACCCGCAAGGCTCCCAGCCTTTTCGCAGAAAATTTCATCACAAGTGCTAGAGTGTCCTGCTACAATAACTGCTACAATAACTGCTACATTAATCCTGCTACAGTAATGAAGCTCCAAAACATTGTTTTTTGTGCCGATTTATTCCTAAATGCACTCTTAAGCTTATTTTGGCTTCTTCAAGGCCTGTAACACAAATAAAACCAATTTAAACAGAAAACAGACATTGGTTCATCAAAATACATGCAATTTAATATAAGAATAAAGCTTATAAATACATACATTTTGATATGCCCCTTGCATAGCCGCAAGTGCACGGGTCATATAAGTAGTACATTGCACTCGAAGGGTTGATATGCCCCTTGCATAACCGCAAGTGCGCGGGTCGTATAAGTCGTAAAATGTACCCTTAGGGTCGGGTAGTTATATCCACTGGGACTAGTATAGCTTCTAATACTACCGTTCTGCTTAATATCTAATCAATTGAAGAGAGATGGATTTGACTCTAGGTTGAATTGAAGGAGATTGAGAAAAGGAAATGCACTAAGGGAAATGTGAGAATTGACTCGATGGAGGAGATGGGCCCCCGGGTTGGATTCTTGATATTCACTAACTCGATCTTTCTCAGTATTTATTAGAGATGTCTTCAGTTCTAAATCTAGTTATGCTATAAGAATGATGCTTACAGTGCTGTTGAAACCTAAGTTGAAATCTTACTGCTTGCAACTATCAATAATGATTCACAAGCCTAGATAAGAAAACCAAACTTCCAAGCATTCAACCACTAAACATCACACAAGATAGCCAATAACCAAGATTTATCGTAAGGAACAAGACATTCATAAATGCTGCAAGTAAAGACAACAAGTTCAAGCTACAACGTCAGACAAACCACCCTGGGGCTCCTTAAAGAGTTTAGCCCCTCATGACATTAAACAAAAAGGAAATTGCAAAAGAAATTAAAATACAAGAAGTTGAAAACTCCTTAATTTCTTGCATCCTTGCGGTTGTCAAGGGCTCTATGATGTCATAGAATGTCCTCCCGATCGGCCTACCATATGTGCGACATTCCCTTGGTGAAGATGAGGACGGCGCCCCAAAGTTCTCCCTTTCTTCCTCCTTTAGTTCGCCCCCCCAAAAAGTCCCCCAAAAACCTAAGTTTCTAGGGTTTTAATGTTTTCCCAATGTAAGCACGGGCGTGTTGAAGCCGTGCAGATTATGGCCAAATAAAACTCCAGCAACTCACATTCCTGTAATCTGCACGGGGTACAACACGGGCGTGCTTAGGCCGTGCTGATGGGTTGTACAACCGTGCTTAGCGAACTCAGGCTGTGCTGACTTTGGCTGAATTCTCCTGCAATCTGCACGGGGTACAACACGGGCGTGCTTAGGCTGTGTTGAGCTTGATGAGGTTTCCTGTAAGTCCTTTAGTTTCTAAAATCATTCCGAAACACTTCTTCTTGCTTCAAGGCTTTGATATCTGCATGAAAAACTAAGAATACCTCAAATAGCACCGCACTTGGAGAATTAGAGCCAATAAATTCAACAATTATGAGAGTAAGATATAAAATATATATATATGAAATGCACTCATCAAGGGTCGGGTAGTCGAATCCACAGGGACTTGTGTATTTCTTAATACTCACTCATTGCTTAATATCTTGTCAATTAAAAGTGAGATTAAGTGCCTTAAACTCATGAAAGAAGGAAGTAGGATGAGGAGAATTACAGGGGAAGATGATTCTCGGTTGCTCAATAAAAGGGATGGTGCTCAAATTACATATGCATTTCATAATCAAAGCTTTATAAATAAATAAGAGTAAGAAGTAAGAATAAAATCTATTACAAAATCCCTAAAGTTCAAGTCCAAGCTCCCAATGAGGTATTAGCTCCTCATGAAGCACAAAACAATTAAATAATTAATTGCAATCATTGTCATAATGTGCAACTAAACAACACTCCCTCAAGAACCAAGAATAGATGAATCATCGTGAAGTTTCCCTCGACGTTGACGGAGGAATACTTCTTGACCGTGACGATGCCCTAATGGATGATAATGATGATGGTGGTAGACATCGGCATTAGTCTCTTGTCTTGAAGGAATTGAAGTTGCCCTTGATTTTGCAGTTGCCGTCAATCTTCTACTCAAGCCTCCTTTCCCTAGAAAAATCCCTCAAAACCTAAAACTCCAAAAAAGGCCCCCCTCCTTCTGAAATGAGAAAGACCTTTTATACCAGTAAATTTATGGGAGGCTTACGGGCGTAAGTCTCAGCCGTAAGCGTCAAGGTTTCAGTTGATCTCATGCTTTACTGCCCCGCTTACGGCCATAATCTTCGCCTGTAAGGTTGTTTGCGTTCGGGTTACAGTTCCGGTTACGGGCGTAAGTGAGAGACCGTAAACCTTGTCTTGTTAACTTTACCCTCCTCCTTACGGGCATAAGCCTCTTCCAAAAACCTCTCTGGATACCCTTACGGTACAACTTACGGTTGTTAGTCTTGCCGTAAGTGCATCTGCTTGACATTTATCTCTTTTACGAGCATAGGAATGCCCGCAAGGTCTTCTGAATAAGACTTACGGCTGTAACCAGGTATGTAAGCCGCTCGTAAGTGGTTCTGGCTCCTAGGTGCCTATGTCAGGTGAGCGCCATCTTCTACATTTGTACTCCTAATCATTTCTTTTGGTTCTCCTTTGTCTTTAAACACCACATAGTGCCTGCAAAGATAATTCACACCTGATTTAGTCTCGTTTTCCACATAATCACCCTCAAACTGACTCAATAAGTATATAAATAGATATATAAAATATAGCATAAATGTATACTTATCACGCGCCATTCATACCAAACTTAGTGGGTCCATCACGGGGCGAGATGAGAGTACAGGTGTGATCAATTGCCTAGACTTCAACTACATATTCAGTATAGCAGATGGCATTCCGTTCCATCTATGTTATGTGCTAGCCACTGTGATCCATTGTAAAGCCACAGATCACCTGGTAGGGGTAATTTTTGTCGGACCATATATTACACATTTGGCTCGCCGAATGCAGTTGTTGAGCACTCGCGATCACTAGCAAGCAGCTGGTAAATTCAAACCCATCACTCTAAGTACATTACAAGCCATGGGATTATTTCATCCTCCCGGGCAGAGCGCCGTGGACACTCCCACCACTGAGGTTTTGGACATTCCTACTCACGTGGTAGACATTCTATCACCTGTATAAGATTTAAACACCTTTAAGTTTTCCTCCGACCTCGCATTTTGCCGCTTAATTTTGCGGAGTCCCCGACTAAACCAATTTGATCTTATTTTACTTGTTATTTTATTTTTCTTTTTTTGTCTTTTTGCTGAATGAAGCTTTATGACACACCCTTTGCGTCACCACAAGTGCACACGTCATCAAGTAATACAGTGGATCCGGTGAAGTGTCAGGTTATCGAACCATAGGGAGCAAGACTATTAGTACTAACCTTAGTAACTAAAATTTAGCCTGAGTAACGTGGCACAGTATAAATCTAACAATTGCAATCAAGAGAAAGAAAACAGGGGGATAAAATCTTAAGCAGGGGGTTAAAACTATAAAGATTAATGGGAACACTCTGACAATACTCCCTTAGGGTTTAAACAATTAAGATCAAAATTCTACAAATAGTCCTTAATCAATTAGAAAAGAAGTCGGGTAGAAATGTGGCATTCTGATGGGTTTTCACCGTAAGCTACTTACCAAGATCTAACAGGTTTTCACCGCATGCCGACTCTTAAGAACCAACGGGTTTTCACCGGGCGCTAGATTTGGTAATTAGCAGGTTTTCACCGCTCGTCAATAACAATGCAACATGCAGTAAGAATTGAATCAAACTACACATGCATTCCCGCAATCAAATTTCATAATCAATTGAAAATAAAAGATTACAAATAAAATTCATTAAGTCCCTAAGGTTTCAAGTCCAAGCTCCCAAAAGGGGCTTTAGCTCATTATGCAATAACAAGTAATCAAAGAATAACACATGTCCATCTTCATAATGAGAAAACAAATAGAAACTCCCTCAAAGACCAAGAAGGTAAGAGCTAGCGCGAAGTTCCCCTCGACGTTGGTGGAATTGCGACTCTTAACCACAATGGTGCCTTAGTGGATGATAATGATGTTGATGATAAACAACCACGTGGCTTCTTTGCTTTGGAAAGGATGGATGAGCCCTTAATCTCGCAGTTCCTCTCTCCCCTTCTCTAGCCTCTATTGCCCCAGAAGTATAAAAACCTAGAAATCTTCTCTTCACAGATTCAGTAAAGTCTTTTATACTTATAAGTTTACGGGTAGCTTACGGGTGTAAGCCCAGCCGTAAGCCTCGGGGTTTTATCTGATCATGTGCCTTACTACCCCACTTACAGGCCGTAAGACTTTCCCATAAGGATCTCTGTCTTCAGGTTACAGTCTCCATTACGGGCGTAGCGGTGTGACCGTAAACCTCATTTGATCAACCTTGCTCTACTCCTTATGGGCATAAAGAGTACCCATAAACTCTTATGTCTTCCACTTACGGTCTCACTTACGTCCATAAGTCAGACCGTAAGGCTCTCTATTTGACATGGCTTCTTTTCTTATGGGTATAAGGATGCCTGCAAGTCCTTCTGAATATGGCTTACGACCGTAAGTCTAGCCGTAAGGAGCCCGTAAGTAATGCTGCATCCCAAGTTACTAAGTCAAGAAAGTGCCATCTTCTATATTTTGATTCCTAATCAAGTCCTTTAGCACTCCTTTATCTTTAACCTCCACTTGGTGCTTGCGAAGACCATTTATACTCGATTTAGCCTCGTATTCCACTAAGTACTAACTCGATAAGTATACAAATTGATATGCAAAATATAGTAATATTGTATACTTATTACTTCACTATTGTCCTTATTTATTTCTTAGGATGTATGGCTGCCAATGCTTCAATTTAGAAATACACATCGAGAGCGACAACATCACTCTCCATGTTCAGGGCAGTCCTTCAAACTTTTTCCCTCAATTTTCACATGTGCCTTTACTTATTCTGCATGCTTATTCTCTTTAACATTAAGGACAATGTTTAATTCAAGTGTTGGGGAGGGGTTTTCATTGATTCTTCCATGGTAATAGTGCATGATTTAGGACGATCTATGAATTTTTGGATAGGAATTTCTAAGTTAGGGAGACAATAAATATGTTTCTGTACATTCTTTGAACTTAAAGGTAGTCTCACTCTTATTTTGAAAACCTAAGTTCTATTACTTCACCTAGTTTTGTGCAGCCACCTTGTTTTGGAGAGTTTCTAGTTTCAAGACCTTTAAATCTTATTGAACTCCAAAATTTCAAATTCAAAAGAGAAAAATCAAAAAGAAAAATAAATAAGTGTGGTAAAGAAAATTTTGAAAAGTCGGATCCTTATGGGATGCCTATTGAATTCTAGAAATCAATAATAGTCAAGATGGCAGAAAGAGCTATAACCCTAGAAGAAGTGAAAGCCTCATCTGAGTAATTGGATCTGGGCCATCATAAATGCCCTTTTTATGACCTACCGGGTGAAATGCCTACCTCTAGAGTATATGAAGCTACTACCCAGTTTAGGAGTCAGCTATTACATTTAAGAGGTCTTTCTAGAATGATCTTTCTAAAAAAACATAAGAGGCGCACTCTTGAGGGTTGCACACACGCATATAAGGAGTACTGAGTAAGATTGGCATTATTACATAAGCTTTCAATTGACATACGCACTTACTACTTAGAGGCGCCTAAATTCTTAGAAATTCCTTACCCTATCGAGATCAAAGGTCATACACTCATCCATTAGTCATGAGACAAGTTTTTGCTTGAGGACAAGCAATGATTCAAGTGTGGGGGCATTTGATGAGTGCATTATATATATATATGTTTGATCTATTTTATGCCTATTATTTACTTGTTCTTTAGCTAGTATTTTTTCCGTTCGGTGCTGTTTAGGGTATTTTATGCCACTTGTGCAGATAATTAGGTCCTGGGATAAATATAAAAGATTTTGAGAAGATTTCAATACTATTAGACCTAAAAGGCAACTCGTCAAGGCACGGTTTCAAGTCCCAGAGCTTGGGCTTGCAAATGGAAGCACGGGCTAAGCACGTGCATGTTTAATTAAGCCCATGCATTTCACTGTTTGGCGAGTTTTTAGAGAGTTGCTAAATTCATCAATTTCCTGTAAAGTGCACGCCAGGAATCACAGCCCAATCACGCCTGGGACTAAGGTTTTAAGCACCGCAAATTAGGTTTTGGGGGACTTTTGGTTTTGGGGTGACGGCAGCAGCTAGAGGATGATCTTCATCAGCGTCATCCATCATCTTCTGGGGAGCAATAGAGCAACAATTGAAGGACATCTTAGGAGTAGAGCTTCGTCTACAAGATAAATCCTCGGAGCACAACTTTAATGCAAAAACATAGGGAGTTCATGGATTTCTTTCTATCTGTTTTTGCTATTGATTCTTTGTTGTGTGAACTCATGAGGGCTAACCGTCTCCTGTGCACTGGATTGTTGAACTCGGATGTTATGTTGTAGTTTTGCATTTTCTTGCAATGTTTATAGAGTCTGATAAGTGCTTGATTATATATATTTTATAATATCAGTTTATATGCATTGAGCATCACTTTTATCAGGTGGAGAATAGAGTGCAAGAAAAGAAGACTGCACAAGAACCAGAGCAAGTGCAGCCTAAGGCCCAGGAAAAAGAGAAGGAAGCCGCGGCAACACCCCCTGCTTACGTACCTCGAGTACCATACCCTTCACGGCTGAAGAAGGACCAAACGGATGAGCAGAACAAGAAATTTCTGGAGTTGTTCAAACAGCTGCACATCAACATCCCTTTTGTCGAGGCATTGTCACAAATGCTCAAGTACGCAAAATTTTTAAAAGATCTTTTGACTAACAAAAGAAAAATTGAAGAAAGTGCAGCTGTGATATTGGACGGGAGTTGTTCAGAAATACTCCAAAAGAACCTCCCGAGCAAGAAGAAAGATCCTGGGAGTTTCATCATCCCATGTGTCATCGGGGGCTTAGGACAAGAGAAAGCTTTAGCTGATTCAGGAGCAAGCATCAACGTGATGCCGTACAAATTTTTCCAGAAATTGGGGCTAGGAGAGCCACGGCCAACTCAAATGACGTTGCAGCTAGCTGATCGCTCAATTCGACATCCTAGAGGTATCATTGAAGATGTTTTGATTAAGATTGACAAATATATTTTTCCTGTAGATTTTGTAGTACTTGATGTCGATGACGATGTGGAAGTGCCATTGATTTTGGGGAGACCATTCCTTCGAACCTCCAAGGCACTGATAGACATGGAGGGAGGCGAATTGACTCTGCGCATTGGAGACGAAAAGATCACTTATCGCCTCACAGATGCTATGAAGCACCCTCACGAATTTGATGACACATGTTATTTTGTTGATGCTAATGATGAGCTTGTCAATGAGTATATGCAGGAGATGTTTTACCCTGACCCCTATGAGGGGTGGCCTGAGTTGGAAAAAGATGAATCAAATCTGCAGGAGGTTCGAGTGATCGAGGATCAACCACAACCGGGAATTCTGAAGAAGATTTTCCGTAGACTGACTAGATCAAAGCGTCACCGCAAGACGCACCAAAAGAGTGTAAAAGATACATATACACGAGAAGAGGGTGATGGCTTTCCAAGTGGTAACAAGATATTTCATTACTCGCCTCCCATGCGACCATATTGTTTGAATTGTCAGGTAAAGGCCGCCAAGAACATATCTCACCTGCATGAACCCCCATAAAAGATCAGGTACGTTAAGCTAGTGACGTAAAACAAGCACTTCTTGGGAGGTAACCCAAGTCATTTTATTGCTTTCATAGTTAGTTTTTCATTCTGCAGTAATAATAAGCTCGAGTAGGCGACTTTGCGTTAATTCTGTCGTTGCTGTGTTTTTATTGTTTATTCTTGGTGTTTCATGATAATTATACATGTGTGGCTTGATCTAGAATGTTTTAGAGGTTTAAAGTTAAGGAATTGGCCTTGTACTCATTTGTTTCATGTTGTGCTGAAAATCCACAAGGGCAGGCACAAGGGGGTGTGAGTGCCCCTGTGCCTTGCTGAAAATTGCAGAAAACATGAAACAGAAGGGCACAAGGGCACTCACACGCCCGTGTGGGTGCCCCTGTGGCCTTCCTGAGGAGCCACACACCCATGTGGCTCATCCACATGGGCGTGTGAGACCTGAAAATCGATTTTTCAGGTTTCCAGAGAGGCACAAGGGCAGCCACACGCCCGTGTGGCTGCCCCTGTGGATTTTCCAGTTCTACAAGGGCACTCACACGGGCGTGTGAGTGCCCCTGTGGCCTTCTGTCTCGAGTTTTTTTCATCCACACCGGCACTCACACGCCCGTGTGAGTGCCCTTGTGGCGTTCTGACGTCAATGTTTTGAAGGCACAAGGGCGTGTGGCTCATCCACACGCCCGTGTGGCCATCCACAAGGGCGTGTGAGACCCCCACACGCCCATGTGGCTTATAAAGGAGATGAGAAGGCCTTCAACCTTTCATTCAAACCTTCGCGCCTTTTCTCCTTCCGACTCCTCCACGAGAAGAGACGCACCTCTTGGGTTCCTAACGCCTCTCCTTAGCTTATTTAAGGATTCTTGGGTGTTTTTCCGGCGATTTCCATCTTCTTCTTCATCAAAAAGCTCCGGTAAGCTCCAAGTTTTCCTAGTTCTGGCCATGAATTTTAAATTTCAGATCTGGTGATTTGTTGATGTTTTATGCATAAATCTTCCATGAGAACTATCATAATATGCATGCTTGTCGATTTAGGGGTAGTTTATGATGTGGAAACCACCATGGCCTTTTGGCCATGGTCGGGCATCCACACGGGAGTGTGGCCCATCCACACGCCCGTGTGGATGGAGAAGATGATCCACAAGGGCGTGTGGATCATCCACACGCCCATGTGGATTCCTGCATGGTGAATTTTTGCACTAACTTGCCCTGATTTTCACAGATATGGCCCCTAAGACTAAGAAGGTTGCCCACAAGCGTTCTCGTGCCACTCGGGAGCCTTCTCCTCCCGAGGAATTGGAGTTCGCTGTCCCTGAGCATCAACAGCGATATGAGCGCTTACAGCGTCTCAAATTCGGACAGGCGCGCGTAATTGATTGGAAGGCACTCGAGGAGATTGACTTGGCTGACGAGGTGCGCGAGCTTACCACTGTGGGAGGCTGGGACCGGCACCTTACTATTTGTGATCCCACTTATCGTGAGCTCACACTGGAGGTTCTGTCCTCATTCGACTTCGACCGCGCTCGCCCTGATTTTGAGAAGGAGGACACGATCCCCTTCAGGCTATTCGGTCAGTACCACTACATGACAGAGACTATGTTCACACGGGGGAGTACAAGCAACTCATCGTCGATTACCCTATTGGACTCACCCCGAGCCGTGCATACGTGACCATATGCGGAGGTTTCCAGTACGAGCTGGGATCCTCCAAGGCCACCATGCTCAGCCGTCCGGCCTACAGGTATATACACTCTATCTTTAGCAGGACCGTGACGGGACGAGGCGACAGCACTGGAGTTTTAAGCCGCCTCGACTTGCTTTACCTATACACCATGGTCCAGAACATCCCCATGCATTTAGGCTTTGTTGTAGCGGATTACCTCCGCCATCAAAGCCATTACGTGCGAGTCGGTGTGATCTTTTCAGGAGTATACATTACCCAACTCGTTCGTGGCATGGGGTTGACCGAGGCACTTAGAGGGATGGAGAAGATTAGCGTACCTGCACCCTTGGGGCTTGCATCCCTCCGGGCCATGCGTATGGTGAAGAAGACGAGTACCGGCCGATATGTACTCGCAGTGGAGGCTGAGTAGGAGGATTCAGAAGAGGAGGCAGCCGACCCAGCAGACGCTCCTGACTCACCGGCACCCACAGCTGTGCCGATGGACACCGAGGCCCCTGCGTCTGAGCTAGAGCCAGAGCAGCCTTCCACTCGAGCCCGTGACCGTTTGGCGAGGCTCGAGGTGGCAGTTGGAGCTCTCCAGGGGGACATGGCGACTGTACTCCCCAACCAGTCCATGATGATGTCACAGCTGTCCATCATTCGATATCTTCTGGAGAGAGACACTGCATCTGAGGCGACGACATCAGCACCACCGGCACCACCAGCAGCACCAGCAGAGTTTCCTGACGCATGAGATCCTTGAGTCATTTTATTTTATCTTCTGTATTTTTATTTTCTGCACTTTTATTTTCAGCATGCTCGTTGAGACTTTGTCTTCTATTTCTATCATTTTATTTTGTGATTCTAGTTGTTTCTCGTTGTTTTCTTTTCTAATTTTGTTGAGCTTCATTAAACCCCCCTGAATCCGCAAATAGTCTTGAGAGTCTTGGGAAATGGAAATCAAGTTATGAACATGGCCGTGTGGCTAGGTCACATGCCCGTCTCACCTCCAAATGGTCGCTGAGCCAAACACACCCTTGTACAAGATTCCACCAACTTCATCACTTGGAATTCAAGGGAGTATTGTTTTAATGTTGCACACCTCCACATGCTTTATTTTCAGAATTCATAATTTTATTGTGCTTGCATGTGTACATTGGGGACAATGTACATCTTAAGTGTGAGGGAGGGATCACTTTATACATCATTTTATTGTTTGTTTTCATTATATATGCTCATGCAACCTATGAAGGTTCACTTTAGGGTTAAGAGTTCAATTGTAGAGTATAGGAGAGCTTCGAACACTAGATTTCATCATGCCCTAGTTGTCATCCAATTTTTTTTGAGAAATTTTTTTCCGATTGCCATTTATGCACTCTACTCACTCATTAGACCTATAGAAGCTCTAGTTTAATGTTTTGATACTTGTTAGTAGTTGTTTTATTTGAAAAAAAAAAAAGATATGTATATAGTTTAGCAATTGTGAATTCTTTCGTGTATATAGGGGGTGAAAAGAGCTACTACCTTTGATTGTATGCAGCTACTCTCATAAGTCGGATACTAGTTATGCCCTAATGAGAGAAAGAGCTATCACAAGGGATATGTGAAAGCTAGCACCCTCGGTAGAAAGAGCTACCATCTCTAAAGTGTGAAAGCCACTCGGGAGGCCGCCTGAGAAAGGGCTACCTTGGAGATTGTGTGCAGCTACTACCATTCCTTTTGCTATTATATGAGTCTCGAGCAATAAAAACTGTAAGTAGTGGACATAAAGTCGAATTGAGATGAGTTTTTCCACACACACACGCTCTCGGATTTCTTTTTCTTTCCTGTCATTGGATTGTTTTCTAGAGCATTGACTGAGCTGTTTGGTGTTAAATAGTTTTCCCCTTTGTTATAGAATCCATATTCTCATACTCTCTAGTGAACCTGAGGCCAAGCACTTATTCTCTCTTTCCTTGTAATGAATGTCTAGTTTGCTTGAGGACAAGCAAAAACTTAAGTGTGGGGGAGTTTGATAAGTGCTTGATTATATATATTTTATAATATCAGTTTATATGCATTGAGCATCACTTTTATCAAGTTTTAGCATTAACAAGGTGTGTTTTGTGTTCTTTTGTGCAAACAGGTGTTTGGAGACATGACGTACAGGAAGAAGCAAAGATAGGGTGTGATGACACGTTTCAAGGCCACAATCAGAAGCTGTGTTCATATGCATGGGGGTGTTGCCAACTTTCGGAGGAGTACAAGTCATTACACAAACCGAAAGGGCACAAAGGCAGTAGTACGCCCATGTCCCATCTTCCGTACAAAGCAGAAGAAGGTTCTTGAGGATTTCAAAGCATAGAAAGCCACACACCCTACCACACGAGCGTGTGCTCGACCCTGTGGACTCCAAGGAAGACTTCCGGGGGGGGGGATCACTGTAGCAGGTACTGTAGCAGTACTGTAGCAAAGAGTACTTCACATGCCCGTGATGCCCGCGTAAAGCCCCGAATTCAAATTATAAAAGCCGCATTGTGATAATTTTTAAGGATCTTTTCGGCCACTTTCGAGAGAGAAGGCGGCTAGGGCTTGGAAGGAGTTCTTTGCGGCTTTGGGAAGCTTTCCTCACCAACTTGGATCGATTCCTCCTCCGTCATAGCATCAAGGAAGCCATCGGCGACCTAGCTTTTGAGTGGATTCAATCCAGACGTGGAAACTACCCATCAAGACCATCATCAAGGATTTAAGGGGGTTATTCTTTATGTCTTTGGAACTTTATTCTCAAATTATTATTTGTTTTGTGACTCGCTCCATGGAGAGCTAAACCCCTAGAGGGTATTCGGACATGTAAACCCTAGGATTCTTATTTTCATTAGATTTACATTGTGTTTCTATTCGAATTTATCAGTTTGAGTTTACTCTTGAGTTCTTAATGCTTGTTTGTGCTTTTGATTTCATTATTAATTGCCTTGCATGTTTTATTCAATCTAGTGAATAGAGAGATCACCGCTAGGTTTAGAATTACCAAGAGTAAAGAGGGTCGAGAGGGTGAGCCGTGAGATAGCGGAGTGTCCCGTTTCCCTTCCGACAGATATTTCCTATCTCCATATTCCCTAAGTGTCAAGCAACCATATGTGGTGTGAGTCGTTGAGAGAATTCTCCGCCGGGACCTCGTAGGGGGTTAGGGATCTTTCACCTGGAGGCAGGGTTAGATCTACTTTTAGGAATTGGTTATATCTTTGGGATCCCTAGAGTTTTAAACAGTCATATGTGGTGTGAGGCGTCGAGAGAATTCTCCGCCGGGACCTCGTAGGGGACTAGTTATCGGCGACCTGGAGGCAGGGGCCGTTATACCTTATGATACCCATGACTCATTATTTTCGTTTAGAAACACTAGTAATCTACATCCAACACCCGAATCCTAGGGTGAGCATTGTCCGGATACCTCACTTTTATTGATTGAGAACTCTTTTCCTTTTTATTCCCTGCGCACTTGTAGTGACACTCTTAGTTTTGGCCATTAGATCATCACACACTACACTCATTAGGCTAGATAACAAAAGAGGGGCTATTACTAGTACTTCTGTTCCCTGTAGTTCGACAACCCGACCCTTTGGGTCCACTTTTATTACTTGACGACCCGTGCACTTGCGGTAATGCAAGGGGTTGACACACATCACCCTGTTGTGTTATTGCGGAGACGCATCAGAGTCCTATTGATTTCTATGTTTAATCTTGTGTTGCACAACTTGATGTGCATGATTAGCGTAATATGATTATAAAAATTGGCCTGTGTTGACTGACTTGGTGTAATCGCTGTAAGGTGATTGCTTCGTCGAAGTAGATGATTCCTACAGTTATAGTCATAAACCTCGACGTTCATGATTGCCATAGATGTAACAAGGCTTTGTGAGCACACATAGGTTTCATAGGATATACCTGATAGGCATTATGAGAAAGTGACTGCAAACTATTCGAAAGGATTGATCCGAGTTGCTACTCCTATCACTGATCTCTCTTTACCTGAGCCTTGTCTCTCTCCCGTTCTCCTATTTTCTTTACTTGTCTTTGTAATTAATTTTTAACACAATCTATTGAGCCGGCTATATATTAGAAATCCAACAAGTGTCGAAAGCTATATCAGTCCCTGTGGATTCAACTACCCCGACCCTTTCGGGACACTTTACGACTTGTACGACCGTGCACTTGCGGTTATGCAAGGGGTGTATCAAGTTTTTGGCGCCGTTTCCAAGAAGGGTTATCTTTGTGTTTTTTGTATTGATGCATGACTTAAGACAATCTATAATTTATTTTATAGGAATTTCTAAGTTTAGGGAGGTAATGAGTGTATTAGTGTACATTTTTTTAATTTAAGTGTAGATTCACTCTTTCTTTGGAAACCTAAGTTCTATCACTTTACCCTATTTTGTGGAGCCACTTTATTTAGGAGAGACTTTAGTTGTAGGACTGTTAGCTTTTAATTTCTAAAAAAAAAATTAAAAAAAAGGGATTTCTGGTGTAAATAGTTAGCCAAAGATGGTAGAAAGAGCTATCACTTTAGAAGACTGAAAGCTGCTTTTGAGTAGTCGGATTTCGAGCATTATCATTGTCAAAAAATCAAATCCTTTATGGGATTCCCTATCGATTCTTGTAAATAGTTGGCAAAAGATGGTAGAAAGAGCTATCAGTTTAGAAGACTGAAAGCCGCTCTTAAGCAGTCGAATTTCGAGCATTACAAGTGTATCCTTGATAACCTACCCAAAACAAAATGGCTACCACTAGAGTGTTTGAAGCTACTACCTGCTTAGTGAGTTAGTTAGTTAAGAATAAAGTCCTTTCGAGCTAGGTCTTTCCAAAAACGCTTGGGGCACATTCTTTCCAAAAACACACGGGAAGTACCAAGTGAGAGTGAAACTATTTATTGAGCGTTCATGTGACTTATGCACTGACCACTTAGAATGTCCCTATACTTTAGAAAATTCTTATTTTTCTGAGATCAGAGTTCATGCACTCATCCTCTTTTGTGTAAGACGAATGTTTTCTTTAAGGACAAGCAACGATTCAAGTGTGGGGTATTTAATGAGTGCATGTCATATACATATTTTCATATATGTTTTACCCATTTTTAGCTTGTCATTCACATGCATTTATGATAAATCTATAATACTTTGGGTATGTGTGCTTAATTGTGCAGGAAACCAGGTCTTGGAATGAAAAGAACAAGTTTAGATTAATTTTGGCACAAAATAGAGCTGTAGCTAACTTTTTAGGATAAGCACGCATGTACTTAGGCCGTGCTTATTTCAACACTTAGAAAAAAATTAGCCCTTTTGAGAAAGCACACCGGTGCAAGTAGGCATGGGTAGTAAGTACAACCGTGCTTCTTCTCATGCACTTTTCAGGAATTTTCAAGATAAGAAAAGTACGGCTTCTTTGCTTTTAGCACCACTGTGCTATTCGAAGCACGGGCAGAAGCACCCCCGTACTTCTGCCAGTGCACTTTACAGTAATGGTAAAATCGAGACGAAAACATATTCCAAGACATCCCGAGAAGAGCACTGCCAAGAGTACTACTAGAGCACGGCCGTGTTTGCATCGGGAACTGACATTTTAAGCCCAAAGTTAGGGTTTCAGTAGAACTTCTCTTTTATCTTTTCTTCCCCTTTGGGTTAGGCGACTCGAGGGGTATGCGGCGTACCCTTGGGGGCCGAGTCTGGACCTAGAGATTGTTGTGGGAGTGAAGGAATGTTGACATGATCATCATCGGATGCTCTTCGACGAAGATTATGAAGCAAGAAGGGAGTTTATGGATTTAATTTCATTCTCTTGTTGCTTTCCTTATGTTTCTTGTAGAATCATGAGGGGCTAACCATTCTCCGGTACCCCGGATTCATGAACTTGGATGTTATATCGTAGTTAAATATTTTTTTGCAATGTTTATAGGGTCATATTAATTTCTATGTTTAATGTTGTGTTGCATAACTTGATGTGGATGATTAGCGTAGTATGATTATAAATCTTTGTGTGTGTTGACTGACTTAGTATGATCGCCGTAGGGGTGATTGCTTCCTCGAAGTATATGATTCCAGCGGTTATAGTTATACGCCTCAACGTTCATGATTGTCATAGATGTAACAAGGCTTTGAGAGCACACATAAGTTTCATAGGATGTACCAGATAGGAATTGTGAGAAAGTGACTGCAAACTATTCCGAGGGATTGATCCAGGGTGCTACTCCCATCATTGATCTCTCGTTACCTGAACCATGTCTCTCTCCCATTTTCCTATTTGCTTTACTTGTCTTTGTAATTAGTTTTTAATACAATCTATTGAGCTGCTAGATATTAGAAGTCTGACGAATATCAAAAGCTATACCAGTCCTTGTGGATTCAACTACCGACCCTTTTGGGTACACTTTATCACTTGTATGACCTGTGCACTTACGGTTACATAAGGGGCGTGTCACCCGTCACCATCCCACTATGAATGGAATGTATATACCTGTATGAAGGACGGCTGAGCATGGTTGCCTTGGACGCTCAAGGCTCGTACTGGAATGCTCCACAAATAGCCTCGTATGCATGACTTGGGTTGAGTCCAACAGGATAGTCTACAATAAGTTGCTCATACTCACCCATATGCATATAGTCTCTATTATATAAGCCAAAAAGAACAAAGAATTGAGTGAGGCTCATGCCGTGATATTGACTGAAGATGAGGAAACAAATCATGTCCTCCTTATCGAAGTCAGGCAGGGAGCGGTCGAAGTCAAACAAGGCAAGGAGCTCTAGTGTTAGATCGCAATAGACAAGATCTCTGATGGTGAAGAGACGATCCCAGTCTCCCATGGAAGTAACCTTGCAAACCTTGTCGACCAGAAAAACTTCCTCGAGTGCCTTTCAATAGATCACCTGATTTTAGCTGAATTTGAGGCATTGGAAGCTCTTGTAACATTGCCGGTGCTTAAGCACGACAAACTCCAGTTCCTCGGGAGAAGACGGCTCACAAGCAGCCTGAGAACGCTATTGAGCAACCTTCTTGGTTTGGGGTGCCATACTTGAGAAGAAACACGGCAAATCAACATCCAAAATAGGTGTGTAGGAAGTCACATGGCCGTGTGGTTGGTCCATACGGCCATGCGGGGTTTCCCCTATACATGCTCGTATAGGACATCCAGACAAACATGTGGATTCCCGACCATGGCCAAAAGGCCATAGAAGGGTGATTTTGACACTCTAAATCATTGTAGAGGCCTTAGGGAGGCATGCTAAGAAGATTTCCATAAATAAAACATGCTTAAAACACCAAAAACCTACTAGATCTGAAAGAAGAATGATCACGTCTCTTCTTAGCTTGTTTTTGGTTGGAGGTGTCAAGAAGAGATGCTAAGAGGAGACGCAATCATTGCTAAGTGTACAGGGTCGTCAAGTAATATCCTGTGTGTGACACAGGGGTCATATTCCACGGGGCTAAGGAGCTACTATTACTTCACTTTTATCCTTTTAGCCTAACACTTTGGGAGAAGAGTACAACTACTACAAATTAATAATAAGAGGATAAAGCTACTACTACACACCAAATGAACATTCAAAGGGACGATCAAACAAGAGAAGGTATGATTTGGATAACAAATCCCCCTAGGATTGTCATTAAGCCTTGAATTAAAGATGATGTATTGTGATTATAGTTTGGATCGAAAGATTCCTAAAGAAGGCTAATCCCTAATCCCTCAGTGATTAGCCCCTTATCCCATACAAGTGTCGACTGGAATCCTTTTTGGTCAACTCTTCCTACGATTTAATGCACTCAGGGAAATCTCTTATTAGGAGTAAACACTTTTCTGGGTCTAAATCTAAACTCGGAGGGCTACCAAATACCCGAATCCCTCAGCGCATTGGTACATGAACCCTCTTTCAATCTATGCAAGTCTTGTACAATGGTAATGTGTGCAAGAAAACCGGAGGTAATTCTCCTCCATTTGACCCACCCTGAGGTAACGTTGAAGGTACATCGAGCTAACGACGTTAAACAAGCGCTTCTTGGGAGGCAACCCAAGTTTTAAACTCCCGCAATTTATTTTCTCATACTCTTTTGATTTGTGTTGTGTGGTTTATTTGGCGTGTTTACTTTTCCGTATTCTTGGTTGATGTTTGAACCCATGTTGCCCTTATTTCGATGAAAATCAAGTGTGTTGTTTTAAATGTTTCGGAGATTAGTTGTGTATTTCATATTTTCCTTGAAGTTGTATAGGAGACCATGCCGAAATTTTGACTTTTCAGGACTTTACGGGTGTTTTTATGCCTTTAAAAAGCAGGAGCCTCGTGGGCCCCTTCGCCCCCGCGAGGAAGGCTGCAAGGAGCCCTTGCACAAAGGCAGGGAGCCTTGCGGGCGCATATGGCTATGAGGCTTCCAGCCTCATGGCCAGGCGCTGGGCAGAGCGCCTTGCGGGAGCCCACGCGCCTGCATGGACTCCAGCAAGGCGCGTGGGTGTAAGGCGCGGGGTGTAAGGCGCGTGGGTGCCTTGCGGGCGGCCAATGCGCCCGCAAGGGCAGGCAGCCACGTAGGTGGCTGCCCCTTCCACCCTTTTCCCTCATTCTTTCTTCTTTCTCCTTGGTTCCCTCTTATCTCTTCTCCATTCCCCACCATTTTTCCACCATTTTTCTTGGTTTTTCTTGCCCTAAACTCCTCTCCCACCTCTAGCAACTTCATTTTAACAATTTATTCGGAGTTTTTCCAACTTTGTCGCCGTATTTCTTAGACTTGAGTTTTGGAGCCCTAGTTGGAGGTTTGTTCTAATCCTATTCTTTTCTCTTTGATTTCACATAATTTGTGATGCAAACTTTATTATGGATTGAATGGATGTTGTTTATGTGAAAATTATGAGCTTTAAGCATACGTTGTAAAATTTTTAAAGCTCCAATTACAAGGGGAACTCTGGCAAAATTGTTTTTTAGGGCATCTATTTTTCTTTGATTTTATATTATAATGAGAGCCCTAAAACCCTTGTTTTCTTGATTGTTGGTTTAATCTTGTGCATTCACTCTTGTAGGCATGCCGAACAAACATGTGGGGTCGAAGAAAACTAGGAGGGATGGCGCACCCATTGCCAAGCCACAATTTATAAAAGCAATGCACAAGACTAGATATGAGTTGTTGAAGTCCAACCATTTTGGGCATGATCTCACATGATGGATGGGATAGAATGTTCTCCATTGAAGAAGTCACCTACCGCGAACTCACTCTAGAATTTCTAAGCACGATTGAGGTGACCAAGCCGTCCACTCATCCTCAACGGGAGGGTTCAGTTCCCTTTCAAGCTTTCGCGACAATGCACACTATCACTTATGACCAACTTGGAACTTTGTTGGGACTCTATCATGAAAGCCACGAAAGCTCACCTCCCTGTCATCAGCTGCCCACAGATTTCCCAGCTTATATGCCTTCTACATTATACTAGAATCGGATATCGCACGGAGCGACCGGGGTATCGAGAAAGGCATCCCTCCTTATAAACACAGCCCATCGCTACATCCAGGAGCTTTTAGCAAGGACCATTGGGGGCAGGTTCGACTCTACAGGGGTTGTGTCACGCTCCGATCTTCTAATGATGTACAGTATCGTTGAGCGTTACCCGATCCACCTAGGAGGACTTCTTGGCGACTTACTTGCGCATCAGGGTCAGTTTGCACGACTTGGAGCTATTTTTGCTGGACCCTATATTACACAGTTGATACGGGGCATGGGGATTGATTGGTCATACTAAAGGTATGCACATGGTTGGTGGCACGGCACCCTTAAGGATGTCGACTATGTTTTCAATGGGGGTGGTTGAGAAGCGTAATGGCACATTCACCCTTGTTCGATATTCAGTTCTTGGAGAACGCATCACTGACCCTCCACAATCGGCAGAGTCAGATTCGGATGACACCCAAGCACCATTTGAACATCGATTCCAAGCACTAGAGAATGAGGTGCAGTCTCTTCGACAAGGACAACAACAAATACTTGACATCCAGCATTAAATGTTGAGAGACATGGGTGAAGTTTTAGCCTATATACGGGGATCCTCCTCTTCAGTTGGCACTTCTTCTGCCATCACCACATCGGGGCTCCGACTGAGCCTACCGCCAGGCAGCATCCACTATGAGGATTGGGCACATGGGAATATGTTTTTATTCCTTTTTCGTATTTATTTCCTTGTTGAGTGTGGTTTTTGTTTGAACTTCTGTATTTCTTGAGTGTTTTATTTTGTAGATGTAGTTTTCCCTCTCTGTTATGAATGGTGAGTTTGATCTACTTTTTGGATCTTTGCAGGCGCTAGTAATGAGTTCTCTCCCACCATTCTTCAACTTTCTTGCCCCAGATCACTACCAGTCTTCATCCAATAACTGGGGAAGTTCTTCTTA
Source organism: Dioscorea dumetorum (assembly GCA_902712375.1). Lineage (NCBI taxonomy): Eukaryota > Viridiplantae > Streptophyta > Magnoliopsida > Dioscoreales > Dioscoreaceae > Dioscorea > Dioscorea dumetorum. The sequence continues at coordinate 3,933,598 of CACTHL010000549.1, read as the reverse complement.
TACCCTACCCTTCTAGTTTTATCTTACTTATTCTTTATGCGCTGCTGATCATGTGCATTGAGGACAATGCACAACTCTAGGTGTGGGGATAGGGTATGTATACATCTGCATGAATAATTCACCTGTGATAGCTATGATTTGTTGTAAGAATTTCCTAGCTTTAAAGAATAATATAATTGAGTTGTATCTTATTCATGTGCTTGATTGAAGGTCCTGTCTTATCTCTAGTGTAGACCACGTACTGTATCACTGATTTTCACCTCGTACACTCCGACTAACCCATCACATTGATACTAGTCTTAGTTTGTTAAGGGCTACTTTCAATGGGCCTTTAAGAACTTTTGACTCTTGTGAACCCTAGCATTAGTGAGATATGTTGTAAATAGAAATAAGACAAAGATAGTATTCCTCTGCTCTCATTGGCTAAGTAACTTAGGGTACAGGCTCCTAACCAGAGTGTGCCTTCAGCCAACAGCTAGTGAAGTATCAATGCGTTTATGTAGATATGTAATAAATTGAGTAGGTAGGTGCTCGGGTGCCTAAACAGTATGTGTGACCTACCGAAAAATTTTGTACAGTCTACATTAGTCAAAAAAAAAATCTTATTGATCCCCTTGGCCTGTCTAGGACCCTTAAAATCAGGCTAGAGTTCTAGTTAAGATTCAAAAGTGTCTTAACTCCTCATTGATGGTTTTCTTGACATTTCTAAGACTAGTCATCATAGTGTGTGGAGTGCATGAAAACCCTAGATTGATCTAGGGTGAGGAGAGAGAGGTAGAGAGTTTGCACACACTCACGGGAACACTTTAGATATGACAGGACTATCTTTGCAAAGCTTATCCTGTTTTATATACAACTCAATCTGGACTTTCTTTCACTTCATGCTAGCGGAGTTCTTTACTGTTTGAGCTTGAGGTCACATTTAGCCACTTATCATCTTTCCCTTTTTCTTCATATTTTTGTTTGCTTGAGGACAAGCAAACGCTTAGGTGAGGGGATGTTATGATAAGTGCCTAAATGTCTATGTTTATTTATAACATTTGTATATTAAATTACATGCTTTTGATATGCCGATGCCCGCTTTTATGGTTAAATTGGTTTTATTTGTGTTACAGGACCTAAAGAAGCCAAAATGAGCTCAAGAACGTATTTACGAAGAAATCGACACCAAATACGATGTTTTTGGAGCTTCGACACTAGAGCAGGTACTGTAGCAAGTACTATAGCATCGGCATTTTTCTCGAAAATTCCTGGGAGCCTTACGGGCAAGCATGCGCCCACAAGGCTGCCCGCATAACCCCCCGAAATTCATGTTTTAAAAGGGTGTTAGGGCTAATCAAAGGGGAGCTTTTGGTGAGGGTTTTGGAGGAGGTTTCTTGAAGCTTGAAGGAGGCTCAAATACGGGGAAGAAGAGGCCTTCTCTCATCAATTGAAGAGTGGGGAGCAAGGGGAGAGTAGAGATTTGGCAAGATCCATCCTCTACTTCATCATTTAATGGTTGAAAAAGAAGAAGAAAGCCGCCCTCATTGCAGCGTAGGTGGAGGCTCGTGGCGACGATCCGGCGCACCTTTTCATCACCAACAATTAAGGGAGTGTTTGCTATGGCAAGATTAGTTGTTTTCATGATGTGTTTTATATTATTTGCTTGTATGAACAACTAAGTCCCAAGGTCACCGGACACCAGTGAACCTTTGGACGAATAAAGCTTGTATGGATGCTTTGATTTATATTTAATGCAAATTTTTTGGTTTGTAGTTCATGCTATGTGTGCTTGATTTCCTTGAATTACATGAGAACTCTGTAGTTCAATTTCTAGGTTATATTTGGTGCGTGGGATACACCCTTGTATTAGACTCACATAGTTTTAAAGGGATACATGTACCTATACGCCGTGGGATTCGGGTATTTGGTATCCCTCCAGCCATTGGAGTCGAACCTAGGTATTGAGTTTGACCCTAATAGGAGATTCCGTAGTCGTAGTGCAATCATAGGGGGATTTGGTCAGAAGAGAATCTGTCCAATACCTGTATGGGATTAGGGGTTGATCACCGAGGGATTCAGGGTAAACCTACTGTGGGAGTCTCTTGGCCCAAACCACAATTGCAATTTTAATCCTAGCATCTGTCTAGCTTCAATAGTCCCAGGGGGATCCACCTCCGTGACCGTTTTTCCCCTTTGTGATTCTCCCCCTATTTCGCCTGTAGTTCGTCATTCAGTTTAGATTTTCTTAAAATCCGTTTGTAGATCTTAGCACCCAACCTCGTGATATTTGGGTAGACAATTAGTGAAGAGGAAGTAAGTGTATATCCTTGGCCCCGAGGAATACGACCCCTGTGTCACACACAGGGTATTACTTGACGACCACGTGCATTTGCGGGACGCACATCAGTGTTCCTCTTTTATGAGGAACTAACTTATTTGTGATTTGGGCATGATGAACCCTAGGTTTGTTTGTTGTAATTTGGGATGATAATCTTTGTTGATTTAGTGTTGGATGTTAGATTTCTTTTATAGAATCTTGTGGTTTGTGATTCCTTCTATGTGTACTCATTGTCTTTGATTGCATGAGAACTCTGCGGTTCAATTTCTATGTTGTACTTGAAAGCACGGGATGCACCCTTGTACTAGACTCGCATAGATTGAAAGGGGATTCATGTACCAATGCACCGAGGGATTGGGGTATTCGGTAGCCCTCCGAACCTTAGTTTTAGATCCAGAAAAGTGTTTACTCCTAATAAGAGATTTTCAAAGTGCATTGCAATTGTAGAAAGAGTTGACCGAAAGGAATTCCAGTTGACACTTGTATGGGATTAGGGGCTAATGACCAAGGAATTCGGGATTAGCCTACTTTAGGAATATTTCTGTCCAAACTACAATAACAACACATCATCCTTAATTCAGGACTTAATGCCAATCCTAGGGGAATTCCTTGTCCAAATCACGCATTTTCCTGTTTGATCATCGCTTGAATGTTCATTTGGTGTGTAGTAGTAGCTTTATCATCTTGTTATTAATTTGTAGTAGTTGTACTCTTCTCCCAAAGTGTTAGGCCAGGAAATAGACAAAAGTGAAGTAATAGTAGCTCCTTAGCCCCCTGGAATATGACCCATGTGTCACACACAGGATATTACTTAACGACCCCATACACTTGTGTGACAATCATCAGAGCCTCTCATGCTAATCTCTTTGGCCCTTTGGAACCGCTTTCTTCAGTAACTTGGAAAGTGTTTTGTTGAATGCTTCAGAAAGGCCATTTGGTCTAGTATTATAGATAGAGGATTACCTCTAATCTATTTTGTGATGTTTTGTAAATCTCCCAACTTTGAAGCTTTTGAAAGCTAGCCCGTTGTCAAAAATTATTCTTTGGGTGTTCCAAACTTATGTAGCACATTATCTTTGAAAAACTTGATGATATTCTCTGCCTTTGCTTTATTTAGTGGAATAACTTCTGCTCACTAGGAAAAGTAATCAATGGTATCTAATATAAAATGATCTCTTGATGATGGAGGTTCGATAGGGCCTATAACATCAGTTCCCCACATATCAAAAAGCAATGAAAAGATTGTTCAGTGTAAAGAATTAGGGTGTTGGTGGATGAAATCCTAATGAGTTTTGTGTAACTTGAATCTTTTTTAGTACTCCATACAATCCCTAATCATTTTTGGCCAAAGGTACCCTACCCGCTTAATCTTCAATCACATCTTTGGTCCATATTGGTGAGTACCAGGAATACCAGAATGAATTTCATGCATAACTTCTTCATATTCCTCTTTCGAGAGACATAACAAAAAAGTTTGTCATAAGATCTTTTATAGAGGACATCATTAACAAGGATGAACCACATTTACCTTTTCTTTAACTGCATTGCAAAGGATTTCTCTTCCGGAAGCTCACCATACTACAAGTATTTGATAAAAGGCTCCCTCCAATTACCTTCAACAATCTTCAAAACTCCTTCTCTTCTTGGGGGTGTGTTCTCTGTTTCTTCATCAAGGCATGAGCTCAAGAGTATTCTACTCTGAATTGTTACTTGAATCTTCTCTTGATTCTGATCAGCTAACTTCTTTGCAAGTTTAGCTAAGCTATTTGCTTTTCTATTTGCTGATCTTGAAACTTTTTCCAGCTTAACATCAAGAATTTGCTTAAGTAGTTTTATAGCTCTCTAATAATATTGAAGAAGTTCCAGCTTACAGGTTTTTAAACTTTCTTCAACTTGATTTTTGATAAGTTGGGAGTGACTATATATGTGTATGTTTTGAATCCCTATGTCTATTACTAGTTCAAATCCAACAATGAGAGCTTCATATTCTGCCTCATTATTAGTGCATGGCTTCAACAGAGAGAGAGCGAATATCTCAAAATTTCTCCCTCAGGTGTATTAAAGATGAATCAAATACTAGCTTTTACTTGAGAAATCTTAGGTTTGATAGCTGGTTGTATTGAAGAGGCTCTATAAAAATACATCTTCCAATATTGTCCTTGTTTTTCTACTATCAAAGTTTGTTCGTTGGGAAGATCACACCTCAATGGTGAATTATTAGACAAAGGGTGTGCAGCTATAAAATCCGGCAATGGTTGTCCTTTGATTGCTTATTGTGGAGTGTAGGTTATGCCAGCCTCTATCAATATCAATACCCATTTTGCTAACCTTCTGTGAGGAGTGGTCTGGTCATCAAGTACTTGAGTGGGTCTATACTTGAAGTAAGAATGACCTTATGCGAGGACAGGTAGTGTTGAAGCTTTTCATTACGAATACCAATGACAAGCAATGTTTTTCAATAGGTGTGTATCGGCTTTCAGTATCGACCAACTTTCTACTAAGATAATATAGGGTGTTATCTCTTCTTTCTTCATTCTCTTGAGAAAGAAAGGCTCCAAGGGATTTATCTTAAGCTGTTGTATATAGAATCAATGGTTGATCAGTAATTGGTGGTACCAACACCGGTGGATTCAACAAATAAGGCTTGACTTCTTCAAAAGCTTTTTCACATTCTTCATCCCTCTTGAAAGGAACATCCATTTTCTCTAATATTGAAATTGGCTTATATCTTCCGAAAAGATTAGCAATCAACTTTCGAATATAAGCTAATTATCCTTGAAGGGATCTTGATTGGTTCAATGTCCTTGGAGGTAGTATTTCTATGATTGCTTTAATCTTGGAGGGATTAATCTCTATTCCTCAGTACCTGAAAATGAACCCAAGGATTAATCTCTATTCCTCATCTTAATTTCTTAGTGTTTGTTTCACTAGTGGAAAACTTCAGTTAATGGATAGCTTGCGCATGGTAACCTCCATATCAAGTTCTAGCATCTCCCTATAGCTTCATGCAAAACAATCAATGTACTCTACAAGAATGCTTCATATGCCTTCTTTTTCTTCTTTAGTTAATTGTGCACTTAAAAAGTTGGGTTTAGGATCATTCTCACTTCCTTAGTTAATTTCCTCTAACTTATCTATTATTGCTTGCCCCCATCTTCTATCTCAAGATGTGCCTATTTCAACTTCAAATCATTTGCCAAATGACTATTTATTACATCCTCATCTGGATTTTCATCTTTTCCACTTAATGTGTTAGTAATTGACACCGCACTACATTCACATATTTGTTTATCTTGAAACCCAAGCCCACTCTTTCTAAAGACTTAACCTTCTGATGGTGGGTGTGCGTATTATTATAAGACCAATGCAATGCTTCCCAACCATAAGTGCATGGGTTATCAAACAATAAACCTCTCCCGTGTGACAGAGAGAGGGTCGTATTTCCTAGGGCCCAAACAAGTACTATTGCTTCTTCTTTCACAACACTGTTTTGTCTACCAAATGGATATGATGGTTCAATTTCAAGCAAAATGAAGAAACAAAGAAAATAGTCACCATGTAAGCTAATTTGATATAATTATGCAAAGGATTAGGAAGGCCTCGGGCAAGGATCCCCTCGGAAAAATAACAAGTAAGGATGATAATGCGTATCCGCAACACTGGGTGATGTGTCAACCCCTTGCGTTACCGCAAGTGCACGGGTCGTCAAGTAATAAAGTAGACCCCGAAGGGTCGGGTTGTCGAACCACAGGGAGCAGGAGTACTAGTAATTGCTCATCTTTTGTTATCTAGCCTAATGAGTGTAGTGTGTGATGATCTAATGGTCAAATCTAAGAGTGTCACTACAAGTGCGCAGGGAATAAAATGAGAAAGAGTTACCAATCAATGAATGTGGGGTATCCGAACAATGCTCCTCTAGGATTCAGGTGTTAAGTATAGATTACAAGTGTTTCTAGACGATAACTAGTCCGAAGGTATATCGGCCCTTGCCTCGAGGTCGCCGATAACTAGTCCCCTACGAGATCCCGGCGGAGAATTCTCTCAACGCCTCACACCACATATAACTGCTTAGCACTCTAGCTTTGGCAGAGATATGACCAATTCCTAAAAGTAGATCCAACCCTGCCTCCAGGTGAAGGATCCCTAACCCTTACGAGGTGCCGGCGGAGAATTCTCTCGACGCCTCACATCACATATGGTTGCTTAAAACTTAGGGAATATGGAGATAGGAAATATCTATCGGAAGGGAAAGGGGACACTCCACTATCCCATGGCTCACCCTCTCAACCCTCTTCACTCTTGGAGATTCTAAACCTAATGGTGATCTCTCTATTCACTAGGTTGAATAAAACATGCAAGACAATTAATAATGAAATCAAAAGCAATTGCAAGCATTAAGGACTCAAGAGTAAAACTCAATGTATTAAACTCGAAAATAAACACAATGTAAATCTAATAAAAATATGAATCGTAGGGTTTACATGTCCGAATACCCACTAGGGGTTTAGCTCTCCATGGAGCAAGTCACAAAGCAAATAAAGTAATGATAAACAAGTTCACAAGCCATAGAAAATAAACCCCCGAAATCCATGATGATTGTCTTGATGGGTAGCTTCCATGTCTGGATTGAATCCACTCCGAAGTTGGGTCGCCGGTGGCTTTCTTGATGCTATGACGGAGGAGGAATCGATCCAAGTTGGTGAGGAAAGCTTCCCGAAGCCGCAAAGAACTCTCTCCAAGCCCTAGCTGCCTTGCCGCTTGAAAGTAGCCGAAAAGATCCCCAAAAATTAGAACAAGACGGCTTTTATAAACTGAAATCGGGGCTTTACACGGGCACTCACAAGCCAGTGTACTGTATTCACACGCCCATGTGAAAATTCCACACGGTCGTGAACAATACTGCTACAGTAAATTGCTACATTACTTTCGCTGCATTGAATTGCTACAGTGATTTTCCCCAAAATTATTCTTCGAGTCCACACGGTCGGGCACACGCCCGTGTGGTAGGGTGTGTGGTTTTATGTTCTTTGAATTCTTCAAAAAATTCTTCGTTTCGGGCGTGGAAGCTAGAACATAGACGTAGTGCTGTTTTTGTGCCCTTCCAGTTCGTGTAATGACTTAGAAACCGCCGAAAGTTGGTAACACCTCCACGTATAAGAGCACAACTTTTATTTTTGGTCTTGAAATGTGTCATCACACACTATCTTTGCTTCTTTCTTGTACTTCATACCTCCAAGGCCCTGTTTGCATAAAAGAACACAAAATACACCTTATTAATGATATGACCTAATAAAAGTGATGCTCAATGCATACAAAATGATGTTATAAAGGGCTTGTTTAGATTGGCTTTTTAAAAAAAGTGATTTTTTTAAGTTTTGGGGAAGCATTTTTAATACGGTTTGCCCGATAGAGAACGAGGTCGACTTCTAGCGCATCGCATCCTACTGAAAACGAGATCCTCTCGTGGTAATGTGGTAGTCCCAGACAGTTATGTAGTTGTATATGTTAGGTATTGGTTAGTAATTCCCTTCTCTGTTTAAGTTAGACAAGTTACCGTTTAATTTTGGGGTTCACCGTGTAAGTTCTCACGTTACTGTTTAACTATTTACAATACCGTTTACATTATAGAGTCTCTGTTTAACTTTCGCTTGTAACGTTTACAATTTTATATTTACCGTTTAATAAAATGATTTTATGCTTAAATTCTTATCGTTTTCGTTTTAACTGAAGTATTGGCAGGAATTCGGAATCTAGGAGCGCTTCTGTTCCACCTCATAGCGACCATGACGGTCTCGCATGCGTACCTTCGTCGTCGGACAACGTTTTGAAAGCGTTGAACATTTCAGAGACGCACTTCGAAATTTTGCCATCAAACGGAACTTTGACTTCAAATTTGTAAAGAACGAAAAACACCAAGTCACTGTGGAATGCACTGCCAGTGGTTGTGAATGGTGCGTGCACGCATCAAAGGAATATAACAGAAATACATTCAGAATCAAGACAATGGACCCGTCACACACTTGCGGCTGTGGAATTGGCTCGGCGTCACACCCGAAAGCGTCCAAAAAATGGGTAAGCGCACGAGTGATCCAGAAGCTCAAGAACCGGCCCTTATACAAGGCCATCGACATTCAGAAGGACATGTTGCGGGAGCATAGTGTCCACATTCCATACAAGCAGGCTTGGTTGGGAAAAGAACATGCCCGGGTGACCCTCGACGGTAGCGATGTCTCCAGCTACGACTTGTTTCTTTGGTACGTCGATAAGGTGGTTGAGACGAACCCCGACAGCATCGTGTTTGTGGATAGAGGCGGTGATCGGTTTAAGCGTGCGTTCTTCTCTTTCAGCGCGTGCATTTTGGGATTCAAGCGGGCATGCAGGCCGCAGCTGTTTCTCGATGGTACATACCTCCTGGGAAAGTACCAGGGTACTTTGTTGGGTGCCACAGGTAAAGATGGGAACAATGGCTTCTTCCACGTCGCCTTCGCTATTGTCGACAACGAGACCGACGCCAAGTGGACGTGGTTCATTTCCAAGTTAGGTGATGCTTTATACGACGAGGGCGATTACGAGGAGATAATTACATTCGTGTCGGGCAGGTCAAAGGGCCTCGTCAACGCGATTGCTAGAGTCTTCCCTTCATCCCCAAATGCATACTGCCTTCGACAATTGGAGGCCAATTTTATGAAAGCCAATGTCAGACTTGGGAAGGCATTGAGGGAGGAGTGCTGGTTTATATACTTTCGCATTGCGTGGGCATCGACGGCTAAAGAATTCGATGACACAGTCAATGAACTGCAGGCCGCATCACCCGAAGCCTATCAGTGGTTGATTCATAAGTCGGACATGGCACATTGGTCGAATTATCTGTTCAAAGGCGAACGCTGGGGGGAAATGTATTCAAACATCGCGGAGTCTTTCAATGCTTGGATCAAAGAAGCTCGTCATTTGCCGGTGACGAAAATGGTCGACGCGATGAGGTAGTCGACTTTTTTTCGTTTATACCGCTTAAACTTTTGCTTTATCATTTAACACACATTATCCATATTTAAAATACCACATAAGTGTTTCAATATAATTGCCTTCGTGTAACTTTCTGGAGTAACGTTTAAGTTTTGACAATACCGTTTAACGATTTGGCTTTCTGTTTAAGTATAAATATATTCATTTCAATTTCTTCAAACTTTATGATCTTCGTTGTGCAAGTTCAAGTTGATGCACATGTTATGCACTCGCCGTTAGCAAGCGAACAAATGGGCGACCTACTTATGCCCGGACATACATTCAAAGGTTGAGGCGCTTGTTGCGGACAGCTGAATTCTTCACGTTGGTCTCTGTGTCAATGACGGTTACGAAGTTATTGAGCAGTGCAGCAACTCTGTAAATCTTGCCACCCGAGCTTGCTCATGTCGTAGATGGCAAGTTTTTGGTATCCCGTGCAAACACGCTTGCGCTGCAATAATGCAGACGGACACCAACGTCCATCGTTTTCTAAGCGGCTACTTCACCGTCGACACTTACAAGCTGGCGTATAAGGAAGCCATATTCCCCATACCCGACAATGAGCGCCCTACGGACGAAAATCGCTATTAGCGTTGCGGCCGCCTGGAACGAGAAGGCAGCCTGGGCATCCTAGACGAAGGAGGATCGAGTCCCAAGCATTTGAGGTCCGCGAGTTATATTGCAGCCGTTGCCACGCGTCCGGGCATAATCGAAGATCTTGCAATGAAACCGTCGTCGACTAACAGCATTGTGAATTATTAATTTATAAAGGGAAAGACATTTGTCTGAGTGTAAACTTTTGCTATTTAAAGAGAGACGTATATAATTAAACGGAGGCTCCTGAGGTTAAATGGTAAGTATTGATCTTAACTGGTAACACACATATTTAAACAGGAACACCGTAAATCAAACGGGATTCATATTTGTTAAACGGTGACGCAAATATTTAAAAGGATAGTACTTTATTTTTCATATGATAACTGAAACTTAAACGATTATTTGAACATAGACCACTTCATTTTGGAATTCATTCATATTTCACCTTATTCGTGGAATGTGAAAATGGAAACGTAGTCGTTTATCCGGACAGTGCTTCATAGGTATTGCAAGTGACCCCTGTTTATAAACATGGAGAGCTTCATTATCTAGTTCGGTATGTTAATTACTATTTAATTAGCAGAAGATTTATTTTAAACAATGTGCATACTGTTTACAAACGGAGTTCTAATTTATTTTGAAGTTATCGCGTAAGAAGTAGTCCACTCGATTAAAAAGCGCACAGTTTCGTTTGAACTGAAGTGTTGGCAGCCATTCGGAATCTTGTAATGAAATCGCGTAAGAATAATTCTTAAATGGGACAAATAAGTTTTGCGTGTTTACTTTTTGTATTTAAACAGGCGAATTAGCATTTTAATTCTCGTTCTTCGTAACTTGGATGGGGTCACCGAATGTTAAACGTAAACGGGTGATGTTAAATGGATACGCAGTTCGTTAGGCAGAGACGGGTGATTTTAAATATAGTTCGTGATATTTAAGCAATACAGTTGACATTTAACCAATTTAACTCAATTACACAAGAGTACAGCCGTTGGACTAACACATGTATGTAATCATGCTGTGGCCATGTCATTGGGAAAGAATAATTTGAATTTGAACTCCCTTCGTTGAACTGTATTACTACTTACTCACGTTAATTTCATTTTCGAATTCGAAACGTTAGATGTCACCTCATCGATAACCGATGGCAATTAATCTCATTAATTCATTGCGGAATTTGATTACTGTAAAGGTATATTGATGACCGCTGGTAATTGAATTCAAACGCCAACCACTGAGATTTCTATTTAAACAAGACACTGAGACGGATTTAAACATCCAGATATATCCAAGCCTAAGACAATGTATAAGTCTCTCCTCAATGAGCTCTGCCAGAAGAGGCGTCTGCCATCGCCCGAGTACTCCACCATCAGGGAAGGCCCCGACCACAGCCCCGTCTTTCTCACGACGGTGTCGGTCGGTGGTACCTCCTTCTCTAGTGCTGGGCCTGCGACAACTTCCAAGCAGGCCCAAAACCTTGCTGCCGAGAGCGGGTTAAAGTACATGTGCCCCCCGTTCAGTGGGGACGAAATAGATGCTCCGTCCCCTGATTTGTCCCCCGATGCTCCCGCGGTGCCATCCGCCGCTGCCGCTGCTACCGCCTGTACTCCAGCAGGGCTTTCATTCCATCCACACCACTCCAGCAACGACAAATTGGAGTGGTTCTTCGAAGACTTCCTCCACGAGCTAGCTGCGAAGGAAGTGTTTGCTGCTGCAAGACTGGAAGGTATCAAGAAGAGAAGGGCCCACGTCGTGAAGCTGCTCCAAGATGTGAAGGGGGCAAAAAGGGACGAATAATAGTTTTACCCTTCCTTAGTTTTCATTTTGAAAGACAATGACTCATGTTTTATGCTATTTTTGGAAATGGAAATTCTATGCTAAATGAAAAGTTGTTTTTCTCTTAATGATGTCTGTTTACTACAACCATAGTTCATAATTTTAAGGAGAGGCACAATATTTTAACCAGACACGCCTAATGTTAAACGAAGATGGTCGTGTGCGTAACACACAGACTCCGCAAGTGAATGGGTCGCCAAGTAATACCCTGTGCGTGACACAGGGGTCGTATTCCCAAGGGGGCCCGAAGAGCTACCTTTACTCACTCTTTGCTTGTTGTTTAACTAATCATGTTAAGTTTAAGCAAGCAATTTAATGCAAAGCAATTTAAAACTCTAAATAAGAAAATAGCAGGAAACTCACAACAGGATCGGATCAAGGTAGAAAAATGGTCACGGATGTGGCTCACCAAGGGCCTACTAAAGTGCAAAGGAGGCTAAGGTTATCATGCTTTTAGCAATTTGGACCGATAGAAAACCCTGAGCTAGGTCAACCCGATGGTCACGGTGTTGACCCCAAATCTAATAGAAGTAATGGATGAAGAACTCCTTCCACCCCACATCTTTCCATGATTTCAAAGAGAGTAGTGGCTTTCACAAATTAGGGTTAAAACTCCACAAAGAAGCCAACCCTAAAACGGAGGGGTACAAGAACCCGATGATCACGGTATACTTATACGACTTCCCTTCCAAGCTTGAATGTGTCTACAACTAGGGCAATGTTTATGCAATCCTAGTAGAAACAAGGAAATGATAAACAAGATTCTCATGCATATCAAGGCAATAATTCTCATCAAGCAAGGATTCACAAACCAACCAAAAGCATAAACAAATCAAAGCATCTAAAAATACACAAGTTCACCCCCAAGGTTCACCCACATCCGGTGACCTTGGGGGTTTAGGTGTTCATCTCAAGTCCACAAACAATGTCCATTATGAAAACAACCAACAAAGACATAGAAAACCTCCCTCAAAATCCAGAGGCCGAATGACATTTGGAATTCCTCAATAAGTGGCTTCCGAAGACGCCACTCAAGGGGTGGCTTCCCTTGTCTTCTACCTCCTCAATCGATGAAATTCGGAGTAGATCTTGCCCAAATCTTATTCTCCCCGTCGTTTTCCACCTTAGAATAGCTCCCCTCGTCGTCCCTAAGGTCTGATCAAAAGTTGGAAGAAAAAGCTCTCCAAAACCCTAGGCTTCTCCCAAAAAAAAACCCTCCTCTTCTCTCTTGTTTTTTTCCTTTTTAAAAGCCCCAGTCGGGGGGTTATGCGGCCAGGTATGCGGGCGGTATACATGCCCGTATAGAACCATTGGAAGGTTGCCGATTTTCCCGTAAGTGCTACAGTGATTGCTACAGTACTGCTATAGTACTGCTACAATGCTCGAGGCCCTAAAACGCCTTTTTCCATGCCGATTTCTTCTCAAATCGCGTAGTTGAGCTCCCCTAAGTTTCTTTGTGCCTGAAACAAGAAAAATCCCCAATTAAACCATCAAAGGGCATCGATTCATTAACAAAGAACATCAATAAAACACAATACATATGTATAAAATACGTACATTTAGACGTTTATCATACTCTGAAACGTAAACGGATGTACTTAATTTATAACGAAACCCTCGATGGAGAAAGTCTAACTTGTGTTAAAGCGTTGATATTTAAACAGAGACAACGAAAGTTAAATAGAGACCAGCAGAAGTGGCTATGGTCACCGTATGTTGGCAAGGAAAGACGATAGTTAAAGGGGTACGCCCACTAGTTAAACAGAGACGGCCGTCCTTAAACGGTAACTCCCGTGGTTAAACGGGGAACCTTATAATTCAAAGGTAAAAGTATGTTTCAATAGCGGCAGCGCCGTCTAAGCAAATGTACTTAATTTTATAACGAAAACCTGGTTACAATTGCAACCCGAGCCAAGAATGCGAAGTACAAAGCCATACAGACGATGAACAGAAGATGGTATATTTACATTGGAAAGTCTGGCACGTCAGACGAGAACGCCGAGTTGTATACAAAACAAAAACTAGCAAACATCCACACGTATTTCGCCTTTAACCCTTGTTAGGCGTTAGGTGGTTTTGTTGAAGCTTGGTCCTTCAACTTCGCTCGATGTAGAAAGTCTGGCTTGTGTTCAAGCGTTGATAGTTAAACGGAGACAACGAAAGTTAAATAGAGACCAGCAGAATTGGATATGGTCACCGTATGTTGGCAAGGAAAGGCGATAGTTAAAGGGGTAGGACCAATAGTTAAACAGAGACGGCTGGCCTTAAACGGTAACTCCTGTGGTTAAACGGGGAACCTTATAATTCAACGGTAAGTGTATGTTTCAATAGCAGCAGAGTCGTCTAAACATAGGTAGTTAATTTTATAACGAAACCCTGGTTACAATTGCAACTCAAGACAAGAATGCGAAGTACAAAGCCATACAGACGATGAACAGAAGATGGTATATTTACATTACAAAGTCTGGCACCTTAAACGAGAACGCCGAGTTGAATACAAAGCAAAAACAAGCAAACATCCGCACGTATTTCGCCTTTAACCCTTGTTAGGCGTTAGGTGCTTTTGTTGAAGCTTGGTCCTTCAACTTCGCTCGATGGAGGTGATGATTGGGCTTCTTAAGGTTCTTGTACCTTGTTTTGTTGTCCTCAATGTCAACCTCATCCTCGGAGGTTGAATCTCTCACAACATTCTTGCCTTTATCTCCCGGAGGCCTAATGTTAGGCCAAACCTCAACTTATGTACCACTTCTCAAAGTGATAGCTTTAAGATGCTCTCTCAGGTTAGCTTTGGTAGTGCTTGGAAGACTCTCTTATGGTCTTTTGAAATTTTCCTTAGCCAATTGTCTGAGTTCATTCTCAAGATTTTAGAAGGAATCTTGGACATTACTTAATGTGGCATTCACAGCATCAAACTTGCCATTGGTGCTAACTATGAATCTTGGCAATACTTCTTCAGTTGTGAACTTCTTTCCCTTAGGTGGTGAAGGTTGATATTGAAAACCTGGAGGTTGTGCTAGTCGTTGTTCACTTTGTTGCCTTTATCCTCCCTAAGAAAAAACTCAGGTGATCCCTTCACCCAGGATTATATGTGTTACGATAAATATTTCCTTGGGGTCTTTGTCTACCACTCGCAAAATCAACTTGTTCCATAGAAGCTATTATAGATCTAGAGATAGGGTATTGTGTTGCATTATACCCTCCCGCACAAGTCGCCCACATCATAACTGTCTTATTGCTTAAACTTGCTCTCTCAGCCATGAGAAGATTGAACCTTCTTGACAAAGCATCCATTTTAGCTTCCAAGGCTGTGCTAGCATCGACCTTGTAAATTCCACAACACGGGTTGCCCTCGGCTTTGGTGCCCAATGAGACTTATTTCGGGTCATATCTTCAAACAACTACTCGGCCTCATAGGGGCACATATTGCTTAGAAAACCACCGATTGCTATATCAATGACCTAATGGGTTTGGTAATTTAATCCATTGTGTCATGCCCTGTCCCGCGGGACCCGCACGTGACAACCACTATGACAACCCAAGGAAGGATACTCACGCTGCTCAACCCATGAGTCACCGTAAGGTTAACTAACACCTAAGAGGAAACAACTCTGAACAAAATTCACATGTCTAAAATATTCAAAGCAAGAAGCACAACAATAACATAGCAGAAGCAACCAAACTAAAACCTGAATATAAGGTTCAATGACACGTGCTCGTTATGATTACAACAAAATTTTCAAGAACTTAAACTAGCATACAACCATGCATAAAGAGTGACAAATACACTAGTGGATCTTTTTCCTTATACAATACAATATGTTCAAAAAGAAAGCTACAAGGGCACCCACACAAGCTAGTGGATGCCCATGTGGCCTCCGGAAAAGACACACATGCTCAAATACAGCTGCGTATGATGAATGTCTAAATATACATATTTTATACATATTTGTGTGAATTATTTTGTTATCTTTTTGATGAGGCATCGAATAGTCTAATTATGTTATTTCGTGTTTCAGGCATAAAGGAAACCCTAGTGAGCTCAACGTCGTGAATTGAATAGAATTTGATAAAGAAATTGACATTTTAGGTGTGAACACTAAAGCAACATTGTAGCAGCTTGAACACAAAGATCGGTTGGGAATTTCACGCCTAAAGATCCTCACGAGCACCCTCACGGCCTCGAAGACAACCGCAAGTCTTTCAGAGAGCTATGGTACTGTAGCAGTTACAGTAGCAATTTATCAAAAATTTTTAGCCGTTTTCTGAGCATCCTCACGCCTCGTATATGGACCGTGAGGCCACCTATGAAGCATCCCGAATTCATCCTTTCTAAGGATCTTTAGGGCAACGTTTTAGAGGAGAACCCCTCCTTGGAGCTGGAGACCAACATCTTTAAATCCGAGCTTGGAGGAAGGTTTTGAGGGCATTTTCACGGCGAGATCGGTGAGGAGACTGCATCCTTGAGCAAGATCTACTCCTAGGACTTGTTCGTAGAAAGTTGAAGACAAGGGAAGCCACCCCTTGAGTGGCGTCGTAGGAACTTCATCTCCGGGGGATCCAAGGTCATTCGGCCTTCCATCTTTGAGGGAGTTTGCTCATGTATTATTTAGTTGTTTGTATGATCTTGATTGCGTGTTTTGCGACCATGAACAACTAAACCCCCAAGGTCACCGGATGTAGGTAAACCTTGGGGGTGAAGTTGTATATTTTGGATGATTCTTGCTATATATTGCATCTTGGCTTGTTTGTGATCCTTGTTTGGTGTACTTCAATGCCTTGGTATGCATGAGAACTCTGCGTATCAATTCTTAGGTAGTGCTAGGTTGTATGACCATTGCCTTAGCACTAGACTAACCAAGCTTGGAAGGGACTTGTGTATAAATACGCCGTGACCATCGGGTATTTGTACCCCTCTAATTCTAGGGTTGAGCACTAGTTTATGTTTTAACCCTGGTGTGAGAAAACCATTGCTCCTTTTGCAATCATAGGAGATATCTTTTTTGACGAAAGGATTCTGTATCAAAGTCTCGTACCTGATTAGAGGTCAATTGCCGTGACCATCAGGTTGACCTCTTCTAGATTTTTCTCGGTCCAACTAGCCTTGTGCATGTTAGTTGTTTCATCCTTTGCACTTTAGTAGCCCCTGAGGAGATCCTCATCCGTGACCGCTTTCTTACCCTGATCTTCCCCCATTTATTGCCCTTGTAATTTAGCATTTTAATTGCATTTGTTTTATTTCTTTGCATTTTAATCTTTTATTCTCGGATTTGATCAGCTAGACAACATTGCAATAAGGAAGTAAAGGTAGATTCTCGGACCCTTGGGAATATGACCCACTCATGCTTGAAGGAGTGGTTTATTACTTGGCGACCCCGTGCGCTTACAGGATACCAATCAGCGTACAAAGGATATGGAAGTCCTCAGGCAAGGATTCCCTGGGGAAAATAACACATAAGGATGAATTATGAATAAAATATGATGTTGGCTAACCTTTGATCTACGAAACTCTAAAGTCGAATACCCGGGAACATCCACTGATAGCCCTAATCCCAAGTGGTTTTATGGCATGCTTGGGTGGCACGTTGTAATTTGTATTTCTTTGGAATTCCTTTAACTTCTATTTGGTTGTTGGTTTAATTTATCCTAGGGGGTAACACCTCAGGCAAGGGCAAGGAACTAGCGGCAGGGTAGTGTTGGACTTGTGGTCATCCATGTTTGTGAGTGGGAACAGTTGATGTGCATGGTTTATTTGTCTTTTACATGTTGCTTATACTTACATTTATCTTTTGGAAAATCTTATGTTTTGAATATTGGTTTTCTTTTTGGTATTTTTCTCAATGGATTGATTGTTGGTTTCTTTTTTGCTATTTTCCTCGATTGATTGGTTTTAGAAAGCTGCAATGAATTATATTTTCATAAGGTTTCCTCGAAAATGTGTGGAAAATGATATATTGTATTGTCCAAAAATGGATATGTTATATTGCTTTATAGCATATGTGCCAATAAGTGTTTATATTTTTTCAGACCTTTGGGCTGGTTATTGGTTTTAGCCTTCAGGTTGTATGTTAACATGATTTCGTTTCATCTTTGAAAAATCAGTTTGGTTATCCTTTGTACAGCCTTCGAGCAAATTATTGTATTTGCTTCTAAGCGGTATATGGATTTCAGCCATCTGACATGTTATTATTTTCATCTTCAGTTGGCAGATGGTTTTCACCTACGAGCGGTATTGGTCATAAGCCTTCGGGTGGTACAATCATTGCGGTGGTTAAACGGGTGACATAGGACTACGGCCTTGACTACTTACCTATAGGGCGGGCCCATGGACAGCCTGTAGAGGAGCGTGGCCACCTGTACCTAGTTGTTTCAACCATGCATGAAGCGCGTAGAGATCCATGTCTTGGCGGTGTTGACTGAAATCCTAGGGTCACCACATAGGGTCTCAGTCGCCAACGCTAGAAGGAGCAACCTTGGGTAGTTCCAAACTTAGCCAGGCCACGTCTATTATGGAAGTTTCTGAGGCCGGTTACTTGTTCTTGATTTTACTCTGATAAAATATAGTAAATTACTATGTTGCGAGAACAAGATTATGGACCGACACATGTTTTCCATATTCGGTTGAAATATCATTATCATATTGTATTTTGAATACATATGTTTAATTGTGCTTATTATTCCCTAAGCCCTATCTATATTTTGTACTCCGTGTTTTGTATTTTGTATAGCCTGTGCGAGAATAAATATAGGTTGTTCTATTTATTTCATATTAGTTGAATATGCTACTTTATTCGATAACCTGACATGATTCTAGCACTAGCACAGGTATTAGAATAGTGTAAATTTTGTATTTCAAAGTCTGTATTTTGGATTTTCTATAAACTCAGCGAGAACGATTATATGTTATGATATGTGTTTCGTACTATTTGGACATGTTATACTTGGATATAGTCAGTTCTATATTTCGTATTTTCTACTTATATAATTTGCAACGCATATCTTATATGTATATGCGACATGTATTCCATCCAGTTCCCCTCACTGAGTAATGTACTTACTCACAAATCTCCCTCCCTTTCTAGGTGTTAGAGCTCAATAGTAGTGTGAGCGGCTGGTTGGGCTAGGGTCTGCACTAGACTTTTGTTAGCATGTCCTTTTGTGTATGCTACACCTTTTGGTTATATGTGCATATAGGTGGGATCCTCTTGTACTGTGTTCTCTTGTATTCGTAATTGTATTTGGTTTACTTGTTTCTTGTTCTTGTTGATTGTCGGGTATTGGTGTATACCCTGGCTTACTGGCTTGTATTATTATAAACATTTTTTTCGATATTCCTACATGTCCAAGTGTTGTTGAGGGATGTACCCTACTTTATTGTATTATTATTATGCATTCTTCTTGCTATCAGGTTATACCAATTTACATGATAATCGATACAGCAATTGGAGGTTAGGATGGACCCTACCTCACCCTCGGATTATCGCAACGGTAGTGTCAGTGACGCTGGGACCCCTGAGGTCGAAGACTGACACTACTTTAGTGGTATTACAGCCTAGGTTAAGGCTAGCTCATAGTGGTATAACGTGAAACTCAGGGTTTGTTCCTTAACTGAGTCCAGTATTTCTTTGATCTTGTTGTTGATAGTGGATCCTAGTAGAATCATATATGTAGTATAATGAAATGTAGACGTTGATTTTAAAATTGCCCCTATTTTGTTTCAGATTGATATGTTAGCCCAATAGCCATGTTCCCACCGAGGGGGTGTTGACTCACCTGCTGAGCCTACACAGAGACAAAATAGGAGTGCTATGTGTGAAGCTCCATCTCCACCCTAATCTCCTTCTCCACCTAGGTAAGAGGCGACATTGCTGCATGAGCCGTCGTTGGCAACTTCCGTGCATTCGTGTTAGGGTTTAGAGGCAGTACCTCTAGAGGTGTCACCAGAGGCAATATAGGCCTGCAAGGCGTATTGGGGCACCCAGGGATGGCAGCCTATGTACGAGGAGAATAGAGACTTCCTAGGTTACTGGAGTACTTATAGCGGTCATAATCATATGGGTACAGTGCTGATGGCAGCACCGGCAACACTGTAGGCTTCAGCAGAGACCATTCAGCATAGGCGGAATCAGGCACTATTTAAGCTTCTAAAAGAGGTGTATAGTTGGCACTAAAGATTGAGAAGCTAAGTAAGGAGAGGAAAAGACTTCGCGAGAGCATCACAAATAGGAGGCGCTTTGAGATGGGGCAGCCATCGGAGAGGAGTGGGAGTAAGAGTTCCTTAAGGGGCCTAACTAAAACAGGATCAGTCAAAGCACCACTACCTCCAGTTAGTGGCCAGCAGGGGTCGAGTCATACTGTACTGCTTCTAGTGCGAGAGAGTCACAGGGTAGTGTGCGATATCGTAGATGTGGTCGAGATCACATGAGTTAGTGCCAAGAGCAACAACGTTGTTTTAGCTGTGGTGAGACAAGGTATCTCAAGACGGGCAGTTCAAAAGGGAAATTGACTGGGTTGGCACAGCCACTACCACCACAGAGTTGCCATAGTCAGTCTAAAGGGTCACAGCTAGTAGTTTCTACCTAGGCTACTACTAAATTAGGAGGAGCTAGTAACACAGTACAGGTAGGGACCTACATACCACAGACCAACACAAAGACCAGAGTATTTGCACTGACTTAGGAAAAGACAGAGGCTAGACAGAACATCATTGCAGGTACTTTGATTTTTTTTTCAGCATGATGCCAATGCATTAGTAGATTCAGGTGCCGAGAAATTATTGTTAATAGTACTTTTACTTGTCATACTGATAGACTCCTGTCTCCGTTAGGAGAGGAGTGAGTTGTGCGTACCCATTAAGGGAGGAGATGGTCAGTGACTCGGTATACTATGAATGCCCAGTGTTGGTCAATGGCGTAGCCATAGAGGCGGATCTGATTCCGATGGAGATCAGGGATTTTGATGCTATCCTCGGTATAGATTTGTTGGATAAGCATCGAGCCTCTATTGACTATTTTAGGAAGGTAGTGACCTTTCCTACGCCACAGGGATCAGATGTAGTGCTAGTAGGTGAGAGGAGGACCCTACCCACTTGTTTGCTTTCAACCCTTGTGGCTAAGAGGCTAGTACACATAGGTTGTCAGGCATACTTGGCACACGTGGTGGACACGAGAGTTGGAGGGTTAGTCCTTGAGGAAATGTGAGTGGTACAGGAGTTTTCAGATGTTTTCCCTGAGGCGTTATTGAGTTTACCGCCTGATAGAGAACTGGAGTTTGTTATCGACTTATTACCAGGTACAACACCTATTTTGATACCACCCTATTAGATGGCATCGACAGAGCTAAAGAACTAAAGGCTCAATTGCAAGATCTAGTAGACAAGGATTCATTAGACCAAGTATATCTCCATGGGGAGCACCAGTTCTCTTTGTATACAAGAAGAATGGATCGTTAAGGTCATGTGTTGACTACTGGCAGTTAAACCGGGTGACTATTAAAATAAGTACCTATTACTGAGGATTAATGATCTATTTGATCAGTTGAAGGAGCAAAGGTGTTCTCGAAGATTGATTTGTGGTCTGGGTATCATTAGCGGAAGATCTGATCACATGATGTACTGAAGACAACATTCTAGACTCAGTACGAGCATTACAAGTTTCTAGCAATGCCGTTTGGATTGACAAATGCTCCAGCAGTATTCATGGACATGATGAATAAGGTGTTTTGAACCCTATCTGGATAAGTTTGTCATTGTGTTCATCAATGACATACTTTTGTACTCAACTTTAGAGGAGGAGCATGTCCAGCATCTGAGAATAATACTGTAGACCCTGAAAGAGTGCCAAATATTCTAAGTGTGAGTTTTGGTTGTATGAGGTGGGCTTTCTTAGGCATGTGCTGTTAGGAGAAGGGATCTTTGTGAACCCAATGACGATCAAGATTATTATTAGTTAGGAATGTTCAAGGAATGTGATGGAGCTACGGAGCTTTCTTGGCCTTACGAGGTATTACAGCAATATGTAGAGGCTTTTTCTTCAATAGCTTTACCCTTATCCAGATTGACCTGTAAGAAGATAAAGTTTACCTGGGATGACAGATGTGAGGAGAGCTTTCAGACTTTGAAGGGGCGATTGGTGTCAGCACCAATATTCACTCTTCCTCCCAGCGGGAAGGAGTTTGTGGACTACAGTGATACATCACGTCAAGGTTTGGGATATGTGTTGATGCAAAAGGGCAAGGTGATAACCTATGCCTCCCGATAGCTGAAGTAGCATGAGTTGAACTACCTGACCTATGATTTGGAGTTGGCAGCTGTGGTGTTCATGTTGAAGATTTGCCGGCATTACTTGTTTGGAGAGAGATGTCGGATCTTCGCCAATTACAAGAGTCTGAAGTATCTGTTCACTTAGAAAGATCAAAATTGAAGGCAACAACGTTGGCTGGAGTTGATCAAGGACTATGAGTCGATTATTGATTATTATCAAGGAAAAAACAATGTGGTGGCAGATGCCCTGAGTAGGAAGTCATTTACCCTATTGGCATTGTTGAGAGTGTCCTATCAGTAGCGATTGGAAGCATTAAGGAATATGAGAATAGAGTTTAAGGTTGAGGCCAGTGGAGCCTTGCTGGCTAGTTTTGTGATGTGACCCTCATTGCTAGAGTTTATTCGAGAGCTTTAGGGAATTGATGTGGGGTTGATGCAAGTGAGACAAAGAATAGAGGCTAATGAGGATAGTGAGTTCAGATTAAGGGATGATAGTATTATGGAGTTCAAAGCCAGAGTTTGTGTTCCGAGGGACCTAGAGCTTAGGAGGGTTATCTTAGAGGAGGCACACTATTCAGCTTATGCATTACATCCTAGGAATACCAATATGTACACGGCCATTAGGGGTAGCTATTAGTGGTCAGGAATGAAGCGGGTGATCGCAGAGTTTGTAGCGCCATGTTTGGTCTACTAGCAAGTAAAGGCTAAGTATCTGACACCGAGAGGACTATTGCAGCCTTTACACATTCCAGAGTGGAATTGAGATCATGTGACTATAGACTTCGTGGTTGGTTTACCCTGTACGCCTCAGGGGTTTGATGCAGCCAGGGTGATCATAGACCGGCTGACGAAGTCAGCCCATTTTCTAACCGTACACACAACATATTCTTTGTAGAAATTGGCCCAATTGTATATTAATGACATTGTGAAATTGCACGAAGTGCCGGTGTTGATAGTGTCACACAAAGATCCAAGGTTCACTTCACGATTTTGGCCAAGAATTTAGGAGGCACTTGATACAACCCTGTAATTTAGCACAACCTATGATCCTCAGACCGATGGGCAGTCTAAAAGGACTATACAGATTCTCAAGGACATGTTGCAAGCATGTATTATTGACTTCCAAGGTAGTTCGGACATGCACTTAGCACTAGTGGAGTTTGTTTATAACAATAGTTACCAGTTGAGTATCTATATGGTGCCCTATAAGGCGTTGTATGGACGGAAGTGTAGGACACCTCTATGTTAGAATGAGGTGGAGGAAATGAAACTGCAGAGTATTGAGCTTGTGGAGCAAACTATGGAGAATGTTTGACTCATCCGAGATATATTAAAGGTTGCAGACGATAGACAGAAAAGTTATGCATATAGTAGGAGAAGAGTCCTAGAGTTTGAGGTTGGGGAAAGAGTGTTCTTGAGAATTTCTCCATGGAAGGAGGTAGTATAGTTCCAAGGGAGGGGGAAGTTAAGTCCCCGGTTTATAGGTCTATTTCCAATCATTGAAAGGATTGGACTGGTGGCCTATCGGTTGGAACTACTACCTCAGTTGAAGAAGATGCATGATGTGTTGCAAATCTCGTTGTTGCGAAAGTATATCCCCGACCCATCACATACTGATAAGTGCCTAAATGTAGTTATCTTCTCATATATTTTGCATATACTTAGCATGCATTTTTTAGAGAATCGATGCCCGTTTCATTCTTGATATTGTATTATTTGCTTAGTAAAGCACGAAGAAGCCATTGGGAATTTGAAGATATGATTTGGGTGAAAAAGAAGCAAGTTTTTAGGTGCGGCATTGGAGTATTTACTGTAGTGATTACTGTAGCACCGCGAGAAATCTTCATGGCTGCAAGGAAACCGCATGAAAAATCCTCAAATTTTGGTAAATGGCAAATCGACCCCCTTGCGACCGGCAAGACACCCTCAAGGCACCGGTTTGACTTCGAAACAAGCCCAATGGAGCTCCTTGCTGGCTCCTTGCGGCCCCTATGGCTTTTGGGTATAAAAAGACACTTTAAGGGCATCTTTGGGGAGGTTTCTCTCTAGGCCATTTGGCTGTCACCACCCCACCATTTTGAGGTCTTTCAGCCATCATTCGACATCGATCTTTCATGGATCGAGCACCCATCTTCACCAAGAGGGAGGCAAGTAAAGGAGAACGAGCAAAAGTGAAGCCCTAAGCCATCAAAGGAGCTATTTGTAGAGAGATCCTCTAGCATCATTGAGTACATTTTAAAGCTTCATCCATTCAATAAGATCGTGACTTTAGAGGGAGTTTTTATGCTTGTTTTATGTATTTATCTTTCTTGATTGTTGTATAAGTGTTCCTTGTCATGAGGGGCTAACTTATTGTGGTGTTTAGGCTTGGTTGAACTCTAGGGTAATTTTGTTAGAAACTTTGAACATTATTACTTCTTAAATTGATGGTTGTTTAAGATTCAATCTATTATGCTTTGTAATTCCTTGAGCTACATATGAGATCTCCGTAGCTCATTCTTGAATTGTGCTTGTTGACATGAGATGCAAGCTTGGACTAGATCTTACATAGGTTGAAAGAGGATACATGTACAGATACGACGATTGAGTCGGGTGTTGTTAGCCCTCCAATATTAGGTTCAAGCCGACATTCTCCTATTTAGAGATCTCCAAGAGCGTAATACAATAATAGGAGGAGTTGATCTAGAAAGGATTCCAATCAATACTTGGAGGCCCTTTGTGTTCAAATACAACCTGGTTATCAATTAAGCATGGAAATGAATAACTAGCACTTAATAGGTTACCAACTCATGAAAAAGGCAAGACTACACATGCCAAGCATTTATTACTAAACCAACTAAAACAAAACTAACAGAAGAAAAGAAAGTGCGAAGAAAATACGAAACACTTGCGTTGGCTCCCAAGAAACGCTTGTTTTACATCACGAGCTTGACGTACCTTATTCTTATCTTATGGAGGCTT
The DNA here is from genome assembly GCA_902712375.1 of Dioscorea dumetorum. NCBI lineage: Eukaryota > Viridiplantae > Streptophyta > Magnoliopsida > Dioscoreales > Dioscoreaceae > Dioscorea > Dioscorea dumetorum. The sequence continues at coordinate 3,908,624 of CACTHL010000549.1, read as the reverse complement.
GAAAACGGTGTGCTCCTCTCAACTAGTAATTGCATAGCTAGTTCCATTAAAACAAACACTTACTTGCTGAGGAAAAACACTTTTTAGAGGCTCCACCCATCTTACTTTAGGCCTCCAAGGAAAGAGATTGTTTTGGGAATTGTCCAGACTGCGCATAGGTGGGTCCTTGGGTGGTGGAAATTTTTTACCCACATCTTCTACAATTTCCAAAATCTCCTTCTTGCATTTGATAGGTTGATCAATTCCAAAGAAAAATGTGTGCTCCATAATCATGGGACTTGCTTCTTCTCGTGCCAATTCAACTTTGAAAGAACATGATTTCAGCAGCCCTCTTTGTACAATTTCATGTCCATGAACACATTCTCCATTCAAGCAGTCCTCACTCTCAGAGAGGAGCTCTTCTCCCTCTCTTGCAATTTCTACAGTATCATATTCATTCAGCTCCATAGCATCATTAACACCCGGTGCCTTATCTTTCCTATTTGATGCTCCAGATTCTTAATGGAGATCGCTTGACATGTTAATGTGTCTTCTATATGTTCGAAATGGGCATCGGATGCTTGGATAAACTTGGATAATACATTTTCTAGCCGAATTACATCCTCTTCAAGTGGGTCATCCATTTGAAATTCTGTCAGGGGTGTTTCCTATTGTTAACAGTCCTCATTCCATAAGAAGTTTGGGTTGCAACTTTCACTTGGATGATCTAGACTAGTATCTGAATTGCTTCAATGTCGTGATGCAGAGACTCTATCAAGTTGATCACTAAGAGCTCCAATTTGAATAGACATAAGAGCCATTGGCTTAACCATCATTCAAGCACCTTGCAAGAAAAAGTAAGAACTATAATCAAAGTAACAAGGATAATAAAACAAAAGGTGAAAGAAACGAAAACAAAAGAGAATGGGGGAAGAAGATAGAATGAAAAAGACAAAAATGAAAATGAAAAAATTTTTTGGCTAGCTTAACAAATTCTTGCTGTTCCTAATATTATGCTCCCCGGCAATGGCGCCAAGAACTTGACACGCCCTTTGCGTCACCGCAAGTGCACGGGTCGTCAAGTAATAAAGTGGACCCAGTGAAGGGTCGGGTTGTCGAACCACAAGGAGCAAAAGCACTAGTAATAGCCAACTCTCTGTTATCTAGCTTAACTAAGAATGGGAATGAAATGAAAAGCAAAAAGACGAGAAGAAATAATAATAAATGTAACAAGGTATTCGGGCGATGATCCTACTTGGATATTTCTATGAAGCACGGGAATTCAAAAACACTTCCTAACTAAGTAATTGTGAGTCTTGCGAAACCTAATACCCACTGACCCACTCCATGGCCATCAGTACCTACCTCACCAAAAGTAACAAGCGGAGAACTCTCTACGCACGGTATCTCGGCGGGTACATTACGATCTAGGGTTTCCTTAATGATCAACTTGGGTTCCTAAACATAGGTTTAATCCTCTCTTGAGTGAAACACCACCTAATCCCATGCAATTGACCTAAAGGAGAATTCTCTCAACTAAGGGTTAGACGATTGCTAAGCGCTCTCAGGAACACAAAGGTAGGATGATCTACGCGAAGGGGAAAAAGGACAGTCCTCTACCTACAGGCTCACTCTCTCCACCCTCTTCAATCTTGGGTGGCCTTACACTAAAGGGCCTGTCACTCACCTCAGCATAATCCAAACTCAATCACGATTGTCAGACGCAATTGAACAAGATACAAATAAGATTGAAACTCACAAATCACTAGAATTAATAAGCAAATAGAATTCCAACAATTCAATAAAACAAGTATTCACATGCCCAAACACCATCACAATTAGTTCTCCATTAATGGAGAACAACAATCCAATCCAAATGAAATGAAATACATAAAGAGAATAGTAACACTCTCTCAAAGCTTGCGGTCTCTTAGATGGATGAAGTTCTTCGAAGATTCCCAAATATCACCGTCAATATCTCCGCACAAATGGCTCCCTTGAAGCTTTGAACCTTCGTCTTGCCTCTCTTCTTTCCTCTCTTCTGCCGGGGAAGATCTATCTTGAAGCCCTCTAAATCGCCGCCCAAAGGGGCGGCTTAGAACGGGAGAAGAAGCCATCCCAAAAGCCCTAGTTTCTGGCTTTTATAACTCAAACATCGCGGGTTTTCACGGCCGTAAGGGCATTCTTATGGCCCCGCTTACGGCCGTAGGGGTGCCCGTAAGGGTGCCCAAACCTCCTCTGTCTGGGTGTTACGACCGTAAAAGTGTCGTAACATTGCCATGAACAGTGATTTGCTACAGTGTCGTTCTACAGTAACGGCCGTAAACCAGACCCTAAGGCCCTCTGAAAATGCTATCTTACTTCCTAAATAAGCCTAAATCGCCTCGACCTTGTTTCTCTTGATTTATATGTCTTCATTTTAGCCTGAATAAGAAATAGAAGCGAATTAAGCATCAAATTCAATTATGTATTCAATAATTACATGGAAAGTGCTATAATTAATAATTATCAAATATATTCATTCAAGCATTTATCAGCCTTGTCTAGCATTTGGGTTGGATTTCTATAATTAAATCGAGAACTTTCTTGAGAAGTTTAGCCTTAGCCAAGGGTAGGAGTAACGATACACCCCTTGCGTAATCACAAGTGCATGGGTCGCACAAGTATTAAAGTGTACCCATGGGTTGAGTAGTCGAATCCACAGGGATTGCTGTATCTCCTAATACTCTCTTACTACTTAATATCTAATCAATTAGAATTGGGATGAATGACTCTGAACTTAGGAACGGGAGAAATTGGGGAAGAAGAATCACAGGAGGAGAAACTTAGGGTTTTCTCAATGGAAGGAATAGGGGCCCGGGTTAGTACATTGGTGTAATTGGAAACTTAGAGTCTACAGAATTTATCCGGCGTGTCTCAATCAATCTATGTTCTAGAATCTTGTTGCCCTAATGTGGATGATGCAAATAGTGGAATTAGAAGTGTGAGCCTATCTCCAACTTCTTGTATCAATCAAAGAGATATACAAGCTAAGCGAAAATCAAGTAACTCAAACAATCAATTCACTCAACAACCAACATTCAAGTAAACAACCAAAGATCTAACAAGTAGATATTGAAACATCCATAAATGCTGCATTAAATAAAACTGAGTTTAATACAACCAATTCACCAACCCGGGGCACCCTAAGAGGTTTAGCACCTCATTGGTTCACTCAACAAGAAGATAACAAAAGAAGCAAATATAAGAAAAACCAAGAACTCCCTCTTTGCTTGCATCCTCCTTAAGATATGAGGTGCCAATGCCGATAGGATTCTGCCTCCAATTGGGCCTACAATTAGCGCTCTCCCCTCTCCTGATGATGAAGATGACTGTACAAGCTTCTCCCTTAAACTATCCCGTCTTTCGTCCAAGCCAAAAGTGCCAAAACCCTAACTTTCAGTGCTTAGGCCGTGCGTCAAGCCATGCAGTTTGCGGCCAAATAGAAATTCTTTCAACTCGCGAGAATGTAATCTGCACGGGGTTGAACACGGGCGTGTTGCGGCCGTGTTAACAGTTGCACGACCTTGCTCAGAGACCTAAGAGTGTGCAGACTCTTACTGAATTCTTCTGTAATTTGCATGCCTTGGGAGCACGGCCGTGCTTAGGCCGTGCTTGACTTGCTGATTGATTCCCCATAAGCGTACGGGATCGTCAAGTAATACCTCGTATAGAAACACAAGGATCGTATTCCACGGGGCTAAGTATCTCCTATTGCTCCTTCGCTGCCTATTATCTAACCTGAAATCTCGAGTGGGAAAATGTATTCTACTGGAAAGACTTGAAACTAAATACAAAGACAAAAATAAGTGCAAGAAAGTAAACAGTGAGCGAATGAGGAAATCAGTGTAATGCGAAGGCTTATGGATGTGGATCCCTTTGGTGGGGGTTATCATGGTATATGGATGAAGATCAAAGGATGCTAGGGTAGTTGAGACCGAAGGATTTCTAAATTAGAACAACCCTAATTTCTCGGCAATTGAACCCTAATCCCATACAAACACTAATAGGGATCTCTCCCAAACAAACATTCATACGATTGCATTGCATACAAGGAAATCCCAAAACAAGAGTAAACTCATCCTAAGTTTACTCTTGAGATAAGGAGGGTTACCAACACCCAATCTCTCGGCGTATTAATACAAGAATCCCTATTAATCTATTCATGATCTTAATACATGTGAGTAGGTCACATCTACATGTAAAACTCATAAAAGAACCACGATTTCTCCCTGGAGTAGTTCTGAACATGAAGAACAATGAATTAAATCTCAAACAACCCAAGCAATGAATTATAAATTAGTCATCCAAAATACATGATAAATCCCCCCCCCCCCCCCAAGGTTCACGAACACCCGGTGGCCTTGGGGGTCTAGCATGCCATCAACATGAAATAATCAACAAGATTGAACAAAGCATAAATCAAACTCATGATTAAAAACTCCCTGGATAATGTGATGACGAAGAAGATAAAGCTAGGCCGAAGGATGCTTTCACTCCCTCGGATCTCCTCCCACAAGGATGATATCTTCAATCCAAGAGAGCTCAACCTCCTCGTCTCCTCGATCTCTTTCCCGATGATGGTTGCTCTTCCTCTTCCCCCCGGAGTGCTCTCTAATAGCCTCCCTAGAAAATCCCCCAAATCAGCTCCTCTAGAAAGCCCTAAAAACGCCCTTTTATACCCAGGAACCATAAGACCCATATATGTGCCATATGGGTGTCGTATAGGGCACCAAGTCCACAACTCCGCGATCCATACTTTCTACATACGGCCTGCATACAGCCTGTATACGGCCTGCATACTACCTGCATACTGTCTGCACAGTTCTCTGGATAGCAACATGAAATGGGTTCACTGCCACAGTGCACATGGACAGCTTTCTTCTTCTTTTTGCCCAGCATTGTATACTCGTGTTCTCCATGCCTTCCTTATACCCTACAAATCAAATAGTACGTCATTAAGTATAAAAAAGGTATAAATTTTTTATAAACTACATGCTAGTTGTATGAAATACATGTATGAAAATACTTACATTTAGACACTTATCATAATATCCCCACACCTAAGCGTTTGCTTATCCTCAAGCAAACAAAACATAAAGACTAAGGGAAAGATGAAAAGTGGCTAAATGTAAAACCTCAGGCTCAAAAGTAGAGAATCTCACAAGCACAAAGTGAATAGAATTCAAGATATTGAGTTGTATCAAAAGAAACCAAATAAATATAGTCATGTTCCATCAAGAGTGCTCCCGTGAGTGTGTGAACCTCCTATCTCGCCCTCCTTACCCTGTGATGAGTGACCCGCAAGCGCGCGAGGTCATCAAGTAATAGCCTATGACTGACACAGGGGTCGTATTCCACGGGGAGAAGGAGCTAATATTACAACTACTAAAAACTAATAATAAGAGAATAAAGCTACCACTACACACCAAATAAGCATTCAACGGACGGACAATCAGGAGAATGTGTTATTTGGAAAAGGAATCCCCCTAGGGTTGTCATTAAGGTCAGAATTAAGGATGTTGTGTTGAGATGGTAGTTTGGACCGAGAGACTCCTAAATTAAGCTAATCCCGAATCCCTCGGTGATTAACCCTAATCCCATACGAGTGTTGACCGGAATCCCTTCCGATCAACTCCTATGATTGTAGTGCACTCTGGGAATCCCTTATCAGGAGTAGACACTCTTCTGTTTCTAAGCATAACGTTCGGAGGACTACCAAATACCCGAATCCCTCAGCGTATTGGTACATGAATCCCCTTTCAATCTATGTGAGTCTAGTACAAGGGCACATCCCGCGCATCCAAGTACAACCTAGAAATTGAACCGCAGAGTTCTCATGCAATCCAAGGCCATCAAGCGCACATAGAGAGAATCACAAACTTCAAGATTCTATAAAAGAAATCTAACATCCAACAATACATCAATAATAACGATCATCCAAAATTACAATGAAAACACCCTAGGGTTCATCATGCCCAAATCACATACAAGTTAGTTTCTCATGAAAGAGGAACACTCATACAATTCCAAGGAACAAATAAACATAAAGAGAAGTAATAAAAACTCCATCAAGCTTCGGATCGCTTTGGATGGATGAAGATCGCCGATGTCACCAAGATTACTTCTCAAACGATGCTTTGAAGCTCTAGATCTTCCCCCTATCTCCTCCTCCGGTGTTTGCCACCCTCTTGGTAGAGAATCGTGTAATAGATCGCCGGAAAATGTCGCCAGCGAGAGTGGGGCGGCTGCCCAAGAAAAAGAGAAGAAGTTCCCCCAAAAAGATGCCCTAATTTTTCTTTTAAAGAATCTTTTCGGACTTCCATACGGGCTTCCTTGCGGGCGCAAGCTTGCCCGCAAGGCTCCCAGCCTTTTCCAGAAAAATCCCATTTCGGTGCTACAGTAATCTTGTTGCATTAATCCTTCTACAGTACTGCTACAGAAATGAAACCTTGAAAATGCTGTATTTGATACGGATTTCTTCCCAAATACGTTCTTGAGCTCATTGTGGCGTCTTCAAGGTCTGTAACACAAATAAAACCAATTTAAATGCGAAACGGGCATCAACTCATCAAAATACATGCAAAATAGTACAAGAATAAAACATATAAATACCTACATTTAGACATTTATCACTTGCCAAACTTTCTTAAAGGTCCTTTTTCTACTAAAGTCACTCAGAAGTACTTGTTATTGCTCTGGGACCTAGATAACTAAACAATCAACTGAAAATACCTCAAATAGCACTAAAATGAGAAAATAATGATATGAGAAAATGGAAATAGCGGGTATAAAATGAGAAATATATATATATATATATAATGCACTCATCAAACACCCCCACACTTGAATTGTTGCTTATCCTGAAGCAAACCTAACCCCTTGAAAAAGAGATGAGTGCATGACCTATACTCTCAACAAGGTAAGGAAATTCCTAAAGCTTAAGGGACCTTGAGTAGCAAGTACATAAGTCAATTGAAAGCTCAAGAAAGATTTTTACTCTTACTCTGTACTACAATGTAAGTGTGTGCAGCCTAAAAGAGTGCGCCACGAATGTTTGCGAAGGGGCCTAGCTCAAGGCACATTTTTCAACAAGGATGACTCCTAACTGGGTAGTAGCTTTATACATCATAGAGGCAGCAATTTCACCTCGTAGGTCATCAAAAATGATATTTGTGATATCTAAGATCCAACTACTCAAGTGCGGCTTTCGCTTTTTCTAGAGTGATAGCTCTTTCTACCATCTTACTCCTTAATATTCAAAACTTTGATAGGGTATCCCACAAGAGATCCGACTTTTCAAAATTCTTCTCTTTTCCACTTTTTGATTTTCTTTTCACTTTCTAGATTTTATTTTTTTTAAGTTTGGAGTCAGTCATTTTGCTTTTACTCGCCTTAAAACTAGATCCTCCTCCAAACAAGGTGGATGCACAAAATTAGGCAAGGTGCTAGAATTTAGGGTTTCCAAAGTAAGAGCAAACAATAACCTTTAGGTTCAACAAAAGTACACTAACATATTCAATGTCTCCTTAGCTTCGAAATTCTTAACTAGAAATTTCATAGATAGTCCTAAGTCATGCAATATCATCATAGGACATACATAAACAAAGAACCCTCCCCCACACTTGAATAAAACATTGTCCTCAATGTTAAAAGAATATGGCATGTAAAAATTGTTAAATGGTTCAAGTAATAGTTGAGGAAGAGTTGGGGCATTTCACCAAACAAAAGGGGGCAATACTCACTTTAACAGACAAGGGTCGGGTAATGTTCATCATCAGGTGAAGCCATTAATAAAGTTAGCAAAAGAGGCATCCATACATCCTGAATTAAAGCACACAAGCATTAGAGAGGGATAACAAAATAAAACAAAAGAAATCTGAAAAAGGAAGAAAACATCATTTTAGGAGGGGACTCCCCTTTCTAACTGACTCAAAATAACAAGCGCAAACACAAACTGAAGAACAAAATACAAGTGTTAAAAACAAAATAACAACAAAAAGTAAGAGAGAAGATCATAAATCTGCGCTATCAGTGTTGGACTAGGAATCTGAGGCCAGGTCTGCGGTATCACCTCCGACACTCCGAGAGGTAGAAGCAGCGCCAGAGGTGGGAGGTGGAGAAAGGGTGACGCCCATGTGCGCTGTATACTGCCTATCATCCATCACTGGAAGGAAGGGGATTCAGCTCGTGGTGCAGGGAGACTCGAAGAGGCCCCAGCTCGTGGAGTGCGGGGCGATGAAATACCAGCGACAGTAGGTGGAGAGTCTGGTACACCGGCTGTAGTGGATGCACGATACTCGATGCCATGGGAGGTGTGGGTGGCCCGTAGCATGCTCATCGCTCGGAGTGTGTCTATAGAGATAGGCAACACACCGCCCACTATCCTCATCCCCCGCATGCCGGACTAGAGGCCCATTCCTCTGATCAAATGAGTGATGTATGGTCCGGTGAAGAGTGCGCCAATGCGGGTATCCGAACCCCGGTGATGAATTCTAAAGGCGACCTCGTAGCCGAGGTGCAAGTGGAATCTGTCCAGCATGCTCAGCATGAAGTCGAAGTCACGGTGACTAATAACTCCGGTGCTATCTCCCCGGCCTATAATAGACTGGCTTAAGAGAAAGTGTATATACCTGAGGGCGGGGAGACGTAAGGAGGAGGCCTTGGACCTTCGAGGATCGTATGTTCGGTCCATGCTCAAACGATGCCAACAAACCTCCTGAGGCTCACCGGGTGGTTGAGTGACTAGAAGTGCGTCCTAAGCAGGAGTTCTACCGAACTCCTCATCATAAAATCCGAGCCTGACAGAGAATTTTGTCAGACTCATGCGCTAAAGCGTCCCGAACACCTGAAACTAGATGGTGCCGACACAGTGGTAGCTCACGGGTCCCCGGGGCATCTCGAAGGTAGCTAGTATCTCCAAGGCCAGCTCAAGATAAGAGGGGTCGGTGATGGTGAAGAGCTAGGTCCATGAGCCAGCTCCCAAATAGCGGTGCACATCATCCTCCTGCCCGACCTCCCATAGGACATCCCAGTTAATCGCCCGCATCTCCCTGAACCGCTGGCCCCTCAATCGTGCATATCTCTCTTGATGGGCAGGAATGCCAAACGTTGGCTCTGTGGGGGCAGGTGGACCAGATGACTCCCCTCGAGCACTCTTCAATGAAGGGCCAGTGGTTGTAGCTTTCCTCGGCATGATCTGCAAGAAAAACAAAAAGGAAAACTCAGAGATACAACCGATGCATGAGCGTGCTTGGTTTGGCACATCCATATTTACAAATGGAGAATTTCTGTCAAAGAGTACGGCCATGTTGTCCTAGCACGCCCATGTTAATTTCAATTTTTAGGGCTTTTACGATGAATACTGCCGTGCTTAAAGAAGCACACCCGTGTTGCGAAACTGGGCATCATCCCTGGTGAACCCTAACTCAAAACTCAATGGTACAATGATGTAAAACTAAGTAAACATGCTCTAGAACTGTTCTAGCATGCATAGGTAACTCCTAAAACAAGTTTTACAAGCATTCAAATGAAGATTTGATAGATTTTGAATAAAAAGAGGCCATCAACATACCGAAATGTCAGGGAAGAGATGCAAACGAGGGGAACTCCAAGGATGATCAAACAACACAGCAAACAGCGAGCAAACGTGAAGATGCACAAGCGGAGGGGAAGAGCACGCGACGAAAAGTGAGGAAGGATAGCGAAATGGCCGATTAAATAGAAAACCGCGTTCGGAATACAAAAAGTCGCTCTGAATACACCCTCAACACGGCCGTGTTATGCCTGTGTTGAACAAATCTTAGATAAAAATTGGGCAACACGGTCGTGCTTTCCCCAGACTTGCGACCGTGTTGTCCATAAGTGTCTAAACCCTGAAGAACACAACATGAACGTGCTAGGGGCACGACCAGCGTGTTTAAAAAGAACACGACTGAAACATGGTTGTGTTGCCTGAAGAAACTAAGGCACTTACAGTCTTATAAACTACACAGCAGGGAACACTGCCGTGCTATGCCTGTGTGGGACTTGGAAAATTCTCCAGGTCTTAAATTTCCTAATGCAAACACTAAAATCAAACTCACCAAAAATGCTAGTTAACAAGAAAACCTCTTGCAATCCAAGAAGCGCAGAAATCCAAACTCTGAAAACAAATAAAAACCAACCACGAACAAAGCAACTAAATACGACACAAAAACAAAAAGGGAAGAAACTACTCAGGTTGCCTCCCGAGAAGCGCTTGTTTAACGTCACTAGCTTGGCATAACTATACTTACCTCAAGATGGCTCAAAAACATACGTCCTCCCTTGATGTCTTGTAGCAGAAAATGCATTGTATGGGGTCAATGAATTAATTAAGTATGCTTCACCCATACCAAACAAGTCATGAGGAACACGAGCAGCCGTGGTGGCTTGTTTTTTTTTTCTTTCAGCCACCTTCTTCTGCCAGCATCGTGCTGGAGACAACTTTCCCTCTTTTCGTAATTGTATTAACTCCTTCGCCAGAGGCATTGCAACAATAGCTTGCTCACTCCCTGAAGTGTCAGATTCATCAAGAGGTTACTCCCCCAATATCTCACTCAGTTCATCCTTCCACAGAGTTTCCTGCACAAAATCATCAACAACGTTATCGATAATATCTAAAGCATAGCAGGTATCATCAAAGCTCATTGGGTGTCTCATGGCATCCTTCAGCAGAAACAACACCTCTTCATCCCATACTCTCAATACCATTCGACCATCCTTAATGTCGATAAGTGCTTGTGAGGTTGCAAGGAATGTCCTGCCCAAGATTAAGGGCACCTCGGCTCGATCGTCCAAATCTAGTATAACAAAATCCACTAGAAAAATAAACTTGTCCATTTTCACCAGTATGCCTTCCACAATTCCCAATAGCTGATGAGTGGAACGATCAGTAAGTTAAAGAGCCATTTGAGTGGGTTTTAGCTCCCCAAGGACCAATTTCTGAAAACTTTTGTAGGGCATTAAATTTAAGCTTGCCCCCAAATCAGCTAATGCTTTCTCATCCATCATTCCCCCAATGGTGCAAGGAATGATAAAACCTCCTGGGTCCTTCTTCTTGGGGATCTTATTAGAGATGATAGCTGAGCACTTCTCACTCAAAGTTACTATAGAAACCGCTTCCAACTTCCTCTTATTTGCCAACAACTCCTTGAGGACCTTGGCATACTTAGGTATTTGGTATAGTGCTTCCACGAAAGGGACATTGATATGCAGTGTCTTGAACATCTCCATAAATTTCTTGAACTGCGCATCTTGTTGATCCTTCTTAAGCTTGGCAGGATAGGGCAAGGTGGGCCCGTACTCTGCTACTGGTTCTTTTTCCTTGCCCTTCATTTTCTCCCCTGGCACTGAATCAGAATTTTTCTCCATATTCTCCACCTCAGGCTCATTCTGAATAATAGGCTGCACTTGGGGGTAGAGATTCCAGTTCTTTCTGACTTCTCAAAGTCATAGCCTTGAGAGATTCCTGGGGATTGACTTCTGTATTTCTTGGTAAAGAACCCGGGAGCCGTTCAGCAAGAGTCTTGGCAATCTGTGTTACTTGATGCTCAAGATTCTGTAATGAAGCCTGTTGATTTCTCATAATTTCCTCATGCCCTGTGAGTTGGGCGTCATTGGATTGGATATATTTCATCAGGAGGGCTTCTAGAGTGGGGCCCTTTTGTCTTGAGGTGGGGCCCTTGGGAAGTGAGACTGTGACTGTTGTTGCTGCTGCTGTGGTGGAGGCTGCTGACTCCATGAGAAATTTGGGTGATTCCTCCACCCAGGGTTGTATGTGTTGTTGTAGGGGTTGTTCTGATACCTCTGATTCTGACCAATGAAGTCCACTTGCTCAGTACTCTTACCCCCTTCAGAAGAACCACTAGGCCCAGCTTGCCCTCCCCAACTGTCACAACTTAACATAGGAGTAGGTGGTTGTACTTGCATGGTATCCAGACGCTTTATCAGAGCTTCAACTTGTGCTGCTAGAGTGGTGAGTGCATCCACCTCATAAATGCCTGCAGCCTTCACTGGTTTGTTTATCTCTGAGCTCTATTGATATCCATTAGAGGCCATGTCTTCAATCAAATTTTGCGCCTCTTCGGGTCTTTTGCTACACAATTAACCCCCAGCCGCGGCATCTAGCATTTGTTTAGTGGCAATGTTCAAACTATTGTAGAAGATTTGTATTTGCGTGCACTCAACAATTCTGTGCTGTGGATATTTTCTCAACATATCCTTTTACCTTTCCCAAGGGTCATACAAGGATTCTGACTCCAATTGCCGGAATGATGAAATGTCGCTCTTTAATTTGGTGATCTTGGCCGGAGTTAAATATCTCGTGAGGAATTTAACAGCCAGTCGAGCCCAACAAGTGATAGAGCCCGTCGGCAAGGAACTTAGCTATTGCTTGGCCCTCCCTCGAACCGAGAACGGAAAAAACCTAAGGCGCACTGCACCCTCGGACACGTTGTTCACCTTTAAGGTATCACAGATCTCCAAGAAGCTGGACAAATGGGCGTACGCATCCTCATCTTGAAACCCGTCAAACTAGCACATTTGTTGCACCATCTGAATGAAATTTGGCCTCAGCTCAAAATTATTTGCCACTACATGTGGTCGAACTATACTTGAGCCAGACCCCTCAAGATTAGGCCGTGCATAATCCGAAATATTCCTCTGATTTCTGGCCATAGCTTCTTCTTGGTCTACCTCAATGCTTATCTCAACTGATCCAGTATCTCTCAAACTAACTTGCCTCAATCTCCTATGAAATGTCCATTCAATATCGGGATCAGGGCTAGCTAATTGGGATGAACTCCACCGGGTCATACACAATGCCCGCGTAACAATAAAGATAAAGATATGAGAATTGAGAATTTAAAGTCAAGATAAAAATATGCAGATTGAAACCACCAACAATCACTTAAACACAACCAAAAGCACAAAAAGAAGAAAGGAAAGAAAACAGAAAAATGAAGAAAATAAACGACTAGATTACTAAGGCTGTAAGATTTCTCAAAAGTTGCCAGTCCCCGGCCGTGCTTGACTTGTCAAACTTTCTTCTAGGTCTTTTTTCTACCAAAATCACTCAGAAGTATTTGTTATTGCTCCGGGATCTAGATAACTGCACAATCAACTGAAAATACCTCAAATAGCACTGAAATGAGAAAATAATGATATGAGAACAAGGAAATAGCGGGTATAAAATGGGAAATATATATATATAATGCACTCATCAAGTGACAAGGGACTTGAATCCCTTATTATTTGTCCGTTTTGGCGAAAATTCGAGGTCGACCCTTCGTTGGTATAATTAGAGCTTATATAGGGCTAAGGGTTCTCTAAACAAACCCCTTAGTTCTATCTACCCCTGTTACGAGTAGATGAGTGGTGTTTTATGGCATGCTTGTATGGGGCTAGGGGTTTTATCGCATGCTTGTGTGGCATCTTCTAATTTGTATTTCTTCATAATGCCTTTAAATTCTTTTTGGTTGTTGGTTTAACTTGTCCCAGGAAGTGAAACCTCTGACAAGTGCAAGAAACTGGCGAAGGGGTAGCGTTGGACTTGTGGTCATCTATGTTTGTGAATGGGAATAGTTGATATGCATGGTTTACTTGTTTTATACATGTTGCTTATATTTACAATTATCTTGTGGAAACATTTGTATTCTGAATATTGGCAACCTTTTTGGTATTTTCCTCTATGGATTTAATATTGGTTTTCTTTTCGGTATTTTTCTCGATGGATTGGTTTTAGAAAACTACCTATTACTATGAATTGGGTTTTCCGAAGGTTTCCTCGAAAATGTGTGGAAAATGTTATATTGTATCTTCAAAAAATGCATTTGTTATATCGATTTATTGTCTATGCGAGAATAAGTGTTTATATTTTTTCCGGACCTTCAGACAAGTTATTGCTTTTAGCTTCCAGGATGTATGTTAACTTGATTTCATTTCATCATTGAAAAATCAGTTTTGTTATATTATATTGATAATTGCTTGAATGAATATATTTGATAATTATTAATTATAGCACTTTCCATGTAATTATTGAATACATAATTGAATTTGATGCTTAATTCGCTTCTACTTCGTATTCAGGCTAGAATGAAGACATCAATCAAGAGGAACAAGGTCGAGGCGATTTAGGCTCATTTTTTCGAAGTAAGATAGCGTTTTCAGATGGACTTACGGGTATCTTTATAGACGTTACTGTAGCACGGCACTGTAGCAAATCACTATTCATGGCACTGTTACGGCACCTTTACGGCAGTAACACCCAGATAGAGGAGGTTCGAGCACCCTTACGGCTGTAAACGGGGCCGTAAGAATGCTCTTATGGCCGTAAGAGCCCCCGATTTTTGAGTTATAAAAGCCAGAAATTAGGGCTTTTGGGGGGCTTCTTCTCCAGTTCTAAGCCGCCACTTTGGGTAGCGATTTAGAGGGCTTCACGACAGATCTTCCCCGAAGGAAGAGAGGAAAGGGGAGAGGCAAGACGAAGGTTAAAAGCTTCAAGGGAGCCGTTCGTGCGGAGATCTTCACGGTGATATTTGAGAATCTTCGAGGAACTTCATCCATCCAAGATACCACAAGCTTTGAGGGAGTGTTACCATTCTCTTTATGTATTTCATTTCATTTGGATTGGATTGTTGTTCTCCATTAATGGAGAACTAATGGTGATGGTGTTTTGGCATGTGAATACTTAGATTATTGAATTGTTGGAATTCTATTCTCTTATTAATTCTAGTGATTTGTGAGTTTCAATCTTGTTTGTATCTTGTTCAATTACGTCTGACAATCGTGATTGAGTTTGGATTATCCTGAGGTGAGTGACAGGCCCTTTAGTGTAAGGCCACCCAAAATTGAAGAGGGTAGAGAGAGTGAGCCTGTAGGTAGAGGACTGTCCTCTTTCCCCTTCGTGTAGATCATCCTACCTTCGTGTTCCTGTGAGCGCTTAGCAATCGTGTAACCCTTTAGTTGAGAGAATTCTCCTTTATATCAATTGCATGGGATTAGGGGGTGTTTCACTCGAGAGAGGATTCAACCTATGTTTAGGAACCCAAGTTGATCATTAAGGAAACCCTAGATCATAATGCACCCGCCGAGATACTATGCGTCGAGAGAGTTCTCCGCTTGTTACTTTTGGTGAGGTAGGTACTGATGGCCATGGAGTGGGTCAGTGGGTATTAGGTTTCGCACGACTCAAAATTACTAAGTTAGGAAGTGTGTTTGAATTCCCGTGCTTCATAGAAATATCCAGATAGGATCATCGCCCGAATACCATGTTACATTTATTATTATTTCTTCTCGTCTTTTTGCTTATCATTTAGTTCCCATTCTTAGTTAGGCTAGATAACAGAGAGTTGGCTATTACTAGTACTTCTACTCCCTATGGTTCGACAACTCGACCCTTCACTGGGTCCACTTTATTACTTGACAACCCGTGCACTTGCGGTGACGCAAAGGGTGTGTCATATATACAGTCTTTGGATAGAATATTGTATTCACTTATGAGTGGTATATGGATTTCAGCCATCAGACATGTTATTGGTTTTATCTTCGGACGGCAGATGGCTTTCGCCTACAAGCGGTGCATTGGTCATAAGCCTTCGAGTGGTACGGCTATTGCGGTGGTTATGTTAGTGACATAGGGATGCGACCCTGAGTACTTACAGGTAAGACGGGACTACGAACTGCCTGTAGAGAGACGTGGCCACCCATACCCAGTTGTTTCAGCCGTGTAGGAGACATATAGAGATCCCAGTCTTTGCGGTGTTGACTGAGAGCCTGGAGTCATCACACGGGGTCTCAGCCACCAATGCCAGAGGGTGCGACCTTCAGTGGTTCCAGACTTAGACGGACCACGGCTAAGGATAGAAGGTTTTGAGACTGGTTACTTGTTCTTGGTTTTACTCTGATAAACTCTGGTAAATTACTATATTGCGAGAACAAGGTTGCGGACTGACAGATGTTTTTCATATTTGGTTGAAATGTTATTATCATTTTTTATTTTGAATATGGGTGTTTACTCGTCCTTATTATTCCCTAAGCACTATTTATATTTTGTATTCCGTATTTTGTATTTTGTACATCCTGTGTGATACTGAATATAGGTTGTTTTATGGATTTCGTACGAGTTGAATATGTTATTTTATTCGATAACCTGAAATGATTCTTATACGAGCATGGGTATTGGAATATTATAAATTTTGTATTTCAAAGTGTATATTATGTATTTTCTATAAACTCTGCTAGAACGATTATATGTTATGATATGTGTTTCATACAATTTGAATACATTATATTAGGATATAGTCAGTTCTATTTTTCATATTTCGTACTTATATAAACTGTGGATTTGCAACGCATATCTTGTATATATATACAACATGTATTCCATGCAGTTCCACTCACAGAGTAATGAAGTCACTTACCTATCGTCCTCCCTTTCCAGGTGTTAGAGCTCAATAGCAGTATGGGGGATTGGTTGGGCTAGGGTCTGCACCAGACTTTTGTTAGCATCTCCTTTTGTGTATGATACATTTCCTGGTTATATGTGCATATAGGTGGGATCCACTTGTACTATGTTCTCTTGTATTCTGAATTATCTTTCGTTTTCTTGTTTTTTATTCATGTTAATCGCCGAGTATTAGTGTATACCTTGGCTTGTATTATTATAGATATTTTTGTCGATATTCATGTTTGTCAAGGTGTTGTTCAGGGGTGCACCCTGTCTTATTGTATTATTATTATGCATTTTTCTTGCTATCAGGTCCTACCAAGTCACAGGATAGGAGTTACGGCGATCTAAGATTAGGATGGACCCTACCCCACCCTCGGATTGTCGTGGTGGTAGTGTCGGTGACGCTGGGATCCGCGGGGTCGGGGCGTGACATTGAGGGTCCATATGTCCTTTGAATTTTCTTTAAAAATAGTATGTTTTTTTTTTAACCTCCAAAAAGCCCCTAAAATTCTTCGATAAGCTTTAAAGGGTTCTCTGATGTCATGCAATGAAATTACATAAAAAACAACAAAAATGAGCATTGGTGTTATCAAAAATGCATGAAAGTACATAAAATACTTCGATGAAACATAGTGTATATATACACTTATCACTTTCCATAACAGTCTTTAAAGGACTCCAAAGCTTCCCAAATAGAAGATCTCTTCCTTTCGAATGCTTTGAGTTGAATCCAGCCTGTTCTACTAGTTTTCTTAGTTTAGGAGAATAATGGCTTGGGATTTTCGAAGGCTAAGGTTCCTCATCCTCTGTTGCTTTTGTCATTGACAAGTCTTCATTATTAGACTCGTTATTACATGACTTATAAAAGATATTTACTCTCTCTAAATAACGATGAGAAGGAACATAAAAATTGATGAGTTTTTACACTTAGTTAATATTTAACTCATCAAGAGCTTTATAAAGACCATCTAGCACCCTCGTGACACGAAGAGAGTTTTCTACTAACATATCATCACCATTTTCTTTCTTTTTTTTTGCGAGTTTGAACTATCTTCTTAATCAGTGTCATTTGTTTTCTCTTCAAACTCCGTGTTACTTCCAAAGTGCGGCTTCAAAGGAAAAGTAAAACATTTTTCTGAGTAAGTTTAGTGGCCTTATTGACTTTCATGAGAGCGTTGTCTTTGGCACAAGAAATAGTCCTTTGAATCAATGTACAACAAAATACCTTGCATCATTATAGTGGATTTAATGCATACCAAATGATTGGATCTCTCCCTCTATATGATATACTTCATCATCCTTTATGTACCTTAAACATTGATGAAGACTACAAGGGACTATTGGTCGTGCGCGTAACACACAGACTCCGCAAGTGCACGGGTCGCCAAGTAATACCCTGTGCGTGACACAGGGGTCGTATTCCCAAGGGGGCCCGAAGAGCTACCTTTACTCACTCTTTGCTTGTTGTTTAACTAATCATGTTAAGTTTAAGCAAGTAATTTAATGCAGAGCAATTTAAAACTCTAAATAAGAAAATAGCAAGAAACTCACAACGGGATCGGATCAAGGTAGAAAAAATGGTCACGGATGTGGCTCACCAAGGGGGCTACTAAAGTGCAAAGGATGCTAAGGTTATCATGCTTTTGGCAATTTGGACCGATAGAAAACCCTAAGCTAGGTCAACCCGATGGTCATGGTGTTGACCCCAAATCCAATAGAAGTAGTGGATGAAGAACTCCTTCCACCCCACATCCTTCCATGATTGTAAAGAGAGTAGTGGCTTTTACAAATTAGGGTTAAAACTCCACAAAGAAGCCAACCCTAAAACGGAGGGGTACAAGTACCCGATGATCACGGTATACTTATACAACTTCCCTTCCAAGCTTGAATGTGTCTGCAACTAGGGCAATGTTCATGCAATCCTAGTAGAAACAAGGAAATGATAAACAAGATTCTCATGCATATCAAGGCAATAATTCTCATCAAGCAAGGATTCACAAACCAACCAAAAGCATAAATAAATCAAAGCATCTAAAAATACACAAGTTCACCCCCAAGGTTCACCCACATCCAGTGACCTTGGGGGTTTAAGTGTTCATCTCAAGTCTACAAACAAGGTTCATCTTGAAAACAACCAACAAAGACATAGAAAAACTCCCTCAAAACCCGGAGGCCGAATGACGTTTGGAATTCCTCAAGAAGTGGTTTCCGAAGACGCCACTCAAGGGGTGGCTTCCCTTGTCTTCTACCTCCTCAATCGATGAAATTCGGAGTAGATCTTGCCCAAATCTTGTTCTCCCCGTCGTTTTCCACCTTAGAATCGCTCCCCTCGTCGTCCCTAAGGTCTGATCAAAAGTTGGAAGAAGAAGCTCTCCAAAACCCTAGGTCTCTCCCAAAAAAAAACTCCTCTTCTCTCTTCTTTTTTCCTTTTTAAAAGCCCCAGTCGGGGGGTTATGCCGCCAGGTATGCGGGCCGTATACATGCCCGTATAGAACCATTGGAAGGTTGCCGATTTTTCCCGTAAGTTCTACATTGATTGCTACAGTACCTGCTACAGCAACTGCTACATTGCTCGAGGCCCTAAAACGCCTTTTTCCATGACGATTTCTTCTCAAATCGCGTTGTCGAGCTCCCCTAAGCTTTTTTGTGACTGAAATAAGAAAAATCCCCTATTAAACCATCAAAGGGCATCGATTCATTAACAAAACACATTAATAAAACACAATACATACGTATAAAATACGTACATTTAGACGTTTATCAAACATCCCCACACCTAAGCATTTGCTTGTCCCCAAGCAAACACACATGAGAAACAGGGGCAACAAAATAAACGGCTAAATGCACGACCTCAAGCTCAACAGTAAAGAACTCCGCAAGCATAGATGGACAGAAATCAAGAAGTGAGTTGTTTAATGAATAGTCAAGTAATGATAGCTCTGTTTCATCCAAAGTGCTCATGTGAGTGTGTGCTAACTCCTACCTTGACCTTCATATCCCGGATTACCCCAGGACAACCATTCACCTCACACAAGTTAAAAATAGTGTTAGACAGCTAAAAACCCTTTCAATGGTCAAGTAAGAATCTTTTGGTCTCTACAGAAAACTTTAACCTTGAGTGAAACTAAACAGACAGGTTCCAGGCGATCAATAGGTTATTCAAGCACACTTTTTTTTTTTTTTTTTTTTTGCGAGTCCGCCTAACATAGCCCGTACACAAAACTTTTTCTTTTCTCTCTTTTTTTTTTTCAATCTTTCAGATGGATGCACATGCTGGCCAGGCACAAGAGCCACCCAACATACTTGATTACAGGCTACATATACGCATTCATGCTATTACCAGCAGAGGAATACTGACATAGACTCATTTTTCATCATTTACTCTTTTTTTTTTTCAAAAAATAAATATACATCCTATCTCATGTCGCCTAATAAACTCCCTGCTAAAAATTTCACTTAGGGTTAAAGCAAAAACAAGAGACACAAAAGTTCTTAAACAACCATTGAAAGTAGAGTTTAACAATCTAACATTAAATTCAACAAGATGGGTTGGTTAGAGTATCAAAGGTAGAAGTACAGTGAGCATGCATAAGTGTGCACTACAGATGAAATAGAACTACATTCAAGCACAGTAAAAGTACAACTCACAACTATCAGTCTACCAAGCTAGGAAGTTCTTAACAGTGAAATCATAGCTATCATAGGTTGATCAAGCATGCAATGAAATAGGGTCTCCATCCCCACACCTAAAGTTGTTCATTGTCCCCAATGTACATCAGTCAGCAGCACAATGTGAAAAATAAACATATATATAATGAAATGCATGGGATGGAGAAAAGAAACTTCCCTGAATTGTTGGTGTACCAAGTACTTGTTCATTATGGACAGGGGGAAGTAGCTAAATGAGAGCGAAGGAATGTGTAGCTCCAAGAAAAACTGATGCCCTGAAATGAACAAGAAGCTTATCACAAACCAAAGTTGTTCTAAATATCATATAAAATGGAGAGAAGCAAGAATCAAAATAAAGAGAGTTTAGTAAGGACAAGGCCTTAACTAACTCCAAAAGGACACACAAAACAAACAATAAAAATAAAAAGTCCACAGCAAAAAAAACAGCAACAAGTCGCAATAAAAGCAAGATGCGGGTCTAAGGATCTGGAGGGAAAGATGGTGCTGAATGGGTGGTCGCAGCGGAAACAGTGCCCATTGATGAAGAAGATCCTCGCACAAGACTGAGTATCTCCGCCAAGTCGCGCTCCATACGGTGGTGGGCCTTGGTTCACTCACGGCGGGTGGAGGATCGCTCCTCGGCCGTTTGGAAGACAGTCTCTTGATTGGCATATCTACAAGATGAGCGGAGAAGCATCAAATGAAAAATTAAAATCATTAACTCTCAAAAATTCAAGAAAAGAAAGGAAAACACCCAGTGCTACAGTAACTTCCGACAATTTTGGCAAGAGTTCTCCTTAGAAAAGTAGCCAAAAAATGAATACAAAGCTTTAAAATCCCCAACAATTGTTTCCCAAACATTCATCCATCATCAACTCAAGGATTGAAGTCAAAAAGAGCAAGAAATAATCATGGAAATACTAAAAAATACAAACCTTGCCCTAGTGTGTGTGTAGAAGGATGAGTGGAGAAATCGGCTCAAAAGAAGTGTAAATCCTTGAAAAACCTTCACAAATTTGATTGCAAGGAAGAAGAGAGTGAGTTAAAGCAAGAAAAATGAAGAAAAATGGTGGAGAAATGAAGGGGAAGTGAAGAGAAACTTTAGAGAAGAAGGGTGAATAGTGAAAAAAAAAACAAGAGGGGCTGATTTTTCTAGTGGCCGAGCCTATGCGGGCAAGCATGCAGGCGCATGCTAGCCCGCATAGGGCTCGGGTTGGCATATGTGGGCAAGCATGCGGGCGCATGCTTGCCCGCATAGCCCTCTGGTTTCCTATACGGGCAAGCATGCGGGCGCATGCTAGCCCGTATAGGTGCCCAGAACCTCCCAACTCAATTTTTTCAAATTTTTTCGAAGAGATCAAGCTATACACATGAAAGTTTTTCTCCAAACAATCATAAAAACACTCGAAATAAAGCCAAAAACTCACATGAATTGATAAAACCCTCAACCAAAAAGCACCAAAACTAAAAAGAACAACAAAGAACACTACAACCAAGCATTAGCAAATGATACAAAAACTAAGAAATACGAAAAACAACATAACTAACACAACACACCAAAGAATAAAACTAAACCACACATTCAAAGAAAATACGAAAACACACTTGCAATGAATTTAAAAACTTGGGTTGCCTCCCAAGAAGCGCTTGTTTTATGTCATTAGCTTGACATTGATTACCTCGAATTCATGGTGGAGCAAATGGTGGAGACTTACCTCCATTCTTTGACAAGAAGTTGTTACCCGGGAAGTAGTGCTTTAGACGATGACCATTGACTTTGAATGTCCCATTTTTAGGGTTGTTTATCTCTGCTGCGCCATGGGGAAAGACTTGTGTGACAGTATACGGCCCATGCCATCTCGATTTCAAGTTCCCTGGGAAAAGTTTTAGCCTGGCATTGAATAACAACACTTGATCTCCCTTTTGGAAGCACTTAGCCTGCTTGATATGTCGGTCATGATACTCCTTGGTTTTCTCTTCGTAATGCACTGAAGTTTCATAGGCTAAGGTTCTCCATTCATCTAATTCATTTAATTGAAACTTCCTCTTGTGACCACAAAGGTCATGATCAAAGTTGAGATGCTTAATGTCCCAATATGCCTTGTGCTCCCATTCAATAGGCAGATGACACGCTTTTCCAAAGACCAATCTATATGGTGTGGTGCCGATAGGTGTTTTGTACGCAGTCCTATAAGCCCAGAGCGCATCGTCAAGTTGATCTGACCAATCTTTCCTGTGATGACTAACAGTTTTCTATAAAATTCGTTTCAACTCCCTGTTAGACACTTCCACTTGGCCATTAGTTTGAGGGTGGTAGGCGGTTGAAATTCTATGTGACACACCATAGCGTTTCAAAGTTTTTTCAAATTGTGAATTGCAAAAATGAGTGCCTCGGTCACTGATGATCGCCCTTAGAGTGCCGAATCTAGTGAACAATTTTTTAAGGAATTTTACCACCACTCTTGCATCACAGGTTGGGAATGCTTGCGCTTCTAAACACTTGGAGACATAGTCTACGGCCACGAGAATAAACTTATTGCCATGAGAACTAGGAAACGGTCCCATGAAGTCGATCCCCCCAACATCAAAAATTTCACAAGCTTGATTCCAAGTTTGCGGCATCTCATCTCTTTTTGATATGTTACCCACGCGTTGACACCTATCACAGTGTTGCACAAGCATCTGAGCGTCATGGAATATCGTGGGCCAATAAAATCCTGCATCAAGTACCTTCCTCGCTGCCCTGTTTCCACTGTAGTGCCCCCCTGCTGGGCCCGCGTGGCAATACAACAGAATGTCATGTCCTTCTCTTGTTGAGACACATCTCCTGACAATTTGATCAGAACAAGTCTTGAACAGGTATGGATCCTCCCAAGTATAATGCTTCGGGTCAGCAAAGAACTTCTTTCTTTGTTGATGGGTAAGCCACTTTGGGAAAAACCCTGCTGCCAAGTAATTTGCGATATCAGCAAACCATGGTGTCTCATCCTCTTCCACTACCTAAATGTTGCATAACTGCTCCCCAGGAAATGTGTCATCAATTTCTTTTCTTCCCAAGGTGTTATCATCGGGGCCCTCTAGGCGAGAAAGGTGATCTGAGCCAAATTCTCTGCTCCCATTTTGTCCTTTATCTCTAAATCAAATTCTTGTAGCAGGAGCACCCAGCGAATCAATCGAGGCTTGGCATCCGATTTGTTCAGCAAGTACTTGAGTGCGGAGTGATCAGTGTACACAATTACCTTGGACAGCACTAGATATGATCAAAATTTATCGAATGCAAAGACCACTGCAAGTAATTCTTTCTCAGTAGTAGTATAATTCTCCTGAGCATTGTTCAAAGTTTTGCTTGCGTAGTAAATGGCATGGAAGTGCTTATCCCGTCTCTGCCCCAACACTGCTCCTATTGCATAATCACTTGCATCGCACATCACTTCAAAGGGCATACTCCAATCGGGGGAAACTATTATGGGTGCCTCAACAAGTTTATTTTTCAAAGTAAGGAAGGCATTCATGCAGTCTTCATTAAAATCAAAGGGAGCATCTTTTTCCAAAAGCCTCGTCAATGGGCGAGCGATTGCCGAAAAATCCCTTGTTTTGAAATTTTGTGCCCGAGTACTATGCCCTCCTTCACCATAAAGTGGCACTTTTCCCAACTAAGCACCAAATTTGTTTCTTCGCATCTTCTTAGGACTCGCTCCAAATTCTTGAGACACAAATCAAACGAATCCCTAAAGACTGAAAAGTCATCCATGAAAACTTCCATGATGTCTTCAACCATGTCTTCGAAAATGGCTAGCATGCATCTTTGGAATGTAGCAGGGGCGTTGTAGAGTCCAAAGGGTATTCGGCGATAGGCAAAAGTTCCATAAGGACAAGTGAAAGTGGTCTTCTCCTGGTCTTCTGGTGCAATCGGAATTTGGAAGTATCCGGAGAGGCAATTCAAGAAACAGTAATAGGAGTGTCCTGCCAATCGTTCAAGCATCTGATCTATGAAGGGTAAAGGGAAATGATCTTTTCTAGTGGCATCATTAAGCTTTCTATAATCAATACAAACCCTCCACCCCGTGACTGTTCTTGTAGGGACAAGCTCGTTCTTTTCATTCATGATGACTGTCATGCCCCCCTTCTTTGGAACCACTTGAACTGGGCTTACCCAAGCACTGTCTGAGATGGGATAGATAATACCTGCATTAAGTAGTTTAATAACTTCATTCTTCACAACCTCTTTCATGTTGGGGTTGAGTCTTCGTTGAGGGATTGCTGTGGGTTTGTGATTGTCCTCCATCAAGATTTTGTGAGTGCAAAAAGATGGATTGATTCCGCGGATATCAGAGATTTTCCATGCAATTGCTTTCTTATGTTTCCCTAGAACATCGAGGAGTTTATCTTTTTGTTCTCTAGTTAGGTCCGATGCAATGATAACAAAGAGTGTGGCATTCTCACCTAAGAAAGCGTATTCCAAATGTCCCGGAAGTGGCTTCAATTCAAGTTCTGGGGGTTCCTCAATTGATGATTTCAATCTTCCATAGTTTCCCAAATCATGCTTTTCCTCTTTCTCATCTTCCCCTTCTAACGAACTCTCACTGCTCATACAATCCTCTGTTAATTGAATTGGGGTCTCATGCTTCTTTAACTCATCCCCAGGTAGGTAATCCATTGTGTCTGAAGGTTTATGCACTAAATGGTTTGTCTCCTTTTCACGCAAACATGTTGACTCTATGTATTCTTGTGAATGGTCTCTCAACCCTACCTTCGTGGGGTTACATTGGCGAGTTAGTGAGTGTATGATCTCAGTATGGTTCTCTATTTTAGACTCCATGTATTTCTCAAAGAATGATGGAAGCAAATGGTATTCCGGACTAGGATTGGTCGAGTCCTCAAAGTATCGTCTCCTCCATTGTTCATCATCAACAAAATTAACACTTCCCACTTCCGTTGATTCATATGAGTGGTAACCGTAAGATTCCTGCGGATAAAAGTAGCCATACCAATCATTAGTAGTAGTCATGCTGAAAAAGATAATAAAGATTGAATATTTACAAGTACGAAAACTAACACACCAACAAAAACAAAAACAAACAAGATGGCGAAAGCGAAACAAAATAAAAAGTTAAATCAACACGCTCAAGCTTTCCAAGTATCCTTCGGTGAAAATCCCCGACAATGGCGCCAAAAACTTGGTCGTGTGCGTAACACACAGGCTTCGCAAGTGCACGGGTCGCCAAGTAATACCCTGTGCGTGACACAGGGGTCGTATTCCCAAGGGGGCCCGAAGAGCTACCTTTACTCACTCTTTGCTTGTTGTTTAACTAATCATGTTAAGTTTAAGCAAGTAATTTAATGCAGAGCAATTTAAAACTCTAAATAAGAAAATAGCAAGAAACTCACAACGGGATCGGATCAAGGTAGAAAAAATGGTCACGGATGTGGCTCACCAAGGGGGCTACTAAAGTGCAAAGGATGCTAAGGTTATCATGCTTTTGGCAATTTGGACCGATAGAAAACCCTAAGTTAGGTCAACCCGATGGTCATGGTGTTGACCCCAAATCCAATAGAAGTAGTGGATGAAGAACTTCTTCCACCCCACATCCTTCCATGATTGTAAAGAGAGTAGTGGCTTTCACAAATTAGGGTTAAAACTCCACAAAGAAGCCAACCCTAAAACGGAGGGGTACAAGTACCCGATGATCACGGTATAGTTATACAACTTCCCTTCCAAGCTTGAATGTGTCTGCAACTAGGGCAATGTTCATGCAATCCTAGTAGAAACAAGGAAATGATAAACAAGATTCTCATGCATATCAAGGCAATAATTCTCATCAAGCAAGGATTCACAAACCAACCAAAAGCATAAATAAATCAAAGCATCTAAAAATACACAAGTTCACCCCCAAGGTTCACCCACATCCAGTGACCTTGGGGGTTTAAGTGTTCATCTCAAGTCTACAAACAAGGTTCATCTTGAAAACAACCAACAAAGACATAGAAAAACTCCCTCAAAACCCGGAGGCCGAATGACGTTTGGAATTCCTCAAGAAGTGGCTTCCGAAGACGCCACTCAAGGGGTGGCTTCCATTGTCTTCTACCTCCTCAATCGATGAAATTCGGAGTAGATCTTGCCCAAATCTTGTTCTCCCCGTCGTTTTCCACCTTAGAATCGCTCCCCTCGTCGTCCCTAAGGTCTGATCAAAAGTTGGAAGAAGAAGCTCTCCAAAACCCTAGGTCTCTCCCAAAAAAAAACTCCTCTTCTCTCTTCTTTTTTCCTTTTTAAAAGCCCCAGTCGGGGGGTTATGCCGCCAGGTATGCGGGCCGTATACATGCCCGTATAGAACCATTGGAAGGTTGCCGATTTTTCCCGTAAGTTCTACATTGATTGCTACAGTACCTGCTACAGTACTGCTACATTGCTCGAGGCCCTAAAACGCCTTTTTCCATGATGATTTCTTCTCAAATCGCGTTGTCGAGCTCCCATAAGCTTCTTTGTGCGTGAAACAAGAAAAATCCCCGATTAAACCATCAAAGGGCATCGATTCATTAACAAAACACATTAATAAAACACAATACATATGTATGAAATACGTACATTTAGATGTTTATCAACTATATAATTTTAGTGCAACCATGAACTCCCTAGTAGTACTCTATATGATGCATCAGTGTTGATGACATGAAACTCCACTTCTAATGTCAATTTCCAATCTTGACAAGTAGAGTGATTGAACCATGAACTTTTTAACTATGCTGATTAAATCCTTGGACAATAATATTCTCAGTTGATAAATGGTATGCTTCTAGCATCAATGCATCTAAAGTCTTCAAAGCCATCAAATTTACAGAAGACCCTGGATCCACCATAATTCTATTTACTATGGTTCTATCTCAAGACCCAATAACATATAAGGGTCTTTTACGCTCGCTTGTTCCCAACAAGTCTTTCTCAGAGAATTGGATAGATGACAAACTGAAAGTATAAAGAGCTTCCTTCTTGTGAGTTTTAGCAAAATAAACTTGATACTCGTTCAGGGTACTGTAGAACATAAGTAAAGGTATCTCTCAATTCTTGCTACATCATTAATGCATCAAAGACACTTAGCTAAATTGGAATCGTCTTTAAGTAGGATGTAACATTATAGTCTTGTGTCTTAAAAGTAGACGTCCTCCATGGTTGTGTAATATCTTCATTGATGTCAATTTCATTTTCCTTCCCCTTATCTCTTGTCCCGCATGCCTACTCTAAAAGTCTTCGCACATTATTAATCATTAGAGGCTCTTCTTCTTTATCCGAATGGTTGCATCCATCATAGTATCCTTCTTTGATTGTCAAGGCATAGCATGTACTTGATGGTTCAAAGTATTCTTTAAGCTGGAACATTGCACCAAACTTGACTATTTTGTACACCCAATTCCTGAACGCATGACAATCATCCAGTTCATACCTTATTAAATGAAAAGGGCAATACTTAGTGTGATTCTTCACGCATAATGTAGCTTCCCTTTTGGCTCATGGAACTAATAGCTCCTCATCAACCATCTTCTTCAATAACTTATAGATTTTGTCTCTCCTTAGGATAAACCTTTCATCTTCTACACTTCTTGAAAAGTGGGTTTCACTTCTTTGATTCATGATATCTTCTCGAACTTTTATAGACTAAGGTTGTGATTCATTCCTACTTGAGGAAGCATATCCGGACTTCGTAACTTCAAATTCATTCCAATGGGTATCATTCTGAGAGATGCAAGGCTTCTTGCAAGTAAAATCATATGATATCCTTTGGAAAAACAGGGGAATTTCCCCATGTGGCATCACCTTTTTGAGTATCTTATATTTAGGTGCCCTTCTTAGCTTTTCTTTAGGAGAAAGCTAAACTGATTTAGAGGACTGCGTTGGCATTTTTTGCAATCTAACATTCGCCAACCTAACCCTTTTTTCAAAAGCTTCTATTTTCTTTTGCTTCTTGCTTTTATATGGCCTCCTGTGTTGATTATATAGTTGCTCAACTAAGGGATCATCCTTATCCAGATTATTAAGCTTGAACTCATCATCATCATCATATTCCCATGCTTTTTTATCATCAACTGTAACAACTCTGCAAGTTTCAATTGTGGGCTCCTCATATTCAGATTTGTCCAACTCTGCAAAAAGCTCTTTAACCTCATTAGTAAAATCATCCCCTAGTGTAATTAGAGCTATCTTTTTTTGTTGGTAATCCCCCAAGAAATCGATATATGATACTGTAATTGACTTCTTATGATAGAAGTCGATAGGCTTCACCTGCTTTGACATCTTCTTCTTGTCTTTGGCCATTTTATTCTTCTTAGTTTTTTCGCTGTGGTTTTCATTAGGGTATTGATCTCTCTGCCACTTGATACCAGGAAGCTATCTTAATATATTCAACATTTTCCTTGACTTTTTTGAAATGAAGATCTCCACAAACCTTTTGGAACTTCGAGAAAAGTAAGCTCTTTTGAAACTTGAGAACTTGCTTTCATTTGTATGCCTTTTAATAAGACACTTGTGGTTTGCCCCCCAAAAGGCTTCTTCCTGTAGTATAACTGACACATAGTTAGTGTGTTCAACTGGTTGATCGAGCAACACACTTTTAGACAAAGTGATCTTCCCTTCTTGATATTGTCACTCAAACCAATCTTTTGCAGTTTAAGATTGAATGAAACAATACTCTGTGGTACGGACAAAAATTTGGGTGATCTTTTTTATCTGCTTCTTTTGGTCATTTGCTTTTAGATAACTGCAAAGTCATCTTCAGCGCATCTTTAAATATTCTTATAACCTTATCTTTTCTGAATGAATACTTCTTACTCATTCTTTCTTGTAGAGAGCTGGAGGGTTTAGCTAGTTCAGTTCCAGTCCCGAGTACTGGTGGCTTCGGTTTGTTAAAATTTGGTGGTGTTGCAACCTTCTTCACTTTACCAGTCACAAAAGAAACATGCTTGACGCCTTCTAGCTTTCATGAAATTTTCTTATCTAATCTTGTTGGTTGCATCATAGGTTCCATCTTTGAACTACTCCTCTCTAGTTTCTTGACTTGAGAAATCAAGTCTTGGAATGTATGTATGTCAGATGGGCTAAGGAAAGGTGGCATCCAATTATCAATGTTTCCAACTAATAATCCTACAACTTGCTCTTGATCAAGTGGTTGTTAGCATTCATGTTCATATTACACCATCTCATCACATAATCAATAATCTTCTCATCCTTGTTCCTTCTTGTGTTAGCCAGATCTGTTATGGTGATTTTATCACTCACTCCTCAAAACCTGACTCTATAAGGCTTCTCTCATTTGTTGCTATGTTTGGATAGATTCAAATGGCAAATTTGCATACCACTCAAATGCTACTTTAGTTAAACTTGCGGCAAATTATTGTAACAAGAGAGAAGGATTATTACTTGTGTCTCCACATACTGTCACAAAATAAGCCAAGTGTTGGTCCCGGCTTCCTAGACCATTAAACTGCTTTAACTTCATAACATTATACCCTTTGGGATATGCAACTTGATCATGATAACTTGGATACGACTTATCACCATCACTATTGAGTGTACCTCCTTTAGCCTCCTTTAATTCAGCAACAACTAGCTTCTGAATTTCTTCGCATGATATCATTTGCTCAGGGGTTGCTAATGTTCCACCTTGCTCACGTAAGCTAAGAACTTCCTCATCATCATTTTCTTCTTCATGTGCAGCTTGTACAGGTGGCATTTGTCTCTGCAATATCCTTGAGTTCTTTTAGAGCAGGTTTTGAGCTTGATCACTTAAACAAGAGATCATACTAGTTAGAGAAACAACAGTTTACATCATGGATATGTAATCTTTTTCTCATTGATCTAACTGCTTCTTAATTTTTACAAGAACTAGGTCTTCATTGGACGTAAAAACAAGATTGTCATCTTCTTTATTACTTGAATCATCATTCCTCCTAGGAGGAGTTTGAAACACTGCTTGGGATATAGTTTAGGCTTTCTTGTATTATTTGATTAAAATCTTTTTCTAGCGTGCTACTTGCACTAGCCATCATCTTCTTCCCTAACCTGGTAAAGGGTCATTCTACCTCAGATTGATATTCTAACCCTTCAAAAATTACCTTCATGGGATGTCCTTCGAGGTCCTCCATTTTATCATTATTTTACCTCCTCCATTAGAACTTCGAGAGAGAAATTGAGGGTGTGGCCACTTGTGCCCCTTTTAGCTTATTATACCCTTATTCCTTTAAAATTACAAGTCGCTCGAAAACAAAGGCTCATGACTCCAACAACAGCTTCTTCTTTATTAAAGAGAATTCTTTTAGTGTCATCTTCTCTGTTTGCAACTTCTTATTGATAACATAATTATTGTAGATCTTCTTAGCAAAATTCTTCTTCCGATAATAAGACTTCGGTGGTGTGCCCCCTTTCATGCTATCATTATGTTGAGGGCAGACCGAACCTAGAGTTCTCTTTAACCATTTGTAATGCTTCGAAAGAATTCACAAATGAACCAGATGAGTTGTTTCTTCAATCTTGAAATGTGACAAAATTTGCTCTCACCTGAGATGAGGCCATTTCTCTCTTAATCAGCCTTGGACCCATTGCGAATTATTTTGTACAGGTTGCCTTGGGCTTCTTGAAGATGTCACTCTTCTCTCCTTTAGCAGTTATAGTTAATGAGGATTCCAATTCATCCTTTCCTTCCTTGATGCTCACGACTCTCTTAGAGAAAGTGAGTCTTTCAAAACTAAATGTTCTTCCAGCAGGGACCTCCTCTTGGAATTCAATAGGTGGTATCATATTCGGGTGATGTCCCCTTGTTGGCGAACGTGAGACATGAACTTCTGAGTGATGATGGTGGACTTGACATGAAAGTGACATAATTGGAAACGACCCAGAACTTGATCTACACTCTAGTAGGACCGATACAAACAGAAGAGTAAGGTAGCTTCACTTGGGTATTTTCTCCAAGAAAGATGGTGCAGAAAGTAGTAGCATTCTTGTTGCTTGTAGATGCCATCGCAAAATTCTGCAGAAGAGAAACAACATTTTTAAATTCAAATTAATGTTATAAAATTCCTTATTCACACTCGTTTCAAAGTTAGGAGGACAAGTCGTAACCCCACCTGGCGTGCTAGAATTTATACGGTCTTTTTAATTTTTTTTTTTTTGGCTTTTAATAGGGTTAACTAGTCAAAAATAAATAGATCAAAAATTAAAATTTTATGTTTTATAATTTCAAGTGATTATGGATTCATGACTTCCATTAAGGGTAAGCACCTAATGTTAATTACCTAGACACTGTCACGATAACCAAATTGACTTTATTGAAAAAAACATGGGTACATGTGTTTAATTGTAAGTACCAAAACAAGATACTCAAGTTTTTCTAATCCTATTTTTTATTAATCTTTTACATGATATTAATTTGTTTAGTTTTATGAGTAGAGGTCACGATACTTTAGCTTCTTTCGATTTTTTCACTGGGAAGAATATTGGAATATTTTCTCTTGACTTTGATTTTTTTCTCTAGTTCCTACGTTTTGCATCTTAGACATGATTTGAGTCGCAGATTATGATCTCTTCATGTTTGTGAGTCTCAACTTTATCCCTTTAAATATGATATTTGGAAACTGCGGCATTTCATGCTTATGAGGTCTTCCAATCTTCGACTTGTGAAACTTCTTGGTTCCGCTAATTTTTTGACATCTTGAAACAGTAGAGTTCATTTCTCAATTCATTTGAGTCTTTAATTTGTTTGTTTGTTTGTTTTTTAACATATCTCAAGATATAGTAATGAACTTGACCTTTTTTTATTGAATTTCTAAAGGATTTTTTCAAGTCACCCCTATGAGGGTCAAGGGGTATTAAACCTTACAACGAGTTTCCAGGAATTCTTTAATGATTTTTAACACCCTTGTGAGTGTCAAGCGGTGGACCTCACAATAAGCTTTAAAAGAAATATTTAAAGTTTTCATCAGTTCTATCCACCACTATAGTGTTAAGCATTAGACCTCACAGTAGGCTTCAAGGAATTCTTTAGAGATTTTTTTATAACCTCTGTGAGTGTCAAGCAATGGACCATACAGTATCTTTCAAGAGTAATTTTAAGAATTTATCAACTTCATCTATCACTAGAGTGTCATACTTTGAGCCTCACAGTGAGCTTCGGATTATCTTCATCAAGATCATTCACCAACCCTTTATTGTGTGATTGTCAAGAGGTAATGGAGAAGCCCCCTTGAGAAGAGGCATGAAGACTACTCTTTTCAACCTTCATCATATTTTTATCAACCTTTTCAACTCATGTGGCTGTCAAGAGATATGAATAGACCCGCTTAAGTAGAGTGGTCACCATTCATTGGACACCACAGTTAGGTTCAAGAGTGACCATCATCGTACCTTCATCAACCCCTTCTGTTCTTATGACTGTCAAAAGATATGGAGAGGCCCAACAAAAGGAGAGTAGCTGCCATGCATTGTAGATCACATTGAGCTTTAAGAGTGGCTTAAACCATGTCTTTATCAACCCTTTCAGTTCGTGTGACTGTTAAAAGACATGGAGAGGACCCCTCAAAAAGCGTAGTCGTCATGTATTGAACATCATAGTTAGCTTCAAGGAAAATCTTCAAAGGTCTTCATTAACCCTTCAACTGTGTGACTGTCAAGAGGCATGGTGAAGCCCTCAAAGAGAGTAGTCGTCATGTATTGGATATGGCAACTAGCTTTAAGGTAAGTCTAGGTCTTCATCAACCATTTAGCCGTGTGACTGTCAAGAAATATGAAGAGGCCGCTCAAAGAAATTAGGCACCATAAATTGGACATGACAACTAGTTTTTGGAGAAGTTTTCGGCGAGGTTATTAAAAATAAAATCCTCACTCTCTTCTCATTTTTTGCATTTAAAACTTTTTATGTGATTTGTTTTGCATTAATCCTAATTTCTTCACTTTTTTACAGATTTTCATAATTTTTGCAACACGACCATTGAATTTCTCCCAATTGTCTCATTCCTTATTTTTTTAAAGATAAGCCTTATTTTTGTTTATATATATATATCTTAGAATTTTGCAGATAGACACCCTAAACTTTCACTTTTCTATCATTTCGCTAAAATTTCCACAAATGAACCTTGACGTCAATTTTACATATAAATCCTATTATTTATTCATTTGTTTTTACATTGCACTTATGAATTTTTTAAATAAAACGTCCATACTTCACATTTTGTATTATATATATATATATATATATATATATATATATATATATATATATATATATATATATATATATTATAATGAACCATTTCTCTTCTTAATCTTCTTCTTCTTCTTTCTTTCTTTTATTTCTTTTTTTTATTTTTGTTTTTTAGGCGACAAGTTTTTCAGCATGATGTGGGGTCATGAGAAGATACTAACATGCATGACAAAACCTCCCATGATATATAAAACCTCAACTATGCATGCTGCTAGTTAACAGACATAGTTGCATTAGAGCATGATAGAATAAATACATTCATATAGATCTAAGGATCTAACCCAAAACCATGCAAGATTCAAGATGAAATAGAGACGAAAGCATACCTAATGAATCCATCTGACCTTTTGAGGAATTGAATGATTTTTCAATTTGTAATGGGTCATCCAGCGTGTAGAGATTTTGGAGAGATTCCTTACTTTTCTCTTTTTAATGGGGATGGAAAAAAAACACCATAAGCCTCTCTACAATTGGGGACCATAACCCTTCATATAAGCTCTCGGGATTGGAGTTACTGAATTTTAATCAATATTTTCAATTCAACCCCTTATAGAATTGAATATTACTTTATAGGTATCTACACCTTATATTTCATGAATATTATGCCCAAGCCATTAGCTATTTAAATAATGGTTTAACACACCAGTTTAATATATGTGGACCCAAGATTAAACACATATAAATGTATTAAGATATATATTTATATATATCTTTTCCAACAATCTCCCACTAGGCCACATATATATCCTCAAAATGAGTTAGACTTTATGAGCTCAATACCTTTCACCATTACATGCATACGGCATATCCAAACAATCTCGCCCATTAGTAATATCAGCATAGGACCAAAGTAGTTTTCGTTATATCAATCACAACTAAACCCATCAATGATCACAATATTAATATAACTAAATAACATAGATCATTCATGAAAAGTGTAGCATGAAAAACACATGAACATGATTTGTACATGTTGATTTCCAACTGGTCCTGCTTTACCTTAGTGAGATCATTTAGAAATCTCATCATACAAAGTGTAATCAACCGAATGCTAATCTTTATTTCTAATCAAAAAATATTCAAGATGCAATAATGTACTTGTATCAAATCAAACATAAAACAAGAAATGGCAAACTCCCACTAAACCAGATAATCCTCATAATCTAAAATACCCATGTGAGCAGTGTGCTCATGAAAGACCTTTGGTGGAAGACCCCTTGTAAGAGAATCTACAATCATAGACTTTGTCCCCAAGTGTTCTATGAAAATATGTCCACTCTGTACCCTCTCCTTCACAACTTGGAACTTAATGTTGATGTGTTTCGACTTGGTTGAGCTCCTATTGTTATTGGAGAATAACACGACTGACTTATTGTCACAATATAACTTTAATGGTCTTTCAATTCCTTCCACAATTCGCAACCTCGTAACAAAATTTCTAAGCCAAATACCTTGGTTGGATGCCTCATAACAAGCTACAAACTCTGATGCCATAGTGGATGTAGCAATCAGAGTTTGCTTGGCACTACGCCAAGAAACTGCACCACCCGCTAATAGAAAAACATAGCTAGAAGTGGATTGCCTACTATCTTTACATCCTGCGAAATCGGAGTCAGAGTAGCCAATGACCTCTAATTGCCCTGATCTCCTGTATGTGAGCATAAATCCCTCGTTCTCTTTAGATACCTCATAACTCTTTTAGCTGCTTTCCAATGATCCATTCCTGGATTGCTTAAGTATTTGCCTAACACACCAACAATGTACGCTATATCCGGACGCATACATACTTGTGCATACATTAGACTCCCAAAAGATGATGCATAAGGAATCTTCTGCATTTCTTGAATCTCAAGATTTCTTTTTGGGCATTGATTGAGACAAAATTTATCTCCTTTAGCGACAGGAGTATCACCTGATTTACATTCCTGCATGCAAAATCTTTTGAGTACCTTATTGATATATCTCCTTTGTGATAATCTCATAATACCTTGAGATCGGTCTCAATGTATCTGGATCCCTAAAACGAAGGATGCATCACCAAGGTCTTTCATCTCGAAATTTCTTGATAGAAATCTCTTGGTTTCGTGTAACATGCCTATATCATTAGTGGCAAGCAGTATGTCATCAACATATAAAACTAGAATAACGTACTTGCTCTCACTAAATTTGTGATACACACAATCATCAACGATATTCATCTCAAAACCAAATGAGAGAATTATCAGATGAAATTTATAGTACCATTGATGAGACGCCTATTTTAGGCCATAGATAGATTTCATCAATTTGTAAATCATCTTACTTGAGTCTCCCAAACAAAGTTTTCTGGTTGCACCATATAAATTGTACCATCAATGTCGCCATTGAGAAACGCCGTCTTGACATCCATCTGATGAAGCTTCAAGTCATAATGTGCAACAAGAGCAATGATTATTCTAAAAGAGTCTTTTGTAGAAACCAGAGAGAAAGTCTCTTTATAATTAATCCCTTCTTTTTGAGTATAACCCTTAGCTACAAGACGAGCCTTATACCTCTCCCCATTACCTTTAGAATCCCATTTAGTCTTAAATATCCATTTGCAACTAATGGGTTTCACACCTTCTGGTAATGGAACAAATTCCCAAACCTTATTGTCTTGCATGGACTTATATTCCTCATTCATTGCTTTAGTCAATTTTCTGAATTGGAATCCTGTATGGCTTCACGGAAGTTGATTGGATCGTCTTCCATCATACCATTATTTTCCTCATGTTCTTGGAGAAATACAACGTAGTCATCTGGAATAGCATTTCTCTGTTCTCTAGTGGATCGCAGCAATGGTATTGGCTCTTGAGGCACCGATTCTTGAGGATGTTGAGTTTGTTCCTCAAGAACAATTTCTTCATTTTGAATGGGAGGAAGAATGACAATATCATGTTGAGGTTCCGAATATGCTTCATCATTTGCAACTGTAGGAATCAGTTCTAGATGTGGAACCAATTCTTTATCAAACATAATGTCTCTGACCTTATTTCTACCTCTAAACTCAATATCCTCAAAAAATGTGGTAGTCCCCGTCTCAAGAATCGTCCTTAGTTTGGCATCATAAAATTTATAGCGCCTAGATCACTCAGAATAACCAATAAAGTAGCTGCTCACTGTTCAAGATTCCAATTTCTTCTTATTG
This sequence comes from Dioscorea dumetorum, assembly GCA_902712375.1. NCBI lineage: Eukaryota > Viridiplantae > Streptophyta > Magnoliopsida > Dioscoreales > Dioscoreaceae > Dioscorea > Dioscorea dumetorum. Next base: position 3,872,059 of record CACTHL010000549.1, on the reverse strand, counting down.
AACCTATAAGGCCTAGCCTTAGCTGGGCATCCCCATGCATGAAAGTGCTTTAGACTTGGTTTTTGACCTGTCCAAAGCTCATAAGCTGTTTTAATAGCTGCTTTAGTTAGCACCCTATTCAAAATGTAAGCTGATGTCTTTGGTGTCTCTCCCCACAGCAACTATGGTAAGTGTCACGGTGATAAACGTCTAAATATACGTATTTTATACGTACTTGCGTATATTTTATTTTCTCTTTTTGTTATGTTGTTATCTATTTTCTTGGTTAAAGTTGCTTTACTTGTGTTACAGGCCCGGAATAAGCAAAATAAGCTCAAGAACGTATTTATGAAGAAATCTACACCAAATACGACGTTTTTGGGCCCATCACTGTAGCAGTACTGTAGCACCGACAGGAAAAATTCTGAGAAACTCTCTGGATGCCTTGCGGGCAACCTTGCGCCCGCAAGGCCACCCGCAAGGCATTGCGATGTCATGTATTAAAAGAGCTTTTAGGGCATTTTTGAAGGGGGCTCTTGGCCACCATTCTCCACCATCTTCACCTAGGGCTTCAAGGCAAGTGGAGAAGGCAAATCTGAGGAGGAAATCAAGGGGAGAAGAGGTTGTGCTATCAAGGAGAGGATCTAGGAGCTTGCCGGCGCGGATCCGACAAGTTCTCATCACCACTTTCTAGTCTTCATCTTAAGGGAATTTGTTATGAGCTTTGTCTTGTATTTGTTATATTTCTTGCTTTCTCCTTTGTTGATGATGAACTAGACTCCCAAGGTCACCGGGCATCCGGTGAACCTTGGGATGAACTTGCTTTGTATGGATGTTAGATTTACATTTACGGTGTTTGGTTTGATTTGTGGTTCATGCTTTGTGTTCTTTGATGTGTTGTTTGGCATGAGAACTCTGCGATTCAACTTCTAGATTGTACTTGGTGCGTGACCATCGCCCTTGTACTAGACTCACATAGCATGGAAGGGATTCATGTATGAATACGCCGTGACCATCGGGTATTTCATGCCCCTCCAACCATTAGGGCTGGACCTAGGTTGAGTATTGACCCTAATTAGAGGTTTTCCTAAGCGTAGTGCAATCGTGGGAGGATTTGGTCGGAAGAAATTCCGAGCCAATACTCGTACCGGATTAGGGGTCATCGCCGTGACCATCGTGGTGATCTACTGTTGGATATCTCTTGGCCCATCCACCATTGCCTGTGTAATTTTAGCATCCATCTAGCTTTAGTAGTCCTGAGGGGATCCTAGCCCGGGACCTCGCACTTTCATTATTATTTGCTTCCTTAAATATGCTCATGTGGTGTGCCTGAGTCCATGTGTTTATAGTTATCTTTGTTAGTTTTCTTATCTTGTTTAATTCTCTTTCTTTGGTAGACTAGACAGTGCCGTCTAGGGGGAAGTAATAGCAGCTCTTGGGACCCCAGGGAATACGACCCTCTCACGCGTGCGTGAGAGGTATTACTTGACGACCCGTGCGCTTGCGGATCTCATCAAGTTTTTGGCGCCGTTGCCGGGGAATTCCAGGAATGCTAGGAAAACCTCTAGCTCACTGCTCTAGTCATTTATCTTTCTTTTTGTGAATATTTGTTTTTGTTTGTGTCTTTTACCCTTTTTGTTCATATTTGTTTATTTTCCTTCTTTCTTGTTTTCTTTGTTAGCTTATTGTTTGTAGTCTTATTGTTTATACAGGGCCATGGATTTTCAAGAAAAATTATTGGCCGCCAAAATCTATGCGCTTGAGGAACAAAATAAAAGGTATTCCACAAATATCGATGATCTTGAGAAGAAGATGGAATATTTCTTTGCCATGAACGCAAGCCAAGGCATTACACAACAACCAGGACCTCAACAACCCCAAGTCCCCCAATTTCAGCCGCAACATCGGCAAGAGAGGAAATACACTACTGAAGATGTTCTAGGAAGGTTTGTGATCAATACAGAGGCAAGGTTTGCAAGAACGGACAGACAACTTGATGAATTCGGTACAATACTAAGGAATGTCCAAGCTTCAATCAAAGCACTTGAGAACCAAGTTGAGCAACTTGTTAGGGCAAATTCTGAGCCTACTTTGGGTAGCCCAATGAGCAATATTGAAAATAACCCAAGTGCAAACTGGGAGGCTATCAATCTTATGAGTGGGCAACAATTGAAAGATGGGGTAAAGCAAAACAGTGAGGAGGTCATCATGGCTATAGAAATATGTGAGGAAGTAGAGGAGGTCCCATCTACCACATTTCAAGAAACTACTTGCCTCGAAATCGACCATTCCATCAACCAATCGATAATCTTCAAGTGCAGAGAAAAAAATTTGGGAATTGTATTTGAAGATTTGGGGGGGAAACCAATGTCATCTTTGAACCCACCTATGCCGGGCTTGGACAATTCCCAACCAAAACTTTTTCCATGGCGGCCCAAGCAAATTTTATGGGCCACTTTTGATCATTCAAGAAAGGTTGAGAAAAGAAATGTGGATAGGGTGTTAAAGCCTCCAATTGATCCACCTATGCGAAGCTTGACAAGTTCTCAACCAAACTTGTTCCCTTGGAAACCCAAACAACACTTATAGGCAGTTCAAGGCGATTTGACAATGGCTGACTAACAAGATGTGGGTAGGAGGTTAACGCTATTCGAGGACCCACCAATGCCAAGATTGAGTAATGCTCGGCCCAAGCTTTTCCCATGGAGGCCAAAAGGTAACTCAAGCATGACCTCCAAACTTGCATCATCCCGGAAGGTAAAGTTCGTATTTTTTGGTAGTTCTTATGCTGTCTCTAGCTGGGATGAACACACCATTTTCAAGCCTCCCTAAGGTAAGAAAGAGGTGCGTCGAGCTAATGACGTTAAACAAGCGCTTCTTGGGAGGAAACCCAAGTCTTTAAATTCTTGTTCTTTCAATTTTCGTATTCTAGGTGTTTTTTTTTTATTGTTGTGTTGTTATGTCTCTTTTATTTGTTGTGGTTTGATTGTTAGTTTTTGTATGTGCATTTTGAGTTTGATCCATGCTTGTTCTTGAATTTTTAGGTTTGGTCCTTTGATTTTATGCCATTCGAATGCAAATTCTTGTGTGATTTTTGTTCGAATTCATTGTTGCTTTGATTGTGCAATGGTTGAAATGAAAAAAAATGTATAAGGGCTGAATTTGCAGGTCTCACGGGCATCCTTGCGGGCGTGAGGATGCCCGCAAGCAATCCAGAAAAGGCTTGCGGGCTGGCTTGCGGGCGCAAGCCAGCCCGCAAGGCCTTCGGGCACCCATCTCTTAAACATCCCCATTCACCATTTTTTTCATAACTTTCTCGTTTCTCATCCGTTTTCCCTCATTCTTTCGCCGTTTTTCTTCATTTTTCTTCCTCTTCACGCCTCTCCTACATCTAGAGACCTGATTTGCATGAATTTTTGGGAGTTTTACCATTATCTTCATCGATTCCCCAAGGTACCTCTCTCTAAACCCTAGTTTTCAAGCATGAATGTTTCTTATTCCATTCTCCAATTTTTCAAGTTAAATGGATGCCAATGTTGTGGGAGTTTGGTTGTTTGTTGTTTTGGTGGGTTTTTGGAGCAATTTTAAAGATTTGTAAAAATTTTCATGCTCCATTTACAAGAGAAGCTCTTGCAAATTTTTTTTGGGAATTACTGTAGCAATTCTTGAATTCTTTCACATTCCCATCATGTTGAACCATTGCTTCTCTTGTATGTGGCTTAATCTTGAATCATATATGTAAACCCTTAGCCATGCTTGCATTAGAGAGATTTGGACACCATGTTAATGATTGAACAAAGGACTTGCTTGGATTATGTTTTGCTTGATTGTTGTGTTGTGCTAGTTGTTTGTTTTGTTTGCTTTTGTTTGTGTTTTTTTTTTTTTTTTTTTGGTGTATGTTAGATGCCTTGAGATGATGTTCCTTTCTATCTTGTAGGGTGGAAGTAGGGCATCAAGCACGCCTTCTCTCTCGATCATCTACTCGCATCATTGGTGGCTACCTCGATCTCATGGACTTCAAGACTCACGTGTTGAGACTCGGGGAAGTTCATGAAACCCTCTTATTATGCTTTTATTACCTATATTTTTTATGAACTGCTGATTTAGACACATTGAGGATAATGTGCATCTTTGAGTGGGGGCGGGTAGATTTTCATGAACTTTGGAGTATTTTATTTAATTGCATGCTTGAATTACCTATGATAGCTATGATCTTTTTGTTAAGGATTTCCTAGCTTGGTAGAATGACAGTAGTGAGTTGTACTTTACATGTGCATGAATGTAGTTCTGTTTCATCCTTAGTGCATATTTATACCTGCTCACTATAACTCCCAATTCTGACGCTCTAACCCATCTTATTGATTTTTGTGTTAGGATGTTAAATTTTTCTTTCAATAGTCCTTTAAAAACTTTTGAGTCTCCTGTTTTTGCTTTAAACCTCAGTGAGGTTTTTAAGTGAAGTTTTTAGCAGGTTTGATCAGGCGTTGTAAAAAAAAAAAAAAAAAAAAAAAAAAAACGCCTGAAACCTGTTCTATCTTCACTTAATGTTAAAGTTCCTTTTTGGAGACCAGAAGATTTTTAATTGACTATTGAGAGGGTCTTTAGCATTCCTAACACTAACTTCAATCTGTGTGAGGTGAATGGACATCCTGGGGTAATCCAGGGTGTGGAGATCAGTGTGGGAGTCAGCACACACTCACAATGACACTTTGGATGAAACATAGCTGATATTGCTTTTCTATACACTGAACAACTCACTTCCTGATTTCTAACCATCTGTGCTAGTGAAACCCTGTACATTTGAGCTTGAGGTCGTATATTTAGCCATTTATCTTCTTGCCCCTGTTCTTCATGTTTGTTTGCTTGGGGACAAGCAAACGCTTAGGTGTGGGGATGTTTGATAAACGTCTAAATATACGTATTTTATACGTACTTGCGTATATTTTATTTTCTCTTTTTGTTATGTTGTTATCTATTTTCTTGGTTAAAGTTGCTTTACTTGTGTTACAGGCCCGGAATAAGCAAAATAAGCTCAAGAACGTATTTATGAAGAAATCTACACCAAATACGACGTTTTTGGGCCCCATCACTGTAGCAGTACTGTAGCACCGACAGGAAAAATTCTGAGAAACTCTCTGGATGCCTTGCGGGCAACCTTGCACCCGCAAGGCCACCCGCAAGGCATTGCGATGTCATGTATTAAAAGAGCTTTTAGGGCATTTTTGAAGGGGGCTCTTGGCCACCATTCTCCACCATCTTCACCTAGGGCTTCAAGGCAAGTGGAGAAGGCAAATCTGAGGAGGAAATCAAGGGGAGAAGAGGTTGTGCTATCAAGGAGAGGATCTAGGAGCTTGCCGGCGCGGATCCGACAAGTTCTCATCACCACTTTCTAGTCTTCATCTTAAGGGAATTTGTTATGAGCTTTGTCTTGTATTTGTTATATTTCTTGCTTTCTCCTTTGTTGATGATGAACTAGACTCCCAAGGTCACCGGGCATCCGGTGAACCTTGGGATGAACTTGCTTTGTATGGATGTTAGATTTACATTTACGGTGTTTGGTTTGATTTGTGGTTCATGCTTTGTGTTCTTTGATGTGTTGTTTGGCATGAGAACTCTGCGATTCAACTTCTAGATTGTACTTGGTGCGTGACCATCGCCCTTGTACTAGACTCACATAGCATGGAAGGGATTCATGTATGAATACGCCGTGACCATCGGGTATTTCATGCCCCTCCAACCATTAGGGCTGGACCTAGGTTGAGTATCGACCCTAATTAGAGGTTTTCCTAAGCGTAGTGCAATCGTGGGAGGATTTGGTCGGAAGAAATTCCGAGCCAATACTCGTACCGGATTAGGGGTCATCGCCGTGACCATCGTGGTGATCTACTGTTGGATATCTCTTGGCCCATCCACCATTGCCTGTGTAATTTTAGCATCCATCTAGCTTTAGTAGTCCTGAGGGGATCCTAGCCCGGGACCTCGCACTTTCATTATTATTTGCTTCCTTAAATATGCTCATGTGGTGTGCCTGAGTCCATGTGTTTATAGTTATCTTTGTTAGTTTTCTTATCTTGTTTAATTCTCTTTCTTTGGTAGACTAGACAGTGCCGTCTAGGGGGAAGTAATAGCAGCTCTTGGGACCCCAGGGAATACGACCCTCTCACGCGTGCGTGAGAGGTATTACTTGACGACCCGTGCGCTTGCGGATCTCATCACACGGCCTCAACCGATCACCTTCGGCCGTGCGGCACCTGACATGCACCATAGCGACAGGTCAGCCTTTCCTTGCAAGAACAGTTAGTGAATCCTGTTTGCATTACAAAACACAGCGAAAATAAGAAGAAGCGAGCAAATCCGGAAAACCCCTCGGTACGAGAAACACGACACAAGGAAACCCATTTTGAGAGAGAAAAACATAAAACTCTCTTAGATTGAGAAATGTTTACAACCATGGCCAAAACCAACACCAAATGGCTTGTCTTCTCCCAAAGACACATTTGACCCTATTACAAGAGCTACCCCAAATCCAAGGTTGATTGAGCCCCATGCCCAATACCGGTCTGGCGTGAATTCCCTGATTTCACTTAGCTTGCAGTGTCCTTTGACTCGACTGTAGCTTTAACCAGCCACCCTTGGTCACAGCTCGCAGCAGTATCGGTCACGCGCGGTAATACCGCGTGCCATCCTCGCCCCTGGCTCGGCAACGCTCCCGACCACGTGCCTACTTGCATACGCCTGCTTAAAACCTTGTCAGATCCGGAATCAGCTCTCGGTCACCCGCCCTGATGAAGTGTCCCGCCCCGCCTAGACTTGCTAGAGATCCAACACTCTACATGATGAAAGTCTTACGACACTTGACTCTTCGTATGGGCGCGCCTGTCCTACGCGCTCATCGGTCACGCGCACGCCCACGGTCCAGCGCGCGCGCGCCTCACGGTCTCAGCCAATGATCATGCGGGGTATTTCACCCGCTCTTGGTCCCGACACAACACAAGCGCCGCGCCACCTGCGCGCGCCACCAAATCCACGCAACTGTGCGCCCTCGTGGCTTGGTCTATGTGATACTGTATGCCCGCTGACCAAGTGTAAGGTCATCAACCCTTACAAACCACCCCCACTAGTTGAACCCGACGTCCTCGTCGGTCTCGAACTCAAGAAGTCTTCCACCAACAACTCGAACTGCCAAAGAGTAGTATCGCGCTCCCAGCTTGCCTCTGACATAGGCAAGTCCTTCCATTGGACAAGGAAGAACACCCTGCGGTTCTTATTGCTTTGGCCTTCTACTCTTCGGTCTAGGATTCGCTCAGCCACCCTGCTGAACTCCTTGCGAATAGTCGGCGGAGCCTGACTCTTCTTCGCCCTCGATGGATCCGTGGGGTCCTCGTGGCATGGCTTCAGGAAACTCACATGAAAATTTGGATGGAGTTTCAGCCGATCGGGGAGATCCAAACGATATGCCACGTTGCCCAGCCACTGGACAATAACGAAAAGGCCCATCATACCTCGCGATTAAGCCTTTATGTACATCCTTCCGATGTAACTTCTTCCACACCTGTGGAGTGAGCTTCAACCAAACCTTGTCCCCTACTTGGAACTCCAAAGGACGTCTCCCTTGATCTACATACTTCTTCATCTGGCGAGCCGCCTTGGTGAGGCTATCATGAGCACTCTCCAACATCTCTTGGCGATCAATAGCAAAATGATACGTGGCAGGCCATTTTCCTCCTGTCCTCCTCTTCGCCACCTCTGAAGGAGTAATAGGTTGGTATCCGTATGTAAGCTCGAACGGACTCTTCTCCGTTGATGAAGACCGATGAAGATTGTAGCTAAACTGCGCCACATCAAGCAAACTTAGCCAATTCTTCTGCGAAGCCGATACATAGTGCCGAAGATACTGTTCCAACAGAGCATTGATCCTCTCCGTCTGTCCATCCGTTTGCGGATGATTCGCTGTTGAAAACTTCAACTCTGTACCCAACAAGCCGAACAACGCCGTCCAGAACCGTCCAGTAAAGCGAGCATCTCGATCGCTTATGATGTCTTCCGGTACCCCAAAGTGCTTCACCACATGCTTCAGGAATAGCTCAGCAGCCACTTCTGCTGAACACATTACCGGTGCGGGTATGAATACCGCATACTTTGTGAATCGGTCCACGACCATCATCAATATCGACATCCCTTCCACCTTAGGAAATCCGGAGAGCCTTTCTGGAATACTCAACGGTTGGAGAAGACCGGCCTCCCGTCTTCTTTCCGATTTGTCTTGTTGGCACACGAAACACGTCTTCACATATGCTTCAATGTCTTCGCCCATATCCGGCCAATAATAATGTCTTGTGAGCAAGGCCTTCATTCGCTCACGACCGGGATGTCCCGCCCATGGAATATCATGATGCTCCCTAAGGAGCTCCTGCCGAATCTTCCCTCCTTTCGGCACATAGAGTCTGTCGCCTTTGGCGTAGAGAAGCCATTCTCCACCCAGTACTTGCGCACGACTCCGTCTTGGACATCTTTGATCAGCTTTAAATACTGACTGTCCGTCTTTGCTACCTCCTCGATACGACTTTGCAAGTCATTCTCCACTTGCGCCAACGCAGCCACGTACTCAACCATCTGCTTGGGACTCAACGCATCCGCCACCTGGTTGTGTCTCCCCGGTTTGTGCTGCCATTCAAAGTCATATTCCTGCAAGAACTCTTGCCAACGAGCTTGTCTAGCCGACAGCTTTTTTTGAGTAGCAAAGAATGTATTGGCAATATTATCTGTTTTGACAAAAAACCTAGTGCCCAGAAGGTACACTCTACATACCTGTAAGCAATGAACAACGGCGAGCATCTCCCGCTCATGCGCCGAATGGCGCTGCTCCGCGTCTTTCAGCTTCCAACTCTCGAACGCCACCGGATGCCCGTTCTGAACAAGGACACCTCCAACGGCCTTGTCTGACGCATCGGTGTGGACCTCGAAAGGTTCTTCAAAGTTGGGCAATGCTAAGACTGGTTCACTTGCAATTGCACTCTTGATCTTGTCAAATGCAGCCTGTTGCCTCTCTGCCCAGCCCCACGGCTGGTCCTTCTTCAACAAATCGGTGAGCGGCACGACCTTCTTTGAATATCCCTCGATAAACCGGCGATAGTAGTTGGCTAAGCCGAGGAAAGATCGTAACTCCGGTACCTTGGACGGTGCAGGCCAGTCCAAAATCGCCGCCACCTTAGCCCGATCCATTCGGACTTCACCCCGAGAAATGATGTGCCCAAGGAACTTAATTTCATGCTGAGCGAAATGACATTTCTCCAGCTTCACATATAGCTGATGCTCCCTCAATCTTGATAGTACCTGCTTCAGATGAACAAGGTGATCCTCCATGGATTCACTATAAATGACAACATCATCCAAGTACAGCACCACAAACTCATCGATGTAATCGGAAAACACCTGATTCATTAAGTGGCAAAAAGTTGCCGGAGCATTAGTCAAGCCAAATGGCATTACAAGGAATTCAAACAAACCATAGCGTGTCACACACGCCGTTTTGGACTCGTCTCCCTCTGCAATCCTGACTTGCCAGTACCCCGAGCGCAGATCCAGCTTGGAAAAATATGTTGCCTTCGCCAAGCGATCGAACAAGTCCTGTATAACAGGAATTGGGTACTTGTTCTTGACCGTGATCTTGTTCAATGCCCGATAGTCCACGCACAGTCGAAGAGCGCCACCCTGCTTCATCTGGAACAATACCGGTGCACCATACGGAGCCTTTGACGGCTGAATGAAGCTACTATCAAAAAGCTCGGTCAGTTGTCTCCTCAGTTCCGCCAACTCCAACGGAGACATACGATAGGGAGCCCGGGCAGGGGGTTTGCAGCCCGGAATTAACTCAATCTGGTGATCTATTGCCCGCCGGGGTGGGAGTTCACGGGGTAGTTCCGGCGGCATCACGTCTTGAAACTCCGTCAAGACTTCAGCCACTGCTGAGGGTAGATCACTCACCAGATCATCCTGCATTTCCAACAGAGCAGCAACATATGTGGGCTCTCCATGTTTGAGCCCTTGCACCACCTGGTGCGCAGAAAGCATCGGTTCCTTCCCTTTCTTTTCCTTTACAGCCACTCCCACTACAAAGCATGGGTTCTTCTCATCCATAATAAGAAGACCACCCAAATGTGGAACACCAGCGGCCTTCACAGACTTGAGGAACTCCATCCCCAGTATCAGCTCAAAATCATCTAATGTGACTGCCAGCAGATCAATCTTCCCTTGCCATCTACTCATGTGAACGGTTACACCAGAGATCTTCCCAGTCACCGCCAGTGCTTGAGAGTTGACTGCTTTCACTCGGCTCGTGTGCATCGCTACGCTCAGTCCCAACCGAGTGGCCACATCTTTCCTGATGAATGTGTGAGTTGCGCCTGTGTCCACCATCCCTGTTATGGCCTTTCCATTCAGGGTCAGCTCCACATAGATAAGAGAATTCACCGCCCCGTCACCCTTGACAGTCTTCAAGGCACCCAACAGTTGTAAAGGACTCACTCTTGCTGGGTCCTCGGAATCACTTTCTGGTTCATTTCTAAATGCGGCCAACTTCTCGTGCTTAGGGCAATCCTTTGCCATATGTGGTCCTTTGCAAATGAAGCATCCACTCATCTTGCCTGAACCACTCGCTGCTTTCCCATCATCCCTGGGTCAATTCCATCTGGCCTGGCCGTTGGGCTTCCTCCTCTGGAACCCATCTCCGGCCCTTCTCTCAACTGGCTTCTTGTCTTTGGATTTGAACTTCGCCTTCTCACCCTTTCCACCGGGTAAGGTTCGCAAGTCCACCAGTGCTTCAGCTGCTATGATCACGGAGGTGAGGTCCTTCGCGCCCTGTCTCCGTACCTCGATCTGGGCCCAACTCTGGAGTCCCGTAAGGAAGTTAAACAACTTGTCCTCCTCGGACATGCCCCTGATATCCAGCATCAAGGATGAAAACTCCTTCACGTACTCCCGGACAGTGCCTGTCTGTCGTAACTTCTTCAGATTTGAACGAGCTACCCATGCAGTGTTGCTAGGCAAGAATTGCTCCCGTAATTCCTTCTTCAACTCGACCCACGAGTTCGAACTTGTCCGACCTGCCTAAGCGTCTTCTTGCTGACGAGTTCGCCACCATAGCTTTGCATCGCCAGTAAGGTACATCCCGACCAACGGGACTTGCTCATGGCCCGGTACCCTTGCAGCCTTAAAGTACTGATCCATGTCCCAAAGAAAGTTCTCCAGTGTCTTGGCACTTCGCGCGCCATCAAATGGGGAAGGTTCTGGAACCTTCACTCTCGTGGGCGCCTCCCACGAGACCGGTGAAGCGCTAGCTTCCTTGAGTTGGCCGACCTCGGCCTCCAGCGACTATACCTTCGTCTTTAAGATTTCAATAGTCATCTTGCTCTCGCGGTATCCGACCGCAAGATCTTCCACCATCTTCAACAGGTTCTCGAGCTGATCGTCGACACTGCCGACGACGTTCTCTAACCGTTCGGACGTCTCCTCAAGGCGATCCAAACGATCCTTCTTACTAGTCGCCATCTCCACCCTCTTCACGTTCGTGTCTTCTCGCGCTTCGCTTCAAGCCACAAACTCGTAGCTCTGAAACCAGCTGTCACGGCCTCAACCGATCACCTTCGGTCGTGCGGCACCTGACATGCACTATAGCGACAGGTCAGCCTTTCCTTGCAAGAACAGTTAGTGAATCCTGTTTGCATTACAAAGCACAGCGAAAATAAGAAGAAGCGAGCAAATCCGGAAAACCCCTCGGTACGAGAAACACGACACAAGGAAACCCATTTTGAGAGAGAAAAACATAAAACTCTCTTAGATTGAGAAATGTTTACAACCATGGCCAAAACCAACACCAAGTGGCATTGTCTTCTCCCAAAGACACATTTGACCCTATTACAAGAGCTACCCCAAATAAAAGGTTGATTGAACCCCATGCCCAATACCGGTCTGGCGTGAATTCCCTGATTTCACTTTGCTTGCAGTGTCCTCTGACTTGACTGTAGCTTTAACCAGCCACCCTTGGTCACAGCGCGCAGCAGTACCGGTCACGCGCGGTAATACCGCGTGCCATCCTCGCCTCTGGTTCGGCAACGCTCCCGACCACGTGCCTACTTGCATACGCCTGCTTAAAACCTTGTCAGATCCGGAATCAGCTCTCGGTCACCCGGCCTGATCAAGTGTCCCGCCCCGCCTAGACTTGCTAGAGATCCAACACTCTACATGATGAAAGTCTTGCGACACTTGACTCTTGGTATGGGCGCGCCTGTCCCACGCGCTCATCGGTCACGCACACGCCCACGGTCCAGCGCGCGCGCGCCTCACGGTCTCAGCCAATGATCATGCGGGGTATTTCACCCGCCCTTGGTCCCGACACAACACAAGCGCCGCGCCACCTGCGCGCGCCACCAAATCCACGCAGCTGTGTGCCCTCGTGGCTTGGTCTATGTGATACTGTATGCCCGCTGACCAAGTGTAAGGTCATCAACCCTTAGAGTAAGGTAGAATGGCATATCATACTTCTTATCATATCCTTAAGAGTCCGATTTAGTCTTTCAGCTACACCATTCATGCTGGGTGACCCAGGCATTGTGTACTATGGAACAATTTCGCATTCCTCTAGGTACTGAGCAAAAGGTCCTGGACGTTGTTCACCTGAACCGTCATATCTACCATAGTATTCACCACCACGGTCAGATTTGGCATTCTTTATCCTTTTATTCAGTTGATTCTCAACTTCAACCTTAAATGATTTAAACACGTCCAATTCTAGTGATTTTTCATGAATTAAAAAGAGGTATGCATATCTAGAGTAATCATCAATGAATGATACGAAGTATTGTTGGCCATTCCAAGAAGCCATAGGAAATCGCCCACAAATGTCCGTATGTATCAATTCTAAAACGTGTGTAGCTCTATATGCACCCAATCTTTTACCTTTCGTTTGTTTACCTTTAATGCATTCGACACAAACATCAAAATTTGTAAAGTCAATGGAATCTAAAATCCCATCTGACACAAGTCGCTCAACTCTATTTCTAGAGATGTGACCCAAGCGTTTATACCATAATGCTCCTGAACGCACATTATCTAATTTTCGCTTAATACCACTCGATTCCACAGTCATAGCTTCATTATAGGATTCCATAGTATCAAGCAAATATAAATTATCATGTGCCATGAGTGTACCAGTGCCAACAACATTTGAATTAATAGATAACTTAAATTCGTTGTTTCCAAATGAACAATAGTAACCAAATTTATCCAACCATGGAACAACATTTGAATTAATAGATAACTTAAATTTATCCGTCTAAATGATGATACAACAAAAGTATCCATTAAATCCAAATAATGTCCAGTACTCAATAACAATCTAAAAAACCCTATTGCCTCAACTTCAACTGATTGGCCATCTTTAACATAAATGTGTCTTTTAGCATCATTCGGCCTGCGACTATGGTGGTAACCCTGCATTGAAACAATTATGTTAGTAGTTGCACCAGAGTCTAACCACCAAGTGTTTTTAGATACCGAAGCCAAATTTACTTCAGAATAAACCAAAGTTAGAAACATACCTTTCTTTACCCTCCAGGCATGGTACTTGGTGCATTCATTCTTCACATATCCTTCCTTATTATAGAAGAAGCAAATGCCATCGTTCTTATTTTGCTTCTTTTATACAGGACCAACAGCAGCTTCATTCGGCCTTTCCTTGCCCTTATCTTTAAAGGTACTTTTCTTGGAAGCACCTGCCTCAGGGGTGTTAGACTTAAAAGTGTGAGCCAAGTGAGCGCTTTCTGTCCTTTCTTGCTTCAATCTTTCTTCCTCTTGCACACAATATGAAATAAGCCCATTTCTCCTTCTGACAGTTGTAACTAACTTTAAATTGACTGAAGTGTGCAGGAAGAGAGATTAATACCAAATGCACAAGTAAGTCATCTGACAACTCGAGCTTTAGCGCCTTAAGTTTAGAAGCAATATTGGACATTTCCGTAATGTACTCCCTTATATTTCCTTTGCCTTTATACTTCATCGAAATCAAGCTCTGAAGCAATGTGCTTGTTTCCACCTTATCGTTTTTAGCAAAACGTTTCTCAATTTCAGCTAGAAAATCTTTGGCACTAGTTATCCCTTCAGATACTGCACCCCTAAAGGCTTCTAGAATGTCGCGCTTAATGATCATTAGACTTATGCGATTCGAGCGCTCCCACTTCTCAAAATTTCTCCTCTCAACTAAGGAACTAGAATCCGTAGGAGAAGTGGGTTGCTCTACCCTAAGTGCATAATTCAGATCCATGCATCCAAGCATAATCAGAAAATTTTCCTTCTAATCCTTAAAGTTAGTTTCATTAAGAATCGGAACAAAATTCAAATTAGCAGATACTATAGCAATTGATGCCGATGAGAACAAAATAACAACCATAAATATACTCACATAAATGACCAAAGAATCTATCGATAAAATTTCAACAATGGCATAACCCATCTAAAGATATCTAGTGCAACATTAATATCATGTCTTTCGACAGTAATATCAACTGCTAGTGATACTCTTGTTGTAATAATCAAACACTGATAATAATGCATGTCGAATAATAAAGGTTTAAATCTATATTTGGTCCCTCTAGTTAGGTTCGGGTGCCCTTTTAGTCCCTCTATTTTAATTTGACCACTAAGAGTCCTTTTATTTTTCAGATTGAGAAATGTTGGTCCCCCATACGGACGGCGTTAAATTTTCAGTCAAATGCCCCATCTACGTGGCATATTTTAATATTTAACTATCTTAACTGAACATTATCAGGAGTTAGCAACCCATTAAGTTCATAAGTAAATGGTTTAGTTTATCGGGTTTCGGTTGTTAACGGATCCGAATCCGCTAACATAATTCATCTCCTTCTCCACCTGTCTACCATTCCCATCCACTCCGTTCCCAAGAGATTTAGTTCATAAGTAAATGGATTTATGAATTTATTAATTTTTATTATAGTCAGCATCTCCAAAGAGATGCTTCTCACCGGAGCCTTCATCTTTTACTCTTAGTCGCCGCCATTCCCAAACCCTAGAACTCCCATGGCTTGCTTCCAAATCTCTCAATCGGGCATCTCATCTCCGACGCTCCTCCGCCTCCGCCCTACACCTCCTCGGCGGCGGGCTTCTTCGCTTGTCCTTCGTTCTCGGCTTCAGGATTTTGATGGTGAATCGAATGGTAGTGGGTTTTTATCTGCTTTTGAGATGTTTGATTTGTTATTTGATTCTTTTTTGGTTGGTTGTAGGGGAGGAGAGGCCGAAATCGCTGTTCATGAAGGAGTTGAAGCGGAGAGGGATGACGCTGAAGTCGTTGTTGGAGGAGCGGGAGGCGGAGGTGGAGGAAAAGTGTGGTGTTGGGGAGCGTGGCCGTGCGAAGAGGCGGAATGGTGTGGCAGAAGCTGATTTTAGCAAAGCGGTGTTGAATCATAGGGAGAAGTCCATGGCGCTGAACAGCGAGGGACTTGAGGTCTGTTTTCTGTTGGATGGGAATGGTAGACGGGTGGAGAAGGAGATGAATTATGTTAGCGGATTCGGATCCGTTAACAACCGAAACCCGATAAACTAAACCATTTACTTATGAACTTAATCGGTTGTTAGCTCCGATAATGTTCGGTTAAGATAGTTAAATATTAAAATATGCCACGTAGATGGGGCATTTGACGGAAAATTTAACGCCGTCCGTAAGGGGGACCAACATTTCCCAATCTGAAAAATAAAGGGACTCCTAGTGGTCAAATTGAAATAGAAGGACTAAAAGGGCACCCGAACCTAACTAGAGGGACCAAATATAGATTTAAACCAATAATAAATGCATCTTTGGATTAATTTATCATTCACATGTAAAACCTTATAAGTGTTACATGCTTACCATCACAAATGTATATGCAATTCGGCAAAGCATCAACCTTCCTTTGGGCTGGCCATTGCTCGCATGAATATACATACACACTACATTTAACATTTTTTTTTCATAAGCAATTTTGGCAAGAGAGGGCACTTTGGTGACTTCTTGCTTCAATTAACTCATTCAAAATGTCAAACAATAACCATTGTTTTGAACTTTGTTTGAAAATTGATGAATCCAAATTTTTGTTTTAAATAACCATAGTTCATCAAGATCTAACATGAGGGGCTCTAATACCACTTGATAGAATAAATACATTCATATAGATCAAAGGATCTAACCCAAAATCATGCAAGATACAAGATGAAATAGAGGCGAAAGCATACCTGATGAATCCATCGCATCTTTTGAGGAGATTGAATAATCTTTCAATTGGTAATGGGTCTTCCAACTTGTAGAGATTTTGTAAAGATTCTTTACTTTTCTCCTTCTGCTGGGGATGAAGAAGAAAACGCCAAAAGCCTCTCCATAACCCTTCATATAACCTCTCGAGATGGAAGTTACTGAATTTTAATGGTTTAAATCTATGTTTGGTCCCTGTAGTTAGGTTCGGGTGTCCTTTTAGTCCCTCTATTTCAATTTGACCGCTAGGAGTCCCTTTAGTTTTCAGAATGGGAAATGTTGGTCCCTCAGTCGGATGCCGTTAGGTTTTCCATCAGATGGCCCTATGACGTGGTATTTTTTATTATTTCACCAACTTAACAACCAACTTAACTGAAGCTAACACCCATTAGTAATCGGATCCGGGTTTTTTAAAAGATCCAATAACTTCACTCTAATCTCTCCCTGACCCTTCTCCCATCTCTCGCCCACCCTTCTTCTCAACCTCACTGTTGGTTCCTTCATCCAGTGCCATGGTGATTTCGACAAGCAGCTTGATACAATGGAATAACCAATCTGTGGAGGATGCTACTTGGGAGGACGCCATCGCCTTCAAGACTACCTTTCCTGAGTTCAACCTTGAGGACAAGGAATTTTCAAAGGTGGAGGCAATTGTTGCAAAGGGAAACAGGGATCCAGAATCAACAAATAGGTACATGATGGGTACCAGAAAGAGCACACGCCAAAATCAAGGAAAAAAACATATTAAATACAATGATTATATCACCAACTGATAAGTCTTGTATGTGAGTATTACATGAATATTGAATGAGTGTAATTAGGAGATAGAGGTAGAGTAAGGAGGTTGCTATTGAATGACAGTTTGTCCTGGCACACGAGTTGTTCGATAGAATGCCAACTCACAAATTGTTGTGACTTTGTTACCATTTTGTAATGATTCTCCCATAAAGGGGATCTGGAAAGAAATGGACGGGACTAGCCAGAAAAGTAGTCTCTTTCTCTACTCTTCCATCTTCTTCTCCTCTAATTCCTTCCTCTGTTTCTCTCTTCCTGAGAAAATCTCCAGTCAAATCCCTTGGAGCCACCCCGATCCCGCTCAACAAATAACTTTATTCAATCGCGTCTGGCCACCCACTTGAATCTGACTGTGCAACCGTTCGCCCATATGCGCGTCACTGTCGGCAACGGCGATGCGCTCTCATGTGGGGGCGAATGTCCAGAGGTGAAGCTCATCATGGGTGATGCATCATTCACCGTTGATCTAATCTTGTTACCGATCTATGGTGTAAACCATTTGCTTATCAGTTAAGTTGGTTGTTAAGTTGGTGAAATAATAAAAAATGCCACGTCATAGGGCCATCTGACGAAAAACCTAACGGCATCCGACTGAGGGACCAACATTTCCCATTCTGAAAACTAAAGGGACTCCCAGCGGTCAAATTGAAATAGAGGGACTAAAAGGGCACCCGAACCTAACTACAGGGACCAAACATAGATTTAAACCAATTTTAATCAATATTTTCAATTCAGCCCCTCATAGAATGGAATATTATTTTATGGGTATCTACACATTATATTTCATAAATATTATGCCCAAACCATTGGCTATTTAAATAATGGTTTAACACATCAGTTTAATATATGCGGCCCCAAAATTAAACATATATATGTATTAAGATATATATTTATATATATCTTTTCCGACAGAGCATTTTAAAATATTCATGTATGAAATCCAAGATAACATCCCAAACAGATAATACTTCTCACAGGCCAAATATCTTCATGGCTATCCTTATTTGCCACATTTTTTAGACCGTCCCTTTCTTTTTAAATATATATGAGTTTAACTATTTGGATAAAATCAAATGAATTATCAACATTCAAAAACATAGTTAAGAAAAAAATGATTGAAAAAATCAATATATATTGTATTTGATGATTCAATTGTTACCCTCTAATATGATGATTTAATGCAAAAAAAAAAAAAAAAAAACATGAAAGGGGTTCAAGAACATGCAAAACATAGATATGCACCGATCAATTGCATGCTAGATGAAAGATATTATAGGATGGGGCCTGCGTTCACATATGCTTGGCTTCATTAATTGATAGTAGTCTTTGCATGGGTTTAGCACCAATCCATGAAAGGCAAGTCCGGCCTTAAGCATAAGTGACCGAGGCCTATCCTAGGGCCCCTACATATGCCTAGGGCCTCTAGATTTTTGTTTTAAAAAAAATATATATTTAAAATTATTATTATCTTATCTTATAAAATTTTAACTGTTTTTAAATTATAAAATTTAATTTATGATTAATATCCAGTAAATTTATTGTTATAATAGGGCTCACAATAGAGCCCCACAAATGTTTTTTAATTATATTTAAAAATTTTATTTATTATTATCTAATATATTTCCACATAGTTATGATCTTGAAATTTACATTTTTTTAACTATAAAATTTATCTTAATTAATTCATGATATATCAAGACCTAATAAATTTAGTGGCATTATAATCGGTGGCATTATAATCTATTAATGGATTAATGAAGTTAACATTGGCACTTAAACCACTTGGTTTTAAATTTAAGTTTTTTTAAACTATAAATTTTATAATAAATTTGCTTTTATAATATATATGATGCCTCATGGGCCTTACTATCTAAGTTAATAGATTTACTTGAATCTAATAAATGTTACCATTGTATTAAAAAAAATCAAACTCATTTCCAAATGCTTGGATTGCTTAAAGAATATTACTAACTATATATATTATTGTTGCTTCAACGGAAAAGAAGTTTTTCAAAATTGAAGTTAATAAAATCATTTTTACGGTCAACTATGTCACAAGAAAGATTAAATAGATTGGCCATTTGGCCGATGCTACTGAATCCGCTGTTTTATTTTTGGTACCAACGATTAAAAAACTTTTTCCCCTACTTGCTGCATTAAAAACTAAATCACAAGTTTCTGATAAAAAACGATAAGATTTGTAATATGAATTCTTTTACATTTTGCGGAGATGCAAGGGACCATTCTAGGATTCCATTTCTTAGCACCATGACCAAAATGAACGCCTGCTTCCATCATCTTCGGCAAATTAATGTTCCAATATCTTCTTTTTACTTTCCCCCACATTCCCTCTTTGTTTTTTGCAAAGAGACGAGATATCCTAAAAAATATAATGATTATTCCGAGGAAAAAATTTGGTATCACATCTCGAATATTAAAATTTAATTGATAATTTTGGATCTTAAAAAAGCAAGAAAAATGAACTTCAATTGATTTTGTATCTTTTTTTTTATGCATTGCAGATAATTAAATAAAGGAGTAGAAGGATATCTCCATATTTTTTTCCAGTTAATATTTTGTTTATCATAATTATTAATAATAATTCCTATTTTTTATTTTTATTATGCAATTTATTATTTAATAAAAATAATTAATTTTTTTTGTAATTTTGTATGAGACCCCATTTTCTCTAAGACAGGTCCCGGATGAAAGGGATGGAAAAAAAATCACCTTTTTCATTGGCTGTTTTATAAATTTGCTCACGCTTCCTTCTTCTTCTTCTTCTTCTTCTCTTTTTCTCTTTTTTCTTTCTTCTCTCGACCTCCTTTCTTTCATTTTCCACTAACCCATGTCCACGTCGCCTACATCCTCATGCTAAGGTTACCAATGTATTTGTTATTTATTTTAAAGTTTTCAAGTTCAAAATTCAAAAAAAACAAAAAAAATATATATATATATATATTATATTTCCATATTTCTTTTTATTTTTACATAAAGCATTGTATTTAATTTTATTTATTTATTTCTTAAAACTATTTTTAATTTTATTATTTATTTATTTACTTCTGTTCAAATTATAACTGTTGAAACTTTGGTTTTACTTATATCTCTTTCTTCTTACCCCTAACGGAAATAAGATAATAGCTGATTATTATTATTATTATTATTATTATTATTATAAGTTTATCCATCATGGTTTTTTTGTTACTCCCATTCAAATTAAGATATAAAATTAGGGTTTATAAAAACCTATTTAAACAACTCTATAGAAATTTATTTATTTGACCGTGAGCTAAAAGATGTGAGATAAAAAAACTAAGACTAAAATTTTCATCAGGTTAAATGATCAGTCTAACTTTTTCCTGGATTCATGATTATAATTGCATATGTTTGAGGACTATTTATAAATTTCACTAAATTATAATAGTTCTATCATGATTATTATTATTATTATTATTATTTACTACCCTTCCGTATTATCGCAAAATTAAGAATTAAGGTTCAAAACGCCCTCATCTTCCTTCTTTTCCCCTTTGCTTTTTTATAATCTCTTTCTTTTCCCCAATTCCCGATCTAAGCTATTCATTCTCCAGGCGATCTCTTCTTTGCGATCGCTCTCAATGTTTTGATCCTTTTGGTTTCTTTGATCTCGCCGTGGAGTAAAGGGAAAGGTGGTTTTTTTTTATATATATATATATTTTGGTGTAGAGATAGTGAGGACTGTTGATGATCTTTTGAATTGATTGGATCTGGATCTGTTGCTATCCTGGTTTTAGGTGTGCTTTGCTTTTTGTGTTGTTATTTGATTTTGTGAATTCCTTGCTGCTGCTTGATCTTTTGTTTTGTGGGGTTTAGTGTGATTTCTGATGCTTTGCTGGTGTCTTTCTTTCTTTCTTTTTTTTTTATAATTTTTTGGAGTGATGTTTGGATGTTTGCGATTCTGTTTAGGCTTCCGCTTTGGTGATTTTCCATGGTGAAATTTCCCGTTTTGGGGTGTTTGATTGTTGGTTTTTGCAGACGGGAATCGTGTTTCTGAGGAGTGGATGTTTAATAGATGATTTTCGTTTGTTTCTTTCGTTTTTGATATTTGTTTCTAATTCAAAAAATCAGACTTTTTTCTTGGCGGTAAGTTCATCTTTTGAAGAAAAAACTCAGCTTTTCTTTGTGCATATTTTAGATCTGCTTTTCAATATTTACTGTTTTGCATTCTGAGGAGCCCCACTTTTTTTATTTTTTTTTCCCATATGCTATTTCTGTTTCTCTTAAATGCTTGTTATTTGCAGTGTTTATATTACAGATTTTATTGCCATTCTAATGGCTGGTCTCATAGGAAGTCCTTGTATTTTTGGTTTTGTGATTGAAAATTTCTTGATTGATGCTTTTTTTTTCTTTTTTTTTTTTTCTGTAATTTTCCTGTTGTCATCTTGGTGGTTAGTTTCTGATGGTTAGATAGCATTTGGCACACCAGCTAAACTAGCAAGTTCCCTGTTGATTCATTCAGTGGTTACCAATATAATCGATGCTTAAGTAGAATATATTGAAATAACCAGTTATTAGTGTTCTTATTGTGAATTGTTGCTTCAGAGTTAAGTGGAAACAGTTGCACTAAAATTTTCTGTAAATGTTTGAATATGACCAAGAACTCAAGAAATAATTGTTAATGGAGTGATGGTCAAGTAATGGAAGGAACTTCATGAAGCTTGACAAGGTTATGCACATGCGAAGGGAACATCTAACATGTTTGTTTACTAAATTATCATGTGGAATTCAATGACTTCTATTTAGTATTACTTAGAGATTCAGGATATGCTTTAGTTCGAAATTGGCAAGAATACTATATGAATGTGTTAGAGTATACATGTTTCTGAAGCATCTAAATGAAGATGGGCGGCTGTTTTTTTTTTATCAGCAATATTGAAGGAGGACATTTCTCAAGCGATTTTACTTGTTAAATAACTAAAGTTTAGTTGGAAACAAGGAGACATACCTAGTCAGGGGTAGCTCAAGATTTGTTTCATAAATCACATTTTGTTCTCCCTACATCATTGTTCCATAAATGAGCATGCTATTTTCCATTTTTCTTAGGTTGGGTGAAAGTTGATGGTTCTATTTGTTTGCTGTTATCCTTAGAAGCAAAACTTGAGAAGGGTATATTTATATCATTTATGCATATTGTATATGACAGAATCTATATGCTAGCATTTTATGCCAATGAACCACTCTTCCATGAAAGTAGATTATTTATGGTACACTGTGGTTGATTGTTAAAGAGCTCACCATATGGAAAGAATAATATATCCTTCAGATTCACAATAGTTATAGCCACTTAGCGGCTTGTGTTCGTTTTCATTTACTTCTGTGAGCAGTTTATGTCAAGGAGGGACTTGTCTGGGTAAATAGTTTTTCTTGATATTGTAGCATGATGTCTCGTCCAGTGGAACGGACTTTTCATGCAGGAAAATATGTCGACTTTTAGGTGCTCTGCAACAATTTTTACTGTGTAAGCACTTTTTTTAATCTGTTTTATTCTTCAAAAGGAGGATTTATTGTTGACTCAAGAAAGGTTTTTATTCACAATTTCATTATCACAGTTGTGAACGACAAAACTGAAAAATTAGGATTGGTGTTATCTTATGAAGTGGATTAGGTACTTTATTTTTCGGTGATGATACGAAATCCCACTGGAAAGAAGATAAATAGTCGCCTGCGTATAACTTAACAGTGGTGGTTTAGAGGAATATGTTTCTTTTGGTGGTTAGCGATTTTCTCCATGGACCATGACCATGGTGAGCTTATTCTTGTTGAAGGACATGCTAATGAGGAACTTCTACCTTTGCCAAATGGATGTGAAGCTTCATAACATCTACTCTTTTAAGGTTTTAATGTGTGGGTTCAAGGTCTATTAGTCTTGAAATATTCATCAGAAGATGCTATCTTATGTTGGATAGTTTCATATAATATGCTAATGCATTAAAATAAAGAATTGCTTAAAGCTGGCTCTTTTTAAGTTGATAAAGTTGTAATTTATGCTAGTTGTGTGAATTTTCTATTTATATTTCATAGTTTGTTTGCTTGGTTGAATCTGTTTTTATTCGTTTGCAGATAGTTAGGAGTTTTCTAAAAGATTGCTACTCATTGAGTGTGCTCTGGTGCATCAACAATTGATTTTAATTTTAGTTGTTGCTTATATGATTAATTTTTTATGCATGCCAGTTAATCAACTCATTTTTTCTTCTTGTTTTTGTTTGGCACTCTATATCTTCTAATCATTATCAATCGACCAGGATTTTTGTGAAAATTTTCAACTGGCTCTGCAAGATCAGGTCATTTTGTGAAGTCATTGCATGGGGATGAATTTTAATTACATCTTTGTACTCCCATACCATCAGAGGGGAGAACAGCAGTAGTTTTAGTTCAAAGACAAAGAATTCCTGAAACATTTGAATTTAACTCTGATATGGATCAGCAAACTTACTGTAATACAGCATTTCATAATTCAGTGGAGTCACAGAATATTCCAGATTATTTATTTTCTTCAAACAGTGCAAATACATCATATGCAAATCTGACTGCTCAAGGTTCTACCAGCTTGAGCATCTGGCATTCTGGTGAGCCTAGCTCAAGTGGGCATTTAGTCAACCATCGTGACTGTGATGGATCCAAACGGGAACATATGTGGCCATCTGCTATGAACATTGATGAGGAAAGTCCGGCGTTGGAAGAAAGAGATTTTCAAGCCACTGGCCCACTCTCCTTGGAAAGAGTAAATATAAATCTCAATAGCAATCATGTAGTTGATGCAGATTCATTTTTACAAGATCCCAACTCTGGTGATGTTCCCCAAGGTTCAGATATGGATGATCGTCACAGCACTATGACAAGCCCAGCTTCAGAAACAGAACCAAGGTCTCTTCCTTACAATACAGATTTATTGCAATCTGCTTATTTGCCATCCACAAACAGGACAAATCCCTCCGGAAGTTCTTCTGGATGCCCTGGAATAGTATTAGATGATAGTGATAGCAGATCAGAAGCTTCATTAGATAGCCGAAGGTTGTCTTGCAAAAGAAAGAATATTGAAGGTGTTTCAGGTCAGGCTTCATCAAGTGGTAATGCAGGTTTATCCTTCCATAATGAAACCAGTTTACTGCATTCTGTTTCTTCTCCTCATAATGTGGCAACTGTTATGAACATCTCTGGATTGTCTAATGAAGCAGCTGGTTCAAATCCTTCTGAAGTTCAGTCAATTGAAAGGTCCAGTGCTATTATACGAGGTACTGTATCTGAGAGATATCCCATTTCTGTAGGACGAGCAGAGGCCTCAGAAAGAAATTTCCGAATGAGGTTCAACCCTACACATCAACATGATATCTGCCCATCTAATATGCCAACCAATGGTGTTACCATTAGACATTCTAATGTTTGGTCCTCCCATCAATCATCTTCTCATGCTGTTCCATTGAACCATTCAGTGGATTCTGGCTCAGGTTTACAACCACAGCATCAACTCTCAATGCTAAATAGAGTAACCCCTAATGTTCACTCTAGCCAATGGAATGAAGATGCCAATTCAAGGCTAGGCAGCCAACCTAGTACTGATTATTCAAGGGAGCAATTGGATTCTTCAGGAGAGGAAGTACACTCAAGAAGCATTCATGGAAACAGTATTTCAGGGCATTCTCTGCTTGCTTACCCATCTGATATCAGGCAGACGGGACAAGATCCAACACATCTGCATATAGGTAATATAAGCTCTAATGTTTCTCAAAATACTTTGCCCGCTTCCAGAGCTGGGACGAGTTCTGGAACTCATTCACCAGTTGGGGCAACTTGGGTGCCTCAGCACAATCTCCATGGTCAGCAACGCTTAGCGGATGCAGTGCGTAGGCCTCCTCACTTTGGCAGTTCTGTTCGTGGAGAACGAAGTAATATTGTACCTGCACATCCTTCTAGTCATATGGTCAGCTCACAGGAAACAGGCCATCATTCTGGAGTTGGTTTTCATGGTGGCCATCAATCAATGCTGAGGTCAGCTTTTTCAGTGGATAGACAGAATGATGGTGCTTTCAGTGTGCCCTTGTCAATAAGAAATCTGGCAGCTGTGAGAGAAAGCAGATACAGAATGCTATCAGAGGTATGACTATGCTATGAATAGTTTTAAAGTATTTTATACCTGTGTCAGTTTTACTTTTTATTTCAGAAATAATTAATTTGGAGGATCTCTAGCAACCAGTTATCCTTATAGGAGACGAGGTCCTTGTTGATTGCTAAACTAGAGAAGCAGACGTAGATGGATTGATCATTTGTCAGTTCTATAACAGTACATCCTATACATCCTATGGAGTACTTTTTTTTAAGTACAAGTAAATGGAGAGATGCTTGTTTGTTGTATCTCTATTGCCATATTACAGTATAACAATCAGCTTTTAAATATTGTCTCACACCATTTGGCATAGTATATGTGAAGTGAATTGTCTAAAATCGTATTTGTTTACAAAATTGATGCTGCAATAAAGTTTTCCTATTGTCTTTCCTTGTTTCCTTTAATTGTGTTGTGGCATATAATCTCACATATGTAACTGATGACAATAGCTTTATGGAGAAGAACTTTTCGTCTAATTAAGAACGCTAACATCCCATAATACGAGGCCAACTTGTTTCTTTTGTGCACAATTACAATTATTTCATCACAATTACTAAATATTTGCTAGAGATTATGAAAATTGTCAAAATATAGTAATATTCAGTTGTCAAATAACTTTGATGTTCATACAGTAATTAAAGTTCACTATGGTACAAATGATTTTTTAGAGTTTTAAAATTATGCTTTTTATTGAAAAGCTAATATCATTTTGGTTCTAAACCAATGAGAGCATTGGTGAATGGAGCAAACACCAAGCATGGTTAAGAACAATACTTATTAATGTCATGAGTGGGCCATACCCGAATGCACATACAATCAGAGACCACTGCTATCATAAACTGGCTAAGTGGATCTTCTCCAAAGGGAAGTTATACACTACTCTGGAAAGTTACCTACAAGCTAGGATGGACCTTCTCCCTCCTGTACATTTAGTAGCAATAGGATGGACATTGCATGTTTATTAGGGATGCCTCACACAACTGACTACTCTGGAAAGTTGCCTCAAGCTTTCCGGTGACTTCTTCATTGGCTCCTAGGAAAATGACACCCTTTTTCAGCATGTGTTTTAGCAGCTATTGGCAATAGTATTCTGTTCGGGTAACTTGTCTTGTTAGTTATTGGTAAAAGCTCATCTTTATGATTTCCACCATGGAATTCCTTGTTTGCTTTCCTTTGTTTGTACCATCATTGAAAGCTTCTCTCAAAGGAAAATGCCATATTGCATTGCATCTCATGGAAGAAGATGTTCTTTGCTTTTTGTTGTGTTTCTTGTTCATCCATCTCTTCTAGCTTAACTATAATTTGATTTGGACTTAAACAATTATTCTTTCACTCTGATTGCTTCAACCTGTGTTTTCTTTTTCCCTTTGCTTTCAAAATTAATTATTTTCAATAGTAATTTGAAAACCAGGACTACTAAGAGTTCTTCATTATTAAATTGTTGCAAGATGGTGCTATAGTTGCATTTGAATCAGAGCTACCTCAATTTCTTCGTTAGTAGTGTCTGTTGTGGCATGAGTTGGTTTCAGTTGACGAGTGCATATTTGTTATTTAACTTAAAACTAAAAAGTGGTCATTTTCAAGGATAAATGGGTAAACTTTTTGGTGAATGACTCTTTTTCAGATTGTGCTTTAGGATTGTGTTTGGACTTCTAAAGTGTAGAGTGCAAAGTGGAGCATATATGGCTGTGTTATTGCTTACTGTATAGTATTTACTGTCTAGGGCTCCTATTCCATTCCTTAAACAAATTTCTTTGTTGTGATCAGCCACGCCACTGGCATTGTAAGGCCAACAATTTGATTAGAATTTTGCTATATGCCAAGTTGTAATTAGGGAGTTTTCCGAACATCATATCGCCAATTCTCGGCTCTCCAATATTTGGTTTTGTCACTCCTGTTAAGTGGCCAATTTTTCCTCTGTCATGAGCCAGCTTCATTGATTGAACCCATTTTAGGTAGTTTTGACCATTCAATTTGATCCTCGTCAAGGGTAAGGAAGAATTCGAGCCAAAAAATATGCCACCACCGTGCGTAGCAGCATCTCCCACCATTAGTCCCAAATCCAGAGTTTGCTGATTCTCTACGACGGCGTCTCCTCTAGTTGTGTTGGAACGATTGTCTTGATTAACCTATGGCATAGGTGCCTTTTTCTTTTTTTGGTCAGTCATCACTTGTTGGTAATTCATCTAGGGTTTTTGTTGATCTAGAACTGTAGCTCTGGTACCATGAAAAAAACTGAGGGGTCTCATTTTTTTTAATTTAACTTCCATGATACTATTGTGTACTAGCAAAATAAAATATAGAAAAAGTTGTAGCCTTAATCGCTCTCTGATTTCATCGATCTATCTCCTTACTCCTTAGATCAAGGAGAATTATTATAGAAAAGTTGAGATTCGAGGATTTCTATTGAAAATTAACAAAAATACCAGCTATCAGATCCCTATTTTCTGACATGCTCATGGGCTTCACAATGATTATCATTGGTTCATGGCAATTGAAAATTTTGCATCTCTATCCATTCATCCAGGAAAACACTTTTTTCATGCATTAAGTGATATGCTAGACATTTTCTGTTTTCTGAATCTGTATGAATAGTTTTTGTACATTTGTTATTCAGTATACCATGTCCACTGAGGAAGTACTATATTGATGTGTTCATGTGTTTGAGTAAAAATCTTTTGGTCATTTCTATTTTTAATTATGGCATGTTGGTAACTGTTCTTTTTATAGATTCGCAATGCCTTGGATCTAATGCGCAGGGGGGAGAATCTGCGATTTGAGGTTAGCCTTTTCATCATTTTCATTTGTCTATACAGATAAGTTTTTTTGCCAATGTTCTAGCAAATGTATTTTGTGATGGGGCGTCAGTAGAACTTGATAATAAGGCCAAATCTTTGGATTAGCCTAAAGATATATTAGGCTAACTCAAATTAGTATGACTTTTGCCTCTCAAATTTCGGCACATGCATCATTCCTTTTACATGTATTTCATTGTATTGTTCATTCTTGTCCTTTAACTTTTTAATCTTATCTTCTTCTTCCTTTTTTTTGGGGGTAATGATGTGACATAAGTTGGCATGGAAGCAATGCTGACTTATAAGTAATTTTCCCAGTGGAAAAAAGAAAGTAACATAAACTTGTTTTAGTCCGCATGGAGGATGATGTGGCGGTATTTTCAAATTAGTAAGAACACGACATCTGCCATGTCATCATAACGTAATCATGAAACATATATTATATAACATATGTCACAGGATGACAAGCAAGCTATGTGGAATAAAATGAAAAGAAACTCTTGGATCCAATTGAACATTTTCCAAATTTAAAGACAACAATGGACGATATGCCAAAGTATATGAATTAAAAATGACTTTGAACAATTTCCTAGAGAGCAGGAGTGGGAAAGAATAATGCAAGTAGGGTACATATATAAGATGTCATGAGAAGGAAGGATGGTGCAATATATAAAAGCAAAGGTTGTCATTTTGAGAACTGCGGGTATAAGTATCCTGCCTCATTGTTGGTGATTCTTTCTCAAGGAGACTTTATTCATTAGTATTATAATCTGCTAGTAACCCATTAAGTGGAATGTAAATCTAATAAGGATGTGGCTAGCATTCTGAAATTTGAATAAGAATAGCTCTTTATTTCTAAACAATAGCAATGAATCTTACCTCTGTAGAATTACACACGCACGGGGTTTTTGGGGGGAGGGGGGTGTGGGGTGGGGTGTGCTAGGGGTGCGGTGGTAATTAGAATCACGTTACGAAGTTTTGTTGTGATAGTAAATAATAGGAAATGATAGGAGGAGAATAGAAAAATGAAGGAATGCGTTAAGAAATTGGGTGGATAAAATTCTTCTTGGGTTCCATTTGAAAAGGATAAAGGGATAAGCTAATATGTCCTTTTTGTGACTTTAGGACCTTTTATCTACCCTTTAAGGAGATTAGGATTGCTCATAGTATTCCATAACAGGTGGTATTTGGTTGCCAGTTCCTTATTCTTGGACATATCTCTTGCAATTGTACCTTTTCAATATCCCACGTGGTCACATACACACACACACATCCAGAAGAAAGTTGAAATAAATAAATTGAAGGATCTGTTTGAAAGGATTTTTTTTTCTTTGGCATATATATCCTTGTTAATCTAAAGTTGCTTATATGCGCTTGCTAAGTTTCTATCTGCATACTTGACAAAGTTTTGATTGTACTATGTGCAATAGTGACTTCATTCAAAATTAGTTGTTCATTATTACATAAGCATAGTTCATTGACCGATTTGCATATGGTTGTATTTTCTGTATTATGTGACCGAAATTACCTAACTAATTTCTAGCTGCATTAAGAGCACTATTAACCTATTTTAGCACTTAAGAAAAGGAACAGACTAGTTGCCAGTTAGCAGCAAAATAGTCAGAACTGACTGAAGCAGAGCTAAATTTTCTAAACTGTTCAACTAAATTGATTACTGTAGTGTGCATGAATTAGACATCAATTAACACATTGATTTATGGTTGATTGAATATTTGTTTGGGTGTACAATTAAATTGAACCAGACAGATAAATCAGGCTGAACTGCATTTTAGGTGTGGGTTTGTTTATTTTTATGCATGTTAAGGTTCTGTTTGGGGTGCAATTTGCTAACCAACAATTATTTAGTAAAACTAAATCAAGGTAGCTAAGGAATGTACTAAAAAGTATATATTTTTCTTAAAAGAAGAAACATTTTAGTCTATAGCTTTGGGCGTTTTCTTTCATTAAATTTTTCTTAGTTCAGTTCGAAGTTTTGAGTGATCTAGTCGTGGGCTTTAAATATTCTGCAAACTAATGAATTTTATCAATCTGAACGACTCTTTCATGTAGAAAATTTATCCAGCCGAGTACATTGCAATCTGGCTTGGCTAAATGAAATATGGATACACTTTTATTTTGTTTTTTGTGAATTTTAATTGTAAAGACTGAGAACTAAAGCTATTGGAGATACTGTCAAAATTGGTAGGTGTGTTTTAGCTTGTTTGGGTAATCTGAATGCTACCTGGTGGTGTTCAGGACAGGTTAGTGTACTTGGCCTTTGTTTAGAATAACTTTTAACTGTATGAATAGAATGAGTCAGATAATTGGTACATTGGTGAGGTTCTCTATCGGATCTTGCTTGTGCCAAGCTTCTAGAGATGTTCACCTGAGCCAAGGTGTTACCATGTTGTTTGGTCCTTTTTTCTTCTTTTCTTCCCCCTTTTAGCTCAAGAAAATGCTGTGGTAGAATTTCCATTGTATCGTCTATGAGAAGCCCAACAAAGACACCCGTTGGAGGTCGGCAACGGCATCATGTGCTTGGTCTCATACTTCATGATGCCCTTATTGATCTTATTAGCATACCTTTTCTGTAGAGAACAAACCATAAACATGTTTTTTTTATTCAGTCATGGATCATATGAAAACCTATGTTGATTTCATCTCATGTTCTGATGGTCTACCAATTTAAGACATGTCAAAAATGAAAATGCCATGTTCTGGATATTTTGAACCCATTTATTGATCCCTGATACCATTGCCAATATCTGTTTTTACTAATTGCATCTGCTTAAAACTTGTGAGAAAAATATATGAAAATACCATGGTCTGGATATTGGGAACCCATTTATTGATCTCTGATACCACTGCCAATATCTGTTTTTACTAATTGCATCTGCTTAAAACTTGTGAGAAAAATACTTTCTCCAACACATCCCCCATCCCTTCTCCAGTGTCATCATCTATTTTAGCACTGTTTCATGTTGATTATGCTCCCACTGATCAATATCTCAAGAGTTATTCTGTCTCTTTTCACATGTATCTGGACTTGCACTCATGGTACATCATCTAGGATGGTCTTGCACATGATCATTCAGCATTCTTTGGTGGTGCTACTGACCTGCATGACCGACATAGAGACATGCGACTTGATGTGGATAATATGTCATATGAGGTAAAAAATTTTTCAACATTTTCAGAAGATTTTTTTACCCAATTGTTCATCCCATTTGACCTAATCACCATCCTTTTCTCAGGAGTTATTGGCATTAGAAGAGCGAATAGGAAATGTAAGCACTGGACTTGGTGAAGAAAAAATTTCAAAGTGCCTCAAGCAACGAGTATATGTACCTTTAGCCACAAAATCATCGAATGAAATGGAACCATGTTGCGTGTGTCAGGTGGTGCATCTCAAACAGTTTGGCTTCTTTTTCATGAGTTTTGATTCGTAACCGGTTTTTACCTAATTCTGCAGGAAGAGTATGTTGAAGGAGAAGATATTGGGAGCTTACAATGTGGGCATGATTTCCATGCAGCTTGCATCAAGCAGTGGCTAACGCACAAGAACTCGTGCCCCATTTGTAAAACAACTGCCCTGATTACATGAAAATGGCGAGGTTTAAGCCCTGGTAATTTCAATCTGAATGTTTTGTTTGGGGGGTGTCTGGGGTGAAGAACCTTGATGAGTGAATATTTTGCAGTTGTCTTTTATTATACACATGTCCTGACTGGTCAATAATATTTTTGACTTATTGCGAATTTATGCCTTTTTTTTATTGAATAAGTACTGTGCACAAATCAATGTTTTGGGGTTGGTGGATCTTTGCAGGGATAACTGTGTCTGTCAAGTCATTTAGGAATTAAACTCACAGGCCGTGTTTGGTTATGGAATAATCATCAAAAAATGAAAAATCATTTATTAATTTCAAATCTTTTGTTATTGTTTTATTTCCAGCTTCATTCTCCTCTGAATTCATCTTACATCTATAGTCTTATAGGGTGTTTGGATGTAAGTTTTTTTTTTTTTTTTTTTTTTTTTTTTTTTTTTTTTTTTTTTTTTTGGGGGGGGGGGGGGGGGGGGGGGGGGGGGGGGGGGGGGGGGGGGGGGGTCCCCCCCCCCCCCCCCCCCCCCTTTTTTTTTTTTTTTTAATTTTATATTTTTTCCCTTTTTTTTAAAAAAAAATTTTTTTTTTTTTTTTTTTTTTTTTATTTTTTTTTTTTTATAATAAAAAAAAATTATATTATAAAATAACCAAAAATAATAATTTTACTCTAATAATAATAATAATAATTAAAATAATAATATAACTAAAAAATCCAATTAAAAATACTTTTACCAATAAATAGTAATTAAATGTGTTTCCAAAATAATAAAACTAACCATTAAAAAATAATTTTATTCAAATAATAATAATTAATAATTAAAATAATAATATAAATCAAATAATAATTAAATAGATTATTTTAATAATAAGTAATAATTAAAGTGAAAATATTTAATTATAAAATTAAATATAATAATATTCAAAATATTTTATAATAATTAATAGTCATTATTTAAATTAATATTTTATTTTATATATAATATGAAGTATTCTACGTTTTGAGGGTATGAAAAAGTCAATAAACGGGGAATATAATACAACAACCAAACATTCTTTATTCCCAATCTTTCTCCCCCTCATTTCAATTACCCCTCAATTATTCCACAATTTAGTAATGAAAAAGAATAAACGGGGAATATAATAAAATTACTTTTGTACTTTTAATACAAATTAAATGGTATTAATGTTTCAGATTATCAATTTAAGGTTGATGTGAAATAAAATCTTCTATTTAAAAAATATTTTGAATGCCCATCGGAAATAATTATTATGATTAAATATTCAAGTATATCGCATATTTTATTATTATCTGTTTTCATTATTCTAATTAAATATTTAAATTTAAGTTATTGACGCTAAATATTATGTATTTTAATTATTGCAGTCATATTTGTAAACTAATGACTTTTACTTAATTAAAAATAATTAAATATTTTAAATTTAAGAAATAATTTCAAAGTCATTAAATTGTAAGTATTTAAATATTTAAAATTGTTTATAAAATAACAAAATAAAATGCAAGTAAGCCACTAGTAGGAATTTGTTTAATGCTTTTATTTAGTCTCCTTATTATAGTCAATATGTCTTTTAGTCCTTTTATTATAATTTGTCCGCTGATCCCTTCCTTAGTCGGTCGTCTATTTTTCCATCCAAGGCACTGACGTGACATTAATAACTTTTAGAATATTAAATGCAATTTCTTGAATACTTTTTCTATTTTTCTAAACTTATTCTTTTTTGTTTCTCTACTACTTAAGTTGTAATTTTGTAGTACTTATACCATTTTAATTGAGCTATGTTAGTCCCTGGAAACCCTAAAACCTAAATTCTAAACCTTCAAGACCTCAATTAATAGCATAGAGGGACTAAAAAATTACAATGTAAAGTAGAGGGATTTAAAAAATAAATTTTTTTTTAAAAATAAATTATTTATAAAATTCTCCCAAAATATTAATATAAAAATTTGCACAAACTAATGCCATGTCAACACCTTAGACGGAGTCAGGGCTGGCTTTTCCCATATGCGAAAATAATGGGGTTTCTATTAGTCCAATTATAATATTGAGTATAATAGAGAGGCTAAATAAGTTATTATACCGCTAGGAATTCATACAATTCCATACAGATTCTTGTAACAAGCTAACTCCATATAAAAACACAATTTGCTTTCAGTGGCACCATCAAATGGTAGCCTTTTTTTTCTTAGTAATAACAATAGCAACATGCCTCACTCACATTATAAGCATAACCTGCAAGGATAATATTATTTTGAGATAAAAAATGACAACCACACATTGAATGAACAAAAAAAAAAAAATTAATTTATTTTTTTAATTTGATATCGGGAGAGATACACACCTACAGAGGTAATAGACAGAATTATATCATATATACACACTATAAACATTATTCCAACCTTTTTAAGAGACATTTAACATTTAGTTATTGACTTATTTCTTTTATTATTATTATCATTATTATTATTATTATTATTATTATTTATATTATTATAATTATTATTATTTATTTGTTATTTTTATTTTAAGGGTTAGTGATCTTAGGAGGCCTCTATCCCTTCCACTTTTTTTGAAAGACATTTGACATTTAATTGACATGTACGGGAGTGGCAAATGGCGTCCCATTGTTTAGGATTTGAATTATTTTAGTTATTTATTTATTATTACTATTTTTTATAGTTGTTTAGGTGTTTGTATTTTTTCAAATTTTTTTTTAAATAAGAGTAATTCTTTGGATAATCCTTCTAATTTTTCATAACATAAGCTTTTAGTCACTCTACTCTTATGTAAGTTTTATTGGTCCTTTTACTTTTAAAAATAAGATACCTTAGCTCACGACCGACCAATCATTATCTCCTCCTGCAATGTTGCAACCAATGAGTTGAAAAATTGGTGATGTGGCTTGCTTTATTATTAATAGCATAAAAAAGAGTCTAATGGCTTCATGAAACTATTGATTTGGATCCGAATGTGAAACCTTTTCATCCATTTCACCCGAGCATCACCCTCATCCTTCTTGATCACTGTTAATGCCAAACATCGGATGACACCCCGACTTTCCCAAGCCCATAACTTTGCAGCAGTGCCATCCCTCCCTTGTTGAGCCCCTACAGGAAGTTACACTCTTTTGCATTAGTTCATCACAAAATCACACGATAGTGCACATGCTTCCTCCCAATTTACACAATTGCAATGGAAGAAGTGGAATGGAACTCCTCAAGCATAAAACAGTTAAACAATCCATTCATCAAGAATGATTGGAAGAAAAAGTCGATTAAGGAAGAATAAAAATGAAATTTAAGATTTCATTTCATATATCACGACAATAACCTCAGTAACAAATACTTCAATGTAAATGGATAAGAAGAGAATTTGTAAGAGCAAATTATGGTTTAGCATCAAAGAAGGCACCTTACTAAGCTAATCAAGATGACTGAGCTCACTAATGGGAAGAGTGGAGAATGAGGATGGAAGTAGGTGAGGAAGAAAGAGAAGGTCATGATGAGGTCGAATTCAGAACTCGCAGTCTTTTTAAATATTTCTTTTCAGTTTTTTATCTTTTAAACTATTTTATTTTGTTATAAATCCATGTCATACAAATATGTCGACGCCGACATAAAGATAATGCCATGTAGCAGCCAAGTCAGCAGCCATAGACAATAAACATGATTTATGTTTGGGCATGGCATAAGATGTCCTATTTTAAAAAGTAAAGGTACCAGCAAGATGCAAATAAGAACAGAGGGTCTAAAAGGTTACCTTTTGAAAAATAGAGGGATCACTATATGGAGAAATACTCCTTTACAGTAAAATACTCTTCCTTGAAAGCTATGCTCACAATACTTGTGGTTGCTATTGCAAAGCCAGTGCTTTTTCCTACGTCATCAACAACTCAATAGCTAAAGGCATATTTACAGCATCCCGATCACCACTCCATCCTCGGTTTCCTTGATCCAAGACACTATATAATCCCTCTAGCACCTTGAACCTTAATCTAGCCAAGAGTCCCTCTGATTTATTCTTCTGCTACAATGACATAATCTTCACTTAAAGAAGTATAAGTCCTTTTTTGAATTAATGAGATGGTTTTTGTTTTTTCTTGTATTCTTTTTTAATGATGGGCGTAATGGTGTGCATATATGTTTTAGTGATTTGGATGTAGAGTTTCATGTAGTGCTAAAAGAAAACGTTTTTGGTTAGCTGAAGAAGATAAGAAACTATTCACCCAAATGGCTATATTTGTTAGAGTCTGAAATTTCTCTAACAAAAAGATGAATTAGCTGTAGTGTCTGGAGCTTCCTATTTTGTGGAATCTACTTTTTGAAAAAGTTTGATGTCTTGGGTTTAGTGTTGACCCATCAACTTGTGTCCTGTAATATATATGCATATTTGAACCTGAATGTAATGTATGAATATTTTTCCTAACATTTTCTCTCTATTGTTAAGCTCTCTTTATCAAAAATCTACAACATGGTATCAGAGCTCTCATGGATCTTGTGGGACTATGATTAAAACAAAAAATAAGTAAGGGCTTCCTCCACAAATACCTCAAAAAAAAAAAATCATACCTAAAATCCCTATGGCTTCCACCAGCATACCAAACCTTTCATCTCCAGCTTTAAGTGGTGAAAATCATCAAGTCTGGCTTGTAAAAATGAAGGCTTACTTGAGAGGTCTTGGTCTATGGCAGTGAGTTGAAGCCGAGAAGGAAATGCCACCTCTTGGAGACAACCCAACACTCAATCAAATCCGGGCTCATGAAGAAGAAAAGACTAAAGCTCCAAGAGCCTTGTCTATCATTCATGGTGTTGTTTCATAAACAATTTTTTTAAGAATCATGGATTGTGAAACAACAAAAGAAGCTTGGGATAAGCTCAAGGAGATGTATGTGGGTAGTGATAGAACCAGGCAAATGCAAATTCTAAATTTATGGAGGCAATTTCAAGTGTTAAAGATGAAAGACAATGAATCCATAAAGGAGTTTGCAAACAGGCTGATGGAAGTTGTTAACAAAATCAGACTTCTTGGTGAAGACTTGACCCATGAAAGGGTAGTAGAAAAAGTTTTAGTGAGCTTGCCAGAGAGATTTGAGTCAAAAATTTCTTCACTTGAAGACTCGAAAGATTTAACCAAGATTTCTTTGGCTGAGCTTGTTCATGCTTTTCAAGCTCAAGAGCAGAGAAGATTAATGAGACAAGAAACTAGCAATGAAGGGGCTTTTCTTGCAAAGCAAAAGGGGAAGGTTCCTCAAGGTGGTGAGAAGAAGCACCTTGGTGAGAAGAAAGACAAGGAGAAGAATGAGGGCCAAAGAAGCAAAAGAAGACAAAAGGGCAAGTTCCCTCCATGTCCTCATTGTAAAAAAGAAAATCACTCTGAAAATTATTGTTGGTGGAGGCCAAATGTGAAATGCAGAGCCTATAATCAGCTTGGACATGTTGAAAAAGTTTGTAAAAGCAAAGGAAATAAACAAAGACAGCAAGCTCAGCTGGCAGAAAATGAATCTGAAGAAGAAGAGAAGTTATTTGTTGTAACCTGTCAAGCATCTGGTAACATCAACAATTTTTGGCTTGTTGATAGTGGTTGCACAAGCCATATGACATTTGATGTTGAAGTTTTCAAGCATTTGGACACAACCTTTACTTCAAAAGTGAAAGTGGGCAATAGAGAGTATCTGAATGTGAAGTGAAAAGGTACAACAGCCATTAGCAGACCATCAGGTATCAAGCTCATTTCTGATGTGCTTTATGTACCTGAGATAAGTCCAAATCTTTTTAAGTGTGCGTCAAATGCTTGAGAAAGGTTTTTCCTTGCACTTCAAAGAAATGTCCTGCATTATTCATGATCCAATTGGTTCTCATTTAATGACCGTTGCCATGAAAAACAAGAGTTTTTCAATAGATTGGAAACAGGCCTCTATGCATGCATATGCTACTTCAATTGATGATTCATGCTTGTGGCATAAAAGATTTGGCCATTTTAGCCACTCCACTTTAAAGCAAATGCATGAAAAGAACCTTGTTGCTGATTTACCTGCTATAAATGATGCTATTCATGTGTGTGAAATATGTCAAATGGGCAAGAATACAAGGTTGCTATTTGGAGATAGCAATTGGAGGGCCACGGAAAAACTACAACTCATCCACTCTAATGTGTGTGGACTAATGAGTGTTGAATCCTTAAATGGCAGCAACTATTTCTTGATTTTTATAGATGATTACTCAAGAATGTTTGGGTTTATTTTCTCAAACTAAAATATGAAGTTTTGAGCCAATTTACAAGCTTTAAAGCTCTTGTGGAGAAGCAAATTGGTCATTGCATTAAGATGCTCAGAACAGATAATGGAGGTGAATATATCTTTTCCAAATTCAAAATGTTCTGTGACAAGCATGGCATTCAACATCAACTGACTGTTCCTTTCACTCCTCATCAAAATGGAGTGAGTGAGAGGAAAAATAGAACTATCATGGAGACGTCTAGGTGCCTTTTGTATGAAAAATCCTTGCCAAAGAAGCTTTGGGCTAAGGCTGTCAATACCTCAGTATATCTATTAAATCTTTTGCCAACAAAATCTTTAAAAGGTAGTATTGCTCATGAATTATGGCATGGTTTCAAGCCTTCTGTTGATCACTTGAAAATTTTTGGGAGTATTTGCTATGCTCATGTTCCTGATGTGCAAAGGGATAAATTAGATAAAAAAGCTATTGTGGATATATTTCTTGGCTACAGCAGCATTACAAAAGGCTATAGAGTTCTAAATTTGAAGACTAATAAGGTTCAAGGAAGAAGAGATGTGAAGGTTGATGAAGCTGGAAAATGGAATTGGGAAAAAGATGAAGTTGAATGTTCCAATCAGGATGATAATATTACTTTAACCGAAGAACAAGATGATGGTGGTTCAAGTGATGATGATAACGCTCCTATAAGTGGCAAAAGAACACTTGAAGAAATTTATAGCAGATGTAATTTTGTAAAGCTTGAACCAACAAACTATGCAGATGAAAGCATCGATGATGGTTGGAGGGCAGCAATGGAGGAGGAGATGCATATGATTGAGAAGAATTCAACTTGGAAACTTGTTGATAGACCTCAAAATCAGAGAGTCATTGGTGTCAAGTGGGTTTATAGAACTAAAATGAATCCATATGGTTCTATAAACAAGCTGAAAGCAAGACTTGTGGCTAAGGGTTAATAACAACAGCAAGGGATAGATTATACAGACACTTTTGCTCATGTGGCAACGCATGATACAATTAGAATGTTGGTCGCTCTTGCAGCTAAGTTTGGATGGAAATTTTTTCTTCTTGATGTTAAATCTGCTTTTCTCAATGGCATACTAAATGAAGAAATTTTTGTTGAACAGCCTAAAGGTTTTGAAGTTGTTGGCAGTGAAGCCAAGGTGTTTAAGCTTATCAAAGCTCTTTATGGCCTTAAGCAAGCTCCAAGAGCTTGGTATAGCAAAATTGATACTTATTTGCAGCAGAATAGGTTTGAAAGGAGCAAAAATGAGGCCACTCTTTATGTTAAAAAAGATGAAGGTCATAAAATTCAACTTGTGCTCTCCTTATATGTTGATGATTTGCTAATTACTGGTGGAAATTCAGCCATGATTTTGGATTTCAAGCAAGTTATGAAAAAGGAGTTTGAAATGTAAGACCTTGGAGAAACGAGGTATTTTCTTGGGATGGAGATTCATCAACTGCAGGATGGTATTTTTATCTGTCAACAGAAGTATGCTTGGCAACTGCTAAAAAAATTTCATATGGAGAAAGCAAAATCAGTTGCTACTCCTTTGACAGTTAATGCAAAATTTTCCATTGATGACGGGGAAAGCAAGGGCGATGCTTCAAATTATAGAAGCATTATTGGAAGTCTCTTATAGTTGTCTGCAACAAGACCTGACATTATGAATCCTACCAACTTGCTTTCTAGATTTATGCATTCTCCCAGCAAGGCCCATCTTTGTGCAGCAAAGAGAGTATTGAGATATATTAGAGGCTCTACTGATTATGGTGTTCTTTTCTCAAAAAGGGAAAGTCATGATCTTGTTGGTTTTGCAGACAGTGATTGGGTAGGTAGTGTTGATGATTCAAAGAGTACAGCAAGCTATGTTTTTTCTTTTGGCAGTGGTATTTTTTGTTGGAATTCAAAGAAACAAGAGGTTGTAGCTCAATCCTCAGCTGAAGCAGAATATATTTCAGCAGCTGGAGCAACAAATCAAGCAATTTGTCTTAGAAAAATCTTATCTGATCTGGGACAAGTTCAGAATCAAGCTACAACAGTTTGGGTGGATAATAAATCAGCCATTGCAATGTCCAAGAACCCAGTTCATCATGGAAGAACAAAGCATATAAAAGTCAAGTTTCATGCTATTAGAGAAGCTGAAAGACTTAAAGAAATTGAGCTAAAGTACTGCAGCACTGATGAACAACTTGCAGACATTATGACCAAAGCATTGGATAAAGATAAGTTTGAAGAACTAAGATCAAGGATGGGAGTCTCAATGAGAAATTTCAAGGAGGAGTGTTAGAGTCTGAAATTTCTCTAACAAAAAGATGAATTAGCTGTAGTGTCTGGAGCTTCCTGTTTTGTGGAATCTGCTTTTTGAAAAAGTTTGATGTCTTGGGTTTAGTGTTGACCCATCATCTTGTGTCCTGTAATATATATGCATATCTGAACCTGAATGTAATGTATGAATGTTTTTCCCAACATTATCCCTCTATTGTTAAGCTCTCTTTATCAAAAATCTACAACAATATTTACCATTTGGATCTCCAGTTATGTTCTTAAACAAGTCAACAAAGATTTTCCTATTTTAGTATTCATGTATCTGCATCACTACATTCATCTTGATCTTCTAATAAGTGTTCATTTCAATATATGCTTGCAGGATTTCAAAAACGTGGGAAGAGATGCATATGAAAATTGGACGTGAAGCTCAAGTAAAGATAAACACTTTCACAATGAGAAAATGACTTATTCTTCAAATTGGATGTGATTTTTAGGCAATCGGTATGCGTTGATATCTTTGAAGGTTTTTTTTGGCGAGAAATATTTCAATGAATTAATTAGAGTTTATGTTGTCAGTTGGAGGTAGTCTACCAAGATGAATTGATAATTAGATCAAGAAGTCCAGGAACTCAAGCCTCAAGAAAAAGCTTGGGGAAGAAAAACATAGACCCAAGCACTACAAACCATTGATTGAGATAGAAGCACAAGAACAAAAGGCAGATGGAAAGGATAGTAGCACAAACTCTGCAAAACCTGTTTTAACTCTACTCCTTTTATGTAAATTTGAAGCTGATATTGATCCACTGGATGCTAAAGTTAACCTCTACAACTAATTCCAGTAGACAGTCATACTTTTTCATCATAATGTACTTGTTGCCAACTCTGAATTTTATCTTATGAGGCTTACAATAACTCCCATCCACTCACTCTCCCAAGAGCTTTCTAACGCATCTATGAATTTTTTAATATATTAGTTTGGAGCAAAATGTTTAATTTAGTTGAGTAAAACAGAAAACTTGAATATTTGAAATAATAATTTTTAATATTAGTAAAAAACATTAAATTAAGTACCGGATATATATTTATTTCAATAAAAAGGGATTATAAGATATCATAAGATGTTTGTTTAGTAACAATTTCGTGCAACTGAATATGGCTGGAGATTATATAAATCATGTGATTTATTCTAAAGAAATTATTTTGAAAAAAAAAAAAAAGACCATTGTTTTATTCATAAGAAAAATGAAACCATAAAAAAATCACAATAATTTACTTGATACCTCATTTCATTTAGACTACCTTCAGTGTAGGTTTGTTCCTTCAAAACAATCATAAGGAACCAACTGCTCTTTTTTGGTAATGAATATTATATCGCCCATTAGCAATTTCTTAATAATGAAGAAAATTTTACAAGAAAAAAGATTATCATAAGAGGATGATGTTTGATAATTGCCACCAATTTCAAGGAAAATGGAATGCAAGAGGGTAGGCAGCATGCATGCCCATCAACATTATTAGTAAGAGTTTATGAATTAGTTGTTTAGCTTGGATCATGAAAATCATTATGTTGGTATTCACCAAAGATTGTTATGGGACTATTGGTAGCTAGGATAATGAATCCATAACTTACCACCAAGAATGAGTGCAAAAAAAAAAAACAATAATTCTTATTAAAAGTATGACTATGATCACAATGAATGATAGTTTGACATATCATACATTGTTTTTTGTAGTCTTATGGGAATCTTGTGCATCACGAAAGGTTGCTCTACTTTTCTTTTTATATTAATGCCCTTTGCTTGTATGTGGATGTAAATAGAGAAAAGATGTATATTTATTTATTTTTTTGTTTCATTTGGAAAAGTGTTTGTAGGTAGAAGAAGAGTTTTTTTTTTTTTTTTTTTTTTTTTTTTTTAGTATCATCTATGATTAATATGAAGGGTTATATATATCTTCTGTGTCACAAGTAGAGATATTGGTATATTGCTTTTCATCATCTGTTTCCCATGTATTGGTGAAGAGATGTTTATTTTTCTCACTCAGAAGTAGTGTATAGGTAAATGATCCTTTAAATTATTTTCCTTGTTGAGGACAATCATATATGATCAAAAGTTAATCCTCATAGTATCTCACTTCTATGTATTATATTTGCTCGTTTTAATTTGTTTGTCAAAATTTCAAATTGATAGAAAGTTAGAGAAAATTATTGGCTCAAAGATAAGGACCTATGGCGAAGGTCTGTCCTCATTGAACTTTATTAGAGGTACTCTACATTATTTTTTATAACTTGTCTTTCTTTGTATAGATATAACTCTATAAAAGATATTTATTTGTCTTGCTTCAAATGAGTGTATATATAAATAACTTCTCTTTCCCTAGTAAGAACATCATAATCATAAATTAATGCGCATGACCAATCATATTCATGGAATAATATTTTTGTGAATTGCTAGTAAAAATAAAAATGAAAAAAACATGTTGATCATTGAAAGTTAGAAATAATGATTAACTCTAAGATAATGACCCATCTCATGATGTGTCCTCATTTGGCTTCCTTATTTTAGTGAATTATTGGAAAGCTTCGAGACTATGATTTTATCATAAAGTGTATTTTTGTTGGTAATAATCTTCTAGACATAGCTATATACATTCAATATAATGTATTTATGCGATTTTTTTTTTTTTGTCAAAAATGCATGTTGATGGAGAGTGTGGAACAATTATTGGCTCTAGGATAAGAACCTATAACATGATGTGCCCTTATACGGCTTTCTTAGTGAATTATTGAGAAGATTTAAGACCTATTATAAATTGCATTTAGTTGGATATAAGATTCTTCAAATAGCCATACTAAATATATTATAATTAATCTCTTATCATCAAGTTTTCTTGTCCTTTCATTTCAAAATACTGACAGAGTTTTATCTAGCCTTTTGTTTGAAAGGAAGCAGCTTGCTTATCATTTGTCAGTGTAACTAAAATATTGCTCCTAACTATTATAGTGAGGTTTGCATTTTTCGTGCCTAGTTTTTTGTCGCAATGTGCTTAATATTCACATAATACCTTATGTATAGCTTTTTTTAAAATAAATAAAGTTCCATTTGTTTGTATCTGCACAAGCACACAAATATATACAAAAGAAAGAAAAAAAATGGTTATTTCTAGGCCTCTTTTGCTCTTTTTTCATAAATTCATTCAACAATAATTTGAATAAACTTTGGGCTTAGGAATTTAAGGGAAGCTAAAGTGTCTTTAATGGCTAAGCATGTTTTTGCTATTTTAAACCAGGAGAATAAACTTTGGATCCACATTATGCAATTTAAATATGGAAATTTCAATCTTTGGGCCCAACCGGCTATTGGCAAATTATCTTGGTTTTATAGGCATCTCCTCAACTCTGCTGGCTATATTAGAACCAACCTTTCTGTTGCTACTTGTAATTTTTTTATTTAATCCAATTTTTATCTAATTTGATTTTTTTAAAATATATATTTTTAATTTTAACTTTTTTATTTTCATTTTAAAATTTATTTTATTTTATCTTAATATATTTTTATCCAATTTGATTTTTTTTTGCTTCGTGATTGGTATTCATGGTTGATCTTAGAATTTAAATATCCTAGACCACTTCGGGATCTGTGCTCTTGGCTGATTTTGAAATTTGAAAATTTAAATTACTTCGAGATCTGTGTTCTCGGTTGATATCGTGATTTAAATATTTTAGATCTTCTCTAGATCTGTACTCTTGGCTGATCTTCAGATTTGTATATTTTAGATTGCCTTGAGATCTGTGTTCTCGACTAATCTTGAGATTTGAATATTTAGATCACCTCGAGATCTGTGCTCTTGACTGATCTTTAGATTTAAATATTTAGTTCGCCTCGAGATTTGTGCACTCGGCTGATCTTGTGATTTAAATCTGTGCTCTGGGCGGATCTTGATCTTATGATTTGAAAATTTTTAGATAGTCTCGAGATCTGTAATCTTGACTGATCTTGATATTTGAATATTTAGATCGCCTCAAGATCTGTGCTCTCGGCTGATTTTGTGATTTGTGTTTTAAATCACTTAATATTTACGATTTTGTTTTAATATATCCAAATAATATCCATCTTAATATGATATTATCCTAATTTCATTACAATTAGGATGTATGTAATTAAGATAAACCTATTTTGATTAAAAATAGAATATCTAGATTTGTTTTCATATAAACAAATACCCCCTTCATACTTCTCTCACGAAAAATTTTAGTGAGATTGAGTGAGAGAAATAGGAACTCCAAATGTGTTATATGTCATAGTGAACAATTCACAGAATAAGCCTTTGGGCATTGACCAAAGTTGCTGTGAATCTCCACATGGTCAAATTTGTATTTGACATAACCCTGTTTTTGGTGTAGGATTTGAGCAAATCATTAACTATGAGAGAGAAGAATATTCATTTGATGATGGAATAATAGCCATATGATTACATTACTCCTCTTTCTCTCTTTTTTTTTATTAAATCAAGAAAAATTAATGTCTTGATTCATAAAAATAAAATTTTGAGATAACAATCATACATTTCATCATAGACAAAAGTACACAAAATTCAATGTTTTGCCTCAGGAAGTACGCACAAGCATAGACTAACATTTTACATTATGCATAATACCT
Organism: Dioscorea dumetorum; assembly: GCA_902712375.1. Lineage (NCBI taxonomy): Eukaryota > Viridiplantae > Streptophyta > Magnoliopsida > Dioscoreales > Dioscoreaceae > Dioscorea > Dioscorea dumetorum. The sequence continues at coordinate 3,827,268 of CACTHL010000549.1, read as the reverse complement.
TTTTAGAAAACGACCATTAATGGGTGGCATAGGTCTTTCTCTATTAGCATCAATGAGTTGGTATATGCCTCTTTCGTAGACAATCTCCATGACATATGGACCTTCCCAATTTGCTCTTAACTTGCCCCCAGCTCGCTTGTTGGTAATGATAGGTCTTCTGAGGACAAGAACCATTTCTCTTTTTGTAAATGTCCAAAATTTGGCCAACTTATTATAAGCTTGAGACATCTTTGCTTTGTAGACTTCAAGATTATGCTGTACCTCTATCCTTTTTTCATCAAGAGAGTCTAACTCATCTAGGCGAAGTAGAACATGATCTTTATTTGATATTTCATTCTGCAACGCCATCCTTAATGAAGGTTTTTGAATTTCAAGTGTAGGGCTGCTTCAGTTCCAAACACTAAAGAGTATGGTGTGCATTGTGTTGGAGTCCTGTATGTGGTGCAATAAGCCCATAGCATCTCGGGAAGCCTATTATGCCAATCTCTTTTATTTTTTGACACAGTCTTCTTTAACAAGTTCGAGAGAGTTTTGTTAAATGCTTCCACCAATCTATTTGCTCTTGCATTATAGATGGAGGTATACCTCCAGTCTATTTTGTGATGTTGCGCAAATCTCCCAATTTTAAAGCTTTTGAAAGCGGGGCCATTATCTGAGATAATTCTTCTTGGAGCTCCAAACTTGTATAGGATATTTTCCCTAAAGAATTTTATGATGTTCTTAGTCTTTACTTCTCTTAGAGGAATAGCTTCTGCCCATCTAGAGAAATAATCTGTTGTAGCCAATATGAATCGATACCCTAAAGATGATGGAGGCTCAATAGGACCGATCACGTCTGCTCCTCAAATCTCAAACAGCCATGAAGAAACTATGGGATCTAAGGGATTCGGATGTTGGTGAATAAAATCCTCGTGAATTTGACATAGATGGCATTTTTTAGCATATTCAATACAATCTCTTACCATATTTGGCCAATAATATCCCATGCGCTTAATCTTAAGTCACATCTTGGGTCGAGATTGATGTGCACCATATATCCCTGATTGTATATCATGCATGACTTCTTTTGCTTCTTCATATGAAACACATCACATGAGTAGTTGATCATATGACCTGCGATATAACGTATCATTAATGGGGGTGAATCTTAGAGCTCTTCGTTTTATTTGAAGGCTTTCTGATTTGTCCCACGGTAATTTATTATATTTTAAATATTCCATGAATGGTTGCCTACAATCCTCTTCTGGCATCTCGAGGGTAAAGACTTCCATGCTGCTTTCAGTATGTCTTCTTCAACATTGCTGAGAAGTGTACTTATGGGTCTTCTATTCCTCATGGTGATTTGAATTTCATCATGATTTTGATCTGCCAGCTCCTTTGCTATCCTTGCCAAAGAATCAGCTTCTCCATTTTCTGCTCTTAAAACTCTGCTCAACTGCACTTGGGGAATTTTCTTCAATAACATTTTGACCTTCTTATAGTATTTAAGAAGTTCAGCTTTGTATATTTTGTATTCTACTTCGACTTGCTTGATGATGAGTTGTGAGTCACCAAATATATGGAACTGTTGAATTTCCATTTTGATTGCCAATTTCAAACCAGCTATGAGGGATTCATATTTTGCTTCATTATTTGTGCATGGCTCTGTAAGAGAAAGTGCATATCTAAGGATTCCTCCTCTGGTGTAACGAACACAAGTCCTATCCCATCTTTGATTTGTGGAAGTTCAGACCTGAGTGCCGGCTTTATGGATGACGCTCTATCAAAGTATGGTCACCATTTTGCTTCTTTTACTGTAAGCGTCTCTTTATCAGGGAGATCATAGTTAAGGGGTGAATCATCAGAGAAAGGATGTGCCGCCAAAAATTTTGATAGCGCTTATCCCCTGATAGCTTTCTGCGGAGTGTATGTTAAACCAAACTCCATTAAGATTAGTGTCCATTTTGTAAGTCTTCCTGTGAGTAATGGCCTTGTCATAAGATATTTGAGAGGATCAATTTTGAATATGAGAATAATTTTATGTGCCAATAAGTAGTGTGTCAATTTCTTTACTGCAAACACCAAGGCTAAGCAATGCTTCTCAATGGGTATATATTTACTTTCAGCTCCTATCAATATTCTGTTGAGGTAATATAAAGCATTTTCTTTGCCATCTTCATTGTTTTGGGCTAACATAGCTCCCAATGACCCTTCCAAGGCAGCAATATATAGAATTAGTGGCTTCCCTGAAATCATTGTAGCTAATACTGGTGGATTTAACAAATACTGCTTAATATCTTCAAAAGCTTTCTGATATTCAGCATCCCACTTAAACGGTGTATTTTTCTTGACCAACCTAGAAAAAGGCTTGCATCTTCTTGATAAGTTGGAAATGAATCTTGTGGTATATGCTAAACGCCCTTGAAAGGACCGCAACTGCTTCAATGTTTGTGGAGGCGGCATTTCCAAAATTGCTTTTTTTTTTTTTAAGGATCTACCTCTATCCCCCGATGTCTCACAATGAAACCCAGAAACTTACCTGATAAGACCCCAAATGCACATTTCATTGGGTTCATTTTTAATTTATAATCTCTGAGGCGTATGAAAACAATTCTCATATCTTCAAGATGTTTGTCTTTTAAATTTTCTTTTTAAAACCAGATCATCCACATAGCATTCAACGACCTTATGAATCAAATCATCAAATATTCTGGTCATAGCTCTTTGATATGTTGCCCCCGCATTTTTCAAACCAAACGGCATTACCCTATAACAATATATGCCCATAGGTGTTCGGAAGGCAGTATGTTTCTCATCATCTCGGTGCATCTTAATTTGATTATATCCAGAGTCTCTATCCACAAAGGAGAACATCTCATACCTTGAGGTATTGTTGATCATGATTTCCATAATCGGTAAAGGAAAATCATCTTTGCGACATGCTTTGTTCAAATCTCTGAAATCAACACATATCCGTATGTGGGTATTCTTTTTCTGCAAGGGTACCATATTAGCAACCCAATCTGGGTATTTTTCTTCCTTAATAAAATTTTCTTCTATCAACTTCTTTGTTTCTTCTACTACTTTCTCTTCTAAATCGAATTTCATCTTCCTTGGAGCCTGCTTAACTGGAGTAACATTGGAATCAATAGCTGATCTATGAACAACTACCTCATACTCCAACCCTGGCATCTCATTGTAATTCTAGGCGAAACAGTCAATATATTCTTTCAAAAGAGCTTTGAAGGATTCTTTTTGTTCTTCCATCCGTTGTGAACTTAAAAAAATTGGCCTTGGGTCTTCATCACTTCCCAAGTTGATTTCAACTAACTCATTAATTGTTGCTTGACCACCATTCTCTAATTCAGATGGTGCATTTTTCATCTTAACATCTTCTTCCTTAGACTCCATCATGTAACATGAATAACTAGAAGATTCAGAATAACCTACTCCATTTTTATCAGGATGGGAATGGTTCCATAATTGATGAAAAATTTGATATGATTTCTTTGACTAGTTTATTTTGGTCCCAAACTCTTCAACCATCTTCTTGAGTTTATTAGGGTACTGACATGGGAAGTTTATATTCAATGTGTATAATATCATCATTTGAAATTTTGTTATTTTTAACTTTGTAGAAGATGATACCTCTTTCCTTCTCATTTTGAGCTGGCACATAGAATGTTTTTAAATGCTCACCCGTATCAACCTTCAAATCATCTAGGGATTTATAAAGACCATCTGGAAACCTTGTGGTATGCAATGTGCTTTCTTGGGAAGACCCTTTGGTTTGACTTGCTTCATTTTCATCTTTTGAAGATTCAGTGTCACTGCCATAGTGAGGCAATGCTGATTCTTTCTTTTTAGATGCCTGGGATAGAATTAGATGGTTTTGTTGAAGCCTTTTCCATTAAGTTTAGTGTTTTGCCCCTTTGGAGATACCAAGATAATATTTGGCGTCCTCATAATGTACTTCATAGACGCCAAAGGGTTGAATTTCGCCATCAATTCTGCATTCTTCTCCACCCACCATATATTTCATGCACTAATGAAGAGTTGAAGGGACCATATGGTTTTCATGGATCCATGGCCTACCCAACAAGACTTTGTATGAGGCATCAGCATCCATTACATGGAACTTGACGTCAGATATGATCTTTCCGAATTTAATCGGAAGAGTAATAGATCCCAATGCTTTCTGACTATGCTGATTAAAGCCTTGAATAATGATCCTTTCTAGATAAATGACATATTTTCAGGGTTAATGCCCGGAGAGTATTGAGGGTCATTAGGTTTAAAGAAGACCCTGGATCAACTAGAATTCGATTGATCTTTATCTAGTCACAAGACCCTATCACATACAATGGTCTATTGTGCTCTGCAGTTCCAAGTAATAAGTCTTCATCGGTGAATGATACTAAAAGTGTATGTGTTACATACAATGCTTTTGTCATATTAATTTCAACAAAATAAGCCTGATACTCCTCAGGGTTTTGTAGGGCATGCATTAAAGATTCCCTGACTTCTGTTGACATCATCAATGCATCATACATGTTGAGTAGAGCTCGAACTTTTTTCAGGTGTGCCAAGATATTATAGTCTGGTTTCTATAAGGGTTTCTCAGGTGAGACATTTTACTCTTCTATCATCTTCCCTTCATTTTTATCACTAGAGTTGGAGACCTGTCTTAATTGGAGTAACTTGCCAGTTCTAAGCTGCATTTGATGTACATGGCAGGATACTTCATCTTTTTCATCTCAAAAATTCAGTTCATCATCAGAACTTCCCTGACATGCTATGGTACAACAAACACCTTTTGTTTCAAAATTATCATCAGTCAACTTCAAATTTCCCATGGAAACTTGCTTTTGTAGCCATTTTTGAAAATTCCGATAATCATCTATAGTATGTCCCACAGGTCGGTGATATGGACAATAATTTGGGTAACTGTCCAAATGCGTCAAGCACGGCCTTTTGGGCTTGGGTAAGTCTAGCCCTTCTTCCATGGCTCGATTAAAAAGCTATCTTCTTTTGTCTTTTCGGATTTTAATATATGAAAATAATGACTTGTCCTTGGCACTTATTACCAAGGATGTAGGCTTTACCATTTTTGGATCAAAATTTTGGTTTGATGACACGGAGGATATATCCCAGATTCATCCCATTTATTATCAGCAATATGCAATTACATCAGCCTATTAGCTGATTCCTTTGTTACTCTTTCAATGAAAGATGGGATGTCTTTAGCAGGCATTACTTTCTTCAAGACTTTATACTTCGGGGTCTTTGGAGCATAGCATGGTTTCTTTGGCTTTTCTGAATGGTGTGGTTTTGAGAGTTTAACATTTGCCTTCTTTACTCTTTCTCTGAATGCCATTTTTTTCTACTTCTTGCTAATATAAGGCTGACCATGGCGATCAAACAATTCTTCTGATTCAAAAAAACTGTTTTCATCATCATCTTGGTCATATGTAAAGTGTCCACTTCCAGAGATAGCCTTACAAGTTTCCACCTGCGTTATTTCATCATTTTCTTCAACTAACTCCTCAAGTAGCTCTTCAACTTCCTCAGACAAATAGTCTTTAAGAGTGATCAACATCCTTTTCTTCTGTTCATATTCTTCAAGAGGTTTAATATACTCTTCTATAATGGATTTCTTGTGTTTGGAGTGTTCAGCTTCTGTTTTTTCTTCTTATTTTTTTTCTTGATTTGTTTATTGGAAGCCCTTCAGGGGATTTCTGGGCGTTTCTCCACTTGATCCCTGAGAGCTCAGCCAGCTTCTTCAACATCTTCTTAAACTTTTTGGATATGAATTCTTCCCACAATTCCTCTGGAACAGACGGAGGTTTATCATCAAATATTGAAGGAAGTATTATTTTATTACCCACTACTGTAACTTCCTTTTCGGATGATCCCTCATGGTCTAGGGTAGTCACATAGTGGATATGTTCAGTAGGTTGTTCCAAGAGAACATTCTTAGAAAGTGTAATCTTGCCATCTTGATATTGACGCTCAAGCCAATCTTTAAAGACATAGCAGTCTTCAATTATATGCCCTAACACTCGTGGTATGGGAAATAATTGGGATGACCTTTCTTGCTCTGTTCTTCCGGTCTCTTGCACTCAGGCAATTGCAGACCTCCTTTTACAGCATCTTTAAAAATTTTCATTACTTTGTCTCTTTTAAAAGAATACTTTTTGTTCATTCTTTCTTTCAAAGAGGGAATGGGCCTTGATTCATGTCGAGGAACACCTAAACTGGGTGGCTTAGCATGTTCCGGTTTATGTGATTCTATAGTGTTTTTTCCACTATCAATATTGAAAGTTATAGCAATATACTTGACACCTTCTGCCTTCTTAGGCTTGTCATTTTTGGTAATTTGAAAATTAGACAACACCCTTGGATTAGTCCTTTCCAATTTCTTCGCTTGTGAGATCAATTCTTGAAATATAGTGATGCTAGATGTACTTAAGAAAAGCGTCATCCAACTGTCAATGTTCCCAAGTAACAATCCCACTGCTTGAGGCTGGTCCAGGGGTTGTTCACATTTAATACTCAGGTTTCTCCATCTCATGATGTAGTCAACCACCTTCTCATCTTTGAATTGACTCGGGTTGCAAGCTCGCATACCACTCAAATGCAACTCCTGTGAGACTGGCAGAAAATTGTCTGGCGAGAAGTGATGGTTTTGCACTTGTGTCTCCACATGCCGTTACAAAATGGGCCAAGTATTGATCAAGGTTACCAATCCAGTTGAATTGTTTGAATTTAGGCACATTGTATCCTTTGTGATAGGGTACCGAATCATGATAGCTGGGATAAGGTTTATCACCATCAACTTTTATCATGCTATTTTTGGCATGTTTAAGTTTAGTAGCCACCATCTGTTGAATCTCCTCCCGAGTCATTACCATTGAATGTTCTTGAATAGGGATACTAGTCGTTTCCCATTGCCTGACTGCTTGAACAGTCTCTTTTGATTGAGGGATTGGATTATTCGACCTCTGTACCTGTTCGGGGTGATTTTCCATTAAGGTTGACATCTGTTTTTGCATTTGAATAATCTATTCATTAACACCATCATATTTTCCTTCATTTTATTGTATTCTGTTTCTTGATTTTCCATTTGTTGGAATTTTTTCATGATATTGTTCTGGTCCATAACAAAAACAGGATCATCTTCTTCACTTTCATTTGGGGAATTTGCCCCCTTTAAATCTTTTGGTATAGCATGTGGAACTTGGCTTGAACCTTCCTCTCCAACCATGCTTTGAGAATCAGTTGCCCGTCTACGAGATCTTGTGATTGGCCCTGCTTGTTCCTATTCAGCTGTCGGGTCTCCTCGAGCTTCAGTAATCATATAGACAGAGTGTATTTCGACATCCCCACCAGATATATCTTCATCTTTAATCCTCTACTTTCGATCAAACTTCGAGTGAGGAGTTGAAGGTTAACTTTGTAGAGCCTGTAGTTGTGAAACTTGACCATCAGGTGAAGTAATTCGATCAAAAACTGTTTTACGTGCGTTCAGCACTAACTGCTTTTTCTTTTGATAGAATTCCCTTAGCTTCATTTTGTTTGATTGCAATTCCTTCGATGTTGTGTATATCTTATAAATATTTTTGCCGAAAGAAGTTTTATAAGATTTTGGAGGTCTACCACCTTTCTTTTCAAATGGCTGGTAACACAACTCTGCAGTGGTTGCGTTCTTTTTAACCATATTGAGAGGTTCAAATGAGTTTTTGAAAGAACCCATTCGATCATTCTTCTGGTTTTGGAATGACACAAAATTTAATTTGTGATTTGGGATTTTCACCTTCTTGGGTGTCAGCCTTGAAAACACACTTTTCGTAGGCTCAGCTCTTTCAGATTGAAAATTCGCACTTTCTCTCCCTTTAACAGTAATAGTAAACATGGGTTCATCTATTTTCTTCATCATCAGAAACTGTCTTTTTAGGACATGATAGCCCCTTAAAGACAGTGGTTCTTGGTTTCTCATCATAAATATTCTCCACGGATACAGGAATAATAACATTTGGGCAATGGCCCCTAGATTGAAGACGCGGGACAGTCAAAGTTTCTTCCACAGATGGAGTTCTTTTCACAAATTGTTCAGATTCGGAGATTGTGCCGAATCTTATCTCAGCTCCAACAGCTCCAGTGTTGAAAATGCAATTGGGCAATTAAACTTCAAATCCTTCCCCAAGGAAAATAGGCTGCTTCGTCCGAGTACAATTGAACTCTTAAATACTATTTTACCTGAAATAAAAATATCAACAATATTAATTTTCTTATACATGTGCTATAAGAAACAATTGCCTTTACTTGTACTTTTGCCTCAATGATTGGAGTAGGAATTAAAAGGTCCCCACCGGGTGTGTCAGAATTTGTGGGATCGAAAATATGCGCCTTGGCGTCGTATCGGTAAAGAGACACCGGACGATATATTGAATCACAAAAGATATTTATTTTATTTTATTTTTTATTTTTGTGGACTATTCCATTCCTAATAGAGGTAAGCCTCTATTATTAATTATCCTAGATTAAAATCTTGGGAACCTCCGATTAAGGGCTTCGAGTATAAGTAAAGGCAAAATATTACAAACTATAAATTTCATTATTTATTTCATATATATATATGTATACATATATTTATTACATCACTTTTATATAATAAATATCATTTGTGATTCAATATATAGCCCGGTGTCTCTTTACCGACACGATGTCAAGGCACATATTTTCGATCCCACAAATTCTATTCTAACATATTTTTTTATTATTTGTTTTATTATTATTATTATATTTTTTTTATTTAATCCAATTTTTTTCTAATTTGATTTTTTCAAAATATATATTTTTAATTTTAATTTTTTATTTTCATTTTCAAATTTATTTTATTTTATCTTAATATATATTTTTATCTAACTTGATTTTTTTGCTTTGTGATTTGTATTCATGGCTGATCTTAGAATTTAAATATCTTAGATTGCCTCGAGATCTGTGTTCTCGGTTGATATGGTGATTTGAATATTTTATATCGCCTCTAGATCTGTATTCTTGGCTGATCTTGAGATTTGTGTATTTTAGATCGCTTTGAGATCAGTGCTCTGGCTAATCTTGTGATTTGAATATTTTAGATCATCTCAAGATCTGTACTCTTTGGTTGATCTTGTGATTTGAATATTTTAGATCAATTCGAGATCTGTGCTCTTTGATGATCTTGAAATTTAAATATTTTAGATCGCCTCGAGATCTGTGCTCTTGGCTGATCTTGAAATTTAAATATTTTAGATCACCTCGAGATCTGTGCTCTCGGCTAATCTTGAGATTTAAATATTTTAGATCGTCTCGAGATATGTGTTCTTAGCTGATCTTGAAATTTAAATATTTTATATCGCCTCGAGATCTGTGCTCTTTGGCTGATCATGAGATTTAAATATTTAGATCGCCTCGAGATCTATGCTCTCGGCTGACCTTGTGATTTAAATATTTTAAATCGTTTCGAGATCTATGCTCTTGGCTGATCTTGAAATTTAAATATTTTAAATCGCCTCGAGATCTGTGCTCTTGGCTGATCTTGTCATTTGTTTTTTGAATCACTTATTGTTTACGATTTGTTTTAATATATCCAAGTAATATCCATCGTAATATGATATTATCCTAATTCCATTACAATTTGGGTGTTTGTAATTAAGATAAACCTATTTTGATTAAAATTAGAATATCAAGATTTTTTTCATATAAATAGAGCCGATATGCATTGTACGTGGAAACATGTGAGAATTACACATGAAACATGTATTATTATGTTAATAAGGCATAATAGTAGACAAGAAATATGCATTATTACAAAGAGATAGCTAGCTAAAACTACACAAGAAACAGATATAATGCGCTGGAACACAACTAAATATTTGTATACAAGGCATATACATAGATAACACATATACCTAAAAGTTATACATGATTGATGAAACTATGTTGTTATCAAGATACACACGCTTGTGTAATATACTTTATAAGCACAAAGAGTATGTTGGGTATGGTACAAAATGAGATCATATGGCAACAAAGCAACATTCAGATATCCAAACAATGCATCAATGTCAAAATATGGTTACATCGTTGCAATCTTATAATGAACAACATAACCTAACTAGAAATAATTGATGGTATGTAATCACACCATAGCTTACACGGTGTACATATATAATAAATGGGACAAACATATAATACGTAGCTATGGTAGATATTACATGCATAGCAGTTAGTCAGCTAGACTGCATTACAAAAATGACGGTGTGGCCAACTTCATAACATTGACTCTGGTGCAATTCTCGAACATCAAACGATTGTGATTCAATCCTCTTCTTTCTCAGACATTCAAATCATTGCTTTATGATTAGCAAGAGCATGCGAAGGTCAAAATTGTACATGAACTGTTGAATGGGTGTGTAACTAGTCCGTGTATAAGTGCATGGTCATATACATGAGCGTGTATTTTTTTGAATTCTTCTGAATCAGCCCTTAAAGTTACATAGGCAAGGTACACGGGCGTGTACTTTGCAGTGTATATTTCTGGACACTTCCCATTGTTCCAATTCTGCTCTATTTCACTTCCAATTTTATACTTCGACTTGAGATACACGCCCTCCCTATAGCATCTTTGTTGAACTATGCACAACACTGAAAGTCCATCTCCAAGTCGATGGGACAAATCTTTTTATATGCATTTCACATAATAAACTTTACTTTTAAATGTTACTCAAGAGACATTAAAGGCCTAACGCTCACATATCTCACCTAGCATTGCCTCCCAAGAATTCAAATTGTCAATAGTAGTATACATCTTTTTCTTTTATATCTCATCACAGTAAAGAAGGTTTCTGTTGATTGGCAGAGCCAAATAGCTTTGTGATTTTGTATAACATTCATAACCAACATTAGATGTAAGAAATATATAAGAACATGACATCCATACTCACAGCTTTATGATCCTCCAACGTTGGGAATGGCTTCACACAACACCTCCATCCCTAAAGGATGAGACAATGGCCAAATGAGAAGAACTCTACTCACAGCTTCATGAGAGAGAAAAAGAGCAGATATGAGCTTGTTGTCCCCTTCAAAAGAGCAAATATAGTCCATACAAAAATAACATTGAGAAAAGTTGTAAGGAGGCTTTACACATAATCTTCTATGCTATACATAAAAAAGTTGATGTGACAAAGTGGGAATTTCAATTTCCTCTTCTCACCCTCTCACAAGAGCAATTCCGCTGTTAAACTAAAAAGAGGGATGATGGAGTAAACAACGAAGATAGAGAGGTAAATACATGGAAATGACAAGAATTGGTTGAAATATTGAAATGTAAGAGAGAATATTCATGAAGAATGGAAACTTTCAGGACTTATAAATAAAAAGTTTTTTTAAGAGAGCCAAAAAGTTTTTTGGAAGGGCCAAAAAAAAGTTTATTAGAAGATAAGTAAAAAGTAAAAGAGGCAAATAATAGACTTAATTTCACAAATATTGTTATAAAAATCTTTTATAATATATATATTTAATGATTTATAAAAAAATAAAAACCCTCAATATTATTTTTACAAAAACAACTTTTACATGTATATAAAGTTCTATAAAATTCTTTTTCTAAAGCTATAGTTTTCTTATACTAATTTGTTAAAAACATTAAATAATAAATTTTTGAGCAAAAGTATATAAATTAATTTGTACACTATGTGCAGAGACATCGACAAGTGGCATTTGGACGATTAGACAGTGGATCCCACATGAAGATTACGAAACGCGGTCGGGTCGGCGTCAAGTTGCCGTTGTAACCGAAACCGAATATCTCTTAGCCCGGCTCTCGTCAGCCTCTTTCTCTCTTTGCATCTCATCATATTATTATTGTCTTCATTTAATATTCAATAAAGACATCCCATCGCCTCCGCACTTTTTCCAACGCCCTTTGAAAACTTGAAAAAATTGAAAACCCCTCCCCCCATGCCGTTCCGTCATTAAACCAAATAATATATTCCAATTTGGTTTTTTTGCCTTTTTACATATATACCCCCTCATAAATTTATAAAATTACGTTTGCAGTCAAACCTATTTTTGATGATTTGACTTGTTTGTGATTTAATTATTTGACATCAAATAGATGATGTTCATAAATTTTTTTATCAAACTGATTATTTACAGTTTTCTATTTTGAAACGTAATTTTTAGAAATTTAAATATCTTACTGACGATTAAAAATAATAAATTTAATACAATGTTATATGACGAAAATGACCATCAGGTCCCTGGAAATTTGTAATTTGACATGCAAGTCCCTATGAGATTCTAGTAACTAAATCCTTGTTAATACTTAAATTCCTCTGTAGTCCCAAAATTGTTCATTCTTTATGTTTTTTTATATTTTTTTAAGTGTTATTTTTTTTCTGTATGTTTTTTTTTTAATTTTTTTGGTTCTTTGCACGTGAGTCAATAGTCTTAACTGATTTGCTGATATTATAATGGCCTTTCTTTTCCTTCACGTTTTTTCTCATTGTTTTTTTTTTCTCAACATTTGTTGTGCAACTCTATTACAACATCCACTCTTTCCCCATGAGTTCAAATGGTACGGAGGATGGAAAAATAAACAAGAGTAAGCCTATAATATTTTGGTGATTAAAAGGTTGTAAAAGAAGAAAAAGATTGATAGAAGTGGTGAGAGCTTTGATGTTTGAAAGGAAAATCAAGTTATCACCTAATTAATATTCTACATCAATTTTGTAAAGAAAATTCGAGTTATTTTCTTCATGTTAAAGAAAATATATGTATAAAAGATAATATAATTTTATTTTATACTAAAGTATAATCATTTATAGGAATTATTTTAAAAATATATCTATTAATAAAAATATTATACTCATACACCTCATGAAAGTAATTGAGAAATAAATATTTTTTAAATTACAAGAAAGTTTTCTTTTTAAACACAAACTAATTAAATATTTAATAAACTATATTTATATGTGTGTGTTTTTTTTATGCTATGGATATAAATGTAATTAACATTCTTTTAAGGGCATATTTGTTAAAAAAAAGAATGATAAGAGGAAAAAAAACAAGGGAAATCTCAGATCCGGCCATGATTTCTTTCGTACTTTTCCTGCCTCGCAGAAGCAAAAAAAAAAAAAAAAAAAAAAAACAACCAGCACGCACAAAGACACATTCACTGCCCCCCCTTCTCGTCTTTGTTTGCACTGTTGTTCTGGGCTTAAACCCTATACTCTTCTTGCTTCTGAGATGAGCTTTCCATGCTAGAATTGGGCTTCTTCTTGCCTTCTCACTGACTGAGTCATGGTGTGGCAGAGTAGCTGACTGCCAGATCGACTTCTTGCTCCATGATGATGCCATTTTCTTCTTATGGTGAGAAATCTTCTGGTTCTGAGAGGAGGAAGACCCCAGAGCTGGATTTGGATGGTTACGAGTGTGAGAGTGAGGTATAAATAGTTTTCTTCTCAGCTGTTGAGGGTCTAGTGCTCTTGTTGTTTTTTTGCTAATGTTGTTGGTGAGGCAGGAAGGGGCTGAGGCTTCAGAGGTTGCTGGGAAGCCTGCGGCTGCAAGGCCTTCTGGTAGTAAGAGAAGCAGGGCTGCTGAAGTTCATAACTTGTCTGAAAAGGTTCTTTCTTTGTGGGGGGAGAAGGAATGTAGAGTTTGATTTTCTAGTTATTTCATGTTTCTTACCTGTTGACTTTTGAGTAAATTTGTTTTGGGGGAATAGAGGAGGAGGAGTAGAATCAATGAGAAGATGAAGGCTTTGCAGAATCTGATCCCAAATTCCAACAAGGTATGTGTGTGTGTGTGCTTCTCATGAGTTTTTTAGTGTGTTTTGTTTTGTTGAGTTGGATGGGTTTGTGACATGTTGGAAGCTTTGTATTTGAGCAGACAGATAAAGCATCGATGCTTGATGAGGCGATAGAGTATCTGAAGCAACTACAGCTTCAAGTACAGGTAAGTTCATTCACCCTGTTCTTGGAAATCTCCTGTTCCTCAAATTTAATTCATTGTCCATCTACTATACCTTTGATGCAGTATCTTTATCCATTTTTTCTTCTTTTGTTGAATGATCATGCAATTTGACAACTGTAGGGTAGGCTTGCACAAATTCTGATCTCATTTGAGCATCAGGTTTATCTCATTTGGTTTCATTCAGTGATTTTCACTATTTGAAACACTGTTGCATTGAAAAACATCCAGAGGCACTTCTAATGCTTATAGGATTCGTAGTTTGTCACTTAATGTTGATAAAATTTACTGTCTACAGTTTGCAAGGTTTACCCCTTGCTATAGCCTTGCGTTATTTTTTTGGATAAAAGGGTGGTGCATTAGCTGAAAGGTTCTGTCAAAATCCATTGACTCCACTGGTTCATTGATGTATTTCTTTAATTTAGTTAATGTAAACTCCCAGATAATTTGAATGTACAAAATTGCAGTATGTTTGTATGCAATTCTCAAATGTGTTTGTGTCTATTACCTTAGGAAGAAGGATGATGCTCTATGATGTTTTAACCTTGCCAAATTACCGCATAATAGATGAAACCCATTTGGCCTTAAGACAAGCCTTCAGATGAGCTACTTTATGGGTTTTGATGGAAGAATGAATTGGCCTTGCATTTGGAACTGCTGACATTTCTTTAATTTGCAACTACTATTTTTGGGAATGATTGTGGTGCAGATTTAGGTACTATTTACTTTGTTGAAGCTTTATTATAGTTAACTGCCTCAAATCTTTTGGGGAAACAATCCAAATATGTTCCAATCTTGTCTCAAAATCATTTTCAATAGAAAGAAGTAAAAGTGAATTGCGTTTTGCTAATCCTTATAACAGCTTACTTGACTTTCTTGTTCCTTGCAGATTGAATCCTTATTCTACATTTTTAATTAAAAATAAACATGTATCTTTTTTCTCATCCAACATTTTTGTTAATATACATCATTTGTTATGACTGTCTACAAATTTACCAAATTTAGCTAGCAGTGCAGTTAAAATGTTATTGCTCGGAAAATTCCCCACAGATTACCATGCTTTAAACTTTAAAAACAATCCATGTTTCCTCAATAAAAATTGTGAATATCTGAAACCTTACCATTCTTCAGCTTTCTCAGAATCTACAGTAAGTGCATTCATGAATTTTATCTTGAACTTCTTAAGCCTATGAAAGAACATCGTTGTGAAGCTATGTAATTAATTTTCTCTGTCTAATTTCTTTACCTAGCGGTCATATTATTTCATAAATAATGCTTAAATATGGAAAATCTGAATGCTAAGCTAATGAAAAACTGAGAAAAGCTTAGTAACCATTAGGCAGTTTATTTTTGAATTTGTTACTGATACGAGTTTCTTTTTTTTCACCTTCATTTTGATTGTTTTCTCTTTAAAGTTTCTGGCACTCATTTGGTGAAGATTTATGGAACTAATTCTTGAATTAAGTTTGATACTAGCAATGATACAAAAGTAAATTACCCAGCTATCTGAGATGGAGCTTTTATTTGATAATAGAAATTTATTTTAGTTGATTTGTACAATAACTGGAGAGGCACAGGGATTGCTGAGCTGATGAAAATAAGCTTTCTTAGGATCCTTGTATGGATGAGATTCATTCCAGATAATAATCAAATCTTGCCATGAACACTTTAATGGATGTTTGTTTGATGGTAAAATGAGAGACAAAAGTCTAATAGAAATTAACTTCCCACACATTTATCTGATATTTTAGAGTAAGATATGTAGGACAGTAACTACTGTTTAACCTGACTTTAGAATTGCTTGTAGATAGTTTGCTTTCTTATAATTCATTGTCACTGTGCATTGATTCTCTTGACCAAATGTTGAAGTTTATGTTTTTTATTAGGAGTAAATAAACATAAATCTTTATTTATGTTTTATATTGAAGTATCTGAGCCTAATAGGACTTGTGGTTCTCACTTGAACTATTTGCCAATTTTCAGACGGAAAATGCCATTGGAATTCTGCACCTCGAATCTTTGTGTGTGCGCATGCATGAACGTAAATTTTTAACTTTTGAGTGGTTCGTATTAATAGTTGCAATTGATTTTGTGCATCTTGTAGATTTAGGCATTAGGTTCTGTTGGGTGATGCGGAAATTTTTGAAATTGGTATTCCATCTCTGCCAACATTATGGGTTCAGTTACCTTGCCTTATCACCTGAGCACTTGGAAAATGTGAAAACAGAAAATGCACTAGGTATCAGCAACTGTAATACTGTATTCATAGAAGACCATCATCTTCAACAAATACAAATATGAGGAAAGACGGAGGAAAAATTCTGGACCTGTTAGTTCTATTGTAACTGCAGGAAAGACGGACTTCTTCACCTATTGAGTCTATGCGTTCTGTACAAAATAAAAGATTCCATGCCTATTGTTTCATAGAAAGGAAATTCAAACGAAAAGTAAGGCTTGAACAATTATCATGTCGATTGTTGGATTGACTTCTGGTCTCATGGTGCTCCTTTCACAATGTTGTTATTTTCTAGTTGGCTGCACTTTCTTCTTTTCATCCTTGCCATCTCAGGTAATTGCGCCCTGGACATATGGTTCAGTCTCTCATTCCCACACCCTGATGATATTATTAGAACTTCCCAATTTCTTTCTTGTCAGGTCCATTAAATTGGTTACTCATTGTTTAATTTAAATTATGTGGTTAATTTCTGCCGCCTCTGGATTGGCTAAGATTTGATGAATCAGCGAGGATCATGTGAAGTCATTATTCAGAATCAGGACTTAAAATTTAGAATTGAGAAGCCTTAGATAATCAGAGTTCTGACATGATGAATGTAAATCAAGAAATTGTTCCCTGTTTTGTTTTGGCTTTGAGGAACCTTTTGGAACTTATTTGAAGGACACCATGTAATTAAGAAATTCAGATTTGCGAACATGTTTTAAGGTTATGTTATACATGGATGGGGCTGCTAGGTTGGTGGTATCAGGCATATAGCAAGAGGCCAAGAAGAGCTTTTTCACTATGTGCATCACCATAGCCTACAACATCACCATGGCCTGAGTCAGCAGCTGCTAGGTTGTGTGTTATTGCCTTTTTCCTGAATGTGCTGAGTATGCAGAAACCTAGTGAGTCCCAAAAAACAATCTAAAATTTTTATTGATGTTTGAGCTGAATTAAGATGACAGCCTTCATGTGAAAATGAAAAAGAGTGAAATATTTTTTTTATTAAACTCATAGGCATTATGCTTTATTAGGAAATAAAATAAAATTTCATTCTCTTTATGATGGATAGTTTTACGAACTTCAACATTGCTTACTACCAAGTCTTCTACCATTAATTCACTGACATTAAAAAGGCTTCAGATTGAAGTTTTCATTTGGCATGTTCTTTCCTCAGCACATTCACTTTCATTCTGTGTCAGACCTGTCCTTTGCTGTTTTTCTCTTTCCATGGTCCCTAGCAGTGCCATGTTCCTCTTCTCTTGCAGTTTTATTCGGCATCCAACAATTGTTCAAGCAGGTCAACATATGAATGATCTTGGTTTTGTGAGCTTCTCTTGTTGGACACTGCCATTTTCCCCACTTTATAGGAGAATACCCAAATGCTATTGTGACACTAGACTTCAATGCTACTGTGACACTGGTGGTCCTAGAAGCAGTGCACATGCCAGGCTAACCAATACAATATAATTACACTTTTGTCTGTAGAGAACATGTCATAAACATTAATGCCACGTGCACATGTGAAAATTCTTGAATTTGTTAGTTCCTCTTGTTGCCCACGACCACGTTCTTTGGCTCTATAATAGTAGACCTCAATTTTAATGTGACACTAGTGGAGTTAGTATAGCACATTTTAGACTGCCGATGTGACATTGTAAATGGAAAATGAGCACATTCATGGAAGCACAGCCTGAAATAGTTGAAAAGAACTAAAACCATCATTCGTTTGCCTACTCAGACATTATCTAACTAAAGTGTACTACTTGAAACTTAAAAGTCTAATACTATAAGTATTCTTAATTTGAATTGTTTTTTTACCATAATCATAATAAAAAATCTTACATTGGAAAAAATTAGATGGTAGGTGGGACATATTTTAGGTTGAAGTTTCAAACCTAAAATTTGTTTCATCTGAAATATTGGTATTTGTTTTTGGTCTAAGAAATAGAAAGTTGATTTTGAGACTTTATTGTTGTCATATTCCTCGTGAAAATTAGAAGCCTGTATAAAACAATGAGATCCAGCTCTATACTCGGATCAATTGAAGTTTATTTTCCTTTTGGTTTATATGCTTCTAAGTCTTTTCTATTCTGGGTAGAATTCTGGCAATTCCTACACAATCAATAGAAAATGGTGAGGTAGCAAGTGATTGATAAAGATGAAAGATGGGGCAAATGAGAACAGGTCAGACTCATTGACCCCACAGGTCAATGAAAGATGGGTTGAAAGATGGTGTCCTGTACTCATTGACCCCACAGGTGAACTGCCCAATCTGCACCTCAACTTAAAAGAGTTGTATACACATGGGTGTGCTTTCGCTTTTCCTTTTTTGGGTTATGATATTGATACACACATGTTGCATACAAACATACGTAAATGTATACAGTATGTACACAACCATATGCATACATGTACCACTCATCCTCAGGTAATTAAATTCATGGGCTTATGGAAGTGTCTCCTGAATTGTTTCTTGGTTTTGCCTGTCAGGCATAATTGTTTCCCAGCTTTTTAGACCATTAAATCTCTAGGGGAAGCATTTATAGTGTCTGGAGTATAAACCAACTTTGATTGTATCCCTTATATTAACCCTTTTTGAGGTAGCTTCTTTGGATCATTTATGTGCAGTTAATCGGCCAATTTCCATGTCAGCAATCTCTCAATTGGAGCTACTGACCCTCAACCCCATCAATTGACTAATCACCAAATTCCTTAGTTCTGCAATTCTTTTTGGTTACTGAATGTGCAAATGTAAACAAATTTATTAAATACTGACAGCTAATGTATATTGTGCATTGATCAAAGTGTGATTTCAAACCCAACATCAGGAGACATCATTATCTGCTGCAGTTCTGCCAGTAACCAAGAAAAAGTTTTTGTTCTGAAGTTCTGAAATTTCCTTTTTCATATCTTTTTTCCATTGTTGCCTCTGCTGCATGAATACAAACATTTGCCATGTACTCTTCTGCTGGATACGAGATTTTATGACATTCTTGGAAGTTCTTGGAAGTTTTACCTGTAAACATGTATCTTAAATCCAAGATTGATTAGGCATCAAAAAGAATTATTTCGGGTATTTCTTAGCATCAGTTTTCATTATTAGTTACATGTATGTTAGTAATTCCACATAAAATTCTTAATTTCATGTGCTGCCTCAATCTCTAATATTCTTGCATTATTTGGTCCCTTCTTTCAGATGTTGTCAATGAGGAATGGTCTAAGTCTACACCCTATGTATCTCCCCAACAATCTACAACCCATGCAAGGTTCACAGATGAATTTGGGGTTTGCTGTTGATGGTGATCCAGTAATGAACATGGGATTAGGTGGCATGTTGCCACTAAACCAGGATTCTTCACAAGGAAACTCTTTTGATATGTTGAATGGATCCACATCATCTAATCAGTCCATAGTCATACCTAGTGCAGCAAATGTTAGTGAACTTGAGTGTTCATTTCACATGGAATCATCTCAGGCTCACAACAGATCCTTTCACATGCCTGTGGCTACCGAGGTAGTTCCTTTCCCTTCTGCTCCTTCTCATGTGAAACCTCTGCAATATTAGATACTAAAATAGTAACACTCTCTTAGTTTAAGGAAATGCTCACAGAAGAGATGGTGGCACAACAGCAATTAAATTCGGCGCATTCAATGCAGAATCTGCCAGGTTGGTAATAATTTCAGCTAAATTACTTTGTATTTTGTCCTCATTATCTCTAAATTATTCATTTTCTTTCTGGAAGAAAACATTAAATCAGTGGCCGCGTCCACTGGCCTACCTTTTGTGCGGCAAGCATCATTTGTAGAGGGTGCTGAGTCTTTGGAGACGAATGTGTTGGTTAGTGAGAGATCACAAGAAATACTTTCTAAGAACTCTGATCACCAAATATATAATCAGCAATTCAAACGGTGGGCAATTACATTTTGTGCTCTCTATGCCTTATTGCCAATCTCAACATTTAACTTTTGTTTTCTGTCACTATTTGTACCAGGGGACAGACTGCTCAAAGCTTTTCGTGTGATAATGTTAAGAGTGAAGAATCACCAGACTTTTGACGGTTGAAGAAGCATGCGACAGATTGATCTGATGACCAGTTAATTCATATGGATAGCGAAGTAGATGCAGTCAACTGCTTTGTGCACTAATAGCAGATTCATGTTGGTCATGAGTAGCATGATTTCAAAGGATGAGAAGCTTACTCTTGTAACTTCAAAAAATTGGCCTTGTACAAAAGATGGCTTGGATGGACCATTAACATTATTTTGGATTGAAATGTATTGGTGAAGCGTAGCCAATGCGTAACTACTTGAAAATTTTAATGTGCTATTACTTGTGTATTTGTGACCTTGGTATTTTTTTAACTTTTATAGAGTTGTTCGTTAGGTTCTGGTCATCTCTCTACATGTGGGCTGATTTCTTTTTTCGGACCTTGCGTTAGAACCTTCACGTTGGATCTCTACTGGTCAGGTTTGATGGATCTCCCGACATCCCTCAACAAAAGAATCTCTAGGCAAAGGTCGTAACCAAAATTGCTCCTTTAATGAGGTAGGTGTTCTGAGAGGCAACATCGAGGTAATTATCTAGCGGTTAAGATGATTTTTATGCGGAGGTTGAGGGTTTGACTTCTTTCTAATCATGATTGAGGTATAATAATTAAATGTGTGTCTGGGGTGATATGTCTATTTGGGGTTTTTGCACAAGCAAATATAAGCATGAAATGGCATAGAAAATTCACAAGAATAACTCAAAACGCTAATATGATTAAGAAGTAAAATCAACTGCAAAACATCTTAAGGTTTAATGGCCTAAGGTTAGAAAACAACATTGCAAAATTATACAAATAAAATTATGTGATACGGAAACAAAATAAACTTTAAGGACATCAACTAGATAATATGATGAACACTCTAATTTAATTAACGAAACTAAATATGGATTTGAAAAATAGTTTTGGATGTTCCAAATCAATTCCTTCAATCGGCCTTGATCTCTTAGTGTCGAACAAAAACTCCCACAACTTTAGGTTGCATGCCGAAATCCAAAAATAATTTCCTCTTCCTCTCCAAAATAGCAGTTAGGGTTAGAGAAGGAGTGAGATTGATGAATTAATCTTACAAGAGGAAAGAATAGTCCTTAATAAGGTTATAAAGGAGTCATTTATGTTGATTTCATAAAACATGATAAACACTATCTTATTAGGGACAAAAAATAACTTTTGTCTTTGAGTTCTTATAATTATGATCAATTATTTGATTCTATTAAATTTTAATTAAAATTTAAACTTAAGACAAAACCCTAGCCCAATTTATAATTTCACTTCATCCCATTAATTAAAACTGTAAAGTGACTAAAATTGTAAGCTGACAATTTTATTGTTACACTCAAAACAAGACTAATTTTGAATTCCTTTAAGGGTGACCCTTGTTCATCCGGATTGACAATAGGAGGATACCAAAGGACATGGATGACACCTAATTAGCCCCTGTACCAAAGCATAACCTAATCGAACATGAATAAATAGATCATTATGAACCAGTTTGATTATGATTAACATATATGTAAACTCTTTATTCTTGTATCCCAAACCAAGTGAGAGCCATGAAATATATCAAACTTAGTAAACTCAATCATATGCCAATAACAATAGTAGAGTAAGATTATCAAACTACATTCTTGTGTCACACGATCTGTTTGACTTCCTTGGCCAAGGTATTCTAATCTCGCTTACTCATGATTGCATAAGATAAAAACTCATTTACATCAGCAAAAATGAATCCGCTCTTGGTGATTGCTTATAGTTGCTACGTGCCCAACATAACAATAGTTAGAGATTGGCCCTGTTAAAAGGTAAACTGAGATTAACTACTCTAATAATAGACTAGATGTCACAAACATATCGTTATCATGATATCTCAAGTCAAAGATTCACTAATATGATCATAATCAACAATCCTAATAATTGGTAGTTAAATAATAAACCCCATGTAAATGGATTGTAACAGTTCATGCTCAAATACACCAATCTCACCACTGTATTTATGACGTATGCTCTCATTATCTTATAAGTTTCAATTGGCACTCTTTATTAAAGCATATATCATATAAACCCTTACAAATATTGAATGCCTAATTAAAGATTCTTTGATTATCAAACTATTGAACCATGCCCTTCGAGTGCCCTTCTTCTTATCCCATAAAGAATAGAATGCTTAACATAATACACATCGATTATAATATTAAAAACTTATTAAAATGCTAATATAAGATTTATATAAACAGCAAAACAAATGGTTATTATTAACAGTAAAAAATTGCATAATAGAAATGAAATGCCATAATATAAATATTCACTTTGGCATTTGAGAGTATACACCTAATACAAGGCACCAATAAAGGTTTAGTCTCTCACCAATACAAGGCACAAATATTTAATGCCCAACTCATCATGGATTGGCATCCTTTGATCTTAGCTTCAAACCTTGGCCTTCGATGTAGCTTTCACCAAAATCCCTTTCTAAAAACCTACTTATTGGCCTTATACTACAGGCAAAAAGATAGTGAAAAGCTTGTGTTTGAGGTGTGCTTAACCCGTGTTTGTTGCTATAAGTGCTTGGGACTAGAATCTTTAGAGTTTTTAGACTTCCAGTAATCAACATGGCCAAGCTGCACAAATGTGCTCTTTACGTATAGTCATGCTCTGAGCAGAGAGACTATGCTCTGGGTGTACTCTAAATTTTCTCTTTAACAGTGATCTGTATGCCCTAAGCATGCTCGTGGTTTGGTCGTGCTCTTCTCTGGAATTGGGATTGCTTGCACACTTTGCTCTGATTCACTCTAATTTCAATTTTTTTGTCCCAAGTACTTAATACATGCACAATAAACATAAAATAAAGAACAAAGTACAAAAATAAAGAAATTCATATTAAAAGACAAGTTAAGTGTATGTGTTTATAGTATAAAATGTACATATTTCATACATTCATTAGTGTGGACGTACTAATAATGAAATAAACATGCATATATATATATTTGGCAAAGTCAACATTGAGATATTTGACAAATAAAATTGTGAGCACAAAATTTGTGAAACCAAAGCTAAGTCTAGCATATTACTTAACTAAAGGTCAATATAAACAAATGATAGTTGAAGCATTAGGGAGAATTGGGCTTAGCCTATAAAGCTCTATTTTTTTAAATGAAAATCCAAGGATGGAAGTTCAAAAAAGAAGCTATCTGATTAATTGACTTGAAGAGCACAATTTATATTAGAGATATACTCTTAACATATTTATTAAATGAATATTCTCATGAAGTGGTTTAAGGTTAAGCTTAAATCTTAGTCGGATCAAAGACTAGATTTATGCGAGATAGTTCACTAATTAAAGATATCTTTGGAGTTCTAGCATATATAAAGTTAGCTATCGGATCACAACTATGAGAGTACATAGGCAAACTCTATAACAATATCTAGAAAATGGTATTGAGCGCATTACCAAATAATGCGTTGACATTGATTTTGCTCAAGTGCCATATAAGATCTTCATTAAAGTTGAATTTTTATTAAAAAAGTTATAGTTCAACACCTAGTTTAGTACGACTCCTATAAGTGGAAACTTTATTAAAATGTTACAGTTCAAGTCTTGTAAAGACACCTCAATTTGTGATTTTATGAAAGCCTAAGTTTCGTTTTGTTTTTCTCTATGTTGCTTTCCTTTTGTTAAATTCTTGATTCATCAACTAATTTTATTAGCTTGCTTGGAACCAAACTTTTCTTTCAAGTTTATTTTTGCTAATCATTCTGCATATATCTCTATGTTTGTGACTTAAGTTGTGGTTGTAGTGGGAGATTTTTTGGAATCGAGCCAAACCAGACCTAGTGTCCGAACTGAGCCAGACCCAATTTCCAACATTGATAAGTGCTTGCATGTACATATTTTTGGAAATGTTTTCCACGCATGAGCATCACATTTCTCAGGTTGTATCGCTAATTTCGTGTGCTGTTGTGTTCTTTTGTGCAATTAGGGTTGTGAAGACATGGTACGTGAATAAAGACAAGATTAGGTCATAATGGTGCCAAGTGGAGCTCTTTTGTGCAAATACAAAGTTCAAGACACAAATCGGGTTCAAACCAGGGGGTATGTGCCAACTTCTAAAGGCTTCAAGACAATTCTTGTAGAAGGACACGAAGGCAGTCATGCTCGCTTGTTCGGATTTGTTCGAAGATTTCAAAAGCTCTCCAAGGGTTTTTCATCATCAAGAAATGCCACATGACCTTTCACATGGGCGTGTGTCCGTCCGTGTGACCTCAGGAGAAGAAACGGGCGAAATCGGGGACCAATACGCAAGTTTCCACAGGGCTGAAATTCCACATGGGCGTGTGGAATTTCCACACGGCCGTGTGGAAGTTCCACACGGCCGTGTGGCTCATCCACACGCCCGTGTGAATCCTCGAGATGGCCAATTATAAAGCCGTTCTGAAGCGTTATTTGGGGAAGCTGCTTCCAAACTTGAGAGGGGGTGACGGCTAGGGTTCAGGAGGTTCTTGCTACGCTTTGGGGGTGCTTCTTCATCGATTTCAACATCAATCCCTTCCAAGGAGAGCTATTGGGGGAGCCTTCGACGACTCGATTCGGCGAGGTGTGCTCTAGGCTTGGAGGAAGGATTTTTTGGAGAAGAAGGAGAAGCCCTCATATACCATCGGCACGGAGCTTAAGGGGGTTTTACTTATGGATTGTTTGCATTTAATTCCCATTACTTTCATGATCTTGTATTGCTCCATGGAGAGCTAAAACCCTAGTGGGTGCTTGGACATGTAAACCCTAGAATTACTATGTTTCTATGACTTTATTGCTGTTCTTTAATTTGAGTTTCAATTTGAATTTCAATCTTGTATGCTTCTTGGATTTTCCCTTAGAGTGACACTAGGGTTGAGAATCACATTTAATCATCCTTTTGACGAGTGACCATCACCATTAGGATTAGATCAATCAAGATTGAAGAGGGTCGAGAGGGTGAGTTGAGAGGTAGCAACACGTTTCCTTTCCCCTCCGGTGTGATTTACCCTACCTTCTCATTCCACGAGATAACTTTGATCTCAAAGAGAGTTAGGCGTTGAGAGAAGCCTTTCCGCCGGGACTTATTTGTGATTAGGGATCTTCCGCCTGGACCAAAGGGGTTGGTCCATATTTCGGAATAGGGTTCATCATTTGGATTCCCACGGGCTTTTCGCAGTCATACGTGGTGTGAGGTGTCGAGAGTCTTTCTCTCCGCCGGGACCTCGTAGGGGACTAGTCAGGGTTGACATTAGGTTTGGGACCCTGTATCTTTGGATTTCCACGACTCATTGATTCTCATTTTAAGAAGAGCAACTTAAGTTTTGCACTAGAAACTAGGATTCTAGGGGGAGCATTGTCCGAGTACCCCATCTTCATATTGGTCTTGTTCTACACTCTAGCTTTTACTTTCAGTACTTTATTTCTGTTTTTCTTGTTTTATTTTCAATCACAACAACAATTGATTTGTCTTTGGCTACTTAGCAAAGTGTTACTGTTCTTACGTCTACTCCCTGTGGATTCGACTACCCACCCGTTTGGGTACTTTATTACTTCGACACCCGTGCACTTGCGGAACACACACGCAAGGGTGTGTCAAGTTTTTGGCGCCGTTGCCGGGGAGTTAGGCGTTTTAGGAACTGTTATACTTTGTTTCGCTAGTCATTTATCACACATTCTATCTCACACTTCTTTTACTTCCATTGTTCTGATTTTGCTTTCTTTTCCTGATTTCAGCTCCAGGTTATGACCCGTGGACATCCTTCGACATTAGTGGAAGGTGATCCGAAAATTGAGAGGAGATTGCACAGACGGGGAAGATAACCTGAACAAGAACAGTTTGATCAAGCTGAGATAGAGGTTGAAGAGTCCGCAACCATGGCTGAACAAAATGAGCAACAACGGAGACTTTCTGATTTTGCTAGGCCGTCTGTCCGTGGTACACAATCAAGCATAGTCAGGCCACCAATTACAGCTCATAATTTTGAGCTTAAGCCGGGGTTCATTCAGATGGTTCAACAGTCCGCACAGTTTAATGGGTTAGCAGATGAAGACCCGAACAATCACATAGAAAATTTCTTGGAAGTGTGCGACATGTTGAAGATAAATGGAGTCACAGACGACGCCATCAGATTGAGAGCCTTCCCATTTTCCTTGAAGGGGAAAGCAAAACAGTGGTTGCAGTCTTTACCTAGAGCATCAATCACCACTTGGGAAGAGATGGTTGAGGCCTTCCTTGCCAGATATTTCCCTCCTGGGAAATCGGCAAAGCTAAGAAATGAAATTTCTTCCTTCATGCAGTCGGAATTGGAGTCTCTTTTTGAGACATGGGAGAGGTTCAAGGATCTCCTACGCAAGTGTCCTCAACATGGGTTCCCCGAGTGGATAATCATCCACACATTCTACAACGGGCTGAACCCAAGCATAAGACAGTTACTTGATGCTTCAGCAGGAGGTACCTTAGGAAGCAAAACCCTCGAGGCTGCCCGCCAACTGATAGAGGAAATGGCCATGAATAGCTATCAGTGGAATGCTCGTGATAAGAGAAAGGTGGCAGGTATTCATGAAGTGGATGCGGTAACATCTTTAGCTGCCCAAGTTGAATCCTTGAGTAAGAAGCTCGACAATTTGACATCTTCTTCTCGAGTGGCAGCAGTATTGAGTTGTGATAGTTGTGGAGGAGGGCATGTTTCTTCTGATTGCCCTATCTCTGTGGTCGGAGCAGCACCTGTTGAGCAGGTGGATTTTGTAGGGAATGCAGGAAAGGGCCAAGGCAACCCCTACAGCAACACATTTAATCCGGGGTGGCGAAATCACCCGAACTTTTCATGGAGTAATCAAGGTCAGCAGAGACCGTCTGCACCACCCGGATTTCAGCAAACGCAGCAACCCAACATGGAGGGTAGAGTTTCAGGGCTTGAGAGCGGGATGACGGACTTGGAGAAAGCTTTGACCAAGTTCATTCAGTCTTCAGACACGCGCTTCCAAGGCGTGGAAAGCACACTTCGCAACCATACAGCGTCGTTGTATAATTTAGAAAATCAGGTGGGACAGATTGCGAAGTCACTGTCAGAGAAGTCTCCAAGGGAATACCGAGACAAACCCGAGAGAGCAGCTGAAGGCGATCACGTTGAGAAGTGGTCGTGAGATTGAGGATAGACTTCCCGCTGAGGAGATTGCTCATGCTCCCGTTCATGAGAAACATAAAGAGAAGGATCTTGAAGGAGAGGGCAAGGAGAAGGGGGTGGCACCTCCACCTTATAAGCCAAGAATTCCTTACCCTTCAAGATTGAAGAATGATCATAACGATGAGCAATACAAGAAGTTTCTTGGGCTGTTCAAACAATTACACATCAACATCCCATTTGTGGAGGCATTATCACAAATGCCCCGTTATGCAAAATTCTTGAAGGACATCTTGACCAACAAGAGGAAATTGGAGGAGAGTGCAGCAGTGGTTTTAGATGCATCGTGCTCGGCAGTGCTGCAGAAAAATTTACCAAACAAGATGAGAGATCCGGGAAGCTTTATCATCCCTTGCAATATTGGTAATTTAGTGGAGGAGAAAGCATTGGCAGATTCAGGAGCCAGTATCAATGTAATGCCTTACACTTTCTTCAAGAAATTGGGTCTAGGAGAGCCAAGGCCCACTCGGATGACTTTACAGTTAGCTGACCGGTCGATTCGTCACCCGAGAGGCATCATTGAAGACATCTTGGTGAAAGTGGATAAGTATATATTTCCTGCAGATTTCATGGTGCTAGATGTAGATGAGAATGTCGATGTGCCACTGATACTTGGAAGACCCTTTCTGCGTACTTCCAAGGCTCTTATAGACATGGATGGCGGGGAGATGACATTGAGGATAGGAGATGAGAAGCTGACCTACCGCCTTACTGAAGCCATGAGACACTCTCTTAACTTTGATGATGCTTTGTATTTTCTTGACACTACTGATGCGTTGATTGATAATTATGTGCAGGAAACCTTTTGCCCGGATCCACTAGCTGGTTGGTTGGATCAAGAGATGGAAGATGATCATATTCATTAGTTGACTTGAAGGACAAGGGTACACCTCCCACGGGTATAGTCAACAAATTCATTAAGAAGCTAAGGAGGGTAAGACATCGCCGCAAGAAGCAAACGAACGAACCTGCGGACGGTCCTTCAAGGTCTAAGAACGATACCCCTCCATTTGGTAACAAGTTCGATCACTCATCCTCTAATTTCCAGAATATATGCTCATCATGTTTCAAATTTCCAAGCAGCGAAGTGCTTTCAACCCATGACCCCCTTTGAGTCTAGAGAAACAGGTACGTCAAGCTAGTGACGTAAAACAAGCGCTTATTGGGAGGCAACCCAATTTTTAAATTCATTGCACGTGTTGTAGTTAGCTTTTATTTCTGCAGTTTAGTTTTTGTTTAGTTTGTAGTTTGTGTGTATTCATTGTTGGTGTAGTGCAATTTAGGGTCTGCTTGGATGGGGGGTTGTGGAGGTAGAGTAAAGTAAGGGTTTTCAAGAACCCATGCTTGGATGGGAGGTTTTAGGGGGAGGTAAGGGTTGGGAGGGGTTAGTGGAGGTTTTAAAACCTCCACTTTTGTCAAGTTTCTCAACCCTCCAAATTGGAGGGTTGGGAAGGTTTTGAGTTAATATTTTTTTTTTTGGACCAAACTGCCCTTATAGCTTTCATATAATTCCACCCATTATTATATTTCCATTTTCCTTCATTTTGTACTTTCCTTCTCTTTCTGAAGTTCTGAAGAACAACGCCGCTGCTGCTGCCGCTGCCGCTGCCACCGTCGCTGCCGCCGTCGCCGCCTCGGACTCACCACTAATTGTGTCTTGGCCCTTCTCTCTATCTCCGAAAGCAGCGCCACTTTCTCACACGTTTTTTCTCCCAATCCCTGCAGGTACCATTCAGATCGCTTGTAAAATTTCTAATCTTCACTCCTTTTTTTTTTTTTTTCATTTGTGGTTTTTTTGGGTTTGAGATCGAGATTGATGATGTCTCTATTTTGCATTTTTTTTAGCTGATTTTGTTGTCTTTTTGTTTGAATATGTTGAAAAGATCATGTTTTATGTAGATTTTGTGTGAAGTTTGTTGAAAAGATCATGTTTTGGCTGATTTTATGTAAATCTATGGATTGCACCGTTGTTTGTGTATCTGGTCATATATATGTTAGATTAGTTTGAATTTTGAAGGTCAATTATCCCATTATATTATGCTAGTATTTATGAATGCTTAAGAGTAAATTAATCCTGCATACTTCAATGTCTTCCGATAAAAACAGAACCACAAAACAAAACCGGTGAATATCTCTGTGTAACAGAGTGGTTCAAATAAACCCTTACTTAAAACACAACTTCTTAAATACCTTAAACTGCAAACTGATGAAAGTGCCGAATGTTTGCCATGAGTGATTCAGTGTTTTGAGAACTGAAGTTGCGGATGATGTCCACGCAGAGACAACTTCGGAAATGGAAAAGCCGATGACGTGTCTTTGGATCACCCTAAAGGAAACTACCCCACCTTTCAAAAATTCCAATGTAACGACTTCCCATGCAAAAAAAAGTAATTTCGTTTATAAAATTCAAACATAACTCCGTTAACGTCCGTTGCAAACTTTGGGGTATTGGAAAACATTGACTTTAAAAGGAAGGGTTTTTTAAGTATTGAGAAATTAAGGGGGTGTTTTTTGGCCATATCGCAAACTTATGGGTTTTTTTGGTAATTTCCACATAAAATTATGCCATATTTATATTACAATTACACTTTTTACATAATAAAATTATACCAAACTAATTTTGGTGTTCCGTGGGTTAAAGGCACAGCTAGCCCAAATGATTAAGCCTCCCGATCTAGCATGTCTTAACAAGGAATTTTGCGAGAACCAAACTAAAGTATGAAAGATAAACAAAAGAAAGGAGAAAACATAGAAGGGATGTGGCTATGGTAAAGCATAACAAAGCAAAGTCAAAATACTATGAGCCGAAAAACTTCTCTAAACGTCCAAAGTGAGGAATGATATATATACATATTAACTTTCTCTACCGAATCCGATGTGGGATTAACTCAACACAAGAAAAGCAAAGCCATTTGAGTTTTGCTTGTATGTTTGACACACCCTTGCGTGTGTGTTCCGCAAGTGCACCGGTGTCGAAGTAATAAAGTACCCAAACGGGTGGGTAGTCGAATCCACAGGGAGTAGACGTAAGAACAGTAACACTTTGCTAAGTAGCCAAAGACAAATCAATTGTTGTTGTGATTGAAAATAAAACAAGAAAAACAGAAATAAAGTACTGAAAGTAAAAGCTAGAGTGTAGAACAAGACCAATATGAAGATGGGGTACTCGGACAATGCTCCCCCTAGAATCCTAGTTTCTAGTGCAAAACTTAAGTTGCTCTTCTTAAAATGAGAATCAATGAGTCGTGGAAATCCAAAGATACAGGGTCCCAAACCTAAGGTCAACCCTGACTAGTCCCCTACGAGGTCCCGGCGGAGAGAAAGACTCTCGACACCTCACACCACGTATGACTGCGAAAAGCTCGTGGGAATCCAAATGATGAACCCTATTCCGAAATATGGACCAACTTCTTTGGTCCAGGCGGAAGATCCTTAATCACAAATAAGTCCCGGCGGAAAGGCTTCTCTCAACGCCTAACTCTCTTTGAGATCGAAGTTATCTCGTGGAATGAGAAGGTAGGGTAAATCACACCGGAGGGGAAAGGGAACGTGTTGCTACCTCTCAACTCACCCTCTCGACCCTCTTCAATCTTGATTGATCTAATCCTAATGGTGATGGTCACTCGTCAAAAGGATGATTAAATGTGATTCTCAACCCTAGGGTCACTCTAAGGGAAAATCCAAGAAGCATACAAGATTGAAATTCAAATTGAAACTCAAATTAAAGAACAACAATAAAGTCATAGAAACATAGTAATTCTAAGGTTTACATGTCCAAGCACGCACTAGGGTTTTAGCTCTCCATGGAGCAATACAAGATCATGAAAGTAATGGGAATTAAATGCAAACAATCCATAAGTAAAACCCCCTTAAGCTCCGTGCCGATGGTCTATGAGGGCTTCTCCTTCTTCTCCAAAAAATTCTTCCTCCAAGCCTAGGGCACACCTCGCCAAATCGAGTCGTCGAAGGCTCCCCCAATAGCTCTCCTTGGAAGGGATTGATGTTGAAATCGATGAAGAAGCACCCCCAAAGCGTAGCAAGAACCTCCTGAACCCTAGCCGTCACCCCCTCTCAAGTTTGGAAGCAGCCTCGCCAAATAACGCTTCAGAACGGCTTTATAATTGGCCATCTCGAGGATCCACACTGGCGTGTGGATGAGCCACACGGCCGTGTGGAAATTCCACACGGTCGTGTGGAAATTCCACACGGTCGTGTGGAAATTCCACACGCCCATGTGGAATTTCAGCCCTGTGGAAACTTGCGTATTGGTCCCCGATTTTGCCCGTTTCTTCTCCTGAGGTCACACGGACGGACACACGCCCATGTGAAAGGTCATGTGGCATTTCTTGATGATGAAAACCCTTGGAGAGCTTTTGAAATCTTCGAACAAATCCGAACAAGCGAGCATGACTGCCTTCGTGTCTTTCTACAAGAATTGTCTTGAAGCCTTTAGAAGTTGGCACATACCCCCTCGTTTGAGCCCGATTTGTGTCTTGAACTTTGTATTTGCACAAAAGGGCTCCACTTGGCACCATTATGACCTAATCTTGCCTTTATTCACGTACCATGTCTTCACAACCCTAATTGCACGAAAGAACACAACAGCACACGAAATTAGCGATACAACCTGAGAAATGTGATGCTCATGCGTGGAAAACATTTCCAAAAATATGTACATGCAAGCACTTATCAAACTCCCCCACACTTAAGCTTTTGCTTGTCCTCAAGCAAAGTTCATACCATGAGAATTAAAGGTTGAGTGATGAAAATGCTTTTCCTTAAATTCACCAAAAGTGTGTAAAGATAGCATTCTCAAACAAGGGAAAATTTTAAACATAGAAAGATAAAAACCAAAACTCTAGCAAAAACTCAAATTGCGAAGAAAATAAAATCTGAAAGCGTGTGTGTGTGTGTATACATAAATACTAGCAAAGTATGGTTCAAAACCTTCCTCTACCTTCCTTTACCTTACCTTACCTTACTTTATGAAACCTCCAAAAACCCCCATCCAAGCAAAGCCTTAGTGTTTTCATCGTTTCTGGCAAGTTTAGGTGGTAGTCCTGTGAATTTTTCGAGATTTCGGCTTTAATCGTGTTAGTTTTCAATTTCTGCAGTTGTTCCATGTGTTTTCAATGAATTCTGCAGATTTTAGATCATTTTTGAGCTGAAGAATGGAAACACATGGCTATGTGGAATTTCGACATGGCCACGTGGATGAATTCTTGAAGGATTTCTCTCATCCAGAGAATCCACATGGCCATGTGAGAAAACCCTTCATCTTCAAGCACCTCCTCTGGATGTCGCGATCCTTCAAGGGTTTTCTCACATTTAAGTACTCCACATGGCCGTGTGGAAATTCCACACGGCCATGTGGATTATCTGGATGAGAGAAATCCTTCAAGAATTCATCCACGTGGCCATGTGAAAATTCCACATAGCCATGTGTTTCCATTCTTCAGCTCAAAAATGATCTAAAATCTGCAGAATTCATTGAAAACACATGGAACAACTGCAGAAATTGAAAACTAACACGATTAAAGCCGAAATCTCGAAAAATTCACAGGACTACCACCTAAACTTGCCAGAAACGATGAAAACACTAAGGCTTTGCTTGGATGGGGGTTTTTGGAGGTTTCATAAAGTAAGGTAAGGTAAGGTAAAGGAAGGTAGAGGAAGGTTTTGAACCATACTTTGCTAGTATTTATGTATACACACACACACACTCTTTCAGATTTTATTTTCTTCGCAATTTGAGTTTTTGCTAGAGTTTTGGTTTTTATCTTTCTATGTTTAAAATTTTCCCTTGTTTGAGAATGCTATCTTTACACACTTTTGGTGAATTTAAGGCCAAGCATTTTCATCACTCAACCTTTAATTCTCATGGTATGAACTTTGCTTGAGGACAAGCAAAAGCTTAAGTGTGGGGGAGTTTGATAAGTGCTTGCATGTACATATTTTTGGAAATGTTTTCCACGCATGAGCATCACATTTCTCAGGTTGTATCGCTAATTTCGTGTGCTGTTGTGTTCTTTCGTTCAATTAGGGTTGTGAAGACATGGTACGTGAATAAAGGCAAGATTAGGTCATAATGGTGCCAAGTGGAGCCCTTTTGTGCAAATACAAAGTTCAAGACACAAATCGGGCTCAAACGAGGGGGTATGTGCCAACTTCTAAAGGCTTCAAGACAATTCTTGTAGAAAGACACGAAGGCAGTCATGCTCGCTTGTTCGGATTTGTTCGAAGATTTCAAAAGCTCTCCAAGGGTTTTCATCATCAAGAAATGCCACATGACCTTTCACATGGGCGTGTGTCCGTCCGTGTGACCTCAGGAGAAGAAACGGGCGAAATCGGGGACCAATACGCAAGTTTCCACAGGGCTGAAATTCCACATGGGCGTGTGGAATTTCCACACGACCGTGTGGAATTTCCACACGGCCGTGTGGCTCATCCACACGCCCGTGTGGATCCTCGAGATGGCCAATTATAAAGCCGTTCTGAAGCGTTATTTGGCGAGGCTGCTTCCAAACTTGAGAGGGGGTGACGGCTAGGGTTCAGGAGGTTCTTGCTACGCTTTGGGGGTGCTTCTTCATCGATTTCAACATCAATCCCTTCCAAGGAGAGCTATTGGGGGAGCCTTCGACGACTCGATTTGGCGAGGTGTGCCCTAGGCTTGGAGGAAGAATTTTTTGGAGAAGAAGGAGAAGCCCTCATAGACCATCGGCACGGAGCTTAAGGGGGTTTTACTTATGGATTGTTTGCATTTAATTCCCATTACTTTCATGATCTTGTATTGCTCCATGGAGAGCTAAAACCCTAGTGCGTGCTTGGACATGTAAACCTTAGAATTACTATGTTTCTATGACTTTATTGTTGTTCTTTAATTTGAGTTTCAATTTGAATTTCAATCTTGTATGCTTCTTGGATTTTCCCTTAGAGTGACCCTAGGGTTGAGAATCACATTTAATCATCCTTTTGACGAGTGACCATCACCATTAGGATTAGATCAATCAAGATTGAAGAGGGTCGAGAGGGTGAGTTGAGAGGTAGCAACACGTTCCCTTTCCCCTCCGGTGTGATTTACCCTACCTTCTCATTCCACGAGATAACTTCGATCTCAAAGAGAGTTAGGCGTTGAGAGAAGCCTTTCCGCCGGGACTTATTTGTGATTAAGGATCTTCCGCCTGGACCAAAGAAGTTGGTCCATATTTCGGAATAGGGTTCATCATTTGGATTCCCACGAGCTTTTCGCAGTCATACGTGGTGTGAGGTGTCGAGAGTCTTTCTCTCCGCCGGGACCTCGTAGGGGACTAGTCAGGGTTGACCTTAGGTTTGGGACCCTGTATCTTTGGATTTCCACGACTCATTGATTCTCATTTTAAGAAGAGCAACTTAAGTTTTGCACTAGAAACTAGGATTCTAGGGGGAGCATTGTCCGAGTACCCCATCTTCATATTGGTCTTGTTCTACACTCTAGCTTTTACTTTCAGTACTTTATTTCTGTTTTTCTTGTTTTATTTTCAATCACAACAACAATTGATTTGTCTTTGGCTACTTAGCAAAGTGTTACTGTTCTTACGTCTACTCCCTGTGGATTCGACTACCCACCCGTTTGGGTACTTTATTACTTCGACACCGGTACACTTGCGGAACACACACGCAAGGGTGTGTCAAACATACAAGCAAAACTCAAATGGCTTTGCTTTTCTTGTGTTGAGTTAATCCCACATCGGATTCGGTAGAGAAAGTTAATATGTATATATATCATTCCTCACTTTGGACGTTTAGAGAAGTTTTTCGGCTCATAGTATTTTGACTTTGCTTTGTTATGCTTTACCATAGCCACATCCCTTCTATGTTTTCTCCTTTCTTTTGTTTATCTTTCATACTTTAGTTTGGTTCTCGCAAAATTCCTTGTTAAGACATGCTAGATCGGGAGGCTTAATCATTTGGGCTAGCTGTGCCTTTAACCCACGGAACACCAAAATTAGTTTGGTATAATTTTATTATGTAAAAAGTGTAATTGTAATATAAATATGGCATAATTTTATGTGGAAATTACCAAAAAAACCCCATAAGTTTGCGATATTGCCAAAAAACAACCCCTTAATTTCTCAATACTTAAAAAACCCTTCCTTTTAAAGTCAATGTTTTCCAATACCCCAAAGTTTGCAACGGACGTTAACGGAGTTATGTTTGAATTTTATAAACGAAATTACTTTTTTTTGCATGGAAAGTCGTTACATTGGAATTTTTGAAAGGTGGGGTAGTTTCCTTTAGGGTGACCCAAAGACACGTCATCGGCTTTTCCATTTCCGAAGTTGTCTCTGCGTGGACATCATCCGCAACTTCAGTTCTCAAAACACTGAATCACTCGTGGCAAGCATTCGGCACTTTCATCAGTTTGCAGTTTAAGGTATTTAAGAAGTTGTGTTTTAAGTAAGGGTTTATTTGAACCACTCTGTTACACAGAGATATTCACCGGTTTTGTTTTGTGGTTCTGTTTTTATCGGAAGACATTGAAGTATGCAGGAGAATTTCTCGGCTGGGGTTTTTCTGGTTTGCGAACAGATTTGTCGGCGAGGGTTTTGGTTTGTCTTACATTTTCGGCTATGTCCACGATCATCGAAAGACTTTTTGATTGTTTTTATTTGTGTAATGTTTACAACGTGTGTTTCCCCTTTCATTTTATACGGTTACAGTTTATAAAATGAGTTTTCCATGTAAAAAATGGATTCTTGTTTAAAACCTTAGGTCTCTGTTTAACGATTCATATCTTTGTTTAATAATTGAGCTTTCCGCTTAATATCTTATATCTCTGTTTAACAGTTGATGTCTTTGCTTAACAAATGTTGTCATTGTTGCAGTCTTGTGATTATGGCGGTAAACCTAGTCAACGGCAGATGCTACTTGACACC
The DNA here is from genome assembly GCA_902712375.1 of Dioscorea dumetorum. Taxonomy (NCBI): domain Eukaryota; kingdom Viridiplantae; phylum Streptophyta; class Magnoliopsida; order Dioscoreales; family Dioscoreaceae; genus Dioscorea; species Dioscorea dumetorum. The sequence continues at coordinate 3,790,897 of CACTHL010000549.1, read as the reverse complement.
GGTGGTGGGGACATTGGTCGAATTGAAAGTCCACATGACCTCTCGACAATGGGAGATCATCTAAAGGACACCGTTCGCGGCATTCACTGAGGTGGAAACTGTATTCCATGAGAGGGCCATTCTGTATTCGCTTCTGCAGAGGTATGATGGCTGCACTAATAAATTCAGGATCGGGGGGAGCCTGCTGAGCTTCAGGCCTGAGGATGTGGCTCTGATTCTGGGTCTACGTTGCAACAAAGACGCGATCCAGTTTAAGAAGAAAAAAACACAGTCAGCATTAGAGGGAAAGTATTTATCGAAAAGCTACGAGAGACACCGAGAGTCCATCAAGGCCACTCTCCAGCGGTTTGTGGGACAGAGGGGGGAAGAGGAAGATTTCGCGAAACTTTTGATGGTGTAACTCATGGGGACAGTCCTTTTCCCGACTACCTCATCCTCGGTGCCTAATTGGATCGTCGATTATGTCGACGATCTACCAGGCATGGGGCGTTACGCATGGGCGCAGGTGACGCACAAATGGCTTATGGAGGACGTCCCACAAGCTGCAGCTCGAGTGCAAGCCAGATGAGCCGGGGGGGGGGGAGGTAAACACGGGGTACATTAAGGGTTGCTCCATCGCGCTGTACATATGGTTTTATGAGCTGACCGGAACCAGAAAAAAAGTCCGTTTCGGTAAGACCCCAAGGGTGTTGTGCTACGGTGAAAGTACTTACCAGAAGCATGCGACGAGAGAAACCAATTGGGTAGCTCTCAAAGGAAAAGAGGTAATAAATCATGAACAATGTGTGTAGAATGAGTAGTTAATGTTTAATTATAGTCGTTCCCATTTAACAACTGTGTAGTTATGTTTAACTTTAGGTGTCTGCGTTTAATATTGTTATTCTCCGTTTAATTATGTGCTATACCGTTTACGTGAACATGTCAAATGTTTAAATACGCCTGTTTTTGGTTCAATTAAATGATTTGACTGAGATTGTTTTGTTTACGTATGTTAGTTTCCGGAGTTTGTCCCTACTAATGCTGAGGAGGAGATATTTGTTCGGGTCAGCCGGAGGAGGGTTGCTATTGCGCGGGAACCAAGTTCCCCCGCTTCTAGCCCAACACGCAATCCTCGGCGTCGGGTAAGCCCTCCCCTACCCCGCCCGATGGCAACACCCCACGCTCCGGCCGCGACAACGTCAGTTCCCCCGTCAGCGGCAGCCCCCTCCACGACAGTAGGCGACGAAATCACTTCCGCGTTTTTGCAGGAGTGTCAGGTGATGATGAACGCTTTCCCCCAGCTTGTCACTCGGGTTGAGGCATTAGAGGCACGGTTTCAATCGACTGCAACCTCTAGCCAAATAAAGGAAGGGTCCGGGACGGAGGGGGCGTCGGAATTGGGTGACGACGACTTTATCGGGATGGCCATTCTAAGACTACCACGTTTGGAGAGGCTTGCGAAAAAGGCGAAAGCAATAAAGGCTCTCTGATCACCACCTGCCGACGATGAAATAATGGCAGCACCATCGGCGGCTGATGCTGTTGTTGTGTCCGTCGCCGACGTTGGCGTGCCCGCCGAGGTGGAGAAGATTGTCGACGCCGTTGCCACCGCTGCGCTTGAGGATGCCTCCGAAATCCCCGTCCTTGTGGTGCATCGAGGGTGGTGGCCACAAACCCTGAAGAAGAAGAACCAGCCGAGGGTGTGTCTCCCCTTGACGATGTTGCCTTCGCCACGGTTGAGAAGACTGTTGCCTCTATTGTGACGGAAATCCTGCCCACAGTGCCGCATCCAATGTAGGCGCGATCCCGCAACAGCAAAAAGCATCTAAGGATGAACCCAACAAAGCTGTTGACGAGGGGCAAGGGAACGTCATCGAAAACAAAATGAAAGCTATAATCCTTGCCAACCAGCAATATGAAGAAGTTCGGAAAGGCTTCGTTCCGAAGAAGAAAAAATACGCTGGTCAATCGTGCCTCGGCGTATTCGAACAGGAGTTGATCAAGATCTTCCTCAACTTTCCCATTGACACATAAGTGTGTTTTTTTTTTATGTTTTTGTTTAGATACAGATGTTCCCATTTACGTTTTGGCTTTTTCGTTTAAGAGTATATAATTACAGTTTACGATCGTGCTTTACCATTTAACTTTCCGCGTTACTGTTTAACTTTATACATTACCGTTTAAGATTATATGGTTACCGCTTAAGATTTAGTGTTCTGTTTTAATTACACATGTTGCCGTTCAACCGCAGGGCCGTCGTATAGAGGAATGACTATGTCAGCACCACATAGGCTAACCTATTCGTACTACTCACTACAAGAAGATGGTGACGGAAGATGTGATGGACGCCTTCGTGTGCATAATACAAAAGTCACTGACCAGAGTACCATATCCCTACAAGAAGCGCGCCTCCATCACAAGACCACTGGCATTGTTTATGTCAAAGCAGGAAGACGTACATGAGACGACTTTAGCTATGATCGGAGATGCCACCAAAGTCGTTCATAATGTTGGCATTGCTATCCTTCCCATAATCATGAATGGCCACTTCCATGTCGTGGTGCTCCACAATAACAAGCAAGGGTACAGGCATTACACCTCATGCCAAAGTGAAGAGTACGACAAAGACGTGGTTGCAATGGTAAGTTCTTTGTGAACTGAATGTATCGATCCATAGAGTTTCAAAGATGGTTGTTATTTTAACCTCAAGTTGTACACCTCGACAGCTGGAACTATCCGACACCTGTCTCAAAATGGAGTATGGAGAGACGGTGACCAAACATTACCTGCTTGTTCACGACAATGAAACACTGCGCCGTGTATGTCATGGAGTTTATAGAGCAATTACTCCAGGGCGAGAAGCTACACATAACGCGTACGGAACTATCTTATTTGAGATTGAAGTACACTGCCCTCATACTTAAGGAAGGGCGCGCGACCGTCATCCAACAAAAAGGGATGCCCCCACCTTCAAAGAAGTAGAATTCTTTATCTTTACCACTGCCATTCTTTAACAAATGTAAAGCAGTTTTGTCTTTGTTGTTTAAATTCAATTCATTCTTTGTCATCGACATGGCAGACATGTCAATGTAAATTTACTATTGCTCGCTATTCTTTCAAATGCAATTCATTCTTTCAAAATATTGTCTTAAAGTTTCCTTTTACGGTTTCGTTATAAAATTATAATGTTTACCGTTTAACATCCAGCGTTCCCTTTTAATGCCAGCCGTAACTGTTTAACTACCAGTCGTACCCGTTTAACTATCGCTTTGCCTGACCAACATACGGTGACGATATCCAATTCTACTAGTCTCTATTTAACTTTCGGTGTCTCTGTTTAAATATCAACGCTTGAACACAAGCCAGACTTTCTCCATCGAACGACGTTGAAGGACATTGACCAAGCTTCAATGCAAACCACCTAACGCCTAACCAGAGTTAAAGGCAAAATACGTGCGGATGTTTGCTAGTTTTTGTTTTGTATTCAACTCGGTGTTCTCATCTGAGGTGCCAGACTTTCCAATGTAAATATACCATCATCTGTTCACAGTCTGTATGTCTTTATACTTCGCATTCTTGGCTTGAGCTGCAATTGTAACGAGGGTTTCGTTATAAAATTAAGTACATATGCTTAAACGACGCTGCCGCTATTGAAACATACATTTACGTTTGAATTATAAGGTTTCCCGTTTAACATCGGGAGTTACCGTTTAAAGTCAGCCGTCTCTATTTAACTACTAGGCGTACCCGTTTAACTATCGCTTTGCCTGGCCAACATATTGTGACCATATCCAATTCTACTAGTCTCTATTTAACTTTCGTTGTCTCTGTTTAAATATCAACGCTTGAACACAAGCCAGACTTTCTCCATCTAACGAAGTTGAAGGACATTGACCAAGCTTCAATGCAAACCACCTAACGCCTAACCAGAGTTAAAGGCAAAATACGTGCGAATGTTTGCTAGTTTTTGTTTTGTATTCAACTCGGCGTTCTCGTCTGAGGTGCCAGACTTTCCAATATAAATATACCATCTTCTGTTCACCGTTTGTATGTCTTTATACTTTGCATTCTTGGCTTGAGTTGCAATTGTAACGAGGGTTTCGTTATAAAATTAAGTACATATGCTTAAACGACGCTGCCGCTATTGAAAGATACATTTACGTTTGAATTATAAGGTTTCCCGTTTAACATCGGGAGTTACCGTTTAAAGCCAGCCGTCTCTGTTTAACTACTAATCGTACCCGTTTAACTATCGCTTTACCTGGCCAAAATACGGTGACCATATCCAATTCTACTAGTCTCTATTTAACTTTTGCTGTCTCTGTTTAAATATCAACGCTTGAACACAAGCCAGACTTTCTCCATCTAACGAAGTTGAAGGACATTGACCAAGCTTCAATGCAAACCACCTAACGCCTAACCAGAGTTAAAGGCAAAATACGTGCGGATGTTTGCTAGTTTTTGTTTTGTATTCAACTCGGCGTTCTCGTCTGAGGTACCAGACTTTCCAATGTAAATATACCATCTTCTGTTCACCGTCTGTATGTCTTTATACTTCGCAATCTTGGCTTGAGTTGCAATTGTAACGAGGGTTTTGTTATAAAATTAAGTACATATGCTTAAACGACGCTACCGCTATTGAAAGATACATTTACGTTTGAATTATAAGGTTTCCCGTTTAACATCGGGAGTTACCGTTTAAAGCCAGCCGTCTCTGTTTAACTACTAGTCGTACCCGTTTAACTATCGCTTTACCTGGCCAAAATACGGTGACCATATCCAATTATACTAGTCTCTATCTAACTTTCGCTGTCTCTGTTTAAATATCAACGCTTGAACATAAGCAGATTTTTTCCCTCGAATGACATTGACTAAGCTTCAATGGATACCACATAACTTCCAACCGGAGCTAAAGGAAAAAATACCTGTAGATGTTTGCTAGTTTTTTTTTTCTAGTTTTTATTTTGTCTCTGAGGTGGCAGACTTTCCACATAATTGTAACGAGGGTTTCGTTATAAAATTAAGTACATCCGTTTACGTTTCAGAGTCTTCGTTTAACATTAGGTGTGTCTGGTTAAAATATTATGTCTCTGCTTAAAATTATGAAATATGGTTACAGTTAACAGATATCATTAAGAAAATAACAACTTCGCATTTAGCAGACAATTTCCACTTATGAAAATAACACAAAACAAGAGTTCTTGTTTTTCAAAACGAAAACTAAGGGAGGGTAATACTATTAGTCGCCCTTTTTTGCCCCCTTCATATCTTGGAGCAGCTTCGCTACGTGGGCCCTTCTTTTCTTGATACCTTCCAGTTTTGCATCAGCAAACACTTCCTTCGCAGCTAGCTCGTGGAGGAAGTCTTCGAAGAACCACTCCAATTCGTCGATGCTGGAGTGGTATGGATGGGATGAAGGCCCTGCTGGATTACAGACGGCAGCAGCGGCAGCGGAGGGTGGCGCAGCGGGAGCATTGCGGGACGGAGCATCTCTTTCCTCCCCACTGGATGGGGGACACAGCTGCTTTAACGCGATCTCGACAACAAGGTTTTGGGCCTGCTTGGAAGTTGTCGCAGGCTGAGCACTAGAGAAGGAGGTACCGCCGACCGACACCGCCGTCAGAAAGACGGGGTTGTGGTCGGGCCTTCCCTGACGGTGGAGTACACGGGCGAGGGCAGAGGCCTCTTCTGGCAGAGCTTATTGAGGAGAGACTTATACATTGTCTTAGGCTTGGATATGTCTGGATGTTTTAATCCATCTCAGTGTCTTGTTTAAATAGAAATCTCAGTGGTTGGCGTTTGAATTCAATTGCGAGCGGTCATCGATGCGGCGGTAACTGTTATCAAATTCCGCAATGAATTAATGAGATCAATTGCCATTTGTTATCGATGAGGGCGGTAACCGTTATCGATGAGGTGACATATGACGTTTCGAATTCGAAAATCAAATTAACGTGAGTAAGTAGTAATACAGTTCAACGAAGGGAGTACTCCACATAAGTTTTCTCCCCGCCATTAATTCAAATTCAATTTATTCTTTCCCAATGGCATGGCAAAACATGATTGCATACCTGTGTTAGTCTAATGGCTGTACTCTTGTGTAACTGACTTAAATTGGTTAAATGTTAACTGTATTGCTTAAATATCCGGAACTCTGTTTAACATCACGCGTCTCTGCGTAACAAACCGCGTATCCATTTAACCTCAGTTGTCACACCCGTAGATAATACCCGTTTACACATTAACATTCGGTGACCCCATCCAAGTTACAAAGAACGAGAATTAAATTGCTAATTCGCATGTTTAAATATAAAAAGTAAACACGCAAAACTTATTTGTTCTATTTAAGAATTATTCTTACGCAGTTTCATTAGAAGATTCTTTATGGCTGCCAACACATCAGTTCAAACGAAACCGTGCACTTTTTAATCGGGAGAACTACTTCTTACGTGATAACTTCAAAAGAAATGAGAACTCCGTTTGTAAACAGTCTGCACATGTAATAAAATAAGTCTTCTGCTAATTAAATAGTAATTAGCATACCGAACTAGATAATGAAGCTCTCCATGTTTAAAAACAGGGGTCACTTGCAATACCTACGAAGCACTGTCCGGATAAACGACTATGTTTCCATTTTCACATTCCGTGAATAAGGTGAAATATGATTGAATCCTAAAACGAAGTGGTCTATGTTCAAATAATCGTTTAAGTTTCAGTTATCCTATGAAAAATAAAGTACTATCTTTTTAAATATTTGTGTCACCATTTAGAAAATATGAATCCCGTTTGATTTACAGTGCCTCTGTTTAAATATGTGAGTTACCATTTAAGCTTAATAGTTACCGTTAACATCGGGAACCTCCGTTTAAATATATACGTCCCTCTTTAAATAGCAAACGTTTACACTGAAACAAATGTCTTTCTCTTCATAAATTATTCTTTCACAATGCTGTTAGTCGGGTACGGTTTCATTGCTGGATCTTCGATTGTGCCCGGACGCGTGGCAACAGCTGCAATGTAACTCGCGGACCTCAAATGCTTGGGACTCAATCCTCCTTCGTCTAGGATACCCAATCTGCCTTCTCGTCATAGGCGGCCGCAAACGCAGATCGCGATTTTCGTCCGTAGGCCGCGCTCATTGTCAGGTATGGGGAATATGGCTTCTTTATACGCCAGTTTGTAAGTGTCGACAGTGAAGTAGCCGCTTATAAAATGATGGACGTTGCCCATCTGCATTATTGCAGCGCAAGCGTGTTTGCACGGGATACCAAAAACTTGCCATCTGCGACATGAACAAACTCGGGTGGCAAGATTTACAACGTTGCTGCACTGGTCAATAACTTCGTAACAGTTATCGACACAACGACTAACGTGAAGACTTCGGCTGTCCGCAACAAGCGCCTCAACCTTCGAATGTATGTTCGGGCATAAGTAGGTCTTCCATTTGTTCTCTTGCTCACGGCGAGTACATAACATGCGCATCAACTTGAACCTGCACAACGAAGATCATAAATTTTGAAAAAATTGAAGTGAATATATTGATACTTAAACAGAAAGCCATATCATTAAACGGTATTGTAAAAAATTAAATGGTAATCCCGAAAGTTACACGAAGACAATGATATTGAAACACTTATGTGGTATTTTAGATACAGACAATATGTGTTAAATGATAAAGCAAAAGTTTAAGCGGTATATAGGAACAAAAGTCGACTACCTTATAGCTTCTTTGATCCAAGCATTGAACGACTCCGTGACGTTTGAATACATCTTCCCCCAGCGTTCGCCTTTGAACAGATAATTCGACCAATGTGCCATGTCTGACTTATGAATCAACCACTGATAGGCTTTGGGTGATACGGCCTGCAGTTCATTGACGGTGTCATCGAATTCTTTAGCCGTCAATGCCCACACAATACGAAAGTATATAGACCAGCACTCCTCCCTCAATCCCTTCTCAAGTCTGAGATTGGCTTTGATAAAATTGGCCTCTAAGTGTCGAAGGCAGTACGCATGTGGGGATGAAGGGAAGACTCTAGCAATCGCGTTGACAAGACCCTTTGACCTGTCCGACACCAATGTAATTATCTCCTCGTAATCGTCGTTGTCGTATAAAGCATCACCTAACTTGGAAATGAACCACGTCCAGTTGGCGTCGGTCTCGTTGTCGACAATAGCGAAGGCGACGTGGAAGAAGCCATTGTTCCTATCTTTTCCTGTGGCACCCAACAGTGTACCCGATACTTTCCCAGGAGGTGGGTACCATCAAAAAACAGCAGCGGCCTGCATGCTTGCTTGAATCCCAAAATGCACGCGCTGAAAGAGAAGAACACACGCTAAACCGCACGCCGTCTCTATCCACAAACGCAATGCTGCCGGGGTTCATCTCAACCACCCTATTGATGTACCAAAGCAACAAGTCGTAGCTGGAGACATCGCTGCCGTCGAGGGTCACCCGGGCATGTTCTTTTCCCAACCAAACCTGCTTGTATGGAATGTGGACACCATGCTCCCGCAACATGTCCTTCTGAATGTCGATGGCCTTGTACAAGGGTCGATCCTTGAGCATCTGGATCACTCGTGCGCTTACCCACTTTTTGGACGCTTTTGGGTGTGACGCCGAGCCAATTCCACCGCCGCAAGTGTGTGACGGGTCCATTGTTTTGATTCTAAATGTATTTCTGTTATATTCCTTTGATGCGTGTACGCATTCACAACCACTGGCAGCGCATTCCACAGTGACCCGGTGTTTTTCGTTCTTTACAAATTTGAAGTCAAAGTTCCGTTTGATGGCAAAATTTCAAAGCGAGTCTGTGAAATGTTCAACGCCTTAAAAACGTTGTCCGACGTCCAACGACAGCATTTCAGGTTGTTCTGAAGAGGAAGGTACGCATGCAAGACTGTCAGGGTCGCTATGAGGTGGAACAGAAGCGCTCACAGATTCCGAATTTCTGCCAACACTTCAGTTCAAACGAAAATGATCAAGATTTAAGTATAAACTTCATTTTGTTAAATGGTAAATATAAAATTGTAAACGTTAAAAGTGATAGTTAAACAGAGACTCCATAATGTAAACGGTATAGTAAATAGTTAAGCAGTAACGTGTGAACTTACACGGCGAACTCCAAAATTAAACGGTGACGTGTCTAACTTAAACAAAGAAGAGAATTACTAACCAATACCTAACATATACAACTATATAACTGTCTGGGACTACCACATTACCACGAGAAGAGCTCCTTTTCAGTAGGATGGGATGATGCACCATCCGTCTCGACAACAAGATCAACTACACCGCCTTTTAAGATGGAGAAAATATGACACATGCGCTAGAAGTCGACCTCGTTCTCTATCGGGCAAACCGTATTATGTCCATCGGGTGTGACAAACTTCATCCTCACACGGGAAGTATCGAGACCCCATCTCTGACATATCTCAGTTAACACAACCAAGTAGTCAGCGCCGTGAATATGAGCACTCGTCCCTCCCCGTTGTATATAGCAATAGTACAAAAACTCTCCATAATACTGGCGAATGGGCAGACCTCAGATGCGAAAGATAAGAAGAAGAAGAAGAAGAAGAAGAAAAAGATGTAATTGGTCTTTTAAACTCTCTTTCACAAAAAACCAATATGAAGGGGAAAAAACCCATTTCCAAGGTCAAAGATGAAATTTCATACCAAGGACACATTTAAAGTGATGGGTAGGTGGTAGACGGGAAGTAAACTATAACGGAGGGGTTGTCCGGGGTGTGCAGAAGTTGGAGGGGGTTTTTAGGAAGTTTGGAAATTCGCGAGGGGTGAACAGTAATTTTCTCTAATTTTATTATGTAAAAAATGTAATTGATTATTACAGAAATTATACTATATTTTATTCTTTTGGTTAACAAAATAAATATTCCATACTCGCTAACAAAATAAAAATTTATTACATAAATATTCCACACAATTTATAATGAAAAAATATATTTCACTCAAGTGGAATATTTTTGAAGTACCCAAACAACCAATTTAGTATAATTTTTTATAAAATATAAAATTATGGCATAATATTGTAATGGTTATGTCATAATTTTGGGTTATCGAAATCCGACCCTAAATTAGTATTTAATACGCCAAAACCAAGCTTAAAATTTGTGACTTATTTTTTAGTTTTTTAAATTAATCTTGTTGCAGGAAAAGTACTTTTCCATAGATGATTTTTCTTCTTTTCCTTAATAAAGCCTTTGGCCTTGGCCATCATCATTATGTTGTCACATGTAGGCTAAGAATGAAGATGATATCATTTTATTTATTTATTTATTTATTTATTTATTTTGTAAACGCTATTTGTGATAACTATTTTGACTCCTTTCAAGAATGCTTTATCCTTTTTTTGTGACAAATGAGATAAGCAAAGTTTAACCTTCCATTATAGTTGAGTTTGGTTTAGGATTTGTTTATATCTAGCAAAGGTTTTTTTGTCTTTTCTTTAGCAAGTTTTGATTAGTGTTTCTTACGATTTACTAGGCATCTCTTTTCATCTTAATAAGTTTACAGCTAAAGCTTTATTTATTTTATATCTTATTTAGATTCACTTTAGGTTTGATTTAGATTTAGATTTGAATCAACTATTATATTCATAAGTTTATTATAAAAAAAATGTCAAATTTTGATTGTTGATCTATTTTAAATTTTAAAATAGAGTTAAGTTTTATGAAAAATATTACTCTTTTTGGTCTATTTTACTTGTCCCATTCTAGAACTTTTCTTTGGTCTTCTTTAAATAACCATTTGGACTATTTATGAAGTATTAAATAATTTTTTTCTGTATTTATCATTTATATTTAATATACTTCTATAACTTCTAATAAATCATGTCAAATAACACTTTTTATTGCATCATATTTTAAATAAAGATATTTTTAAAAATTGTATACAATTTGTTATAAATTTTATATCATCAACTAACTTTAACTAACTTTATTAATCCATCTAATTAGTTAAAATAGACATGAAAAAAAAAGACCGAAGGGAGTATATTAGTTTCAATAATATTGGGATTTTTGTTGAAAGTCAAAAGTCCGCATATTTTAAAAAGTATTCCATCCAGTCCTATTTAGATGTCACATTCTAGAAACTTCTTGGTTCTTTTTATACCTCAATTTTGAAAATCATTCGAGTATTAAATAGTTTCTTCCAACTTCAACATTTATCTTTAATATACTACTATATTTTCTATTTTTTTTTAAACTAAAACAATATGTTGAAAGACATAATAAAAGATATAAATTAAATTATAAGGAGATACAATAGTTTTTAAATGGGGGTAATTTTGGAAAGTTAATGAACGTTTTATAAATTTAAGATAACAATTAATTAAACTGATAATTGCCAAAAAAAAAAACTCCCTAAGTTTGCAATATACCCAAAAACACCCTTTTAATTTGACAATCCCTAAAACTCCTTTCCTTTTAAACGCAATGTTTTCTAAACCCCAAAGCATGTAACGGTGGTTAATAGAGTTATTTTTGAATTTTATGGACGAAATTGCCTTTTGCATGGGAAGTCGTGGCACTGCAATCATTTTGCCGGCTTGAGAGGAAGTGGGGGTTTTTCTTAGGATAAGAACAAGAGATAACCTTTACTGGAAACGTATACGTATTTTTTCTCAACTTGCCTCTTCAGCTTTTCCCTTTCCGAAGTTGTCTTTCCCTAGATATCCTCTGTAATTTTAGTTTTTCCTTTTCCACCGGTGTCTCGAAGGAGAAGTCCCGCACAAGTATTCCGCATTTCATCAGTTTGCACTCTAAGGTATTTAAGAAGTTGTTATTATGGTTTTATTTTAACTATTTTATTACAAAGAGAGATATTTCGGTTTTGTTTTGTGGTTATGTTTTTATTGGAAAATATTGAAGTCTGCAGGGGGATTTCTTGGCTAGGGTTTTGTAAGTTTGCAGGGAGATTTCTCGGCTAGGGTTTTGTTTTGTTTTACATTTTCGTCTGTGTACACGATCGAAATAGTTTTTCGATTGTTATGATTTGTGTAATGTTTATAATGTACGGTTCCCCTTTTATTTGATATGGTTGCAGTTTTACAAATGAGGTTTCCGTTTAAGAAATGAATTTTAGTTTAAAAAAGTATGTATCCATTTAAATATTGTGGTTTCTGTTTAAGAAATTAGGTCTCTGTTTAACAAGTGATATCTCTGTTTAAGAATTGAGATTTCCGTTTAAAAACTTATATTTCCTTTTAAAAATTTGTGAATACTGCTGAATGTGTTGTTTTCTCGTAGGCTTATGATTATGGTAGTAAACTTAGTTAATGGGCGATGCTACTTGACACTCGTAGTGGAGACCTTGGCTGAATGGACAGTTCACATGACTCCTCAACACTGGGAGATCATCCAAAGGACACCGTTTGCAACATTCACCGAGCTGGAAGCTGTATTCCAATAGAAGGCCATTCTTGATTCTCTATTGCAAAGGTACAATGGTTGTACCAATAAATTCAGGATCAGGGACGATGTCACTGCAACTCTTCTGCGGGCGTGCCAGATATTGATGATCGAGTTCCTTTGGCTTGTCACTCAGATTGAGGCATTGGAAGGACGGTCACAATCGACTGTGCCGCCCCTCCAAACAAATGAAGTACCCGGGGCGGGCAAGACGCCAAAAATTGACGGCTAGGACTTCATCGGGATGGTCATTCGAAGACGGCCACGTCTGAAAAGGCTTGCAAAAAAGAGAAAAACAATAATGTCTCTCTGTCCACCACAGGCTGACGATGAAATAATCACAACACCATCGGCGGCTGATGCTGTTATTGAGTTTGTTGCCGTTGATGACATGCCCATCACAGTAGAGAAGATCGTTGATGTTGTTACCATTACCACGGTTGAGAAGATCGTTGACTTTGTTGTCAACGAAATCCCCGCCACAGTGGAACCGGCGGCAGACAGTGCCGCATCGAAGGTGGACACAATCCCTGAAGAATAAAAACCAGCTAAGGGTGTGTCTCCCGTTGATGTTGTTGTCGTGGCCGCTATTGAGAAGATCGTTGACTCTGTTGTCAACGAAATCCTAGTCACAGAGAAATCGGCTGCCGAGGGGCAAGGGAACGCCACCGAAAAAGCTGTTAACGAGGGGCAAGGGAATGTCACCGAAAAAACAACGAAAGATATGATCATTGCCAACCAACAATATGAAGAAGTTTGTAAAGACTTTCTTTTGAAGAAGAAAAGATACCCTGGACAATCGTGCCTCAACAAATTCGAGCAGGAGTTGATAAGGATCTTCCTCAACTGCTCTATCGACATGTAAGTATGAAATTTTTATGGTATTGTTTAAATATATGTTCCCATTTAAGTTATGTATTTTCTGTTTAAATATTAGCTTTATCATTTAAAATAATGCTTTACCATTTATCCTTGTCAGTTACTATTTAAATATTTACATTATCATTTAAAAATATATTGTTTCCAGTTAAGATTGTGTGTTATTGTTTAATTATATCTGTTACCGTGTAACCGCAAGACTGTTGTGTGGAGGAATGACTCTGTTAGCACGACACGGGCCAGACTATTCACGCTACTTAACGGGAAGGAGATGGTGACAGACGATGTGATGGACGCTTTCGTATGCATAATACAAAAGTCGCTGACCAGAGTACCATATCCATATAAGAAGCGCGCCTCCATCACACGACCACTGGCACTGTTTATGTCAAAGCAGGAAGACACGGTTGACATAATTTTCGCTATGATCGGAGATGCCGTGAGCAACCTGCATGCTGTTGACATTGTCATCCTCCCGATAATCATGAATGGCCACTTCCATGTCGTCGTCCTTGACAATAACAAACAAGAATACAGGCATTATTCTTCATGCCAAAGTGACGAGTACGATAAAGACACATTAGAAATGGTAAGTTCTTTGATAAATAGAGTTTGATTAATAGAGTTTGATAAATAATCGGTATTCTAATCTCAAATTGTATACCTTGACAGCGGAGGCTATTCGACTTTTGTATCGATATGGAGTTCGGCAAGACGGTGACCACAAAGTACCCGCTAGTTCTTGATAATGAAACTCCACGACAAAAAAGAGGAAGTGTCGACTGCGTCGTCTACGTCATGCAGTTTATCGAGCAATTACTCAACAATGAAAAGCTACGGCTACTGCAAACGGACGTCCCTTATCTGAGATTAAAGTATGTTGCCCGCGTACTTATGGAATGAAGCGCAGTCGGCATCACTGAGAAAGGGGGGTCTTCGACTGCGGGGAAATAGAATTGACCTGATATTGTTTGTTTTTAAATGTACAAGAGTTTTGTCGTTATTAATTTAAATTCAATTCATTGTTTTCCAAGAACATGGCAAATTTTTCAATGTAAATTTACTAGTATTCGTTTAATGTCTGTATACTTGTATACTTGACTTTATTTGCTTAACTTTAAATTCTAATGTTCAAATATCAGTGTTTCGTTTTAAAATGATGTATTCTCTATTTAAACAACGATATCTCTATTTAAATATATGTGTTACTTTTTAAAAATAAGAGTTTCCTTTTAACATTCAGTATCTACGTTTAAATATCAAACAATGACAAGGAAATTAGATTTTCTCGGTATAAATATCAAAAGTTGACACTCAAATAAATTTGTTTCTCTTTAAAAATTTGTCTATTTACAATGCCTAGTCGGTGACAGTTTCATTGCAAGATCTACGATTATGACCAAACGAGTGGCAACGGCTGCAATGTCACTCACGGACCTCAAACACTTGTGACTTAATTCCCTTTCGTCTAGGACGCCCAGGCTTCCTTCTCGTCATAGGCGGTCTCAAACACAGTTCACGATTTTCGTCCGTAGGCTTGTCATTGTCAGGTATGGGGAATATTGATTCCTTATACGCCAGTTTGTAATTGTCGACCGTGAAGTAGCCGCTAGTAAATTGATGAATGTTGGTGACTGTCTGCATTATTGCAGCGCAAGCGTGTTTGCACGGGATACCATAAACTTGCCATTAGTGACATGAGCAAGTTCTATTGGCAAGATCTACAGAGTTGCTGCACTGGTCAATCACTTCATAACGATCATCGACACAACGACCAACATGAAGATTTCAGCTTTCCTCAACAGGTATCTCTATCTTCGAATGTATGTCCGGGCATAAGTAGGTCTTCCATTTGTTCGTTTGCTCACAGCAATTGCATAACATGTGCATCAACTTGAACATGTACAACGTAGAACACAAATCTTAAACAAGGTTAACCAAAGACATTGATATTTAAACATTAACATATTTGTTTAAACAGTAGGATAATAAATCAAACGAAGAGCCAGATAATTAAACACAGACAATGATATTTGAACATTAGGGGAAATGATTAAAGGACAAGACCAATTCTTAAACGTTAAATAGGGTTAGCATTCGAATACCTTATGGAGTCGACCATTTTTGTCACCGGTAAATGTCGAGCTTCTTTGATGTGGTCTGCAGATAATTCGACCAATGTAACATATCCGATTTATGAATCAACCACTGATAGGCTTCAGGTGATGTGGCCTGCAGTTCATTCACGGTGTCATCAAATTCTTTAGCCATGGATGCCCGCGCAATACGAAAGTATATGGATCAACACTCCTCCCTCAATGCCTTCCCAAGTCTGATATTGTCTTTCATAAAATTGGCCTCTAAGTGTCGAAGGCAGTATGCACGTGGGGAAGAATGGAAGACTCTCGCAATAGCGTTCACAAGGCCCTTTGACCTGTCCGACACGAATATAATTATCTCTTGATAATCTCCTTCATCGTATAAAGCATCACCTAACTTGGAAATGAACCAAGTCCAATTTGCAACAGTCTCGTTGTCGATAATACCGAAGGCGGCGTGGAAGAAACCATTGTTTTCATCTTTGCCTGTGGCACCTAATAGAGTACCCCGATACTTTCCAAGGAGGTGGGTACCATCGAGAAATAGCAGCGGCCTACATGCCCTCTTGAATCCTACAATACATGCACTGAAAGAAAATAATGCACGTTTAAAATGCTCACCGTCTCTTTCCACAATCGCAATGCTGCCGGGGCTTGTCTCAACCACCTTATCCACGTACCAAAGCAACAAATAGTAGCTGGAGATGTCACTGCCATCGAGGATCACCCGGGCATGTTCTTTTCCCAAGCAAGCCGGCTTGTATGGAATGTAGATACCATGTTCTAGCAACATGTCCTTCTGAATGTCAATGGCCTTGTACAAGGGCCGGTCCTTGAGCTTTTGAATCACTCGTGCGCTTACCCATTTTTTGGATGCTTTCAGATGTGACGCCGATCCAGTTCCCCGTTGTATCTAGCAATAGCACAAAAACTCTCCATAATAGCTCTGCATTTTTATAAATTGCTACTCCCTCCCGCAGAATGATCAAAGTGAGAGGAACGAATAAATTATCACCTTTCGGGAAACTAGCAAAGCTCAAATCGAATAAACTAAATGAGGAGAATGAGAAGAAGAAGAAGAAGAAGAAGAAGAAGAAGAAGAAGAGGAGGAAGAAGATGTAATGAGCCTTCTAAACTTTGTTTGACAAAAAGCAAGCAGGAACGCAAAAAAAATACACAATTGTATGCATAAAGGTCAGATATTATGTGATTGTTCGGTTTTTTCTTACCATTTACAAGGGCAAAAATAGAATTTCATAACATGGACCCACTTGAAGTGACCGATAGGGGGTAAAAGGGAATTTAAATTATAACGGAAGGGTTGTCCAGAGTGTGCAAAAGTTGGAGGGGGTTTTTAGAAATTTTTAAAAAACATGAGGGGTAAACAGAAATTTTCCCTTAATTAAAGTGGACATATAAATAGGAGTGGAGAGGGTATACTTTAACCAACACCACCACCATCTTGAAGAATGATGATCTCGTAGGGGTGAGATTAATTTGTTGTAGTTATTAATAAGATTAGAGATCTAATATTGTATTTCTTCAAATTGTTATGACTAGGGGCACATCACAAGAGATACATATCCTTATTGGTTACTTCCCTATATCATGCATCCAAGTAAGGGTTCTTTTGATACAAAAGTTTTTGAGGAAATTTCTTTATTCCTTGTTTGATTTGTAAATAAGCATAGAGTAGAACACAAAAAGGATGTCTGACTACAACATAAGTGGATAAAATTTTTGCACCATCAAAATTTCACTACAAAAATTTTATTAAAGTAAAGCATAACTAAAGATTATAAATAAATAATAAAAAGTACAATCATATTATACAATACCATGACATCAATCCTCTAACCATGCATCTCCTTATCTTCCTCAGCCCCTGCACGACCTTCCCCATCTGTCTGGTCTTTTCCTCCCTCTTCAAATCCGTCTCCTCTAGGGATGCAAGTGGGGCTAGGAATCCCCGTTCCCCGAGGGGACCCGCCCCGACGGGGCGGGGATTCCCTAAAATAGTTTCCCCGCGGGGCGGGAACGGGGGAAAACCCGTCCCCGATTAGCGGGGCAGGCGGGGGCGGGGAGAGTACTCCCCGTCCCGCTCCCCATGGGGATATATATATATATAATTGTTTTAAAATTTTTAATGAAAATTAGTTTTATTTCCTATTATAGATAAATATATATATTAAAATTAAGATTATATAAAATAAGATTTAATTGTATCATATATTATAAGATAAAATAATAAAAACTAGTTTAAAATAATTTAATTTACTGTCACATTATAAATAATAAAAACTAGTTTAAAATAGTTTAATTTACTTTCAAACTTTATGTTATTTGTAATAATTAGCTTGTTATTTCATCATACATTATAGTATGTTAATTTTGAGAAATATTTTGCAAAATTTAGCTTATTGTATATCATGTTATGTATATTTCATATATGATGTGTATATAGATATGTTATTGAAAAACAAATTAGTATGGCGGGGATTCCCCGACCCCGCGGGGGAGTGAGTGGGGAGACTTTATTCTCAGCGGGGAATCTCCGCCCTGTGGGAAGCGGGGATGGAGATGGTGATCCCATTCTCCGCCCGCCCCGCCCCGCCCGCCCCGCCCCGCTTACATTCATACTCTCCTCCACTTTTCTTGTGCCATCTCCTTCTTGCCTTCATGTCTCTGTTAGATTTTAGAGTTTTTATAAACTCTTTGAAATAGATAAATGTGCATTGTTAATATTATATGCTTTTTTACAATTTATTTCATCCAATTACTGAATAATTAGAGAATTTAATTAGGTGTATGATTGGCTTAGAACTATTGGCCATGTTTTATAATTTTTCTTATGTTATTTGTGTTTTCATTTCAAGTTTAACAATATAAATTTTCTTATAATTCAAAAAATACATTTTTATTTAATGTCAAATGGATGTGTAATATATAAAATCTATATGCTTTGGGATGATTAAAACTCGGAACCATCTACATTGATCACTATCTAAAAATTAAAAATTAAAAATGTATAAAAAAATAAATATAAAAATAAAATCATATAAAAAGAACACTAAATATAAATCTTTTTATATTTCTATTCAAAATTTTAAAATTAAAATTGTATAAATATAAATATACATTTTTTTTTTTCTTATAATTTCATTCATGAATCATGGGATATGATCACCAAATATACTAATATTAGAGTGTGTTTGTTTCAGTGGATTTCAGTGTCATTGTATTTGTTAATCCCAAAGATTGTTAAATCCCATGTTTGTTTCCCTGGATTTTGCTTTTGTTTTGATTTTCAAATCCCACAAATGAGGGATTTTGATTTACTTTCAAAATGGGTGTAAACCCAAATCCTGGATCTCAAATCCAGCACATGGGTGTCACGTGAAGGATTCACAAGTCCATCAAAGGGTAACACAATCTCTGACCTTGCTTCTTCTCATCTTCTCATCAGACAAACTTGTAGATCAGATCCAAGGTTCTTGCAAAAATTTTTGAGATGTTTTTCTTTGCTTTTTTTCCCCATTCTTCTCCTCTTCCCATTTCTCATGATAAGATTTAATTATTTTGGCCTAGCAGCTGACGTGGCCCTCACCGCCGGGAAGACCTTCGAGGGCTACGTCTCTGGCAGCACCGCCATCATTGCTGATGCTGCTCATTCCCTCGCCGACGTTGTGAGTGGCTTTTATTGTTTCCTGTGATGTTCAATCAACACTTCTAAACCTCAAGTCGGAATTAAACTTTGAGAGCAAAGAAACACTAGAAATTGGATAACTTCTATTTTCAAGAATCTCTCAGTGCCTTGTTTTGTTTAAAGAAACACTAGAATAGGCATATAATCGTAAATAGTTGCTAAAAGGAGTTCTCATCTTTTCTTTGAAATGCCTTGTTTTATTTTGCAGGAGAACGAAAAGTCTGAGGCCTCCCCACTTACCAAGACAGGAGAACCTTCGAGTAAGCTTCAAAGCATGTTTATATGAAGATAAAACAACAAAAAATCCTTCAGAGACACTTTTATTTAACTCACCGGTGAATTATAATTTTTATACCATAGATTGTTGTGTTAGCTAGTTTTATTAGCAATCCAAGTTCTGGATCATATTTATATTACTATAACTTTTTTACCATGCAAAAACTTGTTAGAATTGCCTAACGCATACTTTTCTTTTTTTTGGGATATTGTCATGTCTGTCTTCGCTGACCGACTTTGTATTTATGTCTTAATTAGCTTGGTTTTGTTTTTCCCCCTTTATTTGTTCTATAGTGTGCATCTTGACCGTTCACAATTTCTATACAAGTATATGTTAATCAAATATTCACTCATTTGTCTGACACCTGTATAGGAAACTTGAAATCTCCTCAAGTGATAAATCAGGAAGTATCCAATATCTGATTATGGCACTCCTGATCCTAATCAAAGATCAGCATTTATGTTTTACCAACCTCATTGTGAGCAACAATCCTAATTAGGAATTATGATCCAAGAGGCATTGCTAGCAAGTTAAAGCTAAGACATAGATCTTTTAGTTTAATAGGAGTAAATGCAACGATTATGCCTCAAGGCTCAACAAGAGCCTGGTTTACATTTATCAGAAGTTGGAAAGAAACCTATGGGCAGCAAGTGGCACCCACACAAGAATATCTTGTTAATCAGTTAACATTTATATATAGATTGTTTGTCTTTTGCCCATTGAATTGTTGTCCTGGATGCTCAACACAGAATTGTTTGAAGGACATTTTATTAACATATAACCATAATCTTCATGGTGTTTTTTAAACTGTATGACTATGTAGTATGTATCACCTGACTTATCTATGGTAGTGAGCAAGCCTAAATTCAATGCTCATTAGTTAATGCAGTGGATGATTCACAAAAGCCAAATGTTTTGCTGAGTGGTCATATTATTATGTAAGTAGATCTTGTAAGTAAACACCTAAAATTTTATTCACTTTTATATTTACTTATCAGCAAAAAAATGTCAATGGGGAAAGAGAAAAGGATTGATGCAAAAATAACAGGACGCTTCATGGTTGCAGTTATCTGTCTGATTTGGCATTGTCTCTTGGCTTCTATTCTTAAAGAAGACTTTGCAGGGATTTTTTTTTATTTAATTTTTGTGTGTGGGCAGAATGCTGATGCCTATTTGTTCTGCAGGTTCTAGAAAAGTTTCAATTGCTTGTCTTTGATTTCAGTTAATGCTTACTGTTTATTAGCTATAAATTCTAATTGTAAAATCCTTGAATTTTGTTTGCTTAAGACTACCGCAGCTTATCTGGTTCTCTATAAACTATTTTTTGAGCCATTTTCCAACAGATCAAAGTACACATACACACACACACATATATATATATGTGTTAATGCCATGGCATTCATTTCTTTTCAACCCATTGTTTAAAGAGAATGTACACCCCTAATGCTGAAAAGTAAATGGAAGATCCATTAATGATCAGGCACTAGATCCACTTGTGCTAGAAGGGAACAGTGATAATCAGCTTACTAGTCTGCTTGTTGATTCATTTCTTAGCTGAACCAACTGAACCAAAAATTTCTGCTGCTAATATGCTTGCTGATTTCAAAAAGCTGGAAATTTATTGTTCATTTCACCCATTTGAATGCTCTACTGCTCATAGTTACTTTGACCTTGATCAGTCTCTACAACCCTGATTTTTATCTTGAAACCTCTGTGAAAGTACTGCTTCCTGTTTAATGCAAGTGTCATTATCTCCATTGATAATTTAGAGCTTATCAAATCTAGTTACAAGTGGGGATTTACATTCAAATGATTTGACACTAACGCTGCCACTACACTATTTTACAAAATTGTATTCAGTACTTACAGCCACTGGTCAGTGGTCACACAGAATTGGCCAGCACCCTTGCTCTAGTGATTCTCAACTTTGATGCTATGTGATTCAAAAATGTGACTTGATGATGAACATGTGCCTTTGAACATTTGTTGTTTGTTTTAAATGAATGATATTTACTTCTTCAATTCTACTCATATTTATTATTTGTAAATTGAAGGAGTTGATAATACAGGGTGAGCTTCTATTTTTTTTTTATCCATGGTCATTGTTTTCCTTGATGGAATTTATGACATTTAGAACTCACAAAGGTCATATAATTACTTATTTAATTATATGTTTTAATTATGATAACGAAAAGATTATTTACTTCATACATATTAATTAAATTAATAAATTATTAAATTTAAAAATTATTTAAAATATTTAATTATATTAATTAAAATTAATAATGATATTTATAATCAATAAACTAAAGATCATCCAATTAGGGCATTTTTAATATAATTATTACAAAAAAAAGTAAACTTTAATAAAACATAATTATATGTTAAATTAAGTAATTATGTCCATAATTATTTTTGTTATTATTAATAACATTTAATTGTATATTTATAATTACTTAAAATTAATAATAACTTAAAATATGGGTAACCTCACCAAAGGTTTCTATATCTTAGAAATACATTCAACCAAACACATGTTCTCAAAATCCAGTTTTACAAATCCTTCCAGGCAAACACAAAATTCTGAAATCCAGCATTTTCAAATACAGTTAACCAAACACAAAATTTGATTCTCCAGCATTTTTAAATCCAAGGATTTACAAATACACTGTAACTGAAAATCCACTGCATTTTCAACTACAGATAAACAAACACCACCTTAGTGAGTTCATGTAAAACAATATTACGAAAATTACCACAAATGTACGCACCAATCATCAATCTATATAAGGTTTTGGATGAAAGTAGTACCACCAAAATTCTA
This sequence comes from Dioscorea dumetorum, assembly GCA_902712375.1. NCBI lineage: Eukaryota > Viridiplantae > Streptophyta > Magnoliopsida > Dioscoreales > Dioscoreaceae > Dioscorea > Dioscorea dumetorum. Next base: position 3,768,698 of record CACTHL010000549.1, on the reverse strand, counting down.
TATTTTTAATGGACATATTAACAAAATTTATGATGCATTTTTAGTAAGAAATTATTTTTACATATATTTTGAAAATTAAAAACAATTAAGATGATTTGATAAGTTTATTAATTATAAAAATTTAAGTGAGTGAATATTCAAAATTTATTGCTTTGTGAAGTTCATTGTTGTAAAATAAACCCAACACAATACAAAAAATATTATAATAATTTTATAAAATTTTATCCAGTATTTGTTGAAATCAAATGGAGAGCAGCAAAAAAATATTTTTAATGACATATCAAATTGACCCTAAAGAGAAAAAAAAGTAGATACCCTATTCAGTCTTTGTATTTAACTCAATCTTCCCCTTTAGTCCTTCTATTGTAATTTGACCCCAATTGGTCCCTCTATTGATGATTTGAGACAAATTAGATCCAGCATGTGACGAACATTCTTTTCTCCGTCTGATATTGCTGATGTGGTATTATAGAGGTTTTAAATATTACTAAACAATTCCATGTGGATATATTAAATATAACAGGTTTGGATCCAAACCGGTTTCTTAAACATAAGAGGTCTCTTTCCCTCTTTCCCCTTCATCCAACCGTGGTCATTCATAACCGCCGTGGAAGCTGCTCCTCTCCACCCGCCGCAGTCAGAGCTTGTCCAGCCATGCGTCCACAACCCCAAGCTGGTCCTCTCAACTTGAGATTCCCTCTTTCCAACCCCGTAGAGTTGCAACCTTTGCCATCAAAATGGGTTTGAAGATCCAATCTCCGGACTTCATGAGGGGCATTCCCGTGCTCATATTATTCTTACTGCTCTTTTGTAGGTGATTAGAAGGACTAGAAAACACTTGAAAGGCTTCATGCTGAATGGAAGGCAAAGATTGACGAGCTCAAAGAGAGAACAATCTGTGTAGATGAGCCTTATGCCTCCCTTGCCAGCATTAAAGTAAGGGTCTGCCGTGATTCTCCAAAAAGTTGCAAACATAGTAAGTTTCTAATTGTTTGGTTTTTATCAATGTTTTGGAACCCCGGACCAGACCAGCCAATCAGACTGGTAGAACTGGGAACCGGCCAGCAGTCCGGTCAGGTTCTATGTAAATCATTAACTTGGTGTTAACCCAATCAAAACCAGATGTCCCAATTGATATCATGTTATAAACGATGTAGTTATTGTCATTTGCTTGAATTGAATTAGTTTTGGAATATATGTGAGTTTGGATAATTGATATATATATATATATTACATCATCTAGTTTGACCAAACCGGGCCATCCGATCCAACCGATTGGCCCATGACCTGGTTACTTGGCCGGTTCACTTCCCTGTCCGATTTTGAAAACATTGGTTTCTATTGAGTGAACTTGTTAAATACGAGTCTAAGAGTTGCAAGTGAGATAAACTTGAAGATGTGAATGATATTTTCATTAGAGTTTTCCTTTTTCTTCTATCATATGAGAATTTATTGAGTTCATGCACTTCCTTCTTAATTTTTATGTCATTCTTTTGTTGGATTCTCAGTATGATGGACTCCCTTGTAAATCATGTGAAGCTTTCAGGAAGATACTGACAATGTTAGTCAAATTAGTGGACCTTTTTATTATATGAGGTCAATTGCTCTGTAGATATTTTTATAGATATTGAAGAAAAGAGGAAATTTTGTTAGTTTTTCTTTTAACATTTTGATAAGAAATATAATAAAAGCTCTGTTTTTGGGGTAAGTTATTGAAGAATGTGTAGTTCATGTGTATCATAATTTCTGCTTGCATCTAGTGAAGTTACTTAACTTAGTTTTATTAAAATTAGAAAATATTTTCATGCTTTATATCTTATATATAATAATATATTTATTACAAGAAAAAATCATTTTCATCCAACAACAACATCAAAATTTGTCCATAGAATAACAACTAACAACAACAAAATAAACTTGATGAACAACACCTTATTGTTACCTTTGATTTTCCATGGATTACAAGAGTAACAAAATTACATCATCAATCACATTTCCTCTATTTGCTGACATCTCACATTGCCTGAGTGAAAAACAAAAACAAAAACACTATCACATTAACACTTCAAATTGAGAAACTCTTCAAGCACACAAGATATGTTATTAAACAAAACCTAAAAGAGAATTCCCAAATCTTCATGCAATTCAAGCTTTAATTATCTTCATTGGGACATGACGGTGGCTCTTGAATGGTAGTGTCAATCTTCGTATCGCCTGCATTAGAGCACTAACTCCACCAGCTAAAAGACTTGTTTTTCCCAAACTAGAGCGTGATTCGCGTCCTTCTGGTTACAGTTGAGATACATTCAATGCATGGCAGTGAGGGTAGCGGTAAGTCATGTATGGAAAGTCTTCCTTCCTTGCTAGTCCTGCATGTATTATGTTAGTAACACAGACCTTAATTGCTTGTGAGTACATTGATATAAGGATTTCGAAAGTAAGCGACTATTATGCATGTGGTAGTTGTTGCATATTAGCGCAAAGGAGTGTGTTGGATCATCGCCCACAAGGAAGTTAAGCAAGCCAAAGAAAATACCACTATCTTTAGGAGAACCAGTGTAATCTCCAACCAAGAAATTCAAACCAGAATCTATACCCAGCTTAGATGCCATAACAGTAGCTGTGGCTGCCTTGGCAGCAGGATCATGGTTATATCTCTGGTAAAAACATAGTCAAGAGAGCATAGAGACAAACTGTGATGTTCCAGTTTTTCCAAGTGTGTGTGTTGTTGTCTAAATTGTTTAGACAACAGTTGCATCTCGAGTCTCGGCGCGTTTTAAGTCGTTTTGGGCTTAGAACGCCGTTCCCAGAGTAAGCACGCTTGTGCTTGGGACCGTGCTCTTGGCCGTGCACTTCACGGGAAGTTCTAGACTTCGTTTCCAGTGGCCTGTAAAGTGCACGGGCATAAGTACGCCCATGCTTAGGCCATGCTTGAGAGTGCATGGTTGTGCTCGGGGTAGAAAAGTCGTGCCTCGGCAGAGAAATTCTGCCCCATTTTCCTGTAAAGTGCACTGGAATAAGCACACCCGTGTTGAGGCCGTGCTTTTGTCGGGGTGACCTTTTTCGAGGTAAAGCACGGTCTAACCGGACTCTGCACACCCGTGTTTGACTCGTGTTTAGTTAGGGGTATATAAATCCTGAACTTTGAGCCCTAATTCTCCCGATTCCTCTTCTCCTCCCACTTCTTTCCTTGGTTCTCATTGCTTTGATTAAGAAGGATGAGCCATTCTTAAACCTTTTTCCGATCCCCTTGGGTGAAGATTCTTGAAGGTAAGCTTCTCTTCTTCCTCTCTTCCCTTTTTTCATGTTATTAGAATGAGCATACTAGCCCTAAGTTTAGATCTCGAATATTGATTTATTTTTTATGAAGTTGTTGGATTGTTTGGGCTATTTACCTTCATTCTCTTTATATCTTGAATTGATTATCAAGCTCTTGCTACCTTGATGAAACTTGTTTCCTATATTCTTGAATTCGGAGTTACTGTAGCACCAAGAACTTCATTTTTGAACCTTTGCCTTCTTAGTTGTTTGGGAGAGTTGATCTCCATATAGATTCTTTGGAATCGTTAGGGACAAGTTCAAGACATGTACAAGCCTAGTTAGGGTTTTATGGTTTATAGCGTGAAGAGATTCATGCCTGTCCTTCCTTTGTGTTTTCCTTTTAGTTTGAGCCCTTGTGGCTGGTGTTGGTGTAGGTGGTGAGAGCTCGGCCAAGGCAAGGAGCTGGCGGAGGAGTAGCGCCGTAAGGAGTCGATCTCCTAAGTTTGTGTGTGGGTTATGATTGCACATTCTAACGTTTTACTATATAAATATACTTATAGTTTGGTTTAATGAAATACTTGATAATAATATGTTGAAATGATGATTCTATTGTTCTAAGAGAAATTTCATGTTCCCTGTTTTATAAATGGAACTCTTATTGAATCGATGTATTGAAAGAATTTTCATACATGTTATTTTACAACCAAAACTTCTGATGTTTACTGAAAATGCGTTTGGTCACGTTACTACATTCATTGAAATTAAACGGTGGAACTTTTATATATGTTTACTATTGATCTGGATTTACTTGATAATAATGTTTATCGTTGTTTGATGGTTATTTGTCCTGAACAAGGACCCTATGAAATGTTTTACTTGGATCGCATTGTTGTTACTTCTCGTGAAGTTTTGTTGGTGATGTGGTTGTAACCCTCCTGCTGCAATGGGTAGGTCCCCATGGTCCAGCCTTTAAAGGTGGCGTGGTGGACCTATTTGATTTGTCCATATCAGGTGGCGCGTAGAGCCCTGACTGGAAGAACTTCTGGAGTCCGGAGTCACCACACGGCCCGGTGTTTCAACGTCAAAGATATGAGTTCCTTGGCTGCTCTGAACTTAGTTGCGGCCACGGCTAGAGTTTAGAGGGTTTTGTAGACCATTTATCGATTACTCGAATTGGAAATCTTATACTTTGGAAAAAATGAGTTTTGTTATACTTAGCAGAAAGGTTTTGATAGTGTACATTGCATATTTTGAGTTTAAAGAGTTGTGACTTAATATTCATTAGTTGTCTTCTGAGACTACAGTTGGGAAAATTAGTTTTATAAAGCTGAACATGTTTCCTTGAGCCATATGAGTTATTTAATTATATATGAGCACTGAAACTTTCAATATTACAAGCATTATTTTAAAAGCTCTTTCGTCAGTTCTTAAATTATTTTAAAATTCTTAGAGCTGTGCTAACACATTCACTGAGTGACTTCAGTGACTCACCCTCTCCCCCTTTCCAGGCTCTGTTCAGTAGTAGTGGTGCGGCAGACCGAAGTGTTGGGCATACATCAGCTAGTAGTTTTGAAATCTTGCTTCATGTATGACGTTCTTGAATATTATGCATCGTATAAGGATATGGATCCGCTAGTATCATCGTTATTCTTAGGGCTCAACTTGCATGTTTATCTACTTACTTTTTGAAACCGTTGTTGCATCGATTGAATGTATGTCATTTGAACCATGTACTCAGACTATCATCTGGTAGCTTCCTCTGTGCACTCTTGTACTTTATTCTGTTGTTGTTCAGAGTGTGTTAAGCCTTGCATTTACGGCAAGCACATTGCATTTAGGCTTGTAATTGTTCAGTGGCTTCTTCTATGTATCTTTGTGCTCCAAAATATTTTTGTCGAATGTTGTGAATCTCTGTTCATATCTGTGTTATTTCCAAGCTGTAGTAAGCCTTGCGGCGACCTGAGGATTGAGTGGCGGGGGTGTCCCTCCTCAGGTTGTCGCACGGTTGTTGCGTGCGGGTCCTGCGGGACAGGGCGTAACACAAACACATACACACACAGTGATTAGTTTGTCATAATGACCTGAATAAGTTGCTGTGTTGAGTAATAATTTGTTCTCTCTTTGAGCTCATCAATCTTTGCCTTCTGTTCAGTACGAAACCTATAAAGTGTTTTTTGGTCCTTCTAATCACCTATAAAAGAGCAGTAAGAATGATCTAAGCATAGAAATGCCCCTCATGAAGTCCGGAGATTGGATCTTCAGACCTTTTTTGGTGGCAGTGGTTGCAACTCCACAGGGTTAGGAAAAGGAAAGCTTAGTTGAGAGGACTAGCTTGGGTTAGTGGATGCACGGCTAACACAATCTGATGGCGGTTGGTGGAGAGGAGCAGTTTCGACGGAGTGGAATATTTTTTTATGTTAAAGTATATGGCTTTTTCTCATTGTAAAGTGCGTGGAATATTTATGTAATATTTTTTTATTTTGTTAATTAACCACTCATTTTGTAAGAATAAAGTATGCCATAATTTCTATAATAATCATTTGTCTTTCTTACACAATAAAATTATGTCAAATTTTTTTATTTTGTAACCAAACCGGGCTTTAGTAATATTTAAACTTCCATAATGTCATATCAGCAAAATCAAACAAAGAAGAGAACATCCGTCATAGGTTAGACATAATTTAAGTCAAATCATCCATAAAAAAAATAATTGTGATCAAATTAAGATAAAAAAAAAACTAAAAAAGCAGATTGAGTCAAATATATTTACTAAATATAATATTCTACCAAAAACAATTTAAGCATTCTACATTAAAGGATAACATGTCTCTCCCAAAATAACCCTCATTTAAATCGATATCTCATCATTATATTTCGCGACAATAATAATGATAATAATAATTGTCAAGCAATTAGTGCCCAATTCCAATAAAATAATTCCCTTAAAAAAAACAAAATGAGGAAAACACCAAATCTAATGACCTTATTAGTATAAACCAAACAAACCAAAACCAAACAAGAACCACCATCCCACTAATGGAACCTCGCGTTGCCTCCGCCCTCGCTGTCTCTTTCCTCTCCCAATCCCTCTTAATCCTCTTCCTCTTCTCCCTCGCACCCTCCTCCTTCTCCCGCAAGCGCAAGCGCCGCCACCAACCACTCCAAGATTCACCTGACCACCGGGCCCTCCTCCCCCGCCCCGCCCCCGACCACTTCCGCCTCTCTTTTGGCATCTCCTCCTCCACCTTCGAATGGCTCTCCTCTCTCCTCGACCCCCTCCTCGATTTCCGCGACCCTTCAGGCCCTTTGCCCCGCCTTCCTCCTCCCACCCGCCTCGCCCTCGCCCTCTCTCGCCTCTCCTCCGGCTGCCCCTACTCTGACCTCGCCCGCCGCTTCCGCGTCCCGGAGTCCACCGCCCGCTTCTCTGCTCGCCGCCTCTACCGCGTTCTCTGCACCAACTTCCGCTTCTGGCTTGCCTTCCCTTCTCTCCCCGACCTCAATCTCATCTCCTCCGGTTTCGAATCCCTCCCTCTTGGCCTCCCTGACTGCTGCGGCGCCATCATCTCCGCGCGCTTCCTTGTTCACTCTGGCGCCTCTGTTGCTGCCCAGATTGTCACTGATTCAAGTTCGAGGATTCTTAGCATTTCTGCTGGTTTCAATGGTGGGAAATCTGATTACCAAGTCTTGCAATGTTCTTCTTTGTATAAGGATGTGGTTGCCGGGAGATTGTTGAGCTCCACTCAATACTTTGTTGGCGATGGGAACTATCCTTTGCTTCCTTGGTTGATAGTTCCTTATAAGGATCCTATTAGAGGTACTTGTGAGGAAGATTTCAATGTTGCTCATGGCCTTATGTTTGGGCCGGCTCTCAGGGCTGTGGCTAGTTTGAGGAATTGGGGTGCTCTTGGGTGTTTGGCGGAGGAGGAGGATTTGAAGATGGCTGTGGCCTGCATTGGCACTTGTGCTATCTTGCACAATGTTTTGCTGATGAGGGAGGATTATACTGCGCCCTCGGATGAAAGCAAGGCCTTTTCTGAAGTCCCTGAGCACCAGGCAGAGGATTTGAGTTGTGATTCGGATAAGAAAGCTTTGGTGCTGCGGAGCATGTTATCTATCAAAGCCAGGATGCTGTGTTGCTCTAGCAATTTGGTTTGCAAGTGAGACACTTTGGAGATGGTGCAGTTTTGAAATCGGTGTGTGGTGATTTCTGTTGCTTTTTTCCCTTCTCAAATTATGCATGAGTTTTTGTTAGCCATTGCTCATTTTAGGCCATTCATAAGATTGTTTTTTAGTTAACAGGTTGGTAAATTAATTTCATTCTTGTTCTGTTATTATGATGGATTTCTTTCTTTCATGGTTTTGTTCATGTAATTATTCGTTGACCTGTGATTTGATTAGCGCATCAATTGTGCTATAAAATTTACTTCACAACTGTAAAGAACTCTGAACATAATCAATTGTAATGCTCTTTGTCCAGCTCAGTACTGTTCTTTGTGGATGCTTTGGTTTTCATTGTTTTTTTTTATACATTGAAGAAAATGTTTTCATGCTTTTTCATGGCTAATTTGTAATTCATGTTTTAGGTAGGCTGGTTTCTTTTATTCAGGCGTTTGTTTATAATTGTGGGTTTAGATGTGATTTAATTAGCACATCAATTGTGCTATAAATATTTAGATTACAACTGTAAAGAAACATGAAATCAATTATAATGTGGTTCATCCAGCACAGTGATGAGTATACTTCTTTGTGGATGTTTTGGTTTCCAAGTATGATTTACTGCTTATATACATTGGTAATAATGAATTCATGCTTTTTCAAAGGTAATTTGTATTCATGTTTACATAGGATGGATTTCTTTCATTTGTGATTTTGTTCATGTAATTATGAGCTTACCTGTGTTTTAGCTAGCACTTCAATTGTGCTAAATATACAGCGGTATGCAACTTTGAACAGAATCAATTATAATGTTGTGTATCAGCACAGAGAGAGTATACTTCTCCGTCGATGTGTTGGTTTTAAATAATCAATTCTTATTTATATGAATAACAATTAATGCATTCATCCTGTTTCAATGTGGATTTGCCACGTGTGATAGTTGACAATCATTTATTCTATCTATCCAAATATAGAATTAAGATTTGTTACCATTAGCCATTGACAGATTTTTACTTGAAGAAATTTTCAATGTTTCTCGCTTGATATATGATTCTCAATCACAATTCATGTAGCCTCTTTTATTCTTGCTCATCTATGATACATTATGCTGCCTTGTATGGCAAATGTTAGTGGACACAATTGGCTCTTCTGTTATTGCTCGTCTAGCATGCATTATGCAGTTTTTTTGCGGCATTTATTAGTTGATAGAATTCTGTTATTTATCTGCATTAAAATTAATGTTGTCATGTCATCATTCATATTGGACAATAATCAATATAGAATTCAGCTTTACTGGCAATGACCACTGATGGATATTTACTTGAAAAAATCTATGACCTTTGGTAATTCATGCTGGCTTTATTATCAGCATTCACACTTATCTGCTGAGCGTCTAGGATACATTATGCTGACTTTGTATGGCATACGTGGATCCAAATTAATGATTCTCTGAGGTCCAACTATAATTTATAATTTAAAATTTTTGTTACCCTTTTTCTGAATTTTAATGCGAGAGCTTTGAATGCTTGCATATTAGTCCATGTTCTGGATGAAGAGGGAAACACATACAGAACTTAGTAGGGAGTTTCAGGTGTCAATGACTGGAAATAAGTTCATGTTTGACAGAGGACCTAATTTTAAACAGTTTTTTTTGGCTAAACATATTTAATTCATTGGTTTAATATCCTGCGTGGATGGAAGAGTGTAACCCATTTGTTCCATCTTGGAGGTGCATTGAAAGGCAGCAGCCACTTGCTGTTAGGCATTTAGCAAAGGGTGGCTTGCAAAATTAGCTGCGACTATTATAGCATCTGTTATATTTCTGTAGTGCTTTATTAGTGAAAGTATGAGTAGTCTTTGGTCCTAGTGTCTACCTTACCTGACGTTACATATTCAAAGTCATATTTCCAATAATTTGTATTTTTATACTTGCGACTTAAGCTAAAATTACACATTGTTACACTAGCTACAGTTTACGGTTTTGATGATAAGTACATGAATTGTTAGAAGCTGATCAGAGATTTCTAATTTCTTGTGAATGGTTTGATTTTCCTGTTGTTTGGCACATCAAGTCAATAATTTAGTCATTTTTTTAAAAAAAAGTTGATGAAGTCAAACCAAAAGCTAAGAGACGCATTAGGTGATTATTCATGAACGAATAGAATTTTTCTTATAGGAACCTAGAGAACGAGAGCTATTTCAATTTGTCACTTTAAGTTTTTCTTTTTTTTCTAAGCTCCTGCCTTTTTTTTATTTACCATAATGGCCTAAGCACCATTTTATTTATCAAAATAAAGGATGAGTCATTTTGCCAAATATGGTGATTGATCCCCCAAAAGAAAAAATATAATATAATATAATTTCCATTGGGTCATTTAATTTATTGTTCTCTTCCCATCGAGCCACTATTGCTTACGATATTAAGGGGCCGTTTGGTTCGGAAGTGAATTGTCGAAGTGGTGGAAGTCTGGAAATGGCACTTCGGTGGAAGTAAACAGTTCAGCTGAAACTATCCACTTCAGTGTGTTTGGTTCAAGTTGAAAACTGGATTTCGGATATCACTTCCTGTGTTTGGATGATTGAAGTGGAGATATGATCACCACTTCGGTGAGGGGATAAAGTTGTCATTTCATGTTTTTTACATTTATTTAATTAAATCATATGATTTAATTAAATGATTTAATTACTTTATTACGATAGTAATAAATAATTTATTTATTAAATTAAAAACTTTGCACATCACATAATTAATTTAATACCATGTTATTAAATTAAATTAATAGGTTAATATATTATGCTTAAGAGTAGTTATTTAATTATTTTATTATCATGGTAATAATTATTTTATTTATCATTGGAAAATATTGCAAAGTGGGCTGAAAGATCCTTTTTTTCTTCTATTTTCCCTCTCTTATCTTTTAGGGAAAATTATTTATAAATCCCTCAATAGTTTCCATTTCCTCTGCAGTCCCTCTGACTTTTGCACTTCCTCTGCAGTCCCTGCTTTTCCCACGTAATACGTTATAGTCCTTGCCGTGACAACCGTGAGTGTATTTTTTTGAAAATGGCAAAAGTGCCCTTGCTTTTCATTCCCGCCCAATCACATCAAGAATTCTCCCGAGGCTGCTCTCCATCATATTCACTATACTTCATCTTCATCTCCATCTTCATTTTCATTCTATTTCTCCTCTTGTTCTTTTCTGTTCTCTCGCAGTGATCTTGTCGTCGTCCGCACAGATTAATCCACAGATAAGCACTGTCTGCATTTGGGCTCCATCATGTTGTATTTTTTTTTTTTTTTTTTACCCAAAAACCGACGTCTACGCAGGTGTTAGCCACGATGGAGACATTTTGTGCCGTTGCTCGCTTCAAAGGCGAAGGACGGTTACTACAATTCACGGTCTTGACAGCCTGGGAGGTTGTTCTCGCAGAGATCTGCGAGCGATGGGCTTTGGATCCATCTCGAGTCGTTGTGAAGTTTGTCACGCCCGACGCGTACAGCACGGTTTGCCCAATTGAGTCAGATGTGGATTTCCAACGCATGTGCCAAATACATCATACCTTCAAGAAGAATGTGGTGGACATCATCGTTGACGAAGTCAGTGGGGCGCGGAAACAGACCAATAACATCTCCTTACCACCCACGTAATCCAAGAACAAAGATAGCTCTTACTATGTTCGTTTGTATTGTGTATTACTGCGCGATTTCCCGCGGGAATACGTTTCTCGTGTAACCTATGGATTTTCCGTGTAATCTAGAGTATTTTATGAATTTACTTGTGTATTAAATTGCTTATCTCGTGTAACTTACATCTTTTCGTGTAGTATATATCTTTTGTGCGTAACATATGTACTTTCTGTGTAATATATAGCTTCCCTGTGTAAGATACTTGCTTTCTTATGTATTCCACTTGCTTTTGTGTGTATTATACCGCCATGTGAAATATTCGTAATATACCTAACGCGTCGCCATCCGCAGGGAGTCAATATCGAAAAGCATGAATGCGGACAAGGAGTCGTTCTCGTCCCCAATATCGTCCGCGCAGTGCGCTCGGTATTACTCCATGTTCACAAACATCTGATGGCTCCACATTGCAAGTAGGGAACCGGTTCGATGGTGTTGATAACTTCAAGGATGCCTTGCGCAGCCATGCAATAAGGAACAATTTCGACTTTACATTCATAAAGAACGACAAACTTCGCACGACTGTGAGGTGTGCTTCGCCGGATTGCCAGTGGCGTGTCCACGCATCCAAAGAGAAGAACGACGATTCTTTCCGAGTGAAGACAATGCAAGGGACGCACACTTGCCGGGGGGGCATCGGAACGACAGTCCACCCGAAAGCTAGCAAGAAGTGGGTCGGGGACCGTATTACGCGGAGACTAAAAGAACGGCCATTGTATCGCGCCATCGACATACAGAAGGACATCTTTCGTGAGCACGGCGTGCGATTACGATACAAACGTGCATGGATGGGTAAGGAGGTCGCTCGGTCCGCCATTCATGGCAGTGAGGTGAGCAGCTACGATTTGTTGTTGTGGTACGCAGACAAAGTGGCTGCGACGAATCCCGGTAGCGTTGTCACGGTTGACAAGGACGGAGAGCGATTTAGACGTGCCTTCTTCTCTTTTCGGGCTTCTTTAATCGGTTTTAAAAAGGCGTGCAGACCATTGTTATTTGTTGACGGAACACACTTGCTCGGCAAGTACGGCGGGATACTACTGGGGGCAACCGGCAAAGATGGGAATGAAGGCATCTTCCATGTGGCATTTGCAATTGTTGACAACGAAACAGAAGACAATTGGACTTGGTTTCTTGCCACACTCGGTGATGCAATATACGGTGAAGGCGATTACTCCGAAATTATTACATTTGTATCGGATCGGTCGAAGGGTCTTATAAACTCGATCGCGAGAGTGTTCCCATCGTCACCGCATGGGTATTGCCTACGACATTTGGAGGCAAACTTCATGAAAGCGAATGCTAAAGTTGGCAAAACGTTGCGAGAGCATTGTTGGGCTATAATTGTCAAAATTGCGTACGCGTACATATTGAAAGAGTTTGACGATGCCGTTTACGAGCTGGCAATGACATCGCCAGCGGCCCATGATTGGTTACTGCATAAGTCCGACATAGATCACTGGTGTAATTATTTATTTAAGGGTATGCGGTGGTGTGAGATGTACTCCAACGTTGCGGAGTCATTTAACGCTTGGATCAAAGAGGTCTGCCATCTCCCCGTTACAAGCATGGTTGACTCGATAAGGTGAGCTTTCGCATGTGATTCTCTAGTTCCCGTTTTCCATTCTGTGATGTTTGTGTAATATTTCACATTATGGTGTAATATATTACGTTTCTGTGTAACATACGACGTTCCTGCGCAATATCGTATGTTTCGGTGTAACCTAGTACGTTCCTGTGTAATATACGACGTTTCTGTGTAATGTATTATGGTCCTGTGTACTTTGCTAACTTCCTCTGTAGTATACTTCACGCTTGCGGAATGGTTTACGTTTCTGTGTGGTCTTTGTTTTTGCTACTTTGTTATGCTTATGTGTGTAATTGCTTCACACACAATACTAAGTGCGTGTAGGTGTATTCCCACAGGTTCAAACTAATGAATATGATTGCCGACAGATGCGCACAATCACAGGGGTGGGATACGGCATTATGTCCAGAGATACACAAAAAACTCGAACAGATTATTGAAGATAGCAGGTTCTTAAGGGTCGGACGTTCAACCCCTGACATTTACGAAATTGTTGACGACGACAACAATTCAGTCAGCCTTCAACAACGGAAGTGTTCTTGCAGGAAATGGGAAACCCATGGGCTCCCATGCAAGCACGCATGTGCGGCGATCATGCAAACAGACACGAACATCCACAGATACATTGCAGATTACTTCACAGTGGAATGCTACCGCCGTGCGTATTCTGAACCTATATATCCAATCCCCGACACAGACAAACCATCTGACGAGCATCGAGAACTGCGAATCCGGCCGCCAATCTCCAGAAAACGGCCCGGACGTCCACGAAGGAAACGGATTGAGTCACAGGGATTCGAAGTCCGCGATTTACGTTGTAGTCGGTGCCACGAACCTGGCCATAACCGTCGCGCGTGTAACGCGGTCATAGCGGACTGAGTTGCTGAATACCTGCTGAAGACTGAGTAGCTAATTGTGTTAACCTCGTACCTGGTACAGTCCTGTGTAGTAAACATTACTATCTGTGTAACATATAGCTTGTCTGTGTGCGGCGCACCTTATCTGTGTAATATACGTTTTATCTGTGTACTGCACTGTACTTTCTGTGTAATATACATTTTGTCTGTGTAATATAAGATACTTTCTGTGTAATGTACATTTTATCTGTGTAATATAAGATACTTTCTGTGTAATATACTGTACTTTCTGTGTAATATACCTTTGATTAGTGTAATATGCAGGGATTGCATGCACGCATATGTGAAGGCTGATGATATTAAGTGCATTACCACATAACTACCCAGTCATTATATTACACGTATTGTTTGACATGAATTGATAAATTATTCAGTTTGGGGGGGGGTTACATCGTCCTGTGTGCCTTGTACTTGTTCACTTCCGGGGGCGACGGCCGCTTGCGAGCTTGTGGGTTCGTCGTCGACGCCAGCCTGCCCGTCCTCGTCTGTGCCTTGTAGTTGTTCACTTCCGGGGGCGACGGCCGCTTGCGACCATGTGGGTTCCTTGTCGATGCCAGCCTGCCCGTCCTCGTTTGTGCGTTGTCCTTGTGCCGCTTGTCCCTTGTCAGTTGTACTAGCTTTCGCCATTAAGCAATATCCGCGCGACGTATTGAATACGTAGGAATGGGCCGTCCGGCGGGGGATGTCGAGCGTTTCGTTATCAACTATCTGCTCCATGTAACGAGTCAAGAAGACCGAGCAATCCACACTACCAGATTGTTGTTGCGGGCAAGACCGGACATGCATCATTGGTAGTGCCTTGAAGGGATTCCCGCCAATGTTTACCTCGATGACGAACTCGAACAGCTCCCGCTAGAAACCGAGAAAGATTAGTGCGTCAGTGTATTGTCCGTGTATAACTAACCTTTGTTGTACAGATTTAACTTACCATTTCTATAGCGTCGTCATCATACGTCTTAGATTGAAGGGAAGAGTAATGCATGTAAGTCTGCCCCGCAATGTCGAGGACGAGGAGATGGTAATGGCCATGGAGGATGATGGGCATAAGAATCAATTCCGCGGTCTTATGACCGTAGATGACGTCCTCCATCATGCATAACGACTAGTCGGCTGCGTATTCCGACTTCCGCATCGCAAGCGCCAAAGGTAACGTTATAATCGCTCGCCGCTTATGCGCGAGAGGATTTGTCAACAACTCCTCACGCAACATTAGCACGAGCACGGTGACCACGTCGTCGGGCACTTCTTCCTTCCCTTCAAGCAAGATAAAGAGGTTGTGACGGGTTGTGTACCCATAGTCATCCCTCCAGACGACCGAACTGCAACATAAACAGATAGAATATTAACTTACACAAGAATTACTATTATTACACAGGAACCCGCTATATTACACAGGAACCCGCTATAGTACACAGAAACAATAGATAATACACTAAAACACTAAATAATACATAGAAAAAATACATATTACACATAGTTTCTATATATTACACTGAAAATGCAAACATTACACATTACATGTAACATTACCTGTCGACGCGTGTGTTCAAGAAGAGATCAATGGCAGCCTGTTCGAGTTGGTTGAGCCTTGCGAAGCCAGGGTATGTCTTCTTCGTCGGCATGAAATCACGCCTAGGCGGGATTTGCATCTCGGTATAAGGCCGAGTTGTCGGGTTGGGATCGTACGGTACGATCGCAAGATGTGTGTCTCCGTCCTTGGTAGCTCTCTTCTTCTTCCCAGTGGAAAGTGTTTCAAGAAGAATGTCGACGGCCTGCATCGCCGCCGGGAATAAGTCGTCCGATGAATCAGATGACGGCCCCAATGGGGATGGACGCTTTCTCCCGCGGGTCGTCGGTGTCTGGCCTCTGGCCATTTTCCTTGTCGGCGGCATTGCCTGCGTGTCGTCCGACTCGTCGGACAACTGTATGCGTGTGGGCGCCTGCTTTTGGGACCGACCTCTCCTTAGGGGCATCTCCCTTGGCGGGGGCTTTGCTCGTGGTGCCCTTTTGGGAGGGGCCCTCCTCGCTGGGGCCTTCTTCGGTGTAGCCCTCTTCTGGGGACGCCGATCGGGTCCCTCATCAATCGATCGTTCTTCAGCGAGGCCCTCATCACTTGGCCCTTCCTTGGAGAACCGTTCCGGCAGGGGTGCCTCGTCAGCTGCATCTTTTACGTCCTCGGCGGCCGTAGACGTGTCTACTTCTAAAGCGGCTGTCGGCGCATCCAACTGGGCTTCTGCTGGACCAACGGGCGGCACCTCAGGCGCCTGAGTTTCTATACTCGCCTCTGCTGGCGCCGGAGATATTGCCTCGGCGGTGTCACCACGGGTAACCTTCCGGGCAACCCGTTTGAATGGCGTACCTGACCGAGGACGGGTAGCTGAAGGACGAGGAAGGACGACGTCTTCATTCCGGTTGACGTTTGCCTCTTCCACCGCCGACGGCCGCTCATGTGACACATCTCGCCGAGCATCTCTTGCGTCGCGCTCGTCCATACGAACCCGCAGCACATTGAACTCGGCAAGAAGGCGGTGGAGTAAAACTCGGGCATCATCGTCTTCGCGGGGGGCGTCGTCCGGCCTGTCAGTGGTCTCCGCCGCCGACTGACGGCGAGACCTTTTTCGGACATTGGCATTGGCGGAGTGGTCCCCACCCCGTCTCCCGACACTTCGTCGACGGCTCTGCTTTCGCAGGTCTTCTTCTTCGGCCTTTTGGCCTCTTTCTTTCTTTGTTGCCGCCCTCCTCGCCGGTGAAGGCCGTCGGGCTCTCTTTGTTGAATCGGGGGATTGAGCCCCCTGTACAGTTGCACTGACAAGTACCGTTTCTTCAGCGTTGGAAGGAACGAGATCAAAAAACTGCGAAGGATTCAAAAATAAGATGTCAGCCTAAGAATCGTAGATTACACAGAGCAAGACTATGTTACATGGGAAGGTCCAATATTACACCGAACCGTAAATTATTACACAGGACGGTTATATATTACACAAAACATACACATTATACACAGAAACTAAGCATATTAAACATAAAAGTAGGATATTACCGGAAACATACGTAGGATACACCGAAACAAAGAATATTACACATAACGGTAAGATCTTACACAGAAACATGCAGTAGTACACCGAAAAAAACAATATTACACATAAAACAATAATATCAACAAGAAACAACAACCAATTAGGCATTCAAAAGATTAGAAGAGAACTCGCCTCTTTCCCTTCCAGTGATTTCAAGAGCGGATCAATTGAGGACGACTTTGTGAATGTGCTGTCCCCGTAACACAGTATACGGGGTGCCCGACCAACGCGTTGTTTCTTCACGCTGTCGGACACCTCGTAGAACCATACAATGAGGGCGACCGAGCACCCTTTCAGGTATCCGGCGCTCTTGATCTTCCCTTGGCAGCGCAGCTGCACCCGTGCGGCAGTCTTGGGAAGATCATCCATCACCCATCTGTGGATGGCATGCGCCCAGGCGTAGTCGCCGATAGTGTCTAAATTGTCGGCGTACCTAGCTAAGAAGGTGGGCGCATTCAGAGAGGTGTTGGGGAAGAAGATGGTGCTCATCAAGAATACCAGGAGGAGCTTCACGAAAGTCTCCTCCGTTCCAGCCTTCCCGCTGACAAGTTTGAACAAGTTCTCTTTGATTGCATCGCGATGCCGCTTGTATAACTTATTCAGATAGGAAAGTTCAAACTCAGAGGCTTCCTCCTCCCCCTCAGGCTTTAATGACACAGTCTCGCCCACGCTGGGGACCCCCATTACAAGGGCGACGTCCTCGGGCCTGAACTGCAGCATGCTCTCCCCGATCTTGAACCTTCCGGTTCGTGCATCGTATACACGGAGCAGTGCGTCCAGAACCCCCCTTTCTTGGACCACGGCCGGCAGATCCATCAGGTGCACGAAAGGGGTCTGCCGGAGTAACTTCCAGTGGGTGTTGCTCATTAAGTTTTTCAATCCCTGTATGGTATCCACGACAAGGGCCAAATAACACCTCCCGTTAACCAGAGTTTCAGCCATTTCTGTATTCAGTTCAGATTACACAAAACGATCAGATGTTACACACAAAATGGTTATATTACACAGGAAGACAGTAAACTACACAGAAAGTCCAAAAACCCTAAAGTAATACACTGAAACGTCGGTCGACTTCTCCTTACCCAACTTCTGCTTACCTTTTTCGGTTGTTTTTTTGTTCCACGAGCTCTCGCAGTGTTTGCAGAAGGCCGAGAGTGCGAAGGCGGACGTGTGGCAAGTCAGTCGTCGCCGCAAGAGGGAAAAACACCGTCTTCGAACACCGAACAAGGAGAAGAGAGTCGTAGGCGCAAGATGGAGAAGAAGAAACGGAAGAAGAAGCAAAAGAGCCGCTTGAACGGTTTCCCCGGTGGGTTATCTCAACCGTTCGACGGTTCCCGAAGCCTTGAGGGTATTCTCGACATTTCCACGCTATTTTTTTGAAACTTGCGCAAAGGGCAAAAAAGACATTTCCACTCCACGTTGGCTTCATCATAACGGCCGTTTCACTGTTTTGGATTTGAATGGAAAAAGATTGAAAAGGAAGGACTAAACAGGAAAGTGAAACATGTTAGGGACCATCAGGAAAACTGCAAACTTGTGGGGAATTTATAAGTAATTACCCGTATCTTTTATGTGTTCATTTGTTCTACAATATAAGTAAGCTTGAAAAAATAAAAAAATTTTAAAAGATAAATTATTTAAATAGCCACCCACTTGTTAGGATACTTCTGTGTTCAATCATTAAATTACGAAAATTTATAATTTGTAGCTCACCTTTATATTCATGTTCAATTTAATCACCTGTGTTCATGTCGTTAATGGAAAATTAATGTGGTATGACACATCACACAATTTATGCCATATTGCATTATAGATATGGCATAATATAATACTAGTATAACGTAGCATAGTTAACATGACATAAGTTGTATATATATGACATATCAGGACATGCCATTTTTCCATTAATGACGTGAGCACAAGTGATTTAATTAAACGTGAATTTAAAAGTAATGGACCTAATTAAAATTTTTAATAATTTGATGACTTAAATAAGAGTATTAAGTTATTATTTAAACGACAATATAATGGGACAAATTCACCTACTTGCAGAACATTTTGTTTGAGAACGTTATAAACGATACCGTAATATTTAATAAATATTTAATATTTTGGTCTCATTCGGTATTATAGTTTAGGATATTATTAATTTATGGCTATTGTATCTTTTCATGGACTAGTTTCACATGTAGTACTTATATATAAAAATATATCTGTGAAAATTGCATTTTTGTTAATACTTATATGAAAAGTTAGAAAGGGATCAATTCAATAATAAACTTTCCAAACAAGAATTGGGTTGTGGCATAAAATAGAGATGAAAAATTAGTCGGTGGGGCAAAAGGCGTCCCTATAAATTTTGTTGTTGATATCAGTTGATAATATTTGGATGTAAAATTAGAAGAGGATCACCATTTACCATTTCAACTAGCTAAATAATTCACAATGTGTCATTGCATGTTCTATTACATAAGAAAATATTTACGGGAAATGAATTAAAAATTTTTTCAGAAGTTGATTTATTCATAGAAAGTCTTTAATAATTTCATTATCTACAGAAAATTCTTTTTTGGATTTATTTCCATGTGGATCTTGCATGGCTTAACGCCGTTGATAGTCACGTGGATTGACTATTATGCCCCTCCACTAATGCACAATGGCTGCAGATGGTTGGAGCAGTGCATTTTCCGATGTAGTGAATGTGAATAGATTTATTGCATATGGTTGTCTTTTATTTCTGAGTAGTAATAAGAGAAACAACTTTCCTCTTCTTAGAGACCAAAACTTGACGAGAAAACTCTTCCCACATCGCCGATTTACCGGAGACCTCCCAAACCTAGGTGTCGCGACCGAAGACAAGAAGATAAGTTGCCGGTTCACCAGAGACCTCCCGTGGAACAGTGCTTCTCTTCTACCATTTTTGATTTTGTTGTCTTTGTGGTTTCGAGTTATGAAATCATACACTCTAGTTACGTTTTTACAACAGTCGGTTTTGGTTCTAATGGTGAATTTCAGAATGTGCAATTTTTGTTTAAGAACTATCTCGGCTCCCCCCAAAGAAAGATACCTGCAGAAGAAGCAGAAGGGTAGATTTACGCTAAAGAACCACGTCAACCCCTCGTCGATGATGTCTCCGTCATTGAAAAACAAAATTTGACTATGGTTAAAACGGATTTCATCCAAAACAAAAACGGACAACTGCCTTTTGAGGCTATACCAACTTACGCAAGCGACTATAGCCATGTTTTTAAAGTGCTTCATTGACAAGTAAGCTTCTTGCTTACTATGTTTGATTTTTATTGATAATGCGCATTTATCGTTTAGCTTGCCTGGTTCTTGCTTACAAGGCTTTGTTACCGCTTACATATATTGGTTACCATTTAGCATTTCACTTTTCACATTAATCCGTCACATTCCCACCTAGCATCGCGATTTACCATTTATCTATAATTTCCACCATCTGCACACAAGACTATTTGTGTGGAAGAACGACCTGTCATTCATGACAAGAGACCACCTGTTCATATTGGTGAATGATAGTGTTGTTCTTGACGATATGCTGGAGGTTTTTGGCTCTTGACTATAGGTTTCATTAAACAAGCTCTTAACGGGAAAAAACTACGATTGCTGCAAATGGATGTGCCACTATTGCGTTTGTGATTCGCAGCACGGAGGCAAGGGGAGGCAAAAGACGTTGTCAAAGCCGCAGACTCTCACAAACCTTAATTTGAGTTTTTTTTCTTTAAAATTTGGTATTTCTGTTAATGTGAAACCGTTATTACTTATTTTTCTGTGATTACTTTTTGAACAGTGCGGTAATATTTAGCATGGAATGTTGCCGCTACTTTTAGATGTTGTTACTTATTTTGACTTAATTATCTTTTGAATAATGCTTTAATCTTTAACATGAAGTGTTGCCGTTTACTACACAATGTTAATATTTACTTGTCCTTGATGATCTGTAGAACAGTGGATTAATACGTAGCACGAAGTGTTACCGCTTGTTAATAGATGTTATTAGTTACTTTGGCTTCGGATTATATGCCAGAATGGTGCAATGTTTAACAAAAGTACAAATTAACATCAATTACTCCGTGATTGGTGCATTGCACGATCTACGATTATGGAAAAATCTGAACATAACGAAATAAACTAAACGGATAAAACTAAGTGGAAACATCTATACATAAGTGCGATATTAGTGTGCTAAGTGAGAAGTGTGCGTCATAAACACTAACAGTGATATTTAAATGCTAAATGAAAGCAGTACATACAAACATAAGGAATAAAACGAGAATGGATAAAACTAAGACTGTGTTTGATTGCCAGTTTTTTCTCTGGAAAAATTTTCCACGGGTCATTTTTCAGCTAAATAGGGTGTTTGCCCAAAATTTCCGTGGAAACATTTTCCTCTTATGTTATCATGTGACCCTATTTTCTCTCAAAACAGAGAACAACTTTTCCTGCCTCCACCCTGGAAAAACTTTTTCAGGGAAAATATAAAGGATTATGTGAAAAGGTAACATGTGGGAGCTAATTTTAAAACAAAGAATGACCAATCTAAAAAAATTTCATTTAATTGATTTTTTTAATTATTAAAATTGAAATTACAAATAGGGCATGGTGTTGTCACCGCCCCTTCTTAGACGGTAAACGAGGCTCGAATGTTTTTAAATATTTTTATACCCTTTCTTAATACATTTTTTAAAAAATATTTAAAAAATAATTAAAATAATTAAAAATGTATCAAGAAAAGGGTATACAAATAATTATCAAATAATTTTTAATATTTTTTTAACAATTTAATAATTTTAAAAAATGTAATGTAGTAATGAATTAATTAGAGTTAAACATGCGGTAAAAATTTGAATCAATTTTGAGATTAAATTCTTGTGTACATAAAAAATATATATTACAAAATCTAGAAAATATTGCTAATCATGCGACTATTTTTTTCATTTTCCACGGTTTTTCATTTTCTACCCATTTTCCATGTTGCCAATCAAACATAGCCTAAGTGGAAACATCTATATATAAGTGTGACATTAATGTGCTAAGTGAGAAGAGTGCGTCATATATACTAACAATGATATTTAAATGCCAAACGAAAGCACTACATACTAAGAAAAAAACGTGAACTGCAACGGACAGTATTGAAGGGAATCTTCCATATATAAGTGTGATAGTGATGTTCTAAGTTAGCAGCGTGCGTAGCACAAGTACTAACACCATTATATGAGAATTATGTAAGATTACATATCAAGTCCACTATGTTCATCACAGGGACCCATATTTGGGAAGTCTTCAGGTGCGTGGTTGTGCTAATACCCCCATTGCATGTGTGTGTGGGGTACATCGCCTTAATCCTAAAGGTGTCATGTTACCATCCTTTGACGAGTGGACACGTAATTGGCAACCCTCGGATGCACATTGGACAGTTACCCTCTGCTTATTATTCTTCACAAATATGAAGTTAAAATTCCGTCTAATGGCAAGACTTTGCAGCATGTCTTTAAAGTATTCACCATTACGGAATCGTTAGTCGGCTTGCAATTATGCACTTTCAGGTTGGTCTACTGCTATCGATAGGCCACCTGCTACGTGTTGTTAGGATGACAATATGCATCGATTGAATGATAAGATCTCTTAAATTGAATCCATGTTTCTAATATACACAACAAAATCAAAGATATGGAAAAGCATGCAACTGATCTATAAGAAAAAACTAAGTAAATTAAATAGTACAAGAATAGAGTACTAAGCGTTCGAAGCAATATTAAATTGTAAACTCCCCAACTAAGCGAAAACGATTGCTTCTAAGTGAAAACCCCAAAACATAAGCAGAAAACAGGCCTACCACGTTGAAAGTTCCACAACTATATCGTATGTAAATGTACTAAATGGAAACCAATGATTTGATAATTGGTCACTTTAGTTGTATGCATAAGCAAAGATATGATATTTACGATGGTAAAAAGGAACCCAGTGCCGCATTCACCGCATCCTCAGTTGTATCAACAATAAGGTCGACTGCAGAGCAGTTAAACATATGGTATACATGGCACATTTGCTGGAAATCCACCTCATAGTCAATGGGCATGCCGTTTAGTGTGCATCCGGTATGACAAACTTCACCCTAACACTAGAAATTTGGAGACTCCATGTCTCACATATCTCCATAGCATTGACTCCCAAAAAGTCAATTTTGTGAACTGCAATACTCGACTCTCTCCCTATATCTAGCTACTGCGCAGAATGTATCATTTGAATGCCTATGACATAAAAGCCTCACGCTGTCATGGATTAAAATTAAACAAACATTTACAAATTGTCTTCAAAACAAGGTAAAAAAGTAAATCTTATTTCACGACACTCTTAAATGGCAACAAATGCAGTTCACTTTTGGGACCAACTCAAACACGGGTAAAAGAAACAAATCTATATAATATATAAATGCAAAACAAAAGGGAACAAAAGAAATTCATGAAGATGAAGAAGAAAATGGGGAGATCTCATTTAAAATAAATAAAAAGTACACATGCTAAGTGAAAAACTTGTAAGAAGGCTTCAACTTGTCATGTTAACCATAAAATTTTTTTTCAAAATATGGTAAGATATGGCAGGCTTTTTCCACCAATGGGAAGAGCAAACTTGGCATTAGATTAAAAATGTATTAACGGAATTGGCTTGAGAGACTAAAAAGTATGAGAACTGAAAAAGAAATGTCAGACATGTGAAATTCAAATATTAGAGGGATTGATTGAAACCTTTGAAATTTTCAGGGACTAATAATGACTTTTCCAAATATTTATATATAAGAAAATATTTACCATTTCAACAAATGTCTTTCGTATGTTGAGTATGGTGTTTTCTCTTTTTAATGGTGGATTTTCTTCAATCAATAATAAATAAGGTACATAGATTGATTTGACGCTAGGTTTTTCATGTGATACTTATTTGTTATTCTTAATGTGTTATTGCATGCTCTACCACATAAGAAGATATTTTATATGAAACATTTGTTGTAAATATTTTATATAAGACATTTGTTGTATATGCCCCGCTCGTCCGAATCAAGTTTTCTCTTTTTCTATGTGAGGTTTTTCATGTGATATTCATTTTTCTGCTTATTAATGTGTTGTTGCATGCTCTGCTACACTAGAGAATATTCAAACGTTGCTTGTTAAATTTGTTTCATGTGTGGATTCCTTCATTCTCGGTCTATACCTTTAATATGATTGATTGACTTGGAATAATAAATCACAAATTAAATTTTAATTAGTTTTTGATTTTAAGGGATTGTGAGTTCATAACCTTCATTAGGGCCGAACTCCCAATTTATTAATTAACAAAATGCATGAATATATAAACTCGATTAAGAAAACAAGGATTAGGAACTCTAGTTTTCCTAACTTTCTTGTATTTTCATATAATTTGAGGTTATTTGGAACAGATTTCTCCATAGGCTTTTGGTGAAAATCGGGCTTGGATATCTCCTTTTCTTTGTTGACTTTGATTTTCTTTAGGTTTTTTCTTTTGGTTTTCATCTTTGGCATATCATTTGGATCTAAGTTATAATCTTTCTATGTTTATAAATCACGAATTTGATTTCATTTGATTTAAACTTTTGAAAACTCTTGCCTTGCATATTTGTAAAGCTTTTGACTTCTTCGGCTTATGTAGTTCTTTGACTCTTTAATTTTTTGATTTTCTGAGACTCCATAGTTCATTTCTTGATTCATCTGAGTTTTTAAGGCTGAATTCTTCAGTGCTTTTGAGTGTAAACTTATCTATGGTCAGGTCGTAACATCTCACATAATTAGGTCACTAACTTGATTGTTTTGACTTTTTTGGTTTTGGAATGGATCTCAAATTATAACCATAAACTGGATCTTCCTAAGTTTGATATTTAAAGACTTTAGTATTTTATGCTTATGAAACTTTCAAGACCACGACTTGTGCAATTCTCTGAGTCATTGACCTCTGTGTCTTAGGACTTCGGAATTACATTTGTTTAAGATCACCGAGCCATGATCCTTTCATGTTGTTGAGTTATTAGCTTGGTTTTCTTTGAGATGCTTGGAATCCTTTCTTTACATGAGATATCATGCCCATTAAATGGCAAGAGATATTTGCTTTCATGTGAGAATTCTCTTTATAATTTCTTGAATTAATGTGGGGGCTTTCTTTTTTAATCAAAATATCTAATACTATATTAAATAAAAAATGGTACAATTTATATAACAACAATTTTGATTTATAAATTAAAAAATTTTAGAATTATATGTATATATTAATATATAGGTGCATATATGCAAAGTTTTTAACGTTGTGGGGCGGGCACGGCAAGGTACAATCGAAATGGCTCCGCCTTGCCCTGTCCCCCAATCGCCAAAAAACAAAATGGCCGCCCCGTTAAGGGCGGATAGGGTTGGAAACCATGAGTTGGGTTGGTTTTTGCCATCCAGAGTG
The DNA here is from genome assembly GCA_902712375.1 of Dioscorea dumetorum. Lineage (NCBI taxonomy): Eukaryota > Viridiplantae > Streptophyta > Magnoliopsida > Dioscoreales > Dioscoreaceae > Dioscorea > Dioscorea dumetorum. The sequence continues at coordinate 3,743,546 of CACTHL010000549.1, read as the reverse complement.
GGGAGTGAATTATGATTGCACATTTCTAGTAAAATACTATCTAAATGTGTTTATAGTTTAATTTAATGAGATCCCTCGCTTTATTATGTTGAACTGATTATTTTACCAGTATGAAAGGAATTTCTATATATTTTACTTATAATCAAAACTCTTGATGCTAGATGAAATGATTTTTACTATGTTAATCTACTGGATTGGATTGAATTGTGAAACTTCATACACATGTTAATTATACTCTTGACTTTGATTTATATGATAGTGATATTTATTACCGATATATGGATGTTTGTCCTGAACAAGGACTATGTGAAATGATTTGTGTAAACTATATTGCTGAAACACTTCTTGTGGTTTTGTTAGTGATGGGGTTGGAACCTGCCTGTTGCAGTAGGGGGTCCTCACTGGCCAGCCTTTAGAGGTGGCGTGTAGAGTTCTGCTTAGACGAACGTTGGGAGTCCGAAGTTACCACACGGTCCCGATGGATCAATGTCAGGGACATAAGTGTTTTAATGACTCTGAACTTAGCCGGGGCCAAGACTAGAGTTTAGAGAGATTTCCAGACCATTATTTGATAGCTCGAGATAAAAAATTCATATTTTGAGAAAATATAACTTTATGCAAAGCAAATTGATTTGATAATGAGTATTGTGTTTTATGATTTTAAAACTCATATTATGCTATTCATGAGCTTTGAATGTTGAAATCTTATTTGAGAAAAATGGCTCTTCCAAGCTATATATATATTCTACAATGTTCTAGTCTATATGTATTACTAGTGTGGGGTTTTTTTTCTCTCAACCTGTGTTTAATATGATTAACAGGTCAAAATAAAGACTCACAAATTGAATTTAATTATTTTATGACTCCAAGGGGTTGTGGGTTTCCAACTTTCACTTGGGGCAAACCCCTAATGTTAATTACCCTGGACAGTATCACAATAACCTCCAATTAAGAAACAAATGTAAATGAGAAATAACATAATAAATAAGTGACGTTGATTTTTTTTTTTATTAACTTCAAGAATATTACATGAATACATGATTTTTGACTTAGAACAAAGGATAAGAAAACTAATTTTCTTAACCCTACTTTCCTAATCTTCATTCAATTTCGCATAATCTAAGTTTACACTTTGACTGTGACTTGTCAGACTTTTTCGCAGAAAATTATGGTTGGACATTTCTTTTGACTTCATTGACTTCGGTCTTCTTCGAATTTTTTTGACTTGCATCATGAGCATCATCCAAATGTCAAATTACGACTATACCAAACTTGAAAACGATGAGCTTGATCTGTTTCAATTTTGATCTTTGAAAACTTCGACATATCATGCTTATGAAGTCTTTAGTTTCTTTTTTTATTGACTTATGAAACACTTCGATCCATTGACATCTGATGTCTTGGGACTTCAAAGTTTACTTGTCATTCATTTGAGTTTTTTTTTAATCTTGACTTTCTCTGCTTTGAGCATTGGCTTGCACATCATCAAGTTATAATAATATTTTTTTGCATTATTGTTTTAACTTGCTTGGTTTCAAAGTGGATCTCAAGTTGTAATCATGAACTTGATTTCCTTTGATTTGGGTGTTGAAGACTTCGACATTTCATGCTTGTAAAGCCGCTCAGATTTTGGGCTTGTGAAGCTTTTCGACTCTTTGATTTCTGATATTTTAAGCCTTCTGAGATCATTTGCCTTTAAATTTAACCTTTTCAAGTCTTAACTTTATTTTTATGCCTTTGAGCTTTGGCTTATGCATTATCACGTCGCGATCTCTCACATAATTGATCACTGACTTAACTACTTTCACTTGTTTACTTTTTTTTGTAGGCCTCAAGTTGCAAGCTTTCATTAGTTATGAAACACAAGCTTGGTTTTTTTTCTTTTTTTTTAGTTTAAAGTTTTGGCGTCACATGCTTGTAAAGTCTCTTCTTTATCTTTTGCAAAGTTTTTTTCTTTTCTTTTATCCTTGCATCTCATTAAGCATTCCACTCACTCAAAAGATTTTTCAAGAGATAGTGGGGCCCTTCACATGCAAACTATCTGCTACCACACTGAGCTCAACAAGATTTTATGGACTTCACATAATATTCCTCCATTCACTTAAGAAAATTTCAAGAGGTAGTGGAGAGATCTTCCACTACATTGAACCCAACAAAAGCTATTGGTCTTGAGAAATATCTTTCCACTCACTCAATAGAGTTTCAAGTGGTAGTGGAGAGGTATTCACAAGGAAAGCTATATTCCACCACATTTAACTCAACAAGAGCTAGTGGTCTTGAAAATATTTTGCCACTCATCATGTGAATCTCGAGCGGTAATGGGGAGGCTTCATAAAGAAAGCTGTCTTTCAATACATTGTATTCACAAAAGTTCTGTGGTCTTCAACATCTTCCACTCACTCATGTGAATATTCTCAAACGGCAATGGAGAGGCTTTTAAAAGGAAAGCTGTTTTCCACTGTATTGGATTCACAAAAGTTCTATGGCCTTCAACATCTTCCACTCACTCATGTGAATCTCAAGTGGTAAAAGAGAGGCCTTCACAAGGAAAGCTGTCTTCTATTACATTGGATTCACAAAAGGTTTTGTGGTCTTCAACATCTCCCACTCACTTATGTGAATCTCAAGTGGCAATGGAGAGGCTTTCACAAGTAAAGCTATCTTCCACTACGTTGGATTCACAAAAAGCTTTGTGGTCTTCAACATTCCACTCACTCATGTGAATATCAAGCGGCAATGGGGATGTCTTCACAACGAAAGGTGTATTCTACTGCATTGGATTCACAAAAAGTTTTGTAGTCTTTAAGGGTGAGTTGGTGAATTTATTGAGAACAACTCTAATGTCCCTTAAAATATCTAGTTTCAAATTTATTTTTGCATACTAGTCCCCTTATATCATATTTGCATATTAGACTTTGATGTATACTTTTTTCATGATTTATTCAACTATGTCCCTAAACCTTTCGGTTTTTCTATATTTTTATCAAAATTTTCACATGTACCCTACTTTTTAAATTTTGGTATTTTTGCATATAAAATTTCTAGTGAACCCTAAATTTGTCCTAATTAAAAAAAAAACATATTTTTCTAGCAAGAGGTGCATGTCCATATGTCCACACAAAAAAAAAACTCATAATAATAAAACTAAGAATAATATTATTAAATTTTTTTTAGAATCATGAATTTGATATATTTTTAAAAAAATATATAAAAATATAATAATAATTAAAATAACACTAAATGAACAAAACATCTCTTAGAAGTTTTCGTATTCATAAAAAATCTCCCATAGTTTGGATATCCACAAGAAGTCCCTCCTTTTTGAGTTTACTTTCATCTGGGTCCCCACGTGGGATCACAACGCTAAAAGCAATGTGAAGTGACGGTTTTGCCTCTCCATTCACTCACAATAATTGCAGGTGATGGAGTGATGCGTTTTCCGAGGTAGTGATGTGAATGCATTTATTGCAGGTGATTGTCTTTTATTCCTGAACAAAGGTAGTAAATGTGAATACATTTATTACAGCTAAATATTTTTTATTCCAGAACAGCAACAAGAGAAAACATCGGCCACTAGTGTAAGCAGAAACAACAATACTAAACAGGAACTCTCTAATCTAAACAGAAACATATAATACTAAGCGGAAACTCTCCGATCTAAGCGGAAACATACAATACTAAACGGAAACTCTCTAATCTAAGCGGAAGCAACCAATAGTAAGCGAAAACTCTCTAGTGTAAGTGGAAACATACAATATTAAACAGAAACTCTCTAATCTAAGCGAAAACATACAATATTATTTTATTACTATATATATATAGTAATAAAATAATATTTAAATAATATGATATATGAGTCGTGATTTTTCATTTTTTTTAAATAATAATAAAAATTCAAATCCATGAAATCACTTGATGGAATAGCATGGTGACATTATTCTAAAATAATAATAACAATAACAATAAACAGAATAATAATAATCATACAAAATAATAATAAAAAAAATTGCAAAGAGCATGAGATTTGATAAATTGGCATAAAATTTAAGGAAAAGTTAACATAGGTATTTGAGTACATTAAATCAGGTAATAGAAATAAAACGTTTTTTTATTTATTTGTGATTACTTGATTCTTTTTTCTTTTGATTTTTTGTGGTGCCTCATTCTCAAATGAATCAAGCCGTTGTCTTCATCGCATTTCTTCAAACCTCGGTCTTTCCTCGATGACAGTCAGGATCTCCCATTTTCTTTTCTCGGTTTTTTTGGAAGTCTTTTTTTTCTCTTCTTTTTTTTCCCTTTTCCCATGATTTTTTTCGTGGTTTTTTTCGGAGTTTTTCGTTCCTCTTTCTCTCCATAAATCCCCACGCCTTCTCCCGAAAATCCTCAACTGTGATAGGATAACATGGATATTTTTTAAAAAAAAAATTGATTTTTTTTAAATAACAAGAAGAGTTCAAAATTTGAATGTCGGAGTTATTTGTAGTTTTATCGGAATTTTCTTTATTTTCTTAGATTTATTTATAATTTATTTTTGTTACCCTTATGAGGATAAAAAATTAGATTTTTTTTAAAAAAAAAACTCCATATAAACAACTGCAAAACATTGGATTGTTTGTTTTATCGATTATTTTGCACCATATAGAATTGTGCTAACTATTCACTGAGTAACTCTAGTTACTCACTCTTTCCCTCACTTCAAGGTTTTAGCTTGTAGTGATATTGTGGCGGACTAGAGTACTGAGCATCATTTCAGCTATTTATCATAATCCATGATTTCTGTATGTTTCTTGTTGAACATGTTGCATTATATAAATATATGGATTCACTTGTGTATTTGTCATCTTCGTGCATGGTTTGTATACTTGTCTCATGTCTTGGATATCTTGTTGTAATCATGACAAGCATGTGTCATTGAATCTTATATTCAGGTTTTTATTTGGTAGCTTTCTCTGTGCCATTGCCTGAGATTTTTTTTATGTATGTTTTGAACTCGTGAACTCTGGTCAGATCTGTTGATTTTCAAGTTGTTTCCAGCCCTACAGCGACTCGAGGGTTGAGTGGCGTAGTGTTCTTCAGTTGGTTATCGCGGCTGTTTTGGAGTGCCGGCCCTACGGGACGGGCATGAAACAAGCACAGGATTTCAGTTATGCTTTTTATACTAATAATGTTGAGTCATAAGGAACTTAAAATTCCTGAACCCCGTCCTCACGACGGTCTGAGACTGTTCCAATACAGGGCCCTTGCGGAGAATTCTCTTTACACTAGACCTAATACGAATGCTTTACACTCTAGGGCTCCCGAATCTGGTCAACATTGACTTCCGAAAATAAGTCATTCACTCTCGTGATATAAGCAACCCCTAATCCCATACAACTCCCTAATAGTGATCTCTCTTTTCACTAGGATCATACGATCGCTCAGAGTTAACGAAAGTACAAAGGTAGGATGACCAAAGCGAAGGGGAAAGAGGACACTCTTGTACCTACAGGCTCACTCTCTCAACCCTTGTTGATCCTGAAAGTTACTCACTAACAAGCTTCTCACCACACATTAGCAAACAACCAAACATACAAGCAATCAATCCCTAAATTGGGATCAATAGACAATGCACTTTAAGATCAACAACTCAACAATTATTAGCATTCAGAAGCATGAAAAGAATCACAAATACATTGACCTTAGGGTTGTCATGTCCAAGTCTCAAGAGAGGTTTAGCTCCTCATGGAGCAATGCAATTCCGTACAAGAAGTAGAAGACATAATTTGCAACATAAAATAACCAAAACTCCATTTAAAGATTTAATGTGAAGTTCTCCCTCGAAGTTGGCCAAACGAGCTCTTTCGAGCACGTTGGCACAGTGGAAGATGATGATGAGGAGGAGGAAAGTCACCGGCATGATCCTTCCCTCCCTTAGGGATGTCAATGGGGCGGGGATTCACCGGGGGATACAATCCCCGGACCCGGCCCCGAAATCCCACCCCCACCCTGATCCCAACCCCGAACCCGAATACAGGGAATTTTTTTCCCCGTTCCTGCCGCAGCGGGGATTTTCGGATTCGGGGATTCCCCGGCCCCGATTATTATTTAAAATTTTATTTAACTTTTATACTAATGTTCATTTAATTATTAATAATTTACTAATTAAATAAATAAATGTTTTTTTCATTCAAGATTTTTTATATTTATAAACATAAAATACGACATATATATATATGAGGGCAGATTGCCTATGGACGTTCATAGGATTTATATCCTATGAACGTTATTGTCAGCCGTCCATGTTAATCCATCGGTGATAGATTTATATCCAGCTTTTCATCCATGATCCTGATCCCAATGAGTCTGATCCCATTGAGACTCCCCTTTTTCTCCAATTTCTCCACTCCTCCATAACACTCATGGACTCCTTCGACGATACCTCCAAGAAGTCCTTCTTCCGCTCCGTCACATGGACTGCGTCCCAAACCTGGCTGCCCTTCTCTCTCCCTTCTTCACCCGATCTCTAAAAACAGAAACCGACCAAAACAACCCCCCGAGATTCCCTCAAACCACATGATTATGCAAAAAATTATTCACCTCTAAAACAATCAAACAGCTACAACCGGAGAGACGGGGACAACCGGATAGCGACAACCGGAGAAGCGGCGACAATAGGACAGCAACAACCAGAGAGACGGGGACAAACGGATAATGACAATCGGAGAAGCGGCGACAATAGGACAGCGACAACCGAAGAGGTGGGAACAACCGAACAATGAATACAAGAGAGAGGGTGGATGAGGTTGCTGGTTCTTGTCACAAGGAGGAAGAAAGAATATGGAGATGAAGAGAGATAATGGAATCGACAGCTTGGAAATGCATCATCTTTTGCAACCATTGGATGAAATATCCAACGGTTGCAATAAACATTCTTAGAATTCATTAACTATGCACATACATAGTTGATGAATTTCCTCTCTCTCTCTCTCTCTCTCTCTCTCTCTATATATATATATATATATATATATATAGTATTTAAATTAAATATTTAATATTTCCGGGCTGGGGCGGGGCGGGGAGGATATTGCCTTTTCCCGACCCCGACCCCCATAAAACTTTCCCAGCCTCGACGGGGAGGGGAATCGGGTTCCCCGTCGGGGCCGTGGCACATTGACATCCTTACCCTTTCTTGAGTGTTGCCTTCAAGCCTTAGCCTTGCCACCGTGATCTTACTCTAAACCCTAGCCTCTCTTCTTCTCCAATTGTTTTCAGATCTCCCACGCTAAAGTCTTTTATACTGTAACCGTTATAGTTCTGCTTACGGCCATAAGTGCGAGGTCGTAATCTTTTCCTGCCAACTCTTGTGGCCACTCTTTATGGGCATGCATTCCTTTTGTAAACTCCTTTGAAAAGCCCTTACAGCTAGACTTACAGCTGTAAGCCATGCCTATAAGGGTTTTTGTCTGGCTCATCTTCCAGGTAGCAATATTACGAGAGAACCATCTTCTTCACTTCAGCTTCTGATTGTCTCTTTTGGCTCACTTTTGTCCCTAAGCTCCACCTGGTGTATGCAAACATAATTCAAACCTTATTTAGCATAACTCTAATACAGATTTCCCTCACAATCTCTAATACAGATTGGATAAGTGTAGAAAATGATATATAAAATATAGTATAAATGTATATTTATCAAATTCCCCACACTTAAACTTTTGTTTGCCCTCAAGCAAAATGAAAATATTACATACAAAGAGGAATAAGTAGATGACCTTGTGTAATTAGCAGCTGGGGAGTTCCAAACGTTATCGAGGGTCAACAATGCTAGACTACTAAAAAAATTGGAATCTAGAAACTAGTTGAACTCTATCCACAGCTAATGAGTGTGTATGTCTCAACTCTATCTTATTTGTTCCCGTCGACTGGCCTGACTTTCAAAGCAAAACAATCACAAATAACTTCATTTGTAATAGTCGGAGTGGTAGCTTCACACACCTCCAAAGGCAGTCATTTCTCTTAGGGCCCTGTAGAGTGGTTTTCTCTTTGGGGAGGTAACTTTTTCAACAGTTCTTTTTTGGGAGGATGGGAGCTTTCACTCACTTAAAGAGGTAGCACTTTCGCTCGTTAGAGTATACATGGTATCTAATTTATCGCGAGTAGCTTCACAAATCTAATAGGAATATTTATTGGCAATTGAGATGAGGGCAAGTGTCTCTATAAAAGCTTTGAAAGACCCCCCACCCCCTCCCTCACAAAAAAAAAACGATCTTTAAAATGTAACTAATTAAATTAAAATTATTGATATTTAATAATATAAAAAATCATTCATTGATTCGTTAAGGTTTATTATAAAGTACTACATCATCATCTTTTTCCACTTTTCCTAAAAAATCCCGGCTTTGCTCCTAAAGAAGCCCAGTTTTGCCTGGGCAAGATAAAATCCATTGGAGTAGCTGACGACCGAAAGGAGTATGCGGGTTGTAGTTATCACCAAGCAAAAGTAAGCAAAAGCCAAGAGCAACATGGTAGTTGTCACGGCCTCAACCGATCACCTTCATCCATGCGGCACCAGACATGCACCATAGCAACAGGTTAGCCTTTCCTTGCGTTAACAATAGTTAGTGAACTCTTGTTTACATCACAAGCACAGCAAAATAACGGAAGCAATCAAACAAAACTTTAAAACATTCACGGTACGAGAAACACGACACATGAAACCCATTTTAGAGAGAGAAAAACATAAACCCTCTTAAATTGAAAAACGTTTACAACCATAGCCAAAACCAACATCAAGTGGCATTGTCTCCTCCCAAAGACACATTAGACCCTATTACAAGAGCTACCCCAATCCAAGGTTAATTGAGCCCCATGCCCAATACAAGTCTGACGTGGAGTTCTGGACTTCCACTTAGCTTGCAGTGTTCTCCTGAAGTTACTGTAGCTTTAACCAACCACCCTTGGTCATAATGCGCAGCAGTACCGGTCATGCGCGGTAATACTGCGTGCCATCCTCACCCCTGGCTCCGCCACGCTCCCGACCATGTGCCCACTTGCATACACCTGCGTAAACCCTTGGCAAATCCGGAATCAGCTCTCAGTCTTCCGGCTTGATCAAGTGTCTCGCCCCGCCTAGACTTACTAGAGATCCAACACTCTACATAATCTAAGTCTTGTAACACTTAACTCTTGGTATGGGCGTGCCTGCCCCACGCGCTCATCGGTCACGCGCATGCCCACGGTCCAACGCACGCCTAACGGTCTCAGCACATGATCGCGCGGGATATTCCACCCGCTTTTGGTAACAACAACAACACACGCCTCGCGCTAACCGCGTTCTACCCTAACACACGCCTCGCGCTAACCTTGTGGCTTGGCCTATGTTGAAATGTACGCATGCTGACCAAGTGTAAGGTCATCAACCCTACAAACTACCGCCACTAGTTGAACCTGACGTCCTCGTCGGTCTTGAGCTCAAGAAGTCTTACACTAACTCCTTGAACTGCCAAAGAGTAGTATCACGCTCCCAGCTTACCTCCGACATAGGCAAGTCCTTCCATTTGACAAGAAAGAACACCCTGCGATTCTTCTTGCTTTGGCCTTCTACTCTTCGGTCTACGATCCGCTCAGCCATCTTCCTTAACTCCTTGCGAATAGTCGGTGGGGCCCGACTCTTCTTCGCCCTTGATGGATCCGTGGGGTCCTCGTGGCATGGCTTCAAGAAACTCACATGAAAAATTGGATGGAGTTTCAATTGATCGGGGAGATCCAAACGATATGCCACGTTACCCATTTGCTGGATAATAGTGAAAGGCCCATCATACCTCATGATTAAGCCTTTGTGTATATCCTTTCGATGTAACTTCTTCCACACCTTTGGAGTGAGCTTTAACAAAACCTTGTCCCCTACTTGAACTGCAAAGGACGTCTCCCTTGATCTGTATACTTCTTCATTTAGTGAGCCTCCTTGGCCACCTTTGAAGGAGTAATAGGTTGGTATTCGTATGCAAGCTCAAACGGACTCTTCTCTGTCGATGAAGACGGATGAAAATTGTAGCTAAACTACGCCACATGAAGCAGACTTAGCCAATTCTTCTTCGAAGACGAAACATAGTGCCGGAGATACTCTTCCAACATAGCATTGATCCTCTCCGTCTGCCCATCTGTCTGCGGATGATTCGCGGTTGAAAACTTCAACTCTGTGCCCAACAACCTGAACAACACCGTCCAGAATCGTCCAGTAAAGTGAGCATCTCAATCGCTTATAATGTCTTTTGGTACCCCAAAGTGCTTCACCACATGCTTCAGGAACAGCTCAGGAGCTACCTCTGCCGAACATACTACCGGTGCAGGTATGAATACCGCATACTTCGTGAATCGGTCCACGACCACTATCACTGTGATAAATCCGGTGATAAATTCCATGGAAATTGACGCCCATGGCCTTTCCAGAATACTCAACGGCTGGAGAAGACCGGTCTCCCATCTTCTTTTCGACTTGTCTTATTGGCACACGAAACACATCTTCACATATGCTTCTATGTCTTCGCCCATATCTGGCCAATAGTAATGTCTTCTAAGCAAGGCCTTTATTCGCTCACAACCAGGATGTCCGTCCCATGGAACATCATGATGCTGCTTCAGGAGCTCCTGCCGCATCTTCCCTCCTTTTGGCACATATAGTCGGTTGCCTTTGGTGTAGAGAAGCCCATCCTCCACCCAATACTTGTGCATGACTCCATCTTGGACATCTTTCACCAGCTTCACATACTGGGTGCCCGTCTTTGCTATCTCCTAGATATGACTGCGCAAGTCATTCTCTACTTGCGTCAGTGCAGCCACATACTCAACCATCTGTTTGCGACTCAACGCATCAGCCACCTAGTTGTGTCTCCCTGGTTTGTGCTACCATTAAAAGTCATATTCCTGCAAGAACTCTTGTCAACGAGCTTGTCTAGCCGATAGCATTTTTTTTAGTAGCAAAGAAAGTATTGGCAATATTATCTGTTTTGACAAGAAACCTGGTGCCTAGAAGGTACGCTCTCTATACCTGTAAGCAATGAACAACGGCGAGCATCTCCCGCTCATGCGCCGAATACCGCTGTTCGGCGTCTTTCAGCTTCCAACTCTCGAACACCATCGGATGCCCGTTCTGAACAAGGACACCGCCAACCGCCTTGTCTGACGCATCGGTGTACACCTCAAAAGATTCTTCGAAGTTGGGCAATGCTAAGACTGGTTCACTTGCAATTGCACTCTTGATCTTGTCAAACGCAGCCTGTTGCCTCTCGGTCCAACCACACAGTTGGCCCTTCTTAAACAAATCGGTGAGCGGTACGACCTTTCTTGAATATCCCTCGATAAACCGGTGATAGTAGTTGGCTAAGCCGAGAAAAGATTGTAACTCTGGTACCTTGGACGGTGCAGGGCAGTCCAAAATTGCCGCCACCTTAGCCCGATCCATTCGGATTTCACCCCGAGAAATGATGTGCCCAAGGAACTTGATCTCCTGTTGCGCGAAATAATATTTTTCCAACTTCACATACAGCTGATGCTCTCTCAATCTTAATAGTACCTGCTTCAAGTGAACAAGGTGATCCTCCAAGGATTCACTATAAACCAAAACGTCATCCAAGTACACCACCATAAACTCATCAATGTAGTCTGAAAACACTTGATTCATTAAGTGGCAAAAAAGTTGCCGGAGCATTAGTCAAGCCAAAAGGCATTACAAGGAATTCAAACGAGCCATAGCGTGTCACACACGCTGTCTTGGACTCGTCTCACTCTGCAATCCTGACTTGCCAGTGCCCCGAACGCAAATCCAGCTTGGAAAAGTCCATAATGATAGGAATTAGATACTTGTTCTTCACCGTGATATTGTTCAACGCCTGGTAGTCCACGCACAGTTAAAGAGAGCCATCTTGCTTCTTCTGGAACAATACTGGTGCACCATATAGAGCTTTTGATAGCTGAATGAAGCCACTATCAAGAAGCTCTGTCAGTTGTCTCCTCAGTTCCACTAACTTCAATGGAGACATTTGATAGCGAACCCGGGCAGGGGGTTTGCAGCCCGGTATCAACTCAATTTGGTGATCTATTGCACTCCGGAGTGAGAGTTCCCAGGGTAGTTCCGGCGGCATCACGTCTGAAACTCCGTTAAGACTTTAGCCACAACTGAGGGTAGATCACTCACCAAATCATCCTGCACTTCTAATAAAGCAGAAACATAGGTGGGTTCTCTATGTTTCAACCCTTGCACCACCTGGTGTGCAGAAAACATCGGCTTCTTCCCTTTCTTCTCCTTCACAGCTACTCCAACTACAAAGCATGGATTCTTCTCATCCATTATAAAAAGGCCACCCAAATGTGGAACAACAGCGGCCTTCACAGACTTGAGGAACTCCATCCCCAATATCAACTCGAAATCGTCCAATGTGACTGCCAGCAGGTCAAACTTCCCTTGCCATCCACCCATGTGAACGGTCACGCCAGAGATCTTCCCAGTCACCGCCAGTGCCTGAGAGTTAATTGTTTTTATTCGGCTCGTGTGCGTCCCCACGATCAGTACCAATCGAGTGGCCATATTCTTCCTGGTGAATGTATGAGTTGCGCCTGTATCCACCATCCCTTGTATGGCCTTTCCATTCAAGGTCAGCTCCACATAGATAAAAGAATTTACAGCCCCATAACATTTGATGCCCTTCAAAGCAGCCAACAGTTGTAAAGGACTCACTCTTGTTGGACCCTTCGAATCGCTTTCTGGTTCATTTCTAAACGTGGCCAACTTCTCGCGTTTAGGGCAATCCTTTGCCAAATGTTGTCCGGTACAGATGAAGCATCCACTTGCCTTGGCGGAACCACATGTTGCTTTCCCATCAGTTTTGGGTCTATTCCATCTTGCCTGGCCGTTGGGTTTCCTCCTCTGGAACCCATCTTCGGCCCTTCTCTCCACCGGCTTCTTATCTTTGGGTTTGAACTTCAACTTTTCATTTTCTCCACCGGGTAAGGTTCGTAAGTCCACCAGTGCTTTTGCTGCGAAAATCGCGGAGGTGAGGTCCGCCTTGCCTCCTTACCTCGCTCTGGGCCCAATTCTGGACTCCCATGAGGAAGTTGAACAGCTTGTCCTCCTCGGACATGTCTCTGATATCCAGTATCAAGGATAAAAACTCCTTCACGTACTCCCGGACAGTGCTTGTCTACCAAAGCTTCTTCAAATTTGAACGAGCTACCCAAGCAGTGTTCCCAGGCAAGAACTGTTCCTACAATTCCTTCTTCAACTCGACCCACGAGTTCGAACTGGTCCGACCCGCTCGAGCATCTTCTTGCTGAAGAGTACGCCACCATAGCTTTGCATCGCCAGTAAGGTACATGCCCACCAACGGAACTTGCTTATGGCCTGGTACCCTTGCAGCTTTGAATTACTGATCCATGTCCCAAAAAATGTTCTCCAGTGTCTTGGCACTCCGTGCGCCATCAAATGGAGAAGGTTCAGGTACCTTCACTCGCGTGGGCGCCTCCCATGCGATGGGTGAAACGCTAACTTCCTTGAGTTGGGTGACTTCTGTCTCCAGAGATTGTACCTTCGTCTTCAAAACTTCAACAGTCAACTGGCTTTCCCTCAGTCCACCCGCGAGGTCCTCCACCATCTTCGACAGTCTCTCGAGCTGATTGTCAACACTCTCGATGACGTTCTCCATCCGCTCGGCTATCTCCTCAAGGTGATCCAACTGATCTTTCTTACTAGTCATCATTTTCACAATCTTTACTTGTACGTTTTCTCGTGCTTCGCTTCGAGCCACACCTTGGCTCCACAATCCACAACTAGGGCTATGATACTAGCTATCATTGTCTCAACCGATCACCTTCGGCCGTACGACACCTGACATGCACCATAGCAACAGGTCAGCTTGCCCTTGCTTGAACAACAGTTAGTGAACTTCTTTTTGTATCACAAGCATAACAAAATAACGGAAGCAATCAAGCAAAACCGGAAAACATTCACGATACGAGAAACACGACACATGAAACCCATTTTAGAGAGGAAAACATAAACTTGCTTAGATTGAGAAAAGTTTACAACCATGGCCCAAACCAACACCAAGTGACATTGTCTCCTCCCAAAGACACATTAGACCCTATTACAAGAGCTAGCACAATCCAAGATTAATTGAGCCCCATGCCCAATACAGGTCTGCTATGAAGTCCCGGACTTTCACTTAGCTTTGCAGTGTCTTCCTGAAGTTACTATAGCTTTAACCAACCACCCTTGGTCACAGCGCGCAGCAATACGGGTCACTGACGGTAATACTGCGTGCCATCATCGTCCATGGCTCGACTACGCTCCCGACCACGTGCCCACTTGTATACGCTTGCGTAAACCCTTGGCGAATTCAGAATCAGCTCTCGGTCTCCCTGCCTGATCAAGTGTCCCACCCCCGCCTAAACTTGCTAGAGATCCAATACTCTACATAATCTACGTCTTGTAACACTTGACTTTTGGTATGAGTGAGCCTGCCACACGCGCTCATCAGCTACGCGCACTCCCACGGTCTCAGCACATGATCGCGCGGGATATTCCACTTGTTCTTGGTCACGACAACAACACATGTCTCTCGCTAACCGCGCTCTACCCAATTCACGCAACTGTGCCCCTCGTGGCTTGGCCTATGTTGAAATATACGCCCGCCGACTAAATATAAGGTCATCAACTTTTACAATAGTCAACTAAGAGGCACGTCTAGTTGGAGAATGGGCATCGGTTCAAGTGGCTCTTTTAATCAAGATTGAGGCGAAGTTAGGATATATATTTGCTGATTTTTTATTTAAAATATGATTTGGTTTGCATAATTATTGTTCCACTTTAGGGTAATCCGTTTTACTATTGTTGTACTTGCATGATGTTGGATGGACTATTATTATACATTGTCCACTTTTTTCATTTGGTATTATAAAATTATTATTTATATTAAAATCAATGGCATGGTTTTCAACATAATTTATTTGGTTTTTTAAATTTAATTTTTGTAGTGAAATTTTTTGAGGAATTAGTGAAAAATCAATTTTTATTATGTTATATAGGTGGACAATTTTTGTAATGGACTATTTTGCTCTGTCACCAACTAAGGGCTTGCTTGGATGAAGTGAATAAATGTTTTGTAAAGTAAAATAAAAGGAGCTTTTAAGTTATATCTTATTTGGATTGAATGTAAGGTAAATGGAGGCTACCAAATCTTGTAGTGTTTGGATTGAAAGGAATGGAAAGTAAGGTTTTATATGAATATTACTAAAATACCTTTGAAACTATAAAATGTATTTTATGCTAATTTTACAATATAATAATATTTTTGTAAATTAAATGTTCAATATTTTACTATTTTATTCTAAAATAGAACTATACATATTATTCTAAAATGGAGGAATATATATGTAATTATTTAAATTTCAAAGGGGTATTTTGGTTAAGAAAAATATTCAACCATGCAAAACTTCCTAATTAGAGAGTTGAAAAATGGGTGAAACGAAAGAAAAATCTCCATTTAACCCCCAAACATTTTATTTTTTATTTTACTATAGATCCAAATATGAGTTAATAGTGGTAAGATTTTGTTTGTTTTTTTTTTTTTTAAGTTTGCAAGGAAAACCAGGAGGGACTGTAAAGTAATTTCACCCTCCGGAAACTTGTCTTTATCATTTGTTAAAAACCCTAGCGGTTAAATAGCGTCCCCATCTTCTCTTCTCCCGAATCCCTGTCGCCGCTCGGAGCATTGAAGCTTCTTTCTCGCCATGGCGCCCACTGAGTCGGTGCAATGCTTCGGCCGCAAAAAGACGGCTGTAGCGGTCACGTACTGCAAGCGCGGCCGGGGACTGATCAAGGTCAATGGTGTTCCCATTGAACTCGTAAAACCGGAGATCTTGCGCTACAAGGCATTCGAGCCGATTCTCCTCCTCGGTCGCCAGCGCTTCATGGACGTCGACATGCGCATTCGAGTGCGCGGCGGTGGCAAGACCTCCCAGATCTACGCCATCCGTCAGAGCATCGCCAAGGCCCTTGTTGCCTTCTATCAGAAATACGTCGACGAGCAATCGAAGAAGGAGATTAGGGATATTCTTGCCAGGTATGACCGTACCCTTCTTGTTGCTGATCCTCGCCACTGCGAGCCGAAGAAGTTTGGAGGGCGTGGAGCTCGTGCTCGTTTCCAGAAGTCCTATCGTTAGATCGGATCAGGGTTTGTTTTCTTCCTCGTTACTGTGTTTCCTGTGCCTTTTTAGGTTTATATTCTCTGGAACTATATTTATGCTTCTGTCTTCAATTTGATGAAGATTGTTGAGTTAAATGTTGGATTTTTATTCATGGATGTTGGTTTTTCCCCCTGTTTTTGTGCTCTCTTCTCTGAAGATGAAGAAATGATACTTTGATTTGGTGTCAAATGTTAGCTTATGTTGTTGTCCTGGTTTATGTTCTGTTATTTGTGGCTGTGCTATGCTTTTAATAACTCTTGTGCTGCTGCTTTAAATTTGTTTGTCGCTTTTGTTACATGTGTTTTACTTGTAATTTTCTTGGATGCTGTAATAGGATTTGGTTTCTGCAATATTACAATTCTTTTGGTTTGTTTTTTGGACATGTGTAAATAAAATTTAAATCAACATATGCCTATTGTTTGATTTTGTTTTGCTTGCAATTTTCCTCATCATATGCACCTGTAGGATGTTGTTTGAGGATATGCCCATTCATTGGGTGGCTTCTTGATCTTATGAAAATTAAATTCTAGATCAGTATATATAATTCAGTATTTAAATGATTTTGATCTCTCTTGTACTGATGCCTTAAAGTTGCTTGTGCCTTTTGTTACTCGTGTTTTACTTATGATTCTCTTCATTGATTGCCCTAATAGGATTAAGTTTCAGAAACGCTCAATTCCTTGTGATGGTCTTTTGGACTTGTGAAAGTAAAATTCTAAATCCATACACATGTTTGTATATTTTTATGAACTTGCTTATGCATGTCTTTGTGGTTTGTTCTCTCTTGCAATTGTCATGGTATGCTCTGGTAGGATTTAGTTTGCGCCTTTGAGGAATATGGCTATTCCTTTTATGCGCTCCTGAACTTATGAAGATAGCATTCTTGATCCTTAGGCTTTTTTCTATATTGCATACTTTTAATATCTTGTGCTGCTGCGTTAAATCTTAATTTTTGTTTAATTTTGTTTTCTTGCGAATTTCCTCACTATAACTCTTGTTGGATTTGGTGTAACTCATAAAATATATCAGGTGTTTGTTACTTTCTTCGAATGTGTGATTGAACTTCTGAAAAAGCAATTCTAAATTGATACACTTGTTCGTATGTTTCTAGATTCACCTTCAACTATTGAAAGTTTTACCACTTGGATGTTCCTAGAATGCTTTGAATGATGGATTTATATTAGAATGAATGAATTGAGAAAGTTGATAGTGTTTATGCTGTTTTTTAATATCTTGTGCTGCTGCGTTAAATCTTAATTTTTGTTTAATTTTGTTTTCTTGCCAATTTCCTCACTATAACTCTTGTTGGATTTGGTGTAAGGCATGTTTAATATGTTCACATGTCTGCTTTAACTCATAAAATATATCAGGCGTTTGTTACTTTCTTCGAATGTGTGATTGAACTTCTGAAAATGCAATTCTAAATTGATACACTTGTTCGTATGTTTGTAGGTTCACCTTCAACTATTGAAAGTTTTACCACTTGGATGTTCCTAGAATGCTTTGAATGAATGGATTTATATTAGAATGAATGAATTGAGAAAGCCGATAGTGTTTATGCTGATTTTATTTGGTGAAGAGATTGCAAGTAATTTGGAAGAACTTTTAGATTGCATTTGGTTGGATGTAGTACTAATTATAGTGGATTGTAGTTACAATGCAATGGAAAGTATTTGGCTTTTAAAATGTAGTGCAATTAAAACTAATGTATGTAACTGAAAATGTAATGTTACAAGATTTTTTCTAAGAATTTGTAAGTTTAGAAATGGAAAATTTGATGTGTATTTTATAAGTGTGGTTATTCATGGCAAGATTACCCTTATATCCTGTTATATATCAATTTGATGTGTATTTTGTTATGTTATTTAAGTAACTAAATTTTTATTAATTATTAACTTTTCTAATTAGTAAATATTTATTAATTATAAACTTGGTTATTTATTATGACTTATTATTATATTTATTAAATTGTTCAAATAACACCTTTTTTTTAATGCAATTCATTATTAACTTTATTAATTTCTTATTACAAACGTATTCTAATAACTTATTTTAAAAGTGAAATTGGTCCATTGAGAAGCCTTGAATCTTATGAAAAATCAGTTTTTGGTGGTGGTCGAGTTTTTATTTTCATAAATTTTTTTAGTGAAGGTTCTCTTGGATGACATTTGGCTATCGTTTGACATCTCTGGGTGAGTAGCTGAAAGTTTCCTTGAATAAATGTTATAACTTTCGAAAGAGAATTTTTCTTAGTAATCTAGAAATTAATTATCAAGTAAAACTCATAAAACGAAAGAAACTAGAATGTAACTGTCAGATATGAACATCTTCATTGGCATTCGAGGACATACTTCCAACATGAAAATCTTCAATTAAAGACAACACTTAGCACAAAAAATAGACATATTTTGCGTTTTTATGTATCGTTGGTTAACTTTGAATATCAGCTTATATATCCTAAATGCTATTTTAAGATTGAACCAGTCAAACTTAAGCTTGATGTACATTTCAAATTTCAGAAGATGTAACGTCTTACGATAAATGCGCATTCCTAGATCTTATGGTTTTATTACCTAATCAACTTCCATGAGGTGCTCCCCCAATCCTCCTAGATTATCTGGTTATCTAGCTATTGTACAACCTTTCCAGTCATAGATGTGGATATGTGAGCCTTCTTAATTTGGTTGCTTGTAGATGTAGGTGTGGAAAAGTGACAACCTCGGCCACAAGCGGTGGGAAAGTGGTGGTTAGACAAAGTAGGGAGAAGTAGATGAAGAACTTAGGTGTTGTTTGATTGGGAGTAATGGAAAGGAGAGGAGTGGGAGGGTAATGAAAATTAGGGGGATTGGAAAAGTAATGGGAATGAAAACTATGTTTGGTTGGAATGAATGGAAAGGTAGTTTATTGGGAATGGGAAAAGTAAAAAGAAGATAATATGACAAAATTACTATTATACCCTTTATCTAAATAAATGTTGTTATATATTTGTATATATAATAATGAGTTGTGAAAATTATTATTGAGACATATATTAACTTATTAAGTATTAATTATTGCCATATATTAATTGTTATACGTAAATTTTTAACTTTAATAGATCACAAAATATCAAAATTTTTATTAACATAATTATTATCAATAATTAATTAATGGCGGCTTAATATTCAACTTTTTTGTCGTAATTAAAAATTAGTTTGAGGAACTAATTATATTTTCAAGATTATATATTTACAAAAATAAACTACTTACTATATTAATAATTGATTTTGTAAAATATCCAAATATTTATTTATAAAAAACTAAGAATTCAACATTTTATTACAATAACAATTAAACATTAACAACAAAATGGTTTGAAAAACTATAAACAACACTAGTTGAAAAGCTATAAATATCCTCACCATTCAGATCATGAATAAAATCTTAGATGCTCAGGGTTGGAGATTTTTTTTTTAAATTATTGGTTTGTGAAAAATTGGATGCTCAAACGTAAGTTTCTTCAATTGATCATAAAACTATGTTCTTCATTTGCACCAGTTGTTCCTGTACTCCTTGTTGCATTGCCTTTCTCAATGAGCTCCTTGATTGTGTCAACATTTGAGACTCTGTACTCTTGTAATCCCACTATGCAAACTTGCTGTTTACCATCCTCCCTCATGAAAAGTTTCCTGCCCGAGACAAAATAGAAAAAAGGAACATGATAACTACCAATTTTCATAGCATTGAAACAAAGATAACATTTACTTACCTCCTGTCATTAAGAAGATAAAATAATTTCCCTCCATAAATCTCAAAGAAACTAACAAATAATTGACATCCCTGATTCCGGTGTGTATGGTACATTAGTCTCAAAATATCTTGAGAAGCCTTAAGAGGCAATGGTTGCATAGTGTATGTCTTTCCACTACCTACAACAATAGATAAACCATCATATGCTCATAAGTCAAGATTAATAGTTTCTTTCCAAAAGAAATAAATTAAAAAATAATAATAATAACAGACAAATAAACTTGCTGAGTACTCAAAAGCCACATACATGCAGATTGTCGAGCTTCCTCAAAAGAAGCAAGACAACAAGGGTATGGTTCAGAAGGCTTTCCAATGCCATAATGGCATCAATTGTTGAGTACCAAAAATAATTGATCAAAACTACATACGTAAGAGTCACATACCAAGTTATAGCTGTGGAAGACAACTACTTCCTAATAAAACTTAAAAAACAAATTTCATTGAAGTTCAAATTTCATATATAAAAGTTACAACAATCTAATTATTGCATGTAAGAAGTTAAAAAGTATAACAGGTTTTCAGAAACTATTACCTGAGGATAATAACAAGAGAAGTTAAAAAGTATAACAGGTATATCAATATTGATATACCGAGTATCTTATCTGTTGATACGAAGTATTCCGGCGATCCCCACGATCCGAGTCCGGGCTGTTGGAATTGGCTGGCTTACATTAATCACATGACTTATATATATCCTGAACCTCGTAATTAGCACCTAATTAGTTGCAAAAAAAAAAGGATGAAAATGGCTTACATTTCTCATTTGTTGCTTGCCATAACCCATTGCATATATGCAAAGTTTTGTGTTTCACAGCCACTCCATGCCATCATTTATATCATTTGAAAAGTTTTTTATTTGTATATATCTTGGTATTTATAGATTTATGGCACCTTAGTCGTTGCGCATCATGTTTCTGTATGACATCAAAGTTTGTGAACTTTGAATAGAGTCGACTATGTGATGGGCATCAGCCCCTGGTTCCTGTGTTGCAAGTTCTTTGAAGTGTGACTTTCATGGGAAAACCTACATTCATTCAAACACTTTTCAACTAGTTAACCTATTGTCATATTTTCCACTCAAGAAATCTCTAGTTCATATCCTATATGAATCTTATGTGGATTCTTATATGTAGAAATAGGTGTTCACGAGAAATAACATGTTTGTAATGCTGTTTTCTTGGGTCTTGCAATATCACATGGCAAGATGCGCATCTAAGTTCTCTATGTTGATCTGGGGCTATTCAATTACTTATTCGATGAAAGGTTGTGCAAAGAACTGAAAAGAACAATATCATTACAATCACCCGCAGCATATACATATGCATATGTAACCCCTAAGTGTGTGTGTATATATAGATTGTGATGAAAAATAAGCATCTTATTCCAATTAAATGTAAGAAAAAAAACTTCATGAGAGATTTCAAGGCTATCAGCATCAAGCTCATCTTTGAGTAAAATACCCGAATCAATTGATCAAACTGAAATTTATCAAAAGAGGCATATAAGACATGAGTTAGGTGATCGATTTGAAAATAAAGCAAGCCTCTGCATCACTCAAAAAAGTCATGAATAGAATCTTCATAGTAATGTTAAGAAAAATACATGAGTTAGCGTACAGAAACTATTTCTTGTTGTCTGCCCATCAAATTAATCATAATCAATATGCACACATTGGAATCGACTACTTCACCATCAAAAGTGAAAAACAAATTAAATAACAAATCTGAAGAGAAAAACAACAATGGAATTCATCAAAGTGTATAAATAGAAGAAGAAGAAGAACAACAACAACAATAATAATAAAAATCAATGAAAATTCTACATAAGGATCGTCACTCACAGTGCGGGATGGATGCATCTCCTCTCCCTCTCACAACCTCACGCTGGATCGACGGCGGAGAACGGGAAAGAGAGACAGTGAAAAGAGAAGGTTTAAGAAGACGGCGGCGGCGGGATACAAGGCGATGGAGTCTTTTATGGAATCGAAGGGCGTGATCGGAAAGCTCCTTCATCGGTGATCAAATCCCTCATCCGCTGGCCGATAAAGCGACTTTTCCCTTTCCATTAGAGATAACCTAGCAGCCAAAGTGGGAATTGTTTTTCAATGCAAGGGT
The DNA here is from genome assembly GCA_902712375.1 of Dioscorea dumetorum. NCBI lineage: Eukaryota > Viridiplantae > Streptophyta > Magnoliopsida > Dioscoreales > Dioscoreaceae > Dioscorea > Dioscorea dumetorum. The sequence goes on along the minus strand of CACTHL010000549.1, from coordinate 3,721,428 downwards.
AAAATGGTCATTTTCTCTGTCAGGATTCACAATCCCCCCAAAAACTGGATGAATACCACTCCTTCTCCAATAAGCCCCCAATACTCCTTCAATCCTTCTCCATTCCCATTACTCCATGCCCAAACAACACCTTACTCAATGTAAGTAATCAAACCCATTCCATTACTCCCAACCAAACAACACCTTAATGGGGGAAGAAGGGTTTTTGGGGAAACAGTGTTTAAAACTTTGAAGTGGCATCCTATGTGGCAAATGGAAAGCCACGTGGTTAAGTGGTCTACGTGGCGCACTCATGTGTGCAAATGATGTGGAGTGTCATTGTCCACATAAAAACTCCGGCATACACCTCAATTATAACCCACAGGAATAATCCTAGTACCTTTTAGTTGAGAGAAAATCAAAGTAAACTACCAAAAAGTTATTTAAAAAAACTTAATTTTAAATATAAGCAAATAATAAATGATTGGTAAATATTAACTTTAATGTATTATGACTTGCAAAATTAATTAACCCACTTCTTAGATATTTGGTAGAAATAGTTTGGCACCATGTATTTCACACTTCTTAGACATTTGAGGGTGTTTTAAAAACAAAGCGGGGCCGGTATTTACAATATTTTCTATAAAAAAAAGCATATGATGCAGGCTCAATTTTTTGTTAAAAATAAAAATAACACATTTTTAAATTTCAGTCACTATAATTATATTTTTTACAATGCTTTTTAATCTTCATTTAAGTTGTGTTTAGATCAGAATAATTTGATGAATTGATGGAAGTCTTCAAACACATCAACTAAAATGAGTTAGGAGTTTTTCGTTTTATGTGTTTTAAAAGATGAAATAGCACTTTAAAACCCCCATCTATTTTGGTGGAGTTTTTTTGCATCTATGCACATTTTATGTAAGGCAAAGAAATTATTTTTGAAAAAAATAATTGGAGGGAGTGAAATGCAAATGTGCTATATTTTATTTTTAAAAATCAATGGGGCCCGCATTATATTATTTTTTATAATATTTTTAATCCCGACTTTATTTTTAAAAAAATGTTTTCAAAAAATACCGGCACCGCTTTGTTATCGGAAAAGGACATGGTTGCGCACGCCGAGCAAGTCGGTGCCCATTTCACTAAAAAAGTTTGTAACTTTCCAAAAAATAGCGTTCAATAATTTTGGCACCATTTGCATTAGAATAAAGATTTAATAGGCCCCATAATTATTTTTTTTAGATAATAAAGCACAATTATTCAACTAGGCCCCATCTATACAAACTCAGCGGGGGTGAAGTACACGCCATTGTCAGTTATTATATTCATGGCCTTCTTTCATCATGATGCCTTAAAACAACCCCTACCTTTGATGACTGCAAGCATGCATGCCGCTCTCTGCTAGAAACTTCAAGAGAAATTGCAAATAAAATGGCCGACGTGCAGACTGTCTCTAGATGTGTGGTCAAGCCTTCACACCCGAAAGATGGGCAAGAGAAGCAACACAAGGCGCTCCATCTCACACCATGGGATCTTAGGTTAATCTCTATAGAATACATCCAATATGGTGTTCTCTTCTCCAAACCTCCTAATGCTACACATGATAGCGTTATGTCTTTCATCAACCAGCTCAAGAAATCTTTGTCCATAGTTCTCGGCCATTTCTATCCTTTGGCTGGTCGTCTGAATATCGTAAGGCATCATGATGCCACGACACCATTTGTCACTATTTCCTTGATTTGTAACAATGAAGGAGCTGAATTCATACATGCCGCTCCCACTAGGAAGTTCACCAACTCGGAGATAGTCAACTCTTTGATAGTACCTCCCTTAGTCCAACTCTTCTTCCCACTTAATAGATTGAAAAATCACGAGGGTGATTCTCAATCATTACTAGCAGTTCAAGTCACAGAACTGGCGGATGGGGTCTTTCTTGGATGCTCCCTCAACCATGTTGTAGGGGATGGTTTCTCATTCTGGCACTTCATCAACTGCTGGTCCGAGATTTCAAGAACTGGTACTCTTAACGTTGCTAATCGGCCTGTTCTTGATAGGTACTTCTTTGGATCTTTCTCTCCACCAATTCACCTTCCTTTGAAGGATGTCGATGATGTCATCAAGATGAGGGATAATTTTAATCTTTCATCACTAGAGGAAGGAGTCTTCCATTTTTCTGCTCAAACCATTGCCAAGCTCAAGGCCAAGGCCAACACAGAGATGAATACCAACAATATATCATCGCTACAAGCCTTGTTAGCTCATGTGTGGAGAAGTGTCACAATAGCCAGAGCCCTTGAACCACATCAAGTCACTAAGTATTTTTTGGTCATTGGTTGCCGGCCAAGAGTGATTCATCCTCTGCCAGTAACATACATGGGAAATGCAATATTATTAGCAGATCCAACGAAATTGACAGCAGGAGAGCTGGTGGAAGGGAGCTTAGGATCGACAGCGTCAATGTTTAACCATGCTGTGGCGTCTATGACTGCCACCAGAATTCTAGATTTTGTTGAGAAATGGCCTCAAACCGTGTCATTTAGTAATCTTGGTCGCTGCACTTCATGTGATTTGGCTTCAGGGGGTTCCCATAGGTTTGACATCTACGGCAATGGTTTTGGTTGGGGAAAACCAATTGCCGTTCGTAGTGGAATCGGCAACAAGTTCAATGGAAACGTGACCATCTTCCCCGGTCCACAAAGTGGAAGTATAACTTTAGAGATATGTCTATTGCCCTCGGTGTTGAAAAAGCTGATGGAAAGTCAGGATTTCATGGACACTGTCGCTCAATTTTAATTGGTATGCTTGCGTCTTCAGTGAATTGTAATTAACCCTATCATGGCCGGGTCAAATTTTCTTTGAAATAAATAATGTGCATCCGTTTCAAATATTAGTGTTACATATACTTTAATTAGATTAGTGAGAGATTTGGATGAATCAATGGGAAAAATTATGATGAAATATATATTATAAGCACGAAGATGCTGATAATGCAAAACAATAATTAACAATAAAAAAAGGTTTTCTTTTTTTCAAAGTAGGGAAATTTTCACACGCACATTAAATTGATTAAAGATGCTCAAATAAGTGTAATTAAGCTCCACCATTTCGATATGTGTGGTCTGAGATATTTTTCAAAAGCTATCAATATTCTCCGACCAAACACCTATGAATTATCTCACTGTACGTAGTTTCTTAAAACTTTTAATTATCAATATTTTGAACAAGTACGTGGCCTAATAAGGCCCCACTATTATATATTTCCGGCTTCTTAAAAATTAGGTTCAATAATTGGCACTGAAAATGAGTGTTGATGATTTGGTATTTGCATTCTAATAAAGATTTAATAGGCTCCACAATTATTTTATTTTAAAATATCAATTAGGTGCCGTATACAAAAGCTTAGTGGGGATGGGGCACACCCTAGTGTCGATCAATATAAAAACCCAGTGGTTGAGGTGTCATTGCTTTTTTTGATTTTCATAACTAACCCACACTACGAAGGACGTAATTTTGTGTTGGGAAAACCCAATATGTGATCCAGCGAGTCAATGTGCATGTCAAACTAGATCAAACTTGCGCCTCTCCAATCATAGAAGTAATGCCCTAACCAACTAAGCCAAGGTTTCTTGTTATAGTATTATAAAACCGAAAACAAAAAAGGATTATGCTTAAGGAATTGTTTTTAAATTTATTATATTCAGCTTCCATTATTGGTAATATTTAAAATAATTAGCATTGATATTAAATTATTTATATTAAAAAACATCGTTATAAAAAGCATCATAATTGTGATGTTTTGCAATACCATAAACATGTTTGAATTTTGCTTGTCTAATTTGTATCTTTATTACGGTGAAAAATAATTGGTCACAAATCAAAATTTTAAAATATTTAAGATTTTTAAGTGATTATGAGTTCATGACTCTCATTAAAGCAAATCCTATTACTAATTACCTTACACACTGCCATGAGTATCTTCAATTAAGAGCAAGTATGAGAGACCATTGACAAAATAGAATTAACGACATCACTCTCTTGATAAGGTACATGAATACCTTAAATATGAACTTGATTGGAAGTACTGAGGCTATGAACTCTATTTTTTTTCTTACCCCAGTTTTTTAAAATCTCCTTCTATCTTCTCATCACTTGAACTCATTTCTTTCATAAGCAAGGGCGATGGCTCTTCTGAACCCTCCTACAAAAAGTTTTGTTGAACATGTCTCTTTTGATTTTTTTAACATTGATCTTTTTTATTTTAGAGTTTATGTTTTGAGATATATTTCATGTACTTCAAGTAGTGATCTCTCCACACTTGTGAGCCACGAGATTGATTTCCTTTGATTTTGACTCTTGAAAAGCTCTAGTGTTTCATCCTTGTAAAGTCTTTAGGTCAACAACTAGTAAAAATTCTCAGTTATCTAACTTCATGTCTTAGAACCTTGGGGTCTCAGTTGTCATTTGGCTGACAATTTTAACCCTTAATTCTTCCATGCCCTATAGGTTTGACTTGATATTTACGTCGTTGAGCTGTGAACCTCTCACATCATCAAACTACTAGCATAATGGCCTTGACTTGTTTGCGGGATGCTTCCTAGATTTTCAAGTTATGGCTTCTCTTTTCTTATGAGTTACGAACTTGGTCCTCCTTGATTTAGACCTCAAAAACTTTCACTTGATACTTTTGAAGCTTTCAGGTTTTGACTTGTGAAATTCTTCGAATCTTGTACTCTTTGACTCTTTGGCTTCTTGATATCTTGAGACTCTAAAATTCATATGTCAATTCATTTAAGTTTTCAAGCCTTAGATACCCATACTTTTGAGCTTTGATTTACAAATCATAATGTCATGACCTTTTCTATAATTTGGTCACTAACTTGACTACTGGTTTGTTTTGGGATTATCTTATGGAACTTAAGTTGTGATCTTTCGATGTTTATATATCATGAACTTAAATTCCTTTGATTTTAATGTTTGAATACTTCGGCATTTTATGCTTGTGATGCCATTTTCTTCCTTATTGCTAGAAAAAGATCTTTTTCATCATTTCACTTAAAAACATTTTTTTATCGTCAAAAGAGCTGTCACTTATCCTTGCTTGGAGAGCCCTTTCATCCCACGAATTAAAGGCATCTTTCTCCTCTTTGATGCTTGAAATAATTCCCCTTACCACTCGAGGGATCTTGGCAATATCTCCTCAAAAATGGGTGTCGAGTGCTAGTTGTCGATCATGTCAATCATCTCATTAAACTTTAACCTCCTTATTAGTGTCAAAAGGCAATGGTGAGACTTTTGAAAGATAGCCACCAGCAGTTGGACCTCATAGTAGGCTTCAAAAGAGTTCTCTATCAACTCATCTTCTCTGATGCATTATATCTCATAAGAAGCTTTTATCTTCAAGGGAAATCTTCAGTGACCCATTGAGAGCACTAAAAGACAAGGTGAGGCCCTTAATGATAATTGTCTACGGTGTAATGAACCTCATAAAAAGCTTATCTTCATGGGAAATCCTCATTGACTACTGTATGAGCATTAAAAGGCAATGATGAAGCCCTTAATAAGAGTAGTCATGCATTGTATCTCACAAGGAATTTTTGTCTTCAAGGGAAATCTTCATCGATCCTTCTGTGAGCATGAAGTGGCAAACTGAGTTTCTCAATAAAAACTATCTACAGTGTATTATACCTCATAAAGAGTCTTTATCTTCAAGAAAAATCTTTATTGATCTCTCTATGAGCATCAAGAGGCAAGGTGAGGCTCTCTCTTAGTGAGAGCTATCAACCATGCTTTGTACCTTATATGGAGTCTTTGTTTCGAAGGGAAATCTTCATCAACCCTTCTATAAGGATCAAAAAGTAAGGTAAGGCCCTCAATTAGAACTATCTAAGATGTATTTTACCTCCTTGGGAGTTTATCTTTATGGGATATAATCATTGACCTCTCAATGAGCATCATGAGGTAAGGGGAAGCTCTCAATGAGAGCTGACTAAGATGCATTGTTCCTCATAGTAAATCTGTCTTTGAAGAGAAATATACCTCAGAAGGAGTCTTCCTCTTTAATTAAGGGAAATTTTCATCGACCTTTTTCTGAGCTTCAAGTAGTCATGTTGAGCCTCTCAAAAAAAGATATCTATGATGCATTGTACCTTAAAGGGAGTCTTTGTCATCAAGAGAAATCTTTATTAACCACTCTATGAGCATGAAGAGGTAAAACGAGGCTCGCAATGAGAACTATCTGCCATGCCTTGTGCCTTATTCAAAGTCTTTGTCTTCAAAGAAAATCTTCATCGACTCCTCTAATAAGCAACATAAGCCAAGGTAGCTCTCAGTGAGAGCTATCGAATATGCATTAATTTAAATCTTCATCGACCACTCTATGAGTATTAAGAGGCAATGTGAGACTCTCAATGCTAGTTTTCTACCATGCATTGCACCTCATAGGTTTCTTTGTCTTCAAGAAAAATCTTTATCAACACCTCTTGTTTATAATGAAAACCAAATCCCAATTTAATTTAAATTCTAATATATATATAGAATTAAAATTTAAATGTCTTAATCTTAATCTTAATTGATTATTTGGTTGTTTTGGACTAGAATGCAAATTCCAAGGCAAATACAAAATGTAAATTATAAAATTACAAAATTCTCTTTGAGAGCATATCTCGAGGCAAAAATAAAAAATTACAAAATTGGCCTTGAGAACATATCTCGAGGCACAAATGCAAAATTTACAAGATTACCCTTAAGAACACATATCTTGAGGCAATCTCAAATCTTAGGATAGCCAAACACAAATCCCGAGGCAATCCTAAATTTTATAGCCTGAGAACATATCTATAGGCAAAATGAGAAAATGCAAATCCCGAAGCGTCTAAATACATATCCCAAGGCAAATCGATTTTTTTTATTAAATTTTCAAAATTTTAATTAAAATTTTTTTTTAATTTGAATTTTTAGTCCTTACCTCGGCTTGGTTGTGATCTAACGGAGAGGTTGGGTGGAAAATATAATTTAAATTTTGAATTTGGTTTTATCCTCATCTTGGACTTGGTTGTGATTTGAGGGAGAGGGGGGAAGGAAAGAGAAAGGATCCAAGGTTCTTTTAAAAAGGAGGACAAAAAAGAAAAAAAAGAGAAGGTGTATATTGATCTCTCTCCCTCTCCCCGTATTCATATATATATATATATATATATATATAAACTTCGTTGCTGATCACCGTAGCGTTGCCTGTCGCTTCGCCGCCTCCGCCACCGTTCGTCGTCGCCGCCACTCGTTCACCACCGCGGCATGCTTGAGTGGCTGAGATAATGCCAGCAATCATATTTGAAGCTTCCCATCACCATTGCTGCCTTTGTTATTATTGTTCACATTCACCCGTTCCTGCCCACACTCTACACCCATTTTGACACTGAGAAGTTCTCTTGTCTGGTGATGGAGTTCTGTTCTGGTGGAGACCTTCACGCACTGCGCCAAAGGCAGCCAGTATCACCAATCTTAGTCAAATCATCAAAATTGGATTTCAATTCCAAGAACTTTGGATATTGTGCTCAAAATAAAAATAAAAAAAATAATAAGTATACATGCATATGCATATAGAATAAAAAAAAGTAAGCATGCAAATAAAAGAAAATGATGATGATGAAGCATGCATACGTGCATAGTGGCATGAAGAAATAAAAAATGAGAGACATGCATGCATCCATGCATGAAACAAAAATAAATAAATAAAAGAATTTGAAAAGCATACAATGAAAAGCATGCACGCACACGTGGAAAATATAAAGCACGAAGTAATAAGCATGCATATACTCACGTGGGGCCAACCATGGAGAGATATACATGGAATTATTATGTGTATGCCTGCAAATAAAACTTAAAAAAAACAAATAATAAGAATAGCATGCAAACAAATAACAAAAAATTGAGAAATGATGCATTATAGTGAGAAACATTAAATATGTTTGAGAAGCATGTCATGCACATGGGCATGGTATAGAAAATTTTGCATGCACACGTAAAAAAAAAAAAAAGAATAACATACATGCTACATGCTCACGTCCCCCTAAATATATATATATATATATATATATATATAATCCACTGTGATAAATGTGGATTAAAATAAATAAATAAAGTATATCTAGAAATAATATGCAAGCAAATGAATAGTAGAATAGTAGAGAAATATGCACCCCAAATCTCAAAGCAACGATAAGGGTGCTCATCTCAATGTGGTGGTTAAATTTGTCTCAAAGCAGCAATAAGACACAGGCAGAGGTGACTTGTCCATTTCAAAACGGCAACAAATATTATGAAGAAAATTTAAGGCAGTCATAAAATGTTTATTTGAAGACGACAATGAGGCACGCAAAGCGGTGACTAGGCACAAGCAGCGGCAACGATATATATATATATATATATATATAAAAGAAAGTCATATATTGACATACATATGATGTATTGAATATAGGTGATAAAATAACAAAATTTATAATTCGCAAATTCTCTTGTCCCTTTACTCTTACTTTTGCCCTTAATCGAAGGATCCTAAGATTTATAATCTAGAGTAATTAATAATAGGGGCTTGCCCCTATTAGGAATGAGAGAACCCATGAAACAAATATGATATTTGTGCTTCGATGTGCTGTCTGGTGTCTTTTTTTTATAAGGTCAGAAACGTATTTTCGATCCCACAAAATCTGGCACACCCGGTGGGACTTCATTTCTCCTCCCATCTTTGAGGCAAAAGTACAAGTAAAGGTATTGTTCCCACATCCTGTGAAATAAATCTAATAATACTTCTTTTTATTATGCAGGAAAAGAAGAAGGAAATGGCACTCAAGAACTCAACCATGTCTGGAAGCCCGAAACTCATGATTTTCCTTGGCGAAGGAACTGAGGTTTAATTGCCCAACTGCACATTCAATACTGGAGCTGCAGGAGCTGAGTTGACCTTTGGCACGATATCTGAGTCAGTGCAATTCGTAAGGAGACCTACACCTTCGAAGGAGAACCTGACAGTTCCGTGGCTTCCATCCAAAGGCTGTCGCCCCAATGTGATTGTTCTTGCACTTGGCGAGGACATTGCTATGAGGGAGTCACCAAGAGTATCTGCATTCGAGAGGCTATCCCACCCTAAAAGGGTAGCTCCCATGAATGATGATGATGATGAACCCACCTTTACTATTTACAGCGAAGGGACGGGAAAGTGGAATTTTCCATTCATCTGATGAAGACACACCTAGGAAGAAAAGTGTGTTTTCAAGGCTCACACAAAGGAAAATCCAAATTCCATAACAAAGGCTGGATTTTGTGACATTCCAAGGACCCAAAAATAGTCAGATGGGCACCTTCAATGACTCATTTGAACCTCTTAACCTGGTGAAGAAGAACGCAACCACTACAGACCTGCTCCCCCAACTGAGTGAAAACAAAGTTGGTAGGCCTCCAAAATCCTATCACAAGAATTCGTTTGGCTAGAACCTTTACAAGACTTATACAGCATCAAAGAAACTGCAGTCAGAGAAGATAAGACCAAAAGAATTTTATCAAAAGAAGAAGCAATTGATTTCAACAGCGCAGAAGACGGTGTTTGACCGTTTAACCCCTGCAAGAAATCAACCCAATTTTTCCCGCTCTAAATTTCAATGGAGAGGGGAAATGAAAAATGAAGAAATGTCTGATGCAAATGTGGCAGTACACACTTGCCGGATTGTTACTGAAGCAAGAGGAGATCCTGCACCTGAACAAGAGCAACCGGGAACTGTTACAAGGTCCCGTAGAAGAGCAGCAGATTCCCTGAATGGAAAAGAAGGTTCAAGCCATGTGCCACCACAGGAGGAGCAAGGGATAGGGACTAGCCTCCCACCACTCCATATACCAAGGAAACACAAAGAAGTACATCCTCTAAATGAATCTGAAGAGGGTGAACCTGTCTTTGTTCATCAATAGGGACACCGAGAGACTGAATATCAAAGAGTCAATGACAACATGGCAATGTTGATGGGGTCAATGTTACAAATGCAGAAACAAATCAAAATCATAATGGAAAATTGACCTGAACAAATTGGAAGATCGAGGAGTCCAACCCGACGACCGAGAGAAACCCTTGGGCCAGTTGAGCAAGGGGTAACCCCACGGTTTCCTACGGAGAATGTGCAGAGGTTGAGAAGTCCAACACCTCATCCAAAGGAAACCTTCAGGCCGGCGGAACATGGGGGAACCTCTTACGTTCCTGTTCAGGAACAATCAGCAGTAATGACTCGAGAAGAGATACAACAAATGGTAGTTGCTGAATTAAATCAAGCCAAAGGAATTGAGACAAGGGCAGATGGAGACAAGCCCTATCCCAGCTACCACGACCTAGTGCTTTACCCTAAGGGATATAATATTCCTAAATTCAAGCAATTTACTGGGATTGGCAATTCTGACCAACATTTTGCTCATTTTGTGACGGCTTGTGGAGATACAAGTGCGAAGCCATCACTCCTCCTCAGACAGTTCTCTGCAAGTCTCGTGGGAGTAGCATTTGAATGGTATGCAAATCTGCAACCTGAGTCAATCCAAACATGGCAGCAGCTGAAAGATGCCTTTCGAGTACTGTTGGGGCATTAGTGACAAAATCACAATTGCCGATCTCGTAGCTACTCACCAAAACAAAGATGAAAAAGTGGTCGATTGTATTATGAGATGGAGGAACTTGAGCATTAAATGTGAACAACCACTCGATTAGCAGCAGGCAATCAGTTTATTGCTCGGGAACATTGATAGTTGGATGTCACATTTCTTGAGTACATCTAGCATCACTACATTCCAAGGCTTCATCTCACAAGGTAAAAAATTGGAAAGGACCAACCCGAAGGTGCTGTCCAATTTCCATACCACTACTAGGAGTGATAAAGACAAATCCAAGAAGACAGAGGGCGTTAGGTACATTGCTACCACCTTCAATATTGAGAAAGGGAAAGGGGTAGACGAGTCCCATAAACCGGAACAAGCTAAGGTAGTTTAGGTGCTACTGATAATGAATCAAGACCTCTTCCTTCCTTGAAAGATAGGATGAATAAGAAGTATTCCTTTAGAAGAGATAAGGTATGCAAAATTTTCAAAGATGCGATGAGAGAAGGACTCCAGCTCCCCGAATGCAAAAGGCCTGACGAGCAAAGCAAGACGGACCATCCCAATTACTGTCCATATTATAGGGTGTTGGGGCATACAATAGAAGATTGTTATGTTTTTAAGGACTGGGTTGAGCGACAATACCAAGAGGGCAAAATCACACTCTCAAAGAATGTCTTGTTCGAGCAACCAGCTGAACATACACGATATGTAACTGCCATAAAGCCAGAGGGGTCATCTCAAGGGGAAGTCACAGTGGTTGGTAACAAGGTGATATTTACATCAACAGAAGATGACAAACCTTGTGCTGTTCCAGAAGAGCTATGGGAAGTATTTGTATCCAAAAGATCAATGAAGATGTTGAAAAAGTTGGCAGAACTCCCGGGGATCGCTTGGAAACGCTCTCAGCAACCTCCTAACTAAGAAAAACAAGAAACGAAAGCAAAAGCGCGAACAATCAAAGCGCAAGAAATCCATTATTGAGGAATATATAGAGACTCTTGAAGAATATGAGCAGAAAGAAAGAGTTCTGTTTGCCCTCAGAGATTATTTTCCAGAAAAAGTCGAAGAGTTACTCGGGGAATTAACTGAAAAAATTGAAAATGAAGAAGATGTGTAAGTGGAGACTTGCAGGGTTATTTCGGGCCCAGAAGATGATGATAACCCAAGAAATGCCTGCTGAAGATGATAGCTTCTCTGAGCCAGAAGAGTCATATGACCGTTGCGGCCGGCCCTATGTCAGTAAGAAGCAAAGAAAGAAGATAGCATTCAGGGAGATGGCGAACGCCAAGCTCTTGGAGCCCTGCCAACAAATAAAGTCCAAAGAACCATATGACACCTCGAAGACCCCAAAATATAAGGTTTTGAGGAAAGTTTTGCCTGCTGAAGACATCCCTGCTTTCATTCAAAGGGTGACAGAGGAGTCAGCTAATAGGCTGCGGTAATTACATATTGAAGATGCTGAGTGGGAGGGATCTGGGACATATCCTCCAGAATGATCAGGACAAAATTTTATCTCAGAAGTCGTGGATTCTGCATCCCCTGCTAAAGCAATCAATGCTAAAGAAAGATTTATCAAAAAGGATAAAAGGAAAGAGCTCTTTGATCAAGCTATAGAAAACGGATTAGAGTTGCCTAAACCCAAAAGGTGGCACTTGATGCATCTTTATAGTTATCCAAACTACTGCTAATATCACCGGCTTGTAGGACACACTATAGAAGAATGTCAAGCTTTCCAAAAATGTTTGCAAGGACAGGTTTCTCTGGGAAATATGACACTCACAGAAGTTTACTTTGAAGAAAGTAGTGAATGTTATGCCATAGTTGCATTCAGAAGATGAGCTAAACTTCCTTGAGGAGGAAGATGAGGCACCACAACAGGTACACCAGATGCAGCTTAGAACTGGGAAGACACTTCAACCAAGACAGGTTCCCAGTTCAAGTAATCGAGATAAAGGGAAGATGATTGAAGAAGAGAATGTTCCCCTAAAAAAATCCTCGAAAAAGCCAAACTACAACATTTTGGCACATTTGAAGAAAGTCCCAGCACTCCTCAGCATGTATGATGCATTGACGATGTCAGCTGAAGTCAGGGACTCTTTAAAACATGCCCTATAAAATCCTGAGGAGTATTAAGCATATTTTTCCGAAGTCGACATAAAAGGAGCCCTATATACATCTCATACATCTTCAGTGTCCTTCAGAGATGAGAACCTATTTCTTGGGACTACAGCACATAACAGACCACTATATGTGACAGGATTTTGTAATGGAGTAAAGACTAACCGGGTTTTGATTGATCCAGGGTCTTCCTTGAATTTAATGACCCTCAACACTCTTCAAGCATTAGCTCTTGAATTATGCCACTTGTCTTCGGAGAAGATCATCATCCAGGGCTTCAATCAGCATAACCAAAAAGCATTTGGATCGATCGCTATCCCCCTTAAATTTGGAAAAATATCATCTAATGTGAAATTCCATGTAATTGACATTGATGCTTCCTATAAAGCCCTCTTAGGAAGGTCATGGATTCATGAAACCAGCTAGTTCCTTCAACACTTCATCAATGCGCAAAATACTTGGTGGACGGGGAAGAGTTCAGAATTGATCAAGACACTATGAGGATGCGAGGTATTATTTTAACACATCCAAATCAACCAAAGGGGGCAGATTGCCATGCCCAGAAGAAGAGTCTTTGATCAAGACAGCCAAAACCACTCTTGTGCTCCAGAAAAGAGAACCAGCTCCACCTCACTTTGGTAGTGACACTGAGTCATCAGAAAATGAAAGCGATGTGGATATACAAGAAAGTAAGGGTCAAGATGAAAGATCTGCTCAAGAAAATACATTGTACATCACGAGGATTCCTGATGGGCTATACAAATCCCTGGATATATTAAATGTAAATACAGTTGAGCATCTAGAGACATTTTATGTGCCAGCTCGACATGAAAAGGAAAGAAGTATTTTCTTTTATAAGGATAAAAGGAAAAATATCTTGAATAGATATCATAAATATTGAAGAAATAGAAGATGATGAAGCTCAACCCATAAACTTCCCAAGCCATTACTCCAACGAGCTCAGGACAATAGTTGAGAGGTTTGGGAGCAAAATCAAGTGGTTAAGGAAGTCATATCAAAGCTTTCGTCAATTGTGGGCTCCTGCACATGTGGATAAGAGAGGAATAGGTTACTGTGAGTCATCCAGGCGCTCATGTTACATGGTAACATTGCAGAAGGAAGAAGAGGAAATCAAGATGAAGAATGCACCACTTGAACTAGAAGACGGGGGGCAAGCAAAAATTGATGAGTTGGTTGAAATCGACTTGGGAAGCGATGAGGACCCGAGGCCGACTTTCCTAAGTGCACAACTATCAGAAGAAGAAAAGGTATCATTCAAGGCTCTTTTAAATGAGCATATTGACTGCTTTGCTTGGAATTATAATGAAATGTCAGGGATACATGATGAGGTGTTCACAGACTAGCCATTGATCCTAATGCTACTCCAGTCAAATAGGCACCAAGGAAGATGGAGTTTGACTTGGAGGAAAAGGTAGTAGAAGAGACAAACAAGCTGATTGAAGCAAATTTTATCAGAGAAGAAAAATATCCTGATTGGATAGCTAGCATAGTCCCTGTGAAAAAGAAGAATGAGCAAATACAGATATGTGTAGACTTCAGAGACCTGAACAAAGCATGCCCCAAGGATGATTTTCCTCTCCCAGTTATGGAGATCATGATTGATAACACCTCAGGGTACGAGATGTTCTCCTTTATGGATGGATATTCTGGATACAATCAAATAAAAATGCATCCGATGATCAGAAGAATACTGCTTTCCGAATGCCCATGGGCATTTATTGTTATAGAGTAATGCCGTTTGGACTGAAGAATGCGGGAGCAACATATCAAAGGGCTATGACCAAAATATTTGATGATTTAATTCACAAAGTTGTCGAATGCTATGGGGATGATCTTGTGGTTAAAACAAATTCCAAAGACAAGCATCTTGATCATCTGAGAACAGTTTTCACACGCCTCAGAAAATACAAGTTGGAAATGAATCCCATGAAGTGTGCTTTTGGAGTCATCTCTGGGAAATTCTTAGGCTTAATCGTGATGCATCGGGGAATAGAGATAGATCCCTCCAAGATAAAGGCAATCCTAGAAATGCCTCCTCCTAAGACACTGAAGCATCTGCCCTCCTTCCAAGGGCGTTTAGCATATATCAGAAGATTTATCTCCAACCTCTCTGAAAGATGCAATCCCTTATCTAAACTGGTCAAGAAAAATGCTCCTTTCAAATGGGATGATGAATGTCAGAGAGCATTTGAAGACATTAAACGATACTTGCTGAATCCACTAGTGCTGGCAGCCCCGATTCATGGAAAGCCTCTGATCTTATATACGGCCGCATTGGAAGAGTCTTTGGGAGCTATGTTGGCTCAGGATAATGAAGAAGGCAAAGAAAATGCGTTATATTACCTTAGCAGGATGCTGGTAGGAGCTAAGAGTAAATATACTGATAAGTGCTTGCATGTACTGAATAATTGAGATTTTTTCATGTATGAGCATTACTTTTATCAGGCTATATCGCTCATTTCGTGTGCTTTTGTGTTCTTTCGTGCAGTTAGGGTTGTGAAGAGTGTTCCTTTGGAATTTAAGCAAAAATAGGTCATGATGGTGCCAAGTGGAGTTTTTTTGCGCAATTACAAAGATCAAGACACAAATCGGGGTCAAACAATTCTTGTGCAAAAATAGGTCATGATGTGCCAACTTCTACAAGGTTCGAGACAATTCTTGTAGAAGGACACAAAGGCAGTCATATTCACTCGTTCTGATTTGTTCGAAGACTTCAAAAGCTCTCCAAGGGGGTTCTCACTATCAAGAAAAGGCTCATGACCTTCCACACGAGCGTGTGTCCGCCCGTGTGGCCTCAGAAGCGAAAACGAGAGAAATCGGGGACCTACAAGCGGAATTCTACAGGGCTGGAATTCCACATGGGCGTGTAGAATTTCCAGACGGCCGTGTGGCTCATCCACACGCCCGTATGGATCCTCGAGATGGCATTTTAGAAAGCCGTTCTGAAGCATTTTAAGGAGATCTTCTTCCCAACTTCTAGAGGGAGTTCGCCTAGGGTTTGGAGAGATTTTTGCTGCGTTTTGGGGGGCGTTTCTTCACCATTTTCAACACTGATTCCCATCAAGGAGAGCTATTGGGGGAGCCTCCAACGACTCCGATTCGCCGAGGTGTGCCCTAGGCTTGAAGGAGGGATTCGTGGAGAAGAAGGAGCAGCCATCGTAGACCATCAGCACGGAGCTTAAGGGGGCTTTCTCTATGGTTTATTTGTATTTGTTTTCAATTATTTTGATGAACTTGTATTGTTCCATGGAGAGCTAAACCCCTAGTGGGTACTTGGACATGTAACCTCTAGAACTCCTTTGTTTCAATGACTCTATTACTTTTATTTGAATTGAGATTTGTTTTAAGTTTCAATCTTGTGTGCTTAATTGTTTCTCCCTTAGAGTGACACTAGGGTTGAGGGCCAATCTAATCATCCTTTTGACGAGTGACCATCACCATTAGGATTAGATTAACCAAGATTGAAGAGGGTCGAGAGGGTGAGTTGAGAGGTAGCGACACGTCCCCTTTCCCCTCCGGTGTGGTTTGTCCTGCTTTCTTATTCCAAGAATTAGTTGCGATCTCAAAGAGAGTTAGGCGCTGAGAGAGGCCTTTCCGCCGGGACTTATTTGTGATTAGGGATCTTTTGCCTGGACCAAAGGGATTGATCTATAGCTGGGAATAGGGTTTATCACTTGGAATCCCTAGAGCTTAGTGCGGTCATACGTGGTGTGAGGCGTCGAGAGTTTTCTCTCCACCGGGGCCTCGTAAGGGACTAGTCAAGGTTGACCTTAGGTTTGGGACATTGTGTTTTTGGATTTCACGACTCCTCAAATCTCGTTTAAGTAAAGATAATTAGAGTCTTGCACTTGAAACAAGGAACCTAGGGGGAGCATTGTCGGAGTACGCCATTCTTATCTTGATATTTTCTGTACCTCTAGTCATCGCTTTCAATCTTTATTTACTATTTATTCACTTTTAATTCAATCTCTTCACACATTGAGTTTTTCTTGACTAATTGGCAAAGTGTATTTGTTTCTAACGTCTACTCGATGTGGATTCGACTACCCACCTTTTAGGTATTTTTTACTTCGACACCCGTGCACTTGCGGAGCACACACGCAACGGTGTGTCATATACGCCAATTGAAAAACATTGCCTAGCTTTGGTATTTGCGGTCAAGAAGTTGAGACACTACTTGCTAGCGCATAAAGTGATACTTATATAAAAAATAGATCCACTCAAATACCTGATGACGAAGCCGTTGCTTACGGGAAGACTTGCAAAATGGGCATTGATTCTTATGGAATTTGACATAACATATACTCCACAGAAGGCTATTAAAGGGCAGGCGTTGGAGACTTTCTAGCAGCACATCCTTTCCCTGATGACTCACCACTTAATCTTGATCTCCCTGATGAGGAGACATTAGTGGTGGAAGAAGCAAGGTGGCGGCTATATTTTGATGGACCATCATCTATAAAACTGGCACTTATGTTCCAAATTCCACAAATTACAGCTGGGATGGGACTCGTATTCGTCACACCGGAAGGGGGAATCCTTAGATATGCTCTCTCCCTCATGGAGCCATGTACAAACAATGAAGCAGAATATGAAGCTCTCATAGCGGGTTTGGAACTGGTAATCAAAATGGGAATCCAAGGCATACAGATATTTGGAGACTCACAACTCATTATCAAGCAAGTCGAAGGAGATTACAAGATATACAAACCTGAACTTCTTAAATATTATAAGATGGTCAAGAATCTGATGAAGAAAATCCCCCAAGTGCAGTTGAGGAGGGTTTCAAGATCAGAAAATGGAGAAGCCGATTCTTTGGCGAAATTAGCAAAGGAGCTGGCGAATCCAAATTATGAAGAAATCCATATAACCATAAAAAATAGAAAGCCCATTAGTACGATCCCCGACGAAGTCGCAGAGGAAAGTGCTGGGGGCAATGCGGAAGTCTTGACTCTCGAGATGCCAAAGGAAGATTGGAGGCAACCGCTCATAGATTATTTGAAATATGATAAACTCCGAGAGGATAAATCAAAAGGTCTTCAGATAAAGCGAAGAGACTTAAGATTCACCATCATAAATGATATATTATACCGTAGGTCATATGATCAACTGCTCCTGCGGTGCCTCTCATATGAAGAAGCCCAAGAAGTTATGCATGATGTGCATTCCGGGATATGTGGTGCACACCAATCCGGACCCAAGATGCGACTCAAGATCAAACGCTTGGGATATTATTGGCCAACCATGGTTGGAGATTGCATCAATTATGCAAGAAAATGTCACCTATGTCAGATACATGGAGAGTTTATTCATCAACATCCAAATCCTTTAAACCCGACAGCCTCTTCATGACCCTTTGAGATATGGGGAACAAATATAATCGGTCCTATTGAACCACCATCATCTTTGGGACATCGATTCATATTAGCTGCAACATATTACTTTTCCAGATGGGCAGAAGCAATCCCTCTGAGAGAAGTCAAGAATGAGACTATCCTCAAATTCTTCAGGGAAAACATCTTATATAGATTTGGAACTCCAAGAAGAATTATTTCAGACAACGGCCACACTTTCAGAAGCTTCAAAGTTGGGAGATTCGCACAGCATCATAAAATAAATTGGAGATATACCTCCACCTATAATGCTAGAGCAAATGGATTGGCAGAAGCATTCAACAAAACCCTCTCGATGCTGTTGAAGAAAGCAGTCCCTAAAAACAAGAGAGATTGGCAAGAAAGACTCCCGGAGATGCTATGGGCATATCGCACTACATATAGGACTCTGACACAGTGCACGCCATATTCTTTGGTGTTTGGGACTTGACACACCCTTGCGTGTGTGCTCCGCAAGTGCACGGGTGTCGAAGTAATAAATACCCAAAGGGTGTGTAGTCGAATCCACACGGAGTAGATGTCAGAAACAAATACACTTTGCCAATTAGTCAATGAAAACTCAATGTGTGAAGAGATTGAATTAAAAGTGAATAAACAGAAAATAAAGATTAAAAGCGATGACTAGAGGTACAGAATGTATCAAGATAAGAATGGGGTACTCGGACAATGCTCCCTCTAGGTTCCTTGTTTCAAGTGCAAAACTCTAATTACCTTTACTTAAATGAGATTTGAAGAGTCGTGGAATCCAAAGACACAAGGTCCCAAACCTAAGGTCAACCCTGATTAGTCCCCTACGAGGTCCCAGCGAAGAGAAAAATTTCTACGCCTCACACCACGTATGACTGCGCTAAGCTATAGGGATTCCAAGTGATAAACCCTATTCCCAACTATAGATCAACCCCTTTGGTCCAGGCGAAAGATCCCTAATCACAAATAAGTCCCGGCGGAAAGGCCTCTCTCAACGCCTAACTCTCTTTGAGATCGATAATAATGCGTGGAATAAGAAGGTAGGGTAAACCACACCGGAGGGAAAAGGAGACATATTGCTACCTCTCTACTCACCCTCTCGACCCTCTTCAATCTTGGTTAATCTAATCCTAATGGTGATGGTCACTCGTCAAAAGGATGATTAGATTAGTCCTCAACCCTAGTGTCACTCTATGGGAGAAACAATTAAGCACACAAGATTGATACTCAAATAAATCTCAATTTAAAATAAAAGCAATAGAGTCATTGAAACAAAGAAATTCTAGAGTTTACATGTCCAAGTACCCACTAGGGGTTTAGCTCTCCATGGAGCAATACAAGTTCATCAAAATAATTCAAAACAAATGCAAATAAACCATAGATAAAACCCCCTTAAGATCCGTGCTGATGGTTTATGAATGCTGCTCCTTCTTCTCCACGAATCCTTCCTCCAAGCCTAGGCCACACCTCGCCGAATCGAAGTCGTCGAAGGCTCCCCCAATAGCTCTCCTTGGAAGGAATCGGTGTTAAAATTGGTGAAGAAACGCCTCCAAAACGTAGCAAAAACCTCCTCAAACCCTAGCCGAACTCTCTCCCAAAGATAGGAAAAAGATCCCCCAAAAACGCTTCAGAACGGCATTTTAAAATACGATCTCGAGGATCCACACGGGCATGTGGATGAGCCACACGGCCGTGTGGAAATTCAGCCTTGTAGAATTTCACTTGTAGGTCCCCGATTTCGTCCATTTTTGCTTCTGAGGCCACATGGACGGACACACGATCGTGTGGTAGGTCATGAGGCATGTCTTGATGTCGAAAAACCCTTGGAGAGCTTTTGAAATCTTCGATCAAATCAGAACGATCGAGCATGACTGCCTTCGTGTCCCTCTACAAAAATTGTCTTGAAACCTTTAGAAGTTGGCACATACTCTCTTGTTTGACCCGATTTGCATCTTAAACTTTGTATTTGCACAAAAGGAGTCCACTCGGCACCATCATGATCTATTTTTGCTTTTCTTCGGATAAACCTTCTTCACAACCCTAATTGCATGAAAGAACACGAAAACACACGAAATGAGAGATATAACCTGAAAAATATGATGCTCATGCATGGAAAACATCTTAAATAATATAATCATGCAAGCACTAATCAAGACTGAAGCGGTCTTACCTCTTGAAATCCAGATATCCTCCCTGAGAATGGCATTGCAAAATGAAATTTCTAATGAAGATAATGTTCGGCTCTGCTTGGATGAGTTGGACTCTCTTGATGAAAAATGATTAGGGCTGCAACAAAATCTCGAAGTCTACAAAGCACAAATGTCTCAAGCATACAACAAGATGGCTCGTTTTAGGACTTTTACCAAAGGAGAGATGTCCTTGTCCTCAAAAGGCCCATCGTCACCAACAAAAAAGCCGGGGGAAAATTCAAAGCAAATTGGGAAGGCCCTTATGTTGTGGAGATCGTCTACGAAGGCGGTGCATATCAACTTATCGATGCCAATGGAGAAAGACCGATGCCACCATCAACGGTCGTTTTTTCAAGAAATATTATGTTTAATGTAAAAATGTTTGCCTATGACGGAACGTCTGGTCCCTGATAAGGGTTGACTAGTCATGTACAATTAAATGTACTTCTCGATACAAAACATTCATTTTTTATGCATTTTTGTATTAAACTCACTTTTGTATTAAAATTAGTTCAAGGAAAAAAAGAGACGTGTGCTTGTCTATGACAGAACCTCCGGCTCCATGTAGATCGGTCATGCACAATTAAGCGTGCTTCCTGAGGCAAATACATTGGTCCCTGTGTTTTTCAAAAAAAAAAAAACAAAAAAAACAAAAAAAATAAATAAATAATAAATAATAAATAAAAAAATAAAAAAAATAAAAAAAAAATTTTCCTTATGCATGTTAAAGTGTTGGAAGTTGGAAGTTTGAAGTTTCTTTGATGTATTGCTCCAATCAAGGTCTTCATCAGGTGACCAAATTATCTTCGATCGCCTTGAAATTTCATTCAAATCGTAAATACATGTCCAGTTTTCAATCTGAACGGTTGAAATATATGATTTAAAGTCTACATGATTTATAGAAAGCAAGTAGGTCTATGGGTCATGATGCTAACACCGCTTCTCTACGCTCAATGTTGATCATCATGTTAATTGGACCATGTCAAAAATTCGGATTGGTCTGAAATTGTTTGTGAAAACTCCAAACCTGACAATGCTTAATGTGAACTGTCACGATTGAGCCTCAAGTCCATCATTTATCAAAATAAAATCGCAAATCAAACATGAAATTCATCGATGATTGTCATTACACCATATTCAAATTCTAGCTCAAGATGAGACGGTCAAAAGAGTTTCAATCCTTCTGAAATCTTTTTTATATAATCAAGGTGCTCTGATCTTCAATTTGAAGGGTGATGATTAAATTCTAAGTTCATATGACTATCATAAAAATTTTGGTAATTTAGAGTCAAAAGCTGCCTAAATTCCTGTCCAGTTACCTCATCATCAAGTCAAGCATCACCATATGAAATCATATTCAATTTTAGTGAAAAAGTTTATAGTCGTTTATAAGGTCCTTATCTTGAAGATGAACGGTGGAGATTGGATTTTAAGCTCATTTGATCATCATAAAAAATTTAAGTTCAAAAACCACGTCTGTCTAATTCCCTGTTCGCCCATGGTGCTATCAAGTGGATGAATGGCTTACAAAGCCATTCCAAATTTGGCTGAAAATATTTACACAAAAAAATAATCAATCATGATTTCAATTCTCCAAGTATTCTATTAAAAACAAAGAGGCATGAGCAAAGAAAAAAAGCTAAGGCTTATTCAAATCAAATGTCCATGATCAATGTTTTAAAATCAAAAGCAAACTAAGAAAACAAACTAGGAAAGCAAAGAAAGAAAGATGGCTTTTAATGGCCAGTAAATTTCAACAATGATTCTTTTGCTTCTTCCGACTCATCAAGCCATTTTGTGAAAATAGCCATAAGAGGAGTATCTATGTTCTCTTCTTGATTCTCAGCAAGCTTTGTCTTGGCCTCATTTAACGCAGCTTGAAGATTCGCTTGTGTAGGCTCGGAAGCTTCAAACAAGTCCGTTGAATCCGCTATCTTTTTACTAAGAGTCTTCATTGTGCCTTGAATCTCACAAAGCTCGGCATAAAGTTGATGTTCCCTCTCGGCAAGTTTTTCGATATTCCTCCTTATTCGTATTTATATCATTAGTCCAATCTATCCTGAGTTTGTTAGGATGCTCAAGTGCCAAAGTTATTCCATGCATGCATGCCTTGGCTTGTTGACTACGGATACGAGCTTGAACATTAGGATCCTCTGAGACTTCTTTGGCATAGGTTGCACATCGAGCGATTTTCTCTATTAAAGGTTCTAGACTTTTCAAATCAATGTTGAAAGGTTCAAAAAGTAATTTTGACTCCTTCACTTTGTTGATTATGTCATGGTAGTTGTAATAGTTGAGAGACTTGATATTGTTGATCATCTCGTCTCGCAGGTGTAACACTACATTTGGTATATTTTTTGAACCTACAAAGAGAATATACAAATAAATTTCAACGTTCGATAAAAGATAAAATAATAATAATAATAATAATAATAATAATAATAATAATAATAATAATAATAATAATAATGGTAATGGCCAAAAACACCCCCAAAGTTTGGGAAATTGCCAAAAACACCCCGTTAATTTTCAAATCCATAAAAACCCCTTCCTTTTAAAGACAATGATTTTCAAACCCCCAAAGAATGAAACGGTGGTTAACGGAGTTACTTTTCAAATTCACGGACGGAATTGCCCCTACCTTGCATGGGAAATTGTGGTGCAATTATTAAGCCGGTTAGAGAGGAAGTGGAGGGTTTTTCGTAATGGAATCCCAAGAGAGGCAGAGAGCAGTGTTCGTTTTTCTTCTTTGCTTAACTTTCTTCAGCTTTTCCCTCTCCGAAGCTCTCTCTGCTTCGACATCCTCTGTAACTTCAGTCCACCATGCGCAAGTATCCTGCACTTCCATCAGTTTGCAGCTCAAGGTATGGCAGAAGCTGTTTCTAAAGCAAGGCTTTTATATGAAGTACTCTGTTACACAGAGATATTCGTCGGTTTTCTTTTGAGTGGTTCTAGTGTGCGGGGGAATTTCTCGGCTGGGGTTTCTAGGGTTTAGGGTTTTGGGTTTTGGGTTTTGGGTTTTGGTTTAGGGTTAGGGTTTTAGGGTTTAGGGTTAGGGTTTAGGGTTTAGGGTTTTCGGCTGTGCACACGATCATTGAAAGAGATATCGGTTGTTGTTGTTTGTGTAATGCTTACAATGTGCGTTTCCCCTTCCATTTGATATGGTTGCAGTTTGTAAAAGAGATTTCCGTGTGATGAATGAGTTCGTGTTTAAAAGAGTTTGTCTCCGTTTAACGGTGCATCTCTCTGTTTAAGTGTTGAGCTTTTCGTGTAAAACAGTTGTCTCTGTGTAGCGTTTGATGTTTCTGTTTAACAAGTGTTGTCATTTTTGCAGTCTTGTGATTATGGCGGTAAACCTAGTCAACGGGAGATGCTACTTGACACCGGTGGTGGAGACCTTGGCCGAATTGAAAGTCCACATGACCTCTCGACATTGGGAGATCATTCGAAGGACACCGTTTGCGGCATTCTCTGAGGTGGAAGCTGTATTCCAAGAGAGGGCCCTTCTCAATTCGCTTCTGCAGAGGTACGATGGCCGCACCAATAAATTCAGGATTGGGGCGAGTCTGCTGAGCTTCAGGCCTGAGGATGTGGCTCTCGTTATGGGTCTGCGCTGCGACGGAGACGCGGTCCTGTTTAAGAAGAAGAAGACACCGTCAGCTTTCGAAGGGAGATATTTATCGAAAAGCTTCGACAGATACAGAGATGCCATTAGGCGCACTCTTGAGCGTCTTGTTGGACAGAGGGGCGGAGAGGAGGATTTTGTGAAACTCTTGATGGCGTACCATATAGGGACAATCCTCTTCCCAAATACCTCATGCTCGGTGCCCACTTGGATCGTTGATTATGTCGACGATCTACCTGGCATGGGGCGGTACGCATGGGCGCAGGAGGACGTTCCACAAGCTGCCGCTCGAGTGCAAGCCAGATGCGAGGGGGGAAGGTAAACACGGGGTACATTAAGGGTTGCTCGATCGCGCTGACCATCTGGTTTTACGAGGTGACCGGAACCGGCAAGAAAGCCCGTTTCGGCAAGACCCCAAGGGTGCTGTGCTACTGCGAAAGTACTTACCGGAAGCACGCGACGATAGAAACTAGTTGGTCAGCTCTCGAAGGAAAAGAGGTAATAAATCAGTATTAATGTGTTTACAAAGAGCAGTTAATGTTTAACGATAGGCTTATCCGTGTAAGAAATGTAGTTTGTGTTTAACGCTTGGTGTCTTCGCTTAACCTTGTTATACTCCGTTTAAATGTGTGCCATATCGTTTACGTATATATGTCAAATGTTTAAATACGTTTGTTTTGGATCAAATTGAATGATTTGTCTGAGATTGTTTTCTTTATATATGTTAGTTTCCTGAGCTGGTCCCGGCGAATCCTGAGGAGGAGACTTTTGTTGGGGCCAATTTACGGAGGGATGCTGTTTCGCGGGAACCACTTGTACGACTGCAAGTGGAGAGGCCAGCCCCTTCCGTCCGTTCGCGCCGACGTGGTTGCCCCACTTCCAGCCCAACACGCAACCCTCGGCGTCGGATAGGCCCTCACCTACCCCGCCCAATGGCAACACCCGCACCGGCCGCGACAACGACAGTCACCCGGATCCCCAGAGTCCCCCCGACCGCGGTAGCCCAACCGACGTCATCAGCCGACGACGTGACTACATCCTTTATGCGGGCATGCCAGGTGATGATGAACGCTTTCCCCCAGCTTGTCGCTCGGGTTGAGGCATTGGAGGCAATGTTTGATTCGTTTGAAAGGGCTGCACCGTCGGGACAAATACGTGACGTGCCCGGGACGGATGAGCCGTTGGAAATTGGGGACGACGACTTCGTCGTGAAGGCCATTCCAAGACGGCCACGTATGACGAGGCCACGTATGAAGAGGTTTGCACAAAAGGCGACGAAAACTATACCGCCTGTGTGTCCACCACCGGCGGCTGATGCGGTTGTTGAGACCGTTGCAGTTGATGACTTCACCGCCCCGGTGGCGGAGATCGTCGACCCCGTTGGCAATGCCGCGTCTGAGGAAGTTTCGCAACTTCCCCTCGCGGTGGAGCCGGCAGCCGCGGCCGACAACGGCGCATCGAGGGTGGTGGCCACTATCTTTGAAGAAGAAGAACCACCCGAGGGTGTGCCGCCCCTTGATGAGACTGCCTTGGCCGCGGTTGAGAAGACCGTTGCCTCTATTGTGGAGGAGCTCCTGCCCACGGAGGAACGGCCGACCGACATTGCCACATCCAGTGTAGGCGCGATCCCGCAACAGCAAGAAGCATCTACGGATGATCCCAATAAAACTGTTGCCGGGGGCAAAGGGAACGTCGCCGAGAAAAAAAAGAAATCGGTCACCTTCGCCAACCAGCAGTATGAAGAAGTGCGGAAAGACTTCGTTCCGGCGAAGAAAAATACGCTGGTCAATCGCGCCTCGACGTATTCGAGAAGGAGCTGATCAAGATTTTCCTCAACTTCCCCATGGACGAGTAAGTATGATACTGTATATGTTATTGTTTATATAGAGATCATCCCATTTACGTTGTTGCGTTTCCGTTTAATTACAGTCGTTACCATATAACCTAGTAACGTATCGTTTAACTAACGATATTACTGTTTAACACTATACATTATCATTTACGTATGTGTTGTTTCCACTTAACGTCTATGTGTTATTAATCAATCGCATGTGTTGCCGTTTAACCGCAGTTCCGTCGTCTGGAGGAATGATTATGTGAGCACCACCCGGGCCAACCTATTCGTTCTGATCGACGGGAAAGAGATGGTCACAGATGATGTGTTGGACGCCTTCGTGTGCATCGTACAAGACACACTTACCAGAAAGCCATATCCTCATAAGAAGCGCACCTCCATCACTCGACTACTGGCGTTGTTTATGTCGAAGGTGGAAGACGCACATGAGACGACTTTGGCTATGATCGGAGATGCCACCAAGGTCGTCAATGACGTTGACATCATCATCCTTCCCATAATCTTGAATGGCCACTTCCATGTCGTGGTGCTCGACAATAACAAGAAAGAGTACAGGTATTACACCTCATGCCCAAGTGAAGAGTACAATAGAGACGCGGTAGCAATGGTAAGCTCTCTGCGATATAGATTTCGATTGTCAGAGTGACATAGATGCTTTCTGTTCTAACATCGGTTTGTATAATGCGACAGCGGGAACTATTCGACACCTGTCTCGAAATGGAGTACGGCACGACGGCGACGGCACAGTACCCGCTTGTTCACGATGACGACACAGCGCGTCAAAAGAAAGGCACTGTCGACTGCGCCGTCTACGTGATGCGGTTTATCGAGCAATTGCTCCGCGGTGAAAAGCTGCGGATAGCGCACACGGACGTCCCATATCTGAGATTGAAGTACGCTGCCCACATACTTAAGGAGGGACGAGCATCCGGCATCAAGCAACGCGGGGAGGGTCCAGCTGTGGGGAAGTAAAACAGTTTTGTTGAAATTGTTTTCATTTCAATTGATTCAATTCATTCTTTGCCAGCGACATGGCAGAAATTTCAATGTACATCTAATAATGTTCATTATTGTTTCATATTCAATCATTTTTTGCTTAAAACTTTATGGTACCGATTGAGAGTCGTCGCTGCTTTATAAAATTAAGTACTTCTGTAAAAAATGACGCTGTCACTATTAAAAAAATTGTGTTACACTTTAACAATACGGATCTCCGTGCAATATACACCGTTACCGTTTAACACCAGGGGACCGGGTTGTTCACACACTCCTTGTTTAGACATTAGTCGTGAACTTTTAACTCCCTATGACCCTGTTTAAAACATGTCAGCTGTTGTTAAATGAAAGAGACCGTAATCTACTTCCGTTGTCTGCTTTTAAAGGTGAGAGACCCTATTATACATAACTTTTTAAATGTCTCCATCAACTGCGCTATTCTACTTGCGCTGTTTGTTTTTAAGGGTAAGAGACCCTATTATATGTAACTTTTTAAATGTCTTCATCAACCGCGATATGGGTCCTTACGTACGGAGTTATTTTTTTACAGTGTGTCACCAATTACGTGTTGTTGTATCCATTTAAAATTTAGAATTATCAGGCCAAGAAGGCATTCTGTGATTATCATTTGCCGTTACTGGTTTAATATCACCGTTCCCCTAGAATATTACCATTCCCTACGAAACGTTTCATGATAGTGTTTACTCGCGTCCGTCTCTATTTAAACCATGCATGTCATGCGCACGAAGGGTTAGCATTTGCTTAAGGAACATTGTTTTCCATTTAAACTTCATGCGTGGCTGTTTAACATGCGTCTGCAACGGTTAACATTTATGAGAGAGTAACAACGAATTTAAAATTTCGGAATGAGAGAGCGTTCCCATAATTAAGCAAAGTTCTTATTTGATGGATGAAAACTACACTAAGCAGGACAAAAACCGTCATTCCGTTTTATACATTTTGGCGTACCGGAGCAGCCTCTCCACATCCCTCTTATGGGATACCACTCGCTCGAGTTCTGCGGAGAGAGATGCTGCTTTTTCCGTCAGATCCCCGACCAAATCTTCCAGGAACCGCTCCCGGGGATAGGTCATCGCCCCTGCAAAGAAGACATCAACCATTTAGAGAAATATTTCTAAAGACGCATAGCTGAACCGTACGATATGCAGTAATTCCAGTTGTTACACCATCGACATCAGCGGGGGACGCACCCCTCGTCCTAAGATGCGCGGGACATAGCGCGTAGAACGCCACCAGGGCAGCAATGTTCTGGGCTGCCTCTTCTGTTCTCTCTGTTCTGCGGCTAGAAAACGTAGTCCCATCCACCGTTACTGTGGCCACGAAAGCGGAGGCGCCCGGGGCGCCTTCCCTGGTTGTGGAGTACACCGGCGTGGAGCGGTGCGTCTTCTGGCAGTACGCGTTGAGAATTGGCACATACATACTGTTAGATCTGCGAGTAATATCTGGGTGCGTTTCTTGTTTCCGATTCTTCTTTAAATACAAATGGATTCAACGGACGTTCGAACTATTTCTCGAGTCTGATGCCAATAACTACTCGACGTTTAAATTCCAAAACCAAATTTAATCGTAACAGATAACAGTAACGTCCACCGACGGGTTAACCAATGCACACTTTCCCAATGTTAACTCACCACACTTCGTCGAATGCATGTATTACTCAGAATGTCTATCCCCCGTTTACGTATCTGTTTAACTTTAAGACTTACCGTTCACATTAAGAATAACGTTTAACTTTCGAATCCTTCGTTTAACTTGTCGCTATTGTTAACGTTTAACGTTGAGGTCAAAAAATTTCATGTCGCTATTGTCACATATCAGTCATCACAATAAAATACATTTGTGTAATTCATTATCATGTAATTCCTAACTTAAACATATTAGTTGTGCGCTAAAGGTAATAGTCTCTGGTTAACAGTCGGTGTAAAGTTTGAAATATAAAGGCCTGCCAAAATGATTTGCTCTCCGTTTAAACTTCGTTAGCTCTGTTCAATTATAGTTCGTGCAGTTCACTCTTTAGACTCCCCGTGTAATTGTACGAGTCTCTGTTTGCTATTTCATTCCATGTGACAATAATTGTTTAACAAAAATCCACAACTTACGCTTCTCGCAACGGAAATTACAAGAATTTGAAATAGATGTCAGACTGATTCTAGTTTTCATAATTACTGGTGAAAGTAATTAATATTGGCTTATGATTCACGCTGTCAGTAACAAAAATGACTGTTTAGGTTTGTATGTTTAAATATAGATTACGCTGTTTAAATATTAAAGATTACGTTTAAATATAGAGAACTCCATTTAGATGGCGCAATTTACAAACCACATCAACTCGAACATAATCTCACTCCCCCCTTTTCTTGTCATTCAAATCTTGGAGCATCTTTTCCACACGTGCCTTTCGATCTTTTATTCCTTCAAGTTTTGCGTTTAGTGCACGGACCAGGTGTTCGAAAACCCACTCCAACTCTTCACCACTGGTGTAATCCCCGACGGGTCGTGAAGGCCCTGCAATGAAGAGTTGAAGGTTTACGTATGGAAGGTGGCTCTTTTTTTTTTTTTACAATCAACTGACAAGTATTACAGTATGCAGTACCTGCGTCAGATACGTCATCGTCAGCAACCAGGGCCTTGGTAATCTCCACGCTGCCTGAAGGACATAGCTGCTTGAACGCCACCTCGGCAGCAATGTTCTGCGCCTGCTCGGCGCTTTCCGCAGATGAAAAACCGGAGAAAGGGGTCCCGTCGACCGTCACCGTGGCCAGGAAGACGGGGTTGGTGTCGGGGCCTTCACGGAGAAGGGTGTACTCCGGCGAGGGCCGGCGTGTCATCTGGCAAAATTCGGCTAGACGTGACTTAAACATTGTTGTGGGATATGGATAATATCTACGTGTGTATCTTGTTTCGGCTTGATGCTTACATACAATCATAACTATTTGTGAAAAAAAAAGGGCATTGGTTTTCGGTGAAATAAATGGAATATAGTAAATGGCATCGGTTACGTTCACGCTTTACTGACTCGCATTTCAACATTAAATTGGAGTTATTAATAATAAATTCACATTGCATGGTTTCCCTGACTACGTTATACCGTAACTAGGGTAAATTCAACTCCATTTATGCATGCGACGTTTCAGCATTTTCCAATGCAAATTTTCTGGTTTTGAACCTATTTTGTAAACAGCAATGTGGTATTTAATCTATGACTGCGAATTCACTGGGCGAAACTCCTCATCATTGTTTAAATATAACCGTCATCACTTGCCCTTACACTTTACCGTTTAACTATCGATATCTGCGGTTAACTATCGACGAACGAGAACGAGGGTTCTCTCTGTTTAACGTTGTATGGCACCTCTTATTAGCATGCGTCTTCACTTAGCATTCGATGTGTATGTTTGAATTGTCTTCTTCACACATCGAGGACTCTGTGTGAATACTATTCTCACTATTTACAAACACTCGCGTTTTTTAAATATTGTGGCCCCCCCTTTTACAGACGTCAACATTTATAATTTAGTGCCGATGTTCAAATATACACGTATCGGTTTAAATTTTTAGATCAAAACATAACAGGGGAACAAATTTCGTTCCTTCAAAAAATTTTTAGTTGAAACGGAGTTCTATTACAACCAGCGTAGGCATACTAATTTATACATCTAAAAACTGAAAAAAACATTATCATTTCGGCTTCAGTCCCTGGATCAGCTTCTTCACTTGGGCCGTGCGGATTCTTATTCGGTCGAGTTTTTCGGAGAGGACGACTTCCTTCTCCGCAAGCTCGACGAGCATGTCCTCCAGAAAGCACTCCAACTCTTCGCTGTTGGAGTGCTCGCGGGTGAGTGAAGGCGCTGCTTCTGAAGGCGTTGCGGTGCGAGGCACTGCAATTTAGAAAAAACATAAATTTTTCAAACATGGACGCAGAAATCTTACGGTATGACTTACCTCGACATAATCGATCGGCGGTAGCAGCGGGAGGCGTATTCATCCTCGCAGGGTATGGAATACGGAGGTCACTATACGCCACCTCGGCCGCAGTGTTCTGGGCGTCCTTCGCTGATTTCGCAGGGTAAGGGCTGTAATAAGTGGTCCCATCAACCGTCACCGTGCCCAAGAAGGCGGGGATGTGGTCGGGGCCCTCCCTGACGGTTGAGTACTCCGGCGACGGCCGGCGGGTTCTCTGGCAGAGCTCGTTGAGAAGGGACTTGTACATACTTCTTTCTCTGTGTGTAATATGTGGATGTGCCTTTGATTTCCGTTTATTGTTTAAATAGAAGTCTAGGGGACGGAAGTTCGCCTAACGTAGTCCGTGCATTGATGCTTACGTGTGGAATTTGAATTCAAATGTAATTGCACCAATAAATAGTAACGAATTAACATTCGTACTGGGATTTCAAATTAATGACGTCTTCTCGTCATTAATTCGGACTCAATACATGCTTTAAACTCACAATGAACTCTTCAAATATCAAGCATTGTGTGTAACATTTTAACCACTATGTGTACCATCCAACGTCTCCGTTAAACATTTCGCCAAAGATGTGTAAAACTCGCCGCCGTATCTGTTTATGCGTCACAATCTTGCATTCGTTCCCGAAGTTCAAATACAAAAGAATGACAACAAGCGATGTGCCTGTTTAACGTTATTGGTTATCGTTTATTACCAAGATTTTTCGTTTAACATTCACAGCAAACGCTTCAATTTGTGTCACCATTTAACATTAGGTTTATTCGATTAAAAATTCAGTGCATACAACGAAATTCGTTTATTCTGTGTTTAAATATCAGGGCGTCATAACCAAATAAATGTGTGCTCTTTAAAGATTATCCTTTTACGAAGCCTAATCGGCAACACTTTCATTGCAAGTTCTACGATTGTGACCGGACGCGTGGCAGCGGCTGCAATGTAACTCGCGGACATCAAACGCTTGCGACTCGATCCTCCTTCATCTAGGACGCCCAGGTTGCCTTCTCGTCACAGGCGGCCGCAAAAGCAGATCTCGATTGTTGTCCGTGGGCCTCTCATTGTCGGGTATGGGAAATATAGCTTCCTTATACGCCAACTTGTAAGTGTCGATGGTGAAGTAATCGCTAATAAAACGATGAACATTGCTATCCGTCAGCAATATCGCAGCGCAAGCGTGTTTGCACGGGATGCCATAAACTTGCCATCTGCGACATGAGCAAGTTCGACTGGCAAGGTCTATAGAGTTACTGCACTGGTCAATCACTTCGTAATGATCACCGAGATAGCGAGCAACGTGAAGACTTCGGCTATCCTGCACAAGCGTCTCAACCTTTGAATGTATGTCCGGGCATAAGAAAGTCTCCCATTTGTTCGCTTGCTCACGGTGAGTGCATA
Organism: Dioscorea dumetorum; assembly: GCA_902712375.1. Taxonomy (NCBI): domain Eukaryota; kingdom Viridiplantae; phylum Streptophyta; class Magnoliopsida; order Dioscoreales; family Dioscoreaceae; genus Dioscorea; species Dioscorea dumetorum. The sequence goes on along the minus strand of CACTHL010000549.1, from coordinate 3,689,282 downwards.
ACATGCGCATCAGCTTGTACCTGCACAACGAATATCGGATATCTTAAAGAAAGTTACGCGAATATATGAATATTTAAACACAACTACATCGGAGTAAACATATACGACGATATTTAAACAGAGAGAATGATATTTACATTTGTTATCTTACACAGGATTCTACTGGACTAAACGGTTAATGTGAATGTTAAACACCGACGACGGTATCAAACTGCGGACAGTGTATGCTAAACACAGATAACGATCATTAAAGGGTAACGGGTAAGCTTAAGCGTTACATGTATTTAAACTTCAAATACCTTATACGTCGACCATTTTCGTCACCGGTAGGTGTCGAGCTTCTTTGATCCACGCATTGAATGACTCAGCTACATTCGAATACATCTCGTCCCATCGATCACCTTTGAATAGATAATTCGACCAGTGTGACATGTCGGATTTGTGAATCAACCACTGAAACGCTTCGGGTGATGCGGCCCGCAGTTCATTGGCGGTGTCATCGAATTCTTTAGCCGTCGTTGCCCACGCGATACGAAAGCATATGGACCAGCACTCCTCCCTCAATGCCTTCCCAAGTCTGCCATTGGCTTTCATAAAATTGGCCTCCAAGTGCCGAAGGCAGTACGCGTGCGGGGATGAAGGGAAAAATCTCTCAACAGCGTTCACAAGGCCCTTTGACCTATCCGAAACAAATGTAATTGTCTCTTCGTAGTCTCCTTCGTCGTATAGAGCATCACCTAATTTGGAAATGAACCACGCCCAATTGGAGTCGGTCTCGTTGTCAACAATAGCGAAGGAGACGTGGAAGAAGCCATTGTTCCCATCCTTGCCTGTGGCACCCAAGAGAGTACCCCGATACTTTCCAAGGAGGTGAGTACCATCGACAAACAGCAGCGGCCTGCATGCCCGCTTGAACCCCAAAATGCACGCGCTGAAAGAGAAGAACGCACGTTTAAAACGCTCACCGTCTCTTTCCACAAACGCGATGCTGCCGGGGTTTGTCTCAGCCACCTTATGGACGTACCAAAGCAACAGATCGTAGCTGGAGATGTCGCTGCCGTCGAGGATCACCCGGGCATGCTCTTTTCCCAGCCAAGCCTGCTTGTATGGAATGTGGACACCATGCTCCCGCAACATGTCCTTCTGAATGTCGATGGCCTTGTACAAGGGCCGGTCCTTCAGCTTCTGAATCACTCGTGCGCTGACCCATTTTTTGGACGCTTTCGGGTGTGACGCCGAGCCAATTCCACCACCGCAGGTGTGCGTCGGGTCCATTGTCTTGATTCTGAAGGTATTTCTATTATATTCCTTTGATGCGTGATCGCGCCATTGCCATCCACCGGCCGCGCATTCCAAAATGACCCGGTATTTTTCGTTCTTCACGAATTTGAAATCAAAATTCCGACTGATAGCAAAATTGCGAAGTGTATCTCGGAAATGTTCAACGCCATCAAAACGTTGTCCGACGTCCAACGACAACACTTCATGTTGATCTGACGACGATGGCAGGCATGCGACACCATCCGGGTCGCCATGTGGTGGGACAGAAGCGCTCCCAGATTCCGAATTCCTGCGAACACTTCAGTTCAAACGCAAACAATCAGAATTTAAGCATAAACTCCACTTAGTTAAACGCAGAAGTTAATATTTACACGTTAACAGACATAGTTAAACAGAGATGTAATAATGCAAACGGTATATGACAGGTTAAACAGAAACATTATAAACTAATCGGCGACTCCAAATTTAAACGGATAATTCATTCTTTAATACAGATAATGGTAGTATTAAACACTAACTAACATACAACTGCATAATTGTTTTAGAGCAACGCATTACCACGACAATAACTCGTTTTCAGAAGGCTGCCGTGGCACGTCATCCGTCTCGACAACCATATCGACTACACTGCCTTTGAGGATGGAGAACACATGACACATGCGCTGGAAGTCGACCTCGTTCTCTATTGGGCAAACCGTATTATGTCCATCGGGTGTGATGAACTTCACCCTCGCACGACAAACATCGAGACCCCAGCGCTCACAAATCTCACCTAACACTGACGCCCATTCAGTTGACGCGGTGAACGTCAGCACTCGTCCCTCGCCGTTGTATCTAGCAATGGCACAAAAACTGTCCATAATATCGGGTGATCGGAGGAATTCAAATCCAAAAACCAACTTAGCAGAAGGAAAAGGAGAACAAGAACAAAAATATGTAATTCGCCTTATAAGCTCTCTATGCGAACAAGAAACCATTAAGGGGGAAAAAGCTCACATATGTATGCGTAAATGTGAGACATGACATGATGTGATCGGGCGGGGTTTTTTCCCACCATTTGCAGGGGCAAAAATGGATTTTCATAACACGGATCCCTCTCATGTGACAGACGGGGGTAGAAGGTAACCAAACTATACCGGAGGGGCTGTCCGGGGTGTGCAAAAAAAGGAGGGGGTTTTTGGCCAGTTTTGAAATTCACGAGGGGTGAACAGTAATTTTCCCTAATAATAAAACCTTGGACTTGTTTTTGCAAACTTGTAACCCCGACATCGGCATTAGAGTCACCGCTTTCTAATTCTTCGGTGGAAGTATGAATGTCCTTGGCAATTTCTTGGACGACTAGAAAAAAGAAATATATATATATATATACATGCCACGTCAATTTGTACACAAAATAAATAAATAAATAAACCCTTCGTTCTTCATCGCTTGATGTGTGGTGTCAACATTGACATGACCACTATCATAAGGCGTGCTCTCACTGTTAGCATTTTTGCTATCGCAAGGTACACTCTCAACATAAGTATTCCCGCCATCAAGCTCCATTGAAGAGGGGGCATCTTTTATGAAACTTGCCGAAGGAGTTTGACTAAAAGATGAAATACTTTCATCTTCTTGAAAGTCTAAAAAGAAGAAGAAATGCGATGAAAAGAAAATAAAAATAAAGAAAAATAAATAAATATATATATATATATATATATATATATATATATATATATATATATATATATATATATATATATATATATAACCTTCTTGGATTATTGGCGGCTTCTGCGGGAGCTCATTTTTCAAGACAACTGATGCATCCCCTAAAATAATAATAATAATAATTTAATAAATAAGGGGCAAACAGAAAAAAAAAAAAAAAAGGGGGAGAAAATGTTGAAGAATGATTGTCCCCCTTATTGAAATATAATACATGACTTCTCACCTCTCATGTATGGATACATGAATTGGATGGATGTTGGATTTATACTACCATTATGTTTACATAAATGCTTAGTGGACCCCCTCGTGGGTTTCATGTCATTCAAATGCATGATGCATGTTGGCCATGTTACATGTGCATATGGTTCAAATCATATAATGAGTTAGGGATAAAATAGGTTTATGGGCCTATTCATATTTTTATTAGAAAGTATTTGCCATGTCGAAGCCCCAAAGAAGGAGAATGTATGATAAAAAAAAAATTTTTTTAATTAAAAAAAAGTTATCAAAAAATTATTTCAAAAAAATGAATGATGAGAAGAAGTGAAAAGAAAATGTTTGGGGGAATTTGCATTAAAAAAATAATAAAATAAGAAAAAGAGAGGGGCTATGGCATAAATTTTTAAACTTTTAAAAATTCAAAGGGTTAATGTGCAAAAAAATGACATGAGGGCAATACCTTGTTGTGGGTTAGGAAGAACTTCTTCAATCTCAATATTTTCCTCTACTCCAATGTTGTCTTCCATCCCAACATTGTCGCCGACTCCAATGTTTTCTCCGGCGCCGACAATGAAATCTTGTGTGTTTACTTGATCTAGATATAAGACGTCATCAAGTTTATTGAAGATGCATAGATGAAAAAGAAGGAGAAAGAGATATTTCTCACCGTGGGAGCTCATGTGCATCTCTAGATCTAATGGGGGAACATCATCAATTCTTGGAGGACTTTGAATAGCCCTAACATTGTCTAATGGGGTGTCATGAATTTGTATCCCTATATTGAAAATAGACTTTGAGTCAAAATTTGGACTTTGAATCAAATAAAAAGTGTGAAGTTACAAGGTTTGACTTTGAGTTAAAACTTGGACTTTAACTCAAATAAAAATGTGAAAATTATAAAGTTTGACTTTGAAAAAAAAATAAAAAAATAAAAAAAAAATCAGAATTTTTGAAAAAAATGAGGAAGAAAAAAAATCAGATTTAAAAACATCGTTCAAAGAAAAAAGAAGAGTTTAAATTTAAATTAAATTTAAAAAAAAGAAGAAGGGCATAAAAGAAAAGAAAAACAAAAGTTCCTGGGGATTATTGAAAACCGTTTTGTGAAGGAAAAGAAATAAAGGAAGAAAGTTGATTTTTTATTTTTTAACAAAAAAAAATACTAATAATAGAAAAATGAATAAACAAATAAGCAAATAGATAAAGTTGACATACTTTCAGTCCTTTGCCGCTTTGATGGGACAACTGGGTCAACAGTGGTATTTGTGTCATCAATGAATATGCTTTCATTGATAAATCTGTGGCCCTTCGAAGATTGCTCTTGCTCCCTATTAATGGTTCTCTTATCTTTGAAATCATCTTGGATCAATAATGAATGTTTCTGTTGGAAAAAAGCTTCAACAGTCCTCAACCATTTCTGTACATAAATAAGTATAAGTTCCCCTTCTCTGTCATGCTCAGGGATGTAGAATAAGCTAGAAGTCTTCTGGCGAGAAGGATGAAGCCAGTACCCCGCAAGAATCCCTAGAGAAGAAGCTCTCCTAGGAACATCAATGTACGCCGGAGTATGTTGATCGTATCCAAATTGGTGCCCAAACCGGTGCTGATTATAAGGTTCTGCAAAAAGATTTCCTGCACACCGAAGCGGAAGAACTCCACAACGAAGATTCATCACATATTCCATGGTATATGAATCCAATACGTTAGGTCCAGTCGGATATCTGGAATCTCATACCACCTCGTTATTATGATGCATGAACAAGAAAGGATGAGATATGAAATTGCTTTCACGTCGAATAAAGTTCCTCACATATATAGGATTGACAAACGGAGTCGCGCTGGAATTCATAAATTGCATCATCTTCGGTATTCTCAGCAACCCAGGGATACTCAAGGTATTGTTATCTATTTTCCTCTTGAGATATATGCTCCGGAAATAGTGACCAGCCCAAGCATACAAGAAATGAGCAGGGAACACTGTGGTAGAGAATCCGGGTCGTTTTCTGTGTTTAGCCATGGCATTTAAGCCCAAGTATAAGCGCGCTAGCACTGCAGGGGCAAAAGCTACTCTCTTCCCATGCGCAATGTTGCATACCATCATAAGAACTCCTAGTCTAATCACATTGCGATCACCCGGCATAATATAAAAGCAAATCCAAAGTGCTATAAAAGCAACTAAATCTACTTTGAAAACAGGCTTCGGAGGGGGATTAGAGGCCGATCTGTAACGGGAGCTATGTCTTGATCTCCTAAATAACTCCACCCAATCCTCAAAGAATACATCTTCGTCGACGATTTGTGTTGAGAGCCAGTGAAAGATGTCGAATAGATTTCTTAACACAGAAAGTTCCAGGTCATATCTTCTGCAGATTATGTCATTAGGAGGTATGACTTCATCATAGATGTCTCCTGTAATTGGAAGTCCTTCCAACTCCTTAATGTCCCATAATGAAATCCCAACTTCTCCATGCAAGAAGTGGAAAGTGTTAGTGTCCGGATACCATAGTTCTACTAGCGCTTTATAAAAGTTCATGTCAAAATCACAGCCGCCGACTGAAGACACAATCCCGACCACCAATTTTGCTTCAAATAACTCCTTGGAATAGTTATTGACCATGAATTTGGTCCACTCTGCATAATATGGAAGATCGATTAAACTATTTTGGATAGGCTCCATACCCTTCCATCCCGGGCGGTGATTGATGATTCTAGATCCAAGGGTTTCGAATGTCTTCAAATCTTTCACTTCTCCTTCAAGTTTCAAGTAAATTGCATCAGTTAGGCCGTCTTCAAACCAATGGTCCGTGGACAATTTGGCAATAGCCATATGATTTGGAAAGCGTTTCACCCACTCTGATTGTTCTCCTCCTTCATATATGATTGGGGGTTCGGCTTCAGAATCAAACATAGGAGTGGCGCATGAAGGCTTGACCTTGGGGAACCTCATTGTAATTTTGGTTCATATCCCAAAAAGGTTGAGATGTATTGGCCATGACAAAAGAAAAGATTGGGGATTCCTACTTGTCTCACTCAAACTCACCAAAGAGAATTTCGTGAGACAAGTAGGAAGGGGGCATTTGTTTATAATGGAAACCAAATCCCAATTTAATTTAAATTCTAATATATATAGAATTAAAATTTAAATGTCTTAATCTTAATTTTAATTTTGGTTCATATCCCAAAAAGGTTGAGATGTATTAGCCATGACAAAAGAAAAGATTGGGGATTCCTACTTGTCTCACTCAAACTCACCAAAGAGAATTTCGTGAGACAAGTAGGAAGGGGGCATTTGTTTATAATGGAAACCAAATCCCAATTTAATTTAAATTCTAATATATATAGAATTAAAATTTAAATGTCTGAATCTTAATTTTAATTTTGGTTCATATCCCAAAAAGGTTGAGATGTATTGGCCATGACAAAAGAAAAGATTGTGGATTCCCACTTGTCTCACTCAAACTCACCAAAGAGAATTTCGTGAGACAGGTAGGAAGGGGGCATTTCTTCATAATGGAAACCAAATCCCAATTTAATTTAAATTCTAATATATATATAGAATTAAAATTTAAATGTCTTAATCTTAATCTTAATTGATTACTTGGTTGTTTTGGACTATAATGCAAATTCCAAGGCAAATACAAAATGCAAATTACAAAATTACAAAGTTCCCTTTGAGAGCATATCTCGAGGAAAAAATAAAAAATTACAAAATTGCCATTGAGAACATATCTCGAGGCACAGATGCAAAATTTACAAGATTACCCTTGAGAACACATATCTTGAGGCAATCTTAAATCTTAGGATAGACAAACACAAATCCCAAGGCAATCCTAAATTTTATAGCCTGAGAACATATCTCGAGGCAAAATGAGAAAATTCAAATCCCAAAGGGTCTAAATACATATCCCAAGGCAAATCAATTTTTTTTATTAAATTTTCAAAATTTTAATTAAAATTTTTTTTTTGAATTTGAATTTTTAGTCCTTATCTCGGCTTGGTTGTGATCTGACGGAGAGGTTGGGTGGAAAAGATAATTTAAATTTTGAAGTTGGTTTTCTCCTCATCTTGGACTTGGTTGTGATTTGACGGAGAGGGGGAAGGAAAGAGAAAGGATCCAAGGTTCCTTTAAAAAGGAGAAAAAAAAACAAAAAAAAAAAGAGAAGGAAAGAAGTTGAAGGAGAAGGTGTATATTTATCTCTCTCCTTCTCCCCGTATTCATATATATATATATATCAAAACTTCGTTGCTGATCACCGTAGCGTTGCCTGTCGCTTCGCCGCCGCCGCCGCTCGTCATCGCCGCTGCTCGTTCACCACCGCGGCATGGTTGAGTGGCTGAGATAATGCCGGCAAGCACGCTGCCGCCGCCAATCATGTCTGAAGCTTCCCATCACCATTGTTGCCTTTGTTATTATTGTTCACATTCATCGGTTCCTGCCCACCCTTTACACCCATTTTGAGACTGAGAAGTTCTCTTGTCTGGTGATGGAGTTCTGCCCTGGTTGACTTCACGCATTGCGCCAAAGGCAGCCAGTCTCACCAATCTAAGTCAAATAATCAAAACTGGATTTCAATTCCAAGAACTTTGGATATTGTGCTCAAAATAAAAATAAAAAAATAATAAGTATACATGCATATATGCATGTAGAATACGAAAAAAGTAAGCATGCAAATAAAAAAAAAATGATGATGATGAAGCATGCATACATGTATAGTGGCATGAAGAAATAAAAAATGAGAGACATGCATGCATACATGCATGAAATAAAAATAAATAAATAAAAGAATTTGAGAAGCATACAATGAAAAGCATGCACGCACACGTGGAAAATATAAAGCATGAAGTAATAAGCATGCATATACTCATGTGGGGCCAACCATGGAGAGATATACATGGAATTATTATGTGTATGGCTGAAAACAAAACTTGAAAAAAATAATAATAATAAGAATAGCATGCAAACAAATAACAAAAAAATGAGAAATGATTCATTATAGTGAGAAACATTAAATATGTTTGAGAAGCATGTCATGCACATGGGCATGGTGTAGAAAATTTTGCATATATATATATATATATATATATATATATATATATATATAACCCACTATGATAAATGTGGATTAAAATAAATAAATAAAGTATATCCAGAAATAATATGCAAGAAAATGAATAGTAGAGAAATATGCACCCCTAATCTCAAAGCAACGATAAGGGTGCTCATCTCATTGTAGTGGCTAAATTTGTCTCAAAGTAGCAACAAGACACAGGCAGCGGTGACTTGTCCATTTCAAAATGGCAACAAATATTATGAAAAAAATTTAAGACAGTCATAAAATGTTTATTTGAAGACGACAATGAGGCACACAAAGCGGTGACGATATATGATATATATATATAAAAAAGAAAGTCATATATTGACATACATATGATGTATTGAATATATGTGATAAAATAACAAAATTTATAATTCACAAATTCTCTTGTCCCTTTACTTATACTTTTCCCTTAATCGGAGGTTCCTAAGATTTCTAATCTGGAGTAATTAATAATAGGGACTTGCCCCTATTAGGAATGAGAGAACCCATGAAACAAATATGATATTTGTGCTTCGATGTGCCGTCTGGTGTTTTTTTCTTTTTATAAGGTCAGACGCGTATTTTCGATCCCACACCTCTGTGAGCATCAAAAGCGAAGATGAGGTTCTTAATGAGAGTTATCCACAATGCATATATTGTTTATCATAGGGAACCCTTGTCTTAACGAAAGGCCATTATCTAATTTTCATCAACTCTATATATCAGCCAGTGTGGCTGTTAATAATTGTACATTTACACCATATTTTATATATCAGTGTGTATACTTATTGAGTTTGTATTAGAGTGATTTTGTGGAAAACGAAGCTAAATTAGGTGTATCTTCTCTCTGCATTTACCAGGTGGAGCTTAAAGACAAAGGAGAGCCAAAAGAAGAAATTAAGAGTCAAATTACATAAGATGCAGCTCTCTCGACATAGGTACCTGAAAGACAGAACCTCTTACCGGCTGGTTACCACTTAGGTTACGGACATAACTTGATAAGTATATGATTATGCTTATTTTACATGTTAAATTGTATACTTATCAAGTTAGTATTTGAGTAATTTAGTGGAATGCGAGGCTAAATTGGGTTTAAATAGTCTTCGCAGGCACCAAGTACAAGTTAAAGCTAACGGAGAGCCAAAGGAAGTGATTAGGAATAAAAATGGTGAAGATAGCATACTCCTGAATTAGTAACTTGGAAGGCAGCACCACTTATGGGTTCTTTACGACCAAGCTTACAGCCGTAAGCCACATTCAGAAGGCCTTGCAGGCATCCTTATACCCGTAAGAAAAGAAGCCATGCCAAACAGAGAACCTTATGGTCGAGACTTACGGCAGTAAGTAAGACCATAAGTGGAAGACAAAAGAGTTTATGGGAGCTCCTCATGCCCGTAAGGATTAGGGTAAGATTGACAAGATGAGGTTTACAGTCGTTGCCTTACGGCCGTAATGGGCAGGACTTAGGGCCGTAATCGGGGGCGTAAGGCATGAGAAAAGTTGAAACCCTGAAGGGGAGAGTTCTAGGCTTTCATACCAACTGGGGAAATAGAGGCTGGAGAATGAGGGAGGGAGAATGCGAGGTCAAGGGCTATTTGATCCTCTCCAAAGCTAGAAAACCGCGTAGTTGTTCATCATCATCATCATCATAATCATCATCATCCATTAGGGCATCATCGTGGTCAAGGGTCATGTTTCTCCCAATGTCGAGGGGAACTTCGCACCGATTCTTATCTTCTTGGTTTTTGAGGGAGTTCATATTTGTATTCTCATTATGAAGATGAACATGTGCTATCTTTTGATGTTTTGTTATTGCATAATGAGCTAAAGTCCCTTTAGGGAGCTTGGACTTGAAACCTTAGGGATTTTGTGAATTCTATTTGTATTTATTGAGTTCAATTAATTCTGAGGTTTGATTATGGAATGCATGTGTAGTTGGATCTAATTCTTATTGCATGATTGTGTGGTTGTTGACGAGCGGTGAAAACCCGTTAACTACCTAATCTACCTTGTGGTGAAAACCCATTGGATCTCAGTAAGTAGAGTGCAGTGAAAACCTGTTAAAATACCACATTCCTATCCGATTTCGATTCTAATTGTTCAAGGAGTATTTGTCGAATTATGGTCTTCATTGCTTAAACCCTAAGGGAGTATTGTCCAAGTATTCCCGTTGATATCGATAGTGTTAATCCCTTGTTTGAGATTCTTGCCTCCTGTTTAATTCTAGTTAAATTCAATTGTTAGATTCATCTTTTATCATGTTATTAAGGCTAGATTTCGTAAACTAAAGTTAGTACTAGTGATTTTGCTCCTTGTGGCTGGACAACCAGACCCTTTATTGGGTCCACTGTATTACTTGATGACCCGTCCACTTACGGCGACGCAAAGGGCGTGTCATAACCTCTTGCCGGTATACTTAGGCCCGTAAGGAGAATGAGAGCCAAATAGAAGACCTTACTGCCGGGTTTATCCCTGTAAGCCAGACTGTAAGGGTTATCCAGAGGAGTTTATGGATGGAACTAACACCCGTAATGAGTGATCACAGAGCTGATAGGGCAAGTTTACTGGTCCACACTTACGGTCGTAAGTGGGACCGCAACAGGTAGTCAGAAGACCTTACTGGCAGAGCTTATGGCTATAAGCCAAACCGTAAGGCATGCGATTAACAGAAACCACAATCCTTATGGCCTGGGCTTATGACCCTAAGTCACCCTTAAGCGTGAGGGTATAAAAGATATTGGAGATTTTCTTATGGAAACGGCTACGTTTTTTAGAGGCTGTTAGAAAGAAATAGGGATAGAGAGAAAGGATACGTGACGGATACGAGGTCAGAGGCAACAATCCTTCATTCAAGATAGGGGAGATCTTGCCAGTGCTTTAGATCATCATCATCATTATCATCTTGACATGACCTTTGCGTCACCGCAAGTGCACGGGTCATTAAGTAGTAAAGTGGACCCGGTAAAGGATCGGGTTGTCGAACCACAGTTAGCAAAACTATTAATATTAACTTTAGGTTATGAAATCTAGCCTGAATAACTTGGCACGGGATAAGTCTAACGATTGCAATTAAAAGAAATTAAGCAGGGGATAGAGTCTTAAGTAAGGGGTTAAAACTATCAAGATTAACAAGAATACTTAGACAATACTCCCTTAGGATTTAAACAGTGAAGCCCTGAATTCTCCAAATACTCCTTAATCAATTAATACAGAAGTCGAATAGAAATGTGATGTCTCAACGGGTTTCACCGCACACTAATTACCAAGAAGTAACGGGTTTTCACCGCAAACTGGTTCTAAAAAACCAGCAGGTTTTCACTGCGTGCTTGATTAGATAAATAACGGGCTTTCACCGCACATCAACAACCACGCAACATGCAATAAGAATTGAATAAAACTACATAAACATTCCCACAATCAAGCTTCATAATCAATTGAAGACAAAATAGTGTAAATAGAATTCAACAATTCCCAAAGGTTTCAAGCCCAAACTCCCGATAGTGTTTTAGCTCATTTTGCAATACAAAGAAATCAAAGAATAAAACATGTCCATCTTCATAATGCGAAAACAAATGAAAACTCCCTCAAAGACAAAGAAGGTAAGAATAGGTGCGAAATTCCCCTCGACGTTAGTGGAATAATGACTCTTGGCAGCAACGATGCTCTAAGGGATGACAATGACGATGATGATGATGATGATGATGAACACCCACGCGGATTCCTTGCTTTAGAGGGGGTGGAACAGCCCTTGACCTCGCATCCTCTTTCTCCCCTTCTCCAACCTCTTTTTCCCCCAAGAAGTATCAAAACCCAAAAGCCCTCTTCTTCAGAGTCAGTAAAGTCTTTTATACTTATGAGTTTGAGGGTTGCTTATGGACGTAAGCTTCTGGTTTTCATCTGATCTCATGCCTTACGATCCTGCTTACGGCCGTGAGACACCCCGTAAGGTCTCTGTCTTTGGGTTACGGTCCCCATTATGGCCATAAGGGGGTGACCGTAAACCTCATATGATTAATCTTGCCCTACTCCTTACGGGCGTAAGAGACTCCCGTAAACTCCTCTGTTTTTCACTTACGGTCCCACTTACGGCCGTAAATCCAACCATAAGGATCTCTGTTTGACATGGCTTCTTTTCTTACGGGCATAAGAATGCCTGCAAGGCCTTCTGAATATGGCTTATGGCCGTAATCCTGGCCATAAGGAGCCCGTAAGTGGTGCTGCTTCCCAAGTTACTATGTCAAGAGAGTGCCATTTTCTACATTTTTTATTCCTAATCACTTCCTTTTTCTCTCCTTTGTCTTTAACCTCCACTTGGTACCTGCGAAGACAATTTATACCCGGTTTAGCCTTGTGTTCCACCAAATCACTCTAATACTAACTTGATAAGTATATGAATTGATATGCAAAATATAGTATAATTGTATACTTATCACATCTCTTAGAGCATTGGCGCAGTTAAGAACAATCACTATGCCAACTTCGAGGGGAACTTGTAGTTGATCTGCTCGCCATTGATTCTTGAGGGAGTGTTGGTTATTTTTATGCTTATGAATATGATCTTGTATGCTTGTTTGATTTTCTCTTGTTCCATGAGGAGCTAAAGCTTCATTTGAGGGGCCTGGATAATAAACATAGGGATATTTTGTATTGGATTCTAGAATTGCTTCTTTTCCAAAATGGTATGTTGAGTTTTTATTCTGAAATACTTTTGTTCAATTTGAATCTATGAATTGTTCATATTGCTTGATTGTTTAATTGCTAATGTGCGGTGAAAACCTGTTAGTTTTGAAGACTAATGTGCGGTGACAACCCGTTAGTGTGTCATTCTTCTAAATCAAAGAGGGTTGAAAAAGTGAGCCTGTAAGTAGAGGAGTATCCTTCTTCCCCTCCACTTAAGTCATCCTACTTTAGTGTTTCCATGAGCTTGAGCGATCGTGTAACCCTTTAGTTGAGAGAATTCTCCTTTAGGGAGTTGCATGAGATCAGGGACTGGTTATATTGAGAGAGTAAGTAGTCTAAATTAGGGAGCCAAAGTTGACCTACTTAAGGAACCTTAGAGAAAAGAATAGCCGTGTAGGGCCCAGTGTCGAGAGACTTCTCTACTAACTCCTTACGCTAGCTTAGCCCTAGTCTACAGTGAGAATGGGGTCTAGGAACTGTATGTTCTTGGTGACTCTCATCCATTAAAGTAAGAAGTATTTCTAGAATCTTGTGCTTCATATCACAACCTAAGGGATCATTGTCCAAGTACCCCTGTTTTTTCTAGCAGATTTTCTTGTCTTATTTTAGCTATTTTTCTTTCACCGTGGTGTGTTTATTTTCTTTTGCAGTTTACCTTGTTTGTTTGAGCTAGATAACTTTTGCTCAAGTTAATAATAGTACTCTTATTCCCTATGGTTCGACAACCCGAACATTCATTGTGCCCACTGTATTACTTGACGACCCGTGCACTTGTGGAGATGGAAAGGACGTGTCAAGTTTTTGGTGCCGTTGCCGGAAAACAGATATTAGGGATACTTTAGTTTTATTACTCTAGCCTTTATTTTCTTTCCTTGATCTTTCTGTTTCTTAGTTTTCTTTTCGGCATTTTATTTCTTCTTCAACCCCATGTACATATTCGTTATCTAATTTGATTCTTTTTTTTATAGAAAATGTTCAACAAAACTTAAAAGACATCGTGTAATGTAGCGGTTACTGGTAACTTCAAACGGTAGGGGGCTGCTCTAATTCGATCTTAAATCTGGAATCACCCGAAGAATCTCTGCAAGAGATTATGTGCCATCTGACGGACTAGGGAGTTTTGACTATACAGTTGGAGTTTCAAAAGCACCCAATCTCCATGCTGGAATTGGATGTTAATTGCCTTCAACTTCACCTAATTTCGTATCTGAGTATGAGCGCAATGCAAGTTGTTATGGAGATTGTGAGCACTGTGGTGCACTCGGTTAGTAGCTCATCTATTGCTTCGAGTTTGGAGCTCCATGCTAAGTAATATGACAACCTCGGTGGTGGGCGTCCAAAGATAGCTTCGAAGGGTGTCATGTTGATCGTCAAGTGCCAGGCAGTGTTATAATGCCACTCTACCCATGGGAGGAGGCACATCCATAGATAAGGATTGTAGGCGGCAAAGCCTCTTAGATAATCTTCCAAATACCTATTCAGCACCTTTATCTTCCTATTCGTTTGGGGATGGTATGCACTATTAGTCACCAGCATCATCCCTTAGAGTCGGAACAACTCCTTAGAGAATTGGCTTCTAAAGACAAGGTCGCAATCAAATATGATTTGGGCTGGGATGCCGTGGAGCTTGATGACCTCTTGTACAAGCATCTTCGCTACTTAAGGAGCTATGAAGTTGGGCCCCAAAGACGTGAAATGAGCGTGCTTTGACAGTCGGTCAACGACGACAAGAATGGTGGACTTGCTAGTCATCGAAGTGAGCCGGTGATGAAATCCATAGAGATTGAATGCCATATATTCCCTGAAATTGGAAGCAGTTGCAATAACGCTTGAGGAGACTGATTGAACAGTTTGGAGGCTTGGCATGTCGGACATTGATAGACATATTCATGAACCGACTTGTCGAGTCCGGGCCAATGAAAGATATTGCTAATCCTACTCAATATATCCTACTCAATATACGTGTATCCCAGCATATCCGCCCATGGGCATGGTATGAAACTTTCCTTAGAGCAATGGTTGTAGACAGACTTGTCAGGGATCCAAATCATGCCTTTGAAAAATAGGATTCTTTCATAGACGGTGTAGTCGTGGTGAAGGTTGTGGTCATCCAACACTGTAAGCCCAGTGAAGCGTGTCCCTAAGGATCAAGTGGGGTTTAGAATTGGAGAACCGGGCATGCCAGGAAGCATTATGGACACAGGATAAAGCATTTGCTTGCCCATTCAGCGTCCCTTATTTGTACTGAATGCTAAGTCCAAGCAACTTAAAAAACAACTGTTGCTCCAACATTTGAATTGTTTTGTGTAATAAAGAATGGCGGCTTCGGTGATCAAGGAGGTTGTAGCACCACTTCTTCATGGACTAGATTATAACAAACATTTCTCTGCCATATGTGCAAGCCTCCTGAAGCAGTAGGGTAAGCTGCTTGCTGAAATAGGCCAATGGATGACTCTTTTGCATCAATATGGCGCCAACCCTGGTATTAGACGCGTTTGTTTGAGCTATAAACAGAGTATTGAATTTGGCAACTGCAACTTTCGAGTGCACGTCAATGTCTTCTTTAGCTGTTGAAAAGATTAGGTGGGTGTGGGAGTCTAGATGAATGCATTCTAGATGAATGCATTATTCCGTAAAGCTTAGCTGGTGTCGGACACCTAGGATACGATATGCACAATAGATCAGTCGAAGAAGGAGATTAACTATAAATTCCACATCACCGATCATTAGTTCAATGCCTGAGCATTCTCTCTACAGTTAAGCCGCTCCATTGTTGACGATGACCCTCATATGAGACAACAGTTGAACGGTCCGGTGGAGATGAGCAACCAAGAGAAATTGGATAAAGTTGTTTGTTAAGCCACCGTCGACGAGGACCACCACTTTGTGGCCATTGATCAAGCCGACGAGCTTTAGTGTGGAAGGGATGATTTGTCCCATGAAGATATTGAAGGAGATACATGGCCCTTCCTGCTTCCAAATTTCTTCTATAAGGGGTGTGGATGGAGGATCTAGAACATCAGTCGGAATTTCCTCGTCTGGGGGTCCAGGTCTTCTGGTTCAACCATCAAACATGGAAACAAGGCAGGCTTACACTTGTGACCCAGAACGAACTTGGAGTCGTAATTGAAGCAAAGGCCTTTCTCATATCTGGTAGCCATCTCCGCTGATAAGAGTTTCTTAATAGAGAATGGTTCAAATCGTTGAACCACCAAGACCACAGTCGATGCCACAAGGGGAAATAGAGGACTATTCGAGAAAGGTCGCCCTGCGTTACACTTATCCTTGACTAACTTCACCATGCCCATCGCATCATGAAGGGAGTTTGGTTTCAGGAAATATAGCTCGCATTGAATGTCATCCCCGAGGCCAGAAAGAAAACTGTTGAGGAGGCTCTGGTGACTTAAGTTATCAATGCGAGGCACTCAAAATCATGGAGATACACTACCATGGTGGACGTTTGCTTCAATTTGAACAATGTGGCTTCATGATTGATAAAAGATGATGGGCCAAACCGGAGTTCAATTTGCCGGACAAACTCGTTGCAAGTGGATATTTGAAAGGTGGAATGGAGCTAAAAAAACCATTGTAATGCTGACCCCTGACATATAGAACGCCGTGACAGCAAGGCATTGGTCGTCAGTGATTTGGTTGAAGATGAAGATATGACTGATATGGAATTACCAGCTCCACATGTTCTTGCAAGGAAAGTAGGGACAACTAGCTTTGGCAAGAGGGCATTGGGGACCAAGAGGGCTGAATGTAATGATAGAGGGACTGAGGGAAGGTCTTGGTAAAGATGAGGAATAGGTGAGGAAGAAGATAGTGGAAATACTAGAGGTTGCATTGTGGGGGGGGCGGGTGAGGCTTTGTCAAACTGTTGGATCTTGACCATCATCGTGGCCTTGACGGCTTACTAGGAAGCCAAGGGGCTGCGAAAAGTGTCAAAGGATTCTAACTGAGCTTTATGAAGGAGGTCCAAGGAGTTTGAATAGTACTGCACCGTGGAACATAGCCAGTCCAAATTTGTGAGGCCGGCGTCATGAAGAGCGAGTTAATCGGTCATCACAAAGAGCTGCTCCACGACTGCGTGGGTGAGTGTCATCATGTCATCCACCATGAAGTAAATAAAAGCACCAAATTGATGCGGGAGAAACAAAGTTTTGGAAGAAAGCATGGGAGAAGAGAGCAGAGGCAAGGAAAAACAGGGGAAGAGGAGAAGAGTAAGAAATAAGGAGAGAAGATTTGGGACATATTCCTTACCTTTTTCAGTTCCATTTCACCATCATATACTGAAGATTACAATCATTGTAATTGATTGCCACACTGCATTGTAACAAACAATTCATGTGTAATCATACACCCCAATTCTTCTAACTGACTGCTTAACAAAATCAACTCCTTAATTACATCATTCCAACACTAATAATCTAATAAACAAAATATTAATGCTCGATCTCATCTCTAACGTTGCTAATCCAACAGAAAATCATAATATTTGGCTTGAGGGGAACCTCTGTGATTCTGACATCTAGCTCGGTTGCCTGAGCCACTAGCGAGCATTTCCTCCTCCGCATTAATTTCTCGCTCTACATCAGGCACGGTGCCGGAATGGAGTGGTGCGGTCATGTGCTATGAGAAGAAAGAGTAATGGATTTAGTTTTACTTTTGATTTAAGCGTAAAACCAAACAAATCAAAAAATATGCTTTTATTGTAAAAATAACTAATAATTCATTCTCAATATATGTCATGCCCGGACCCTAGTCGGGCATGTAGGAATCACCACGGCAACAAGAAGTGGGCCCCACAACACCCCCACCTCCTAGTCGTCGTAAAGCTTAACACAATCCTGTTATCACAACTTACTAAAGAAGGAATAAAAAAAATTAGGGTTCTCTTACACCAGAGACCCAAACTACAGGAAAAAATCAACAACAGTATAATTCAGGGTTTTCCAAATACAACCAGAAAGTACAAATACAAAAACAATACATAAAAGTCAAGTCTAGTGGATCCGTAGATTTTACATGCACACTGCAAACTGATCTAGAAAAAAAGGGAAAGATAGAGTCTGCCCAACACAACCAAATCTAATGTCGCAGTCTGAGAAGGAAGAAGGAAAAGAAAGAGTGGTGAGTAACAAATGTTACACGGTGAACTGTGACAGCATAGACATAACAGAGTAATAAAGCATTTCAAATAGTAATATCCACAATAATAATAATAACATGTAAAAGAAGTTTTAATAATTCAATAGGTTAACAATTAGAACAATAATTTATCAATAGTACAAGCAAGTAAAATTTTCCAACACACTGAATACAATTTGAAATATAGGCTAGCCTCAAATAATTCCCAAGCTAATCGTGGCCGCGACTAGATATGGGACCACCAAAGTGTTTGTAAACTTTTTAAAATTCAAAAAGAATGTTGCCTTCCTTGGTGTTGGCCATTGAGATCCCTATGTGGTGACTCCGAGTTTTTCACATAAAAAAAATCTCTATCAATGGCTCAACACACTTCTTGACTAGGGTTAATTCAAGGTTAACCATGGCGTCTCCCATCAGGTAGACTGTGGGACCCCCACTGCTGTGTCGGACTAAAGTCCGTAGTCACCATCCAAGCTAAATACCGAAATACACATCAAACCATATTCAATTGGCATGTACACACATACACATACGATCATGCTTCTTTCAAAATAAATATGTATAAGTATTCCACATTGAACCATGTCAATAAATTCATTCTTGATATATATATATCAAATGAAATATAATTTATCAGAAGAAATATGTTATAAAACTCATAAAAAAAATACTGTAATACTCTTATTAAGTCTATGTAATTACGAATTTAACCACTCACAGAACCAGGATTCTTGCCTCGAGACGCGCTTACTGGTCAGCGATTTTCTTCCCCTTAGAGGATGCTTCACCACTTAGACACACGTAAGGAATCCAAAAACCAATGAACACAAGAAACAAAAACTAAAATGCATGCGAATGCGATGTTACATATCTAATATGCAACACTAGGGTTTTAGGGCAAAACAATGTTATTTTGGACCAAAACCACTTCAAACTGGAGTAACACTAGTTCTAATGAGTTCTAAGTAAGAAGGGCTTCCATTTGAACCAAAGAAATACAAGAAATGGTTGAAAAGTTCCGGTGGTACAGTACAATCAGGATTGCTACAGTACGAATGAACTTGCTGCAGTAAAACCCTAATACAATGGTTTTCTCTAGCCACAAGAACAACGGCTCCAATTTGAGCCTAAAATCATCCCAAATTATAGTTTATTTATAGGTTTTCAAAGAATTCAAAAATTAAAAAAATATTAGTAAAATACAGAATAAAAACTTGGATTGAAGCTCTTACTGTATTCATGAATAACAGCGGAAGAGAATTGATGTTTTGATTCACTGGTAAAGGTTGCCAGAAAAAAAATTCCAGTGTGGAGGTGATCGTCAACAGAAAAGAAATAAAGAAAGAAAAAGAAGAAAAAAAAAAGGATGAAGAGAGAGAGGCTTGGCTAACTTTTTTTTTTTCAATTTTTTTTACAAAAACACTAATTTGCCCTTCTATTGAAAGAATAAAAGAAAAATGGTCCCAATGGCTATATCTACCTCGGTTTTTGGCTGGTTTTCACATAAAAGCTACTGTGCACTCATGCAAGGATGCCACTAGTGCTTAAAATGACTAATTTACCCATAATGCATGTACGAAAGCCGAGGGACACCCGGGTCCACCCTTGGACAGATTTAACTAGGCTATAGTTTGGTTTGCTACAATACAGTTTGCTACAACAATATTAGTTCCTACAGTAAATATTCATTTTGTATGTAATTCGCAATAGTTTTGGAGTACTTAAACATACAAAAAGAACTTAAGAATCCACTCAAAAAAATGAACCCAAGGAAGCAATGCTTTAGAAGATAATCTAAAAATTTTATTAACCTCTTTGTTACACATTCAAGGGATTCACACATATATAAAGTTTAATGGCAGTAAAGATAGTCAACATGCAGGATAAAAAGTAATCAATAGTTGTGGCTAAGATGCTGCTTGAAGCTTCGATCACTATTCTATTAGCATGATAATGTCATGATAGAAACTTGGTCTGGATAATACTTGATGCATGCCTCACTATGTTATTAGCATGTATACGTTTGGTAATGTATACGCAAGACTTGTTGCAAAGCAAGCTATTCCCAAACTTAGGTGATTGTGATTATTTTGGGTTCTATTAAAAGCTGAAGGGATGAGTTACAACTTAGCATGGAAGTTCTTTTATTGAATAAGAGTCTTTTGTTCCTAAGGGTAAATGTTGTGTTTGTCTCGTTTTTGTTGTTTTTCAACATTTTTTTTCTTGTTTGAAAGTAGAGATCAAGCTTTGGTGTAGCTTGGTATTCCATTAGATGAAATGATATATTGATGACATATGTTGTGACAACTGCTATCAAGGTCAGGTTCAACAATGGATGGAGGAGCAAAAACTTCGAGTAAATGAAACTAATAAAGGCTATGTCGGTTGGAGTATACTTGAGGGTTCATCATATTTGTGTAGTGGTGTTAGTTGAGTACAAGATGAGAAGTTTCAAGAGAAAGGGTGCATGTGTCAAATGAAGTTGTGAAGATAGCTACATGTATGGTGAATGAATGCTGCAGTTCAGATCATCATGTTTTGTATAGGACACATGTTAGTGTCTTAATGTATGATAGCTGATGAGTCATGTCATATTAATGTAATGACTAGTCTGTTTGTGATATGCTTGGTTTAAGTAAGAGTCTCAATGAAACTCATATCTAAACACAGAAGCAGGTATAAAGAAGCAAGGATTTTGGAGGTGTGATTGTGTGCTTTGTTTTTTTTTTTTTCTGCTGCATTATTATTCATTCTATTTTGAGAGTGTTTGTGATATTCAGAGAGTCTAACACCATCAAACTGGTATCATAGCTACCACTGAGTTTCTCTGCTTGCTGAGCTCATCTTAGAGATAAGGTCTTGACACTGTTATAGCTGCAAGCCTTCCACCCAACACTGTTGTACCGAGCGATCCCATTTTCAAGGGAGAGAACTATGACAGGTGGGTTGTAAAGATGACTACTTTGTTTCGTTCACAGAAACTCTGAAAAGTGGTTGAGAAGGGGCTAGTGACTACAGGAAGTGAGGAAAAACAAGCTGGGAGTCAGAGTCAAGATGCAAGGGATCTATATTTGATTCATCAGGCAGTAGACGAGGCTGTCTTTGTCAAGATAGCAAGAGCTTCTATTGCGAAGAAGGCGTGTTAACAGATTCGAGGTTTGTACTATCGAACCTCACATATTGTCTTGGTGAGGAAGTAAACGTTGAAGTAGAGGTTTGAAGTGCTTCAGATGACGGATTAAGAGGATATCCAGCAATATATCACTCGTGTGGTAACTATTGTCAACTAGAGCAAGGGACTTGGCTATGAGATTTGAAAGGAAGATATGGTGTCAAAGATACTGAAAAGTTTAGCTCCAAAGTATGGTATGGTTGTTGTAGTCATAGAAGAAGCTAAGGATATAGAAAAGTTGACATCGGAGAAGCTGACAAGTTCCCTACTTGCTCATGAAGTCAGGGTTAATAGGGATGCAAGAAGATCAGAAGAGAAGGCTTTTTTCTCTAAGGATGAAGCTTCAAGTGTTACAGACTCTGAGAAGTGAGTTGGAAGAGATAGAGATAGAGATCTCTCACAAGGTAGAGGAAGAAGTAGAGAAAGAGATAGAGGATTTAGTGTACGACACCCAGCTAGAGAATCTGTTGGTGATGATCAAAAGGAGTTTATCCGCTTCCCATGTTCATCCAGAGCCAATGTGCAGTGTTATATTGTAAAAAATATGGGCATGTGAACGCCAACTATTGGTATAGGGATAAAAACAAAGCGAAGAGTTCTAGTGCAAGTTCAAGTGGGGAAAAAGATGCTGGCCAAGACTCTGGAAATCTATTTATGGTTTACAATGGTAATCACACTGCAGAGTCACCGGTATGGCTACTTGATAGTGTATGTTCAAATCATATGACAGGGGAGAAGAAGTGGTTTCAGTTGATGGATGAATCTTATACACAAAAGGTACTTTTGAGAGATGATAAAGAATAGAAGGTAGCTGGAAAAGGGACAATCGCTTCAACAATGTGTAATGGTGAAACCAAGTTGATCAATAATGTGCAGTTTGTTCACAGACTGACTCAAAGCTTGCTTACTGTTGGACAACTAATGGATTCCAGTTTTGAACTGGTGTTTAAAAAGGATTGCTCCACAATCAAGGAGCTGGGACTAATATGTTTCCCTTGAATCTAAATGCTGTTGAGGTTGCAAAGGTAGCTCAAAAACACCAATGGAGAATCTTTGACCTGACATAGAAGGTTTGGACATTTGGGAATTCGTGGCTTGCATGCATTGGCCATTGATGATATGGTTCGTGGTTTGCCCAGTTTGGAAAAAGTTTACCACTATGAAGCATGCATTTATGGAAAACTGGCTCGTTCTCCATTGGCTGTGGGAAAAGCTTGTAGAGCCAAGGAAAATTTTGAACTAATACACTTAGATTTATGTGGCCCCATGCAAGAGGAGTCTTTGGGTGGTAGTAAATACTTCTTACTTTTTTTAGATGACTTCACTCGGATGTTTGGGTGTATTTTATCAAATGCAAGAGTGAAGTGCTCAAATGCTTCAAAAATTTTCATGCATTGGTAGACAGGAAAACTGGTTTGAAGGTTAAAATTATGAGGACTGACAGAGGTGGCGAGTTATCTCCAATGAATTGAGAGATTTATGTGATCAACTTGGTATTTGAATAGAATTAACTGCCCCATACTCCCCTCAGTAAAATGGCATTACTGAGAGGGAACATGACTCTTACGAGAGAGCGAGAAGCATGATGAAAGCTATGCACCTTCCCAGTTCCTTCTGGGCAGAAGCTATTGCCATAGCTGCATATTTGTCAAATGTATCTCCCACACGAGCAGTGCCTCATCAAAAGCCATATGAAGCATGGAGAGGAGTCAAGCTCACTGTAAGTCATTTAAAAATTTTTGGCTGTATTTTCTACACTCTTGTTTCATCTCATACACTGCAAAAGCTATGTGATAGAGACGAGAAACTTTTTTTTATTGGCTACGAATTATATAATCCTATGACTAAGAAGACTATTATTAGTTGCAATGTATTGTTCTCTGAAGATAGCTATTGGCAGTGGGAAGCTGAAAAACAAACTTAGATTCAAAAAGTTATTTTAGAAAAATCTATGAATGAATCTAGTCCACCAGAGGCTGAACTTCAACGAGATGTAGTGCAAAATAATTTAGTGCCAATGGTAATTGATTCTACACCAGAATCACAAAGTTCAGTAGCCACAGCTGATCAAGTTGAGTTCAATGTAGCTTCCACAGATGGCTCGCCACCACTTCGAGTCAGAATACTAAGAGATGTAAACTCTCAGATCTCTCACTCAAAGAATGGGTATTATATGAACTAGAAACAAGATGTTCACTCAGATGGTTTTAGAGATAAGTTTCTCATTTCAGTTGACTTACTACTTAGCTATTACACTCTTCTTAAAGCAACAAAAAGTAACTAACATTTAAAGAAGAAACACACTTGAAAAGTAAACATCCAATCGCCTTCTTTTGCAGACCATATTCCATCACATGCATGTACGTGGGAGGCTTAAGGGTAGAGGTCTACTGATTGACTTCACACTCTGAGTACACTCTTAACACCTTCCCTTACTCAGAGTGTTGTCAGCCCAGAGCTTCACGAAAAATTTTATACTTATGAATGGGTAGAGCTTTGGTGAAGATGTCGGCCAGCTGATCATTTGTGTTACAATAGAGGATGTTAATTATGCCCTGGTTTATCAGATCACGTATGAAATGGAAGCGGGTGTCTATATGCTTTGTCCTCCCGTGCAGAGTTGGATTTCGAGTAATGGAGATAGTGGACATGTTATCACAGTAGATTACACTCGCCTTTTCTTACTTTGCTTGTAGTTCCTCGAGGAGATGACGCATACAAACTCCTTCACATGCAGCTGAGGTAACATAAATGTACTCTGCTTCAGTACTAGAAAGCGCAGTGATTTGCTGCTTCTTGGAAATCCATGCTACAACTGCAGACCCAAGGATAAATCACCACACTATTGTGCTGCGTCTGTCGTCCGGCGACCCTCCCCAGTCGCTGTCTAAATACCCCACAAGCCTGAACTCATCGTTGCGAGTGTAACACAACTCATACGCTGTAGTTCCTGAGAGATAATGTAAGATTCTTTTCACCGCGCCTTGATGATGCATTGTTGGGCTTTGTACGAATCTTGAGACTACTCCAACAGCATACGTGAGATCAGGTCGAGTGCGAGTGAGATACAACAGTGCTCCAACGAGTCTTTGATACTTCACATGATCTGCCTTCCCTGAACTATCTTCACGATATAATTTTTCATTAGTGTTCATGGGACTGGACACATATTTACAATGCAACATTCCATCGGTCATCTTAAACATTTTCAACATACTAACCTTGAATTCGTTCAGCATTTCTTCA
This sequence comes from Dioscorea dumetorum, assembly GCA_902712375.1. Taxonomy (NCBI): domain Eukaryota; kingdom Viridiplantae; phylum Streptophyta; class Magnoliopsida; order Dioscoreales; family Dioscoreaceae; genus Dioscorea; species Dioscorea dumetorum. Next base: position 3,664,748 of record CACTHL010000549.1, on the reverse strand, counting down.
GAGGATCCCATGTAGATGATATCATCTACATACAAGTAGAGCATGATTACCCCAATGCCGTCTTGATGCTTGGTGTAGACTGTGGGTTCATTAAGGCTTCTCTTGAATCCAAATTGATGAAAATGCAAGTCTATCCTGCTGTACCATGCTCTCGGAGCTTGGCGGAGCCCGTACAGCGCTTTTCTGAGTTTGTAAACATAATCCTCCTTCCCTTCAAAGATAAAGCCTTCGGGTTGTGTTACATAAACCTCCTCCTTTATCTCACCATTTAAGAACACTGATTTTACGTCTAAATGATAGATACACCATTGGTTTTGGGCTCCAATCGCTAAGAAAACTCGAATAGTTTCAATCCGAGCAACCGGTGAATAAACCTCATCAACATCTATTCCTTCCATCTGTGAATACCCTTTGGCCACTAAACTTGCTTTCTTCTTTAGTAGAGTGCCATCTGGATGAAATTTGGATTTAAACACCCATTTTAATCGAATGGCCTTCTTCTTCTCAGTTGGCATTACCAACTCCCATGTATTATTTCTGTGAATCGCTACAAGTTCTTCCTTCATGGCTTCCATCCATGCTCTGTCATTTGCTGCTTCTTCGAACCTCACTGGATCTCCAGCTAAGAGAGCAACAGGGGATGAGTCATATATTTCAGCAAGATTTCTATACCTCACCGGAGACTCCTCCTCTTCAGTTGTTTGTATAACAAAGCTGGGAGAGTCATTGGCGCCAAACTGTGAGTTTAAGGAGATCCGTTCATCTAGTTGATCAGACGGTTGATGTTCCTCCACTTGTTCACTTGATTCTTCTTCTTCCATATCAGCAATTGGCTCACAATCTGAGGTTACTAAGTCATTAGCATGCAACGAATCCCAACCCTTGTTTTCAAAAAAACGAATATCTCGGCTGACTCGGACGACCCTGAAATCAGGATCTATCACCCTATAGGCCTTCGAGTCATTGCAATAGCCAATGAAGATCATTCTCTGTGATCTGGCATCCAGCTTCTTTCGTAAGTGAGGATCAACTATTGCCATCGCAATGCACCCAAAGACCCAAAGATGGTCAACCCGTGGTTTTGACCCTGTCAAGGCTGCGTAAAGAGTACATCCTTCCACGGCGTTCGTCGGAGCTCTGTTCAGGACATAGACTGCAGTCGCCACAGCATCGGCCCAGAACTCCTTTGGCGTGTTGAGCTCCTGCAACATGGTTCTCGCTATTTCCATCACCGTCCGGTTCTTTCGCTCGGCGACGCCGTTCTGCTGAGGCGTATACGGGGCCGTGAACTGTTGTCGGATTCCTGATACTTCACAAAATTCTCTGAAGCTTCGCGAAGTGAACTCACCACCTCGATCCATTCTCAGGTTCTTTACTGAAGCTGAGAACTGCTTCTCTACTAGGCCCTTGAAGTTTTTAAACTTCTGCAATGCTTCCCCTTTTCGTTGGAGAAAGTATACCCAACTAAACCTCGTGAGATCATCTGTTAAGAGAAAGTAATATACATTACCTCCCAAGGATGGCGTTTGCATCGGACCCACGAAATCTCCATGCACCAGTTCTAGAGGTGCAGAGGCCCTTATTGCTTGCCCTTTCGGAAACTCCCTCCGAGTTTGTTTACCCAGAGAACATACTTCGCAGGGCCTTAATGCCTTGATGGATGGAAGCCCTTCTACCAAATGCTTTTGGGATAATTTCAGCAACCCCTGTTGATGCAAATGCCCGTACCTTCTGTGCCAGAGCTTCGTGAGTTCATGCTCTCCTTGTTCCTCATGAGAGCTCTTGAGTGCGCTAGCTTCCAAGGGAAACAGCCGATGTGGTGTCATCTTTACCCTTGCTAGTATGGTCTTGGCTTCGGTGTCTTTGATGATGCACTCCCCTGCGCCGAATTCAACCCAATATCCTGATGCTATTAGCTGCCCGACACTGAGTAAGTTATGAGCAAGATGTGGCACGTACTGTACATTTGATAGTTCATGAGTTTTCCCAGACGCTGCTTGAAGCTCTACACTTCTGATCCCTGCAACCCTTAAGATATTCCCATCACCCAGCCGTAGGACTTGAGATGGTGCACTTTTCAGGGTTTTAAACAGACTTTTATTGCCTGTCATGTGGTTGGAACAACCACTGTCCAGCAACCAAGCTTCGCCATCTTCGCCCCTTGATCAATTTCCGGCCATGAAAAGCATCCCCTCATTGTCTTCAGCTTTGGTTACCTCACTTGTAATATTGGCTTCTTTAGTTCTATACCAACATTGAGCTTTGACGTGGCCGAACTTTTTGCACACAAAGCATTGCCGGCCCTTGTGCACTTGGTTTGTCTCTGGCATGTGAGAAGTTTCTGCATGCCTTCCTCTCCCTCGACCTCATCGACCTCCCCGAACAAAGCCTCGTCCATGTGCATGACCTCCACGAAGACCCGGTGCTCCTATTCGGAGGTTGTTGACATGAAGAGCCATTGCTTCTTCTTCTTGCCCATGAATCATATCAAGTATACATTCATGACTTTTTAAGGACCCATTGAGTTCTTTTATAGTGAGAGTGTTCATATCTTTTGCCTCTATGATAGTTGAAACCACATTGGCAAACCTTGGAGTTAGATTCCTGATGATTTTTACAACCACCATCTTCTCCGGAATGATTCCGTCCAAGACCTTGAGCTTGTAGACGATATCTAAGACTATGGTGATGAAGTGTTGTATTTTCTCTCCGTGCCGCATCTTTACAGCTTTGAATTCTTGGTGTAATGCTTGTTGATTCACTAACATAGTTGAATCATTTCCTTGATACTCAGCCTTTAGAGTATCCCACACTTCCTTTGATGTCCTCACATCAGAGATTCTTACCAGGATCTGTGGGTCAAGAGCTCGTTGAATAAGATACAACGCGTTCGCATCCTTCTTCATGTTATCATTCATTCTGCCACCTTCTCCTTCTGTGCCAAGCCCCACTTCGATGAGGCTCCATAAATCCTTTGACCAGAACATGGTCTTCATCATCAAGGCCCACAGGTTGTAATCGTCGCCTTTGAAGACCGGAGCGCCATCCTCCTTAGCAGCCCTTCACAAGCTCTGATACCACAGTAAACTCTCAGATCTCTCACTCAAAGAATGGGGTATTATATGAACTAGAAACAAGATGTTCACTCAGATGGTTTTAGAGATAAGTTTCTCATTTCAGTTGACTTACTACTTAGATATTACACTCTTCTTAAAGCAACAAAAAGTAACTAACATTTAAAGAAGAAACAAGCTTGAAAAGTAAACATCCAATCGCCTTCTTTTGCAGACCATATTCCATCACATGCATGTACGTGGGAGGCTTAAGGGTAGAGGTCTACTGATTCACTTCACACTCTGAGTACACTCTTAACAAGAGAGATATATGAAAGTTATAGCTACGCATTGAGTGTTTGTAATCCTGAATCCTTTGAAGAAGCTCATAGCTAGAAAGAATGGCAAGATGATATGTAGGATGAATGGGAAGCTATACAAAAAAATAGAACCTGGGATTTGGTTCCAATACCAGAGGGCAAGAAGATTATTGGACTCAAATGGATTTTTAAAACAAAATTCAAGGCTGATGGAGGTGTTTTGAAATGTAAAGCTAGGATTGTGGCTAAAGGGTACTCTCAAGAGCAAGGGGTGGACTATGATGAAGTTTTTTTCACATGTGGCTCGCATGGAGACAGTTAGGTTAATGCTGCCATTGGCTATAGTTAAAGATGGCATGTTTATCACCTAGATGTGAAATCGGCATTCTTAAATGGTAACATTCAAAAGGATGTTTATGTTGAAGAGCCAAAGAGCTTTGAAATTGCAAGAAGTGAGCATTTGGTTTATAAGCTAAGAAAAGTCTTATATAGTTTAAAGAATGCCACATAAGCCTGGTACTCAAATTTTGATTCACATTTCTTGCAACAAGGCTGTCAGAAGTATCCTGCTAAACATACTCTATATCAAAAAACAAATGAAGAAGGAGATACTATCGTTGTGGGAATTTATGTCGATGATATAATTTGCATGGGTTCCTCTCCAGTCCTAGTAGAAGAGTTTAAAATTGAAATGAAAAAAATCTTTGACATGAAAGACCTAGGCTTGATGTGTTACTTCTTAGGTGTGGAAGTGAGACAAGACAACATGGGCATTCATATTTCACAAAAAAAATACACATAAGACCTACTTACAAACTACAACATGTAATGCAGCACCAACTCCCATCAACACTGTTGTTAAATTTCAAGTAATTAATAATTGAGGGGAGGCAGATATTACTACATATAGGAGATTGATTGGACGATTAATGTATTTGACAAACACTAGACCGACATTGGCTATCCAGTCAATCTTCATTCCAAGTATATGAATAAGCCCTCTAAAACACATCTTGGTGCTGTTAAGAAGATACTGAGATACTTGGCTGGAACCATTAGTTATGGAATTTGGTACAGGAGCAATGTGGAAAGCAAGCCCGAAGGTTCTTCAGACTATGACTAAGGAGGTAGCTTTGAAGATAGAAGAAGCACCACGGGGGTTCTTTATAATATACTCTCAGGAGCAGTCTCTTAGATGTCCAAAAAAACAAGATATTGTAGCTTTATCTTCAAAAAAGGTTGAATATGTGGCTTTATGTGTTGCTGTATGCCAAGGAGTATGGCTCAATAAAGTACTAAAGGAATGTGACCGGAGTCAAAAGGATCCTATTACAATATGGTGTGACAGCAAGTTTAGCATTGCCATTGCTAAAAACCCAGTTCATCATGGAAGAAGTAAACATATTGATGTTAAGTTTCACTACATTAGAGAGATCGTCTCAAAAGTAGTGATTGACTTAAAGCATTGCCCTACTGAAGATCAAGTGGCTGATGTGTTTAGTAAGCCACTAACTGTCAGAAAATATATCCACATGCCTAATAAACTGGGAGTTTGTGAACCTCAAACAAGGGGAGGAATGTTGAAGTATACTTGAGGGTTCATCATATCTGGGCAATGGTGTCAATTGAGTAGGAGGTGAGAAGTTTCAAGAGAAAAGGGCGCAGGTGTCAAATGAAGTGGTGAAGATAGCTACATGTATGGTAGATGAATGTTGCAGTTCAGGTCATCATGTTTTGTAGTACTCATGTTAGTGTCTTAATGTATGATGGCTGATGATTTATGTCATATTAATGTAATGACTAGTCTATTTGTGATATGATGGGTGTACGTAAGAGTCTCAATGAAACTCATATGTAAATACAGATAGAAGCAGGTATGAAGAAGGGATTTTGGAGGTGTGAAAGTGTGTTTTGTTTTTTTTTTTTTTAGCTGTTGCGATGTTATTCATTCTATTTTGAGAGTGTGAGTAATATTCTGAGAGTTTAACACCATTAATCTCCATCCACACATATTACAATGCGGGAGCATAAATCCACTTACATGAGCATAGTGGAGCAAGAAAATTTGATGATTTTAAGAAGTGTGAAAATTTCCCGACCCTTGCTCCTTGATTAAGAACAATTTTATTTTAATTAAGTTTTTTGGCATGATCAAATCTTCATAAATATTTTGTGATGATTCAACTTAAATTCATCCAAATCTCCAACTATTTTAATTAAATTATCTGTATTGCGAACATCTAAAAATGATTGTTAACATTTATTCTACTGCAAATATGACTCGGATATGATAGGCTTACAATCACTTAAGACGCTGACATAATTATTAAAAATAAGCAACAGTGTCCATGAAATCCTGATTACCAATCAACTTTTTCAACACCAATGGCGAGACGCATATCTCTGCAGTCATGCTTCCATTTTGTGGGCCTGGGTAAATGGTCACGTTGCCATCCAACTTGTTGGCTATTCCACTACGAACCGCAATTGGTTTTCCCCAACCAAAATCATTCCCATAGATGTCATACCTATGGGAACCCACTAAAACCAAATCACATGAAGTGCGGCGATGAAGCTTAATAAAGGACACAGTTTGATGCCATTTCTCAATAAAATCTTGAATTTTACTAGCAGTCATAGCCGCAACAACGTGGTTAAACATTGAGGCTATGGACCCGAAGCTCCCTTCCGCCGCTCTCCTGCTATCGATTTTGTTGGATCGGTTTCTAGTATTGCATTTCCCAAGTATGTTACTGGTAGAGGATGATTTAATCTTGACCCGCAACCAATGACCAAAAAAAACCTCGTGACTTGATGTGGCTCAAGGGCTCTAGCTTCAGTGATACTTCTCCACACATGAGCTAACAATGCTTGTAGCGATGATATATTGTTGGTATTCATCTTTGTGTTAGCCTTCGCCTTGAGCTTGGTAATGGTTTGAGCGAGAAAAATGGAAGACGCCTTCTTCTAGTGATGAAAGATTAAAATTATCCCTCATCTTGATGATATCATCGACATCCTTCAAAGGAAGGTAAATTGGTGGAGAGAAAGATCCAAAGAAGTACCTATCAAGAACAGGCCGATTAACATCATTAAGAGTGCCTGTTCTTGAAATCTCAGACCAGCAGTTGATGAAGTGCCAGAATGAGAACCCATCCCCTACAACATGGTTGAGGGAGCATCCAAGAAAGACCCCATCCGCCAGTTCTGTGACTTGAACTGCTAGTAATGATTGAGAATCACCCTCGTGATTTTTCAATCTATTAAGTGGGAAGAAGAGTTGGACTAAGGGAGGTACTATCAAAGAGTTGACTATCTCCGAGGTGGTGAACTTCCTAGTGGTAGCGGCATGGATGAATTCGGCTCCTTCGTTGTTACAAGTCAAGGAAATAGTGACAAATGGTGTTATGGCTTCATGATGCCTAATGATATTGAGACGACCAGCCAAAGGATAGAAATGGCGAGAGCTATGGACAAGGAGGTCTTAAGTCTGGTTGATGAAAGACATAATGCTATCATTTGTAGCATCGGGAGCTTTGCGAAGAGAAGCCCATATTGGATGTATTCTATAGAAATTAAGCTAAGATCCCGGGGTGTGAGATGGAGCACCTCATGTTGCTTCTCTTGCCTCTCTTTGGGTTGTGATGGCTTGACCACACATCTAGAAAGAGTTTGCACTTCTGCCATTTGTTTGTTGCTAATTCTCTTGAAGTTTCTAAGACGAAAGAATGCTTAATATATAGTGATCATAAGGGGTTGTTAAGACATCATTATCAAAGGCCATAAATATAATAACGTATACTTGGGTCATTGAGCTTTTATAGTACGTCGTGCACTTCACACCAACTGAGTTTTATATATGGCACCTAGTTAAATAATTGACTTGCTTTTCATTCTAAAAATAATTGTGGGGCCTGTTAAATTTTCACTAAAATGCTTGTAGCGCCAAAATTATTGAACCAAATCTCTAAGAAGCGGGAAATATTTGTCGGTGGAGAACTTAGAAATAACTTATATAGTACATATGTACGGCATGTACTTCACCCCAACTCCGGAGCTAAACATGAGAGAGGGTCTTCTACGAATTTTAAGTAATTTATATTTGTTTTTATCTATTTTTGACACAAGTATCTAGTGTACTTATGATATATCAAAGTAATATCCATTTTTTATTGTAAAATAAATAATGGAAATATTAGAAACATCATGCACAAGCAAGGGATTAGATGGGACACATGACATTACTCGGACTCTCCGCATAAGTCTGTCACGCCAACTTCACTAGACCCGTAAGCCATCATTCCATACCTTCAAAGGAATCTTAGAGGTGAGCACGTAAAATAGGGAAGCTAGTCTTCAAGCCGCTTGTGAGCTCTTCTCCATCTAGTCTTCAAGCGTCCACCAACTTTCTCCCCCGTTTGCCATGGTAGGTGGGGGTGAGAAGACGGCAGCAAACACCTTCCATCGCGCCGCCTATGGCAAGACCTAGTAGTGGCGGCCCAGGACGGAGCTTCGAAGTCTTGGGCTCGAATTGTCACCGGTGAGTCGAGCGAAAAGGCCTTCGGAAATGGAATAGTGAATGTCAAGGAGAATTTTCAACGTCTCAAGACGCTACGACATCTGAGGTTCAGACCAGATAGTGAATTCGAAATGCGTGTCCGGGGGCAAATGCAGAGCTCCCTGTATGGTAAGTTCCTAGGAAAAGCAGTACTGCTGGAGCAAGTCCGAACATCATTGACAAATCTTTGGCGGGATTTGGCAAGTTTTCAATTGCCGATCTACCTAATGGCTTCTATTATATCAAGTGTTCTTATGAAGAGATGGTTTAAAAGCTCCTTTGGGATGGGCCATGGACCGTGAACGGAATGGTGTTGCAGCTCATGCCCTGGAGAGAGAACTTCCAGCCAGCATTTGAAAAATTGGACGTTGTGGAGGTGTGGATTCAATTGCATCACCTTCCGATGGAGTTTTGGGAGGCTGAGAAGTTAGAAAGTATTGGTTCGCTACTGGGATGAGTTCTACGAGTGGATTACCACACGGCTAATGTTGATGTCCTAGCGGTGAATGTGGGGAGAGCCAAATACGCCAGGCTCTGTGTGGAGCTGGACCTCTCACAACCCTTGTAGAGAGGCCTCTGTATTGGAGAAGGAGAGGGCGCGGTGCTAGTGGCAATCCTGTATGAAAACATTCTGTCATTTTGCTTTAGGTGTGGAAGAATTGGACATTTGGTCAATGCGTGTCCCATCCCGACGACTACGGCAACGACAGCAACGGAAGACCTCCGCTTCACAACAGGGGAACAACCACAGGTTATGCAGGTAGACACAGAGAACCCAAACCATCACAATGATGTGGATGAACAATTTGGAGGATTTTCATAATTAAGAGCAAAGGATGATGAGGATTACGGTACTTGGCTGGTGGTCGGACCTCGCCGGAACCGGGGAAGGGGGAGAGGACTACCGTTAGGAGGCTGGGGCCAACATGGAATAATGAGGACTGGTGAGACTCACGGGCCGTCTATTGACGCCTATCGGGGTACACGTGGCGGTCGGCGAGGTTGGCATGAGGATCAACGATGTTTGCCTCGAGATTCAAGGAGAGCTTATCCCGAGGAAAGTGATAAGGATCAAAATGAGAGGCCTATAAACCCTAAAGGAGACTTTGCTAGACGGCCGCCGTCATCTCCCCACGGTCCTTATGAGGATGAGAAGGGTTCAGGTCGTAGAGCTTCCGTTGGAGCTAGAGAGGGGACGGGGGGACCATATGATGATGCTAACCTCTTGAGTACGATTCCGAGTTCGACCGATCCGGGCCTTGTCACCTCGGTGAGCAAAGAGACATGGAGGCAAACAGATGGTGACCTCATGATGGGAGCCCATGAGCAGCTGGTCAATAGGGTATCTCAAGCCCTCAGGACGACCTCTCATTCAACGACCTGCAAGGATTTGCTGATGAAGGAGGAAGTTGAAGACAAGGTCACTAGGAGGGAGATCTTCAACGATGACATGCCGTTGGTGCAGGTCCAGAAAGATGCCAAATTAGAGGTAATCGCGAGGAGAGGGAAGATGAAGGCCAACAGTTGTCCCAAAAAAGGACGAGTAGAGGGTAAGAAAGATCTATCTTAACCCTATCAGTTTCTTTTGCTTGTTCTAGTTCTTCTTTAGTTTTACCTATGAGTCAGGAATTGCTAAAAATTCTATGTTGGAATTGCAGGGGCTTGTCGAATTCTGTGAAAAATGAAAGAATTCAGAACCTTATGAGGTCTTTCCATCCAGACATCATGTGCTTAGTTGAAATGAGAGCTGATCTGAGTAGGGTCGCAGTATTTTGTCACAAGTTCGAGAGAGGTTGGGAATGGGCAGCTATCCCAGCTCAAGGTATGTTAAGGGGCATTGTCATCTTTTGGAAACGAAGGATCGGCAAGGTCACTCCTATAGCTTATAATCGTTTATCCCTTCACCTTATCATTTCTAATCATTATCCGGAAGAGTGGATTTTATCGGTTATTTATAACTCCTAACATATTCAAACTCAAAAACTTCTGTGGCATGATCTTACTTCTATTTCTATGCTTAATGCCCCTTGGATCTTAGCTGGGAATTTTAATGCTGTTTTGCTCCAGTCTGAGCACAAAGGAGGTAATTTCGGATATTATAGCATTAAATCCAAGCATTTTAACGATTTTGTTGCTTCTAATCATCTGTTGGACCTTGGTTTCCATAGAACCCCTTTTACTTGGTGTAATAACCAACAGGGTTTGGCTAGGAGGTGGGCACGTCTGGACCGCTTTCTTGCTAATAGTGCGCCATTATCCAATTTTGATTCCTTTTATAATCAGCACTTGCCTAGGTCTTGCTTTGATCACTCTCCTATGCTGATGTCTTCTAAATTTTTTTCGCATGAGAATAAAAGGAAAGATTTTTGGTTGATAACTTTTGGATGGAATATGATAGTTGTCATCATACTATTGATAAGGCCTGGAATTATAGATCCAATGGTTCTCCTATGCATATTTTTAGTCATTTGCTTACTCGCACTAGAAAATTCTTACTGAATTGGAAGTCTTCTGACTTAACTCTTTTAGATGTTGTCATTACTGATACAGAGAAAGATATCACCAGGCTTGAAGCCAATGAATTTTCTCCTGATTATAATGAGGGTGATGATATACTTTGAGAGCCTTGTATAACAAGCACTCAGCTTTGATAAGACAGAATGCTACTCATTGGGCTTAAAGGGCTAAGATGCTCTGGCTTCAAAAAGGTGACTTTAATACTAGTTTTTTCATAAGCATGCCAAAATTAGAAATCATAAAAATAAAATTTCTGCTGTCACTAATGACAATGGTTTGATTCATACTGAGTTTGCTTATATGGCTTCTGTTTTTACTGCTTTTTATGATAAGCTTTGGACTACCTCCAATACCATTAGTGTGCCTGACATTATTCATAGACTTCCTAATAATCACCCTTGTTTGGAGGAAAATGATAGAAGTATGCTCACTGGGAAAATTTCCCTAACTGAAATCTTCAAAACTCTCAAGTCTATGGCTAGAGGTAAAAGTTCTGGTCCGGATGGTCTTAATGTTGAGTTTTACATTTTCTATTGGGATATTGTTCAGGGACCCTTGTTTGAAGCCATCAATTTCTTTTTTCATAATGCAAAAATGCCGGTTTCTTGGGGGAAAACTTATATTGTGCTAATCCGTAAGACTAGTACTCCTTCTAAGGTCAGTGACTATAGGCCTATTTCTCTGTGTAATGTGTGTTATAAAATCATCTCTAAGATCCTTAGCAATAGGTTGAAGAAGGTGATCCATAAACTTATTGGTCCTGAGGAGAGTAGGTTTCTAGCTGGAAAATCCACTTTCGACAATATTATTACACTTCAGGAAAGTGTGCACTCTCTTGAATGTGATTCCCAAGTCCCCCCTAGGTTGCTTCTAAAAATAGATGTCGAAAAGGCTTATGATGTCTTAGAGTAGAATGCCATCCTTGCCAGCCTTAGAGTCATGGGTTTTCCAGAAATTTGGATTTCTTGGATTAGAACTTGTATCACTACTCCTACTTTCTCTTTCCTAATCAATGGGCAGCCTTCTAATTGGTTTAGCAGTCATAGAGGGGTGAGACAAGGGGATCCCCTATCTCCATTTCTCTTTATTCTGGTTTCCCAAATTTTAACAGCAATTCTGAATCATGCCCTTTATCTTAACATGGTACCTGGCTTTGATGATAGGTTAGGGCAGAACTTTCACCATTTGATGTTCGCTGATGACTTGATTGTCATTACTAGGGCTACCCGTATTGCTGCTAAAAACTGTAGATTGGTTTTCAATGTTTATAAAGATCTTACTGGCCAGAAAATCAATCTGCATAAATCAGCAGTCTATATCCCTAGTCATTTTAATAAGCAGGTCAGAAATACATTGATGGAAATCCTTAATATGAAACTGGGGTCTTTCCCTTTCAAATATCTTGGAGCTCTACTGTCTCCCAAGAGACTCCCTATGACTCAGTTTCAACCTCTGATTAACAGAACTAAACAAAATTTGGAAGCTTGGCTTCCTTATTTTATCTCTTTGGTTGGTCGGGCAATTCTTGTCAATAGCTCCCTTATGTCAATTCCTGTCTATCAACTGTCCTGTTATCATGTACCTGATACTATTCCGGACTTGATTTCCAAGATGGCTAGATTATTTCTTTGGGGGAAGAGTACTGCTGGAGGCAACTTCCACTCTATGAACTGGAATGCTACCACTCTAGCTAAAACTGAGGGGGGTTTGGGAATTAAGAACTTGAGACATACTAAACATGCTTTAATGGCTAAACATGTGCTTGCTGTACTAAATCAGGATAGTAAGCTTTGGATTCAAAATTTTCAACTAAAGTATGGTAATTTCAGTCCGTGGGCCAAGCCTAATAACAACAATATATCCTGGTTCTATAGGATTCTTTGCAGAAGCACTGAACAGTTTTGGTCAAGTCTTTCTATCCAAGGCTGTAACCCTATGACTACTGTTTCCTAGGAGACCCTTGGATCTTTGACATTCCGATTGCCTTAAAGCCCACTTACCTTAATATGGAAATTATTGGGGATAATCTTAATATCAATAATTTCTTATGTGGGAATAAATTGGATAAGGCTGTGGTAGATCAATCTTTTGGACCATTGCTTGATTGGGACACCCTTCAGGCCAAGACTTTTGATCCAAACAGAGGTAACTTGTGGACCTGGGCCCACAGGACATCAGTTGGAAAAATTGTTAACTTAGTGTATACCTATCTCAATCATGATCATTCATTGGAGATGGAAAAGTAGATTGGATGGCATAAGATGTGGAGACTACAGGTGGCTCCAAAAGTAAAAACTTTCTTATGGAGGGCTTTTCATAGCAGGATACCCACTTATGAACTCCTATATAAATTAAACATTGGGGCCTCCAACCAGCTGTCTTTTGCGTGGCCTTGATAGGGAAACTCTGGATCATCTTTTCAATCATTGCATAATAATCAAACGTTGTTGGCAGTTGGTGTAGGATTTCACTGGAATTAACTGTGATATTTTGATGGATCTGTTGGAAGGAAATTGGTTGCTAAACTCAACAGGTATTGAAAGAAACAAACATCAGATGTTCAATGCTCTAGTGGCTACTTGCACCTGGGGAGTTTGGAAGGCCCGGTGTGCTCTCGTGTTCAATGGCAAGCGGATTCAAGCATATCAAATATTTATAGAAGCCCTTCACATGGCTCGGGAGTACTTTTGGGCACTTAAGATTCGCATCAGGGAGTTTACTCAAAACTCATATCTCGCAATTCAAATTTCACTATTTTGTGACACTTCGTGGGTGACTGATAGAGAAATTGTAGGTTTAGGATTTGTGCTGGTAGAAGGCTCGATAATATTGGTGGTTGCGGCAAGTTCGATGGTAGCTGAATCCAGTGTATATGCCGAGATTGGGGCGATCAAAACAGCCTTGGAGTACTACAAGCATCAAGAGTGGAAACCAACGAGAGTGTATTCTGACTGCACGACAACCTTGAACCTCATTGAAGACGAAACAGTAATCTGCAGCAATAGCGTTCGAGAAGAGGCTTGGCAAGTGGCTGATTTGCTAAAGCAGGATAGGAAAGTGGAGTTACAATACTATTTATGTTTCATTATGGCAGGGAGAGACCCCGTTAGGCTGGAGGAAGTCGCCAGTTTGGCGGGGCTTCACTTCTAATTTGTTTTACTTCTTTCTTTAGTTGTCTTTGTAAGCTCTTAAGAGCTCATCTGAACCAAAAAACAAAAAAAACTTCACTAGACCTGTAAGGTTGGGCCCTGAATGTCTAAATCAGGGAATATCAACAAAAGTACTTGAGCAATTAATCTAAACTTCACCATTGTTGTGTTGCTAAAAAAAATAATAAACGAAAGAAAACCGAAATTTTCAAAAAATATATATATTTTAAAAATTCAAAATGTTTTAAAATACTGTTGTCCAATAAATCACAAGGATTTGAAACAACTTAAAACTATTAAAAATTAGTTAGAAAAGATCAAGGGCTTGGACTTAATTTGCTTATATGATTAATATAGTTGCTTATATATCTTCTTGATTGCTATAGGGTTGGAATTGTAACCCACTTACCTATTCATCAGCATCATGTTTTGACTCTTGTACGAACGCAAAGTGGAGGGAACCCACTATTATTGTTGTGTTCATCATGCTATTAATGAAGTAGATGTCACTAACTTCTAGACTTCCCATCACTTTTCTTATTGATGAAGCAACAACTGGGGTTGTGTCATGTCCAGTACATTTCAACTTGTACACTGAAAGCCTATATATTCACACTCTATTGTAAACATAAGGCAAGCAAAAATGTAGTTTATGCCTAATGAAAGAATGAGGAATGTGTTTCCGTCACTTTGCCACCAGTCAGGGATGTTAGCGGCCATATCAGCGTTGATATCCTTAGAGGACCGAAATAATGTGTTTAGGTATAAGTTCACTTGAATGTATTTTTCACCCATTAGCTTGTTCTTGGGTTGCCTTTACTTGAATGAGTTTTCTTCACTACTGTTAGACTATCTTCACCCATCAATTTCCACTTGTAGAACCATATGGCTAAACCTAGAAAATAACTCTCATATAGTTCAAGAAGTTGTGTCCTACTTACATCCATAACAATATGTGTTAAAATCTATAAAAATGTCAGACTCTGATGTACGTGGCCCATGAGTGTGAATTGTGGCTTTCATTAAAGCCTAACAAATTACAATAAGAATTTAAAAAATAGACAAGTCTTCTAATTTTTCCTTAGGATCTAAAACAAATGCAATTAAAGTAACAAAAGGATCTGAAAAAAATGAAATCAAAGCGACAAATAGGTATATTTCCAAAATAACTCCACACTTCGCCTTCATTTCTGTAAGGCTCAGAATTTATTAAGCATCAAATAGGTCTAGTTTTCACTCAGTGAGAAAGACCTCTAACCCATGATGAACAAAATTCGAATCAATTGTATTCTCAAGTTCCATAGGAAAGGAAGGAATAAGTTTCAACCAAAAGCACTGAATAGGAAAGGAAGGAATAAGTTTCATCAAAAACTGAGCTAGTAAATTAGAAAGTCCAGCACGTAAGCATTAGCATGTAGCGCCTAGGAGCTACAAAACTGCCACGCCCTTTGCGTAACCGCAAGTGCACGCGTTGTCAAGTAATAAAGTGGATCCCAAAAAGAGATCGGGTTGTCGAACCACAGGGAGCAAACGTACTAGTACTACCTTCAGCTTATGAAATCTAGCCCGAAAGGGATGATTGTTGACAAGTCTAACTAATAACTAACTCTATTGTAAACAATAAAAAGTCGTAGAGATTGATTGGCTAGAAGGGAAAACTTGGACAATACTTCCTCGGGGATTAGACAATAAAGTACTAACTCATACAAATAATCCTTGCTCAATTAGAAGTAAGTTTAACAAGAATGTGATGGTAAGACAGGTTTTCACCGCACATTAACTCTTTCGACCTAACGGGTTTTCACTGCATGCCGATTCCCAAGAACCGACTGGTTTTCACCGCACGCTAAATCAAACAAACAACGGGTTTTCACCGCTCGTCAACAATCACACAACATGTAAGAGACATACATTAATTCACACATACATTCCTAAGATTTAACATCACAAATAATTGAGATTTAAAGGATACAAGTAGAGTTCAACAATTTTCCCTAGGTTTCAAGTCGAAGCTTCCCTAAAAAGGGAATTAGGTCATAATGCAAAACAATGAAATCAAGGAATTACAAATGTTCATTGTCATAATGAGAAAGTCAAATGGAAAACTCCGTCAAAACAAAGGAGACAAGGATTGGCTTGAAATTCCCCTCAACGTTGGAGGAATACAATCCTTGACAGCAATGATGCCCTAATAGATGATGGTGAGGTTGATGGAGGGACACGTGGATTCCTAGCCTTTTTTATGGAGAAATCGCCTCTTGATCTCGCAGTTAAGCTCTCATCTCCTCCAGCCACTCTGCCCAAAACTAAGAAGTAAAACCTAGAAAAGAAGCTCTACTTCTCTCTCTTCAGCAAAGGCTTAAATAGATGGGTAAGTTTACGGCTAGCTTACTGGCGTAAGCTAGGCCGTAAGCGTTGGGATTCACTTTTCCTCGTGACTTACGACCCCGTTTACGGCCGTAAGCCTTTCCCGTAATGTTCTCTGTCTTTGGGTTACGGTCCTGCTTACGGTCGTAAGGTAGGCCCATAAACCCCCTTCTGATAATTCTTCCCTCAATCCTTACGGACATAGGCTGCTCCTATAAACGCCTCTGTCTTCTGCTTACAGTCTCACTTACAGCCGTAAATCCCGACCGTAAGCTCCTCTGTACTGTGGGGCTTCTTCTCTTACAGGCATAAGGATGCCCGCAAGGCCTTCTGGATTTAGCTTACGGTCATAAGCTTGGCCGCAAGGTGCCCGTAAGCGTTGTAGCCCTCCAAGTGTTAAGTCAGGAGCATGCCATCTTTGATGTTTTCATTCCCAATTGCTCCCTCTGGCACTTTTTTGGCTTTAACCCACACTTGGTGCATGCAAAGACAATTCATACTCGGTTTAGGCTCTATTATACTAAATTATTCAAATGCTAACTCGATAAGTATACGAATGTAATGTATAAAATACACATAATTGTATACTTATCAAAAACCAACAAGTACAAGACAAAATATCTAGAGCCTGGGAGCTACTTGTCAAGCTTTGACAAATACTTAGGCATGAGACAACCTCCTCGATAACACAAGGGGTGAGAACAACACCAACCCTGAATTAGCTTAAGGCTTACAAATACCCTAAGACACTCTAACCTGGATTACAAATAGGAAAATTTAAATAGATAGAAAAGTCCAAAATTAAGATCACACACACACACAAAGATATAAGGACCTGCAGCATGCACTACTTGACCTGAGGAAAGTAAAAGAGGAGTAACGAGTAATTCAATTACTCAGTGAGTGAATACTCCACAAAACTCTCAAAGGATGGATATGTAACCAACATGAGTACCAAAATCATAAAATGTATTTTCTCAGTATAAAAGGTAAGTATACATAGAAATATACTTTCAAACTAAGCACTAATATTGAAATACTCAAATTTTATAAATCACGAGTTTCATACATTTTGAAACTTCTCTGGGCTAAGCTTAAAAATCTTTCACTCTAGATGTGTCCACAACTATAATTTTGAACCAGCCAAGGTTATTTTTCATTAAAATAATAAACTACTCTACCTTCCTTGCTATTGGCCTCTGAAAGCCTCTGTGGTGACCTATAGTGTCTCAGTTAGTGTCTGTCACATTCAGGCTCTCTACGCGCCCTTCAATGAGTATATAATGGTCAGTCACGCCACTTCTACAGATTTGACCGGGGAACCTCTATTTCAGTGAATCACGCTTTAGCTATGTTACCAACCAAACACATTGAAACAAATACCTAACATCCCTATCTCAAACTTGGAGAATAACATCATCATATTACACTTAAATAAAACATAAAGATTTCACATACATATGAAACTATTTCTACTATACACAAGATAAGTTTTGAAGTAGTAGCCACAAATCTCAATTTCAAGTTAGAAAGATACATCTAGCAATACACCACATATGTATCCATATATATCAACTACACAAATATATATCAATCCTACGAGAACCATCTGATCCTAAGAAATTCACTCAAAAAGGAAAACCAAAGGGTCATTAAGTATCCTTCACACCCTTGCCATAGGGTGAGGGTTCTTCCCCTAAAAAATATGTGAAAATAAAGAGTGTGATATCACAAAAAATACGAAAAATGGATGCTCTACAAAAATGATTTTCAAATGCAACAACAAAAGTCCTAATGAACACTCGCAAAGGAAAAAGACTTAATCTAAACAAAAGAAACATATGGAATCTCGGTGCTACAGTAATTTTAACCATAACTACAAGACCAGAGAGCAAAAACGCAGGGATTAACATGAAATTACAACCATTAAAAAGCATGATTTGCAGAGAAAACAAAGGAGATATGATTTAAGGACTATATAACCATGCAAAGGCCTATATTCCCACTCAAAATTCAATATGAAAAGCCAACTCTAAATGCTTGAATTCAAAATGAAGCCAAAGTTTCAAATCAACACAATTTCATTTTGGGGGAACAAAAGCCAGCCATCAAACAAGATACAAATGTTCTTTTGCTATTCAAATATAGGATTTTGATTTCATTTAGCTAGCCTAGAGCTACAAAATCACAAAAGCTCATCAATAACACCACAAGGATTAGGGAACTCTTACCTTTAGATAGTAAGAAACCAAGGAAATAAAGATTTCAAAGAGATGAGAACAATTTTAAAGAAAAGAAAATTGGAACCAGATTTCATCATTTAGTTGAAGCTCTTGAAGAAGCTTAGAGATAATGAAAACTTTTGGAACTGTGGAGAAGATGAAGACTCTTAAGCAGATTAGATTTGAAGATAAAATTACCAATTTGCCATCATAACTTCCAACCATTCACACCAATGTCATTAAACAAATCTTATGACGCAAATGGCATTGCACTTCTAAAAATAAGAATAGAATGAAAAAGCTTGGATGATGTTTACTCGTATGCCCCCAAACAACCCAAGAAATGACATAAAACACACTTCATTAATACACTATTAAAAAAGGAAAAAAGACTGAGGGACAAAGTAGCATACTATCTGACAACCAAGTTATAAAAAGGTTTAGGGCTTGAGAGTAACATACGAGCAGAATATGGAAGAAGAAAAGGTCGAGCCTGAAGATTTAACGAGAATTCACCATCAAACTTGAGTTATTAGTTTTTTTTTGTTTTTTCAATTATGAATATTGTTAAGATATTTATTTTTGAGTTTACTATGTTCTAAATAACGTTTTCTATGTTACAATGTAGTAGGACTATGTAAACCTAGAGTTGTATTTGTTTAATTTAAGTGATGCTTGTTTAGAAGTTATGTTGGGTATTTCAATTTGTACATAATGTTAGTGATTACTTGCTCAACAATCATATGATTAATAATTCAATTTAAGGCTGAGAGATGACAATTGAATAAATTCTTGATTGAAATATCGTACAATCATTATAAGATAAAGATATTTATATGCATGGTTACAAAGTTCCAAGGTTTAATGAGTTCCATAAATTCCTAGTTATCTTAGAAATGATGTTAAATTATTTTATGGGATATGTTGTTGATTGATGCACAGAAAACACAAGGTAGTATCTCCCCCTTGCATCACCGCAAGATCACGAGTCATCAAGTAATATGATGAATCAAACGGGTCGGGTTGTCGAACCACAAGGAACAGAAGTATTAGTAATTGATACTTCTTTGTTATCTAACATAATGAATGAAGTGATGTGATGACCTAATGCGCAAATTGATGATTGTCACTTACAAGTATGCAAGGATAAAATAGAGGGAGATCTCGATTGATAAAAGTGGGATATCCGGGCAATGTTCCCCTAGGATTCTAAGGTATACCAGTCTCTGCCTCCAGATCACAGATTTCTAGTACCCTACGAGGTCCCGAGGAAGAATTCTCTCGATGCCTCACACCACATATGACTGTTTCCTCATATAGAGATAGGAAATATTACAGGTACAACTGATTCCTAAGAATAAATCTAACCCATCCTCCAGGTAAAAGATCTCTAAACCCGTACAAGGTCCCGTTGGAGAATACTCTCAACACCTCATACCAGATATGGATGCTATGAGCTTAGGGAATATGGAGATAGAAAATATTACTCGGAAAGGAAGGGGGACACTTTGCCAGCTCACCCTCTCAACCTTTTTCACTAATGGTAATTCTAGTCCTAATGGTGATCTCCCTCTTTGTCAGGGCAAATAGCGCATGCAAACCAATCAACAATCAAGTCAAAAAAATAAGCAAGCACTAAAAACACAAGAATGAAACTTAACAGACTCGAATAACACAATGTAAAATCGAAACAAGATTAGAATTCTAGGGTTCACATACCCAACGCCATCTAGGGTTCAACTCTCCATAGAGCAAAATACAAAAAAACACTCAAAGGATGAAAGTATGTAAAAGACATAGAAATAAACCCCGCCATATCCGTGGTGATGGCCTTGATGGGTAGTTTCGATGTCTTGATGGAATCCACTCCGAAGCTAGGTCGCCGATGGCTTCTTTGGAGCTATGATAGAGAAGGAATCGATCAAAGTTGGTGAAGAAATGTCCCCTTAGCCACAAAGGATCTACTCTCCAAACCCTAGCCGCCTTACTTCTCAGGAACTGTGAGAAAGGATCCCCAAAAACTTTTCAAAGGACTATTTTAAACCTGAAATCGAGGGCTTACATGGGCTCCCACACAGCCATGTACAGTAACCACAAGGCCTGCCACAAGCCCGTGTGATATGGCGTGTGGCTTTCTGTGCGTTGAAAATATTGAAAATCCTCTTAAATTCTGTACAGAAGTTGAACATGGGTTCGTGACTGGCTTTGTGCCATTTCGAGTCACGAATTTACTTGAAAATCTCCGAAAGTTGGCACACACACCCATGTATGCGATCACGGCTCATGTCTTGGTCCTTGCACTGCGCAAAAAGATCTCAAAATGTGCTATCACGCACTATCTTTGCTTCCTTTCCTCACTTCATACCTTCATAGCCCTATTTGCACAAGAAAACACAAAATACACTGGATGAGCGATAAAACCTGATATGATAAAATGATATGATAAAATGTGTACAATAGAGCACTTATCCTTGATGCTTAAAAGTGATCAATAGTTAATTAATAGAAATTTGATGACAACATAAGTAATATGTGACCCCCCCGACCCGCAGGTCCCAGGGACACCGACACTACAATCGCGACAAACCAAGGGAGAGGTAGGGGTCCGCCCCTAACCTCGGATCACCGTATAGCTAACTTGTGACATGGTATGACCCTGATAGGAAGATTAATACAGAATAATAGCATAACCAGAGCACAAACAAATACCAGATGATCAACACAGATAGAAACATGTGGATCCCACCTATATGCATACATACCCAAGAAGTGTAACGCACACAAAAAGAAATGTAAATCAAGAATTGATACAGACTTTAGCCCAACTAGCCCGTCCACACTGCACTGAGACCTATCACCTGGAAAGGAAGGGAGATGGGTGAGTAACTATGTTACTCAGTGAGGGGAACTACATGGATTTACTACATCCCAACACCCATGCTCATACTCGAGCAATATTAGTTTATCGAATAAACTATAATGACCAAATAGTATGAATCACATATCACATTCTATAATCATTATCCCAATAACATACAAGAATAAAATACAAAAGGTTTAAAGTATGCAATACCCATAAGTAAACACCATATTCTAAATATAATATGATAATATGTTTAAAACCAAATACAAAAAACATGTATCAATCCACAACTATGTCTTTGTAGCACAGTAGTTTAGCAAGTAATAGAGTAAAACCGAGAACAAATGATCAGTTCCAAACCCTCCATCTCTAACTTTGGCCGTAGCTAGGTCCGGAGCCACTGAAGGTAGTACCCTTTAGCATTGGCCAGTAAGACTCAGTGTGGTGACCTTGGGCTTTTAGTCAAACACTGTGAAGTCTGTGATCTCTACGTGCTTCCCGCATGGCTAAAACAGCTGGGTATGGGTTGCCTTGCCCCTCTACGGGCAATCTATAGGCCCCTCTTACATATAAGTAGTCAGTGCCATAGCCTTATGTCACCAACAAAACCAACACACCTACCCTACCGCACGAAAGCTTATGAGTAGTACATCACCTGCAAGAGAAAACTGTCAACTGTCTGAAGAAGAAAACAACATGCCTAAGGGTTGCAATCCATATACCGCTCGTAAGAGAATATAATAGTTTGCTGGAAGGCGGACACAATATATCCTAATTGGTTTTTGAAAGATACAATGAAACCATATCAATATATAGCTTGAAAGCTAAAATCAATAATAGCGTGAAGGTCTGATAAAGATAAACACTCGCCTGTCCACAAGCTATAGATCCATATAAAAAACTTGTTTACCCAAGATACAATTTAAAGTTCAATGCCCATTTTTGGCAAAAAGCTATAGAAAACCCATATTATATCAATAGTTACTTTTCCAAAACCAATCCATCAGAAAAAACACCATAATGAAAAACAATACTCATAACACAAGATCTTCCAGCAAGATATATATGTGTCTGAGTAACATGTATTAAACAAATAAACCATGCATATCAATGGTTTCCACTCACAGGCAAAGACAACGCAAATTTGACACTACCTCTCTGCTAGTTCCTTGCCCCTTCCTGAGGTCTCGTATCTGGGACAAGCTAACCCAACAACCAAATAAAGATGAAAGGAATTCAAAATAAAAAAAAGGAACATGGGAGCCTAGTATCCAATAGAATCCCTAGGGTTTGTAAATTGACTTTTAAATTAGCCCAAATGAACCCACGAGCTAACCTCTCTCATCTACTGCCCATAGAGGTGGATAGAACTAAGGGTTCTCCAAGAATCCTTGCCCCTATAGGAGCCCTCACTATACGAACAAAGATTTGACTTCGAATCTTAGCCAAAATAAAGAAATAACAAACGATTCAAATACCCTATTACTCCTAGTCTCGTCTAAGTGCTAAGTTCCTCAAGAATTCTAAACACAAAGGTTAGAAAAGGGCTTACCCTCAAACTCAAAGAAACGAGCCCAATCATCGATTCCATCTCTGTGATCGATGTTTAATCCCATTCTCCTAGCTTCCATGATGAAAAATGGGAAGAAAATGGATCGAAATCGAAAAAGAACGAGAAGAAACATGGCACTTTGATGCACACAACACGGGGTGATGTGTCAACCCCTTACGTTACCGCAAGTGCACAGGTCGTCAAGTAATAAAGTGGACCCAATGGGTTGGGTTGTCGACCCCCAGGGAACAGTAGTACTAGTAGTTGCTCCTCCTCTGTTATCTAGCCTAATGAGTATAGTGTTGTAATGATCTAATGGCTAAACCTAAAAGTGTCACTAACAAGTGCGCAGGAACTAAAAAGAGTGCGTTCTAAATCAATGATGGTGGGGTATCTGGACAATGCTTCCCTTAGGATTCAGATATTGGATGCTGGATTACAAGTGTTTTTATACAAACTAATTGAGTCGTGGGTATCCTAAGATATACCAGCCCTTGCCTCCAGGCCTCCAGTAACTAGTCCCATACGAGATCCCGGAGGAGAATTTTCTCAACGCCTCACATCATATATGATTGCTTAGCACTCTAGGGATCCTAAAGATATAACAAATTTCTAAAAGTAGATCCAACTCTGCCTCTAGGTGAAGGATCTCTAACCCCTACGAGCTTCTGGCGGAGAATTCTCTCGACATCTCACATCACATATCATTGCTTAAAACTTAGGGAATATGGAGATAGAAAAGATCTATC
Source organism: Dioscorea dumetorum (assembly GCA_902712375.1). Lineage (NCBI taxonomy): Eukaryota > Viridiplantae > Streptophyta > Magnoliopsida > Dioscoreales > Dioscoreaceae > Dioscorea > Dioscorea dumetorum. Next base: position 3,641,398 of record CACTHL010000549.1, on the reverse strand, counting down.
GTAAGCGAAAAGAGACACTCCGCTTTCTCCTGGCTCACCCTCTCAACCCTCCTCACTCTTGGTAATTCTAAATCTAGCGGTGATGTCTCTCTTCACCAGATTGAATAAGACATGAAACGCAATCAATATTGAAACCAAAAAATACATGCAAGCATTAAGAACATAGGACCAAAACTCAATCAATTGAAATTAAATAGAAACATAATGTAAATCTAATAAGAATAATAATTCTAGGGTTTACATTTCTGAATATCCACTAGGGGTTTTAGCTCTCCGTGGAGCAAGTTATAAAGCAATTAATGTAAAGATAAACAACTGCAAAAGCCATAGAAAATAACCTCTTTATATCTATGACGATGGCCTTGATGGGTGATTTCAACATCTGAATTGAATCCACCCCAAAGCTAGGTTACCTGTGGCTTCCTTAGCGCTATAACGAAGGAGTAATTGACCCAAATTGGTGAGGAAACCTTCCCAAAGCCGCAAAGAACTCTCTCCAAGCTCTAGCAGCCTTATCTCTTGAAAGTAGCCAAAAAGATCCCTAGAAAATAAGTCAAGGCAGCTTTTATAAACAGAAATCGGGGCTTCACATAGGCATCCACACGGCCATCCACACGGCCGTGCACTGTAGCCACACGGCCGTTGATGAGTGTATATATATATATATATATTACCCATTTTATACCCACTATTTTCTTGTTCTCAAGTCACTATCTTCCTAGTTCAGGGCCATTTGAGGTATTTTTGGTTCATTGTGCAGTTATTTAGGTCGTGGAGAGATAACAAGTGTTTTCAAAGAGGATTTATAGCAAAAGGACCTAAAAGGGAGTTCGTCAAGGTAAGCACGGCCAAAGCACTGTTGTGCTTCTCAGCCGTGCAAATTACAGAAGATTAAAGAAATCAGAAGCACGATTATAGTTCTCAGAGCACGGTTGTGCAAATGGAAGCATGGCCTAAGCAAGGGCGTGTTCCAGCCCGTGCACTTCAGTGCCTGGCGAAAATTCAGAATTTCTAATTGCATGTAAACTACACGGCTTGAAGAATAGCCTAAGCACGGCCGTGCTCGCATTGAGAGCTAGTTAAAAGCACTGAAAGTTAGGGTTTGGGGGACTTTGTTGGCTTTGAACTGAGGAGGGAAGGAAGGGGTGTTTTGTACAGCTCTCACCACGGGCAAGGGAAGATCCAATTCCAAGGCCAATTCCAAGGGTGCATTCTCATCATCATCATCATCACCTCAAATCTCAGCAAGAATACAAGCAAATAGGTAGTCTTTGATTTCTTCTGTATTTGTTTTCTTTGGTGTTATCTTGTTGATTGAACCTATGAGGGGCTAATCCACTTGGTTGCCCGGGTTAAGAACTTGGTTGTTGATTGTATTTGAACTCATTTATTGCAGCATTTATGAAAGTCTTTTATCTTCTTGTTAGACCTTAGGTTGTATGCTTGATTGTTGGTTGATTGTGTAGCTTGAGTGTTTTCCGACGCATGTTGCATTCTTAGCTCGTTTATCTTAGTGATTGTCTTCGAAAAGAATAGAGATTGCATCTTACCCTCAACCTCATCCCGTTATCTTCCCCATAGTGGCAACAAAGTTCTAGAACATAGGACCCTGAGAAACTCCTGATAAACCCTGCAAGAATTTGAGTACGATTGACACCAAGGGATTAATCCGGGGCCCTATCCCTAATTGAGCAACTTATCAGGACCTTCCTCACTGTTCTTCACTTCCTCCATATTTTCCTTATAAGCCTTAGTCCTTTTTCACCTTACTTTTAGTCGACTAGATATTAAGCAGCGAGAGAGTACTAAAAGCTATACCAGTCCCTGAGAATTCAACTACCCGATCTCTTTGGGTACATTATACTACTTGTACGACCTGTGCACTTGCGGATATGCCCGTATAGTAGAGCGTGTGGCTTTCTGTCTTTTGAAATCCTAAAAAACCTTTTTCAATTTGGGTGCGTAACCTAAGACATGGACGTACTACTACCTTTATACCCTTTCGGTTCATAAAATGACTTGGAAATCTTCGAAAGTTGGCAGCCCTTCCATGTATATAAGCATAGCTCCTATCTTGGCCTTAAAATGTGCCATCATACCCTATCTTTGCTCCTTTCTCATACTTCACACCTCCAAAGCCCTATTTGCACAAAAGACACAAAATACACTTTATTAGCGATAAATCCTAATAAAAGTGATGCTCGATGCATATAAAATGATATTGTAAAATATGTATAAACAAGCACTTATCAAACTCCCCCACACTTAAGCTTTTGCTTGTCCTCAACCAAACTAATCATTCATTACAAAGAAAGAAAGAATAAGTTCTTGGCCTCACGTTCACTAGAGAGTAGAAGAATAAAATTCAATAACCAATGAGAAATCTATTTAATGCCAAATGACTCATTCAATACTCCAGAAAATAATCTAATGAAAAGAAAAAAAACTCCGAAAGCGTGTGTGTGTGAAGAAAACACAACTCGTTTCGACTCTATTTCCACTACTTAAAGCTCATATTGCAAGAGACTTATTTAAAAACAAAAAAAAGGAAAGGTAGTAGCTACACACATTCTCCAAGGTAGCACTTTCTCAGGCGGCCGCCCGAGTTGCTTTCACGCTTTTAGAGATGGTAGCTCTTTCTACCAAGGGTGATAGCTTTCACATATCCTTTATGATAACTCTTTCTCTCATTAGAGCATAACTAGTATCTAACATATAAGAGCAGCTGCATACATCAAAGGTAGTAGCTTTTTTCACCCCCTATGTACAAGGAAAAAGTCACAATACTAAATATCAACCTTTTTTTTACACAAGACGACTGCTACTAAGTCTCAAAGCATTGAACTAGAGTTTCTATAGGTCTAATGAATGAGTAGAGTGTATAGATGCGATTGGACAAAACTTTCTTAAAAAATTGAATGACAACAAGAGCACGATGAGATCTAGTGTTCGAAGTTCTCCTATAGTCTAGAATTGAACTCTTAACCCTAAAGTGAACCTTCATAGGTTGCATGAGCATATTTGTTAAGAATAAAGAAAAATAAGTAGTGTCAAAGTGATCCCTCCTCCACACTTAAGAGGTACATTGTCCCCAATGTACACATGCAAGCACAATAGAAATATAAATTCTGAACATGAAACGTATAAGTGTGTGCAATATAAAACAATACTTCCCTGAACTCCATGTGAATCAATTGGTGGAGTCACATTCACTGGTGTGTTGGGTGCACCGGGCATTTGAAGGTGATACTGCCGTGTGACTAAATCACACAACCGTGTACATACCTCTACTCATTGCACAAGACTCTCAAGACCATTTGTATGGATTAAAGGGAGTTCATTGAAGCTCAAAAACAAACAAAAAAGACAATTAAATAAAATGGCATAGGGAAATAAAAACATAAATACGTAGCCTTAAACAGGGCGAACAGAAACAAAAGTACAGGGAAATAAATAAGCATGATTAAATGACGCTTCATGCGTTGGGAAACTCTGCTGAGGCTGCCAGTGCTGCTAGTTGTGCTGATGTGGTAGCCTCAGATGCCGTGTCGCTCTCCAGCAGATATCAAATAATGAAAAATTGTGATAACATCATGGACTGATTTTCTAGCACGGCCGACATATCTCCTTAGAGAGCTCCTGCTATAACCTCAAGCCTCGCCAAGCGATCATGAGCTCGAGTGGATGGCTACTTAGGTTCCTGCTCATGTATGGGGGCTTCGGTCTCCATTGGGATGGCTGCTGGTGGTGGTGACTCGGGCGGAGCCTCAGGAGCTTTTGTAGGATTTGCCTCCTCTGCCTCGGTCTCCTCCTCGGACTCTGCCATGAGCACATACTAACCAGTGCTCGCCTTCCTCACCATATGCATAGATCGTAGTGACGCTAGCCCCAAAGGTCCCGGTATGCTGACCTTCTCCATTCCCCAGACTGCTTTAGTAAGACCCATGCCACTGAAAAGCTACGTGATATATGGTCCGGAGAAGACTAGACCTACACGAACATGCTAGCTCTGATGATGAAGGTACTCCGCCATGACAAAGCCAAGATGCATGGGAATGCTTTGGATCATGGTGTATAAATATAAGAGGTTGAGACGGCTAAGTACCCCTTTGCTGTCGCCATGTCTCATCACCGTCCTACTAAGAATGGAATGCATATACCTGTATGAAGGACTGCTGAGCATGGTTGCTTTAGGGGATCCAGGCTCATATTGTAATCCTCGGCACAGAGTCTCGTATGCACGACTTGGGGTGAGCCCAATAGGATAATCCACAATGAGTTGTTCATACTGCCCCGTGTGCACAAAGTCTCTGTCATATAAACCTAGGCAAATAGAGAAATGAGTGAGGCTCCTGCCATGATACCTACTGAAGGCACAAAAAGAGAACTTATCCTCCTTGTCAAAGTCAGGTCGAGAGCGGTCGAAGTCAAATGAAGCAAGGGCCTCAAGTGTCAAATCCCCTTACGCGGGGTCTCAAAAAGTGAGGAGACGATCCCAACCACCGAAGGCAGTAAGCTCGTGAACCTCATCAGCCAGCTCAGCTTCCTCAAGTGCTTGCCAATCAATTACCCGTTTTTAGCTGAATTTGAGGCATTAGAGGTGTTCGTACCGCTGTTGGTGCTCAAGCACAGCAAATTTGACTTCCCCAGGAGGAGATGGCTTATGAATAGTGCAAGAAACAAGCCAAAATGGATGTGCAGGGCGCCACATGGCCGTGTGGATGGACCACACACCCATGTGGATCATCTTCTCTAGCCACACCGGCTTATCCTTAAAAAGAGTAGGAAGAAGAAGAAGTAGAAGAAAGAGTTCTTATAATTAAGAGAATATTTGAGAGCCCATGTGAATGCCCGACCATGGCCAGAAGGCCATGGTTGGGTGATTTCCACACATCAAATTAACATAAAGTCCGTAGGGTAACATGCTAAGATGATTTCTATAACTAAAAACATACTTAAAACATCAAAAACCAACCATATCTAAAAGAATAAAGCATAACAAAAACTAGGAGAAGTTGGGAGCTTACCGGTGAATATCAGTGAAGATAAGAATGGTGATGGCCGGAATAAACCCCCTAGACTCCTTATATAGTCGAGAAAATGGGTTTGGGAGCCCCAAGATTGTGTCTCTTCTCGTGGAGGTGTTGGAAGGAGAAAGGGTGCGAATGTTTGAATGAGGGTTGAAAACCCCCTTTCTTTCTTAAATAATCCGCAAGGCATGTGGACCACCCACACGCCCTTATGAAGCCAAATCTCAACGCCATAAAGCCACAGGGGCACTCACAAGGGCAAGTGAGTGCCTGTGTGGATAGGGAACTCGAGACGGAAGACCACATGAGTACTCACATGGGCGTATGAGTGCCTGTGTAACCTGGGGAAATCCACAGGGGCAGCCACACAGGCTTGTGGGTGCCCTTGTGCCCCTCTGGAACCTTGGAAATTGATTTTCCAGGGTTCACATGCCCCTCTTGTGCCCTTCCATTTTCAAATTTTCAAAGTTTTCAAGTGGGCACAGGGGCACTCACACCCCCATGTGTCTGGCTGTGTAAAAATGCATAAATTTAAAACTCGGCTTATTTCATTGCTAAATACTCGATTTAAAACCTCTAAAACATCCTAGAACAAGTCATACACATGTATCTAGCATTAAACACCAAGAATCGACAATAAAAACTCAACAACGACAAAATTAATACAAAGATGCCTACTCATGGTAATTATTAATGCAAAAATGAAAAACTAACTAGAAACTAAATAGATACTTGGGTCGACTCTCAAGAAGCGCTTGTTTTACATAGTTAGCTCGATGTACCTGATTCTCAAGGGGGTTTGTGAAGGTGGGCCATCTCAATTGCCGCGATTACCTGACATCTTGAACAGAATACTTGTATAGGAGGAGAACAGTGATAATGCTTATTACCAGATGAAAAATCGTCGCCCCCTATCCATCTGCTCCCATTTTCTACATATTTGGGATGTTTCTTTCGACGACGTCTTACCCTTGTCATCTGACGGAAAATTCCTTTTAGAATTCCCAGAGCTGGTTGCTCCTCAACTATCTGGACCTCTTGTGGGTTCGCCTTCTCCTACTCCAACTTAGGCCACCCGTCATATGGATCCGGGTGGAACACTTCCTACATGTACTCTTCAACAATTTCGTCATTCACATAAAAGAAATAACAAGTATCATCAAACTCTTGAGGGTGTTTCATAGCATCAGGGAGGCGGTAAGTGACCTTCTCATCTCCAATGTGCGGGGACATCTCGCCTTCCTCCATATCGATAAGTACTTTGGAAGCGCACAAGATGACCCCCATAAAATCAGTGGCACTTCCACATCCTCGTCCACAACAAGTACTACAAAATCTGCAGGAAAATTGTACTTGTCAATCTTAATCAAAACATCTTCGATGGTACCTCTAGGATGTCAAACGGAGCAATCAACTAGCTGCGAGGTATTTGTGTTGGACGTGGTCCTCCTAACACCAATTTCTGGAAGAAATGTACTGCATCACATTGATGCTTGCTCCTGAATCAGCTAGCGCTTTCTCTTGACCCAAACCTCCAATTACACATGGGATGATGAAGCTCCCTAGATCTTTCTTCTTGCTTGGTTGTTTTTTCTAGAGTATTTCTAAGCAGCTTCCATCCAATATCATAGTGCACTCTCTTTAATTTTCCTTTTGTTAGTCAAAAGATCTTTTAAAAACTTTGCATACCTGGACATTTGTGATAATGCCTCGACTAAAGGCACGTTAATGTGCGGATGCCACTTTCTTCCCTTTTTCTTGTACCTTACCCTGCATTCATTATAGTTCATTGGCAACTTTCTCTTCAGGGAGTTTGTTCTCCAGTTCTCGACCACTCCTTAGCAAGATTGCTTTCATATGCTCCGGCGGATTGGTCTCTGTATTACTTGGCAGACTCCCTTGGGGTCTATCAGCCAATGACTTTGTTATTTGGCCCACCTGGGTCTCCGAATTATGCAGAGAGGTTATATGGTTGCACAGTGTTGCGTCCACATTTTTAAACTTGGTATCAGTAGATTGAATAAATTTAGATAATACCTTTTCCAATTCAAAAACCCTCTCTGGAATAGATGGTTATTGCTGAAACCTCGGTGGGGCTGCCAGTTTCTGTTACCCTTGATTGCTCTTTGAGAAATTTAGATGGTTCCTCCATCTCTGATTATAAGTAGTAGAGTATGGGTTCCCTTGCCCCCCTCATTGCATTTCCAACAAAGTCTACATCTTCGATGGGTGTTGACTTCCCAACTGAAATAGGACAATCTGTCAAGTTATGTCCACCACCGCAACTATCACAACTAATAACTGCAGCCACTCTTGAAGAAGTTAGTGTATCCAACTTCTTTCTAATTGCTTCGACTTGAGCTGCTAAAGATGTAATTGCATCAACATCATAAATGCCAGCAACCTTCTTTTTCTTCCTTGAACTCCATTGACAGCTATTCATAGCCATGTCTTCAATGAGTTGCCTAGCATCTTCTGGGGTCTTGTTACCCATAGTTCCCCCTGTGACCGCATCTAGAAGCTGTCTAGTGCTCGGATTCTGCCCGTTATAGAATGTATGAATAATCATCCAATCAGAAAATCCATGTCGAGGACATCGCCGTAGAAGAATTTTTAATCTCTCCTATGTCTAGAATAGAAACTCCAACTCATTCTGAAAGAAGGAAGGAATTTCATTGCGGAGCTTCACTGATTTCCCAAGGAAAATATCTTACAAGAAAGGTTTCCACCATCTCATCCCAAGTCGTGATAGATGCTCTTGGCAATGACTGGAGGCACTGCTTGGCTCAACCCTTCACTGATCTTTAGTATGTAGCAAGCCTCTAAGAAATTCTCAATATGGCCATTGGGGTCTTCATCTGGTAGACCATTAAACTGCGCGGACTAATGCACCATCTGGATGAATGCCGACTTCAACTCAAAATTGTTAGCCGCAATGGGTAATGTAACAATGCTTGACTGAATCCCTCGTGTTGTAGGTCTAGCAAAACTGCAAGAGTCCTTGGTTCATCATATTAGTCTGCCATGGATGTAGATCCTTTAGCTTCATTCTCAACTTGCTGCTCTTGCTCTAACTTCGGCTCTTTGTTGCTCTTGTGAAATCTACACTCAATTTTAAGATCCCCTACAACTAATGTTGATCGGTTCCCTTTGGTCATAAGCTAGAGCTGCAATCAAATAAAGAAAAAATGAGAACTATGTAAGTAAAAAAGATGGATTAGAAAAACAGTGAAGGTAAAAGAATGAATGGCTAAAGTAACAAAGTACTATCATTCCTAATATCATGTTCCCCAGCAACGGAGCGAAAAAGGTGATGCCCACAACACGAGGTGATGTGCCAACCCCTTGCGTTACCACAAGTGCACGGGTCGTCAAGTAATAAAGTTGACCCAATGGATTGGTGATACGCCTTTTACTTAACCGCAAGCACACGGGTCGTATAAGTAGTACAATGTATCCGAAGGTCGGGTAGTCGAATCCACAGGGACTAGTGTATCTCCTTATACTTTCTCACTTCTTAATATCTAATCAATTGGAATTGAGGTTAAAGACTCTAAACTTGGGAACGAGAGAAATTGGGGAAAAAGAACCACATGAGAAGATGCTTAGGGTTTGCTCAATTGAAGGGATGGGGCCCCGGCTTAGTGCCTTTGTGAGATTCGAAACTCAGATTCTGTAGAATTTATCAGGCGTGTCTAAATCAATCTATGTTCTAGAATCTTGTTGCCCTAATGTGGATGATGCAAATAGTGGGATTGAGAGTATGAGCCTATTTCCAACTTCTTGTATCAATCATTAAGATATACAAGCTAAGTGAAAATCGAGTAACTCAACAATCAAGGCACTCAACAACCAACATTAAAGTAAACAACCTAAGATCTAACAAGGAGAAAGTAGAACATCCATAAATGCTGCATTAATTGAAACTGAGTTTAACACAACCAATTCACCAACCCGAGGCACCCTAATAGGGTTAGCCCCTCATTAGTTCAACAAACAGACGGATAACCAAAATAACAAATACAATAAAAACTAAGAACTCCCTATTTGCTTGCAACCTTCTTGAGATCTGAGGTGCCTATGTCCATAGGATTTCACCTCCAATTAGGCCTACAATTAGCGCTCTCCCCTCTCCTTATGATGAAGAAGGCTGCACAAAAGTCTTCCCCTTAGTCGATGTCGTATTCCACAAACTAAAAGTCCTGAAACCCTAACTTTCAATGCCTTTTAACCTTCTCTCGATGTGAACACGGCCGTGCTTAGGCCATGCTTCAAGCCATGCAGTTTGAGGCCAGATGAAAACTCTTAAAACTCGCCAGACTGTAATCTGCACAGGTTGGAACACGCCCGTGTTGCGGCTGTGTTGACCAGTGCACGACCGTGCTTAGCCACTAGGGGCATGCAGACTCTGTATGAATTCTTATGTAATTTGCACACCTTGAGAGCACGGCCATGCCTAGGCCGTACTTGACTTGACGAAGTTTCTTCTAAGTCCTTTTGCTACCAAAATTGCTCGAAAATACTTGTTATTGCTCTGGGATCTAGATAACTACACAGTAAACTGAAAATACCTAAAATAGCACTGAATTGGGAAAAATAATGACATGATAATATAGAGAATGCGGGTATAAAATGGGAAATATGTATATGCAAAATACACTCATCAATCGGGTTGTTAAACCTTAGGGAACAGAAGTACTAGTAGTTGCTCCTCCACTATTATCTAGCCCAATAAGTGTAGTGTTATGATGATCTAATGGCTAGACCTAAAAGTGTCACTAACAAGTATGCAGGAACAGAAAAGAGTCAATTCTCAATAGATGAAGGACAATGCTCAACTTAGGATTTAGATATTAGGTGCTGAATTACAAGTGTTTCTATACGAACTAATTGAGTTGTGGGTATCCTACGATATACCGGCCCCTGCCTCCAGGCTGCCAGTAACTAGTTGTCACGGCCTCAATCGATCACTTTCGGCCGCGCGGCACCTGACATGCACCATAGCGACAGGTCAGCCTTCCTTGTAAGAACAGTTAGTGAATTTATGTTTGCAGTACAAGCACAGCGAAAATAAAGTAAAGCGAGCAAAATTGGAAAACATCCTCGATACGAGAAACACAACACATGAAACCCCATTTAGAGAGAGAAAAATATAAGCTCTCTTAGATTGAGAAATGTTTACAACCATGGCCAAAACCAACACCAAGTGGCCTTGTCTCCTCCCAAAGACACATTAGACCCTATTACAAGAGCTACCCCAAATACAAGGTTAATTGAGCCCGATGCCCAATACAGGTCTTGCGTGAATTTCCCCGACTTCACTTAGCTTACAAGGGTCCACTAACGCAAGTGTAGCTTTAACCACCACCCTTGGTCACAAAGACAAGCAGAGCACCGGTCACGCACGGTAATACCGCGTGCCATCCTCGCCCCTGCCTCGGCAACGCTCCCGACCACGTGCCCACTTGCATACGCCTGCGTAACGTCTTGTCAAATCCGGAATCAGCTCTCGGTCTCCCAGCCTGATCAAGTGTCCCGCCCCGCCTAGACTTGCTAGAGATCCAACACTCTAAGAGAGTTTATGTTTTTCTCTCTCTAAATGTGGTTTCATGTGTCGTGTTTCTCGTACCGAGGATGTTTTCTGGTTTTGCTCGCTTTACTTTATTTTCGGAGTGCTTGTACTGCAAACATAAATTCACTAACTGTTCTTGCAAGGAAGGCTTACCTGTCGCTATGATGCATGTCAGGTGCCGCACGGCCGAAGATGATCGGTTGAGGCCATGACAGCTGGTATCAAAGCCCGATGTCCAATAATTGCAGGAATATGACTTTCAATGGCAGCACAAACCGGGGAGACACAACCAGGTGGCTGGTGCATTGAGTCGTAAACAGATGGTTGAGTATGTGGTTGCGTTGACGCAAGTGGAGAATGACTTGCAGAGTCGTATTGAGGAGATAGCAAAGTTGGACAGTCAGTATGGGAAGCTGATCAAAGATGTCCAAGACGGAGTCGTGCATAAGTAGTGGTGGAGAATGGGCTTCTCTACGCCAAAGGCAACAAACTCTATGTGCCGAAAGGAGGGAAGATTCGGCAGGAGCTCCTTAAGGAGCATCATGATGTTCCATCCCGGTCGTGAGCGAATGAAGGCCTTGCTCACAAGACATTACTATTGGCCGGATATGGGCACGCCTACCCCACGCGCTTATCGGTCACGCGCACACCCATGATCCAGCGCGCGCGCGCCTCACGGTCTCAACACATGATCGTACGGGATATTCCACCCGCTCTTGGTCACGACACAACACACGCCTTGCGCTAACCGTGAGCGCTACCCAATCCACGCAACTGTGCGCCCTCGTGGCTTGGCCTTTATAATAATGTATGCCCGCTGACCAAGTGTAAGGTCATCAACCCTTACACTAGTCCCCTACGAGGTCCCGGCGCAGAATTCTTTCGACGCCTCACACCACATATGACTGCTTAGCACTTTAGGGATTCTAGAGATATAACCAATTTCTAAAAGTAGATCCAACTCTACCTCCGAGTGAATGATTGCTAACCCAATATGAGGTTCCAGCAGAGAATTCTCTTAACACCTCACACCATATATGGTTGCTTAAAACATAGAGAATATAGAGATAGGAAATATCTATCGGAAGGGAAAGGGCACGCTTTGCTATCTCATGGCTCACCCTCTCAACCCTCTTCACTCTTAGTAAGTCTAAACCTAGAGGTGATATCTCTTTTCACCAAGTTGAATAAGACATGCAAAGCAATCAATATTAAACCCAAAAAGCGCATGCAAGCATTAAGAACACACAAGCAAAACTCAATCAATTGAAATCGAATAGAATCACAATGTAAATCTAATAAGAATAAGACTCCTAGGGTTTACATCTCCGAATACCCACTAGAGGTTTAGCTCTCCACTCAGCAAGTTACAAAGTAATTAATGTAAAGATAAACAATTATACAAATCATAGAAAATAACCCCCTATATCTGTGACGATGGCCTTGATGGGTGACTTCCATATCTGGATTGAATCCACTACGAAGCTAGGTTTCCAGTGGCTTCCTTGACCCTATGACGGAGGAGGAATCAATCCAAGTTGGTGAGGAAACCTTCCCAAAGCCGTGATAAGTATACAATTATACTATATTTTACATATCAATTTGTATACTTATCGAGTCAGTATTAGAGTGATTTTGTGGAATACGAGGCTAAATCATGTGTAAATTGTCTTTGCAGGCACTAGGCGGAGTTTAAAGACAAAAGAAAGCCAAAAGAAGCAATTAGGAACCAAAATGTAAAAAATAACGCTCTTCTAACATAGTGACTTAGGAGCCAAAATCACTTATGGGCCGCTTACGGCGAGGGTTACGGCCGTAAGCCATATTCAGAAGGCATTGCAGGCATCCTTATGCCCGTAAGAGGAGAAAACTGTCAAATAATGGGACTTACGGTCGACCTTACTGCTGTAAGTTGGACTGTAAGGGGAAGACAGAGCAGTTTACGGAAGCTACTTATGCCCGTAAGGAGGAGGGTAAGATCAACAAGATGAGGCTTACGGTCTTCCCATTACAGCCGTAATTGGGACCGTAACCCGAAGGCAGACACCCTTATGGGAGAGACTTACGGCCGTAATCGGGTCGTAAGGCATGAGATCAGATGAAACCCCAAGGCTTTCTCTGATTTCTGAGGAAGATGAGCATAGGTTTTGTGATTGATTTTTGGGGAAAAGGAGGTTGGAAAAGGGAAAACGATGACTATGAGATCAAGGGCTATTTCGACCCCTACAAGGCAAGGAATCCACGTGAGCGCTAATCATCATCATTCACATAATCCATTAGGGCATCATCACGATCAAGAGTCATCACTCCATCAATGTCAAGGGGAACTTCGCATCAACTCTTTTTTTCTTGACCTTTGAGTGAGTGCTGATTACTTTTCTTATTATGACAATGAATGCATTTAATTCTCCAATGGTTTTGTACTTCATAATGAACTGAAGCCCCATTGGGAGCTTGGACTTGAAACCTTAGGGATTTGTATTGGATTCTATTTCTACTATTTACTTTTATTTGATTATGAAGTTTGGTTTTGAAATGCATGTGTAGTTGGATTTAATTCTTATTGCATGTTGCGTGGCTTTTGATGTGTGGTGAAACCCCGTTAGTTATCGAAGCTAATGTGCTATGAAAACCCATTAGTTATCGAAGCTAATGTGCTGTGAAAACCCGCTGGTTCTTAAGAAATAGCCTGTGGTGAAAACCCGTTAGATCTTAGTAATTAGCGTGCGCTGAAAACCCGTCAAGACCGCCACATTTCTATTCAACTTCTCTTTCACTTGAGTGATTAGTATTTATAGAATTTTGTGCTTCATCATTGAAACGATAATAGAGTATTGTCCAAGTTTTCCCATTAATCTTGATAGTGTGAACCTCCTGGTTTAGTTTTCGTTCCCTGTTTAATCTCTTTTCATAGTAACTAATATGTTTCCTTGTGCCTCAATATTCAAGCTAGATTTCAATTGCTAAAGTTAGTACTAATAGTCTTGCTCCCTGTGGTTCGACAACCCGACCCTTCACTGGGTCTACTTTATTACTGACGATCTATGCACTTGTGGTGATGCAAAGGGCGTGTCAAGTTTTTGGCGTCGTTACCGAGGAGGTAAGATATTAGAAACACTTTAGCTATGTTATTCTAGCCATTTTTCCTTTTTTTTCATTTTGCATTGTTTTTCTTTCTATTGTAATCTTAATTCTCAGCAAATTAACAGCCCTAAAGCTTCCTCCTATTGATACAATTAGATTGAGAAGACAAATTCCTCAATAAAGCCAAACAAAATATATAATTACTAGAACTCACTAGGAAGAACTCTAGACCATGAAATTGAAAATCTGTAAGAGTTTACACCCAAAGAATGCATCAATTCAATGTCACCCTGTTTCATTTGAAAATACAAGTTTGATAAACAATATATTCATAAATTTAATATCAAAGTAACATTATATATATATATATATCACCATAAATCTTTTATAATGATCATCTGCGACATTTCAATTACTGCCACCTTTGATTTTCCTATCGAAACAGCACGATATGTAAATACGATATTTCTCTTGATATAACACACAGACAGACTATAAAAAATTTGATAGCAAAAGTTTAACATATTACCGGGCAAGTGAGCAAAAACATCCCAATCACTTAACCCTCTATTTCCCTCTAAATATGCTCTTTGAATATTCATAACGTTAAAACATGATTAGCATTGTAAAAATGTTTTTTTTATGTTTTTAAAACAATAATTAACACGAACATCAACATCATTAGGATTGATGTGAAGCATTAAATCAAATCATTATTCACCCACCTTTATCATCGTTGCAATCATAAATTATTGAGTCACTATTATTTCAAGCCACTTTTATAAAATGAAACCCCAATGAGCAAACAAAAAATTTCACCTCTAAATCAAGAATCATGATTAATGGTAGATATCTGAAAATAGAGATGTCATTTCCACAATCCAACTACTCCCATTAAAAAGCAATAATTCTTGAACATTATCTCAAAATTTTAGGGCTTGTTTGGATGGGCTTATAAAAAAAGGGCTTTTTTTAAGTTTTGTGGAAGCACTTTTTTTAAAAAGTGCTTTCAAAGTAAGTTAAGTGTTTTTCTTTGAAACAGCTTCTCAGAAGTGCTTTTCTAAGAAGCACATGTGAGGCAGCTTCTGAAAAAAGCTGAATTTTAGTTTTTTTCACAGTTTCTGCTTCTGCCCAAAAGCCCAAACAAACATGTTTTTTAAAACCCAGAAGTGCTTAACTTATAAAAAAGCACTTCTAGGCTTAAAAAAAGCCCATCCAAACACCCCCTTAGTCAGATCCACTTTGAATTTTCTGGTTGCATTTATTGCTAGTTTCAAAGAGACCCCTGAAGATTGTGTAATTTGAGAAAGACAATAAAGGGAGTTAAAGAGTTGGGGCTTGGAAGGAAAAATTATTTATAAACCTCTATATCTATTTTTTTATTTCAATTTCCTACTTTTCCTTGCTGAAGTTTTAAGGACCGAAACATAAGTGCACTAAAAACATGCTTGAAAGTTATCGAAAAGATTTGGCTGGGAAGATGTGCGTCTTCATTTGTCTTCTTCTCCATTTTTACCTGCATGCATATATATATGTATATACATATATACATGCATCCGAGATCAGACTGAAAAGGAAGAAGACAAGGTGGCTTGGGAATTACCATTGCCTTTCAAAAAATTAAAATTATGAATTATAATCTTTGACAAACTTATCATTTAGTTTTAATTTCTTTTAGAAATATGTTTGCCTAAATTGGTAATTGTGGGAACTTTAGCCGAATTTTCTATCACAATCCAATACTTTTAACTTGTTAATCATGAGAACTTTAGCCGAATTAATCCTTTCTCTTTTGCAATCAATTCTAGAGCACAATGCAGAGATTAAAATGCCGAAAGATCCAAATCCGAAAGTCCAAATCAAACAAAAACTGATCAGATCCCAGAAACCTAAAGACCAAGCGTAATATCTCAATTAAAAATTGCAAAAAGAAGAAAACAATTCAAGAAAAAAAATATCTGGAGACCTAGAACCAGAACCTAAGCATTAGAGCATGAAGCATTCAGGGATTACAAGCATAGGATCAAGAGAAAGGAGTACCAGAACGAAAGCAAGAGCGGTCAAAGAGAGCCAGTATCTTTTTTTATTATTTTTTCCATTTTAATTTTATCATTTTTGGACTGCTCACCCCTCGGGAATTTCAAAACATTCTAAAAACCCCCTCCAACTTTTGCACACCACGGGCAGCCCTTCCTTTGTAGTTTACATTCCTTTTCACCCCCTATTAGTCACTTTAAGTGGGTCCATGTTATGAAATTCTATTTTTACCCTTGCAAATGGCGGGAAAAATACTGCAAAATCACATCATGTCTGACCTTTTATGCATACGATTGTGCATTTCTTTTGCCTTATTGTTTAATTATCCCAGTCTCAGTTTAACCCAATCAAGTTTTCATTTAAAACAGTCTTTTCCGTTTAAATTATTATGTTTCTGTTTAAAATCTTGATCACACTAGTTAATCATGGAACAACCTAAACATCTTAATACCAAAAAAACAACAAGCTTAATCTATTCTTGAGAATTAATATTCTTTCACATGATCTATCTATCTATATATATGCAATCAATTGAAATGGATGTTAAATTCATGTTCATGAATGTTAGAATATTTGATAGTAATGTATCAATGATCAAAATCTTATTATATAATAAAATTTATTAAATTTTAAAATTTTTTAAATAAAATAGAATTAAATTTTTGATGTTTATGTAAATATCTAAAATAAATTCAGCAGTATTCACAAAGTTTTACGCAGAAAGATAAGTTTTTAAATGGAAACTCAATTCTTAAACAGAGAGATATCACTTGTTAAACAAAGACCGCGTTTCTTAAACAGAAACCACATTATTTAAACTGAGACATACGTTTTTAAATAGAAACCTTCATTCAATGATGAGGGTCTTTAAAGAATGTGAAGCTTTAAAGTGGCATTAAATGAAGCTCTTCTCCTTTCGCATGTAAAGTGAATCGTCATTAATGTGTTTGAGTTAACCAAGATGATCAAGATGTAATTGGGACTTAATCACATTAAATGAAGCTATTCGCCCTTTGCATGTTAAGTGAATTGTCATTAATGTGTTTGTGCTGAAATATTTAAACAGAAACCGCAATATTTAAGCGGAAATATAACTTTTTAAACGGAAACATCAATTCTTAAAGAGAGAGATGTCACTTGTTAAACAGAAACCGTGTTTCTTAAACAGAAACCGCAATATTTAAACGGAGACATACGTTTTTAAATATAAACCTTAATTCAATGATGAGGGTCTTTAAAGAATGTCAAGCTTTATAGTGTCATTAAATGAAACTTTTATCCCTTTGCATGTAAAGTGAATCGTTATTAATGTATTTGAGTTGACCAAGATGATCATGATGTCATTCGGACTTGATCACATTCTTTGATCAAATTAGATTTTTAAGGTGTGAGGTTTCAAGTGTTTTTTTGTGACCATTTTAATTCAATTCTTAAACAGAGAGATATTACTTGTTAAACAGAGACCGAGTTTCTTAAACAGAAACCGCAATATTTAAGCATAAATATAAGTTTTTAAACAGAAACCTCAATTCTTAAACAGAGAGATATCACTTATTAAACAGAGGCAAGTTTGTTAAACAGAAACCGCAATATTTAAACGGAGACATACGTTTTAAAACAGAAACCTCAATTCTTAAACAGAGAGATATCACTTGTTAAACAGAGACCGAGATCTGGCTTAAAGATGCCGAAGGAGCGTTCCGAGGTCGGCTCTAGCTTGAGATCCTCGTCGTAGAGGGCGAAGAGGTAGGTCTCCATAGGACGGCTTGGCATCATCGGCGTTCCGGCCATGGATCTCAGATGTGCTACCAGCCCACTAGTGAAAGCCTTGCCATTGTCAACGCTCGCACCAACCTCTCCATCATCGCCTTTGTATGGCCAACTGGTCTCCGCCACCACGATCTCCATCGCAGGGAATCTGGTGGTGTCCAGTGCCATCCGCACGGCGTCGACATGGGCATCGAACATGTTTATGTAGTTGATGTTCGAAACCCTAGGACTCCTTTGAGGACGGGGATGAGATCGGGAGTGGATGGCCCCGGTTAATGGGGGGCACGGATTGGGCGAGCACCGCCATGGTGTGGACGGTGGAGTTCTTGACAAATGGGGCGCCGGTGGAGAGGGCGGAGTAAAGGTTTTGCATCGCCGGGAGGAGTTGGGAAGTGAGGTAGGAATCGCCGGAGCTGAGGACCTCGTTGCCCACGGAGACGATGGAGATGGAGGAGGCTGAGAAGTAGGTGAGCACGTTGGCGGCCACCCATTGGGATGCCGCAGAGGGGTCACCGGCGAGGGAGGGGATGTCGCCGTTGGTGACGCCGATGACAAGGAAAATGTTGGAGTGCCACGACTTCCCATGCTATGGGCAATTTCGTCCATAAAATTCAAAAATAACTTTGTTGACCATCATTATATGCTTTGGGGGTTTAGAAAACATTATGTTTAAAAGGAAGTGGTTTTTAGGGATACCAAATTAAAGGCGTGTTTTTGGCCATTTCGCCAACTTAGGGGGTTTTTTTTGTGAATTTCCACTTTTTTTTGGGAAAAAACACAGGCATCACCAAATAAATAAATTAAATAAATAGAAATAAGCTTTCAGTTGGAAATGTCCATGCAAAATCATGAAATTAACAAAGAACAAAAACAAATAACAACAAACTAAATTAATACGCAATAAAATTAATACCAAAAGGTTTTTTTTGTTGATTAAAATGGTGGCCTAGCATCACCCACCCACATCGCCGGGTAACTAAAAACCATCACCCAAATCCAGCACCAAGAACAAGTGATCACGATGCACAACAAGAACAATCGATCGAGCAAGGCCGCACGCACCCAAAAGACCAAATTTTGTGCACATGATATCAAAAGATTCACTAAAGAAGCTCAAGAAACGAAATGAAATCTAAAGCGACAACAGAATCAAATCTAAGTCAAGAAAAACAACAAAATAAAGTGTTATTAGCATTCGGCTTTACCTGAGCGAAGAGAAGGATCACACGATTCAAGTGGAAACCCTAATCCTTTTGAACAAAAACCTCAATTCAATTCAACGATTCAAGTGAAAACCCTAATCCTTTTCTTCTCTCACTCTAATGGCCGGTGAGGATAGCAAGATGAGAAGCGGGAGTGTGTGCTCTGCTTTGCAATGAATAAAAGAAGAAAAATAAATTTCAAATTCGGCCATGTGACGGTGTTTGGATTTAGATGTAGGCTTAGGTTTAAGTTAAAAAGTTCCCATGAGTAATATAATAGGAGTATATATATATATATATATATATATATATATATTGTGGATGATAGGGTCATGTGATGGTTTAGGTTTAGGCTAAAAAATGAGGCAGAAGTTTAGTTAAATATATAACTTTAATATATCAGCCACATATATATATATATATATATATATATATATATATGACAAAAAATTGAATTTTTATTTTATCTTTTTATATTTTTGGAACTATTAAAAGTATATTAAAAGTCCAACAACCTTTTATTTTTCATGATTTTATAAATTAAAAATATGAAATTTTAAAAGAAAGGGCTTCAAGGTCAAAACCCTTTTGATGTTAAAAAATTAAAAAAATTCAAAAAAAATACAAATCATATTTAAAAATAAAAATAAATAGATTTTCAGGCGGATTATTCTTTTAGGCCATGTAAACGCTCGAATCAAACAATGGTATAAGTTGGAAAAAATAGATTAATTATTTCAATAGAGAAATCTCAAGTTCAACATAGCTTTCTACAACCATGCATAATAATTATATAATTTATTGTAAATTATTAATCACAAAAATTATTTTTAAATTTAAATCATGATCTAGTATGTCTAATAACTATATACTATAATTAAATAATTAAAATCATTTGTTTTAAATTATAGTTAGCATAGTACATAATACTCACACTAAAATAATAAATATGATTATTTATGTATGCTTTAATTTAGAAACCAATTAAAGTTATATAACTAAACCAAAATAATTTATATGATTTGCATTATAAAAATTATGAAAAATCTTATAATTAACGCTAAACAAAGTTTTAACTAGTATAACTCCCGTATTTTAGGGAATTAGAAAATATGCAAATTTAACGAGTAGAACTCCCATTATAGAAAATAATATTCGAGTTTATGAACACAATATGCAACAATTATTGAAAATTGCTGCATTCCTTTAATATATGCAACGAGTATCTAAAACCTACATCTAAAGTCAAATATGCAAAGGTTATTGAGAGCCGTTGCTTATTCAAGATTATGTAGCGGTTTGGCACCGCCGCACTCTTTTAATATATGCAAACGCTATGTAAAACACTACATATAACACCAAATATGCAACGGTTATTGGGAACAATTGAATATTCAAGGTAATGCAAAGGTTTAAAAGCGCCGCATTCTTTTAATGTATGCAACGGTTATGTAAACCACTACATATAAAGTCAAATATGCAACGGTTATTGAGAACTCGCCGCATTACACTAAATATGCAACGGTTCGAGCCATTGCATTATTATAAGATATGTACCGGCTATGATAACCGCTACATATTGCGTTCGTATACAACGATTTATGTAGCAGTTTGGGTCAAATATAACACTTAAATACAGAATCGTCTGGAATAGTATAGAACCACTGCAGTATATAGCCCATTGTAACAATTGTAGAGCCACTACAAGCCAACCGCTTCAGAAATGATGTTATGTAGTAGTGTATGGAAGTTAGCCTTTGGGTTCGTAGGGAAACTAATTTAAGTGGGTTTTCTCAAGTTTTCACCATGAGTGTCTGTTTAGTATGTGTTAATCTATGGAACTATATGTAGATCATGTCACTGCTACAAACATAGGTGAGATCATACCTGTGTAAGAATGGGTAATTTTGCATTTTCATAGTATGCTGTAGGCTTTCCATTAATGGGTGTTGTGATGTCATCTAAGAGACACAAGTGCACTTGCCGATCAAGTAATAAAGTGTGCTAAAAGCAAAGTTATCGTATCCACAGGAATAAGAGTACTAGTAATTACTCTTGCTACAATTATCTAGCCTAAGTGAAACAGTTGTGAAAATGGGTTGTAAACAAATAAAGATGAAAGCATCTGATAATTTTAGGAAAATAGACAAATGGATTAAAATGAGTACTTGGACGATGATTCCAGTTATGCTTTTTAAGCTAATCAAGTTCAGTAGCAAGAAACTTAAAACTCCTTAACCCCTCTCTCTCGGCGATCAGGGGCTATTCTTATATAGAGCTCTAGTGGAGACTTTTCTTTACACCGGGCCAAGTACGAATGCCTTACACTCTAGGATTCTTGATCCGATCAACATTGACTCCCGAAAATAGGTTACTCACGCTCTCGAGATAAGCAACTCCTAATCTTATGCAGCTCCTAGTAATGATCTCTCTCTTCACTAGGGTTACACTATCAACCAAAGCTCACGGAAGTACAAAGGTAGAATGACTAATGCAAAAAGGAAAGAGGACGCTTCTCTACCACAACATTAGTAATCACCCAATCAAACATGAAATCATTCTCTAAATTAAGATTGATAAACAATGTAATACAAGATCAATAACTCATACATCAATTATAAAAAAAAAACTCAATTATAAAACCCTAGGGTTCCCATGTCAAAGACTCAAAAGGAGTTTCGCACCCCCGGAGCAAGTCATTTCAAAACAAATAACAAGAGTTATGATTTACTTTACAAAACAATTACAACTCTCTCTAATCCGAAGTTAAAGATTCGGCATGAAATCTCCACCCAAAGTTGGCCAAACACTCTTTTTCAAGGACGTTTACACCGTGGAAGATGATGATGATGGTGAGGAGAATCACGGAGCGATCCTTTCTTCCCTTGGGAGTCTCTTTGAAGATGTAGCCCCACATCCGTCTCTTTCTTCCGAGCCTTAGTCCTAATATCTCTCAAAAGTTTAAAAACCCTCATCGAAAAAACCCTCAAATTATTTTATACCTTAACCTTTACAATGGACTTGCAGGCGTAAGCCCAAGCCGTAAGGATCCCGGTTCTTGTTGGTCTCTTGCCTTATGGTCCGGCTTATGGCGGGAAACTTTGCTTGTAAGGCCTTCGTTTTTGTGTTAAGGTCCCGCTTATGGCCGTAAGCGCAGGATAGTAATCTTCTCCCCGCAAACTCTTGTGACTACTCCTTATAAACTCTTTGGCTAGCCTTTGTCTGTCCAATTTACGGCAGCTTAATAGTGCCCATAATTGCTTCTATTTGGGTCATCTTCTAGATATCGATATTGAGAGAACTCCATCTTCTTTACTTTGGCTCTTGATTACTTCTTTTGGCTCTCTTTTGTCCTTAAACTCCACCGGGTGCCTCGTAGACATAATTCACATTTTATTTAGTATAATTTTCCACATGATCACTCTAATACAAGTCCGATAAGTGTAGGAAACCGTATAGAAAATATAGTATAACCGTACATTTATCATCCATATCCCTATTTATGCTTTGTAATATTATCTTAGCAGTTTCTCAAGTTTTTAAAGCATTTCTATTCAGCATGATCATGTATAAAGCAATTAAAACACACACATAACATTTTCTGTGTATATAAATACACTTAAAAATAATGAACTATCATTATACATATATCATTACGTTCATTATCTAGTTAAATATCTGGTTATGCGAAAAAAGGATTCATTAAGTTATATTTTTAATAAAAATTAGAATTTGGTTAGATGTTTTCTTTAGAACATACAACTAGTAGAGATATGTGCATGCATGAAAATTTTGAATGGCATTTATAGCAAACCATACCTGCATAAATATTAATTTATCTCATGCCAAATTTCAAATATTTGTATTTCTCAGGAGCTTCGAGATATTAATTTAATACATATGATGAATATTGTTGATATTAATATTATATTAAATCACAGCTATATATACATTAGTGTTTCTCAACCAAATTCTTTAAAGTCCTAACGTGGATGGACCCATATAACTTAATATCTTAATAGCTAAAACGAAAGAAACTAGATTTAGCTGAAAATAAACTAGATCAAAAGGGCTAAAAATAAATTGAATCTAATGTAGCCTTCAATCTGGAAAAAAAGGGGAGAATAACTGATATAGAAGAAAAATAAATTAAGAGAGAAGTTCACTGGGTATTTCAACAAACATTTAATAGGGACACACAATTTTATTAAACACTGAACCATTAAATAAAAGAAAAAACACAAACCACTTTCCACATTCACAAGACCAGAAAAAGCATCTAACAAATAAACTGCAGACATAATAAACAGGGCAAAAGAATAGAACATATTATTAGAGCCCTTGACTCGACGAATTGCGCAAAGAAAACATGATTAAAATGTAAGATTGTCACCCGATTGCTTGCATTAGTAGGTAACATGGTTCCCCTTAATGCAAAAATGTACGACTCCCAACTTCTGTCTAAAATAAACAAAGTTTCCAAAGCCAAGTGATTTTGTAAATAAATCTGCAACTTGCTCATTTCAATCACAATACTTCAAACTAGATACTTCAACAATCAACACTCTGACAAAATGATGACAAATGTCAATATGTCTGGTTTGACCATGATGAACCGTTATGATGGTGGACTTATTATCACAAAAATTGGTTGTCGCATCCTCCAACTCATGTCACATATCCTCCAAAATTCTTCTAAACCTGATTGCTTGACAGACCGCTAAAGTAACCTCCATTTACTCAGCTTCAAAAGAAGATAAAGCAATGGTTGCACACTTCTTTGATTACCAGGATATGGCATTTGATCCAAGCATGAACAGATAGCCCATAGTGCTCTTGTGATCATCTACAGAACCTACACAATCAATTTCAAGAAAACCATATAGCTGTAAGCTACTAATGTTAGAGTAGAACAGACCATAAGAGCGTGTTCCTTTCAAATATATATCTTCATTCTCCTCCCCATCATTCAAACAATACTTCTGGTTAGTAATCATTGGAGTTTTGACTAGATTACTGTTGGATTCAACCCATTTGGTGGGCTGTAATAAAGTTGGGCTCCAAGGTCCAAATTCTAAAGAAAAAACACTATATTAGTGAAGAGAGAACCAATTAAGAAAACAAGTGTTTACGAGTGTGAGAAACCAAGGGAGAAGGAGAAGAACGAGGTTGAGTTAGGGCAAGACGATTTGACGGCAATACGGCGTCGGATTTCACTCAAATTTTGGGTGGAGAATCCTTCCAAGCAACTCCTCCTATTGATTAGGCTTGATCTTTCTTTTATCCCAATTTGGTGTGTGTTATCCATCTCCCGATGATGATGATGCTTCATGAATGTTGATACCATTGGGCATGTGTACCGTACTTTAATCTAGAGAAGATATTGTAATCCTTCTTTGACATAGTGGAAAACTTTTCACTGACTCTAAGGAGTCCCGTGGTTTTTCCATTGATTCGAAGGGTTTTCCAAACTAATTCATGAGTCTGCTTGTTGCTGTTTGATGGCTTTGTTGTGTTGATCATATTCCAAAAGTTGTACTTAAAGAGGGGAAGATTTAATTCTCAAAATTCAAAAATAAAGAGTTGCAAGGCTGCTACAGTGACCGTGCTTTAGCCTTGCACCCTTGTGCTTTAGCCGGTGTAGATTGCAAATTTCTAAATTTTTTTAGTGCTGCAAGCATCACCGCTATATTACTTTCGCTGCAGTGACCGTGCTTTAGCTCGTGTAAATTACAGGTTTCTGAATTGCAGAGTACTACAGTGCAAGCGCTACAATACTTTTCAGGGAAAACGCCATTTGGTGACTCTGATTGTTCCGTTCATCCCCAACGATTACAATCTTTCTTATGAAATTTCTCAAGAAGTTTTTTCATATATCTATGCTACAAAATGGAAATTCATGCATCACATTGTTTTAGTTCTAAACCTACAAAGTAACTTATCAAACCCAAGTTAGTCATTTCAAATTTATCTACAATAATCCACTTAAAATTATTAATCAAGAAAGCAGAGTTTCCATAATAAATCAAGTCATTAGCGTAAATGCATACGATTAGTACCTCATTTTCTCCTTGAGCTTTTACATAGAGTGCATGCTCACTTGAACCTTTTGGAAAAGATTTTTGATGAAGTAGCAATCCTCTTGTACCATATTCTTGGTGCTTTCGTGAGGTTGTAGAGTGCCTTCTTAAGCTTCTAAACTTTCTTTCTTCACTAGTTACTTCATATCCTTACGTTGTTGTACATATACTTCTTCCTCCAATAAACCATGCAATAATGCTCATTTGATGTCAAAGTGATACACTTTCCATTTTTGGTGAGAAGCAATTGAGAGAAATGTGTTAATGGTATCAAACGTGGCAACCGGGGAGAAGGTCACTTCAAAATCAATGCCTTCATGTTGCATATACGCACGGGCAACTAACCTTGCTTTGTATTTTTGAACCAATCCATTAGGTTTGTGTTTCAATTTGTACACACATTTTAGCCCCACTACTTCTCTTCCCATTGGCAACTCAACAAGTTCCCATGTCTGTTTCTTTCCAATGCCTTCATTTCATCATCCATTGCTTCACGCCACTTGTTGAAGACCTACGTCCATGGCCGCACTAATATCAATTTATTTCATTTACAAAGCACATTAGGGTTTTACAATTACAGGGCTATTTATAAGAAAAAAATAATGATACTTCCCTTGCGTATCCGTAAGTGTATGTGTCGTATAAGTAGTAAAATATATCCGAATGGGTTGGCTAGTCGAATCCTCAAAGACTAGTATAGCTATTGATACTAGTTGCATTCTTAATATCTAGCTGGTTCAAAGATTGGGTTAAGATTTAAATCTAAAAGACAAATAAAGATAAGAAAAGAAATAGAGAGAGAAAGAGAGAAAGAGATGGGGTAAATCTAGCAAGTAGTAGTGATGGAGATTAGCGCCGTAGATCAATCCCTTAGAGAAACTTGTAGTGACTCTCCTACAACGATTATCAAGTACATCCTATGGATTATAAGTGTTCTCTTAAAGCCTTGTCACATCTATAGCAATCAAATACATCAAGTTTTGTAACTGTAACTATGGGAATCATGCACATCGAGTTTTTGCAACTACCCTACGGCAATTACAACTATGGCATTCAACACACATCAAGCTTTATAATTACAACTATGCAAATCAAGCACATCAAGTTATGTAACACAATGTTTAACATAGAAAATAATAGAACTCCATAATCATTGTTAGAGAGTAAGTCAATTACAAATTAACATCTAAGTTCATGAATCCGGGGCACCAGAGAATGGTTAGCCCCTTATAAGTTCACATAGCATTGGAAAGAATAAGAAAACAATCAAGTAGAAATCCATTAACTCCCTATTGTTTCTCAATCAATCGTCGACAAAGATCCACTTCAAATCGTGCCTCTGAATCGTTGCTCTAATCTCTCTCTGGATAGTAGTGAAGGTCACCCAAGAGTCGCCTCTAAATCTCCAAGCCGAACTGACTTCAAAACCCTAACTTTAGGACTTAAAAAAGACTTTCTACCCAAACACGAGCATGCTTGGGCAATGCCCTTTACAGCCAGATCTAAGGTTCAGCATCAAAACAATTTTCTATCAGAAAGTAAAGTGCACAGCCCAAAAGCACACCCGTGCTTGGGCCGTGCTTCCATAAGCACGTCTGTGCTCTGGGAACAATAACAGTGTTTTTCATTCTTGAAATATTTCTTGAGGTCCGAAGTCACCGCACACTCAAAAACACGCCGGTGCTTAGGCGAAGTGCTTACCCCGGCTATGTGCAACTTGGTTTTTTTTATGCTAATTTGGCTCCAATACTTCTTCTAATTACCCAAGACCTCGCTAATCTACACAAGAACGCAAAGATACCCAAAGTAGTACTAAAATATATAAAATGAATGCTAAAAGACAAGCAAAATATGGTAAGAGGTATTTAAAATGTACTTATCAAATAACGAGATATCTATAAGGAGAAGATAAACACTTACCAAAATTCCCGTATGGGCCTTGGGCCTGAAAAGATAAGCACTAATCAAGACTCCACAAACCCAACAATGTCCCACTTGGAAACCGATTACATAAACTGCACTCCACATACCTGCAAACCAAAAATTTGTAATAATCAACCTCTACTAGTGCGGCACCTTCTCATCAATCAACTTTGAAGGCCAATTTAAGCTTTGCAAAGCTTCAACTTTTCTGCAGTAACTGCCTTGATTAGCATATGTGCAAGATTATATGAACCAAGGATCTTCATCAAGAACAAAACACCACCACAAATCAATTTTCTAATAAAATGATACCTCAGCTGAAGATGTTTTGTCTTAGCATGAAACACGGGATTTTTTGCAAGATGAATAACGCTTTGACTGTCACTATAAAAAAAGACTGTCAACCTCGTTTCTTGTCTAACTCTTTAAGAAAACTCTTCAACTAAATCATTTTCTTTCTTGTCTCTGAGACGGCTATGTACTCTGCTTTTGTAGTTGAAAGAGCAACGCTCTTTTAAAGTAGAAACATCCAACTCACGGTTATGCCACCCATTGTGAAAATATACCTTGTAGTATTTTTTTCTTGTATCTAAACAACCACCTAAATCAACATCAGACAAACTTTTCAAAATAACATCGCGCCTTCTGTAACACAGGGTAACTTTACAAGCACCTTTTAAGTAGCGTATAGCCACTTAACTGCTTCCCAATGCTCTCTTTCTGCATTGAACATGAATCCCGCTAACAACTCTCACCGTATAAACAATATCTGGCCGCTTGCATACCATTGCATACATAACACTACCAACTGCGCAGATGCATATAGAACTTTAGTTATACAGTGAGGTGATTGCTTCTTTGTGAGATTAAAGTGACTTTCCAAAGGTGTACTTCTCATCTTACCATCATGGAGACTAAATTTTACTAGCACCCTTTCATATCTATCACTATTGATGCTAATACCAAGGATTTGTTTTGAAACACCCAAGTCCTTCATCTCAAACACTTCAGACATCTACCTTTTCAATTTATTGATTTCATTCATATCAGCAACTATAATTAACATGTCTTCAACGTACAACAGTAATATGATGTAGGATGAATCATATTTCTTGAAGTAGCAATAATGATCCAATGCACATCTCTTGTACCCACTCCTTCAAATAAAACTGTCAAATTTCAAGTACCACTGTCTTGGAGTTTACTTCAAGCTATATAAGCTTTTCTTCAACTTACAAACCAAGTTTTCTATCCTAAATTACTAAAAACCTTTTGGTTGTGCCATGTAGATGTCTTCCTCAAAATCACCAAAGGTAAATATTCAAAAACTAATTGTAAAGAAAAAGTATAATAAATGAGTTAAATCTTGCTTATTATTCAAACAGGGATATAGCCATCTATCACATGAAGTCATTATGATTACCCTCACAAACTCAAAGAAAAATTTGGTGGATATCTTCGTCCACAAATGAGGTATTGATTTTGATTTCTGTCACTCTAGTTAATTATGTTTCTGGATGCAATTTTGCATGTTTTGTCTTTCTTTGCTATCAGATTCATGTGAATTACTGGATTTCTGTTTAGAATTTTTGCCATTAGATTTATAGATTTTGCTTTTGGTTATGTATTTGTTGTTGTTCAATGTCTGCTTAAGATTGTAGATTTACTCTTTAAATGCAAAAAAGTTTTTGTTGTGGCCATTGAATGAATGGCAATGAAGGCCATTGTGTGCTTTATCATATATAGTGCTGTAAGATGACTATTGAAAGGGATGACTTTGCTCGAATATGTGCAATAGGAGATGATGTGTTCAATGGTTTGTTTTGCATTATTGCTTATGGTTATTCTTAGTGATGCCATTGTTCTGTAGAAAGATATGTTTGATGTGAACTTCTATTTCTTTAAATGGATTGTATAAATTGTTTTCATTTTATGGTCCTTCCTAATCATTCTTTGTTGTTTTAACCTGGCTTGTGCATTGTATTGATGGACTTGTAACTTTTTTCTCTTCTCTCCTTTCATTTCCTTAAAATGATCCTAATCTAATCTTGCATTCTTTACATTATAGATATGACTACTCTGGATATAGAGCTTCAACTGGTAAGGTATGTACAATTACTCTGGATTTGTAGGCCTACAGAATTTGTTATGTTATCGTGGTCAAGATTGTAGTGCTATTTGTTGGATTAAAGTGCTGAATAACTTTGAAGTAGCATCTGTCATTAGCCTTAAACTAGAATTCATTGTGAGAATTTACATGGAAGATTGACCCTTTGTTTATTTTTCATTATAGTCAAGTGAATCAAATACTTACGCAGACATTGAAACAATATACCAATGTCTGGATACAAAGTATGGAATTAGTCAGGAGGACTTGATTTTATACGGGAAATCTATTGGTAGTGGTCCTACGCTACACTTGGCAACTCGATTGCCAAGGTTACGAGGTGTCGTGCATCACAGTGCCATACTGTCGGGCCTCCGTGTGCTTTGCCTCATGAATATAACTCTTTGCTTTGACATTTACAAAGTGAGTTTCTGGTAGTGAATCACACGACAAATTTGGCTAGCAACATCAGATTCTAATATGTTTATTTGTCAATGCAGAACATCAACAAAATAAAGAAAGTGAAGTGCCCCGTCCTTGTCATTCATGTAAGCGAGAATTCATTGAGATATCTTTCTAACACCCTTGTTCTGGTGTCAAGTCTCTGCTCTTAACTATCGTACAAGTAGATTATATATGTAAGTGATTTATATTTCAATGGTTTACCAGGTCTAGCTAAGTCATCCCAGAAGAAGAAGCATCATAAGAAGCAAAAAGAAGAAGGTTAGGAAGTGCAATGCATGCCATCGGTACCAATATGATGTTATGTTCTTGTTCGAGAACTACTAATATGATGTGAACCCAAAAGTGCTCAACCCAAGAGTGCATTGGAGTCAGAAATAGAGGATTTGTTTTTTATTAAATTTTGTATATGTTTTTCTATTTGAAATCATATATTATTGAGTATTTTTGTAAACTTTGATGTTCATTCAATTCCTTTAAGTGTTTATTTTCTTTTATGATGATGTGTGCTATTGTTATAAGTTTATTGAATTATTAAAATTATTTGTAAAATGGTACAGGATTACAAAACCACTACAATTGGTTTTAGTAACTATTACAATAATTATTCCAAACCTCTGTAATAAATGTTGTAAATTGTTGCCATAGATACAATAAAACTACTGTAATAAACATTACAAAACCGCTACCATAGTTATTATAAACTGTTGCAATAAGTATTATAAAATCATTGTAATAGATAGCCCAAAACTGCTGCAATAGATATTATACAATCGCTGCAATAGATTTTACAACACCTCTGCAATAGGTATTATATAACCGCTGCAGTAGAATTTACCAAACCGCTGTAATATATATTAAACAACCGCTGCAGTATATAAAATAACCATTGCAATGCAAACTGCTGCAGTATATGAAACAAACCGCTGCAAAATCATAGCGGCTGTAAGGATTTTGGCAAAGTTCATGACCACTACATAAGTGTAGTTATGTGGTAGTTGTAAGGGTTGATGACCTTACACTTGGTCAGCGAGCATACAGTATCACATAGACCAAGCCACGAGGGCGCACAGCTGCGTGGATTTGGTAGCGTGCGCGGGTGGCGCGGCGCTTGTGTTGTGTCGGGACCAAGGGCAGGTGAAATATCCCGCATGATCATTGGCTGAGACCGTGAGGCGCGCGCGCGCTGGACCGTGGGCGTGCGCGTGACCGATGAGCGCGTGGGGCAGGCGCGCCCATACCAAGAGTCAAGTGTCGCAGGACTTTCATCATGTAGAGTGTTGGATCTCTAGCAAGTCTAGGCGGGGCGGGACACTTGATCAGGCCGAGTGACCGAGAGCTGATTCCGGATCTGACAAGGTATTACGCAGGCGTATGCAAGTGGGCACGTAGTCGAAAGCATTGCCGAGCCAGGGGCGAGGATGGCACGCGGTATTACCGCGCGTGACCGGTACTGCTGCGCGCTGTGACCAAAGATGGCTGGTCAAAGCTACAGTCGAGTCAGAGGACCCTGCAAGCTAAGTGAAGTCAGGGAATTCACGCCAGACCTGTATTGGGCATGGGGCTCAATCAATCTTGGATTTGGGGTAGCTCTTGTAATATGGTCAAATGAGTCTTTGGGAGGAGACAAAGGCCACTTGGTGTTGGTTTTGGCCATGGTTGTAAACATTTCTCAATCTAAGAGAGTTTTAAGTTTTTCTCTCTCAAAATGGGTTTCTTGTGTCCTTATTTCTCGCACCGAGGGGTTTTCCGGATTTGTTCGCTTCATCTTATTTTCGCTGTGCTTTGTAATGCAAACAGTAATTAACTAACTGTTCTTGCAAGGAAGGCTGACCTATCGCTATGGTGCATGTCAGGTGCCGCAAGGCCGAAGGTGATCGGTTGAGGCCGTGACAGTAGTGATAATAAGCTATAAGTTTTCACTTTTATTAGTTTTATGATTTGAGAAAAATCAAACATTCTTAGAGGTGATTATGACAAGAAGAAAGATGAAAGTGGCTAACCTTGAACACCAAATTCCAAAGGAGTTTCCGTGTCAAACTTGGAGAAAAGATTTGAAGGAAGAATATACAATAAATTAGAGGTTATCTTATACAATATATAGGTTTCAAGTCATTTTCATGTAATGGTTAAGCCTTCATTAGATTTAAATTAAATTAATAATACATAAGTAAATAATATTACAATATGAGAAAACCACATGATACTATGTGATTGTCTTCTCATCATATTACATCATCACCATCTCACAACTTTGATTCTACTATCAAAATCCACGGTTACACTCAACTCTAGGTCATTGTCACATTTTCACGGGCCCCATATCCAAAAAATCAAATTTGACTGCCCTTAATTAATTTGGTTTCTTATTTTCATAGTGTACGTATGCATGCTTTCTAACTGGGCGCCACTTTAGGATTCTTCTTTCATGGTACTTGTCTACTACCAACAACGCAGCTGAATTTTCATTATTCGAGTTTGAAACTTCCTACATTTTTCTGTAAATGAAAAATTGGTAACAATAGCCAAATTATGTAAGGTGGTTTGATTCTTGTATTTCCTCAGTGAATGAAAATTTCATGGAATGGCATAGGTCCTCTTTACCATGCTCCACATACCCTAATTAAGATCATCCCCATCATGCCACCACATATACACCAAGAATGAGCCTTTATATGGCATTAGTGTATAATTAAGAAGAGTAAACAAGATCATTCATTTTTTTTAGAAACATGTGTAAATGTAGCGGTTTCACGGTGATGGAGAGCACAAAGGCTGGAGGAGAAGAAGAGAAAGGGATAAAAAGGAAAGGTGTTTTTTCTCTACCTTTTCCTTAATTGCATGAATTCATTGTCTATATTGTGGAAAGCATTGTAACTGATAGGCACCCTCACTTTTGGAGGTTGAAGATCAAACTTTCTTAACTTAAAAGAGAACCAATCAGACACGAAAGGCACCAATTGACTTGACTCTTTAACCAATACATATAGCACAAAAAATACTCAAAACGTTTCCAGCTGAAAAAGTAAAAATAGACATTCATGCAATAAGGTAAGATTACTTAAACTGAAACAAAGAAAAGCAACAATGCAATGAGGCATGGCCTCGTTGTCAACCTTCATTCAACATACACCTACAGCCCATAAATGTAGGAAGGTCAACACTCGCTTCTCCTTGAGGGTGCCTTCTGAGTATTCTCAACTTGCCTTCTTAGAGACCTCTTACTCCTAGCATGTTCCTAAAAGTATTCATGCTTCTGAACCAATACAGACTTTACAAGAATGTCAGGGCCTGCTCGATTGTTCCACAATGAACCAACTAAATTGCTCTTTCAGTGACCAAGCCTCGAATGAAATGGAACCAAGTGTCAATGTGTTTGGCTCAGCCATGCATGATTGGGTTGATGGCTATGGAAATGGCCAATTCGTTCGGCAGTAAATGATAATTGGTTCCTCTTGCTGCTGGTCCAAATCTTCAAGTAAACTCCTTAGCTAGATTGCTTGGCATGCAACTGAAGTAAAAGTGATATACTCTGCCTCTGTGTTAGCAGGGCAGTGATGTCCTGCCTTTTAAACTCAAGGCAACAATAGCCGAGTCCAGATTGAACGTCCATCCAGAGGTGCTCTTACATCCAAGGAGCCACCTCAATCATTGTCTATGTACCTAAACAATCTAAATTGATCTACATGCTTATAATAAAGACCATACAGGATGGTACCTGCAACATAATGCAGGATGAGGTTGACTGCCTCTAAATGATACATTGATGGATTATGCATAAATCTTGAGACAGCTACAACTGCAAACATGAATTCTAAACGTGTGTCTGTAAGATTGAGCAATCCTCCTACGAGTTTCCGATATATCCCAGCATTCGCCATGCCTGAACTGTCATCTAAATGGAGTTTTGCATTTGTATTCATTAGAGTAGACATAGGTTTGTGATTAAACATTCTTGACTCCTTCAAGAGATTTTCAGCAAATTTCTTCTATGTTACAAACCCCATCCCCTCTTGTTGATTGACTACTAACCCCAGGAAATACCTAAGCAACACATGTCGGTCATTGCAAAGGTTTCCATCATATCTCTTTTGAATTCTAAAAGAATTTTAGTAGATGAACTCATGTAGCATATCATCTACATACAAGCACAAATATTAGCATGTCCTAGCTTAATCTGTAATTCTGATAAAGTGTAGGTTTTTTGCTACTTCGTTTAAAGCCGAGCTTAATGAAGTGTTGATTCATACCAAGCTCTTGGAGGTTGACACAACCCAAACAATGCCTTCTTAAGCTTATAAACCATCTGCTCCATTCCAACATTAACAAATCCTTCTGGTTGTGAAACATAGACATCTCCATTCAGTTCCCCATTGAGAAATGCTAACTTAACGTTCAACTGATAAATGGGTCATTTCATTTGTGCACCCATAGACAAAAGAATGTCAATTGTCTCCATCCTAGCAACTAGAAAGAATACTTTAGTAAAGTAAACGACTTCTCTTTGAGAGTAGCCTTTTGCCACAATTCGAGCCTTCCTTTTGTGCATGGATCCATTTGCTTTAAACTAAGTTTTGAAGATCCACTTCAAGCCCGCTGCATGATCCCCTTCAGGTAAGAAGGTAAGTTCCTACATATGAGTTTTAAGAGCGGATTTCATTTCTTCATTCATGTGTGCCCGCCATTTATCAAATATGCTAGCCTCTTTAAAGGTTGCATGATCTGTAATATAGAGAGCAAATGAACATGTATTATAGAGGCCAGATAGAGTTGTACACCTCATGGGACAGTCTTCATATGAGTTCAAAGATGGACCTCATGGGGCGCTCATTGTTACTGAACTCTTCTAGTTCCATTCTCATTATCCCATAATGAGCAAAAGATTTAACTTAGCAAACATGGACTATATTTTTTGAAAACTTATTAAAATGCAAACATCAAAATAAATGCCTAATAGTAATAAAAACATATAATATAAATGAGATGTCTTAATATAAATAGGGTAAATTATCTAAATAGTCACCCAACTTTTGGGTTACACCTATTTGAGTCACCAAACTTTAAAAAATTTTAATTGGGTACCCGAACTTTAAAATCATGCCTATTTGAGTCACTGCGACTAACCCCATTAACGGCGATCCGACGTGTCACGCCACGTGTCGCTCGGCATATACCTCCTTTGCCATGTCGAATGCCACGTGGGAGGGCTTTTTCTTTCTAATCTCCCTTCGCGCCAGCAAGCTTTCCCATTTCCTTCCCATTTTTCTCGATCGAATCGGACAAGCGAGAACCCTAATCTTGGCCAGGTCTCCCAGCTTTGAACACTAAGCTCTTGAAGAATCGGCGAATTCGTTGCTTCCTTTCTGAAGGCATGCCAACAAACGAGCAAGATCAGGTTGGGAATGAATCAAGTGTCATATGACATTAATCTTGCTGTTCAAGTCTCATATGGCATTCATTTTCAAATTCACTTTTACTCTGAATGGGCTGCACATGGCAATTGTACCGATTGCACAGGTTTTTCAATTATGTAATTAATTACAGTTTTAAAATTATATCTCTTGTGTTTGTGTTAATAATTTAATATTTGATTCCTAAATTGTACAGATTGCACAGTTTTTTCAATTATGTGTCTAACCTTAATTAGTTAATCTGTGTCACAATCCTGCATTTGGTGTGCATAACAATTATGTAGAATTGTGCAAAGCAAAAACAATTACTTGGCAGAACTGTACCTGTAGTTTTTTTTATAGAATCATGATCTTGATAGACAAATCTTCATGTGTATTCTTTGAATTTTGATAAAATTGAACTACACAAGGAATACAACTTATTAGAATAGGAAAACAAAACTCTCTAAGTCAATGACAATAAATTGAACAACTGTAGGTTATTTACTTCTGTATTGGCTCTTCCTTTGTGTGATACGTAAATACTTTGATACTAAAGAATGAAAGCACATTGGGATCTTTGCCTACCATAAAAAATAGGTACATTTTTGCTGTAGCCTTGAAAATGATATGACGCCTTCTGTAACACTATAAAACTCCATTTCGAAAGTTTCTTTGTTTACACCATACAAAATCCTAATAATGCTCACCCTTACTAAACCATCAACCAGCCCAGGAAGGCTTCTTATTTAAATAACATACTTAAACACATAGCATACAAACAACAAATTGACGTTGTTTGCACATAGGCACAAAAACATCATTGCTGCAACATATAAATGAATACATAAATAATTTTTGACATGGTTTGCATATGATAATGCAGGGTTCCAGTGAAGTTATTTATTCATAGCAGAGCTCTGTCACAAGAGTTGCAAATGCAAACCAATATGAAGTGCTAAGAAGACCCCAAGCTAGGCAAGTACCTTCAAGGTACATGACAAGAAGGCCTCATGCTACAAATGTGCCACAAAAAAAAAAGACTACCGCAGAGTGATGGCAATTTTGGGGGACATCGAAAAAGGTGTCGGCGGAGACAAAAAGAATGTCATTGGGAGATTGCTCACAATGTGCAAACTTCACATAGGTGGATGCAATTCTTTTCATGTAATTTTGTTAAATTTAGAAGAGTTTAAATTCCAGGAATGTAGTTTGAGTTGTCATCTGCAATGGTTTTAGTTTCCATGTGTCCAAAATGTAGTTTCATTTTGTGCAAGAGCTACACTTGTCTTATTATGTAAGTTTTGCAATTTCCAATCAAATGACAAATGTTAAGCTGAATTAATTGATGCTTATTCAATGTGAATATCTTCAGCACAAATATTTTATGATTTATGAACATGTCTCTCTACATACGATGTTGGGTTTCAGAAAATATAAAATTCTATTACTTGTATTTACAGTAGAATATGGAAGTTCCAACTTTTATATTCACATTTTAATCCAACTTGTACTCTTAATCAAATAAAAAAGAAAACCTCTGCACAATTTATGCTTTGCGATTTAAAATAAATAAATAACAAACTATGTTAAACAAGAGTAAATAAGCTTCCTGCCAAATCCAACACCCAATTACGAAGGAAATTGCGACTTCAAATTCGCTTGCAAAACAAGCTTTCCAATCAACTTAATTCCCATATACAAATGAAAAAAAAAAACTGCAAAATCCAAATGGACTGCTAGAGAATCTTGAATATCATATCTCTGTTGGGATCGCTTTAATTTCACAAGTCTTCAACTCTGGATAAATAAAGCATCCAGCTAGTTTTAATTAAGGTTCTTGGGGAGGTTATCAGAGCTCGACGGAGAAAAATGGGAAGGAAATGGGAAAGCTTGTTGGCGCGAAGGGAGATTAGAAAGAAAAAGCCCTCCCACGTGGCATTCGACATGGCAAAGGAGGTATATGCCGAGCGACACATGGCGTGACACGTCGGATCGCCGTTAACGGGGTTAGTCGCAGTGACTCAAATAGGCATGATTTTAAAGTTCGGGTACCCAATTAAAATTTTTTAAAGTTAGGTGACTCAAGTAGAAGTAACTCAAAAATTGGGTGGCCATTTAGATAATTTACCCATATAAATATCCTCGTTGACATTCGGGGCCTACTCCCAACAATTGCATTCAATCACTAAAGTGTCTTCTTCTTTATTATCAACTATGACATTTTGTCGTTCGTTCCCAGCTTCTGCCAACCTGTAGCAGGTCGCTTTACTCTTTGTCCCCAGTTGTCTCTTGAGTATTCTCAACAGTTATGTTCTCCTAGACAAATGTTCCCCACTGACATGATGGCATCTTACCCACATAATGATATTCTCCCCCTTTTTACTACTAATTGCGCTGTTTCATTATATCTTAATGACGATTATATAATAAAATTTGTGGATTTGAAGATGTTTTGGCCATGCTTGCCACATTATTCTCTTCGTTTGTTCGAATAAACAACTTTTAATTAAAATTGGCAAAAACCACAAATAGCAAAATTACATAAGCGCATGGGGAACATAAACAAGACAAAAGACCACAATTAATAATTCAAATGTTTGTGGAGAAAGATCAGAGGCTTTTAGAAGTAAAACAAAATTAAGAATGACAGAAATAGGTGGTCTTGATTTCAAATATTTTTTTTTTTTGTCAAGAAGAACGAAACCCCTAATGGGTCCGCTAAACTAAGACATGGGCGTGCACACGCCTCGACTGCGTCTTGTGAGGCCTACGCACACATGGGCGCTGGGACCACCCACAGTTCATGCTCACAGCTCTCAGATATACACCCTCACGAAGAATTCGAACTCTCGCCACTTATGAGGCGTCTTCATGGGGGACCCATGGCCATTGATTTCAAACATTAATATTCAAAGAACTACTAGTGTTACTACAATTGGACGAAAAGAAGTAATCGTAAAATTCACTTTGTTTTTCTTGCTTATTTTTTTAACTTTTTTTAACCATAAATGCGGAGTGAAATAAACAAACAAAATAATCAAAGTTATCACAGCACTCGAGTACATAAATTTCACAATTCAATACGCAAACTCCAGAAGTTCACACCATTGTTCAAAAGTTCCTCACAATGATTTGAATTCCCAATTTATTAAAATGTCAAAACATAAAGCAAAATTAACTAATTACCCAATTTTACTAGAAGACTGAGTCACAGCTTCCATGAACTCCTCATCTGCAACCAAAGAGTGAAGCACATGGGGAGAGAGACAGATCTCCAAAGCCATGCCCCCAACTTCAGGGCTTGGGTAAACAGTGACCTTCCCATCTATTTTGTTTCCAGATCCACTTCGAACAGTTATAGGGGGTCCCCACCCAAAGTCATTCTCGTACACCTTAAATCTTGGTGAGCTTCCAGTAACCAAAGTAGTCCGCTTGCAGTCATCTGTGCAAATAAATGATGGCTCAATAGTCCACTCCGCAAGCATTTGGCGTACCTTCGCCTCACTCTGTGAGACTACTCCTTTATTAAGCAAAGATGCGACCCAACCTAGCCCATGCCCAATAATATCTCCTGCAGTTGAAAATTTTTTAAGCTGATATTAATTTGTTTAGAGGTTAAGAATATAGTGGAGAAAAATGTGATAAAATTAAAAAAAAAAAAAAAAAAAGTGATAAAATTTTGGTTTAATTAATATTATTTAATTATGAATATCGGTTAATATTGACATTATCAAAGTTGAACAAGGGAGAAAAAGAAGTGAAATTGATCTGTAATGACGAAACGTTTTGCAAAGGAGAACTGATAAAAAAAAAAAAAAAAACAAAAGAATCTTTTAATACCTGCTCGGGCTTGTGCTGAAATGGAAAATACAGCATTACCAAGATAAGCTTCCGGTATTGGTGGGGTTACTCTATTCCGATTTCCCACCAGGACCACATATGTCGTCTCCTGCTCAGCCTCAAGCCGACGCGCACGTGTCACTGACCTCCACACGTGAGCCAGCAAAGCCTGCATAGTGGATATCCCACTGGTACCCATCTCACTGTTCGCCTTCATCTTCAACTCAGCAAGTGACTTCCGTGAGAATTGAACAAAACACTCATTCACCGGAGGTAACTCCGCTCGCCGTATAAACTCAACTGAGTCCCCAAACGGAAGACAGATAGGAAGAGGATGCGAATCCAAAAACCACCGGTCTAGAACCGGAGGAACCAAGATGTTATCATTCTCGCCGTTCTTATTGCAATTTCGAGAGATATCCGACCATGAGTTGACGAAGTGCCAGAAGGACGTGCCATCAGCTACGGCGTGGTTGAGCGAGACGCCGATGAAGAGACCATCAGCCAACTCAGTGACCTGCACGGCCAGCAACGGTGAAGTATGACCGTCGTGGTTGAGAACTCCACTGAGGGGGAACAAAGAGTAGATGAAGGCAGGGATGTACAACGGCTCTACAATTTCGGCGATTTTGACTTGAGATGCAGAAGCGTGAATGAAATCAGCCCCATGGTTGTTGCAGTCCAAGAAGATGGTGAGAGATGGGGGGTAGGTGTTGCGTTTGATGGTTTTGAGACGGCCGGCGAGGGGGAAGAAGTGGTTGAGTGTGAGGGAGAAGGAAGAGAGGAGGTGGGAGATGGTTTGGTGGGGATTGTAAGGTTGTGGTTTGGGTAAGAGGAGGCCTTTCTGGATGTAGTGCACTGAGAGCATCCTGAGATCCCATGGCGTGAGGTGGATGATTTTAAAATTAGAACCTTGATCATCTTCTTGAGATGGTTTCAGTGATGGGTGAACTGTATTTTTGGAGAGGATGTGGATGAAGGCATCTTGGGAGGACATGGTCGCAATCTGAAGGGCAGGAAGATAAGGTTGCCATTTATGTAGTCATAATGATTTCATGTACCTGCTAATTTCACAGTTAGATGTGAGCTAATTTAGAAAATTGATTGTTTGTAAAGTGGTACTTAAAATAATTGGTTGGTAGCAATGAAGAAAAAGTATTTAACCAATTTTATTATTTTTTTTTTTTTTGGTAAAGATGTCGACACAAGTATGCACTTTTGTTTAAACCCTAAACCGTACATTTAGAAAACGCTAGGGTTATTAGCTTGATGCTCAATCGATATATACTAGCATATTATTTAACCATATTTTTAATTATATTTACTTATTAAATATTAGCTGATTATATTTATTAGTTTCTAAATACAATGAATTGATTTGTTCATAATTTTATTTTGTAGCCATAACTTGTATAGTTTTAGACGTTGATATTGACTCCTATTGATAATTTGAATTATATAATTCATAATATAATGTAATTTCTAAAACTAATTACCTAATATTTTTTAATTTATGATATTTATTAAAGAAACTTGTTTTAGTTATCTTTCAAAATATTCCAAGATTAATTTATTAAATTTGGTTAAGGTTATAATTGATGAATACTTAAAATAAGGTTTTTCATTTAAAATACTACCAAGACAAGTTTACCAAATTTGAGATGGGGTTGGGGTGAGATAGGGCTTGTAATATAGGCAGAGATCATGGATGGGCTTGGATTTAGGAGTTGTATATTGGAAACTACCATCACCTTCTCCATATGATGGAGAAACTAGTTTTATTTACAAAATACATACCGATTGACATTAATCCCCCATTGACTTTATAATGACATGGTTAATTTGGAAATTTTGCATATGCTAAAACAATATTGATATGATAGCTAATTACTGTTATAGGTTTCCCCCTGGATGTTAAGTATAGAGGCAGACAGAGAGTTTCAAAATCTTTGGTAATCAAGAAGCCAAAGATACACTACACCATTTTAACCTTTAGAAGCAAATATTTAGAGGGGTTTTTCGGAAAGCAGCCTCAATAACGGTGTAAAAACTTTTCTCCCTAAAGAATGCCTCCGGTATAGAATAACCCCCTCTAGTCTTTATTTTTTTGTAAAAAAACACACACCATCACACACACCTCACCTACGAGTTCTGATTGAACCTGTAGAAGCTCCACCAATGAGCTTCGTCGGCACTACCATAAGCCCCATCGACGACCTGCGCTCATCTCTCTCTCTTTCTCGTCTCTATGTGTGTATGCAGATGTCACTCTTTTACTCGCTTTTCAACAAATCTCCTACTCTCTCGAAAACACTAGAACCAATCCTTCTTCTTGTCATCATTGAGGCTCTCCGAAACCATAGAAGTGTAGGAGTCGAGCCATTAGTTTCAGAGATGATAGTGCTCTCTATAGATTTCCATGGTTAGAGGTCATGGAAGAGAAGAATGGTGGCATCATCGGAGCAGTGATTTCATTAGGGAGTCCCACGGGAGGGTAAGTGTCTATATTTAGTCTCTTTTGTTTTTGTCAATCTTTTATATTTATGATGTTTATATTTGGTCACTTCGATAGTTGGCATAAATATATTTCGCCATTTGTACATATAAAGCTTGTATCTGTGAGAATCTTTAATAAAAACATAAGAAAATAATCCAAATACCTTCAAGTGTGAAAGAGACAATTCTTTGTTATGCCACTCCTCCTTAGGAATCTTGAACACCAACAGAATTGAGGGTCCTCTATTAATGAGATAAGCTGTTGTACTTATTGAATCTGCCCAAAACATCTTTAGTAATCTTACATGAAGTCGCATACTCTTTGTCCTGTCATTCAAACTTATATTCATTCTTTCAGCAGCACCGTTCTGTTGTGGTGTCTCAGAAACTGTTTTCAGCTTTCTTATTCCATTTCAGCATAGTAATCTATAAATTCAACACTACTATACTCACCACCATTATCAGACTTCAAACACTTGATTTTTAACCATGTTTCAT
Source organism: Dioscorea dumetorum (assembly GCA_902712375.1). Lineage (NCBI taxonomy): Eukaryota > Viridiplantae > Streptophyta > Magnoliopsida > Dioscoreales > Dioscoreaceae > Dioscorea > Dioscorea dumetorum. Next base: position 3,599,904 of record CACTHL010000549.1, on the reverse strand, counting down.
TCTCAACATAAGCTTTTCACTTCCTAAAGGTAGCAAAAATATCAGACTTATGTTTCAAGAAGTAAACTATACCTTCCTAGTAGAATTATTGATGAAGGTAACATAGTAGCACAATCCTCCCATCAAGGCAACTGATGTTGACCCATATACATCTATATGAACTAGCTCCAACTTCTTAACCTTCAGTATCTTCCTTGATTTTAAAAGTAACTCTTTTCTGGTTCCCGAACAAACACGGTTCACAAAAACTTACTTCCACACTTTTCAAATCTGGAATCTTCTCTTTTGACACTAGCATTTTCATACCCTTCTCACTCATGTGATAAAGTATTTAGTGTCACAGAATTGAAGCACCATCTCTATTAGTAACAGCATTAGCTTCATCTGATGGTAATTCAACCATATATAGAGTCCCATTCTTTCGGCCATGAGCAATGACCAGATTTTCTTTGACTATTTTTCACCCTCTGTTATAAACATGACACGATATCCATGATCATCTAATTGTCCCACAGAGATCAACATCCTCTTGGGACTGGGGATATATCTCACATATTTCAACGTCCAAATAGTACCTAAGAAGGTTTTAGATTTATTTCTCCCATACACGCAATCTCTAAACTCTCATCATCAACAAGACGTACTTTACCAAAATTTTCACTTCTGAAATTTAGCATCATATCCTTACAAGGAGAATCATGGAACGAAGCACTGTAATCCATAATCCAGGATTCAATCACGCATTCAACACAACAAATTAATGCGTTATCTTCCTCTTTTGTTGCTACATTAACAAATTTATCTTCCTTCTTTTCTGGAGCTAAGGAAGTCGTACACTGATTTCAAAAGTGGTCAGACTTCTGACAATTCCAGCATGTTGTATCCTTATGATTTTTGGACTAGACTTTCTTTTTAATTTCAATCTATCAAGCTATTGATTTTGCCCCTTTTCAAGTTTTCTGCCTCTGCTCTTTGTATTCAGAAAGGCATCTGATGACTCACTTGAAGTTCTCCTCTGAATATCTTTGTTTATATAAAAATTTCGATATCCAAATTTTAATCAAAATAGATTTATTTTAATTACAGATATCAAATTACAATGAAATCAGGATAATATTGGGTTATGATAAATATTAAAAAAGAATTCGTAGATCTCAAGTGGTCTAAAATATTCAAATCTCAAGATCAGTCGAGAGCACAGATCTCTAAGCAATCTAAAATATTCAAATCACAAGATTAGCAGAGAGCACATATCTCGAGGAGATCTAAAATGTACAAATCTTAAGATCAGCTGAGAACACAGATCTCGAAGTGATCTCAAATATACAAATCTTTGTATATTCTTAAGATCAGCTGAGAGCACAGATCTCTAGCCGATCTAAAATATACAAATCTTAAGATCAGCTGAGAGCACAGATCTCGATGCGATCTAAAATATTCAAATCACAAGATTAGCCAAGAGCACAAATCTCGAGGTGATTTAAAAATACATAAATCTCAAAATCAACGGAGAGCACAGATCTCGAGGTGATCTAAAATATTCAAATCACAAGATCAGCCGAGAGCATAGATTTCAAGGCTATTAAAAATATACAAATCTTAAGATCAGCTGAGACCACAGATCTTGAGGTGATCTAAAATATTCAAATCACAAGATCAGCCGAGAGCATAGATCTCGAGGCGATTTAAAATACATAAATCACAAGATCAGCTGTGAGCACAAATCTCGAGGTGATCTAAATTTCAAGATCAGCCAACAGCACAAATCTCAAGGCGATCTAAAATATTCAAATCACAAAATCAGCCGAGAGCACAGGTCTCAAGTCGATCTAAAATATTTAAGTCACAAGATCAACTGAGAACACGGATCTCGAGGTGATCTAAATATTCAAATCTAAAAAAATCTGATTAAAATAAAAAATCAAATTATATAAAAAAATCGGATTAAATAAAAAAATAATGATAAACCAAACAGAAAATATAATATATAATATAAAACGTGGGACATGGAGATAGTTTTCATGATAGAGACGTTGATAATTTAAAATAGTGGGCATGACTTCATGGGATATATATATATATAATATAAAACGTAACATGGATATAGTCTTCATGATGGAGACGCGGATAATTTAAAATGGGGAACATGGGACATATATCAAGATGTACTGATAATTTTTCTGCTCAACTCATTCCAAAAAGCGGTAACCTATGTCATCTGACCCATAACCAAGGAAAACACACTTCCTTACTTTTGGATCAAACTTTTTTCTATCAAAATCTTTGATAAGAACATAGGAAACACATCCAAATGCCTTCAAATGTGAAGGAGACACTTTTCTACCATGTCACTCTTCCTCAGGAACCTTGAAACCCAAAGGAACTGAGGGTCCTCAATTAATGAGATAAGCTGCTGCACTTACTAAATCTGCCCAGAACATCTTTGATAACCCTGCATGAAGTCGCATACTCTTTACCTCTCATTCAAGCTTCTATTGATTCTTTCAGCAACACCGTTATGTTGTAGTGTCTCAAGAATAGTCTTAAGCATCCTTATTCCATTTTTAGCATAGTAATATATAGATTCAACACTACTATACTCACTACCATTATCAGACATCAAACCCTTGATTTGCAATCATGTTTCATTCTCAACAGCAGTTTTTCACTTTTTGAAGGTAGCAAAAACATCAGACTTATGTTTCAAGAAGTAAACCCATACCTTTCTAATGATATCATTGATAAAGGTAATATAGTAGCGTGATCCTCCCATCAAGACAACTGATGTTAGCTATATACATCTATATGAACTAGCTCTAGCTTCTTAACCTTGGGTGTCTTCCTTGATTTTGCAAAAGTAACCATTTTCTTCTTCCCGAGCACACATGGTTCACAAAAACCTACTTTCACACTCTTCGAATCTAGTTACTTCCCCTTTAAAACTAGCATTTTCATACTCTTCTCGCTCATGTGACCAAATTTTTGGTGCTACAGAATTAAAGGATCGCCTCCACTAGTAACGGCATTAGCTTCATTTGACAGTAATTCAACCATGTATAAAGTCCCCTTCTTCCAGCCACGAGCAATGACCAGATTTTCCTTTCTAAACATGGCACGATATCCCTAATAATCTAACTATCCCACAAAGATCAACATCCTTTTGAGACCTAGGATATATCTCACATCCTTCAGTGTTTAAACAGTACCCAAAATGGTTTTCATATTTATGTCTCCTATGCCTGCAATCTTCAAACTCTCATCATTAGTAAGGGGTACTTTACCAAAATTTCTACTTCTGAAATTTAGCATCGTATCCTTACAAAAAGAAGCATTTGATGAAACACCAAAATCCATAATCCAGGATTGGATCGGAGATTCAACACAATAGACCAATGTGTCGCTTATCTCTTCTGTTGCTGTATAAACGGACTTATCTTCCTTCTTTCCGAGAACTGAGAGAGCTGTACACTGATTTCTAAAGTGGTCTGGCTTCTAGCAATTCCAATATGTTATATCCTTATGATTCCAAGATTGGCCCTCTCTATTTTGACTTCGATCTACCACGCCACTGATTCTAACCATTTTCAAGTTTTCTGCCTCTGCTATCTGTATTCAACAAGGAATCGGATAACTCCTCTGAAGTTCTCCTCCAAATATCCTCTCCAATGATCAAATCCTAAATTCCTTTAAAGTTCAACTTAGAAGTTCCGGATGAACTACTAATAGTTGTGACTGTCCCTAACCAACTCTCAAGCAACGAAGATAACATGATCCATGATAGATGCACCTTCCTTCACCTTTAATTGCCAAATTAGTGGATCAGGAATACCTTGTTTATAGCAGATGGTGTACATATTTGACAATGCCTTGAGTAAACCGTGAGTAGTCATCTCTTTGATAATATTGTATGCAACGTTCTTATCTATCATCAATCGGATCACGACAAGAGTTTATCGATCTAATAATTCACAGTCTTTCTTACTCTTCTGATCTGGCTTCTGCCCTGATAGATGTTCATGTAGCATCTTCTGATAGATCTACATTTTTCAAAACCCGAAGTCGTTGCAAACGAACTTGTCAATCTTGACTTTCCTTTCATCGGCCATTGCTCTCACTTGCCTCACAACTTAAAGCTCTCGTACCACTAGTTGAGGATAGGGCAATCTAAGTAATGACAAAAAGAGAAAACACACACATACACAAGAAGACACAAAAATTTTACGTGGTTAGGTCTTAAAAACCTACGTCCACGGGCGCACTAATATCAATTCATTTCACTCACAACATATTAGGATTTTACAATGACAGAGCTATTTATAAGGAAAAATATAAAGCATATCTATAGGATATTATTAGAGCGAAGATAACATGGATATTTATGGGAAAAGATAAAACCTAATCAAAATTTTCATATGGGCCGTGGGCTTGAAACGATAAACGCTAATCAAGACTCCACTTTCCCAACATAGGCCAGATAAATGTATGGCTATACTATATTTTATACCATTTCGTACACTTATCCGGTGTGTATTAGAGTGGTTATTTGGATTAGAGTGAGTTTTAATTGTTTTGTAATGCAAATCATGACTCTTGTTACGTGTTTTGAATTGAATTACTTTATGATGAGCTAAAGTCCTGTTGGGTCTTAGACATGAGAATCCTAGGGTCTTATTTTTAAGATTTCTTTTATGCTTATGAATTCTATTGAGTGATGAGTTGTTGATCTTGAATTATATTGTTTACCAATTCAATTTAGAGAATGGTTGCTTATATGATTAAATGGTTACTAATATTGTGATGAGAAACCCATTAGTGAGAGGCCTTTCAAGATCAAAGAGGGTTGAGAGAGTGAGCTTATCAGTAGAGAAATGTCTTCTTTCCCCTTCGCATTGGTCATCCTACCTTCGTACTTTCGTCAGCTCTGAGCGATTGTGTAACCCTAGTGAAAAGAGAGATCACTGCTAGAGAGTTGCTTGGGATTAGGGTTTGTTTAACTCGAGAGAATGAGTAACCTATTTTTGAAAGTCAATGTTGACCTTATCAAAAACTCTGGAGTGTAAGGCATTCGTACTTGATCTAGTATAGAAAGAGATCTCCACTAGAGCCCTGTATAGCAATAGTCTCTGACTTCCGTTAGAGCTGGGTTAGGAAGTTTTAGGTTCTTTGCGATACAATTTCATTAGTTTAGGAAGCATAATTGAATTCATGTGCTTTAGAGAACGACCCTTGGAAGAATCATTGTCCAAGTACCCAGTCTAATCTATTTGTCTATTTTCTTATCCAAGTACTCTTAGGAGAATCATTGGTCAAGCTGTTTTCATCTTTACTTGTTCACAACCTGTTTTCATAACTGTTTCACTTAGGCTAGATAATTGTAGCAAGAATAATTACTAATACTCTCATTCCTCGTGAATACAATAACCCTGCTTTTAGTACACTTTATTATTTAATCAACACGCATGCTTGCATATTTTAAGTGGTATCACAACACCTATCAAGGCCCCTCGAATAAGTTGGCTGGTTGAGTGCCATGTACCAAGCCCAAAATTAGTCTCACATTAAGGGGTCGTTTGGTTCGGAAGTAAATTGCCGAAGTGGTGGAAGTCTGGAAGTGGCACTTTGGTGGAAGTAAACAGTTCAGCTAAAACTATCCACTTCAGTTTGTTTGGTTCAAGCTGAAAACTAGACTTCGGAGACCACTTCCTGTGTTTGAATGGTTGAAGTAGGTATCTAAAAAATCTCATTTCATCACTTTTCAGTGATGGGGTAAAGTTACATCTTCATGATTTTTACACTTGTTTAATTACATCGTATGATTTAATTAAATGATTTAATTACTTTATTACGATGGTAATAAATAATTTATTTATTAAATTAAAAACTTTGCACACCACATAATTAATTTAATACAATGCTATTAAATTAAATTAAATTGGTTAATATATTATGCTTAATTATTAATTAGTGAGAGTAGTGATTTGATTATTTCATTACCATGGTAACAATTATTTTATTTATCATTGAAAAATAATTCAAAGTGGGCTGAAATGGGAGGCTGAAGTCGTGACTTCGGGATTTTTCCAGCTAAAGTCAGACACCGAAGTAACCGAACTCAGAAGTTGTCACATCATCACTTTCCGGTCCAAATCAGTGAAACAAACACATCGAAATAGGTTAGAAGTGGCCACTTCGGTGAAACAAACAGCCCTAAGTAATTGAGGAAGTGATATTGTGCAAGTGATAGGCAACCCTCTCTACTAGACTCTCTCCAAAGAAAAAACCTCTACTAAACTAGCCTTCTAGGCGGGCCTTTTGGGATTGTGAAGCCTGTATGCGACACATCACTATAAAAATTATGTTTATTTCTTAATGCACTCCAAATCTGTTGTTTTTTTGTTTTCATGAAAAAAAAAATTAATAACTCCAAAGGCGTATTATTAACAATTACGATTGTATAGGTATGCATACCTACTTATAGGGTAAACAAAGCAAAGCAATTTCACTCTGAAAAAAATTCAGACTTTAGCAGATGGATACAGAAAGAGAGTCATCATCAAACATCAATCAATTAAGTAGCTCCAAGACAACAGCATAACAAGGAACATTGCATTCGCATTTTGTAACATTAGTTTGTACAACAGAGAAGCATCAACTATCAAAATGCTGCGGAATTTTGAAAACATTTTACAGATCAAAGAATATCAAAAGGCAAATGTAATGACCCCAATTCCCCTTTTCAAAAAAATAAACTAAGGGTTCATAAAATAAGCATGACAAATTAGGCAAAGAAAGGACAATCAGAGGTTAGCTTGGTCTGTTGTTAAGCGAGTTTTTTGGCACGTCCACTGGATGGGAAACTTTCATCCTTCTTGCCAGTGGATGATTCAGGTTTTCTAGCCCAAGCAGGAGCTCGATCTGGCTCGTAACGATAGTCATAGAACAGCTCCTCTCCAGCGCTTATCCGCTCTTTGGCAAATATACCTACCCTATGATCACCACCTACCATAATAACTTTCGCATAGCAATTTGGATCAGGAGAATGGTTCGCAAACTTCAGTTTATCACCCTTCCGGTAAGCATCAAGAACAAACTGCAAGAGAAACTTATCAGAAACTATCATGTCTATCAATGTAATGGAAGCAGTTGCAGTTTGGTAGCAGCAGTTACATACCTGATCGTTCAGGTTAAAGAGAAATGATGAATTTTCACGGTCATAAATCTTTCCACGCTTATCTGCTTCTCGATGAGAGATTAGTTCTCCAGTGTACTCACCAAGGTATTCATGTTTACCAACACTATTCTGAAATGGATTATTCATTTAATAATGTGCAACAAGCAAAGACGAAGTACTGAGCGCTGCAACTTTACCTTAAGGAAAGCCCCCCAGCCAGAAACATCAGATCTTCCCAGTAGGACCTGCGGAAGTGCATTTGTCACAGAAATTTTTAAGCACCAAAATAGTAGATAGACTCTTCATACATAAGATATGTAACTTCCGTTAATGGTAGGATAGACCGTACAAACCCTTGAGAGACAAGGCCTATGAAGAATCAGAATAGAATATTACTTTAAAAATATATTCAATTATTTCAGAAACAATCTGGGCAATCAGAAGAATTGTGATAATACTCAAAAGTACTAGTAACTAGAGACTTACAACTAGAGAAAAAAAAAGAATTTGCATATGAAAAACTCCAAATCCATGGTGAAAGTCATTTTTGCATATTGAAAAGGATTAGTAGCATCTTGAGATTCATATCTAACAGCATCTAAAGATTATCTTCTGAAACAAAATTCGAAGAGTAATTCCAGAATATGGGTGTTTGTATAGTTATATCCTTCAGAACAGCAAGGTAGAAATAGATCAGAACTGACAATTATTAACTACCATCCTTATGGTGAAAGATTCAGGAAATTGTCTTTATGTATATATATATTTTTTGCTTCAGACAGTGCATTGTAAATTGAGCTAATATCCAATACTTCAAAGAACACTTAAATAGAAACTTATCTCCATTAGAAAGAAAAGGCAATCTTTATTTACCCTCTGCTGTTGTTTGAGTAGAAGCTTCATATTTCTGCATTCATAATTATCACCTCTTTGAGTGGGACCTCCTAATGTACCATCACCGCAACTGCATTAAACCAGTTGAATAGCAAATAAGGCAAGTAATGAGTAAGACCTAAAAGAACATCGAAACAAGATATGATGAATATCACTAAAGTTTAGCAAGGATAGCAAATGAACTCAAGAAAATTATGCAGCAAAATAAATACAATTCTCTTAGAAGAAAAACATAAAAATCAGTTATAAACACATACCCAACCCAGCAGTTCCTACAAACATCAGGATCACATTCCCTGTCTGCAGCAAAACATGGGCATTGACGACTACGACATTGACTTTTGGCACAGTGGCAACCTCTGAAATGGTTCTTGCACATCTTAGGACAACTAAAACACAGAACATAAGTCAATAAGCAAAAGCCAGATGATAGATTAAATTAAAACTTCCCTTAGGGTAAAATCTTCATGTGAAACTCAAATGCAAATTTCATCCAGTTGACAAAATTTATAATTCTAACTAATTACATGTATTAAGGAATAATAAGAAAATATATAGGGAGGTAACTATAAATTTATATCATTGAAAAACAAGATCGACATATATCTATCAAGACATCTATATAAACAATGGCTACAACAAATCGAAGCATAGTTTGCAGCACTCCGACCAAATTCCGTCAAAACCTTTAATGAGCACATATAAGAGTTGCAGATCAATATCATATCATCCTAAAACATCTGCGTTGAGTCTGTTCTCCCAAGATCTCATGAGAATGAATACTTGCATCATAATACTGAGGGAAAACAGATCACAATATTCAGTCCTATTACAGAAGCCTTACTGGCATCAACTTATAGGGATGTAGGTCAACTTACAAACAAAGAGAGCATTTAAAATACTGCTTACAAGGGCTTCAATAAGATTTTGTGATTTGCAAATCATTTGAAGCAAGAAAGACTCACAAATCACAGGAAACAAAGGCAAGAAGAAAAAGAGATGCTAATAGAACTACTGCTAAAAAGGCAAGACAAACTATTTTAGCTTAATCACTTTCCAAAATCTTTACCGGCTAGCATATTATTGGAAACAAGCTTTCCTACCTAGAGTCTTCCTCCAAAGTGCTCAGCAAGAGAGCATACATTCTTCTAACATTAAGTTATGCTTATCTCAGTTGGATATGTTTATTCTCAAGTGATGCTTCATGTTCCATCTTAGCAACCTTGAAAGTTTTGATTCTCTTATAACCTATAAAATTATGCTCAACTTATATTATCATAATTTCATCATCCACACATAACTAGATTTTCCTTATATACACAAACTAATTGCTACTCATACATAAATCTCACCTTACCACAAATTTCTACGCCCTTCATTCATCTTACACATTCCAAAACAATCTCAATTACCACTAACTACATTTGCTGATATTGATAAAAATTAAATGCAGGCAGTAAATATTGTTCTGCTACAACCAAACAAAAGCAACACGTAAACCTGCAATTAGCATTACGTATAGGAGTATGAAAGATTAATAATTAGATGTTCTTCGAACCCCCAGCTTCAATAGTTATCATATATATCAAGTTCATATTCTATTTCAAAGCACAAGTAATTTCAGTTGAGCATTCATATGATATTTCCAATTCATTGAATGGGCCAAAAGGCTCACTAGCAAAGTTATTGCTAAATATTGTACATAAAAGGTTAGTAGCTAGTATACACTTAAAGAAGCCAAATTTAGGCCTTGTCAATAGCAATGAAAGGGCATTGAAGATAAAAGATGTTAAAATTCTTGCCAAGATAGGTTTTCCTACTATATTCAGAATATGTTTCCAAAGAAATCAGCAGCCTTAGGTTTTAGATTCATCAACTGAAGCATACATAATTTAGGCCTTGCTAGCCTACTGATAGGATTGACGGAATACAAAGCATCAAAAAATAAAAATCAATGAAGTAAGAAATATAAAGCATTAATCAGTGATAACATTTTGTGCAGATCAAGTTATATTATCCTTAATGCCTAGTATCATAGAACAGAAAGCATATTAGAAAGCTGTGATGTGATGCCATTTTAAGTCGGAGTAGGGAGATCTCACCCACAGTATTTTTCACAACAGGTCCCACTTAAAATGCACGGACACTGCTTTCCACAGGCAGATTGACAGCCACAAGGATTATACTGCCGACATGGTTGATCCTCTCTCTCAGTAATCCTTTTCCTGATGGAATGGTAACCAGCAGACTTCCAAGTATACTTCAATCTGCGAACTCTTCCTCGCCTCCTAACAAACCTTGATCTTGTCCGCAACTCATTACCCTAGAAACCACCATAAAAATTGTAAGATTATTTCTTAACCAAGATATATCATGCTGGCATAGAGGATTTCATTGTAGTCAACCTTGCCATGGCCTTCTACCAAAGAATTTGTACCATTGCCTCTGGTATATGTTCCTTTGTTTTCAATAAAGCTCATGTATTGAAAGACTTCTGTACATGTTCTTATTCCGTTCAAAAGATTTCTAGAAATCAGACAGCTGTAAAGCAGAAAGTATACAGATTAAACAGAAAAGTTTATTTCAGAATACTGCAGTGTTTCTCAGTAACAGAGGAGTTAATGAAGCACAGCTAGCTATAAGAGTCACTTCATTACAACGTTGTTTCACAAGAACCTCATGCAAAATTATTATAAAAAAGCAAATCGCGCAAACATGAAGCAGCACTTTCTTGAGGTTTATGCTTAGAAGAGATGGAAAGGGTTTGCCATATTTCAGTAAAACAGCCAGCAAATCTGGGAATTGAGAGCTCATGACAGACATAGTAACTTAATAAGTGGAAAATAAGCCAACAAAACGAAATAAATGTAGACTATTGCAATCATCAAGAAAAGCCTGCATTAAATGAATTTCCTAAAGGTGTCCTACAGCGGAAAACGTTAGATATGGAAGAATATGGATAAAGGAAATGAGATGGGAAATTTTATGAGTTGAGCATAATAAACAAGCACAATTCATCAATGCAGTGATACTACTTTAGATCAGGAAAAGCTCCCACACACTAAAAGCCTCATATATGGAAATTATTGATTTTAAACTCTTCAATAGTACGGATCAAGAAGTAAGCCGTGTTTATCATTAGTAATGCTCATCATGATTATTGTCTTCAAAATGGAAACCAGGGCTTACTCTAAGCAAAAGAAGATCTGCTAATACTACTAATAGTAAATTTAATAACAGAAATAAGACAGTTATTTTTGTGGAGACTCTGACTTCATTATAAGCAATTAAACAGAATGCATACCAAAGTCAATCTCATACCTTCTTCTCAAGATATTCAGAAACTGTTTTAAAAGTGAATGACTGCATGCAACAATTATTTGCTAATATTATGTGAATGTGAGCCAACTTGCCCCTCTAGCCAATAATGGATATACCAATGTTCAGACATAAGATAGGTCATGTACAAGCAATGCATTTGCTTTTAAATGCTCTAGCATTTAAATGTCATGCAAATAAGATCATGTTAAATCCTCAACGATATAAAAGGCATGCCTCAAAAAATATCAACTTTGACAATAAAGGTCAAGCTATAAGAAAATAAGATTAAGAAAGCCAGGCTAATTCTGACTATGTGTTAATGTAGAACACGCAACACTTGTTGAATTTTAAAAACCTATCTAATCAATAACTTTAATAATGCAAAATATTTCCTTGGCTTCCTAATCAACAAATATTGTATTTAAATCAGATATAAAGCAAAATAATAACTGGTTACGAAGCATTATTACAACAAAAATGCACACAGGATTTCTATTTTCTGCAAATACTTGGACAAGAAAACCTCCCCATATAAAGAAAACATTATTTTATACATGAAAAATTAACTGACCTATTCCTTCCAAAGATCTCCAATCCTTTGGCAAAAAGCCCTTTCTCAATGGCCCTCCAAGACATAACACCGACAAATTCATGCTTCTCATCAACAAAATCGTCTTTTCTTGAATTCTCATCACCTGCGGTCGCTGTGGATTCTTTGGCCATCTCAGCAGCACACTGACTAGGAAAACCAAATGAAGTGTCCACATTATCCAGTGATGGGGATACCTTTTTTCGACATTTCCTAAGAATTGAAGAGCTTAGTTTTCTGTTATGTGAAGAAAATTTGATATCTTTATTTCCTTTGCGAGTGTTTGACCTAAGCTTCATATCATGTAACCAAATGGATCCATTAGCAACAGGCTCAGAGCCAGATGGCAACATTTGCTTTTGCCTTTTTCTTATGCAGATAAGTACTCTTTCAGCAGCTCTTTTATTGTTTCTCTTTCGAATACCACATTTTCCATTCAGCTTGACTTTCAAAGGCAAAGAAGAAATATGGGTGGATATCCCATCACGCCGAGGACATACTTCAGATTCACTGCTCTCGGAAACAAATCTTGCATTTGAAGAACTTTCACTTTGGTTCGACTTTGATCTCCGCCCAACAGAAGAACCATGCATTTTCTTTCTAGGAGAATTTTGTGGTGGGGTACTGTCAGATGAGTGAGTTAATTCCTCAAAATTTTGGGAATTCAACGAAGTAGCAACTTCAGAATTTGAGGCCTAAAACAAGAGTAACTACTTATAAGATTTTGAGGCCCATTTAATACATATAAAACAAATTGAGAATTGGTGGTTTAGTTCCCTAACCCATACCAATTTGTAGCAATGATTGCTACATGGTGTGCCATCATCAGAATTGCTCCATGGGAGTGGTTTCTCTGCCTGGAATAAAGATGAAACTTCTCAGTTACTACACAAAGCAAAATATCCAGCCTATTCAGTTTATCAACTTACAGGAAATACTAAATCCTGAGAACAACCATGTAGTCTACAATCAAAAACCTGCCAGTCACATCAAGAAGGAAATGGAATATTATGAGCAAAATAATATAGTCAAAGCATTAAGCTCTCAAAACAGAGTAACTGAACAGCCACATTAGTCAGTTATGTGCAAGTGCTTACAAGACATCGTCGGCAAAAAAGGTTATCAAAAGAATCCAATGCAGCGTCAAGATCTTTTTCAAAATACGCATCTTCAACTTTTTCTCTAGATCCTTTTTCACCATTTTGAACACATTTTTTGGTTTTCTCTCTCTTTACCAAATGCTCATATCTTGCCTGTAAACATAAGATGGACATAGTTTCATATGTCTCAAAATGTAATCGAAAGTGAATTGGAAGCTGCCAAACCCAACTTTCGATTGTAGATCAATTCTCATCACTCAGGGAAGATAAAGACCACAATAACACATCTTAAAAGTCAAAAGTAGTGGTTATATGCAAACCAAGATGCTAGTGGATGTGTAGGCATGTTACATACCATTATTTCACAAGGCTTTCTATCCAAATGCTGAGCCAATGAGCCCATCACAATATCCGAGGCGCCAACTTCTTTTATGGTCAACCTACAATGCTTAAGTAAATATTCAATGGTAGACAAGATAAGATGAATGAGAAATATGGACTGAAATAAACAATAAAAAGAAGATAAATGTAATTTAATTAAAAAAAAAAGCCCAAGATGATGAATGAGAGGTTTAGAAGCATATAATTATAAACTTTATTAGAGCAAAGTGATGCAAAATATGAGGTTTTATTATTATTTAACATGGTTTAGGTTTAGAAGCCGTTTAAGCATGAAATCATGTGTTGATGTTAGAGATAGTTTGGCAATTTCAATTTTTTCCCTATATAATGTGCCAAATCTAATGTGTTTGTTTTGAATTTTATGATAAGTTGAGTTTACCAATAAGTCTATAAGTCCAGAAAAGTTCTAGCTTAAACAATTCTTGTTATATTTTCAATCAAAATTTGCTTAGAGAAGATAATTAACCTCTATAAAATGACAACAAATCTTTTTGGAAATCAATTGATTATTCAGAGTTTCCTTAGTTAAATGTTATTTTTTATTTGTGATTGCCCATTTTCTTATAAGTGTGATCGTCAAGAATTTCTAGGTATGATTCGCTAGAAACCTAGGTTTAATTGCCTGGATTGCATCACAAGGGCAAAAAATCAGTTCATTGTTGCCAAACTATATGTATATATATTCTACAAGATGAAGGCATAACAGAAAGGATAGTGGCAGAGGAAATACATAGTTCATATTAGATCTCATGAAAGAAAGGCCAGCCTTACAAGTATAACATCGTACCAACTAGGTTTATTGTTTCTGTAGGTTGAAATCACGCCATTATACACTAGAAGATAAGGTGAAGTGAACAAGGGTTATAATTATTAAGATGTAGAGCAGACGAACTTGAAGTAAATAACAAATGTCATGGTCAACATAGAATAAGACTCTATAAAGGACTAAGTTTAGTAAAGCTCACTTCTAGTTTTTAGAATGATCAAAGATCTACAAAATGTGGTTGAAATTTTTAACTTGTCTTTTGAGGAATATATTGTTCCCAATTTCTTTTTTCAATTTAACATTTATCAAACAAACTAAGGTTCCACCAAACTCTAAGAGAAATAATCTTTACTAGAGCTCCAAAGCCAAGCAGTCACGCTATGTATGATGCATAGCATTAAAAGCCCACATCTTCAAATATGGAAAGCTAGGTGATTTTCATAAGATTAAAACTAAAAGATTTAGTCCGTTGTCATGGTAATAATTAACAACAATATTGTGCAAGCTTCTGTGTTGAGGTTACTGAACAAATTCCATTCAAGGACAAGTCTCCTGTTTGTCCCAATAACTACAACCTAACCTTCAAATTTAATTTAACCAAATTAATCAGGTTATAATGAACCATTCAATTATGCCTGCCACATCAAATAACATCCCCTTTCAATTAATAATTTCCAGTAAAAATTAGCACGAGCAAGAGAACAGTTACACCTAAGTGACAAGACAAGGTAAAAGTTCCAGAAGAATGAGTATTAACCGCAGAATGTAGTCCTCAACATTTCCAAATTCTTTCTTTTCCTCTTCATCTTCAATATTATCTTCCTCACTATCACTGCAAATTAAAGCTTCACCGCAACTCTGATCATAATATATTCTTCTTCTACCAACAACAGATTGATCCTCAGTCATTCTTTGGTTTCTGCATGTATATGTACATACATAAAAAATGAGTATGCAACACTTCAAAGAAAACCAAAATTGAATGATTAAAGCAGTAGGAAAACTGCAGTAACTTTGCGTTCCAGTGTGGAACTTATACAGAACTGCACTAAGATATTCAAAGTTAGCAATTGAAAATAAGCTTCCAAATTGATCTGGAAACATATTGCAAGTGATGTAAACCACATATACAGTAACAGCCAATTATTATGCAATGAGGAAACCACGTTTGGAAATAAGAATGTTGACGCAGTATTGCATAATAATATGAGTGCAATACTGTTAGCCATTCTTAACAAGGAAAAACTTAGTTTGAATTATTTACATACTATATCCTAATGGGTAAGTAGTTTGCGCAAAGATTCTGTTAAATCATGAAAAAGTTCCATGCAATAGCAAATGGCACATAAATGAGAATCCTATTCTTCTGCGGGCAGAGAAAAATTATAGTAACAACATAAATTATCAGCAATATATTTTGTGCATAGATGGCATTAATATCGAAAGCAAAGGTTTGAAGCAAAATTGGAAAGGTTTCAGCACCAAAATGCAACATGTTCTTCAAAAATATGGAGAATGTGAAAGAATGAGATAATTACTTAGACCTCTCAAGAAAAAACATGGCACAAAAATGCAGCTAAAACTCTTGCACTTCTACCACAAAAAATCTACTAGTTTTACCAATGGCCATTACCTAGAGTTAATACTAACACTAAAAGAAGGAAGTAAAATTGTAGTTTTGAGAGGTATAATCATCAAACCCCTATGATTGACTTCAGAAAAACATGATATGTTATCATAATAAACAACCTTACTAAATTTGAACAATTGCAATTGCATTAAGAAATTCCCTCTACGGCAACAATGTTGATGAAATATTCCTTGAATATGCCTTCCATTTAAAATTGATAATTCATATATAATTGCAAACAATAATCCACCA
This sequence comes from Dioscorea dumetorum, assembly GCA_902712375.1. Lineage (NCBI taxonomy): Eukaryota > Viridiplantae > Streptophyta > Magnoliopsida > Dioscoreales > Dioscoreaceae > Dioscorea > Dioscorea dumetorum. The sequence continues at coordinate 3,583,779 of CACTHL010000549.1, read as the reverse complement.
TACTGCACCAAGTACAGTTGGATCTTCTGTAAACATAAACAAACAAATAGAAACAAAGAAATGAACCTACAAATAAATGCATTAAGTAGTAAAAATAATGTGATCCACAGATAATAACATGCCACAATTGCCACTAGTTAGGCTCTATCTAAATTTGGCTGCTTTTTCCACCAGAATACAATTAAAGCTTGTTATCAGCATTCTATCACAAAACTAACTGTCACACCTCACCTCTAGCAATGTCACAAGACCAAATTCCTAGATCCATCTTTCATTTGATTCAACCCACCATAATCATCTTTTGTAAATTGGCATAACAACATAGTTATTTTGCAGAGAGCATTGCATTATAGTTGTAGTGACCAGTGGGCTATCCTCACCACAGTTCTTAGTCTTCTTTTTTCTTTATGCACTCCCTATTCCACAAGACATCTATCATCCCTATGCAAGGTAGCATTTATATAAAAGTGGAAAAGCACTCCCGTGCTTACTTACCTCTATTAGTCTACCATTCTTCACCATCCCACAAAATTATGGAGCTGCTCTGCTTTAGTTGCTTATGAATTAGAAAAATTAGTAGATCATCTTTATGATAACAAAGCCAAACCATAAATTGTACATTCCACAATCCTTAGCGTGAAAATATGCAAAAAGTGCTTCACTAAATCAGCAAAAGTGTCATTTCTACAACTTTTAAAAGCGCCCCAATAAAGAATATGAGAATAAGGAAAAATCAAATCTGCATGCATTGACAGAAAGAACAGAATTCCATATGCAAATGGCAGGTTGTTGTATATTTTATCTAAATTGAGACACAACTGTTAAATGCACAGCATGGGACCCAAAAAATGACAGGTAAAGTGCAAAAATTAAAATGCAGACACAACGAGTAGTGTTGATGTATCACCTATCTAGGAAAACCCAAGTGGTATAAGGTGGTAGTTTTGGTACTTCTGGTAGTTTGATGGTTCGAATTGCACACTTGCCAACATGGTTGTTCCCAAAAAGAAGAACAGAGGAACCATATGAACTTTCATCTTGAAAACCATTGCCATACTTTTCTCCACCAGATAATTCAAGATTATTTATTGTACCAACAGCATCCTTGCACCTCCTTGTTAGCAAATCTGCCTCCATATCAGCAGCATCTGCCGTAGCATTTCCTCTCAGTTTTGCCAAATTATAAACATGATTAGTTATGCCACTAATTTTCTGCTTGTTATCTTCCATCTTTTTCTGAATAAAAGTGAAAAAGTTAAAGTTGAATGGTACCACAATCATGCAAGTTAAAAAATTTTAAGAATAACAAGATATATTGTCATAAACCACTAGAAAGTAATGTAGAATAAAATCACATGTAACTAATCAAGAACTTGCACAAGGCAGTAAGTACCTTAATGAAATCACCACGATCAGTGATAACTTGTGCCTTCAAGGAATTAATAATGGATAAGACATCCTGAGAAGTGTGGTTTCCATCCTTTCCAGGGATCTGCATTTCACAAGAAGTAGTGAAAAATCATCCAATAACCAGAGCACATAGATAGGTAAGCTCATGGCACAAGTACATCTACACTATGGCCTATACAATGCAAGAAACAGCGAATCATTCTAGATATTTCTCATGAATCATATCAAATACTCTCCATATAACCAACATGTGGTTGTAGCCCTTACAAAAAGATCAATGATGTACACAGGTACTAGATGAAAATGAAGGCATTTATCTTAAATCAGGCACATAAAAAAAAAAAACTGTTTACGCTTTCTTTCTAATATGAAACCTAAGCGAAAAATGACTTGCAGTTAAAGTAGATGTTGTAAAGGTTCAGCAGCTAAAGGAAGAAACCAAAGCCAAGAAATATGAAGCACGGCTAAAACATGACGCAAGCCTTGTCCAGCAATAGTTGTAGTGTTTGTGTAAGTTTGTAAACACATATTTCTATTACTACGCATGAGTCACATTTCGAAGTGCTTTGTGGCTAACTTCGTCCTGTCAATCTTTGTGGCTAACTTCATCCTGTCAATCTTTGGCATCAATCATCACTCATCAGTAATACATATGGCATTCAGCACAAACACAGAAGAGCATGCACCAACAAAAGTTTATAACCAACAAACGGAAAACATGTGTTCTGAGTGTATTTTGTTGATAAAGCCAATTGTCATTTTTGTTATGGGGATAACTTGTAATAAATAACCAAACAAAATAAAGTGGAGCAACCAGACTAATTATTCTTTTACAACATGATCAATTAAACAAATATGACTACTAACTGACATAGCCAAGTCCGCAACCATTATATTAATACAACTCACATTGAAAAGCCACCCTTGCAATTAGTATTAATCACTCCAAACCTCCTTATAACTAGGAAATGACTTTGAGTAAAATTTTTCCTTCAACTGTTCCACACACATTCAAATTCTGTGAAAAATCAAGTATGGTTGACCTCTTTTCCTATTTAGAAATGAGTACGATAAGATATAAATTGCAAACTCTGTTTTTTCTAAACTTAGAGACTGTCTGCATCAATAAATAAAAGTACTTAGAATAGGATTTATTTAAATATCTCATGTTTCAAAATTTTGATTTCAGGTTGTCAGATCAGGGTTTTAAAAAAAAATAAAACAAACAGTTTGGTCAGTTTTGTTTGGGTTTTTTATTTAAAAAGCCAAAACCAAGTTAAAGCATACTTGGTTTGAAAATGAATGTCCAGAACTGAACTGAGCACATCAAAATACCTAAACCAAAAGGGCCAGTTCAGTTTGGGTTGTCATGTTACTCAGCCTAAATGCATATCCCTACTATCACTTCTGATGGACATTGCCAAAGGAAATACCTACAGGTCCTATGCTTGCATCCCACATGTGGTTCTAAACTTCTAAGTATTGGCATTGGATGTTGAGCAGTAGCCTGCCTGAAACGAGATATTCAGCCAGCTTATATCCAACACCAGGAATTCCTATTAGGATGCTAATGATGAGATGGAGAATGAAACTCAAGTGTCTATACCTTCAATGAAATCTCATATCAGCTGAAATTTAAATTACACTCAATTATCAGAATAATGTGCATATATATATTTGAGGGACTCAAGGGTTGAAAAAACAATCAGTTGTTAGCTCGCCAATAATTCTAATTCATTTCTTCCAGACATTTACAATCCTACACAAACTGGCAATGACCCAACAATCTTCCAGCAACAGGTGATATACATACTTATCCCTGATTCATAGAAAACATTTCCAAAATCAACTCCAATCAAAAGTAACTAAAGCTCAATCAGATGCAAAACATCACACACACACACACACACACACACGCATTGATTAACAAGCGATAAGCATGGCAACTTTAAATTCAAGAATAAAAACGAAAAGAAGAAGAAGAATGATCATGCCCTTGAAAACAGCCATCAAACTACACAAAATCAAAGCACTAATTCTAACAAGGAAACACCACGAGAATCACATAATTCAAGCTGCATTGCAATAAAACACAGATTCTCACCAACACATAGAAGCACAAAAAGCCTTAAAGAGAACCGAATGGAGAAAAGGGGGCAGAACCTGAGGGTCATCAGGGGGCTCCGATCCCCCGGCGGAGTCCGACGACGAGGCTTTGGAAGCCATGGCGGATGGGTGAGGCCCGTGAGGGCTTAAGCGCGATCTCCTCGCCAGCGCCGCCCTGCAGTGCACCTCTGGGAACCCTAGATCGAAGGGAGAAGGAGAAGATGAAAAAAATTAAGTGAGAAGGACGTTAAATTGAGAGAGAATGTTAAAATGGGGGGAAGGAACAGGCCGTCTTTGCTTTTGAAATGGTTGTATACTCACAGGGAATGTACTCCATAGCTACGTCATACGCTGCGTTTGGGCTTCCCCTTTGGTGCTTCGCTGTCAATTGAAGGAAGATGTTTTTGTATTTTTATTTTTTCCCCCTTTTTTAAATAATAATGATTAAAGAAAAACGAAGAAAGAGTGGTTAGATGTTGTCTGAAAGAAGTTTGAGTAGAGGTTTTCCATGTGAGCCGTTTAGATGTTTTTGAGATGGGTTGTGCAGATAGGGGTATTTTTTACCTAAAGAAAAGGGAAGAAAGAGGACAAGTTTAGTAGGTGCTTTCTTTGATGTAAAATAAGAATTGCATAGGAATTTATTTTTGTAGTAAGTGAATGCGCTAGTTATGGATTGCCATATTTGTTTTTCTGTGAATAGGTGTCATTTGTTTTTATAATTATTATGATTAAAATTTTGGTGATGGCTCGGTATGAAATTAATATATATATATAGATAGAGAGAGAGAGAGAGAGCGAGAGAGTGACAAATGCTATATACATCATACCCAGAAATTGATCATTTAGTTTATGTATCTTTACTAGGTGGCACAAGTTTTGGAAGCAAACTAGCATCCCACAATCCATTACTATCACTATGTCTAGCGAAAATCAAACTTAAGACCATATATATGTTTCACTCATTTTTCACAATGGTGTCAATACTGCTCTGCTAGCTATGAGCTTTTAATTAAAAAAATAAAAAAATATATATTTTAAATAAGTTAATGGATTATATATTTTTTTAATATTTTGTAAAAACTATTGTTCTAAAAACTTATGGTTTTATGTAGAATTTTTGGGTCTTAAAAAAATATATTTTTTACAATAATATTTTCAGCTATATTGTTTTTTCTTATAAATAGTAGAAAAGCACCCCATTTTTATAGATGTGGAGTTAATACCTCAAGACTCCAATGCCCCTCATTTTGCAAGTGGTTTTAATGTTTAATCTTAGATCTTTCCCAAAATGAACCTTTATACAAGTGACCAGGTGCCAATAGATTAACATTGTTAACGATATTATTTAATTCTAGAAGTTTAATAACTTTCTATATATACATATATTTCAAATATTTTAACAAATATAAATGTTAAAAATAAAACCATTTAAACAAGTTGATAAATTATTATTATTATTATTATTATTATTATTATTATTATTTTGTCACATGTAATGTCATCACCCTTGCCCAACTACCAGATAAAAAATAGAGATTGAGTGTGGGCTGCACATGTGATGGTGATCTATATATTGACTTCTTTCATATTTTTCCTATAAGTTCCACCAAAATTATTTCTCATAAAAAATATTAACATCTCTTATGAAACTTTTCTAAATCAAAAATTTTCATGGAATTCTTTGGTTACCTATTACCCCTTCTCAAGCAGATTCTTTTTTTCTGTTCGTGAATCTATGGCGTGTTAATAGCTTTCTCTGGTTGTTAGCTCAAGTTAAACGTTATATTATAAAAATGTAATGAAAAACATTCATATATATATATATATATAAACTAATTTAAATATTATTTTGAAGAATGGAAGGTTGTGTCATTTTTAGATTTTGCAACGGTGAGTTTAGAGTGAAGAGAATTTTTATGAAAAAGGGATTTTTGTGGCTTTCATAGAAGGAAATGAACTTAAAAATTTGTGCATGGTTTGATCAGCACGAGACACGGCATTGTGCATGCTAGGCTTGATTTTTTTCAAACAATAAACACGAAAACTTAGGATACCACGTTTGCAAATTATAAAGTCAAACCGATATTGACGATATCATGAAGTGAAACTCTAATATGTGACAAGTTGAGTCAATTAAAGTTTGATTTTAGTTTTAAGTTGATTGACCATGGAAAAATGGTAAAGTTGGGATGTCTTGCCATTAGGATGAAGAAATTTCTCATAATGATCTTTAATATGTTAGTTAAATATAGTTAAATATAGTTAACACAGTTAAAAATATGATAAATTCTCAGTTACATTACATTTGTAAATCTTTATATTTTAAAGTACATAATATTCAAATCAAGTATTTGATTAAATATATCTAAAATGATAAAATATAAAATTTTATTTTTACCGGAGGATTTATAAATTTAGATTTAAAAAACATCTATTTCGTTTAACGTGCTTAAAAATTATGAACATCCATGATCATATTACCCCCACCTGATGTCTCTATTAAATTATAAATTTAATGAATTTGAGATATGATTATGTTTGGATGCATGAAATCATTTATATAATTATACTATATAAAACACTTCCTTAGAAAAATAAAACTATTAGGATGCAAACAAAACATTTGAAAAGTTACTTTTTAGATGGCTCTTTATTAAAATTTTAAAATTGTTTAAAATTTAAAAATTTGTGATTGTGAAAGGAGTATTTCAGTTAATTCCAAATTAAGAGAAAAATGTATGAAAAAGTTTGAAATTTTGGTTATATATAAGATAAAAATATTTTTTAATTATCCTTGGCATCACAACCTCAAAAAAATATTTCTTTAACGATATCAAAGAAACAACAAAATTATAAAAACCAAAAATCATATAAATCATTATATAATTCTCCCACCCTAACGAATAACTCCTCAAGCGTCACATGAAAAAGTGTAAAAATTGAAATCCACAACAAACAAGAGTCACAAAAGGAATCTCATAAATTGTTGACAAAGAATGAAAAGTAATGCTGACGATGAAGCTCTCCTCTGGTTGATTTAGAGAAGCTAAAGCAAAGAAGCTCCTTGATAACTAAATCGTAGGAGTTCAGCTCACTGTCCTCTGTCCATGAGACTGCTCATCTCCCATAAATCGCTTATGTGCTAGTCATTTGAGGGATTTGAGAATACTGGATTTTGTTTAATTCGGCTATAAAACTAAATCCCCAATTTTAATCATGTGTTGAATTAGAGATTATAAATTGCAATATAAAAAAATCCTTTAAAACAAGCAAGGGATTTGTCAATTTAGTATTTAGTGCACGTAACTATAAATACCGTCAAATAAGCACCATTTTAAACTCCAATCTAATTTTCTTTTTTTTTTTGAAAAAATAGTAGATATATTTATTAGAAATGATACAAAAATATTGTTTGTATCTGAAGAATATCACTACTGCCTTTAGATGAGGTGTAATGAGGGTTCATAAATTAAATTAAGGGAAAGAAAGGAAAGGAAATGGAGGTTTAATCCATACCTTATTTAGGGAATTAAAATAAAGGAATGTTATCAATCTTTCTATATTTAGTTTGAAGACAATGGAAGGTAAAGTTAAATATGAATCTTATTAAAATACACCTTGAGTCTCAAATGCTCTATAATAATAAACAATAGATCAATAAACAAATTCTAATCATTAATCATGTACTTAAGTATCATTAAAAAAAGATTGAGTACATGCAAAAATGTTTATATATATATTTTCAAATCTTTTATACAACTCCATACATATTAATAAATTATATAGCAAATTATAAAAGCAATATTTTCAGTGGACAAAACAATAAATTATAATTAAAGGTGGTCTAACTATATACCCACATAACAACATCATAAACAATAAACAATCAGGAATTAATTAAAGAAAGCATTACGGATGTTATCATAGTCAGAAAAATACCTAGATTCTAATGTAATAAGAAAACATTTACAAGAATTATTAGAAACACAATAATCCTCAAATTGAAGTAAATTGCCTACAAATGATACACGCTAACACTCCATTAAATAATACTAAAAAATTATATAAACAAATATTAAATAAAAGGTACCCAAGCCTCAAGTGCACTCTCCAATACTTGAAGGGACAAATGCGATGATTCTCCCAACCTCAAGAAGTCTAAGCCAATCAATATCCATTGAACTATAGTTAAAACAATCCGCCTTAAAGTTTTAAGCTACAAAGACACAAAGACAGGAGTTTATAAACATACTTAAAAGCTATTCATTGAAACTACAATTATCTTGTGAGCAGGAAGAACATTTTCCTTTGTAGATTGAAACTCTATAAGAGATTTCCCTATCAATTCTAAGCAGATATACAAAAATAGTAATTTAACTATATTTTATATGCTAAGTGAAATAGATCATCTAAAACTAGTACATCTACACATTCAAGATGTAGAGCAAAATACACATTGTTTCATCAAATTAAAGCAAATGCTTTGCATTTGGTGATGAACCACTATTTTATTAACGTACATCTATCAACTCCTCCTACACAAACAATAATTTATTTCATCTATAAATAATGCAAAGTATTTATTCACACCTTTACGAATATGACTTTTTAATTCATAAATATCAAAAAATATAATTTAAGGCAATCCCGTTGTTCTTTCATTTTAGGAAAAGGCTTTTTAGTCATTTTTGCTTGTATTAAAATTTCATATTTTCTTTTACTATCACCCCCCGTCCTGCGAGACCGGCACATGATAACCGCTGTGGCAACCCAAAGAGGAGCACTCAGGGCACTCAACCTTTGAATTGCCGCAAAGCTAACAAACACGTGGGAGGAACAATTCTGAACATAAATCACAAGGCTAAAACATACAAAGTATTGAGCACAACAATAACGAAGAAGAAGTAACCAAACCAAAATCTGAATATAAGGTTCAATGAAACATGCTTGTCATGATTACAACAAGATTTCCAATAAATTAGATAAGTATACAAACTATGCATAAAGAGTGACAAATACACTAGTGGATCCATGTTTTTATACAATATAACATGTTCAAGAGGAAACATACATAAACCAGGGATTAAGAAAGATAGCTGGAAAAATGCTCAGCACGCCGGTAAACGATCGATGAAGCTACAAAATCAAACTTTTACAGTAATACATTTAGACTAGAACATTTCAGCATATATAAACACGCGCACACACACACACACACACACACATATAGCATGAAGGAACCATTCTTTCTCAAATGAGGTTTCAACATTCATAACTCATGGATAGTATAATACAAGTTTTAAAATCATAAAATACGATACTCATCATCAAATCAATTTGCATTTTATAAAGACATATTTTATCAAAATACTAAGTTTGCATCTCGAGCAATCAAATAATGGTATAGAAATCTCTCTAAACTCTAGCTGTGGTAGCGGTTAAGTTCAGAGCCACCAAGGTGCTCATGTCTTTAAAGTTGACCCACGAAGTCCCCATGGTGACTCAGGACTCCCGATGTTCGTCCAATCAAAAATCTATGCGCCACCTGAAGTGGACAGATAAACCAGGCTCATCACGCCACTTCTAAAGGCTGGCCCATAGGGACCTCTTACTGTAACAAACGGGTGTCAATCCTATCACTAACAAAACCACAAAGAAGTGTATCAATAATATAATTCATGTATATCATTTCACAAGGTCTTTTCCCTGGACAAATATTCACATATCGGGAATGAACATCATTATCATATAAATCATAACCAAGATTATAACATGTGCTTGAAGTTTCACAATTCAATTCAATTCAATAGACCAACATAGCCATAATCATTTCATCTAGCATCAAGAGTTTTACATATAAAATATAGAGTATAGAAATTCCTTTCAAACCAGTCAAACCATCAATTCATCATGATAAATCCAAAAATTTCATTTAAATTAACTATAAATATATTTAGATAGAAATCTACTAAAATTGTGCAATTAGATAATCCGCTCACAAACTATGGAGATCGACTCCTCAATAGCACTACTCCTCCGCAGATACATGGGCAGATACATGGAATTTTTTCAATTTTTATATCGTTAAAACTAGGATTTACACGGGCAGATACATGGGCATGTATCTTAGCCACTGCTCTTGTACTTTCTCAGAACTCAAAATTTTCCCTTTTTCAACTCAAAACGACCTAAAACGCTCCAATACTCAAGGTACAACTATTTTAAAACAGTTTGGATAACAACGTACGCGTGGAAAGCTTAAACACCACATTTATTGTCATTTCAATAAGGTATTAATCCATGTTTTGATATAAACTTAATTGAGCGGAAATTATCACGTGATAGATGTGCATGCCATAGATTAAAAGAAGACCCAAGCAAGCACACAGAAGCAAAAATTTTATTGATATTTAGTTTGAACATACCATCACGAGGGATATCCTTGACCAACAAAAGAGCTTTTGTTGGAGAATATAATCTTTTCAGCCTTTATGATAGCTTTAAGGACATTCTTATTATGGGTGGTGACGAGATAGGGCGAAGACCACCCTTAAAGGAATATTTAAAGAATTTTGGAAATTTTGTATTAATCTATATGAATACAATTATGCATACAAAAAAAAAGAATTATATAATGTTTTGGGACACAAAATTGTTGTGACGGAGGAAGGATAGAAGTAATAATAGGTAGGGATGATAGGATTTGAATCCGTGATATTTTGTACCAAAAAAATGCCACCAAGTTGCTTTACATCCCTTAAATTTTTGTGTGTTGTGTGTATTCAAATTATTCGAGGGCTTCTTATTCTTTTGTTGCACAAAAAAACTTTTTGAATGCCTAGTAGAAACTGATTTAACTAAAGAAAAAGCTTTTATTGCAGCTAAATACCCCCTTTTCTTCCAAATATTTCTAATCCCCATGGGGATGCCCTATACTAATTTACCTATGAATTTTGATTTTATTTGATTTTAGTTAATACCAATAAAGCCATAAAAAAAACAACTTTTCAACATAAAGCTAACATATAAAAATTTACGGTAGAAAATCTCCTAATATTAATCAAAATAAAGCAAACAATAAAATGTAGAATTTAAACAAGTACAACCATATAATATACTCTTAATGGCCAAAAACACCCCCTAAGTTTGCGAAATGGCCAAAAACACCTCGTTAATTTCCAAATCCCTAAAAACCCCTTCCTTTTAAACACAATGATTTTCAAACCTCCAAAGAATGAAACAGTGATTAACGGAGTTATTTTTCAATTTCACGGACGGAATTACCTATATCTTGCATGGGAAGTCGTGGTGCAATCATTTCGCCGGTTAGAGAGGAAGTGGAGGGTTTTTCGTAGGGCAATCCCAAGAGAGTTGTATTCGCTTTTCTTCTCTGCTTAACTTTCTTCAGATTTTCCCTTTCCGAAGCTCTCTCTGCTTCGACATTCTCTGTAACTTCAGTCCACCTGAATTACTCGTGCGCAAGTATCCGACACTTTCATCAGTTTGCAGCTCAAGGTATTGCAGAAGTTGTGTTTTAAGTAAGGCTTTTATTTAAACTACTCTGTTACACAGAGATATTCATCGGTTTTGTTTTGCGTTGTTCTGTTTTTATCATAACACACTGAAGTATGCGGGGGGATTTCTCGGCTGGGGTTTTTCTAGTCTGCAGGCAGATTTTTCGGTCAGGGTTTTGGTTTAGGGTTTAGGGTTTTCGGCCGTGCCCACGATCATTGAAAGAGTTTTCGGTTGTTTTTGTTTGTGTAATGCTTACAATGTGCGTTTCCCCTTCCATTTGATATGGTTGCAGTTTGTAAAATGAAGTTTTCGTGTAAGAAATGAGTTGGTGTTTAAAACCTTTTGTCTCCGTTTAATGGTGCATATCTCTGTTTAAGCATTGAGCTTTCCGTGTAAAACCTTTTGTCTCTGTGTAACAGTTGAGGTATCTGTTTAACAAGTGTTGTCATTGTTGCAGTCTTGTGATTATGGCGGTAAACCTAGTCAACGGGAGATGCTACTTGACACCGGTGGTGGAGACCTTGGCCGAATTGAAAGTCCACATGACCTCTCGACATTGGGAGATCATCCAAAAGACATCGTTTGCGGCATTCACTGAGGTGGAAGTTATATTCCAAGAGAGGGCCCTTCTTGATTCGCTTCTGCAGAGGTACGATGGCCGCACCAATAAATTCAGCATCAGGGCGAGCCTGCTGAGCTTCAGGCCTGAGGATGTGACTCTCGTTCTGGGTCTGCGCTGCGACGGAGCCGCGGTCCTGTTTAAGAAGAAGAAAACACCGTCAGCTTTCGAAGGGAGATATTTATCGAAAAGCTACGAGAGACACAGAGACGCCATGAGGAGCACTCTTCAGCGTCTTGTTGGACAGAGGGGGGAAGAGGAGGATTTTGTGAAACTCTTGATGGCGTACCTCATGGGGACAATCCTCTTCCCGAATACCTCATGCTCGGTGCCCACTTGGATCGTTGATTATGTCGACGATCTACCTGGCATGGGGTGGTACGCATGGGTGCAGGCGACACACAAATAGCTTATAGAGGACGTTCCACAAGCTGCCGCTCGAGTGCAAGCCAGATGCGAGGGGGGAAGGTAAACACGGGGTACATTAAGGGTTGCTCGATCGCGCTGACCATCTGGTTTTACGAGGTGACCGGAACCGGCAAGAAAGTCCGTTTCGGCAAGACCCCAAGGGTACTATGCTACTGTGAAAGTACTTACCGGAAGCATGCGACGATAGAAACCAGTTGGTCAGCTCTCGAAGGAAAAGAGGTAATAAATCAGGAACAATATGTTTAAAAAGAGCAGTTAATGTTTAATTATAGTCCTCACCGTTTAAGAACTGTAGTTTGTGTTTAACGCTTGGTGACTTCGTTTAACCTTGTTATACTCCGTTTAAATGCGTGCCATATCGTTTACGTATATATGTCAAATGTTTAAATACGTTTGTTTTGGATTAAATTGAATGATTTGACTGAGATTGTTTTCTTTATATATGTTAGTTTCCTGAGCTGGTCCCAGCAAATGCTGAGGAGGAGACTTTTGTTCGGGCCAACTGGCGGAGGGATGCTGTTGCGCGGGAACCATTTGCACGACAGCAAGAGGAGAGGCCAGCCCCTTCCGTCCGTTCTCGACGACATCGTTCCCCCACTTCCAGCCCAACACGCAACCCTCTGCGTCGGATAGGCCCTCACGTACCCCGCCCAATGGCAACACCCGCCCCGGTCGCTACAACGACAGTCCTCCTGATTGCCACAGTCCCCCCGACCGCGGCAGCCCCACCGACGGCATTAGGCGACGACGTCACTACAGCCTTTTTGCAGGCGTGCCAGGTGATGATGAACGCTTTCCCCCAGCTTGTCGCTCAGGTTGAGGCATTGGAGGCAAGGTTTCAATCGGCTGCACCGTCGGGACAAATACATGAAGGGTCCAGGACGGAGGAGGCGTCGGAATTTGGCGACGACAACTTCATCGGGAAGGCCATTCCAAGACAGCCACGTTTGAAGAGGCTTGCACAAAAGGCGAAGACAATAATGCCGTCTCTGTGCCCACCACTGGCCGCCGATGAAACAATAGCAGCACCACCGGCGCCTGATGCTATTGTTGAGACCGTTGCAGTTAATGACGTGACCGTCGCGGTGGAGGAGATCGTCGATGCCGTTGGCAATGCCGCATCTGAGGAAGCCTCCGAAATCCCCGTCCCGGTGGAGCCGGCAACCGCGGCCGACAATGGCGCATCGAGGGTGGTGGCCACTATCCCTGAAGAAGAAGAACAATCCGAGGGTGTGCTTCCCCTTGATGAGGTTGCCTTGGCCGTGGTTAGCAAGACCGTTGCCTCTATTGTGAAGGAACTCCTGCTCACGGAGGAACTCCCGGCTGACAGTGCCGCATTCAGTGTAGGCATGATCCCGCAACAGCAAGAAGCATCTAAGGATGATCCCAATAAAGCTGTTGACGGGGGGTAAGGGAACGTCACCGAGAACAAAACGAAAGCTGTGACCTTTGCCAACCAGTAATATCAAGAAGTTCGGAAAGACGTCGTTCCGGTGAAGAAAAAATACACTGGTCAATCGCGCCTCGAAATATTCGAGAAGGAGTTTATCAAGATCTTCATCAACTTCCCCATGGACGAGTAAGTATGATAGTGTAGATGTTAGTGTTTATATATAGATCATCCCATTTACGTTGTTGCGTTTCCGTTTAAATATAGCAGTTATCATTTAAAATAGTGATTTACCATTTAACTTATAATGTTACTGTTTAACAATATACATTATCATTTACGTATGTGTTGTTCCCACTTAACGTCTACGTGTTATTAGTCAATCACATCTGTTGCCGTTTAACTGCAGTTCCGTCTTCTGGAAGAATGATTATGTTAGCACCACCCGGGCCAACCTATTCGTACTGGTCAACGGGAAAGAGATGGTGACAGATGATGTGATGGAGGCCTACGTGTGAATCGTACAAAACTCACTTAGCAGAATACTATATCCTCATAAGAAGCGCGCCTCCATCACTCGACCACTGGCATTGTTTATATGAAAGGTGGAAGACGCACATGAGACGACTTTAGCTATAATCGGAGATGCCACCAAAGTCGTCAATGACGTTGACATCACCATCATTCCCATAATCTTGAATGGCCACTTCCACGTCGTGGTGCTCGACAATAACAAGAAAGAGTACAGGCATTACACTTCATGCTAAAGTGAAGAGTACGATAAAGACGCGGTTGCAATGGTAAGTTCTCTGAGATTAAAGTATGCTGCCCACATACTTAAGGAAGGATGCGCATCCGGCATCAAGCAACGAGGGATGCCTCCAGCTGTGGGGAAGTAAGATTCTTAAGCACCAGCATTATTTATCAAATGTAAAACAGTTTTGTCAATATTGTTTTAAATTTAATTGATTCAATTCATTCTTTGCCAGCGACATGGCAAAAGTGACAATGTAAATTTAGTATTGTTCGTTATTGTTTCAGATTCAATTCATTTTTTGCTTAACATTCCATGGTACCGTTTGAGGGTTATCGCTGCTTTATAAAATGAAGTATATCTGTAAAAATGACGCTGTCACTATTAAAACATTGTGTTACACTTTAATAATACGGATCTCCGTGCAATGTTCACCGTTCCCGTTTAACACCAGGGGTACCAGGTTGATCACACAGTCTCTGTTTAGATATTAATGGTGGACGTTTAACTCTCTATGTCCCTGTTTAACATATAGCGGCTATTGTTAAAGGTAAGAGACCCTATTCTACTTTCGTTGTCTGTTGTTAAAGGTAAGAGACCCTATTCTACATAACTTTTTAAATGTCTTCATCAACTGCGCTATGGACCCGTAAGCACGGAATTTTTGTGTTAAAGTATGCCACCCATTACTTGTTGTTGTCTCCGTTTAAAATATAGAATTATCAGGTAAAAAAAGGCATTCTCTGTTTATCTTTTGTCGTTACAGGTTTAATACTACCGATCCCTTTTAATATTACGATTCGCCACGTAAAGTTTCATGATATTGTTTACTTGTGACTGTTGCCATTTAAACCCGTACATGTCATGTGTAGGAATGTGTTGGCATTTGCTTAAGATATATGCTTGCCATTTAAAGTTCAGCGTGTCTGTTTAACATGCGTCCTCCACGTTTAACATTTATCAAAGTGTGACAACGAACTTAAAATTTCTGAATGAGAGAATGTCCCATAATTAAACAAAGTTCTATTACAATGTAGTGACCCTAATACACATCAGGGTTCTTATTTGATAACTGAAAACATCACTAAATAGGACAAAAACTGTCATTACGTCATTTTATACATTTTGACGTACCGGAGCAGCCTCTCCACATCCTTCCTATGGGATACCACTCGATCGAGTTCTGCGGAGAGAGATGCTGCTTCTTCGGTCAGATCCCCGATCAAATCGTCCAGAAACCACTCCCGGTGATAGGTCATCGGCCCTGCAATGAAGACTTGAACGATTTAGAGAAATATTTCTAAACACGCATAGATAAACTATACGATATGCAGTACCTCCAGTTGCGACACCATCGACAGCAGCGGGAGACGTACCCCTTGTCCTAAGGTGCGAAGGACAGAGCTCATAGAACGCCACCAGGGCAGAAATGTTCTGGGCTGCCTTCTCGGTTTTCTTGAGTCTACGGCTTGAATAAGTGGTCCCATCCACCGTGACTGTGGCCACGAAAGTGGGGGGTGTCGTGGGGGCCTTCCCTGGCGGTGGAGTACACCGGCGTGAAATGGTGCGTCTTCTGGCAGTACGCGTTGAGAATTGGCACATACATTTTGTTGGGTCTGCGTATAATATCTGGGTGCGTCTCTTATTTCCGATTCTTCTTTAAATACAAATCTATTTATCGGAAGTTTGAACGCTTTCTCGAGTCTGGCGCCAATAAATTTGACGTTTGAATTCGAAAACCAAATTTAATTGTATTGGATAACACTAAATTGCACTGACGGGTTAATCAATGCACACTTTCCCAATGCTAACTTACTAGTCTTCGTTGAATGCATGTATTATTCAAAATGTTTTGCCTCTGTTTAACTTCGTGTGTCACCCGTAAACATTAAGACTTTCCGTTTAACTATCAAATCCTTCGTTTAACTATTTGAGGACAGGTAACAAATTTCGTGTTGCTATGTTTACATATCAGTCATTGACAATCAAATAAGTTCGTTTAATTTATTATCTTACATTAAGGGGCTGTTTGGTTGTCTGTAAATGAATTTACATGTAAGTGAAATTACAGTGTAAGTGAAAATACTGCATTTTAACTTACATCACAGTTGTTTGGTTTGTTGTAACTTGAAATGCTGTATTTGCTTTTTCTTTGTTTGGTTTGATGTAAGTTGAAAGGTACAATTAACATGTAAATGAAATGGTAAGATTACCCCATCACATATTGTTAACACTAGTTATTTAATATTATTTATAAAATTTTTTAATTATATACCATACTTAAATTTTATCTTTAAAACTATTAATTATATTAACTCCCATTATTTAGGATTAATAATAATTTAAAAATAAATTAATTTTGTGGTTTATTAAATTTAAAAATGTAATGTAATTCAGTTATATGCCACAAAAATATATTTTTTATATAAATTAAATAGGAATTGGTATTTTAAAATACAATATTAAATTAAATAAATAATAAATAACTATTTTTATAATCATGTTAATACCACTAATGATGTTAATATTAGTTCTAACTATTTAATACTTTTCATAATAATTAATTAATAATTATTTAAAAATATTTTAATAATAAAAATCTTTTTTAAAAAATTTAATATTTTTAAATTAATATTTTTTAATTTTAATACTAAAAAATATTTTTATAATTAATTTTAATGATAATTTAATTTATTAAATATTTTTATAATTATATTTAACATAACATGGTGGTGACTTGATATCACTTACTTTACTGTATTTCAACTTACAGCAAATTTTGATGTAAGTTGAAATACTGTAAAAGTGGATGAGATGTAAGTCCACTTACATGTAAGTTGAGCTTTTACATCAAACCAAACAGTCACTTACATGTAAAACTATTTACATCACAGCTACTTACAGCTACTTACAGCTAACCAAACAGCCCCTAAACATATTATCTGTGCGTTAATGGTAATCGTCTCTGGTTAACAGTCGGTGTATATGTTGAAATATAAACGCCTGCCAAAATGATGTAGTCTCCGTTTAAACTACGGTGTCTCTGTTTAAGTATATTTGGTGCAGTTTATGTTTAGGAGTCCCCGTGTAATTTTACGAGTCTCCGTTTGATGTTTCATTCCACGTGACAATATTTGCTGTGAATGTTTGGATTGTCTTAGTTTAACAATATGTGTCTCCGTTTATTACCATGCGTCTCCCTTTAACATTCGCTGTGTACGTTTGGATTGTCTTGTTTAAATATCGATGACCTTGTGTAAATACTATTTTCAATGTTTACAAATAGTCGCGCTGTTTAAATATTGTCATCACCCCTTTACAAACGTCCATGTTTATAATTTAGTGCCAATGTTCAAATATGCACGTCTCTGTTTAAAGATCAAAACATTACAGCGTAACAAATTTCTTTCCCTTAAAAAATTTTTCGTTCAAACAAAGTTCTATTACAACAGTGTAGACATACTAAATTATACATCTACAAACTGAAAACAACATTATTTATCAAAAATTGCCACGCCCACCTTCATTTCGCCTTCAGGCCCTGGAGTAGCTTCTCGACATGTGCCTTGCGGGTTCTTATTCCGTCGAGTTTTACGGAGAGGACTACTTCCTTCTCAGCAAGCTCGATGAGCATGTCTTCCAGAAACCACTCCAACTCTTCGGTGATGGAGTGCTCGCGGGCGAGTGAAGGCGCTGCATCTGAAGGAGCTGCTGTGGAAGGCCCTGCTTTAACAATTTAGAAAATTATTAAATCTTTTAAACATGCACATAGAAATCTTACGGTATGACTTACCTCCATATGATCGATCGTCTGCAGCAGCGGGAGGTGTATTCATCCTCCTAGGGTATGGAGGACAGAGGTCATTGTACGCCACCTCGGCCGCAGAGTTCTGGGCGTCCTTCGCTGTTTTCGCAGGGTAAGGACTGTAGTAAGTGGTCCCATCCACTGCCACCGTGCCCACGAAGGTGGGGATGTGGTCGGGGCCCTCTCTGACGGTTGAGTACAACGGTGACGTCTGGCGTGTTCTCTGGCAAAGCTCGTTGAGAAGGGACTTGTACATATTTCTTTGTTTGCGTATAATATGTGGATGTGCCTCTGGTTTCCGTTTATTGTTTAAATAGAAATCTAGGGGTCGCATGTTCGCCTAACTTTCTCCGTGCATTGACGCTTACGTGTAGAAATTGATTCAAATTTAATTGTACTAAATAGTAATGAATTCACATTCGCACTGAATGGTCACTCTAATTACGTTTTCGCGTCATTAATTTAGAGTCAATTCATTCTTCGCCAATGCCATGGCAGATTTTTCAATGAATATTCACTGGAGTTCTAAGAGGGTCCGTATTATTATATAGTCGACTTTCTTTGCTTAAGGTTACACTGTACTGTGCAAATATCAATCCTTCTGTGTAGCATTTTAACCACTATGTGTACCATATAACATCTCTGTTTAACATTTCACCCAAGATGTGTAAAACTCGCCGCCGTATCTGTTTAAATATAACATGCATCCCTTAAGTTTATGCGTCACTATTTAACATTCGTTCCTGATTAACATTAGGTTATTTCGATTAAATATTCAACGCAGACAACGAAATTCGTTTATTCTCTGTTTAAATATCAGGGCTTCATAACCAAATAAATTTGTGATCTTTAAAGATTATCCTTTTACGAAACCTACTAGGCGACAGTTTCATTCCAAGTTCTACGATTGTAACCGGACGCGTGGCAGCGGCTGCAATGTAACTCGTGGACATCAAACGCTTGCGACTCGATCCTCCTTCGTCTAGGACGCCCAGGTTGCCTTCTCGTTACAGGCGGCCGCAAACACAGATCGCGATTGTTGTTCGTGGTCCTCTCATTGTCGGGTATGGGAAATAAGCTTCCTTATACGCCAGCTTGTAAGTGTTGACGGTGAAGTGATCGCTAATAAAATGATGAACATTGGTATCCGTTTGCATTATTGTAGCGGACGCGTGTTTGCACGGGATACCATAAACTTTCCATCTGTGACATGAGCAAGTTCTACTAGCAAGGTCTACAGAGTTACTACACTGGTCAGTCACTTCATAATGATCAGCGACACAGCGACTAACGTGAAGACTTCGGCTATCCTGAACAAGCTTCTCAACCTTTGAATGTATGTTCGGGCATAAGTAAGTCTCCCATTTGTTCGCTTGCTCATGGCGAGTGCATAACATGCGCATCAACTTGAACCTGCACAATGAATATCAGAAATCTTAAAGAAATTTACGCGAATATATGAATATTTAAACACAACCACATCGGCGTAAAGAGAAGAATAATAAACTAAAGATCGATGAAGATAAACATAGACAATGGTATTTAAACCGAGACAATGATATTTACATACATTAGCTTACACAGGATTCTACCAGACTAAACGGTGACCGCGAATGTCAAACACAGACGACGATATCAAAATGTAGACAGTGCATTTTAAACACAGATAACGATCATTAACGGGTAAAGGAAAATCTTAAGCGTTACATGTATTTAACATTCGAATACCTTATAGCGCCGACCATTTTCGTCACCGGTAGGTGTCGAGCTTCTTTGATCCTCGCATTGAACGACTCAGCAATATTTAAATACATCTCGGCCCAGCGTTCACTTTTGAACAGATAATTCGACAAGTGTGACACGTCCGACTTATGAATCAACCACTGATAGGCTTCGGGTGATGCGGCCCGCAGTTCATTGATGATGTCATCTAATTCTTTAGCCGTCGATGCCCACACGATACGAAAGCATATGGACCAGCACTCCTCCCTCAATGCATTCCCAAGTCTGACATTGGCTTTCATAAAATTGGCCTCCAAGTGTCGAAGGCAGTACGCGTGTGGGGATGAAGAGAAAACTCTCGCAATAGCGTTCACAAGGCCCTTTGACCTGTTGGCACGAATGTAATTGTCTCTTGGTAGTCTCCTTCATCGTATAAAGCATCACCTAACTTGGAAATAGACCACGTCCAATTGGCGTCGGTCTCGTTGTCGACAATAGCGAAGGCGACATGGAAGAAGCCATTGTTCCCATCCTTGCTTGTGGCACCCAAGAGAGTACCCCGATACTTTTCAAAGAGGTGGGTACCATCGAGAAACAGCAACGGCCTACATGCTCTCTTGAACCCCAAAATGCACGCGCTGAAAGAGAAGAACGCACGTTTAAAACGCTCACCGTCTCTTTCCACAAACGCGATGCTGCCGGGGTTCGTCTTAGCCACCTTATCGACGTACCAAAGCAACAGATCATAGGTGGAGATGTCACTGCCATCGAGGATCACCCGGGCATATTCTTTTCCCAGCCAATGCTGCTTGTATGGAATGTGGACACCAAGCACCCGCAACATGTCTTTCTGAATGTCGATGGCCTTGTACAAGGGTTGGTCCTTGAGCTTCTGAATCACTCGTGCGCTGACCCATTTTTTAGACGCTTTCGGGTGTGACGCTGAGCCAATTCCACCACCGCAAGTGTGCGACGAGTCCATTGTCTTGATTCTGAAGGTATTTCTATTATATTCCTTTGATGCGTGAATGCGCCACTAACATCCACCGCCCGCGCATTCCATAGTGACCCGGTGTTTTTCGTTCTTCACGAATTTGAAGTCAAAATTAAGACTAATAGCAAAATTACGAAGTGTATATCGGAAATGTTCAACGCTATCAAAACGTTGTCCGACGTCTAATGACAACACTTCATGTTGATCTGACATGGAAGGTAGGCATGCGAGACCATCCCGATCTGCATGTGGTGGAACAGAAGCGCTCTCAGATTCCGAATTCCTGCCAACATTTCAGTTCAAACGAAAACGATCAGGATTTAAGTATAAAATCCACAGTTTTAAACGATAACTTTAATAGTTAAACGTTAACAGAAATAGTTAAACAGAGACGCAATAATGTAAACGGTAGATGACATGGTTAAATAGAAACATAATAAATTAACCGGAGACTCGAATTTTATACGGAGAATTCATTCTTTCATACAGATAATGGAATTATTAAACAATAACTGACATACAACTGCATAATTGTTTGAGAGAAACGCATTACCACTACAATAACTCGTTTTCAGTAGGCTGCGATGGCATATCATCTGTCTCGACAACCATATTGACTACATCGCTTTTGAGGATGAAGAAAACATGACACATGCGCTGGAAGTCGACATCGTTCTCTATTGGGCAAACCGTATTATGTCCATCGGGTGTGATGAACCTCACCCTCATGCGAGAAACATCGAGACCCCATCGCTCACATATCTCAGCTAACACTGACTCCCATTCAGTCAGCGCGGTGAACCTCAGCACTCGTCCCTCCCCGTTGTATCTAGCAATGGCACAAAAACTGTCTATAATTTCGGGAGACCGGAAGAATTCAAATCGAAAAAACCAAATGAACAAAAGGAAAAGGAGAAGAATAATAAGAACAAAAATATGTAATTTGCCTTCTAAACTTTCTATGAGAACAGGAAACCATCAGGGGAAAAAAATCACAAATGTATGCATAAAGGTCAGACATGACATGATGTGATCGGGCGGGGTTTTTTCCCACCATTTGCAGGGGCAAAAATGGATTTTCATAACACGGACTCATTTCATGTGACAGACGGGGGGTAGAAGGGAACCAAACTATAATGGAGGGGCTGTCCGGGGTGAGCAAAAGTAGGAGGGGGGTTTTGGCCAATTTTGAAATTCCCAAGGGGTAAACAGTAATTTTCCCTATAATATAATATGTAGGGTTTAACAAAACCACTCAACATTTTGAATCCCAAGAATGAAGACCACATATATCCTTTATACTTTCCTCTCCCCAACCTAATCTCTTAAATGCTTGGAATAGAATATCACATGAAGCGTATCCTTGCATGGGCAAGGGAATATAGATTTAGGGACTATTCAATGTTAAGCATCCCCTCTAGAGAATTAATGGTACCCTTTCAAAGTCGGCAAAGATCTCCTGAAGGACTAGATGATATTGCAGAGCAAAATCTCAACAACATGATGGAAGGATAAAAATATTCATTTAAAAAGCATTATTTTAAAGTAAAACTTAAAGCTCTAGTATTTTGCCATTGTATGACTTGTTTATCTTTATGTTCTGTCACTATTCTAAAATCACGGGACCAATGGTTTTAGCTCATAGTTTTTTTTATGTCTTGCCACTAAAACCATTGGTGTCTCTGGTTTGAGCCCCTGTTTTTTTTAGGTCTTGTCAGAAGGAGCTTTTTCTTTCTCTAGATTAGGAGTTCTTCTCCCTTGTAATAGTATCGAAAGTTCAATAAATTTGAAGTTTTCTCTTCATAAATTGCAAACCACCATAGGTACAAAATGCGATTTACTGTTTAGTGTTTAAAACTTAAGATTTAGGATTATGGTTTAAGGTTTAGTTTTTTAAAATTTTAGGTGTAAAGTTTATAATATTTAATTTTATTAGTGTTTTAGATAAAATTTTAAAATCTTTTATGATTTTTAAAATAAAAAAATGACTGACGTGGGTAATAAGTAGATGTAGCATCTCTGTTTGTAAGTACACATACCAGTATCCGGGATTAATAATTTTGAGGGACTGATATTAACATACACATAATAAAATCTCAACCAAACGGATAATTTTTGTGAGAGGTCACTAAACTTTGACATGTTTTCAATTTGATCATCAAACTTTAATTTGAATCAAAAAGATCACTGATCTTTTATTTTTCTTCACCGGCAGGTCACCCGAGTGTTTGCCACCCCCCCCTTGCTGATGTGGCTGCCGGAGAAGGCCAGTCAGCACTCACATCACATGCTTTGGTGTTGACATGGCCATCCTAGTCATCACTAACTTCCACTGTGGACTCACCCCGCCACATAAGCAAGCAAGTCTTCTTCATCTTCAAAAATCAGTGAGGCAACATCACCATGGGAGACCAATGTATGCCATAGAAGGTTATCTCCTTCTCCACCTTCAACATCAACATCACCATTCTTAATAGACGTTGCAAATAAGGAATACGCTGGAGTTTTGCATCCTTATTCTGAGCAAACAAGGGAAGTTCAATCACTGGGGATGGCCGTGAATTGGGAGAAACGTGCATCTGTGGATGATCCAGCACCGGAATATTGTAAGGGCCCCCTTTTAAACCCTAATCTTGGGATGTAGACCTTGTTAATTTTTTTTTTACAGCGCAATGTGAATGTTTTTGTATGGATGGTGAATGTTTCCTGTGTTATATTGAAGAACATAGTTGATGGATGGTGTTCCCTTTTGGGGTTTTTATATAGGAGAACACCATTATATTATTGATGTGAATGTTTTTGTATTGTCTTATTTAAACAAAGGAATTGTATCCTTAGTTGTGGTCCCCAGCAAGACAATGATAATGCCAAAGCCAAGGTGGAAGTAGTTTGTGGCTCCAAAGTAACATGAGGTTGTAAAATAGCTCCATTTTCTTCTTTTGTGTGTCTGTTTTGATTGTTTGTGCAGTTTGAGTTGGATAGAAGATTTGTTACCCAAAACAAAACAAGACATTGACTACTTTTCTAGGTTGTCTTTTAATCACTAAACTAAGGGTTTTTTTAAGTTTGATCGATCATCAAACTTTAGTTATGATACTATGATAGTTACCTATCATGAGTGATGCTAAAGATTATCAATATGAGTATTTAGCTTATATTATATGCCAAACAAGCAGTTCATGGAATTTGATGTAGACAAAGTATAATACTAGGCTGGTATGTTTTTTTAGAAAGTATGCAAATTGGCTCATTTGAAAAGCTATCTCTGGTAAAGAGGGGGAAAAAGGAAATCCCAAAGAACAAAAAAGATTGACACCTTCATGGATCAGTGATAATTTGATGTAGACAATCAAGATGAGAACTTGTATAACAAGATAAAGTTTTATTCATAATTATTTCAAGATAAGGAAATTGTATAACAGAATACACATTTAAGTTACTCTCTACACATTAGCCTAAAATATACATCAGAGTATCCATAAAAAAAAAGTAACACCTATTGACCATCAATACTATTTAATGTAGGATGAACTATGCTAGTTATTAATACGGAGAGGATATTTGTGGTAAAGTTTGAGACTATCATGGAAGATGCTTTAGAAAATGACATTGACTAGGATGTATTATGACAGTCATTAATATGGAGAGGAGACAAACAAAAATGACATTCACCAGGATACACTATGATACTTACTCATCATGAGTCATACCAGATATGGACAATTGTTTAGAAAGGTTCCTAAACTTTGAGGTTTTTTCATTCTGATCATCAAATTTTAATTATGACACTATGATACTTACCCATCATGACTCAAACCAGAGATGGACAATAGTTTTGAGAGGTCATTAAACTTTGAATTTTTTTCATTCTGATCATCAAACTTTAATTGTTATACTATGATACTTACCCATCATTAGTCATAGCACAGATTATCAATGTGAGTATTTACCTTATATTATCTGCTAACACAAGAAGGAATCAGGTATATAATAACCATTACTTCAAAGCATGTGCTTTTCTATACCCTAAACTACAAAATTTAATATTAGGCTGTTATGTACAACAGAATAATTGGCTCATTTGAGAAGCTATCTCTTGTAGAGAGGGGGAAAAAAGAGAATTGTAGAACAGAATAATTTTACAATGGGTAGCCTAAAATTTACATCTTTCACTTTCATTAAAATTTTTAGTGCCCTATTGAACTGCCCCATTGAACTTTATCATTTTACAATGGTTACCATACACATATATAACATTGGACTTACTTTCATTTCAGTGCCCCATGCCGAGTTGTTCTCGATAAGAATGCATTATATGATTGATGGCATAGAAGGTTTAGCAGGATATGTGGACTTTTGCTCTGCTGATGTAATGTCCAGGATTGAATTGGTTACCACGGCTAGGGAATTTAATTTAGATGTTGATGGTTGCAGTATCTGGTGGTTTGATGAAAGCATTGAATCTAGAGGCTTAAGGGAAATAAAGAATGACATAGATGCCCTAAAAATGGCAGAATCTGTTGATGCAAGCAGGGAGATATATGTCTGTATTAAGATTACAAAGTCTGCCAATATTGGAGATGTCAATGGCCATGGGAAGGGATCAATTGGATATGATGAAGACCATGGAGCAGAGGAAATGCATGATGTGGACAGTGATTTGGAAGGTGAATTAATTGGAATGGGGAAAGGCAAAAAACATAACAATGGAGAAGCAGACAGTGAATTTTATGACTCTGATTACAATTTTAGTCATGATTCAAATGATGAAGGTAGGGAGAACACTGCAATGTATAGGGCTATTGTACATGTAGGTGGAACACCTTCAAGAGTAGGGAGTGATGTTGAAATGGATTCAGACCATGGAGTGTCTGATGAGTTACACTCATGCTCTTCGACTGATGAGGATGAGCTAGTATCTAAAAAGTCCAAGTATACTGAATTTAATGAAGAATGTGATATGCAAAACCCCCAATTTGCAATTGGAATGAAGTTTGGGAGCTTCAAGCAGTTCAAGGATGCAGTTACAAACTATGGAATCAAGAATAGGTATGTTATGAACTTTAGACCAAATGATAAGAAAATGTGCAAGGCATTCTGCAAAAGGGGATGCCCTTTTTATCTGTGGGCTTCACCCATGGTGAGTGATGGGAACACAGTGCAAATAAAATCAGGTAACTTAAAACATGAGTGCACAAGGGACCACAACAACGGACATTGCAAGGTCTGGCCTGGATTGCAAAGGCTTATTTGGAACAATTCGAGCCGACCCTTCTTGGAAGATATCAGGTATTATTCAAGCAGTGAAGACCCATCAAGAGGTGGAAATTAGCAGAGTGAGGCATATAGGGCTAAATGCATTGCATTAAGGTAATTTATATACCTAGTGATTTTTTTTTTAGTAACACTTGTGTTCTGTTTTTTTTTTTTTTGGAAGTTCCTGTATGATGCACTCAATTAACTAATCCAGTTCATATGTGTTGTTGTATGTCTCAAAGGATTATAGATGGTGATGAAGAAAGTCAGATGGTGAGGCTTTTTGATTATAGGATGGAGTTGATGAGGACCCACCCACGGTCAACCATAAAATTTAAATGTGATGTAGGGGTGTTTCAGGTAATGTATATTTTGCCTGGCACCCCTAAAAGAGGGTTTTCTGGCTGGTTGCAGGCATGTGATTGGATTGGATGGCTGTTTCCTGAAGGGGCTTTATGGAGGGCAGCTGCTGATAGCAGTGGGGATAGATGCTAATGATGGCATCTACCCCATTGCATGGGCCACTGTGAGTAAAGAAAATAAAGAAAACTGGAAATGGTTCATGGAGTTATTGGCAGAGGATCTAAAAATCACAAACAGCTCCCAATGGGATTCCTGACTGACAGGCAGAAGGTTAGTTCATTGTTATCCATCTTCCTTTGTTTTATTGATCATGCAAATTTGGTTGTTGGATGAAATTTAATTTCTATTGACATGTTCTGTTTACATGTCCTGTTGAAAATTTTATTGATCATGCAAATTTGTCTTATTGATTTGATGATTATGTGTAGATGTATATGCTTCACTAACTAATTCATTATATGCTTCACCATGCAAATTTGTCTTAATTGAATTGGTCTAGCATGCTTCACATATTCTTTATTGTATGTTTGATGCAGTTAACTAATGCATTCTCTTAAACTTGTTTGAAAGCATGGATCATATAATAAAATTAAGTATAAAATGTCTGACTGATTATGTGATTAGTATCTTCTTTGTTGGATGATTGATGCAATTAAGTATTTCAGATTCAGATTCTTTTGCATGATGCCTTGATTAATGTATTCTATATCTATGTTTGCCACTACTATTGCAATCACTAATTTTCTTCCTTTATATTCAATGTGTCTGTGGGTGTTGGGTATGATTAGGGCCTAATTCCTGCTATAGAAGAACTTTTTCCCTATAGTGAACACAGATATTGTGTTAGGCACATCCATACAAATTTTAGAAAAACCTATAAGGGAAAAGCTCTTAAAGATCAACTTTGGGTTTGTGCCACTGCCACAAACCCTCCTGCCTTTGAGAAAGCCATGAACAACCTGAGAGAGATGTCCCAAGGTGCCTTTCAATACATGGAAAACATTGATCCACATCACTGGAGCAGGTCACATTTTCAAACACAATTTAAATGTGACATACTCTTGAATAATATGTGTGAATGCTTCAATGGGCACATTTTAGAGGCCAGGATTAAGGGGATTGTGACAATGAATGAAATGATAAGAACCCAACTAATGATAAGGATACAGAGAAGAAGAGATGCAATGCAAAGAGTCACATCTACTCACTGCCCTAGGATTGTGAAAAAATTAGAAAAGTTCAAGGAACTAAGTTTCCTGTACACAACAACTTGGTCAGGGGGGGCCAAGTATCAGGTTTTAGGACCTGATGGGCAGAATGTAGTTGACAAAGATGAGGGTAGTTGTTCTTGTAGAAGGTGGCAGTTAACAGGTATCCCTTGTAGTCATGCCATTTCAGTCATATACTACAATAAAGACAAACCTGAAAACTTTCTAGATGATTGCTATAAGGTTAGTACTTACCTGGACACCTACAGACACACTTTGAATCCCACTCATGATAGGGAATCTTGGCCCAAAAGTGATCAGGGACCCATGGTTACTCCTCAACCAGCTAGCAAGAGAAAGGGAAGGAAGACCACAACAAGGAGAAAGGAAGAAGGTGAAGACAACAAGGGGTACACTCATGGGAAAGTTAGCAAAAGAGGAGTTATAATGACATGCAGCATTTGTGGTGGTAAAGGACATAATAAAAGATACCATGGAACAAAGCAAGGGGTTTGTACACTATTCTATTTTGTTATTCATAGTTGATGTACCACTTATTGAAAGTGAATCATGTGTGTGTGGCAGGACAGGAATGAAACTATAGGGGAGACACAACATACAGAACAAAATACAGCAAGAGAAGAGGATCCAATGGAGAACATTGATTCACAGGTTTTGGAAGACCATTTCACAATGGTTTGTTTCTTGGTTTATTTTTTAAAGTCCACCATTTTTCAAATTTTATGATGATGGTCACTTATTTCTATTGCATGGGTTTTAAAGGTTGACACATTGATCAGAGGTGATCAACAACACTCAAGTGCATCAGAGCAACCAAGCTCTAAAGAGCCAATGTCACAAGTGATGCTTGAACTAATTTTTTGTTTTTTTCTTTTCTTTTATGCATTTTTTTAATATTACTATGTGGCTAATTAATGCAATTGCTCAGGATCAATCCACCTGCACAATTCCTCCATATGGAAGAAGGCTGGGAAGACAAAAAATTTGTACAAGGGGAGGCAAAGGCAAAGATGCAAATGTTGAAAGAAATGCTGACAAATGTGTACAAGCAGAAGGAGTGCAAATTAATTTTGAAGGGACTGTAAAGTTAGCTCCACATATGGAAAGACCTCCACTGCTGAAGATTCCAGGAAAAGGTAGAGATGATGGACAGAAGAGCAAAGACAGTGATGCTGCAAAGAAGAAGAGAGTTTGGGTCCCTCCAGGAGGTGCTTCTTGTAGAAGCTATGGAAGGCTCTCTTGAGCAAAGTGCAAGTTCAGCTTGTTTTTTTTTCATTGGGTTTAAGAAAATCTGTAACTCTCTACATGTTGGCAACTCTAGATTCACAAACATGAGTCCTTTGAAATTATTGGCACTTGTATATCAGGACAAGCATACTTTGAATATTAATAGAGAAGTTGGCCAAATATCAATTCTATCAGTTCTATTATGCAGGGCAAATATCAGATCTATTGTTCCAAATATGCAATGAAATCAATCATCATTCATTTTATTGGGATTGAACATGTGGCAATTATCATGAAGATACATAGTTATGAACTTGGATAAGATAATGATTTATGTAATGATTATTAGTTTTTAGCAACTTAATTTTACTAATTGCATATGTATTTCTAAAAAATTAGCAATAGAATTAATTGTGTTGTAATTGTTTATATCATCTTAATTTTACTAATCCTCATTCGGTTTTAAACGTGAGCCGAGGCTCTGCTCTCTTCTGCTGGGTCTAGGTATGTGATGGTGATGTGATAAAAGTGCTCCAAAGGGCATTCTTATTTAGTATAGTCACATCTGCCTTTCCTCTAAGTCTTTCTTAGCCAGTCTCCTCAAGGAATCCAAGGCGGATTTTTAGTGCGGGAAAGGTTCATTATATAATCTCGGAATTGGATCAAGATCCCGGCTCTCCCTGATCGACCAAAGGTTTGGCTCGATTCTCCATTTCATTGTAGTCGCGAAAAAGATTTCACCTTGCTTGCTCTAAGGAGAAAGAATGACGAGAAAGGTATTATGCCCTTAGTCAAATATCCGGCGGGATCCTTTATAAATAATTAAAGGTGCAAATCACTAGAATTTTGAGGCTTTCATGGAGTCTCGGGTCCTTCTGTGCGTGCTTCAATCGGTCTTTCTCTTCCCTAAGAACCCACCATCCAGTATCCACCACCATAATACACGAAGCTTGACCTACCATGCCCGAGGTCATCTTCCTCCTTGTGCGCATCGATCGTCTTCTAGGGCATACATTGGTCTCCCATGGTGATGTTGCCTCACTGATTTTTGAAGATGAAGAAGACTTGCTTGCTTATGTGGCGGGGTGAGTCCACAGTGGAAGTTAGTGATGACTAGGATGGCCATGTCAACCCCAAAGCATGTGATGTGAGTGTTGACTGGCCTTCTCCGGCAGCCACATCAGCAAAGGGGGGTGGCAAACACTCGGGTGACCTGCCGGTGAAGAAAAATAAAAGATCAGTGACCTTTTTGATTCAAATTAAAGTTTGATGATCAAATTGAAAACATGTCAAAGTTTAGTGACCTCTCAAAAAAATTATCCGTAAAGGTCAGACATGACATGACATGATGTGATCGGGCGGGGTTTTTTCCCACCATTTGCAGGGGCAAAAATGGATTTTCATAACACGGACTCATTTCATGTGACATACGGGGGGTAGAAGGGAACCAAACTATAATGGAGGGGCTGTCCGGGGTGAGCAAAAGTAGGAGGGGGGTTTTGGCCAATTTTGAAATTCCCAAAGGGTAAACAGTAATTTTCCCTATAATATAATATATAGGGTTTAACAAAACCACTCAACATTTTGAATCCCAAGAATGAAGACCACATATATCCTTTATACTTTCCTTTCCCCAACCTAATCTCTTAAATGCTTGGAATAGAATATCACATGAAGCGTATCCTTGCATGGGCAAGGGAATATAGATTTAAGGACTATTCAATGTTAAGCATCCCCTCTAGAGAATTAATGGAAGGATAAAAATATTCATTTAAAAAGCATTATTTTAAGGTAAAACTTAAAGCTCTAGTATTTTGCCATTGTATGACTGGTTTATCTTTATGTTCTGTCACTATTCTAAAATCACGGGACCAATGGTTTTAGCTCATAGTTTTTTTTATGTCTTGCCACTAAAACTATTGGTGTCTCTGGTTTGAGCCCCTGTTTTTTTTAGGTCTTGTCAGAAGGAGCTTTTTCTTTGTCTAGATTAGGAGTTCTTCTCCTTTGTAATAGTATCGAAAGTTCAATAAATTTGAAGTTTTCTCTTCATAAATTGCAAACCACCATAGGTACAAAATGCGATTTACTGTTTAGTGTTTAAAACTTAAGATTTAGGATTATGGTTTAAGGTTTAGTTTTTTAAAATTTTAGGTATAAAGTTTATAATATTTAATTTTATTAGTGTTTTAGATAAAATTTTTAAAATCTTTTATGATTTTTAAAATAAAAAAATGACTGACGTGGGTAATAAGTAGATGTAGCATCTCTGTTTGTAAGTACACATACCAGTATCCGGGATTAATAATTTTGAGGGACTGATGTTAACATACACATAATAAAATCTCAACCAAACATACAAAGTTTTTTTTGTTTTTATTTATTTATATGTTTTTTTATATCGTTTCTATCTACGCCATCTTGCTTCTCCCTCCCAAATCAATGTCATGAGCTAACAACGAAGCTCAACATGAATTCCATCACCACCATCCTCCAACCTCCCAAACCTTCCTCCTCCGTCCTCCCTCTCGTCCCGTCTCATCACCGTCTCCCTCTCTCCCCTCCTTCGTCCATCTCCTTCCCCCGAACCCTAATCCCCAATCCCAAATGCTTCGTCTCCGATTTCAGCTCTACCTTTAATCCCACTCCCGACCGCGCCGCCGCCACCGCTGACGTCGACATGGTCCGAGGCCGCGACGGTGTCTGGTCCGCCCGCCAGCAAAAGGTCGTCGTCCTCTGGGATCTCGACAACAAGCCTCCTCGTGGCCCTCCTTACGAAGCCGCCGTCGCGCTCCGCCGCGTCGCTGGCTTCTTCGGCCACGTCGTCGACGTCTCCGCCTACGCCAACCGCCACGCCTTCGACCACCTTCCCCAGTGGGTTCTCGACCAGCGCCGCGAGCGCCGTCGCATGGACATCCTCGAGCGCAAGGGCCTCTCTGTCCCTTCCGATCCCTACGTGTGTGGCGTTTGCGGCCGCAAGTGTCGCACTAATCTCGAGCTCAAGCGTCATTTCAAGCAGCTCCATGAGAGGGAGCGGCAGAAGAAGCTCGCGCGGATGCGGTCGCTGAAGGGGAGGAAGAGGCAGAAGTACAAGGAGAGGTTTCTGAGTGGGAATCATAAGTATGAGGACGCTGCGAGGGAGTTGTTGACTCCGAAGACTGGGTATGGGTTGGCGTCGGAGCTCCGGCGAGCAGGGGTTTTTGTGAGGACTGTGGCAGATAAGCCGCAGGCTGCTGATGCTGCAGTTAAGCGGCAGATGCAGCATTCGATGGCCCGGGGAATGGATTGGATGGTACTGGTGTCTGATGATTCGGATTTCACTGATATGGTCATGAGGGTAAAGGAGGCTGATCTCCGGACTGTGGTTGTTGGAGATGGACGGAGATCACTAGGCCGGCATGCTGATTTTTGGGTCCCTTGGATGAGGGTGGAGAATGGGCAGGTGGATGAGGAGACAGTGTTTTCTGGGAGAAATGCAGGGCTTCCTGATATGATGGATGTAGATGAAGACGATGACGTTATAGAAGAAGGAGCGTTCTTTGCGCATGATTCTTCAAATTGGTATTATCAGAGTGGGGATGAAGGCAGCACTAGTTTGGATAATGTTGTTGATGAGCTTTTTGGTCAGAATTCAGGGATTGGTGGTGTTAAAATCTCAGCTTTTTCAGAGGAGGACATTGGGGACGATGCTGGTGATGCTTCTTTGAGGATCACATATGATTGTGAGGAAGAGGAAGATGATTTCATTTGATGCAGGAAAAGGTAAATAATATTCTTTCAACTGTTGGTATATAAATTCATGGCTCTAATCTGTCTTGAGAATGTTTATTAAATTACCCAATGTGCTATCTGTATATGACTTTCCTGATACTTATAGCTTAAGCTATCATCGCTCTAAATCTTGTGCTGCAGTATACTATTTTGATCCGGTATATCATTACTCATGAATACCACATCCAATTTATGTTTATTGTAGCATGGTTTGAAAATAACCTTGCAGAACAGTTACTTTTTGGACTCATCCATTGATTACTGTATATTCATGAATTAGATATTATATACAATCGAATTACATCAGAAAACCATCTCTCATTATGAATTACTTGCAATGAAGGAGTGTCGGTTGATGTTAGACAAGGTGATTTGAACTAGAGAATGACATTGATTCACCTGCTGATCTGACTATAATTATTACATGAACATACTTGATATTGATTAGACATAGAGTTCATGATGTAATTTGTGACTATTAGTTCTTTCCAGCTGATTTCATAGTTAAGATCTCTATCAATTTCATTCACCGAGTTAAGATTGTCAATTATTGTGTGAGCTGATATATTTGGGATTTGAATTTTCATTCTTTGGAACCATTAAGTTAATAAACATGGTTATATAAAATATAACTAAATAATTCTAAAAGTTCATATTTGATGTGCTTCCTAGCGAGTTTTCTTCTATCTTGTGAATTTGAAGTGCCAATTAGATAAATTTATCTAGTGTGATTTACCAACTAATGATTTATATTTAGTTTAGCTTTCCTATTGCTTGTTCTTGGAAGGACTCAGCATAGTGAGAAATGATGTTCAACTGCGGACTAAAATGGGTTGACGCATGAATGCCAATAGAGTCGTGCCCCCTTGTTGTACTTGATTCAGTAATTCTTCCTGCAAGACATAATGCAAACAGAAAACATCTTTTGGGGATAAGCTAAGTTTTACTACCATTGCAATCAATTCTTATTATTGAAAGTTATAGTTACCAAATTCAAACATTTATTTGTTATCACTAATAAATCATTCTGCTGAGTCTATATTGCAGTGACATAGCAGTCTTTTTCATGTCTCATTTTAATTATAGATCTCCTTAATGAGTTCATATGCATGTGATACAAGTAGTCAGTGGTACATTTTATAGAATGTATAGATAAGCGTTGTATGTCATTTCTATATAGTACTACCTCTATCCATTTCAGAGATGTTTGTATTTGCCAAAACTCTACTTAAGCAAGTCATAACATTTTGCAAAAGTTCATTACTAACTTTGTGCTCAAAAAATTAAAATTTGTTAGCAAACAACAAGCTAATAAGGTGATCAAATTACTGCAAATATCACTTAAATGGTGGTTTAACTTTTTGGATCAAAAAGTGAATTTTATGTTTTAAACCCCTGCTTTTATAACAATCTCTGTATTCCATTTTCTGATTTAACTTGGTGATGCCATCTGGCCTAGATCTATAAAGTGAAAACCATAACAAGAAGAATGTTTGTTACTCAAAAGGTTTCTTCTTTTGCAGAAATCTGATTATGATGACATTTTATTTCTTCATGAAGTTCTTGAGGCGTACGCCTGGAATTGCTTCTTTAAGGTTGTTTCTTTGTGACCATTTATCTTATGTATAATTTCTTTGATGACGCAGTTGGTGAATAGGTTTTGTGAGCTCTTTGAGAGAACTATTCCCTCTGGTGACTTTCCTTTTAAAACATGAATGCCATTATGAACATGAAACTTGTTTCTCAAGCAATTTATTATTAACTTCATTATAAATATAACCGTTCATTCAAACCTTCTTTGTATGTATTTCTAATAATGGACGGGAAATTAATAGCAATTGCTTCCGAATATCATAGTTATAAAAGATCAAAATACCGTCTATCTGGAGAATTGAGCCCAATTCAATTAGAACTTCCTACCTTGACTGAAATAGCATGGGCTAAGCTAGCACAACAAAGTTCCTTTCGAAGCAACTAGTATTGTTAATGTTGAAATACACAATGATCGTATGGAAGTGGGTTAAACTCTACAAGCTGAGTATTGCTTTCCTATTGATTGTCAAATAGATTTTCATTATTACTCCAATTCTTTCTTTTCCGTTAATGATCCTATACCATGGCATGCATTTTACTGAGTAGAAGATTCCAACGTCAAATCTGGTACATATTTATGCAAAATGAAGGGTTTACTAAAACTTTCCGCTGCCCGGAAGTCTCACAATATACTTTACAGACCACAAAATGTTCATATTCATTCATCTAAGTACACAATGAATGATATTGATTTCAAACATGCTGTTGGTGCACCCATTCCGAAAGCCGTCTGCCGGAGTACTTTTTCTATACTCGCAATAAGTCATTACATGTTACTGCCTGGAGAGACTTATAGAGACACAACATCTTCAATATGTGGAACTTCGGTAAGTTGGGATGAACATATTACTTCAATTGGACCTTTTGTTTTTGAAATGGGCCTTACAAATGAAACTGCTTCAAGGCCCACCAGAACAATTGGGAAATATTATCGGCAATTCAATTGCCGAAGCAATTACCAAATTACAGACGTCTTCGACGTCTGAATTAGTAAATAAATCAGTGTAACTTGCAAACAAAACCTGCGCATCCATTTAATAATAAATAATAAATTGTTGTAATTTCATTATAAATAGATGCTCTATTTATTGCAATTATAAATATAATTGTAATGAACAAAATTGATTAATGTCATGAACCCAATCACGGTGTTACAACGGTATTCAATACAACTCCGGATTGCACTGCCCCAAGTTATATACAATAACAGAGCATTTTTTGTTGTGTTTGAATATGTCCCGGACTGCTCCCCGTCTTCATCTCAGAATGCACTCCACACGGTATTTAACTGACAGCTTCCTATATTGACGCAGATCTCCAATAAAAAAAGATTCGAACTGATTAATCTTTTTTTTAATTAAAACTGAAAATCTGCCTCTACCGTCAGTCTTCAACAACACATCTGCTTTACATTATGTTAAACCTTCAAATATTAGATCAAATTCAGGGAGAGTGTTTTCTCAGGGTCTTCTATGTTGAACAACAAAGAACCCTGAAACATCTTGCATGATCATACTTTGTTTGCCACCTTCGTTTATCATTTCATAATCTGGCATATTCATTACTTTGTATGAACTCGTAACATACAAAGATTCCAACAGCACAAACGCCTTTCCTTGTTATTTTTGAGATGTGCCTACTGATGACATAGTAATATATGTCATGACTCTTCTCTATTCTGGATAAGATTTGCATCTACCTTGATAACTTCAGATATGTATTTAGTTTTCCCTCTGACACTCAGACCTCTCCGGATAAACTCTGACATCTTATATCATTCTCTATTCTGGATAATATTTGCATCAACCTTGATAACTTCATATATGTATTTAGTTTTCCCTCTGGCACTGACCTTTTCGGATAAACTCTGACCTCTTCTGATCTTTTTTTTTATAAAGCGATTGCCGTTGATTATAGGACCTTGCATTCTGATAATAAGTATTCATATATTTCATTCTCCCCATTCTGGGTTCTCCAAATTTCTCACATTTACCAATTTGCATTAAAAGAGTTTCATTGCAAGGACTAATAAATAGTATGTTTTACCTATGAATAATAACCCAAGTACTCTAGCATGTACAACGTCACATGTCAAAAATGACAATGGTTGGATGAATGTCACATGTTGCAATCTGAAAATATGAGAATGCTTCGGGTTCAGGTTTTCTTTTTTGAACATGAGAAACCGCGTTAGTGGTGGGATCCGCCACGAAAGGGAAAATGACTGCAGAGCCCCGGGGTGGGAGGGCCCTTTCTATGCAATCGGACGGCAGAGACTGCGCCACGCCAACAACTGGGTACCCGATGGGGATTATTTTGACGTGGCGTTATTAATATACGTGTATTTCTTTTATTACACAGTTGGTGACGTGGCATAGTCTTTGCCATCCGATTCCATAGAAGGGGCCCTTCCACCTGGGGCTCTGCGGTCATTTTCCCTCTGTGGCGGATCCCACCACGAACGTGGTTTCTCATGTTTAAAAATGAAAAACCCGATTCTGAAGCATCATCGCATATTTTCATATTGCAACACGAGGCGTTCATCCAACCGTTGTCATTTTTGACATGTGACGTACATGCTAGGGTACTTAGGTTATTATTCATAGGTAAAACATACTATTTATTAGTCCTTGCATTGAAGCTCTTTTTAATGCAAATTAATAAAGGTGAGAAATCCGGAGAACCCAGAATGGGGAGAATGAAATATGTGAATACTTATGAACAGAATGCTAGGTCGTATAGTAGACGGCGGTCGTTTTATAAAAAAAACAGATCAGAAGAGGTCAGAGTTTAGCCGGAGAGGTCAGAGTGTCAAAGGGAAAACTAAATACATATTTGAGGTTATCAAGGTAGATGCAAATCTTATGTAAAATAGAGAATGAGTCATGACATACATTAGTATGCCATCAGTAGGCACATCTGAAGATAACAGGGAAAGGCGTTTTGTGCTGTTGAAATATTTGTATGTTACGGGTTCATACAAAGTAATGAATCTACCAGATCATGAAATGATGAATGAAGACGAAAAACAAAGTATGATCACACAAGGTGTTTCAGGGTTCTTTGTTGTTCAAGATAGAAAACCCAGAGGAAACACTCTCCCTGAATTTGATCAAATATTTGAAGGTTTAACATACTGTAAAGCAGATGCGTTGTTGAAGACTGACGGTAGAGGCAAATTTTGAGTTTTAATTAAAAAAATAAAGATTAATCAGTTCAAATCTTCTTTTATTGGAGATCTGCATCAATACAGGAAGCTGTCTGTTAAAATACCCTGTGTGGAGTGCATTCCGAGATGAAAATGGGGAGCACTCTGGGAAATATTCAAACACAACAAAAAATGCTCTGTTATTGTATATAACTTGGGACAGTGCAATCCGGAGTTGTATTGAATACGGTTGTAACACCATGCTTGGGTTCATGACATTAACCAATTCTGTTCATTTACAATTGTGTTTATAATTGTAATAAATAGAGTATTTATTCATAATGAAATGATAACAATTTATTATTTATTCTTGAGTGGATGCGCAGGTTTTGTTTGCAAGTTAGACTAATTTATTTACTAATTTAGACGTTGAAGACGTCTGTAATTTGGCAATTACTTCGGCAATTGAATTACCGATAAATATAATATCTCCCAATTGTTCCGGTGGAATAGTTAAACTGAGCTTTGAAGCAATTTCATCTGTAAGGCCCATTTCAGAAACAAAAGGTCTAATTGAAGTAATATGTTCATCCGAACTTACTGAAGTTCCACATATTGAAGATGTTCTATCTCTGTAAGGCTCTCCATGCAGTAACATGTAATGACCTATTGCGGGTATAGAAAAAGTACTCCGGCAGACGGCTTTCGGAATGGGTGTGGCAACATGTTTGAAATCAATATCATTCATTGTGTACTTAGATGAATGAATATGAGCATTTGGTGGTCTGTAAAGTATATTGTGAGACTTCCGATGAGCGGAAAGTTTCAGTAAACCCTTCATTTTGTAGAAATATACCGGATTTGATGTTGAAATCTTATACTCAGTAAAATGCATGCCATGGTATAGGATCATTAATGGAAAAGAAAGAATTGGAGTAATAATGAAGATCTATTTGACAATCAATAGGAAAGCAATATTCAGCTTGTAGGTTGCGTTTGGTGGTTTACTATGGGAATGCTGTGATGAAATTTAATTGACGGGAAAGTGATTGATAGGAAAGTAATTCAGGAGAAAGTAATATTCTTTTGTTTGGTATGTATTGGAAAATTTGATTAAATTGATGGGAAAGTAATATATTTGTGTGTGGTATTAAAGTATATTCTTGAGAATCTTTTGGCAAAATGATAGAAATACCCTTATGTTAGTATACTTTATCAACAACTTGTCAATCATTTTTAACATTAAAGTAATAATAATAAAATGTTTTTAAATGTATAAAATGTTTTTTAAAAAATCAAATAAATAAAAAATCTTTTTAAATTTAATAAAATAATTTCTTAACTTAATTAATTGTTTTAGTTGGTGAAACGACGGTGATGGAGATGTCGGGGATAGCGATGGAAGCTCGGGCAATGGAAGTGTTATTGGGTTTCCTGGAGAAATGATGAAGGGATTGGCAATAAAGGCATTTGTCTTTAGGAAAGAGTGGAAAAGTAATTTTAGAAAATGATTAAGGGTATTTTGGTCTAAAAAATAGGCTCACTTTAGTATCCCATGGGAATCCAACTTTCCCACTTTGTAGTGAGGGAATCACTTTTCCTCATTTTGGTGGAATTACTTTTCCATAGTAATGTTACTTTCCAGCAAAAAAGCTCTACCAAACATGGTAAAAAGATTCCTTGTGTTACTTTCCAAGGAAAGTTGGGTACTTTCCCATGTACCAAACGCAACCTGTAGAGATTGACTCTCTTCCATACGATCATTGTGTATTTCAAGTTTTCAACAATAACAATACCAGTTGCATTGAAAGGAACTCGAGGGTTATACTCAATTTTGCAATGATCAATCTTTAAACTTTGCCGTGCTAGCTTTGCCCATGCTATTTCAGTAAAGGTTGGAAATTCTAATTGAATTGGACACAATTCTCTAAATAGACGGGATTATGATATTTTAGAACTATGATGTTCGGAAGTAATTACTATTAATTTCCTGTCCACTATTAGAAATACATACAAAGAACGTTTGAATGAACGGTTATATTTATAATGAAGTTAATAATAAATTGCTTGAGAAACAAGTTTCATGTTCAGAATGGCATTCATGTTTTAAAAGAAAAGTCACAAGAGGGAATAGTTATCTCAAAGAGCTCACAAAACCTATTCATATTGGTGTATTTTTGACAATATATAGAGGGAGGAAGAGGCCAAAGGCCCTAAGCGGACATAAGTATAATATTATACTTAATGTCATTCTGAACATGACACTTGTTTCTCAAGGAGATTCCTGAACAAACGGACGGCATGGAGGGCTCCCGATTAGAATGACATAATATATTATGGATAAGCGGTCATTTTAATTATATATCTCCTTAATGAGTTCATATGCATGTGATACAAGTTGTCGGTGGTACATTTTATAGAAATGTATAGATAAGCGTTGCATGTCATTTCTATATAGTACTACCTGAGATGTTTGTATTTGCCAAAACTCTTCTTAAGCAAGTCATGACATTTTGCAAAAGTTCATTACTAACTTTGTGCTCAAAAAATTTAAATTTGTTAGGAAACAGCAAGCTAATCAGGTGATCAAATTACTGCAAATATCACTTAAATGGCGGTTTAACCTTTTGGATCAAAAAGTGAATTTTATGTTTTAAAACCCTATGTTTAGAACAATCTCTGTATTCCATTTTCTGATTTAACTTGGTGATGCATCTGGGTTAGATCTATAAAGTGAAAACAATAACAAGAAGAATGTTTGTTACCAGAAAGGTTTCTTCTTCTGCAGAAATCTGATTATGATGACATTTTATTTCTTCATGAAGTTCTTGAGGTGTACGCCTGGAATTGCTTCTTTAAGGTTGCTTCTTTGTGACCATTTATCTTGGGATGCAGTATCTGGTTTCATTTTAAATTTTAGAAAACAATGACGATCACAGCTGCAGGTTGACCTAAGTGCAGGTTGATCTAGGATTTTTATCATGTTGCGTGAAAATGTATGAAACCTATCATCAAATTGATCTTTGTGAAATGACTCAGTAGAAGATTAACACAATCTTAGTTTATTACTCAGTGAAACAATTTTATGAAATGAGAACTCAATGTGATGGTAACTATTGGCAGGCATGTTGATGCCCTGGTAGGATAAGAGGCACAAATGTCTCTCTACAAAAACTATCAGCTTCAAATCCTAGCTATCTTTATGGCACCTTATTCTGCAGTGGAGAATTTAATCTCAAGCTTCCCCTTTTGATCATCATAAATATTATGCAATGATTTTACCTTTGAATGTCAGCCCTAGTTCTTTTGATTGCTATTGTTGTAACTTTTGTTTGTTCTATATGTAACTGCTTGTCTTTTTCCTCTTTTTAATAGAAAAGGTTGTTTACTTTGGACATCAGTATCCACAGGGCCTTTACTGGTTCCTTATGTAAACAAATCAAGTCATCTTCTGAACTATTAACCTTCATTTTGGCATGGAGTATTGATTCAATAGTGTCATGCAAGGAGTTGATGGTTATTGCTTGATCATTTACATAATCAGGGATGATAAATACACCTACAAAGATTAACTCTCTTAATGACTAAGCATCATCATGATAGTAGCATTAGTATCAAAGAAAAATATATTGAATTATATGAATGGTTATTAAGGTATATTCAGCATTTGAACATTTGTTACGGCATAACAACTCTTCTCGAGAGCATGAAGGTAGCATCATGAAGATTTAAATAATTTTTATAAGAAATCTAATAGCTTTATTGTGGTGTCTGATCGAATTAATAAGCCACCGTAATAGATTCACTTCCGTCCGTGTATGTTTTTTGACAAATCTTTAAGTGGAGGCATTTGTACGTTTATTGCTAAAAGAAAAGAAAAAAGAGAAAAAAAATTGAAAGAAAGAAGAAGAGATCCTCACTGCATTCTCCAATTTAAGACCGTTTTTTTTCATGTAAAGACAC
Source organism: Dioscorea dumetorum (assembly GCA_902712375.1). NCBI lineage: Eukaryota > Viridiplantae > Streptophyta > Magnoliopsida > Dioscoreales > Dioscoreaceae > Dioscorea > Dioscorea dumetorum. The sequence goes on along the minus strand of CACTHL010000549.1, from coordinate 3,542,488 downwards.
TTGAAGGTAGTAGTGTACATTCCTTTTATTCATTAAATTCTAATGATCAAGATCAAGAATAACAAAAGAACTTTCTCACCTTATGAAATGGAATAATAAAAACTTATTTGGAGGATTCTTGATTCGATCTTTAATACTAACTTTAAGCACAATTTCTTTTGTTAGTTTGGTGGTCATAAAGTCATACCAAGATAATCACCCATAAAGGCTCTATCTTGTTTCACCAGTATAAGTAATTGTCGACTTTAGTGTACTAAATAATTAAATAAGCATCTAGAATGAAAGGGTAGTTTGTACGGATGTACTGGATAAGGAATTGAAAGTGATGAAATATAGGATTCTATATTGAAATCAGAGTGGATATGATTGAAGGAAGAAAGTAAAGAAAAGTGCCGGTTAGAACGTGAAAGAGGTATTTAAAAACTGACATTTAATTAAAATTTTTTTTAGATATTAATTCCGTTTAAAATTTCATTAAATAAATCTAAAATCACAAAAAACCAAACAAAATTATGTTTTTTCTTTATGTCACGTGGAATTTATAAATGAACGGTTTTACCCACGCAAAATAAGAAATAATTAACATTGTTAACGGTTTTCTTTTATTAAATACAAAAACCACATATTGTCAAAAAAAAAAACACTTTATCCGTATTTCACAAATTTACAAAACCCCGAGTTTTCTTTTAAAATTTTCCTTTTTTAAAATTATCCTCAAAGAAAAATGGAAGGTGGCCATTCCAAATATTGTGCTTCCATTCTAATAAAAGGGGCCTCAAAACTTCCTAGCCCTTCGTGACACTAAAATGGAAAGGGCAAAAAATTGCGCCACTTTTGTGATAAGGAAATTTACCTTATCTATCAATGTTGTGACCCACAATTACAAATTCATTTGGTGGTTTTTTTTCTTTTTTTGGTTGGGAGGAGCTCAAACAGAGCTAGAGAAAAACAAAAAGAAGAACAATAACACAAGAAACTACAAAGCTCGAAAAGAGCTTAAAGAAATTACAACCAAGTCAGAATCTTAAACCAACTAAACCAGCCACTTCTTCCAACCATCTTGGATGTTCAATTCCTTGATGAAAGAGGGAAAGGCGTGGATTTCTATGCCCAAAGTTCGCCAACATATCAACAATCAAGTTCATCTCCCGAGGGCAATAGTTGATTTCGCTTCCAAATTCCTGATGGAGCAACCTCTTAATTATTTGAGTTTCTCTCCAAGTAGCTCCGCTGTGGCTAGTGTAGCTTCCATCATGAGCTTCAAGGCTGTGATGCAATCAGAAGAGATTCTATCTCCTGTTATCCCATGAATCCTGCATTGCTCCAAGGCTATCTTGATCGCCATAAGCTCGGCATGTTCGCTTGATTCGGCTACCACTCCTGTCGCTCCTTCCAAAATAATTTGCTTTTTTCCCCTTGTCAAAACGAAGCCTACACCACCATTACTAGTATTAGAGATCCAAGAGGCATCACAAAAAACATTTGTTGACTTATCGAAAAGCGAGGTTTGAAGATACTCCCTGAGCTTTCCTTGGACTATATGAGCATAGTCCTGTGTTAATCAAAGGGCTTGGAGAAAGATTTGATGTGGATGTAGCCTTCTGTTCCTGAAAACCAATTCACACGTAGCTTTCCAAACACTCCAAGCACATGTTGCAACTAAAGCTTTAAAGAATTGCCTTTGATTTCTATCCCCTCCCCCTTCAAATGTAAGCCAATTACCCTCCAAAAAATTCTCCAAGATATCACAATTGATCCTAGTGTAATCAGCAAGTAAATTCCAACATCTACAAATGACCCGACACTTATTCATAACATGATCCAAAGTTTCATTATCCAAACCACAGGAGGGGCATAAGGTTTGAGGACCAATATTAAGATTATAAAGAAAGTTAAATGTTGGGAGTCTGCCATGAAAAACCTCCATAAGAATGTCTTAATCTTAGGAGCAGTTTGCAATTCCCACTTTTTGTGCAATCCTTTCCAACAATCCTCCTCCTCTTGAGTATATTGTCGGTTAAGAAATTTATAAATAAGACTAGTAACTTTGCCATTAGATTTCTTGGCATCCCAAACCCACTGATTATGACCATCATGATCAAAGGTGATACTATTCAGGGATTCCCAATCAACAAGATCTCCGAACATCTAAAGGATGGCCTCTCTATTCAGACTCGTTTCCTCCATAAAATCAGAAATCCAAAGGTTTTCCCCACTCATATTGACGTTAAAAAAAGTAGGTTTCAGCGAGATGGGAATATCGTAAATCCATGCATGTTCAAAGAAATCTGTGTACCAAGGATTACAGATTTTAATGACAGCCCTTTGTCTAACCACAACAGCCGATTTCTGAAGATTATTGTAAAACCAGGAACACCTACTGTGTAAAGATTTATCCCATAAGTTAAAAGTACCATATTTAAGAGCTATAATCTGAACCCAAACCTTATCATCCTGGTTGATGACTGCAAAAATATTTTTGGCCATGAGCGCAGTTTTAGCATTCCTTAAATTTCTAATTCCTAGCCCCTCCTCAGTTTTATCCATAGTGGTAGTAATCCAGTTCATGGGGTGAAAACTACCACCAGCAGTGCCATGCCCCCAAAGGAAATTCCTAACAAGTTTAGAAATTGAATCCAAGGTTGTATCAGGAATATGATAACAAGAGAGGGAATAAACAGGAATGGACATGAGAGAGCTATTGACAAGAAATATTAGCAGCTGTTTGCGTCAGTTGTAAAATCCTTTAGTGGCTTTGATGATGACTATGAGGAAGCAGCAATAGTTCTTACAAATGTATCAGACCAAAATGAATTAGTAGAAGGGAAGCTAGTGGTGTTATCCATTAGTTAAGTGGACCAAAATGAGGTGATTATCTTTATTGATAATGAAATTTGTCATAATTTTTTCTCATTATTATGTTTATAATTTAATAATTCCAAACCATGGAATCTAAAGTTTTAATTACTATTAGGCATCGGAGTTAATGACATGAATGAAACTATAGTGGTGCCAAATGGGCCAGGACTGCATAGCCCGAGTACTGTATGTGCTTGGGCCGGCACAACCCACCTACTCTTTGGGATGGGCCCATTGGGGGCCACAACCTATTTGTTTTCTTTTTTTTTAAGTCAACCATCCAAAATTAAAAAGAGATACTCAGATAATTGGAAAAATATAGAAACATAAATAACTAGATATTAAATTATTTTAATTATACATTATATTAACGTTTTATATAAAATCTCTAAAAATGAGAAATAAGTATTCCGTTATTTATTATCAACTGACAAGATGGTAGGAATCAAATTTTTTTTAAAAAAAACATTATCACATGATTGATAATTATTTGGAGTAGAAAACCTAAAAACTTTATGATTCACTTTTAAAATATGAAAAATAAATCTTTCTTTCGTAAAAAAAACCCAAAAAATATTAATAAAATTAGAGAAAAGATAACCCTTTGCTGGCCCAGACCCTTGACTCAATATGGATTGAGGGTTCATGCTATGCCTAGCCTAGGCAAGGTATTGTAGCACCATGCTTGGGCCAAGCACAACCCAATGACACCTAGATGAAAGGGACGGTTAGTAGTAAACTTGTAGTTTCAAAGGTGAATAAAATTGAGCTAAATACTATAGATCTTCTATGAGTTACTTGGCAAGAAATATTAGCAGCTGTTTGCGTCAATTGCAAAATCATGACGATGAAATTTGACATGGAAGAACAGAAATCCAAACTTCATTGAGATCTTTTATTAATCATAACTGGTATATTTTCAAAGATTGTGTAAAACACTACATTAAGAAAGTAATGGTCACTTTATTAAGTTGTTATGTTGTCAATATGTAATTAATTAGAAGATGTTGAATACTAAAGTACATGCTTCTCACTTGCATTGCCTCAGTGATTTTCCACCCCAAAAGTACACGCTTATGCTATAAATACCATTTATAGACTACGTAGATGTTCCATTTATTTGAAAGAATGAGATAAGCGAATTGTTCTAGAAATACTGCGGCAGAAATTATGTTGCCTAGTATAAGATTAAAACTAACTCGGATTTGTTATCAAGAAGATGAATAGATGGTTGAGAATGTGTATAACTTTTGAGCTCTTAACAAACTTTCTGCGATTGATAAGTTTCCTTAGCCAACTATTGATGGAATTTTAGAGTTACAATATATATACACACACATGTATACACTTGTTAAAAACATCCCTTCTCAACCTTTTGTTACTTATATACAATCAAAGTGGTTGTAAGGTTGTTTGTTTAAAAAGATATATTGTATTATTTTAAAAGTAAGATATATGATTTCTCATCTATTTTATTTAAATAAGAAGTATTTTAGAAATTTTTTGTTTGTTTGTTTTTTAAATAAAGAGATACTCTCTATTTACATTGGAGTAAAGAAAACAATTTAATAATTTGTTAGTGTTCAAACTAGCTCCTCAAAGAAAACACTACATTACTTAAAATAAATTCCACTTACTACAGTCAAATAATGGAGTAAAAAAAGTAGCGGAGACAAGAGAGCCAAACAAATAGTTAAGCTATAAAATTAGTTTGAACTTTCAATCAAAATATACAATTTTTATGAAATTGTTTATTTATATATATACATTTTTCATATTTTTAAACTATAATTGTTTTATGTATTTATGTGAGTTTTTTTTGGCATTATATGTGATAATATTATACTTATAAATTGATCCCACTTTATAAATTTCATGGCCAACTCCACGAGACAGTAAATAGATCTTTGATATATGATTTTATTATTAAAATAAGCCAAAATAAGAAATATTATAACATAGTCGAAGATTATTAGACTGCCATTCGATATTATAATATTATTAACCCCATTTGAAAAAAATGAAGAAAGGTGTTATAGGATGGAGCTAAAGTTTGCAAATAAATATGTGCATGCATATGTATATATGTGTGTGTTTGTGTGTGTGATTGTTTTTGCATTATATGTGATAATATTACACACAGATATCGATCCCACTCCATTATTTTTTAGTATGATTATTTTTTTGCATATATTTGTCAATGCTACTATAGTGGAAGATTATTACAATGCTTTCTAATATTGTAATATTATCGACTCGAGATGAGAAATTTAAGTAAAATGGAGCTAAAAATTGTAGATAAAAGGGGCAAATAAAACTTAGTAAGTTAAGGTTCAAGTATATTCAAATTATATAACAATACTGTTAAATAGTATATGTAATTTCTTAAAGAAAAGACTTGTTACATAAACAAGTACTAAAAGAAAGAATAAATTCAAAATTGACCCCTACGAGTTTTTTATATTTTGAAAGCAATAGATGATTGTTTCATTATTTACACAAGCAAATGTATCCTTTTCTATACATGGTACTAACTGATTAGCTAAGAAATGATCAATAATTTTATTGTGTAGTCCAGTTCTCACAATCTTCACAGCAAAAACAACTCGCTACACAATTGCAATTGAAATAAAAACAATTAGAGCTAGATTTATAATAAATTAACCAAAAAACTTGGTAGTTGATTAATTTGACCAAACCTTCTACAGAAAATGATATTTTGGGCAAATGCATGTGGGGCAATGTTTACATCTATTATCTCTATCCAAATAAGTGCACTTTGGTTGCTCTTAATATCTCAAATTACACATTTCAAAGGTCTATTATTCTTTTTTTTTTATTAAGTTTAGTGTTCAATAAATCTCATCTCCGAGCTACACTCAAACGTTATGATGCCGACCTTTTTTCGCAAGTGTCATCCACTGGAATGACAAGTGGGATGGGGATTCTTACTCAAATTCTGGGAATAACACAAAATTTTTTCGTTCATGGGGTAACGTTGTTGGGAAAGCGAAGTCAATTTTGTATGCTGGTTCAAATTAACAAGATCTTGAGATGATACTAGAGAAGTTGAAGAAATTGGTTATGAATTATGTATTGATTAAAGATGACTATTAATATCGGATTTAAGTTTGATGCAAATGACACTCTATGGACGGTGCTTCACTGGAAGATGTTAGAGAGATATAATCAAAGCTCTGGAATTTGTTAGATTCTTTCACTACTGTTGATATGCTGAATGGGTTTTACTTCATAACATGTGGTTATGGAGAAATAGTTTAGAAGTTATTGTAGGAACTTCCCTAAACCATTGCCGCAATGGTGCTATAACTAACACCTTGGCAATAAATTTTGAGGTGATGCTTGAAAGGCTTGATATAGTAGCTATGTCGCATTAATTGCAAAACTTTCCAATAGAATTCTGGGAATAAGAAATGTTAGAAAATATTGGTTCTCGGATGGGCAAGCTTCTCAAGGTGGATGATCTTAATTTAATCTTTCAAAGGCAAAGTATGCAAGGATCTACGTTGAAATAGATCTCACCAAACTATTGTAAGGATTCCGGATTGTAAGGGAAGAGGAGCAAGCAATGGTGGCTATTGTTTATGAGAGACTTTTTGTATTTTATTTTTCGATGTGGTCTTACTAGGCATGGAGAGGCCAGTTGTGTTTCAAACTCTAGAAACCCAACATATGGGTTTGTGAACTATGCTTAACTAATCTCTGGTGATAAGATTTTGGTTTTGCAACCTAACCATCATGGTGAGATAGAATACAAATGGTTCTTCTAGAAGTGCTGATGAGATTAGAGAGATTTTGGTGACGAAGCTGGTTCAAAATATCAAAGAGTTTTTATAGGTTATGCATGGGCATGAGTGGGCACTAGGGAAGAGGGTGTGGCCTTATGCCGGTTGTCTCTCATAAGAGTAATTTTGATTTTTAGATTTATGTCAAGGGTCATACTAATTTAGCTTTTGTGTTGCGTGGGACTAGAATTGGCAACACCTGATCACCACATAGAGGCAAAATTTGTTAGATTTATCAGACGATGGATTTAGATCAGGGGATAGATGTGAGTCACACAAGGATCGAGCAATTCTCTCAAGGGACATTCTTGGGATCTTATGAGAGGATGGCATTGCAAGGTGGCAAGACTATGTTTTGTTGGAAATTATAACATTCACAGGCTCCTGAGATAAAATAATATGCAGAGCTTATCATAAAGAAGTCAAATCAAAGCTTACCCTTTGCGAGGAAACAAAAGCCTAAAAGGAATGAGAGGAAAAGGTGACCTTGATCATATGGCTGCCCCACAACTCATGTCCTTGCTGTTTATTTGAAAGAATGGAGATAATTTAAGGATCAAGGCCTTAAGACTCATACAACACTAGTTGAGGCACCATGCCAACGATATGATAGCTGAAGATGTTTGTTTTAGTCAAAAGGAGGCTACGGAGATGGAACTCCATAAAGAATAATTTCAAGCTGCAGGCTTTGGTCTCGTGCGAGTAGCATGGAGCTATTTCTCACTCCAAATCAAAAAAGACAAAGTTGCATCTCGAGAAAGTGATCTAGCTAACCTGGTGATTCTACTCCCTTTCTACTCTCAGAACGATATATTGATTGTTTCAATTTATTTTGTTATTTTACAGTTTGATGACTAGAATTAGTTCAACTACTTGTACCTTATTTTTTTAACTTTTCAAATTATATATTTTCACTTTTTGACTAGAAACTTTTTTTTACAATATCAAATTATTTAAATAAATATCTTCAATAATTAAAAAAATTCTATCATTCATATACGCGGATCATTAGTGAAACATATAAAATTTTAATTTCAAAATATTTATTATTAAATTAAATCAATATCGGTCTTCCACAAAGCAAAGAGTGTGCAACAGTTAAAAGTATAACTATGAAAAGGAGGAAAAAATATAAAGCAAGCACTACGAAGCATCTTATTAGGCATCATATGCCAATAATTCATCATAATTAGATATTGGAGCTGACTTCAGACTCCAAATTAGTCAACAAAAGCAAAAGCCAAAAAGAATTGGGACTTGGGCTCTAATGTTGCACAAATTTTGTTTTTTTGATTCTTTAATGAATAGCCGATAAGCACTTTTATTTGAAACAAGTCAGGAATATATGTAGATTCGATCTCGAGTCCTCTTCGGAGCAGACATCATACGCAAAAAACTTAGTACCCATAGGTTAAGAAACTATTAGTGTTGCAAGAAATTTGTTTGAATATCATTTAATATTTATTTTATTAATATTCGATAAAACTTTTTAAAATTTCCATTTTTGTAATAAATAAATTTTTTTGCCAAATACATGAAATGATAAAATTAAACTCTTGCTTATTGCATTATTATCATTTCATATATTATAAAAACTTTGGCTTATAATTTGTTAGTTTGTATTTATTAATAATACCGTGCATGTCTAGGTGTTTTTTTTCTTATTTTATTATTTTATAAAGTATAGTTTTATATTCAGAAAATTAAAATTCATAAACTTATATATATATATATATATATAACAACAACATTATCAACTCAACAAATAAAAGTAAATTAGTAATATATTTAATTATTTGTTCTTCAACGTGTTAAAGTTTGTGACATGAAGCCTGTTTGACTTGATCCGAAAAGTTCAAAGTATGACTTATGTGATCTTTTGAATTCTACGAAACTTTTGGTGGGATATGAGGTGGTAATGGAGGGATCAATCAAATAAACCTGTTGATGTGGTCCATTATTGATTTATTGGGGTGTAAGTGTTGAGTCCTCGCAGTATGGATTTGTTTAGAAGATTTAGATGATTAAAGATGCAAGTGGGACGGAGAATCCCCGTTCCCCACGGGGCCCCCTGAAACATCCCCCTGCGAGGCGGGGAGCGGGGAAAAATTCTTCCCCGTCTAGCGGGGCGGGGAATGCTCTCCCCGCCCCGTGCCTCGTGGGGATCCCCGCGGGATCCCCGTCCCTTGCCCCACGGGGATCCCCGCGGGGATTCCCCATTTCCCCAACAAAAAAAAAATATATTATATATTTTTAGTGTATTTATTAAAATTTATTTCAACATTAATATAATATTATATATGATCAATAAATATTTATTTGTTAATATTTTTAGTTAATAATAACTTTTAGTAAATATAACTTTTCTATTTAATAGAAACTTAATTTGAAATAACTGAGTTTAAATATAATTGTAACAATAAATTTGAAATAACGGTTATATATTATTTATTTAATGATAAATATTATTTTTTCAATCCAGTAAACATTTAAACACTTGCTCATTAATTTATATTTATATTATAAAACGAGACTCACAACTATTTCATAAAACTTATTAACTATTTATATTTATATATTTCATTAAAACATATTTATTTAATAAAATCTTAAATTATTTAATAAAATTATAATATAATATATTTACAAAATTAAAATTCAAACTTCTAATTTTCAAATTTCTAATATTCATAAAAACAAATTATTTATCTTTAAAATAACCCCGATGCTGGGTAGTGGGGTTTAGGGATGCAAGTGGGGCGGAGAATCCCCGTTCCCCACGGGGACCCGCCCCGACGGGGCGGGGATTCCCCGAAATAGCTTCCCCGCGGGGCGGGGAATGGGGGAAACTCCTCCCCGACTAGCGGGGCGGGGACGGGGAGAGTGTTCCCCGCCCCGCTCCCCATGGGGATTTCAAGATTTTTTAAATTATATATATATATATATCATGTGATTAATTTTAATTATTAAAAAATTCAATATTTAAAAATATAGTTTTCATATAATTTTATTTTTAACTTTGATATTATTTATAATTTTATTTTATACTTACAATTTTATTTATTATTAAAGGTTAAACTATTATATCAAAATGCTAACGGTAGTGGATTCTATTTAAAATATTTTAAAGAATGAAAAAAATTGATAAAAATATAAAATTGTTTATGCTAGTTTTTGTATATGAATTTTATTAATGAATTTGTATTTTTAATTTACTTTCAAAGTTTATGTTATTTGTAATAATTAATTTTTTCATTCTACATTATATTATGTTTATTTTGAAAAATATTTTATATATTTTTTATTTCATATATGATGCGTATAAAAATATGTTATAGAAAAAATTTTGGTGGGACGGGGATTCCCCGACCCCGTGGGGATCCCCGCGGGGGAGTGAGTGGGGGGAAATTCTCCCCCGCGGGGAATTTTGAGGCGAGGAATCCCCGTCCCGTGGGAAGCGGGGATGGGGATGGGGAGGAATCCCCGCCCCGCCCCACTTGCATTCCTATAGATGATCAGACCGCATTAGAAAAACAATAGAATTCGACCATGTTTCTCGACTAGATCTTGATCAATTTGACTTACAATCGAACTATTGATCTATTTAAATATATTTTTTTAGGGTTTTATTATGATGTAATGTCATTGGCAAATTGAACCACTAGTATTGTAATCAATTTTCAACATGAGTTTCTTTACCAATCTGTAACTTAGATTACATGTAAGTGAAGTTATAATATTAATAAAATTATTGTATTTCAACTTAAATCATTGTTGATTGATTTACCATAACTGAAAATGTTATAATTCATATTTGTTTATTAGGTTTGATGTAATCTTAAAGTTATTGTTACTATGTAAACGAGATAGTGAGATTACCCCTTTTATTTATTAATAGTACTAATTATTTGTTATTTTTCATAAATTTTATTTAATTTAAATTAATTAATTAATTAAATATTAAATTTGAAATATTTGATATTTCTTTATTTTATTACTTAAAGCTTAATAATTAAATTTTAAAAATATTGACACCATTAATTACTTTTATAATATTTTAAGTTATAAAAATATTTTTAGCATAAAAATATTTAATTACATAAATCATAAATCATAAAATATTTAATAATTATTGATTAAAAATATTTTATAATTAAGTTTTAAAAAAATATAATATTTTTAATTATAAAATTTGTTTATCATAATATATAATCATGCAAAGAATACATTATAAAATTATTTAATATTTTTATTTTATTACTTAAAAATATTTTTATAATTAAATTTAAAGACAACTTACTTTATTATATTTGTTTAATTAAATATGAGATAACCATGGTGAAGGAGATAACACTTGTTGTGTTTGATTGCCTAAATTTTATATAGAAAAATTTTATATGGGTCATTTTCCAACAAAATAGGCTGTTTGTTTGTCCAAATTTTTCATGGAAAATTTTTCCATGGATGTTGTCACATGACCCTATTTTCCCTCAAAACAAGGAAAAATTTTTCCAGCCTTAACCCTAGGAAAATTTTTTCAGGGAAAATAGAATGGGTTATATGAAAATACAAGCAATCAAACAACAAAATTAGAATTTTTCATAGAAAATTTTTGATTATCTAGGTAAAAAATAATGCCAATCAAACGTCTATTTGTTCATTTTCCATGGACCCATTTTCCATGTTGCCAATCAAACATAGTCTTACTTTATTGCATTTCAACCTATAACAAAGTTTGTTGTAAGTTATGCAGTAAAAATAGATGTGTAAGCCAACTTATATGTGAATGGAGAATTTACATGAAACAAAATAACCATGTTATATAAAATCACTTTATATTACAACTACTTACACCTAGTTACATGTAACCAAACAGGTAGATTGTGAAATCATTTCCCTCATGTACTCATAATATTTCCTAATTTTAGATTTTCAACTTAAATTTGATTGTTCTTATTTTATTTTTCTATTTTATTTTCATTTTTTTCACTTATTTCTTTCACTACTTTTTAAATGAGAGTATCCAATCAAACCCTAGAATTTAAATGTGAAATATTACATTTTAATTATTTGATAATTTCTGCACTTCTTTTAAAATTATTTATTTTGCTTTATTCATTTCATATTTATTTATGTTTTTACATGTTGTTTAATATAGAAAAACGTGTAGAACATTTGTCTATCTTTGGAACACAATGTTCATATTTTTTTTTCCCTCTTTGATTCCCCCAAAATAGCACTCTCTTGTTCTACACCGCAAACATCCCAACCAATGTAACAGTGAACATAGTGTTTCCCAATAGCTAAAAATAAGAGACAAAGAAAATATTAGTTCTGATCAAGGATCTTAAGGACGTGGGCTGAGTGTGATCATTTCCAAAATTCAAACAGGTGTCTAAAAACGCTACACTAAGGACACAACCCCTTTGTCCTCATTTAGCCCTATCTCCTATCATGTCAAACTCTGTGTGGGGTAGCCCTCCACAGATGGGCCCCCATCTTTTTTGAGTGCACTTGTATGTATATATATTATATTAGCAATTTCAAGTAGCAAGATAGGGTCTCTTTGCAGGTGTATCTTTGTTGGTCATCCTTGGCAAATGCTAGCGCCGTTAGTGATGGGGTTGAAACTACAACCTTTCCAACTTTGAGTAGAGACCGTTGAAAGAGCAACTCTCTTTTACCGGTTAGTTATAAAATAATTTTTATTTTAATAAAAAATATTTTTTAAAAAATATTTTTAAAATTTGTAAAAATTCAAATTCAAAACTATTTGTTTTAATCATGCAAATCTATACATTTGAACTAAACACTCTTAGTTATGTTTTATTTATTTATTATATTATAAACCAATATAATTTTTAGTTTGATAAATTCTATCATACTTGATGGTATTTATGGGTATTTTACAATAAATTACAAAATTATTATAAAACTTTTTTCGCCATTTATGAAAAATTTTCCTTTCAATATTCACCATTTATTTTTTTTTTATAATTAATAAAAAAATATTGGTGATTGACAAACCTTCCTCTCAGCTTCAATTATCCACAATTAATAGTCCAACCAACTTAATGTGTTCCCAAACAATCCCTTTTTTTTTTTTTTCAAACAGCTGATGCTGCTTTTAAATCCTTTCTTCCACCTTTATACTACTAACGGTGTTACATTTGACATGTTTGAATGAAAACGCCTATGCCTGAGAATTAAAACTACTTTGGCTGTGCAAAATGACCTATTTACCTACAAATTTTCAATTCGCCACTAGCACACCTTGGGAAACGGACGTTTGGGTGGTTACTAATTCCGAGGACGTCATATGGCATCGATCCGGATACTATTTCCCTTTCTCTTCGCTCCCTTATCTTCTCACAAAGAGGTAACACATGGACCTTTTGCTTTTTTCTTATAATTTGTGAGACCATCTTCTTAACTTGAAGCCTTTTAGATAGGCGGTTTGCCGGAGAACTCCCACTATTCCTCAACGTGCTTCTCATTGCAAAAGCAATGAAGGTGGAACCCTAAGCTAGGAAGATATGTTGGGGAACCGTGGAAGAAAAAATGGTATTTTAATGTTGGTTTTTATCTTTTGATTTGTTTTTATGCATTTTCAAAGAAACATTTTATAGTTTCGGTTGTGATCTTGGAATAATGTGATTGTTATGATTTTTTATAATAAAATTAGGGATTGGACATTTTATTTGGTTTGTGGATGTTGTATTCTCAACTTTCAAACAAGATGTTCTATTCTAGCACCAGCGTTGGTTTGAATATGTTATTCGGTATGTAATTTTACATGAGATATGCCACTAAATTTATCAACAAAAGTTGCTATTTGGTGCCAATAGTTTAAAGTCTCACCAAATTGAAACCACACATGAATGGAAGGTAATGTGAAATAATCAGAGGGGCACTCTATGCTACTCTACCTGACATATAGAATGTGTACTTCAAGAAAGTGGATTGATAGAAACTCTGTTTCAAATGTATGATGAGCGCACTGGAAAGTGTAGGATTAGTGAGAGCCTGTTGAGGTTTTAGGTTTGAAGATGTGGCTCTCATTTTTGGCCTCTTTGTAATGGAAATGCAATGGATTTCAAGAAAAAGAAAACACATTCAAATTTAGAAGAAAAATATCTTTCCAAAACCTATGAATGAAACAAAGAAGTTATCAAAACAACACTTCTCCAACTTGTTTGGAGGAAAGAAGCCAAAGAGGGAAACCATGTCGCTCTCAAATACATCTTGTTTAGTGTTAAATTAGATTGTAGACTACAAGACGTACAAGCACTATGACACTATGCCTGGGTGCATGCCACACATATATGGCTTATAGAGGACATCCCATAGATAATAATTGCTCAAGTGCAGGCAAGGTGTTCCGGGAACAAGACCAACACCGGTTATTTGAAAAGGTGTATCTCCACATTGAAGATATGGTTGTATATACGAGGTGATCGATACCAGAAAGAAAATAAGGGTTGGAGAACTCTTAGGATACTATGTTAAAGGAGAATAGTTTTAGAAAACAAGCATCTCTGGGTCCCTTACATCACTAGATGGAAAATAGGTATTTAGTCTTTGGAGTTTGCCTGAAAATTTCATGTATGTATAACTATTTTTGGTTGTTACATTTAGTTTCTATTTTTGATTTTTCCTCTCCACGTACTTATACACATTTCTATTTATTATTGTACGTTCCCACTTATTTCTTTTGTTTCAGTTTATTTTTCCACATTTTTGCTTATTCTAGAGTGTTAATGTTTATTACTATGACATGCCACTTATTTAAGCCTTCCTCATGAAAAGATGGTCATTCTGGACGAGCAAATGGATGGCACCTAATGAAATCACAACAAATGGTTGGAAAAAAAAGACAATTTTATCCTAACTAAATGGAAACAAAAGAAAAAAAACTAAGAGAAAGGCTAGTTCCTTCTTCAAATAAGCAAAAAAATATGCAAGAAGGTGTAAATGATGGTTATCGGTACAGAATTCCAAAAAGAGTTGTGATGAATGCGGTTTTTACCTCCTAATATAAGGGCATTATTGAAAATATAAATAAAAATAACTAACAATGTGAGGCCCAAAGATTTAAAAATAAATGAATAGAAAAAGAAAAGACTCTTTGGGATATTCAAATGCCAAAGGTGTAGGACGTTTTAAAACTTACATGGGCCTATATATAATTTTGACTAAAAAATATTACTTTATAATTAAAAAATATTACATTGTCACGATATTAAATATGTCAAGGCTTCCCATTTTTCATTTAATGAAGAACATGTTTGCTTTTTGATTGTGCTTTTCACAAAATTTTTGAATTCTAATTTTAAGTTACAAAAAATCATGAAGTTGTAATGTTTTTGTGTAGTATTTCTATCTTATTTGTAAAACAAATTTGGTGGGAAAAACAGTTGCGTTCCTTTGGAATTTAAAATTTTTGTATTAGATGGACACTACATTAATTAGAATTAAAACTCATCTTTGAAAGGTAAAATATTTGAATATTATATTTGATATTTTCAAAATCTATCTTCAATTAAATTTGATGTATGATGTATAAAATATATAATTGTATAATCTACGAATGATACTCAAATATGCCACTTTGTAACTTATATGCAGGTACATAAATATTATATTTTATTTGAAAAAAAATAATTATTTGATCACAAACATATATGAATAAACATCAATTCCTTAACTATCATGTTAATGAATGAGCATGAATTAAAATAATCGTATAAAAGATATATTTTATTTTTATAAATTATATTAACAGAACATTTATTAAAACAAAATAAAAAAATTAAATATTTAAAAAAGATTTCAAAACAAACAGGCCTGAGTTTAATACTTTTAATAAGATACCAAAACTATTTATTTTATAATATATATTATTTTTTTTTTTTTAACAGCAATGTCACTCCATCCAAGCCGACCATATTCATAATGGTATTATTTATCTGGAACAAGGTAACACTGTTGGAGTTTGCTTGAATTTGTTTTGCAATTTTATTTTAAAACTAAACTATGAATATTAATATTTTTCTTTATTAATTACATGATATTCTAAAACAAAATTGATGAGATAACCTAACGTAGTTGTTTACTTATATTCTTATTTGTCAAACTTAAAATAATTTATCTAAAATAAAAAATTATTTATAACTTTTAAAGAAAAATTTCATTGTTTCACACGCATACCATTCAAACAATTTCAAACTGATTAACAACGAATGATTGGTGCAAGTGGTCAAGCAAATAAATGGTTTGTACTTTGAATCTTTGCATATATATATATATATATATATATATATATAAATATATAGCACCGATAAAAAAACAAAAAATCTTTATCTTTATATGACTTTCAATACTTTCAATAGTTAGCTGAATTGATTTTGAACCAATAGTTTTTATTGTTTTTATAAAATCTGGATAAATTATATATTAAAATCTTGTGCATAAATATACATATGCAAACTCATTTTATGTGAGTTAGATTTTGAATATAATTTTTATAAAAATAAATATTTTACTTAAAAAATTTAGTATCAATATACCTAAAAATCTTATTTGAAAGAAGATTTTTATAATCAAAAGTCTAAAAAACATTTTAAATTATATTTACAAAAAATATATATATATATATATATATTGAATCTAATACAGCCTTGTTGTGTCGGACAATGGCAGCTTCCACACTAATGTCAATGCCAGAGGCAGCGCGCTTTATATTCCCCGTTACGCTTCTTGTACTAAAAGCCAAAACTCTTATTTTACTAAAATGCCCCCCAGAATTAGAAAAGCTTACGACAAGTCCACTTCCCCGCCACATCCCTAGTGTTGGGCGGTGGGGTCTCCACCGCCTTTGGGATGAATCCATCCCAACCGTCCGATCTTAGCTCGGCGTTTGTCCTAATCCTCCGCCTAGTCCTAGCACGAGCGTCAGTGGACAGCCCCTCCCTATCCAAAACCAAACGTCCACGTCATCCACACCTCACGTGCTGTCCGCATGCCACGCCACCCCTAACCCCCTCTTCTTCGCTTGTCTTGTTATCTATGTCGGCGTACCACCCCCCCTCCCCTCTTTTGTCTCTCTCTCTCTCGCGCTCGATTTCGTCTTCGGAGATGGAGCGCGGGTGTTCATCAACGGCGATCGATGAGCAGAGAAAACCATCGGAGTCAGCGGCGGGGGCGAGGAAGGATCGGCCGTACAGAGGGGTGAGGATGAGGAAGTGGGGGAAGTGGGTGGCGGAGATAAGAGAGCCGAACAAGAGGTCGAGGATTTGGCTGGGTTCGTACTCGACGCCGGTGGCGGCTGCTAGGGCTTACGACACCGCCGTCTACTACCTTCGCGGTAAGTCCACGAGGCTTAATTTCCCCGACGAGATCTCCGCCGACGATGACGCCGCCGAGCCACTCTCAGCCGCCTCGATCCGGAAGAAGGCCACTGAGGTGGGTGCCCGCGTTGATGCTATGCAAACCAGCCTGCTCCTCTCACAGCCGAAGCCCAAGCCGGATCTCAATCAACAACCTGGTCCTGAATCCGATGAGGATTGTTAGACCGGTGAATTTTCTTTCTTCTCCTCCTTTTTTTTGTTTATTTCTTAGTTTTTAGTTTTTTATTTTTAGTTTCTTTTATCTAAAATAAAAAAGAAATTAGAGGATGGGGAGTAGTGGTTGGGCTAATTTGGTTCGGTTGTTGGAGATAAGGGTTGAATCCATGAGGTCATCAAGATTGTAATTTTGAGAGGTATATGTCGAGACTGGAGAGGAAGAAGATTGAGTTTGGTCGGTTTCATTCTTTTTCTTCTTTTCTTCCTGGAAAGAAGATGTGGAACCGGGCCGGGGGGCGGCTGCGATGTGGACGCATCATCAGGGCTGACCTCAACTGGCGGCCTAAATCGCTTATCTGTAAATAAATAAATAAATAAATAATTAAATAAATATACCTGTATATATATATATATATATATAAATAAATATATATATGCTGATGAAGTTTTCGTTATTTAGTACTGTATGTAATATTATGCATAGTGATGCAGTGTTTTTTTTTTTCTATTCTGGGAATTTTCTTTTGTGCATCTTTTGGTTTCTTTCCCCTCTAGTGCGATTTTGGGCAGGCGTGGGGAATTTGTTATTGATAATGAAATGTTATCGCTCATCACGAGGAAGGAATCATTTCACTGTTTTTATTGGGATTTAAAGAAATTTTAAAAATTGCTTGTTATATAAATTTAACTGATGTAATTGTTTTATATATTTTCTTTAATATGGAATTTTTATAATTGCATTATTATTTGTGTTGTTAATTATTTTTTAGCTATTGATCATGCAGGTTATGTCTTTGAATATACAACTCTTAACATTTGTCATTTTCATTGTTTATATTGTTATTGTTTATTTTTTAAGCTGTTGTTTCTAGTGTTGTTTTTTTTTTATACATTGGCCGGTGATGGATATAATTTTTTTTCTGTTTTCATTAATGGTGATCCTTTTTTAGCTGGTAATTTTTGTGGTTGGTCTTTTTTGGATGCTTTGAGGATTATTATTAGTTATTTCATGCCTTGTGATTTTGTGGCCGTTGTAAATGGAGCTATGATGTTTCCAATCTTTGTGGTGACTATTGTTATTCGGTCTATTATATTGTGTCTCAATGCACTCTTTTGGACTCATAGTGTTGCTTCTTTGCAAATTTGCTATATTTCTGTAAAACAAAGTAGTAGAGATGATTTTGGTTTTGAAACCACTGTTAAATATGAACATGCGAACAAGACTTATTAATGTTTAGAAGACATAGTAGGGCGGAATATACCTTGTTTTAATATGGTTTTTTGAAGATTGGGTTATAAGGTACTACACAAGAAACATGATGATCCTTATGGTGCTCTGGGTACTTTTTTATTGTTTTACCGGTAAACTTGGGAAATATATATTTAGGAACCAGTGTCATATAAATCGAAAAATACTTTTGTTTTAGTTGTAAAATTGTACTAGGTATTGATGAATCAATTTTATATTGTGAGTTTTTTTTTTGTTATTTTAAATTAAATTGTGTATGTTGTTTGCATTTGGAAAAAATATAGGTTTCATAATTGCTATTAACGTATGGCTGGTGCTGTTGTTATTTTTGTCTTTCATATTAATTTGTCGTCATGAGCTTCTTAACCTAATTATTGCTTTTTGTTTTGATGACATTGTCGTTATGCACTTTGAGATGCCTCTACTATTTTAAAGAATAAAAAAGGTGAGATAATATATGAAAGTTGTAAGGGTTGATATTCTAATCATGATAAATGCTAAAATAAAAATAAGATTTATTTAATATATTTGACAAATCCAAGTGCTAGTTTTTAGGCAAATAGTATATTTTGTAGTTTCGTTTAGACATAAACCTCTCGGTGAAGCCAAAATTTTCTTAATTATTGTCTTGTTGTTACGCTCTTCATAGCCTGAGAATGTGTTTTTTATGTTTTGGTCATATTGTTCTTGTTTGCTCATGAAGAGACTCCTTTGCTTTATAGAAATTATTAGTTGAGATACAAAAAGTGAAGGCTCGTGTTACGACAAATATGCAATGCTAAAGTCAAAGAAGGCTTATTTAATGTCTAATAAAACATGTTGCTTTTAAATGGAAACAAGTTTTGTTCGTTTTTGAAGTAGATATCTATGTTGCCATTTTGCCATTTATAATGACTCCACACTATCTTTTCTTTATTTTTATAACATTTGTTGACACAAGACTTTAGTTAAATAGTTCAAATCGATTTCAATCATGAAATAAAATTTTAAAGTAGTAAGGTATATAGAAATCAGGAATAGAAATCCTTATGATCATGTAAATTAAACAGATATATGTATGATTATATAAATTATATGAATGTATATGCAACATCCATAGATAATCCAAAACAACTATAAAACTTGTATTCCATCTAAAAGTAATATGTTTTATTAGTGACATTCAATAAACTTTCTTCGACTTCAGCATTGCATGTTGCTCGCAACATCAACTTTCACTTGTTATAACTCAACTAATGTTTTCTAGAATGTAAAAGAAGCACCTCATGAGCAAACAAAATAATATGACCAAAATAAAAACGGGAAAGAAAAAGCACTTATTAAGTTATGATGATCGTGGCAATAAGGCAATATTTAAGATAAATTTGGCAATAGTTCGAGGTTTATGTCTGAATAAAATCGTGAAGCCTACCATTTGCTCAAAAGCTACTACTTGGAGTTGTGATTTATATTAAATAGATCTTATATCTATTTTAACATTCATTGTGGATAGAATATCAATCTTTACAACTTTCATATATGATTTTGTCTATTTAATTTTTTTAAAATATTAGAGGCATTTCAAAGTGAATAATGACAATATTCTCGAATGAAAAGCCTACAATTGGGTTAAAAAGGATTATGGCGACAAACTAATGTGAACGACAAAATTGCAACAGTGACAGTGATATGTTAAGAGAATTATGAAACCTATCCAATGGCATGGTATTAGAGCTTTGGATTTGTTGTTTGCTCCAATTCATTGCTTGCTTTTTCTTTTTGGTTTAAATCTATGTTTGGTCCCTCTAGTTAGACTTGGGTGCTTCTTTAGTTCTTTTATTTCAATTTGACCGCTAAGAGTACTTCTATTCTTCAGATTGGGAAATGTTGGCCCCCGACATGGATGGTGTTACTTTTTCCGTCAAATTTCTCATCGACGTAGCATTTTTTATTGGTTAAATATCTTAATTAAAGGGTGTAAAAAGTTAACAACTAGTTTGATTTCGGATCCGGGTTTTTTAATGGATTCGACAACTTAACTCCACTTTTCTCTCTTCCTCACCCTTCTTCTCCACCTCAACGTTGGCTTCTTCCAGTGCCATGGTGACTCCAAGAAGAAGCTTCATCATCTTCTTGATTATGAAACTGCGCCGCAGTCGCTACTCTTCCTCGTCCTCTCTCTCTCAATTGGCGTCTGATCCGATCCCCGTTCTTCTAGTCTTTCATGTGGAATCAATCCATTGAATCTTCGATAGCACTCACATTTTGTCTGAAATTTCATATTTTTGGCAGGTCTATATCAAGGAGACAAGAGATTTGATCTTTTGGTATGCCGGCACTATGCTGCATCTTTTGTTTGCTTTCATTCATGGTTTTTTGAGTTGCTTCTTTGAATTTGATTGCTTTTCTTTGTAATTTGTTTGGATCTCAATTATTTTGTAGGGTTTTGAAAGTTTAATCTATTTCATGCTCCAATTGTTCTTGTGTTTTTAAGACTTTAGATTCGGATTATGTAATTTGATGAGGTATTCCCGATTGCTTTGATAGGAATTGATGTTCTTGTGATTGGTTATCATGAATGTGAGAAATTATGTGCTGTGGCAAGTGATTCGAGTTTATGAATTGAAGTTAGGTTTTTGAAGTTAGTGACAAGTAGATGGGAAGAAGAAAAAAGCCAAGAAGATGGAGAAGGAGATGAATCACTTTAGCGGATGCGGATCCGTTAACAACCCGAATCCGAAAGACTAAACCATTTAGTTATGCGCTAAACTGGTTGTTAACTTCTGATGCATTTTGGTTAAGATATTTAACCAATAAAAAATGCCACGTAGATGGTGAATTTGACAAAAAACTAACGTCATCCGTGTCGGAGACCAACATTTTCTAATCTGAATAATAAAGGTACTTCCAGCGGTCAAATTGAAATAGAGAGACTAAAAGGGCTCCCGAGCCTAACTAGAGGGTCCAAACATAGATTTAAACCTTTCCTTTTTGTGCCTTCATTGCCATTTTTGTCCTCCATCATGTTGACCTCCAATTCAAATACTCCACCTTTTAGGACAAGAAACAATCATTTTTATCCAATCTTCTTTAAGATTGAATGGCAAAATCATTTAGTTTAGTCATAAATTTTTCTTAAAAAAAAGAAAGGGGGAAATCAGCCGTAGTGACTGATTAGTCATCAAATTATAATAACTTCATGTCATAGGATGAAGAAGATTCAATGATTAGGTTCATGCATGGCGGTGGAATTTCATGCAAGCAGAGATAAGTGGAACATGTACATGCCTTACAGCAACCGAAGGAATTTGGGGAGATGCTCTTATATAAAGATAATCAAAAGTGAAAAATGTTGCTTAAATCCAAAAGAGAAATGAATCTTTTGTAACGGTACAACAATAAAATTGAGAAGGGAAAGATCTTTTGATTTCTATGGTCAATTCATATTAGGATTCTTTGAAAGACATCTCTATCATCCTTAAATAAAACGTTCTCTGTTAGCAAGATTCATTTTAAAAGTATCCTTAACTAAAGTGCCTTTATTGTAGGAAGCTCCTCAATTACAGATGGATTGCCAAAACGGAAGTTGAGCATGTCAGTGAGTTCAATACTACTCCAACTGATCATATGGGAAAGGGTTTCTTTCTTCTTAACAGGCCTATCTTTGGTTTTCTCTGCAGATACTGTGGCTTGCTGGAGTGCAGAAACTGGGAAGTGAGGAGCAGGATTCTGTGTTATTGACTGTAATGCTTATATTCAACTTGCAGGTGTTGTCAAATTCCTATAACTTCAAAGTTGGATGTTGGTATGAAGGCATTGCTTGCTGCCCTGGATTGTGCCAAAAGAGAGAGCTCTAATGTCAAGATTATTATTATTTCTTTAGCTGCTCGGAGCTATGGAGGACATTTGAAGGTGTTGAGTGTGAGACGGCATGGTGCTCATCTCAATTGATTACTGAGCTTTGCCAGAATTTGATGAGTTTTGGCTCTTCTGGAATTGATCTTATTCCCTGGGGATGGAATTGAGTGGCTGCTTCTCTTGCAGGGCATGCTATTAACTCGGTTCATCTCTCTTTATTCCATCGTGGCATAGAGTGGCCTAGGTGGCCCATGCGAATCGGGACAAAGGCGGTTTTTTATTTTTAAATTTTGTTTTATTTTGTTCTGTTGTTGTTTGAGGTTCCACTGTTGTCTTATTTCTGTTTCCGGGCATGTTGTAATTTTATTTTTCTCAATAAATAGTTACCAAGTAGCTTTTTCTTAAAAAAAAAGAAAAAAAAAAAAATCGTCACACTACTTTGGGAACATTTGAGTGTATGAAAACATACCAGAGCCATTTTTCAATAAAGATGGTCTTTTGGATGTGTGCATTATCAAAAACAAAGACATACAAAAGAAATGAGGCAGGAACTCTGAAAAAAAGCTTTCATTTTATGATCATAACAACAACAATTATGACCGGTAAACTGTTCTACTCAATCTAGAAAGGCCATTCGCTAAGAAAATTTTGCTCCAAAATTGTCGTAGCTTCTTGGATTTGACTTCGAGGAAATTTAAAAATTGTTAGTGCAGTACATTATTTGAATCTAATGTTTTACTGCCCTACAATTAATAACCTAGTTCTTGGGTTATTGATGCCAGATATTAATTGATTGATGAGTTGCCGTTGTGTTTTTTTTTTCTAATAATATATATACACACGGAAGTTCATGTTCCACAGTCCAAAGTCCAAATCAGTGGAATATTAGCTCCGATAAATCGTTTTTTTTTATTGAAGGAAAGAGCCCAGAGGGCTAATTTTATTAAAAACAGAAAGAAGAACAAACTAAAGTATAAAACCAAAAGCTAAAGATACAGATTACAATAGGGAGAAGCCAGAATTCTTAAAGTCCTTCATGAGCCAAAAAGGAAGCTCCATACCAAAATGAAATAGAATAAGAGTGTGGAGATTTCTGCCAAAAGTAGCAAGGTTGCACGCAGGCCGGTTCCAAATTTTTGGAATGATGTGAACTTGAGGATGTTCTAGCTTAGTAACTAAGCGTTTGATGCTTAGCACCCAAGGTTCTAATCTCCAATCCCATATATGTTGGCGAGTCGTGAGGATGCGATATAGATCTGGATTGTCAATAAAGACATGCCTGATCAGGATCTGCGCCTCACTGGCAATGTTCAAAGCTGTGAACATTGCAATTGCTTCAGCGACTATAGGAGTCTTTGCATAGTTGGGGGAGCACCCTGCAAGAGTAACAACATAGTTAGATGTTGACACAAAAAATCCTAATCCACTTACCTCTTCAGTCGGTCCAGCTCTGTTGGAAACAAATAAGAAGGAACTGCCATTCTGAAAGTTATTCAAAAGGAGTTTCTTGCCAAATTGGTCATTTCGAGCATGTGTGAAGTCTAGTGCATGAGCAATAGCCTTGTGGGGTAAAGAGTGCCAGTTGGGGGGTATCTGCCTGAAGATAAGGTCACAACGCAATTTCCACACATACCAAATTAGAGCAGCAATAACAGCTTTTGCAAAAGGAGAGAAACTATTAGTGGTAAGCCAATCTCCAGCAATAATGCTATTATGAAAATCTATGTTCAGATGAAGCATACTACCAAGGTTATACCAAGCCTGCTTGATTTTAGGACAATCTTGAAAAAGATGAGTAACAGTTTCAATCTCAAGCCCACAAAAAGCACAATTATTTCTAGGGCCTAAGTTAATATAGTTAAGATAGTCACATGTGTGCACACGACCATGAAATAAAAGCCACATAAAATTCTTGACCCTAGGAGCAATACAAAGAGACCAAATTTTGTTCCAACCCTCCCAGTTGTCAGAGCTAAATCCATTCTTATTAATGAGTGTATAGACAGAATGGGAGATTCTATTGGAAGCAGCTTTTGGGTACCAGATCCATAGATTAAGAGCATCATTGTTAATACTGCTAATGTTAGCCACAAAGGTATCCAAAGAAGTACCA
Organism: Dioscorea dumetorum; assembly: GCA_902712375.1. Classification (NCBI taxonomy): domain Eukaryota; kingdom Viridiplantae; phylum Streptophyta; class Magnoliopsida; order Dioscoreales; family Dioscoreaceae; genus Dioscorea; species Dioscorea dumetorum. Next base: position 3,518,059 of record CACTHL010000549.1, on the reverse strand, counting down.
AAAAGCTGCTGCAGACAGTGAGTATTCCAATTACCATCACAACAAAGATCAGATAGATTAATGTGCTCTAAATTCATGTTGGTGTTGATATAGGTGGGCCAGTAGGCCAAAGGTATTACAGACCACCAACTATCAAATAAGAAGGAGGTGGTATGAACATTGACAGTATGTAAACGAATAAAGTGCTTAATCTTAAAGGCAGAAATACACAAACCTCTGAAGAAACTTGAAGAGTGCACAGGGATTTTATCTTTCCAAAAATTGAAGTTCCCATATTTCAACAGAATGATATCTATCCAAAAAACTTCATGCCGGTTGAGATATTTAAAGATATTTTTGGCCATTAAAGAGTGTTTCATAGCAATCAAGTTTTTGATGTTTAAGCCCCCCTCAGACTTTGGAATCACTACATTTTCCCAGGCTATTGAATGGATGCCCTTTCCATTGCCATTCTTGTGCCAAAAGAAATCCCTAACCACCTTAGTGATTTCAAGAAGAACAGGGTCAGGAATGGGGTAGACAGAGAGGTAGTACACAGGTTGGGAAAGGATAACAGAATTGATTAACAGGGTTTTTGCCGCAGCAGAAAGCTTAGACTTTTTCCAGGTGGCACACATGGTTTGAACCTTAGTAATTAAAGACCTAAATGTAGACACAGCAAACTTCTTAGGGGAGATTAGGATCCCAAGATAGGTAAAAGGAAACGAGGCTGTATTGAAATTGAGAATAGAGGATATTCTTTTGGCAACATGCTTGTTAAACCAAGAGGGGAAGTAGATGCCAGACTTAGACTTATTGGGTTTTTGACCAGAAAGCATAGTGTAAATTGTAAGGCAAAGATTGACATTTCTAGTAGTTCTGCGAGAAGCATAAGTGATTAGGATAAGATCGTCCGCATACATCAAATGATTAAAATTTTGACGAAGCCGGTTATCATACCCAGGGATCATGTTCTGCCTAATGCCGAAATTGAGTAAGGAGGTCAGGATTTGGGAGACCATGATGGACAGGTAAGATGAAATGGGATCGCCCTGTCTAACACCCTTAGAAGTACCAAACCAAGGGGACGGGGAGCCATTTATAAGAACAGAAAAGGAATTAGAGGAAATACAAGATCTAATCCAAGAAATCCAGGTGTTGGGGAAGTGCATTTTGGCAAGAACAGCAAGAATTACACTCCAACTGAGCGAGTCATAAGCCTTTTCAATGTCGATCTTAATAAGCATCCTAGGGGGGGGGGGGTCTATTTTATTAGTTTCAAGAGTGTGGACCACTTCCTGAACAGTAATGATGTTATCGAAGGAGCAACGACCCGGAACATAACCAACTTGTTCTTTACCAATCAGCCCCGGAAGGACCAATTGAAGACGGTTGGCCAGGATTTTTGAAATTATTTTGAAACAGACGTTACAAAGAGAAATGGGGCGAAAATCAGAAACCAACCTAGGATTTTTGATTTTAGGAACCAAAACAATAAAAGTTTTGCCCCATTCTCTAGGAAGAACCGACTTTTGAAAAAAATACTGAATCGCATTGCAAATTCGATCACCAATAACCGACCAGTAAAAATGAAAGAATTCAGCATTAAAACCATCCGGACCAAGACTTTTACCAGAAGGTAAAGAAAGCATAGTGTAATAAATTTCATCACGAGAAACCGGTTTGATTAAAACATTGCTGTCATGATCATTTAATCTAGGAAAATCAGACGGGAGAGCATTAAGAACATAATCAAAATCTCTGTTCCCAGTTTCTTTCCAAAGATTAGAAAAATGATTGACAAAAGCATTTTGAATTGCATCAGGGTCTTTAAAAGTGTTGCCATTTAAGTCTGTAATCTGAGCAATGAAATTTGTGTGATTACGAGAACGGGCATAATTATAAAAGAAATGAGTATTCTGATCTCCGTTAGCTACCCAATTTAAATGGGCACGTTGTGCCCATTTGGTGGAATTTTGCCTCTGGAGAGCAGAAAACTTAGTATAGGAATCTATAAAATGAGGATCTAGATCATCCGAGATGCAATCCATGGTCTCCAAACCAACAATATCATTTTCAAGAGAATTAAGACTAGCTTCGAGGGGATTGAGATCTGAAGCTCTCCACTGTTTTATACAAAAAGGGACTCGCGAAAGCAAATGCGACACAGCATTCATAGGGTTACCATGAGGATGAAAATCCCAGGCCTTATGAACGGCTGCATGACAGTCAACATACTCAAGCCAAAAATTTTCAAAACGAAAATGATGTTTGAGAGGACGATTGTGGGATCGAAGTTTCAAAAAGAGGGGATTGTGGTCAAAGCAGATACGGGGAAGATGATTTAACGAGTAAAATTTAAAAAATTGATTCCAGTTGGAATTAACAAGAAAACAGTCAAGCCGGGCCCAACGTCTGCTAGAACCAGCTTGGTTATTGCACCAAGTAAAACGAGGACCCGAAAAATGTAAGTCTAGCAAATCATTATCAGTAATGAAGTTGTTAAATAAGTAGGCTTTACGAGAGTAATGGCGAAAATTCCCCCCCGAATTCATCGCGGGAGACTATTGAATTAAAGTCTCTCGCAACAAGCCATGGGAGGTTTAGATCAGCAATCTTAGAAAGTTCAAACCATAAACCCCTCTGAGACAAAAGTCTACAAGAGTTATAAACCACAGAAATCACAAAATTATTACTACTAGTAGAGGAAATGATTATATGCAAAGCTCTACGAGAAACAGCCAAAGGAGTAACCTGACCGATTCGACTGTGCCAGAGAACGATAATACCGCCAGAATACCCGTATGCTAGAATCGCTGCCCATCTCCAGTGTTTAGGGAGTGTTTTTCCGAACCGGTTAACTCTATCCTCATTTGCCCTAGTCTCAACCAGACAGATAATTATAGGATGATGCTTTCGGAGAAGTCTCTTAACGTGCGTTGAGGTATCCCGAGCCGAGATGCCTCTGCAGTTCCAACAAATTATGTTAGCTTCAATCATAAACAAGAGTGAGCAATAGAAAGACGAAAAGAGGAAAAGGACTTCCATAATAAAGACTGGCCAAAACAGGGAGATCTCCACACTGGGAATCAACCGTGACTCGGCTTCGGATCGATTATGCCCTTCTTGTGAGAGGTAGACGTGTGGTGTGAAGCAGAACCTTTTCGAACCAGAGCATCACGACGGTTCTCGTTCTGGTACTGATCAAGGGTCATCATGTCGTCAACTTCTTCTTCTTGTGACATGTCGTTACTTCCATCCCCTTGTGAGGCATCATTTTCACTTTCCTCCAAGGAACCACCCTCTGAATCTTCGCCACCATCAGGGTGGTTTGGAAGTAAGGCGGTCATAACCCGATGAACGAGCATCTTGTGTGAGCCGGGGATGCCTTCATCGGTATGTTCATCAGCAGGAGAGGGTGAGACTCGGATGATAGGGGGCGGGGATCCCGAACGGTCAATAATTATGGTTTTACCTTTTTCTTTTTCCTTTTGTTTGGATTCTCGGGTATTGATAGGTTGCGTACACGCAACAACCACTTGCTAACCGTTGGATGTGGTTTGATGTGATTTGAGACCCTCAGCGGGATTAGCAACGGGAGGATTGGAAGTATCAGCTTCGCAGGGCGTGGAGAGGCCTTCATTAATGTTTTCGGCATGCGCAGCTCGAGGAGTACGAGTCCCTCCACGTCCTCGGCTAGCGAAGCCGCCACGTGTGCTGGCACTTAATGTAGGCCAACTGCTGGTTGTCGTGGCTGCCACATTAGGAGGCACGTGATCTGCACGAGTGCCAGATCCCCGTCCACCTCCGCGGCCTTGCCGCCGGGCAACCAACCTGAACGGACCGAAATCATTGGTCGTATTATCAGGCATGCTGTTATCGGGCTCATGTGACTTTGGAACCATGGTAACAGCTTCAGACACCTCTTCCATCACATCCATGCCAAGATCAAGTCCGACCTCCGGCTCCCGGTGTCCCCGAGAGGGCTGAGGAACTTGATTAGCGTTGGTTGCAGAAGGACGGGTGCAGGAACTGATTCCATGACCCACCAATCCACATGAATAACAGAAAGTCGGCAACTTCTCGTATAAAACAACTACGAATATTCGATGATTTCCATCTCCTATCCAAAAACCTCTTGAGAGGGGCTTGGATAAATCAAGTTCAAGACAAAGCCTAGCGAATTTCGTTCTGGTGAGTGTGGCAGTGAGGTCATCAATTTTTAGGAGACGGCTCATATGGTGAGTTACTGTTTCCAGGGACTCGCCATCCCAGAGTTCGACTGGAAGATTGTGGAGCTGGACCCAGACAGCAGCAGTATTGAGTTTTGTGAACGCCGGTTCGAAGAACGGGCGCCATGGTGAGAGTTGGAGGATGAGACCATTGATGGACCAAGGCCCACCAGCCAGAAGGGCTTGCATTACCTCATTTGACAGACATCTAATTAATAAGAACCCGTTGGGGAGATCAGAGATGGAGATCTCACCAACCTCCGTCCACTTTGCCAATAACGACATCTTGACCTGCTCGAACGGCGGAGGTTTGCCGAAAAACTTTCCGTACAGAGAGTATTGGAATCTTGCTTGAGCTCGGCTCATCGTTTCCTCATCTAACTTCACAAATTGGGAAGTGGAGCTTTTAAGCCTTGACAGTAATTGAGGGTTGTGGAGAGGGGAGCTTTCAGACGTCTTTGCAAGGTTTGAGGCAATCTGAGCCCATGAGCGGGCTGGTGGTGAGGAGGGGTTATGGGGTGGAGGTTGCCCCCCTCTTGCCATGGCAAGGGGAGGGGAAAGAGAGAGCCCGAGTGGGGAGAGAGAGAGAGATTTTGAGAGCTTTCGCTTCGTTGAAGAAGTTCGGCAAATTGAGAGCTTGTTCTCAGAGATGAGAAACAGAGGAGTGAGTGAGCTCACAATCGTTGAGGAGCTATGTTTTTGACAACATCTCTTTCATTAAACTTTGTTCTACATGTTCCCAAGCTTCTTACCTTTTGCTTATTCTTTTCTCCAAGCATCATAGAACTTAATTTAGTGTAATTTTTTTCCTTATCACATGGTGTTTTTGAGGACCTAACCAAGAGGAAGGTGATTGGTTATGCTAGTTGAATGGGTGTTTTCTACTACCTTAATACTAGTAATAGCAATAATAGTGTGCTATTAGCCGCTTATCATTCCAAAGAGATGTTAGTTAACAAAATTATGATTTGGATAGGTTGAAATCCATTTTCCCTTTATTATTTATGAAAGTGAACCGTACCAACTTTCAATGTATTGAAATATGCCAATTTGTGAAACATCATTGTGTTGGTAAGATGGAAAAGTTCTTACTTTCTACAGAAAATATAAGTGTGGAATCATTTTTTACAATTGTTTTGTGTGTCCGGGGAAAATAAGTGGGTTTACATTATGAAATTATTATTTTTAGTTTGAGGGAATAACTTTACATTGAGATGACGTTTGGTTAAATATAACTAGAATTATATGGATTTTAAAATACAGTGCAATCAAATTTAGATTTACTTAAATATAGCTGAAAATGAGTTAAGTTGAGGTAGGAGTTACCTTCGGAGTGAGAGGGAAATACAAAAACAAATTTTATCTAAAGTATACTCATCTTCATTGAAAACTTAGTGCCTTCTTTTTTCCTTCTTTAACTTCGGTTCTTTCTCTTCCTTTTTCCTTACCTCCCTCCTCGGCCCCCTTCCCTGTTTCTCTTCCTTTGTTTCTTCTCTCTTCCCTCTCCTTTAACTCTGGTGACCAATTGTGGAGGTCACACATGCTGCTTTTACATTGAGCTACATTTATTACACTTTAAATTGACTGCAATGTATAAGCCTCAATTGATTTCTTCATCTTATTATTAAAATAATTTCTTTTTATTTTGATTATTTTTGATTATATTATAGTGGCTATATGTGTTTTTCAATCAAACGTAATTAAATATCAATTAAAAACTCAAAATCTGATATTAAATAGATGTTTCATATGCTGGAATTGAGAGACGTTTACATAGCATTTTATTTTGCATTAAAAAAATTAGCATTCTATCAATTTTATTAAAACTAGATCAAGGAGTGAACTAGCCTCACATTTGGCTCAGTAGTCAATTGGTTCTATTGGATTGGACGACGATTCATATATATATCATGTAATATTATGCACATATTTTTATGACAATTTAGAAACATAGTTAAAAGTAATACCACTACAACAACAATAATAATAATAATAATAGTTCTTTCAAATTGATGAGTGTCTAAATGAGCATATTTTTTTATATATATATATATTTGTGAACATTTTACATGTAGTTTTATTGATCAATGGTTGTTTGTGCTTAATTTGGTATTATTTGCTTTTTTAAGGCATGAAAGAAGTCATTTGGCTCTTAAAAACACATTTCGGACCAAGTTTGAAGCGAAAACTAGTAAGTTTTGGAGGTGCAGTAATATAACAATATTGTAGCACCTATACGGAATCCTCATAGTGCCTGCATGAAGCTACTTTAAAGCCATACAACTCACATGGAGTTTGTATGACCTTGCCAGAAGACCTTATGAGCTCTATACAACCCGTAAGGGAACCATATGGCTCATGGAAGATTTTACCACACCCAACACTTGCTCCATACAGCTCACATGTAGTCCGTATGGCTTGTGAAAATATAAATAGGAGAATTTAGGGCAAATTTGGGGACTTTTGGTTAGACTTTTGAAAGAGCTTTGACGGCGGTGAGACTAGAGTAAAATTAAGGCTTCAAGGATTCCAATTAGCCTTCAATCTCAAGGGGCGAAGCTAGATTTAGGAGATCTTTCACTGGAATCATTATGAGGACCTTCAAAGGCTAGGCCACATTCAAGAGGAGCCATATCTAGGGCAAATCTAGGGCGAAAACTTCAACAACCTACGGAGGAGATACTTCATCACCTTCCATCATCACTCATCAAGGAAGTTAATCATGATTTATTTGGGCTCTTTTATGCATTTATCTTTTGATTTCATCTTCATGTCGAATTAAACTCCCAAGGTCACCGAATATCGTTGAACCTTGGGATGAGCCAATTATGTGGATGATTTATTTCTTTTAATGCATTTGTGTGGTTCATGATTCAATCCATTGTGTCTTTTATGGTCTTAAATTATATACGGAGACCTCCATAGTTCATTCATGAGTTGAACTTCGCGGTGCGAAATGTTCATTTGTACTAGATCATATATGGATTGGAAGGGGTTATTTGTGTCAATACACAAAGGGATTTGAATATTAACAGTCCTCCTATTTTAAGTTTAAACCAAGAATACTGTTTACTCTGACATAGAGATTTTCTTGAGTGCATTGCAATCATAGGAGTTGATTTAGAAGGGATTCTAGTCAACACTCGTACGGAACTAAGGATTAATCACCAAGGGATTTGGGGTTAATTTACTTTAGAAATCTTTGGGTCTACACCACCTGTGCAACTTTAATTCATCATCCTCATGACATTAATAGTCCCAAGGGGATCCTTATCCGTGACCACCTTCTTTTACTAATTGTTTATAAGTTTTTGTGCTTGCCTTCAACTCACTTCTCTAGTCCATTTAGTTTAGTTAAATCTTGGTTCATCTCTTGATTATTTAGGTTAGATAATAGGCGATGAGGAAGTAATAGTAGCTTCTTAACCCAGTGAAAAATGATCATTGTGTTAGTACAAAAGGTATTACTTGATAACCTGTGCACTTATGTCAGACAACTATCACTAATCAACAAATTGAAATTTACATATTATAAAAAAAAAGAAAAAAAATTAATATACGAAGAATTTGGGCACAAAAATATACGTCTACCAAAATTAAAGTAGAAAAGGAAGCACAAAAAATCTCTTTAAAATTTTTACTTTCAGAACTTGAATAGATTTAAACTTTAATTTTCATTTCTATGTAGTTTTATTTTTGATTTTTTAAAACCGTATCAATTATAATTTTATTTTCTAAAACATAATAAAAACAAAAATACATACAAAAGGCTTCAGGCTACCAAGAATAAGAAAAAAACTTTATTTATAGTCCTTAATTAAATAACCATGGAGGGATGGCGTAGATGAATTGGAGAGTCAAAAGCTATCATCAAGATAAAAATGATGAATGCAAAGTTTCATTGATTTCATATTTTTAAATGTGCATTGTGAGAAAGTGACATAAAGTCCAGAATAGAGAGAAGAACTCATGCTTTATAGAAAGTTGTTATGGAAATCAATCCCTAATGCAAATTTCCTATTCACGCATTTAAGTTTTTTCGGATTACTAAAACAAATGTCAAAAACTAGGTCTGGTTCATTTTGGTCCATTAGGCCAATTTGCCAGGTTTTAGAGGGTTTAATAGACTTGCTTGACCTCTAGTCAATAATTAACATAAAACTGGACCAAACAACTGCCTATCTCTTGGTTTTATAGGTCCAATCAGCCAGTCCAGTTTGGGTTTAAAAACATTGCTTTTCATGGATTTATTAGTTAACTAGTTGGACTACAAATTAGGAATTAATAAAATATGGGTAAATTACAAGATTAGTCACTAAACTATCCACCAGTTCCTATTTTAGTCACTAAAAAAAAAAAAAAAATTCTATTTTGGTCACTAACCTTTTAAATTGCTTTCATGAATCAGTTTCTGGTAATTCAGGGGGTTATTCAGGGATTAGACAGGTTTTTTAGAAACGGGAAAGGGGAAGAAGAAAGAAAGAGGAAAGGGAAAGAAGAAAGAAGAAAGAAGATAGGTTTTTTAGAATATAGGTGCTGACGTGGTTAAGTTCGCTGACATGGCTAAGCCACGTCAGATCGCTGTTAACGGCGTTGGCGTCAGTGACCAAATTGAAAGCAATTTAAAAGGTTAGTGAAACAAATAGAATTTTGTTTTTTCTTTAGTGACCAAAATAGGAACTGGTGGATAGTTTAGTGACTAATCTTGTAATTTACCCATAAAATATTGTAGAATCATTTCATTATCAATAATTGCAAAAATCTCCTTCTTAATATAGACAACCACGTTATCATTCATCATTTGTCTCCCATTTTGTTGTGTAAATAAGTTTTTACAAGATTTATTACCAAAAATAGACTCGCAACACTAGCTGTTGCGACTAGCAAAACTTGTACCAACTCAATGAAGTGATAAAAGAGTGGGAAAGCAGCACTTTTACATGTCTCAACTAGTTTCTTAGAGAAACCTTCCAAGTCCCCAATATTTGCATGACCTTAAGCATCCTGTGCTTAGCTACTAAGAAGTTAGCCGGTGCTAGTTTGCCGGAAACAGTTTTGAAAGATTAATGCAATCAAATCAAATACCTGACATTACAATAGTGATAAAATCAATAACAAATATGATTAATTAACTAAATTAAAAATATTTATAAAAGACATAATAAATTAAAAAATAATAATCTCACATAAGATTTCAACTCCATATTGGTACTGAGATTGAGTTTCTCTCACGGAAAAAGGCAAACCTATTCCAGAAATTCTTCCAATCGTATCTTCCTGAAGTCTTGAAATCGTGCTTTCATAGCTTCAATTAAATGCATGGCTTGAATAATATTGTGATCTTTTTGTTGTAAGGCAAGTGACAATTCATTTGTTATCCCACCAAGAGTCTTGTCATATACATCACAAAAACAAACTGATAATTCTTCATTTTTGTTTATCAAACTTGCCACTACACCTCTATTATCATTAGAAGCCTCGTCATCATGCATGTTTTGAAATACCACTAATAGTGAAGCCCACATCGCGATCAGTCGAAGAATGGCAATGTAATATGATCCCAATGAGTATCCCATAGTCATGCTAAGCTATATTCCTGATTTTTCCTCTGTCATTAAATATCTCTACTCTCTCCAACTTCTCTAAGAACCTATCATGATGATGTTGATGAACTTGATCACTTCTTTAACATAATGCACTGGCCACATTAACAATCATAATAACATATTGGAAAGAATCACTTACAGTTGGATTGTCTTTAGTAGCAACAACAGTCATGAGCTAGAGCTGGTGAGCAAATCAATGGGCATACCTTGCATATGGATTTTCTCTTAGGATAAGTGCCTACAAACCATTGAATTCACTCTGCATATTTGAGGTCCCATCATATTGTCAATAATTGCATGCGTGATCTCCATTGCACAAGCATTTGCTACCTCATTCTAAACCGTTTGCGAAATTATTTGATTGTTTCCAAGGGCATTTTGATTGATTGGCCTCCAAACCTCTTCATTTCGTAGACTATACCACTCAAGCACTCAAGAAAATTTCCCTTGTTCAATGAACTTGAGGACTCGTCATATCCACAAAATGACAAATTTTGCCTCAGTAGAAAAGGTGCCACATCCAAAACCACCGTTAAAAGACAAGGTATGACATCTCCATCTAGTGTGAATATGCAACAAATTGGTGTCACACACTTTGCCTCTAATTTTAGAAGTTTTGAAACTGCACTTTTGTGGTGTTTTGGTTTTTTCGAGGGTGTACCATTGTCTAAACTGTTTAAACAACAGTTGTGTCTTGAGTCTTGTTGCGTTTTTAGTCGTTCTGGGCTTAAAACACAGTTCCTAGAGCAAGTATGCTAGTGCTTGTGATCGTGCACTTCACGATATGATTTGGATTTTTTCCTTAGTAGCTTGTAAAATGCACGGGATGAAGCACGCCCGTGCTTTCAGGCATGCTAGTGAGTGCACAACCATGTTAGGGACAGAGAAGCTGTGCTTTCTCGCCCCGATCTTCCTGTAAAGTGCACGGGCATAAGCACGCCCGTGTGTTTCAGTAAAGTGCAGGGGGTCAAAGCACGCCTGTGCTTGTGAGTGCACGGGCAGGGGCTGAGAAGCACGCCTATGTTTAGCCTGTGTTCATCCAGAGGTATTTTAAAGGTCCTGAACTTGAGCCCTAATATCCCGATTTTGTTTCTTCTTCTTCTTCCTACCTTCGTTCCTTTTGCTTTAAACGAGAGAAAACCACTATTGCTTGACTTTCCTCTCTCCTTTGGGTTGAAGTTCTTTGAAGATAAGCTCTTATTCTTCTTCTTTCTCCCTTGTTTCATGTTGTTTGGATGAGAATGCCAGCCCTAGGTTTTAGATCTTGAATTTTGGTTTATTATTGATGAAATTGTTGAGCCTTTTTTTTTAAATATTGTTTTTTTTAAATTAATTACTAAAATACGTTTCTTTTCATTTATTTACCAAACTACGCACAAGTACTGTGCGCAGTACTTGTGCACATTACTTGTGCTCAATACTTTATTTGTTTATTTATTTTCTTATTTAAATTATTTTAATATTATTTAAATTCTGAAATTATATTTTTAAAATTTTATTTTTATATTCAGATTTACATCTACACCCCTATAAAATTTTCTAATTCAAATGTATTCTTCAACTCTATTTACATTATACTTTTATTTTAATGGTAATAACGGTCAAACCCTCAATCATGACGATCAAATCTACAACAGTCAGAAATAATGACAGTTAAATCTGCAACCGTCAGTAATTATGATGGTTAAACCTGCAACCTTCAGAAATAATGACCTGCAACCGTCAGAAATAGTGATGGTCAACAGTCAGAAATAATGACGGTCAAACCTACAACAGTAAGAAATAATGACAGTTAAACCTGCAACCGTCAGAAATAATGACAGTTAAACCTGCAACCGTCAGAAATAATGACAATCAAACCTGCAACCATCAGTAATTATGACAGTCAAACCTGCAACCGTCAGAAATAATGACACAAACCTGCCACTGTCAGAAATAATGACAGTCAAACCTGCCACCGTCAGAAATAATAATGGTCAAATCTGTAACCGTCAGTAATTATGACAGTCAAACCTGTAACAGTCAGAAATAATGACAGTCAAACCTGCAACCGTCATAATTAATGATGGTGAAATTTGAATTTTTTCCATCGAAATAATTGAAATCTTCCCCTATATATACCTTACCATTATCTTATGATTGTTACCATATCTACTCTCCTGATATTACTTTTCCTACAATAGATTCATTTTTCTTAAAAATGGCCGAAAGATCACTTGTTCTGGTTTATTATAATGGTTCCACTACTACAAGCGAAGATAGCGTCGTATATTCCTCCGACAATCAATCTTGTTTCTATGTGGAAAATGATATCTCTTTAGATTTTCTAAAGAGAATTATTGAAGACAACTTAGAAGCGGCAAATGGTGAAAGTGTGACCTATATCAAATATATGTTACCTATTTCTGGAGGTTATGGCAAGATTTCCTATCGATCATTTAAATTGCGCAATGATCGTGACGTTCAGATGATGTTCGATTGCCATACAAAATTTCCTGATATTCAAGTTCTTGAATTATGCGCAGAGCTAGATGTTGATGTTTCTGTTGGTGGGTTCTCTCAACAACAAATCAACATAGACAACAATATTCAACAACACCTACAATCAAGTCACAGTCATGAAGATATGAGAACAACTTCTTTTCATCATATTCACGAAAATAAAGTTGGTGAATATGGGAGCTCTAGTGGGGATGACCATGATAGTGAAAACTATACAGAGGATAGTGAAGAAAGTGCTGAAGATTTGCTTATAGAAGATTGCAATTTAGAAAATTGCAATTTAGAAGATATCCCAAGACAAAATACAGAATCTGCAATGCCACCATTTGAGCTTCCAGCGCACATGAGGGCGCTAGATTTAGAAGCCATGTCCGCACCAGAATTTCCGGAGTATCCTTTCTTATACACTCAGACATCAAGAGGGTCAATGACCGCTAGAGAATTGTATGTAGGTATGCAATTTCAAAGTAAAGATAATGCCATCACTGCTATTAAACATTATTGCTTGCAGAAGTCAGTAAAATACAAGGTGATGGAGTCTGATCCGACTCGGTATTCAAGCATATGCAAGTTATACGGTGACAGATGCAGTTGGAGGGTTCGTGCATCATTTAGCAAGAAAAAGCATATTTGGTAAATTACAAAGTACCACGGTCCTCATACGTGCGCACCTGCCATGATTTCCCAAGATAATTGGAAGCTGGATTCCAACATAATTTCTCGGCATATACAACCTTTGGTCAAAGAGAAGCCTACCATCAACGTATCTATTTTGATAGCATAGATAAAAAATCGATATGGCTATACTCCAACATATAGAAAAGTATGGATTGCCAAGCAGAAAGCAGTTGAAGCAATATTTGGCAAATGTGAGGAGTCGTATAATGAATTGCTAAAATGGTTGTCGGCATTGCAACAATTTGTCCCAGGAACAATAATTGATCTCGAGACGCAGCCTGCATACAATGGAAGTTATCTGGTACGTGATAGTTGTGTCTTTTATAGACTTTTTTGGAGTTTTCCCTCATGTGTAGAGGCTTCCAAATATTACAAGCCAGTGGTGCAGATAGATGATACACATCTTTATGGAAAATATAAAGGGACATTGTTGCTGGCAGTTGCTCAAGATGGTAATAAAAACATCCTTTCAATTGCATTTGCCATCGTTGAAGAAGAGACATTAGATACATGGCATTTTTTCTTGGATCATTTACGTACGAGTGTCACTCCACAAGAAGGAATTTGTTTTATTTCTGATCATCATGAAGCTATCAAAGGAGCATTTCGAGCAATTGGTCGGCGGATGAATCCTCCACATGCTTATCATGTTTATTGCATTAGGCATATCTCAGCGAATTTCATGCGCTGTTTCAAAAATAAAGAAATGCAATGGATAGTTGTTAATGCTAGTAAGTATAAAATTACATTCGTGATTGTTTTAATCATATGTTCTTATTATTATTAATATTGTCGTGATTGTATTATGGTAATTAATGTAGGTTATTCGAGAACTACTCGTGATTTTAATTACTGGTACGGCTTGGTGCGGGAATATGATGTACAGGCAATGATGTGGCTGGATAATATACCGCGAGAGAAGTGGGTGCAAGCCTTTGATAATGAGGGTCGAAGGTATGGGCATATGACTACTAATCTTGCTGAATGTGTTAATTCCGTTTTAAAAGGGATAAGGCATCTGCCAATAACAGCTTTAGTTAAATCGACTTATTTTGGATTAGCTGAGTTGTTTGTCAGGAAAGGTGTACAAGCACAAGCGCAAATTACATCAAATCATATATTTTCGGAAACACTAACAAAAGCAATTCTGGAAAATCAGCAATTATCAGGTAGCATTTATGTTCGGCAATTCGATCGTGAAGAAAATTCTTTCATGGTGGATGAGATGGCTTCACCTCATCATGGTGGTGTCGCTAGTAGTTACCGCATTAATATGAGGGCATGATGGTGCGACTGTGGTGAGTTTCAAACACTTCATTTTCCTTGTCGACATGTTATTGCAGCGTGCGCTTCTATTCATTTACATTGGCAAGAATACGTGTCGAATGTTTACAAGTTTGAGACTATTTTTAATGTGTATCATAAAGAGTTTCAAGTTGTGTCAAATGAGGGATACTGGAACCCGTATAATGGTCCACGTCTTTGTCCAGATATTACAATGTGAAGACCTTTGAAAGAGCGCCCCAAATCCACAAGAATTCATAATGAAATGGACATAAGGGAATGTGGACAACGGAAACATTGTGGTTTATGTCGAAATGAAAGTCACAGTCGTCGAAATTGGCCTAATGTACCTGGTCCAAGTAGTCGGTCTTAATATATCTTAAGTAGTGCTATTGTTGTAATGTTATTACAATATATGTAACTATTTTCATCTATTTAGAGTATGATATATGTGTTCAGTAAATTTTGATCATTACCATTAAAATGAAAGTGAAATATGTTTATCAGGAGTTGTAGAATAAGTGTAATGAAAAAAATATAATGTAAATAAAGTTGAAGAATATATTTGAATTAGAAAATTTTATAGGGGTGTAGATGTAAATCTGAATATAAAAATAAAATTTTAAAAATATAATTTCGGAATTTAAATAATATTAAAATAATTTAAATAAGAAAATAAATATAAAAAAAAGTTATGCGCACAAGTACTGGGCACAGTACTTGTGCGTAGTTTGGTAAATAATTGAAAAGAAACGTATTTTAGTAATTAATTTAAAAAAAAACAATATTTTTAAAAAAAGCCAATTGTTGATTAGTTTGGATTATTTTCCCTTATTCTTCTTTATATTTTGAGATGGTTGTAGAGATCTATCCCTTGCTACCTTGATGAAACTTGTTTCTCTTGTTCTTGAAATAAGAGTTATTGTAGTACCGAGAAATTCATTGTTAAACCTTTGCAGTCTTAGTTGTTTAGAGAGTTGGTCTCCTTGGAGGTTTTTTGTAACCCTTAGGTGCAAGTTCAGGCCATACTCAAGCCTTGTTAGCGTTTCTTGGTTTGTAGTATGAAGAAATTCGTGCTTATTTTTCTTCTTGTGTTTTCTTGTGGTTTTGACCATTGTGGTTGGTGGTTGTTCAGGTGGTGAGAGCTCGGCCCGAGACAAGGAGCCGACGAGGAGTAGTGTTGTAGAGAAGTCGTTCTCCTAAGTTTGGAGCAGGTTTTGATTGCACAATTCTAGTTAAATCTTTTTAAAGATATGTATAGTTGGGTTTGATGAAATCTTGGGATTTTATCATGTTGAACTGATGATTCAATTGCTTGAAAAGACTTTCCATGTTTTGTATTCGGTAAGCAAAACTCTTGTCATTAGAAGAAAATGATCAATGCTATGTTGCTATATCGGATGGAATTGAATTGTGGAATTGCATACATATGTTACACTCTTGTGAAATAATTTAGATGAATATACAAATATGGTATTCATTATTGAGATATAAATATTTGTCCTTGACAAGGACCCTGTGAAATGATTTACGTGCATATTGCTGAAATATTTCGTGATGTTTTGTTGGTGATGGGGTTGGAACCCGTCTACTGCAGTGGGGGTTCTCACGGTCCAACCTTTGGAGGTGTCGTGGTGGACCCGGCTAATTTGTCCACATTAGGTGGTGTGTAGAGCCCTGACTGGACGAACATCGGGAGTCTGGAGTCACCACACGGCCCTGGTGGGTCAATGTCAAGGACATGAGTGCCTTGGCAGCTCTGAACTTAGTCGGGACCACAGCTAGAGTTTATAAGGAATTCTAGACCACTTATCGATTGCTTGAGTTGGGAACTTGGTATTTTGTGAAATTAAATATTTTCATGCTTAACAAAAAGTCTTTTGATAGTGTACATCGTGTATTATGATTTTAAAACTTGTATTTTATTATTCATGAGTTATGCTTGTTAAAACCTTGTTTGAGCAAAGTAGTTTTGCAATGCTATGCATGTTTTCCTTATACTTGCATATATGATGCTTTATAGATGTATATATGTACTGAAACGTTCTGGTATATATATATATATATATATATATATATATATATATATATATATTACTACAAAAGCTTGTATTGTCCTTTTAGAGATTATTTTGTATTTCTAGGATCTGTGCTAACATATTCACTGAGTGACTGTAGTTACTCACCCTCTCCCTTCTTTCTTAGCTGTAGCTAGTAGTGGTGGTGCAGTGGACCGAAGTGCTGAGCGTTCCCTAGCTTTCTATCTCCTTCCTTATTTAATGTATGTTTCTTCTTGATCATACGCATTGTATAGGGACTTGGATCCACTAGTGTATTTGACCCTTATGCATGGTTTGTTTGCTTACCTGTCTATTGAAACCTTGTTGTATTTATGACAAACCTGTATTTAGGGTTTGGTTAAGCTGTTTTCTCTGTGTACTCTTTGTATTCATTTCAGAATGTTTTAAATTTGCAAACCTTGTTACGGTATGTTGTTCCCAGGTTGTGGTTAGCCTTGCGGCGACTTGAGGATTGAGTGGCGTGGGTGTCCCTCCTCGCAAATTTAAAACAATGATCAAGCAATCCTCACTTGCCAGTACTCCAAACGAAGATCAAGCTTGGAAAAATATGTTGCTTTGGCTAACGGATCAAACAAGTTCTGAATGAGAGAAATTAGATACTTGTTCTACACCGTGATCTTGTTCAATGCTTGGTAGTCCACGCACACTCGAAGAGAGCCATCTTGCTTCTTTTGGAACAACAACGGCATACCAGATAGAGCCTTCGATGGTTGAATGAAGCCATTATCAAGAAGATCTGTGAGTTGTTTCCGTAACTCAGTCAACTCCAAAAGAGATATACGATAGGGAGCCCGGGTGGGGGGTTTGCAGCCTGGCATGAACTTGATTTGGTGATCTATTGACCGCCAGGGTGGGAGTTCATGGGATAGTTCCGGTGGCATAATGTCTTGAAACTCCTTCAAGACTCCAGCAACAGCTGGGGGTATATCACCCACCAAATCATCCTGCATTTCCAATAAAACAGCAACATAAGTGGGTTTTCCATGTTTCAACTCTTGTACCACCTGGTGTGCAAAAAGCATTACTTCCTTCCCCTTCTTCTCCGTTACAGCAACTCCAGCTATAAATCATGGGTTCTTCTCATCCATTATGAGTAGACCACCCAAATGAAGAACAAGAACAGCTTTGATGGACTTTAAGAACTCCATCCTAAGAATCAACTCAAAATCATCCATCATAACAGCCAGCAAATCAATCTTCCTTTGCCATCTACCCATGTGAACAAATACACTAGAAATCTTACAGTCAACGCCTGTGCCTGAGAATTAACAGTTTTCACTCGGCTCGTATGCGCTTCAATACTCAATCCCAATCGAAAGGCCACATCCTTCTTGATGAACGTGTGAGTTGCTCCTGTGTCCATCATTCCTTATATGGCATTTCCATCCAAAGTCAGTTTCAGATAGATAAGGGGATTCACTGTGCCATCACCCTTGCCAGCCTTTAAGGCATCTAATAATTGCAAATGACTCACTTTTGTTGGGCCCTTCGAATTACTTTCTACTTCATTCACAAACGCGGCAAACTTCTCGTGTTTGGGGTAATCCCATGCCATATGCGGTTCACTACAAATAAAACATACTCCTGCCTTACTGCTTGAACCACCTACTGTTTTCCCATCAGATTTAGGTCTGTTCCACTTAGCCTAGCCATGGTTAGGCTTCTTTCATTGAAACCCATTTCAGCCCTTTTCTCCATTGCTTCATTTCCTTCGGTTTGGACTTGGACTCCTCACCTTCTCTTCCAAGTAAAGTCCGCAAATCCACTAGTGCCTCAGCTGCAATGATCCCATAGTTGAAATCCTTCCTATCTTGCCTCTGTATCTCAATCTGGGCCCAACTCTGTAGTTATGTGTGGAAGTTAAACAACTTGTACACCTCGGATATGTCCCCAATGTCCAACATCATGGATGAAAACTCATTCACGTACTCTCGGATCGGGGCCGTTTGCCCTAGCTTCTTCAGATTGGAACGAGTCACCCAAGCAGTGTTCCTGGGCAAGAATTACTTCCGCAACTCCTTCATCAACTCTACCCACGAGTTCGAAGTGGTCCGACCCGTACGAGTATCATCTTGTTGTCGAGTGCGCCACCATAGCTTTGCATCTCCGATTAGATACATGCCCACCAACGAAATTTGTTCATGGCCCGACATCTTCGCAGCTTTGAAATACTGATTCATGTCCCAAAGGAAATTCACTCCATGCGCCATCAAATGGGCAAGGCTCTGAGACCTTCACTCGAGTGGGCGCCTTCCATGCAGCAACTGGTATGACTGATGAGTGCATTTCATATACATTTATTTCATGCTTTACTCACATGATCCTTCAATTTGAGGTATTCTTAGTTTTTCATGCAGATATCAAGGTCCTAAGGCAAGAAGAAGCGATTTGGAGCATTTTCAGGAGCTAAAGGACTTAGGAGAAGCCCCATCAAGGTCAACACGGGCGCAACACGCCCGTGCTTCAAGCCGTGAAATTCACAAGAGATTTCAGCCGAGAGCAACAAGAAAATTGTTCGCTAAGCACGGCCGTGCAACTCTCAGCATGACCCCAACACGGTCGTGTTGTACCCCATGCAGATTACTGGAATTGGAGTTTCAAGAGTTTTATTCGGCCATAATCTGCACGGCTTGGAGCACGGGCGTGCTTACATCGGGAAACACTTTAAAACCTCAGAAACTTAGGTTTTTGGGGGACTTTTGGAGGGCGAGCTAAAGGAGGAAGAAAGGGAGAACTTTGGGGCACCGTCCTCATCTTCACCGAGGGAATGTGGCGCATATGGTAGGACGATAGGAAGGAGATTCCACAACATCATTGAGCCTCTGATAGCCGCAAGGATGCAAGAAATTAGGGAGCTTTCAACTTCTTGTATTTTAATTTCTTTGGCAATTTCCTTGTTGTTTAATGTCATGAGGGGCTAAACTCTTAAGGGAGCCTCGGGGTGGTCTTGTCTGACGTTGTAGCTGGAACTTGAATACTTTTCTTGCAGCATTTATGAATGTCTTGTTCTTTGCAATAAATCCCTGTTATTGGCTATCTTGATTGTTGTTTAGTGGCTGAATGCTTGGAAGTTTGGTTTTCTTATCTTGGCTTATGAATCATTGTTTGATAGTTGTAAGCAGTAAGATCACAACTTAGGGTTCAACAGCACTGTAAGCCTCATTCATATAGCATAACTGGATTTAGAACTTAAGACATCTCTGATAAATGCTGAGAGAGTCTAAGTTAGCCAACGTCAGGAATGCAACCTCGGGGCCCCATCTCCTCCATCGAGCGACTCCTTACATTTACCTTGGTGCATTTCTTTTCCTCAACCTCCTTTAATCCAACCTAGAGTCAAACCCATCTTCTTTATTTGATTAGATATTAAGCAGGACGATAGTATTAGAAGCTACACCATTCCCAGTGGATACGACTACCCAACCCTAAGGTTACATTTTACTATTTATATGATCCAGGCACTTGCGGTTACGCAAGGGACGTATCAACGACGCTAGCTTCCTTGAGTAGGGTGACTTCGACCTCCATTCACTGTACCTTCGCCTTCAAGGCTTCAACCCGTCAACTGGCTCTCTTTCCATCCACCCGCAAGGCCTTCCACCACCTTCGCTAACTTTTCGAGCTGATCGTCAAAACTCTCGATTATATTCACTATTTGCTCGACAACATTCTCAAGACGATCTAACCGATCCTTATTACTAGTTGCCATCTTCACAATCCTCACTTGCACATCTTCTCGAAATGCTCTTCGCGCCACCTTGGGCTCTAATACCAGATGTCATGGCCTCAACCGATCACCTTCGGCTGTGCGGCACCTAACACACACCAAGTAACAGGTCAGCCTTCCTTGTCAGAGCAACAGTGAATTAACACCTATTCGCAACACAAGCACATCACATAAAAGATTCAAGCAAAACCGGAAAATATCCACAGTATGAGAAGATGACACACGAAACCAGGTTTGAAGAAAGAAAACCATAAACTCTCTTAGATTGAGAAAAGTTTACAATCATGGCCAAAGATCCTCACCAAGAGGTCTTGTCCCATCCCAAAGACATAAAAGACCCATTACAAGAGCTATCCCAAATCCCCAAGGTTAATTGAGCCCCTTACCCAATACAAGTCTGGCGAAAACCCCCGGACTTCCACTTAGCTTGCAGTGTTTCTTGACGTTACTCTAGCTTTAGCTAGCCACCTTTGGTCACAGCGCGCAGCAGTACCGATCACGCGCGGTAATACTGTGTGCCATCCTCGCTCTGATTCGGCCATGCTCCCGCCCATGTGCCCACTTGCATACGCTTGTGTAATTCCCCGGCAAATCCAGAATTAGCATAGGGGTCTCTCGGTATGATAAAGTGTCCTCCCCTACCTACATTTGCTAGAGATCTACTCTCTAAAATAATCTAAGTCCACAACACTTGACTCTTAATATGGGCGCGCTTGCCCCATGCGCTCATCGACCACGTTTACGCCCACAGTCCAATGCGCGCGTCTCACTGTCTCAGCACATGATCGTGCGGGATATTTTGCCTGCTCTTGGTCATGACACAACACATGTCTCGCGTTCCCCCGCGCGCTACCTAATTCACGAGATTATGCGCCTTCGTGTCTTGGCCTATGTTAAGTTGTTCTAATAATGATCAGGTGTAAGGGTACCGCTCCTTATAGGAAGGTCATAGGCTTACTGGGTTTCCTAATTATTGTTGTCCTAATAAGATGTCTAGATTATAAATAATAAATATTTCTAAGGAGATGAGTTTGCAGGTAGAAGGGGCTACATTTTGGTGGTTGCATATTACAAGTGATAATATGGGGCTAAGAGAAATAAGAAATGATGTTGATGCTTTGGAATTGGCTCCAAGTTGACCATAGTAAAATGATAAATGTATATGCTAAGGTTTCTAATTTAGTTACAAATCACAGTGATGTGATGGTATGTGCTGTTAGAAGTGAAGAGTCCCACTCCATGGATTAAGGAGTTTATGCTGGCAAGAGGAAAAATGTTCAAGAGCAGGTAGTGGAACAAATATTGAAATGCATGTTGCTTCTCTAGAAAAACAGAAAGAAGGACATGATGGCAGTGAACTCCATGATTAAGAATATAGTTTCAAAAATGAAGAAGAAGACATTAAGGCCAATGATGATGTGATGGGTAATGGGATAGTTACACAGGAAGGACACGATGGAATACAAGGAGTGGAAGGTGAAAAAGATCTGATTAGTGCTGAGGATTCATGTTTAGAGATAGATGAAGAAGGAATAAGCCCAACTAAGCATAGATATGCATAATTTCATGAGGAATTTGATACGAAGGACACACATTTTCATATTGGGATGAAGTTTAGTAGCCTTAAGCAATTTAGAGAGGCTGTTAGGAACTATAAAATTAAGACTAGATGTGTAATGATTTTCATGCCTAATAATAAAAAGAGATGCAAGGCAATTTGTATGAAGAGACATCCTTTCTATTTATGGCAGCTCCCATGGTTAAAGACAAGAAGATAGTTCAAATAAAATCTTGGATTCTCAAACATGAGTGCTCTTGGGAGCGCAATGTGAGGCATGTGAGTGCAATATGGGTTGCTTAAAATTATTTCGATCAATTTTGGGCAAATCTTTCTTGGTTTGTAGCAGGCATCATTCAGGCTATGAAATATAATCAAACAAGTGAACATCAATAGGCTCAAGGCTTGGAGGACAAAATATATTGCAAAAAGGTGAAGTTTATATTCATTTCGGTATGAGATTTTCAAAATTAGAGTAGGATAAAATTTATTGCTAACTTAGTGTTCTCTTTTTTATGGTTTTATGCTTCTAGTTTGTTTTTTGGTTGTGTCATGCAAACAACATATTAGATGGTGATAAGCAAAATGAGGTAAAGAGTTTACATGACTACAGACTTGAACTCCTATGGACACATCCAAGGTCAACTGTAATATTCAGATGTAGTGACAGTACATTTGAAGGGATGTATGTTTGCTTCGCTCCATTGAAGGTAGGGTTCCTAGCAAGATGCAGAACAATTATTTTAGTCAAGGATTACTGGCTCAAGAGCTTGTTTGGAGGGCAACTTCTCTCAGCTGTGGGAATAGATGCAAATGATTTCATCTATCCCATAGCATGGGCTGTGGTGGACAAGAAGAACCATGATAATTGGTGATGGTTCTTGGAGTTACTAGTTGCAGATCTAAAAAACAACAATATCACCATTGGGCTTTCATGAGTGATAGGAAGAAAATCAGTTGTTTGAACACTTCTACATAGTAACTCATTCAATGTTTACATTTGTTGAGTGATTGATGCACTGTTTTACTCTTCTGATTATATGTTTGTTGTTTTTTGGGTGTTTGTTTTCCCTTATTTCCTATATCTTGTTTGCTAATTAAATCTAGTCATAGGGTTTAATACCTGCACTGGAAGAATTACTCCCCAATAGTGAGTATAAACACTGTGTTAGATATATACACACTAACTTCAGAAGTAATTATAAGTAAAAAACCTTAAAGGACCAATTATGGAGATGTGCTAGGGCCAGTTACATCCTTGTATTTAACAAGGAAATGGATACCCTAAATGCCATGTCACTTGATGCTTGTGAGTTCTTGAAGAAAAACAACCCCTCAACATTGGACCAGGTCACACTTCAAGCCTGATTTTAAGTGTGGCATGCTCTTGAATAACCTTTGTGAATGTTTTAATACTCTAACACTTGGTTTTAGGAGCAAAAGGATAGTTACATTGAATGAAACCATTAGAACAAAACTGATGTGCAGAATTCAGAAAAAGAGAGATGTAATGGACAAATGTGAAAGCATGTTTTGTTCCAAGATACTTAAAAAATTAGAGAAGGCAACGACAATGACTTTTTCTCAAAGTACTACATGGTCAGGGGGTGTCCAATACAAAGTTGTAGGTATTGATGGGCAATTTCTGGTTGACAAAAAATAATAAACATTTACTTATAGAAGGTGACAACTGATTGGAGTGTCATGTTCTCATGTTATTTCTGCAATATATTACAATCAGGATAAGCCAAAATATTATATAGATGATTGTTACAAGGTGTCAACATTTTTAAGGATATATGGGCACATCCTATACCTTACACAAGACAAGAGTTGCTGGCCTAGGAGTAGTCAATATCCTATGATCCCACCTCAAGTGGTTAACAAAAGAAAAGGGAGAAAGACTCTGTCGAGAAGGAGAGATGCAAATGAGAAGACTGGATTCACCAAAGGAAAGGTGAGTAGGAAGGGTGCAAAAATCACTTGTAGCATATGTGTTGTTGCAGGGCATAACAAAAGATTTGATGGAGTACAGGTGATTGAATTCTATTTGGACCAATTTTGTTCATGTTCACCTTGAATTTGTTTCTATAAGTTGTTCTATTTAGTACTAATTTTCTTTTAACTATATATGTATGATAAGGCTAATAGCCAAAATGGTAGAAGACAACCAGCTGTCCAAGGAATTGATACAGGCAATAATGGGCATGGAAGGCAATCTGAGTGTTCTGCATCAACTAATGCTAATGAGGTGAGTACCTTTTGCAGTGATTTAATTACAATGTAGCAAAAAAAATTATCTTGTATTCATTCCATTTCCTTTATAGATAAATGGCAGTGACCTTATGGATGGAATTGATCCACAAATTCTACAAGAACATTTGCAACGGTATGAATATGGTAGGATTAATTTCATTTCCAATTTTGCAAACTAATTTGGATTTTTCTATTGTTCAAGTTGATCACTTAATTGAAGCACAATTCAATGAAAGACCTGAAGCACCTTAAAATATATTCAAGTGGAACCTCTGTCACAGGTACGATTATTGAATTTACCTGGCTAAAGTGATTAAGCAGGTGTGTTCTTCAATGTTATATGCTATTGCTATACATGGGCAGGATTTAAACAATTCAACTTTTGTTAAAGAAATGAGAAGAAGCATGACAAAACTTGAGAATGGAGGAGGAAAAAGAAAGGGTACAGTTGGAGTTGCCCCCAAATTAACTGCTGAAGATAAAGAAATGGAACAAAATCATGAAGAACTTGAAAAAATAAAAACCCAAGTAAAAAGCATCCAACAACTTCAGCAACTCCTAAGTTGTGGTCCCAAATGAGTGACAAGTATTTAGAAGATAAGAACAAAGAGGGACCTTCAACCAAAAAATGGAAAGAATGGGTTCTACCAGGTGTTGGTGGTGCTTTTGCTATTGGAAAGGCTACTTGAAGGAGGGTACCGGTATTTCTTTTTAATATTTTTTTCTAGGATGTACTGAGAGCCAAATGCCATTTTGATATTGTAAAGTGTAATTATGTTCCAAAAACATGCTGAATGAATGAAATATAAAATTTAATTCCCAAAATTATATCTCAAAATAAGTATACTCTATTGCATGGGTAGTTTAGCAAATAGATATCGGTGATGTTCAAGAGAAAATCTAACATACTATATAAATAACACATATATGCATATCAACATCATTATGCATTTCAAAATCCAGGAATACATTGTCAATTACCAGCATTCTTTATTAATAATGCTTTTGATTATGTAAGTCAATTTCAATACCGTTGGAACATATTTCTGCAATATTCTTCATCAATCCAATTGCATTCAACATGGTAGAACAGATAGAAATGATTAACTTCAAAAGAATAGTTCTTGTCCATTTACATAATAAATCTCAAATAACTTTATACATTCAAAGCTTTTAAGGAATGACGTGTAGATGCAGGCATGAGGGAGTGACAACCTTAGCCACAGTCGGTGGGCAAGCGGCGGGTAGGTGGTGGTTAGGGCAAAGCAAGGTGAAGGGGATGAAGAACCTCTCCGGGAAAAGGGGTTTAAGGCTTTTACCTAGCATCCTTCGTGGCAAATGGGAAGCCACGTTGTTAAGTAGTCTAGGTGGCACGTCCACATACGCAAATGACATGGAAAGTCATCATCCACATGAAAATTCCGGCATACACATCAGCCACACCCCACCAAAATAATCCCAGTTCTCCCATTTAAAGAAAATCAAAGTAAGGTATTGGCCAAAGTTTAGTACAAACACAAAAAATTAGGTGCCATTTTTTTCAAAATGAAACAATTCCAAAGTTTAGTACCCACTAAAAAAAATTACCTCCATCCCCACCCCCACCCCCACCCCCACCCCCACCGCCCGGGTGCTTAAAAACTCTTCAAAAGTCAATTTTTTCATTATACCTTTGCAGTCTTGCTCAGTGATCATTAGCGGTTAGAGTATTGGCACACTAGTAACCATACTCTCTATTCCAAGCCCAGTTTAGTTTTACATCTCCTGATTGAGAGAAAATCCATGTGCATATTTGTAGGGGCAACTACACCCTATCAGGCTAATTTTTTGGGGTTGTGAGTCCCCTATTGTGTGCTACATCCTTGCTTTCATTGAGAGCAAATAGTGTGGGGTTGGGGGAAGGGTTGACCAGTAGAGAGTTTTGACTGGAGATAAGCCTCAAGTGAAGTGCTACTAAATGAAGCATACCTGACCCGACTGGAAAGTCATGTCTGATTGGAAGAGCAATGCTGCAAGTCTGGTTTAGTCCTACATCACCGAATTAAGGGGAAGTCCATGTGCATATACATGGAGGATAACCCCACCATATCGAGCCATCTTTTGGTGTTGATTATCCCTTATTATGTGCAACACTCTCTGGCACCAACTTCCATCCACAGTTTACTAATATTCAATGAAAGAGAAGCTATTAACATGATGTCTAGTTATTGATTTCAAGGGAAAAGTGAATGAAAAAGCAGAGACATCGATGGAGAGAAGAGTATTGCTGAAGATGGCGATATTTGTGGCATGAAGACGGTGGTGGGTTGAGAGAAACGTGGCAAAGTCAAGGAGTGGTGTGGTCTTGTACCATGCGGGGCCAAAATAATGGATTTGGTTATACAAAAATACTACTTCAACTTACATAAAGAATTTCGGAATTCACTCCAATAAACGGAAAAATTTCAACATAAGTAAATCCAAATACACCCAAACAAACACTACTTTAGATACATGCAGAAGTAACAAAAATATTAGATGCCACATGTGGAATTGCTAGTTTATATATATATATATATATATATATATAAGACATAAAAAGTTGCAGGCTGTTAACTTTTTTAGTATTGCCCATCTTTTTTTTTTAAGTGGATATATGTATACATTAGCAAAGATTTTATCCACCTTTTACTTAATATAAGCTTTAATTGTGATTATTGTGTATTTTGAATACATTGAATGTAAACTTTAGAACAAAAATTATAAAAATAATAATAATAATAATAATAATAATAATAATCACAGATAATATTTTTTTAATCAATGTGGGCAAACCATCACACACTCATTATTGAGCATCAACCATGCATTAAGGGAGAGTTCAACATCCATCCACCATGAGAGCAGATATTTGCGATGGTGGCCCAAATAGAACCTTAAAATTAAAAAAATGGAATATTAAAACACCAAAACTAACTACACACTTTCAGAAAGCCTCTAAAGACAATTGTGCGTCGTATTTGTCAAATCCATCCTTCCTTATCTTATTATGACTTATTTTTACAAACTATTTGTTCTTTGATTCAAATATGCTAAGTCAACAACACTAGATATCTTAGTAAATAATAAACATAAATAAGAAAGCATTAGAGGGATAAAATAAATATATGCAAGTTAAGACTTTCAGCTGCAGCAGGAGTGGAGTTTCTCAGCAGAAACAGCTTTCAAGCGATGTGCTAAATGAAAGAGGTAGCTCGGCCTGATTTGAACGTCTATAAGTCTACCTTCTGAAAGCCCACGTCTTGAACCAAGCCTGAGGATCAGAGTTCTTGGTGCCTTTCAGCAATCTGAAGCTGCTTTTGAGTCTTCAACTATAACGTTGATGCTGACCGAAAAGTTGTATATTATCAATCATATCTATCTAAAAAGTGTTAAAATCAATGATTTCTTTAGTATGGTCAATTGGCAGTCTGAAATGTCGTAAAGCCATCTGCTTTGTCACAGAAATAAAAATATATTGTATTAAACTATAAAATATCGGCGTACTCAAAGGTAATAATTTATTCCCAACATACCTCCTGTAGATCAGTGAATGTAAGATTGTCATGGAGATCAACTCGATCGCCCAGCTAGGGAAATCTTTCCTGGTTTAGCTTATTTTGTTAATAATGCATGAAAAGGACAACTGAACTGGAACAAATGTATAAACAAAAGATTCATACAGTAAATTTTTTGTGGGATAGCATATTCTGATTTAAGATCTGGTAGTTTCTCATTGAACAAGCTCATTTATAGGAGCTCGATTCATGACGTCTGAAGCAAGCTGTGCCGTTTTCTGTAACTGGGGATCTGTATCAGGGAGTTTTGGAATCTGAAGCATATAAAGCATTGACAACATCAAAACGGTAGAGTGGTGCCATATAAGAAGGTTATAAAGTAATAAGATTAATCCACAAATGACAGAAATTTGATTAAAGGGAAAAAATTCAAAGAGATGACCCTGCATTTAGATGCTAAGAAAGCCAAAAAATGGAAAATCCTATAAAGCATCAACCCTGTGCTCTGAAAAAGCATGTGCTTCAAATGCTGCAATGAAAAAGCAAGCCTTACAATGAAAAGCACAACAATTCAGAAAACCATGAAGAGTCTTTCAGAACTCTACTTCCAGAAGCATGGGTTTCAGATTGCTGCGGTGACACAGAAATGTAATATCTAAAATGAAAAGAGTATATATTAAAAGAAAGTATGAAAATTCTTCTGCACTCAGTATTCCCAGAGAGTGGGTTTCAGATGTTATAATGGCAGGAAAGATCCAACAGGATTAGTGAAGATCCTATGGCAGAAAGACATGCCCATAGGTTTAAGAAAACCACAGAAATTAATCCGTAAACATGAAAGGTTTTGGATACTAGTAAGTCAAAGAAGAGTGACTTCTCTGGAGGGAAGCAGCAGTTTCAGATGTTAACGTGGCCGAAAAGGGAGTTAGAAAACTCCAATGGGGCAAAAGAACAATCACTACAATGACTGAACCATTGGTCTATGAGATCTCTTAGCACACATCTGAAAGTGATTCCGATTTTGCTCATATTACAAGTTAAAAGAGGCAAAGGTCTAGAGGAAACCTTAAAAACAAAATTTTGCCAATTCTAGCATTAACTTTGAAAGCATAAAAATAAAAACAGAGTAGAATATATTCAACAAAATCTTTTCCTAGATCTGTTAGCATTTCAAAATGCCCACTACAGTCAAACTTTATTTGCTTCTAAACCTTCCAAACATCAAATAATGGTATGTACTTCTGCTATTGTGGCAACAATATATTGTACTTTGCTAATAATAAATAATTGCAATACAAAACCACCATTGATTATCATATTTTACCCAATATGGAATTTTGTCAAATTTAGGTGAAACCCCCAACCACATTCCATCTACGAGATAATCAACTAAAGGCCTAGTTACAAAGCATTTGATACTCAACACAGTTTTCTCTTATACGTTTGGAAGTTTCACTTAAATATCACAAAATTAGTTCATCATAAAAACATCCAAACATATAAATGAATTAGTTCATCATAAAAAACTCAATAGAAAGTTCTTTCTCGGCAACAAACCTGATGCTCAAACTCCTGAAAGGACTCAATGATTAATCAGAGAATTTGTAAATAACATGGGAAAGAAAGTTACTGGCCTTGTGTGTGGACAAAGAAAATTGAAAAAAGAGCAAGTAGACAAACCTGGGCCAATAAATCAATTGTACGGCGTAAAAGTCGAGCTAGATCTCCCTCATCCATGGCACATTCCATCATTATTTCATGCCAAGTTAGACCAGAGGCCCATGCTTCAACCATTCCAGAAAATTGACAATCCAACTCACAAGGAATCTGCAAAAAACAAGATTACAAGAATAGAACTTTCAATCATATGAATATATTTGGAGTAAAATTACCTTTATGTCAACATCACTGACCTTTACCCCATATTTTTCCTGGATGTCTAATAGAGAACTTCTTTGGCTCTCCAAATGATTAATAATATCAGTGACAACAGAGGATGGTTCATATATAAAACTGCAGAGATTGTGTTTCAGCTCACCAAATAATTAAGAAATTTAAAATGAAAAAATCTTTGCAGATATTCTTTTGATGAACACCAAGATTTCAAAACTTGTTATGGAAGAGCATAAAGCATAATATCATATACAAAATGGTACCACAATTAACAGAAAATCATGGCATCTCATTCTTAAGTCATACAATTCATCACAAGGATAATTTGCAAGTCATATTAACAAAAACTGAATAAATCATGGTTTTACCATGTTGCAGAGTAACAAAAGTGGCAGACAAAATAATGGGAAGAAAAGTGTCTTAATTTCTCAGCTTGATTTGCAATTCACAATTCTAAGAATTCCGGTTTGAGTGCTAATTGAGGCAACAATCATTTGGATCCTATGGACCAACAATATGGGGGAAATGAAAACATTCTTTTGGAGTTTAAAATAAATGAAGTTTAAATTATTCATTTTTCCTAGAGTATTACCAATATTGGCTGCTATATTAGGCAATGTTAAGTCATTGACTAGTAATAAGACCTCTGATATTTGACTTTATCATTTTCACAATGATCAAAGATCATGCTTTTATAAATCTTCAAGCATGGTGGGCGGTCAATCATTTAAGTGATGTGGTCAGAATGCAAATTCATTATTTTCTTTAATAATTTTTATTGTAATTATTCTGATAAATCTGTATAAATCAAATTGGAGAATGTGGCACCTTAAATCTCATATTTTGAGCAAAAATTCTCCTTTCGAGCAGTAATGATCAGTGCATATGTTTATATAATATTCATGTACATGCCTCAAAAGCTGGTTTTCTAACCCAATTACCTATCCAGGCAAAAAGTAGACTTGAGAGAGCCTTCATTTCACATATTTTCCCACAATTAAAAGTACAAATAAGCTCCATGTTTTGATGCTCTGACTGGTTCAAGGGGAGACGCCGGGTAATCTGAAGGCCTCAATGCACAATTCCTTAGCGTAGATCATGGCATTCACCTTTGTACTCATGAGTGCCTGCAAACTAGGTTGTGTGACAAGTGTTCACGGAAAGCTCTTCCTCTAGATCAAGTCAAGTTCGCTTTGTTTGACATCGGAAAGGGCTGCCCACCCTCCACATCACAGACATGCCCAACAGCTGGTGTGAATAAGTGGAAATGCTTAAACATTTGCTTTTCGATGGTGCTTGAACGATTAATGGCTTGTCGTTGCAGCTCTTCGCATGGCGTGAGAACTTTCAGTTAGCCTTCGAGGAACTCGTTTACACAATTTCCTCACTAAGCTTTAGGAAGGTAACATGGTGGATTTAGTTGCCGCCCACTTTGACCACTTCTTAATAATTGAGGAGCATAGTGATTCAATCTTTTATGCGAAGTTTGTGAAGTAGTGCCGAGATGGATCTCTCTCAACCCTTGAAAACAGGTCGAAGGACTAGGAACAATGAACAAAGAGTCATTATGGCGACCTTGTACAAAAAGCTCTCAATATATTGCTTCCACTGCAGAACGATGAGATATGGGGCTAGAAACTACACGACTAAGCATCAGTTCTCTGAATGATATACACCACCAGCTGGCCTTGAGTCAGTTGCACAGCGAACCACAAAGTCATCCCATCAGATGGACATGGTTGAGCAACGCTCTGGCACATCTCCTTAATCCATTCCTCTAGCCTTGTGCGTGAAAAATGGCCCAAACAAATATGATGACTTAAGCACTTAGATGGTGGTGACTCACTGCTGGGGGTGAGGTTGCAACTAGGGACCAGCTAGAGCGTCACAGTCTATTGAAAATTTTGCATCGAACAGCACATGGCTTGCTCCCAAGCAATGTTAGCTACATGTCACAAAAAGAACAGGAAGATGGAGACAAATCATGGTGGTTATGATAAGTGTCACGGCCCCAAAATAGCGATCCCCTGATCAGACCGTGTGGCACCTGTCACACCACGCAACAAGCCAGCCTTTCCCTCGGTTCCGGATGCACCAAATCCGGAATCAACGCAGCGACAACCTACCAATACAAGCAACAAGCAAGCAACAAGCAAGCAACATACAAAGACGACCAAGCCTTAGAGAGAAATGGGTAACTCTCTATTAAAGAGAAGAATTACAACCATGGCCAAGACCTACAACCAAGTATATCATCCGATTCCCATCCCATCCCCCCTCACAAGAGTAACCAAGAGACCATATATAGTCAATCCCATGCAAAGGATATCATCCATAAACTTAATCTAAGGGCTGAGGTGAAGTCAATGGTCAAGTCAAGACTAGCACCACAGTGCTATCTATAGTAACCAAACATTGTTCCAACTCTTATCCTCCATCTACAGTGCTGCCAACAGCATCAGGTCGTTGATCACTTCTGTACACTTCCGAGGTTACGTTGGGGCTGATATCTGCCTTGGCGCGCAGCCAGCCCGGCCACGCACGGATCAGCCCATATGGATCACACTGTGCCATTCCGAGGTTACAACATGCTAGCCCCCACTCATCCTGAAAATCAGCTAAGTGTTGGGCAACATCCTCAGCTAAGAAGCGCCAACCAGCGCTTCACTTGGTCTTGCGCGCGCCCACGGCCACACACGCGCTGATAGGTCTCGGCCACGATCATGCAGACGCCCTCGGCCACGCACTGACCCACGCTGCCTGGTCCACGCGGCTGTGCGCCCGCGTGCTACGGCCTCTCTCGCCCATCGATCAAGCCACACCGGCTTACCCCGGTGCGCCTCCACGCCTAAGGGAGAGGGCCGATCATGATAGCATAGGCACCAAGCTCCATACTCTTACAGTAAGGATCATGGAGGTTTTCACTATCCCGCACTTGCTTGCCCAGCAATCAATATAAGTGACATCATATAACATTAGGTCAGGTGACATCTCTACCTTTCTTGTCGCTTCCCCTAATCTTGAATGCTCTATTATGATTTCTTCATATACTGTTGCCAACCATAGATTTGCCTTATTCCCTAAATTTTCTAATCCAACCATTGAGCAACCTTCTCTCTTTGTGATCCATGATGGCTGACTTGGAGTTTCATTCCCATTAGTATTAAGAGAAGGCAAAGCTAAAAGTAAATCTTTGATTATTGAACCACCTATCTCATAAACCTCTCCTCATTTCTTCTACCCTTTGTCCATCAGTCTCCTAAGTCCTCTATTTCCTTGGCTCTATCTAAGCTTTCTTCTCATGATATATTGGTGGACAAGATCTCTAGCACCCTTAGCTCTTTTCTCTTGCTTTGGATAAGAAGGAGAATCCACATGACCATAGAGACGAAGAAAAAGTGGATGATCCTAGCAACCTAGAAGACTATGATGCTGGATCATTCTAAGATGGGGTCACAATGGATGTATTAAAGTATTCACATTCTTGCCATAAGAAAAGCCCATTTGAACGATCAAACTTCTTAAACTTATTTCTTCCTTTTTATCTAGGTTTTTCATGAACTTTTTTAATGCAAATAGATGGAATTTTAGGAAGACTCCAACATGTATCCTATGACCAAGATTCATGATCTCATCTTTAAAGCTTAATTTCAAATCTTCTGGCATATGGAAATTGAAGTAGATGATATGAGAATTTCTTACTTTGGCAGAAAATTCGGTAAATCATGGGTGGAGTGGGCTGCAATTACAGCAATTGGGATCTCTGGCATCATCTTGCTTTGGCTTTTGTTAGCCTTGCTTTACACTAGCTTTACACTCAGTAAATGCAGCTAAAGATCCTGAAGCTTAGATCCTCTACATTATTTATAACGGTCAATCAGTTGTCGCCCAAAGATCTTTATGGAATGAACTTATGGTATTTTGCATTTGACTTCCTTGGTCACTTGTTGATGATTTCAATGCTAGCGTTTCTTCCTCTAAATTCAGGGAGCTCATTCAACCACTGCTGGCTCTAGTCTTCAAGCTGAAATAGAAGCCTTATATGAAGCACTAGACCAGTGTAGAAGACGGAGTATAAAACCGGACAACATTTATACTAATTGCATCACCTTGGTAGAAATGCATCATCAAAACAATGGCACCGCTTGATAATTCTTCCACCAATGGAAAGCCACTGAAAACCTTCCCCTCAGCACAACTGGATTTTATCCCTAAGAATGCAATGAAGTAGCAGACACTTTAGCAAGCTTTGGATGGCAAAAACTGGAGCTCTCTTTTTCGCCGAGATCTTCAACTCCCAGATTGAATTATTGAGATTGCAAGATGACATGATTTGTTCTTCTAAGTGGTCATCTCCTAGTTTGTTTCAAGCTAGCCAATTTGGTGCGTTGGCCACCTTGTTCTTTATTTTGTTCTTTTCTTTTTCGTTTGTATTAGCTGGCCTCAGCTCCCAGTCTCAAAAAAAATAAAAAAATAAAAAAATAAAATAAATTTAAATAAAATAAAAATAAAAAATAATTCAGGGATTTTATCTCGAATTTATATCTAATCCACTCTTTGATATTGGTTTCGTCAGCTCGGATTTCACTTGGTGGACAAGCAATTAGGTTCAGCTCATTAGGCTAGATTGAATTGATTTCTTGATAATTCTCTTGGGAGCTTTGATTGTTATACTGATTCTCATCTTCACTGCAATTCCTCGGATCAGACCCTCATTGTTTTTTACATTTCTTTCCTATTTTCCGCACAAATAGAATTTTCTGATTTGATAACTATTTGTCAGATTACTCAAACTAGGTAGTCTCTTGGACTTAGCAAATGTCACCCAATTCTTCTCCTATGCATGCTTTCACCCATCTACTTTTGTGTACTAGATCTAATTTGTCATTGGAGAACTTCAAAATGGGTTCCCTAGAAATTGACATTATAAACATAGAGAGAAACATTTGCATTTTGGAATCCTCTTAGCTTGTTCCTAATCCTATTTTAATTAATTCCAGTAACCTTACGCCCTTTATAATCACTATAAGACACTATTAAAATATAATTTTATTAAATAGGCTCAAAAAGCATCTCATGTGGGTCAGAAAAGGTGATCTTAATACTAGGTTCTTCCATCATTATACCAGAATACACAAACATAGAGCAAAATTTCTAGCATTGGTAATAAATTGGGTAATGTTTTTATAAATAATGTAAATTTTGAGGTGTGTTTCATAAGTCCTATTCTAATCCATGGACTTTCCAATAATGTTTCTTATTCTAACATTTCCTTATCCCTCCCATCAGAAAACTCAATTTCAGTGGATGATAGTATTTTATTGTGAGCCCTGTCTCTGTCAAAATTTTATGCTACTTTGGGTTCCTATGCTTCTGCCAAGGTCAAGATCAACTTAATATCGAGTTTTATGCGTTTTATTGTAATAAGGTCCGCGGGGGTGGGGGATTAATGTTTTTCACGTTTTGCTTGCATCCTCTCACCCTAAAACCGGGGGGCATACTTATATTACTTTAATTCCCAAAACTGAGAATCCAAGATTGGCTTGTGATTTTCAGTCAATTTCACATTGCAATATTTGTTATAAAATAATTTTCAAAATTCTTACAAATTAGACTCGAGCATGTTTTGCTGAATTTGGTTAGTAATGAACAAAGTGATTTTGCCTTTGGTAGATATACCTTTGATAATATTATTGTAATGCAAGGGCTGCCTCCTCCATTGAGATTGTCACGTCCGGCCCTCAATAGGATGTTAATTGACACCTGCTTCAGCAAAGACTCCTCACTTGGCCAAATTTTTTAACTCCATTGTGATGGCTCAACAGGTTTGCCAAACTTTTTCTCAGCCTTAGATTTTCACCAAAATATAACTCAAAGCATATAGAAGACAGGATAACTTAGGCAGGAAAACACTTAGTTTACTCTTTCTTCTAAATGGGCTGGACTTCTGGCCTAATTCAAATTTCCATATCCACTAATGGAATGGAGGGATACGAGTCTTGAACTTAGACATCCTAGGTAAACTTCAATTATCTATCAAAATTCTTATTTAACATGTTTATAGACTAGCTTTCCTCATGTTCTGTTATCATACTCAAATTTCCTCTAACCAAATATTGATACTGGTATGTCAATATATGTGTCGCCCATGTACATAAGAAACAAAGTTTTAGACTATTTTTTTCAGATATCTCAGATTTGACCTGTTTCTTGAATTGCATTTAATTTTAAATTTGGGGTATGTATTATTTTCTCTTTGTGCATTGCATTTGTCTTATGTGTTGTATTCTCCTTAGCTTGTGCCTGGAGAAAAACTAATGTCTCATTCCTCCAATCTATACAGACTTATAAAGATATATCAAGATAAGATGCTGAAAAGATAATATGAATCAACCTATTCATATAAAATTGGCTTACACTAACAAAGCATGGATCAAAATGATATTCACAAAAAGATAATATATATATATATATATATATATATATATATATATATATACACATGTACTACAGAATATAAACCAACAAAATGAACAAACATAACAATGATAAAATATTAATCAGCATGAACTCACAAATCAAAATAATTGGCATCAACTTGTTACATATTGACATGGATATACCTGTTACTTTTCCAAGGCCGTAACTTGATTCCTTCTGAAACTAAACTCCCACATACTGCAGCAAGTTGTGCAGGTTTGAGATCTAGTAAAGCCTTGTTTCTTAGTACCATAGCAAGCCAAAGTTCATTTTCTCCTCGGATGGCTGCTGCTGTTTCTCCAAGAGGATAAATAACTCGGGTATCAATGTCTAATGCTTGAGCCTCTTGTATGACTTTGCTAATCTGGGCAGGGTCATCAAATATGAGCTATACAGGTTCAGATATGCATATTTCTTATTTGAGAACAAACGTAAAAAAAATGAGCTACACAGATTGTAACAAGCATCATTTTATTTTCCTAAAGGGGCAAAAAGGAACTGTTTATCAGTCAACACTATTGTGGAACCTTTAGAAACAGGTAACCTGTAACTTGAAGCAAAACATATTAAGAAAAATCTGGTATATAAATAAACAACACCCCATAAGAAAAAAATTTATCAAATTTAAATTATGTAGTTTCTTTTAACCTTCCGCTATTGAGCAAGGAAAGAGGAATGCCAAACTTGCCACATACGTGCCCTCAATATAAAAAAAAAGCATATATTACCATGGAGTTTGTCTAATTATTGGCAAAAAACAATGCGAACATTACTTTTGAGCATTAGCATTAATATGCTCACCACATTTGTTTACCGATAAATATATAGTTATAAAGTGAACTTATATTACTTAGGTTCCTATCCAAAGGACAATTCCAATGATCCCCTTAGCCCTCATGATATTTTTGATGTGATATCTACATTAGTGAAATTTCTAGGAGTATGGACTTTGAATGTAGGATAGGAACAGGAGCGCAAGCCCAGATATAATGATAGCTTTCTTAAATTATTAAATCACCAAGATTAATCTAGTCCTTTTCATTTAAGATCGATGTCTTCAAAGTTGTTGGATACTTCAACATTTTCCTGGATCCTACTTGTGCTACTGCTACTTTTATCTTGCATTCTAGGTTTGTAAGGATAACCAAAGAAAAAAAATTGTAGTCATCCCTATTCTCCTCGATGGCAATAGTTATTCTTTGAAAGATAGTGTACTGCTTTTCATGGACCAAAACTTACGGTTAAACCAACAAAATCAGAAGGAAAGTGAAAGATGGATGCATGCTTCAACCCATAAAAGAAAAACAAAGAATTAAAAAATCAGTAATTTCACATACTCCTCAAGGTTATCGATTTGAGAATGAACAATCAATCTCAAAATCAAATGATAAAGAGCGAATGTATTGACCTTTGTAGTATTTATTGATGACTTGTAAATCAATCATGAACAAATTATTATCTAATTTTCAAATTTATGAATGGATAAGAGAATTTGTAATATGGAAGCTACTGAAATTTGTATTTTATATTTCAGGAAATGGACTAAAATAAAGAAAACTAAGTGAAGTGTTCCAAAATAAAAACACAGGCAGGTGTTGGAGGATGGCACAGCTATAGGAAAAAGATAGAAAAAGAGCCATGTTGTTGGATGAGGTCATGGCAAGAAGATCAATGGTGGAGAATCCAAAGACCTCCAGGGCCAGGCCATGGAGGCCAAACACAACCCTGCCCATGAGTGAAGACTTGTTATGCTGAAACTGAGAGCACCACAGCCAGACCATGGCGAGCAGCACAATCATGTCAGGTAAGATCTAGGATTTTTCCTAAGTTTCAAGGGAGAGTATAAAAGGAAGAGAAATGATTTAATATACAAGGGCCAATCTTGCGGGGAGCTTTTGGAGCTAAAGAGACCCATTTCGAGAAGAAAGAGGCTAGGAGATAAATACTTGAAGATAGATCTCTATAGAGTTTGATTGTCTTATCCCTTGAGATTATTGATATTTATGCTTCTTTGTGTTTAGTTTTGAATCTTGATATGGAATAAACTTTGATTGTTAGAATTTTGATGTAGTTCCTGGATTTCTTGAATAGTTGAATCATTCTAATTTATTGAATTCAATGAGTTTATAGAATCTTGATTTAACTTTGAATGCATTCATAATATTATATTGGATCGTTGTGTTTCAATAATGTTTCAAAGAGAGAAGTTGGGCATTAACTATCCATATTGATTTTTCAATGATTACTAGCGATAGATTGTATAGTAATTCAATACTTAAGATTTCCGAATAGAATATTAAGGAGTGATTTATGGGTCATGAAAGTCATGCATCGAAAATAAGGGGTTTCTCAAGTGAATTCTATCTTATTTGAGATATATTTGTAAAGTGCACCAGATAGGGGCTTACAATTCTATCAATGTTCCTCATAAGGACGAAGGCATGTCAAGAATTCCTCCCAACTCATTAATAAAATGATATCAGAAAAGTCAACATTCAAGGATACAAGAACCAAACCAAATCCAAACGAATTTTTAGCTATTGAATCAACCCCAACTGAAATTTAGATCACTCTGTTCTTTTCTTTCTTCCTAAAATTTTATAATCATATTTCTCTCTATAACACAAAATTTTCAGTTGAACGCTCTTAGTTAACATAGAAGTAGTGTCATTTGAATTAAAGATACAATAATTCTCGAAGGAATGATCATTTCTCATGATTTGACCACTCAAACAACTGGAACACTTGATAGTGTCAAATTCATCTCACCATGAAACCATTTCAATAATTCAAACCATTTGCACAATTTTGATTGGGGTTACAACATTTAGAAGTGTCACACTGTCATGTATGTAAATAACTAGCTAACAAGCATAGATGCGCAACACTCACATAAACATTAGCAAGCAAAAGGCATCGTAATCGTACCTAGTGCACTCCTAGGTTTCAAACAGTGCACTAGCAAAACAAACGAAACAAACAGATAAGGTGGGGCTTGTCCAAGAATGTGTATTAATAGAAAAGGTAAAGGCACAAAAGAAAGCAGCAACAATGCTAGTGACACGCTGGGAGATGGGTAGGAAGCCTTGCTAGCTTTAGTGTCAACCTGCTCAATTGTTCTCCACCACCTTTCCCCATCCAAGCCTATTAAAAATTCCCCATCCTCCACCACTCCCAACCCCCATCCCCACTTGTTTTATCCAGATTAAAACCCTTGAAACAAATTATTGATTCATATTTTACCAGCAGTTACCAAAAAGAAAAAACGAAAGAAAGCTATAAAAATGGGCTATGACATCAGCGTATCAAATTAAGTAGGAACTTGAGGCTGTTAGATGTATATATATACATACGTATTCATTCATGTATACTTCATACATCTACAGTATCGTATATGTACATCTCTTTCTCTATATGTACTCACCTTCATTATGTGAATCACATGCTGTGAGGTTTACACTAAACATCTCTATCTAACATGGTATCAGACGACTAATCCTTCCCAACTCCGGCCACTTCCGGCCACTTCTCTGGCTCTTCCCCATCTCCTTACTCTTGTGTTGTGACTTTCGGAACCTCCTCCAGCCTCTCACCGCTCTCCCTAGCCACCAGCCCCTTCTTACTTTTGAGCTCTCCACACCGTACCTCTTGTCGTGTGCAGGATCCCAGTGGGACTGTCATTGGAACTGGCCGCCGTCATAAAGGAGTATATGCATTGGATTCTCTTCATCTTCCTTCTTCCGTCGACCGGGTATCTTATTGTAACACTGCAATTCTTCCTTATCATATGTGGCATCATTGTCTTGGTCATCTGTGTCCATCACGCATGTCCTCACTTCTTCGTAATGGTGTTTTAGGAGCTGTCTCTCCTTCTTCTGATGTAGTTTGTGTCGGCTGTAAGCTAGGTAAACAGCTACAGCGCCCTTATCCGTTGAGTCAATCTAAAACTACTGCTCCTTTTCAACTTATTCACTCTGATGTTTGGGGTCCTGCCCCTTTTGTGTCAAAAGGAGGAAATCGCTATTATGTTATTTTTATTGATGACTACACTCGCTTTACTTGGTTATATTTTATGCATCATCGTAGTCAGTTATTATCCATTTATCGCTCATTCGCCACTATGGTTCACACCCAATTTTCTACCTCTATCAAGACTTTTCGGTCTGATTCTGGCGGTGAATACACTTCTCAGGCCTTTCGTAATTTCTTGGCCTCTGAAGGCACCTTACCTCAATTATCTTGTCCCGGAGCACATTCCCAAAATGGAGTTGCTGAACGTAAACATCGTCACATTTTAGAGACCACCCGTGCTCTCTTACTTGGTGCTTTCTTTCCTCCTCATTTCTGAGCTGACGCAGTTAATACTGCCGTTTATCTAATTAACCTCCACCCCTCCTCTCATCTCCAGCATCGTAGCCAAATTCTTTATGGCACCCCCGCAGATCACTCGTGATGTTACTCGTTTTGACTTGTTTTAGTCACAAACACCCTTCTATGCTCCTTTGTTTCTTGATCAAAAAATAATGACCTCACGTATTCGCATCTCTCGTGATGTTACTTTTGATGAGTCCACACCCTTCTATGCTCCTTCTCCTTCTCCTTCTCCTGCGTCTCCCTCTAATACAGTTCCTTTGTCATTTCCCTTTCCTTCCTCTTCTACTGAGGATACTCCTTCCACTTCTTCCCCCTGCCCTCTTCCTCTTTCTCCTGAGACTCTCTCTTATTCTCTTCCTCTTCCTCCTCTAGATTCCCCATCTGAAGTATCTTCTCTCGATTCTTCCTCCCTCCCTCCTCCTCATCCGCCTGTCCGTTTCTCTTATCAGCGTCGACAACCTGTTGCATCTCCTGATCAGCCGGCCTGTTCCAAAGTCATTCCTACTATTGATTCTACATCCGAGGTACCTTCTCACCTTTATTCTTTACGTGATCGCTCCTCTTTACATCGTCCTGATCGTTATGCTTCTACTAGCACCAGTGTCTCACTTATTCATGAGCCAGGAACTTACAAGGAGGCAGCTCAGTTACCTGAATGGCAGCATGCCATGGCCGACGAACTTGATGCTTTATCTCAAACTCACACTTGGGATTTAGTCCCTCTTCCTTCTCATGCTGTTCCTATCACCTGTCGCTGGATCTACCGGGTGAAAACCCGTTTTGATGGGTCTATTGAGCGCTACAAAGCACGTCTGGTTGCTCGTGGTTTTCAGCAGGAACACGGTCGTGATTATGAGGAGACTTTTGCTCCAGTGGCTCATATGCACACCGTTCGTACTTTGATTGCTGTTGCTGCAGTTCGTGGATGGTCTCTTCATCAGCTTGATGTGAATAATGCTTTTCTTCACGGGGACTTAAAGGAGGAAGTATACATGACTCCTCCACCTGGTCTTCAGGTTCCTCCAGGATCTGTTTGTCGTTTACGTCGTGCTCTTTATGGTCTCAAACAGGCCCCCCGAGCCTGGTTTGAGAAATTTAGCAGTCATTGAGGCTGCTGGTTTCACTGCCAGCATTCATGATCCGGCAGTCTTTGCTCATGCCTCTCCACACGGACGTACTATTCTTCTTCTATATGTCGACGATATGATTCTCACTGGCGATGACTCTGCTCACATTACTTTTGTAAAACAGAAATTGCGTGACACTTTCTTGATGACTGATTTAGGTCTGCTTCGTTACTTTCTGGGTATTGAGATAACTTCTCATTCTGATGGTTATCGTCTTTCTCAGCAGCATTACACTCTTGAGCTCCTTGCCCGTTCTGGTTTAACAGATACTCGTACTGCTGCTACACCGATAGAGTTACATTTACAGCTACGAGCTTCTGATGGCGTTCCCTTATATGATCCTTCACGCTACCGACATTTGGTTGGCAGTCTGGTCTACTTAACAGTCACTCGTCCTGATATTGCTCACGTCGTTCATATCCTCAGTCAGTTCGTTGCAGCTCCTACTTCTACTCATTATGCTCATCTTCTTCAGGTCTTACGCTATCTTCGTGGTACTGTCTCTCGTAGTTTGTTCTATTCTCGTCTATCCACACTTCAGCTACATGCTTTTTCTGATGCCACTTGGGCCAGTTCTCCTGATGATCGTGTCTCTATTACTGGTTATTGTGTTTTTCTTGGCCCTTCTCTTATTGTCTGGAAGACCAAGAAACAGGCGACTGTTGCTAAGTCTAGTGCGGAGGCGGAGGTTCGTGCCTTGGCTTCTACTGTTCAGGAGATTCTCTGGCTTCGTTCTATCCTTCAGGATTTTGGTGTATTGGTTTCTACTCCCACTCCTATTCACTGTGACAGTACTGGTGCCCTTCAGATTGCTACTGATCCGGTCAAGCATGAGCTGACCAAACACATCGGTGTCGATGCTCATTTCACCCGATGTCATGTACGCACTCAGTTTGTGTCTCTTCACTATGTTCCCACAGAGGTTCAGGTGGCAGATTTCTTCACCAAGTCACAGACACGTGATCAACATCTCTTCCTGTTATCCAAACTCAAGACATATGATCCGACTTGAGTTTGAGGGGGGGTGTTAGATGTATATATATACATACGTATTCATTCATGTATACTTCATACATCTACAGTATCGTATATGTACATCTCTTTCTCTATATGTACTCACCTTCATTATGTGAATCACATGCTGTGAGGTTTACACTAAACATCTCTATCTAACAGAGGCATTCTGACTTAGGGCGTCCAAATCTTAGTAGAATGTTTGATGTTTAGTTATGATCTGTTGGAAACGTAGCACTTTTCCAAAAGAAATTTCTTAATCTAGCTTTGTTGCTTGAGTAAAAGGAAGACACCTTTTCCATTGTAAACCATGCAATTCAAATCAATAACCGCATTTGTATTACTATATTTCAACAACAGGGTTTCACATATGGTCTTCAGATCAAGATATAAATAACTCAATAGATGATTAATGAATTTAGAAACATAACTTGTATATATTTGCTATGGGCTAAGTTTGAAGGTTTTGCATAGTGTTAAACAAAAATCAACAAGATACTCATTCCAAAAGATTTCGCTCCTATATTCAAGTAAGAAAAATGTATATTATCTAACAAGCTCAGGTCCTATTGATCCACTGAATTATTTTTATGAGCTTGACCAGCTATTCTTCTTTTAGGATACATTGCAGAACAACCCTCAAGGTTTTACAATCAGAAAACTTTGGTCCTTGTACTTTAAAAATCTGCCAATTAGTCTTAAGGGTATGCTTGATTTAGCAATCTTTCCATCAATCAATCATTTATGCTTTGTAGGTTTAAGAAGCTTCTTATAATGTCAGTTTCAACAAAATCAAATCTTTTGTGAGTCATAATCAGTATTTTACCAAAGATTTTCTATGTGAAGTATCAAGACATATTTTTCATAAAATATCCTATTTAAGTCGTAAGCTCAACATTAATGGTTAATCAGACACCCCTAGGTCCTCTCACTACATTTTGGCTTCTTTTCTGTCACATCACAGATTCTTAGGTTGTCAAAGAAGACCATTAGAACCAAGCCAAGAGTAAGCAAATGAATCCCATGATAGCTATATAAACACAGGATTACAATGTCGATCAACATGAGGTCAAAACCGCAGATACAAGCCCAAGATTCATAAGCGTGATTTTCTAGGCGCAAGTAATTCGAGATAATCGTTCGCAAACACCTTGAGAAAAGATCACTGAAGAGAACTTAAATCGGCTGCTTGGCATACCACATCTGAAGGCCAGCTGCCGTGTGCAATAGATGTAATGGCGGAAGAATTGCAAGGTTCTCTAGGCGTAAGAGCTGCAGTACCTCAAGATCGTGACAAAGATTAAACAAAACTTCATTGGATATATTCCTCTTTAAGGAAATATTTAGTAGTTCAATGAAGTTGATAAGTACTAAATTTATACTATATCTTAATAAATTTAAGTTTCATTTATTAGTTGATTAAGCTCGTTTCTCCACATTTTTAATTAAAATTTACTCTTTTCGTTCAAGTTACTGTCATTCAATAGTTTTCATATAGATAAGTAAAGTTTGGCCTCTGCTCAAAGAGAAAGAAAAGAGAAAAGCTACTGAACAATGAAGGAATACAAACAAGATCCAACAAGAAATGTGGGTGCCCATGAAACCTACCACACCCATGGATTGTGGTGTAGAAATTCAAACCAGTCTAACCTTAAAAGATGCATGATCCACCAGTGCTAGCTAACATGGCCATAGACCTTTGCCGCCATCTCAACTGTAATTTAACCTCCTCTATATAAGGCCAACAACAGATTTCTTTTAAAGAGGAAGGAGGCCACAATAAGAAGAGTAAGAAAAGACAATTTTCTCTAAGACTTCAAGAATTGAAGAAGAGGTCAGAAAGAGTTAAATTAAAGATCAAGAAGTGTTCTCGTCGAATGACAAGCAAGCCGACAATTTTTTTGTGAAGGATTTAGACTTTCTTTTCCTTTCTATTATGCTTGTTTGTCCAATGCTTATTATGAATATTATGAGTTGTAATTCGAACATGAGTGAG
The DNA here is from genome assembly GCA_902712375.1 of Dioscorea dumetorum. Taxonomy (NCBI): domain Eukaryota; kingdom Viridiplantae; phylum Streptophyta; class Magnoliopsida; order Dioscoreales; family Dioscoreaceae; genus Dioscorea; species Dioscorea dumetorum. The sequence goes on along the minus strand of CACTHL010000549.1, from coordinate 3,473,736 downwards.
TAGATTGACCTTTTATGGTTATGGATTAATTTCTATGTTGACTTTGTCGATTTTAATGTTTAAGTTTTGTTTGATTTAATTCTTTGATACTTAAATGCTTGCGAATGGAATGTGAAGGATCCCCTATTTATATTTGCATGATATTAGACACCAAAGGAAGGACAGGACTGAAAGGTGAACTATGATGTTGTAAACCATAGGATTAAGCCTGAACCCCTGAACTAGGATTTCTTGAGGATTAATGATTATTGCAAAAATTAAAGGATCCAATTAGATTCAACTATTACGAAAGTAGGGGTTGTTCTAAGTTCGATACCTTGCTATATTTTGAAAGGAAATAGTGAGTACCTTAGGATAAATGACCTTCAAACTATTAAACATAATAGAAAAAAAGTCAATACATGATCTTTTGTTTACCATCGTGGTGAAACACTAATCCCAGAAGCTTTTGAACTTTTAAGTTCCTCCTCCTTGCATTAGTCACAATTTACTAGTTTTTATTAGTTATAGTTTTTGTTAGTGTTGTTCACGATCCATCTAGATAGCCTATAGTTGTAAGAAACTGACACTCAACAACATAGTCCTCATGGAAACAATATATTTTATACTACTTGAGCGATCCGTGCACTTACGGTACATATCAGAAGTCCAACCAAAGAGATGATCAACTAGGAATTAATCAAGATTCAAGCCCCCCCATAATCTTTCCTTTTATTTTGGAATATTCAAAGTTCCATATGTAGGAATTATACAGGGATGGGAATAGGGATGGAAAAATGATTGTGCAGTGTTTTTTCATTTTGCCTCTTAGATATATGGTATACCACTAGAGTTGGCCACTAATAATCTACAATTTATATTGTATCTTTCTTGAATGTATGGTGATAATTTGTTACCCTTTTCAATTCTCAACTCTAGTTCAACACTAGAGTTGGCCAGTAATTCTCAACTTTAGATATATTGCAGTGTTTCTTTCTTCAATGGCTTAGGTTAATTAGTTTAAATCCATGACTAGCCATGCTTTCTGAGATCATGAGCATTGAAGTCAGTAAAGCAAAGACTAAAAAGAATAACAAAAATCCAACAATAATGTAGGTAGAGTTGCTTATGTTCAAGACAATGAAAATTCCAATTAGATAATGTTCAATATGTGCTCTGTTATTGTGTAACGTTTTTCAAGGAGCTTTACAATTTCTTAAAACAAGACTTGTCATTCCAAGTTACGCACAATCAACCACAACCATTCTATATTATTAACAAAATAAAAGAAGAATATATGCTAAATAACGGAATGTATGTTTCAGGGGTAAATTATCATACCTGCAAGAACTCCTTCCATCCAGATGGTTCAATTTGCTCAAGTCGCTTAATTAGACGATGAGATCTAGCAGTCATACGTTTGATCTTTTCTTTGGTAAAATTAGTAAAATCTGTGATTTTTTTAAATTCTTTAAAACCTTTAGTATTTGTAATCTTCTTCCTCAAGCGTGAAACTTTGGTTCTTTGCTCCTTGTAACGTTCCACAACATCTTTGTATGCTTGTGACCAATTCTTCATCTAGAAACGTAGAGTAAAGCAAGCTTATCAGTATAATAAAAAATCAAATGTTGACTATGGAGAACAATAAAATAAAGTGCATACATGCTAGTGACAATAATTAGTATCGGTATTATGATCTAATAGACTAATGCATTTGTCATTACAAACAGCCATTTGTATATGAGTGACTTGAACCATATAAGGGCATTCACATTGCAAAAGTGAAACTGAACCATCCTTTCCACTTAGTTTTTAAAATTTTAAAACGAGAGTCCCTATAGAATGACATCTGTACACTGTTCTTTCTTGCCACTAAATTAGAATCCACATACTTACATAAACAAAACTCAGATGCACCATTTTAACTATTGACAATTTACATTTTGTCACATAAGAAATGCAGAAAGCAACACCAGTACAGAACTATTGTAAGAACTATAGTTTATTTTGCTAATTGTTTACAAGGAAATATTAAGATTATGAAACAAACCTCATCATCATCAGAAAGGCTGCTCAAAACTGGAACATTTAGACTCCAAGACCATGTCTCCATGGATCCTTCCATGCACCATAAGGAACCAAACTCAGAATCAGAGACCTTTTCCCAGTTCAAATCTTCCTCCTTGAGGAGCTCCATTAAGGTTTGTTGTGGTGGTATATCACCATCAGCCAAAGGGACATTAGAGAAACCTGTCTTATATATAGTTTTTATCCACTTCTCTGTGAAGAGATACCAAGAGTTATCTGAACCTAGAGCAACATAGTAAGCAGGTCTGCAATCTTCTCCATATGTTGTATCTCCTAAATCAGAGTTAGCCTGATTATCCTGGCAGGCCAAAGCATCTAAATTGACCTACACATTGAAAACAGAAAGATTATCTAGGTCTTATAAAGCAGCATGCTATATAACAACCACTCATTAGACCTTTGCAAAGAAAAAGATGCATGGGAAATGCCAAAACCAATGAAACTTACTTTAATGGAAAATACTAAATAAATGATAAAAGTTTTAACCTGCTAATATAAAAAACTAATAATCAACTATACAAGGCACATTCCACATTAGAGAGAATTAGGCTCACATAGCGATAACATTGGTCCTTCATAAACAAGTCAAATCATCCTGTTACCTTAGAGAACCTTGACTGGCAACGTGCTAAAAAGATACAATCAAATGAGACAAACTCATCGATTTAAGTGCTCATGCATGAATAAAACTGTGCCTATTAGTTATTTAGAAAAAAAACTAAAATATGATGCACCACTCTAAAAGAAAATTTTTTCTCCACCAGGCACTCATTGAGAACTAAGGAAATGGAATATTTGTCAAATGGATGCTATAATTGTATTGCCAATAAAATGTCCAAAGATCAGGATATACTTCAAAACAAGCCTAAAATAAGAAACTCAATGAACTAAAACTACAAGGAAAAATACTCAGAATTCTTCGGACATGCACCTTTATCACGTTTAATTGCATTGAGAGAAATTAGAAGCATGGAAAACATGGTCCTCCTTTATTTATTTTTCTGCATTGGTAATGGAAAGACATGTTTTAAGTAACTTATCTGAATCGAAATTCATTTTTTAGAATTGAATATCGTGATCCGATGCCAAAGAAACTGTAAGACATGAAAAATAACAACAACCTCTTCAACAAAGGGATAAGTACAAATGATACAAATGGCGATAAGAAAATCAACATAGACGATGTATTACTAGTATTATTCTTGATTTAATCATCCAATTATAATAAGCTGATATTCAGCTTACTAATAAACTTCCTCATAATTGTCCAATAGAATTTCCGACAATCACAAATAGAAAGCAAACTCTGCTGTCAAAATAGTTAGACAAGAAACTGTCATAAGGTTAGGAAGGTAAAATACAATTAACCAGGCAAATTAAAACAAGAGAGCACCTTTGTGACACATTAGTCCAACCGCTAAACTTAGAATAAATATAAATTTATAGACCAACCCACTTTTGATTTATTCATTTAGCATCCTAAAGCAGTTAGATTCACGCTTTGACGCTTTGTTTAGTCTGCTTCTTGAAGCCACTACCACTTGTTCCCTTTTCACCTTAGGCAACTTAAGCTTCATAAAGATTTCTTTGTTGCCGTTATTCCTAAGCCATCAGAAATTCTCCCCAATCCACCTTATATTCCTTTCCTACTTTTTTGCGTGTCAAACGAAATTTAAAATTTAATTGAAATTTTATATCAAAAATTTCTGATACTAGACTTGAATCATCATTATTGCTGTCTTATTAGTTAGTTGGATATTTTGTTACTGCTTATCTTATCCACCCTTTATGCTTGTAAGTATCTTGTAAATAATTAGGACTTCCTGGAGGAGTTTGCGGAGTGATGTTATAAGGAATTCAGTTCTTCTGTAGAACATATATTGGACGTCAACAAGAACAGAAACTTATCCAAGCCAACTTAATGAATAATGAAAATCTCAAAAAAAAAATATTGAATGCCTAAGTTCAATGACTTAAGGCTTACATTTTACGGAGGTCTTCAAGCTGCAATCCTCTGATACTAATAAGTACCCTATGCATTCTTTTTCTTCATTTATTATATTCCAATTTTTCCTTTAATTACAAACGCATTTCTCTATTGATTAATGTTCAATGCCATCAATTTTTCCTAATCACAAACGCATTTCTCTATTGATTAATGTTCAATGCCATTACAAGTCTATTTTATGGAAAATCTATCTCAAACTGATGTCTTGACACAGTTTTCTAGTTACATTTGTATTGATCAGTGGGATAAGTTCAGGACGGGTTTCCAAACAACTACAGGCTAAAATTCGATCTGTGAAGAAATATGATTCACTCTTCAATAGAAGTTAGAGGTATCTATAGCACATCCCTTATTGAGACTCATGCATACCCTCTGCACACATTCGATCTAGAGCTGCAAAAATAACAGTGTTTTGATATTATGATAAATCATGTTAGCTTTGAAAGTTATAGAATCATATGATCTTTGATCAGATCCAAAAGCCTAGGATCTGATTTTAATAACCTCACCAAAGACTAACCAGGCAATGGAGGATTGCCATGGAGGCAGGTCCATCAACAATGGTAGCTGATATTTATGATGGTTGCAAAATTTCCAATAAATCACCCTGGCCAGGAATGCCAAGTCACAACTTGTACCAAAACAATATTGATTTTCCTTTAATTTGTACAGTTTGAACATTTTGGATCATTGAGCGTAAACATGCAATAATTTAAAACTTATACAGCATCTACATTGTAGATAACACATCTAATATGAACATCAAACATGACAAGCATACAGAGCTTGGTTCAGGAAATGGACATTTTTGGTCCCTGTGTCTAGTGTAGATGCAAGTTAGCCTTGGAGAGTAAGACACAAGAATTGAAATTCAAGAAAATGATATTGCAGAAGATAGTAGTGTGTATGGATTTGACTAAATGGCATACAAAAGGCACATGGTGCATACAACTAAAAGTTGAACAGAAGTGTGTGAACTCTAATGTGCAGGCCTATGATAAATCAAAGCTTCTGAACTCAATCAACCACAGCACGTGTTTAGCAGCTGTGGATCTAAACAGCCTGCCATAAAACATTTATAGCGCACCCCAAATTTAATTTCTTTTGGCCAGTCAATAAAGTAACTTCCAAGGGACATTGCTTTTGGAAAAACAAATTCTAAACACCAACTACATATTCACGAAGTCTCATGCAGAAATGTAAATCAAAGATGCTAATCATTGGGAAAGTAAATAATGCAACCGTGTAAAGTTTAACTAAGTTGTTGCTTTCTTTTCCAAGCTAGTAGAATTTTAACAGTGCTAGCAAACATAGAAAGAAGAGAATGGTGTTCTCTATCCATTCAGGATGATGTAAAATAGATACAGAGAACTGGAGGATTGAAGAATAACGATGTTAAGATCCCATACTATCCTCCACAGACCTAGAAGGAAGCAGAGAAATGAAGAGTCTAACCCAAGTATAAGCAAGTATCACGAAGGACATGCAAAAGCAGCAAATGAAGTCCTTTAGACCAATGCAAAGATGCAATTCCAGAATCATAATGAAACCCACATGAAAGCTATACCAAGATTTAATGGCCTGGAACTTCTAGCATGCATCCACGATGTACAAATGGTTCAATGCTTTCCCAAACTCATGTTCTTTATTTTCATATAGGCAATATTTTGGGGTCAATCAATTTAAACAAGAAAGCAGCTATTTAGATTTTGAAAATGAAACATGAAAAGTTTACCTTTTCAAACTTCCATGAACCAGAAGCTATAAAATTTCAACTGAGAAAATATAACAAATTTTCTCAAGGACTCACCATATCCATGATCCGAGGCGCAAACAAAGAGCTAAGCTTCCCAATGAAAACAGCAGGAACGACATGCTGAACTGCTTCATTGTCTTTGTATTGCAAGCACATAAATGGAAGATTGCAACTATCAACCTCTTTCAACAAAGCTTTCCATGCAGTCATTCTCTTGAATTCCATTTCTCGTCTGAGTTCTGTACGGGCCCGTTTTTCTCTCTGTAGTAGCAATTTAATAAATGAGCTAACCAGTGCAAAACAAAACTGCACATGAAATGCTACATGATGAAAATGGCCAAAGCACATAACAGGCAAGAGAAGAACTGCCAAACCTTCTAGATTAAATGCTTTCAAGCAGATAAAAACCATATCAGTGTATCTTAAATATAAATATTACTAATATTAATGTATAGTTTGTTAATTCATATCAGACACTTCTTCAAAGGCTGATTCATATCTAAAGTTACTTTAGTACAAAGAGTTGCTACCCGTAGCACTTCCTGTAAATCAGAAATTTCTGCATACTCTGCCTCTGATAACTGCTCCTGGCTTTTCCTATCAATAGCATCCTCACTAACTTCCAAAGAGAGCAACTCAATTTCATGTTCTATCTTAGTAAGTTCTTCTTTAGCTGCAAGCATAACATTACTTCCAACATAATTTCCAAAACTTTGCTCCACTAGCTTCCGGGCTTCTTCTAATGTCCGTCCAGATTGGACAGAGTTTGATCCATCTGATTCCTTCAATTTATGAGTAACTTTTGCACCCTACAAAATTTTGAACATGCTGTTAAATAAGATCTTCAAAAACTTACGAGAAAAGATTATGCTTCAGCAAACCATGAAGAGACATCACATACAGCTAAAAGATTCAAAACCATTCCATAGGAAGCAGTAAATTGTGATACGAGAGGTTCAAGCCCCGAAAAGAGAATGTCACAGCATTCTTCAGCTCCTTCATATGGAGATTGAAGAAGCACAACATGGCCAGCATCATCAATTCCTCTCCGTCCGGAACGACCAGCCATCTGTAATAACTCATTTGAGCTCAAAGGAATGCGTCCAATTTCACCACGTTTGCTTAGGGATGAAATTACAGCTGTCCTAGCGGGCATGTTAATTCCAGCAGCAAGTGTTTCAGTGGCGAAAACCAATTTAACAAGACCTCGTTGAAATAGTTCTTCGATAAATGACTTCCAAAGTGGTAAGCAACCAGCATGGTGAGCAGCTATTCCATGTAAAAGGCCTCTTGTGGCAATATCTCTGACAGCATCAGGATATAGATTTCGGAACCTCTTAAGTTCCAACTCAACTTCAACACCCTCACATTCATCTAAAAGGTTCGAATCTTCAAGATATTGAACAGCAGCGTCACACCCTCTTCTGCTAAAGATAAACCATATGGCTGGAAGCATATCCTTTTCTCTAAATTGCCTCAATGTATCTTTAATCTGAGGCACCTGATGGATATCGTTTCAAGCAGTCATCAACAATACAGAGTGAAATAAAGTCTATAAACAAGATCACGATTAATTGTTAATCAAAAGCATCAAACAAAGTAAACATAATAAAAAAAGGATAAAAGATAAAATCGCACTTGGGAACGGCGAATAGAATTTATATCATTTTTTGATAGTTGTGTTTGCCGTGAGAAGCTAGCAATATTATCGGTTCCCTGTTCAGTTTTACCCTTTCTTTTTTCCCTTCTCATTCTTTTACCACTGTAAGTATCAGTTCTAGATGGAGATAGCTGCATATAATTGAGTGAAAGGTTCCTGCATGGTAACAAAATGAACACATTAAATTAAAGTTTAACTTAACCTCAATATAAACAAGAAATCTAGATGAACACGTAGATACTACATTATGCAAATAAGGAATATAGTGAAATCAATTATAGTGTGCTTGGATTAATGGATACTAGACTAAGGTGGTTAGAAGTATGAAGAATTGAGGGATAATAGACATCAGCCATGGTTAAGATGCAATTTAGTCATGCGTGGTTGTTTAAATTAACTAACTTCATTAGCTGATACAACTAAAATTTTAGTTTCCAAATAGAGTGATCTCTCTGTTACTAACTATTAAAATCTCATCAACCAGACTGCCTTTGGCTTGAGTTAGACTATTACCAAGAAGTTAAGATGCATCGCAGTGAGGATGCTAAGCCCCTGCCAATCTGGCAGAAAGGGATCACATTTTTCAATTTTTTAGCTGGATTGAATGTGGAATTTGATCCGATATGAGTGTGAATTCTTGGAAAGGAGCGGTTACCTTTGTTAAACAAGGTTCTGTCTTATTCGGTGCATAAAAATAAAATAAAATATCATAAACATGATCAATAATGTTAGAGCTTCAATCCACTGATAGTTCTGCATCTGCAATGGCTGTGAATGAACGGGGAAAATCTAATCAAGACTATAATGATAAATCAAATGATAGATCTTCAGAAAAAGCAATCCAACTGAGATGCCTTTGGTGCACCTACTGCAAGAAGTCACATCATACAAGAGAGAACTGTTTCAAACTTCCTGCAAGGTTAATGTCCTCGATCATATTGGTCACTTCAAGGGGCAGCCAAGGAGTCAGATAATCTTTCAAAGAAAGAGGAGCCAATCTCCAAGAAAACCAGTCTGTGATAAAGAAGAAATTTGTAATCTCAATGTGGAATAAATTAAAATGTTAAGAGGTCTACTCAACTCTCTATCTAACTTTTATAGTTCATGTTCATTGGCTCAATCTGTTAACTGCCTAATTTCTAAATCTTTAAATGCGAATCTTGCAAATCATCTTGAATCCTGGGTCATTGATTCAGGAGCCACTCATCATATGGCTCATTGTTCAAAACTTCTGAAACCTGTTACTTCTTGAAATAAAAATATTACTATCACGAATGGATTCTCAGTAGTTGTTGCTGAAGGAACAATAAGCTTATCACTTTATCCTTCTTTGAATAAATGTTCTTCATGTTCCGAAATATCCACCAATTTTCTTTCTATTCATCAACTTACCAAAGAATTATATTGCAATGTAGATTTTTCTAAGACAAATTATGTCGTCAAGGAAGATGATTGGGTCTGCTAAGGAAAAGAATGGTCTCTACTATCTTGAAAAGATTTGAATGAGGATGGAAGAGCTCAGCTGAAAATTTTATGTTTCTCAAAAAACTTTCCTTCTGTTTTTTTGCCTCAGCCACTAAATCTGAAACTTGACTTCATCATTTTTGCCTCGGACATCCATCATTTCAGATTCTCAAGATTTCCTTCATTTTCCATATATCTTTTTGTTGATAGTTTTCATTGTGAAAGTTGTATCATTACAAAACATCATTACGTGCCTTTTCTCTTGAGTAATACAAATCATCTCAACCTTTTCCTTTAACTCATTCCAATGTGTGGGGTCTAGCCATAATCGCTAATATCAATGGTGCTAGGTGGTTAGGGACATTTATTAATAATTCTTCCAGAACTACTTGATTGTTTCTTACGAAAGAAAATTGTAAAAACAGATCTTTTCCATTTTCACAAAATAATCATGACACAGTTTGGGCTTCCTCTAAAGAAATATCAGATAATGTTAGGGATTATTTTAATACAATTTTTTCTGCATTTTTCCAAAGGGAGAGCATCATCCATCAGCCTTTTTGTGTTAGACACACCTCAGAAAAATGTAGTGGCCGAACAGAAAAGTAGGCACTTTCTTAATGTTAGCAGGGCTTTATTAGTTTAGTCAAGTGCTCCAAAAACATTTTAGAGGAGGCTGTTTCAACAGGAACCTATCTCATAAATCAAGTTCCTTCTCATCTCCTAGGCAACAAAAATCTGATCCAACTCTTGTCTAATTACTAACCAGATTTTCCTCATTCAAACACTCTACCTCTAAGGTATTTGGGTGTCTCCTTTGCTCATATTCATCAACAACACAGCAATAAAATTTATTCCATAGCTCGGAGTGTATGCTGACAGGCTATTTGAATACCCAAGGTGGGTGTAAATGTTATTCTCCCTCCACAAAGAAAATTATTGTGTCCATGCATGTAACCTTTCAAGAAACAGAATCTTTTTAAAAATATTCTCAATCTCATCTGCAGGAGGAGACCTCATCTGGTCCAGTAACACAATGGAAATTGTTTTCTCCTCATTTGCAATTGCCACAATGTCCCTTGCCATCAGAACAACCACCATCACAAACAATCCCTATTGATCTAATTATTCCTTCAATTTCTCCATGCAGGGCTGGACCTAAGCATAGGCGGCCAAAGCCTATGCCTAGGGCCCCACAATTTTTTATAAAATTCCCAAAATACCCCTGAACTTAAAATTTTCAGCAAACTTAAAACAGAAATAGGACATAATTTTTAGGTGAATATAATTAAAATACAAAGCAAAATTAAAATACATCAGCTATAACATAGTCCATACACATATTTATTAAAATATGAATACAATACGCTATAATATGTAAATTTAAAATGATAATAAAACTCTCAATTTAAAAACAATAAAAAAAAACCATCTAGACATTGCTAAGCATATCCAAGAAAATATTTAACACAAAAATGAACCAATATGCATTAAAAAAATATATAGGCTCATGTGTAACTTCTAGTTATCAAGGGCAAACTTGTCAAAAAATTGTAACAAGAGGAAAACGTAACAACGAAGGCAAATTTGTCTATATTAAAATAATAATCAATTATTTCTTGCCTATTTTCATTAAAATTACATTTTAAGAGTGGGAAAAATTGTCCATAAATTTTAGCTTAAATTACCACCACTCACTCAGTCATCCAAGATAGACACCTGTTTTGGTGGTAATATGATTATCGAGTCTCTTAATAATATTTCACTATTAGTAATCTCATATTACCATCACCATTGACAGTGCCACAATTCCAAACTTGGTAATCCCGAAAAATATAATGGGCCCTTTTCCTTTTCTGCATTCAATGGTGGACCATTGTTTTTCTTTGTTTAGATTTCCCAACCACCTTTATTTTTTTGTTGATTCCTAGGGTCACTTTATTAATTGTCCTTTTCTTCTCCTACACAGAGGTTGTATATCTCTATAAATAGCTTGTATTGTCTCTTTATTTCAACAAGATACTGTCTTCGTTTCATGTTAACTGTCATATTTGAGCTTTGCACAAATATTAAGACTGTCATTAAAGCTCCTAAAATCTAAAACAAAAAATTATGACACTTGACCCTTGCTAAAGTTATTTACTCCCATTAATGCACACACCTCTCTAAATGAGAAGAGCAAAATTGGAAAAAAGATAATTAATGCTTAGAACTTTTAAAGGTGACAAATAATTTGAAAAAAAAATCCAAATGTGACAATTAATATAAAACGAAGGGAATGTAAGTATTCTAGTTTTCACGTCAAATATTATCATGAAATTGGAAAATTGATTGCAGCAATATTTAAAATTTCCACAAAGCACATGAATTTCAATGTTCTAATTGAATTCGTGCAAAATAAAGCTGCATTTTATATGTTGTAAGCAATTGTGCCATTCAACAGGTATAAGACAATTTGTCAAATTTGTTTCGTACATGTGACTCAGTACACAAGGTTACTTACAAAGCATTCGTAATCTACAGTACTATGAAATGCTCAAATGTGTAAACAAGACTGGAAAAGGCAAAATATACCAAGCTATTTAAACCAAACATTTTATGATCACTATATGTCCAAAGTACATAACAATGTCAAAAGAGCATTTCAAAATATCTCCATTTATTCTTCTAATTAAGGAACAGTAACCAGAAAATAAAACAACCAACATTTGATACGTCAATAGCTGAACTTCTAAACTTCGAACACAACCATACTGACATAGATTCCCAGGTTTTTATGTTACAGTTACATCAATATAAACTATAGTGAAGCTTATGGACATGAAAACTGTTGATCAAACTTAATCTCTTCAATGGTAAGCACAACCAATGAATAGATAATTTCTATCCACTTTTAAGAGAAAGAAACTTATCATGGTTAATGACAACTATTCTCATTCCCCATACTTGCTTCTATCTGAAACAACAATCATGGAAGAATACAAAACAAAAGTAAAAATAACAAAACAAGCAACTAGAAAAAAATAAATGAACCAAAATCCCAACAAAATGAGTTGAGCACTCTTCCTCAAAATGTAGGCTCAAATTTGAAAGCACAAAATTGAACAGCAAACATTTTGCATATAAAAACCAGAAACAAGATAAATTGCATTAGAAAATTAATTATATACCTATTCATTTTTTGTCCTTTATCATCAAGAAGTGGTAACAAAGAACTCTTCAATGAGAAATGCCAAGTCAATGGAACTGGTCGCTTTTTAGATGTTACCAACTCAGTTTTACCATGAATCTAGCACAAGCAACAAATAGATAAGTAAATACTAGAAGTGCCCTTCATTGAACCAGACAGGAGGAAAATAATATGGGTGAGGATGCTTATATTATAATTACACTGCAAATCATTCCTTTCTATAATGCATCAATTTTGCTAATTTTTTTATAATAGCTAAATTGGTTATTCCAGGCTTGCAGGCCCATAATTCAGAAGTTAGCTGAATCAGCACATGAATTGTTCCACCATAAAATTAAGTTTTTGAACACAATGTCAAAGGTCATGCTTATAAAGCATGTGAAGAAGAGTCCTGATTAAACTTAAACATAATATTATGATATTATGGAGTAATTTCCAAAATGTAAACAGTTGTTCATATGAGAAATTTTTATATTATAAAATTTTTATATTATAACATGTGTTGTTGAAGTAGGGAAAAAAGCCAACTTAAAGTAGGAAAGCTTTAAGACTAACTCATTGAAGATGGTGATCTTTAGCTTGTCAAAGGCCTTTTTGTTACCCTCCTTCAAACCACAAGGTTGGTCCATCTTCAAGGTGTCGGCGAGGGGTACCACTATCTTTGAATACCCCTTCATGAACATTTGCTAAGAATTTGCTAGCTCGAGAAAAAAAGGCAATTCCAAGACTTTGGTTGCCATCCAGGGTAGCCTCCATTTTTCTCCAGTCCATTTGAACCTTTCCCCTTGAGATTAGGTGCCCCACGAACTTTATGCTCCGTTGAGCGAACTCGCATTTCTCCAGCTTAATGTAGAGATGGAATGCTTTCTCAGCCTGGCTAGCACTTAAGTGGCACAAATGGTCTCCCAAGACATTGTAAACAATAACATCATCTAAGAACACAATCAAAAAGTCATCGATACGCTAATGGAATGCTCCACCACTTGATCAAGCTCCAACTCCAACATGGTCATTAGATAAGTCAACTACCCTCGCGTCAACCTGTGTTTTAGGTGCGTGGCTGAGAAAAAGGTCTCTTTTATCTTTTTCTTTTTGTGCACATTTGCCACAAAGCAAGAGTGGGCTTCATCCATGATCATTAGCCTACCTAGATGCAGGGATCACGATAGCCTTGGTAAAGGTGACGAGTTGACCCCCAAGATCAGCTCCAAATCATCGAAAGGAACAGGTAGTTGGTCGATCTCACCCTTCCAGGTCCACAGGTGCATGGTCGCTGCCTGTATCTTCCCAGCTACGGCCTAGGCCTATAAGTTAATCTCTTTCACTCGGTTGAGGTGTGCCTCCACGTGGAGTCCCAGCCTTGTTGTTGTTGCCTCGCTAATGAAATCCATGTGTAACCATGACATTGATGTCCTTACCATTGATAGTCGTGCACATAAAGCAAGGATTGAGATGAGTTACCTTTCATAGACTTAGAGTAGTGAACAATGCAAAATACTGATTCTTGATGAGGAGTCTAAATCATTATCATCATTGATGATGTGTGCAGCTAACTTTTGTCGCTTCGAGCACTCATTCCCCTGGTGAGGCCTACCACATATGGCTTTGTCTATTTCAAGTGAGGCTTGGCTTTGTCTATTTTCGATGTCAAGGTGGTTCGATATTCCACCATGGCTTCAATTATCACTATGGCCAATGGTAGGTCCTTTGCCCCTTGTCACCTCACTTCAATTTAGGCTCAAAGTTGCAAGACCGTGAGGAAGTTGAACAGCTTATCCTCTTCAGACATGTCTCAAATGTCAAGCATCAAGGAAAAGAACAACTTGACATACTCTCTCATCAAACCAATCTGCTTCAGCTTTTTTAGGGCCAATAGAGCGACCCAAGCAGTGTTCTAGGAAGAAACTGCTCGTGCAACTCATTTTTCAACTCTACCCATCAATTAAAGATTGTCCGGCCTACATGAGCATCATCAATTTACTAGGTCCTCCACTAAAGCTTGGTGTTCCCAGTCAAGTACATCCTCACCATCGGTAGTTGCTCAACATTTGGGACTTTTGCGGCCTTGAAGTAGTGGTCAATATTTCATAGAAAGTTTTCCAAGTTTTTGGAAATCTGAGCACCATCAAAGTGCATTAGCTATAGGACCTTGATATGAGGAATGATCTCTTGAGCACCAGAGTGGACAAGATCCATGTCTTTGAGGAGGTTGACATCCACAAGAAGTGCTTGGACATGTGGGGTCAATAATTTCAATGCATGGCTAACTATAAGGACTCGATTGAAAAGTTTTTATATCTATCGCAATTAACCATGAAATGGAATATAGACCCACAATGTCATCAAGCCACTTAACGACTTTGCTAGATTCACTCAACCGGCTCCTTAAGACATTCGTGCTTGTACTTGGTTCTCTCCACCATTTTGACTTTTACCCTAAGAAGTCCTTGGTTCTGATACCAACTATCACGGATGATTGCTTCTTCTTAGCTACCCGTGCAGAACTCGCTTGCTAGCTTCCCCAACCAAATTAGCCTCTCAAGATATTATCCGAAGAACTTTTAAGGCCAACATATAAAAGAGATAAGGCATTATAATGATTAGAGCATCGTTTGGAGCAACAGATGGATCTCAAATTCTAGAGATTTGAGGAAATTATAAAACGTCTACATACTCTTGGAATTGATGCACACAACACGGAATGACAATAGAAAGCTAAGGGTGGAGTTCACTTGTGGTAATCTTATTGACAAACATGTTTTTGTCCCAATCCATAAGCAACCTATCTATGATGGATGGCTCAAAGGAAGAAGATTTTGAACCAAATTGGTTCAATCAACATCAACCATATAAGAGTCAGAAGGCAAGACATAGTTATAAGGGCCTTTAACAGGATGCTAGAGATCTCCGGTTAAAGGTGGGCATCCCATCTTTCAATGGAATTCCGCATACAGAAAAATTCCTAAACTAGATTGCAGATATTGACTAAATCTTTGATTACATGGAGACTCCTCCCGAGAAAAGCAAGTCCATCCGAGTAGCGCGTCGTGTGACGAAGAGCATTAGTAATTGCCAAGTATGACAAAAAAAATGAAAAAAAAAAAAAAAAAAAGAAAGCCATGAGGAGTACGAGAAAAAAAATGAAGGCGCTAATTAGGAGAGTGTTGAAGAAAACAAGAACAAGAAAAAGGCTTTTTTGATCTCCACAAAGAATCCAAGTAGAGGTTGATATGTTCAAACAAACAAAGAAAAAAAGCTACTAAATGGCAAGATTTCAAGATAAAGAAAATTAAACTTTGGAATGGTGATTGAAAGTAGAAATATTCTATTGCAAGCTTAATTATCGAGATCATAACTACAGGTCAAATTTCTCGCAAGTGGAAATGAATGAGGAAGCATGGTGAAAGAAATCTCCTATTGCTTTAGGACTTTAAAATTAAAACCTCCAAAGTTGTTTTTTTAATATTTTATAATTATCTTAGCTGCATTTATTATTTTTATTTATTTATTTATCTAGTATTTTGTAATTATCTTAGTTTTATTTACCATTTTGTCCTTAGTCTAGACCTCTATAAATACTTGTTTAAGGGTTTATTAAAAAAACCAATCTAATGAACATTTATTATTTTCTCTCAATTTTGAGTGTTAGTTCTTGAAGTAGACCTTTGATTAGTTGCTTCAATCAAGCAATACTGTAACTCCCAGTCGACGAGGGCTTCGAGCTTATCGTACCATATGGGTGCCAAGGCAAGGACGGTGCTTTGCCAGGCAACATGGCCAAGACTAGCTAAGAGAAACACTAGTCAATATGATCAAACTTGATGCATGTGCAGTGCCTGTAAGGTCGGATGGCTTAATTGGCATAAGGAGGGACAGTCTCTCACACAACCAAGGCCTTAGACCAAGATTCTTGATTACAATTGCCCTGATTGAGGGATTTGAGTGAAAAGGCAGGTAGGTCTCACGCCTTGATTAGGGGACTTATGCAAAACAAGCGCTTGCCTGATCGAGGGTGCAGTCGAGTGAAGGCTACCTGCTCGCAACCTGATTAAGCTAGGCGCAAAATTGCCCCAATGCTAAACTGAGTAAAGGAGGTGGACTAGCAATGCACAAAAATGGCACCGTACACTTAGTCACACACGGGGATGGGCCACCCAGACCTCAAACACACCCATGGCAAAAATTGGTGAATATTTTGCCTTTGTGAGGGGTTTGTAAGTAAACTATTGCCTCTCCTTGGAAAAGCAGCCAAGATCATCATAGTTACAAGATTCGTTAACCCCCTTCCCCTAACCCCCAAAAAACGGATCTTCGATCTACATCGCTCGTACTTAATTAGAGTTTGCTTTCGTTGCAGATCAATTGGATTAGTGATCTAAGTTGATGAAACGAGCATGTCAAAATTAATTAACTATAGATTTTAGAAAAATATGTCTAATTTATTTTTAAAAAAATAGTCATACATAACATTAATATTTATTTGGTTTTAAAAGTTGTTATACACATGTTTCGCACTCCCCCACGCATTACCCAATCCACGCGGCTGTGCGCCCTCGTGTCTTGGCCTATGTTAAATTGTCCTTCTAATAACCAAATATAAGAGCACCGACCCTTACAGTATCCATCATCCCCAAAAAGCACATATCATACTTAAAATGATAGGCACTCAATTTGCTGAGTAATTACAAGAACAAAAAATCTTGATATTTTATAGGCTCTATGTTCAATTTTATTAGAATTCGTAGATTTTCAGCTTTAATTCCAACCTTCATCCACTTTCCCTTCCTCTAGCACAGAATCTCAAAGTGAAACATAAGCAACAACCACCATGAATTCCTTGTAATTACACAAAAGCCCTTCAAATTCTTTGCCCGTGTGTAAATATCTCCTCACACTAAGATTACAAGAAAGCATGGAATATTCTTAGAATATCCCTTTGGCACTCTTCAATTAATTTTTATTCCAAAACTGTTTTTATGATTTAAGACAATGGCCCTTGATTCAAACATAAATATTTTGGGGCCCTTTTCTTCGTCACCTGTTTTTCTAAATTAACCTATATAGCCATGGCTTGAGCTAACTACATGTAGATAGATGCATGTATATATATCAGAGCTGTCTATTTGTTTTCTTATAAACCTATATAGTGCCAAGGCCACTATATTTAGCCAAAATGGCCGAAGGGCCATCAAATCAACGTGCCTAATCAGGAGAAACACTATTTCTTTGAGCTAGCCCTGACCATAAGGCTACTATATTTGATAAGATGACCCTGGGCCATCAAATCAAGGTGGCCAGTTAGCACCTTGTGCTAGCTAGACACAAGTTTTTTTTTTTTTTAACTGAACATTTTTCATTACTAACCTATATGGCTCTAAGGCCATTATATTTTGGCCTAATATTATTATATTTCTCAAAAGGCCTACAATAATTAGCTTTGATCCCTTGAAATATTTGAAATAAGTAAATACTTAGAATAACTTGCTTGCATTTGTAATAACAATAATTGCATTCAAGTACAAATAAAAAGTACATCCACCACCATGCTTACATCCTGTGTGCATATTTATATCAAGTGTTGTTCAAGTAGTTTTATAATTTCCAGGTTGTTAACATAAATAGCATATATTATACCAATCAAATCAGGGTTCCTATCCATATGCATGAGTCTAAGCCCGAACCTTGGTATCCCGGTGATGCATTACCCCACAAATGAAACTATCCTTGGTCCTAGCAAAAGTTTCTAGAACTGTGAACTACACATGGGATAAGAACACGTATATGTCTGCTTATGAGTTAGCAAGGTACCAAAGAGAACATAAAACATAGGGGTTAATGTTTGCATAAGCAGCAGCACACACCCTCAAAGAATATACGAATGGAAATTGCCATGAGACCACAAATCTGTATGTGTGTGTGTGTGTGTATATATATATTCAAGACACTCCATTCATGATCAACCATACGGTCATAAACACATTTTATAACCTGGAACTCATTATGATTGAAACGTCAAACAAATAAATATCTACCCTTCTCAACAACATCACAAAGCCTTCTTAATTCGCTATCAAAATCCGATCCAATCCATACTGACTCCATGTGCACAGTTTTTGAAACATACATCACAATCCAATGAAAAATGGCTCCTGCAAGAGCTCTAACTAGTAGACCACGGGCACATCATCTACCCTCATCATGCGCCATTGTCTACATTGATTTAGCGCCACAAGACAATGCAGAATTGGTGAACATTAAATGACTTTCACTTAATAAGCAAACCAACTAATCAAATTTTCATGTGGATATGGCTATCAACACTCTGAAAAAGATCTACAACTTGTAAATTTCTAGGAAGTTAATAGTCAGGTATCGCAAGCAATGTCAATGAACATGGCCACATGGAGAAGGGAAAGCATCTCCGCCAACTTTGATGTGACTTTTGAATCAATCAAGATGATGCACATACGACGAGCCAGACTCAGCGTTCTATACACTTTATTTAAGAAACACAAACTGCTTTCTATTCTCACCTTTGGCAATAGCAAACACATAAGAATGTCCCTTCCACTAAGAACACAATTTAACAAGTGGTAAAACTAACAACAGAAGGTTTAAAGGCCCAAGATACACTCTTGAAATGCTCCTGTCCATGTCTCCATTCAAAAATGAAATCAACAATAGTAGCTGGGTTGCAACTTACTAAAACACCAAAAAATATCTGCAATTCAGCATAAAATTGCACCCATCAACCGAATCAGCGTTTAACCATCTTATGCTTCCTTTCCAATCATTGCTACAACCAGTATCAACATAGCATGCACCTTTCACTATGATTCTCTTGTGCTATACTCAGGCTAAAATCAGCTCTTAAGGTTAGTAATACTCATTCACAAATCAACTTGGCAATGCAATGCCAACTATCGGATTGGAAGTTGTGGGGTCTTAGCCATCTTCTCATAAGCCACAACAGTTTGATAAAAATAAAAACATCAAGATGCCAAGCATAATCTGAGCAGACACATTTAATCGTGACTCTGGACTTGTTCATGACATGAACAAGCACAATAGCTTTTTTGATGGACCACTAACTCAATAGGTCTACTAATTGTCCTTTGGAATTGAATATTTGATTAGCTCAATCTTTTACGTTAAGGAATTTTCCATCTCTGGTTGTCCGCATTATCATTATCTTCCACCTGATATTCACTTTCGAGTGCATCATCATCTTCCTTATACTCCCACTAACAATCACTGGTGGAAGTTCCGGCCTCATTGTGCACTGGCGGTACATCTCTATAGCTTGTTGAGGAGATCACTGAGGAAGATGTGATCTACCAGAAAAACAAATCAAAACTAAAAGACTTGTTATTAATGGCATTCCATACAGTGAACCATGTAACCTTTATGGCCTTCTTTATGGGTTTGCTTCTTTATCAATCTATGTTGAGGTAAGCTGCTTTGTACTATGGACTACCACCAGTAACAACAATAACATCAATAACACCTTCATCACTCTATGCATCCATGAACATAATCAATGCCATTTGTATCAAACATTTGATTGCATTTTCCACCAAAGGTTATTATCCTTTTATAAGACCAAGATCTTGTTTTCATCCTCAACCTGTCTAATCTGCGACCTCAAGCCCGTCAACTAAACTCCAAAGGACAAAAGTTAAAATTGGAGAGGGAAACAATTTTAGAAAAGAAAAAAGATGGGTATATATTGTAGCCATTAAGGGTTTGGGTACAAGAAAGGGTTTGGGGGGATCCAATTCCACCACAGTCAGCCTCTGTAGGGAGTGAAGAGGAATCATCACCAGGATCATTTTCAGAGAATAAAACTTTGACCATATACAGTTAAAGAAAGTGGTTGTAGGAATCAGTTCCCTCAAGGTAAGCCTTTATAGGAGGTGAAGGGGAATCCAATTCCCTACCTGAAACCCATGGTCAGTCTTTGCATGCACCCTACACATACTATTCCTCTTCTCTGTCTAATAAGTTTCTCACTTCTAATTCCAACAAAGAAGCCAGTGAGTTTTTACAAATCTAAAAGATTTGAGGATATTGCATGCAGAAATAGCATACAATTATCATAATTTTTGTTTTTTGACACATACATCCATCTACTTCCAACAAGTTCCAAGCAAATGAAATGAGAAAATATTCTCAAGTAAGATAAAGCCAAAACAAAACTTAAAAAGCATAATTGTAATTGCCTGATTAAGCAAACACAAAAATACCCTGAATACTATCCAACGTTCAATCTCAAGCACCCTAACTTTCACCATTTCCCATCTCATCCTACTTTCAGACTGCAGCATCCATTTTCATTTGACGACACCAACAAATCAAGAAAAGTTACTGTTTTCCCACTACAATTAATGACAAAATCTGATAATTTGAATCCTGAAGGATCTTTGTTAGAGATGCGGCCTGTGATGCATAAATATTTAGCACATCCAACAAAGTTATGATTCTTGATGTTGGGATAATTTGTTGGCAGAAATTTTTAGGCCTAGTATAACAAAATAAGAGATTGATAAGGCATATAAAGGAACAATTCCACTGATCCAGAGTTAGCCCTTGAATAAACCTCATACCTGCCCTATCCAACCAGCAAGTTCATCTGGGTTTGCAACTGTTGCTGAAAGGCATATAAGCTGGACTTCTTTGGGGCAATAAATAACCTAATTCATAAGAGCCAGTTTCAGCCATTTCAAGGTTCACAACTATGTGAAAACAGAATATGGAAAAAAAATTAAAGATTTTATATTTTACATACTATCTCTTCCCAAACAGTGCCCCGTGATATGTCACTGAGATAGTGTACTTCATCCAGAACAATGACATCCACATGAAACAGTCTACTCCCAGAAGAAATTGTTCCAATGCTGGCAAAAAATATAAGGGCATGTTATGCACCAATATTTTACCTATCAGAAAGTGAATTTCATTAATGATTGTGACAAATTGGCCATCAGTAAATTCAGGGAAAAAGTATTATTTTGCAACATAAATAGTCAACTCCTAGCATTAACAGTTCTCATCTAGTTTACAACTGAAAAAATAATCATTAAAACATATGAAAGATACCAAGTCTTGAACTTCTACAGTGACTCTTAACAGAACGCTTGGATCATAACCTCCAAAAAAAAAAAATAATCCAACCCATCAATAACTAGCACCAGAAAAGCATCTAGACCATCACATATCTAGTAATATTTTAATCTAACTAGCAAAGCTATCATTGAGAATGTACACTCGATCTCCTCAATGCAGAACTGTTACAAAGCAGCATTCCTTTAGAGGCATACTATGTTCTTCTAGAAGCAATGAAACACCTTAGTAGATTCAATACAACAGCAGAATTTCCAGTTAGGCCAATTTCATCTTTTTATTTCTATGATAACACTTTTGGCAAATTTCTAATATTAAAATATTTTTCTAAACTCAATTTATCAATAATAAAGGCAACATATATATATGCAAATATAATTTTGTCTTGCTTTTTGGTTACCATTCAATAAGTTAGAGTAGAAAAGTCAATAAGTTTTTCCGGTTCACTCTTAACATATAGTCGATGAATAAGTAAAAGCTTATTAAATACACAAAGCAAGTTTCTACCACATATATATGAAATGGATGGAAATATGTTCAAGGGTTATACATTGAGCCCTTAACAGAAGTTGCAAAGCGCAATTACCTTTGGTACAACATGTTGCGCAGTATCTCTGTCGTCATGATTAGCACATGGGCATCTTTGTTAACAGCAGAATCACCAGTTAGAAGGCCAACATTAGTTTCACCAAATGTCTTTCTAGGGGCAATTATAAGAAAATTGAGTAAAATAATCAGTTAATATATCTGAGTTGCATCTAAGAAATTTTAAACTGCCACATGTAGATTATGTACAGAGTAAACAGCATGCAAAGCATTCCAAGGATCCAAGATTAAAAAGCATATGGTGCCACACACATCTTAAATAAAGTTAAACTTCAAACTATGCTTTACTGATCAAAGCAACACAAAATAGCACCAAGCTGTGGTGTTTATCTTTTGAGAACAAAAGTTTGTATGCAAGGAAGACATAGAGCAAGGGATAAGAAAACATCATCGACATAGAAAGAGGAGAAAGAAAAACAGAGCTATGAGCTGAAAAAAGCAGGGTTCCCAATGGACACTACTATCATTTTGGTTTGTTAAAGAATACACCCTACATATAGCAGAACTGAACACTACCAATCCATAGACTGTTAATTATTTTTAGCTGCATTTCAATGACACTACTGACCTATCTATAGGCCCATGATACTTACACCACATAATTGTTATGCTGGCATTTACTTGAAGAAACAACGGTTAATCTCTAGCTTATATAAGCTAAAACAAACAGAAATAAGATCAAACATGATTCATGACAAAAAAGGTTGAACAAGGCAAACATCGACAATAAACGATCTAATGAGAAAGCCCGTTACTACAGCCAGTCAGGATCAAGCAGAAAACAAAGAGGAAACAGTCAATGTTAAGAAAAATTGTAAAGGATTCTTCATGGAAAAACCTAATATAATATTTCTATTTCAAGCACTACCATAATTTAAAATGATAACAGAAGTACTACAATTTTACCTTTCAACCAAGAAGTTCATAAATGTGCATTTTCATATAACTGTAAAACCATTTTTTCCATCCATTAGGATACAGAAATATAAGTGATTGCCTAGTGAACATGTTCCTTTGTTGTTCTTCACATTATCTTGGACATATTTATTCATAAAATTAATATTTTATATAATTTAAAAGGATTAAATGTCTGAAACTAAAAAGGAACAAAATTTTTTATTGCTTTTGGTTTCATTGGACAAGAAAGAACACAACTACTCGACTATGTCACTGTAAACTGAAGATCGGTAGAATTATAAATTTTATCAGCATTATTGCATCAGTAATCTTATCAGCATTGATGCATGCAACATACTTCAAGAAAAATCATTGATCAATGAGTGTATATACCGAAAATCACGGAACTTTTGATTTGACAAAGCCTTCAATGGGGTTGTGTAAAAAAGCCTTCTTCCCTTTGCAATGGTTGCAAGTGCTGCAGCTTCAGCAATCAATGTCTTCCCACTGCTTGTTGGTGCAGAAACAACAACAGATGAACCTTTTAAGAATGCTTGGATTGCCAATCGCTAGAGATAAGATGATTGTTTGTGATATTAGTAATGCTACACATGATTTATATTAAAAATAAAGAAGAAAAATTTGTGGATTTCATAATTCAAAAGTAACTAGCATCATCAAACATCTTTTTCATTCAAATGAAGGATGGAAAATAAATTTCTATAACATTTCCAAGAAAACCTCCTTTGTTTTTCATTTGTTATCTACAATAAATTTTCAAAACAGAGAACAATAATAAATAAAATTACTATGGAAGGCTAGTATAACTAATGATTTCATCTTACCAATTTTATTATTGAAAATAATGATCAGGTTTAGCCTAACAAGTATTTTTGCGCAAGTATCTCACACCCTCAAAAAACTCAATATATCAAGCAATAAATAAAAAAACATTGATTATGACAACAACACTGCATTTAAATCTTGCATGCAATAGTTGTTCTACCAAAGCAACATCTTTTTAGATGTCTTCTTTTGTCCTTTAGACACATCACCATCTTTCCAAACATATGAGCTTAACAAGGTTGGAAAATGCCACTACCATCACGTCTCCTCATGAGCAAACAGCAAAACAGGGCTACCATTCTTATTTCAACAAGACGCTAAATATAGAACATGAAAGCAGTATCCATGTGTCTAATAATATCTTTCTAGAGTCATAAGTTTAGAAGTTCAAACAACGCTAATGGAGTGGTGTTCCTTAAAGAGGATGCTTCGCTTTTCAGCTTACAAACAGAGGATTCCTACACAGTGATGAAGTAGAACGAAAAGGTTAGAATCCTAGACGAAAAAAGCATCTTTTAAGGGTGTGTTCAGCTGGAGAGACTCGGAGTTCCATTATCTCCATAGTCAAGCTCATACCAAATCCATTCTTTGGTACCCAAATGAGGATTTAGACAATTTGCAAACCCCACATTTGCGAAAATTTGGATTTCCAAATACCACAAACCAAGAACCTATAATGATGTAGAGTCAAAAGTCTTCCAAGGTCATTTTATACCATTTGATTCTGGAAGCTTCCTTAACAAACCCAAGAACTTTAGTTGTAAAAAAAAACTAAAAACTCTTAGGACTTTTCTTTTGATTGCATCTGATTCACAGTTCCAAACAAAACATAAGTAAAGGATATGATGATAAAGATAAAATCGCTTATTCACCCAGAAGCCAACAAGAAAGTTGCAAGAAAGAATAGCGCAACCAATATCCTCTGACATAAGTTTGGTCCTTCAAATAGGTAAAAATAACACATATCTGATTTTATTGCAAGAATGACCAGATTTCTTTTTCCTTTAGATTTTCGACAATGCTACCTCTTGGAAAGCATTCACCTATTCCTCATGTTTAGCACTTCATATATCAGTCCTTAGTACTTTTTTCCCATCTTTAGCATGTTAATTGTGCCATGGAAGCTGCACATCGACTCTTTTATATTTCTTAAATATTCCAATAGAAAAAAAACATGAAGGAATATCCATTGACTGACTACTTCAAAAACAGAGCCTAAATGGTTGCACATTGAATCAGTAAAAGAATTATGGTTTAGATGTGCAGGCAACACCACCTCAAAGTAAGAAATCACAAACCCCAATATTTAATCAGCATCCATGTTGTTTGCTGCATTATAGAATGTAACTATAAGTTCATGTGCGCTGGTTTTAAACTTCAAATTCAAGCAAAGAAAAAAAGACCAAAATTAAATCTTTACTTTTTGGTTAAGGCCACTAAAGAATATGCTCCCACACTTTCAAAACAAACAAACCCTTTTGTGAGACACATCAGTCACACCTTCTGCAAATGGCAAATATACAATTAACCTAATTCCTTATGCTTTGGTCTACTCATCTTTCATTAGACATATTGGCCAACACAATTATCCTCTCACAAAAGGTCTTTCAATGATCTTTTCATAGCTCGTCCTAGAGCACAATAACTTGTATCCTTGCTCTGGTGCTAACCTACTTTGCTTCAAATGCAACAGTCTCATTACCTGATAAACATTTGTTGCTAATATAACATACGTTTGGTTTAAACATGCTCCAAGGTTTTAGTATAAAGGGTAAGGCATTAGTACAGTTCTATGAAGAACTTGTCAAAAGTTACTCATACACCAAAGCAATAACTACACAAAGAAAACCACATACCATCGATTGTGACAAGAAAGCATTATCACCAATAAACTTGTCATTACACTATAACTAAAAGGCAGCCTAAGTGCCACCTATACCATATTAGACATGCCACCACTACCATATTTACTAAGGAAACAACAAAATGTACATCAAAAATGGCAATGCTCATATTAATATCAAACAAAAATTGTAAAGAACAAAAACAAAGTGATGAAAAATGATTTACAATGTCCTCAATAGCAAGTTATAAACAATTTCCCTCATCCCATTTCTCCAACTAACCCTCACATCCCACTCTTGTCTCCATCATTGACATGTTTTGTTATTTCAAGACCCTAAAATTTAAGAAAACACCAAAACATACATCCTAACTTTCAAAGTTCTCAATAAATTAGATCTGTTTGTGCTCTTTCTGCTTTGCCCAAATCAAACTAATTAAAAAAAAAAAAAGGAAAAACAAGAAGCCCTCATAGATTCTTAGAAATTCAAAGCCCAATACACATTTGTTTTCATTATACCTAAATGTGATCATGTCCCAAAGTAATAAGTTCCTCCAATTATTCTATTCCCTTTGCATATCAGTCCATGAGCCCATGGTTAACTTTGTATATTTCCGTGCACAAAAGGGATCATAAGCATACAGACCTACTACAACAGAGAATTAGCCATCTGTGTTAATAGAACGAAGCACACTAGCAAAACAACAACTTTCCAACCAAAGGTGGTTTTACAACAGAACATTCAGAAGACATCACCATTAAAGCATGAATCTTTGTTTATCTTCAGGATGAGAGCTGAGAAACAATAAAACGAATCAAGCGCGCAGACAAACCTGAAACTTATCAATTGAAAAATCATAAATGCTAGCAAGCTCAGCAAAATCAATGATATCTTCACCGAACTCTCGGACATCAGAGAGCAACCTCTGAACTCTTTGCCACTTGTGTTCCTCAAACCTAGAAAAAGCGTCCGCCGAGGGCTGAACAACTTCTTCCTCTCTTTCCTCCTCCTCATCCGAAACTACAATTGACAGCACCTCATCGTAGTCTTCAGCCGCAGCCTCATCGTCCTCTTCTTGTTCCTCCTCCTCCTCCTCCTCCTCTTCAGTGTCGGAGAACTGCTTCTCTGTAGGAAATGTGGCGTGCAGGGGAATGCGAGAGCGAGAAATAATACGGGGAAATCTGAAAATGGAAACCAGATTAGGGCTTGGGGAGGAAAGCTTGGGAAGGAGAAAGATGATGGGAGGAAGAAATCGGAATGAGAGGAAAGGAGAGCTTAAGGTTTGCATGGGGGATGAGAGATGAAGGTTCATGGAGATCTTGGGGCGCAGTTCCCTTATCTTGCTGGAATATGGTTAGACTAAGACCAGCCACGTGGTATAAAACGGCGAGCAGATATAGAGAGTCAGTTTTCGCCTGCAAGGGCCCATGCCCCTCTCCAAACAATGAATTGTTTTTTTTTTTCTCTATTCTTCTTCCGCCAATTAGAGCTTAACTAGAAAAAAACATTTCAAAAAAAAAAAAAAAATACAAAATCAACAGCTAAAACTAAGACAAACAGCTCTCATAAATGAAGCTCAACCACAAAAGTTGTATCAACGAAACACCTTAATGGCTCCATGCTCTTGCGAAAGAGATAAAGACTCGTGATCAATCTAGCACAATTGGCCAACCCTTCTGATATATCACTGAGGTTTCTAGAAAAATGACTAGATTAATCCTTGACAAAAGTTCAACAAGTAATTTTTTTCTTTAATTGTGTTGTGCAATCTCCAAGCCATCCTTCAATCTTCATTTATGCTAATGTACAACAGATTCTAGTAGTATGTTGGAATATTATTTGGACAAAAATTCCTCATATGATATTATTCTAATGCTTTCAATAAACCTAGCGCCTTAGTATGAAGGCTTAACTCACACATAGATAACCAACTGCTTGCAAAGATAATGAATTTTCAATCAGCAATTAAAACAAATCCTACACCTCAACTAGAGGATTCATCAAGGCATGAGGCACCATCACAAAGGAATAAATTGTACAAAAAGTGCAAGGAGTAGTACTCCCTGGCAAATTGCTCTCCCAACTTAAAATGGTTGATAGTATTTCTAATACCCATTTGAGCAATGTAATAGAACTTAGATTTCACAATACTGAAACCTACCTTGCACCTAACTGCCCCCACAACTCAGGCATAGGTAGCCATGCCAACTTCAGTAGTCTATCACTAATTTTAGAATTAAAGCTTTGAAACAACCAATTTTCATCTATAAAGTAGTGAATTATATTCAAAGGGATACTTGTAGACAATTCAATTTTATGCCAACATTTAGCAGACTTAGTACATGACCAAAGAACATATTTAGTTGTCTCTAATTGGAGTCCACAATATAGACGAGGCATAGATGAACTTATATTTAAACCATATAAGAAGCCAAATGTGGAAAGTTTACTATGTAGCAACTTCCATAAAGAAAGCTTCCCTCTAGGAGCTAATCTCAACTTCCAAATTGCTCTCCGCCTACTCTAGTTATCAACTGGATCATAGCTTTTTGTTAAGGTGATCATAAACCACATTACCAACCTTACAATTCGAAGTAATAGGATGCCAAACCCAGAAACTTGCATCATTACAACTAAAGCTCATTATCAACGACAAATCACTATCGGTCTGATCATCAAACAAGCTTGAATGGAATGCAAATCAATTCTGTTATCAAAAGTAAAATTAGAAATTGTGAAATTATCCACCAATAAGTACATATTCTTAAAAGTGGATTTCATGGCTAAAGGGACGGGTTCCTCCAAAAATAATTACAATTTGGATCGCAAATATTAATCTAAAGGTAAAGGTCTTATAATTTTAGCACTTGTACAAATAGCTTTATACACTTTTCTTTTATGATAAGTGCCTTCAAACACACAAAAGCCCACTTAGGCCTTGTTTGGATTGGCTTTTAACATAAGTGCTTTTTTTAAGTTCTGCAGAAGCACTTTTAAAAAAATTGCTTTTCGGAGTAAGTTAAGTGCTTTTCTGTATTTTATTTTTGGATAAGTTAATGCAAAAGTGCTTTTATATGTGTGAAGTTGTTTGGATGTGGATTTGTAAAAGTACTTTTGGAGATGGCAAATTACTAAAATGTGCATTCATTGACTTTTCATTCAGTTACTATTATATATTGATATCAATAATGATAATGACTACTGTTATGATAATAATATGACTTAATGTATTATAATTACGTAATAATTATTATTGTCGTTGTCATTAACCCGAATATAATTATCATTATTATAGAATTGAGGGAAATTAATTGTTTGTGAGGGTTACTTTAGTAATTTGACAACGTCGAAACAGCTTCTTAAAAGTGCTTTTCTGAGAAGCACCTCTAGGGCAGCTTCTGAAAAAGCTGAAATTCAGTTTTTTTTCACAGCTTCTGCTTCTGCCCAAAAGCCCAAACAAATATGTTTTTTAAAACCCAAAAGTCTTAACTTAAAAAAAGACACTTTTAGGCTTTAAAAAAGACAACCCAAACACCCCCTTAATCCACTTCCATGAACCAAACATCCCCCTACCCATGTTAAAAATTTCTATTGTTGTGTAGGAAAAAGAAATCTAGATTGCAACAAGTTTTACTGAGACCTCCTGTTTTCCACTTCTTTAACATTCATCCTTTCATCCTCTCATTTTCCACCTTTCCCCCAGTTGCTATGGCAGGTGAGGGTGGAGAATCTTGAGTTGGTTATAGTGAAGAAAAAATCAATCTTCCTTCAATATCACTTAACTCATGGGTGAATGTTGTGGGAAAGACAACTTTTGTTCAAAATACTACTTCTAGACAAAGTTAAAGGGCACATTGCAAAAATTAAAGCTCACACTCAATGATGCTTTTAATGTGGATAATGAGTTGGATAATGAGTTTCAGTATAGCGCATATGATAAGTTTCAAATGACCCTCTTTGGGAAATTTCTGAGAAAGGCTTTGCCATTAGTGCAAGTCCAAGAGATGCATGTTAAAACAAGAAGTCAGTTTGGTGCATTCTCCATTATAGACTTGTCAAATGGCCTCTATGTAATAAGATTTAATTTTAGAGGAATGTATGAAAAATTGCTATGAAATGGGCCCAAGAAGGTTACAAGAATGGTCCTGTAATTAATACCCTTGAAACCTAATTTTCAAATGATGCTTAAAAAGCTTGAATGACTATATGGGTGCAATTGCATTATTTTTCACTAGAATTTTGCAAGCGAGAGATACTAGATAACATTAGTTCTTTCTTTGCTAGTCTCTTGAAAGTAGATAAGCATACCCTCAATCTCTTGTAATGATTTACATAGAACTTGACTTGATAAGCCTTTGAAAAAGAGATTCTAGATTGATCCAAAAGAAGACAGGTCATCATAGCCATTATTTATGAGAAGCTCCCCCATCTTTTTGTTCTTATTGTGGGCTTGTGGGTCACAGGGAGGCTAGTTGTGCTCTTAGGTCCAATAGATTGTTAGTAAAAAACATTCGAGGTGTGCGGGTTCATGGCAACAAAGGAGTAAGGATTTGCTCCTACCAGGCAAGATAAGGCGGGACAAGGCACGATAGTCTTCCATAATACCATTTCTTCTTAAATCCGGCAATGATGGGAGAGAAAAAGAAAGAAATTGAGTATAGGCTCTGGATGGTTGTAAGAAGACATAGGGGATAAGGATGAAACTGATTTCCTGTAGTCTCTTGTTGGTGCAATGAGCACTAGGATGCTGCCACATGTCATGATGAACAAGCAATTGTGCATCATGTGTCAAGAAAGTTAGATGCTCACTATGTATATCGAGGTAGACTGAGTGTGAGTAAATAAACGATGGTGATGGAGAAGAATCTTCTAGGTGATCATCCCAAGGAACACTCATTCTAAGAGATTTCCTTGGGATCATTTACCAAAGTGAGGGAAAATTTTGGGCACTTGATGTTTCTAGGGTTTCTCTGGTCTCTTGCAACATTGATGAATGTTGTGAAAACTGACTCGCACAACAAAATGAGAGACAACTAGATGAATGATAGTTTGGTTGTTTATATCGAGAGGGAGGTATTTGTATCTCTTAACAAAAAAATATTCTACAATTTTTTCAAAAAAAAAGAAAAGAAAAAGAAAAGCAAACTCGTTAGATGCAACTACCTCGTTGTATTGCATGCCTTGAATGCTCAACATTGGCATTGGTGGCAATTCTAGTTCAAGTGCTCATGGATAGCCATTTTATATTTTTCTTCCCATATGTGTATTCAAATTGTCGTTGTTTTAATCAAAAGTTACTATATTATCACATTATTCTATATTGGAGACAATTGCTTAGTTGGATGAATTTTTTTTTTACTTTTTACCATTAGCCACTTTCGAGTGAATCCTAATCCCACCACTATCAATAAATTTGTATTTTCTTCTACTTATTTTCTCTTCCTTTATCTATGTTATATATACAACAAAAATATAATGTGGTTTACTAATTGAATGAGTAATTACCATGTATCTTCTTATCCATTGAGTCATAGTCCTGCCACTATCAGAATTTGTATTTCCTCTACATCGATGTTTTTTTTTCCTGTATCTATGTTATATATACAAACAAAAATATAATGTGGTTTATTAGTTGAATGAGTAATTACCACGTATCTTCTTAGTCTTTGATGGTCTTTTTTTTTAAATATTGCATCACTACTAGAGAAGCAATTGAATGGCGATGTGTAATCTTCGAAGGATTTGGTGATTTTTGGTGTTATTGTTCTATTTTGGTTGATTTAGAAGCATAACAAACATTCTTTTATTGCCCTGTTTTTTACTTAAGTTTTCTTTTGTTGTCTCCGTGTGCATATATAGTACATGTACAAACACCATGTTAATAAAGTTTATTAGTTGAATAATGTTTGCACCCTCCTCTTCATGCATCTTTGTTATATATGTATAAACTAAGAAAACCTTATTTTTATTATAATTTTAAAATTAGATGAATTTTTTTTTTAAATTGATTGTACCCTGTTCTATAAAAATGTGTATTTATTAGTAAACTTACATAAAAAAAATCCTGTTTGCTTCCATCCATTTAAAAAATTATTTGATTTGTCAATGTATTTTTATACTTGAAAATCAACTTATGATTTTCTAAAAAATATATGGATTTTTATGGTTGTTTTCCTTTTTTTTTCCCAGATGAGAAAACATGGTAAATTATGGTCTAATCTTTTTAGAAATTTTTTAATTGATTTTTAGTCAGAGAGATGTATGAACAAGATAAAAATTGATTTGAGTAGGTATAAGAGCAATTTCTCATTGCTGTAGGTACAAGCAAATGAAATTTTTTTTTTTAGATTTGGTACTTAAATTTTTTAGATTTGGTACTAGAATTGATTTAAGTGATAGATGCTTAAGCCATTTAACTAGATAAATATTATTGTCTAACATAAGAAGTTTTTTCGGCCTTTGACCTATTGGTTTCCAAGAGCCAAAGTAGACCTCTTCTGGTGATTGTTTTTTTTTTTTTTTTGTGCATGGGCAACTATTTGAGCTCTGTATTTGAAATTACCAAAATTATAGAAAATACATTTTTGGCCCGTTAAATTCCATTTTCCACTCTTTGATGGTACCAACATTAGTTTGAATAAATTATGTTAATAACATTATTAAATATTCCTAATTAAAACAAGTTTTGAGGATCTTGTATTATATTTTTGATTGAGTAATATATTCATCATAGGGACTAGTATATTCAAAGCAAATATAGCACCATATTTAACTAGGATGGCAAATATCCCCAAACCCGCTCCGACCTAACCCAACCAGATCCGATCCAAATTAGGAGGAAACCCTTTTTAGCCCTTTTTTTGGTCGTGTTCAAGTAAACCCCAATTACTATAAAGTGGTGTGTGTGTTGTTGTTTGGAAAAAGGGGGGAGTGGTGTGTGTGGGGGTGGGATCTTAATACACAACCCCAACCCGCTCCATGAATTTTGTTTTATTGGAAAATATTATGTACTTATTTTAAGTTATTGTTATAACAAATTATATTTTAAATTAATTTTTGTTTATGTGGGGCAACAGTAGGGAACCTTGCGGGTACCCGACTGCCCATCGTGTTTGGGTGTAGGGTGGGGTTTGAAAAGTTAGCTAGCATATGGGGCGAGGCAGGTGCTAGGATGGGGCGGGGTAGGCAAAACCTCCCCCGACTTGACTTGTTGCCATCCCTATGTTTAACATTTCCCTAGCCTCCTTATAAATCGATTTTAAGATAAAACTGAAGCATTTTCGATAGGAGATTGAGCAAGGAGAATGTTCAGTAGAAAGTGGGTTGGATCAGATTAATGGAGCAGAGGATAAAGATAGTAGGTAAATAATATACTACAATAGAGTAATGAGCCTCTAAGAAAAGAGAATCAAGCAAAGCTTCAAGAGAGATATTGAAGAAAGATGTAGTGAAGCACATTGGTGGAGCAAGCTAGTTTGAAGGAATAAACAAGAAAGGAGTTGTAGATGATGAGGAAGGTGAGTGAAAAGCAACCAAAGAGTTCACTGGCAACAATATTGGTAGCGAGAAAGGCTCAAAACAAGATTATTAGGAGAAAGAAATGGGAATGACAAATGTGCCAATAAGAATTCCATATTTTCAAGAAGGTTGGAAAGTTCTTCTGAGCATATTGCATTAGTTAATATTGCTTTATTGGGAAATATTTACTTCAACTAGATGATAAAAGATCTGATTTATTAACTTATTTTTCTCTTACTAAGTTGATTTTCTTATTTAATAATTCTTAACATTTGTTTAACACATGTTACTTGTTTTAATATATATTAAGTGCGTCTTACATCAATAAAGTAATTAAGGACTAAAAAGATGAAAAGATTGGGTAAAGGTCTTTTTTCTTCTTTTTTCTTACTATTCAACCATGACAAGGGTACATATATCATTTCATTGCCCTCACCATGATTTCTTCTAAGAATCACTCTAACTAGCCAAAAAATAACTCAGAATTATTCTCCCCATAATCCTAGTTGCAATGACAAAACCTCCTACATTTACATGATATGCTTCCTATATTTACATGGTACACAAAATCTCACATAATATTACAAATATCCCAACACTCACCCTTAAGTTGGAGCGTGCAGATTACAAAGAAGAATACACTAAATGGTCATTTGTTGAGGCCTTTTGTCAATATGTCTACAAGTTGATGAGTTCTTCAAACATATGATATTGCAATGTTGTTGTACTGAAACTTATCTCAGACAAAATGATAATCAATTTCTATATGTTTCGTCCTCTCATAGCTGCTTGACTATCACAAAATATTTTGCATAGGTCCTTTATATATGACACCTAGTGAAGCCAACAATCCTTTCAAACATTTCAACTCACAGGTAGTCATTGCTAGCGAATGATATTCGACCTCAGCTAAGGAACTAGATGAAGAAATGCCCGAGAAGAACTCTCACTCTTGCTCTTCTTAGAAGACTGACCCATGTCTGCGCCTCTTCTCTTGGCCACGTTATCTCGACTCGCTTGCTTTCCTGAACCAAATTCTTTGCCCGAAAAGCTAACTGCACTACATTTTTGAAACTCTAGATTCCTAAGACAACCATCCTTTCTCGGATGGTAAGATTCAACTCTGCTTCAAACTTTGAGCACAACACCTCCTCGATACCTACTAGCTCAGGCACAAAGTCTGCTAAGTCCTTCACATCTATCTGATACTCTATCACAAGCCTGCCGAATTATATCAACCTCATGAATTTCTATCGCTTCTGATCTCTATGAAATCAAATATAGTACTCATCGTCGAATTCACATAAAAAATCTGACCAAGTCAACAAAGTATAGGATCGGCTCTTCAGACTCTCCCACCAAACTCTAGCTCTGCTCTCAAGCAATCAGGTGGCAACCTTCAATCTCAACTCATCCTCGAGAACCATGTCATCAAAAGTGGCTATCACCCTCTTCAACCACTCTTTAGCAAATATGGCATCACTTGTGCTATCAAAAGTATCGCACCCTAATGGTCGGGCTTCCTTCTAGAGCTTGGATAGAATCAAACTCGGACTGGGCTTACTACCTTCTGCTGAGCTTAGGGAACTGACTGCATCAGAGGTGGCACTGGAGTTAGTAACGGCTCTATCAGCTCCTGCCCTCCAAACAAGTTTCAATAGCCCATAAAGTCTCTATACTCCTAATAGATCGGATGTTTCCCTTGACAGTCCTAGTAGGCATTAAAAGCTTGCAATCCCTTTGGCGACAGAATTAACTCAAGCACAGGGGCTTCGAGTGTAGGCTCAGATGCATCTGGAGAGTGCACTGAAGTTGCCACAGTAGGTTCACTTCTCACCGTGACTTCCTGCCTAGGTGGTGAAGAGGCTGAGGGTGGAGATGGCACTCCATGACATACATCTCTTGATGGAACAGTCGTCTCATCAATGGATACAACTGCCCCACAGCGTGTATGAGGATGTTGTGCTGGCATATTGAATGAAAAGAATACCAAAATAAGTTTTAGAGTCAAACCCTACATTCACCAATGCTACATGCTCGACTCTAACTGGATCCACTAATTACTATAGAAAGTAGCCAAAAGCAAGATCAGGGGATAGCCATTAGTTTAAACCAATAGCTTTGATACCACTACAATTATCACTCTCATTCCACAGGATTGGCACACGACAACCACCGTGACAACCAGAGGAGGGACACCTACACCACTCAACCCTCGAGTCGCCAAAAGACAAACAAAACCTAGGAAGAACAACTTTGAACAGAAATCACAAGTTCCAAAACGTACAGAATAGAGTACAAGAATACAACGAGGAAGCAATCAAACTAAATCCTAAATATAGGGTTCAATGCAACATGCTTGTAATAAATACAACAAGGTTTCCAGAGAACTAGATAATCAAACGATCCATACATAAAGAGTGACAAATACACTAGTGGATCCACTATTCTTATACAATGCAACATGTTCAAGAAAGAATATACACAAAATAAGTATTAAGATAGACAGATGAAATGATACTTAGCACTCCTATCCGCTGCAATGACACTACAAGCTAGAGCTTGAAAGGGAGGAAGATGGTAAGTAACTAGAGTCACTTAGTGAATGGGTAAGCACAATTCTATAGGGTACAAAATACTTGATAGGGGAATAAAACTAACTTTTTTTAGTAATGCATATATATTAGAACATTACAGTATATGTGTGTGTGTGTATATATATAAGAATACCACATATATCATAAAAGACCCATTTTTATAAGTCATGAATGGCGTAATCCAGAGTTATAAATAATAAATCACAAAACTCTTCAACAAACCAATTTAATTTGTACAAAGGCATCTTTTCCTTAAAACAAGAAGTTTACATCTAGAGCAATCGAATAATGGTCTAGAAATTTCTCTAAACTCTAGCCATGGTCGGGGCTAAGTTCAGAGGCGCCAAGGCACTCATGTCCTTGACGTTGACCCACAAGGTTCGTGTGGTGACTCCAGACTCTCGATATTCGTCTAGTCAGAGCTCTACGCACCACATAAAGTGGACAGATAAATCGGGTCCACCACACCACCTCTAAAGGCTTGCCCATGGGGACCCCTTGTTCAAGCAGGCGGGTTCCAATCCCATCATCAGCAAAACCTCAAGAAGTGTCTCCAAACAAATAGTGTCACCAAATCTTTAACGCAAACACTACGGCCGCGAGCTCTTAGTCATGGGTTGGGTAATTTAACTCATGCTTCTTAAGCTACCGAGAAGCATAAGCTATCACCCATCCTTCCTGCATCAACACACAACTCAAACCTTGATGCAAGGCATCACTATACACCACAAACTCCTTCCCACTAGTGGGTAAGCCGAGAATTGGGGTGGATGTCAGATGATCCTTAATAGTTTGGAAGTTATTCTCACACTTCTCATCCTAAACAAACTTCACCTCTTTGCGAGTCAATCTTGACAACGGAGCTGCAATCGAGGAAATACTATTCACAAAACGCCGGTAGTAACCTGCCAAGCCAAGAAAATTTTGGACCTCGGTCACATTCTTTGGCATCTCCCAATTGACAATCACCTCCACGTACTTTGGGTCTAAAAAGATTCCATCTCCTGAGACCACATGCCCAAGGAACCCAACTTTGCGAAGCCAAAACTCCCACTTTAAAAACTTGGCATACAACTGCTAGTCTCGAAGAGTCTGCAAAACAGTACGCAGATGTTGCACATGATCCTCTTATGTAGGAGAGTACACCAAAATGTCGTCTATGAACAAGATCACAAACTTATCCAAGTAAGGTCTGAAAACTCTATTCATCAAGCCCATAAATGTTGTAGGAGCATTCGTCAACCCAAACAGCATGACACGGAAGTGACCATAGTGAGTGCGAAAAGTGGTCTTCGCCACATCACTCTCCTTGATCTTCAACTGATGGTATCTCGAACGCAAGTTGATCTTAAAAAATACACTTGCGGCTTTCAACTGATCAAACAAGTCTTCAATCCTTGGCAAGGGATACTTGTTCTTAATGGTGACGCTATTAAGTTGTCGGTAGTCTATGCACAACCTTAAAGAACCATCTTTCTTCTTCACAAAGAAAACTGGCGCGCCCCAAGGAAAAACACTCGGACGGACGAAGCTCTTGTCCACTCAATCTTGTAACTAAACCTTCAACTCCTTAGAAATCGGTGTTTTAGAAATCGGTGTCGTGCTGGGTAACAGGTCGATGACAAACTCAATCTCCCTGTCAGGTGGTAATCCTAGTAACTCCTCGGGAAACACGCCAAGAAACTCTTCCACCACCGGTACATTTTCCAATTTCTGCTCTGATGGTCGCGGCGCACGTCGCTAAAAAGCGGGCGCACGGCTCCCCAGCCGCAAGTGCACGGTCGTCAAGTAATACCTCTTGTGCCCGCACAAGAGGGTCGTATTCTCTGGGGTCCCGAAATCCACTATTACTTCCTCTTCGACAATTGTTTAGCCGAATCAAAACAGAGGTTGTTTTAATGAAATAAAATTTAAACTAACGATAGAAACTTTAATCAATGACAAGTTGCGCACAACGACGAGAAATCAAATAGAGAAGACAAGGCTCCGGGCGAGGATTCCCCCGGGAGAAATACAAGCAAGGATGCTATAAAAACAGGTAATGCATGCATGGAGTATTGTTTTGGTCAGTCTAGGCTCGGAAGTCGACTATCCCGGAACCTCTGTAGTGTAGCCCTAATCCAGTACAAGTTCCTTTATCCAAAGGATACTCACACGATGTCATTGGGACTAAGGAGCCTTGGTTGGAGTTATCTATAAGCAATTTCGCTAAGATGAACTCTACAACCTACGGGAGGCTACCGGCACCCGGAACCTCCGGTGTACCGGTACAATGAGTCCCTCTTCATACAATGTGGATCTAATGCAAGAGCGCACCTCGCACAACCAAGCACATTCGATAAAATGAAATGCAGAGTTCTCATGCAAATCACTACAATTAAGCACACAATGTATGAAACCAAATTCCACACCATCCATTCATTGAATTAAAAGCATAGCATCCAATACAAGTATTCCTCCCAAGGTTCACCGGTTGCCCGGCGGCCTTGGGAGGTTTACTTCGACATGAATAACAAGGGAAGTTTGCACAAATAAGAATACATCAACAAGAAAACTCAAAACTCCCTCTTGACCTTATCGACTTGGGTTGATGAAGACACTTGCCGAATCCGGGTCGGCAAGCTCTAGAATGATGATTCTCAAGTCCCACCGTCTTCTCTCCCTTGATTTCACTCCAAAACGACATCCTTTGATGAAGCTTTGAGCGTAGGGGTGTTCGGAGGCGTCGGTGGCCAAAATCCTTCAAGAAAAAGCCCTAAATGGGCTTAAATACCCGACCGGTGTGCGGCCTGTGTGCGGGCCGCACACGTGGCTGCACACCCTTCTGCCAAGGGTGCGCGGGCTGTACGCAGCCCGCACACAGGCCCAAAAATGGGCCTGGTTGTGTAGGAACGCTTGGGTGCCCTTCGGAGCTAGATTAACCTTCGTTTCTTTGCTCCTCGTCCTTGATTTTCTCGTTGTAAACGTTCCTCTCAACGTAAATGGTCCGTGGATGCCCTGAAGTAAGAAAAACAAGAAAAACACATCAAAAGCACCTGTTTTATTCAATTAATGCATGAAAGTGTAAGTAGTTCACCGTTATAAAACGGTGTATTTAGACACTTATCATGCTCCATAACCCGGGAGTCTACCACATGAGCTAGGTACACTTGGCATCCTTTACTCACCAACTTCCAAGGTTCAAGTGATGAAATCAAACACGTCAGAAGGGTTTTCCTTTCCCCCACGAAGACCACTGGAGTCTCACGTGGCCCTTAGAAGGTTACCTCTTTCTTGAAACAATTGATAGAGGCTTCATACCTATCAAGCCAATCCATTTCCAAGATGGAGTCAAAGTCGCGAATCTCCAAAGGGATCAAATTTGCCTCAAGAACCACTCCACCAACTTGCACAGGACAACCCTGAAAAACTGAACTTCTAACCACCTCCTCACCAAGAGCAGTCTGAACCACTAGCTCACAACTTAGAGGAGACAATGCTTTATTAGCATGATAAGCAAACTTAGTACTGACAAAAGACCTCTCTAACCCTAAATCAATCAGTATAAAAGCATCATGCTGAAAGATAGACATGGTACCTATGATCACGTTCGTTCTGGACTTAGCCTCTTCATAAGTCATGGCAAAAACCCTAGTCTGAGATCTGGTCTGCTGACGTTGCGCTCCTAACTTAGGGTTGTTACTGCCAGCCATCAATGCAGTAGTCACAGCCTGAGTCTGCATCACTGGCTAGATACTCCTAGACAGCTTAGGACGGTCTAGAACAGGTGTTGAAGCTGGATCGCCACGTCCCAACTCTAGACAAACTGACCTGAGATAACCAGTATTACCACATTGGAAATACCTGCGCTGATCTCTGCACTGGCCAAAGTGGGATGTGTGACACCTCTGGCACAACAGCCTAACCTCTGCTAATCTCGTGGTCGACTCACTATGAGACGGTGCTGAACTTTGTTGTCCCTTGAACTAATTCGAAGGAGACCTGAAAGAACCAGATGAAGAGGTACACCAAGAAGAACTATCACTTCTGCTCTTCTTAGAAGACTGCCCGATGTCTGCACCTCTTTTCTTAGCTATGTTCTCTCAAACTCATTTATCTTCCTGAACCAATTTCTCTGCCCTAAGAGATAACTGCACTACCTCTTTGAATCTCTGAGTCCCTGAGATGGCCATCTTCTCTTGGATGTTAAGATTCAGCCTTGCCCCAAACTTCATGCACAACACCTCTCAGTACCTACCAACTCAGGCACAAAGTTAGCTAGGCCCTTCAGCTCTGTCTCATACTCTGTTACAGATCTACTGCCCTGGATCAGCCTCATGAATTCCTGGCGCTTCTGATCTTTGTGGAACCAGGTGTAGTACTCCTTGTCAAATTCCTGCTGAAAATCTGATTAAGTCAATGGGGCATAGGATCTACTCTTCAAACTCTCCCACCAAACACTAGCTCTACTCTAAAGCAATCTGGTGGCAACCTTCAGTCTCAGCTCATCCTCCAGGACGATGTCATCAAATGTGGCTATCACTCTCTTCAGCTACTCCTTAGTAACCATGGCATCGCTCGTGCCATCAAAAGTATCGCAACCCAACTGTTGGGCTTCCTTCAAAAGCTTGGACAGAATTAGACTCTGACTGGGCTTATGGCTCTCTGTTGGAGCTCGGGGAACTAACTGCATCGGTGGTAGCATTGGAGTCGGCTACGGCGCTGTCAGCACCTGTCCTCCAAACAAGTTCCAATAGCTCAAGAAGTCTTTATACTCCTGGTAAGTCGGCTGCCTCCCTTGACTGTCCCAATAAGCTTTAAAAACTTTATTAATCATAGATTCAAAATGGCTTGATGGAATCCTATTGGGAGCAATGAAAACCCCTAAGTACTTAAAAGAAAATTTTCAGGTCTTAAAATTCAAGATACCACTAATTGCTCTAGTTAATTTCTTATTGATCTAACTTGGGAAGTAAATAGCTTATTTGGACCAGTTAGGCCTTTGCCTTGTAAGACGGTAATAAATATTAAGACACAAAGAGAAATTTCGGGCACCCATTCTAGAGATTTTAGTCACTAGAATTAGATCTTCAGTGTGCATACGGTGGTTGAAGTTTTATTGAATTCTATAGTCAAAAGCTAGAAATCATGCCTGAACTAAGCCTATAATTTAGCATAGTAGTGAGGTTTTGAGAAACAAAAATAAAGAGATAGAGGGATTGTCTAACCCCTCTAGTGGCAAAAATCCACTTGGTAGCTTAACCATTGATCAAGATAGCAAATTGGTAATAGAAATGCAACTTTGAATCTAAGAAATCCAAATTGGGCGTATCTCATTTTAGTTAGGGTGGGAAGAATGGGATTCCAATCCAAGGCAGCATTTGCTTTTACTATATCTACCTTAATCAACATCATAGAGAGGGTGTGGCTATCATGTTCTAAAGAATGGGTTACCTCCTGAACAGTAATTATATTATCTAAGAAGGATCTACCAACTTGGATTCCAACTTGCTCTCTACCTATAACCTTGTGCCGGAAAGGCTTGAGCCAGTTGGATAAAATTTTATTGATGATTTTATAAGAAACATTGCAAAAGAATATGGGGTGATAATTAGTCACTCTTAGTGGTCTATCATGTTTTGGCATCAATGCCGCATAAATGTAATTCTAGGAATTAGGAAGAGAAGTTTTAAAAAATGATCAATAGCTTTATACAAGCTGTCACCAAATCTTTCTAGAAAAGGGAAAAATTCTCCATGAAAACCATCCGGCCTCGGGCTCTTGCTTAAAGGCATAGAGCAAAGTGTTTAATAGATTTCAACCTTGGAAACAGGTTTAATAAAAGCTTTTCTATCCAAATTTGTATGGGTGGTCAAATAGTTAGGAAGAGCCATCAAAATATTATTGAAAGAAAACCACAAAGTAGATTTCTCAAGTATAGATTGAAGGTTCACAAAACACAAACCAAAATCATCGTAATCAGTGTGAACAAAACTATTGGTATCAGTAATATAAGAAATCTTGTTTTTTTTGTCTATGAGCTTTAGCACTTTCATGAAAATTTTTTGAATTGAAGACTCCATTACAAATCATAAGAGCCTAGATTTCTGAGCCTATTTGAGGGCATTTTGTATGAGAAAAGTTTTATGACCATTCTATAGAGCTTTGAGACTCCTAGAGTAATTTGAGGTGAGGGGATCTTCCAACTCAAATGCCTCTAGGGAACTAATCCAAAATTATGTAACCTAATGTCATGTTTGAAAGAACTCATGCAATATGTTCTCCAATTAAGGAGGTGAGACCTAGTATGGCTAACAAGTGGGTGAAAGCATTCATGGCATTAGAGATAAGGGTAAAATTCTACGCATTGGAGATCAAATGATGGCTGGCTGGGTACTCAAGTGAATAGTTATGACAACAAAACACCTTGCTTTTTGTAAATTAACAATGAAAAACATGCAAAAGAAGGGGGCATGATTACAGGAGGTTCTAGCAAATAGGTAACAATAGAGGAGCTAAAATTGAGCTCCAAAGAGAGTTGGTTTGGTAACAATCCAATTGAGCCCACCTTCTAGCAACCTTTACACCATGTGAAACTATTACCCTCAAAGCCAATATCAAGTAAATTATATCTAGCAATAAAATAGGAAAATTAAAAGGATTTACTAGCATTATTGGAAAAATAGCCACCATGATATTCGAAAAAGGAAGTTATCACATTGAAATGTCTAGTTAAAATCCAAGGTAGGTCGAGTAAAGCAATATTAGGTCATCCCAAAAGGGATTTTTACTCATCAATCAATTGGTTGTTATAAACTATAGGAAGAATTGATGAGTTAAATTGAGTGGAAATTAGCAAGTGTAAGGAGAGTCTTGGTAGTGCCAATGGGGTGACCATACCAACCCAACATCACCACAGAATGACAATGCCACCTAGCAAACCAATCAATGATATCACTGGCCATTCCCACCTAGCAAACCAATCAATGATATCACTGCTAAATCATTGGGGATGGTCCTCATTGGCTCGAGTTCTACTAGACACACAAATGAGGGATTGAGTCTTTATAAGATCACAAATCCAATCAACCGTATTGGAATTTCCTAACACTTTGCATTTCCAGCAAATAATACTAGTGCCACACATGCAAGCAAACTAGCAAAGAAAATAAGAAATAAGAGGAGGCCTTGACAAACTTAAGTCAAAACAATGAAAAGTAGAACAAAGACAAGAGATAGAAAGCAAATCAAACTCCCTTATGTCCCAAGCTTTTGGTTCCGTCTCCCCTTCTTATTTAGAGATACTGTTGAGACCTGTGTTCTTCTAGTTAGGGCTTCTTTCTTCAATTTAAATTGAAATTGGTCAAG
This sequence comes from Dioscorea dumetorum, assembly GCA_902712375.1. Taxonomy (NCBI): domain Eukaryota; kingdom Viridiplantae; phylum Streptophyta; class Magnoliopsida; order Dioscoreales; family Dioscoreaceae; genus Dioscorea; species Dioscorea dumetorum. The sequence continues at coordinate 3,430,813 of CACTHL010000549.1, read as the reverse complement.
AGACATCTCATTTGGGGTTCCACTTGGTCTTCCATATCCTTATTATCTGCTTCATCGTCAATTATGTTTAAATTACTCCTTTCAACTTTAGCCACTAATTAATCCAAGGCATTTGCCACTTTCTCAACAGCCATGGTGTGAGAAAATGGAGTTCCATCACGTCGGCTGTCACCGAGGGAACCACCAGTGTAAGAAATTTGGGTCTTTTTTCCTAAGCCTCTTTGGAAATCAGAAAGGCAATGTTTTTTACCTTATTTTTGTTCTCCATCACTCCCAATGAGTTATTCTCATAAAGGAACCCATCAAAGGTCTTATTAAATCCAACAATTAGGACATTATGCTTATCCCTCAAGGAATGATCCAAGCTATCCCTTATTTTGCGCTCTTTAGTAGTAGATCGAACTTTGTCAGTTGAGCTGTCTTCTCCAGCATCAGTAATCAATAATGATTGGGGTAGAATTTAGAACTCGAGACACCACTGTCAGCCCCTTACAAAGCCACTTTCAAGTGTTGAATGAGATGACTCTCTTAATGCTGCAAGGGTTAGACATGTGTCAAGGTCACAAGGTGCATGAGAATCTAGCAAAAGACCCCTTTGTGGAATTTGCTGACCACTGCCTTAGTTACACCAACAAGCCACAATCATCTTTAGCCAAATTTGTCATCCAAAGGGTGGCTTCTTTTGTCAATTTTGTTTCATTCTCCTAATTCCATAGGGCAGTTACTTCAATTTGGGTGATGGCTCCAATGTGTTGCTCCATCCCTCACCGACTCCGAAAATTAGGGTGGCTGGACAAAGCCATCACATCGATCACTATCTCTATCCTATGACTACACTCATTAGAACCATGGCAAACGAAGCCACGTGTATAATAAAGAGTAGGGAACTGCTCGTAAAGAGCAACTACAAAGACTTGACGACTATTATTTTTGAACCATATCTCCATTTAAGAGGTTGAGATAGGTCAATTACGACGAAAACTCTAGCGTAGCAACCTTAAGATATACTTGTTGTGTGATCATCGATCTTCAAGAGTTTCTCGAAATGTGAGACAATCTGTTCTAGTGTCTCACCATCCCACATTTCATTTGGCAAATGTTGGAGATTCATATTGCTATTGTGAAAGTTTTTTAAAAACTGGTTGGATGTGTTCCTACCAAGGAGCTTGCTGTAAAACCATCTTTTTTATCATCTATAAACCCTCAAAGAGAAGCTTCATCATCATGTCCCACAATGAATCATGTAGAAGCCATTTCGAAGATTCATTACTTAGAAGCTACCACAGGCCATGGACTATTGTAAGGGTTGATGACCTTATACTTGGTCATTGGGCGAACATTTCAATATAGGCCAAGCCATGAGGGCGCATAGCCGCGTGAATTGGGTAGAGTGTGGGGAGCGCGAGGCATATGTTGTGTCGTGACCGAAGCACGGTGGAATATCCCGCACAATCATGTGCTAAGACAATGAGGCACGGGCGCGCTGGACCATGAGCGTGCGCATGAACGATGAGCTCGTGGGGCAGACGCCCCCATACCAAGAGTCAAGTGTTGCAGACTTAGATTATTTAGAGTGTGGATCTCTAGTAAGTCTAGGCGGGGTGTAACACTTGATCATATCGAGAGACCCAGATGCTGATTCCGGAATTGCCGAGGGATTACGTAAGAGTATGCAAGTGGGCACGTGGGCGAGAGGGTGGCTGAGCCAGCGCATGACCGGTATTGCTACACGCTGTGACCAAGGGTGGCCGGTTAAAGCTACAGTAATGTCGGAGAACACTGCAAGATAAGTGAAAGTCCGGGACTTCACGCTAGACCTGTATTGGGCAAGGGGCTCAATTAACTTTGGGGATTTGGGGTAGCTCTTGTAATAGGGTCTATTATGTCTTTGGGATTGGACATGACCTTTTGGTGAGGATCTTTGGCCATGATTGTAAACTTTTATCAAATCTAAGAGAGTTTATGTTTTTCTCTCTCTAAAAATGGTTTATTATGTCATTTTCTCGTACTGTGAATGTTTTCCAGTTTTGCTCGCTTCTTTCGTATGCTTGCTTGTGATGCAAACAGGAGTTGACTAATTGTTGTTCTTGCAAGGAAAGCTGACCTGTCGCTTGGTGCATGTCAGGTGCCACACGGCCAAATGTGATCAGTTGAGGCTGTGACAACTACCATCTTGACATGCCCCAGAAGAGAGCGCTTTCCCAAGAAATTTAGCATGGATGGTATTGTGAAACTTTTTGGAAGCCTTCAATTTAAACTCATTGTCAAATTTCATGAAATCAGAGGCTGAAGCCTTCAGTTTATTCAGGGTTTCACTGTTACTCAATAGAAGAGAGGAAATGTTACTTAGAGATGCTCCCTCCACAGCAGCCCATGACTTGCTTGTGTAATTCAAGTGCCAACTCCTGTTCTCCCTCGCCATAGAAAGCAGGGTAAGAAGAGAGGCTTGTTGCGATCAAGGGAGATAAAGGCTATGAAGCAACTTGGAAGACCATGTTGTGTTTTGTCAAGCTTAGAAACAGAGATGGAAGCCATGGAGAAGGGTCATAAAGTGCAACAAACAACAGATGGACATCAAATTTGCATTAACTAACAATAGCAGATTAGTCCAAGCTATATATCCAGAGTAATGCTATACTTACACAATAGGCTTCCTGAATGACAAGCTCTCTTCAATGATGTGGCATCCACATTAACTACCCCCCCCCCCAACCCCAATGTCATATAGTCACCCATATAACAATCCCACGAGACAAGCATCTCTGCTCTAGCGTCAACCTTAACCTCCACTTCTAGTGATCATAACACCTCCACCAATCCCTGTGTTGATTTCTTTTATCAAATTGTCTCTTCCATGGGTGTCAATCACTATGATTTATTTCCTTACCATCACCTGGAAGCATAATCCTCTCACCACCTTCAAGTTAATGAATGATGTGCCATCTCCACGGCATTTGTAGCATCAGAAAGTCCACCAAGAAGGTGTTCCACACCACCGTTCTTTAGCTCTATGATCACCATCCTTAGCCGAGTTTGGCTACTTAAAACATCTTCTTGTAATTCTCTATTATCCCATTGATAAATCCATTATCTTGAAGAAAAAAAACTGAGTCCATTGAGAACTAAATAGATGTGCCTATTGACATAGAGAACACAAGGAAATAGTGGCTTGAGGAGTAGAACAAAGCTCGTAATCTATAATATAAAGCATTATATCAGTGAAGACAATGTAGCATCCAGTTAGAGAGATTGTGCATATTGTTAGATGTATATATATATATATATATATACGTATTCTCATGTATACTGATATCTCTACAGTACCGTATATGGTACTATATTTGTCCATATATACTCACTTTCCTCATGAGCAATGGAAAGCTGTGTGGTTTACACCAAATCACTCTATCTAACATGGTATCAGACGACTAATCCTTCCCCACTCAGGTCAACTCATCCGATCCTTCCCCACCTTCTTCCTGTCGTGCTGCGACTGTCGGAACCTCCTCCAGCCTCTCACCGACCTCTTCCTCCTTCCCAAGCCTCACCGCCACCAGCCCAGTAGGCCTCCCTCAACACCACCAGGCCGCACCACCACCGCCAGCCTTCCCCACTTCCACTAGGCCTCTCCCACCGCCACCAGGCCCGCCAGCCTTCTCCTCCCCCACTAGGCCTCCCCCACCGTCCCCGCCACCAGCCCAGCCAGCCAGCCAGCCACCACCACCAGGCCTCCCCGCCACCCGTCTTCCTCAGTCGACCCAGCCAGCCTCCCTCACCGCCACCAGCCTCGCCAGCCTTCTTCAGCTGACAGAAACCTCCCCCACCGCCACTAGGCCTCCCTGCCACCAGCCCAGCCAGCCAGCCACCGCCACCAGGCCTCCCCACCACCAGCCTTCCCCAGCTGACCCAGCCAACCAACCCCACCGCCAGCCCACCTCACTTCTGTTGTTCTCCGGTGAACCTTGGAAAGCGTGCCACGGCGCAAGTCCCAATCTTTTGTTTTTTTTTTATCGTTGCTTTTCCCCATATTTTTGGCAGGCTGTCTGGAATCTTGAAATTCTGTCTTTCTTTTTAACTTGATTCCATATCAGCGTTTTTCATTAAATTATATATATATATAAAGGAAAATGGATATTTCTGGTTTTAGTGCTCTTTCGGAAGCTCGTCACCGACATCTCCAACAATCTGATATGATCCTTGATGGTACCAACTATATTCCCTGGCGGCTCACCGTCAAACGAATTCTCGACGGTATTCGTGTTCTTCGCCATGTTGATGGCACCTCTACTGCTCCAGTTGCTCATGCAGTTTCTGACACTCCAGGCTCCTCCTTGGAGGCATCCACTCTTCTTACGACATTCGAACAGCAGTTAGAGAAGTGGGCCGCTGAAGATTTTGCAGCCAAGATGCTTCTCTATCAAACAGTCACACTAGAAATCCGTACTCAGATAGCCGATCTTCCCACTACTAGTGACATGTGGGACTATCTGGAACATCATTATTGTGGATCTAGTCAGGCCCAGTTGTACACCTTGTACCAAGCTCTTGGTAGCCTCCAGTAGGGGAGGATATTGTTGATCATTTTTGCAGTAGATACTGTGGTATCTGGCACCAAATTGAAGCTCTCACTCCTTATTGCACCACTCATTCTACTCAGCTTCTGGCCTGTTCTGATTCATTCTCCCGTCGTCGTCGTCATGATAAGACTCGTCGTATGTATGAGTTTATCATGCGCCTTTGACCTGAGTTCGAGTCGACACGGGCCCAGATCCTCTATACTCCTTCTGCTTATACTCTGGATGAAGCATTTACTTTTGTTCGTGCTGAGGAGACTCGTCTCTGGACTTCTATTCCAGGGGGCAGTGCTCTTACTGCTTCTCGACCTGTCTCTGTCTCCCCCGCAACCTCGACTGTCACTACACAGCCACTTTCTTCTGTTTCTTATCGACCACATATCCGGTCAAAGCGCACATCTGTGACTTGTCACTACTGTGGCATTTCATGCCATATCGAGAGTGACTGTAGGAAGAAGCAACGTGGTTTTCCGCTTACCATCCTTCATTCACAGACTCCACATCTTCTTCCCACACCTCCATATTCTCAGGTGCATTCTATTCAGGGTTCTTCTACTCCTCTATCGCCTACTGATCAGCAGATTTCGGCGATGTTTTGGCAGTTTCAGTAATCTAATATGGCAGATGCCTCCTGTGGCCATGCTCCAGGTAGTTCCTGTCCTCTCTGGCTTCTTGACTCTGGTGCTTTTTATCAAGTATGCTCGTATTGTTGATGGTACACTCCTTCCTGTTTCTTCTACTGGTCATCTTTTATCTAATACATTTTCTGTACCTTCTGTGTCCCATGTTCCCCACCTATCCATAAACCTTATGTATGTTAGTCAGCTCACTAATTATGATTGTCAGGTTATTTTTGAACGTACCTCGTATCGTGTGCAGGATCACAGTGGGACGGTAATTGGAGCTGGCTGTCATCATAAAGTAGTGTATGCGTTGGATTCTCTTAGCCTTCCTACTCTAGTCAACCGGGTATCTTACTATAACACTGCCGTTCACCCTTATCATATGTGGCATCATCGTCTTAGTCATTTGTGTCCTTCTCGTATGTCCTCTCTTCTTCCTTATGGTGTTTTAGGAGCTGTTTCTCCCTCTTTTGATGTTGTTTGTGTTGGCTGTAAGCTCCATAAATAGCTACAGCGTCCTTATTCTTTAAGTAAGTCTCAAGCTAATACTCCTTTTGAGCTTATTCATTCTGATGTTTGGGGTCCAACACCTTTTGTGTCTAAAGGCGGAAATCATTATTATGTTATTTTTATTGATGACTATACGCGCTTTACATGGCTTTAATTTATGCATCATCGTAGTCAGTTATTGTCTATCTATCGTGCTTTCACCACTATGGTACACACCCAATTTTCCTCCTCTATTAAGACTTTTCGGTCTGATTCTGGCGGTGAATATACTTCTCATGCCTTTCGTGACTTTTTGGCTTCTGAGGGCACCTTGTCTCAATTCTCTTGTCCTGGCGCTCATCCACAAAATGGGGTAGCTGAGCGTAAGCATCGTCACATCTTAGAGACTACTCGTGCTCTATTACTTGGTGCTTTCCTTCCACCTCACTTCTGGGCCAACGCAGTTAATACTGTTGTTTATCTTATTAACCTACAACCCTCCTCTCACCTTCAGCACCGTAGCCCTGGTGAATGTCTATATGGCACTCCACCCCGCTATTACCACCTCCGTGTTTTTTGTTGTAGGTGTTTTGTCCTGCTTTCTCCTCGAGAGCGGACAAAGCTTACTGCCCAGTCTGTTCCTTGTGTTTTCTTGGGATATAGTCTTGAGCATAAAGGTTATCGTTGTTGCGATCCTGTCACTCGTCGTATTCGCATATCTCGTGATGTTACTTTTGATGAGTCCACACCCTTCTATGCTTCACCTACTTCTACTGAGTCTTCCTCTCCTACAGTTCCTCTGTCTTTTCTCCTTCCTCCTCATTCTATTGAGGCCACTCCTTCAGTTTCTTCTTCTTGCCCTCTTCCATGTCCTCCTAAACTTCTCTCTTTTTCTTCTCCCATTCCTCTCACTGATTCCTCATCTAAAGTTCCTTCGCTTAATTCTTCCCCCCTCCCTCTTGCTCATCCACATGCCCGTTTCTCTTATCAGCGTCGGGAACCTGTTGCATCTTCTACTCTGCCGGCCTGCTCCAATCCCATTCCTACTACTGATTCCACATATGAGGTACCATCTCATTCTTATTCTTTACTTGATCGATCCTCTTTACATCCTCCTGACCGTTATGCCTCTGCTAGCACCAGTGTCTCACTTGTTCATGAGCCAGGAAGTTACAGGGAGGTAGTTCAGTCACTTGAGTGGCAACATGCCATGGCTGAGGAGCTTGATGCTTTATCTTGGACTCACACCTGGTATCTAGTTCCTATCCCTTCTCATGCTGTTCCCATCACCTGTCGCTGGATCTATCAGGTGAAAAACCCGTTCTGATGGGTCTCTTGAGCGCTATAAAGCGCGTCTGGTAGCCCGTGGTTTCCAGCAGGAACACGGTCGTGATTTTGATGAGACCTTTGCTCCAGTAGCTCATATGCACACTGTTCACACTTTGATTGTTGTTGCCGCAATTCGTGGATGGTCTCTTCATCAGCTTGATGTGAAGAATGCTTTTCTTTACGGGGATTTAAAGGAGGAAGTCTACATAACTCCTCCTCCCGGTCTTCAGGTGCCTCCGGGCTCTGTTTGTCGTCTACGGCGTGTTTTTTATGGTCTCAAACAGGCTCAACGGGCCTAGTTTGAGAAATTTAGCACAATAGTTGAGGTTGCTCTTTCATGATCCTGCAGTATTTGTTCATACCTCCTCTCCGGGACATACCATCCTTCTTCTATATGTGGATGACGTGATTCTAACTGGGGATGACTCTGCTCACATTACCTTTGTGAAACAGAAACTGCGTTACACTTTTTTGATGATTGATTTGGGTCCGCTTCGTTATTTCTTGGGTATTGAGATAACTTCTCATTCTGATGGTTACCATCTCTCTCAGCAGCATTACACTCTTATTCTTCTTACTCGTTCTGGTTTGACAGATACTCGTATAGCCGCTACACCGATGGAGTTACATTTGCAGCTACGCGCTTCTGATGGCGCTCCCTTATCTAACCCCTCGCGCTATCGACATCTGGTTGGTAGTTTGGTCTACTTGACTGTCACTCGTCATGATATTACCCACGTAGTTCATATCCTCAGTCAGTTTGTTGCAGCTCCTTCCTCTACTCATTACGCTCATCTTCTTTGGGTATTACGATATCTTCGTGGCACTACATCTTGTAGTTTGTTCGATTCTCGTCTACCCACACTTCAGTTGCATGCATACTCTGATGCCACTTGGGCCAGTTCTCCTGATGATCGAGTCTCTGTTACTGGTTACTGTGTTTTTCTTAGGTCTACTCTTATTGTTTGGAAGACAAAGAAACAGGCGACTGTTGCTAAGTCTAGTATTGACGCTGAGGTTCACGCCCTGGCTTCTACTGGTCAGGAGGTCCTCTGGCTTTGTACTATTCTTCAGGATTTTGGTGTACTGATTCCTACTCCCACACCTATTCACTGTGACAGTACTAGTGCCCTTCAGATTGCTATTGATCCGGTCAAGCATGAGCTGACCAAACACATTGGTGTTGATGCTCATTTTACTCGATGTCATGTTCGCACTCAGTCTGTGTCTCTTCACTATCTTCCCATAGAGGTCCAGGTTGCTGATTTCTTCACCAAGTCAAAAACACGTGATCAGCATATTTTTCTGTTATCCAAACTCAAGACGTATGATCCGACTTGAGTTTGAAGGGGGGGTGTTAGATGTATATATATATATATTCTAATATATACTGATATCTCTACAGTACCGTATATGGTACTATATTTGTCCATATATACTCACTTTCCTCATGAGTAATGGAAAGCTGTGAGGTTTACACCAAATGACTCTATCTAACACATATGACATAAATGCTGCATTATTTGGCAGAGTTATTAGGAAACTTGTTATATGAGTATTAGGTTAGTCATGCAAATATATGGACTTAATTTCTCTTAAAAAGTTTTATGATTTGAATGTCATGGATAAAATATATTTAATTTTTTTTTAGGGATATGCATGCACAAATTTTTACTCATTTAGATATAATAATATACTTCAATGGTGTATGCGGGTGGAGAAATGTATATAAAAATAAATCAAATTTTAAGGAATATACATGGTTTTTAGTTTTATTGAGGTGTATACATACAATTATAGGAATTTCTAGGGGTATACAATTAAAAAACTCAGTTCTTTTTTTTTTTTTGTCATGTTGGTTTATGCATGCTATAGTTAAATACAATAAAATAAATATAATTTATTTTTTGAATCTTATCAAAATAATTATCTATTCATTCAATTAATAGTTTTAAAAATTACTTGATTAATATGATTTTCATATAATAACATTTCATAATTAAAATATTAAAGAAAAAATATAAATTAATGGATAATAACAGTAACATCTCTTTCTATTTTATAATTAATGAACAATTGGGTAAGCTCACCATATATTTCATATATTTATTATATCATTAATTTATATCTAATCAAGCAATAAAAATGTAACCTTACATATACATTATAATTTAAAATGCACAAAATTAAACAATTCCTTAAATAAAATTAAAAATCAAAATTACTCATTGACAAAAAACATTAAATGGTCTCCCGAAATTAAACAATTCCATTGATGTTGATCTTCATAGCATAGAATTAAAGAGTTGAAAAAGTTAGAACCTTTATATGCCCCATTATTCAAATATAGATTTGGATCTTAGAGCTCTTTATAATAGGTAGGTGGCCTTGCTTAAGCGAAAGGCTCAACGAACTATACTCCTTTGGCTTAACAATGGTGATATGACTACTGTTTTATCATTTTTTCATAACTTTGCTTGTTTCAGAAACCATTTCAATAAAATCTCCAAGGTTTGCAATGCTGCTGCTTGTGAATTTTCCAAGTTAATGGATGTTGAAACTTGTTTTATGGATTTTTATTTAAACTCTAGAAATTTAATATTCATGAAACCTTTAATGCTTTATCCAATGACATTGCTAAGCTTACTAATGAGAATAGAGATATGTTGGTTAGGCCAGTGGTTGTCCAAGAGCGTCTACCAAACCATTAAAACTATGCCTAAGGGCAAAAGTCCATGGCCTGAAGGTCTTAATATTGAATTCTACCTCTATTATTGGAATAGGTCATCAACTTTTCAAAGCCATTTAATATTTTTTTAACATGCTTCTCTCCCTAACTCTTGGGGCACAACCTTTCCTATGTTGGTTCGGAAAGTTAATTCCCCAAGATTTAAGACTGATTTTAGGCCCATTTCTTTATGCAATATTTCGTACAAGATCATTTTAAAAATTCTTTCATACTGTCTCAAAAAAGTGGTTTTTAAGCTCATTGGGCTTGAGCAAAGTGGCTTCTTGTCAAAGATATCTTCGATTGATAACATTATGCCATTCAAGAGGTTGCTCATTCCTTGGCGAAAGATACAAATAGACTTCACGTAATGATGATTAAAGTTGATATTGGAAAAACTTATGATACAAATTGCGTGAAATACTATTTTTACTACTTTAGATAGAATGATTGATTGGATTAGAGCTCTTACATTACTGCCTTTAGCATTTCCTTCCTAATCAATGGCTATCCTAGAAATTGGATAAAACAATAGTAGGGGAATTACACAAGGGGACCTATGTTCCCTTATCTCTTTATTTTGGTTTCTCAGAATTTGACCTCTGATGCATTTTCTTTGAGACACATCTTCATATCCCTCGTTTTGATGATAGGTTAAATAGCAACTTCAATCATTTACTCTTTGCGGATGATCTTATTATAGTAACCAGAGCTTCTAGGCCTTTTGCTAGATCTTGAATGATGTTCTTAAATTTTTAAAACAAATTAACTAGCCAAAGTCCCAATTTTAATAAATATTTTGTGTATTTTCCCACTTGGCTCAATAAGAGAATTCGTGCTTCTATTAGCAAGATCTTAGGCATGAAAGCTAGCTTTTTCCCCTTTAAATACCTTGGAGCCTGACATGCCCTTTGCGTCGCCGCAAGTGCATAGATCGTCAAGTAATACAGTGGACCCAATGAAGGGTCGGGTTGTCGAACCACAGGGAGCAAGATCACTAGTACTAACTTTAGTTTACGAAATCTAGCCTGAATAACATGATAAATAATAAGTCTAACAATTACAATTAACTAGAATTGAACAGGGAAAAGAATCTCAAACAAGGGATTTACACTATCGGAATCAACAGGAATACTTGGGCAATACACCCTTAGGTTTAAACAATGAAGTCCAGAATTCTACAGGTACTCCTTAAACAATTAGAATAGAAATCGGATAGGAATATGGTATTTTGACTGGTTTTCACCTCACGCTACTTACCAAAATCCAATAGGTTTTCACCGCACGCTGATTCTTAAGAATCAATGGTTTTCACCGCACGCTAGATTAGGTAGTTAACGGGTTTTCACTGCTTGTCAACAACCACACAATCATACAATAAAAAATAAATCTAACTACGCATGCATTCCACAATCAAACTTCATAATTAATTGAACTCAATGAATACAAATAGAATTCACAAAATCCCTAAGGTTTCAAGTCCAAGCTCCCTAAAGGGGTTGTAGCTCATTATGCAATAACAAGACATCATAAGATAGCACATATTCATCTTCATAGAGAATACAAATATAAACTCCCTCAGAAACCAAGAAGACAAGCATCGGCGCGAAGTTCCCCTCTCCAAAGCTTGACCGCGATGATGCCCTAATGGATGATGGTGATGATGATGATGAGCATCCACGCAGCTTCCTAGCTTTGAAGAGGATCAAATAGCGCTTGAGTAGGGATGCAAGTAGGGCGGGGCAGGGCGGGGAATGAGATCCCCATCCCCATCCCCGCTTCCCATGGGGCTGGGATTCCCCGCTTGCAAATTCCCCGCGGGGGAGATGTTTGCCCCACTCACTCCCCCGCGGGGATCCCCACGGGGCCGGGGAATCCCCGCCCCCCGCCAATTTTTTTTATTACATCAACAAATGAACAAATACATCAACATGAAACACCACTATAAAATTCTTAACAAATACATCAACATGAAAAAACACTACAAACAGTTTCAAGTCATCAAATCTTGAACAAAAACAACAATAACATCAACATGAACGTCAACAAATACATCAATTAACCTACTAGTACTAGGAATACAACTAACAATTGTCAACAGAAATTAAAGAAAAAGAGATATCAAGTATCAACTAGAATCTGGACTTTAGGAGTATGAATAACATTAGCCTTAAACCTATAAATATTATCAAATTAAGATATATATATATATATATAAACAATTTTTTTATTTTTTTTATCTGTAAACAACATTGTTTAAATTAAATTTCCATTAAATTGAAAATTTATAGCTAATTTTACCTAATCTTAAATTTATCTTAGTTTTTATAGGAAATAAATAAAATTAATTAAAATTTTAAAATATTTTTTCATATAATTATATTCGTACATTACATATTTACATAGGAGTAACACTAGTTTTACTAAAAATCTAAAATATTTTTAATGCAAACCAAAACTATATATTTTTTTAAAACCTAAATATTTGGTCCTTATAATCTTATTATATATTCATATTGAATTTTAAAATAAATAAATAAATAATCATATGAGTCATTTTTAATATATATATATATATATATATATAATTCGGGGAATCCCCGCAGGGCGTAAGGCGAGGATCCCCACGGGGATTCCCCGCAGGGAGCAAGGGGATTCCCCACGGGGAGCGGGGCGGGGATCCCCACGGGGCGGGGAATGGCCTCCCCGCCCCCGCTCGCCCCGCGACGCGACGCGACGCGGGGAGGGATTTTCCCCCATTCCCCGCCCCGCGGGGGGTTATTTCGGGGAATCCCCGCGCCACTTGCATCCCTACCCTTGAGCTCGTAAACTCTCTCCCTCTTTCTCCAGCCTCTATTTCCCCAATTGGTATGAAAACCTACAACTCCCTTTCTCAGAATCAGTCAAGTCTTTTATACTTGTAAGTTTACAGCCTGCTTATGAGCATAAGCCCGGCCATAAGCCTCGGGGTTTCATCTGATCTCATGTCTTACGCCCACGCTTACGGCCGTAAGCATCGCCCGTAAGAGTCTCTATCTTCGGGCTAAGGTCCCCGTTACGGCCGTAAGCCTCATGACCGTAAACCTCATTTTACAATTCTTGCCCTACTCCTTCCAAGCGTAAGGAATACCCGTAAACTTTTCTGTCTTACACTTACGGTCTCACTTACGGCTGTAAGTCCGACCGTAAGGCTCTCGGTTTGGAATGGCTTCTTTTCTTACTAGCATAAGGGTGCCCTCAAGGCCTTCTGAATAAGCCTTACCGCCGTAAGCCAAGCCGTAAGGATCCCGTAAGCGGTGCTGCTTCCCAAGTTCCTAAGTCAGGAGAGTGCCATCTTCTACATTTCGACTCTTAATCACTCCCTTTGGCTCTCATTTGTCTTTGACCTCCGTGAGAGCGGAGATAGATATAGGCTAGCTAAATGCCCTAAAATCAGTGTACGAAAGGGCCCGCGATCCTGGGCAGTACATGGCTGGACCTACCAAGCGCTTAGGAACGTGTTGTGAAGGCGGAATAGAGTTTCCCGTTGAAATGATGACTTCGGGTGTAGCCAAGTTTGAAGGGCAGAATGCTAACGAACCGGGGCCACAGCACCTGTTTATCCCCACTTGGTGCCTGCGAAGACAATTTCAACCGACTTAGCCTCGTATTCCACCAAACTACTCCAACACTAACTCGATAAGTATACAAACTGATATGTAAAATATGGTATAATTGTATACTTATCAGAGCCCAAATTAGCCCTATTAGGATCCCTGACAATCAATTTCACTTCCTAACTGATAGAGCCAATAGATCTATAGGATCTTGGAATCATTCTAAACTCTCTTATGCCGGCAAGTTTGTTTTCATTAATAGTGTCCTAGCTTCTATTCCTAATTATTTGCTTTCCTCTTGTGTTGTTCATAATGCAATCCTTGACAACATCTCTAAAATTACCATGAATTTTTTATGGTCTAATGGTGGCAATAGAAGTGGCATTCACACTCTCTCTTGGACTTATACTACACTTGATAAAGCTGATGGTAAGCTAAGGGCCATTTGTTTTACCAAAGTGGGCACCGAAGTGGCCGAAGTGGCCACTTCCAGCCCACTTCAGTGTGTTTGTTTCACTGATTTGAACCCGGAAGTGATAATGTGACAATTTATGAGTTCGGGCACTTCGGTGTCTAACTTCAGCTGGAAAAGTCCCGAAGTCACCACTTCAGCCTTCCACTGCAGCCCACTTTGCAATATTTTTCAATGATAAATAGAATAATTATTACCATGGTAATAAAATAATTAAATAACTACTCTCACTAATTAATAATTAATCATAATATATTAACCAATTTAATTTAATTTAATAACATGGTATTAAATTAATTATGTGATGTGCAAAGTTTTTAATTTAATAAATAAATTATTTATTACCATTGTAATAAAGTAATTAAATCATATGATTTAATTAAATAAATGTAAAAAACATGAAATGACAACTTTATCCTTCACCGAAGTGGTGATCATATCCCCACTTCAACCATCCAAACACAGGGAGTGGTATCTGAAGTCCACTTTTCAGCTTGAACCAAACACACTGAAGTGGATAGTTCTAGCTGAACTGTTCACTTCCACCGAAGTGCCACTTCCAGACTTCCACCACTTCGACAATTCACTTCCGAACCAAACGGCCCCTAAGTATAAGTAATTTAAGGAATATGAAAATATTTTTAATGTCTAAAAACAATTTTACCCTTTTGAATGGTGATAAGAAATATTGGGTTGGCATATGGGCTCTTAAGTATGGAAATTTCCATATCTTGGAACTTAACCCGGTTCTAAATTTTCTTGCTTTTCACAAAACCCTTTGCAAGAGTGCCAAAATGATTAGTGCTCACTTGTGAATTAATGTGTGTAATCTCTATATTACTGATTTCTAGAAAGACCCTTGGCTTTTTGATATTCCTTTGGCTTCAAAACCACCTACATAAATATGCACCTGAATCTGGATAGTGTAAACATTTCTAATTTTACTTGTAACAATTCCATCATTTCTGACTCAATTTATGAGTTGGCTAGTGATAGAATTGATAGTGATAGATTGCTCTAAATGAGATTTAACGACTCAAAGCCAAAATTCTAGGTTTGGCAACCTTCTAATTGTGATAGCAAGATTGCTAGAGTGGTTTATAGAAACTCTAGATCTTGATTGAAATTGGTTGGGGATAGAAATTTTGTAGTTGAAAGTTACTTCAAGAGTTAAGATATTTTTGTGGAAGGTCATTCACGGGAAACTTATGACATATGGTTTCCTCGATAGACTTAATATAGATCCTACCATTCCTTGTAAATTTTGTAATTTGCAACTTGAAGTTGTAGAGCATCTCATTTGGGGCTGCTATAAGAGTTGTCAAAGTTGGATTATTGTTAAGAATTTTGTGGGAACATCCTCAAATAGAATTGATATTTTCACGTAAGGCCATTGGTTGCTTTAGTGGTTCAATGTTAATGTAGGAGATAAACTTCTTAAAGCAATCTTAGCTAGTTGCACTTGGACTTTGTGGGAAATCATATGTCAGCTTAGTTTCAGCAAAGTAAATCCAAACTTCTAACATATTGCAAACAAAGGCAACCGATTCTGTAGTGGAATATGCAAAACACCTTGAAGACTTAAAAAGGAAATATCAATTATGCGACCGTCCTCTTTATATTCAAACTTTACATTGTGATGCTTCTTGGGTTAATGTAAATTCATGAAGTGAAGTTAACTGTCTTGAAAGCTAATTGTAAATACATCATTTTTGCAAAGAGATGGAGTGACTTCCGTTATACAAGCCTTTAAGGAAAAAAGTTGGGGTGCTTGTAGCCTTGGAGCAATGTCATCGAAGAAATTTGAGGCCAAATGAGCTCTATATTGATTGTGAAAGCATCATCAATATCATTAATAATTTTGACTAGAGAGGAGCTTGGAGGAGTAAGGACATAGTGAACAAGATATAGAGATTGCGAGATAAATACCTAGGGATCCAGCTTAAGCATGCTTCTGGAGAGTATAGCGAGTTACAGGATATCGTAGCTAACTATGCTCAACAAAATCCAAGCTTATCTTGGTTCCATAAAGGCATGGACCTCCCAAAATAGATTATAGATGCAGTTATGCGTGGGAATAAGCTTCTAGAGCTTCTTAAATTGTTGCACCTCATTTTGTTTATCTTTTGGTCCACTTAGGGAGCGTTTGGTGCTTTATCATAAAAATATTACAATGAAATTTAATTAACAGGAAAATAATTGTTGTGAAAATGATTACAAAGAATGTAACATTTCTTTGTTTGGTTTATATATGAAAATCTGATTAAATTAATGAGAAAATAATCCTTCTATGTTTGGAGTGGGGAGATATTTTAGACAATTTTTTCAAATAACGACATAAATACTCTTATGTTATTATATTTATTAATAATAAATTTAAAAAATTTAATATTAAAATAATAATCAATTACTCTTCCATAAATATTAAAAATGCATATACTACATTTAAATACATCAATCTAAAATTTTCTTAACATAAGCTTGCAACATTTGAACACATTAACTTTACATACACATTAATCCAAAATTCTCTAAATAGAAGATTGTAACATTTTTACACATTAACCTTCCATATATTCAATTAACTTTCATACATATTAAAACTACTTACATTAGGTTGGAAAATAAATTTGATGAAAGATTAAGGATATTTTAGGCAAAACAAATAACTTCGCATTACATTATTATGGGAATCTCACTGTCCCGCTATATATATTGAGAGAATTATTTTTCTCAATTTGAGAGAACGTGTCTTCTACAGTAATATATTTTCTAAAACAAATGCTTAACCAAACATGGTGAAGTTATTCCGATTCATTATGTTCATGGGAAAGTGTGGGACCCTTTTGTCTCAACCAGTGTTTAATATCAGTAACCAGTAAGAATAAAGACACACAAATCAAATTTAATTATTTTTTGACTTAAAGGGATTGTGGGTTTCCAACTTCCACCAGGGGCAAGCCCCAAATGTTAATTACAGTGGACAATATCACAGAAACCTCCAATTAAGAAACAAATGTGAATGACAAATAACATAACAAATAAGTGAAGTCAATTTTTTTATTAACTTCAAGAATATTACATAAACACATGATTTTTGACTTAGAATAAAAGATAAGAAAATTAATTTTCTTAACCCTACTTTCCTAATCTTCATCTAACTTTGCATAATCTAAATTTATACTTTGACTTTCACTTGTCAGAATTTTTCGCTGAAAATTATGCTTGGATATTTTTTTTGACTTCGTTGACTTCGGTCGTTTTCGAATTTCTTTAACTTGCATCATAAGCATCATCCAAATGTCAAGTTACGATTTTACCAAACTTGAGAACGATGAGCTTGATTAGCTTCAATTTTGATCTTTGAAAACTTTGGCATGTCATGCTTGTGAAGTATTTAGTTTTTTTTTTTGTTGACTTATGAGACTCTTCGATCCATTAACTTCTGATGTCTTGGGACTTCAAAGTTTACTTGTCATTCATTTGAGCTTTTTTTTTAATTTTAACTTTCTGTGCTTTGAGCATTGGCTTGCACATCATCAAGTAATAATAATTTTTTTTGTTACATGATTGCTTTAACTTACTTGGTTTCAAAGTGGATTTGAAGTTGTAATCATGAACTTTCTTTCTTTGATCTGAGTGTTTGAAGACTTCGGCATTTTATGCTTGTGAAACCTATCAGATTTTGGGTTTGTGAAGCTTTTCGACTCTTTGACTTTTGATATCTTGAGTCTTTTGAGCTCATTTGCCTATAAATTTAACCTTTTCAAGTCTTAACTTTTTTTCATATCTTTGAGCTTTGGCTTATGCATTGTCTCACGTCGCGATCTCTCAAATAATTGATCACTGACTTAACTGCTTTCACTTGCTTACTTCACTTTGTTTTTAGAATTTCTTACAGACCCCACGTAGCAAGCGTTCCTTAGTTATGAAACACAAGCTTGGTTTCTTTTTTTTCTTTTTTTAGTTGAAGGCTTCGGGGGCTTATGCTTGTGAAGTCTCTTCTTTATCTTTTGTGAAGTTTTCTTCTTTTCTTTTATCCTTACATCTCATTAAGCATTCCACTCACTCAAAAGATTTTTCAAGAGGCAATTGGGGCTCTTCACCTGGAAATTGTCTATTACCACACTGAGCTCAATATGATTTTATAAACTTCACATAATATTTCTTCCACTCATTCAAGATAGTTTCAAGAGGTAGTGGAGTGATCTTCCGCCACATTGAACTCAACAAGAGCTAGTGGTCTTGAGAAATATTTTTCCCCTTACTTAAGAGAGTTTCAAGCGGTAGTGGACAGACAATTACAAGGAAAGCTATCTTTCACCACATTGAACTCCACAAGAGCTAGTGGTCTTGAAAAATATTTTTCCACTCACTCAAGAGAGTTTCAAGCGGCAGTGGAGAGACATTCACACGGAAAGCTATTTTTCACCACATTAAACTCAACAAGAGCCAGTGGTCTTGAAAAATATTTTTTCACTCATTCAAAAGAGTTTCAAGTGGTAGTGGAGAGTAATTCACAAAGAAAGCCATCTTCCACCACATTGAACTAGGGATGGTAATGGGTAGGGGCGGCCCCGCCCTGCCAATCACATGGCTTGCCCAGCGCCACACCCCGCCCCGCTTTTTTTTTTTTTGAGATTTTCAATACTAAAATCGGCCCGCGGGTTTTTTCACTCGCTCCGCCCCACCCCGCATCACCCTGCTTTTACTAAAATTGCTATAAAAAAAATAAAAAATTACATTTTTCAATATTAATTGATGGATTTTTTTATTAAACCCCTTATAATATATACTATTTATTAATAAGTTAAAATTAAAATAAATGATATTTGTGAAGTATTTTATTTTGTAATTAAATCATAAATACATAAGCTTAATCAAGATACACAACTATCATAATTAAGTGAATATAATCTTGTTTATTTTGATTTATAAATTGAAAAAGTTTAAAATTATATGTATATATTAATATATAGGGGTATCTATGCAAATTTTTAACGGGGCGGGGCGGGGTGGGGAAGGTAAAACCGAAACCCCCCACCCCCGTCACCAAAAATCCCTACCCCGCTCCGCCCCGTTCCCCAATTTCCAACAAAAAAAACCACCCTGTTCAGGGCAGATCGGGTTGAAAACCACAGGACGGGTCGGGTTTTGTAATCCCTATATTGAACTTAACGAAAGCTAGTGGTTTTGAGAGATATTTTTCTACACACTCAAGGAGTTTCAAGCGGTAGTGGAGAGGCATTCACAAAAAAAGCTATATTCCACCACATTGAACTCAACAAGAGTTTTGTGGCCTTGAGGGATATTTTTTCACTTACTCAAAAAAGTTAATGGTCTTAATAAAGCTTTTTTCACTCACTCAAAAGAGTTTCAAGAGGTAGTGGAGAGGCATTCATAAAGAAAGCTGTCTTCCACTACATTGGATTCACAAAAATTTTTGTGGTCTTCAATATCTTCCACTCACTTACGTGAATATCAAGCGGCAATGGAGATGTCTTTACAGGGAAAATTGTCTTCCGCTACATTGGATTCACAAAAAAGTTTTATGCTCTTCAACATCTTCCACTCACTTATGTGAATCTCAAGCGACAATGGAGAAGCCTTCACTAGGAAAGCTGTCTTCCACTGCATTGGATTCACAAAAAGTTTTGTGGTCTTCAACATTAAACTAACTTATGTGAATATCAAGTGGCAATGGATATGCCTTCACAAGAAAAGCTGTCTTCCACTACATTGGATTCACATAAAGTTTTGTAGTCTTCAAAAGGTAGATTAATGAATTTTGTGAATACAACCCTAATTTCCACTAGTTTCAATTTTTTGCATATTAGTCACCCTTACATCATATTTGCATATTAGACCTTGATTTATACTTTTTGTTTTATCTTTTTTCATGATTTATGCAACTATGTCCTTGAATTTCTTAGTTTTTATATTTTCATCAAATATACCCTACTTTTTAAATTTTTGTATTTTTGCATATAAAATTTGTAGAGGACCCTACATTTGTTCTAATTTATATATAAAAAAAAATCTTATTTTGCTAGCAAGGGGTGCATATGTTCACACAAAAAAACTCACAATAATAACACTAATAAAAATAATATTATTAAAAATTTTTATACAATCATGAACTTGATATATTCTAAAAAAATATGTAAATAATAATAATTATTGAAATAATATAGAAAAAATTATATACATATAAATAATATTAATAAAATAATATTAGAATCTCTTGTTTTGCCTCGAGAAGCATAGAAAATGCTTAACCAAATTACTTGAACAAGAGCACTAGATATTGTGTCACAGATAAACATTATCCCTTTTTTCTTTAGAACACATTGTTTTATATTATGGATTACATGTATATCATTGGTAATATTTTCTTCAAAAAACGTGCTTTGCTAGATGACATAGGTCTTCTTTGTTCAATATCAAGCTAATAAGTTTCTTTTTGTAAACGATTGCTATAATGTATGACTTTTTCTAGTTCGGCTTCAACTTGCGCTGAGCATGGTTGTCGGCGATAATCGTTTTTTTTAACACCGCACCATCTTTTTTATTTGTTTTTGAGTGTTCAAAAGCAAGCTATTTTAGTGTAGACCCGCACCATCCACAAGGTATTTAGGTCGGGGGACTTCTTCCACTTTCTCTTGATATGGAGTTGATAAGTTCGGAAGTAAAATATATTTGAAATATTTTTACTGGCCTATTTGAAGCATTTTTACATTGTTAACTCAATCTCAATAAGAGAATTTATGAGTTTGAAATAAATTTAGGCATGAGACTTGTCGTACTTGTCCTCGATATGGAATTGACAAGCTTATAAGTGAAATATGCTCAGCTTTTTTTTGTTACTTGAATATTTGATGGTATTTTCACATGCTATCCTTAATCTCAATGATAGAGTTCATGAGTTTTGAAATGAAATGTATTATCTTGACATTTCTTCCACTTATCCTTAGCGACGGAGTAGTTAAACTTCAAAGTGAAACATGATTTTAGAAATCTTTTTACTTAATTAGCTTAGTCTATATAACAAAGTCATTGAGCTTTGAAGAGACATATATTTGAGCTTGAAGCTTCTTCTATTTATTCTAGGCAATGGAGTTAACATGCTTAGAAGTGAAACATATTTTACAACCCTTTTCATTTGGTCGATTCAATCTCAATGACCAAGTTAATGGAACTTGAAGTGAATCATATTTGGGTTGAAACTTTATCGGCTTGCTCTCAATGATGGAGTTGACAAATTTCGAAATAAAACATGACTTTAGAAGTATTTTCACTTGATTGACTCATTTTCAATGATAAATTTAATGAGTCTTGAATTGAAATAACTTCTTTCACTTGTTGCCATTGATGGAGTTGACAAGTTTAAAAGTGAAGCATATTTGATATTACTTTATATTTCATATTTCATATCTCTTTTGTTTTTTTTTTTTTTTTTTTCTGTTTTTCTTTTTTTTTGCTTGCTCGGGTAGATCTTAATGACAACATTAATGAGTTTTGAAGTAAAATGAATTTAAGTTTGCGGCTTCTTCCATTTGTCCTCAGCAATGGAGATGACAAACTTGGAAGTATAACATATTTGACATGGTTTTACTTGCAAATTTGAAGCCTTTTCACATTCTTCACTTAATCTTAATAAAAGAGTTAATGAGTTTTGAGGTGAGATACATTTAGGCTTGAGGCTTTGTTCGCTTGTCTTTGACAATGGAGTTGACAAGTGCCAAAGTGAAACATATTTCATATTCTTTTGCTTTTATATTTTTTTTTAGCTCAATCTTAATGACAGAGTCAATGAGCCTTGAAGTAGAATAAGTTTAAACATGTGGCTTCTTTTATTTGTCCTCAGTAATGGAGATGACAAACTCGGAAGAAAAACATATTTGACGTGGTTTCACTTCCACATTTGGAGCCTTTCCACATTCTTCACTCACCCAAAAAAGTTAGTGGTTTTGATAAAACATTTTCCAGTCACTCAAAAAAGTTTCAAGAGGTAGTGGAGAGGCATTCATAAAAAAAATTGTCTTCTACTACATTAGATTTACAAAAAGTTTTGTTATCTTCAATATATTCCACTCACTTATGTGAATTTCAAACGGCGATGGAGAGGCCTTCATAGGGAAAACCAAGGTTGTCAGACCCGGCCCGGGCATTGACCCGGCCATGCCCAGGGGTCAAGGGTCGATGGGTTCGACCGGGTTGAACCGGGGTTGAACCGGGGTCAATAATAAAATATTAAAAAAATATATTATAATAATAAATAATGGAAAAAATATAATATTAAAATCCATAATCATAATATAAAAATATACAACTACTTATATTTTATATCTAAATTCATTCCATACTCATATCAAGCACACATCAACCTAAGAAAACCAAAAAAACACACTCACAAGTCACAACCATCATCAAAATATAACAAGCATATATCAACCTAACAAAATAATGAAAAATACACACTCAAAGCAACCATCATCAAAATATAATATGCACACGTCAACCTAAAAAAAATAATCAAAAATAACAAAACACATGCTCAAAGCAACCATTATAAAAAAAATAACAAGTACATAAGTTAAACCTTAATTTCATACTCAAACAAACACATACCAATCAAAATTCAAAGATAACAACCAAAGATAATAAGTCACAAATACATAATCCAAAGATAACAATTACCAAAGTATTTAAATACAAATGACATCAATCCGACATAAAGTTTAATTCCACACTCAAAACAAGCACATACAAAATATAACAAAATAGTCACAAATACATAATAAAAAAATGTACCCAAGTATTCAAATAGACAAACACAACTAACATGAGTTAGGCCCATGAACTTGGATCAAAACTCAAATTAATATCATCATTTCCATCAAATCTTTGTTCAAAGCTTGCATCACCACTAACATGACCACCAACATCACCACCAACATCACCACCAATATCACCAAAATCTTGCAAATTTACTTCTTCTTGGATATCCACGTCATCTAATAAACAAAATAAAAGTCATTTTTATTAAAAAGCATGTCATTAACTATACATTTAATATTAAAACTTTTGCTAACCTTGAACATGACGATCATCAAATATAGGAATAGCATCATCTCCATAAACAATATCATCCATGATTTCTTCATAATCAAGTTCGGGAGGACATTCATCTTCTACTACCCAAAAATCCGTCTTATCGATACAATCATAATCAACCGGATCATAGCTTCTTTTTTTGTATTGATGTCTATGTGAAATGTGAATTTTAAGATATAAGAAATAAATTTACATAACTAAAATAACAAATTATAAATGAGAACTTATAAATTGTAATACCTTTGTCGTAAACGCAAGTTATAAGTCACATACACAAGGTCATTTAACCTTTGATGCTCTAATTTGTTCCTTCTCTTAGTGTGGATGCGCTCAAAGAGACTCCAATTGCGCTCACATCCTGATGAAGAAGCAGTTTGACTAAGGAGTTGAATAGCCACTTTTTGCAAGTGAGGCGCACTATGTCCAAATAATTTCCACCATTCATCTACAAAAGGTATGAAAAATTTAAAACACATTAGCAAATAACAAGATATAAGTTACATTATAATTTGGAATGTAGAACTAACCTGGTTGCATATTTTTAGTTGCTAGCAACGCCGATTCACGACTAAAACTCCCTAATCGATCTCGATATATTTTGATCTCTTTCATTGCCTTCTCACTATTGCTACATATGCTTCTTTGCTCTAACAAATCAAGTAGGCCTTGCATTACTTCTGGAGTTTCCACAAATGTGCTTTCATCATATAAAAATGCGAGATTGAGGAAATAGGCGGCCGTATGAATATTGCGCCGAAAATGCTTATCCCATCTTTCATCAACAATCTTGATGTAAGGATCATACAACCTTTGCTTGTCTCTAAAGATAGACATGATTCCTTTACGGATTCTAAACATCCCCTCATAAACATAACCAAGAGAGGGTTTTTCATCGGCATCCACAACACGAAGTAGCTTAATTATTGGAGCCGCTATTTTCACCATCAACAAGCAATCTTCCCAAAATTTGTTGTCCAAAATAATAGAACTAACCAATTTACCCATGGCGGATTTGGACAATCTATGACAAGTATAGTATTTGTCTGTTACCAAAGCTTGCAAATCATGTTTGTGATCATAAATGCTTTTTAGAGTAATAAAAACGGTAGCGAAACGAGTTGCTCCCGGGCGAACAATTTCTTTCCAACCCAACCTTTTTCTTAACCAGCTCAACAAATAAATATGGTTGTACATAAAAATGGTTACCTTAGAAGCCCGTGAGGCAAGGTGAACCATATGATCCATCTTCCCAATATCTTTCAAAATCCAATTTAGGCAATGTGCGGCACAAGGAGACCAATAAATGTGATTATACTTTTCATGCAATAGTCTTCCTGTAATGATAACAAAATATATCAAACTAGGTTAGAAAGAAGCATGGTTAAGTAAATAATATATAAATCTATAGCTAATAAAGTAGCAAGCAATCTAAAATATTTAAAATCACATACCTGCAGCAACATAATTACTAGCATTATCCGTCACCAAATGTACAACATTTGAAGGCCCAACCCATTCCACAATCTCTGAAAATAAATTCATCAAATTTGTGGCATCCTTAATGGTATCCGACGCATCAATAGATTTTATGAAGGATATGCCATTAGGACAATACACCAAGAAATTGATCAAAGTTCTTTGTCTTTGATCACTCCAACCATCACCCATAATCGTGCATCCAGAATTAGCCCAATTGCTTCTAAAGCTATCAACAAGCAACTGACATTCCTTTTTACAATTCTTTAGTAAATGAATCCTCATATCATTATAGGATGGCCCTTTATATCCAGATCCAATCCCAGCAATGGCATCCAACGCTGCCTGAAAATAAGGTGACTTCAATGCATTAAATGGAATACATGAGTCATAAAACCACCTTGCAAAAGCCATATGTGCCTTTTGAATTGCTTGCTTGTTAGCAAATGCACTCTTGATTCCCGGTTGAGACTCCCGCGTTGTCCTTGGAACCACCGATTTTTCAATAGAATCCTTGGCCTTCCTTTTTCCCAAATATTTTTCTATTGTTGTTGCCTTTTGTTGTGACTTCATTGGAGGATTAAACTCTTGAACATCATCTTCTTCAACTTCTTCATATGCATCATCAAATGAATCCTTCTCCTTTTGTTTTGATGAAGTAAGAAATTCCGCCATTTGCTTGCGAACATCATCGGGAACTTTTTTACAAGCCGCAATATTTCCTCGAATGCAAGCTAGGTGATACTTCATTCTATTAATTCCACCGCCTTGATATTTTGATCCACAATAAAGGCATGAGAAAATCTTTTTTCCTTGTGCATTGTTAAAGACATTAAAATGGTCCCAAGCAGGATCGGTCTTCAAACGAACATTTCCACTTGAGCAACTAGATGATTGTGTATTGCCGGCCTCTGAATCCTACACATAATAAAATAACCAACATGTGTTGTTTATTTATAGTGTGATCTCTATTGTGATGAATATTTATGAAATGTGTAAGTTTCAATATGTATCTTGCACATGATGTACTCATAAATTTCTACAAGGAAATTAAACAATGAAAAATAAAAATGTTACCAACTTACCATATGTAGTGAGCAAAATTAGGGTAACAAAAGCCTCTTTGTAGATGTTCACCCTTTTCTAAAACCTACAAAGATGATATCTTAGAAATGTGAGGAGAATCCGAATTATAGAAAAATAATCAATGTACCTAAAGACAATTCCCACTTTATAATCTCTATGCAATCAAATAAGAAAATCTAATATTTGCTCGGAGACACATTGCTTCCGTCGTATGCGGGGTCTCAAGGGGCAGCGCCCCTGGAAGAATTTTTTTTTAGGCACTTTAGTTATAGATTAATTTCTTCTATATTTTTCTGCATAATAGATAGAAAGGTATGAATGTGTCATGAAACCTTGCTACTTAGGAATTCCCATGCCATATATCTAACTACATTATCATGCCATATCCTCATCATGTGTCATGCATCTTCTATTCATAGTTCATACTGATAATTCAATATCTAACTATTCTATTGGCAAGTAATTGATTCACTAATTCTTTAAAAAAAATCTTTACTTACCAGGCAAGATGACAAACTGAGCAACAACCTCTCAAACTTCTTCTCAACCAAGCAAGCTTCTTCTCAAAAACTCAAGAGAAAGGAGATCTAAAACAACAACAAAAAATAACAAGACAAAACATAAAAATTATGAGTATCTTACCAGGATTTTCAAAGCATGGTACAAGATTACAAATCATTTCAAAAACCTCCCAAACTGTCAACATAATATAAACATACCTCATGACTGAACTTTGTGTTTGAAAAGATGGTGGGGAGCACCACCGGAGCATCATCGGAGTTTGATGAGTCGGGCTAAAGAGAAGGCAGCTAGATGGAGGAGGACTGAACTTTGTGCTTTACCTCTTTTGAAGCTTTCAACAAAGATGAAAGATCAGGAAAAACTCAAACAAAAATCCCAAATAAGCCCTAACATCATGACCCGGTTGACTCGGCCGAGTCAACCGGTTCACGGTTGAACCGGCCGGGTCACCGGGTTAATAACGGGTTTGTACGCACCCGGTTCAAAGGGGGTTGCCCGGACCGGCCACATGGCCGGTTCCCGGTTTTTCCGGTTGAACCGGCCGGGCCGGTCCGGGTCTGACAACCTTGGGGAAAACTGTCTTCCATTACATTGGATTCACAAAAACATTTTGTAGTCTTCAACATCTTTCACTCACTTATATGAATCTCAAGTGGCAAATGGAGAGGCCTTCATAGGGAAAACTGTCTTCCATTACATTAGATTCACAAAAAAGTTTTGTGGTCTTCAACATCTTCTACTCATTTTTGTGAATCTCAAGCGGCAATGGAGAAGCCTTCATAAGGAAAGCTGTCTTCCACTATATTGGTCTTCAATATCTTCCACTCACTTATGTGAATCTCAAGCGGCAATGGAGAAGTCTTTATAGGGAAAGCTCTCTTCTACTACATTGCATCCAAAAAAAAATTTGTGGTCTTCAACATTTTTCACTCACTTATGTGAATCTCAAACGGCAATGGAGAAGCCTTCACAAGGAAAGTTGTCTTTTACTCATTAAATTCACAAAACGTTTTGTCGTCTTCAACATTCCACTCACTCGTGCGAATCTCAAGCGGAGCCTTCACAAAAAAAACTGTCTTCTACTGTATTAAATTCATAAAAGGTTTTGTGGTCTTCAAAAGGTAGATTGATGAATTTTGTGAATGCAACCCATTTCCACTAGTTTTAATTTTTTTTTTTTTTGCATATTTGTCCCCCTTACATCATATTTGCATATTAGATCTTGATTTATACTTTTTTTTAAATCTTTTTTCATGATTTATGCAGCTATGTCCCTGAACTTCTTAGTTTTTATATTTTCATCAAATATACCATACTTTTTATATTTTCGTATTTTTGCATATAAAATTTGTAGAGAACCCTACATTTGTTCTAATTTATATAAAAAAAAAATCTTATTTTGCAAGCAAGGGGTGCATATCTCTAGGGGTGTATTCGAGAAGAGCTTTTATGTGTTCAAGCTCAGCTCGTGACTAGAAAGATGAGCTCGAGCTCGGCTTGTGGCTCGAATCGAGCTTTAAAAATTGTTTGAGCTCGGCTTGTTTGAGGAATTATTGAACTCGAGCTCGGCTCAAGCTCAACTCGAGAAAGCTTGTTTATTAGTTCGTTCAAGCTCGAGTTCATTTAGATGCTCGTTTAGAAGCTCATTTGAGCTCGTGTTCGCTAAATGCTGGTTTAGAATCTCGTTCATGAAGCTCGTTTACAAAGCTCGTTTATAAAGCTTGTTTATAAAGAATGGAACCTATACATTCACAAATAATATACTTATGCATTTTTTACATTAAAATAAATCATTCATTGCAATAAATAAACTGAAAATATAAAATGACAAATTCAAACACAATCTTGAGATAAACAACAACATAGAATCCCATACAAGTAATTCATCCATATTGAAATAACAAGCATTTTGTCCATAATCACTTAAATAGCAAAGCATAAGAACACTTGAGCCTTCCTTCTAAGCAAACTCATCACACTCCAAACAAATTCACAAGCCTAAGCATCGTGACAAAAGCATAATTACCTAAAAAGAAAGATAAAATAGTGTTAATCACAAATAGAAAATGTAAAATTCAAAACAAAATGTAGTACTCATACCGATATTGATTACTAATTGTCTTCTTGTCAAAGATGCCTTCATTTTAAAGGAAATTCAAGGACTTCCTTCTTCTCCTACAAAATGTAAAAAATATTAAAAATGGTCTTACATATAATTAACTTTAAAAAAAAATAGGAAACATAAATTACTCTTGCTTACTTTTTCTTTTCTTTGAATCCCATAATAAGCTCTCAACCAATCTCCACCACACATTAATGCTTCAACCGCAGCCGATGCTAATGAAGCACGATGCGACTCAATAACTCTTTTGGCTATACTAAAAGCCGACTTAGAAGATATTGTGGTTATTGGTATGGATAGAACATCACAAGCCATCTTTGACAAAACCCGAAACTTCAAATAATTAGCTTTCCACCACTCCAAGACATCAAATGGAGGATTAATGCTCTCATTGTGTATGTGAGAACCTTCTTCCAAGTACACATCTAATTCTGACTTTATCAATTGAAAAGAACCCACATTTCTAATGAAATTATCAAATTCAGCCTTTCCTCTTGATCTATCAACACTAGCAGTGGATGAAGAAGAAGTTGTAGGAGCAGAAAGTTGACTTTGAGTATCCATGTCACTCTTGGCCTTGAAAGCTTCCACATACTCATTATAAAGCTTGTAAAGTGATGATAGAACAAAACTCATCTTGTTTGGAACATTATCCACTGAATAGAAAAAAGGGAAAGCCCACTCAACCAAAGTCATATTATTCCCTGGATCTAAAATAGCTGCAATTGATATCAACAAATTATTGCCCCCCCCCCCCACCCCCCAATATTTATCAAACTTTCTAATCATTCTTGCTGCCATTTGCCTCATAAAGTCATTATCACCTTCCACATGTCTAGACAAAGCTTTCTTCATAGTGGTAAGTTCAAGGAGAAACAAATTTGAAGTAGGATACTCACAACCTGAAATAACATTTGTAACATAATGAAATTCTTCAAGAAATGTGCAACCAGTTTGGACTTTACTCCAATCTTCTTCCGATGGCAAGTAACGGTAGTTTGAATCTCTTAGTTGATATCTAGGAAAGGCATCCTTCAAATCTAGAGCGGCTTGAAGCATGTAATATGTAGCATTCCATCTTGTGCAAACATCAAGAACAAGCTTTTTATTTGACAGATTTAATTGCTTAGTAATGTCACTAAACATAGTAAGACGAGACACACATTTATTGATATGCTTCACACGTTCACGCACATTGCAAATTATGTCACTAATTTCACCAAGCCCATCTTGAACTAAGAGATTTAAAATATGTGCACAACACCTCACATGAATAATTTCCCATTAAGCAGAAGTGCATTCTGATTGTTCAAATTCAGATTAGCTTTCAACAAATTCACAGCAAGATCATTATAACTAGCATTATCAACTGATACGCTCATCAACTTTTTTCCAAGACCCCAATCAGCTATGCATCTTGCTAACTCATCACAAACAGCAACACCAGTGTGTGGAGGGACAATAGAACGAAAGCATAACATACGTTTTTGCAATTTCTAATCATAATCCACAAAATGACAAGTAACAACTATATACTCTACATCTTGCACCGTAGATGTCCACAAATCAGTAGTGATACTAACTCGATCAACTTCTTTCAACAATGAAGATACTCTTTTTTTTCTCAATGTCATAAGCAGACATAGTCTTTTTTTGAAAGTCCTCTACTTATTCTTTCCCAATTAGGGCTAAGAGTTCTCATAAAATGATTAAAAACTTCATTCTCAACAAATGAAAATGTTAAATCATGCACTAAAACCATATAAGCATAAACTTGCCGCACCTTTGCTTGGTCATTTTTCAGGTTTGAATTGCATTTACACTTTCAGATTTTGCCAAATTTGTTGAGAAAGTCAGCTGCCTTTGTCCCTTCAATGCTAATTGTCGTCTCACACACACCTTCAAATGGCGAATAAACTAAGTTGTTGCTCCTGACTTCAATAGGCCAAGTTGATGCCTACAATGAATACACTCTGCCTTTTTTGTTCCATCTGTGAGAGTAACTTTTTTGAATTCATCCCAAACTTTGGAGGTCTTCTTTCTCTTCTTGGTTGCAAATGGATTCTCTTCTACTTCATCATTTTCAACATTGATGGGAGATTCATTAACTTCAACATTGTTAGCCTCATTAAGGGAGTGTTTGGATGGCTTTTTTTAAGCCCAAAAGTGCTTTTTTATAAGTTAAGCACTTATGGGTTTTAAAAAACATATTTGTTTGGGCTTTTGGGCAGAAGCAGAAGCTGT
This sequence comes from Dioscorea dumetorum, assembly GCA_902712375.1. Lineage (NCBI taxonomy): Eukaryota > Viridiplantae > Streptophyta > Magnoliopsida > Dioscoreales > Dioscoreaceae > Dioscorea > Dioscorea dumetorum. The sequence continues at coordinate 3,400,435 of CACTHL010000549.1, read as the reverse complement.
GAAAAAAAGCTAAAATTCAGCTTTTTTCAGAAGCTGCCTCATAGGTGCTTCTTAGAAAAGCACTTCTGAGAAGCTGTTTTAGAGAAAAGCACTTAACTTACTTTGAAAGCACTTTTTAAAAAAAGTGCTTCCACAAAACTTAAAAAAAATATTTTTTTTAAAAGCCCATCCAAACAAGCCCAACAACATTATCGAAATTTCCCACACTTCCAATGGGACTAACATTAATAGATGATTCATCAATTGATGCAGGAGTAGGAGTAGACATTCTACAAAAAAAATCCGAAAGTAAAATCAGAGATGAAAAAGTGATATGAAAGAAGAAGAGAATGAAGAAGGTAGACGTACCTTTTTTTTTCGAATGAGAAGCTTGTTAATGCACTCCGAAGCAAAAGCTCGTTGGGAATGGAGGCTGGTGAGGCGTCTTAGGTTGAAAAGGGTTGATGAAAGAAAAGAATGATGCTTCTAGAGTTTGTTCTGATTTTGTATTTTTGTTTGGTTTAATGTAAAACAAATTAAAAATTCCATTATGGGCTTGGGCCTTAAATAAAATTTTCCTTCCAAGGGCATACATTATTTAAATATATTATTATTATTATTATTATTATTATTATTATTATTATTATTATTATTATTATTATTATTATTATTATTATTATGTATGGGATATCTTTTTTTTTTTTACGAAGGTGACAAGCACCACAACTTCACATAATCAATACGTTAGTCATATCTCATTTAAATAATCTTTAATAATATAACAATATCTCATTTACACGTTAATAATCAGTATGTACGTACAATATAGGATGTACTACTTTAAATTGAAAAGCCAAATAATAAACAAAAATTTAAATAACTAAACGCTAACTCTGAATAAAAAACAGGAATGACAAAATAATACATAAAACTTAAAAAACTATGTGCCAACTTAGAATAACAAGTAGTATTGACCAAACAATACATAGAAACTTAAATAATTAAGCCAAATAACTTTAATTTATGCTTCTATTTATTATTTGGCATTTCTGTTTAGAGTATTACATCATATACTGTACATACTTATTATTTTAAGTTGTTACTCACTATTGTATGTTTATACATATTGTTATATGATATAAACTGATATCTTATTAATTAAATATTACAATTCACAAATATGTGAGTTAAGTAATAATAATAATAATAATAATAATAATAATAATAATAATAATAATAATAATAATGACAACAACAACATATATATACACACACACATGAGCTGACAAACGAGCTTATTCGCGAGCTGTGTTCGTGAGCTATGTTCATGAGCCAAAACGAGCCGAGCTTTTAGCTTCTCAAGCTTGGCTCGTTTATTAATCGAGCTTCGAAATGAAGTTCAAGCTTGGCTCGTTTACAATATGAGCTGAACATGAACGAGCCCTTACTGAGCCGAACACCGAGCCGCTCACGAAAGGCTTCGCTCAAATACACCCCTACATCTGCACACAAAAAACTCACAATAATAATACTAATAAAAATAATATTATTAAAATTGTTTATAGAATCATGAACTTGATATATTTTAAAAAAGGGAAAATTACTGTTCACCCCTCGGGAATTTCAAAACTGGCCAAAAACCCCCTCCTATTTTTGCACACCCCGGACAGCCCCTCCGTTATAGTTTGGTTCCCTTCTACCCCCCGTCCGTCACATGAAATGGGTCCGTGTTACGAAAATCCATTTTTGCCCCTGCAAATGGTGGGAAAAAAACCGGCCCGATCACATCATGTCATGTCTGGCTTTTATGCATACATATGTGAGTTTTTCCCCCTTTATGGTTTCTTGTTCGCTTAGAGAGCTTAGAAGGCGAATTACATATTTTGTTCTTGTTCTCCTTTTCCTTCTGCTAAGTCGATATTATGGACAGTTTTTGTGCCATTGCTAGATACAACGGGGAGGGACGAGTGCTGACGTTCACCGCGTCAACTGAATGGGTGTCAGTGTTAGGTGAGATTTGTGAGCGCTGGGGTCTCGATGTTTGTCGCGCGAGGGTGAAGTTCATCACACCCGATGGACATAATACGGTTTGCCCAATAGAGAACGATGTGGACTTCCAGCGCATGTGTCATGTGTTCTCCATCCTCAAAGGCGGTGTAGTCGATATGGTTGTCGAGACGGATGACGTGCCACGGCAGCCTTCTGAAAACGAGTTATTGTCGTGGTAATGCGTTGCTCTAAAACAATTATGCAGTTGTATGTCAGTTAGTGTTTAACACTACCATTATCTGTATTAAAGAATGAATTATCCGTTTAAATTGGGCGTCTCCGATTAATTTATCATGTTTCTGTGAAAACTATCATACACCGTTTGCATTATTACATCTCTGTTTAACTATGCCTGTTAACGTGTAAATATTAACTTAGGCGGTTAAATAAGTGGACTTTATGCTTAAATTCTGATCGTTTGCGTTTGAACCGAAGTGCCGGGCAGGAATTCGGAATCCGGGAGCGCTTCGTCCCACCACATGGCGACCCGGATGGTGTCGCATGCCTGCCATCGTCGTCAGATCGACATGAAGTGTTGTCGTTGGACGTCGGACAACGTTTTGATGGCGTTGAACATTTCCGAGATACACTTCGCAATTTTGCTATCAGTCGGAATTTTGATTTCAAATTCGTGAAGAACGAAAAATACCGGGTCACTGTAGAATGCGCGGCCGGTGGATGTCAATGGCGCGTTCACGCATCAAAGGAATATAATAGAAATACCTTCAGAATCAAGACAACGGACCCGACGCACACTTGCGGTGGTGGAATTGGGTCGGGGTCACACCCGAAAGCGTCCAAAAATAGGTCAGCGCACGAGTGATTCAGAAGCTGAAGGACCGGCCCTTGTATAAGGCCATCGACATTCAGAAGGACATGTTGCGGGAGCATGGTGTCCACATTCCATACAAGCAGGCTTGGCTGGGAAAAGAGCATGCCCGGGTGATCCTCGACGGCGGCGACATCTCCGGCTACGATCCGTTGCTTTGGTACGTCCATAAGGTGGCCGAGACAAACCCCGGCAAAGATCGCGTTTGTGGAAAGAGACGGTGAGCGTTTTAAACGTGCGTTCTTCTCTTTCGGCGCGTGCATTTTGGGGTTCAAGCGGGCATGCAGGCCGCTGCTGTTTGTGGATGGTACTCACCTCCTCGGAAAGTATCGGGGTACTATCTTGGGTGCCACAGAGAAGGATGGGAACAATGGCTTCTTCCACGTCGCCTTCGCTATTGTCGACAACGAGACCGACGCCAATTGGACGTGGTTCATTTCCAAGTTCGGTGATGCTTTATACGACGAAGGAGACTACCAAGAGACAATTACATTCGTTTCGGATAGGTCAAAGGGCCTTGTGAACGCTGTTGCGAGAGTTTTCCCTTCATCCCCGCACGCGTACTGCCTTCGGCACTTGGAGGCCAATTTTATGAAAGCCAATGGCAGACTTGGGAAGGCATTGAGGGAGGAGTGGTGGTCCATATGCTTTCGTATCGCGTGGGCAACGACGGCTAAAGAATTCGATGACACCGTCAATGAACTGCTGGCCGTATCGCCCGAAGCGTTTCAGTGGTTGATTCACAAATCCGACATGTCACACTGGTCGAATTATCTGTTCAAAGGTGACCGATGGGGCGAGATGTATTCGAATGTAGCTGAGTCGTTCAATGCGTGGATCAAAGAAGCTCGACACCTACCGGTGACGAAAATGGTCGACGCTATAAGGTACTCGAAGGTTAAATACATGTAACGCTTAAGCTTACCCGTTACACTTTAATGTTCGTTATCGGTGTTTAACATGCACTGTCCGCAGTTTGATATCGTCGTCGGTGTTTAACATTCACATTAACCCTTTAGTCCGGTAGAATCCTGTGTAAGATAACAAATGTTAATATCATTGTCTCGGTTTAAATACCGTCGTATATGTTTTTCTTCTTCGATCTTTAGTTTATTACTGTTCTGTTTACTCCGATGTAGTGGTGTTTAAATATTCATATATTCGCGTAAATTTCTTTAAGATTTCCGATATTCGTTGTGCAGGTACAAGCTGATGCACATGTTATGCACTCGCCGTGAGCAAGCGGACAAATGGGATACTTTCTTATGCCCGGACATACGTTCAAAGGTTGAGACGCTTGTGCAGGATAGCCGAAGTCTTCACGTTGCTCGCTGTCTCGCTGATCGTTACGAAGTGATTGACCAGTGCAGTAACTCTGTAGACCTTGCCAGTAGAACTTGCTCATGTCGCAGATTGCAAGGTTATGGCATCCCGTGCAAACACGCTTGCGCTGCGATATTGGTGACGGACAGCAATGTTCATCGTTTTATTAGCGATCACTTCACCGTCGACACTTACAAGTTGGCGTATAAGGAAGCTATATTTCCCATACCCGACAATAAGAGGCCCACGGACAACAATCGAGATCTGCTTTTGCGGCCGCCTGTGACAAGAAGGCAACCTGGTCGTCCTAGACGAAGGAGGATCGAGTCGCAAGCGTTTGATGTCCGCGAGTTACATTGCAGCCGCTGCCACGCGTCCGGTCACAATCGTAGAACTTGCAATGAAAGTGTCGCCGATTAGGCTTCGTAAAAGGATAATCTTTAAAGAGCACACATTTATTTCGTTATGACGCCCTGATATTTAAACATAGAATAAACGAATTTCGTTGTACGCACTGAAGTTTTAATCGAGTAAACCTAATGTTAAATGGTGACACATTTAAAGAGTCACACACAAATTGAAGCGTACGCAGTGGATGTTAAACGGGAAATATCGGTAATAAACGGTAACCAATAACGCTAAACAGGCACATCGCTTGTTGTCATTCTTTTGTATTTGAACTTCCGGAAGGAATGTAAGATAGTGACGCATAAACAGAGACGTCATATTTAAACAGATACGGCGGCGAGCTTTACACATCTTCGGCGGAATGTTTAACGGAGACGTTGTATGGTAACACAAATTGAAGCGTACGCAGTGGATGTTAAACGGGAAATATCGGTAATAAACGGTGACCAATAACGCTAAACAGGCACATCGCTTGTTGTCATTCTTTTGTATTTGAACTTCCGGAAGGAATGTAAGATAGTGACGCATAAACAGAGACGTCATATTTAAACAGATACGGCGGCGAGTTTTACACATCTTCGGCGGAATGTTTAACGGAGACGTTGTATGGTAACACAAATTGAAGCGTACGCAATGGGATGTTAAACGGGAAATATCGGTAATAAACGGTGACCAATAACGCTAAACAGGCACATCGCTTGTTGTCATTCTTTTGTATTTGAACTTCCGGAAGGAATGTAAGATAGTGACGCATAAACAGAGACGTCATATTTAAACAGATACGGCGGCGAGTTTTACACATCTTCGGCGGAATGTTTAACGGAGACGTTGTATGGTAACACAAATTGAAGCGTACGCAGTGAATGTTAAACGGGAATGTAAGATAGTCCGAAATAATGACGACAAGACGTCATTAGAGTGAAATCCCAGTACGAATGCTAATTCATTACCATCTCTTTCCCAATTACATTTGAATTCAAAATCCACACGTAAGCATCAATGCACGGAGTACGTTAGGCGAACTTGCGACCGCTAAACTTCTATTTAAACAATAAACGGAGATCAAAGGCACATCCACATATTACACACAGAGAAAGAAGTATGTACAAGTCCCTCCTCAACGAGCTCTGCCAGAGAACCCGCCGGCCGTCGCCGGAGTACTCAACCGTTAGGGAGGGCCCCGACCACATCCCCGCCTTCTTGGGCACGGTGTCGGTTGATGGGACCACTTACTACAGCCCTTACCCCGCGAAAACATCGAAGGACGCCCAGAACACTGCGGCCGAGGTGGCGTACAATGACCTCCGTATTCCATACCCTGGGAGGATGAATACGCGTCCCGCTGCTACCGCCGATCGACTATGTGGAGGTAAGTCATACCGTAAGACTTCTGCGTCCATGTTACGGGAAATTTATTTATTTTCTAAATTGTTAAAAGCCTTCATTGCAGGGCCTCGCACCGCAACGCCTTCAGATGCAGCGCCTTCAGTCAACCGCGAGCACTCCAACAGCGAAGAGTTGGAGTGCTTTCTGGAGGACATGCTCATCGAGCTTGCGGAGAAGGAAGTCGTCCTCTCCGAAAAACTCGACCGAATAAGAACCCGCACGGCCCAAGTGAAGAAGCTCATCCAGGGACTGAAGGAGATATGATAATGTTTTTTTCAGTTTTTAGATGTATAAATTAGTATGCCTACGCTGGTTGTAATAGAACTCCGGTTCAACTAAAAATTTTGTGAAGGAAAGAAATTTGTTCCCCTGTTACATTTTGATCTTTAAACCGATACGTGTATATTTCAACATCGGCACTAAATTATAAACGTCGACGCCTGTAAAAGGGTGGGCCACAATATTTGAAAAGCGCGAGTGTTTGTAAATAGCGAGAATAGTTTTCACACAGAGTCCTCGATGTGTGAAGAAGACAATTCAAACATAAACATCGAATGTTAAGTGAAGACGCACGCTAATAAGCGGTGTCATGCAATGTTAAACGGGGAGAACCTTCGTTCTCGTTCATCGATAGTTAACCGCAGATATCGATAGTTAAACGGTAAAGTGTAAGGGTAAGTGATGACGGTTATATTTAAACAATGATGGCGAGTTTCATAGATTAAATACCTCATTGATGTTTACCAAATAGGTTCAAAACCAGAAAATTTGCATTGGAAAATGCTGAAACGTCGCATGCATAAATGGAGTTGAATTTAGGCTAGTTACGGTATAACGTAGTCAGATAAACTATGCATTGTGAATTTATTATTAATTACTCCAATTTAATGTTGAAATGCGAGTCAGTAAAGCGTGAACGTAACCGATGCCATTTACTATATTCCATTTATTTCACCGAAAACCAATGCCTTTTTTTTTACAAACAGTTATGATTGTATGTAAGCATCAAGCCGAAACAAGATACAGACGCAGATATTATCCACATCCCACAACAATGTTTAAGTCACGTCTAGCAAGTTTTTTTTTTTTTTTTTTTTTTTTTTTTTTTTTGTAGTGTGTGGATTTATTGCTGGTAGTGCATTTTTATGTGTTCATCGTTTATGGCAAGTTAGGTGGTATTCCTGTGAATTGTGCGAGATTTTAAATCGTAAACGTCTTAGTTTTCAACTTCTGCAGTCGTTCCATGTGTTTTCATTAATTTCTGCAGAGTTTGGACTATTTTTGAGTTGAAGAATGGAAGCACACGGCCATGTGGAAATTCCACATGGCCGTGTGGATGAAATTGTGAAGGAATTTTCTCATCCAGAGAATCCCCACGGCCGTGTGGAAATTCCACACGGCCATGTGGATTTATTTAGTACAAATCTTCACAATACGAGAATCCCCACGGCCGTGTGGAAATTCCACACGGCCGTGTGGAATTTCGGGGAGTTTTATAAGGCCATACAGAGAATCCACACGGCCGTGTGGAAATTCCACACGGCCGTGTGAGGTACTTAAACATGAAAAGGGGCCTTTCTCTTTGTAACCCCCCAAGCAACCCTTCACCTTCAAACGCCTCCTCTTCAAAGGTCGTGACGGTTGCTCTTCTCCTTCCATTCTCGCGCTTATTTAAGGGATTTGTAGGCCTTACTCGTTACTACATTGTTAGAGCGAGACTCATCTTCTCCGGTAAGCCTTCTTCCCCTCTTCTTGCCATGAAACCTTCATTAGTTGTTGTGGATGTTGAATCTTGTGTTTTTGCATGCTATTTTCGTGTTTAATACTTAGATTATTGCTTAAAACACTTGTGCTCAAATGTGTGGATGATTGTATTAAGTTGTGTGGATTCACCATGGCGCTTTGGCCATGGTCGAAGATCCACACGGTCGTGGGGAAATTCCACACGGCCGTGTGGATTATCGGGGTGCCCCCTCCGAATTCCAGGAGGAGACACACGGCCGTGTGGAAATTCCACACGGCCGTGTGTATTAACTGTTTCTTTGTTTTTGGGTAACCGAGGAGGAGACACACGGCCGCGTGGAATTTCCACACGGCCATGTGGAATCCCGGGAACCTATTTTAAGCTCGAATTAACTTCCTTACCCTTCTTATGCACGGGAATGGCCCCAAGAACGAAGAAACTCGCTCATAAGCGCCCTCGTGAGGCCCGTGAGGTCCGGGAGTCCCGTGATCTCTCGCCCGCACCATTCGAGTTCGCCGTGCCCGAACATCAAGCACGGTTTGATCGACTTTCAAAGTTGAAGTTTGGCCGGACGCGCATTCCCGACTTGCAAGCTTTGGAGGCCATAGAACATGCGCGTGCGGACGAGTTGGCGGATGAGGTCCGTGAGCTTATTGCTTGTTGGCGGGTGGGAGCGACTGTTGTGCATCAAAGACCCGGCCACTCGCGATATCACTTTCGAAGTCCTCGCGACATTCGAGTTTGATCGCGCCCACACCGACTACCACCGGCCGGACACGGTTCGATTCCGCATCTTTGGGCAATACCACGAGCATGAGCCCGACAGGACTTTGCTTTGTCGCCCTCGGCTCGTACGATCGAGACTTCATCCACACGGAGGAGTACGCGCAGCTGCCATTCGACTATCCTTTCCGTGTCACTCCAAGCCGGGTTTGCCGGATGCTGTGTGGAGATATACGATACGAGCCCGGGTTGACCAAGGCGTCTTTGCTCCTCCGCCCCGCCCACGGGTACATTCATGCCATCCCGAGCAGGTCTATTATCGGGGGGGAGACAAAGACCGGCGTATTGGGGCGGGCTGGACCTCCTCTATTTGTACTCTATGGTCCAAAGCCTGCCCCGCACTGGGTTACGTGGTAGCAGATTTTCCGAGGCACCGGGGACGGATGCGCGCGGATAGGAGTTCTTTTCTCTCGGCCCCTACATCACCCGACTCATCCGAGGAATGGGACCGATTGATGCTTGTTCGGGGAGCCGACAAGGTTATTGTTCCCTCCCCACTTGGCCTTGATACCTTGCGTATGATGGGCATGGTGAAGAGGGCCGCTCCCGGCAGGTATGTACTTGCTGTTCCATTCCCGGATGAGTCCGAGGAGTCCGAGGACGAAGACGAAGACTCGGAGGAGACCCGGGCGGGGCCATCATCACAACCCGCACCCATGGAGGCGGAGGACACCCCAAGCAGACAAGGAGGTGCCACCGGTGTCGGCACATGCATCTCCCCGGCACGGGAGCGCATAGACGGACTTGAGGCTGCTGTGGGGACCCTCCAGGACGATCTCGCCGCCATGCGGGTGACTCGAGCAGCGAACCACACCGAGGTTCTCGCTCGCATGGCTGAGTACCACTCGGAGATGATGACGCGCATCACTTCTCTCCACCCGGTTGATGGCGAGAGGTAGCGATTCCACTCCGCCGTCCACACCCCGAGCACCCTACGCCTCCCCAAGATCCCCAGCGAAGACCAGCGAGATGCCGACGCTTGATGCGTCTTTCATTCTTTCTTTTTATTCCCTTGTACTTTCTTTTGTGTTGAGTCTTTGTGTACTCGAAAGGTTACACCTTCCGAGAGTTATCTTACTGCTTGCTTTTCATGTTCTTTGTTGAGTTTGTGTTTGGCTTGTTTAATTTTTTGTACTCTTTTAATCGTAGCTTTTGTTGAAATCCACTGAACCCCTTTTGTGATGTGCGAGATAGACTTGTCAACTTGGTTTTGAGAAATGGTCATAGGCACGGCCGTGTGGAATTTCCACACGGCCGTGTGAGCTTCACAACCCTACGCAACTCCACTTCCCACCTTCACACCTCCATTCAACTACCACACTCGGAGATCGGGGAGTGTTGTTTTTAATCCCCACGCCCTCATGTTTTATTTATATTCTGTTTTTGTATGCTTGCATGCGTACAATGAGGGCATTGTACATCTTAAGTGTGGGGGGAGTTCACGTTGCACACGTTCTCTATGTATGTATGCTCATCACTCATATGCTTATCTAGCCAATGATAGTTCACCTTAAAAGACAAGGATTGCAGTCTTGAATTTAGGAGAATTTTAAACATCGTTTGTACTCATGCTCTAGTTTACTCGAAAAACTTAGAAATTTTTTGTCCGATTGCATTACTTACACCTTTCTTGCTCTGTTAACCCCGATAACTCTAGTTCGGTGCCAAAAGGACATTAATTTTCTTTATTTTGAAAAAAAAAAAAAAAAAAAAAAAAAAGGAAGAATGCCTTATTTGTTTACTTGTTTTCGGAGTGGAAAGAGCTACCACCTATGTTGTATGCAGCTACTCTCATAAGTCGGATACTAGCTATGCCCTAAGGAGAGAAAGAGCTATCTAATAGGTGTGTGTGAAAGCTAACACTCCCAGTGTGGAAAGAGCTACCACCTCAAAGTGTGAAAGCCGCCCGGGAGGCATCTTGGGAAATGGCTACCTTCGAGGTTGTGTGCGGCTACTACCTACGTTTGTCCTTAAATAAGCCCTTTTCAATAAGAACTTTTAAGAGTAAATCTAGGGTTGGCATGAGTAAGCATACACACACACACGCAAATGATTCTATTTTCTTTGTGCTTCGTGTTTTTGCTAGAGCATCGGTTTTTATCTTTCTATGTTGCAAATTGTTCCTTTGTTTAAGAATACTCTCCTTACATACTTTTTGGTGAACTTAAGGCTAAGCACTTCTATCACTCTACTTGTGGATTTTATTGTATAAATTTTGCTTGAGGACAAGCAAAAGCTTAAGTGTGGGGGAGTTTGATAAGTGCTTGCATGTACATATAATTTGAGATGTTTTTCCCTCGCATGAGCATCACATTTTTCAGGTTATATTTCTCATTTCGTGTGTTTACGTGTTCTTTCGTGCAATTAGGGTTGTGAAAAAGGTTTACGCGAAGAAAAGCAAGATTAGGTCATAATGGTGCTATGTGGAGCTCTTTTGTGCAAATACGAAGTTCAAGACACAAATCGGGTTCAAACGAGGGGGTATGTGCCAACTTCTAAAGGCTTCAAGATAATTCTTGTAGAAGGACACGAAGGCGAGTCATGCTCGCTCGTTCCGATTGGTTCAAAGATTTCAAAAGCTCTCCAAGGTTTCCCATCATCAAGAAATGCCACTTGACCTTTCACATGGGCGTGTGTCCGTCCATGTGACCTCGAGAGAAGAAACGGGCGAAATCGAGGATTAGTATGAAGATTTCACAAGGCGAAAATCCACATGGGCGTGTGGAATTTCCACACGGCCGTGTGGACTATCCACACGCCCGTGTGGATCCTCGAGATGGCCAATTATAAAGCCGTTCTGAAGCGTTATCCGGAGGACTATCTTCTAACTTTGGAAGGAGGCGACGGCTAGGGTTCAGGAGGTTCTTGCTACACTTTGGGGGCGCTTCTTCACCGGTTTCATCATCATTCCCTTCCAAGGAGAGCCATTGGGGGAGCCTTCGACGACTCGATTCGGCGAGGTGGGCCTTAGGCTTGGAGGAAGGGACTCTTTGAAGAAGAAGGAGAAGTTCCCATAGTCTATCAACACGAAGCCTAAGGGGGTTTTCTTTATGGATTTCTTGCACTTATCTTCATTTATTTTGATGAACTTGTATTGCTCCATGGAGAGCTAAACCCCTAGTGGGTACTTGGACTTGTAAACCCTAGATTTCCTATGTTTCATTGACTTAAATGTTTTTATTCAATTTGAGTTTGAATTTGAGTTTCAATCTTGTTTGCTTAATTGTTTCTCCCTTAGAGTGACACTAGGGTTGAGGGCTAATCCAATCATCCTTTTGACGAGTGACCATCACCATTAGGATTAGATTAATCAAGATTGGAGGGGGTTGAGAGGGTGAGTTGAGAGGTAGCGACACGTCCCCTTTCCCCTCCGGTGTGGTTCTCCCTACCTTCTTATTCCAAGTATTACCTTCGATCTCAAAGAGAGTTAGGCGTTGAGAGAGGCCTTTCCGCCGGGACTTATTTGTGATTAAGGATCTTTCGCCTGGACCAAAGGGATTGATCTATAGTTGGGAATAGGGTTTACCACTTGGAATCCCTAGAGCATAGCGCAGTCATACGTGGTGTGAGGCGTCGAGAGTCTTCTCTCCGCCGGGACCTCGTAGGGGACTAGTCAAGGTTGACCTTAGATTTGGGACCTTGTATCTCTGGATTCCACGACTCTTGAAATCTCTATTGAATAAGAGTACTTGAAGTCTTGCACGTGAAACAAGGATTCTAGGGGGAGCATTGTCCGAGTACCCCATCTTCTTATTGATCTATTTCTCCGACCTAGCTTTCATTTTCAGCACTTTATTTCTACTACTTTCTGATTTTATTTTCTTTCAACAACAATTGGTTTATCTTTGATTACTTAACAAAGTGTGATTGTTCTTACGTCTACTCCCTGTGGATTCGACTACCCACCCGTTTGGGTACTTTATTACTTCGACACCCGTGCACTTGCGGAGTACACACGCAAGGGTGTGTCAACACCACTCTCCGTGAAGGCCCCGACACCAACCCTGTCTTCCTGGCCACGGTGACGGTCGACGGGACCCCTTTCTCCGGTTCTTCATCTGCGGAAAGCGCCGAGGAGGCGCAGAACATTGCTGCCGAGGTGGAGTTCAAGCAGCTGTGCCCTTCAGGCAGCGTGGAGATTACCAAGGCCCTGGTTACTGACGATGACGTATCTGACGCAGGTACTGCATACTGTAAGACTTGTCAGTTGAGTGTAAAAACAAAAAAAGAGCCACCTTCCATACGTAAACCTTCAACTCTTCATTGCAGGGCCTTCACGAGGCGTCGGGGATTACACCAGTGGTGAAGAGTTGGATTGGGTTTTCGAACACCTGGTCCGTGCACTAAACGCAAAACTTGAAGGAATAAAAGATCGAAAGGCACGTGTGGAAAAGCTGCTCCAAGATTTGAATGACAAGAAAAGGGGGGAGTGAGATTATGTTCGAGTTGATGTCGTTTGTAAATTGCGCCATCTAAATGGAGTTCTCTATATTTAAACGGAGTCGTCTGAATCCAAACGTAGTCATTAATATTTAAACAGATTAATCTATATTTAAACATACAAACCTAAACGGTAATTTTTATTACTCACGGCGTGACTCATTAGCCAATATTAATTACTTTCACCATTAATTATGAAAACTAAAATCAGTCGCACATCTATTTCAAATTCATGTAATTTCCGTTGCTGGAAGCGTAAGTTGGGGATATTTGTGAAGCAATTATTGTCACATCGAATCGAATAGCAAACGGAGACTCGTATAATTACACGGGAACTCTAAAGGGTGAACATAATGAACTATAATTGAACAGAGCCAACGAAGTTTAAACGGAGAGCAAATCATTTTCGCAGTCCTTTATATTTGAAAGTTAACACCGACTGCTAACCAGATACTATTACCTTTAGCGCACAACTAATATGTTTATGTTAGGATGATGAATTACATGATAATGAATTACGCAAACTTATTTTATTGTCGATGACTGATATGTGACAATAGCGACATGAAATTTTTTTTACCCAACGTTAAACGTTAACAATAGCGACAAGTTAAACGACGGATTCGAAAGTTAAACGTTATTCTTAATGTGAATGGTAAGTCTTAAAGTTAAACAGATACGTAAACGGGGGATATACATTCTGAGTAATGCATTGGGAAAGTGTGCATTGGTTAACCCGGCGGTGGACGTTACTGTTATCTGTTACGATTAAATTCGCTGTTTTGGAATTCAAACGTCGAATAGTTATTGGCATCAGACTCGAGAAATAGTGCAAACGTCCGTTGAATACATTTGTATTTAAAGAAGAATCGGAAACAAGAAACGCACCCAGATATTACTCGCAGATCTAGCAGTATGTATGTGCCAATTCTCAACGCGTACTGCCAGAAGACGCACCGCTCCACGCCGGCGTACTCCACAACCAGGGAAGGCGCCCCGGGCGCCTCCGCTTTCGTGGCAACGATCACGGTGGATGGGACCACGTTTTCCAGCTGCAGAACCGAGAGATTAGAAGAGGAAGCCCAGAACGTTGTTGCCCTGGTGGCGTTCTACGAGCTATGTCCCGCGCAGCTTAGGACGAGCGGTGCGTCCCCCGCTGATGTCTATGCGTCTTTAGAAATATTTATCTAAATCGTTCATATCTTCTTTGCAGGGGCGATGACCTATCCCCGGGAGCGGTTCCTCGAAGATTTGGTCGGGGATTTGACGGAAAAAGCAGCATCTCTCTCCGCAGAACTCGAGCGAGTGGTATCCCATAAGAGGGATGTGGAGAGGCTGCTCCGGTACGCGAAAATGTATAAAACGGAATGACGGTTTTTGACCTTCTTAGTGTAGTTTTCATCCATCAAATAAGAACTTTTTGCTTAGTGTGATATTTTAACTTCGTTCTTACTCTCTCAGAAATGTTAACCGTTGCGGACGCATGTTAAACTGCCACGCATGAATTTTAAATGGAGAACAATGTTCCTTAAGCAAATTCTAACCATTCGTGTGCATGACAAGCACGGTTTAAATAGAGACGGACGCGAGTAAACCCTATCATGAAACGTTTAAATGGTAATATTCAACGGGAACGGTGATATTAAACCAGTAACGGCGAATGATAAACACAGATTGCCTTCTTGGCCTGATAATTCTAAATTTTAAACGGTTACAACAACACGTAATTGGTGACACACTGAAAAAAATAAAAATTCCGCACTTGAGGACCCATAGAGCGGTTCATGAAGACAATTAAAAATTTACATATAATAGGGACTTTCACCTTTAAAAACAAACAGCGCAAGTAGAATAGGGTCTCACCCGTCGAAGAATAGCCGCCATATTAAACAGGGACTGTAATATTAAACATGTAACGACAAAAGCTAAACAGAGAATACCTTGTTTAACTGCTAGCTCTGCATTTTAAACGTAGACAACAACACGTAATGGGTGACATACATTGAGAAAAGAATTCCGTGCTTACGGACCCATAGCGCAGTTGATGGAGACATTTAAAAAGTTATGTATAATAGGGTCGCTCACCTTTAAAAGCAGACAACGGAAGTAGATTACGGTCTCTTTCATTTAACGACAGCCTCCATGTTTTAAACAGGGACATAGGGAGTTAAACGCTTACCACTAATATCTAAACAAGGAGTATGTGATCAACCCGGTCCCTCTGGTGTTAAACGGTAACGGTGTATATTGCACGGAGATCCGTATTGTTAAAGTGTAACACAATGTTTTAATAGTGACAGCGTCATTTTTTTACAGAAGTACTTAATTTTATAAAGCAGCGACGACCCTCAATCGGTACCATGGAATTTTAAGCAAAAAATGATTGAATATGAAAGAATAACGAACATTATTAGATGTACATTGAAATTTCTGCCATGTCGTTGGCAAAGAATGAATTGAATCAATTGAAATGAATTTCGACAAAACCGTTTTACTTCCCCACACTGGACCCTCCCGCGTTGCTTGATGCCGGATGCTCGTCCTTCCTTAAGTATGTGGGCAGCGTACTTCAATCGCAGATAGGGGACGTCCGTGTGCGCTATCCGCAGCTTTTCGCCGCGGAGCAATTGCTCGATAAACCGCATCACGTAGACGGCGCAGTCGACAGTGCCTTTCTTTTGACGCGGTGTGTCGTCATCGTGAACAAGCGGGTACTGTGCCATCGCCATCGTGCCGTACTCCATTTCAAGACAGGTGTCGAATAGTTCCCGCTGTCGCATTATACAAACCGATGTTAGAATAGAAAGCATCTATGTCACTCTGATAATCGAAATCTATATCGCAGAGAGCTTACCATTGCTACCGCGTCTCTGTTGTACTCTTCACTTGGGCATGAGGTGTAATGCCTGTACTCTTTCTTGTTATTGTCGAGCACCATGACATGGAAGTGGCCATTCAAGATTATGGGAAGGATGATGATGTCAACGTCATTGACGACCTTGGTGGCATCTCCGATCATAGCCAAAGTCGTCTCATGTGCGTCTTCCACCTTCGACATAAACAACGCCAGTGGTCGAGTGATGGAGGCGCGCTTCTTATGAGGATATGGCTTTCTGTTAAGTGTGTCTTGTACGATGCACACGAAGGCGTCTAACACATCATCTGTCACCATCTCTTTCCCGTCGATCAAAACGAATAGGTTGGCTCGGGTGGTGCTGACATAATCATTCCTCCAGATGACGGAACTGCGGTTAAACGGCAACACATGCGATTGATTAATAACACGTAGACGTTAGTGGAAACAACACATACGTAAATGATAACGTACAGGGGTAAACAGTAATATCGTTAGTTAAACGATACATTACTAGGTTATATGGTAACGACTGTAATTAAACGGAAACGCAACAACGTAAATGGGATGATCTCTATATAAACATTAACATCTACACTATCATACTTACTCGTCCATGGGGAAGTTGAGGAAAATCTTGATCAGCTCCTTCTCGAATACGTCGAGGCGCGATTGACCAGCGTATTTTTTCTTCGCCGGAACGAAGTCTTTCCGCACTTCTTCATACTGCTGGTTGGCGAAGGTGACCGATTTCTTTTCTTTCTCGGCGACGTTCCCTTCGCCCCCGGCAACAGCTTTATTGAGATCATCCGTAGATGCTTCTTGCTGTTGCGGGATCGCGCCCACACTGGATGTGGCAATGTGGGTCGGCCGTTCCTCCGTGGGAAGGAGCTCCTCCACAATAGAGGCAACGGTCTTCTCAACCGCGGCCAAGGCAGTCTCATCAAGGGGAAGCACACCCTCGGGTGGTTCTTCATCTTCAAAATTAGTGGCCACCACCCTGGATGCGCCGTTGTCGGCCGCGGCTGCCGGCTCCACCGCGACAGGGATTTCGGAGTCTTCCGCAGACGCGGCATTGCCAACGGGGTCTACAATCTCCGCCACCGGGGCGGTGAAGTCATCAACTGCAACGGTCTCAACAACCGCATCAGCCGCCGGTGGTGCTGCCATTGTTTCATCCTCGGCCGGTGGTGGACACACAGGCGGTATACTTTTCGTCGCCTTTTGTGCAAGCCTCTTCATACGTGGCCTCGTCATACGTGGCCGTCTTGGAATGGCCTTCACGACGAAGTCGTCGTCCTCAATTTCCAACGGCTCATCCGTCCCGGGCAGGTCACGTATTTGTCCCGACGGTGCAGCCCTTTCAAACGAATCAAACCTTGCCTCCAATGCCTCAACCCGAGCGACAACTGGGGAAAGCGTTCATCATCACCTGGCATGCCCGCATAAAGGATGTAGTCACGTCGTCGGCCGATGACGTCGGTTGGGCTACCGCGGTCGGGGGACTCGCGGGGATCCGGGTGACTCTCGTTGTCCCGGCCGGTGCGGGTGTTGCCAATTGGCGGGGTAGGTGAGGGCCTATCCGACGCCGAGGGTTGCGTGTTGGGCCGGGAAGGGGGGAACCACGTCGGCGCGAACGGGCGGAAGGGGCCGGCATCTCCGCTTGTAGTCGTGCAAGTGGTTCCCCCGCAACAACATCCATCCGCCAATTGGCCCCAACAAAAGTCTCCTCCACAGCATTCGCCGGGACCAGCTCAGGAAACTAACATATATAAAGAAAACAATCTCAGACAAATCATTCAATTTGATCCAAAACAAACGTATTTAAACATTTGACATATATACGTAAACGATATGGCACACATTTAAACGGAGTATAACAAGGTTAAGCGAAGACACCAAGCGTTAAACACAAACTACATTTCCTACACGGATAAGCCTATTGTTAAACATTAACTGCTCTTTGTAAACACATTAACACTGATTTATTACCTCTTTTCCTTCGAGAGCTGACCAACTGGTTTCTATCGTCGCGTGCTTCCGGTAAGTACTTTCGCAGTAGCACAGCACCCTTGGGGTCTTGCCGAAACGGGCTTTCTTGCCGGTTCCGGTCACCTCGTAAAACCAGATGGTCAGCGCGATCGAGCAACCCTTAATGTACCCCGTGTTTACCTTCCCCCCCTCGCATCTGGCTTGCACTCGAGCGGTAGCTTGTGGAACGTCCTCCATAAGCCATTTGTGCGTCACCTGCGCCCATGCGTACCGCCCCATGCCAGGTAGATCGTCGACATAATCAATGATCCAAGTGGGCACCGAGCATGAGGTATTCGGGAAGAGGATTGTCCCCATGAGGTACGCCATCAAGAGTTTCACAAAATCCTCCTCTCCCCCCCTCTGTCCAACAAGACGGTCAAGAGTGCGCCTAATGGCGTCCCTGTGTCTGTCGAAGCTTTTCGAAAAATATCTCCCTTCGAAAGCTGACGGTGTCTTCTTCTTCTTAAACAGGACCGCGTCTCCGTCGCAGCGCAGACCCATAACGAGAGCCACATCCTCAGGCCTGAAGCTGAGCAGGCTCGCCCCAATCCTGAATTTATTGGTGCGGCCATCGTACCTCTGCAGAAGCGAATCGAGAAGGGCCCTCTCTTGGAATACAGCTTCCATCTCAGTGAATGCCGCAAACGGTGTCCTTTGGATGATCTCCCAATGTCGAGAGGTCATGTGGACTTTCAATTCGGCCAAGGTCTCCACCACCGGTGTCAAGTAGCATCTCCCGTTGACTAGGTTTACCGCCATAATCACAAGACTGCAAAAATGACAACACTTGTTAAACAGATACATCAAACGCTACACAGAGACAAATGTTTTACACGAAAAGCTCAACACTTAAACAAAGAGATGCACCGTTAAACGGAGACAAACTCTTTTAAACACGAACTCATTTCATCACACGGAAATCTATTTTACAAACTGCAACCATATCAAATGGAAGGGGAAACGCACATTGTAAGCATTACACAAACAACAACAACCGATATCTCTTTCAATGATCGTGTGCACAACCGAAAACCCTAAACCCTAAACCCTAAAACCCTAACCCTAAACCAAAACCCAAAACCCAAAACCCAAAACCCTAGCAACCCCAGCCGAGAAATTCCCCTGCACACTAGAACCACGCAAAACAAAACCGACGAATATCTCTGTGTAACAGAGTACTTCATATAAAAGCCTTGCTTTAGACACAACTTCTGCCATACCTTGAGCTGCAAACTGATGGAAGTGCAGGATACTTGCGCACGGTGGACTGAAGTTATAGAGGATGTCGAAGCAGAGAGAGCTTCGGAGAGGGAAAAGCTGAAGAAAGTTAAGCAAAGAAGAAAAACGAACACTGCTCTCTGCCTCTCTTGGGATTCCCATTACGAAAAACCCTCCACTTCCTCTCTAACCGGCTTAATGATTGCACCACGATTTCCCATGCAAGGTAGGGGCAATTCCGTCCGTGAATTTGAAAAGTAACTCCGTTAACCACCGTTTCATTCTTTGGGGGTTTGAAAATCATTGTCTTTAAAAGGAAGGGGTTTTTATGGATTTGGAAATTAACGGGGTGTTTTTGGCTATTTCCCAAACTTTGGGGGTGTTTTTCGCCATTATCTGTTTAAAAAAATATGTAAATAATAATAATTATTAAAATAATATAGAAAAAAAAATATTCCCGGATAATGATATATATATATTAAAAAATATATATATAAGTAATAATAATTAAAATAATATTTAAAAAAATCCACTGGAATCACTGTGATATATATATTCTTAAGAAAATAATAAAAAATAATAGTAATAAAATATTAAAAACATTGACGGAGTGAAATACATAACCGTATTTGAGTACAACAAATCATGTAAGAGAAGGATTTTTTTTTTATATTACCAGGTTTTTCCTTCTCGAATGATTGTTTTTGTTTGGATTTTTTTGAATCTGATTTTTTTTAAATAATGATTTATTTTTATTTTATTTTATTATTTATTTAAAAGAAATCCGAAAAATTCAAAATTTATTTTCGGATTTATTTACTCTCATCCGAATCTTTTTTTTTTAATTTTTATATTTATCGATAATTTATTTATATTTTTACCATAAAAAAATTAGATTTTTTTTTAAAAAGAAAAATCCATATAAACAGAAAGTAACAACTTTTTCACCTATCAAACTCCGAACTCCTTGTGGCAGCATCGGTTCTTTTGAGTTTTTTTAACATGTTTGTTAGCTTCTTTTGCGTTCTAAATTTGTTTTTTTTTGCCATATCAATAATGTAAGTGTTCTAACTTTTTTTTTTATCTTATCAATAATATAAACGTCCACTCTTCTTATTAAAAAAAGAAAACAAATGAAGCAATTATGACGTGGCATGAAACCACGTGAGCAGCACACTGGATGATAACCGCAACTGAAAGCCCATGCCCGTGTCGTTTTCTCCAGCTTGCGGAAAAGCGGACATATCGAGGACGTTTTCCAACCCTAACAAACACAATTCCGCTATATATATATACAAGCCCCCTGTTTTTCAAGACTGTTCTCACTCGTTCCCCGTTCCCCGTACCCATCTCCTCCGTCCTTCGCCATGAGCTCCGCCATCGCCAATGGTGGGAAGGCCGCCGGTCCTGGCCGTCTCGCCTCTGTCTACAGCGAGGTCCAGACCAGCCGCCTCAATCACCCTCTCCCTCTCCCTTCCGTCCTTCGTGGGTCCTTCAAGATCGTCGATGGCCCAGCTAGCTCTGCCGCTGGGAATCCGGGTATGGTCTTATAGATCTGTTCGTCTGGTCGTTTTTTGAGGATGGATCTGAGATTTTGTTGGGTTGTTGTGGTTGATTGTGCTCGCTTTGTGGGGTTTTTGCAGATGAGATTGCGAAGTTGTTTCCTCAACTCTTTGGTCAGCCCTCGGCTCTGCTGGTTCCGACTGGATCTGCTCCCTCGGAGTTGAATAAGACTATTAAGGTCGGTGTTGTGCTGTCTGGAGGTCAGGCTCCCGGCGGGCACAACGTCATCTCGGGCATCTTCGGTGAATCTTTTCTCTTACCTCTCGATTGTGATCCGTTTGTATTTCTGTTTTATGTATTGATCTCTATGTTTGGATTGTTGGATTGTTGGATTGTTGGATCCTTTGTAGATTATTTGCAGGATCGAGCAAAGGGAAGCACGATGTATGGATTTAAAGGAGGCCCGGCTGGGATAATGAAGTGCAAGTATGTTGAGCTGACGACGGACTTTATCTATCCTTATAGGAATCAGGTACTTCAAATTTGTGCAGTGATTCTTCTTCTTTTTATATGTATTAAATGTGTAGTATGCCAATGCGGTCCTGGTTACTTGTTTGCTGCCTTATTTTGTTTTCTGTGATTGGGCATGGTGCCCTGACTAAAGATTGAATTTCCTAGTCTCTTTGATAAATATAGTATAATGAAGTTCATGTGTTAGGACCATCATGCTCCAAACAGTGCAATTTAAGGTTTTTCTTGTTATCCTTACCTGTTAAATTGTTAATTATATTTGTCAATAGCCTTCTGACTTATCTTCTATCATTCTTGCTTGCCTTGATCACTTTAAGAACCCAAATGGGAAAAGTATCAGTTTCTGACTCTTGGTTGGTACGTTCTCGTCACTTACATTTGCAGATACAATTGGGTTCCTTTAAACAAAAGGTGTAAATCCGAGTAATATGTTCCAAATATTGTTTTAGGAATTCTGGTTAAGGTGTTTTAATTGCGCCATAATCTGAAATTGGAATATAAGAAACCTTCTTATGCATAATTACTGAGTGATCAAGTGAATCATAATGGTTTCGTCAATAAATGGGAGACAAAATAAGACAGAAAGGAAGTGATAAGGAGTAATATGAGTGCAAAGAATGTAAATGAATTCCTTGCACTTGGTATAATTATTTTTTTTCAAAGGGTTTATTGCTGCTCCATGTTTTCTGGCATGGACACCTATTTCTTTATATTGGTTAGTGTCGTTTGAGGACTTAGCAGTCTTGGTCGTGCTAGGCTGTGTAGGAGTTAACTTGAGAGTGTTCTTTGCTTAAGGCATATGATCACACTATGATAACTGTCTTATTGATATCTGTTTCCCTCGTGATCATGTGTAATTTTGGAGTTGGTCAATAACTACTTTTGCTCGACAAGACAAGAAGGATGAGTTACGGGTCATGAGGCTGCTTTAGATACCATACTTGATCTTCATTTTGTGAGACTGCTGGTGTTTGATAGTCTAAATCTTTCAATTTTATCCATATGTATTTGTTCTGATCAATATTAGTTCCATTTTTCTCTAGGCAGTTGGGAAAGATTTAATTTGAGGGTTACATTTGGGGAGCAGTACCTTAACCCAATCAAAGAGTGTGTGATGCGGTTGTTGTCATTTGTGGAGAAGCATGTGATCCGAGTCAGTGTCCCTTCTGGTAGGATGTTCTTGATTCACATGAAATTGTCCCAGAACTGGCTGAAGCTTGTTCGTTGCAGTCATTTGTGGTATTTGGCCTTATCTGATCCAATCCCTCAAGCGTGCACATGAATGCGACTCTCATCTTGGAATATTATTTTTTTTGATGTTGGAGTTTTTTATCATCAGACATTATTTATACTTTTGTAACTCCCTCACCTTACCTACTTAAGACAATGCTTTTGCCTGCAACTTTCACTTCATAGGAACTCTCATTCCCTAGGAAATCCAAACTTCTAACACTTCGAAGCGACCAAACACACCTTAACGTCAACTTACACAGAAAAGAAAGCCCTGCCCATATATTGAAAAAGGAATACTCTGTCTGTAGTTATTAAAATAATAAAACAAATTGGATATTTTGTGCCCTAGAAGGAAGAAAAGCATTGGTTCATGTCACTTCAAACTTCCTTGAGGAATTCTATCTGAACTTGCAATAAAGATTAATTTAAAGGTTGAATCAAATAGTTTGATTAAATTGCCCTATTTTTATAAAAAATATGGCTTATGGCCTTATATAGTACAAGTCCTATTTTGGAGCGCATGGGCTTTGGTTATCTTTGACTGCATATTGATGCCAAACTGTAATTGACTCTGGTTGTTTGACAAGATTAACTAGAGTAAGACTTGCCTTCATAGAAAATTCTAGTGTGAAATTTAACCATTTTCTTTCTTTTGAATGTGTTGCTACAGTTAATGTTTTGGGTCTCTGTTTTGATAATTATTTGGCAAACATGTATATTTATGTTGCATTATGATGCTTATGTCTACACTTTTGGATAATGTTCTTCACTGTTTGTTGCATTGTGTTTGATCATGCATCATTTATTGTTTGAATGAGGCGTACTCTCATGATTCAGAAAGTTAGATGTTTATTATTTTCCTTGCTAGCTGTCTACCTTTGACTGGCCAAGTGGCCATCCACTCAACCTTGTATGCTTTGTTCTGCTATAATTAATTTTTCTGATAATGCAATTGACTTTGTGTGGAGAATGACAGAAATTATACTGTCCTATTCTCCCTAGTTTTGCTTCTTATACTTGAATTTTCTTGTTAACAGGGGGGATTTGATATGATCTGCAGTGGAAGGGATAAGATTGAGACCCCAGAGCAGGTGTTGTTTCTCTGTTTTATTCTAAAGATGCAACCACATGCTTTCTACATATTGTACATCTAATTTGTAGTGACTCATAAGCTTTTATTCTCATGGCATTTTTTATGCAGATTACTAATGTTCTCCCTCCATATGACAGTTTAAGCAAGCTGAAGAAACATGTCTAAAGCTAGATTTAGATGGACTTGTTGTAATTGGTGGGGATGACTCTAATACTAATGCATGCCTTCTCGCTGAGAATTTTAGGTAATAATTACTGGTCATTTATAAGGATTGCTGTTATTTTGATTGCCAGTTTGTAATTACTGGATTAATTTTGTGCATGTATGATTCTGTAATTGTTTATTTATTTATTTATTTTACTGTCATTGTGCACTGTTCTTGGAATTTAAGTTCTCAGTACTTGTTTGTTGGCAAATTAGGCAAAAGAATATTAAAACACGAGTTATAGGCTGCCCAAAGACAATTGATGGAGATTTGAAATGCAAGGAGGTTCCGACAAGCTTTGGATTTGATACAGCATGCAAGGTAAATTGTGGTTGTTGATTTCTGAGTCAAGTCTGTACCTCTCTGCTTTATGGTGCTCCATAATCACAGTTAATTCCACCACTTATGTATGTTCTTTCTGTTAGTAAGAAAATAGCCATTTTGCCTTGCACAATCTACCATTTTATACATCTTTCATTGTAATTTTGCAATATAAGTTTCCTATATCAGGTGCTATCTGAAATCAACTTATTAGTAAAAGCAAAATCTGCTGTAATTTCTTCTACTTCCGTTTCATTTTTTCTGCATATTCTGAACAGCAAGCGCTTTCTATTCTGACATTATTCACTTATATGACTTGGTTGTCACTAATGATTTTTTTCTCCTATCTGTACTCTGTTTTACTACTGCATCCAGCCTAAAATTGTCTGTCTTTGTAGTTCATAGAATTATCTGGTCCTTATTGGGCTGCAAGAACAATATCAATGCTAGTTACTTTTTTCACTGACACAAGCTTAACAAGAGATTCTATTCCTCTGTGCCACATAAATTCTTCATTCAGTTCTTTGTTTAGAATGTTTATTTATGTATTCTATTTTTTTCCTTTGTCATTTGTAAATTTGTTATCCTTGTTTTTTGAAATCTTTTTTTTACTATTTTTTCTAGTTATATATGGGCTTGCAAATCCATTGAAGGTCAATTTTATGGCACAGGATCAAATTTCTAGTTTGTGTCCTGAGGTTCTCAATGTTTGCTAATGTGATATTAGCCACATTATAGTGATGCATTCTTCAAGCTAATCTATTTTTTTGTACATATTTTTCTTTTTCAGATATATTCAGAAATGATAGGAAATGTGATGATAGATGCTCGTTCAACTGGCAAATATTATCACTGTAAGCATGCTGATGTTTAGAGATCTTTCTGATCTTGATTTTGTACTTAATATGGCTTATGCTCACTATTAGAGTATGATCCAGTAATTCCTCTTTATAACAATAAATTAAGAGTATTTCAGCTTGATATGACAAATGATGTTTTCTTTTTCTCCTCTTGTTTGGGTTTTTGTGTTGTGCAGTTGTAAGACTGATGGGTCGTGCTGCTTCTCACATCACATTAGAGTGTGCACTACAGACTCATCCAAACATTACCATCATTGGTGAAGAGGTGCCTAACTTGTTCCTTAAGTTTTTCCAACATTTTCAATGTCATGCCAATTTTTTTTATTTACTATAATTGCAGTTGAGAATATTTCCTGTGCTTATTTTTAGTCCAGAACATTCTTGCTCTGCATAATATGATTTATGATTTGATTGATGCTGAATTGGAATTGCGGTATGAGTTTGTTTTTGTTTTGGTTGACGTCAGGCCTTTGAACAGTGGCTATGAGAAAGAGTGCTCCTTTTGTTGTTGTTGGGGGTATGCTTTGGGTTAATAGTAGTAGCATGCAGGAGGCATACGTAGCCATTTCTAGTTGAGTCGACAATATGAGCTTAGTTGGATGGATGATGGGTGAGGTTTATTAGCTTATGTGTTTACAGCGTGATAGGGGCATGATGGATGACTCTTCCATCGGAATTACTGTTGTTGGGGGTATGGGTTGTGGTAGTAGGGTAGCATGGAAGAGGAGGCATTGGTAACACATATTTCAAGACAAGGGGGGAAAGACTTAAAAGCTGAACAAGATTACTCTTTCTTTGAATATGAAAGCCTTCTTTTGCTAACCTATATGAGGTTGGCTTATGTTTTTGAGGGAGAGCAGGGTGTGTGGATGAGACTTGCTTGTGAATTGATGAGAGGAGGTATTGTTTGTTTCCATTTTCACAAGAGAAAGGTTCTGTGCTGCCATTTATGACAATAAAGTAATATTCTTATGTTTTTTTCTGAAGAACAGAGCTAAATAATTATTTGCTTTCTAAGCGTTTCTTTTGGTTTTTTACTAATTGAATATCTTTAATATATCAAGTTGATAAAAAAAAGTATTCATCACAGCAGTATGACTAGGTCTCATTCTATGTTAGAACTAAGTCATAGTTAAGACCGTCTCTACTAATTTGGGCACATGGCATTCACCCCCTTTCAAGAGTGAAACGGACCATCAATATGGAAATAAAAGAGCGTAGTGAATATTCAAAGGCCTTTTATTTTGAAGTTTACTGCAATTGTTACTACTATCATTCAGATCGTTTCTTGTTTTTTGTTTGGTTGAAGTTTAAATTTTTGTGTGTGTGTCTCCCATAGCAAATTGGATGAATTTGATGGGTGTGTGTGTGTGTGCGCGCGCACACGTGTTTTACCAATGGCAAAATGGATGAATTTGAAGCCTTCACAATGGAACAGCCAGATTATTAACACATTAAGGCAAAACTAAATGCTAGAGTTGTTACAAGTACGGGCCTTTTTTGAGACTTTCTTCAGGTAGCTCATTTTGTTGCTAATATTTTCATTAAATGCTTGCATCAGCTGGTTTGTTTAGTTCTTTTTTGGTTTGGCAGAAAAAAGCATGCCAATCGTCACCCTTATAGTTAGGTTGGTGACCAAGATTTGAATGTCTGGGAGGGATTACCATTTTTTTCTTCTTTCCATCTTCAGTTTTTAGCTTTTCTGTAAGCTGTCTTGTATAGTCTTTTCTTAGTATAGTCTTTTCTTATGTTTGTTCTTTTATTATAGCATCATTTTCTGTTTGTGTCCTTGTTTTCACTTTAAAATTCATATTGGATTTTGTTCAGATTGCGTTCTTATGTACTTTTCTGTTTGTTTCTATCTTCAAGCAATTTTATTCTTGAGTGTGATTACATTTAGATTATGCCCACCTTATACCTTTTTCTCTCTCTTGTTACTTCTTCCTTGGCATCGCATTATTCCTTGTTCCTGATTTAGCATCTCTCGTTATCGCTTATTGGACTATTAATTATTTTCCTTATCTGTTATAGGTGGCTGCCAAGAAGCAAACTTTGAAAAATGTGACAGATTATATTACTGATATCATTTGCAAACGCGCGATGCTGGGATATAACTATGGCGTCATCCTTATTCCAGAAGGCTTAATTGATTTCATTCCTGAGGTGATGTAAATATTACTGTATTTGGTCCCCTGTGCCCCTTCAATAGAAATACAACACTTATTAAATTTCTTGAGTTAAACTTTTTTCACTTCTTCACTTCTTTGCTATATTGGCACTTAGCTGCATTGGAATTGTCATTGTATAGAGTATCCTTTTTCCTTTGCTCTCAGGTCCAACAACTGATTGCGGAGCTGAATGAAATCCTTGCTCATGATGTTGTTGATCACGAAGGAGTTTGGAAAAAGAAACTTCAGAATCAATCACGGCTTCTGTTTGACTTTTTGCCTCAAGCAATCCAAGAGCAATTGTTGCTAGAAAGAGATCCACATGGGAATGTACAGGCATGTAAAATCATTTTAGTTTGCATGAGCAGTTCTGTCATTCTTGTGTTTTATTTTGCATCATTTAGACGCTTGCTATTGACTAAATCCTTTCCTTTACCCTCTTTTAGGTTGCTAAAATTGAAACTGAAAAGATGCTCATTTCGATGGTTGAAACTGAATTAGAAAAGAGAAGACAAGATGGAACTTATTCAGGGCAATTTAAAGGACAGTCTCACTTTTTTGGGTAAGCATGTGATGCATTTGTTCCTCTTCTTTCCTCGAATAGTTAAATCTCATGTCCTTTAAGACTATATTCTTTTTCTTCTCAAAACAAGTGCAAATCTGATTTTACTTGGTAGTTGAATTTTATATATTTGGGTACAAATGACCTACTTTATTAAAAGTCAGGTTGCATTAAGCTTAAGGTTTCTGACCTGGTTTAATAGGTTTGATGTGATCCCTTGACGAAAAATGGGTCGTGGCGCTCAGGGGCTATGCTGGGTTGGATGAAATGACATATATAGATTGCATAAGAAAGTGAAGCCTATTGTTATTGGCTTTTATTCCATTTAAACCCATGTGCATATTTGTTCTTTGATAATATGTCTCAATTTTACCAAAACTAAGCCTATTTTGATTGACACTTAAGTGGCATTTACCAAAATATGTGAAAGTGTCCTTTTATCATGGTGAGTATTGCTTCTATAGAATGTGCTCTTCAGAACTTGTAGACCCCTTTGCTACTTCTGGAGCCAAACAGCCCTGATTTTAGGACATAAATAAATGGATGTGCTGCTTCGAGGAATTGGTTTCTTATTTTCTCTTTGATTGTGAGTTTGTATTTTTTTTATTGTTCCTGTAACATCTATAGAAAGTATGACTTTTATAGAAAGAGCTTTTCAGCACTTGTAGGTCCCTTTACTACTTTTGTAGCCAAATAACCCTGATTTTGGAACATAAATAACTGGATGGGTGGTATCAAGGAATTAGTTTCTTATCTTGCCTATATGTGTAGATGGTTTTATTTGGGCCAACCTAATCCATTGCCATCACTCTTATTTTTTCTTTGATGTGGATTTATACAGATATGAAGGAAGATGTGGTCTACCTACAAATTTTGATGCCACTTATTGCTATGCATTGGGTTATGCTGCAGGGGCTCTCCTTCATTCTGGGAAAACTGGTCTCATTTCTTCGGTCTGTCCTTCTGCCATTAGCTATAATTTTGTAATTATACAAATTCTTATGATGACCATTCGTGTTACATAACTAGTGGCTAGGATTGCAACTTTGTGTGAATTAACTGCTTTACATTTTTTTTTCAATCAAAATTTGACTATCATTTGAAATAAATAGAGGATGCCATGCACTTTAGTGTTCGACTGCTATTAAAAGGTTCACAGGTTAGACATGAACTTGGCAGAATATGCAGAATAATATCAGAAAGTTCATACCTAGTGGCTGGTCTGAATTTTTTCCCTGATTAGAGGTTTTGGTTAGTTTTGGTTTTAAGCTAAATATCAGTTCTTATAATTGTTTTTAAAGGCACAAAACCTTGAAATTGTCATCAATATACCTGTTAATTGTCAATTGTGCAAAAGATGCTTTTTTTTAAAGGCTTCAAGTTTGATAGTTTTCCTTATGAATTATTAGAATAGCTCCAGTACACATTTGCACTTGCCAATCTCACGTTTTAAATGTCTTTTGAGGTTTCCACTAAATTGGATCAGGACTAATGGGCACTCTTATTCAGTTGGGTAGTGTTTCCTGGTTCATATATTTTGGTTGACAATAACTAATGATAAGCAAAACCTGATTTGACTTTTAAAGTAAAATTTCTGTTGTGATTGATTATGTAAGAATTTCAAGCGGAATGAATGGTTGTGAATAATGCCACTATTTGTTCTAAAGAAGGGCTGTAAATAGTTGACTATCTGTGTTAAGTTTTGGTCCTGATACTGGAACAAATTTTGATTTGGTGGGCGTAGAATATAAATGGTGTGATAATTAAAAAGTACTGGAGTCATCTGATGCAGTTCTATTAAAAGTATTAAGGTGTATATATCCCAGCTTAAAGCAATATATGGATGGGCAGGTTTGCAAAGGATCATCTAGCTTGCATGCTCATCTGCAAGTGAGCTTGGTGAATGTTTTGTTATTTTACTTCCAGATGCCTGGTTTAAGTAATCTACAAGTATATTTCCGAAA
Organism: Dioscorea dumetorum; assembly: GCA_902712375.1. NCBI lineage: Eukaryota > Viridiplantae > Streptophyta > Magnoliopsida > Dioscoreales > Dioscoreaceae > Dioscorea > Dioscorea dumetorum. The sequence continues at coordinate 3,370,948 of CACTHL010000549.1, read as the reverse complement.
TTATTTTTGGCTTACTGTACTTGTTTATATTCGTTATATTCCTAATCTGGTGTGATCTCAAGTTTGTATCCTCCAAAATAATAAATGAAATTTAACTTTGTTTAAACTACGCCTTTATGATCTTTATTATGTATAGACTTTGCAGTTGATTGCTTTGAAAACTTTTTACTTTTTTGAAGGATATTTGCGAATATTTACTTGGCACTGTATTCCATTTTTGTGCCTTTCTAGGTTGGCAACTTAGGTGCTCCTGTTGAAGAATGGACTGTTGGTGGGACCCCCTTAACTTCACTAATGGATGTTGAGCGGAGGCATGGTATGGATCCTCTTGCTTTGCATTTCTGTTGAGGGATATTTTTTTGGTATTTCATAATCATGCTCATTACTATTCTCTAAACAAGGATTCATAGCTCCAAACATTTCCCATTCACTTAAATTAGTGGCATCTGAGTTGGGGAGTGTGTTTTACCAAAAATTCTCTGCTTGTTACTGAGGAAGGACCCTGTTGCCTACCTTATACAACCTCCTTGAGTCCCTCTCATTCTGCCTAGCTGCTCAATCTGATAGTTCTTTCTTTGATGTGATATGTTATTTGATCAAATGATGGTCTGTCCTCTTTCCTTGGGGTGATATGTTATTGGTCACATGAAGGCCATCATGTGGCCCCATCATGTGACCAATAACATATCACCTCAAGGAAAGAACTATCAGATTGAGGGATGACAATTGCAATGCCATAATTGTGTTGTGGCGCAGAAAGGTAAATAATTTTGTATGCCCAAACACAACATTGCTACAGTATGATCACAGGCTTTGAATATATCCCAGTTAACCCCATTGTTAAAAATATCATGCCAATCTTTGACATGGAATGACTAATATTTATGATAATATCAAAACATAAATAATCCATGCAGTAGGATTTGCTTGCTCAAGTTTAATAATATTGTCTAAACATAAGTAACATCATACCAATTACTTGTACCAGGTATCAATTTTCACTGCATTAAATTTATCATTTGTGCAACTGTTCAATTCTAATTTTTATATTTGCTAAATATAATCATAACCATACTGGAATCTAGACTACAAATGACTTGAAAATAAATGGTACAGCAAAGAACTACCACCCTACATAGTACTTGAGTGTCTTATGGCACCTATTATTTCTGTAACTGCTGGTGATAAAGTAGTTGGTAAACCTCTGCAACAACTATGGTAATGTTGCATAAGATGTTAAATTCGCTTGACTGATCTTATAGTATGAGGAACTCAGATCTGGTCAGAGGGCTGAAGCGAAATTAGGTGAATCCCTCCAAGCAAAACAACCTGACTAATGTGGGACAGAGGACGGAAAATAACTATTGCTTGTCTTCTTGGTGGAGATGTTTAAGATTTAATAAGATGAATGAATAAAAACTGTCCAAGAAAAGAGATGGAATATTTCTTTTTGTGGCAGTAAAGTGATATCCAGATAATAATTCAATTTGAGGTTCAGAGCTGAACTTGATGCACTGTGAGAAAAAACAAGGCTCATCATCACTTTGTCTTCTAACATTAGGTCATGATAAGAGCTCTGTGGATTTATTTGCAAATGAAGTCTTGGAATAAAAGACTATATAAGATTTCAGATAGTTTAATATTGCAGCATGGGAATGAAAATAAGTTAATTGATTAAAATATCTATGCCAGGAGCTCTTCTCTAGCAAAGTGGACTAGTTTGATTCCATTTTTATTGAAACCTACTTATTTCTCAAGATAAATGATGCTTGCTTGTAACAAAGAACACTCATCATATATATGCAATAAATTTTCAATAAGTTCGGAACAAATGCATTAAAATAATTGGTTTATGGATGTTTGTAAGTAGATGGTTGACAACAGTGGCCTCGCTTTCCAATTAATTACGATAAAGAGTTTCTTTCTCTAATGTTTCAAATTTTCACGTGTAGGCAAGTTCAAACCTGTGATCAAGAAGGCCATGGTTGAGCTTGAAGGTATGTTTCCTACTCTCAAAATATACGTGTTCAATCTTCATCCTGGAAATTCTTGACTTGTTTGCCACATTTGTGAAATTCAGGTGCACCGTTTAGAAAGTTTGCATCCGTGCGAGATGAGTGGGCCATGAAGAATCGGTACATCAGCCCTGGTATGTATTGCCTTTGAATCAAGATTAATTTCATCTTGACTTCAAATTGAAAATGTTTGTTAAGAAACAATTCTACAGGCCCCATTCAATTTATTGGCCCCGGATCTGATGACATCAACCATACCTTGCTGCTGGAACTTGGAGCCCAGGCTTGAGAGGTTGGCTTTATTTCCAGCTTGTCTCGAAGAAATAGTTCGAGTTGTGTATGCCATGTGAGAGTCTGATGGTTGGGTTTTTTTATGCATTTTTTCCAAGAACAACTAATAAAATCTGTTGCACCTTGCTTGGTCATTGGCTGAAGCTAAATGCAGAGTGCTTTTGTTCTCAATCATTTCTGTTTTCTTGCTTATGAATGACTATCCTCATCCTAGTCATGCTTAGTCACAATTTAATTTTTTTTTAAATGTTAAATTGATCTTTTGTCTGATTAATCCTGGTGAAGTGTGTATTATTTTTCTTTTTGTTTTTAAAATTTTGCTGGTCTCATCTTAGAAAGTGAGTACCTTGCCGCTTTGCTAAAGTAAATACGATTTGATGAGGGATTTAGTGCATGTTGTCCAATTACTTGTTTACGGCCTTACTGTGCAGTTTTAAATTTAATTTATTAATATTATCTTATAAATTAAAGCTGGGGATTATTCTTTCACTTTCTATGGAAGAATACAATGCCTTCAAATATTTGGTCTACCAATTACATTTATGTTATTGTTTGGTGAATTTGATGTTTTCAAAGGCGGCCGAGGAAATTATTTTTCTTGAAATTGTGTGTGCACTGCATTTGAGCAACTCTGGCTGCCACTTGCTTTTATTTTATTTTGATGGCCACTCAACTGACCATTATGAGTTAAAAAGTAGCTGACCATTATGAGTTTGGTTCATATGTATATATCCCCTTAGAAACAATTCATATTTGTATGCATATCACTGTGAAAAAAACACACGCACACATATTTTCTTGTGTACACCCCCAAACAACTCATATCTGCTTGTATACCAGGACATATGCTCAAATATTAGCTTTTTGTAGGAGCGTAAAAATAAATATTATTTTTTAAGAGGGGATAGCTTCAATTGTAAGGTTTTTTTCAGGATATATATATGCAAAACCCGTTAATAATAAATTCTAGTTCAGTGGATAATTCATTAAAAAAATATTTTTTGAAATAAATACATATAACAACTTTCTTATTAGCTGGGAACGAAAGCCGTTAGAAAGTTATTATCTTCTAATTCTTATATTGCTGAGAATATCCCTAAATTAATATCTATCAATTATAAATATGATAAATATCTTAATAATTTGCTGTGTTTTACATGTTAAACATGATTTTTAATGGTGCGTTCGCAGCACCTTCTCAAGCGAACAAGTCCGTATGAAGTTCGTGAGCTCATTTGAGTTTTTGCCAAACAAAGACATTTGGCGGGTACTGAGCTGCCCAACTGATTGTCCTTAAACCTACTTGATTTGATTGATGTTTTTAACCTTATTGATTTGACTGATTTTTTTTATAATATTGTTATTTTTTATTTTTACGTTTTTTACATTTTTTTTACAGATATATCTATATGTAATTTTTGTGCCTGCATTTTTGTTACAAAACTATTTTGTCATTTAATTTAATTAAACAAATTAAAACTAAATATGACAAACAAGTACTCCTTAGAAAAAAAAGAAAATCTAAAATGTTAAATAATTAAGTAGATATTGCGCACATTATATATATTATTATTTTTCTTATTCTCTTTAATATTTTTTTATTTTAATTATCATTATAATATAATATTTACTATTTATTTTGTAATTTACTCTCAGTGCTACTATTTTATGTATATGTTTTTATATGATTATTTGATTTATAACAATTAATTCTTTATTAGGTTTAATAAAATGGCGTGCTGTTTATATATTATTTGATCTATATGTTTCACAAACTACATTTTAAAATCATTTTATTTCTATAATCCAAATAAATCGAGTTCAAGATTGGTCCCCCAACTACCTCAATGGATTCACTTATAATCTTATGACGAACGGATCTACCCTATGTATTATTTTATATAGAAAATATTATTACATTTTTAATTTTTTAAACATATCTCCTCACACCCTATGAAAGATCATATTTGCCTTAAAATACCTTCTAAAGGGTAGCATTTGCACATGTATCCATATAAAATATTTAGGAGTGTTCATTTCGGAAAAAGTGGATAGAAGTACATGAAGTGGAGGAACTGATAGCATTTTAAGCATTTCTAGTGTTTATTTGTTAAAATGTAAAAATGAGATTGAAGATTTTGAATTTTGGATGGACTTTTATAAGTTCAGAAAGAGTTTCAGAAGTTGCCAAAAGTGGAATTTTATAAGATAGCTCATTTCTCCTCACTTAGTAAAATAAAATTAAAAAAGTGGGTTTAGTTCAAAATCGAGTTCAAAAAAAAAAAAAAAAAAAAACAGCGGAGAGAAGTTAGATTATTTCCCTCACTTCTCCGTACTTCTCCTAAAATGAAAGCCCCATATATTGCATATGCATCATAAAGTTCATTTTTACATCCACAACCCCCATAATTGTTTATATTTATATTTCAAAACTTATAAAAAGACATTCTCATGGTTATATAGAGGCACGAGTTGAAAAGCAAAGACCAGCTAGACTTGCCAGACTGAGCCACTAATCCATAGGTTGAGTTTGGTGCTTTACTATGAGAATGTTGTGATAGAATTTAATTGATAGAAAAGTGATTGATGGAAAAGTAATTTCTGGAAAAATAATATTTTTTTATTTGGTATGTATTCGAAAATTTGATTAAATTGGTGAAAAAGTAATATTGTCCTGTTTGGTATTAGAATATATTATTGGAATCATTTGGTATAATGACAGAAATACCCGCTTATTATTTTACTTGTCAATTATTTTTAACATTAAAATAATAATAAAAAAATGTTTTTAAATGTATAAATATTCTGTAAAAAATCAATTAAATATTTTTTAAATTTAATAAATAATTTATTAACTAAATAAAACAAAATCTTTAATATTTGTTGTTATCATTTTTAACACTCAATCAACACAAAACTTAAAATCCAATATAAGTTAGTTTTGAAAAACTTTAAAGATATTTTGGTAAAAAAAAAGTCACTTTCCTTTCACATGGAAAGCCAAATTTCCCACCATATAGCGAGTGAATTACTTTCCCTTGTTTTAATGAAATTGTTCTCCCATGACAATGTTATTTTCTAGCAAAATAAACTCTACCAAACATGGTAAAGTGATTATTTGAGTTACTTTACAGAGAAAGTTGGGTACTTTCCCATGTGCCAAACACCCCCATAACTTATTGGGCACTGTAAGGGGCTTGGGTAACCATTTGGGTTTTTCTTAAATACTCTTTTGAGTCTTTCATTTATCTTTTTTTTTCAACTTTTTTACATTATTTTTAATTTTATATATAACCCTTTACCATCGTACTAAGCTCACACGCCAATTTCTCCGTTATCTCATCTCTCAAAGCTTTAACACTTTAATTATTTTAATTATACTCAGCTAACTTACTTTTTATTCATTACTGGTATGGCGGTTTTGGTCTCATTTGCTTATGACTCAGGAGAGTTGTCAAAGCCATCATACACCAAAATCCAGAGCAACAAACCCTATCATGAAATCCTCCACTAAATCCAATATTTTTAAAATCCATTTTACATAAATTTATAGTAATGATGGCACTATTACCCAATGCTAGATGTGCTTATTGTGGTGTAGAGTTTAAGCACAACAAGGAGGGACACATTCAATAGACTAATGGAGAAGAAACATCCAAACAAGATTTGACATCCTTAAACATAAATAGGGAGTTTGTTACAAGTCATAATGTCCCACAACAACAACAATGCAAAACAAAGATAGTCTAATATAGCCAAAGCTACATCAACTACTTAGCTACCATTGCTAGGCTATTCCCTAGAAGACCTTACTCTTGATGTGAAAGAGATAATCAACAAATTTTTGAGCTTAAAATCCAGCAAGCAATCCACTAAAAGATTGGGAAATATATTAAATTTAGAGATTAAGATACAAGTACTAATGGTAACCAAAACTTATGCATGAGTGCTTTAGAAAAATAGCATGAATGGCAATAGATGTAAGTCTCCCAAACTTACCATCACCATTTGTTTTACCTCGCCGCCCCCAAGTCAGAATGTCCAAAACCATTTATTTTACCTTGACGGGGCCCCGCTGGAATTGTTGAAATCCATTTATCTTACCTAAGTGGTCCAAGTTAGGATATCAGAAGCTGTTATTGTTTCATCAATAACCTAGTGGAAAATTATAGTCTCAATTTCGTAAGCTCATCTCAACATAGTTAATGTTGAACCCCATAGGCTGGGTTAGTACATAGTTAGTGCAGAGACTAGAATTGCTATCAACAAAATGATTTCTGGCAAGGTTTAAAAAGGTCGATTTGTTCTAGGCTAGATGTTAATATCCACAAGAATGATAAAGTATGGGTTTTCCCTTCCAGAATAGAGCAATTTAGCTAAAGCTATAGTATATAAAAAAGCTTCTAAGTTCTCATTTGAATAAGGGTAGTGTAATACCAACATATAAACCAAAAGTTTTGCATGATTTCACTTTCCAAGAAAAAAATCAATTGTTTTCAAGGCGAATAAAGGAGTGAACAATGAAATAAATAATTAAGCCAATAACAGATATTTTTCAGTAAGTACAATGAAAACAAAATAACCAAAATAGTGTATGTGGATTACTTACTTGGAAGTATCTCCCAACTCTAACTCACCCACAATAGCCAAATCAATCCTTCTTGTAATACCCTAGAACTATATAAGGGCTATTGCTCTTGGTATAGTCATGTAGTTCCATAGGTTGCAAGAGAGGCGGTAAGACACTCCAATAATAGTAGAGGATAATCATTCTGACAAACACATTCCAAGTTGTCACCACCAAATATTAAAATTCAAGTTTGTACAAATTATTGGAAACGTGCTCAAGTTCGGCAACAAGAAGGAAAAATGGGAAGTCTAGAAACAATTGACTTCTTCTTCATTGATAACATTATCAACATAACAACAACCCCAAAGTCTAAGCAAGATCAAGCATTTGATGCCAACAAATAGGTAAGTGGGTGACAATGTCGATATAAGATAAGATAACTACGTGAGTTTTGATTCCTCTTACACATACGAGGATACAAAGTAACTTAATTAGACATTTTTTTAATTTTTTGGATCATACTTGAATATAAAAAAAATAAAACCTGAGAGGCCAAGTATTTCTGGTGGGCCAAGTCCATATTGTAGCAAGTTTTAGTCCCAAGCCCTACTTTTGGTGACCTACACCAATTGGTTCAACACGCCTAGGTTGTGTCTGAGTCTACTTTAATAGGAGTTCATTTTTTTATTTTTTCTGAATTTTTTTAATTATATTTGAATATTTTTTTTAAAAGAAAACTCTATAGGCTGACTTGTGAATTGATGGGTTCTAGTCTATCCTGCTAGTTCTAACCTGACTTAGTCCGAGCTAATATGTTTTGGCAAGCTAACCCAGTTTGTTAGTGTTGGGGAAAATCCCAGTGGGAATATAACTAAAATTAGAAAATTAAAATAAACAATACTTTATATGAGAAAACCAGAGTTGAAAAAGATTTAGAAGGATTGAACCTAGGGCTATGTATCACACATTTTCTTATGATTCACTAATTGAAGGTAGATCAATACTCTAAAATAACAAAATACTAATGTTCCAACTTGTTTAATAGCACTTAAGCTAAACGCAACAATGAAAACAAGAGAGTTTAGCAAAGTTTTTAGGCTGTAAACAAGCAAACATTCAACTGGAAATCATAAACAGAGCCCAGGAACTTACAGAGTCCAATGTTCAGCTACAAACCACAACAGGAAAAAGAAATAAAGGTAACCAAACCCGCCGATGTCGCCGGTGAGTTCCTCTCTTCATCCTCAGAGTTAGGCCTAGGGTTTTTCTTCTCTGCCCCTTCTCTCCACCATTTCTTCTTTATACTAACGTGTATCCCTTCAGACAAGAGCTAGGCCGTCTCTCTCTCTTGGTTTTACCCAACTCCATCCCAACCGTTGCTTCCCTAACTGACTGTCTCATTCCATCATCCACGTGTCCTTCAAACAAATTTCCCTCCTGCGTGTAAGCTATTGGTGAGCCTGCATTCGATGTTGATTCTGTCACATGACCTCACCCTAACTCCTACGCCCCATGATTAATTGAATTTGGTGATTCATCTAGCTGTCCCCCTTTGTCTCCTTTTTGTTTGTTGACTGTGAAAGTGTTCTTGACCTCCACCTGGCCGTTAGCCACTCTTTTTGCCACCAGCTTGTAAGGATTCACAACACTACCTCCCTATTTAAAAAAAACCTTGTCCTCAAGCTTTGCAAATGGTTTAGGATAATGGTGCGCTATCAAATCCCACTAGCCCTATGAATAAGCTTGAGAACATAAACCCTGCCATTGAATTTAGAGCTGTCGCATTGGTTTAGAGTGGTGTATTACTGTCCAGATTTGTAGAATGACTTCAGGTTAAACGATAGGCACCGTTCATCAGTAAGAGGAAGCAGAGGTTGGACATTATTTGGGAGAGGTGTGATATATAATTTCAAAACTGATATATGAAGCACCGAGTGAATGCGAGCATCGTCCGACAATGCTAACTTTATAAGCCACTGCGCCAATCTTCTGAGTAATTTGATAGGGCTCAAAATGGTGGATACTAAGCTTACGATTCTGACAAAGAAATACATAGTGTTGACGATACTGTTGCAACTTAATGAGGACCCAGTCACCCACAGCAAAAGTTACTTCAGAGCGCTTCTTGTCAGTAAAGCATTTTATACGAGCTTGTTCACGTTGTAAGTTAGCCTTCAACTGTATCAGGAGCATATCACACTGCTGCAAAGTATCAGCCACACCCTCAAGTAGCTCAGCATTGAGAGAGTAATAGATTAACGACAGTGGTTCACGGCCATATACAGCCTTAAAAGGTGTCAATCTCAGACTAGTGTGGAATGCTGTATTATAGGAGAACTCGGCCTAGGGCAAGAGGTCCACCCATGCATGAAGATTGTCTAAGACAAAGCAGCAAAGGTAATGCTCCACTCCTTTGTTTAAGTTCTCTGTCTACCCGTCTATTTCTGGACGGTAAGATGAGGACATATGCAAGGATGTGTCTTTTTGAATAAATAAGGCCTACCAGAATTTGTTTGTGAAAACCTTGTTACGATCTGTCACAATAGTTCTAGGAATCCCATGTAGTTTTAGGACAGAAGCTATGAAAGTTTGAGCAACTGAATTACTGTTGAAATTGGTCTTCAAGGGAATGAAATGTCCATATTTCGAGAGTCAATCAATAACCACAAATATAACAGAAAACCCTCGCGACGTTGGCTAGCTTGGGATGAAGTCCATTGCAATGTCTTCCCAAATTTATGAGGGAATGGGAAGAGGTTGCAATAACCTAGCAGGGTGAACATTAGTAGGCTTGGCTCTCTGGCAAATATTACAAGATCTGATAAACAGCTTCACTGCTTTGCACATGCTTGACTAATAAGATTGTAATGCCAAGAGTGCAAATGTTCTGAACTGCCCCGCATGCCCCTCCCCACCATAGAAGAATGAAATTGCTGTATCAACTCCTTTCGCAATTGAGGATCATTAGGAACTGCAATTTGTTCATACCACCATAATAGATTATGCTTTTAGAAATAATCAAATGTTGGAACAATGCCTTGCTATAAGGATTGAATAATTTGGAACAGCTTTGGATCTTGTAATTGAGATTGTTGAATATGGGAAATGAGAGAAGAGTGTGGAGAAGAAATAGCCAAGAGAAAGCACCTGGAGAGTACATCAACAGCCATGTTATCCATACCAGGCTTATACCCAGTGGTGACATCAAAGCCTAGCAATTTGGGTAACCATTTTTGCTGTTCAAGATTCTGAATAACCTGGGTATTTAGATGTTTCAAGGATTTCTAGTCAGTTTTAATGATAAACTTATAGCCCAACAAGTAGTGCCTAAACTTAACAGCAGATTCAGTTAAGGCATAGAACTCTAGAATGTAGGTTAGCTGGGATTGCATATTAGGTGTCAACTTCTTGGCGAAAAAGCCTATGGGATGCATGTTTTGGCTTAATATTGCCCCAAAGCCAATCCCTGAAGCATCTGCTTCCAAGATGAAAGGTTGAGTGAAGTCCGGAAGCACCAAAACTGGAGTTGAAGTAACAACCTGCTTCAAGTTACAAAAGGCTTCATCAGTTGCAGAACTCCAGTGAAAATTGTCTTTCTTGAGCAAATATATGAGAAGTCTAGCTAAAGTAGCATAATTTTGAATGAAACGCCGATAATAGCCACTCAATCCTAGAAAACGTATCAGTTGTTTCACATTAGTAGGAGTAAGCCAAGAAGTGATTACATGCACTTTGGAGTCATCCATGTCTACTCCTTGGGCTGAAACAGTATGGCCTAAATACTCCACAGATTGTAAGCCAAAGATACACTTGGAGAATTTTGCATAATGCTGATGCTTTTGGAGAGTTTTCAAGACTGTTTCAACATGCTGTAGATGATCTTCCAAAGAGCCACTATAAATCAGAATATCATAAAAAAAACTATAACATATTTTCGGAATGCAAATTGGAAAACCTTGTTCATGAGAGCTTAAAAGGTGGCAGGCACATTAGACAATCCAAATGGCATTACAAGCCACTGATAGTGTCCATTGTGTATTTTGAAAGCCGTTTTAAATTTGTCTTCAGGTTTCAACAATATTTGATAGTACCCCAATCGAAGATCTAATTTGGAGAAAAATTAGCACCACTCAGCTCATCTAACAGCTCATCCACTGTGGGAATTGGATAAGTGTCTTTGATTGTAATAGCATTCAGGGCTTTATAATCTGTACAAAATCTCCAAGAGCCATCCTTATTCCTTACCAGCAATACCAGAGAAGTTCTTGTAGGATAGTTTGAACCATGAGTTCAATATCATTCTTTTTGGCTGTAAGGATACTTGTAAGGCCAAACTCGGACTGGAGGAGCATTAGGCAATAATGGAATGGAGTGATCAAGAGCTCTGGATGGGGGCAACCCCAAAGGCATCTTAAAAACACCTTGATATTTCAAAAGAATTTCCTGCATGCTATGATGCATGGAGGCCAGAAATTTCAATGTCTGACTAGGATTGAGTGAACCAGGAATGTGTAATTCTAATGGACTGTGATCTTGTGGAGCTGATGGTGAGACCACCAAGGTATAGCATGCTTCAATTGCTTTAGTTGAACATAATCGACTCAACTGGTGGAAAGAAGTCAGATGAGGCCTTATAGTCTTGTGACCTGTCAATCTGATAAGCTGATTATTAACAATAAACTGAATATATTGACCTTAATAATCAGCAATGTGCTGCCCAGTGTAGCCATCCAAGAAGTACCCAGAATCAGTCATGTGACACTAATCGGCAATAAGAATGCAGCAAGACTCAATGTTGTATCCTCACCTTGATGTTGTTGACAAACCCTTCCACTTGCAAAGAGTTTCCATTGCCCACTAAAACTCTAAAAGTTGGAGCCGGTTGTACAACCAATTGTAAAAACTTTGCAACTCTTGGTTGCAGAAAGTTTTCATCACTTCCACCATCTAATAGTACCTACACTGGATAGCCATTGATATACCCCGTGAAGCGCAATGTACCAGATACTAAAGTGCCATCCATAGCATGAAGTGACATGCTTTGAAATTCATGTACCAACAATTGAGATGACTCCTCTGTGGACAAGTCCGGGTCTATAAAGTTGTCCTAAATCTCCTCGTCCCACTGTAGCAATAGCAATTTGCAATTCGCACATCGATAAGTTGGAGAAAATTTCTCATCGCAATTATAGCACAACCCTTTTGCTCGCTTCTCCTGCATTTCAGCAAAGGACATCTTGTGAATGGACTAGTTTGAAGTGGAAGTTGTAGGCATTGGTGTGTGTTTAGGTGCTGCTAATGGTGTAGCTGATAATGCTAATGGTGTGGTTTTCCTGAAAGGCATTGTGATATCCAGACGAAACTGGAATCGGATTTTGTGATGCCATTCACCACTCCCATACTTATCTTCAAACAACTTACCAAGAGTCAGAGCATCAGTAATAGTCGCTAGTTTCCATGGGATCACTTCCCTTTGTAGCTCACGACGTAAGCCACCGATGAAATAGTCCAACACTATATCAGGAGATAATCCCTCGACAAGATTTACTAAGGCTATGAAAATGTTGTAATAGTGTGTGACTGGACCTTCTTGATAAAGCTTGAAAAGAGAGTAATGAGGGCATTTGTAGACGGAAGGCCATATAAGGATTCAATAGCCTTCACTAGTAACGACCAAGATGAGATAACTCCTGATAACTGTAGCGTTTGAAACCATGGCACCACCGGACCATCAAAGTGGATGGCAGCGACCTTCAAGCGATAAGAATAAAAAAATATCATAATAGCCAAACAACTGTTCGGCCTGAAAAATTCCAAGAATAGAAGTCCTTCAAATTCGAGAACACCTATTCATAATTTCTCATTCTCCAAGTTTTCAATTTCCAGTTAGTACTAAATGTTCTAAGGTTAGAGTAGCCGCATGGCTTGCCCGATCCCCGCCCCGTTTGTTTTTTTTTAACATTCTCAATACCAAAACCGCCCGCGGTTTTTTTCACTCGCCCCGCCCGCTCCGTTTTTACTAAAATTGCTACAAAAAATAAAAAATTACATAGTCCAATATTAATTAATAGATTTTTTTATTAAACCCTTTTATAATATATACTATTTATTAATAAGTTAAAATTAAAGTAAATGATATTTGTGAAGTACTATATTTTGTAATTAAATCATTAATACATAAGCTTAATCATGATACACAGCTATCATAATTAAATGAATATAATCTTATTTATTTTGATTTATAAATTGAAAAAAATTAAAATTATGTGTATATATTAATATATAGGGGTATATATGTAAATTTTTAACGGAGTGGGGCTGGGCGGGGCAAGGTAAAACCAAAACCGCCCCGCCCCACTCACCAAAAATCCCGGTCCTGCCCCGTTCCCAGATTTTCAACAAAAAAACCTTCCCGTTAGAGATGGATCGGGTCGGAAACCATGGGGCGGATTGGGTTTTGCCATCCCTAGGTTAGAGGCCATTATGTAGTGACCCTCCAATGTCCGGCTTTTGGTGACCTAGACTCGACTGAAAAGGTATGCCTATATATATATATATATATATATAAACATATAGGAAGCACACATTCACATACACCCCGGTAAAAGTATGCTGGCAAGAAGCATAAGGGTATGTTTTTCAATCAAGCTTTTAATTTTCCTTTTCATTGAATATAAAAAAAATCTAAACATATGTTTGCACATCCATGTCAAAAATTATTTCATGGAATTTTTTTTTCATGTTTTTACAAAATGATAGAACTTTTTGAAAAAGATATTTTATTTTCCAAAGAAATTTGACAACTCCAATTTGGAAGGCTTTCCTTAAACTCGGGATTGGAAAGGGGCATACAAACATCTCGTTTTTATTTTTTGTTGTCGTAAATTGACATATATATACACAAATTTTATCATAAATATTTGTCTATTAGGATTAAAAGCCTCTCCTAAATTCATGACTAGTACGTCTGAACATTATAGGCCTATTTGGATTTTAAATTTATTTACAAAAATATATTACTGAAATATAGAATATCAAAATCGCGCACATGTATATATACATAACAGATTATATTATCTGGTAATGGCGAAAAACACCCCCAAAGTTTGGGAAATGGCCAAAAACACCCCGTTAATTTCCAAATCCATAAAAACCCCTTCCTTTTAAAGACAATGATTTTCAAACCCCCAAAGAATGAAACGGTGGTTAATGGAGTTACTTTTCAAATTCACGGACGGAATTGCCCCTACCTTGCATGGGAAATCGTGGTGCAATCATTAAGCCGGTTAGAGAGGAAGTGGAGGGTTTTTCGTAATGGGAATCCCAAGAGAGGCAGAGAGCAGTGTTCGTTTTTCTTCTTTGCTTAACTTTCTTCAGCTTTTCCCTCTCCGAAGCTCTCTCGGCTTCGACATCCTCTGTAACTTCAGTCCACCGTGTGCAAGTATCCTGCACTTCCATCAGTTTGCAGCTCAAGGTATGGCAGAAGCTGTGTCTAAAGCAAGGCTTTTATATGAAGTACTCTGTTACACAGAGATATTCCTCGGTTTTGTTTTGCGTGGTTCTAGTGTGCGGGGGAATTTCTCGGCTGGGGTTGCTAGGGTTTAGGGTTTAGGGTTTTGGGTTTTGGTTTAGGGTTAGGGTTTTAGGGTTTAGGGTTTTTGGTTGTGCACACGATCATTGAAAGAGATATCGGTTGTTGTTGTTTGTGTAATGCTTACAATGTGCGTTTCCCCTTCCATTTGATATGGTTGCAGTTTGTAAAAGAGATTTCCGTGTGATGAAATGAGTTCGTGTTTAAAAGAGTTTGTCTCCGTTTAACGGTGCATCTCTCTGTTTAAGTGTTGAGCTTTTCGTGTAAAACATTTGTCTCTGTGTAGCGTTTGATGTATCTGTTTAACAAGTGTTGTCATTTTTGCAGTCTTGTGATTATGGCAGTAAACCTAGTCAACGGGAGATGCTACTTGACACCGGTGGTGGAGACCTTGGCCGAATTGAAAGTCCACATGACCTCTCGACATTGGGAGATCATCCAAAGGACACCGTTTGCGGCATTCACTGAGGTGGAAGCTGTATTCCAAGAGAGGGCCCTTCTCGATTCGCTTCTGCAGAGGTACGATGGCCGCACCAATAAATTCAGGATCGGGGTGAGCCTGCTCAGCTTCAGGCCTGAGGATGTGGCTCTCGTTATGGGTCTGCGCTGCGACGGAGACGCCGTCCTGTTTAAGAAGAAAAAGACACCGTCAGCTTTCGAAGGGAGATATTTTTCGAAAAGCTTCGACAGACACAGGGACGCCATTAGGCGCACTCTTGGGCGTCTTGTTGGACAGATGGGGGGAGAGGAGGATTTTGTGAAACTCTTGATGGTGTACCTCATGGGGACAATCCTCTTCCCGAATACCTCATGCTCGGTGCCCACTTGGATCGTTGATTATGTCGACGATCTACCTGGCATGGGGCGGTACGCATGGGCGCAGGCGACGCACAAATGGCTTATGGAGGACGTTCCACAAGCTGCCGCTCGAGTGCAAGCCAGATGCGAGGGGGGGAAGGTAAACACGGGGTACATTAAGGGTTGCTCGATCGCGCTGACCATCTGGTTTTACGAGGTGACCGGAACCGGCAAGAAAGCCCGTTTCGGCAAGACCCCAAGGGTGCTGTGCTACTGCGAAAGTACTTACCGGAAGCACGCGACGATAGAAACCAGTTTGTCAGCTCTCGAAGGAAAAGAGGTAATAAATCAGTGTTAATGTGTTTACAAAGAGCAGTTAATGTTTAACAATAGGCTTATCCGTGTAGGAAATGTAGTTTGTGTTTAACGCTTGGTGTCTTCGCTTAACCTTGTTATACTCCGTTTAAATGTGTGCCATATCGTTTACGTATATATGTCAAATGTTTAAATACGTTTGTTTTGGATCAAATTGAATGATTTGTCTGAGATTGTTTTCTTTATATATGTTAGTTTCCTGAGCTGGTCCCGGCGAATGCTGTGGAGGAGACTTTTGTTGGGGCCAATTGGCGGATGGATGCTGTTGCGGGGGAACTACTTGCACGACTGCAAGCGGAGATGCCAGCCCCTTCCGCCCGTTCGCGCCGACGTGGTTCCCCCCCTTCCAGCCCAACACGCAACCCTCGGCGTCGGATAGGCCCTCACCTACCCCGCCAATTGGCAACACCCGCACCGGCCGGGACAACGAGAGTCACCCGGATCCCCAGAGTCCCCCCGACCGCGGTAGCCCAACCGACGTCATCAGCCGACGACGTGACTACATCCTTTATGCGGGCATGCCAGGTGATGATGAACGCTTTCCCCCAGATTGTCGCTCGGGTTGAGGCATTGGAGGCAAGGTTTGATTCGTTTGAAAGGGCTGCACCGTCGGGACAAATACGTGACCTGCCCGGGACGGATGAGCCGTTGGAAATTGAGGACGACGACTTCGTCGTGAAGGCCATTCCAAGACGGCCACGTATGACGAGGCCACGTATGAAGAGGCTTGCACAAAAGGCGACGAAAAGTATACCGCCTGTGTGTCCACCACCGGCCGAGGATGAAACAATGGCAGCACCACCGGCGGCTGATGCGGTTGTTGAGACCGTTGCAGTTGATGACTTCACCGCCCCGGTGGCGGAGATTGTAGACCCCGTTGGCAATGCCGCGTCTGCGGAAGACTCCGAAATCCCTGTCGCGGTGGAGCCGGCAGCCGCGGCCGACAACGGCGCATCCAGGGTGGTGGCCACTAATTTTGAAGATGAAGAACCACCCGAGGGTGTGCTTCCCCTTGATGAGACTGCCTTGGCCGCGGTTGAGAAGACCGTTGCCTCTATTGTGGAGGAGCTCCTTCCCACGGAGGAACGGCCGACCCACATTGCCACATCCAGTGTGGGCGCGATCCCGCAACAGCAAGAAGCATCTACGGATGATCTCAATAAAGCTGTTGCCGGGGGCGAAGGGAACGTCACCGAGAAAGAAAAGAAATCGGTCACCTTCGCCAACCAGCAGTATGAAGAAGTGCGGAAAGACTTCGTTCCGGCGAAGAAAAAATACGCTGGTCAATCGCGCCTCGACGTATTCGAGAAGGAGCTGATCAAGATTTTCCTCAACTTCCCCATGGACGAGTAAGTATGATAGTGTAGATGTTAATGTTTATATAGAGATCATCCCATTTACGTTGTTGCGTTTCCGTTTAATTACAGTCGTTACCATATAACCTAGTAATGTATCGTTTAACTAACGATATTACTGTTTACCCCTATACATTATCATTTACGTATGTGTTGTTTCCACTTAACGTCTACGTGTTATTAATCAATCGCATGTGTTGCCGTTTAACCGCAGTTCCGTCGTCTGGAGGAATGATTATGTCAGCACCACCCGGGCCAACCTATTCGTTCTGATCGACGGGAAAGAGATGGTGACAGATGATGTGTTGGACGCCTTCGTGTGCATCGTACAAGACACACTTAACAGAAAGCCATATCCTCATAAGAAGCGCGCCTCCATCACTCGACCACTGGCGTTGTTTATGTCGAAGGTGGAAGACGCACATGAGACGACTTTGGCTATGATCGGAGATGCCACCAAGGTCGTCAATGACGTTGACATCATCATCCTTCCCATAATCTTGAATGGCCACTTCCATGTCGTGGTGCTCGACAATAACAAGAAAGAGTACAGGCATTACACCTCATGCCCAAGTGACGAGTACAACAGAGACGCGGTAGTAATGGTAAGCTCTCTGCGATATAGATTTCGATTATCAGAGTGACATAGATGCTTTCTATTCTAACATCGGTTTGTATAATGCGACAGCGGGAACTATTCGACACCTGTCTCGAAATGGAGTACGGCACGACGGCGACGGCACAGTACCCTCTTGTTCACGATGACGACACACCGCGTCAAAAGAAAGGCACTGTCGACTGCGCCGTCTACGTGATGCGGTTTATCGAGCAATTGCTCCGCGGCGAAAAGCTGCGGATAGCGCACACGGACGTCCCCTATCTGCGATTGAAGTACGCTGCCCACATACTTAAGGAAGGACGAGCATCCGGCATCAAGCGACGCGGGGAGGGTCCAGCTGTGGGGAAGTAAAATAGTTTTGTCGAAATTCATTTCAATTGATTCAATTCATTCTTTGCCAACGACATGGCAGAAATTTCAATGTACATCTAATAATGTTCGTTATTCTTTCATATTCAATCATTTTTTGCTTAAAATTCCATGGTACCGATTGAGGGTCGTCGCTGCTTTATAAAATTAAGTACTTCTGTAAAAAAATGATGCTGTCACTATTAAAACATTGTGTTACACTTTAACAATACGGATCTCCGTGCAATATACACCGTTACCGTTTAACACCAGGGGGACCGGGTTGATCACATACTCCTTGTTTAGATATTAGTGGTAAGCGTTTAACTCCCTATGTCCCTGTTTAAAACATGGAGGCTGTCGTTAAATGAAAGAGACCGTAATCTACTTCCGTTGTCTGCTTTTAAAGGTGAGCGACCCTATTATACATAACTTTTAAATGTCTCCATCAACTGCGCTATGGGTCCGTAAGCACGGAATTCTTTTCTCAATGTATGTCACCCATTACGTGTTGTTGTCTACGTTTAAAATGCAGAGCTAGCAGTTAAACAAGGTATTCTCTGTTTAGCTTTTGTCGTTACATGTTTAATATTACAGTCCCTGTTTAATATGGCGGCTATTCTTCGACGGGTGAGACCCTATTCTACTTGCGCTGTTTGTTTTTAAAGGTGAGAGTCCCTATTATATGTAAATTTTTAATTGTCTTCATGAACCGCGCTATGGGTCCTCAAGTACGGAATTTTTATTTTTTTCAGTGTGTCACCAATTACGTGTTGTTGTAACCGTTTAAAATTTAGAATTATCAGGCCAAGAAGGCAATCTGTGTTTATCATTCGCCGTTACTGGTTTAATATCACCGTTCCCGTTGAATATTACCATTTAAACGTTTCATGATAGGGTTTACTCGCGTCCGTCTCTATTTAAACCGTGCTTGTCATGCGCACGAATGGTTAGAATTTGCTTAAGGAACATTGTTCTCCATTTAAAATTCATGCGTGGCTGTTTAACATGCGTCCGCAACGGTTAACATTTCTGAGAGAGTAAGAACGAAGTTAAAATATCACACTAAGCAAAAAGTTCTTATTTGATGGATGAAAACTACACTAAGCAGGTCAAAAACCGTCATTCCGTTTTATACATTTTCGCGTACCGGAGCAGCCTCTCCACATCCCTCTTATGGGATACCACTCGCTCGAGTTCTGCGGAGAGAGATGCTGCTTTTTCCGTCAAATCCCCGACCAAATCTTCGAGGAACCGCTCCCGGGGATAGGTCATCGCCCCTGCAAAGAAGATATGAACGATTTAGATAAATATTTCTAAAGACGCATAGACATCAGCGGGGGACGCACCGTTCGTCCTAAGCTGCGCGGGACATAGCTCGTAGAACGCCACCAGGGCAGCAACGTTCTGGGCTGCCTCTTCTGTTCTCTCGGTTCTGCGGCTGGAAAACGTGGTCCCATCCACCGTGACCGTTGCCACGAAAGCGGAGGCGCCCGGGGCGCCTTCCCTGGTTGTGGAGTACGCCGGCGTGGAGCGGTGCGTCTTCTGGCAGTACGCGTTGAGAATTGGCACATACATACTGCTAGATCTGCGAGTAATATCTGGGTGCGTTTCTTGTTTCCGATTCTTCTTTAAATACAAATGTATTCAACGGACGTTTGCACTATTTCTCGAGTCTGATGCCAATAACTATTCGACGTTTGAATTCCAAAACAGCGAATTTAATCGTAACAGATAACAGTAACGTCCACCGCCGGGTTAACCAATGCACACTTTCCCAATGCTATCTCACAACACTTCGTCGAATGCATGCATTACTCAGAATGTATATCCCCCGTTTACGTATCTGTTTAACTTTAAGACTTACCATTCACATTAAGAATAACGTTTAACTTTCGAATCCGTCGTTTAACTTGTCGCTATTGTTAACGTTTAACGTTGCGGTAAAAAAAATTTCATGTCGCTATTGTCACATATCAGTCATCGACAATAAAATAAGTTTGCGTAATTCATTATCATGTAACTCATCATCCTAACATAAACATATTAGTTGTGCGCTAAAGGTAATAGTATCTGGTTAGCAGTCGGTGTTAACTTTCAAATATAAAGGCCTGCCAAAATGATTTGCTCTCCGTTTAAACTTCGTTGGCTCTGTTCAATTATAGTTCGTGCTGTTCACTCTTTAGAGTTCCCGTGTAATTATACGAGTCTCCGTTTGCTATTCGATTCGATGTGACAATAATTGCTTCACAAATATCCGCAACTTACGCTTCTCGCAACGGAAATTACATGAATTTGAAATAGATGTGCGACTGATTTTAGTTTTCATAATTAATGGTGAAAGTAATTAATATTGGCTAATGAGTCACGCCGTGAGTAATAAAAATGACCGTTTAGGCTTGTATGTTTAAATATAGATTAATCTGTTTAAATATTAATGACTACGTTTGGATTCGAGACGACTCCGTTTAAATATAGAGAACTCCATTTAGATGGCGCAATTTACAAACGACATCAACTCGAACATAATCTCACTCCCCCTTTTCTTGTCATTCAAATCTTGGAGCAGCTTTTCCACACATGCCTTTCGATATTTTATTCCTTCAAGTTTTGCGTTTAGTGAACGGACCAGGGTGTTCGAAAACCCAATCCAACTCTTCACCACTGGTGTAATCCCCGACGGCTCGTGAAGGTCCTGCAATGAAGAGTTGAAGGTTTACGTATGGAAGGTGGCTCTTTTTTTGTTTTTACACTCAACTGAGAAGTCTTACAGTATGCGTACACTGCGTCAGATACGTCATCGTCAGCAACCAGGGCCTTGATAATCTCCACGCTGCCTCGAAGGGCACAGCTGCTTGAACGCCACCTCGGCAGCAATGTTCTGCGCCTCCTCGGCGCTTTCCGCAGATGAAGAACCGGAGAAAGGGGTCCCGTCGACCGTCACCGTGGCCAGGAAGATGGGGTTGGTGTCGGGGCCTTCACGGAGAGTGGTGTACTCCGGCGAGGGCCGGCGTGTCATCTCGGCAAAAGTCTCGCTAGACGTGACTTAAACATTGTTGTGGGATGTGGATAATATCTCGCATCTCGTATCTTGTTTCGGCTTGATGCTTACATACAACCATAACTATTTGTAAAAAAAAAGGCATTGGTTTTCGGTGAAATAAATGGAATATAGTAAATGGCATCGGTTACGTTCACGCTTTACTGACCCGCATTTCAACATTAAATTGGAGTAATTAATAATAAATTCACATTGCCGAGTTTATCTGACTACGTTATACCGTAACTAGCCTAAATTCAACTCCATTTATGCATGCGACGTTTCAGCATTTTCCAATGAAATTTTCTGGTTTTGAACCTATTTTGTAAACATCAATGAGGTATTTAATCTATGAAACTCGCCATCATTGTTTAAATATAACCGGCATCACTTACCCTTACACTTTACCGTTTAACTATCGATATCGGCGGTTAACTATCGACGAACGAGAACGAGGGTTCTCCCCGTTTAACATTGCATGACACCGCTTATTAGCGTGCGTCTTCACTTAACATTCGATGTTTATGTTTGAATTGTCTTCTTCACACATCGAGGACTCTGTGTGAAAACTATTCTCGCTATTTACAAACACTCGCGCTTTTCAAATATTGTGGCCCACCCTTTTACAGGCGTCGACGTTTATAATTTAGTGCCGATGTTGAAATATACACGTATCGGTTTAAAGATCAAAACGTAACAGGGGAACAAATTTCTTTCCTTCACAAAATTTTTAGTTGGACCGGAGTTCTATTACAACCAGCGTAGGCATACTAATTTATACATCTAAAAACTGAAAAAAATATTATCATATCGCTTTCAGTCCCTGGATGAGCTTCTTCACTTGGGCCGTGCGGGTTCTTAGTCGGTCGAGTTTTTCGGAGAGGACGACTTCCTTCTCCGCAAGCTCGACGAGCATGTCCTCCAGAAAGCACTCCAACTCTTCGCTGTTGGAGTGCTCGCGGTTGAGTGAAGGCGCTGCATCTGAAGGCGTTGCGGTGCGACTTACCTCCACATAGTCGATCGGCGGTAGCAGCGGGACGCGTATTCATCCTCCCAGGGTATGGAATACGGAGGTCATTGTACGCCACCTCGGCCGCAGTGTTCTGGGCGTCCTTCGATGTTTTCGCGGGGTAAGGGCTGTAGTAAGTGGTCCCATCAACCGACACCGTGCCCAAGAAGGCGGGGATGTGGTCGGGGCCCTCCCTAACGGTTGAGTACTCCGGCGACGGCCGGCGGGTTCTCTGGCAGAGCTCGTTGAGGAGGGAATTGTACATACTTCTTTCTCTATGTGTAATATGTGGATGTGCCTTTGATTTCCGTTTATTGTTTAAATAGAAGTTTAGGGGTCGCAAGTTTGCCTAACGTACTCCGTGCATTGATGCTTACGTGTGGATTTTGAATTCAAATGTAATTGGGAAAGAGATGGTAATGAATTAGCATTGGTACTGGGATTTCACTCTAATGACGTCTTGTCGTCATTAATTCGGACTATCTTACATTCCCGTTTAACATTCACTGCGTACGCTTCAATTTGTGTTACCATACAACGTCTCCGTTAAACATTCCGCCGAAGATGTGTAAAACTCGCCGCCGTATCTGTTTAAATATGACGTCTCTGTTTATGCGTCACTATCTTACATTCCTTCCGGAAGTTCAAATACAAAAGAATGACAACAAGCGATGTGCCTGTTTAGCGTTATTGGTTACCGTTTATTACCGATATTTCCCGTTTAACATTCACTGCGTACGCTTCAATTTGTGTTACCATACAACGTCTCCGTTAAACATTCCGCCGAAGATGTGTAAAACTCGCCGCCGTATCTGTTTAAATATGACGTCTCTGTTTATGCGTCACTATCTTACATTCCTTCCGGAAGTTCAAATACAAAAGAATGACAACAAGCGATGTGCCTGTTTAGCGTTATTGGTCACCGTTTATTACCGATATTTCCCGTTTAACATCCACTGCGTACGCTTCAATTTGTGTTACCATACAACGTCTCCGTTAAACATTCCGCCGAAGATGTGTAAAACTCGCCGCCGTATCTGTTTAAATATGACGTCTCTGTTTATGCGTCACTATCTTACATTCCTTCCGGAAGTTCAAATACAAAAGAATGACAACAAGCGATGTGCCTGTTTAGCGTTATTGGTCACCGTTTATTACCGATATTTCCCGTTTAACATCCACTGCGTACGCTTCAATTTGTGTTACCATACAACGTCTCCGTTAAACATTCCGCCGAAGATGTGTAAAACTCGCCGCCGTATCTGTTTAAATATGACGTCTCTGTTTATGCGTCACTATCTTACATTCCTTCCGGAAGTTCAAATACAAAAGAATGACAACAAGCAATGTGCCTGTTTAGCGTTATTGGTCACCGTTTATTACCGATATTTGCCGTTTAACATCCACTGCGTACGCTTCAATTTGTGTTACCATACAACGTCTCCGTTAAACATTCCCCCGAAGATGTGTAAAACTCGCCGCCGTATCTGTTTAAATATGACGTCTCTGTTTATGCGTCACTATCTTACATTCCTTCCGGAAGTTCAAATACAAAAGAATGACAACAAGCGATGTGCCTGTTTAGCGTTATTGGTTACCGTTTATTACCGATATTTCCCGTTTAACATCCACTGCGTACGCTTCAATTTGTGTGTGACTCTTTAAATGTGTCACCATTTAACATTAGGTTTATTCGATTAAAACTTCAGTGGGTACAACGAAATTCGTTTACTCTATGTTTAAATATCAGGGCGTCATAACCAAATAAATGTGTGCTCTTTAAAGATTATCTTTTTACGAAGCCTAATCGGCGACACTTTCATTGCAAGTTCTACGATTGTGACCGGACGCGTGGCAGCGGCTGCAATGTAACTCGCGGACATCAAACGCTTGCGACTCGATCCTCCTTCGTCTAGGACGACCAGGTTGCCTTCTCGTCACAGGCGGCCGCAAAAGCAGATCTCGATTGTTGTCCGTGGGCCTCTCATTGTCGGGTATGGGAAATATAGCTTCCTTATACGCCAACTTGTAAGTGTCGACGGTGAAGTGATCGCTAATAAAACGATGAACATTGTTGTCCGTCACCAATATCGCAGCGCAAGCGTGTTTGCACGGGATGCCATAAACTTGCCATCTGCGACATGAGCAAGTTCTACTGGCAAGGTCTACAGAGTTACTGCACTGGTCAATCACTTCGTAACGATCAGCGAGACATCGAGCAACGTGAAGACTTCGGCTATCCTGCACAAGCGTCTCAACCTTTGAACGTATGTCCGGGCATAAGAAAGTATCCCATTTGTTCGCTTGTCACGGCGAGTGCATAACATGCGCATCAGCTTGTACCTGCACAACGAATATCGGAAATCTTAAAGAAATTTACGTGAATATATGAATATTTAAACACCACTACATCGGAGTAAACAGAACAGTAATAAACTAAAGATCGAAGAAGAAAAACATATACGACGGTATTTAAACTGAGACAATGATATTTACATTTGTTATCTTATAAAGGATTCTACCGGACTAAAGGGTTAATTTGAATGTTAAACACCGACGACGATATCAAACTGCGGACAGTGCATGTTAAACACCGATAACGAACATTAAAGTGTAATGGGTAAGCTTAAGCGTTACATGTATTTAACCTTCGAGTACCTTATAGCGTCGACCATTTTCGTCACCGGTAGGTGTCGAGCTTCTTTGATCCACGCATTGAACGACTCAGCTACATTCGAATACATCTCGCCCCATCGGTCACCTTTGAACAGATAATTCGACCAGTGTGACATGTCGGATTTGTGAATCAACCACTGAAACGCTTCGGACGATATGGCCCGCAGTTCATTGACGGTGTCATCGAATTCTTTAGCCGTCGTCGCCCACGCGATACGAAAACATATGGACCAGCACTCCTCCCTCAATGCCTTCCCAAGTCTGCCATTGGCTTTCATAAAATTGGTCTCTAAGTCCCGAAGGCAGTACGCGTGCGGGGATGAAGGGAAAACTCTCGCAACAGCGTTCACAAGGCCCTTTGACCTATCCGAAACGAATGTAATTGTCTCTTGGTAGTCTCCTTCGTCGTATAAAGCATCACCTAACTTGGAAATGAACCACGTCCAATTGGCGTCGGTCTCGTTGTCGACAATAGCGAAGGCGACGTGGAAGAAGCCATTGTTCCCATCCTTCCCTGTGGCACCCAAGAGAGTACCCCGATACTTTTCGAGGAGGTGAGTACCATCCACAAACAGCAGCGGCCTGCATGCCCGCTTGAACCCCAAAATGCACGCGCTGAAAGAGAAGAACGCACGTTTAAAACGCTCACCGTCTCTTTCCACAAACGCGATGCTGCCGGGGTTTGTCTCAGCCACCTTATGGACGTACCAAAGCAACAGATCGTAGCTGGAGATGTCGCTGCCGTCGAGGATCACCCGGGCATGCTCTTTTCCCAGCCAAGCCTGCTTGTATGCGCTGACCCATTTTTTGGACGCTTTCGGGTGTGACCCCGACCTAATTCCACCACCGCAGGTGTGCGTCGGCTCCGTTGTCTTGATTCTGAAGGTATTTCTATTATATTCCTTTGATGCGTGAACGCGCCATTGACATACACCGGCCGCGCATTC
The DNA here is from genome assembly GCA_902712375.1 of Dioscorea dumetorum. Taxonomy (NCBI): domain Eukaryota; kingdom Viridiplantae; phylum Streptophyta; class Magnoliopsida; order Dioscoreales; family Dioscoreaceae; genus Dioscorea; species Dioscorea dumetorum. Next base: position 3,345,314 of record CACTHL010000549.1, on the reverse strand, counting down.
CACAGTGACCCGGTATTTTTCGTTCTTCACGAATTTGAAATCAAAATTCCGACTGATAGCAAAATTGCGAAGTGTATCTCGGAAATGTTCAACGCCATCAAAACGTTGTCCGACGTCCAACGACAACACTTCATGTCGATCTGACGACGATGGCAGGCATGCGACACCATCCGGGTCGCCATGTGGTGGGACAGAAGCGCTCCCAGATTCCGAATTCCTGCCAGCACTTCAGTTCAAACGCAAACGATCAGAATTTAAGCATAAAGTCCACTTATTTAAATGCCTAAGTTAATATTTACACGTTAACAGGCATAGTTAAACAGAGATGTAATAATGCAAACGGTGTATGATAGTTTACACAGAAACATGATAAATTAATCGGAGACGCCCAATTTAAACGGATAATTCATTCTTTAATACAGATAATGGTAGTGTTAAACACTAACTGACATACAACTGCATAATTGTTTTAGAGCAACGCATTACCACGACAATAACTCGTTTTCAGAAGGCTGCCGTGGCACGTCATCCGTCTCGACAACCATATCGACTACACCGCCTTTGAGGATGGAGAACACATGACACATGCGCTGGAAGTCCACCTCGTTCTCTATTGGGCAAACCGTATTATGTCCATCGGGTGTGATGAACTTCACCCTCGCGCGACAAACATCGAGACCCCAGCGCTCACAAATCTCACCTAACACTGACGCCCATTCAGTTGACGCGGTGAACGTCAGCACTCGTCCCTCCCCGTTGTATCTAGCAATGGCACAAAAACTGTCCATAATATCGACTTAGCAGATGGAAAAGGAGAACAAGAACAAAATTATGTAATTCGCCTTCTAAGCTCTCTAAGCGAACAAGAAACCATAAAGGGGGAAAAAACTCACATATGTATGCATAAAAGCCAGACATGACATGATGTGATCGGGCGGGTTTTTTTCCCACCATTTGCAGGGGCAAAAATGGATTTTCGTAACACGGACCCATTTCATGTGACGGACGGTAGAAGGGAACCAAACTATAACGGAGGGGCTGTGCGTGGTGTGCAAAAATAGGAGGGGGTTTTTGGCCAGTTTTGAAATTCCCGAGGGGTGAACAGTAATTTTCCCTTATATTATTTATTTTATAGTGTTCTTTAAGTTGTTGAGTTGTGATGAACAATTAATGGAACTAAAAGATAGAGGTAATACTATAACAGATATGGAACCTAGACATGGTCACGGTTTAGGAACCGCTGGTTCCGGTTCTTGAATCGCCGGTTCCGGTTAAAAAATACCTTGAACCGGAACCGAACCGCTTAGGCAAGGTTCTTGGCGGTTCGGTTCCGGTTTGGCTGTTCAAACGGTTCAGGTTTTTTTTATTAAACTAAATAATTCAATATTTCAAATTAAATGAACATAAAAATACAAGAATTAATTTAATACAATATTTTATTAAAAAATAAAAGTATTAATAATTCAAAATAATATTTTGCAATAAAACTACATTAGGGGATGAAATAAAAAATATAAAAGATTTGAACTTAATTATATCAAAAGCCCACGTAGTTCTTTTATTTTTATTATACATATTTATCAAATTTTCATAATTTCTAATTGCTTGCATGAGTAACAAACTTTGGCATGGCACAATACATATAAGTCGAATGAATGCCACAAATCAAACCTAATCGGCTAATCAAGTGTTCAGAATCAGACCTAATCAATAATCAATTTGGTTAATATCTTTAATTATTTATTTAAAATATCTGTAAACATGTAATTACTTAATTAATAACTTATTAATGATATTAACAAAATAAAAACCTAATCATTCATGACATTATATATATATATATATATATATATATATATATATATATATATATATATATATATATTGATTTAATTGTTTTCAAATTTTGAAACCGGAACCGAATCTTTTATGAAAGTTCAGGTTCCCATTTTTTTACGGTTATGGTTTTGCCCGTTCCAGTTCTGTTTTTGACGGTTAGATTCCGGTTTGGTTCTACGACTTCGGTTCAAAATGGCCACGTTTAAGGGAGCCCAATTTGTTAATAACAAAAGTTTAAAGTAAAATAAGAAACATTCGTTAATTTGCTCTCTTATAAAAAATGTATTTTTTATTTTTATTTCCAAAATTTATTCTTTGAAATAATCCATCCAACCACTCTTCTTTTTAATAATGCCACTCTCTCCAAACACATTTTTTATTGGAAGAAAATTAATTATAAGTCCCCAAAAGCTTCTATTCTTCCTGAACACTTTTTTTAACATTTCAATATTTTATATAGTTCTTGTATTTTTCATGTATTTTACCTATCCGTTTTTGCTATTAACTTCGTCAAACTTATTTTTATCAAATAACGAAATTGTCCTTGTGAGTATGTGAAAATTGATTTGAAATAAAAGCCTTATCACATTAATGTTTTTTGCTTTATCACAGCAATGCTTTTTGTAACTTTTCTTTATATTCCTTTTATAAGGTTTGTACCTACTCTTTGTAAAAAAAGCAACCTTCTTTTTTTTTTTATTCATCACAAAGCTGTAAGTATAGATTAGGCGGTAAGTAAAGCTCTTCTCTCCTTCGTCTCATCCTTTGGGGAGAAAGGTGCGGTGTGAAAGACATTTCTAACATTGGAGAACTGTAAAGCTATGGGTTTTTATGTCATGTTCTTATGTGTTTTTCACATCTCATGTCTCATGTTGGTTACTAATGTTATGTAAAATCAATGAATTGTTTGGTTCTCCATGTCAATAAAGACCAATTTTTTTTGCTGTGTTGAGATACAAAAAAAGGACATATACTACAGTTTACAATGCTGAGCTTTTAGGAGACTGTGCTGAGTGAGATATGTGAGCATTACGCCTTTGATGTCTCTCTGATAAGAGTAAAGTTTGTCAAGCTAGAAGTATACAAAATGATTTGTCCTATTGACTTGGAGGCAGACATTTAGTGCATCATCCACATATAACACACCTTTGACAATACTTTTGTAGACCCCATTTTGGACGAAGTGAAAAGGGACATTGGACATTCTCATGGGCTAGCTCTTCTTTCCTAAAGTAATAAAACCATACATGAATGGTGCCTCAATTAGTCATTCCGATGTATTGTGCTAGTTTCTCTTTTGGTTTTTAATTTGGCAGTTAAGAAAATAATTTAGTGAATTCTATGTTCCATTATAAGTTTTGACACATTTTCTAGGCTTCAGGTTTACTTTTCCATATTTGCACTTAGTTTCACTTGATTACATGTATTATAAGCACTCTCCACTTATAATTGATTATTTTTGTTTATTATGCAATTTCCCTTTATTATTCATGATTTTTGATAAGTGCTTGCATGTATAAAATAATTGAGATGTTTTTCTATCATGAGCATTACTTTTCTCAGGTTTTATTGCTCATTTCTTGTGTTTTCATGTTTTTCTATGAAACTAGGGCTGTGAAGAAGGTTTGGAGGAAATAAGGTAAAATTGGCCATGAAGGTGCCAAGTGGAGTTCTTTTGTGGAATCATAAAGGTTATGATACAAACCGGGGTCAAACAAGAGGGTATGTGCCAACTTCTAAAAGGTTCAAGACATTCCAAAGTTGTAGAAAGACACAAAGGCAGTCATGCTCTCATGTTCTGGTTTGTTTGAAGATTTCAAAAGCTCTCCAAGGGTTATCGACGTTAAGAAACACCACATGACCTACCACGCGAGCGTGTGTCCGTCCGGGTGGTTTTAGAAGAAGAAAAGAACGAAATCGAGGGCCTATAGATGCATTTCTGTGAAAGCTGAAAATCCACATGGGTTTGTGGAGTTTCAACACGGCCATGTGGATTTTCCACATAGAAGTGTGGATACCCGACTTTTGAGTTTAAATACCCGTTTTGAAGAGTTATTGAGGGATCTTTTTCCCAACTTCTGGAGAGAGAGCGGCTAGGGTTTTGGCGAGGTTTAGGGGTGTTTCTTCATTGATTTCGATATTGAATTCTTCAAAGGATTGCTATTGGGAGAGCCATCGACAACTTGGATTTGGCGAGGTGTGCCCTAGGCTTGACGGAGGGATCCTTGGAGAAGAAGACGCATCCCGTATAGACCATCAGTATGGAGCTAAAGGTTCTTATCTTTATGGTTTATTTGCATTTATTTCGATTGTATTATTGACTTTGTATTACTCCATGGAGAGCTAAATCCCTAGTGGGTACTTGAATATGTAAACCCTATGATTTATATATTTCATTGACTGTTATTGCTTTACTTATAATTGAGATTAATTTAATTTGAGTTTCAATCTTGTGTGCTTAGGGGCTGTTTGGTTTGAAATAATTCAAATTACATTTAAATGGACTTACATTGTAAGTGAAAATGTTGTATTTTAAATTACATCATTGTTGTTTGGTTTGATATAAGTGATAATACTGTATTTACTTTTTATGTGTTTGGTTTGAAGTAATGTGAGAGGTATGATCATCATGTAAGTGGTATGGTAAGCTTACCTCCACCAGCTTTTAATAATTATTTATCATATAAATTAATTTAAGCTAGAACAATTAATTAACTTAAGTACATTATTTATTTAATGTAAAAATATTTAATATTTAGCTATTTAAAGAATTAGCATTATATTAAATTAACAAATAATATTTTTTAACATATAATTACATTTCATACTATCTAAATCAAAATATAAGATCAATAAATTTCATCCGCATATAGCATTTAACATTTAATATTAACCACATTATTTTTGTATACGGCAACACCTAACACACATCTAAAATAAGTGAACATTAAAAATCCATAAAAAGTTTTGTTTAAAATTACATCATCTAAAGTCTATCAAAGTAAAAAAAAAAAAACATGCCGAACAATAAGATATTATTCAACACAATGTTTGTCTAAACAGCAATGGCATTCATCTAAACAACAAATAAAAACACAACATGCCATTTGTGTCATGACCAACAAAATAAAACATGATATGTTACAATACTTGTCAAAACAACAAAATACAATACAACAATACATTGGCCCAAACAACAAAGTCAAATACAATATTAATTGTCCAAACGACAAAATGCAATACCACACGATATTGTCCAAACAACAAACAAAGCACGACTTGATATTTGTCCAATTTAACTCATGTTTGGCGATCATCCCTCAAACGATCAAGAAAATCATCCATCCAAATGCACCGAAGCGAATGGAAATAAATCCATTCGCTAAAGGGAGATTCTGGAGCAAGTAGTCATACGCTCGTCCAATGTCGTATTCACTATATATAGTGTGCACTCAAAGTCATGATTTCATCAAGCAAATCTTTACTAATGAATTTGCTCAAAGTCATGCTTTGCTCGTTTCTTACCTTTTTTGGTAGTGGAAGTGGCGGTCGTTAGTGTGTCATTAGTAGGAGTTTCACTTCTTGCAAAGTCATCAAAATCATCATATCCTTGGCTTTGGTTGTGAAGATCAATTACAGTTGATGTCGGTGGTTGATCCATGCGTGCACCTAGGCTCCTAGAGCTTTGAGCACCCATTCTTGCAAAAGACCCCGTTGCTTGATCATTTCCACATACAATAGCCATTTCTTCATAATCTTTCATTGGCTTATTGATATAAATCTCTTTTCCAGGGCACGCCTGTAAAATAAACATGACATTCTACAATTAGGGTCAATGTGCAAAATGTAATATGAACTATTATAATCGCTAACCACAACTTGTGGCTTACTTGTATGTATATTTAGTATTTCTCCTCCCCATGACTATTTTTTTTCCCACATCATCCCATGACACACCACTTAAACTCTTAATTTTCTTAATAATTAACCATATTTTTCTTACGTGCCGAAGACGATTGTTTACATGTGTGTCACTCACAGCAAGGCCGAACCTCGCACTAACAGCTCTTGCAATCGCGTTGAGAGCAACATTCTCAAATCCCTTATCAGATTTTAAGCCCAAGATTTGCTTGCTCAATAAGAGATGTTAATATGAAAGATGTCATCATTGCAGTCCATCGGATATTAGTTGTTGCTTTCTTCCCAGCCAAGTTATGGCTTACTGGTGTCATATCTTGAGATTCCATCTGCAATGAGTAATTAGCATAGAAGCAGTTATTTAAAAAAATAAATATTTCATAAGATCAATGAAGATAGCACAAGACACAAGATACAACAATAAACTCATATTAAGGTTGTTTTATATCATAACTCAAAAATGAAGGTATACATCAAAACTTGCAATATAAGTAGCTAATTTCATCTATTTCTCCACATGTCATTCATGATTGCTTCTCGTATTGCTAATCATTCTCTTGTTTCTTCACGGACTTGAGATTGTGTTCTTATCTTGCGTGCATTTTGGATTAGGTTCCCACTCTGAAAGGTTTGGTACGTACATGTCACTACCTCTTTGTACGATATAATTATGTAGAATTCAACATGCGATCACAATATCTATTTGTGTCGCAAAAGAAAAAAAGGCCTCGGCGTCAAGATCTTGAAATGGTTTTTCAATGCTCTGAAGGCTCGTTCCACCGACATACGCAAAGAAGAATGTCTATAGTTAAACAATTTTGTACAATTTGATGGAGAATGTGCGGTAAATTCCTTAAGATGGTATCGGGCACCACGAAAAGGTGATATAAAACCAGGTCTCGTGGCATACCCTTCATCAACAAGGTAATATTTCCCTATAACAAAAATGTTATGAGTTACTACATAATTGTAATAGGTTAAATATTTTAATTTTTATAGAATGGTGTGATACCTTCGGGCACTATAAGTCGGTATTCTCTTTCCAACGCATTACGAAGGATAAGTGCATCATGAGGTGAGCCCTCCCATCCAGCTAGCACATATGTAAATCGTAATTCAAAATTGAGTGTAGCTAATACATTTTGAGTGGGATACGGTTTTCTCCCCCGGAAACGTGCGACGATATCATTCGGAATAGAGGAATGAATATGCGTGCCATCAAGTGCTCCAATATAATCCTAGTTATTAACAAAAAATATGTTGGTTTAGTAATTCTTCTTCCCAATTTTAATCGTAACTAATTACAAATTTTTTTACCGTAAGATATGGCATGAACCTTGGATCTTGTGCTATGATAGGAGTAGTAGTTGTGTTAGGTGGTGCGATCCACGAAGTTCTCCAATAGCATACAACACATGATGGAAATATCGGCTAACAGTTTCTTCAGATTGTAAAAAATTTGTTCAAACAACTATATTCCTCACATTATGTCCAACAATGTGAAGGAACATGGCCACTTGCTCTTCAACACTTACATGTAAAGTGTTGAATAATAACCCTTTCGTCTTTAATATATCACACAGTCCAAAAAAGGATGCTCGTTTCATTCTTAGCATTGATATGCTGGCTGCATCAGAGGTATGTATAATTCTTGAAATGTAATTTGTGCGTTGTCCATCCCTATTGTAATAAGGCTCCCATGGCAAATTAGGTCTTCTTCCTCTAAACCAAATTAAAGCTAAAATAGTAATGAACACAACGAAGGCAACTGCAGCATATTCATCTTCTGAAATTGTGTCTATCTATAAATCATGTCGTCGTAGACAACATGTAAGACAAGTATAAATAAACATATACAACAAACTTTTTTCTGTAATTTTTGGCAGCTACCTTAAAGAAATAAACTTTGACACTATTTAGAATATGTAAGAAAGCAAGTGGTAGACTAACAAAAAATGTTATTAATCACACAATTAAAGCCTCTCACCACTTGGCCTACACTGCCACACACATATAATAAAGCAACATGCCTATAGGCTTACAACTATATTCAAATATCTTGACAGGATAAAGGTTTGATGATAACAAAGATTTGAATGTAATTTATCTAAGATAACCATTACTTTAACAAATATTTGAAGTAGTTGTAGAAAAGTTTGACCCTTTATTATAGACAAATGATTCCAAACAACAACCGGAAATGATACCTTCATGGTGTGCACACTTGATCTAGTCAAAGATATTAGACAACAACAACAAAAATTTACAAAGTAATAGAAAATTCAATGTGAATATAGTCTTGTTCTTGTTTCTTTTTCCTCAGATTTGTTTATCCTAGTTTACTAGACTTCAAGCAATGCCAAAGAATAGCAGGAGAGTATGTATGGAAGATCTTTCCAACTTCAAATGACACACATTACAGACAACCAAAGCAGCAGCCCCACTTCAAGAACCTTTAGATTAGATTCGGTGATTATGCCAAAAACATTGTGTGCAGGGCTCAAGCAACCACCAATTATCGTGAAGATAGTGTTTATGAATCAAATCACCATCTCTTGTGATGGTGATTTGACATGGTGATTTGATTCATCGTAAGTGGTTCAAGTTTCCCAATACAACCATGTTTCACCCTAAAAATCTGGTGTAGAACCATTCAATAAAAAGCAATAATAAGGCGAGGGGCAAAGGTTTCTATGGAAAAGAACAAGGAAAGATGAAGCATTAATGATATACCACCCACCAAAAAAAAAAAGCAACAACAAATAAATCAAAAAAGCATAACACAAAGAATGCTATACCACCACCTTTCGATCCTACACTTTAAAAATAGATCATAAGACTCTTCAAAAAACACACTATGTCAGGGAGGACAACAGCTAAATAACACAAAAAAAGACAACTACTAAGGCAACAATGTCAATAATTTGAAAATGGATCAATGAAGTAGACTCTTCAAGAAACTTTTTGTAAAGATTGTCCAAGCGTAGATGACAGATAAACAACACAAACATAGCTACAAGGACAGATAAACAACACAAATGCATCTTTTTTTACATAAAAAATGTGATATCAGTTGGATTGAAAAGAAGATCAATTACAACTCTTTCATGCCCATCTAACTACTCATCCAAATTAATGCACCTCACAAGTGCCTGCTCATGGGATTGAACATGTTCAATAGTTTTTTTCAAATGCTGATCTGATAGGAAAATTTCAAAATCATCATCAGAATCTATCTCATAAACTAACTTCTTTGTTTGAATAAAGAAAATCAAGAGACAGAGACACACAGAGAGAGAGAGAAGACAGACAAGGAAACAATAATTGAACTAAAAAAAAAAGAAAAAAAAAATTCTACGTGCCTATGTCGCAGTTTCATAACATCAATCCCCCAAAGATTCATATTGACCACCTCTATTATAGGAGAGTCAGTATTCCATTTCCCTCCTAACTCAAAGATTGACAATTCAATCCGGTGTCTTGTCCACATTTATCAACAAAAGAGAAAAAAAATCACATTGAAATCCCCAAGCAATCACAATTCATATTGATTTAACAATAAAGAAAATTGGGGCTCCATAAGCCAAAGATTCACATCAATCACCCTACAATGGACTACGTTTATCATTGAGTGAAAGTTCTTATTTACAGACAACATGGAATTGTTTTAAAAAAAAATGTTACTGAAGAGAAACAAGAGGATTGGAGATACCAGAAGAAAAAAAAATTCAATTCAGAGAGAAAACAAATAGAAAATTGGTACTCTATAAACCAAGAATTCACATCAATTCATCAATAATGAACTATGCTAATCATCAGTAAGAAATTTATTTCACCACTAACATGAAATTAGATTCAAAATAAATAAATATATAAAAAAATATTCAAAAAAAATAATTACGGTTTCCAATGTGTTTTAGCTCTATCGCCGGTGGAGATATGGACAGACTGTACCCGGGATTGAATGGAGAAGTTGCTCAAAAATCTAATCTGTGATCAATGGTCGCAGAGAAGAAGCCTGAGAAGGAGATCTCAAACCCCAAGAAGTGACTACGTCGGTGGTGGAGGTCATCTTCGGTGTTGGAGGGCGTCACCGGTGATGGAGGGAGAGATCCCACCCACCTTCTCGTCTTCTGTGGTGGAGGTCATCATCGGTAGTAGAGGACGTCGCCGGCGGTGGAGGGAGAGATCCCACCCACCTTCTTGTCTCCGGTAGTCTAGGGCTTCGCAGGTGGAGTGACTCACTGATGGTGGAGGGTGTCACCAGTGGGAGGTTGTGATGGTGAGGAATGAAGAAGGGCTGGTTTTGGGCTTGAGGGTGTCACCTGTGGGAGGTTGTGATATGGAGAAAGTTTTACAACATTTTAACTCACAGCAACTTTTGCTGCGAGTCAAAATGCTGTAAAATAAGGTTCTGCTGTAAAAACTTTTACAGCTATTTTTGACTTTTACTTCAAAACAAACACCAAAAAGTAACTTTTACATGTAAAATTTTTTACATCACACCTACTTACATCCACGTACTTCAAACCAAATAGCCCCTTATTTGATTTTCCCTTAGAGTGACACTAGGATTGAGAATCTAATCTAATCATCCTTTTGATAAGTGACCATCACCATTAGGATTAGATTTACTAAGGTTGAAGAGGGTTGAGAGGGTGAGTCGAGAGGTAGCGTAACGTCCCCTTTCCCCTCCGGTGTGATTAATCCTACCTCCATATTCCAAGAGCTTTTAGCAATCACAAAGAGAGTTAGGCGTCGAGAGTCCTCTCCACAGGTACTTATTTGTGATTAGGGATATTTCACCTGGACCAAAGGGTTTGATTTAGAATTGGGAATAGGGTTTATCACTTGGAAAACCTAGAACTTAATACAGTCATACGTGGTGTGAGACGTCTCGAGTTTCCTCTCCGTCGGGACCTCGTAGGGGACTAGTCATGGTTGACTTTGGATTTGGGAACTTGTGTCTTTGGATTTTCACGACTTAAGAAGAGTAATTTGAGTTTTGCACTTGAAACTAGAGACCTAGGGGGAGCATTGCCCGAGAACTCCATTTACATCTTGATCGTTTCTTAACTCTAGCTACTACTTTCAGTCTTTTATTTCCGTTTGTTTACTTTTCTATTGATCTCTACAACAATTGATTTTTCCGTGGCTAATTAGCAAAGTATTTGTGTTACTAACGCCTACTCTCTGTCGATTCGACTACCCACCCTTTTGGGTACTTTATTATTTCGACACCCGTGCACTTGCGGAACACACACGCAAGGGTGTCTCAAGTTTTTGGCGCCGTTGCCTAGGAGTTAGGCATTTTAGGAACTCTTATACTTTTTTCTTTTAGTCATTTACCCTATATTCTATTTTACCCCTTTTTTACTTCCATTGTTCTGATTTTGTTTTCTTTTTCTTGATTTCAGTTCCAGGTTATGACTCGAGGTAACCCTTCGACATCAGTTGAAGGCGATCCAGAGATTGAGAGAAGACTTTGTAGACGAGGAAAAGAACCTGAACAACAACATAATTATCAAGCTGAAATAGAAGTTGAGGAGTCCGAAATACGGCTCAACAGAATGAGCAACAACGGACACTCTCTGATTATGCTAGGCCTACTATCTGTGGCACACAATCAAGCATCGTTAGGCCACCAATTGCAGTACACAGTTTTGAGCTTAAACCAGGATCATTCAAATGGTACAACAGTCTGCACAGTTCAATGGGTTAGCAGATGAAAACCCGAACAACCACATAGAGAATTTTTTGGAGGTGTGTGACATGTTGAAGATCAATGGGGCCACAGATGATGCCATCAGGTTGAGAACCTTCCCATTTTCCTTGAAGGGGAGAGCAAAATAGTGGTTGCAGTCCCTACCTAGAGCATCAATCACTACATGGGAGGAGATGGTTGAAGCCTTCCTTGCTAGATATTTCCCTCCTGGAAAATCTGCCAAGCTGGGAAACGAGATCTCGTCCTTCATGCAAACGGAGTTGGAGTCTCTTTTCGAGACATGGGAAAGGTTCAAGGACCTTCTGGGCAAATGTCCTCAACATGGGTTCCCCGAGTGGATGATCATCCATACTTTCTATAACGGGCTGAATTCAAGCACAAGACAGTTGCTTGATGCCGCAGCAGGAGGTACCTTAGGAAGCAAGAGCCCCGAGGCTGCCCGCCAACTCATAGAGGAAATAGCCATGAATAGTTATCAGTGGAATGCTCGTGACAAGAGCAAAGCGGCCGCATTTATGGGGTTGACATTGTGACATCTTTAGTGGCCCAAGTTGAAACACTAAGCAAGAAGTTTGACTCTTTGGCATCTCCTTCTAGAGTGGCAGTAGTACTGAGTTGTGATAGCTGTGGAGGTGGGCATTCTTCATCTGATTGTCCCATCTCTGTTGGTGGAGCAGCACCTGTTGAGCAAGTGGACTTTGTGGGGAATACAGGACGGGGCCAAGGAAACCCCTATAGCAACACCTTCAATCCGGGGAGGCGAAATCACCAAAACTTCTTATAGAGTAATCAAGGTCAGCAACGACCTTCTGCACTACCAGGATTTCACCAACCCCAACACCCAAATGTGGAGAACTGTGTTTCAGGTCTAGAGAATCAGATGACAGACTTGGAGAAAGCCTTGACCAAGTTCATTTAGTCTTTAGACACATGTTTTCAAGGGGTAGAGACTACACTTCGTAGCCACACTGCGTCCTTGCATAATCTAGAAAATCAAGTGGGACAAATTGCGAAGTCGCTATCGGAGAGACCTTAAGGAAGTTTAAATGGAAATACCGAGACAAATCTAAAAAAGCAGCGGAAAGTAATCACTTTGAGGAGTGGTCACAAAATTGAGAGTAAACGTTTAGCTGAGAAGGTTGCAGATGATCCACCCAAAGAGAAAGAGGTTGAGGAGAAGGGTAAGGAGAATGTGGTAGCTCCCATATCTTACAAACCCATATTCTGCTAGTCACGACACTTGAGTGATGAAACCCCTTTTGAGTAAAATGGTTCTTCTATGTTATATATATGATTTCTTTATACATTGGTATAAGTGGTTATAAAGATATATATATACTTTCTATAATACTATGGTATTTTTGAGTTACTACAAAAGTTTGGTTTCGTCGCCTTATCGAATATTTTGTATTTAATAGAACTGTGCTAACCCATTCACTGATGACTCTAGTTACTCACCCTCTCCCTCTATTCCAAGCACTAGTTAGTAGAGACGTGTGGTGGACCGGCATGCTGTGCATCCTTTAGTTATTTTATTCTTAATCCTTACTTCATGTATGCTTCTTGTTGAACATATGCATTGTATAAGGATATAGATCCACTAGTGTATTTGACACTCTTATGCATAGTTTGTATGCTTGTCTACTTTCTTAAAAACTTTGTTTTATTTATGACAAGCATGTTCCTTTGAACCCTGTTTCGAGGTTTTGGTTTGGTAATTTCCTCTGCGCTATCTTTCTGCTTCCTTTGCGTATTTTTGGTAATATGCTCTGTGTGTTTTGAACTGGTGATCTCTGTTCAGAGATGTTCTCCCCAGGTTTTTGGTTAGTCTTGCGGTGACTCGAGAGTTGAGTGGTGTGGGTGTCCCTTCTCGAGTTATCACTGTGGTTGTCGCGTGCCATTCCAGCTGGACGGGGCGTGACAAAAGCACCACATGCCATCCTTCTTGTTGACGAGGATAACCGACAAAGAAAATGGACTGGTCCGCGCGGATGATTTTGTCTTTGAGCATATTGCCCACCAACTGTTCTATCTACTCGTTTTGAAAGTGAGGGTACTGGTAGGGATGGACGTTCACTGGTTTGGAGTTTGGCTTCAATGGAATCCGGTGGTCAAATATCCGACCTGGGGAAGTCTGTGGGCATAAAAAGATATCAGTGTAAGTTTCCAACAACGTTTGAAGCCGTTTAATAAAGGATGATGGTGCAGTGGGATCCCTATGACGCAGTGACGTAGGGGACATCTCGACATAGCCAGGATCTCTAAAGACCGTTAGATGAAAGAATTGGTCCTTTGGCTGATCCCAGGTGTGGCGCTTCAAAGAAACAACTAAGGTGACTACTGCATTGGGGCTTTGTACCCCATGGAGCCTCATTATTTGCTCTATGATATTCGAATTCCATTTAGAGGTGATGATAGTCGAATAATGTGGGCCGTAGTCTGGCGAGCCATTGGACGTCCAGTACCACATTGGCATAAAAAACAGGCAACAGGAGGAGATCGATAGTGAACATAGCATCACCCAACTATAGTGATACTTGAATACGTGTTCCCCCACACTGGAGCTCCGCCCAGTTTCCCACCGTGACCTTCATATACGAAGAAGGTTGCACTGCTAGGCCGAGGTGGTTGGCCTAGCACGTTTGGATGAAATTGTTGGTCGATCCACCATTAATCAACACGACGACCTCCTTGCCGTGAATCTTCTTGACAATCTTCAAGGTCGAAGGAACTAGCGCCCCAGTGATGGTGTGAAACTAAATACATGGGGTGGTTCCACTGACGTTTAATTCAAGTATAGGATCTGGTCCCTAAGGAAGGGATTAGGGTTTTGGCTTGTGGACAACCTCTTCATGCACATCCTCATGGGTATCATCATCATCTTTTATGAGGAGACACAAAAACTGTGAAGTGCTCAATGCTCCTAGCGAATGGCGAGTCGCAGTTGTAGTGAAGCCCGTGCTCTTGGCGAGCGGCCATCTCGGTAGGGGTGAGTCGCTTGATAGGTATGGGGGTGCAGTCAGCTGAGGCCGTGACAAGGTGGGTGGAAAACTCATAGGCAGAGGTGCTGCAGGGGTCAGATGGGTGCAGAAACGCAACAACCTTAAGGAGATCTTCATGGCGTTGCATTTGTTTTCCAATAGCTTGGCCAAGCCCATAGTGTCATGCAGTGATTGCTTTTTGCACATGTACAGTTCACGCTGTATATCCTCGTGTAAACCCAACAAGAAGCAGTTGAGGAGGCTGCTCAATCCTGAGATCTACGTTGATAGGCCTTCAAACTCGGATAGGTACACCGCGATCAATGTTTGTTGTTTGAGCTTGAACAAACAGACTTCGTGGTTAATGAATAAGGACCGACCCAATCGGAGCTCCACTTGCCAGACGAAAGTCTCCCAGGTCGTCAACTGATTTGTGGATGAGAGCTAGTGGTACCATTGCAACGCATTTCCGGTTATGTAGAACGCTGTGATATAGATTTTTTGTTTTTTCGGAATGGTGTGGTACGTGAAGTGCTCAATCTAAAAAATCCATGAGAGGACATTATCACCAGAACATGGAGGTACCTCGAGTTTGGGTAGGAAAGTTGGTGAAGGTTTGTTAGACTTGATGTATACGTAGTCATCGGACCGACCTGTGAGTCTGCAAGTGGAGTGAGCGGTGGTGACTGTAACAGAGGGGGTTGGTTACCCCATTCAAACTTAGAAAGGTTGGGCATCATATCAAACATCACTACTTGTTGAGCTGCCATGGATTTCTGGATTTCTTCGAAGAGCTCAGTGTGCTGCTGGACAGAAACATGCAGTGCTTCTATTTGAGAAAACATAGAATCATGGTGCTCGTTGATGAGGGAGAGTTGCTCTTCCATCACCCGAGATCGTTTCATTACCCCTTTGGTCTTACGTTCGGTTGGCAGTTTTCAATCTCATTGAAATCACCAGTATGGCGTTCTCGGTGTAATTAGGGTTTCCTATGAAAAGAGAAAGATGAGAAAAAGGTGGTGTTTAGAGAGAGAAGGGATGAGAGATATAAGATAAGAAGAGGAAAGAAAGTAAATGGAGGATATTCTCTGCCACTTTGCTTCTCCATTGGTTGCATATAAAGTAATTATATAACTGTTTGCCTTGTTCTCCACGCTACTCCGTAAGTATAGGTTAAGGTTACATTCATATGATTAGCTACTATCATTAATCCTTAATTGTGATAACTTCGAGACTCGATTATATAACAAAGTCATGAAAGCGCGTGACACCTGTCAGCGTCCTATTGCTCTGCCTCGGTCTCCCTTCAGCCTTTGTCGCCATGTTTTCTTCTTTTTCTTCCACCCAAGCATCTTCTATCCCTACCACATCATAGTCTTTGCCCCCATTGATGACGTTGACCGCTACACAGAGAGAGAAAGAGAGAGAGAGAGAGAGAGAGAGAGAGAGAGAGCGAGAACGGCGATGCATGGGGTGGTTTGGACAAGGAGGGAGAGAGTTTCATGTTGAGTGTTGCAGAATGGAAATGCCATTGTTTACTACACAAATTAATTGTTTTAAAAATTTAACAATTAATATATCATTTTCTAGTAAATTAGAGAATGTTCATTCTAATTAGGTGCATGTTTATCATTTCATTGATGCCTTAACTCCCTTACAATGCATGTGATGGAATATGGACTAAAAAGAAAAAGCCAGGAAAAGGAGGGAGTTATTTGGAATATGCAAACTTGGAGGGATCATTTGTGGATAACTAAAGTGTAAATGGACTATTTGTTACTTTCCAGTTTTTATTATTACGTTTCGACCATACATTAGGAGAGAGTTAAATCCGCACCATCTAGCATGAGCGTTTAGTGTCTTAACCGCTCGACTATTACCATAGTGGCCCAAACATTTATTTATTTTTAGTTTTTAACAAAATGTGATAATTGTATGCACCATTAGACATGTGTGCATAGGAGGCAATAATGATTCACCCATGCACCCTGTCATGGGCTTAGTCTAGAACTAATGATCTGTGCGGCACTTGGTCCCTTCTACTTGATCAAGTCAGCCTTTCATTTACTTGGCTTGATTTTGCTTAACAAAGTGGCAATAAAAACTTAGAAAAATAAAAGGCTTTAAGAAGAGGGAATTACCAAAGAACTTGAGAACTTGTAATCCTTTAAAAAGCTTTATAAAGCTTGAATTCTTACTACTTTGCTTGATGGCCAAGGTGGGCCCTTAAGTGTATTTGTAGTACTCTATCTCTGTAATGGAAGGTGGGGATGGATTAAATCCGATGGCTACCTTTAACCCTCTAGACTTCTCTACAAAAATATCTAGAGTTCTCTCGATTCCTAGATTCATGGAGAATTCTCTAGAGAGTTCTACACAACTCTGCATCATTCATGACCAATCATGAAGTTTAGAAAATATATTACACAATCTAAAATTTGATTAAGGGTGTGTTTGGTTCGGGAAGTGATTAAGCAAAATGGTGAAATTTTGAAAATGTCACTTCAGTGGAAGTGTAAGTTTCAGTTGAAGGTGTAGAGTTTTATATGTTTGGTTGTTAGTGAAAATGTCATATCAGTAATCACTTACTGTGTTTGGTTGGTTAAAGTTAAAGTTTGGAAAATATCACTTCAGTGGTTTATTTTGAAAAAAATTACATATTTCTTATGTTAATATCAACTAAACTAATACTTATTATTATTATTATGTGATATTTGGCATTGTTATGTGGGATATTTTTAACATAATTTTTTTGGTGTTAAAATTATACTATTTATCTTTTATGTTAGATTTGTGTTAGTTTATTTTTAATGTTTAATGTTTAAGACACACGTAACAAAAAAACTAACACAAATCTATATAAACTAGACATTAAAAAAACAATTAACACAAAAATCTAAGTCAAAAGCCGAAAGAACCCCGAATTTGTTACATTACCACTTCGGCACCCACTTCAGGGAACCAAGCAGGTAAGATTGGCATGGAACTCACTAATTTATCCACTTTAGGCCCGGGTTCAATAAACCAAACATGCCCGTGTTGGGAAGGAACCTCTATGCCATTTGTAAACCTGGTCATGCAGTGCTTCCCCTCACTAGGTTGACATGGGGATTGGTTCTGCAAGCTTACACCTACAGACAAGGACTCTAGGCACGCTTGTGTTCAACACAATTTGAACTCAGGCAATGCATCTTCCGTAACCCAAGCCTTTTTTTAGTGGGGTGAGTACTATTGAACCAAAGCCCATTTGCCCTCAACATGTTTTCTAAAAACATAAAATAAAAATACCAATATTTTTTAATATAAAAAATAAAAAATGATTTTTATAATTTTCAAAACAGGCACAAAGTTTCAACCATATTGTTTTGCCTTTCCCAATGAAAAGCAAAGATTTTCACTGTGTAAATGTGGAAATCAGGCAGTGAAAATTGTGGTTTAAAATGTTTTAAAAAGTTATTTGACTTTTAGAGAGTAATTTACTAATATTCATGGGAAAGATTTGGTGCATTATAAAGGTGCCATAATAATAATAATAATAATAATAATAATAATAATAATAATAATAATGATAATATTTTTATTATGTATATACATGTATCTTATTATAAAATTTAAATAAGCAAAATGTTAGAAAATTTGTACATTTATTAAAATATATATTTATAAAAAAAGAAAATAGAAAGATGTTTCTAGTTATCCGTTTCGCTGGCTCTACCAAAATTTTCTCTTCATCGCTTGCTCTAGGGCTATCTCTCTTGCCTTCCTTCGTTGTCGGAAAGAGAAACGATGCACGACGCCATGCCCAACGATTCCTCCGTTTCGGCCAGCGCCCGCGATTTCTCCAAGAAGCGCAGGGTTTGAGCCAATTCTCTTCTCTTTCGCTTTTTACCTTATGATTCGCATTTTCCCCCATATTATTCATTGTTATTGTGTTTGATCTCCAGGTTAACCGATCGGCGAAGCTGAAGCAGTGCAAACTCGATGCCAGGCGCGAGCAATGGCTCTCTCAAGGTTTGTTCGTATTGAATTTGTTGATTTTTGTTTTGATTTGATCCTGGATTAGTTGGGCAAGCTGGATCCGTTCTTCGTGCTCTGTTTTGTCAGGGTTTGTAGTTTTTTTTATTTGATTTTTTGAAAAATTGGAGCTTTTGGTTTTTTGATTGGGTATCTTCAGTGAAGGGCAAAAGCTGTAAGGTTACGCCCATGGCCTCACCTCCGACCTCATCATCTTCTCCGGTGCCCATGCCTCGACCGCAGTCATGCCTCCATGATAGTGATATGGGGTTTTCCAGTCATAGCTCCACATCGAACTCACCCGGGAAACCACCGAAAGTGGGTTGCTGCCCCATCAATAGCGTCAGCAGCGGGGGCAGCACCAGGTCCTGCTCCCTGAGTGCTAGTGATGGTGAAGAGGAAGGTGCGAGGGGGGAAGAAAATTCAGCAATTGATGATTGGGAAACGATTGCGGATGCATTGTCTGCATACAAAGTCAATGATGGTTGTCATCCTAGTTGTGACACCAGAGGCCCCTTTGTCGAGTCTCGGGTGCCCCCTGCATCTGTAAGTGATTCTTGTGTTCGGAGAACCATGAACCCTGAACCAACTAGGACAACCCCCAGAGCTTGGAGGCCAGATGATGAGTTTCGTCCTCAAAGCCTGCCCAATCTATACAAGCAGCAGAGTTTCCCTGCTAACATGGAAAGACATTTTGGAGCCAAAGGTTGGAGCCATCCTGCCATTCTGTCAGCCCCATCATCATGTCCTATTTGCTACGAGGACCTGGATCCAACAGACTCCAGCTTTCTACCCTGTTCTTGTGGTTTTCGGCTGTGCCTGTTCTGTCACAAGAGAATTCTCGAGGCTGATGGCCGTTGCCCGGGGTGCAGGAAGCAGTACAGTCCTATGGAGGGTGAGATGATGGGTATGACTGGAGTTAAGCCATTGCTACCATTCCAATTGCCACGCTCTTATAGTATGGGTTCAAGATCTTAGAATTGGGCGTGGTTGTTTTTTGTATGTTGATGTAGGGGACTTTCATGGGTCTTTTGTTCACTGTGCAAGTTCTGATTTTCTTCTGAAGAAAACATGGATATAGGCATAAAACTTTAAAGCAGTTACTAGGGACTCGAATATGTTTTGGAGTCTACTTATGCATAGTATGCTGATGTTTCAATATGAACAGATATAAGGAAACAGGCGCATTGAGTATCTGGTATATATGTATTTTTCAGATTGTGCTCATTCAAGTTTTCTTTATTTGTGATTTCAGGTTAGCGAAGGATCTCTTCTGCTATGGTATAATTTTGTGATTAATTTTACTATGATTTTGGTATTTTTGTAATCTGCTTTCTGCAAACTGATCTCTAACTCATTACTGCTGTTATCATGTATTCTATGCAACAGTGAATGCCCATTGCATTTGTGAGTTGCCCTCAGTTAGGAACTTGTGGTACTTGTCATCTATTTCCCTGTTTTATATACAAATTTGTTGCCATGTTTCCTTTTCATTGTTATAAATATTTCTTTTAGTTTTGATGTGCTTGGTTTATCCTT
This sequence comes from Dioscorea dumetorum, assembly GCA_902712375.1. Lineage (NCBI taxonomy): Eukaryota > Viridiplantae > Streptophyta > Magnoliopsida > Dioscoreales > Dioscoreaceae > Dioscorea > Dioscorea dumetorum. The sequence continues at coordinate 3,325,298 of CACTHL010000549.1, read as the reverse complement.
TTGGTTGATGTCTTTAAGGCAGCTTTGTGCACCTTTATCTAATTAGTATGGAATCTGAAGTGGAGTAAATATGCTTATTCAATTATATTTTCTCACTTGAAAAAGACAATTAGATTGGTGAGTAATTATTATTTATGGTACATCAAGGCTTGCTCCATGACAAGGTACTACTTATGACTTTCTACTGGTTGAGATATGCCTTGAAACATGCCATATTATTGTTTCAGTGACTGGCATATCCGATATGGTGCTAAATTGCATGCTAACAAAAATTGTCTTGCAAAACTTTTGATAAAATTTTGGTCAGTATCAGCTAGTAACATCTTACAATTGTTGAATTGATTGAATCTAACATTATCAAGTCATCTGGAATTGCTTCTTGGACTTCTTACCAGTGCAAAGTGTTGTGACAGTAGTGTACATTTGTTCAATGGCAGTGCAGAAGTAGTATTTCTAAAGAACCTTTTCTTTTGATTAAATTAGTAAAGCTGATTGCAAAGAAGACCAAGTGTGTGTGTGTGTGTTACTAGGTAATTCAAAAGATACTTTTGTATTGAGTCACCTTTTCTAGCAAGCCAGATAGCTAATGAAGGATCACATCTCACAAAGCTTCTGATGTAAGAATAAGTTTGTCCCAGAACTCCCATTATAATTTAGAATTTATTTTTCGTCAAAAATTTTCATCTATCAAATTGTTATTTAAGATTGTCTCGCAGCACCATTTTGTTATCAATTGAAGACTGAATGGCTATTCTACTACTGAAAAGAGTCTTTCTTTTGGCTATGCTTAATGACATTCAGATATTCTGAGGTTAAAGCACCAAATCTTCTTTTATGCTGGAATCTAGCAGACATTCCACTTCCTGGTTATGCTACTAATCCACATGCAAAATTTTCTCACTTAAAATGTTGCTTTTGTAATAAGAAGGAAGGTAATGGAAAATAGAACATGAGTTGATCAGTTGCCTCTGAAAAATTTTCACATCACTATGGCAACTAGACTTCTTAAGGGTTAGGTATCCATGCGCTCATTGCCTTTGTAATAAATTATTAGGGGATCACCTTTAGTCGGCTTGTCAACTTGTTTATGGACTAAATTAATTTGGTTCAGCTTTGCTCAGGTAATGTTTGTATCCTATAATTCTTTTGGGTAAAAGCCCTTGCATGTCTGTTTATGGCTGGAAGAAAACTTTAGAAAGAGAATCACACTTGTCTCTTTGGTTTCTCTTTATAATTTTCACTCTAGCTGTCAGAGAAATTGGCACGCTAGACTTTTTTGTTGCTCTTGAAATGTGTGCGCGCGCGCACGCACCATATTTGTCTGTCCTGTTTCTCTCTCAAATGGTATCAGACCAACTGTCAGGGAAATTGTGTCGTTTTGTGTATAATAAATGCCTTGTCTAAAAGGCTTTTTTAATTGTATTCTTAATGCTACTAGTCTGTCTTATTGCTGTCAGATTATATCAGGCCAGTTAATAGAGAAATCACCATAATTTGTATGGAGTAAATGCCTTGTCTAAATGGCATTCACATTCTATGTTTTATTGTATTTAATTTCTAGTATCTTCTCTGACAAGAATTCTTGCTGATATTTACAGCCTCCTAAAAGGACTTCATTTTTCATTTCATCTTTGTTATCCTTTATCTTATGTGATTTTAAAATCAGAGTTGGCTATTTTCTGTTTCAATTTTCAGTAGTTTTAACGTCTTATAAGGAAGATAGCTGTAGAACACACTCTGTGGCTTTGCTAAAAGAAACCTATTGGTCTTAATGGTAATTGTTGACTAGTCTCATATGGCCATTCTATGCTTTATGGATTACCTCATCTGTATTTGTTGAGAAAATTTTCTTTCCTTTTCAGTTCAAAACTTGTGGGACAGTTTTGGAAGAATATGGTACGACAGTATTGGCACATTTGGAGTCACCTGCAAGTAAGCTATTCAACAAGGGTACATACAGTATGAAATTGTCTAATTTCAATAATTTTGCATTATATCTTTTGGGGGAGATGATTATCAATCATATATCTTGGGCAAGTGTAAGTGTGTGCACATACTATTCAAATTCTTCTGGACATGAAGTTAACACCATCAAGAGCCACGTTTAGAGAACTACTATCACAAGGTTGCCATATTAACTAAACCATTTAGAAACTAATGCTATGAGCTAAACCTAGGATTGGCTTTCCTTCAATGCAGATTGCTGCTTGACCTTGAAAAGTGTTATTTCTGCACCATATTGAGTTGTAAAATTATTAACTGGTCTATTTTAGTGCTGTGGGCTAAAATAGGAATGGCTTTATTTCAATGCAGATAGCTGCTTGACCTTGAAAAGTGTTATTTCTGTAGCATATTGAGTTGTAAAATTATAAACTGACCTATTTTCTTCTGTTTGACTAAGTTTTATTGTTTTTTCCCTGTTTGCATGGTGTTGAAACAAATGTGATCTCTTTATTGGTCAATGGTTTGAAAACGACTTGGATATTCTTATTTGATTTACATTCTTTTATGTACTCTGCTGGCTTTTAGGCATTTATTTCCATCTGTACTCTCCGAAGGGATGGTCTTTCAATTTTTTGCTTTTTGCTTTTTCACACCATCAGTTCACGGGGGACAATAATAAGCTCTTTAGTGTATTTTTAGTTTTATTATGGATTTTCAGACTCTTCAGAAGCACTTCTCTTCAGATTCGTTGATTGTTTCTCTCTGGTGAATTTGTATTAAGTTTGTTAAATCTTGCCTACTTAAATGCGAAAGTTATATAGGTACACATGTTTGAATTCCTTTTGCTTTATTGGCAACCAAACACTTAGTGAAACCTTTTGCATTGCATTACTTTTTTTTTTGGAAAACGTTGCATTGCGTTACTTGCTCTATGTCACCAGTTGAACTCATAAAACATATATAGTTTCCAATCACTCTTGATAGCTTTTATTTGTTGTTCTCCATATGTTTTCACATCCTTTTGCTTGGTAGTGCTCGGTTCATTGAGAAATGTCCTTACAATCTCTATTTTTTTTTTTTTTTTTTTACTTTTCCATGAGCATGTGTCCACTTGACTATTGTAGGCTGAATATTATCCTGAAGGGAAGAAAAAGCTTGATGACCTAAATTTTGTTATGTTTTGTTCCATGCACTTAAGGAGAGAATCCTTAAACTGTTAAAATCGCTATACATTTAGTTTTTGTGTTTAACTGAAACCACATTTAAATATTTTATACTAGCATATATTTCTTTTTTCCACAATCATGTGGCGGTGTTGAAAGAGGTTCATAATGTTCAAGGCAGTGGTGGTGGGAAAATAGATTAGTACTCTAGTACTTGGTACAACTTCCCTCTAGTTGAGCATTTTATACTGTAGAAAAAATTGCCAGACTTAGTTTGTTCTGGTAGATTAACTTGTAGATTTTTTATTTCTTTATTAGATTTTAAAATAATTTAACTAGCACTGACGTGGTAAAATGTCAACAATGTTTGCTTTCTATTTTCCGGTTGAAGCTCTTTCAAGTCTGAATAAAAGTTTGATTTGTAGTTAGATACTAAAGTTTTGGTCCAAGAAAAGTTTGATTTGTAGTTCGAAAAGTCTAAGAATGCATGGTTTTGATCGTAAGACTCTCCAACATGGTCTTTGTGTTTATAGTCACATTGCACATCTTTTTTCTTTGTCAAGAAGAGTAAAACCTCTAATAGATCCGTTAAACTAAAATAAGAGCATGCGCAAGTCTTGACTGTAGCTTTTGGAGTTCACACATACGTGGGCGCTGGGACTGCCCACGGCTTGTGTTCATAGTTTTTAAACATACACTCTCACTCTGTGAATTCAAATTTTTTGTCACTTGTGAGAGGTGTCCCCACAAATGACCAAAGTGCCAATTGACTCAAAAGCCGTTGATAGAGCACATCTTCTAATGAAACTAGTTTAAACGATGCAAGGTTTTTTTGTGTGTGCGCGCGTTTGTTATTAATGCTGCATGGAGATTTATTTTAATGTCTATTTAAGGCTTAGATAGGTGTATTTTACACGTGAATGATGAAGCCTTGTATTAAGGCTGAGTAAAGTTGTTATACATATGTATATCTTATATTGCTTTAGTTGTATTTTTCTAAATTCTAAACAAAAATTAAAATGTTTGTTTACCTAATTGCATAATTATCATATGTTCTTGGGATATTGTACTCAACAAGATATGTAGATAATTTAATTCAACACCTAAATAAATTAAGCATAAGGTCTTCATTTCTTTTAAGTTTTTTTGAATTATTGTGTTATTGCAAATTATCGTGAGTTATTAAGATTTATGTTTATTTTTAAATCATGATATTAAAATAGTCCAATTCATGACATATGCTAACGAGTAATTAAGTCCAATTCTTAGCATGAGCGGAGCTTTATATGTTTTCGTGGGGTGAGATGATCCCACAAAAGTTTTTTAAGTTTTTTAATATATATAATATATTTATATATTAGTAAAAAAAAAAAAGCTAGGTTTTGCTTTTCCCCATCTAGCATCTCTGAATCTAAGATTTCTCTTCAACCTCTTTTATCTCAATCCTTTTTCTCCATCATCTTGGCCACCATACCATCGACAGTGCAGCATTGGTCGTCGTTTGCTGGCGCCCAATCCGGCCTAATCAGGGAGTCTTCATTTTTCAGCATCTTCTTCTCCATCGCAATCTCTCCTTGGCGCATTGTGCTTCTTTTCTTTTATGGTAATTCCGGCTTCTCCACATAATCCACATCTCAAGACTCAATCCTAGGTAAAACCATAATCTTCATGATTCCATTCTATAATTCCTTTTTCTCTAGACTATGAATCTATGATCCTATGGTTATGGACTATCATGGGCGGAGCTATGTATGTTTTTGCCTTTCCTATTTCTCTGACCCCATGAAAATCTTGAAAGTTTTTTGATATATATAATATATTTATATATTAGTTAAAAAAAAAACTAGGGTTTGCCTTTCCCCATCTGACATCTCTGAATCTAAGATTTCTCTCTAATCACTTCTTTCGCAATCCATTTTTTCCACCATCTTAGCCACCAGACTACCGGCAGTGCAGCATTGGCCGTCGTCTGCTGGCGCCTGATCCAGCCTAATCAGGGAGTCTTCACTTTTCACCATCTCCTTCTCCACTACAATCTCTCGTTGGTGCACTGCGTTTCTTTTCTTTGCTGGGAATTTCGGCTTCTCCACATAATCCACATCTCAAGACTTAATCTTAGGTAAAACCATAATCTCCATGATTCCATTCTATAATTCCTATTTCTCTAGACTATATGAATCTATGATCCTATGGTTATGGACTATAGACTTATAATGGATGAACATACAATGCATGCATTTCCAGGAGTGAATGCTTAATCTTTTATGGACTCTTCACTTATTTTTATTGTAATGTTTTGATGTTCTAATTTGAGTAGGTTGGAATGCCCTCTTCAGATTGAAATTTTTGCACTGTCAATGTCCTCTTTAGACAGAAATCCTATGCAGCTATTTTCTTGGAGATGAAATGTGAATGCTTTAGTCATTGCATTTTGAGTAGGTTGTTTTTATTGTAGATTAGATTTCTTCATTAATTGGGTTCTTCCATTCATAAATTTATCTCGCTTCAATTTTATCAAATATGTTTTAAATTATGATCAATATGTTTATAGGCTGATAGCCAAAAATTTGATATTAATATATCTTATCATGATCACTTTAATTATCATTAAACTTTTGTTATTTTTGCTAATGTTAGTGAATGGAAAATACTTCAAAAGGAAATCATTGTTTGAAAAATTAAGTTCAACTCCTGAAAATAATGATGAACCTTAAATAACTCAACAATGTTCAAAGCAAGCTCATGTTGAAGTTGATTTAAAAAATCTACTTGCAGATCCAGGATGTCGTCCTCTAATTTCAACTTATCATCCTAATGATCAAGATAAAGTACGAAGAGCATACTTACAAAAGGGACTTTGCCAACCACGTAATCATAATTTTTCACAGACAAGCATTGGAAATGTGTTGCGTCGATTTAATCCGAGTTGGTTTGATGACCATGGCAGTTGGTTAGAGTATAGCAGCTAAGGATGCTGCATTCTATTTATATTGTTATCTTTTTAAACCTGATATCCAAAAGCAAGGAAGTACAGACTCATTTGTCATTGAAGGTTTTACAAATTGGAATAAGAAAGATTGAAAACTTATATTGGTGGTCATAATAGTGCCCATAATCAAGCTTATAGAAAATGTCAAAACTTGATGAATCAAAATCAAAATATTCAATCTATTTTGATTAAGCAAGGAGATCAAGCTCGAAGTGAGCATCGCACAAGATTGACTGCTTCAGTAGATTGTCTTCGATTTCTTTTGCGATAAGGGCTATCTTTTCATGGTCATGATGAATACGAGGAATCAAACAATCAAGGAAATTTTCTTAAACTCTTGCATTTTCTTATTGAACACAATGAAGCTATCAATAGTGTTGTTTTGAAGAATGCTCCTAGCAATATAAAATTAACGGCTCATGACATTCAAAATGACATTATAAGTGTTGTAGCAAGTGAGACAACAAAGGTAATTATTAATGAGTTAGGAGATGATTTATTTGCAATCTTAGTAGATGAATTTCGTGATGTCTCAAATAAGGAACAAATGGCTCTTGTTATGCGTTACATGAATAATAGAGGTTGTATTGTTGAACGCTTTTTAGCTATTGTTCATGTCTCTGACACTACTGTATTGTCACTCAAAGAAGCAATTCAATCTATATTCTCTAAGCATGGATTAAGTTTATCAAGATTACGTGGACAAGGTTATGATGGAGCTAAGCAATATGCGGGGTGAATTTAATTTCTTAAAAAATTTGATTTTGAAGGAAAATGAGTTTACCTTTTATATTCATTGCTTTGCACATCAACTTTAATTAACTCTTGTAGCGGTTGCAAAAAATGAAGATTCCGTTGCTTCACTTTTTCAGAATGTTGGTTGGTTACTTAACGTTGTTGGAGCTTCATGTAAAAGGTATGATATTCTTAGAGAAAGTCAAGCTGCTAGAGTTGCCGAGGCACTAAAAAACGATGAGCTTGTAAGTGGAAAAGGCTTAAACCAAGAAATTAGTCTTAAACGTGCAGGTGATACTAGATGGGCTCGCATTATGAAACATTACTAAACTTAATTATTTTGTTCCCTTTTGTGATTGATGTACTTGAAAATGTTGGTGAGAATGGTTTGAATTCAGAGCAAAGGGTGGAAGCACAATTCTTATTGCAAATGCTTCAATCTTTTGATTTCATATTCAACTTACATTTGATGAGAAATGTGCCGGCCATTACAAATGAATTGTCAAAGTCTTTACAAAAAAAGGATCAAGACATAGTTAATGCTATGGAGTTGGTTAAAATAAATAAACAAAGGCTATAAATAATGAGAGATGATGGATGGGATCCTTTAATACCTGAAATCCTTTCTTTTTGTGGAAAATATAGCATTTTGGTTCCTAGCATGGATGACAAATATGCACCTCCTGGAAGATCACGATGTAAAGCTATTGATGTCTCAAATTTGCATCATTATCGAGTTGACTTATTCAATGTCGTTGTAGATAGATAACTTCAAGAGGTCAAGAACCGTTTGACAGAGATTAACACGGAGTTACTTCTTTGTGCAACATGTCTAAGCCCAAGTGACTCTTTCTCTGTTTTTAGTAAAGAAAAATTGATTCGCTTTGGTCGCTTTTATCCTCTTGAGTTTTCAGCTGTGGATGTTATTGGGCTTCACAATTAACTTGAAACTTATATTATTGATATACGCTCTAATCCTGGATTTTTGAGTATTAAAGAGATTGGCCAACTTGTTGAGAAGTTGGTAGAGACAAAGAAGAATATTGTTTATCCACTTGTGTTTCTATTGGTTAAATTGGCTTTAATATTACCTGTTGCAACTGCAAGTGTAGAAAGGACATTTTCGGCAATGAAAATTATGAAAAATCGGCTAAGGAACTGTATGGGAGATCATTTGATGAATGATTGCTTGGTTAAATATATTAAAAGAGATATATTCAACAACATTGATAACGAAACAATCACCCAATTGTTTCAAAATATGAAATCTCGCCGTGAACAATTGTGAATGATAGGTATAAGTTTGATAAACAATTTTTTTTGTCATTTGTATTTTTTATTATGCTTTAACTATATTTATAAATATATACATATGATTTGCTTGTATTATAAGTAGCAATATTTTATTCAGAGACTTATTGTAGGAGCATATGAACTTTTTTGTTTTTTATCTCTATGTAACTTTACTTTTATTTTGTTAGGTCGTATTTAACATGTTGAAGGAAGAGATAAAAAACAATATCTTTTTATAGTGCCATTGGATCTCTGTAAATGAAAAAATAATGTATTTTTTTATGCATTTTTAGATAATATATGTGGTTTGTATTAAAAATTTTTTTTTTTGTTTATTTGTGTTTCGTATAATGGTTTAGTTATGATTGTTATATATAGATAAACATGTTTGTATGTAGTACAGATGATAATATTGTATTGATTGACCCCACATCATAAATTTTCTGGCTCTGCCATTGATTCTTAGGATATATCACCATCATATTTGTTAACCAATGTAGCAGTATTACTTTTCCTTATGACATTCAAGAACAAGTAGTATCATTTATAATTGAGATAACATAAAATGATTAACAAAAGGAAAAAATGGCTCATTGTCTTTGGTGGCTATATACAAATTTCAATAAATGTGCTAAAATACTAGTAGCTAAAAACTAACACTTTATTAAAAAAAAAAATTATATATAAAACAAGCATTTTATATGAATGAAAATTTGATAAATTACAGTGACAAAAGTATAAATGGCTTAAGTTCACATACATTGACAACTCTTGATTTGTTGTCCACAAAGTCACCCTCTCCACCTTTGTTTCTGTGTGTAACCTTAAAAATTTTAGAGTATTCTACTTCCCGACCCAACTCCGTATCCTGTATTCCAAGTACAAAAACAGATAAATAAAAAATAGCACTGGCATAGACTAATCTAATTATCATTTAGTTCATGGCTTTCACAGATTATGCTGTCTTCTATGGTTGTCAGAAATTCTTACAAACTTTGTCTTTAGGAAAGAATAAAATGAACATTGTATAAGCAAACTCCTATTTGAAGAGTTTATGAAGGGATTATAGTTAGAGCTTTAATCGAAGGGTGTTGTTATATTTAGCCCACAAGAAGCACAAGAAAAGAGCGTCACCATTGTATGGTGTACAAAATATAAAGGATAATTGAACCCATCTATCAAGCACATGTATATCCTAAGCATGATATTAATTAGATGTAGAGCACCATATAAACTTAAACACAAGATGTTACCAAATTTAAAATAAGCAAATGAGGTAGTAATCATCTTGCTTGATCTACATGCTGCTGCCGTTCATTATCTAAAGTGGATCTGCATGCCAAGATAGAAGTATGCCTTTTGCATGAATAAGAATATGGAACAAATTCCTAATTTAGATTATGAAAAGAAATATAAAAATTGAGAAATTCAAGGTTCATGACAAATGGATTCAATATGCTATAAAATACTATAGGATATTATCATAGGATGTTACTAAAGTAGAAATTCATACCAGCTTTGAACCATGAAAAGCAGAAGAACGTGAATCACCTGTGTGCTTTGTAATGTTTCTCTTTTCTTTTTAAAATGATTTCCCTTTGCATTTCCTGATTTAGATTGCCATGCATCTCTACCCCATTCTTTATCAATGAGGGCATTCCACACATCTTTGATGGTTCACTCCCTTTCCATTCTTTTGCATTCTTTAATGAGGGCATTCCACACATCTTTTCTTTAATGTTAATAACATGTCTCTTAATCATGTTTTACTGGTCTTATCAAATACATTTTGGATTGTATTGTTTTGTTTTGGGTTCCATTTAAAATACTCTTGAGAAAAATATTGTTAAAAAATGTGTAAGTTAAACAAATTATAAAATCTAAACAAAACAATCATATAACAAAATTTAAACCTAAAATGTCTTCCACATTAGTTCCTTCACATCACTAAGGATCTTTTCTCCATGCTTTCCATGGGCCTTTGAAATGTTTTTTTTTATGATACAAGTAACTATCGTTGTTATTCCCTTCTCAACCAAAACACTAACACATAATCAAAGAAATATATTATACAGTAAAAGAGCTAAAATTACAAATACAAATAATATAATAAGACAACACACAGTGTAAAACTTTGTTTTCTATATGCATCGTACGTCATGCAACCATTATTCGACAATATTTTAAAATCATCTAGTAGAGGTCATAAAAAAATTGGTATTCTAATTTGGATTTCCATGAATAACCATATTAAAGAATACGAAGGGCTTTCTTACACATCCATGGTGATAAATTGTGCACAATCAGTTACCACATAGAATTCAGTTTTATAGTTGGCTCAAACTGATTAAAATCTTTAGCACACAACTCAAGTTTAACATTTCGAGGTTCCATAGAAAACAATTAATGAGTGAGATTGAATTGTTGCCGATCCTCACCATCAACAGGATGTCGAAGCACACCATCATTATTTTGATTATGATTCATTGTACTTGACATATTGGTTTATATTCAGCCCTACTCCATGATGGTTTTCCAATTTCTTGTTCTTTATGTAAAGTAGTTGGAACATAAGAAAAGCCTTTAAGATAAAAGTGCTTATGCACATTGTCAGCAATTTGTCATTTATTATTCCAACAACCAATACACGGCCATCTAAATTTACTCCCACACAAGAAATCATGTTGTGAAAATGAAAATACATAGTCTTCAATTCCATTAAAATAATTAGAAGTAATGAATCCATCATGGAGTCTCAAATACATCCAAAAACCGTCTCCATCTATTTTGTAACTCGATTAGTATCATATAAAATATGTAAGTTCAACTCATTCAATTAAAATAACACAACACAAAAGAAAAAACATGCTGCAAAAAAAGTTTTTTTTACTTAAAGAAATTTCTAATTATACAAAATGGATTTTAGAGACATGAATAATCACAAAATGGTGAATGTGAAAACCTTCTAGGATTTCATCACCCTTCAAATAGGTAATTTAAATTAACTTCTATTATGGTTGATAAAGTTCAATCAATTGGAATAAGTTGAATTAATCATTTTGAAGCTTAAATCTGTTTAAGATGACATTTTCAAAACAAATTGGTCTAAGTTGTTGGATGTGGGCCAAGCCCAAGCCCAAGCCCACATAATTTATACACTCAAATCAAGAAAGCTAATTTTTCTATAAAAGTTTAGTACCACATCGGCTAGTGGAAGGAACTTCAAGCCCTTATATATGCTTTCTCTTCATTCTGTGTTGGAAAATGAGTAGTATTATTCTTCACAAATGCGAACCAGTTGGTTGAAGGTTTTTGATTTCTTTCTTTTACTTTAATTACTCTCCATTGCATCTAGCCGTTGGAAATTACTACAGCTAGAAATAAAAAAAAGTACAGCCGCTATATGCTTAAAAAAAACTCTGATTTTTTTCCCCAACCTACTCTTCTTTCTTGCCGAATTTCTTCTTGAATCACAAAAACTGAAGCTGGGTTTTTCTGCACTTTATCTTATTGTTGAACGTGCTCAAGCAATAAGCGAGACGTCCGATTTGGGTTAGAGTATCCTGCGCTTGGAGTGAGGCCGAAAATCCTGCACGAGGGGGGTCAATTTAGCGTTAGGACAGTGCTTTCGCACGCCTATCCCAGGCTGGACATTTCTAATCTTTTATTTAAATTAATCTTGATTTACTGTTGATTATATTTGCTTTGAAATATTTGTGATCTCTATAGAGCTCATTTTAATATATTTGCATGCTATGCACGTTTGATTTTTGAAAATTCTAACGCTGAATTGTTGCTCTAGAATATATTTTGCATACAAATTATAGGAAATTAAATTTTTGCATATTATTTCCTATGTATTTAATTTTTCAGAAATTAAATTTTGCATACAGTTCTCAGAAATTAAATTTCTCCACATTTATTTTCAGAAATTGAAATTTTCCATATTAATTTCTAGAAAATTATTTTTCTGCATAATTAATTTTCAGAAATTAAATTTCTGCATTTTAATTTTTCAGAAATTATTTTATGTGCATTATTTTCTAGAAATTGAATTTCTGCAAATTAAATTTTCTGAAATTATTTTATTGCACATTATTTTTTTTCAGAAATTGAATTTCTGCAAGTTAAATTTTCAGAAATTACCTTCCTACCCATTAAATTTCAGCAATTGTTCTTACACATTGAATTTCTGCATACTAAATTTTTGCTCATAAATGTCTGCATACATAATTTCTGCATATTAAATTTTCATATATAGAAGTTTCTACATATCAGATTTCTGCAGTTTAAATTATTCTATATTAATTTCCTGCACTTCAAATTTCTGCATGCTTGATCTTCTAATTTTGAATTTCTGCTTATTGATTATATAGCTTGTCCAAACTTTTGCACGCTCATGCTTGTGTCTGAATTTTCTAGCAAATTTACAAGTTGTGTTAATTTTTTGTATTTCCATATTTGTTAGAAAAAACTTGAAAACTTGTTTGTGCCACCTTAGTAGCCTTGACACTGATTATCGTACACTACACACACCATGGATGCACAATCTGATACATCTTGTAGACCCGCCAAGTTTGATGGAAAGGAAAATTTTAGGAGGTGGAAAAATTATCTGAATTTTTGTCGGACACCTTAGGACTATACTCTGCCCTTTCTTTAGCCCTTGATTCTGATTCCTCTGATCCTGGTCCAAATGGACCTCATCGTTTATCTATCTCCTCATCTGACCAAACCTCTAGTTCTTCAGCTCCTGGTAAGACTCCTGAAGAAATAGATTTTCATTGTCGGCATAGAATTCTTAGCATTCTTTCTGATTGTCTTTATGACAAATATTTTGATTATAAGACTGCTAAGGATATTTGGTATGCCCTAGAAAAGGAGTATGGTCTTGACAATACCACTAGAATCAGTCACCTAGGTATTGAGTTTGAGAACTACAAGATCATAGATGGGGTAGATATGGGAGAGCAGATTCATACCTTTCAGGATTACCTTTGTGCCATACAGAAGTGTGAAACCTCTTACAATGAGAGCCACATAGTGTCCATTCTCCTGAATAAGCTACCACCTTCTTGGTCAGGGTTTGCAAATGGACTTAGGCACAAGATTGATTCCCTGGATCTCATGGAAGTCTATAACACCATTAGAATTGAGGAGGCAAAGCGAACCTTTTCTAAAGGTGTTGATCTACACAAGGGCAAAGTTTACTTAGCTGAACATAGCCATAACCCTAAGAGCTCTCACTCCAAAACTAGAGGTCATAAGCTTTCACCTAGAGGAAAATCCTTTAAGGCAAAGGGCAAGCCTTTCCATACCCGTACTCAAAACTTTCAGCAACCCAAACTTTCTGCTTCTAAATCTTTTGAGAAGAATTCTAAACACTGCTTTGTTTGTGGTAGGACAAACCACATTGCTCGTGATTGCTTCTTCCGCAAAATTAAACATGTTAAGAAAAACTTTGGTCCACCTAAACCACAAGTAAATGTACTTGAAATGAGTGAACCTTCCTTAGGAGTAACTTTTAGGTCAGTATCCTTTATTCCTTCTGTTAATTTGATTTGTCAAAACCTAGAATGGTTCCTTGATTCTGGTGCTAACGTCCATGTCTGTACTGAACGTTTCTGGTTCTCCACTTATCAGGTCTCAAGTAAAGGATGTGTGACTCTTGGAAATGGATCAGTAGCACACGTGCTAGGAAGAGGACGGATTGATTTGAAGATGACATCAGGAAAAGTTCTCACCCTATTGGATGTTAAGCACGCACCTGACATTAGGAAAAATCTGATTAGTGGTTCTCTTTTGATTCAGTCTGGCTATAAAATTGTACTTGAGTCAAACCATCTTGTAATTTCTAGAAGTAATCTTTTTGTTGGTAAAGGTTTTGTATCTGGTGGTTTGTTCAAAGTCAATGTATGTGAACCCTCTGATTTATCTTTCAATAAAAGTTCTGATAATTGTTCTTCTTCATCTGTTGTCTTGAATGTTGAATCCTATGATATTTGGCATGGAAGATTGGGTCATGTAAATCTTGGAACTATTAGAAGGATGATGAACCTTGAATTGATTTCCAAATCCAAGATTGATCAAAGTTCTAAGTGTTAAATCTGTGTCCAAGCCAAATTACCTAAGAAACCTTTCCAACAAATCAACCGACACTTTGATCTTCGTGATTTGATCCATAGTGGCATTTGTGATTCTTGTAGACCTCCTACTAGAGCAGGAAACCGTTACTTCATTACTTTTATTGATGATCATTCCAGATTTTGCTATACCTACCTGATCAAATCCAAAGATGAAGCCCTAAGCAAGTTCATAATTTTTAAAGCCGAAGCTGAAAACCAACTAGGCAAGACTATTAAGGTTCTTAGATCTGATAGAGGTGGAGAGTATACCTCTAATGCTATGTCTTCATTTTGTGAATAAAATGAGATTGTGTATGAGTTTACTGCTCCCTATACTCCTGAGTCTAATGGTGTTGCTGAAAGGAAGAACATAACATTAATGGATATGGTAAATCCCATGCTATTAAGTTCTGGTGTACCAGAGAACTTGTGGGTGGAGGCTTTGCTCTCAGCTTGCTTTATCTTGACTAGGATTCCTTCTAAGGACCGTAGCACAACACCCTATGAACTTTGGAAAGGAAGAGCTCCACAGCTCAATTATTTCAAAGTGTGGGGGTGTCTAGCTAAGGTAAAAATCCCTGATCTTAGAACTAGGAAGATAGGCCCTAAACCCTTGATGTTGTATTTGTAGGGTATGCTCTAGACATCAATGTTGGAAGATTTCTAGTTATTAACTCAGAAGTGAGTGAAATAGCTAAAAACACCATCATAGAAGCTAGAGATGCAGTTTACTTTGAGAATTTCTTCCCTCTGAGATAAGCTCTTAGTCCTACAAATTCTGTACCTTTTTCCTCCAACTCCACTTCTACGTCAGTTCCTATTCCTGTACAAGAACCTAGAAGAAGCAAAAGAGGAAGATTTGAAAGGAACCTAGGTGATGATTTTGTCACATTCATGGTTGAGGATACTCCTACCACGTTTCAAGAGGCTATGGCTTTTGCTGATTCAATTTTCTGGGAAAGAAGCTATAGTTGATGAATATCACTCAATTATGAGTAACAACACCGGGACACTTATTTCCCTGCCTTCAGGGAGTAAATCTTTGGGTTGTAAATGGGTCTTCAGGAAAAAGCTAAGACCTGATGGATCCATTGAAAAGTTTAAAGCCAGGTTAGTTGCAAAAGGATTCAAACAGAAAGAGGGACTTGATTACTTTGACACCTATTCCCCTGTGGCCCGCATCACTACCATTAGGATTCTTATAGCACTTGCATCTACTTTCAGTCTTGAAATCCATCAGATGGATGTAAAGACTGCCTTTTTGAATGGTGACTTAGAGGAAGAAATTTACATGGTGCAACCTGAAGGCTTTGTTGTCCCTGGACAAGAGCACAAGGTTTGCAGACTTGTGAAATCTCTTTATGGACTTAAGCAAGCCCCTAAGCAGTGGCACGCTAAGTTTGATTCTACAATCATCTCTTATGGGTTTGTTGTAAACAACTATGACAGGTGTGTTTACTGTAAATTAGTAGATGAAAAATGTCTTATTGTGTGTTTGTATGTTGATGATCTGCTCATATTTGCTTCTGATATTGATCTTGTATGTGATGTCAAGAATTTTTTGAGTAGTAAGTTTGATATGAAAGACCTAGGAGAAGCTAATGTTATCCTACGGATCAAGCTTACTAGAACACTATATGGCATCACCTTATCCCAGTCGCATTATACTGAGAAAGTGTTGGGGAAATACAACTATCAGGACTGCAAATCTGTTGCTACACCTTTTGACCCCAGTGTGCATCTCAAGAAAAACAAAGGTGAACCTGTAAATCAAGATCTTTATGCTTAGATTATAAGGTCACTAATGTACCTATCCAACAGAACCAGACCTGACATTGCATATTCAGTATCTAGATTGAGCAGATACACTAGCAACCCAAATCAAGATCATTGGCTTGCTCTTGAAAGGGTTCTGAGATTTCTAAAATGCACAATGTCTGTAGGACTGAGATATACTGGATTCCCTAGTGTGGTTGAGGGATATACAAATGCTAATTGGATATTTGACCCTATAGATCTGAAGTCCACATCAGGTCAAGTGTTCTTGCTTGGAGGAGGAGCTATTCAATGGAAATCTGCCAAGCAAAAGTTGAATGCTAGAAGTACCATGGAAGCAGAGCTAATCGCGCTTGATTCTACATGCACAGAAGCAGAGTGGATTAGAAACTTGCTTTCTGAAATCCCTATATTGTCTTCTCCTATGCCTCCTATTGCTATACATTGTGATTCAAAGTCTGTTATTGAATTATGCAAGCGTGAAAGTACTAACGATAAAATGAACAGGCATATGCGGATCCGACACAAGTCAGTATGGAGACATCTGAAGCACAACGTTGTGAGCATTGATTATGTAAAGTCAGAGCTAAATCTAGCAGATTGCCCGACTAAAGGACTATCGAGACAAATGATAGCCGAGGCGTCGAGGGGAATGGGTCTTAGCCCATAAAGGTCAATAACAATAGTAACCCTACTTCTTTGAATGGAGATCCCAGGATAGAAGTTCAAAGGGAAATTATTGATTGGTTGACTGGGAGAGCACCCTACACATATTTGAGATATGTATTTCATTACCTCATTCCTATAGCGTGTGCTCTCATGTAGTGGTCTAAGTATGAGCATAGCTCTTAATGAGATCAAAGGCTGGTTAAGCAAGATATTACACTACAGGTATTTTTGGAGATCTCACCTATGTGGAGATAGTCACATCGGGCGCAGCTATGAGAGTACATCGGGCAATATCTCTAATAATCTCCATGAAATGATAACGAGCGCATGGCCAACACCGCGTCAACCCCGTTTGTTAAAGTGCGAAATGAGATTGTCATTAAAGCTGAATTCCGATTCAAAGAGTTGTAGTTCAAGACTCGGTTCACTACTATCTCTATCGGTTGGAAGCTCTAATGAAGGTTAAGGTTCAAGTCTTTAAAGACACCTTAGCCTAATCTCATGAGAACTTAAGATTCAGTTTGATCTTTTCCCCCATCTCTCCTTGACTCGCTGCTATATAATGTAATTGAAATTGTTTTGTTCATTTGCTCAGTTCTTCACTTGGAACTCCTGTTGAAAATTTCTATAGTTTGATTAACTTGTTTATTTTGCTTATCATGCTATCTCTGATTGTGAGTGTAGTGGGGGATTGTTGGATGTGGGCCAAGCCCAAGCCCAAGCCCACATAGTTTATACACTCAAATCAAGAAAGCCAACTTTTCTATAAAAGTTTAGTACCACATCGGCTAGGGGAAGGAACTTCAAGCCCCTTATGTATGCTTTCTCTTCATCCCACTTTGAAAAGCTTTGATAGAGAAAATGATTAGTTTTACTCTTCACACATGCGCGCCACTCTCCATTGCATCCGCTATATGCTTAAAAAAACCCTAATTGTTTTTCCCAACCTACTCTTCTTTCTTGCCAAATTTCTTCTTGAATCTCAAAAACTGAAGCTGGGTTCTTCTGCACTTTATCTTATTGCTGAAAGTGCTCAAGCAATAAGCGAGACGTCTGATTTGGGTTAGAGTATCCTGCGTTTGGAGTGAGGCCGAAAATCCTGCACGAGGGAGGCCAATTCAGCATTAGGACAGTGCTTTCGCACGCTTTTCCCAGGCTTGGCATTTCTAATTTTTTTTTAAATTAATCTTGATTTATTGTTGATTATATTTGCTTTGAAATATTTGTGATATCTATAGTGCTCATTTTAATATATTTGCATGCTATGCACGTTTGATATTTGAACATAAGTTAGATCTAGTCACAAATTAAAAAAAGATTTATGAGATTTATATTGATTCAATTAGTGCTTAAAAGTTGTCAACAATATTAATGAATAAAAGAAATAATAATTGCAGCTATTTATTTAATTAAATCTTGTAAATAAAATATTCCTATTACTTAGGGGTACTTGGTTTGAGGGGCTGTTATCCGGCCCTTAATATAAAGAAGGTTTGAAAATTTTCTAAAGAGGTATATAAACGAACAATCTTATTCCATGTTTCAATCATGTCACAACTTGAACCATTGAACTACAAACTCACAAACTCGCAACCATCAAAATAGTTTATCATGCAATATATATATTACATTAATTTAATTGCTTAGTATGGTATCTATGTACATATAAATTTAAAATACAAGAAGTATTAAGACCAATTATATATATTTTTAGAGTTTAAATCACAAAATTTTTTTGTACTTTTGCAAACCGGTAATAATCAATATATTTCGTGTTTAAACATGTGGTAACTTTGTCTGCTTATAATATATGTTTTATTTTTATTTGATATATATGCTTTAACAACTTTTATAAATATGTACATTATTTCTTCATACGTTAAGTAGCTAGAGGATAAAATATTAACTTAAAAAAAACTCTACATTTGGAATGTAGAGCTTTTAAGTTCAGTTGTTGTTCATAATAATGGTGCTATTGTGTGTCAAGATCTTGCCAAAGTTATTTGGAACTTGTTGTTTATATCTTTCTACATCAAGATTAATGTTTACGCTGGGTGAAGCGGGTCCATTTTCTTCTGGAAGATCTTAGGTTGTTGGGAAGTTCTCTCTCTTCGGTCAAGTTTAGGTTATTTGGTGAACAAGCATATTCATTCTTTTACTCTATTGTTTATCCTTAAATGAACTTTTGGTAGCTCTTGATTTTTGAATATTGTTCTTTGACTCTGATTTTCTGAATATTCATTTCCTTACTAGCAGTAATAAATAAGCCTCATAATCAGTGGCGGACCTAGGAATTTTATCTAGCCCGGGCTTAAATAAAAGTTAATGCTCAATATGAAATACAAAATACATCGACAAATTTAAAAGATAATCCAAACTAAGTTGATATTCAATATTAATAATAAATATACGAGCAAAGGTCAAAGACAAAGACAATACATATTAACTTAAATAAAAATGAAAATTACAAATACAAACTACGAGCCAATGATTGAGCTAGTCTTGTTGTTGCTACGATCAAGAGGTGCCAATTGAATCCTACGAGTTCGCATATTTTGAAAATACTGTAAAATATCTTCATTATCAATATTATTGAATATGTCTTTCTCAATATAGCAAACCAAGCTATCAGTCAAGAAATCATCCTCTATTTTGTTACGCAAATCGGTCTTGATGATATTCATTGCTGAAAAAACTCTTTCAACGGAAGCAGTGGAAACAGGTAAGACCAACGCCAACTCAATCAACCGATAAACTAGAGGATATCTGACATGTTTTTCTGTTTCAACCAACTTTATAGCAAGTTCTCCAATGCTTTCTAGTGAAGAAAAATCACCATTTTTTCTCATGTCACATATGTATATCTCTAATTGATCTACCATTGCCATTCGATCAATTTCTGAGAAATCTTCAGGATAAAGCTCGGTAGTACGAACTAATTGAACAGAATCAAATCTTGAAAATGATTGTTTTGGATCAAGGCAACTTATGCAAGAAAGCAATTCAATAGTAGATTCTGAAAAATGACTATTCATATCTTGCATAATCATATCAAGAACCTAAAATAAAAAATAAATAAAGAAAACATTAATAAATAAAAATGTAAGGTTTAATAACAAAATAAAGTGAAGGTGATATGAAAAGTACTAACCGAGTAAAAAACATCAACGCGATAGTAGTGCAAATATGTAGTAGTTTGCTTCTCACGTCTTGGACGACCTCGGACCAACATAGTATCTTCCATATTATTTGGCATATCAATATCATTTTTAACACAAAACTCTGAAACATCAAACAAAAATTCATCCCATCCATCATCTCTCAATAATTGCAACTTAAACTTGACACATTAAACCATGTCTAAAGCATTCACTATATTTTGATTTTTCTCTTGCAACGCTTGTGACAAGCCATTTGTTATACCCAACACCTTTTTCATAAAAAATAATATGAACACAAATTCAAGTCTTTCCATGCGATCAATCAAACCCAAAGCTAAATCTTGTTGGTCAGGGTTAGTTCCATCATCGTGAACATTTCCAACAACATCCGTTACCGCTGGCCACGTCATTAGAAGAGGAAGTATTGTATAATAATGAGATCCCCAGCGTGTGTCCCCAGGTCTTGCAAGGCTTATCTCTTGATTGAGGCCTCTGCCAGTAGAAATCACACCTTTTTCTATTTGTGTGACTATATTTTCATGTTATCTTTGTCGAAGTGCATCTTTTCTTTTACATGATGCTCCAACCAAATTGACAATCTTAATCACATAACTAAAGAAGATGTTGATAATAGGCATTTTTTTTCGCAAGACCAACAACAACTAATTGAAGTTGATGCGCAAAGCAATGAACATACCTTGCATATGGATTATCCTTCAATATCAGTGACTTTAGGCCATTAAATTCTCCTCGCATATTAGAAGGTCCATTATAACCTTGACCTCGTAACCTTGATAAGGAAAATCCATATTTTGCAAATAAATTATCAATATCTTCCTTCAAAGTCTTGGATGAAGTCTCTGTCACATGCTCTATACAAAGAAATCTCTGAATCACTTGTCCGCAAGAATCAACATATCTCAAAACAATAGCCATTTGTTCCTTCACTGAAATGTCTCTAGCTTCATCAACCAAAAGTGTGAAAATCCGATCACCAATGTCTTCAATAATGGGTGATCTCACTTTTTCAGCACAAGAACGCACTAAATCCTTTTGAATTTTTGGAGCAGTCATTTGGTTATTCCCGGGAGCATTTTCTTTTAATGTCTTGGCAATTTTATCAACGCGTGCACCATACCAATAGAGTAACTCCAAGAAGTTACCCTTGTTCTTGGAACTTGAAGATTCATCGTGCCCCCGAAAAGCTAAACCTTGTCTTAACAAAAATCGCACAACATCTAGAACTGCTGTCAATCTAACACGATAAGCAATTTCCATTTCTGAACTATGTTGTAAGATCTTTTGTATGACACTTTGTCGTGGGTTCTTGAACAATTCCAATTTATCAGTTGAAAAATTATGAATGCTAGCAACATTTCCTTCATGATCTCTAAAAGTAGAAATTGCATTCTTCCAATTATTATACCCCGTTTTGGAAAACACATCCCTCCCGCTTTGCAATCCATAAGTTGTTGGTTTAAACAAATAACACCACAAACAAAATGAAGAATCCTTCTCCACACTATATTCTAGCCATGGAAAAGAATCAAACCATGAAGGATTGAAACACCTATTCTGATTCCCATATTTCTTCTTAGGAAAGTTGTGAGTCCTTGGTTGACATGGACCTTTTGCTACATAAGATCGTCTCACCTCATCTCTAATGTTGGCATCATATTTCTCAATTGTCATTCGAAGCCCGGGATCCGCGATTAGATTATTTTGATCAAACTCAACTCTTACTCGTTTCGGACTTGAAGTTGTGGTCGCGTTATTGTCTTTAACACTCGACTCGGTGCTTTTTGGTCATTTAGTCAAAAACTTGTCCATAATAAATAACCTACACCATACAAAATCTCAACACATTAACAATTTTGAAAATCAATAATCTCAACAAACTAGAGTTAGTACTTAGTAGATGAATAAACTAACTACTTGCTTCAAGGGAACATATGCAACATTAGTTAAAAAAATATAATTATATAATTACAAAAATTTAAAAAATATTAGAACGACCATTATGTTCCAATTTAAAAAATATATAATTAAAAAATAAAAAAAAACAGAATGCTTCTGATAAATTATGCATGCAGTAATTTAAAAAAAAGCAAAAGATTTCAATATTGGTAAAAATCAAGAAACTAGAACAAACAATGAAAATAAATAAATTTTCCCATGGTTATAGCTTATAGCTATAGGGCATAGAAAGCATAGAATCAAAGTAGACCCTTTTAACTAAAAATAATGCCAAATGCAAAAGAAATTGAAGTATCATGTCATGCCTAACTTTATTGGTATCCATAACCAATTTTTGTGACTAAATGCATCTAATTAATCAATAATTCATTTAATTCATTCTCAACTCTCAAGCTGCCAAGCATCAAACATGGGTCCCACGGTCCCACCTCTTCCATTTCATAATTTTAATCTATTCCTTCCATGTTCCGAGAAGCTTTAAGAATTGCATGAATGTGAATCATGTGATCATGTCATACCCCAAGATGAATAATTAATTTAAGCAAGCATGAAGCATTCAAATTCACATTCACATCAGGAATGACAAGAAAGCATGTCGCCATGTCTGGTGGTTACTTTTTCTAAATTGCAGCTGTAGGCCTGTAGGCTAAAACTGCAGAGATAATCAGTCTGAGACTCTGAGGAGAATGAAAACAAGGATAATTAGTCAGACACTCTGAGCCTGAGGAGAATAAAAACAAGGGCCTGCTAATCTGCTAGGAGCTCTGCTGTTCAGGAATTATCACAAGCACAAGCAAGGCTGAAAGAGAAGAGAAAAAACAAGCATAAATTGAAAGCGCAAGAAACAAAAAGATAACTCATGACAGACATCACATATATGATCTATTGATCTTCAACTTCAAGGAGTCACATAGAAGCAATGAAATTCTAGAGAGCTGTGGAAGCAGACATACCTCTGAGTCTCTGCTTTGGTGTAATGGTGCTTGACTTTAGCCTTGTAATTGAGAAGAAGTTGTGACTTTGTGATTGAGAAAAAGCTGTGACTGTAACTCTGTGAGGCAATCCGATGACGACTTTAGCAAATTAGCGGCCAACAGCGGAACCACCGGAACGAAATTGGTGGTCGTCCTTGTGGAAGTTTGGAGGTAAATTTGGGGAAAAGGTTAGGGATTTTAATTTTGGGGGAAATTAATGGAAGTGATTCTGAATTTGAGGAAAATAAGAAAAAAAACAACACACAATGAAACACGCGTAGCTTCATCTTGTTCGTTGAGGAAATTAATGTGAAACGATTTATTTTTTTAAATTACGACTTCTTCGTTGCCCTCGTAGCTTCATCTTCTCAACTCTCAAGACTCAAGAGCATATGGTGTTCTTAACACTTAGCAGCAAGGCGACGACCCAAATACGGCCTCTCTCCCTCTCCTCAAGACCCCCGCAGCTCCGTCCAACGACGGTTGGACAGTCGATAGCGTGGACTGCATCCCAACTTCAACCCAGGCTTAAACTTCATCGAAAGGAGAAATTCTAAAGTTTTCCGGCCAACCAGCCCGGGCTGCCGACCATGTGGGTCCGCCACTGCTCATAATGATCCTATGAAAGATTTTCTGAGAGCTTTTCCTTATCAATTCATTATATATCTTTCAGCTTTAATGCTCTAATTTTCATTTTTTGATTTTTTTTCTCTTATCGCAGTGTTCAATTAATATTTTAGAAAGAATGGATGGGAAGATACCTAGCTTGAAAACAAGCTGAAGGTGTTGCTGATTAACTATAGAGGAGTGGCAAGAATGGATGGGAAGATACCTAGCTTGAAAACAAGCTGAAGGTGTTGCTGATTAACTATAGAGGTGTTGCCACTCTGATTAGTTGTTGCTATAAGCTTTAGTTACACAAATTTTTAGAAAATACATGGTACACAACTCTTTCATTTTCCTTTATTTTGCCGTGTTTAAACCATTTATCTTAAAATAATAGAGATTGTAAGTAAATCTGTTCAACATTGTCTGACAATTGATATTTCTTCAACCTATATGTGTGCTGAAGTTTGATGATATTTTTGTTTTATTATTTTTATTGAGAAATATATCAAGTCCTATGACTGGTTTGATGTACTTTAGTCATCACCATGCTTTTTCATGCCATTTGTTTCTGTTGGAGGTGATTAAAGATCAATAATGGGAGAGAATAATTTGCTATCATTGTTCTATCAGGCTACTCCTTATTTAGAACCAACAATGAGTTACTAACAACTTCCTAAAAAGCAGCAACTACTGCTGACCAAGTTATTTTAAGAGAATTTAAAACTTTCTAGATTAGAAAATATTGCAGCAGCTAAGCACAACTTCAACAGTTTCTATTATAAACGAAGGCCTAGAGTGAATTTAGCTTTTACTTCAGTCCATTTCAAAATTGTTCCAATAATCCTATGCTCAAATTGGGTGTTTTCATTATAAGGTTTTACCTTGTGAAATGTGTGTGTATATATATATAACCTCCATTTAAGTTGGCATGGGATAGAAGACCGAAGTAAATGCCCTGATGAATCATCTTCATCTCTACCTAATTAATGCTTATTTGTCTCTTTAGTGTTGGAATATATATATATATATGTTTAATCTTGGGCCACATATATTAAACTGATGTGTTAAACCATTATTCAAATAGCAATGGCTTGCGCATAATATTCATGAAATATAATGTGTAGATACCCATAAAGTAATATTCAATTCCATGAGGGGCTGAATTGAAATATTAATTAAAAATCAGTAACTTCCATCCCGAGAGGTTATATGAAGGGTTGTGGTCCTCAATTGTAGAGAAGTTTTTTTTTTGGCGTTTTCTTCTTCATCTCCATCAGAAGGAGAAAAGTAAGGATCTCTCCAAAATCTCTACAAATTGGAAGACCCATTACCAATAGAAAGTCATTCAATCTCCTCAAAAGATCCGGTGGATTCATCAGGTACGCTTCCGCCTCTATTTCATCTTGAATCATGAATATATTTATTCTTTCAAGTGCTATCAAAGCTCCCATGCTAGATCTTGATGAACTATGGTTGTTTATAAAAAACATATTATAAGATTCAACCATTCAGGAACATGATTTCCATGTGTTTTTGTTTTGTTTTGTTTTGTTTATTATGGGTCTTCAAAATAATTCATTTGTATATTTTGTTATCATATTGAAAATTTTGGATTCATCAGTTTTCAAACAAAGTTCAAAACAATGGTTATTGTTGGACATTTTGAGTGAGTTAATTGAAGCAAGAAGTCACCAAAGTGACCTCTCTTGCCAAAATAGCTTATGAAACAATGTTAAATGTAGTGTGTATGTATATTCATGCGAGCAATCGCCAGCCCAAAGGAAGGTTGATGCTTTGCCGAATTGCATATACATTTGTGATGATAAACATGTGACACTTATAAGGTTTTACATGTGAATGATAAATGAATCCAAAGATGCGTTTATTATTCGACATGCATCATTGTCAGTGTTTGATTATTACAACAAGAGTATGATTAGCAGTTGATATTATTGTCCAAAGACATGATATTGATGTTGCACTAGATATCTTGAGATGGGTTATGCCATTGTTGAAATTTTATCGATAGATTCTTTGGTTATTTATGTGAGTATATTTATGGTTGTTATATATTTTGTTCTCTTTACAGCATCAATTGCTACATTATCTGCTAATTTGAATTATGTTCCGATTCTTAATGGAACTAACTTTAAGGATTGGAAGGAAAATATTCCGATTATGCTTGGATGCATGGATTTGGATTATGCACTTAGGGTAGAGCAACCCACTTCTCCTACGGATTCTAGTTCCTAGATGAGAGGGGAAATTTTGAGAAGTGGGGGCGCTCTAATCGCATAAGTCTAGTGATCATTAAGCGTGGCATTCCAGAAGCTTTTAGGGGTGCAGTATCCAAAGGGATAACTGGTGCCAAAGATTTTCTAGCCGAAATTGAGAAACGTTTTGCTAAAAACGATAAGGCGGAAAAGGAAATATAAGGGCGTACATTATGGAAATGTCCAATATTGCTTCTAAACTAAAGGCGCTAAAGCTCGAGTTGTCAGATGACTTACTTGTGCATTTGGTATTAATCTCTCTGCCTGCACACTTCAGTCAATTTAAAGTCAGTTACAATTGTCAGAAGGAGAAATGGGCTCTTAATGAGCATATTTCATATTGTGTGCAAGAGGAAGAAAGATTGAAGCAAGAAAGGACAAAAAGTGCTCACTTGGCTCACACTTTTAAGTCTAACACCTCTACTGCAGGTACTTCCAAGAAAAGTACCTTTAAAGATAAGGGCAAGAAAAGGCCGACTGAAGCTGCTGTTGGTCCTGTACAAAAGAAGCAAAATAAGAATGATGGCGTTTGCTTCTTCTATAATAAGGAAGGACATGTGAAGAAGGAATGTACCAAGTACCATGCCTGGAGGGTAAAGAAAGGTATGTTTCTAACCTTGGTTTGTTCTGAGGTACATTTGGCTTCGGTATCTAAAAACACTTGGTGGTTAGACTCTGGTGCAACTACTAACATAAGTGTTTCAATACAGGGTTGCCTCCACAGTAGCAGGCCGAATGATGCTGAAAGACGCATTTATGTTGGAGATGGCCAATCAGTTGAAGTTGAGGCAATAGGGTTTTTTAGATTGTTATTGAGTACTGGACGTTATTTGGATTTAATGGATATTTTTGTTGTACCGTCATTTAGACGGAATTTGGTTTCTATTCCACGGTTGGACAAATATGGCTATTATTGTTCATTTGGAAACAATGAATTTAAGTTATCTATTAATTCAAATGTTGTTGGCACTGGTACACTCATGGCACATGACAATTTATATTTGCTTGATACTATGGAATCCTATAATGAAGCTATGATTGTGGAATCGCGTGGTATTAAGCGAAAGTTAGATAATGTGCATTCAGGAGCATTATGTCATAACCACTTGGGTCACATCTCTAGAAATAGAGTTGAGCGACTTGTGTCATATGGGATTTTAGATTCCATTGACTTTACAAATTTTGATGTTTGTGTAGAATGCATTAAAAGTAAACAGACCAAAGGTAAAAGATTGGGTGCATATTGAGCTACAGACGTTTTAGAATTGATACATATAGACATTTGTCGGCCATTTCCTACAGCTTCTTGGAATGGTCAACAATACTTCGTATCATTTATTGACGATTACTCTAGATATGCACACCTCTTTTTAATTCATGAAAAATCACAAGTTTTGGGCGTGTTTAAATCATTTAAGGTTGAAGTTGAGAATCAACTCAATAAAAGCATAAAGAATGTCAAATCTGACTGTGGTGGTGAATACTATGGTAGATATGACGGTTCAGGTGAACAACGTCCAAGGCCTTTTGCTAAGTACCTAGAGGAATGCGGAATTGTCCCGTAGTACACAATGCCTGGGTCACCCAGCATGAATGGTGTTGTAGCTGAAAGATGAAATCAGACTCTTAAGGATATGGTAAGGAGTATGATGTGCCATTCTACCTTACCGGAGTCGCTCTGGAGAGAGGCACTAAAGATAGTAGCTTACATTTTGAATAGGGTGCCAACTAAAGCAGCTGTTAAAACACCTTATGAGCTTTGGACAGGTCAAAAACCAAGTCTCAAGCACTTTCATGTATGGAGATGTCCAGCTGAGGCTAGGCCTTATAGGGCTAATGAGAAGAAATTGGAATCCCGAACAGTGAGCAGCTACTTTATTGGTTATTTTCGAGCGATCTATGGGCTATAAATTTTATGATCCCAAACTAAGAACAATCTTTGAGACTTGGACTGCCACATTTTTTGAGGATATTGAGTTTGGGGGGAGAAATAAGGTCAGAGACATTATCTTTGAGGAAGAATTGGTTCCACATCCGGAACTAATTCCTACAGTTGCTAATGATAAAGCATATTTGGAACCTCAAAACGATATTCTCATTCTTCCTCCCATTCAAAATGAAGAAATTGTTCTTAAGGAGCAAACTCAACATCCTCAAGAATCAGTGCCTTGAGCCAATACCATTGCGACGATCAACTAGAGAAAAGAGAAATGCTATTCCAGATGACTACATTGTATTTCTCCAAGAACATGAGGAAAATAATGGCATGATGGAAAATGATCCCATCAACTTCCGTGGAGCCATGCAGGATTCCAATTCAGAAAAATGGATTGAAGCAATGAATGAGGAATATAAGTCCATGAAAGACAATAAGGTTTGGGAACTTGTCCCATTACCAGAATGTGTGAAACCCATTAGTTGCAAATGGATATTTAAGACTAAACGGGATTCTAAAGGTAATGTGGAGAGGTATAAGGCTCGTCTTGTAGCTAAGGGCTATACTTAAAAAGAAGGGATTGATTATAAAGAGACTTTCTCTCCGGTTTCTACAAAAGACTCTTTTAGAATAATCATGGCTCTTGTTGCACATTATGACTTGGAGCTTCATCAGATGGATGTCAAGACGGCGTTTGCCAATGGCGACATTGATGAAACAATTTATATGGTGCAACCTGAAAACTTTGTGTCGAGAGACTCAAGTAAGATGGTTTGCAAATTGACGAAATCTATCTATGGCCTAAAACAGGCATCTCGTCAATGGTACCATAATTTTCATCAAATAATTCTCTCATTTGGTTTTGAGATGAATATCATTAATGATTGTGTGTATCACAAATTTAGTAGGAGCAAGTACATTTTTCTTGTTTTATATGTTGATGACATACTGCTTGCCACTAATGATATAGGCATGTTGCACGAACCAAGAGATTTCTATCAAGAAATTTCGAGATGAAAGATCTTGGTGATGTATCCTTTGCTTTAGGGATCCAGATACATCAAGACCGATCTCAAGGTATTATGAGATTATCACAAAGGAGCTATATCGATAAGGTACTCAAAAGATTCGACATGCAGGAATGTAAACCAGGTGATACCCCTGCCACTAAAGGAGATAAATTTTGTCTCAATCAATGCCCAAAAGGAAATCTTGAGATCCAGGAAATGCAGAAGATTCCTTATGCATCATCTATTGGGAGTCTAATGTATGCACAAGTATGTACACGTCTGGATATAGTGTACATTGTTGGTGTGTTAGGCAGATACTTAAGCAATCTGGGAATGGATCCTTGGAAAGCAGCTAAAAGAGTTATGAGGTATCTAAAAAGAACGAGGGATTTTATGCTCGCATACAGGAGATCAGGGCAATTAGAAGTCATTGGCTACTCTGACTCCGATTTTGCAGGATGCCAAGATAGTAGGCGATCCACTTCTGGCTATGTTTTTCTATTGGCGGGTGGTGCAGTTTCTTGGCGTAGTGCCAAGCAAACTCTGATTGCTTCATCCACTATGGCAGCAAAGTTTGTGGCTTGCTATGAGGCATCCAACTAGGGTATTTAGCTTAGAAATTTTGTCACAATGTTGCGAATTGTGAAAGGAATTGAAAGACCACTAAAGTTATATTGTGATAATAAGTCAGCCGTCTTATTCTCCAATAACAATAGGAGCTTGACCAAGTCGAAACACATTGACTTTAAGTTCCTAGTTGTGAAGGAGAGGGTACAGAGTGGACAGATTTCCATAGAACACTTGGGGACAGAATCTATGATTGCAGATTCTCTTACAAAGGGTCTTCCACCAAAGGTCTTTCATGAGCACACTGCTCACATGGGTATTTTAGATTATGAGGATTCTCTAGTTTAGTGGGAGTTTGTCATTTCTTGTTCTATGTTTGATTTGATACAAGTACATTATTGCATCTTGAATATTTTCTGATCAGAAATAAAGATTGGCATTCAGTTGATTACACTTTGTACTATAAGATTTCTAAATGATCTCACCGAAGTAAAGCAGGACTAGTTGGAAATCAGCATGCACAAATCATGTTCATGTGTTTTCCATGCTACACTTTCATGAATGATCTATGTTATTTAGTTATATTAGTATTGTGATCATTGATGGGTTTAGTTATGATTGATATAACGAAAACTACTTTGGTCCTATGCTAATATTACTAATGGACGAGATTGTTTGGATATGCCGTATGTATGTAATGGTGAAAGGTATTGAGCTCATAAAGTCTAACACATTTTGAGGATATATATGTAGCCCAGTGGGAGATCGTTGGAATATATATATATATATATTAAACTGATGTGTTAAACCATTATTCAAATAGCCAATGGCTTGGACATCATATTCATGAAATATAATGTGTAGATACATAAAGTAATATTCAATTCTATGAGCGGCTGAGTTGAAAATATTGATTAAAAATCAGTAACTTCCATCCCGAGAGGTTATATAAAGGGTTGTGGTCCCCAATTGTAGAGAAGTTTTTTTTTGGCGTTTTCTTCTTCATCCCCATTAGAAGGAGAAAAGTAAGGATCTCTCCAAAATCTCTACACATTGGAAGACCCATTACCAATAGAAAGTCATTCAATCTCCTCAAAAGATCCGATGGATTCATCAGGTACGCTTCCGCCTCTATTTCATCTTGAATCTTGCATGGTTTTGGGTTAGATCCTTAGATCTATATGAATATATTTATTCCTTCATTTAGTCCTTAATAAACTATTCACTAAATCACAATGGGTCACAAGTAGCAATACTAAGGAAACTATGAGCTTTATTGGTTTAATAAGTGTCTATCGTAGTCCAATGGTTCCTGGACAGTACTGAGAAGGAAACAAATTTTATGGGAGCTTCCTCATGTTTTTTTCTTGCTATTTTCTTGTCATGTCTTTAATTTAGTCATTTATATAATTTCATAGATATAATCATCTAAACCATTAAAGTAGGCACAACTTGATAGTGCCACCCACTGGTCAAATGAGTGCAAGTATATGTTATATTACTAATCTTTCTCCTTTGAACATGACAAGGCATTCAATAACATGGTTGCAAGGGGTTCTTTTACTATCTCAATAAACATTTTCATGTGGAAATATTATCACAATTTTTGTTGCTTGATATGAACCTCTATATTCAGATAATGTCTTATTATTTATTCAAATGACATATGCAAGCATACATTATTATTGTCCTCCATTAACTCTTTGATGGCGATAACACCCTTGTTATTCACACATAGATAGATAGATAGATAGATAGATAGATAAGTAGATAGATAGATGGAGCAAGTTTAGCCTCCACAATCCACAAACTGGTAGTCGACAATCAGATAACCTTGAGCATATATAGCCACTAGCATAAGTGTCAATCCACTGAAACACTCCTTTGTCCAAGTCCAGTCCTCTAAGTGTCAATCCACTGAAACACTCCTTGGTCCAAGTCCAGTCCTCTATTTGAACATTTGTCCACTATTCTTAGTTTTACATTAGCATTAGTTTCAATATTAGCCACAAAATGTAGTCCATTCGTAATTGTGGCTCCAAACAAGCGGAATCCCATGTTACACAATAAGCACTCACTGTTCCCAAATCCTAGTTGTTCTCAACAATGCATTCTATGTTGTAATGGAATAATGGAAAATTTGTATGAACCAAATGACTAAATTATTTTACTTAATAACATAATTCTTGTATGGATCTTTACATGGATGATTTTTATTATTTGTATTGATATAAAAAATTTGTATTATTTGTATCATTTGTACCAATAATTTTTACCATTTGTGCAATTAGCCACGCAGATGACAACTAGCAGATGACAGATACTCCGTTGCAGATGACAACTAGCAGCAGAAATTATTTTGCTATTAGGAAAATGGCAACGGACATTCTTATTATCCACAAGCAATAAGAAAAAACAATGGAATACTAATTTACAAGAAGCAATTTAAGTTGCCATTCCCGTCAGAATAGTTCCATTGATAATTCTATTATTAATAATTTATAGCGACGGAAAGTTCGATGTGATTGACAGAAAATCCATTGCCTTTTTCTATTTTTCTTGTAGTGTTCCACCCGTGTAAGTTGTTAAAAGTTGTTCCCAGAAGTTCATGTGTATATGCTCCAATTACCTCTCCCCCTCGGTTTTGTTTTTCATTTCTTCCGAATTTGCTATTCATAAGTTTTCCAAAGCCCAATATCCCACTTGGGATGGATATTGTCATGGTAACTGAAAGTAGAAATAGATATAGAACTTGAAGAAGATAATTGTTGCACATCGTTTGCTCGAAGTGTAAAAGAAGAATACTCTTTAAACAATGAATGTATTACAAACTTAATGTTTGTGCACAAGAATTAAAATTTCTCTTGACTTGGGGAATTTCACACATCCACTTAACATATTAACACTTCTTTCTTGTGTCGAGGATCACATAAACAAATAATAATAATAAATTGATATTATCAATGTTGCCCCAATAGTTGCCAAATATTTCACCTTCGTTTGAGATGCCATTTGTCTAATTCTTTCATCATCGCTATGTTATTCAAGATCAACACCAAATATCTCATCCACATAAGCAATGCAAGTCAAATAATGAGAACCTGAAAATTTGAAAGTGGCATCATAAAAAATTTTCAAGAATGGGAAGAAATTAAGAAGTGACTTGCTTCCACTTCATATTAATTTGTAGGATCACCACCAAATGTCACCATTTTATTTTGAAAGTGAAATCTCTCATTGATAAATTATTAAATGCTTTGTGACAAAAGATTCTAGCAGTAAATAAGCCTAATTCTATCTAGTTTCTAAATCCAAACAAATAAGACTATTACTACTTAATTTTTCCCCTCAATACAAATCTTGAATTTTTATAGCCTAGCAAGAGAAGACATATTTGACAAGAATACAAACTGTCGAAACAGATTTTTCATATCTTTTAAGCCATCCTTTACCACCAAATTTAAGAGATACACAACAAATCTCACATGCAAATATTTTTCTTCTGAAAGACCACATTCCCAATTACTAAATCTTTTACTCAAATACTCAATATATAGCTTTGTCATAAAACTAGCATTATCTACGCTTATGGGTAAAATCATTTTAAGGTTCCATTCATTCAAGCATTTCTCAACAGCCCTACAAATACGTTTTCGTTTATGACTGATAATAGGGCAAAATTTGGCATTTTCCTTTATGCAAATGCTTGTCATCATCAATAAAATGAGTGGTAAGACAGATATAGTTTAAATTTTAACCAGAGCTCCATGAATCTATAATAAATCAAATAATCTCTTATAACAATCCTTCAACCTTTTCCTTAATAAAAAGATTGTAGCAATCTCTCGCACCAGTTAATCTTGACGAAATAGCAAAATAAGAATTCATAGCCTTACATAGAAAAATGAAAACCCTCACACTCCATGATGGTTCGAGCGCGGGACACGCTAGAGAGTGTTCACACGATTCCCCTGTCGTAAGTGCATGGATCATCAAGTAATAAATTTATCATGCTTGCCTCTCGTGCTAGCACGAGAGGGTTTTATTGCCTAGGGTCTGAGGAGTACTATTACTTCCTCGTTCACAACACTACCCAGTCGATCAATTGAACGTGGTTGTTTTTAGATTAGAAATTACTTAATTAAGATATAGAAAGAAATGCCGCACGTATGAAAATTGGAGGATAAAACAAGGGAGTGGGAAGGCCTTGGGCAAGGATCCTCTCGGGAGAATAACAAGTATAAAAGGTGAACTAAGATAGCATGAAGCTGGCTAGAGTTTTGATCGGCGAGATTCCAAAGTTAACTACCCCGGAATCTCCAGTGATAGCCCTAAGCCCATACCGGTTCCCATCTTCGGATACCCCTATGATGTCATTCGGTGTAAGAAATCTCTACCTACGGTTATACCCTAATGTGGGAGGCTATCGACACCAGGAACTTCTGGTGTACCGATACATGAAAGCCCTCTTTAATCTATATAGACCTAATGTATGCAAGCATCCCGCTCTACAAACATCAATCAAGATCAATTTTATGGAATCCATCCATTGTAAAATGAACATACAAAACAATAGATTAGAATCAAAACTTAAATTTAAACCAACATTCAATTTGACAAATATTCAATCATCCATGCAAGTTATCCTCCCAAGTTTCACCGCATGGCCCGATGGCCTTGGGAGGTTAGTTCGACATTAATAAAAAGGAAGATACAAAATAAGAAATACAACCATCAATAGACATTGTAAAACTTCCTCTTTGTCGACTAATGGTGGTGGTGAGAACTCGCCGGATCCGCGCTATCGAGTTCTTTAGATGCTCTCCTTGGCTTCCACCCTTTTCTTCCTATGATTCCCGACTGGAATCACCTTTCTCCTATGAGTATACGCGTTAGAAGTGGCCCGAATTGTGCGGCGGCTTCCCCCCTTTCCAAAAGTTCTAACTTCAGCTTTTATATGTTTCCAGGCATGCGGGCTAGTGTGCAGCTGCATGAGGTCGAAATTGAGTCAAAATGGGATGCCTTCGCGAGCTGGCTGCACGAAAGCCACATAACCCCCTCGGTTGCTCGTCTTCTTGTCACATGGAATTTGGGGCTCTCTATAATCCTTAAAAGTGGTCTTTTATGCTCTGAAACACCCATGATTATCTTCATGAGCTCCGAGGGATTCTTCGATGTCCTGAGATGCAAATATAACAAGAAACGCCGTAAACGAGCATCAGCATTATTAAAAATGCACATGAGTGTAAAAAATAATGCCATATAATACAGGGTATGTAGACACTTATCACTCCACAAACTTAAAAAGCAACATCAAATATCCACAACCTAGCCAATGGTTTGGTAATAGAATCTTGATTGAATCGCCACACTTGTAACACTAATAGTTTTAGTAGAGTTGTCTTGCTTAACAATGGTTTGGATATGTAGATCTTGCTTTTCTTTACAAATCTATATTAGCAGGTAACATTTTATATCTCCTAGAGTGATGTGCCAAATCAGTAATACAATTTTTTTGAACTACAACTGATTAAGATTTTGCAATATTTGCACTTCGGATAATCTAGCTCATCAATTTCATCATAATGAACTCAAAGAGGAGACTGAAATTTTCTTTTACCCATATAAGAATCTTAACCACTTGCATTATGGGGAAGTGGTTGTTCCCCCTCTAACAAGTTCTGGAGCATTAAGGAGTCTTCGTCTTTGTTTTCTTCATTGGAGTATCCTCTTCTTTCTTTTTCACATTCAAGGTCATTAATATTGTTCATATCATTGAATAACTCCATTATGTCCACCACATTTTCACTATTATTGTCCGTGATTCCTTCCCCAGTGTCATCGAAGCTTTATGAAATTTAATTTATTTACATTAAACCATGAGACAACATTATAAAGATATTCTAAATAAGTTGCACAAATTAAGGTGGCATTATATCATTGGAATCATATAATATAATGGCAATCCATAAAGCATAGCAAAGTAAAATCATCCTCCCACTCTTCCACTGATTTATGTTTGAGATCCATAAACAAACCTCCACAAGTGTTCAGCAAAACAAAGCAAAATATAAAAAAAAAAAAAACTAATTTTGAAGAGAAATATCAAATCAACCCTGAAAAATCTAACCAGAATTATCACTTTTTGATTACAATTAGTCTTTCTCCATAAGAAAAATTAGAGAAATTTACTCATGTGGGAAAAAGGGATCTAAAAGATCTCTAGCTAAAGCTAAAATCGCAAACAAGAGACCTAACTTGCCGGGATGGCGATAGAGAAAAAGAAGAAGAAAGGATGAAGGCGAGAGATAAGAGGCGGGTTGTTAGAACCTCGGACGGAGAAACAACACACACACACGTTGTCGGTGAGATCACGGCCAACACACACAAGAAACTCATGCGAACACAATGCACACGATCTCGTTATGGTGCTGCTGAATTGGCTCTTTTTCTGGACTCCATTGCTCCGTTTATATAAGCTATTACAAGGAAAGAAATCAAGGCCTCTCAATCAAGCCGAAATAATCACATGCCTAATTTAAGCTATCTACCAAACAATCACACGCCTAATTTAAGCTACAAACAAAGCAAATACTAAACTTAGCGCCCAAGGATTATTCTCAACAATCTCCTCCTAAGCCTTGTGGTGCGTGCTATAAACATCAATGAGGCCGATCTTTGAACGTAGCTCAAGGAACTTGGTCTTACCAAGCGGCTTCGTCAGAATGTTGCTTAGTTGTTCTTCGCTCCTGATGAACTCCACATTGATCAGGCCATCCTCAGCAGACTCCCGGACGAAATGATACTTCATTTGGATGTGCTTACTCTGTCCATGGAGTACTGGATTCTTGATCAAAGCAATGGCAGACTTGTTGTCCACCCGCAGCATCGGCGCTCTTGGTGTTGATCCCTGCACTTCTGCCAGCACTCGAGCTAGCCACAGTGCTTGACAAGCAGCGTTTGCAGCTGCTATATACTCTGCCTCGCAACTCGACTGTGCCACCACCTTCTGTTTCATGGATTGCCAGGTAATTGGGCTGCTGTTGAGGAAGAACATCACGCCGGTCGTGCTCTTCCTTGCATCGACATCACCAGCAAAATCACTGTCGCTGAACCCCGTCAAGCGAGCCTCCTTTTCCTCCTTCCTGCCAAACCAAAGTCCCCAATTATGGGTTCCCGCCACATAACGCAGAATGGGTTCCTTTTCCTCATTCCTCCTTTTCGACGATGAGCCACCGCGCCCACGGCTGCGCCCACGCCTGCCTCCTCCTCTGCTCGCACCGCCGCCGCCTCTTGCGCCGCCGCCGGAGTGGTTCTCCGCCTCGCGCCTCTTCCGCCGCGCGCTCCACTCCTCCTCCGTGAGGTACAGCTTCCCTTCGTGCTGCAGCGACGCCGGAGTGATGCGGATCCGAGAACCTGGTGGTCGGCTGCTGGCGAAGGTGAAGCGCGAGGGGAACCGCCTGTACCTACTCCACTTCAAGCTTGTGCAGCCGTCGTGCCTTGCGGTGCGCGGGTGCGGCGACGAGGTGAACACATGCCGCAGTGAAACACATTCTGCATTATGTGGCGGGAACCCAGAATTGGGGACTTTGGTTTGGCAGGAAGGAGGAAAAGGAGGCTCGCTTGACGGGGTTCAGCGACAGCGATTTTGCTGGTGATGTCGATGCAAGGAAGAGCACGACAGGCATGATGTTCTTCCTCAACAGCAGCCCAATTACCTGGCAATCCATGAAACAGAAGGTGGTGGCACAGTAGAGTTGCGAGGCAGAGTATATAGCAGCTGCAAACGCTGCTTGTCAAGCACTGTGGCTAGCTCGAGTGCTGGCAGAAGTGCAGGGATCAGCACCAAGAGCGCCGGTGCTGCGGGTGGACAACAAGTCTGCCATTGCTTTGATCAAGAATCCAGTACTCCATGGTCAGAGTAAGCACATCCAAATGAAGTATCATTTCGTCCGGGAGTCTGCTGAGGATGGCCTGATCGATGTGGAGTTCATCAGGAGCGAAGAACAACTAAGCGACATTCTGACGAAACCGCTTGGTAAGACCAAGTTCCTTGAGCTACATTCAAAGATCGGCCTCATTGATGTTTATAGCACGCACCACAAGGCTTAGGAGGAGATTGTTGAGAATAATCCTTGGGTGCTAAGTTTAGTATTTGCTTTGTTTGTAGCTTAAATTAGGCGTGTGATTGTTTGGTAGATAGCTTAAATTAGGCATGTGATTATTTCTGCTTGATTGAGAGGCCTTGATTTAAGCTACAAACAAAGCAAATACTAAACTTAGCACCCAAGGATTATTCTCAACACGGGTGACTGAATTTTCATTTTTTGTTTCCCTTTTTAACCCATGTAACATTTGAATTTGTTAATATATATGAATATGCTAAAAAATGAACCAAATCTTGGTATCCGATTTTGCTTTCTTTCAACTCATATTTTATCTGATTTTACCCTAAAAGATTCGTATCAAATTTAGACAAAAAATTCTAATACCAAATTGGATCCTCAGATTCAGATTCCTTTTCTTATCCTTAATCCTCAAGGTGGTGATGGTGCTTCAAAGACAAAGACAACCAAGCTTGGGTTTCTGTGGGAATCATGTTGAGGAAGCAATTTATTAGGTAATGGAAGGGTGAGTCATACTTGGAGAAGGATGCCAAAGGTCAGATCCAGACATTTTTATTTGATGATGGTCTGGAAAAGGTAACACTTGGTACAAGATAGTCATGTAGTGAAAACATATTCCTTAATCAAAATGGGAGAAGTGCCCAATGAGGTGAGCCCATGTTGTGCCATTGTGAACAACATATTGGTAAGCATGACAACTAAGGTATTGACTGCTAAACCATTACATGATGCAAGGGATAGTGTGGAAAGAAAGAAGGCCTATGTCACAAGAGTTCGTGATATATTCTTACAAATGTGTAGTGAGAATATAGACATCGAAGTGAATTTAGTAGGGCCTGCATTCACTAACAGGTCTTTAGAGAGTGATGCAGATAAAAGGATTAAGATCAAGGAGTTATGCATTATCATTCAGAGGAGGGGTTGGATCTTTCATGATACACCTCTCTTAGAGTCATGCAAGGAACCTTCCATAATGGAAGCAATGTCTGAACTATTATCCAAGGATTCTAAGGGGAAAGGTTTGATGAGACTATTTTTCTCTCGCTTCAGGAGTTTTTGAAATTGGGCCTAATAAAGCCAATGCTCAACTACTGATGAGTGCTATCACAATCAAGGTTTCGATAGTTTATGGATAGTGTCCGAGGTTGATTTGATGAGAGGAGGATCAAAGAAGCATTGAAGAAAATGGTATCATCAGTTTAAGGTGGATGAAGGAGGAGAAATTATGAATGGTGAAAAATTTGTTACAGATTGAGATGATAATTAGAGGAAATGGAGCATGAATTGATAAGTTATGGAACTTGTGGGTGCATAACAGTTTTTTTATGATAATAGAATTGTGGAATGTCTATGACTTGGGATTGTCTTAAAAGGGTAGGTATGTGACACATATAATTATCTCAGAAATGAAATAATATTATGATGGTCCAAAAGTCCAAGTCAGTATCCTTATCCTGATGAGTGTTAAAGACATTAGGATGAGATTAATTGACTCATTTGCATGAACTACCAATGGAGCACAATGAGAAGCTTGTTGATTGGATGAGATAAACATTTAAGAAAAGGTCGTATGCTAGAGTTGAAGTTTAATATATTACCTCCTTATTCATGGATAGGTTTCTTACAAATACATCAGGCTCCTATAACTCTGTAGAATGAGGTTGCTTTTTGGAGGAGGCCTAATCTTTTAGCAAGGTTTGTCCGGTATTGCCGGTGATAGGGGAAGACTTGAGTACCTTTTTGCACAATGATGAGAGACATGATTAGATTTGCCAACAGGTGCATATGAAGAGTTGGTCGATGGTTCGTGAGAAGCATAATTTCCTTTAGCTAGGTTAGAGGCCTAAAATTTTGGGCAATATATAATAGCCCATAGCTATAGGAAAAACAAAGGAT
Source organism: Dioscorea dumetorum (assembly GCA_902712375.1). Lineage (NCBI taxonomy): Eukaryota > Viridiplantae > Streptophyta > Magnoliopsida > Dioscoreales > Dioscoreaceae > Dioscorea > Dioscorea dumetorum. The sequence continues at coordinate 3,286,075 of CACTHL010000549.1, read as the reverse complement.
GGTGGCATATGATGGAGCACTTGGTTAAGATATGAAAAATCTAAATATGTGAGGAGGGTTTTAAATAGCAGGTTGCTAGATTGTTAGGAAAGAAGAGCACTGATGAGCGAGCGAGTGACACATTAAAGAGCGAGCACACGACTTCCTCGGCCGCAAGTGCATGGGTCGGTAAGTCATAAACCTCTCGTACCAGTACGAGAAAATCATATTCTTTTGGCCTGAGAAGTATTATTACTTTCTCGTGGCAACATTATCTAGTCAATCAATTCAAAGTGGTTGGTTTTGAAATAATAATTGTGCAAATAAAAGTACATATTATGACAGTACCGTACGAAAACAGGAATAAAGCAATTGAGAGGAAAGTTCTCAGGAAAGGATCCCCTATAGAGAATAACAAGTATGAAAGGAGAACTAAGATAGCATGAAGTTGGCTAAAGTCTTGATCCATGAGATTCTAAATTCAACTACCATGGAACCTCCGGTGATAGCCCTAATCCATAAGGGTTCCGATCGTCGAATACCCCTACGATGTTATTGGGTGCAAGGAATCTCTATCTAGGGTTATACCCTAATGTGGGAGGCTATTGGCACCTGGAACCTCCAGTGTACCAATACATGGAAACCCTCTCTAATCTATGTAGATATAATGCAAGCATATCGCTACACATACATCATTTAACATCAATTCTACAGAAACCATCCATTGTAGAATGAACATACAAAACAATAGATTAGAATCAAAACATCAATTTCAGTGAACATTCAATTTAACAAATATTCAACCATCCATACAAGTTATTCTCCAAAGTTCAAAAGACATTGCAGAACTTCCTGTTTATCGACTAATGATGGTGGTGAGAACTTGTCGAATCCACACCGTCGAGTTCTTGAGATGCTCTCCTTACTATCTACCCTCTTCTCCCGCTGATTCCCGACCGGAATCACCTTGCTCCAATGAGTATGCGCTGAAGATCACCGGATTCGTATGGTGGCTCTCTCCCCTTCCAAAAGCCCTAACTTCACCTTTTATATGTTTTCAGGTGTTCGGGCAAGTGTGTGGCCGCATGAGGGCCGCATATGGTCAAAATTGGGCCAAAACAAGTGTTTCTGCTAGTCGTACTGGCGCCGTGCAGGCTGTACTACCTTCTGGTAGCATCATGCGGCTTGCTATGTAGGCCACACTACAGTCTGTGTGGCTGCACGGGGGTAGCATGGCCTTCAGGCTGTGCCGTGCTGCCTTTTCTGCGGGCTGCATTGTAGCCTGCACAGCCTTCTGTCAATGTTGTGCGACCGCACATAGCCCATATGAAGACCGCATGACCCCTCAGTTGGAGCCGTTTCGCCTATCCGCCTCGATTGCTGGCCATCTCATCGCATGGTGTTTGGGGGTCCGTATGATCTTCAAAAGCGTCCCTTTTGGGCTCCGAAACACCCATTATCCTCCTTATTAGCTCCGAGGGGTTCTCCGATGCCCTGAAATGCAAATATAACAAGAAAAAAGGCTTAAATGGGCACCGGTGCCATTTAAACTTGCAAGCATGTAGAAAAATAATACAATATAAAATAGTGTGTTTAGACATTTATCCAGCACCAACAATGATTGCTCGAAATATTTAGCTAAGAAGGTTGGAAATTGTAGCTTTGCACTAAGAATAAGAACAAATATTGTTGATAAGAAGAAATGACTTTTGGATTATATCATTCAATTGGTCACTTTAAGAGAATATGGGATATTTGGGTCTGCAAAAGCAGCTATACGAGATGAGCCAAGATATTGATTAGAGAATTCCTAAAAGAGAAGGAGATACTACAATAAGTTCAAGCAAGTGATGTAAATACAACCTACTTCCATATATATCATAGTGAATGCTTATCAAATGATTAATTGGATAACTACAATACATGTTAATGGTGTAGATATTTCAAAGGAAAAAAGCAATAGAAGGAAGGCGACATCATATCTTAAATAGATGATTTTCCCCCTAGTCAAATGTACAATTAAAATGGATGAAAATATCAATTTGATGTTTGTAAGAGTGTTTAGTGTCTAGAATTGCTTGAGATACCATCCTCCTTATTTGAAGTCAAACATGAGGTGTTTAGTCCATACATATATAAATCACCGAACCTAGATTAATTTTTGGCTTGTCTTTCTAAGACTTTTTAGAATATGTAGGCGACATTTTAGCTCAATTAGTTGTGAAAATACAAAAAAAGGGACAGTGGCTTGGAATATTTTATTCTTCTAGACATTTTTTGGTACTGTTTATATAAAAATTTTGATATCCTAATTTTAATAAAAATAGATTCATTTTAATTCCATATATCAAATTACTATCAAATCATGATACTATTGAGTTATGATAAATATTAAAAAATAAAAAAATAAAATAGTTTAGTAGATCCCAAGTGATCTAAAATATTCAAATCCTAAGATCAGCCGAGAGTACCAATCTCGAGGCGATCTAAATATTCAAATCTCAAGATTAGCCTAGAGCACACATCTAGAGGCTATCAAAATATATAAATCTCAAGACTAGCCGAGAGCACAGATCTCGAGGCGATCTAAAAATAAAAAAATAAAAGATTTGATGATATCTTTTGTTGAACCGTGGGATCTATGATCCTAGTCTTTAAAAGGAATTAAAAGAAATCATGAAAAAAAGAGAGAAGGGGAGAAAGATAAAAAAAAGGCAGAAGAATCAGAGAGGAGAAGTACAATCAGGAGAATAAGGTCTTCATATTTTTTCCCTTCTTTTTTTCTGCTATATATATATATATAATGGGTCGCCCGTCACCGCTCGTCACCGCCTCACTGCTGTTGCTGATCGTCCACCGCTTGTTGCCGACGCCATACGAGGGTGGAATATCCCTCCATCGTTGTCAGTATATATATATAAAAGGGTCACCACTATTGCTCCCGACGCTCACACGATGTTTCATTGTTGAATTTCCTATCTCCGGCATATAAATATATAAAAAAAATAGAAGAAGAGGTCATGTTGTCACCGATCACCTTCACTATCATCGCCGTCATCATCAGTACGGGAATCAATCCGAAGGTGAAGTCATACTACCTGTTTGATGGGTATGTGCATATCTTATCTGGACTCGCTTGCGGTCATGCTGGACTCTCGGCAGGCATGGCCATTGGCATTGTTGGTGATGCTGGTTTTCGGACCAACGCACAACAGCCAAAGCTATTCGTGGGCATGACTCTCATCCTCATATTCGCAGAAGCTCTTGTCCTTTCTAGCCTTATTGTCAGAATTATTCTTTCATCTCGAGCCGGGCAATCTCGGGCAGACTAAGCAAAACAAGTTATCAGATGACAAAACACGAACTTGTAACGACTTTCCGTTTATCACATTCATAATCTTGCTGTGATTGATTACATATTACAACAAAGACAAACATGGAAGTCTTGAATATTTCCTCAAGACTTGCTCATTTACTCATTTCTCTGCAGGGACTTACTATGGCACTTATATTTTCCAGAAACAAATAAGCCATACATATGATTCACATAAAATAAATAAATAAATAAAAAATAAAAAATAAAAAAATGAGAGTAACTATACACGTTGCATGTGATTTCTCATCCGCGTGTTTTCATGCACATATTTTCATATCTATATCATGTACGCTGCATGGCTTAAAAAAATAATAATAATAAAAATAAAAAAATTGAGAAGGAGAGCAGATCTGTCAATATGATATAAAAAAAATATTAACACAAGAAATAAAAAAAATGCTTCAGTGAAGATGAGGACCCTATCTAAAATTTTGAAGGCATACTATTTCCCTTTGATGAAGGACTATCAGTAAACCCCATGGCGGATCTTTTCTACACAGTTAGAAAGATAAAATTTCAAAGTACAATGTTATTCACTCGTCTCAAAGGAATAGACGAATTCTTTCAAAGATGGAAAATATACAAATTCAAAGCGGCTATATATATATATATAGGCGGTAACAAAGCATACGATGTGTCGAATGAGAAGTGTGACGTGGCAATGGATCAGGCAAATACGGTGACGAGGCACAGGCAACAATATATATATATATATAAGTGATGTAATAAATACAAATATACGTATATGTATATATATATGAAATAAAGAAAATAATAATAAAATAAATAAATAAATAATGAATTTTACAATTTGCAGTATGTGTATTTATAGTTGAAGTATTTTGCCTTTACTTGTACTTGAAACCCTTAATCGGAGGTTCCCTAGATTTTAATCTGGGGTAATTAATAATAGAGGGTTGCTTCTATTAGGAATGGAAGATTCCACAAAATAAAAATAAAATAAATAAATAAAGAATAAAATGAAATAAAATAAAGTAAATCATTTGTGATTCGATATATGGCATGGTGTCTCTTCACCGACACGACACCAGTGTGCGTATTTTCGATCCCACAAATTCTGGCACGCCCGGTGGGACCCTTTAATTCATCCTCCCATCTTTGCAGCAAAAGTACATGTAAAAGGCATCTATAACTCCTATGTAAGAAAATTAATATTGTTATTATTTTTTTTTTGTAGGAAGTAAAATGGCGTTTAAGAATTCAAATGCACACGGAACCCAAAGCTCACTATTTTTCTTGGGGAAGGATTGGAAGTCCAACTACCCAACTGCGTGTTCAACGCTGGAGCTGCTGGAGCTGAGATGAGGTTCGGCACAGTCTCTAAGTCAATAGAGTTTGTGAGGAGGACTTCAGTTTTGAGGAAAACCTAACAGTTCCACGTCTTCCATCCAAGGTCCGTCGCCCAAATGTCATTATTCCTGCATCTAAAAAGAATAAACTTAATGAGAAACCAAGAACATCCATCTTTCAGAGGTTGTCGTATCCTAAAAGAATTGTTTCTGTAAATAATAAAAACAATGAACCCACTTTCACTGTTACTGTCAGGGGAAGGGAAAGTGGGATTTTTCAATTAAATTAAATCTGAGCCTAGGAAAACCGTGTTTTCAAGGTTGACACCCAAGGAAGGTGAAAATCCCAAATCACACATTAAATTTTGTGTCATTTCAAACCCATAAGAACAATCAAATCGGTTCTCTTAAGAACCCATTTGAAACACTTAACATGGTAAAGAAGAATGCAACAACTGCGGAATTGCGTTCGCAAACATATGAAAAGAAAGGGGGTAGACCGCCAAAATCTCATAAAAATCCTTTGGCAAAAATCTTTACAAGATATACACAGCATCAAAGAAACTGCAGTCCACCAAAATGGAGCCGAGAGAGTTTTATCAGAAAAAGAAGCAGTTAGTGTTAAACGCACGTAAAACAGTTTTTGACCCGATTGCTTCTTCAAAGAAGTCTCATAGGGTCAAGCTTCAGCTTCTCGTTCGAAGTTTAACCGAAAGAGGAAAACAAAAGATGAAGACATATTTGATGTCGAAATACATACTGTGCGTATGATCACTGAAGCTCGAGAAGACCCTGTAGCTGAACAGGAGCAACCAGGGCTGGTCACAAGTTCTCGTAGACGAGCAATGGATTCTCAAAGCGTGGCGGGAGGGGAAGGTTGAAGCCATATCCCATATAAAAAGCCAGATTCCATACATGAAGATGATGAACCCGTTTTTATTCTAGATCAGAACAACATTAGCAAGAAATTCCAACAAATAAAAGCCCAAGAAATAGAATATAGGAAAATGAATGAAAACATGATGACGTTATTGGATACAGTACTTCAAATGCAAAAGCAAATAGTATTATTGATGGCAAATCACCTTGAGCAGGTACATAGATCAAACACTCCCACTCCTCAACCAAAAGAGACTTCTCAGGAACTTGGGGGCACATTGAGTATTCCAACCCTGGAGCAATCAATGGTAATGACTCAGGAAGAGATACAACAGATGGCGGCTGCCGAGCTTAAACATGCAAAACATGGCGAGATGAGAGTCGATGGTGATAAGCCTTATCCCAGCCATCATGATTTGGTACCCTATCCTAAGGGGTATAATGTACCTAAATTTAAACAATTCAATGGAATTGGTAACCCTGATCAGCACTTGGCTCATTTCGTAACAGCCTATGGTGACACAAGTGCAAAACCATCACTCCTCCTTAGACAATTTTCTGCTAGTCTCACGGGAATTGCGTTTGAGTGGTATGCCAGCTTGCAACCATAATCAATAGCTATTGAAGGATGCATTTCGAGTATGGTTTGGAGGTGTGAGTGATAAAATCACAATAGCTGTTCTCGCGGTTACCCGTCAAAACAAAGATGAGAAGGTGGTTGATTAAAATCACAATAACCTTTGGACCAGCCACAAGCAGTGGGTCTTTTGCTTGGAAATATTGACAGCTGGATGGCTCCTTTCTTAAGCACGTTTGGCATCACTACATTCCAAGAGTTAATCTCTCAAGCCAAAAAAATTGGAAAGAACCAGCCCATGGGTGTTGTGTAACTTTCAAACATAAAAAAATGACAAGCCTAAAAAGACAAATAGTGTCAAGTACATTGCAACAACCTTCAATGTTGATAAAGGGAAAGACACTATGGAGTCACAAAAGTCGAAACAAACTAAGCCACTTAGCTTAGGTGCTTCTAGAAATGAATCAAGGCCTATTCCATCCTTGAAAGAAAGAATGAACAAAAAGTATTCTTTTCAAAGAGATCAAGCGCTAAAATTTTTAAAGATGCTATGAAAGGAGATCTGCAATTTCCTGAGTGCAAGACACCTGAAGAACAGAATAAGAAAGATCATTCTAATTATTGCCCATATCACAGACTGTTAGGGCTCTAATTATTGCCCATATCACAGACTGTTAGGGCATACAATTGAAGATTGTTATGTTTTTAAAGATTGGCTTGAGCGTCAATATCAAGAAGGCAATATTACACTCTCCAAGAATGTTTTCTTAGAACAACCTGCTGAACAAATTCGCTATGTAACTACTGTAGACTATGAGGGATCATCCCAAGGAGAAGTTACAATAATGGGCAATAAAATAATGCTCCCATCGATTTTTGACTGTAAACCACCTTCGGTTCCAGAAGAGTTGTGGGAAATATTCATATCTAAGAAGTCAAAGAAAATGTTAAAGAAATTGGCTGAGTTTCCAGGGATCAAGTGGAGAAGTTCTCAGATACCCCCTGAAGGACTCCCTATAAAGCAAACCAAGAAGAAAAATAAGAAGAAAAAACAAAAAGGTGAATACTCAAAACATAAGAAGTCAATTATAGAAAAATACATTGAATCTCTTGAAGAATATGAATAGAAGGAAAGAGTGTTGATCACTCTTAAAGATTATTTTCCCTAGGAGGTTAATGAATTGCTTGAGGAATTAGTTGAAAAAGATGATAAAATGATGCAAGTGGAAACTTGCAGGGCTATTTATGGAGGCAAATTTTCTATATATGACCAAGATTATGACGAGGATAGTTTTTTTGAGCCAGAAGAACTATATAATCATCATGGTCAACCTTATATTAGCAAGAAACAAAAGAAAAAGGTGGCATTCAGAGAGAAATTGAAGAAGGTAAATGCCAAATTCTTGGAATCACACCTACTTGAAAAGCCCAAAGAACCATATTATGTTCCAAAGGCTCCAAAGTATAAAATTTTGAGAAAAGTGATGCCTGCTGAAGATATTTCTTCATTTATTCAAAGTGTGACTGAGGAATCAGCTAATAAACTGATGCAGTTGCATGTTGTTGATAATGAATTGGATGAATCTGTAATATATCCTCCAGAATCAATAGGAAAAAATGTTGACCTAGAAATGGTGAAGCGTATAGCTTTAGTAAGAATTGTTAAAGACAAAGCTAGTCCTTTAGAAATTGAAATCAGGAAGGACGGGAAAAAGGAGCCTTTTAATCGAGCCATGGAAGAAGGGCTAGAACTACCTAGACCCAAGAGACCATGCTTGATGCATTTAGACAGTTATCCAAATTATTGTCCATATCACTGACTTGTGGGACATTCTTTAGAAGACTATCGAAATTTTCAAAAGTGGCTACAAAAACAAGTTTGCATTGGAAATTTGTAGTTGACTGATGATGATTTTGAAGTGAAAGGTGCATGTCATGCCAGAGCATGTTTGGATGGTTCTGATGATTAGTAAAATTTTTCAGATGAAGATGAGGAAGTATCCTGCCATGTACATCAAATGCAGCTCAGAATCGACAAATTGCTTCAATCACGACAAGTTTCTAGCTCTAATGATAAAAATAAAGGGAAGATGATAGAAGAAGAAAATGTTTTGCCAAAGAAACCATTGATGAAACCATATTATAATATCTTGGCACACTTAAAGTGTGGAAATTTGACCCTTTTCGCTTCTTTTGTGCTTTGTTTCTTGTGTAGAAGTTGTGTGTTTAAATTTTTCATTGGGTGTTTTTCGTGTTTAGGATCTTTGTTAAGGTTCTTTTAGAGTGGAAAAATGGAGGAAAAATCTTTAGGGAAATAGCTTTTAAGTGGAGGGTGTAAGGCTTTAAGACGCCGTGAGAAACCCCCAAAAACAGGGGGCCATGCGGCCCCCCATGCGGGCGCATGGCCACCCGCATGGGCCCCTGGATTTAAGCCTTGCAGCCTGCCTTACGGGCGCAAGACAGCCCGCAAGGGCCTCTGGAAAGAGGCCTCGTGGCCTCCCATGTGCCCGACAGGGAGCCAGCGAGCCCTCCCGCGCTTTGGGTCTATAAATACCCGATTTAAAACTCAAAGGGCCTTCATATGACCCCATTTCCCTCTCGTTTTCTCCCCATCTTGAATCCTCATTCTCCCCTCTATTAGATCTCCATTCTTGAGCTCCAAGAAAGAAGAAAGGTGCTGATCTCCCCCCTCTCCTCCATTGGTGATGATTCTCCTCTAGTTCTAATAAGATTTAAGGTGGGTTTTCTTCTCTTCTTCAATTTCTTGTTCTTTTATTCAATTCTCTATAGATCCATGAAGGAATAGTGTGGATCTAGTATGGATCTAATGTTTAATTGGAATTAAGGCATAGATCTAATGTTTGGATGGTTTAGAAGTCTTGATCTCATGTTTTGGTGAAGAATGAAAGAGATCTTTCGTCTCTAAACCCTTGATTTTTTGTCGATCCGAACCCAATTAGGATTTTCTTGGTTTTATTGTGATCTTGAGGATTTGAGGATACCATTATTATTAATTTTTGAATATAGAATATCTAGTGAACCCTAGAAGCCATGAGATCTAAATTTGGATCATTCTTTCCTCTTTTGTTTATTGTTTGGGTTATGTGATTGATTCTTGTTTTTCTTTGATGATTAATGGCTTCAAGGAGGTGGATCTAATGGCAAGTGTAAAGAACAAGTAGGTGAGTGATCCAAGAAGTTCGATCTCGCCAAGTTTGTGAGTGGGAAATTGTTTTATTCATGAGCTATGGTCATGCTTGTTTGAATACCTAATTATATACATTTTTAAATGGTGAACTTTATGTTTCAAAGGTTTCTTGAGATGTTTTCATGAAACTTTGAATAATGATGATTTATATTTCGGTTTATTTCTTGATTAGAGACATTGATCATCTATACTTCTTGATTTATGATCCGATGTACTTTTGATTAAGGTTGTTGATCATTTATACTTATGGTTCATGGTTTGATATACTCTTGTGATTATGATCAATGATCTTTTATTATTCTTAATTGATGAAATCCCTATGTCTTGGAATGCATATTTTTAAAGTAATGTCAAAGGGTTAATGTTCTTGACATAAGGACCCAAGAAAGGACATAAGAGAATAAAAATGGATTTCTTAGTGATGAAACTCTATTTGAAAGGTTATTCTTTGCGATGATGTCGTATTTGAAATGTGTTTTCAAATGATACTTTTATGATGATTTTCTTGGTGAAATAATATCATTGCCGATGTTTACTCAAGAATTCACTTTCGAATTGAGAGTTGTATTTATGAGAATTTGTGATTTCTATTGATGTGTTCATGTGATTATCGTGATGTGTTCATGATGAGCCTACGGGCGGGATAGATATCCCAAATGTTTCGATGGTGACATTGGGGGGATCCTCGTCTTCTGCAGGAGCGAGTCTCCAAAGACCGACCTAGTTGGGGTGGCGTGGAGTTCTAGGCTGACTAGCCCATACAAGAGGCGCGTAGAGAACCTGAGGGTGTTGTGTTGGGTTCCCGGAGTCACCACACGGGATTCCCAACGGCCAACGCCAAGATACGCCCATCTTGGTGGCTCCTGACCTAGCCAAGGCCATGGTTAGTGGTGGAGAGTTTTCATAGGCTATTGATGATGCTATCGATAGAGGATTTCCGCATGTGTTGCACTATAAATCCTTACTTCGATGGGTTTGATTTTTTAACTAGTATTCTTAACTTGAATTTTCAGTATTGAATCTCTTTATAAATGATTTTCAGAGTTTTATTGATCCCTTTCTTTGAGAAAGTTGGAAAGCTTCTTATATTGCAATGTGTACTTAAAGCATTTTGTAAGTTGTTGGTTGCTAAAGATTTACATATGTTTTCGGCATATCATTTGTTACACTTGTATGAGTTATAGCTCCATGTTCAACCCCTCACTGAGTAACTTAGTTACTCACCCATTCTTATTCTCTTCTTTTCAGGTGTTAGCACGGCAGCAGAGCGTGAGACATGATAGTACTTGGCAGATTTATTCTTGCATTTACCTTTAAGTAGTGTATGATTCATAAACATTGTTGTAATGTATAAGATGGATCCACTAGAACCTATGTTTTCGTATTTCTATTTTGGTCTTGGATAATCTTGATTGGTTCAGTCAGAACCTTAGGTTGTATGAGCTTTACACCAGTGTTTGGGGAGACTATAATTGTGTTCATGATCATTGATGTTGTGATGTCCAGGGATATACATATGTACCTGGTGTGAGTATGTTGATCTTGTACAGGGTTGTGGTTGAATATCTTAGATTTAGAGTATTATTGTTGTGATGTTAATATTATACAGGTAACAGGTTAGCCTTGCGGTGATCTAGGGTTGAGGCAGGTGCCTGACCTCCCCTGGGTTGTCGTGGCAGTAGTGTCATGAGTCGGGACCCGAGGGTCGGAGCGTGACATAAAGAAAGTCCCGGCTCTGCTTAGCATATATGGTGCACTGATGATGTTGACAGAAGTCAGGGAATCTTTAATACATGCTTTACAAAACCCTGAGGAATACAAAGCTTACTTTGCTGAGGTTAATATAACAAAAGCTTTATACGCGACGCATACACCTTCGGTATCATTCACTGACGAAGATTTATTGTTTGGAACTGCAGAGCATAACAGACCATTGTACGTGACGAGGTCTTGTCATGGGATAAAAATTAATCAGATTCTAGTTGATCAAGGGTCTTCTTTAAACTTAATGACCCTTAATACTCTTCGGGTGTTAGCTCTGGAAATATGCCATCTGTCTCCAGAACGGATCATTATTCAAGGCTTAATTAGCATAGCCCGAAAGCTTTGGGATCTATCACTCTCCCAATCAAGTTTGGAAAGATCACATCTGACGTGAAGTTCCATGTAATTGATGATGATGCCTCATACAAAGCCTTGTTGGGTAGGCCTTGGATCCATGAACACCGGATGGTCCCTTCAACCCTTCATCAGTGTATGAAATATATGGTAGATGGAGAAGAATGCAGAATTGATGGTGAAATTCAACCTTTTGGCGTCCATGAAATACATTATGAGGATGCCAAATATTATCTTGGTGTTTCCAAAGGGGCCAAAACACTAAACTTAACAAAAAAAGTCTTCAACAAAACCATCTGATGCTAATCCAGTATCCGAAAAAGAGGAATCAGCATTACCTCACTATGGCAGTGATACTGAACCTCCGAAGGATGAAAGTTATACAAGTTAAACCAAAGGGTCTCCCCGGGAAAGCACCTTGCATATCACAAGAGTTCCATATGGTCTCTACAAATCCCTAGATGATTTGGAGGCTGATACAATTGAGCATTTAAAAACATTTTATGTGCCAGCTCAAAAAGAAAAGGAAAGAGGTATCCTATTTTACAAAATTAAAGATAACAAAATTTCAAATGATGATATTATACATATTGAACAAGAAGAGGATAATGAAATCCAACATATAAATTTCCCAAGCCAATACCCTAATAAACACAAGAAAATGGTTGAAGAGTTTGGAGGCAAAATAAACTAGTCAAAAAAGTCATATCAAATTTTTCATCAATTATGGAACCATACTCACCCAGACAAACGACGGGTGGGTTACTCTGAATATTCTAGCCATTCATGTTACATGATGGAATCTAAGGAAGAAGAAGATGTAAAGATAAAAAATGCACGGCCTGAATTAGAAGATGGGGGGTCAAGCAATAGTTGATGAGTTAGTTGAAATCATCTTGGGAAGTGATGAAGATCCAAGGCCAACTTTCTTAAGTTCACAACTGACAGAAGAACAAAAAGAATCTTTTAAAGCTCTTTTAAAAGAATATGTTGATTGTTTTGCCTGGAATTATAATGAAATGCCAAGGTTGGACAATAAAATAGTTGTTCATAGATTGGCTATTGATTCCAATTTTACTCCAGTCAAGCAAGCGCCAAGAAAGATGAAATTTCATTTAGGAGAGAAAGTGATAGAAGAAATCAAAAAAGTTGATAGAAGCAAATTTTATCAGGGAAGAAAAATACCCAAATTGGGTTGCCAGTATAGTACCTGTAAAGAAAAAGAATGTCCAGATACGGATATGCGTTGATTTCAGAGATTTAAACAAAGCATTTCCCATAGATGATTTTCCTTTACCAGTCATGGAGATCATGATCGATAATACCTTAGGGTATGAGATGTTTTCTTTCATGAATGGATATTCAGGATATAATCAAATTAGGATGCACCCAGATGATGAAAAACATACCGTCTTTCTAACACCCATGGGCATATATTGCTATGGAGTAATGCCGTTTGGCTTAAAAAATGTGGGGGCAACATATCAAAGAGCTATGACAATAATATTTGATAATCTGATTCATAAAGTTGTCTAATGCTATGTGGATGATTTGGTTGCTAAAACAAATTCAAAAGACAAACACCTTGAAGATCTGAGAACTGTTTTCATACGTCTCAGAGAATATAAATTGAAAATGAACCCAATGAAACGTGCTTTTGGAGTCCTATCAGGGAAGTTCCTAGGTTTTATCGTAAGACATCACGGGATAGAAATAGTCCCTTCTAAGATCAAGGCAATCTTGGAAATGCCGCATCCACAGACATTAAAACAGTTGAGGTCTTTTCAAAGACGTTTGGCCTATATTAGAAGATTCATTTCTAACTTATCAGGAAGATGCAAACCTTTTCCAAGTTCGCCAAAAAAAATACACCCTTTAAGTGGGATGCCAAATGTCAAAAAGCTTTTGAAGATATTAAGCAGTATTTACTGAGTCCACCGGTGCTAGCCGCTCCAATCTCGGGAAAGCCACTAATTCTATATACTGCTGCTTTGGAAGAGTCATTAGGAGCTATGTTAAATCAAAACAATGATGAGAGTAAAGAAAATGCATTATATTACCTCAGCCGAATGTTGGTAGGAACTAAGAGTAAATATACACCCCTTGAGAAACATTGCTTGGCATTGGTGTTTGCGGTAAAGAAGTTGAGACACTACCTTCTTGCGTATAAAATTATTCTCATATCAAAAGTTGACCCTTTCAAATATCTCATGATAAGACCATTACTCACAGGAAGACTTGCAAAGTGGGTGTTGATCTTAATGGAGTTTGATATAACCTACACTCCACAAAAGGATATCAAGGGGCAAGTACTAGCCAATTTCTTGGCTGCACATCTACTCCCCGATGATTCACCCCTTAACTATGATCTTCCTGATGAAGAGACACTTGCAATAAAAGAAGAAAAATGATTGTGTGAAAATGGTGCTGAGTTAAGAAACCAAAATTTTAATAAGTGTATTTTCTCTATAAGGATAGTGGTGAGATTAGGAAGGTTGGATTTAGTAAAGTTCATGGAGGAACTATGAGATATGTTGGAAGGCTTTCAAGGAGTGGTACAGAAGGGTAGAGTGGTGGTTTATACGGGAGGAAAGAAATTTCAAAAATTCTTTAAATGAAAGTGCACAAAACCGACAGGGTGGTGGAGAGTGCCTGGTAACCAATCCGAGGTTGGGAACCTTTAAAGTATCATGACCTTGCCGCAAGTAAAAATTTTGAATAGCATCCACAATGTCCTTCTTTTTTGTCAAGAAGAACGAAATCCCTAATGGGCCCGCTAAACTAAGACAGGGGCGTGCACACGCCTCGACTGCGGCCTGTGCGGCCCGCGCACACGTGGACGCTAGGACAACCCACAGTTCGTGCTCACAGCTCTCAGACATGCATGCTCACCCCAAGGATTCGAAGTCTCGCCACTTACGAGGCGTCCTCATGGGGGACCTAAGTGCCAATTGACCCAAAGACCGTTGACAGCATCCACAATGTCCTTAGTCAGCCACCTAACAATGCCAATGGAGAATTTACATGCAATAGTTGGTATATGATAAGTGTCTAAATGTAGTTGCTTTTCATATATATATCGTATTCACTTTGCATGTATTTTGTGAGGTTTGATGCCTATTTTGCGCTTAATCGTCTATTATTTGCTTTGTAGGGCATAAGGAAGCCATGGAGAACAAGAAGATATCATTTAGGCAAAAAGAGACGAAAACAGGAATTTCATACTACCCCCATACTACCCAGTATGGGGGCCGTATGTACTGTAGCAGCGTAATGATTTGGACTTATCTGCCCAGATTTCCATACTACCCAGCATACGGGGCCGTATGTACCCCGTATGAATCGCGAATCAGTGGATATAAATACCAACTTTTAGGGCAGAAAAGAGGACTTTTTGGCTAGACTTTTTGCTGGACTCTTTGGAGGGCTTTGGCTGGACTGTTTTTGGGGGAGTTCTTGGGCGACCTTAGGGAGGAGAAGAAGGGAAAGAAAGCTAGGAGATCATTGAAGCCCAAGGTCCAAGACTCTCAAGGCAAGAAGGCATCATCATTCAAGGGGAGATCTACCACGATTTGAAGGAAGGAGATCCGCGGCTAGAGGAAGCGTCATTCGGCATTCCTTTGGCGGTGGAAGCATCATCCGGCATATTTTCTACCTCCTTCTCCACCATTTCATCTAGGGAGTGTCAATTATGATTTTCTTGTGTATTTTACTTGATTGTGTTGCTTGTTGTAGGATGATGACACACTAGACCCCCAAGGCCACCGGGTGTTGGTGAACCTTGGGGGGTTCTATCATGTATTTTGGATGATTGTTTGCTAATTTCATGCTTGGGTAATTTTGAGATCTAATCCTTTGTTTTCATGCTAAGTGCTACACTAAGGAGAAATCCGTAGCTCTTTTATGAGTGATGCATGTAGATGTGACTTGCTCGCATGTATTAGATCATGAATGGATTAGAAGGGGACACGTGTATCATCACGCCGAGAAATCGGGTGTTTGGTAGCCCTCCATGTAGGTTTAATCCGAAGAAAAGTAGGTTTACTCCTAAGTGAGATTTCCTCGTACTTATTGCAATCGTAGGAGTGTGGATTTGGAAGAAATTCCTATCTATGTTCGTATGGGATTAGGATTCAATCGCCGAGAAATTGGGGTTGTTCTAATCTTGGAATCTCATGGTCCATTTTACACTTGCATCTTTTGTTCATCATCCATGTTTCATGATAACCCCTCAAGGGGATCCACATCCATAGGCCTTTGCATTACATTGAGTTTCTTGCTTGCTTATTGCTTGTTTTCTCCAATTTGTTCTTAATCTTGTTTTAATTTTTATTTGCACTTAGTAGAGTAAATTCCATCACTTAAGATCTTAGGCTAGATAATAGCTCGAGAAGGAGTAATAGGAGATCCTTAGCCCCATGGAATACGATCCTTGTGTCTTCGCACGAGGTATTACTTGGCGATCCCGTACGCTTGCGGGGAAGCAATCAGTATACGCATAATTGGGATATGTCCACTTCTATCAACCAAGCCAAAACAATTTCTAAAACACACACACATACACACTACAGTGGTGGCAAAAATAAGATCATCTCCTCAATGCACTTCTTGAAACATGCCAATTAAGGTTCCCACTAATGAAAAAAGTTTGATCCGATTCGCAAAGATAGATGAGGCTGTGAGAACTTGATAATCTTCCATCACCATTTGTATAAGAGGCATCTATTAAAAAAGTACAATTCTAGCAAACCCAAGCATATCTCCCATCTTCTTGGTCAATAAACTTTGTTCTATGAAATAAGGTTCACAACCCACCTATCTTCGTCGAGCCAAAAAAAAAATGCTCCTAATGCAAACAAGCTTGACAATATCCCCCTTGGCTATAGAGAAAGGAATATAGTATATACTAGATGATAAGTACAAAATAACTAATGTTAGCCTACACCACAGATTTAAAGCTCCCTCTTCTATGAAGCAAGTCTTCCATGAAAGTTGTTAATGATTGACTGCCATGGACTCCATCCAAAACTCATACCTGAAAGTTGTTGATGATACCATACTTTTGTAAGAGTACTCTCATTTTTGTTTTGAAATAGTACTTATAACCCACAGACAAAACAGGCCATACAATGGCCAAAAAAAAATAAAGTCAGCCTTCCATGAGGTTGGCAATATTATTGTAACAAAATTGATCCCATAAGAATATATTGAAAGTGCTCTATGTAAAGCAAAAGTAAATGATGTTTTAGGTAAAATAACTATGGGCAACTAGTTGTTAAATGCGCAACACCAACATGGTGGTGATTCAGGCATAGAAATATCAGAATTATTAAAAGTTAAAATAGAGCATGAAGAGATGGGGATTCTCTATAGACAATTTCGATGGGCATGGGTGATAAGAATGAGAAGGAATTGGTTGTGGACTTTTACTAACATTTAGATTGGAGCTTGATTGATAATAATGAACGTTGGACGATTATAATTTGATTCTGTCATGATTTATGTTTGAAAAAAGAATATGCAACTATACAAACTAATTATATAAGAAACAAACATACAATGGCCTTGAGGTGAATGCCCAAAAATATTAATGAGTCCAAAGCTAGAATCACACTCTATCTCTGGAAAACAAATTCAGTCCCACTACAGTATTTAACGTTTGATAGCTGTTGTCTTCCAAGATACACTGATCTTCTTCTTGTAACAGTATTACTCAAAATTACGAGAACAACATACTAAATTATACTAGCAACTCTCTCTCTTTATTAACTCTCGAATGTAGAATGGAAGCTCGAGATTGAAAAGTATATAAAAACCATAGAAAGGGAGTGATATTTATAGAGATAAAAAACTTCCAAGAGAAGAAACAATTCTTAGAGCACAAAAAATTCTTAGAAGCATTGTGTCTTTTTTTTTAAAGAGTTTTAACTCTCTTACTGTCACGCCCCGACCCTACCCAGGCATGTGGCTACTACCGCGATACTTAGGGGAGAGTCACACACCACTCCGCACCGGAGTTGCAACAAGGCTCAACAAGAGATAATAAACTACTCACAATAAAATCAAGTAACTCATAATCAAGAATATAAACTCAACCACATACATAAATATGTGTTCCTATACACCTGGACATAGAAATACAAGGAGTATAAAATACAACCACAAATACAAGTGCAGAGACTAGTGGATCCACATGCCCTACATGCCAAACAAATAAAAACAAAAAAAACACACCAAGACACAGAATAGGAGAAGGATTTAATCCAGAGACTGCCCAACACAGCCAACACCGATGTCTCACCCTGAGAAAAGGGGAAAAAGGGAGTGTTGAGTAACATATATGTATGTTATTCAGCGTGTGTAATAGTAGTCTCAAACAGAGTAATGAAATAAATAGATAAGTAACACAATGTCCTGAAATCAAGACTATTAATCAACAAGTATTGTTATAAAGAATTCAAAAGCAAGATTTTGAAAATAATAAGTTCTCAAAGAAATGCATATATAGCATTTTCAACACATATTTATTAAAATCAACATACACAGGCTTCAAATTATTCCGGACCTAATTGTGGCCGCTACCAGATACCGGACAGCTGTAAGGGTTGATGACCTTACAATTAGTTAGCGGGCATGCATTATCACATAGGCCAAGCCAAGAGGGTGCACAGCTGCGTGGATTGGGTAGCGTGTGGCTAACGCGAGGCGTGTGTTGTGTCGTGACCAAGAGCGGGTGGAATATCCCGCACGATTATGTACTGAGACCGTGAGGCGCGCGCGCGCTGGACCGTGGGCGTGCGCGTGACCAATGAGAGCGTGGGGCAGGCGCGCCCAATACCAAAAGTCAAGTGTTGCAAGACTTCATCATGTAGAGTGTTGGATCTCTAGAAAGTCTAGGCGGGGCGGGACACTTGATCAGGCCGGGAGACCGACAGCTAATTCCTGATTTGACAAGGTTTTACGCAGGCGTATGCAAGTGGGCACGTGGTCGAGAGCGTTACCGAGCCAGGGGCGAGGATGGCACGCGGTATTACCGAGTGTGACCGGTACTGCTGAGCGCTGTGACCAAGGGTGGCTGGTTAAAGCTATAGTTGCGTCAGTGGACACTACAAGCTAAGTGAAGTCAGGGAATTCACGCCAGACTTGTATTGGGCATGGGGCTCAATTAACCTTGGATTTTGGGTAGCTCTTGTAATAGGGTCTAATGTGTCTTTGGGAGGAGACAATGCCACTTGGTGTTGGTTTTGGCCATGGTTGTAAACATTTCTCAATCTAGGAGAGTTTATGTTTTTCTCTCTCTAAATAGAGTTTCATGTGTCGTGTTTCTCGTACCGTGGATGTTTTCCGGTTTTGCTCGCTTTATATTATTTCGCTGTGCTTGTACTGTAAACAGGAATTCACTAACTGTTCTTGCATGGAAGGCTGACCTGTCGCTATAGTGCATGTCAGGTATCGCACGGACGACGGTGATCGGTTGAGGCCGTGACAACAGCCAAGATGGTTTCCAAAACCCAAGAGATTTTAGAAAAAGAATCAAAATACAAAGTTCCTTAGCGTTGACCACTAAGATCCCTGTGTGGTGACCCAAGGCCTCTTAACATGAATGTAGGGATAATTCAACCTAAACCTTGTCAATGGCCCTGGTCACTTCTTTACCAGGGTAAATCATAGGGTCAGCCACGCTGTCCCCTATTCTGCTAGACTGTGGGGACTCCCACTGCAGTGTCGGACTACGTCCGGGGTCATGCTATGGCCTGTAGTCACCATCAATACCAATGACATGTGTAACCATTTCAGTAAAACTTTTATTGCACATTTGGAGTATAACGACAAATACACACTAGCATATGATAAGTGTATATTTATACTATATTTTATATATCATTTTTTACACTTATTCAGCTTGTATTAGAGTAATTATTTGGAAATGATGCTAAACGAGGTGTGAATTGTATTTGCAGGCACCAAGTGGAGCTTAGGGACAAAAGAGAGCCAAGAGAAGCAATTAAGAACCCTAATGAAGAAGTTACTTCTCCCGCAATATCACCACCTGGAATATGAGTCCAGACAAAAGCCCTTACGGCTGGCTTACTGCCGTAAGTTGGATCGTAAGGGCAGCCTAGAAGAGTTTACAGAGGCAATAAACGCCCGTAAGGAGTGATCGCAAGAGCTTGAAGGAAAAGCTTTCGGTCCCACACTTACGGCCTTAAGTGGGCCCGTGACTAAAAAACAATAGAGCTTACTGGCAAAGCTTACAGCCATAAGCCAGAAAAAAAGGCACGCGATCAACATAACCACCACTCCTTATGGCCGGAGCTTATGGCCGTAAGTAGCATGTAAGTATGAGGGTATAAAAGACATTAAGGGTTTTCTGATGAAAGGGGGGCTGATTTGGACAAACTTAGGAAAAGAAAATTGGGGCGAAAGCTCGAAGAAGAAGGATGACAAACTTGGAGATGATTTGGACAAACTTAACGATGACATTCGAAAGAAGAAGGAATCACGCCGGTGACCCTCCCCACCATGCTCATCATTTACCAAGCATCGACAATCTCTCACAAGGATTATTTGATCAACTCCAAGAGGAATCCTATACCGAGTCTTCATTCGAGTTTAAAGGCAGTTTTGCTTATCTTTGAGATGCATTACTCTAATTCTGTTGTAGATCTTAAGTTGTACGACTCCATGAAGAGCTAAACCCTTGTTGGGTCTTTGGACATGTGAATCCTTGGAATATTGATTTGTTGGAATTCTTACTTACTTCTTAATTCTAGTAATTTGTGTGTTTCAATCTTGTTTGTATCATGTTCAATTGCGTCTGACAATTGTGATTGAGTTTAGGTTATGTTGAGGTGAGTGACAAGCACTTAAGTGTAAGACCACCCAAGATTGAAGAGGGTAGAGAGAGTGAGCCTGTAGGTAGAGGAGCGTCCTTTTTTCCCTTTATGTAGATCATCCTATCTTCGTGTTCTTGTGAACACTTAGCAATCATGTAACCCTTTAGTTGAGAGAATTATCCTTTAGGTGAGTTGCATGGGATTAGGGGGTGTTTCGCTCGAGAGAGGAATCAACCTATGTTTAGGAACCCAAGTTGATCATTAAGGAAACTCTAGATTATAAGGCACCTACCGGGAGAGCTTTGATAAGTATATAATTATACGATATTTTATATATGAATTTGTATACTTATCGAGTTAGTATTAGAGTAATATAGTGGAATACGAGCCTAAATCGCGGTAAATTGTCTTCACAGGCACCAAGCGGAGGTTTAAAGCCAAAGGAGTGCCAAAAGAAGCGATTTGGGATAAAAAGGTCAAAGATGGCACATTCTTGACTTAGCAACTTGGAGACCAGCACTACTTACTGGCACCTTGTGGCTAGGCTTACGGTCGTAAGCCACATTTAGAAGGCCTTGCGGGCGTCCTTATACCCGTAAGAGATGAATCCCTTACAACACAGAGAACCTTATGGTCGGGACTTACGGCCAGAAGTGAGACCGTAAGTGGAAGACAGAGGATGAGGTTTACGGTCCTGAGCTTACAGCCGTAAGCAGGATCGTAACCCAAAGACAGAGAACCTAACGGAAGAGGCTTACGGCCGTAAGCGGGGTGTAAGGCACGAGGGAAGTAGAAACCCTGAGACTTACGACCTAGCTTATGCCCGTAAGCTGCCCGTAAACTTACTCCTATATAAGATTTCACTAAAGTTGAGAAGAGGGAGGCTAGGTTTTATTCTACTTTTGGGGAGAGAGAGAGGCTGCAGAAGGGAAAGACATCAACTGTGCGATCAAGGGCAGATTTCTCCATTCTAAGGACCAAGAATTTGTGTGGTCCCTCATCAACATCATCTTCATCATCTATTAGGGCACCATCGCAGCCAAGGATCGTGACTTCTCCAACGTTAAAGGGAACTTCACATCAATCCTCGTCCTCGTGGTTTTCGGGGAGTTTTCCGTTTATTTGTGCATCATGATTATAAACTTTTGTGATCCTTTGATTTCGTATTATTGCACTATGATCTAATCCCCTTTTTGGGAAGCTTGGACTTGAAACCTTGAGGAATTGTTGAACTCTATTTGTAATCCTTTAATTTCAATTATTTGTGAAGTTTGATTTTGGCAATGCATGTGTAATTGGATGTATGTCTCGTTGCATGTTGCGTGGTTATTGAAGTGCGATGAAAACCAGTTAATTTTCTGATCTAGCGTGGGGTGAAAACCCGTTGGTTCTCGGGAACCAATGTGCGGTGAAAACCCAATAGACCTAATGGACCCTATTTCAATTGAGTGAGTGATTTCTGTAGAAGTTAGGGCTTCAGTGTTTAATCCCTAAGGGAGTATTGTCCAAGCATTCCCATTACTCTTGATAATCTCCATCCCTTAATTAAAATTTAGGCCATTACTTTTGTTAGATTTGTTAATCGCCATTTCTGTCAGGCTAGATTTCATAAGCTGAAGTTAGTACTAGCGCAGTTTCTCCCTGAGGTTCAACAACCCGATCCCTCTTTGGGATCTACTTTATTACTTGCAGTGATGCAAAGAGCGTGTCAAGCTTGTGTTGAGAGAATTCTCCGTTTGTTACTTTTGGTGAGGTAGGCACTAATGGCCATGGAGTGGGTTAGTGACTGTTAGATTTCACACGACTGGATGTTACTAAGTTAAGAAGTGTTTTAGTTCCCGTGCTTCATAGAAATATCCAAGGAGGATCATCGCCCGGATATCCTTTTATATCTTTTGTTAATTCTTCTCGTGTTATTGCTTTTCATTTCATTCCATTATCAATAAGGCTAGATAGCAAAGAGGTGGCTATTACGAGTATTTTTGTTCCCTGTGGATTTGACAACCTGACTTTTCATTAGGTATACTTTATTATTTGATGACCCGTCACTTGTGGAGACGCAAAGGGCGTGCCACCATATTCCCATCATATACATATATAGGAAAATAGAAATGCCAAGTTCAAGTAAGATGCATAAATGTTTTCCAATTACCCAAGATGTTCAATTCTTTCTAGTAAAATTATTTTTGGTAATAAAAATATTATTTGATACAAAAATAAACTGTAAATCATATAGGAAAAATATTATACTACTCATATCAAGATTATACAGAAATACTTCAACCACTCACATAACAAGTCGCCTAGGCTTTAGACATGCTCACGGCACAAATTTACTCTAACACCCTAACACTAGGGCTATAGGGCAAACTGCACAGTTTTGGGATCAAAAGACCTCAAAATCACAAACAAGCAATATCGATAAAGTTTAGGCAATCAGGTTTATGATTTGGAACAAGAATTTCAAAGAAATGATGATTGGTCTCTGTGCTACAGTAACTACGGATTTGCTACAATACCCCAGGGGAAAGAACTTGCATTTCTCAAAGTTTTACAACACCAAACACAACAATCTTTACAGGAAACTCAACCCATCAATTTAGCAAGTTCAGGGCTACATTTTAAGCCCAAAATACAAGCAAATCTAAGAATTATTCTAGGGTTTTCAAAGAAGAAAAAATGGTAGTAAAAACAAAAATATTCAAAGAAAACTAGGGCAGACTACTTACCGAAAGATAGAGCAAGTGAGGGAAGAGTTTTGGGCGAAGATCCGATGAAAATCGGTGACGGAGAAGAAGAAAGAAAAAGAAGCTCACGGCTAAAGAAAGGAAGAAGAAAAAAACAACGAAGGAAAGAGGAAGGAATGCGTCGGCAAACTTTTTGTTTTTAAGAAAAATTATCAAATTGCCTACAAAACAAAATACTAGGGAATGATCCAATTAACCGATTTGCCCTCGGTTTTGGTTAGCTTTCACACAAAAGCCACTAATGCTAACATGACTATTTTACCCCTAATGCATGCATAAAATACTAAAAAGACTGGGGTTTAAAAGGCGAAGGGTACAACATTCTATCCTCCTTAAAAGATTTTGCCCTTAAAATTCTAGCTCGCCCAGTCCACTGAAGAGGTTAATATATTTCTGTCCCATGAATTGCTCAGGTTCCTAAGTCATCTCCTCTATTCAGTCACTTATCCAAAGAACCTTTACCAGTAGCACAACCTTTCTGCGACGGACTTTCTCTTGATGATCTAAGATGGAAACTGGTTACACTACAAAACTCAAATCTTCACGAAGTTCAACTGGTGGTGCTTCCAGGGTAGGTGAAGTACCAAGCACATACTTCTTCAACATTGAAACATGGAATACATCATGAATCTTCTCTAACTCTGGTGGTAGCTCTAGCCTATAAGTCATGGGCCCAATTTTCTCAAGTATCACGAATGGCCTGAAAAATCGTGGATTGAGTTTCCTTTTGCTATGGAAACGAATCACTCCCTTCCAAGGTGATATTTTAAGGAACACTCTCTCACCAACTTGGAACTCCAAATCTCTTCTCTTGTTGTCTGCATAGCTCTTTTGTTGATATTGGGCCATCTTCAATCTGTCTTGAATTGCCTTCACTTTTTCTGTGGTTGCCTCAATCAGTTCTATACTTTGTAATTTCCTCTTGCCAACTTCATTGCAATAAAGAGGTGTTCGGCATTTACATTCATACAATGCTTCATAAAAAGCAATACCAATACTTGCATGGAAACTATTGTTTTAGGCAAACACCACAAGGGGGAGATACTTGCCCCAACTTCCTCAAAAGTCAAGAACACAAGCTCTCAACATATCCTCAAGCAGTTGGATTGTCCACTCTAACTGACCATTGGTCTGGGGATGGTATGCAGTACTGAATCTCAAAGTCGTTCCAAGGGCTTGATGGAACTTCGGCCAAAACTGAGATATGAATTACGGGTCACGGTCAAACACGACGGATATTGACACCCCATGAGGTTTCATAACTTCATCTATGACCAGTTTGGCCAACCTCTCCAAAGAATACTTATTATTGACAGCTAGAAAATGGGCTGACTTCATCAGTCGCTCCACAACCACCCATACAGCATTGTGCCCCTGAGAGGTGTAAGGCAATCCAACGACAAAATCCATAGTAGTATGTTCCCACTTCCACTCTAAGACAGGTAAAGGTTGCAATAGTTCAATTGGTTGATGATGTTTTGCTTTAACTTGCTGGCAAATTAGGCATCTCGCAACAAACTCTGTAATTTCACGTTTCATTCCAGACCACCAAAACTTTTCCTTGATAGCACAATACATTTTGGTGCTTCTTGGATGCACTGTATAAGTCAAGGAGTGAGCTTCTTCCAAAATAGCATTTTTGAGTCTTATATCTTGTGGAACACAACTCTCCCTCGAAATTCAAGAATACTATCTTCACGAAGTTGGAACTCACTAATTCCACCTTTCCCCAACTTTTGTACTTCTTCCACTAACTCCTTGTCAACTTTCTGTCTTTCTCGAATCTGATCAAAGAGTGATGGCCTTACTGTAAAAGTCAATAACAAAACACTATTGGGTTGGACTCTAAGTCTCACATCCATCTCTCGAAGAACAACAAGCTGAGATTGATATGATGTTTGAGTGGTATTTGAAGAAGCTGAGATCTTCCTACTCAAAGCATCTGCCACCATATTGGCTTTCCCTGGATGATAGTCGATCACTAAATCATAGTCCTTGATCAGCTCTAAACATCTACACTGCCTTAAGTTTAACTCCCTCTGAGTGAACAAATTCGTCAAACTCTTATGATCAGTGTAAATTAAACATTTATCTCCATAGAGGTAATGTCATTAGATTTTCAAGGAAAACACCACCACTGCTAACTCCACATCGTACATAGAATAAGTCAATTCATGCTTCTTCAATTGCCAGGAAGAATAAGCTATTATCTTCCCATCCTATATCAATACACAGCCAAGACCCTGTCAAGACAGATCGCTAAACAGCACAAACTCCTTACCTCTGATGGGTATGGTGAGAACCGGCGCTGAAGTCAATTGACGCTTCAACTCTTGGAAGCTGCTCTCACACTTCTCTTCCCACATGAACTTAACATCCTTGCGAGTCAACCGGGTTAAGGGTGCAACCATATGTGAAAATCCCTCGACGAAACAACGATAACAACTAGCTAAACGAAGGAAACTTCAAACTTCTGACACATTTTCTGTTTGTTCCCAATTAATGATGGCTTCCAATTTCTTGGAATCTACAATAATGCCTTCTCTTGAAACCACATGCCCGAGGAAAACTACCTCACATAACAAAAACTCACACTTTGAAACAGTTGCCTCTTTATCCGTATCTGCAAAATTATCCGTAGGTATTCCGCATGCTCATTGTCGGTTGTCAAGTAAATCAGAATGCCATTGATGAAGACAATCACAAACTTGTCGAGGTATGGCTGGAAAATTCTATTCATCAAATCCATGAAGGCTACTGGGGCATTAGTCAAACCAAACAGCATCACCAAAAACTCATAATGCCCATATCGTGTATGAAACGTTGTCTTCTAAATATCACACTTCTTGATTTTCAACTGATGATAGCAAGAATGAAGATTAATGATGAATTACCTACAAGTGTATGAGGTCGTTAAGTAATATCCTATGCGTGATATAGACTTTGTATTCCTCGAGGCGAAGGATCTACCTTACTTCCTTTTCACCTATTATCTAACCAACCAACTCAAGTTCAAGTGCTATAAACAAAGGAAGAGACTTAAATGGACCCATGTGAAATGTCTAAATCACTGGAGAATCTGGTGAAAATAACAAGAGAGAAGATGGTCACAGATGCGGATCCCTTGGGACTACTGAAGCTAGAAGGATGCTAGGGTTAAAGTAGCCACGATGGTTTGGGCTAAGATATTCCTAAAGTAGGTTAATTCCTAATCCCTCGGTGATTAACCCCTAATCCCATAAGAGTATTGATTGAAATTTCTTCAAGCCAACTCCCCTATGATTGCACTACTTTTAGGAAAATCTCTAATTAGGGTCAAACTTAATGGTTGGAGGGCTGCCAAATACCCAAATCCCTCGGGGTATTGATATGTGAATCACTTTCAAACTATGTGAGTCTAATACAAGAGCATATCCCGCGCTTCCAAGTACAACTTTGAAATTGAATCACAGAGTTCTCATGCAATCTAAGACAATTAAGCACACATATAATGAACTACAAACCAAAAAAACTGCATTAAAAAGAAATCAAAGCATCCAAACAAGCTAGTTCATCCCAAGGTTGTCCGGCATCCGGTGATCTTGGGGTTTAGTTGTCCATAACAACAATGAATAAGAAATTACTCATGCAAACAACTAAAACACTCATTACAAAACTCCCTCAAGTGTTGATGACAAAATGGAGCCGGATTACGTCAAAAGCTTCCACCGACGCCGCAATAGGGGCGTCTTCCCTTGTCGTCTATAAGCTTCCTTAAGTGAGATCGGTGAAAGACCTTGCCGAATCTTACCTTTCCACTAGCTTTCCACTCTCAAAATGCCAAGAATCGACCTCCTGCTTCCCGGATTTAGCTTACTTGCCTTAGAGCTCTAAGAACCCTTCTAAAAGTCTCCTCTCTTTTGCCCTAATGCCCCTTTTAAAACTCATCCCCCCAAGCCTTACGGGCAACTATGCTAGCGCATGGTTGCCCGTGAGGCTCCTAACCTTTTCCACACAAAAACTTCTTCTGGGGTGCTGCAATGCCTACTATAGTAAACTGCTACAGTAATATAACACAAATAAAACCAATTTAAACGTAAAACAAGCATTGGTTCATCAAAATGCATGCAAATGATACAAGAATGATATGTATAAATATATACATTTAGACACTTATCAATCAATCTTTGAGAACAGTTTTGCTCCTCCCAAATGGCCGAACAAATCATCGATTTTGGGTAAAGGGTACTTATTCTTCATGGTCACCTTGTTTAACTGCTAGCAATCTATGCACAATCTTAAAGATCTATTTTTTTCCTCACAAAAATAACTGGTGCACCCCATGGTAAGACACTTAGGAGTATAAAGCCCTTATCTACCAAATCTTGCAATTGCACATTGAGCTCTTCTGTCTACCTGCTTGCCCTGATAAAGGTCTCAAAGAACTGGATCCTGAAACATCTGTAGAAGCACTCTCACTTCTACAATGCTTGGTTGCCCTAGCAAATTCTGGGTTCTTTTTTGGCAAAGTCTTGACTTGGACGCTTTTTCTCCTTAACCAACTTCTCAGTTCTTAAAGCAAACTGAACAATTTCCTTGAAACTTTGAGTCTCTGTAACTGCCATTTTCTCCCGAACACTCACGTCTAGCCCTTCTTCAAACTTAGAACATATAGCTTCTTCACTACCGATGATCTTTGGTACAACATTTGCCAAGTCTTTCAATTATGTCTCATACTCAGTTACAGTCTTGTTTTCTTGAATCAAGCACATGTACTGCTGTTGCTTCTGGTCACTGTGGAAACGGATGCAGTACTCTTCATCAAACTCTCGTAGAAAATCTACCAAGTCAATGGAGTGTTTGTACAACCCTTGAGGGTCACCCACCAAATACGTGCTATGCTCTCTAAAAGTCTGACTACAGCTTTCAACTTTAGTTCATCCTCAATGCCCATGTCTTCAAATGTAGAAAGCACTTGTTCAACCATTCCTTAGCAGCCATTACATTACTGGAACCATCAAAAGAACTGGATCCCAACTGTTTGCCTTCTTTCAGTAGCTTGGACAACACTAAGACTTAACTCCTATATGCAGTTATGCTAAATGCAAGACTTTATATGGACTCAATATTGAATTGAAGACTTGGGCAAAAAAAAAAAAAAATTAAATTCAAGCAAAGGTGCAAAGGTTAACCCTTAAATCTACAGTTGCGACAACAAGGGGAGGGTCATACACCACTCTGCACCTGAGTTGTCCCAAGGCTCAACAAGACCTAATAAACACCTCACAATAAAATTAAGTAACTCATAAACAAGACCTCAATTGAGCATTCTTTCATTTACAATTGCCTCATCTGCTTTCATCAAGATAGTTCTCTTTCCCTTTTCAGGTTAAAACATATGGAATAATATCCAAAGGATATGACTTAGATGACTTGGTACATGTCAATATCTCATGACTATTCTCATTTAGGTGTAATATAAAACTAGATTGACACTGAATGGACAATATAAAAAGAGATAAACTAACATTTATTTTTATTAGTAAGAGAGGTGCCCAATGGGTCGGTTAGCTCTTGACCCTGCCAGCAATAGGTAGGCCCATGTGCTGGCCCAAGTAAGCCTTTCTATAAATTTATTTATTTATTTGAGGATTTGAACTCTATCAATTAACAATATATGAGTTTTAAGATTAATGTGTATCTAATTTTTCATCATTAATCTTTTTTACTAGATATAGTTTTGAAATTTATTTATTCAATCTAGTAACAAGAGTTTTAAATTTTATGCATTAAGATTAATGAAGAGTTTTTTTAATTTGGTATTTTAGTGAATTCTTATTCACTTGATCTTGGGGCCAATAAGGGATTCAATGGAGTAGAACCAATTTCTTCTAGCAAGCCTAAATATTTTCAAAGTTGGGCCTAGCTGTTACGAGTTGGGCTCGTTCGCCAAGTTAAGCACCATTATCACATTGTTCACTTCCCAGAATTATTAACAGGTAATAATTTATTGAAAAAAAATCAATTTAATTTAGTTCCATATCCATTAATTTGGGAGTATAGAATTTAGGGGGTGTTTGGTTGCAAGGAATGGAAAGGAGATGAATGAAAGAGTAATGAAAATGAGGGGAATTGGAAAAGTAATGGGAATGATAACTATGTTTGGTTGGAATGATTGGAAAGGTAGTTTATGGGGAATGGGAAAAGTGAAAAAAAGAGAATATTAGAAAATGACTATTATGACCTTTATCCAAATAAATATTGTTATATATTTATATATATAATAACAAATTGTGATAATTATTTATTGAGATATTTAGGTAATAATTATTTAAATATTAATTATTACTATAAAATAATTGTTATACATCAATATTTAACTTTAATAGATCACAAAATTTCAAAATTTTTATTAATATAAATATTATTAACAATTAATTAATGGTTTAATATCCAATTTTTTTTGTTGTAATTAGAAATTAGTTTGCGGAACTAATTACATTTTCAAAAATACATATATACAAAAATAAATTACTAATATTAATTGACTTTTTAAAATATCTAAGCATTTTCTCATAAAAAACGAAAAATTCAACATTTTATTAAAATAACAATTAAACATTAACAACAAAACGGGATTGGACATATGAGATATTTTTTTTAAAGCAAGGGCATTATGGACATTTTCCTTGATCATGGTTCATTCCTTCCCCAATCCTCTCTTTTTTTTTATGATTATGATTCTTTCTCCAAACACTCCCCATTCCTTCTTCATTCCTTCCCCAATCCCATTACTCCACATCCAAACAAGGGCTTACTCAACGTAAGGATTCAATCACATTCCAATCCTCCCAACCAAACAACCCCTTAATGTGTAATTCTAGGTTTCTCATCTTATTAACTTGATTTTTAACCCGTATCAAATGTGAATAATTTGGTGTGCATCTAATATAATAGCGAGTTAAAATAAAAGATCATATCAATGTAACAAAGTAACTAATAATTTCATATATAGATAAATATGATCTATTATTATTATGTATATATCCATTTAAATATGTATAAGTCTGATATATGAATTTATTAGCTTTATATATATATTTGATTTACACTGACATAATATTTTTTTTATCAGAATATATTTTGATCACATATCACATAGAATGTTAAACATTTGTAATGATAAAGATGATAATATCTTTGTTCTTCAGAAAATTGAGCTACTTTTTTTTTTCTTTCTCTTGTTCTCTTTGTCTTTTTTTTATTTTATTTTATTTTATTTTATTTTTTTTATTTTTTTTATTTTTTGAAAGTTTTTCACAAATGAATCTTCACAGTGTAGCTCTTGCAAACAAAGAGAAAAAAAAGCAATGAGATCACTTCCAGTGTTTGAGGTAAGAAGGAACTCTCCAAGTTATTTCAAGTGTTTAATATAATTACATTGGCTCATCTAAATGTAAATTTATCCAATCATACCATGTTGCACATTCATCCAATGCATCCGCGACCACAAATTAAAATAAACTAGGCAGAATACCCTAATTGATCCCTTTATTTGTCACAATCTGCCCTTTTAGTCCCTTTACTTTAATTTGGCACCGATGAGTCCCTCTACTGTCAATTTGAGGCAAATCAAGTCCAACAACTGACCGACGTTAGGTTGTCCGTTTGAGTTTGCTGATGTGGCTTTATAATGGATTGGTAGAATACCCTAATTGGTCCCTTTATGTGTCACAATCTACCCTAATTGGTCCCTTTATTTGTCACAATATGCCTTTTTAGTCCCTTAATTTGGCCCCGATTAGTCCCTCCATTATAAAACCACGTTAGCAAACTTAGACGGATAAAGTAACGTCGGTTAGTTGTTGGACTTGATTTGCCTCAAATTGACAGTAGAAGGACTAATCGGGGTCAAATTAAAGTAAAAGGACTAAAAGGGCAGATTATGATAAATAAAGGGACCAATTAGGGTATTCTACCAATAAACTATCACATATAAAAAGAGCATAATAGTACAAGCAAACATAAGTCAGTTTTTCAGTTTTTTTATTAAATTAAGTAAAAAAAAAAAAAAAAAAGTGCATGTTTGGTACGCACAAAATTTTCCCTTGGCTATCACCAAGGCAAATAAATAAATAAATAAATAAATAACCGTGAACCTTGTGCACGGCTAAAAGCATCTGTCGGTAGGTGGGTCTGTGTTCACCATCCATGATGCAGGCTTAGGGATGAACAGTGGGGTTTCAGCAATTCCAGAGAAGAATTAGGATGAGAAGGAAGACAGAGGAAGGAGAAGAGCTAGAGGAGAGGAAAAGTTGAGAGAAAAGAGATTGATAATTGGCCAAAAAGATCCATATCTCCTTCCTTGTATTCATTATATAGTAAATCATCCGAATCATAACAGAATCGTAACAAGAATGCCACTCGGCATTCCATCGAGCACCCGATGGGCCAGGACACGACCCTACGACCAAGACCCATAACAAACCGAGAATTAATGGCTAATTACACTTCCTTCGGAGCTATAACGACTCGACTAATGACTAATATTAATCCATAACAAAATCAGCAAATTTGTTATTGAATTTCCTTTGAGTCGTTCTCGAGCTTCGCCTGATGCCACCTTCGGATTGCCCAGCCTCTTCCCGTGATTGACCTGCATCAATTGTCTCCCCATTTGAACCAACCTTGTCCTCAAGGTTGAATTCTGGAAAGGTATTGTGGAAGTCTTCTTCATCTTCCCATGTTGCATCTTCTTTTGACTGCCCCGCCAATGAACTAATAACTCCTTGAATTGACGACCCAGCTTTTATCACCTCCCTTTGCTTGATAACAGCAGCAGGTGTTCGTAGGGGGTGTTGGTTGATGAATTCTTCTGGCAAGGGATGTACTGCTCCCGTGGGATCTCCCACGAACTTCTTCAATTTTGAAACATGGAAAACATTGTGAAGCTTGGCTGTGGATGGGAGTTGTAGCCTGTAAGCCACTTTGCCAATACGTTCTGAGATCTGAAATGGACCATAGAATCGCCTCGCTAACTTGTTGGACTTTCGTCGAGCTAATGATTTCTGGCGGTAAGGCTGTAGTTTTAAAAGAACCCAATCTCCTTGCTGGAACTGAATATCAGTCCTTTTTGTGTTGGCCTGGTTACGCATGCGCGCCTGAGCGCGTTCTAAATTCTCCCGTAAAGATCCCAGAAGCTCCGTTCGTTCAGATAGAACATCATCCACCATTGCAACAGAGGATGTCCCCCCTATGTAATCCTGCAGTGTTGGTGGTGGACGGCCGAAAGCAGCTTCATATGGGGTCATGTTAATGGCTGAATGCCATGCTGAATTGTAATGCCACTCAGCCCACGGCAAGCATTTAACCCACTGCTTAGGATGGTCAGAGGTGAAACATCTCAGGTAATCCTCCAAGTACCTATTCAAGACCTCCGTCTGACCGTCGGTTTGTGGATGATATGCGCTGCTGGTGGCCAACAGCGTTCCTTGCATTTTGAATAGCTCTTGCCAAAAATTACTCATGAAGAGCGGGTCTCGATCGGAGACAATCTGTGCCGGTGGTCCGTGGATCTTGATCACATCCTTCACCATCAAATCAGCTACTTGTTGTGCTGAAAAATTCGGGTTAAGCGCTGAAAAGTGTCCCTGTTTAGAGAGCCGATCGACCACCACCATAATGGCCGTTTTTCCCCCGGACGGCGGCAAGCCGACGATGAAGTCCATAGCTATAGAATGCCAAATTTTTCCAGGAATCGGCAGGGGCTGTAGAAGACCGTGGGGAGCATGATTAATTGGTTTAATTGCTTGGCAGGTTAGACATTTGGCGACAAACTCCCGTACCGAGCGTTTGATGTCTTTCCAATAAAACATGCTCGCCAGACGCGCCAATGTTCGTTGTGCTCCTGCATGACCACCCGATGGAGTTGAATGAAACTCGGCAATGAGCAAGGGCTGAAGTTCTGAATTCTCAGGAACCCAAACTCTTCCCTTAAATAGCAGCAATCCCTCCCTGACTACGAAATGTGGGTGTTGTCCTGGATCTCTCGTTGACAGCCTTCAATCAATGCCATAGTGTCGTGGTGATTGTTGTAAGCTCGCCGGAGTGCTTCCCATAGTACCGGTTGCGGTTTAGATTCAAGAAACGAGCATTACAAGAGACTCGTTGATCCTTGATAAAGCATCAGCAGGACCATTTTGAGCTCCGGGTTTATACTCGATGTCAAAATCATATCCCACAAGTTTGCAAAGCCATCGATATTGTTCTGGTGTTTGGATAGTTTGATGTAATAGGGATCGCAGACTCTGGTGATCCGTTTGTATGGTGAATCGACGGCCCAGTAAGTATTGGCGCCACTTTCTCACTGCTTCGGTGATGGCGAACATTTCACGGGCATATGTGGAGGATGCCTGTAGCCTTGGAGATAGTTGTTTACTATAATAAGCTATCGGGTGCCCTTTTTGAAGCAGGACGGCGCCAATGCCCGTACCTGAAGCATCCGTTTGTATCACAAACGGCACTGAAAAATCCGGTAGCTGAAGTACAGGCGTTTGAGTAAGAGCTAGCTGTAGTGTGTGGAAGGCTTGAGTGGCTTCGGGAGACCAGATGAATGCATCCTTTCTTAGAAGTTCTGTTAAAGGTGCTGCTAGCTTGGAGTAATTTGGAACAAATCGCCGATAGTACCCGCAGAGTCCTAGAAATCCTCTGAGAGCTTTGACAGACTTAGGAACTGGCCACTCATTGATCGCCTTGATCTTGTCGGGGTCCACTGCAACCCCCTTCTCGGATATGACGTGACCCAGGTAGCCAATTGAGGTGCTCCCAAATTCACATTTCGCCAATTTGGCATACAGACGGTGTGATCTCAGACAATCGAAAACCTCGCGAAGATGCCGTAAATGCGAGTTCCAATCTGGACTGAAGACAAGTATGTCATCAAAAAAAATTAACACAAATTTTCTTAGGACTTGCCTGAATGTCTTGTTCATGAGAGCTTGGAAGGTCGACGGCGCGTTAGTTAAACCGAACGGCATCACGAGAAACTCGAAATGCCCGTCATGAGTCCGGAACGCCGTTTTCTCCACATCATTTGGGTGAATTCGAACCCGGTGGTACCCGGGCGCGGAGGTCCAATTTTGAGAACACCTTGGCTCCCGAGACCTCGTCAAGTAGCTCCTCCACCGTAGGAATAGGAAAGCGATCCTTTATCGTTACCGCATTTAGAGCGCGGTAATCGACACGAAAACGCCAAGTACCGTCCTTCTTCTTCACAAGTAACACCGGAGAGGAGAAGGGGCTAGTGCTTGGTCCGATGATCCCTTCGCTTAGCATCTCTCCCACTAGCTTCTCGATCTCCGATTTCCGGAAGTATGGGTATCGGTAAGGCTTAACGTTCACCGGCGCTGTGTTGGGGATTAAAGGAATTCGGTGGTCATGCTCTCTGGGTGGTGGCAGACCCGTTGGAACTTCGAAAATCTCTTTGTGTTCTTTCATTAAGGCTGAGAGCTCGTCGAAGAAGATGACTGGCGCGTCGAGTCCAATTTTGGTAACGGGTTCATTGATTTGTGACTCAACCGTAAGTTGAAAGTACTGAATTGAGTCTGCACCTGATTTGCGAAGTGATGCTGATCGAGTCGCATCGTAATTAATTTGATCCAGCCCTTGAAACTTAACCCGTTCACCCTTGTACCCAAACTCCATATAGAGCTCATCATAATCGAATACCACCGGACCCAATTGTCTCAGCCATTGCACACCCAATACTACATCGGCTCCATAGATTGGGAGTAAGATCAAGTCGATCATGAACATGGTCTTACCTAACTTCAATGCAACCTCAGAACAGGCCCCCGAACTAGTGACTGCATCCCCATTTCCCACCGTAACCCTAAGGTTGGGTGATGATTGGACCACCAATGAGAGATGGTTCGCTAGCCGAGTCTGCACGAAATTGTTCGTGGATCCTCCATCAATGAGGACGATAACTTCTCTGCCATTAATGGAGCCCTTGATCTTCAGCGTAGACGGCACTACTTGCCCTGTGAGGGCGTGAAAAGAAATACAGGGAGCTTCATCGGTCTCCTGATTAAGGGGTACCTCCTCTGCTGGCGATGATAAGAACTTCGGAGGTGGTTCTTCCTCCGGTGAGGTGGAATCGTCCGATTCCGTCAATAAACAGAGAAATTGTGCCGGAGTGCAACGGTGACCGGGAATAAATTTGGAGTCACAGTTATAGCACAATCCTTTCTCCCGGCGAGCCATCATTTCGGCAGGGGTGAGCCGTTTTATCGGCAGTTGCTGGTTCTTTGGAACAGAGTTAGGGACTGCCGGCGAATGAGGGTGATGATTGGGTCCTTGATGTGAAGGACGTTGAAACAAGGATTTATGCGAGCTAACTCGACTTGCCTGGCACTTATCCTCTACCAACTTCGCCATCCCAATAGCATCATGAAAGTCACTGGGCTTCAAGAGATACAGCTCCCTTCGAATTTCATCTCGGAGACCTGATAAAAAACAATTTAATAAGCTTTGCTCACTAAGCCCATTGATTCTAGTGGAGAGATTTTCGAATTCCTGCAAATAATGGTCAAGAGTTGATGTCTGTTTCAACTTGAAGAGGGCCGCCTCATGATTGACGAAAGAAGAAGGACCAAATCGGCGTTCAATTTTGCTGGAAAAATCATCCCATCCGAGAAGTTTCCCTGTGGTGTGGAGCCATTGGAACCAACGGAGAGCCGGTCCAGCCATGTAGAAGGCGGCTATAGGAACTCTCTGGTCGTCCGGGGTTTGATGGAAAGTAAAGTAATGGTTTATTTGAAATAACCATCCCAATACCTCGTCCCCATTGAACATCGGTACTTCTATAGCAGGAGGTCTGATGGCAGGGGGTGTAGGGGATGACCGAAGGGTTAAGGGATTCAGTGAGGGTGTAAGCGAAGATGGTGACTGTGATGTGGTTGTCGGCCGAGGAAGTAGTGGAGGAGTGTTTGGTTTTTCGATTTGTTGAAGCTTCATCATCATATCCGCCATGACCGTCTGTTGTGCCGACATAGAACTACGGATGATATTAATGGATTCTTCAGTGTTCTTCAGGGATTCTTCAGTATTCTTCGTTAGCAATGCAAGGGATTCTGATTGTTGTTGAACAGTGGAGCAGAGAGCATCGATCTTCAAGAGTATGGAGTCGTGACGAGCTAACTGGCCGGTGATGGAGGATAGTTGCTCCTCTATTGCTCGTGAACGAGTTAGCATGCCATCCGTCATCTTGAGTTCAACTCTCAACGAAAGCACCAAATTGATGCAGGCTTAGGGATGAACAGTGGGGTTTCAGCAATTCCAGAGAAGAATTAGGATGAGAAGGAAGACAGAGGAAGGAGAAGAGCTAGAGGAGAGGAAAAGTTGAGAGAAAAGAGATTGATAATTGGCCAAAAAGATCCATATCTCCTTCCTTGTATTCATTATATAGTAAATCATCCGAATCATAACAGAATCGTAACAAGAATGCCACTCTGGCATTCCATCGAGCACCTGATGGGCCAGGACACGACCCTACGACCAAGACCCATAACAAACTGAGAATTAATGGCTAATTACACTTCCTTCAGAGCTATAACGACTCGACTAATGACTAATATTAATCCATAACAAAATCAGCAAATTTGTTATTGAATTTCCTTTGAGTCGTTCTCGAGCTTCGCCTGATGCCACCTTCGGATTGCCCAGCCTCTTCCCGTGATTGACCTGCATCAATCCATCATTGTCAAAACAACTAATACACATTCAAACCCCATCAAACACCACTTTTATGGTCCACAATCACCCATCATGCCCCACCACCCAAATAATTAAATACGGGTCCACATTCATAAAACACTGATAACTTCCGTAAAAAGAGGCCGGTGCACTTACCGCTCAGCCGCGGTCATTTCCTTTCTAAGACTTGAAAAAATAAAAAATGGAAAAGAGTGGCTTGACCCACCACAATCACTAGAGTTAGTGTAGAAAGTGATGTGCCGTGTCTTTGGAGTAATTGCACCCATAAATTGGGATGGTACTAGATAGATATTTGGGCTCAATGACTTGTGGTGTGTGTCTATATTTGGCAAAATAAGCGGGTGGAGGTGTTGGCCCGGCAAAGTGGGTGTGCTTTCTTTCCATCTTCCTTTCCTTGTTCATGCCTTTTTGTTTTGTTTTGTTTTGTTTTGGTTTGGTGGCGTATCACCTTTTGTTTTTCTCTTCTCTTTTATTTATCATATTATTCCAATGGTTTTAATTAGTTGTGCCTGGTAATGAATGGCCTTAGAGGATGTGCGGAGTGAAAAATGAGAATCATGTTATTGTTTCGATTTATTTTAAAATAAATATAGACAAATTACATGTTCGAACTCTTCGCTTTTAATTTAGGAGTGAGATGAAATATAACGCATTTTTTTGGGTTATTCAAAGTAGAGTTTTTTTTTTTTCAATTTTATATATTTAAGAGTTATTTATTTATTAAATTTATCTTTTGTGTTTTATGATATTTCATACGAGTTTTTATTAAAGCCACCACTATCGTATATTATTCAAAGGGTAATGCAGCTTGTTTTTATATTAAAAATCGAGAGTTTAACTCTCTTTTAAAGCATGGCTAATGATTTGGGTTGTGTGAGGGGTGACTTTTCTATATTTTAAAAAACAATTATATTATTTTATCATTCATTGAGAATGACTTTGGTCATTGTCAAAAAGATTTTGGTGCAATAGCACTGACCTCACTATGTCATGCTTGATTTGCAGGATTTTCATAGTTTGAGTTCAAAACACGTCTAACGCAATAGTGCCAAAAAAGTCTCCATTATGAGAGAGGACTTACAACATAATTATTTATCACAGGGTGAGAGTGTATAGTTAAACGATCAATTTTGGACTATACACACACCCTCCAACTATATATGTGACTGTAGCATTTGTAAAATAAAAAATATTTTGGTTATTATTTGGTATATTAACCGAAATAAAATTTTATTTATTTTAAAAAATTTGTAGAAATTATTTTTAGTTTTTAAAACAATTTATGTAATGTTATTTGTCAAGAGCTTTGACAGCACCATTGCCACAATCTAAAAAAGAGAGGAAATATCAAATATTTTAAAAATAAAAAAATAAATATTTTAGTGCTTGAAAAATATTAACCTAGTGGAAAAAAACATAAATATTTTACTGTTGGAACTTATCAAATGTAACCTCAGTTCCACCCAATCATTAACATCCTACTACACGCTAATCTGTTTGACTAAGAATTTAAATTAAAATAAAATTTTTAATTTGGGGACTAAAATAAATATTTATTTTTTTTAATGATCAAAATTAATAATCACATCAAAATCGCCGTTAATAACTCCAATTCTTTACTAAGGATCGAAGCACAAGCTTGAATTTACACATTAATATAAATTACAATTTAAAAATATTTTATTACATATACATTATTATCATTAAAAAAAATATAGATCCATGAGTAAGAAGGGTAAAATTTACCATATATCCCTCTTATCATTGCAATGGCCGAACAGTAAGTATTTAATCTTTATGTGAAAGTTTAAAGTTTATCTATGTACAGTTATTCCTCCCTTTGTTTGGGAAAAAAAATAATTACTTTCCTTCCCGAACAAAAAAATAAATAAATAAATAAATAAATATATAAATAAAATAACAAGTCATATCATTGTAACAATAAGCAATTTCATTATTATTGCAATTTCTATGGCCTATTGAATTCCATCCAAAGTCCAACCTATAAATAATAATGTCGGTTGGTGACAAGAGGAGAGAAATAGAAATGAATTATTTCCACAATTAAGTGGCACCATATAATTGTCCAAATTGTTATAATTGGTCAAATATATATAGTAAGGTACCATAGCGTAATGTTAAGCAGTAGCTATGTTTGTTTAAAAGATTTAAAAAACATTCTAAATAGGATCGTTGGCTGAGATATGTGTTAATTATGTACTTATATGAACCCTTTTATTTACTTAGGGACTCATCCCCCATTTTTGTCTATCATGACTGAAAAAGGAAAAACATTAAAATAAATGGTATAAGAAATTGTAAAGAAGTTCAAATTCAAAATTTTTTTAAGAAAAATAGTTTTAAATGATACAAAAAATCTATTGACTGTAATATAGAGTTAGATGATGTTAAAAAAGAAGCTATTGTTAAAAAAACAATGAATTAAGGAAAGAGAAATAGATGCAATATGCAACATTATTAGGCTCAATACTTCAACAATGAATTTAACTTACAATAAATAAATAAATAAATAAAATTGCAAGTTTTGCAAATAAATAAATAAATATATAAATAATTGCAATCAAGCAACCAAAATCAATTTTGTTTATTTCAAGAGCTAAGACTTTTATGTTCAATTTCAAATTTTATACAATTTATAATTAAAGTAAATAATTTTTA
Organism: Dioscorea dumetorum; assembly: GCA_902712375.1. Classification (NCBI taxonomy): domain Eukaryota; kingdom Viridiplantae; phylum Streptophyta; class Magnoliopsida; order Dioscoreales; family Dioscoreaceae; genus Dioscorea; species Dioscorea dumetorum. Next base: position 3,246,610 of record CACTHL010000549.1, on the reverse strand, counting down.
CAAAGTTTTTTAAATTCATTTTTTTAACTACATGAGACAATCATTTTCTCATTAATTAATTAATTAATTAATTAATTTCAACATATAACAAAGTTATTTTGCGTAGTTTTAATTTTCTATATTGTCAATAATCTCTTGGTGTAGTCACACTGATCCATTTATATAAAATGTTTGTTTCATGAAAAACATAAAATCAAACCTTAAAATTTACATAAAATATAAATGAAAAAATGTGTTGAGATATTAACTCAAGATTTTTATACATCCTTTGTTTCACCTAAACAGAAATCTCTCTTTCATCTCTGAAGTCTAATAAACAAGTCATGTTCAGATCTTGCATTAAATGTTTTCAACAACTCTCTTCTTTCTTGATAATTTAATTCACTACACACACCCCTTGATGTTTTCCAGGTACAGACTCCCTGGAGACATCAATTGTAACATGCTTTAAATCAAGCTAATTATGTCATGACCCTTGCTTTTGCAATGATGCTACCATTTGTTTAGACATTTTTAATGAGCAGTTGTGATCAATGGAGGGAACATTCTTTCATTCAATCAAAGCTGTTTTAATACAAGAATTGGATCAAATGAAGCCTTCTTTCGCTTCAAGTTCAGGTTTGTATCAAAAGTTGGAACCCTTATTTTACAACACTTCTTCACAATGTTAAACAGTATACAGTATATAAAGGCTAATAATAATAATAATAATAATAATAATAATAATAATAATAATAATAATAATAATAATAAATTATTTGCCAAGTTAAAAATAGGAAAATTATGTCACCTCCTCATTTCTTAAAAAATATTCAATATTTTTTATTAAAGTTTTTTTTCACTTGCTACCCTTTTACAACGTTTGTGAAATAACGTATCGATTGGTATATAAAATTTTATTTTTACGAAACTAATTATTTTTTACTAAAATTTTGTCTCACCTGCGACCTTATATTTTGCCAATTAAATTTATTATTATAAATTAATATAAAAATACATAGTAAACTCCATGATAAGGTCATAGTTTCTTCATTGATAGTCATGTTAATTGTTAGCAAATGTCAATCATGTAAGGAATGGTTTCATTTTGAATTTGATAGCATGAGCTATTTTATAGTTCTTAAGGGTTGCATTCAATATAGTTTCATTTTTTGTCAAGAGAACTAAACTAAAAAAATCACAAAAGTTACAGATTGTCTCTACAAAGTGGAAAAGTAATTTTAGTATATCTATGAGTAGCATACAAAATATTTAAAGTATAATTTGACAACATTTGATCATATAAAATAACTCAATTTGAACAAAAAATTGTTAGTTCCGAAGAGGAGTTTGTGGGTTCATAATTCATTTAAATTCTCATGCAAACACAAACACATAATGTAAATAATCAAGAGAAAAGAAGCACATGAAATTGGTTACCTAGTTTAGCACATTATTTACCTAAGTCTGAGGGGCCAAACTAGGAGATAAAATTCACTAAAAGAGGGGAATAAACTTGAATACACACACATATAATGCAAATAATCAATAACCTTTTTTAGATTGCCAGATGCCTGCTCTCTCACCCACTCACTTAGATCTCTCACTCTTATGCCTCATCCTAAATCTCAGAGCATGCTCTCTTATATAGATATCTCAACGTCCCAAATATAATGCAATTCTCTTAAAATCTCAGAGGCTTCCTAACTGGGCCGCCTTCCAACTTGAATGTTACACCTTTAGCTGCGAATGAACTTGCAATGCAGCCCGACTACTACTCATGACTAAGTTTTAGCTCCTGTTGCAACACGACCTCACGACGGCCCCAACCATCCCGGTTATGACAGTCAAGGTCGACTCAGTTGAATCCTCCCAATCTCAATCTATTAGCAACTAGCTTACCTCATCACATTATATCAGTAATACCTTCTTCAAGAGTAGCACCCCCACATGGCACATCTCTATCTCACCCAAAATAATTTTCAAAGATCCTCAAATCTTATTTCCAAACTTGATCCTTATTCATTCAAGGTTGGTCTTCACAATCTTAAAACTTGAAATGCATCCAAGTTTGATTATTTAATCTTTTTGTTACTAAACTTGATCTTCATTCATCCAAGTTTAGTTCTTCACAATATTCCAAATTTAATCTTCTTTCATCTAAACTTGGGCTTTAATCTTCTCCATATATATTTGTATCTACAAATAGATCCGTTCATATATATCTTCAACCTTTTTTTTTTCAAATCTAAACTTAAAAAAGCCTTGCTAAGAATGGTCTTGATAATCTTGCTTGCTTATTCTTGCCTTTCTTAGTTTGTGTTTTCATTTAGCTTCACACCAAATTAGATTTCAATAAGATTGTCCTCAAAGTAGTTGATCTCCAAAGGTTGATTCATTTGTCAAAGATAGATTATATCTTCATTTAGAATGGCTGTTGCTTGCACTCCAAGTGAGATCTTTTAAGTTGATTGACTTGCTAAAAATGGCTCCTCCAAAGACTGTATTCATGCCTTTATGTTTTTATGTGCCACATAATCATGCCACCTCATCAAAGTTGCCACATCATTATCATAAATGTTAAATGACGCTAATTATAGAACCTAAACTCTAACAAGAATAAATTCTTACCATATTAATTTTTAATATTAATTTTTAATAAAAAGCTTCTAGATTGTAGTTAGTTTCTTATTATTCTGGTTGGTTTGACATTCATGCATATCTCTAATAAATTGAACTCAATTTTTTGTCAAAAGAAATTTACAAGGTTCATTTTAATATTTATGAAATTTGAAAAGCATAACTTCTTTACCCTCATTTCTTAATTAGGTATTGTATTTTCAGCATATTGCATTTGGTGATATCCAAATTATCTTAATTAATTGAGTTAAGGTCATCAATCAAACTTTGAAAGCATGATTTTGAATGCAACCCTATTGAAAAAATTGATGCTTAATGTACCTTGCAACTGTTTTGGACCCATATATGATGTATGAAGTGCCAAAATTCTAGAGCTATTTTGAGCTATTTTTGTGAGTAAAAACAATGAAATATGAAAACAATTTATTATACACTTATATAATATAGTGTATCAAATAAGGTTTAAGGATTAAATAAACTAAGTACTACCAATTAAACATATTTTTATCTTGCACATAAATATTGAGGCTAAGTTGAAACATTTAAGTAGAGTAGAAAATGCATAACAAATTATACAAAAAGAAAAAATATCTATCAACCCAAGTAAGCAAGACTAGTGTGTCTACTTGGAAAATAAATATTACAATATATAAAGTTTCCCTATCTCATTTATTAAAAGAAGTTTTGAGCAATCTAAAGTGAGATTAAGATCACGTCTATATGCAGAAACCAATTCAAACTATTGACATAAATAAAGATAACATCTCTAACATATATATTATTAAAAGTTAAAACATGAGAAAATCAAGAAACCTCAGACATAATCCACAAGATGCATTAAAGGAAATCTATGGATAGGATTCATATAATATTATGCTTTGCAATAGTTTATTGGAGCTAATAAGAAGGATCGTTTCCCATAGCAGTTGGAGATAAATGTCTAATAGTAAGGAGTTGTCAAAGATAACAATTCATCCAGCGTTTTTAATCTACAAAGCCTTAGATGCGAGTACCGCTAACTTTTATGTATAAAAAATCACTAATGCCTTTTTTATGAGTCTAAAAAACTATTCACATAAGTGCCAACTCATAGTATTGTCACAAAAAAAGTAAAGGGCTTTTACGATACTTGTGTTTATTCATAAAAGTCAATTCAAATCGATCATGAAAGACCAAAAAGGCTTAAAATACTATGTAAGTGCTTCCAGTCATGTTACAAAAAGGATTACATGCATTCTTTGACTTTTGAGTGTGAGCACACTTTTTAATAGTTGATCTACCATAAAAAAATTAGCCCTAATAATCACTTTTCCTTCTTTTGGTAATCAATTTACCTTGATAATGATGTTTGTAAGTCTAGCTTGTGATATGTTTTGGTGTAAAATTGTATGGTTATGGTTTATTGTCGTAAATAATCACAATCACATGTGAAGTATACATGTTGCCTATGATTTAGAATTTATAGATATTGTTTTTCCTTAGAAAATTTTCAGACATTACTAATATGGTAAGTGTCACGGCTTCAACCGATCATCTGCGGCCGTGTGACACTTGACACACACTAAGTGGCAGGTCAGCCTTCCTCATTAGAACAATAGTGAAACAACACTTGTTCGTAACATAAGCACAATACATAAAAAAAGTGAGCAAAACTGAAAAACATCCATGGTATAAGAAGATGACACAAGAAACCAGTTTTAGAAAGAGAAAAACATAAACTCTCTTAGATTTAATAAAAATTTACAATCATGGCCAAAGATCCTCACCAAGAGGTCTTGTCCCCTTCCAAAGACATAATAGACCCTCTTACAAGAGCTACCCAAAATCCCCAAGGTTAATTGAGCCTCTTGCCCAATACAGGTCTGGCGAGAAGTCCCAGACTTCCACTTAGCTTGTAGTGTCCTCCGACATTACTGTAGCTTTTAACCAACCACCCTTGGTCGCAGCGTACAGTAGTACCGGTCACGCGCTGTAATACCACGTGCCATTCTTGCCCCTGCCTCGGCTGCACTCCCGCCCGCATACCCACTTGTATATGCCTACGTAATCCCTCGGCAAATCCGGAACTAGCATCCGGGTATCTCGGTATGATCAAGTGTCCCGCCTTACCTACACTTACTAGAGATCCGCTCTCTAAAATAATCTAAGTCCACGACACTTGACTATGGGTATGGGCGCTCATGCCCTACGCACTCATTGGCCATGTGCATGCCCAAGGTCCAACGCCCGCGCGCCTCACGGTCTCAGCACATGATCGTGCGGGATATTCCATCCGCTCTTAGTTACGACACAACACATGTCTCGTGCTCCCCCGCGTGCTACCCAATCCATGCGGCTGTGTGCCCTCGTCTCTTGGCCTATGATAAGTTGTCCTCCAAATGACTAAGTGTAAGAGCACCAATCCTTACAGTAAGACTTTTGAAGTCTATATTAATGACATAAATCAGATATTTTAACTCATTAATAGCTCAAGATTAAGCAAAGAATGTTTCTAAAATTAATGTAAGATTATGATTTGATCACCAACTACCATCTTATTAAATCTAATGCGGTTATTAATGTGCTTATCAGAAACCCTTTGAGTAATATAGCTAAATGCATAACTTTGCATAGGATAGTTTGGAGGATATGACCGTAATAGTCATTCAAATGGTGTTACGAGAGTCTGTGTGTCATTAACCAATTTGAGGATATTCAATTAATATCATTTAATAAATTTAATATGGTATAAGAGAAAAGACCTTAATATCTTGAAAAGTTAGTATGGTATAGAACTTGGTTATTAAAAGGTGTTCAAAATTCATGATTTTAGACCTTTATGTTCGTCTTGAAGCATAAAGATACAAAAGGACTTGAGGAGTCTCTTTTGGTGTTGTAACATAAAGAGAGAAATCTCATAGTTCATAACATTATGCCTTACTTGTTAACAATTGAATGCTACATGACAAAGGCTAATAGGACTTCTTTAATCTTTTTATTTCTTAATTGAAATTGGGAGAAGATAAATTCATCGAGTATGCATATGGATTATCTAAATTTAAATTTATTAAGGGTCAATTGGATGGAGGACTAAGGGGTGGACTAAACTTTTTATTTGGCAACAAAGGTTGGTTCAAGTGATGGTCTTGGGTCGCTTAAGTAAGTGGTTTTGGATTCGAATCTTTTTTTAATGCTAGAAGAGGTTTACATCTTTATACCTCACTATTATATTGGCCAATTAAAAAAAAGACTTTTATTCCTTTTTATCACTCAGAATTTTTTCTAATAACAGTTGTGAGACATAATCCTCATTAAAGGAGTAAGAAGGTTGAATCTGGATTAAGCTACTCTTATCTCAACCTTAGAGTAACTTATTTATGATTTAGAGGTATGAAAATCACTTTTATGCTCTTCTTACATCATGTCTATTTTTTTCTATCTACACTTCATAACTAGTGATGTTTGTATTTGGTATTGTTAAAAATATGAATTATCATATATTTGACTTGATGCTCATGTTATGCAGTTTGTTTCAACCATCATGAGTAATACTATTATGAATAATAATAGTTATTATATATTATATATAAGTATATCTAACAATAATTTTGTTTTAAAATTTTGAAATATTAGATAATGGAAATATTCATAATAATTAGAGTAGTAATATAAAATTAGTTACTCTAATATTAATATAATGATAATGACAATCATACCAGTAATCTTTATTGTCTCTGTATATCATTCAAGTGAAATTCCAGATAAGGATGTCAAATTTAAAGCAAAAGTCTCATTCATGCAAATATCCACTTTACTCCTCTCCCAAAAACATTCCTGATTCGCTCATATTCCTTCTTAGAGAAGGGATCTAGGCTTCTTGATCCCTAACAGCAATCCACCCTTATTCTTTGTTCAAACAACCCCTTAAGTTTTTACTAGAATTTAAGTGTTTGTTTGATACAATCTGGCTACTTCTTAGCTATCAAAACTGACATTGTTTTAAAGAAGCTAGTTGGGTTATATATAGAATAGATTTGAGAAATTTGGTCATTGCATTTGATAAGTTACTATTTATTCGTACCTCACTTTTGGAAAAAAAATTCATCAAAACAATGTTTTGATAAATAGTGAAAATTGAAATTTCAAGTGAGGAACTCTGTCCTTGTTCACTTTTTTAGTCCTACTAAAGGGGTAGTTTAGTTGTGGTTCAAGGCAAGATCGATCCTTTTTTAGTAACCTTTTTGAGCTTTTAAAATGCACAACTCTATGGCCTATGGACTTGCTCTTCTCTCCATCTTGAGTGCAGAATCATTTCATGTTAGAATGTTAATAAAAAATATTACAATGCTGCGACATGCATTCAGGTTTGCATTTATATTGGATTTCAATGATAGTATGTTTTTGAGAAAACCTATGAAGATGAATCCAAAGACTAACAAATTGTAGTATACTTGAGTTCTTGGATTGAATTTGTTTACATAGTTTCATTTTATGAAACAGTGAGAGTTTATGATACAGATATGTAAAGAAGTTTGCTTTTCTTACTTCAACAAATTTAGATGGGTAGCTAATTTTTTTAGAATGAATATCTAACTATTATGTTTATTACATTTAATTCCGTAAATTATATTATAATAATTGGAATATTAATAAAGTTTTGTTCTAATAATTTTGCAATCAGTGGAAAATAGATATTAATTGAATTCCATTTTTTTGATAATTTTGTAGCTATCAATGAATGCGAAGTAGATATAATTTTAACAATATTTTCATCTACTTGCATTTCAATTGTGCACCTTGTAATGACTTATTAACTTAATGACTAATTTATAAATAATTTTTTGTTTTAGACATTTTATACACAAATTTATTGTATGAATTACATCTAAAAAATACTTGTATTAAAATCAACATGAATTATACTTAAAATATATATTTTAAAATTTCGATTGTTTAATGAAAATCAATAATTGTTTGTTGAAAATAAAATGGATTATTATCAGTGTAAACTTAAAGTTATTGTTACAAAAGACGAAATTTGCACTGATGATTTAAACCATTATTAATAAACAATTATCAAATGTATATATATATAGTGTTTGGAGTATTTTGAGTGCTATATCATATTTAGCAACACTTTTAAAATGTTACGTAAACTTTTAATAATATCTTTTGACTGTTAAAGTTATCAAAGGCCAATCTTTTTAATGTACGTTAGGTTTTCTAATTATTACTACTACTAATATTCAATGCCGAGATTTTGTTCCTTTAGCTTTGACTCTTTTTTAAGTCATGTACTAACTCTAAAATCTTTGAGAATATATATATATATATTCTGAATTGAATTTCCAAATAAGCAAAATAGTCAAAATTTGTTTTTTTTAATCGTAAGAAATAAAGCAGAAAATTTTAAGTAAATTAATTGAATAAAACCTCTTTGAAAAAAACCAAAAATAGAGTAGAATAATTTAATTTGATTTAATCTTTTTATTTTTAGATTTGCACTAACTAATATTAATATAAAGTTTCATCCACATTCATCATTTTTCTCTTTTTCAGAATTATAATGTTAACTTCTATTGTTGTGTTTGAAAACTACAGAATTTGAACCTCAAAGACCAAGTTTGCAGTAAATTTTATCCATGGAGTTTGAATGATAAGGAAAGAGGGAAACTTTAGTGTGAGCTTGTCGTGGTTGGAAGGCCATGCTTTTAATAAGCTCTTGGACAATATGGAAAAGGACCAGATATGATATGCAAAAATACTTCTACAGATGTATGCACACTCTTTGATGGTTTTTTTTGTGACCTATTACAAAAGCATTATGAACTGGTACTACAATAAAAAGTTTTGATCACAGTACGCTCCTTTGGAAAGGGCTCCATTGAAAGATAAGTTGACAAATCTTTTTACCAATGAAGGATAAAAACCTTATGAAGTAGACATTTCAAAAAATGATATGGGAATACTCAAATTTCAATATTTACTAAAACAAAGTGAATAATTTTGGATATGATAAGGTATCTAAGAGCATTTTTTGTGTGTTAATAACTTCATATTGTGAAAGATATCAAAAGTGTTCAAAGAGTCACATTTATACCAAATTAATAAGGTGAAGAGCTATAGATCACAAGGATACTTGAAACCACTAATAATTACCCATATATGTGGGAAGATGTAAGCATGGACTTCCTCACAGCATGTGTAGCAATTAATAGATTTAATGCAATCTTGGTCTTGGTGTGTTAGCTTTCTAAGAACTGTTATTTCATTACACTGAATTATCTATACATGGTTAAGAGATTGGACATCATGAAGAACATAGTCAAATAAGTTTGAATTCCAAAAACTATAGTTATGATTTATGATGCTACCTACATGATGTCCTTTTTGAAAACTTATTTAGTCCCCAAGGAAGTTAAATGAGAATTTAACAATAATATTACCCATAAATCAATTGCAAAGCTAAGTTTTGGACCATGCTCTTGTCTGTGCAGTTCATGGGATGTCTTGGATTTTGTTTCCAGCAACCTGTAAAGTGTAAGGGCATAAGCACAACCGTGCTTCCGGTCGCGCTAGTGAAAGCACAGTGGTACTAAGGGCAAAAAACCGTGCTTTTCTCGCCCCTATCTTCCTGCAAAGTGCATGGGCAATAAGCACGCCTATGTTTTCTGCCCGTGCTTCGCCAGTGAAGCCGTGCTCTTCTCACCCTGTTTTCCTGTAAAGTGCACAGGGCCGAAGCACGCCTGTGCTTCGTGCCCATGCTTGTGAGTGCATAGGTAGGGTCTGAGAAGCACGCAGTGTTCAGCCTATGTTCATCCTAGGGTATTTATAAGTCTTGAACTTGAGCGCTAATCCCAATATTTCTTTTCTTCTTCTTCTCCTTCTTCTTCTTCCTACTTGTATCCCCTTTGCTTCGGATGAAAGAAAGCTGCCATTGCTTGACCTTCCTCTCTCTTTTGGCTGAAGATCCTTGAAGGTAAGTTCTCATTCTCCCGCATTCTCCTTATTTCTCTTGGTTTGGATGAGTGTGCTAGCCCTAGGTTTTAGATCTTGAATTTTGGCTTGATGATGTTGACTTCTTGAGTGCCTTGTTTGATTTCTTTCACCCTTTCATGTATCATGAAGTGGATGTGAAGATCCACCCCTTTTCACCTTGATGAAGCTTGTTTCCCTTGTTTTTGAAATCGAGCTTCTGTAGCGCTGAGAAATCCATTGCTAAACCTTTACATTCTTCGTTATTTTGAGGGTTGATCTCCATCGAGGTTCTTAAGAAGCCTTGGAGCCAAGTTCAGGCCATACCCAAGCCTTGTTAGAGTTTCTTGGCTTGTAGCATGAAAGAGTTCATGCTTGCTTGTTCTTCTTGTTTTTTAGTCTTGTGCTCTATGTTGGAGTAGATGGTGAAAGCTCGGTCCTAGGTAAGGAGCCGGTGTGACGGTCAGCCTTCTTTGACCATTCTTATTTATTTTAAACTCGGTTTGATTCACCTCACTTGATGCCAAAAGCCACATGCAACCATTCGTTTACACCCTTAAATCCCGGATCGTGTCATTGCATTATTGAGTTATCCCTCTCACCAAGTCTTGAAAAGCTCTTCTTCTTCTTATAACTAAAGAGCTTCTTCACCTCCATTTGTCTTACCAGCTTCACCACCATCATCATCATCTTCAAACATAAAGACCAGCGATGTTAAACGTAATGCAATCATCAAGTGGCTGGACAAGCAGGAACTAAAGTCAGTAGTGTTTATAGCTTTTGGAAGTGAAGCCACACTGAGCATAGAGTTGCAAACCTGTACTTATGTAGGTACTTCAATATGTTTGCTTGTAGCTTGTGTGTTGATTGTTTCATTTCTGAGTGTTGTAGAACCTTTAGAGTCTTCATGTTTGATTAAGTTTCTCATGCAACCTTGTATTGGTTCATGTTTCCATTTTAGAAATGCCTTGTTTAATGGCACGTTGATGACACTATGTCTAGGGATGCAAGTGGGGCGGGGAATCCCCGTTCCCCGAGGGGACCCGCCCCGGCGGGGCGGGGATTCCCCGAAATAACCCCTCCGCGGGGCGGGGAATGGGGGAAAATCCATCCCCGCATCGCGGGGCGGGGCGGGGGCGGGGAGGGCATTCCCCGCCCCGTGGGGATCCCCGCCCCGCTCCCCGCGGGGAATCCCCTTGCATCCCCGTGGGAATCCCCACCTCGCCCGCGGGGACCCCCCGCTTTTTTCCCGGGGGAAAACCCCGAATTTTATATATATATATATATATATATATATATATATATTAAAAATGACTCATATGATTATTTATTTATTTGTTTTAAAATTCAATATGAATATATAATAAAATTATAAGGACCAAATATTTAGGTTTTAAAAAAAAATATAGTTTTGGTTTGCATTAAAAATATTTTAGATTTTTAGTAAAACTAGTGTTACTCCTATGTAAGTATGTAATGTACGAATATAATTATATGAAAAAATATTTTAAAATTTTAATTAATTTTATTTATTTCCTATAAAAATTAATAAAATTGGCGGGGGGCGGGGATTCCCCGGCCCCGTGGGGATCCCCGCGGGGGAGTGAGTGGGGCAAACATCTCCCCCGCGGGGAATTTGCAGGCGGGGAATCCCCGCCCCGTGGGAAGCGGGGATGGGGATGGGGATCTCATTCCCCGCCCCGCCCCGCTTGCATCCCTAACTATGTCTACCTGCATGTATGTGTGTGTGTGTGTGTGTGTGTCTATATATATATATATAAGTTAAGCTATTGGTTGATCTACCCTTTTCAAGCTTTGAGTTGTGATTAGTTAGGGTTTGGTCTTTGGGTTAAGAGTTCAAGTTATTCATGTACTATAGGACCTCTTCATCAGTGTGACCCTAACTTCAAGCCTTGAGGTTTAGATCCGACAGTGTTTGGGGAACCCAACTTCGTAGTCCCGAGCCAGGTAGGCTCTTGTACCGTATAGCTTCGTATGCTCGTATAATAAAAATTATATACATTTGGAATTTAATTATATGCATCGCTAATTATTCCGTTGACTGTTATTTATTTATTTATTTATTTATTTGGTACTCGTTTTGGTTAGTTTAATCATTTTAGAAAATGATTGATTTTGTATTTTGTATTTTCTATGGTTTTTAGTATGTCTCTATTCTTGGTAATTTGCCCGGCTAGGAGAAGTATGTCCTAGCCATGTGCATATGTTATCTGTAGTAGCGCTACCAAGCTTGCATGACCGTTCTGACTGTGGTCGAAGATCCAGCTTCTGTCGTTGATGTTCTGTCTGTTCTTACTTCAAAATCGAAAATCTGGCCTTAGGCTGTTGATTCCATCTGTTAGTTAGGGAGATATATATTTCTGGTTTTTTGTGTGTTATCAATATTCTGATTTTTATATTATTTTTTTAGTTATTTTTTGTACTCATGTTGGTTATTAAATCTTTACTTGCAAACTCTGGCTATTTATATTTTCTATTACTTTTGCGATCCTAAAAGCCATTGTGGCTCATGTACTTTGTGTTTTTCCTTTTTACAAGTGAAGAGTAAGCTTAGGATCAAGGGGGTTATTCTTGGGTCTTGTCCCTGTAGCTGTCAGTTCTGTTTGCAATAATTCTCTTCTGTATGAGTGAGATTGTATTCTTGTGTTAGACTATTTAGTGTGGCTTATTGTGTATCTGTAGGGGTATTAAAGCCTGTACTTGAATTACTTCTGTTTTCTATTAATTATTTGTATTTCTATATTATTTTGCATCCTTCTTGTCTGTTGGTGATAAATCTGACTGGATCTAAAACCTGAGGACTTACACCGGTGGCTCCTAGCCCTATTGGATGCGACCGGTCTATCAACGGGCCCTACTTTGGGCCTAGACATGACAGTTTGTGAGTGGGTAAATTCGATTGCATGGTTCTAATAGGAATAAGAATATTTTCATATGTTATTTCTTATATTCATATTTTCATCTACTAGCCTATGCTATAAATGAGTTGATTCATGAAATGAATTGTCATTTTGATTTATGAAAGATTGTGAGGAAACCTACTAGATTGCATATCATGTTTTGGGCATATCTATCTTTGAAAGTGACCTGATTTGGTAAATAAAAGATTCATGCATGAACTTGATCATTGTGAATTTAAATTGTGAAACTTCATATATATATATTACACACTTGGCTTTGATCTAATATGATAGTTATGCTTATCATCAAGATATGAATGTTTATCCTGGACAAGGACCATGTGCAATGATTTACATACATTTTGTTATGATACACTTCCTGATGTTTTGTTAGTGATGGGGTTGGAATTCGTCTGCTATAGTAGGGGATCCCCACAGTCCAGCATTTAGAAGTGGCGTGGTGGATCCGGTTGATCTGCCCACTTCAGATGGCACGTAGAGTTCTGATTGGACAAACATCGGGAGTCACCACATGACCCCGATGGGTCAACGTCAAGAACATGAGTGCCTTGACGGCTCCGAATTTAATTACTACCACGGCTAGAGTTTAGAGAGGTTTTTAGACCATGATTCGATTGTGCAACATGCAAACACCATATTTTGAGGAAATGTGTATTTATGCAAAGAAAAATTGTTTTGATGATGAACAATATGTTTTATGATTTTGAATCTTGTATTATGCTATTCATGAGCTATGTCCATTAAAACCTCATTTGAGCAAAGTGGTACTTCTATGCTATATATGTTTTCTTTATACTTGTATATATGCCTGCTGTATATATGCATATACACTGCAATATTTTAGACTATATGTATTACTGCAAAAACTTGTATTGTCGCTTTATAGAGTATTTTTGTATTCCATAGAACTGTGCTAACCCATTCACTGAGTGACTTTGGTGACTCACCTTCTCTCGCCCTTCTAGGCTCTATCTAGTAGAGGCGTTGCTGCGGACCAGTGTGCTGTGCATTCTTCAGCTATTTTATTCTTACTACTTACTCCATCATGTATATTTTTTCTTAAACATATGCATTGTATAAGGACATGGATCTGCTAATGTATTTGACACTCTCATGCATAGTTTGTATTCCTGTTTAAATTTTGAAAATCTTGTTGTATTTATAACAACGTTGCTTAATTGAACTTTTTTATCAGGCCATCGTTTAGTAGCTTCCTCTGTGCTATCTGTTGAACTCTTTTATATATGTTTGGATTTGTGATCCCTGTTCAGAGTTGTCCTCCCTAGGTTTTGGTTAACCTTGTGGCGACTCGAGAGTTGAGTGGCGTGGACGCCTCTCTTCAAGTTGTCGCATGTTGTGCTGGGAATGGGCATGACATAAGTTGTAGTATCCATTTTGCACACACAAAGAGAAGTATGGATATCAATCCTTTTGCCTTGCTAGTAAACTACTAAATTGAAGAATGTGTTATTCTTAAGTTCATCCAATGTTTTACAACTAGATATAAGGTTTTGATGTGCTAATAAAAGAATAAAGACTTATAAATACCATAGAAGCATGATATGAGTCTAAACATGATTTATATGTCTACTTGAAAATCAAAGTGTACCAATAGAAAACATTAGTCTCATTGATATTTACTAGATAAAATCGATCAAATATGTATTTTAGCTTTTATCATTAAACAATAATTGTGTTTCTGTTTACTCATTGGCTTTCTTGAGGAAAATTATATATTTGAAAACCTAGAAATGTACGGAAGAAGCAATAGAGTGGGCTATCATACCATTAGTCTTATCACATTGCCCTTTAGAATTAGTATGAAGGTACGCGATCACCAAACCTTATACCTATCCATAATTTAAATCGATCACCATTTGGGTTTAATCATTAATACAAAATGAGTTAACCAATCATTTCTTGAGATAATCCTACGATCACTACAAGGTAACACAATGTTCCTAGCAAAACAATTATTTAGGTTGACCTAATTATCTACCTGAGTCTAATGTTGTCTGTACTACCCTTAACACTTCTTGAAGCTCCAAAACACACTTCTCTTACTTGTCTTAATCACTCCCAATATCCAATGACACATAAAAACTTGCTTAATCAAACTTGATCAACCAAATATTTAAAAAGTCTACCACAGCAGCTTGATTTTAGGTAGTGATTTGTATGCGCATGTGTGGGTGTGTAAGAGAAAAGATATCAATGATTCTTTGCCAAACTTCAACAAATTGATTGAATCTATTAGATTGATTCTCACTTAAACTTCATCAGATTGATTGAACAATTCTCATAAATTTGAGAATGGTTCTTGCTTAAACCACATCAAATTGATATTAGATTCATTCTTGCATAAACTTTAGTGGATTGATTAAGTAATTGATAACTATATCATATTGATCCTTACTTAGACTTCAATAGATTGACAGAGCAATTTGAATTAATATAAAATAATTTGTATTTACTACTTTTAATTAGTAATACTTGTACCTATAGAGACTACCTCCTATATAACATTATTGAAGCAAATTAATACAAGTCTTTATAATATTATAGTCAAGTTTCGACATGGTATCAAGCGCTTATGTTTCTTAACAATCCTCCAATGGCATCATTCCCAAACAATTATGTGTTTTCCTTTCCTTATCTTACTGCATCCCTACCTTCTCAAACCCAAATCCTTTCTCAATTAACGTTGATGCCCAATTACCCACCAAACTAAATCAATCCAATTATCCACCTTGGCTACTCCATTCAATTTATTACTTACTAGCTATAATCTTCTAAGTTTTCTTGATATTGCCATGCGATTATGATTTAGGCTACAAGAATTATTTAGAAAGATCTAAATTATGTTCACCGGCAATGACATAGTACGTTTCTCTTCATGCCAAATTAAATTTATTTTTTAGTCTATAATTCCATTGATTGCTAGTACCAAAAAATCCTAAAATGCTTTGAACATTATGTTTTTATGACCTTTGAGAGTAAAACTCGATCACGGATTATAACCAAACCATAGATTGATAAACTGTGCATAGATTTAGATTTTATTCAAGACAACTATAGATTTGCATATTTTCATATTTCACAGTTTTGGGAGAATTAAGTCTCATTCAAGACAAGGATGTCACAAAGGACACAACCAAACCATAAATTGATAATAGTATTCAACGAAACATGCTCTTCATAATTACAGTAAGGTTTCCAAGAAACTAAACAAGCGTACAGACCATGCATAATGACGGACAAATACACTAGAGAATTCATGTCCTTATACAATGTAACATGTTAAAGAAAAAACATACATAAAATTGGAATGAAGGAAAGTATAAGGTCACCAAGCACTTCGTCCAGCTACGTACAGCTAAACACTAAACCCTAAAAAAGATAGCGAGGGGGTGAGAAACCTAAGTCACTCAGAAAGTAATTTGGCATAGTTCCAAAGGAGTATAGAACCATTCCAAAAAGATATACGAATAAATGTGCTTGCACAACTATAGTAAGCAACAAGTGTATATATATATATATATATATATATATATATATATATATATATATATATATCATCCTCTTTCAACCTTTGAATCCGCAAACAATAAACCTCTTTTAATAAAACATCATTTCAAATAAGGTACCCGAAAAAACATGTCAACAGGGGAAATTATATTCAGAAACCTCACTTTCATGAAGAACATGACTTTGAAGTATATTAAAATCTCTAAAATCTCAATATTCAAACTCTGCGTATAATGGCCTAAAAATCCTCTCTAACTCTAACTGTGGCCTCAGCTAAATCCTTAGTAGTCAAAGTGTTCATTCACATGACATTGGCCAGCTGAGACCCTGGCAGTGACTCCGTGAACTGGGCGACAGCCCGCCAGGATCATCCATCACCACTTGAAACGGGTACATAAACTGGGTCCATCATATCGTCTCTACAGGCCGCACCGCACAACATATACTAGTACATTAAGGCCGTGGCCCAGCATCATCATACAAAGGTATTTGTTTCAATAGCATCAAATACATTCATGAGCAAGCATTCCGCAACAATTGCATTTCGCAAAGTAACATCTGTATTTCACAATTTAACATCACAATGACCAAGTTCATGTATGAATACTCGTATTTATCAAATCAAGTCACTTTCAAAGACAAGCATGCCCAAAGCATGTTATACAAGTCAGCATGGTTTGTCACAATCTTTCATAAATCAAGTTTGCAAATCAATCCACAAATC
Organism: Dioscorea dumetorum; assembly: GCA_902712375.1. Taxonomy (NCBI): domain Eukaryota; kingdom Viridiplantae; phylum Streptophyta; class Magnoliopsida; order Dioscoreales; family Dioscoreaceae; genus Dioscorea; species Dioscorea dumetorum. The sequence continues at coordinate 3,229,843 of CACTHL010000549.1, read as the reverse complement.
AAATCATTCGAGACATATGCGAGTAGATGAAAATACGAGTACGGGAAATAGCATATGAAAGCATTCATATTCTTAATAGAGCTATGCAATCGAATTAAGCCACTCACAAACTATGTAAATCAATTACTCAACAATGCTACTCCTTCGCCAGCTACCTACCTTGAGCCAAGCTCTCACCACCTATCACCAACACAAGCATCAAAGGCTCAAAACCAAGAGGAAAACATAAGAAGAAATGCATGTATGAACCTCTGGAAGCTACAAGCCATATGTGAGAACCAATTCATTTTCGTGTTTGTGTATTTTAGTCGACCGAAAATATTTAAATTTTGAGCCTATATATATATATATATATCTGTGTGTGTGTGTGTGTGTGTGTGTGTGTGTTGGTGTTGGTGAATGGCACCCAGGCTGAACGCTTGGAGTTTGAGAACGCATGGAAGCTTTTTTGTATGCATGTGTGGCTATATATATATATATATATATATATATATATATATATATATAATTTTCTTCTTCGTTTTCTTCTTTGGTTGAAAACCGGTTTTTCCCTTAAATTTCTTCATCTTTTTTGTTGTGGAGATCAGGTGAAAAGTTTTAAACAACGATCTACCATTTCACCCGGCCAGAATCGATGATTGGAGCATGTTTCTTCGAGTTTAAGGGTAAGCCCTTGTCTAGCATTTGGTTAGATTTCTCGAATTAAATCAAGAAATTTCTTGAGAATATTAAGCTTAGACGAGGGTAGGAGTAACAAGGGACTTGAATCCCTTGTTATTTCTCTCTTTTGGTGAAAAATTTGAAGTCGATCCTTCGTTGGTTTAATTAAAGCTTGTATATTGCCAATGGTTCTTAGAAAACAAAACCCTTCGTTCTATCTACCCATGGGGGGGTATAGATGAGTGGGGTTAGCTCATGGGTTGGTTTGGGTTCAATTAGGGGTTGATGTTCGATCCCTCAGGGTTTTATGGCATGCTTGGGTAGAATGTTCTAATTTGTATTTCTTTGGAATGCCTTTAACTTTCATTTGGTTGCTGATTAAACTTGTCCCAAGAACTGAGGCTTCAAGCAAGGGCAAGGAATCGGCGGATGCATAGCGTTGCACTTGTGGTCATCCACGTTTATGAGTAGAAGCAGTTGATATGCATAGTTTACTTGTTTTATATATGTTGCTTACACTTACATTTATCTTATGAAAAATCTTGTGTTTTGAGTATTGGTTTCCTTTTTGGTATTTTCCTCCATAGATTGGTTTTGGAAAGCTACCTATTACTATGAATTGGGGTTTTTGAAAGGTTTTTCCAAAAATGTGTGGGAAACAATATATTGTATCTTCAAAAAATGAATTTTTTATATTGATTTATATCTTATGGCCAGTAAGTGTTTATATATTTTTTTTTTTTACCTTCGGACGTGTTATTGGTTTTAGCCTTCAGGCTGTGTATTGATATGAATTCGTTGTATCTTTGAAAAATCAGTTTAGTTATAATGTGAACAGCCCTCGGGCGAATTATTGAATTTTCTTATTAGCGGTATATGGATTTCAACCATCAAACATATTATTGTTTTCATCTTCGAACGACAAATGGTTTTCGTCTACGAGCGGTGCACTGGTCATAAGCTTTCTGGTAGAACGATCAGTGTGTTTATTATGTTGGTGACATAGGGTTGCGGTCCTGACTACTTACTAGTAAGGCGAGCCCACAAACCGCCTATAAAGGGGCCTGGCAACCTGTACCCAGTTGTTTCAGCCATGCCGGAGGCGTGTAGAGATCTCAGTCTTGGTGGTGTCGACTGAGAGCCCGGGCGAGGTCACCACACGGGGTCTCAGTGGCCAACGCTGGAGGGTGAGACCTTCAATAATTCTGGACTTAGCTGCGGTCATGGCTAAAGATGGAAGGTTTTGAGGCTAGTTACTTGTTCTCAGTTTTACTCTGATAAACTCTGGTAAATTACTATGTTACAAGAACAAGGTTGTGAACCGACATATTTTTTCATATTGGGTTGAAATGTTCTTATCATATTGTATTTTGAATACAGATGTTTACTCGTGCTTATTATTTCCTACGCACTATTAATATTTTGTATTCAGTATTTTGTATAGCCTGTGCGATAATGAATATAGGTTGTTATATGAATTTCGTATTAGTTGAATATGTTACTTTATTCGATAACATGAAATGATTCTAGTACAAGCACCGATATTAGAATATTGTAAATTCCGTATTTCATAGTTCGTACGCTATATTTTATATAAACTCTGTGAGAATGATTATATGTTATGATATGTGTTTCGTGCCATTTGAATATGTCATACTGGGATATTGTAAATTCTATATTTTCTATTTCATACTTATATAAACTGTGGATTTGTAGCGTTTATCATGTATGTATATATGACATGTATTCCATGCAGTTCCCCTCACTGAATAATATAGTTACTCACCCATCTCCCTCCCTTTCCAGGTTTTAGGACTCAATAGCAGTGTGGGGGGCTGGTTAGGCTAGGGTCTGCACTAGACATTTGTTTGTTTTTGTTTTTGTGTATGTTACATCTCTTAGTTATTTGTGCATATAAGTGGGATTCACTTGTATTGTGCTCTCTTGTATTCTGAATTATCTTTGGCTTACTTCTTTTTTGTTCATATTGATAGCCGGGTATTGGTGTGTACCCTGCTTATTGTCGATATTCCTGCTTGTCCGGGTGTTGTTCAGGGGTGTACCCTATTTAGTGTATTATTATTTGGTAGTATTCTTGCAATCAGGTCATACCAAGCCATAGAGTAGCCGTTACCTCGATCCGAAGTTAGGATAAACCCTAGCTCACACTTGGATTATCGCGGCAGTAGTGTCAGTGATGCCGGGACCCGTAGATGGCTGCGTAACACCATGAAACCTTAACAAGACTTGGGTGTGGCTTGAACGTGAGTTGTAAGAGTTTCAAATAATCTTCATGAAGATAAACTCCCATCACAACTATGAGCATAGAGGTTTTGCAAATGATTTCTCGATGCTATACTAGCATGCTACAGTAGTCCTATTTCAAGAACAAGGGGAAATCAAGGTTTCATCAAGATGGAGAGGATGGATCATTTATATCCACCTTATGGTACAAGAAAGCATGAAGGAAATCAATCTCAACACTCAAACCAAGATTCAATGCCTATAAAACTAGGGTTACCATGCTCATGTAAAACCCAGAGGAAACAAGGAGAGAGATGAGGGAGAAAAAAGAGCTCATCTTCAATGGATCTTCAACCAACAGTGGAGATGGAGGTCAAACAAGGGCTTCTTCTTCTCATACATGAGAAAGGAATAGAGTGAGAACAAAGCGAAGAAGAAGAAGAGGAATTATCAAGGAGAAATTAGAGCTCAAGTTCAAAACCAAAAATACCCCTTCAAGTACACGATTACGTAGATAGCTGTGTAACTCCCAGTCTGTCGATTTATTTTTCTAAATGAAAATAGTCGCTTAACCCGAGAGATACATGGCCAAGTACACGGCCGTGTAACTCTTTGTCTGTTCATGTATCTCTCTGAATGAAATATAAAGATACAAATTGACAAAAGAATAAAAAACGTTACAATACATTTTTGCTAACAAAACTTGTTTGTGTTTCTTATTTTCTGTAATATACAACAATTTTTGTATTAAAAAATGTTTTGTTTTCAAGAAATTGGCAACAAAACAAAAATAAAATAAAAACAAAAAATAAAAAATAAAATGATGTCAAACAACTAGTTAGTTATCTGCATCCTTAATAACTTTGGAACATGATTCAAGGAGATAGCTATAACAATTAGAGCTCATGAGACAACCATTGTCTTTGAGGAGCTCTATGATATACTTGTTGATCATGAAATATTTGTAAATGAAGGGAATATTTCAGTCGTTCCCTCCATCGCTGCGAACGACACCTGATGGTGTCAAGATAGTTTTTATTATCGAAGTACCTTTTTCAAGAAAACTCCTTTTATAATAGCAATCGCAATTCTACATACTCTCTAAAAGGGAAAACCACACAAAACTCACCCTTTCCTTAATTTAAATTAAATTCAATTATGGGATAAAGTTAGATACTCACCCAAGACATTAGGTCCAATAAGCATGCCAACAAAGACCTAGTTACTAATCATTTCAACACTACTCTTACCAAACCAAACACACATTGAATCATTGATTCTAGTACTTCTCATGATGTGACCACCTACTTTAATGATGAGTGTCTAAATGTAGAAATACTGTAGCGCCATACGGAATTTTGTACTTTGCACAATAGGCCGCACGGAATAGATTGAATGGTGTGCAGGCACTTATGGTGTGTAAGCAGGGAGTTTGGTTTGGTTGAACTAAACCCCCAAGGCCACCGGAGGTTGTGAATATGTGATTTATGGATGTTTGGTTTGGTTAATGCAATTTTGCTTGTTGAGATTCAACCTGTGATATTTAAATGTCTTGGATTACATTATGGGGAACTTCATAATTTATATTTGAATTGTGTATTTGAGGATGATTATCCCTTTGCACTAGGCCATATATAGATTGATAGGGTTTTGAGGTGTCGACATAACTGAGAACTAGGTATCAGCAAGCTATCTGCTTTATGATAATCTCAATGACAGATACTCTTACAACGTAATGCAATTGTTGGAGAGCTAGTTATGAATAGATTTAAATATACTCTCATATGGGATTAGGAGCTAATCGCTAAGGTTTTAAGGTCAGTTCATCTTAGAGATTTTGTTGTCCAAACGAAATTTTGCAACATCAAACCATATTCCTAGATCAAACTTGTAGTCCTAAAACAATTTACATCCTGGGGACCATCTTCTCCCATCGATTTCTCCTTTAGAGATTGTGATTTGCTTGAAGCTTCTAGTTCCTTTTTTTCCGTTAATGTATTTTCAAGGCTCCCTTAAATCAATGAGGCTAGATAATAGGTAAAAAGTGAGTAATAGTAATTCCTTGTTCTGAGGAATAAGATCCTCATGCTTTCGCACCAGGTGCTACTTGGCAACTCATGCTCTATGATGAGTGCTTTATATATATATATTTCATACGTATTACACCCGATATTTACTTGTCCTTTTGCTATTACTTATATAGTTCGGTGCTATTTAAGGTTTTTTGAGTTTATTGTGCAGATATTTAGGTCCTAGAGCAATTAGAAGTGATTTAGAGGATAATTCACATCAAAAGGACTTAAAGGGAAATTCGTCAAGGCAAGCACGGCCTCAACACGGGCGTGCTCTTGGCCGTGCAATTCACAGGAATTGGAAAGTACGAGGAGGCACAGTCAGAGTGCCCTGAGCACTGGTGTGCCTCAACACGGGCGTGTTCCAGCCCGTGCATTTTACGGCTTGGCGAATTTTCGGGAGGAAAATACTGTAGCAAAAGCAATGTAGCAAAGTGCTGTAGCACCAAAAACTCAGAAACCCAAAATCTGCACTGGCTAAAGCACGACTGGAGCACGGGAGTGAGAATTAAGCATGGCCGTGTTGGTATCAATAAATCACTTTTTAAGCCCAAAAGTTAGGGTTTGAAGGGGTCTTCTTTCGGGATTTTTCCTCCCCTTTGGGGGAGACGGCGGAACGGTAGAGGGACGCACCTTGAAGGGCCAGATCTGGATCGAGAGATCGTCATAGGAGTATAGGAATGTTAGCTAGATCATCATCGGATGCCCTCCGATAAAGATTGTGAAGCAAGAAGAGAGTTTATGAATTGCATCTTATTCTCTTATTGTTTACCTTATGTTTTTTGTAGGACCATGAGGGGCTAACCGTTCTAGGGTGCCCCGGATTAAGAACTTGGTTGTTAAATGTACTTGGATTCTTTTATTGCAGCATTTATGGAAGTCTTTATTGTCTCCTTGTTAGATCTTTGGTTGTTAGCTTGAATGTTGGTTGTTGAGTGGTTTGAATGCTTGAGTTATTTGATTCTCACTTAGCTTATATATCTTGATGATTAATATGAGAAGTTGGAAATAGGCTCATGTTGTCAATCCCACTACATGTATCTTCTATATTAGTGTAACAAGACTCTAGAACATAGGTTGATTAAGACATCTCCTGATAAACCCTGCAAGAATTCGAGTACGATTGACACCAAGGGATTGATCCGGGACGCTACTCCCTAGCATTGATCTTTCGTTACCTAACCCCTTTCTCTCTCCGTTATCCTCACTTTCCTCACTTTTATTTATAAATAGCTTTTAAACCAAATTATTGAGCCGGTTAGATATTACACATCGGACGAGTATCAAAAGCTATACCAGTCCCTGTGGATTCGATTACCCGACCTTCGAGTACATTATACTACTTGTACGACCCGTGCACTTGCGGATACGCAAGGGGCGTATCACTTTACCACCAAGCAGCCATCACTTACTAAACTATCTCTTTATTCTAATTATGGCCATGTAGATGAAGTTCTTGTTTCTCATGGTTCCTGTTTGAAAATTAAGCATATTGGTTCATCTACCTTTACCAGATCCCACAAACATCTTTATTTAACTAACGCTTTACACGTACTTACCATGGAAAACAATTTTATTTCAATTTCCAAATTATGTCATTGTAACAATAATGTTTCAATTGAATAGTTTTCTCTCTACATTCTTGAGAAGGGTTTGACCACGTGACCTTCATACTTAAATATCTAAATAATGATGGGATTGATAAAGTTCCAAAGTGCATGACATATTCCCTAATTCGTAATTCTACCCTCGTCACAACAAAAGCCTTTCCTAATTATTGACATCAATGACTGAGCCTCCATCATCTAGATTTCTATGTTTTATGTTGAAATCCATTTAATTAAGAATATAATTCTTCTACTAACCTTTCAATTTGTATTCTTGCAATTGCAATAAAGGTCTTGCCTTTTCACTATTTATCTTTAACTAGCTCCAAACCACTTAAATTGTTATATACTGATTTTGTGGTCAATCTCAAATACTATTAAGGATAATACCATTAAGGATGGTTTTTGGTATGTAATTCATATTAATTATTTTACCAAGTTTATGTGGTTATTTCCCCTTTATGGTAAATCTGATGTGTTTTTGTTATTCAAAGCCTTAAAAAATACTGCTAAGAACATGGACCATGCCAAGCCGTGTTTCTTTAAAAAATCGAGAATTAAATTACGTGACAAACAAAGTTTAAAATAACATTAGTCTGTATCCCTTAAAAAGGGAGTGTAGAAGCAGGGGAGGCAAATATCCCCAAACCCAATCTCACTTGATCCAACTTTGATGGCAAAAACCAACTTTGACTGAGATTCTAGTAAGGTTCAAGTAAAACCCAAGTGCTATGAAGCTGGAGTGGGGGCAAGCGCCCTAACCTGTCCCAAAACCCAACTTGAAAAGTAAAATTACAATAATACCCTTACATACTATACAGCCACAAGTAAACTATTTTTCAAGGTTTTTCTACTGCTTTGAATGCAAGAGGGAGGGAAAGCAAAGACTAGAGAATCTCAGAAAGAGAGCAACCCTCTTGATTCGTCTCTCTTCTTTCAAAGTGAGGAACTACATGTTTGCCCTTGATTTCTCTTCTTTAATAGAGTTGGGCTGCATCTTCAAATGGTAAGGTTACACTGGTTTATCATTTCTGATTTATTTGCGTGGGAGAGAGTATTTTGGGCTCCCTCTTATTAGCAATTTAGAAAATGTCTTCTTATTCCTGAAATCATTTTGTTTGTCACAATTTATTTAATTTTTTTAGTTCACTAAAGACACATTCACATTTTTCTTTTTTATTGACAAAGTCCAAAACCATTTTACATCCCGAACAGGTACAAAAGCACATATTTTATTCTTAAATTCTTTTTTTATAATCCTAGGTTAGAGAGCAGTCATATTTATAAGAACCTCATAAAACATTATAAATATTGTCATATTATGAAGTCCTTATACAAATATAAGTCTTAAAGCAACAAAAACCACTTTTGTATTCAAGCTCTTATAATTTTGATTAATTATTCAACTCAATCGAACTTTAATTAAAATTTAAACTTAAGACAAAGCCCTAGTCCAATTTATAATGGCACTATCTAATGAAGTAAAATTATAAATTGATAATTTTACCCCTACAATTAAAACAAGATTGATTGTAAATTCTTTTAAGGGTGATTCTCTAGATTCATCCCAATTAGTAATGAAAAGATACCTAGGTAACACCTAGCCAGCCCCGTGTTATACGTCATAGCTCAATCAAACAGGATAAATATATCATTATGAACCTTTCTTATTATGATTATTATATATATATATATATAAACCCTTTGTGCTTGTACCCTAACTGAGTGAGTGCCAGGAAAAAGATCAAACTCACTAACTTCGATCATATGCTAATAACCATATACAGTAAGATTACCAAATTACCCTTTATGTCTTACACGATTAGTTTGACTCTCTTGGCTAAGGTCCTCTAGTCTCATTTACACAAGATAGCACAAAATACAAACTCATTTATTTCTGAGAGAACGAATTCCTTCTTGGTGATCACTCACAACTATTACTTGCCAAGAATAAATTGAGCCTAACTACTCTAGTAAAAGAGTAAATGTTACAAGCATATCGTGATTATAACATCTCAGGTCAAAGGTCCACTCATATGATCATAATTAACAATCTAAAAAATTACGATAAAAGAGTAAACCCATGTGATTGGACTGTAACAAGTCATATTCTTATACACTAATCCCATCGATTTATCTATTACATATGCTCCCACTATCTTATAGTGTTTGACTGGCATTCTTTATCAAAACACATGTCACACAATTACTTATCAATCTTTTAACGTCTGATTAAATATTAGATTCTCTTATCTGTGATTTATTTAAGTGTATAAGTACTAAAGTTTTACAGTGCCTTTCTATTTATCCCATAATGAATAGAAAACTTAGCACACATCGACTATATTGTTCAAAACTTTTTAAAATGCCAATAGAAGTTTTATATGAACATCAATATAAATGTCACTTATTAATAATAAAAAGTTATAATACAAATGAAATGTCATAATATATCCATGTTAGCATTCAAGGGCATACTCCAAACACTAGTAGTTCTCCATTTGAAGATATTAATAATGTTATAATTGATGAGCCATTGAATACTTTCTAAGCATATGTGAAAACCACAACAAAGAGGTAAAAACATCACATATTCAGTCAGAGCTCTTTATTTGGAGAAAAGTATTTTATCGATATTAGCTAATTTTGATATTTTGTTGTAGTGAAAGTTGAATGGAGTTAAGTATTTAACACTATAGACAATTACAAAGAATGTGCTTGCCATTCCAATATCTACCATAATTTCTGAATCTGCATTTGGTACTGGTGGTCAAATACTAACCCCTCATTGTAGTTAACTTTGTTGGTATATTTTAAAGGCTTAGATGTGTGCCCGAAATTTGGTATGTACTGAAGATAATAAAGATAAAGTTATTTAATTATGTGTTTTATGTATTAATGTTATAATATGTTACAGTTTTTATTATTATTAACTGATTATATTTCACATAGTTTATATAGGAAGACTTCTAAAACAGTGGAGGACTATACTAATTTCAAATGATGAGATAGATTCTAAACATGAAGGTGAAAAGAAAATTTTACGAATTTAATGATATTTGATACAAAATATATAATTTTCTTATTTTGAATTCCATTATTTTTTTTTTTGTTTAATGTAGATGAACTGTTACCAAATAAAGCTACCCATGGATTGGAAGATGATTGATGATGAATGGTGGTCACCTTAAAAAGAAAAACTACTATTTTCGATTGAATTTTTAAATTGTATTTTAATTTTATTATGTGTGGCTTGGAACAAGAAGTGTAACTTTTGTTGGTATGATATTATAATATAATACTATTACTTCATACTTTAATTTTCTTTTAATAGTTATACTCATAGCGATTTGCAATGCTGCTCTTATCAGGCAGCAACACAACTTCCAAACAAAATTTATGGAATCTTAGGATAAGAGGTGCAGGCCATGACAAAGGCTTAATGAATAAAAAAGCTCCAAAGCTTTATGCATGGGATACTCATTTCAAAAAAGTTATTGAAGGTTTGAAATTATTGGAAAGTGGCCTTTTGTATTTTAGCTCGAAAGAGCCTATACTGCTTTTATCTTTTAGTCTTCTCTTGCCACTCCCCTACTCTCAATTAGACACAATAATTGTCACCTTCGCCCAAAGAGATGTGGACCACACCTAACCTTGAGCAATAGTAAGGTTTACTGATACACATAGTATCATCACTCCAGAGAAGGAAAAAATAACTATTCAGCAATCAACTAAATTAGACTAGCAAAGAGACTAAATATGTATATTCAAAATACTAAAGACAAAGAGGTGAATAGAATTAAATTTTTAGTTTAGTGGATCAGACAAAGAGGTGGATAGAATTAAATTTTCAGTTTAGTGGATCCAAATCTATACAAAGAAAATAGTATAAAAAATGCTTAAAAAACCAAACTTACAATGACAATGCAATACTCCGCTCATCAACATTTACAAGATACTGACAAGCGATATTTCTCATTTACAAAATAAAGAATAACATTGACCGTCATTAAATAAAGGTACTTTAGAACATCAACATTTTAGTCCAGAAAACAGTATGTGTAGGACAATAAGATCACATATTGATTATAAAAGCCTTTCTAGCTTAGTCGTGGCATAAATTCACGTACACCAAGTCAAAAATCATTAAAATATATCCAATGCCACTCAGTCAACAATCCAAAAACAATATTTATTTCAAGAAAGCATTACTTTTCAAAACAATTGGACAAAATTATAATTAACCTAGCTACGACCACAGCTAGGTCCCACTAAGAGTTTTCTTATTCTAATCATGAAAAGTTCCAGCTTAGCATTGATCTCTGAGAGACACGTGTGATGACTCTGAGTGTCTTGTGTGATGCCAGGTGAGAATTTTCTCGGATCCGGATTTGATGTCTGGATCCGGATCCGAGTAGTTAAATGGGGACACGCTGGCGTTGAAGTTTCTATTTTTTTTAATATTAAAAAATCCTCACGGAGGCCGCGACAGCCATATCGAACGGGAGAACTGACGATGTTTCTGGTTTGGGTCTAATTGGCCGAAATAAAAAATAGAGCGACCATTAAGATCAAATTCGAGTAGAGGGACCAAAAAAGAAGAAAGAGAAAAGTAGAGGGACTATTTAGGGTATTTAACCTAAATAATAGCAGTATTATTCGTAGCATTGCAAAACCAATTGCAAAAATTGTATTTTCAATTTCATACTCTTCAAAAATGGAATTGAACAATCTAAAAAATATTATCTGCATTATTAAATTGATCAAGAACTCTACATGCAATAATTCGTTTTGCATGGTCCAATCATTATCAATAAAATAATAAATTACACCAATGTAAGAATGCACTCGCCAATGATCACTTCAAATATCAAAACATACAAAAATATGGTCTCCAAATTTTTAAAATATTTAATCATTTTTTCTTTTTCCTTAAATTTTAGAAAGTGAACGTGTGAGAGTGGTTTTAGGAACAAGACATGTGGTGGGATCTAATGTTTTATGATAATAATTAATAAAACCAAATTTTTCACGAAAGGAAATGATAAGTGCTAAACCGCAACCATCATGCTAGTTCTTCTCTATTATTTGCATCACTGTAATGAAATAACTAATTGCTAGAAGTAGCTTACATTGCAATATGTGTTTGTGTAAGTGCTCTCGCTGCTTTAGCTTCAATAAGATGTTTGCTTTCATATGTGTTTTCTATATGTGCCATAACCTTTGATTTCGCTATAAGAATAAGTTTTACCACAATTATTACAAACAATCATAATTGTTCCATCGGATTTTTGCACCCTCTTCATGTGATTCATGAATAAATCAAAATTAGGGGACTCTCATGTTTGTCTAGGAGTGGAATTATCAATTTGTACAAAGCTTTAGAGATTGTAGGCATAAAAGTATTTTGATTGTCAAAAACATCATCAAAGATTTGAGCACTTGGAAGGGGCACATCAACATTTTTTCGTTTGTTGGAAGAAATAGAAGAATTTCAACTTGCCACAAGAAAACTTAATTTAAATTAAAAAATAAAAATTGCTTGTAATCAATTAAAAATAAAAAAAATTGACAAGAATTAACTAATTTAAGAAAACGAAAAAATCAAGAAAAATTAAGTGAATGAAGAGTAAATTTTAAATAAAGAATTTTTGAAAATTAGGTCTAATGATTAAATTTGAAAGAATTGAAGACAGAGAATTTGAGATTGTGAGAAAAGAATAGTTGGTAGATGGATATTTATTTGTAGAAATTAATAAAATCTTCAAAACTTAAAAACTTCAAAAGACTGGAATAGCTGCTAACGATCTGGAAGACTATTGGTTTTAAGATCCCAACATTCTTACACATTAATTTTCAAGACTGTTGGTTAATTTGGTTAATGGATGGACTACCTTTAGGATTTAGTCTTTGGTCATTAGTATTAGTGCTTCTTCAAAAAAAAACCAAGCCTAGTATATGTCAAGTCTTAAGTGGAAGTAGTCAAAAAATATAATCTTTTGATAATTACATCACATATTTGATAGTTGCATTGCATATTTGTTGCACCATGTGATGTTCAATTTTTGTGTTTTTCTTTTAAAAAAACTATTGCATTGCTGCATATGATGTTGCATGAACTTAAACCCTTTCAATTGGAGCCTTGTAAATCTATTTTTAAAATTTATTAAAAATTATAAAAAACAATGAATCACGAACAAGTAGTTCAATTCCAATTCCAATTTCCAACTCTTAAGAACCTTAACTGGAACTTTAAAGTTCTGATTCAAGGTTCCCATCTGTAACCAAAACATTTGTTATGGTTCCGGTTTGATTCTAATAGCGTCGGTTCCAGTTCAATTCTTCTGTTCAAACCAAATTGATGCCGGGTCAAATTTAAACTGCCTTATGCCCCTTCCAAATAGTTACAATCACTCAGCTACATCATTAGGAACTCTGCTAAGAAACTTTCAACTCATACTTCTAACTCACAATAATTTCTGTACTGTATTCGTAAGGCATGCTTAGAAAATTCTACATTGTATCTTCTGATGGCTAGTTTGCAAGTTATCTAGATGAATGGTTGCCCCGTTGCCTACGTAGTAGTTGAAGTGGTTACTTAATTGGGCAGTGTGCATAAGAGATTATTCAGCTAGGATGGCTAGTTATTCTTCAAAAGATTTACAAAATACACCTCTTAATCAAACTTGTTGCACTTCATATCTAACATTCAAATAACCCACAGATTATAATAGTTAGTTATGTGGTTAGAATAAATGTTCCTAACATTTCCACACTTAGCTGCTTAGGTTACTTGGAAAATTTTACAGTGTGTCTACAATAAGAGCTGGTACTTAATTAGATTTAGTGTAGATTTCTCATAGATTAGATTAAGAGCTTATCTAATCAGAGTGTCTTTCTAGGAGATTATCATTCTCGGCTAATCTCAGACTGTTATGAATTTTTTTAATGGAAATTTTAATAAAATACAATGTAATGCGTAAGATTTTTAGATAAAATGCATCTACTGACAAAAATTTTACATGATGAAATTTACCATTAACTATTTAATACTATATCGATCCTTGCTAATTTCCCATTATGTCAACCATCCTTGAAGATTTGGCATGCATACCACAGCCTTCTTCAAGAACATACACCAATCTTAGTTCTAACTATTTATACATCAATATCTATTCTTCTATCCTCCGCCGTTGGAAGGTTTTACAATGTTGACATACTGCAATTCATATCAAATGTTTAAATAAAAATTTTAACAGTACATCCTTGGTAGGACTTTGGATACTTAATTAGATTTAGTACAAATTCACAAATTAAAGTACGAGGTTATCCAATCAAATAACATGTCTAAGAGGTTACTTTCTTGGTTAACCATGCATTATTACGAAATTTTGCAATGGCTATTTTGATAAATTGCAAGGTAATGCATAAGTCATTTGGATAAAATGTATATATCGACATAAATTGTACACTGCACAATTTATTGCTTTATTGATACAATCCTGCTCGTACCATGCTAAACCATCATTAATGATGCAGCACGCATACCACAATCTCCATGCAAGGATATCCTATGATCACAATTCTAACTATTCATCTATGACCACCTACTCCTTAAAATGCATTGCAAACATAGAACAATTGAAGGACCATCGGTGCTACTGCCGGTATCCCAACATCGCCCTAGGATACATGTTAAAGGTCAAGTACCTATATGATGTACCACCCAATGCTTATCTTTGAGAATGCATAAAATTATTAAGAGTATGAACCAAAATAATTAAGTAGAATATACAATTGCCAACTTATTTAAGAGTACTTTTATTATTTGCCATGCTGCTATGTGGTAACTCTAAACACCCCATATGAAGGAGTAATGCATTATTTTTAGTTAGTCTATCAAGGACAAGTAAATGAATGCACTGCCAACTAAGGGGATGAAGACAAGCTTACCTCAAGCAAAGATAGTGGAGATTGGATCTATCATATGCAAAAAAAAAAAAACATTTGGTTCAAATAAGTTAAGGGAGAAACTTGCTGGTTTAATGATAAGACACAGAGGCCCTTTGTTAGGAAAAACTAGGATATGACAGTAATTGATCCGAAAGGATCAACATCTATGCATTAACCACATCGGTGGTGATATCTTTTCCTTTAATTAACTGAATGAGTCGGTGTTGTTTGTAGAAACTCAATTTATTCCACCAGTTGTACTCCCCATAGTGGCCTTTATAGAAATGGCACAACCACTCCTACTCTTCCTTAGTCAGAATATCAGTGTTATACAATATTCCTTACAATGGATTACAAAGGATGTTAATGGTGGTGGATTTTTTTTTTTTTGTATTTTCTTTTCTCTTCACTTCCATCATTTTCGCTTTGAGGACTATATTATACATGACGAATGGCTAAAATGAATGAAAGCAAGTAAGACTATATAACAGTAGAAATCTCTATACTGATTTGTAATTCAAACACATATTACCAAGCTTCAAAAAGGAGCATGTAAACCAAAGTATCACTTCAAGTGGTATGCAAACAATTTTTCTTATGAATAATGTAGCTGAAATTTGTATCGTCCTGATTCAGACTCAACAATTGCATGCATTGCACATACATTCTACATCTATGTGTTGATTGTTGGCTAAGAAAAGAGGGTTATCCTTCTCCTTTGCTTTTAATGTAGCATGCTCATCATTAAATGCCATTGCAGAGTTTCCCATATTTGAAAGTTAACATAATTTATATCGCTGTACTGTTACACTGCTAATCGCTTTTGGGGATTTGTTCCCCAATTTGTAAAAACTCAACCAAAGCTGGCTAGTTTACTACATAATAGTTCAATGATCTCCACAGTATAGGCATAAGTGAACTCTTCATACTAACCAAATGTTTCCACTTAAATTTATTATTTGTACCATTGTTCATGCATGAATGTTACAACATCCGATTTGATAACGGTAATGACCACTACTCATTCATTGTAACTTTTGTTCATTTATTTCAATGTATGATAACTACATACTTTGTTGATTAATTATTTATGGTTCAAAGTGATGGCCGACTATATAGATCCATGTTACACTATTTAGATTCAACATTCCAATTCATAATTAGGTTGGAATATTACAAGAAACTATTCATATTCATTCATACCAAAAAATCATTCTTCATAGTACTAATACTATCTCCTTTATTTGCTTCTATAAGGATGTTGCTTCCCTCATTTCCAACGTAAAAGCTTATTTTAATAATACAAGTTTCTACTCATTTGTAGCCATGTGCAAATGCGTTCATATGTGCCATCTCTCTATTTAAATCCAATAAAAGCTTTACAATACAGATGTTAATGACTTTTATAGATCAAAAAATGTTAGAACACAAGATCTCCCCAACAAGAATTTAAGCTTCCTCTTGGCATACTGAGAAAGTCAATGCTTTTTTTTATTGTAAGGTACTTTGGTAAAATTCAAGCTTTATATAAGAACATGCGCAAAATTGTCATTTTTCTCAAACGCCATATTCTTTAAGAATTTTTTTCAAGACTGAAGGATTTTAAGGCCACCTGCAAATTTGGAGGGATCTCAAAGTTAACTACAATTGTCTAAAAGTTTTATAAGATTTTATATCAAAAATATTTCACTATCTTTAAAATAGATTATAACATAAATACTTTTGGAAGAGATTGCAATAGAAGATCAACTCTAAATTCACCTTTCAATACTCTCTCAAAAATTTAAAGAAAGAGGGCGCTATACACACATATTCGATTGAAAATAAAAGTAAATCAATGCAAGAAACTCCATCCTTGAATCTGTTTACATGAAAGATTTTGTTTGACTTTTAAATTACATAAACTTTGCTCACTAAAATCATACATATGGTTATACAATGTAAAACATTTAATCAAGCCAAGTTGAAATGTGATAATAGCACCACACTTGCATTAAATTCTTTTTGATAAACACACCATGCACTATCATGCATTAAGTATTCTTATAACTCACATAACTCTAATTCAGATAACCATCATTACAATAAAATAATTGGTATTTTATTTCTTTTTTAACTACATTTTATGGCTTGTCCATATTTTTACTAAAAAAAAGAGCCTTTTAACTCACATCATATAAATTGTCTTTTACAATTTGAAAATATTAAGAAAAAAATGTTTTTACAGCAAACTTTTCAAATATGAAAAGAAAAATTCAAGTTTTAAAAGTATTAAAAAAATGGAGAGTACTTCAGTACTTCAGCACTTAGGAATAATTCAACTTTTGCTCTAATTCTTGTTGCCTATCTTGAGCTTTTGTTGAATCGTCAACACGTACTTGAGCTTCAATTAACTCTATGCCTATACAAGAGCACCATGCATCCAAATATGTTTTCATTAACACTAAGCTCTTGTTCCACAACAACTATAAAGCTCGAATTACACTACAAGAAAATAGGGTATTCTCTATGTTTTTTACCGCTACGTAGCCATTTTCGTAGCTAAATAGGCTCCATTATCTACGATTTCTAACTTTCGTAGGTCAAAATAAACATTTTGAGGTACCAAATATTTCGCATACGTGGAAAGATCATGGCCTACGAATTATTTTTAGTAACTACAATTACTTTTTGTAGGTAAAACACAACCCTATTGGCTACGCAATATATCGTAGACAAAAAGAGTTATAATTTTGGCCACGCATTTGGACACGTAGGCAATAGTTATAAGTAAGTTATATTATCTACGGTTTCTAGCTTTCGTAGGGCAAAATAAATGTTATAAGGCGCCAAATATTTCCTACATCCGCGGGAAAATCATGGCTTACGAATTATTTTTAGTAGCTACAATTAAGTTTTGTAGGTAAAACAAAACACTATAGTCTACGAAATATATTGTAGATAAAACAATTTTAATTTTGGCCACGCATTTAACAACGTAGGCAATAGTTATAACTAAGTTATATTATCTACGATTACTAGCTTTCCCAGGGCAAAATAAAAGGCGCCAAATGTTACTCATCCGAGGGAAGATCATGGACTACGAATTATTTTTAATAGCTACAATTACTTCTTGTAGGTAAAACAAAATATAATGGCCTACAAGAAAATAACGTAGACGAAAAGGTTTATACTTGTGGCCACGAATTTGAAAACGTAGGGCATAGTTAAGGAAGTTATATTATCAACGATTGCTAGCTTTCGTAAGGCCAAATAAACATTGTGAGGTGCCAAATATTTTCTATCTGCGGGAAGATCATGGCCTATGAATTAGTTTTAGTAGCTACAATTATGTTTTGTAGTTAAAACAAAACATTATGCTCTACGACATATATCGTAGACAAAAGTAATTATAATTATGGCCACAAATTTGCAAACGTAGGTAATATTTATAAATTATCTTGTCTACGATTTGTAGCTTTCGTAGTTATGACTATTTACATGTCTATTATGACCAAGTTTTCGACTATATATTGGAAAATTTATGTAATTGTCTATATTTGTGTAAATGTGATGTGCATTAATTTTTATATAATATAAAAAGCTTTATTCCATTTAAAAGTTATATATATATATATATATATGAAATTAAAATAAATACATTTCTCTTTTTACGTTTTGGCCTTCTCTTTCTCTATCTCATCCCTCTTGTACTATTTCTGAAAACCAAGGGTTATCAATCTTTATTTTTAATCCTTGCACTACAAAATCTAGGGAATTTTTCAAAAATAGATCCAATTTCTTCTCTTTTAGTGGGATTGTTGAGAGTGTTATGATTTTTTTTCTTTTTTTCTTTATGGTATTTTTGGTACAATATATTACTTAAAACAATTATTAGAGACAAAATTTATTTTCGGGGGGGGGCTGATTATTGTATCTTAAAATAAATAATAATAAATTACATTATAAAAATTATAATGAATAAATATATTATTTTTAGAGAACCACATTTTTGAAGTCTCCAAGGGGTAAAAGGCGAAACTTTCTGATGCAAAATTACTCACCGTAGATCATTGCGTCGAGATTCGCTCATGACCCTCCATAGATCAATTAATTAGTGACCTCATAAAAGTAAACTCTTGAGAAATAAACCATTAACTGATAAAAAAAAATATATCAACTTTTCAAAGTTACCCCAATTTAAAAATTGTTGTATTGTTTTTTATAATTTAATTTAATTAAAAAAAACTATTTAACATTTCATTAATTGTCTAAATAGACATCTAAAAGTAAGCCAAAAAAAAACTTACACGTATATTAAAAAAATAACAGTATTCCCAAAATACTATGTTATATGTTTTAATTACTTATATGTATAAATTATATATCAAAGTCTTTGTGTTAATATCCCAAAACACAATCCAAAACCAAATCCCACCAAAAGTCAAACTTTCAAGATGTGGAAAACAATATGTTTAATATATATGTATGTATTAATATGTCAATGCATGCCAAAAGTTTCATATGCACATTTGACAACCGTACATTATTGCCTCGAGATACGTTCATGGCCAAAACTTTTCAAAGCACCCATTCTTTCTTCTCAGCGCCGGCCAGGACCCTTTCTCACTCTTTCGTTGTTCTCTCAGAGCCGACTGAAGGAGTTGAAAATAACCTGAAATTCCTCCGATTCCGCGGATGCTTCGAAAGTTCTCATAGGTTTTGCTTTCATTCTCAGAATAGTCTAGGGTTTTGCTGAAATTTAGGTTGTTGGGTCATTTAAGGGTTTTGTCACTTGGAAAATGTTATTCTATGATTTGTTTTCTTTGTCCAACGATTTAGATGTGGTTTGATGTTGCAGGGGCATATAGGAGTTGTTTTCACTGCAATTAGTGTATAAGTGACTCACATTACAGGTATATATGTTTCATGTATTTTCTTTGACATGATTTTGATCATCTAATAATTTGGGCTGTTTTTTTTAGTTTACTTGTAATGATGGAAATGAAACCCTAGAAGGATAAACTATGTGCTGTAATTTAGCATTTCCTTGTGAAGATGAATAGAAACCAAATTCTTAATTGCTGATAAGTGCTTAAACTACTGTTTTTAAGGCTTGTTTTACTCCAAAAAGTAGGTTTGTTTGATGTTCTTTAGAGAAGTGTTTATTTTGGAGACATGAATTTTTAGAGTGCATTGTTAATCATTAATTTTTAGGGTTCATGGATGGTCCATTAATTTGTCGGCTTTGCCCAATGAGCCGCGGTGTTTGTCCAGCTCTTCCTTTTCCCATGATCTTCTCTCTCTTTCCTTGTTGCCTGCCATCTTGGTAAAGGCATCCTCAACCCTTGAATATATGAGGAAGTTTTAATTTGTTGTTATTTAATGCCACACATTTGGCATTCATATTTGTCACTAGTCTCAGCATTAAACCAACTTTAGTTTCGGAACATAAGTTATAATATTAATTGTTAGTTCACCTTATATTGATATGCTATAAAGTTCATTCATAAATTCAATTGGCATTATTCTCACCATTAAACCAACTTTATTTTGTTGTTTTCAGTATTTTGTTTCTTTATTATTTGTGGACATGTAGCTGATGTTTAGTTTATTTCATCTTGTAATTAATTTGTCTTTTAGTTCATTTGTAAGTGTAGTTTTTATTTATTTTATACCTTATTATTCTGTTTTCTGCTTAATATATATGATTTATCTAACTTTTTTCAAATAAAAAAAAAATTCCACCTAAGAGTAAGGCTTCCATAAACTTTCTAGATATAAAAGATCACTCCAAACATAATGAGATCTTTAACTTGGAGACATGGATTTTGGTTTTGTTTCTAAAACTTTGATACATTCATTAATCAAGGTATAAGCATTTTGCATTTGAAACATAATTTATATATATATGTCTATATTCCCCACACACTAATAGCGTGTCCTAAGTTGTATGTGCTACCAGTGATCATTTCTTTAGCTACTTTAATTAATTAATTAATTAATTAAGTAAATCTAACAAGATCTATATAATGTAACAATCAATCCTCATCTCCTCTTTTTTTACAAAACATCCTAACTAAGTTGTTGTTGTTGTTGGTCAAGCTCTCTTGGTTAAATATCTTAGTTATAATTATTCAAAGGAAACCATAACAATGGCATGATTGTAATTCCAAGAGAATTTTTCAAAGAAGCATATGAATGTCTCATTTGTTTAAGTCTATTTTTTAAATAATATAATAGCACCAGACAAAATGAGCATTCCCATTTATTGGTAAGTTTAACAACACTTTAATTCTTAAATTACTTTTTGGATATAAAAAATCCCTTTTTTTTTTGTTTGGTAATTTATAGAAACATGGACAAGAGTTGGATGCATGCTAGAAAATGGCTATCTCAATATGTCGAAGGGGTGAAGAGTTTTATGAAATTTGTGGAAGAGAAATTGGGTACTGATTGTGATATTCAATGCCCATGTACAGATTGCTTGAATGTGTATAAGCAAAATCATAATCAAGTGTATGAGCATCTATTGCTTAAAGGGATTGATACATTCTACACGACATGGATTCATCATGGAGAGCCGTCTAGCCATACATATGGAAGAAATGATGATGGCAATGAAATCGATTTTGATGCCAGTGATATGTCTTCCAATGACCGGGAAGAAGTTAATGGTTTGAATGACATGTTAGATAATCTTGGCAATTTTATTAATCATTTGGATAGTGCAAGTGACAATGGTGTTTTTCACAACCACACAATGAGAGATGATGCATTTGGCAAACTGTTAAAGGAAGCACAACAACGGCTTTATCCTGAATGCTCCCAATTTTCACAATTGTCATTTACTGTGAAGTTGCTCCATTTAAAAGTTTATAATAAATGGAGCAATAAGTCATTTGACATGTTGCTTGAATTGTTGAAAGTTGTTTTGCCTGAAGGCAATACACTACCCAGGTCTTATTATGATGCAAAAAATCTATTACGAGACTTGGGTTTAGGGTATACATCTATTCATGCATGCAAATATGATTGTGCATTGTAATGGAAAGACAATGTGGATAGGGAAGATTGTCCTATTTGTGGCACAAGAAGATGGAAAATTAATAATGGAAAAGGAAAGAAAATTCCCCACATTGTGTTGCGATATTTTCCTGTCATACCAAGGTTGCAGAGGTTGTTTATATCAAAGAATACTGCTGCAGATATGAGATGGCATGAAGAAAAACGCGAGGGTAATGATATTGTTATGCAACATCCAGCTGATTCGAAGGCATGGAAGCACTTGGATGCGGAGTTCCCATGATTTGCAGAAGATTGTCAAAATGTCCGCCTTGGGTTAGCAACAGATGGATTTAATCCATTTGGTAACATGAGTAGTACCTATAGTATGTGGCCAGTAATTTTGACACCCTATATTCTTCCACCATGGAAGTGTATGAAAGAAACATTTTTTCTATTGTCTTTGCTTATTCCAGGACCTACTGCACCTGGTAAAGATATTGATGTATACATGCAACCCTTGGTCGATGACTTGAAGAAACTTTGGGAAGTTGACGTGGAAACATATGATGCACTATCTGGAAACAAACTCACAATGCGTGCTGCCATTCTGTGGACCATAAATGACTTTTCAGCTTATGGAAATCTGTCTGGATGGACCACTAAAGGATATATGGCATGTCCAGTATGCAATTACCAAACTTGTTCGCAAAGACTGCATAGTAAACTTTGTTATATTGGACATCGTCGACACTTACCACATGACCACAGTTGGCGTAAAGTAAAAAGTTTGATGGTAAACCAAATAATGAAGGATGTCCTATTACATTATCAGGGGATGATATTTTGCATCAATTGGAGGAACTCCAAGCCACCATACCAGGGAAATACCCAGGAATTAAAAAAAGGAAACGCAGCTTAAATGAGTTAAACTGGACAAAAAAGAGTATATTCTTTGACTTACCTTATTGGAAGCATTTGCTTTTAAGACATAATCTCTATGTGATGCATATTGAGAAAAATATATGTGAAAACATTTTGGATACAGTGTTGGGTATTGTGGGAAAAACAAAAGACACTTTTAAAGCACGATTGGACTTGGAGGACATAAAAATCAGAAAAGCTTTGCATTTGAAGAAGACAGCGTCTGGTTCTTATGTAGTACCAAAAGCATTTTACATAATGTCAAAGAAGGAGAGAATTCTTTTTTGTGAATTCTTGAAGACTGTAAAATTTCCAGATGGCTATGCTTCTAATATTTCTCGATGTGTAAATGTCCATGATGGGAAAATATCAGGATTGAAGAGTCATGATTGCCATGTTTTGATACAAAGATTGGTTCCACTTGGATTTCGAGTGCTAGCTTCAGAGCGTAGTAAAGAGGTTGTGACTGCAGTGGCTGAAATAGGAGCTTTTTTTATGCAATTATGTTGTAAGACATTGAGGCTGGACGAACTAGACAAAATGGAACAAGATATTGTCTTAATTTTATGTAAATTGGAAATCATTTTTCCACCAGCATTTTTTGACATAATGGTGCATTTAGCAGTTCATTTGCCTTATGAAGCAAAGCTTTGTGGCCCAGTTCAGTTTCGGTGGATGTATCCTATTGAGAGGTAAAATTTTTGCAATCACATTATTGTGTTTTTTGAGTTACTTTCTTTACATGTTCGTATAATTTTCTTTCAGATTCTTGGCTACTCTTAAACGATATGTGAGAAATCGAGCTCGACCAGAAGGATCAATTGCAGAGGCATATATAGCTAATGAGTGCTTAACTTTTTGTTCAATGTATTTACAAGGAGTTGAAACAAAATTTAATAAGGATGAACGTAATGTGGATTCAAATCAAGAAGGTGGCTTATCTGTCTTATCACAAAGGTTGATATTGCTTAGAGCTGGAAAATATGTTGAGTTGGATAAAATGGAGATTGATATGGCCCATTGGTACATATTGAAGAATTGTGAGGAAATTGATTCATTTGCTATAGAGCATAAAGAAGAGTTAAGACAAGATAGTGAATTGAATATTAAACAAAGGCATAAAGATACTTTTGCGAACTGGTTTAGAAGACGTGTAAGTACTTGTTCTCATGTTATATGTTGTCACGTAATATTCAAGTTTGGTAAATCAAGTAGTTATTTTTTTTACTAATCTTTTTTGGTTTTTTTATGAAGATGGTCCTATTGCACAATAGGGAAAGCTCTCAAGCAATAGCGGCATTATATTCTTTAGCATGTGGACCAAATATATGTTGTAAGAAGTATACAGGATGCATTGTTAATGGAGTTAGAATCCATACGAATGCTCGAGACAGCACTATTGGAAGTCAAAATAGTTGAATTATGGTTGAGGGGAATCACAAAGATGATATCATTGACTTTTATGGGATCATATCAGAAATTATTGAGTTTGACTATGTGAAAGGCCGACAAGTTACTTTTCAAATGCAAATGGTTTAATGTTGGTGATAAACAAAAGGGTGTCAAGACAGATGGTATGTTTACAAGCATTAATGTTGCCGGAACGTGGTATGAGAATGATCCTTTTATTCTAGCTTGCCAAGGTCAACAAGTTTTCTATCTAAATGATACCAAATTGGGCAAAGATTGGCAAGTTGTTCAACAATTTCGACATCGCCACATTTTTTATGTGAAAGAAATGGACGTTCAGACGATGGAGATTGATGAAAATGAGAACTCTGACAATATTGTTTACCAAGAAAATGAGGCTCATGGAATTGGAGTGCAAGCGACAGACATTGCTGATCAATTCATGTCATTCTACAGAGACGATATTGACCCTGACATTGTGGATGAAAATGATATATCTAATTATCTCTTAAATGATAGAAGCGGTATTGGCGACAATGTGGATGTGTATAGTGATGAAGATGATTATGATAATACATTATTTGAATATTGTAGTGATGATGATCAAAACGATGATGATGACAATCGTGACCGTGATGATTAGTTATACCTATCGACAGATGCTAATTTTGTGTAAGTTTAAATGTTGAAAATTGTCAGACATATTTTTTATTGCACTTTTCTATGCTGCTTACAATTGCACAGATATGTTTTAGCTATAATGATACCTTTCATGAATATGCTATGTTGGCTAGAAGGTTAATTTTAGAAAGAATTATAATGAGTTCACTTCTTATATTTATTACAGAAATATAGCTCCAGGACGTCAGTGAACTAATAAAGTTTCAAGAGCTTCTCAATCAAATAGTTTGCAACAAGAAGAAAGAATTATTGATTCACAACAAAAAGTGTCATTGCCTATGGTTCCATCAGTCTCGTCTGCACAACCATCTTCTAATGCTTCAGTTCAAGTTGGTTCTTCTGGTAATGTTGTTTTATATTTTAATTTCGCTTAATGTGATTAGCAAGTAATTCCACTCGCTTATTTGATGCTAACTTCGTTTCTTTTTTGTATCTTCCTTGAATTTTATAGCTTCTAGTGTGATCAAGAAAAATTGTAGAGGCAAGACACGGGGTTGTAATTTGCAAAAATTGGTGAATTTGACAAAAAATAGGCTTCCTATTTACATAGATGTCGATCAAGGTAGAACCTTGGATGCAGTGCAATCTGCAAAGCTATCAAATGAAATAGGTATTATTGCGCGGACATATTTACCTTGTCTACGATCAATCAAAAAACTTAACTGGGAGGAGCATATAAAGCCAGCATTTGATCGTCTTGGGGTATGGGCTATATTAAGTAAGATTCGTACTGTATGAATTCTTGTATTAATAAATTTCTTTGTTTTTTTGTAGATGAAATTGAATGTTATTGGCATTGAGACAAATCCAAAGATAGTTGAATGTATTTTTGAGATACTGGAAAACAAAATTAGAGATCATCGTCAATCATTGAAGAAGCATTATTTAAGCTTTTCAAGCTGTGAGGATGCAAGAAGATAAAAACCCAATGAGTTTATTACTCAAGAGAATTGGGAGGATTTATGTGATTATTGGGACAATAATAAAACTAAGGTAAGTGTATTTGATTAATGATTACTAATAATGGTTGCTTATATTTTTTTTATTTTAATAATCTATTGGTCTTTTGTTTTAAAGGAGAAGGCTAAAAAAGCAAAAGTGAGTAGATCATATATGAAAACACCTCACAATCAAGGATCCAAATCCTTCGTAGTTGTTCGTCATGAGCTTGTAAGCTACAAACTTAATCTTTAATCTTATATGATATAGAATTTATGTATATTTACTTCGTATTTTTTTTTATAAAATAGATGAGGAAAGATGATGAAACCGGAGAGCAACACGAGTGTCATAGGATTGAATTCTACAAAAAGACACATTATAAAGAACGAAAAGGATGGACTTCACCAGAAGCAAATGCTAATTATGTGAGTTTATTATCTTATCAATGTGGATTTCCATTTAAATTTTTGAAATTTTGACGTGTACTCATTATTACAATTCTAGAGTGCAATGCAAAAAAGGCTACAGAAGGCGATTGATGAAAATCAAGATATTGATGTCGATAAAATTTGTGATGAGGTTCTAGGCAATCGATCTGGTAATATTAAGGGGTTAGGTTATGGTCCAAAACCAAACGCTTCAAGATGTGGACATGGCAAGTCCATTAAAGATCTTGAAGAACAGAGAAATATGTGGAAAGAAAGATATGAAGTTGAAGCTCGTGAGAATGAAAAGAATCAGGTTCAATTGGCAAAACATGACCGAATGTTGAGGCAAATAATGGGAGCTAAATATGATGACTATGATGAAAATAGTCAAAGGTACTTACGTAATTACATTTATTATAACGTGTTGTAAGTTAGTAAAGTTTTGTGACGTTCATTTTTTTTTCATGTACAGTGAAGATGGAGAAAGAGATCAATCATCTTGACTATTATATGGTTATCGCCTTGTTTCAAGTTTGTCATATTTGATATTTATCTAATTATCAATTTGTTTGACTATAAAGTTTGAATTATTTACTTAAATTGTTAATATGGTTGGTAATCCTTTTATTTGTAATTTTGTTGCAGGAAGTTAGACACTATTAATGAAGAAGTGGTTAACAAAATGACATGGGTTATTCTCTTCTACGATGCAAGTGGTGGAGATCTAATTACCATTGATATTTTTTGTTGTTTTGGTACTTGACATTGATAACTATGCAAATAGTTCTTATGAAGAAATGTTTTGATTAATATTTTCAATTGAATATTTAGAGATGAATGGTTATATTAAACATTTATATCTTCAATTGAGTATATGTACATCAATGTATGGATAGGAACCTTTGAAATGAATATTTTTAGGTACACCTTTGGATCGAAATTGATTGCTACGATTTTTGATATTATAGAAAAACGTAGAGAAACGTTGAAGCTTTTACCATACAAACATCACTATTCTCTACGAAACTAAATGTCGCTAAATTCTTTCCATTACCTACTATTTACTAATCGTAGGGAAAAGAGCAATCATTACCTACAATTCAATAATCGTTAGGGAGGTAATGACAATCCCCTACAAGTTTTTTTCGTAGCTAAAATTGGACTTTCCTATGCAATTTATTGACTTAACGACGAAATTTCTTTCATTTCTCTACGACAACTAACGTAGAGAAAACATTACTTTTGCCGATGAAAACACAAATTCGTAGAGAAATAGATTTACCTACGGGGCATTATCTACAAGTGGGGCTACGATTTATTTGTGTAGAAAATAAGTTTGCTCTACGATTAAATTAGATTCCACTACGAATCGCTTTTGTAGATATTGGTCTTATTTCTTTTTTAGTTAAGACTAGTATTGAAAACATTTGTTGGATATATTAGCTAAACCTAGAAAATTCTTTGGTGCTTCTTACATCTTTGTAAAATATCAAAACTATTATTATCAATGAACTCAAAAAAAAAGTTGTTGGGTAACTTTCAAGCTCGAGTCCCGTACTTATGGATAATATAGATGAATGTAATCCTTTTCCTTTTAGAGCTAGGAAGTAATATCAATGGAATTTCAAGAGAGGTCCCACTTTGTTCAACATTTATATAGAAATTCTACCATAATTATCATATTCTACAACAAATAAAGTGCTAACATTAATAAAGATGATCGAAATATCAACTTTTAAATTTAAACATGTATAATACACCTCTAAATAATCTTTCAACCTTCTAATTTACAACATGGATCACAAACTAATGCAAGAAAATAAATACTAGGAATATATGTAAAATAATGACACCATTTTACCTTCATACCACTAAAACAAGGTAATAGCTCCTCATCTCTAGTAAAATCACATAATGCACTAGCATTATTAACACTCAATAAGGAATAAATGAGTTATAGGATAATAAACACCGAACAAAACTGTAGTAGCATCTTTAAAAGCGTTTAATAATGGACAAAACGTTTTTCAAAATGTCTCAATGATAAAGATAAAGAAAATATCACTAGCGTTATACTACATAAAACTACACAATAAACCATAATATTCTTCAGTTTGAAAAGGTAACTGATATTTGGGATTCAAACATGTAGCAACATCACAAAAAAGCTTTATAGGATGTTTGCCTTGAGTAATATAAAATTTTGACCATGCTTTTATTTGTGATGGATGTCTCTATAGATATAAAATTGTATATCTAATAGGTTTAATAAAACAATCAAGTGTTTAATGTAATATGAACACATAAATTTAACACATGACAAGTACAACTTTTGATAGAAAACACTTATCACCTAAAAAAGGATTACATAAAGTTGTTCAAGCATAAATAAAAAGAGTATTATTTGCAAAATTGCAAAACCAATTGCAAAAATTTTATTTTCAATTTCATACTCTTCAAAAATGATATTGAGCAATCTAAAATTATCATCCGCATTATAGATTGATCAAGAACTCTACATGCAATAATTCATTTGCGCATGGTCCAATCATTATCAATAAAATAATAAATTACACCCATGTAAGAATGCACTCGCCAATGATCAATTCAAATATCGAAACATATAGAAATATGGTCTCCAAAATTTTTAAAATATTTAATCTTCTTTTCTTTTTCCTTAAATTTTAGAAAGTGAACGTGTGAGAGTGGTTTTCGGAACAAGACATGTGGTGGGATCTAATGTTTTATGATAATAATTAATAAAACCAAATTTTTCACGAAAGGAAATGATAAGTGCTAAACCGCAACTTATCATTTCCTTTCGTAATGAAATAACTAATTGCTAGAAGTAGCGTACATTACAATTTGTGTTTGTGTAAATGCTCTTGCTGCTTAAGCTTCAATCAGATGTTGCTTCCATATGTGTTTTCTATATGTGCCATAACCTTTGATTTAGCTATAAGAATAAGTTTTACCATAATAATCACAAATGATCACAATTGTTCCATCTGATTTTTGCGCCTTCTTCACGTGATTCATGAATAAATCAAAATTAGGGGATTCATGTTAGTCTAGGAGTGGAATTATCAATTTGGCCATAGTTTCCAAGATTGTAGGCATAGAAGTGATTTGATTGTCAAAAACATCATCAAAGATTTGCGCACGTTTAAGGGGCACCACGTCAACATTTTTTCGTTTGTCGGAAGAAATAGAAGAATTTCCACTTGCCACAAGAAAACTTAATTTAAATTAAAAATAAAAATTGCTTATAATTAATTAAAAATAAAAAACTTGTTCAGAATTAACTAATTTAAGAAAATTGAAAACTAAGAATAGCTAAAATGAATGAGAGCGAGTAGGACTATATAATAATATAAATCTCTATACTAATTTGTAATTCAAACACATATTGCGAAGCTTCCCAAAGGAGTATGTAAACCTATGTATCACTTCGAATAGTATGCAAACTATTTTCTTCAGGAGTAATTGTTGAGCATCGGGCAATCTAAGTAATGACAATAAGAGAAAGCACACACACAAGAAGACACAAGAATTCTACATGGTTCTGTCTTGAAGACCTACATCCATGCCAAACTAATATCAATTTATTTTACTCACAACAAATTAGGGTTTTACAATTACATGGCTATTTATAGGAAAAAGATAACATAATATCGATAAGGAGAAGATAACATGATATTAACAGGGAAAAGATAAACACTAATCAAAATTATTATATAAGCCTTGAACCTAAAACGATAAACACTAATCAAGACTCTACATACCCAACAATCTCCCACTTGAAAGTTTATTACATCAGCGACACTCCACACACCTATAAATCCAAAATCTGTACTGATCAACTTCTACTAGTGCGGCGCCTTCTCATCAATCAACTCTGACTGTCAATTAAAGCTTTGCAAAGCTTCAAGCTTCAACTTATCTGTAGTAACCATCTTGGTTAACATATCTGTAGGATTGTTTGAACTAAGGATCTTCATCCAAGACAAGACACCACCACTAATCAAGTCTCTAATAAAATGATACCTCAGCTGAATATGTTGTAACAGAACATGAAACACAAGATCTTTCACAAGATGAATAGCACTTTGACTATCACTGTAAAGAACACTATCAACTTGTTTCTTGTCCAACTCTTCAAGAAAGTCTTTAACTAAATCATTTCCTTTTTTCCCTCTGAGATGGTCATGTACTCTGCTTATGTGGTTGAAAAGAAATGTTTTTTTAAAGTCTAGACATCCAACTCACACTGTGCCACCCACTGTGAAAATATACACTGTAGGGTTTTTTCTTATATCCAGACGACTACTCAAGTCTACATCAAAAAATCCTTCAAAAATAGCATCTCGCCTTTTATAACACAAAGCAACTTTGGAAGTACCTTTTAAGTAGCGTAATTGCCACTTAACTGCTTTCCAATGCTCTCTTCCTGGATTGGACATAAATCTTCTACTAACTCCCACTACATGAGTAATATATGAATGCGTGCATACCATTGCATACATAACACTAACAACCTCAGATATATATGGAACTTTAGTCATACATTTCCTGTCTTCATCTGTTTAAGGTGGACGCTTCTTCGTAAGATTAAAATGACTTCCCAAAGGTGCATTTTTGGTCTTAGCATCATTGTGGCTAAGATTTTCCAACACCCTATTAATATACTTCTCTTGTGATAATTTAAGTGTACATTCAGATCTATCACTGTTGATGCTCATACCAAGGATTTATTTTGAAACACCCAAGTCTTTCATCTCAAACACTTCAGACATCTACCCTTTCAATTTGTTGATTTCATTTATGTCAGCTCCTACAATTAACATGTTATCAACATACAACAGTAATATGATGTAGGATTAGTCATATTTCTTCAAGTAGCAAAAATGATCTAATACACATCTCTTGTACCCACTCATTTCTCATAAAACTGTCAAATTTCAAGTACCATATTCTTGGAGCTTGCTTCAAACCATATAAGTTTTTCTTCAACTTGCAGAACAAGTTTTCTTTCCTAAATACTAAAAATCTTCTGGTTGTGCCGTATAGATGTCTTCCTCATTATCACCATACAAGAAAGCAGTCTTAACATTTAGCTGCTTTAGATGTAAGTCCTCTACGGTTACAATACTTAGCACAAGTCCGATAATGGTCATTTTAACCACGGGAGAAAAAATCTCATTGTAGTCAATGCCTCTTTTCTGGTAAAACCCCTTAACAAACCAGTCTTGCCTTATACCTTTGGCTGCTATAAAACTCTTCTTTGATATTGAACACCCACTTGTTCTGCAAAACCTTCTTCTCTGCTGGTAACTCAGTCAATGAGCAAATCTCATTCTTTTCAAGAGAGCGCATCTCCTCTTTCATGGCTAACTCCCACTGCACTAAATCATCCATCCACATTGCCTAGGAATAACATTGAGGCTTACCATCCTCAGTCGAAAGCAAATAGTTTGCTGAAGGAGAATATCGTTGTGGAGACCACAAAACTTTGTTAGATAATCTGACTTCTATTTCAGGATAACTTGAAACCATATCTTCTGCATTTGTGCTCCCTGAACTCCCACTATTTCCTATAAAATCAAGTTCTTGAATGTCTTCCAACATAACATTTTCTTTTTCATTTCTTTTTCCTGTAGCATCAGATTCCAGTGCAAGCCTATCTTTGTACATCAAGTTCCCATTGAAAATGATATCTTTGATTCTGATGATTTTTCTGCTCAACTCATCCCAAAACCTGTAGAAATGTCATCTGACCCATAACCAAAGAAAACACACTTTTTTGCCTTTAGATCAAGCTTGTCTCTGTCAAAAATCTTTAATAAGAACATAAAAAATATATCCAAATATCTTCAAGTGTAAAAGAGACACTTCTTTGACTTATCACTCCTTCTCTGGAATCTTAAATCCCAAAGGAATTGAGGGTCCTTGATTAATAAGATAAGTTACTGCAATTACTGAATCTGCCAAGAACATCTTCGGCAACCTTGCATAAAGTCGCATACTCTTTACCCTTTCATTCAAGCTTCTATTCATTCTTTCAACAACACCGTTCTGTTGTGGTGTCTCGGAACAGTTTTTAGTATATTTATTCTATCCTTGGCACAATAATCTATAAATTTAGCACTACTATACTCACAACCATTATCAGATTTCAAACACTTGATTTTTAACCCCGTTTTATTCTTGACAACAGGTTTCCATGTTTTGAAGGTACCAAAAATATCAGACTTATATTTCAAGAAGTAAACCCATACCTTTCTAGTGGAATCATCGACGAAGGTAACATTGTAGAGCGCTACTCCCATCGAGGCAACTAATGTTGACCCATATATATCTGTATGAACTACCTCCAGCTTCTCAACCTTGGGTAACTTCCTTGATTTTTCAAAAGTAACCATTTGCTGCTTCCCGAGCACACATAGTTCATATAAACATACTTCCACACTCTTCAAATTTGAAATATTCCCTTTTGAAACTAGCATCTTCATGCCCTTCGCACTCATATGACCAAGTCTTTAATGCCACAGAATTGAAAGATCACCTCCACTAGTAACTTCATTAGCCTTATCTGAAGGTAATATGATCATGTATAGAGTCCCCCTTTTCCAACCAAGAGCAATGACCATATTTTCTTTCACTATTTTTCACCCGTCGTTTTCAAATATGACACGATATCCCTGATCATCTAAGTATCCCACAGAGATTAACATCCTCTTGAGACTAGGGATATAATTCACATCCTTCAGCGTCTAAACAATACCTACGGAGGTTTTTCGATTTATGTCTCCCATATTTGCAATCTCCAGACTCTCATCATCAACAAGTCGTACTTTACCAAAATTTTCACTTCTGAAATTCAAAATCATATCCTTACAAGGAGAAGCATAGAACGAAGTATAAGAACCCATGATTCAGGATTCGATCGAGCATTCAACGCAGTAAACCAATGCGCCATCTATCTCTTTTGTTGCTGTATTAATGGATTTATCTTCTTTCTTTCTGGGAACTGAGGGAGCCTTACACTGATTTCTAAAGTAACCCATCTTTTGGCAATTCCAGCATGTTGTATCCTTACAATTTTTGGCATTGCCCTCTTTTTCAACTTCGATCTATCACGCAACTAATTCTGTCCCTTTTCAAGTTTTCTGCCTTTACTCTCTGTATTAAGCAAGGAACCTGATGACTCCACTAAAGTTCTCTTTTAAATATCCTCTACAAAAATAAAATCCCGAAACCCTTCAAATGTCAACTTAGAAATTCCGGATGAAATACTAACTTTTGTGACTGCTCCTGACCAACTCTCACGCAACGAAGATAACAACATTAAAGCTTAATCTTTATCATTGAATTTAATATCTACCGAGACCAATCTAGTCAAGATAGAGTTAAATTCATTCACATGATCCATAATAGATGCAACTTCCTTTATCCTTGTATTGACTAATTGGCAAATCAAAAATACCTTGTTCGAAGCATATGGCTTTTCATACAAATTCGACAATATCTTGAGTAAATCATGAGTGGTCGTCAACTTGATAACATTGTATGTGATGTTCTTAGCCAGCGTCAATTGAATCACACCAAGAGCTTGGTGATCTAATAATTCCCAATCTTTCTTACTCATCTGATCTGGCTTCTGCTATGACATAAGCTCATATAACTTCTTTGAATACAGATAATCTTCGATCTGCATCTTCTAAAACCAGAAGTCGTTGCCATCGAACCTGTCGATCTTGACTTTTCTTTCATTGGCCATGACTCTCACTAGCTCACAACCTGGAGCTCTGATATCACTTGTTGAGGATCGGGCAATTTGAGCAATGACAAGAAGAGGAAACACACACAAGAAGACACAAGAACTTTTATGTGGTTCGGTTTTAAAGACTTCTATTCACGGCCGCATTAATATCAATTTATTTCACTCACAGCAAATTAGGATTTTATAATTACAAAGCTATTTATACGGAAAAGATAACATGATATCTATAGGGAGAAGATAACATGATATTAACAGGGAAAAGATAAGCACTAATTAAAATTCCCATATAGCTTTTGGACCTAAAAAGATAAACACTAATTAAGATTCCCATATAGGTCTTGGACCTGAAAAAACAAACACTAATCAAGACTCCACATACCCAACAGTAATGTAGCTGAAATTTGTATCGCCCTAATAAAAACTCAACAATTGCATGCATTGCCCATACATTCTGCATCTACGTGTTGATCGTTGGCTAAGAAGAGAGGGTTATCCTCCTTCTTTGCTTTTAATGTAGCATGCTCATCATTAAATGTCATTGTAGAGTTTTCCATATTTGAAAGATAACAGAATGTATATCACTGTATTGTACAACTGCTAATCGCTTTTGGGGATTTGCTCCCAAACTTGTCGAAACTCAAACAAATCTGGCTAGTTTACTACATGATAGTTCAATGATCTCCATAGTGCATGCATAGGTGAACTCTTTATACTAACACAATGCCTCCCCTTAAATTTATTATTTTCGCCATTGTTCATGCATAAATGTACAACATCCTATTTGGCAATGGTAATAACCACTACCGGTTCTGATAAACGCCTAAATATACGTATTTTATACGTATTCATTTGTATTATCTTGTTATTTTTTCGATAAATCGATGCCCTTTTCGTTCTGAATTGTTTTATTTCGTGTTTCAGGTACAAATGAGGCCTTGGTGAGCTCAACGTCGCAAATGGCGGGGAAATTGACAAGGAAATCGATGTTTTAGAGTACCGGGCACTGTAGCGACACTGTAGCAACCTGAAATGCGAAGAATTTGAAGAAATGGCTAAGTCTGGAAGTTCTCACGGCCGTGAAGTCGGCCGCAAGCAATCCAGAGAATGACATTATTGTAGCAGTGTTACTGTAGCACCCCGAGATGAATTTTCTGGGAAACTCTCTGGATGCCTCACGCCCGTGAGGCAGCCCCTGAGGAGATACGAATTTCACCTTTTTAAAGGCTTTTAGGGCATTCTAATGGAGGACTTTTGCCTCTTCTTGGAGCTCCACACCCCCAATTCCAAATCTGACCAAGAAGGAGAGCTTGGAGGGCATTTCTACGGAGGAATTGGCGAGGAGAGCACGATCTTGAGCGAGATCTACTCCTAGGGTTTGAAATTAGGAGGTTGAAGACGACAGGAAGCCACCCCTTCGAGTGGCGTCTTTGGAAGCTTCTTCGACTTTCATCTTTGGAGGGAGTGCTTTTATGTTTGGTTTAGTTGTTTTCATGCTTTTATTCATGTATTTTGAGATTATGAGCAACTAAAACCCCAAGGTCACCGAATGTAGGTGAACCTTGGGGTGAACTTGTGATGTTTGGATGATTTGGTTTAATTAAGTTTTGTTAGTTTGTTTGTGATCCTTGTTTGGTGTTTTTGAATGCTTGGGTATGCATGAGAACTCTGTGTATCCATACTTAGCCAATACTAGGTTGCATGACCATTGCCCTAGTGTTAGACTCACCAAGCTTGGAAGGGAGATACGTATAAATACGCCGTGACCATCAGGTATTTGTACCCCTCCAATTCTATGGTTAATTACTCATTTGTGATTCAACCTTAGTTTGAGAAAACCACCTTGCCCTTTGCAATCGTAGGAGGATTTGTACGGGTAGAGCCCGTATTCAATACTCGTACCGGATTAGGGTTCAATTACCGTGACCATCGGGTTGACCTAATCTAGGGTTTTCTCGATCCAATAAACCACTGGCATGTTAATCCAACATCCTTCGCAGTTTAGTAACCCCGAGGGGATCCTCATCCGTGACCATCTTCTCACCCTGATTTTTCTCCCGGTTATTGCCCTTGGTATTTAGTAATTTAATTGCTTTTGTTTTACTTCGTTGCTTTTTCATACTTAATCTCTTGAGTTTGATCGGCTAGACAACATTGCAAGAAGAAAGTAAGGATAAATTCTCAAGCCCTTGGGAATACGACCCACTCGTGCTTGCGCGAGTGGTTTATTACTTGACGACCCCGTGCGCTTGCGGGAGAACCACCAGGTTCATTGTCACTTTTGTTCATTTATTTCAATGTATGATAACTACATACTTTGTTGATTAATTATTTATGGTTCAAAGTGATGGCCGTCTATATAGATCCATGTTACACTATTTAGATTCAACATTACAAATCAAAATTTTGTTGGAATCTTACAAGCAACTATATATATTCATTCATACCAAATAATCATTCTTTCTAATACTAATACTATCTCCTTTATTTGCTTCTCCAAGGATGTTGCTCCTTTATTCCAACGTAAAAGCGTATTTTAATAGTACAAGTTTCTACTCATTTGTAGCTATGTGCAAATGCGTTCATATGTGCCATCTCTCTATTTAAATCCAATAAAAACTTCGCAATAATACAGATGTTGATGACTTTTATAGATAAAAAAATGTTAGAACACAAGATCTCGCCAACAAGCATTTAACCTTCGCAAATTTGGAGGGACCTCAAAGTTAACTATAATTATCTAAAGGTTTTATAAGATTTTATATGAAAAATATTTCACTATCTTTAAAATAGATTATAACATAAATACTTTTTGAAGAGATTGCAATAGAAGATAAACTCTAAAATTCACCTTTCAAAACTCTTTCAAATATTTAAAGAAAGAGGGTGCTATGCACATATATTAGACTGAAAATAAAGTAAATCAATGCAAGAAACTACATCCTTGAATCTGTTTACATGAAATATTTTATTTGCCTTTTAAATTACATAAAATGTGCTCACTAAAATCATATATGGTGATACAATGTAAAACATTTAATCAAGCCGAGTTGATATATGATAATAGCACCGCACTTGCATTAAATTCTTTTTGATAAACACACCATGCACTATCATGCATTAACTATTCTTATAACTCACATAACTCTAATTCAGATAACCATCATTACAATAAAATATTTGGTATTTTATTTCTCTTATAACTATATTTTATGGTTTGTCCATAATTTTACTAAAAAACCTTAACTCACATCATATAATTTTTTTTTGTTTACTATTTAAAAATGTTGGGAAAAAAAAAATGTTTTTACCACAAACTTTTCAAATATGAAAAGAAAAATTCAAGTTTTAAAAGGATAGCAGTGCTGAAAAAGAGTGTACTTTGGGTTGTCAGGATTCCCCTTGCAAATGGTAGAGCCAGCCATAAATGGCATGGTCCATCACCCTCTTTCAGGACGTTTATCCTCATCTTCCCATTTACCACCTTCTTTCATTGTCCATCCTCATCAACTATCAGCCATTATGCCTCCTGACTAGACACACAGTGCCTCTCACATGTTGTCTTGTTACATGTTGCTTCTTTCTCTCTCTCTCTCTCTCTCTCTCTCTCTTTGTGTGAACAGGGAGAAGAAGACAAAGTCCTCACAATGGTTCACACAAACACATGCCGGGCCACACAATCATATGACCCTACTTAGAGTAGTGTTAAATAGTCTCCTATTAGTCGATCCGGATTGCATCGGATTAGATTTTTATGCCATTTTTGTTGATGTGATTTGATTTGCTGAATCACTTTTATTAATTTTCTTTTATTTTTATTTTTATTTTAGTTATTTATATATATATATATGTCTTAAATAGTCTCTATTAGTCGATCCGGATTGCATCGGATTAGTGGTTTCAGTTTATTTTTCTACTTAAAACCTCAGTGTTTAGTTGGATGTAATTCTAAATGCAATACATTTTTAATTACAGGTGTTGTTTGTTTGGCTGGATTTGCAAATACTTGGATTTGAAAATACTTGGATTTCAGAAATCCTTTGTTTGTTTCAAATGATTTCAGAAATCATTGTATTTCCAAATCCCAACAATCAGGGATTTTGGAATTCTGCCAAAATGGCCGAATTCCAAAATCCATGAGTTTGAATCCTTCACATGAGACTCACGTGAGGGATTCACGGGGATTTGTATGTGATAAGTATATTAAATTTACTTTATTATTACAAATGGCGCATTATTATTTGAAATGGAATTTGTCTTTAAAAGTTTTTTAACAGATTTATCTAGTAATATAATATAAAATTGATTTATTATATCACATTCATTATTTTAATAAATAATTAATATATTATATTTTATTATAATAAATTAAGTATATATTAATTATATTAATTACTCATAATATTTGAAATTTGAATTCATATTTACATAATATATATATTAATTATTTATAATATTAGGGTGGGGTGATCTCACCATGGGTGACCATAACATGTAATCCAAGCGAGAATACATTCAACCAAACACCTGGTTTTGACTCTCCCGAATTTACAAATCCAAGGATTTCCAAATACAAATCCACCGCATTTTCAACTACATCCAACCAAACGCCCCACAGTATAATTATAAATCCATGGATTTGAAAATATAGTGCAATCCAATCTAGCGTTTGGTGGGATGCAAAAAAACTACTGTATTATAAGATTTTATGTTTAGTTTGATGTATTTTAGAGGTATAATTACTCGTAATAAGTTTAAACCCATATATTTTCATATATCATTTAGTTATATTTTTCTAATTTGTAAATATTTATTATATATTAACTTTATGATTATTATGATTAACTTATTATTATATTTATTAATGTATTGTAATAAATATTTTTAGAAATATAGTTATTTATTTACTTTATTATTATTATTTTATTATTATATTTATTAATTTATTCTAATAAAATGATACTAGAAATATAGTAAGTTATTAATTTTATTATTTTTTTATTACTAGTTTATTCTAATAACTTATTTTGATATAGAAATTGGACCATTAATTTTATTATCATTTAGTATTAAGACTTTTTTTTATTTTTTAATAAAAATCCCAAAATCTCATAAATTTTTAAAATCTTTGGTTGGTCAAAGGAAAACTAAATCCCTCAAAACAAACAACTGAGTTTAAAAAGTTAACTCGAAATAAATCAAAACAAACTCCACCTAAATGTAATGAAATATCCTTTACTATCTCTGAAAAAAAAAAAATTTGGCTTAGTTTAATATATATGGTTTATTCATATTTATTAAAAATTTTCAAAAATAAAAGTAAAATATTCTTCTCTTGCTTGTGGTTTTTATCTGATTATGAGATTTGTTTTAGATTAATATTTGTACCATGTATACTTTTATTTATTGTTTAATTGTGATCTCTTTGTTTTATTATTTTCACAATATTATTCAACAATTTAAATTCATTAGATTAAATAAAATTTGCATAATAGACAATTTAAAGTTGTATTCATTCATGATATAAATGAATTAGTTTGATAAAAATTATTTATCACCCACTTAAATTTCATAAACCACTTAAATCACCTTACTTAACTTAATTAGCAAATATTTATAAAAATTAAAGAAAAAATAATTCCGAAATTTCTTTCTAGATCTTTGGTTTTTCTTCAAAGAATAAATTGACAAGTCGCCAGATAACCAAATAGACTTTTCCATATCAACCTAAGACTTAATCAACTTAAATATGACCCATTTATTATATATATATAATACTTTTATTTTATTTTATTTTATAATAATTAATTAATTAATTAATAGATGATGATGACCGATAAGATATTGTTTTTTTAAATATTAATAAACAAGTGAAGACTAATGCATTAGTTTTTAATATATTTCTACTCACCTATTTTGTTTTTTATAATCTTTATTATTTTGTATTGTGTGCCTTGCCTTTCTTAGGTGAAAGAGACATCCTATAATCAAGTGGGTGAGAGGTGCCCCTCTAATAATAGAATAGATGGTAGTTGTCTTTGCCTTAACTTCATGCCTATCCTCAAACTAATTAATGACTTTCTTATCAAATCACAACAAACAAAGCATTTCTTAATTAATGTGTCACAATAAAATATCCATTGTGAGAGTGGCTATAAGGATTCCACGTATCACATCACGTGAGGAATTAGTCATATATTTCCATAAAAAACAATATATGAAATATAATTTTTTATGTAAGTATTAATTAATTAAATGGGGACAAGAAGGGAACATATATATATATATATATATATATATATATATATATATATATATATATATATTATCATTTCATTTCATGGTCTTAATTCAACCATCTTTTGCTGTTCCAATTGCGGCCGTCGTACTAGAATCAACTGCAACGTAAGAGTTGGTTTGATTAAGCCATTAATGACTTCAAACTTCAACAATCCACAAAACCATTGACATTGTTTTTTTGTTTTTTTTTTTTTTTTTTTTGAGGTTTTATTATATGAATTTGTAAACATAAGGTTGATGAGAAAACACACAATCAAATCAAACAAATAACAACTTTAAAAAGTAATACGAAAGAATTTTAACAAGGAATCATTTAAGGCAATTTAAGAAATAGACGGAACTGTCCTATTATCACATTATCTGTTAAACTTTTAATTTAAAAAATAAAAATCAAGACATATTTTTCTCTTTTGTTTTCAATTTTGGCAAGTATCATGGATGTTATTTTCTTCTAATAAATGTTTTTTTTAGAGAAACTCATTTTTCATAACTAATTTGTGAGGGACAATGGATTTCTTGGGACTTTCCCTAGAGATATAGTATTTGTTAAAATATATAATTTGAATTATATGAAGAGTCAAAAATGAGACATTAAACATGGCCCAGAACAAAACAAAAAAGAAAAAAGCAAAATTGCACTCTTTGCCTAGCTAGATTATTTGGGCACCAAAAAGGTGTTTACTTTTAAATATATACTAGGAATAAAAACAAGGGTGATGTGGAGGCAGAGGTAACACAAACATAATAACAAACACTCAGTAATATATTTTTACTTAAATAATATTTAAAGGTTATGGTTTGGAGGGCAAGACCAGTGAGGTGAAGCCCCCTTCTAACTTCCAAAAATGGGTGATTTTTTTTTGTCAAGAAGAACGAAATCCCTAATGGACCCGCTAAATTAAGACAGAGGCGTGCGCATGCCTCGACTACGGCTTGTGGGGCCTCGCACATATGGGCGCTGGTACCACCCACAGTTCGTGCTCACAATTCTCAGACATGCACCCTCATCCCGAGGATTCGAACTCTCACCACTTGCGAAGCGTCCTCACTGGGGACCCAAATGCCGTTGACAAAAAAGGGGTGATTGAAAGGGGGGAGCAGTGAGAGTGAAATGAGAAGGTGGGTCCCTTAATATGAACAAAGTGGCATAGAAAGGAAGTAGAGGACATGCACCTATTCAACCTCCAATCAATCAACGCATCCATTCATCCTTCCATTCATGTCACTCACAACTCACAAGAGAGAGAGAGAGAGAGAGAGAGAGAGACAAAAAATAATAATAATAATAATAATAATAATTCAAAGGAAAGAAGAAGATAAGGAAGCAAGCATCATATTTAGTAAATAAAAAGATAGTCCCATGTCCACACATTTATTAATATTATTATTAGTCTTATGTTTTGCTTGATTGGAGTGATTACAAAGTTTTCTATATTTTGGAAGTTGATTTAAAGGAAGAGATCTGAAGAGAAAACTTATATATATATATATATATATATATATATATATATATATATATATATATATATACCAGGCATGCATTGGATTCTATTCTGTACAATACCTAAGAGCACAACACCAATTTAAGAAGGTGGAGAGTATCCTTGTTGGCATTAAAGTTGTCGCCAAATTTTCAAATTTTTATTTTTTTTCATAATTTAACGTGATATATTATTTATATTCTTATTATATGTAACAATTATAATATATATTTATTGAAATTTAATAGAAATCAATTACTAATAATAACATGTGATATTGACTATATAAGATTAATCATGTGTTAGTTGTAAATAATTTCATTTTCATGCATAATAAATTTTGCTAGTATATGACAAGCTTATTAATCTTGTTATATATATATATATGATGTTGAATTATATATTAATATCATGAGATGCTGGTGTTTAAATTTTCTACATAATTATATAATTATTTTATACATTTGTCAAACGAGGGTTTAAGAATTTTGTATTTTCCACCAAATTTTGGTTATCATTAATAATTTTCCCTTAAATTTGAACCTCATGCTCTATCTAACATACTTGTCAAATTGGTAAACTCTTAAATATTTCTTCGAAAGTATTTTAATCTTGTATAATTTTGCTCGAAAAATGCCTATTAAAGGGTTGTTAAGGGACAAATAAATACGATAGTGCATCACTTATAGCAGTTTATCAATTGTCTCTAAATTATTAATCTGGTCATATGTCAAATGTAACAATAAAAATCACGCCATTTGCAAATTAAGAAAATTTTAAAAAATTAAATCTAGTTAATGAATCCTCTGCCATACAATCCTAGAGGGAAAAAATACACCTCCTCTCGCAAGGGACCTACCAAACTTATATAGAGTACCACAAACGATACCAGATACCAGATACCAAGAATGGTGATGAACTATATTGATATAGTACATCAATAGTATCTTACATTAGTACCACTAGGCTATCGAGTTTTTATTTAAAAAAATATAAAAATGGTTTAAAATCTTTTTATAATTTATTTTTTTGAGATATTCAATTTTACAAAATAAACATATTTAAACTAAGAAAAACACATCTAATGCTTCATCAATTCATCCATGCAACAAGTGATAAGTTAAAAAAAATAACATATCCTTTGAAAAAAATGTAAAGGTAGAAAGGCCTAAAGGGAAGAGTTAGGCTTGGTCCACAATCATGCAACCCCCAAACCAAGGCAAGATTCATATCATATTTTGTCTTTGTCACAAAAACCAAAACGTTTGGTTTATTGCCCCTTGGATTCCTTGGATGACTTTTCTATTTGTTATGCATTTAAGTCCAAGCAACCCTTCTATTTTGGGGAAGGACCATGTCTTTTTTTTATTATTTATTAGTCCCCACGTTATTATTCTTTCTCTCTCACTCACTCGGGCCTCTTTCTTTGTATTCCTCTCAACTATTTAACATAATTTAAATGAGTAGGAAAGGATCCAAACCAACAAAGATAAGCTAATAATTCATTGGTCCTGTTCCATTTGGACTTTTTTTTTAATATCCTCAAATTTCCATCTTGTCCTTTGTTTGAACTTTCACCTTCAAATTATTTAATTTAAGTTGTTGTCCGATGTGTTTTTTTGATATGATTTTCTTTTAGCAAATTTATAGGAAAGAGTAAATTAATATATTTACCAAACATAAAACGACCCACAATTGCCTATCAATTTTTAATATACCAACATTATCCTTTTAAGATTTGTAAAAACATTTGATATTTTAAAAACTTTTTTAAATTTAATATTTTAAATTAAATTAATATTGTTACTATTACTTTTTTTATTTATTTTTTGGCACATTAATTTTTGGAACAAAATAGTAAAAGACCTTTTAAAAAATAGATCGTTTTCAAAAACTTTTTTTTTTATTTTTTGCTTGCAATAAAAAAACCAATTAGGCTTCGTTAAAATCGCACGTGACCATTTGAACCTTTGAAAAAGTTAACTACCTTTGTAAACTCTTTAAAAATTGCAGATTACTATCTCAACTTTGAAATTTAAAGAATACATTAATTTTTAATAAAATTATATTTTTACCTTTTTTTTTCTTCTTCTCCTCCATCCGCGGCATTTATATCCCTTACCAGTGCACATGCTTAGGCCACCAATGTGTTTGTCGAGGCCACCACCCCAATCGCTTGGGTGAGAAACCCTGTGCTAGGGAGGGTGGGTGCCTCGCACTTAAGAAGGAACGACTCTTCACCATTTATGTTCCCTAACCCATACTAAAGTAGAGGTGCACCCACACACATGCCAAGAAACCCCGCAACGGAGCAAGGGTGAGTATCCCTCGTTTGTATACTCTCACAGTTAAGTGGTCAATCGTGAATATAGGTGAGCTTGTC
The DNA here is from genome assembly GCA_902712375.1 of Dioscorea dumetorum. Classification (NCBI taxonomy): domain Eukaryota; kingdom Viridiplantae; phylum Streptophyta; class Magnoliopsida; order Dioscoreales; family Dioscoreaceae; genus Dioscorea; species Dioscorea dumetorum. The sequence goes on along the minus strand of CACTHL010000549.1, from coordinate 3,185,994 downwards.
CCTGCTCTGGCACCTCCGCTCTATCGAGGGCCTACATGGCACAAATGAGAGAGCGTCATCCTCGCTTAGGAGAGGAGTACCCTCCCTCTGAAGTATATCCTACCTAACTGTACACCTTCAATTGGCCATCCCCAATCTTGCATGAGACTCTTAGCCTAGATGCAAGTACTCCATTTCCCTTTGATCTATGGCTCCTAGCAAGGGTGAACACTAGTAGGATGTACACATTGTGCCTACACCCAAGCGTAGGCATGATCGAGCCACGACAAGTATTCCCTTGCTCTGGCTCAGGGTGGCCTACCTGGGCTCAAGCACATACACATCAGAGCGAGCATGAACAAACAAATTCGGGTGCACCCTTGCTGCGGCACCTTAAACCCAACCAAGCATAAGGGCACTCAAAGGAGGTAAAAGGGTCAAATATTGTTGCCGATCGGTGGAACACTAGCGAGGATGGCATTTAATGTGATTATGGAAAACTTATGAAAGGTAAAATAGTAAATTAAAAAAAATTAGGTGTGTAGATTGTGTTGTAAAATAAGGCTTTATTCATCATTGGAAATTTTGTAGGGACTAATTATGGTTTTTGAAAGTTAACCAGGCCATTTTGATCATTTTCTGTTTTTGCATACAGAATGATTCAAACTCAAAATTTATACCATTACAACTAAATGTTATGATAAATGATTATTTTATTTTAATCTCTTTCATTATTTTATTTTTTTTATTTTTTTTTTTAGCATGGGAGTTAGTAGACATGGACATGCATGCGAGTTAGGGGGTGTTTATTTCGGTGTAAGGGCGTCTTCGTTTGGGTGTAGGTGGGGGGAAGTGGAGGGAAGTGAACTGACTTACTCCACTTCTAATGTTCTTTTCCTCTGAAGTGGGGAAGTGGCCACTTCCCCCACTTCAAACTAAAGTGAGTTTTAGTTATAACTCACTTCAGCATTTTTTACACCTAAGTGGGGGAAGTGAGTGTTCACATCCTCCCACTTCCAAAGACTATTCGGAAGTGACATCACTTACACCGCAATGAACACCATTAGTGGAAAAATGAGCATTTCATGGAAGAAACACTTTCAGCAAAACGAACACAGGAAGTGGTAGAAGTCATATCACTTCTACCAGTTTTCACCACTTCTGGGAAGTGGCACTTCCTCCACTTTCTGACTTCCTCCCATTTCTAGAGGGACGTCAGAAAGTGAGAGAGGTGTCATTTCTCTGAAGTGGTGAAAAATGGTGGACTGTGTTCATTTTTCAGGAAATGTCTCTTCCATGATATGCTCAATTTTTTTACTTTCGGTGTTCATTTCAGTATAAGTGGTGTCATTTCTGAAAGTTCTTTAGAAGTAAGGGAAGTGAGCTTTTGATGAGTGCATTGTGTATAGATATATTTTTCATGTTATACCCGCTATTTCTTTGTACTCTTGACATTAATTTCCCAATTCAGTGCTATTTGAGGTATTTTCAGTTGATTGTACAGTTATCTAGGTCCCGGAGCAATAACAAGCATTTCTGAGTGATTTTGGTAGTAAAATGACCTAGAAGAAAGTTCGTTAAGTCAAGCACGGCCTAAGCACAACCGTGCTCCCAAGCCGTGTACTTTACAAAAGAATTCAGGAAGCATCTGCACACTCTTAAGCCTCTGAGCAAGGTCATGCAGTTGACAACACAGCCGCAACACTGGCGTGTTCCACCCCGTGCATATTACAGTTTGGCGAGAATCAAGAATTTCCAACTGCCACAAACTGCACGGCTGTGCTCATATCGAGAGCTGGTTAAAAAGCACTGAAAGTTAGGGTTTCGGGACTTTTGGCTTGGGGGAAAACGGCAGAGACCAAGGGGGAGAAGTTTGTACAGCCTTCCTCATCATCAGGAGATGATAGAACGCGAATTGTAGGCCAAATTGGAGGAGGAATCTTATCGATATCGGCACCTCAGATCTTAAGAAAGATGCAAGCAGAGAGGGAGTTCTTGGTTTTTATTGTATTTGTTATCTTTGTTGTCTTTCTGTTGATTATATTAATGAGGGGCTAAACCTCTTAGGGTGCCCCGGGTTTGTGAATTGGTTGTGTTAAACTTGGATTCATTTAATGCAGCATTTATGGATGTTTTATTATCTCCTTGCTAACAAGGAGATAATAAAACATCCATAATCACTTAGTTTGTATGTTGGTTGTTTACTTGAATGTTGGTTGCTCCTTGCTAACAAGATGTTTTATCATCTTTGGTTGTTTACTTGAATGTTGGTTGTTGAGTGGTTTGATTGCTTGAGTTACTTGATTTTCACTTAGCTTGTATATCTTAATGATTGATACGAGAAGTTGGAAATAGGCTCATACTTTCAATCCCACTACTTGCACATTCCACATTAGGGCAACAAGATTTTAGAACATAGGTTGATTGAGACACGCAGGATAAATTCTGCAAAATCTGAGTTTTGAATTTCACCAAGGTACTAACTCGGGGACCCATCCCTTCTTTTGAGCAAACCCTAATCATCTTCTCCTATGATTCTTCTTCCCCAAATTTCTCTCGCTCCTAAGTTTTAGAGTCTTCAATCTTAATTTCAATTGATTAGATATTAAGCAGTGAGAGAGTATTAGGAGATACACCAGTACTTGTGGATTCGATTACTCGACTTTCGGGTATATTGTACTACTTATACGACCCATGCACTTGCAGTTACGCAAGGGGATTATCAGCTTTATAAGGAGCTCACCTCTCCTATTTCGGTGTAAAAAATAGTGAAATGGGTTTCAACTAAAACCCACTTCAGTCTAGAGTGGGGGAAGTGGTCATTTCCCTCACTTCAGAGGAAAAAAAATCAGAAATGGAGAAAGTCAATCCACTTTTCCTCATTTACACAAAAATGAACGCTCCCTTAGTGGAGATAGATATGAACTTATTCTTGTCCAATCATAGCTAGTCATATAAGCTTGCGTGATCATCTACCGCGTCTCATGGACAAGTATTAAGGGAGAATGAAAAAATAAAATAATAATAATAATAATAATAATAATAATAATAGTAATAATAATATTTTAAATAAGTTTTTGTGGAATATATTTTACAGAGTGAAGGACGCTTTATTGTATTGATAAAACTACATGATCATGTAGGCTCCTTCTCAGTTAGCAAATAAAAGTTTTAACTAATTCATGATTATTACATTTTTCCCCATCAAATATAAACTTTTTTAAAATAAAATTATACCTGATTATCCACTTTTTTAATTATAATTTAAATTAATCAAACTAAATTATATCCATTGCCTGTTATTTCAATTTTAATAAGTGGTAATGTAATTTATCTTAGCAATTGGCATTTTATACATCACCTAATTTTAGTTTCTTTTGAAACAAGTATAATAAGCATAATTATTGCGAGGGATATGAGCATATGAAGCAATACAAATCCACTGGTGTGCTCTCATTCAACAAGCAAGAGATGAGGTTATAAACTCACATCCACAACTAAGGGGGCGTTTGGTTGCAAGGAATGGAAAGGAGAGGAGTGAAAGAGTAATGAAAATGAGGGGGATTGGAAAAGTAATGGGAATGATAACTATGTTTGGTTGAAATGATTGGAGAGGTAGTTCATGGGGAATGGGAAAAGTGAAAAGAAGAAAATATTAGAAAATGACTATTATGTCTTTTATCCAAATAAATATTGTTATATATTTATATATATAATAATAAGTTGTGATAATTATTTATTGAGATATTTAGGTAATAATTATTTAAATATTAATTATTACCATAAAATAATTGTTATACATCAATATTTAACTTTAGTAGATCACAAAATCTCAAAATTTTTATTAATATAATTATTATTAACAATTAATTAATGGTTTAATATCCAATTTTTTGGTTGTAATTAGAAATTACTTTGCGGAACTAATTACATTTTCAAATATATATATATACAAAAATAAATTACTAATATTAATTGACTTTTTAAAATATCTAAGCATTTTCTCATAAAAAACTAAAAATTCAACATTTTATTAAAAATAACAATTAAACATTAACAACAAAATGGGATGGGACATATGAGATTTTTTTTTAAAGTAAGGGTATTATGGACATTTTCCTTTATCATGGTTCATTCCTTCCCCAATCCTCTCTTTTTTTGGATGATTATGATTCCTTCTCCAAACACTCCCCATTCCTTCTTCATTCCTTCCCCAATCCCATTACTCCACATCCAAACAAGGGCTTACTCAACGTAAGGATTCAATCTCATTCCAATCCTCTCAACCAAACAACCCCTAAAGATTTATGACACTTGCATTTGACTCTTATTTTAAATTCGGACAATCAACATGTCATAAATTATACATTTTATATAGTACCAAAATCAAAGACTTTTTTGTACCAATTTTTGTATTATATCATTCTATGTAGAAGTTTGGAAATTATTTTGGTTTAGGTTGAGCGGAGATGTTAAAATCAAATCATGACGTGCCACAAATTGACATGAATTAATGCACACTTTTAATTTCTTAAACAAGAGGGAAATTCACATTAATTGCATTAAAATCCAAATCATGCAAATGTAGTACCAAATTAGTTAAATTACCACTTACGTGGTGTAGATTTGAGAGAACGTAATGTCACTAATCCACATATATTGAAATTTATTATTGGTGTTAGAATATTCTTTTTAGTACTACTAATATATGAAGATATTATATATAACAATAATTGTAAATGGAAGTCTCGCTATCCTGAATGAATTGAAAGTGGAGAAAACTATTATTATTTTTTATGTTGACTTTGCAAAACGTGAAATGAAACACAAGTGATTAGCAACTTTATGAGACTTTTGAAAGGATGTGGAATGAATGACAGACACCCATTTGGCAGCGCTGGACCGATTTGCATCAGCGAGCAAGATGACAACCTGAGCCATCGTTAAAGTGAAAAATCTGTATTTGAAATTTAAATCACTCAATTAATGACGTTTGATTACTCTTACCTTGATTTAATTATCCCTGATTACTTTTGTCATTTTAATTATCTCTTTCTTATTTATTGTAATCATTTTAGGGGAAAGAAATAGAATGCCAACTACTGTTATCTATATACTTTCGTTATTCAATTGGCTTTGCTTTTGCAGCAGTCACATTCTTAGAGCGAGCCATGAACGAATTCCCCGTTGCCCTACTTGTTTGGTACGAGAGTCAGCAATACTTTGTGTGATAACTAATGAAAGATCATAACACCATAATCATTCAGTTAAGCTTAGATGGCATGGCAACAAATGCCGAAGCAAGACTAAGCCGCATGCCCGGATTCTCAAGACCCTTTCAAATCTAGACATTCCGATGGGGGGATGCAGTTAAACGATAAGACAAGCTCACCACCGTCCCGGTCTTTTTGTTTTTTAGATAGGCAACATAGTTGGAGATGGATGCAATACTTTCATAGGGAGGGCGATGTTGTGAAATATGAAGCAAGAAACTACCTAAGTGATTCTTTTTAAACAATTTCACAACAAGCACCTCAGGAATACCCACTTGATTATGAAATCCAAGACTTCATCATAACAAAGTTCACAGAAATAAGTTTCTAAACATCATTAGCATAGCCAAAATGCATAGATCCATAAGAAATACGATAGAAAATGGTAATAATACTGGGATTAACCCTTCCCGCCGCCGGTCACCGGAAAGAGCTCACCGGAGAACCCAGAGATCAGGCCTTAGCTTCTTAGTTACTTTTCCTTCCCTTCTTTCCACCCTCTCCCAGCCCTTTTAAGCATTGTCTTTCCAGCTCAGCTTAACAAACCTCGTCACTTGCCTCGCTTTCCCCTTCTTGGACATAGTGTAATTCAAACCACGAATCCAGATAGGCGTGTGCTCGCCCGACGCTCGCGCCCAATCTTTCGCCCCGTTATTCCATTATCTCATTTCCCCTTGTTTGCAGCTTCATTTAAACCTTCATGTCCCGAGCGCAGCAAGTGAGGTTGGTTAACATTCATCATAGGCGACTTGTTGCTTTTTCCGTGAAAAAAGAAGTGATGCCAAGAAGAGGCTGACTACTTCTGAGTTGTAGTTATATGACATAGTGCAAGATATCAAACATTGGGAATAGTATCTTTCTCAAAGGGAGTTCTACTTCAGACTGATCATCAGGCGTGGAAGTACATCAACGGTCAAAAGACTCTCAATAGGATACATGCATAGTGAGTGGAAAATTTATAATGATTGATATTCATTGCCAAGCATAAGGCATGAGATCAAAACAAAGTGGCAGATGCATTAAGTAGATTGACAGTATTACTTTTCACTATGAAGTCTGAAGTCATTAGAGTTAATTATTTAAAATGTCTCTACTACGAAGAAGAAGATTTCCCAAAAGTTTGGCAATATTTCGTAGTCAATGTAGCGGTTATCCCTTATCTTGTTCAAGATTGGTTTTTATCTTCCAAGAAGCGTCTTTGCATCCCTCTAGGTTCACTTCGAGAACACTTGATAGATAAATTGCATGGGGAAGGACCTGGAGGGCATTTGGATTATGACAAGACTATTGCCTTAGTGGAAGAACGATATCATTGGCCATAACTTAAGTGGAATGTGAACAAATACATGCAGATGTGCTTTATTTCCAGGAGCCACAGAGGTCAATCAGGAAAAACTTGTTTATACAGTCCTTTCCGATCGCCACTACTCCATGAGAAGACATATCCATTGACTTTGTCCTTGGGTTGCCATTTATGCATAGGGTTTGTGATTCTGTGTCTGTGGCAATTGACATATTCTCAAAAATGGCATGCTTTATCCCCTACAAGAAAACTTCCACCTTTCACATGGCCAGCTTGTTTTTCGGGCAAATCATGCACTTATGAGGTGTGCCAAAAACAATTACTTTAAATAAGCACATAAAATTCTTGTCCTACTTCTGCGTACCTTATAGAAGCTCTTTTGGACTGATCTTCACTATAATAATTCAATTCATTCTCAAACAAACAATCAAACTAAGGTGGTTAACAAGACCTTGGGAAACATTATCAGATGCCTTTGTAGTGATTACCCCAAGTAGTGGAATCTCTTCCTAGCTCAAACAAAATTTTTATACAACGACATAATGGACAAGTCGACGGGAAAAACACTATTTGCAATCTTGTACCAAAGGCCTCAAATGCATACTTTCGACTTGGTTCCTCTACCAAAAATACCATACTACAATGTCACATTGAAACACCTGGTGGAAAACATTGAGACTATCCAAGCTAAAGTCAAGCAGAAACTTGAAACTTCCAATGGAGTGGACTAAAGACATTTGACGAAGGCGATGTCGTAATGGTGCACTTACGAAATGAGCAATTTTTTGTGGACACTTACAACAAGTTGAAGCACAAGAAGATGGGCCCTTGCAGGATTTTGAAGAAAATTAATGACAACACATATGTAGTTGATCATTCTAAGGAGTTGACTATCTTGCTCACATTCAACATTGTTGATCCAGTTGACTATCACTGTGGTGTTTCGGCTTTTCCGAGCCTGCGTTGTTGTTTGTTTTATCATAAAACATATATGTTTTGTTACTTGGGTGTGTTTTTAGCCGTTTTAGGCTTGAAACACAGTTTCCAACGCAAGCATGGTTGTGTTTGGGACTGTGCTCTTGACCGTGCACTTTAGGGGATGATTTGGATTTTGTTTCTAGCAGTCTATAAAGTGCACGGGACAAAACACGCTGTGCTATGGCCATGCTTGTGAGTGCACGGGGATGTTAGGGGCAAAGAAGCCGTGCTTTCTCACTCGATATTCCCGCAAAATGCACCGGCATAAGCACCTCCGTGGTTCCCGCCCTTGCTTCGCTAGTGAAGCTCGCCGTGTTTTCCTATAAAGTGCATCGGGCCAAAGCATGGCCATGCTTCATACTCATGCTTGTGGGTGCACTGGCAGGGGGCTGAGAAGCACACATGTGTTTGCCTAGAGGTATTTAAAAAAACCTGAACTTGAGCCCTAATGTCCCGATTTCTTTTCTCCTTCTTCTTCATACCTTTGTTTCCTTTGCTTTAGACGAGAGAAAGCAGCCATTGCTTGACCTTCCTCTCTCCTTTGGCTGAAGATCTTTGAAGGTAAGCTCTCCTTCTTCCTCTTCCCCTTGTTTCATTTTTATTTTTTTGAGCATACTAGCCCTAGGTTTTAGATCTTGAATCTTGGTTTGTTATTGATGAAATTGTTGATTTGTTTGATTGTTTTCCTTCACTCTTCCTTGTATCATGAGATGGATGTGGAGATCCACCCTCTTCACCTTAATGAAACTTCGGACCTTCTTCTTCTTGGGCTCGGGGCTACTGTAGCAAGTTACTGTAGCACCGAGAAATCCTTTGCTAAACCTTTGCTTTATTGGTTGTATTGGGAGTTTATCCCTATGAAAATCCTTTGGAACCCTTAGAGTTCAAGTTCAGGCCATAGCCAAGCCTTGTTAAGGTTTTGTGGTTTATTGCATGAAGAAGTTCAGCTTGTTTTCCTTTGGTGTTTTCTTTTGGTTTTGAGCCTTTGTAGCTTGTGTTAGTGTAGGTGATGAGAACTCAACCGAATGTAAGGAGCCTGGTGAGGAGTAGCGCCTTTGAGGAGTTGTTCTCCTAAGTTTGTGAATAGTTGAAATATTTTTGCATAGTCTTGATATGAGTAGTATAATGTCCCTTATATGCTTTACGGCTTAGTTTCATACCATATAGTACTTTATTACTGATATTGAATTTAGTAGAAAAAATTGAACTTCTTTGACAAATTTAGAAACTATCTATATACTTTATTTAAACTTAGCATTCATATGTTCATATATGTTTTATGGCGGGTATATACTCGTGATCATATGTATTTTATACTCCAAAAATGTGGAGAGATAGTGTTATTGAGATACTACTGGATGTGATTGATTTTGATGGTGACAGTAGGCCATAGTCCGACCTAGAACTTTTGTCTGACACTGCAGTGGAGGTCCCTATGGTCCGGCCTGATAAGAGGCAAAGTGGTTGACCTAGATTTACCCTAGTCCAGAGGTGCACAGGGCCATTAACAAGGTTTTGGAGGGATCCTCCCTATTTTTCATGTTGAGAGACCCGGGGTCGCCACATGGGGATTTCAGTGGCCAACGCCAAAGAATTCAGTATTTGTGGTTTTTCTTAAATTTCGTGAGATTTTCGAAACCATCTTGGCGGTCCTATACTTAGTCGTTGCCACAACTAGGTCCGGAATGATTTGAGGTCGGTATATGTTGATTTGTATCAACTTATGTTAAAAGTTTCTATTGATGGACTGCTTTAAGAACTTATGTTTTAAAACTGATTATTTGTAATTCTCTATATTATTGTTAAAAAACAACCTTGGTAGTTGTATTATTATTATAATATTTGTTAGACATTAAGTTTATGTATTATTTTTATTACTTTATTTGAGACTATGTGGTTACCACTCACTGGATAACATATATATATATGTGACTCACCACTCCCTTTTCCCCCTCTCAGGTTGCAACGTTGTGTTTGGCTGTGCTGGGTAAACCTTTTTCCGATTCAGTTTCCCTATCTGTGTTTTGGTGTGTCTTTGTGTTTTTAATTTTATTTGGCATGTAGAAGTCATGAATCCACTAGATTGTATGCTTTTATTTGTAGTGGTATTTTGTTCTCCTTGTATTCCTCTATATCAGTGTATGAGAATATGGATATATATCTGTGTTGTTGAAATTCTATTCCTGGTTTGAATCATCTCCATTTATTTGTGAGTTGTTTGTTAGGTCTTGTTGAGCTTTGCTGCAATTCAGATGCGGAGTGGTGTGTAACCCTCCCCTAATTGTCACAATAGTTATGTAAAACCGCCTTTTTATAAATAACAAAAAAAACAAAAAAAACCAATTGATTTTTATTTCAAAAATTAGTTTTACTTTTAAAATTTAAACTCTCATAGCCTTATCCCTTCTAACAGAGAGATCTGAGAAAAAAACTCCGAGACCTAGCCTCGCTCTTTCTTCTTGGTTTCGTGAAGTGTCGGCGGCGAGAAGAAGGGTAGGACCTCACCACCAATATTTTTCTCTACTCTAAGGTGAGATTCTCTTTTGTTTTCATTTGATCTGTATTTGCTTTTAGACCTCTAGGTTCCTTGACTTGTTATTGTGTTTGTTCATCTTGAGGATACTGCTTGCTTACTTGATCTAGGGGTATAATTAACTTCCTTTAATGACAGGGCATTTCTTGATTTATTTTGTTTAGTTCCAGTGAGATACCATGACACCATAATTGATTTCCCAAGCAGCTATTTTTCTTTTCGGAGAAGATAAACGTAGGAAGGTATCGGCATTGATTAGTTTTGCTAAATCATACAACATTGAGAATAATGCAAGAAAAATAGAAGGTTATTACATCTTAACTTTCAGAAAGTACTCCAAAAAGCATAGACTCTGGACTATTATAATGGCACTCCCAGAAAAGCTTTTGAATAGCTTTAGGGTAAAACATATATGCCTTTAAAATATTTAGATTACCAAACTGATTCCTCAATGCGTATGAGATGGTAAACAAATATATCAGACTGACTTGTAATTTGTATATAATGCAATTGCTTCAAATCTTGGAATCGACACAATGGAAGCATGATATTTAAAGACTTTTAACATGGCCCGTATCATTATTTTTTGTTTCTAGCACTTTCTAATCTGTATCATACAATGCACTCAATAACAATATTTTCAAGAATTCTATCTAAAGCTAGCAGGGCTTAGTCATTGGCATTAAAAAAAAAAAAAAGGGTTGTGATACCTTCTGCATCCATTAGGAATTTAGGAACCCAAACCTGGTTTCTATGTCAGCAATAGTTGTGTTGGATTGCATTAAGAAAACCAAGTGGATTGCGTGTATAATGAAACAAATAAATAAATGTGAACTGTGGAACATATTTATATTGTGTTAGCTTGTTATTATGGTTTTATATGAAACCAAAAATGTGAGATAATCCAAACTGAAGGTGAATGTAATCCATATCTCTATTGGGTTAATGTTGTGTTTAAACTTTGGGAATCTAAGGCAAGTATAATGTCATGTTTAGGGTCTTTGCTTGAGTCCTGAGTTTGAGTGCCAAAGGGGATTGTATAGCTTGGGGTTATTTTCCAGGTAAGTAAACCACGTATATACTTCATATTTGTATTTATATAAAATTTTTGATTTCTGAAATTATTTACATAATTATTTAATTATTTGGGTTTTATTGTGAAATAAATTTTCACGACATTATATGTAATTATTTTGGGTTAAAATGTTAAGCATATTATTATATTCAAATTTATTGATTATTTATGCACTTATTGATTTATTTATTTATTTAATATTTATTCAATCGATTTGAATATTTTATTAAATTATGTATTTATTCAATTATTGTTGATAGTGATTTTAGAACCGACATATTTTGACATAGCAAATTATAGTCCCCAACTAACTTTGCAACAACCCTGTCATTGGGGGGGTTAAACACTGACCATGTCGACATGTATTTCTAATTCTGATAAGAAACTATAGTTTCGCACCGTTCCGTCGGTGGAGAATAACGGCCTCTGATAATCTGGCTCGGGTCACCGAGGGTAAATAAATGAACTCTGATAATCTGGCTCGGGTCGCCGAGGGTAAATAAATGAATTTTGTGTTTTGTTTTTGGCATTAGTTATTTAGGGGACATATATACCTGTTCATTGAAAACTTTGTTTGCCTGAAATGTTTTGATGTCTGGGTTTCATTTTGTGGATATGTATTGTACAACATTACTTTAAGTACATCTTTGAAACCATCGAGTTTTGTGACCCCTATATTACTATTGGCTTTTAGTGGTTGCTTACTGGGCTATTTAGCTCATAAATTGTTGTTCTATTTCTTTTCAGATCAAGTGTAGGTGTGTGGTGGCTAGCTTAGAAGAGACTATTGAGTGAGCACCAGGTGCCTAGCAGAAGATTAGTTTCGGTTAATAAATCTGTTATTTGTCAAAACCTTTAGTATTCTTTGAATTTGGGTTGTAAACCAATTATTGTTCGTTTATCTAATTATTTAGTTTTGTTTGGAATTTAGTGTATTGTTTTGGATTTGTATTTGAGAGACAGGTATTGAGGCCTTGTGTGCCCACTTGGTCTCGGCCTTGTGGGCATACGGTCGTTTGTCAACGCGTCGAGTCCGACAAGCCAGGTTCAGGGCGCGACAAGTTATCATATATCCGGGTATGGCCGGGACGTGATAATCACTCTCCTGATAAACCACTTTACCCTGTAAGAACTCGTGGAGGAGTCTTTCTCAAGTGGGGGAGAGTAACGTGGAATGAATCGCATATGGCAATGCTTAACCGAACTCACACCTATTAAAGTGGAAATTTTTGTTTGAAATATAAATTGGTCAATTAATTGTGGAAGACTTTCCATCCATGTTTGATTACTCTTTCCATTTAATTAGCCCTTGATTCTTGTAATTAGCTTTCTAGTATTGCAAGCAATATGGGAGGAAAATTTTTTCTTCTTGTATTATAGTTACTATTGTTCCTGTAAAATTGTGTAATCATAAAATCACACTTAATTTCTTTAAAAAAATCCAAGGGAGGAAACCAAAAAGGGAAAACACCTTGTAACATTAATTTAATTATGAACTAATTTTAAATCATGAACTAAATTTAATCAAGATTTAATTTTCAAACTTGGAGTTGATCTTGTATTCGAGTTTGACTTCGACCATGACTTGTTCCACATATTCTATATAAGCATAACATACTATTAATTAAAGAGTGACCACGCTTCTGCTTTGCTAAGTTACCTAGCAGTGAATGCTTTATTTTATCATTAATGATTGGTTTATTATTTTATTAACAAGTATATTATATATTATTCAACACCTTATCCTCTTATCTTTCACATATTATCCTTATTAAATGAAGTTGCTATTGAAAAATGTTCTAAACATTATTCATATGCTGTCACAACCATACAACACTAAGGAGCCGTTTGGTTCGCTGGAATAATATATTACTACAGTAATGAGATTATTATGGTAATGAGATCGGCAATGTTATATGCCCGTAAATATTGTGATTATGTGGAATTATTATATTTGGTTGAGAACTCATATTACTAGTAATCTTTCATTAGCATGTTTGGTTAGTCATAGTAATTACCTCAGTAATATGTCAAATTTAACTAAATACTCCTATATATAAAATTTTGAAAATTTTCATTTAAAGTATTTAGATAAATAAGTAATTAAATTATAATATCAAAAATTATTTATTTCACAATTTTTTAAAATACCTTTGTATTTAAAATTTTGAACAAATTTAATCTAATTTCAACATGCTTTTGATTTGGATGCTAATCTCTATATAATTAATTTCATAAAAAACAACATATCATTATAAATTATATAAAGAAGGCATTAGATAGGGATGTCAATGAGCCCCGACTCAGAAGGGAAACCCAATTCTCCACCCTATCGGGGTTGGGGTTGGAGATTTTTTGCATGAGTCGGGCCCGGAAAAAAATTTTCCGTCGAGGCCGGGGCTGGGGCCGGGGCTTACTGGAGAATAAAATCTACCGTTTTGATAATAAGTATAATAAAGAATTAAATTAAATGAGCGGGTGTATAATTGAAAAAAAAAATATAGATTACTACTAACCTAGTAATCTAGATAGACATCTATTTTGGTATTAATTAGATTACCACCTTATTTTAATAATATTTCATTATTGATAATCTTATATTAATATTAACAGTACTACTGCTATAGTAATCAAATATAGTAATCTGAATAAATTATCACAAGATTCCGGTAATGTTTTCACAATAGCACCAACCGAACAAAGCCTAAAAATAAACCCTAATTCCCACTTCAAAGGTCACTACATGGTTGATATGTTGTATACCATGTTAACAGACATTAAAAAAGTCCCATCATGACATGGACCAATGATAAAACATTCATTTTTTTTTTTTAATGATTTCAAAACCAGATCAAACTTGATTTAAATTATTTACTCCATGCACCACTTGATATTCCTATAAAGCCCCTAATGATGTAAGCCCTGACCTCATCCTTGGGGTGGACCAAGATTTGATTTTCTGATAAATTTTAATACTATTGTTAAATAAGGAATGAGCTGTTACACTGATTTCTTCTTATATCATGTGGCCATGAAAAGAAATACTATATAATAATATGTGTATATATTTTTATATATTTATGATAACACAAGAATCATGGTACTAGAGTATAAGATGCTTGTTTTTGTTCATTGAGGGAAATTTAAAACTAGTATTTTTTTTTTTTATACAGTGTGATCATAGGTAGTTAGTCCAATGAGGCAGGGAACCTTTTAAATAAAGCCTGCAACACAATGAAGACCTAGTGGTTTGATGCTTCCTTGGAGATATAAAAGTTCAGGAAGGAGCATGAGTCATAGATAGGGTAGCCATATGACATGTTAAAATAATTAATGTGAGTTATTAAATATATGTATATTTGGAAAGCAACATTAAGTGGTTTTCTAGGTATTGTGTCAGGCTGGAATGGGGAGAGATTCATATATCTATTATAAATGTTTTTGTTTTCTATGTACTATGTTTATTATTGTTTGTTCATTCATTTTCTACTAATTTTATCTTTTTTTTATTAATGTTAATTATTAATAAGCACCCGGTAAAGATTTATTTTTATTATATTTTAATAATAATTTAACCGATGGTTTGCATCTATTGATCACAAATAATGATAGGATATCATTTTGAAATCCAGCTTTCGATAAAACAATATAGAAGGAGAAAAAAAAAAAAATTCATGTAGCTATTTTTAAGTAGCCAGGATAAACAGTTCATCTTTGTTGTTATTGAGATTGTGTAGGATATAGGATGGTCCAGGAATGATATAGTAATTAATAATTATTTATTATTAAAACAAACAAAATTTTATTTATGAAATATATTTTCCAAATGGGGTAGAGAATTGGAATAAGATGGTATGAAGTGCCAACTAAACAGCGCTCTTGGTTTATTCCAAAACAAAAATCACTTATTAAAGGCTTATTAGACTTCAACCATTTAGTTATAAATAAAGAAAAAGAAAAAAAAAAAAGAAAGAAAGAAAAGAAACTTATTTGGAGAAAGTAATGTGGCAAGGCCATGCCTAGTCCCTATTCCATTATTAGAAGGTTTTGGCCAAGTGATGTGCCATAGTTGATGGGGTAGTTTGGGCCCCACCCTATCAAACCAAACATGATGATGGATTTTGATTTGGTTTTTAGAAAAAGAGAGAGAAAAAAAAAAAAAAAAAAAAAAAAGGGCAGATGGAAAGATTTTTTTCCGGATTTTATCCCTGGTTATTTTGTGAAAGGAGTGAAAGTATTTATGCATTTGTCACTGAACGAAATCATTATTATGAAGATAAACGGACAAATAAATCTGATCCAATTTATTACAGACTGTAATCGTCAATATGCCAAATGTGACAGAATGATGCATTTTTTATTTAAATTATTTTATTTTAATTGAAAATATTGTGGAACACAAGACGATTAACAATTTGGATGATATTTTGTTTTTCACAATATATCATTTTTCAAATAATATTTTTATTGTATTTTGGTTCAATAGGTTCATCAATTTTTGTTTTTTTTTTAGGTCTGAACTAATATTTTGGTTTAAACCCTAACCCTAAAATAGTGTTAAAAGAACCAAAGTAATAATTATAACCACCTTAATTCCACCATGCTAATCAAATAAGTTTAGAAGATAAGACCACAAATGCATGCTTGCAAACCACCTAAGTAACACAAAACACATTTATTTTTATTATCACGTGATATTTTTTTAATCAATAATTTGGTTTAAATGCATTGGATCTAGACAAAACTTGTACGGAGCCCCCTATTATTTTATAATAATATAATATAAAATAAAATAAGGGCAGAGTTGTAAAATAGGATGTGAAAGTTGTAATTGGCAAAGGCAAAAAGTAGCAGGCAAACGTGGCTGAATCCAGTACTCTTGGATTGGACTTTTCTGGAAATACAATCCTATTAATCCCCCTTATTCCCACTTACCATTTTTGTTAGCTCACCTTTCTACTCCTTTTCTCTGTGGGGGCCCACCACTGACATTCCCATTCTGCCCCCCCCCCCTCCAAACCCTTCTCTCTCTCTCTCATCACTCCCAATTATTTTATTTTATTTTATTTTATTTTATTTTATTTTATTTTATAATAAATGTGAACCAACCGATGTTGTTGGTTGAATGAAAATAGAAGAGTAACTCTTCTATTGTAACTGAGAGGCGGAAAAATCTTAAAAAAGATTATGGATTTGTTTGTTATATATAAACAAACCCACAAAACAAAACAGATACTATCATATAACATGTTAAGGAAAGGCTTTATATTTTTTTTATTAAGATATTCAATTAAGCGTTTAAAATTTTTTTATAAATATAGCATTATAATAAACCAGAAGATCTAACTTACATTTTTAATTTATTATTTTGTTAACTTATTTTATGGATAACTAATTTTATTTTGAAATATTTTTGTATGAGTTCAGTCACAAATAATGCTAAAGATCTTTAGGTCGAATAAAAAAAAGTCCCATGTGTGTAAGAAGAGACTTAAGATCAATCTCTCGGAAATGCGCATGAGAAACTAACTTTGCGTTTTCGCTAGGCGAGGGCAGATGCAGTGCACGTTGAAGCATTAACTTTGTGTCTATGTATGCAAGAGGCATTAACTTAGTTGATCGGCATGTGTGCTATAGGGTGTCCAATCGAGAGAGTGTTGAAGTAACTAACTTTATCGTGTCGATACCAAATCACTTAACCCAAAGTAATTTATCCATTTTACAAAAAAAAAAATGTGCTGTAAAGTGGCCAGTCAAGATAGTGTTACCAAGTCCCCTGACTCATCGTAATTTGTTCACTTTATTAAAACAATAAAAAAAAAGTATACCATAGGGCGATCAGTTGAGAGAATGCTGAAGTCACTAACTCTATCGTGCCGATACAAAGTTTCCTAATCGATCATAATGTATCCATTTTATTAAAAAAAAAAACCACTAACAATTACCCCTCATATATATATATATACATAAATATAATTTCAACCCCCAACACTCCACCGCACAACCTATGGAACCACATATCTATTCTGTTTAATGTCCCTCTAGGGTAATGATCCTAAGTACAAATGAAAACTATATAACCAAGTGGGAAGTGGAGGGACCTCCAAAGTCCAAACAAATGGATGAGATGGTGTTTTGACAATTTATGTGTAACACTGATGTTGTGGCATTTAGCATAATACCCTAGTTTGGTAGGGACCTATTTGGAGATCAACCATGTTTTTAAATAGACATATAGACCCTCCCCTTATTCTTTTTGGGGACCATAAAGTAATTTCACTTGTTGCATCTTAAGGTGGTACTACCTCTTTGAGGATTAAAACCTTTTTTTTTTTTTATAAAAATACTGAAACTCGATCATAATTGCGCACCGTATTTAATGGTGCTTTAAATAGTTTGAAAGAAATTTTACATTTTTATAGATGTGTTTTTATCATGTAAGGTGGTGTGTACCACTGTATGATATAAGTTTTAAACTGTGAATATTTTAATTGGTTTTAATTGATTAACTTGTATGTATACAAAGTTACAAACGAGGCAAATTACAAAAATCTGTTAATTTTATGACGCTAAAGATACTGCATTAATTTCTTTGGTCTAAAATCTATTAGATAGATATTGATTTTTTTTTTGGTTGATTTGACTAATTTTGTCCTTTATTTGTATTCTATTTATACTTCATCATGATTTTTTTTGGAAAGTAGGCTATTTTTATTATATAAGATTTGTACTAAAATATCATTTAAGTTTTGAAACATGTATATTTTAATTATTTTTAATTAATTTAATTTGTTTGTACATAAACTATGTAAATTATGAAAGCTTTTAAGTTTTGTGATAGATAAAGACATTGCACAAGTTTTTTTAGTCTAAAAGAGGTAAGATGGTTTAAAATATTGTTAACGATGAAATGTTAAAGCTAACGACTTTAATAATTAATAAAATATGTTTAAAAATAATGTTCTTCTGAAAATTAAGTTAAGTTGTTTATTTAGCTAAAATAAATTTAGCACGCAAAGTTGAATTACAAAAGTACCCTAAAAACATGCAAACTGATTTTGATGTATATATATACCATTGATGAGTAGCAAAGATAAGCTTTAATCAGAATATATGCATTTATTATATATTAAGTGGTGATAGTACGTAGTGATGGGTAATACTTATGTTAACTATGATATTAATTTATTAATAAATTTTATGTGTGAGAATGAAGAAAAACTATTCTAAAAAAGGCTAGGTAGTTGTCAATGATTATCATATGGTTATAATTAAGCAATATTCCTTAACAATTATTGCATTGATAGTTTGATTTATAATGTTAACAATTTAATAATTTTACCAACTAATCTCAGATGATTATAAGTTTATCTTTTAGATTTTTCACTAAAACAATATATTACCATCTTAATTTAATATGAAATAGTTAACCTAACAAAAATATCAAAGCATATGACTTAAATTAAGTTAATTTAGAAAAAATAATTATAGTTGGAGTAGCACATAGCACACAAGAGAGAATGAATAAAAGGAAAAATATAATATATTAAAAAATTATTATAATAGATATTTAGACTCACTCATAAATTACTTCAATCATAAGAATTATTTTATAAATAAGCAAATATTTTGTTGAATCAAGCTACTTTTGCAAAACATTTAATGCAAAAACTAGTAAATTTATTTTAGTTTCCCATCACCATATTATTTATAAACCAAGGTATGGTTACTTATTTCAACAAAATTAAATTAAGTATTTAATATTCTAAAAGAAAACAGGAAACTATAGATTTATACTCTCATTTCAATAATGGGAAATAATAAAACACATGATATAAGAATAAACAATCTCTTTTATTGGAAAACTTGATCAATTGAATTTAATTTTGGCTTAGACTTATTCCCTAATTAGGAATCTCTAGCTTGAACCATTTCCATGTGCCAATTAATTAAATATCTGCATAGTTTGATCAAATCTCTTAATTTATATGGAAAATGAAATAAAATAAAATGAAAAATTAGTCAAACTTACTGTACTATTTATTTATTCATATAACTAAATTAATGCCCAAATATAGATTTGGAGTCATAAAGAATCATCAACACAAATAAAAAAAAAAAAAAAAAGAGCATAAAATAAACAAGCAAAACAGAAATCATACTCCTCATCCTAAGGCACTTATATGCATTATTTATAGTGAATTTATATTTATAAAAACCTATATATATATTTATATATATTCTTTCATTTTCATTGTGTGAGTTGGCTCCAACACAAGCACAAATGGCAAATCATTCTCACTATAGGATACATTTCATTCCTTCAAAGTTAGAAAATATAACAAAGAAGAAAAATGCCAAAGTGTGTGCATGATGTGCATCCTTACTTCATTGAATTTAAGGCAATGTAGATAGATCCCATGATAAATATATACATAACCAAATAAATCAATAACTTGATAGAGATGTTATGAAATGTATATATAGAAAGAAAAGAAAAGAAAAAAAGAAAAGGCTATTTTGATGCTAGTTTTCCCATAGTAAACAACCATATTTCCAGCTTTTTCTTAGAGAAAATATAATAAATTCGATTGATTTCAGCGATATTTATTTTTATGAATTTGATATATAATTTTCAATACATCATAAACATTTTAAACCGAGAAATGATTTTTTTTTTTTTTTGATAAATGTGTACAAACCACAACTATTAACTATTGTTTTAAGATAAAGTTAAACCCTCCACATCTCATTTGTCACGGAGGTGATTCTAAATAGTGATTCTACAAAATATTTAAAAAAAATGCAAAAACAGTAAATGTAAAACAAATCAATTATAAATATTTATTATGATAATAATAATAATAATAATAATAATAATAATAATAATAACAACAACAACAACCCATGCTAACTTTGATGAATGAGTTATTTAGTTAGTTTACCTTAAAAAAGAATGATCAATTGTAGTAATATATATTTTCATCAATTTAGTGTGCATGTTTCCCTAGCACCAAAAAATTAAGAAAAGCATATTTTTATGGTAGTTGGAATTTCAGGAGATTGGCATCCAGTTCCCATTTTGGTGGTGTGCTTGATTGAAAGAAAAACTCCCCAAATAAGGTTCCTTCTTCCAAGAAAACACTAGTTTTCACACCAAGGAGTCCATAGAGGCATGTTCAATTAATTCCCCCAATGCTTCTTTTTTGCATATATTTGAAGGCCATCTTTTGACTCTTCCTCCTTCCCAAAGTCTTGTACATTAACAAGTTAGCTCTTGATTTGTACAACAAAGAGAGAGAGAGAGAGAGAGAGAGAGAGAGAGAGAGAGAGAAAAGAATGCATCTTTTCTTAGCAAGTATCCAACTGATTATATCAACCAAGGGGAAGTATGCACAAAGAAAATGTCAAAGAGTTTCTAAATATGGTAGTATTCTATATTTAAAAAACATTATTATTGTGCGAGGAACTCAAGTCTTATTCTTTTAATATTTAGTACCATATGATGCATACACCTTGTTTTTTTTTTTTAATTTTATTTTAAGGGCAAAGAAACGTTATTCTCAATTAAAAACATTTATCGGTTGATTAAATATATGTGGTATAATTATATGTACGTCTTATTTTTTTATCCTAGAAAAAATTTGCATGAAAACCTAATTTACAAATTTTCTAATCTTACATAGTTTTTTTAAAAGTATATTTTAAATTAGGTAAATTTTAATAATTTTGCATAACTCGAACATGATATATAAAACCTTTATGTATGATTATTTTTCTGTTAGATGGCTTTTTTGGGGGTATAACTGACTGTAAAAAATAATTAGTTTAGCTATAAAAGAGAAAATTTCATTAATCAAGGGATGTTGGTCCAACTGATAGCAATTTGTATCATTTAAATAAATGATTTTTCGTTTGAATCATTGTGTATAAAAAAAAAAAAAAAAAAACACATGCTTAAAGAGGTCTATTCTTTTAAAAAGCTCTTTATACCTCGTTCAAGACTGAAGATTAATCCAAATGTTAAAAGGTTGAGTCATTTGAGCAAAAAGTTTAAATTCAAATTTTTATTCACATACAAAAAACAGTCATTGAAAAGGATCCACTCTTTCATAAAAATCTACTCTTTATGAAACTCCTAATAAAACCAAAAATAAAAAAAAAATAAAAAATAAAAAAGATCTACACATAATTTTTTATTTAGAGAGCAAACTAACTAATATTTTGGTTTGATATATGTAAATAAAAAATAAAAAAATAATAATAGTAACATTCAATTATGGAAGTAATATAAATACTAATCTCATTTTCCGCCCTTCTAAATTGGGATAAGAGATAAGAGTGTTAATTAGTGGGGGTGGGGGTTGGAGAGGTTAACAAGTCCTTTTCTCATTAGTGTCTAAGCGAGCGAGGCTTCTCCATCCCAAGGAGGGGACACATGGACGATGCTTTTCGATTTGGTTAACGTGGGAACGAGAAGTAAGAAAGTGATGCTTCATTTTCCACCACCCCCAATGTTTCAAGTTTCAACCCAACCCAAACCCAACCCAAACCCAACCCAACCCTCATGTGAAACCCAAAAAGGTAATTTTATTCTTAGAATCATATTTTTGTTTAATTTCATATTATATAAAATATTATAACAATGTTATATTGTATCTGAATATCTCTCACTCTCTCTCTATATATTATTATTTTTAGGCAACAAGTTTGCCAAAGTGGGAGCTTGCTCTCTTGCTTTCTCATATCTCTCTCTCTCTCTCTCTCTCTCTGCCTTGATGCCTTTTGGTTGCAGACTCTCTTTGTCCTAGGTTTGAGGTTTGGGTGCTAGCAGTAAAGCTTAAAAAGAAGGGAAAAAAAAAATCAAATAAAATAAAAAGAGAGAGAGAGAGAGAAAGAAAGAGAGAGCAAGGAGAGTTCATTGAATCCAAGAGTTTTTATTATTTTTTTAATTTTTTTAATTTTTTTAATTTTTTTTTGGGTTTCAAGACATGGCGGGAGCAAGTGGTCAAGAATTTTGAGCAGGTAGTTTTGGTTTTGGTTTCACGGCATTAGTTGTTCTTTAAGATCAAGAAGGACGGAGAAGATGTGGGATCTCAATGACTCGCCGGATCAACCGCCGGCGGCGCAGGGTTCAGACGAGGATGAGTCTGTAAGCAAAGGGAAAGGAGTGGAGTCGGCTGCTTCCACCGCCGACGAGAACTCCAGCTCCTCGGCGGTCGTCATCGCTGATGACGACGATGGGGCCGGGGCTGGGAAGATCTTTGGGTTCTCCGT
The DNA here is from genome assembly GCA_902712375.1 of Dioscorea dumetorum. Lineage (NCBI taxonomy): Eukaryota > Viridiplantae > Streptophyta > Magnoliopsida > Dioscoreales > Dioscoreaceae > Dioscorea > Dioscorea dumetorum. The sequence continues at coordinate 3,163,576 of CACTHL010000549.1, read as the reverse complement.
CGGAGAGAGCTACTCCGGTGAGAGTGAGCCGCCGGTGGTGACACGGCAGTTCTTTCCGGTTGAGAAGATGAGCAGTGAAGCGGATGGCGTCGGCGCGAGCTCGGGTTGTGGCGCGCTTCCGCGGGCGCACTGGGTCGGCGTGCAGTTCCGGCAGTCGTCGGAGCCCGGCGGCGTCGGCGGCGTTAAGCCGATGGAGGTCTCGCAGCCGATCAAGAAGAGCCGGCGAGGTCCAAGGTCGAGGAGTTCGCAGTACAGAGGTGTCACATTTTATAGAAGAACTGGGCGTTGGGAATCCCATATTTGGTTGGTGTTTCCTTTCCCTCTTTTAAAACATCAACCCTAAACGTTGGTATTTGATTCTGCATTTTTTGTTTTTCTTTTTTTTTGGGGTTCTTGCAGGGATTGTGGAAAACAAGTTTATTTGGGTATGTTTGATGTTTTTCTGAGATTTATTTGTGTATTGACTTTACATGAATAGGGTTTGATTTTTTTTTCTTGTTTTGTCTTTTTTTTTTCCTTGATGATTTGTAGGTGGGTTTGATACTGCTCATGCTGCTGCTAGGTGAGTTTGTTTATATCTCATTCTTTTAGATTCTGAATCAATTTTGAGTTTTTTTTTTTCTTATTTTGATTTCGCTGCAGAGCTTATGATAGAGCTGCAATCAAATTCAGAGGAGTGGATGCAGATATAAATTTCAGTTTGGATGATTATGAGGACGATCTGAAACAGGTGAGGATGGATGGATGATTGATGTTTGAACTGAATTGAATTGAATTTTCTTTTTATAGTAAGAGTAAACAGGGAAAAAAAATTAAAAAAAAAGAAGTATGAGGTTTGTGGATGTTTGGATTGCAGATGAGCAATCTTACAAAGGAGGAGTTTGTTCATGTGCTCCGGAGACAGAGCACTGGGTTTCCGAGAGGGAGCTCGAAATACCGGGGTGTGACTTTGCATAAATGTGGTAGATGGGAAGCTCGAATGGGCCAGTTCTTAGGGAAGAAGTATGTGTTAAAAAATATAGTGTTTCCTTTCGATACATTTGATTTCTTTCAAGTATATTTTTTTTCGTATGTTTATATAATTGATAGTGTGATTGTTTAACAGATATGTGTATCTTGGGCTATTTGACACGGAGATTGAAGCTGCAAGGTGCTTGCTCTTTAGTTATTTACCTTTCATTCAATATGGCAAAATTTCTGATGAACATTATGTTCTTTTGGTTATGTTTGCAGAGCTTATGATAAAGCAGCAATCAAATGTAATGGGAAGGATGCGGTGACGAACTTCGATCCAAGCATCTATGAACCAGAGCTTAATTCCTCTGGTGAGTCTTTTTTTTCTCCGGTTTATGTCAGATTGATTAAATCTCATGCTTCAAGCAAGATGAAACATATATGTTATATATATATATTTATATATGTTGCAGCAAGTCAGTTAGACCACAGTCTTGATCTCAGCCTTGGGAGCTCGGGATCGAAGAGGAGTGGTCTAGAGGTAATGGACGAGGTCAACAATGCGGCGATGATGGATCAGAGAGTTCCATTGGCTTTGGAACCGGATTGTCGGTTGAGCAATCGAACCACAAGGCCCAAAGTAGGTGTTGTTGCATTCATATACAATGCTTTTATCTTTCTGAACATCGATCATCAAAAGCGTTTGACTTGTATGCTATTATCCACCTTGCTGCATTATAGTTTGATGACAAGCTCAAGTTACCCGAATACGAACCCCAACAAATATCATCGAAAGGCAGTGACATTTGCAGATACCAACAGCAACAGCCGCAAGTATTCCAAATCATTCAGCAGCAATTCCACAACCCGGGTTCACACCAAGTGAGTTATGGACACTTTCTATTGAGCAATTGTCCAATCCTAATGCTCGTTGAAATCACTCGTAATTTGATGTCTTTGTGTGTGTAGTATCAAAACGGCGAAGGAATGAAGAGCATTGCCGGCAACTTGTCATTAGCTTTGAGTGAAGACCACCATCCTCATCCTCATCACCATCATCATCATCATCATCATCATCAGCATTACCAACAACAACAACAGCATAGGCAAACATGGCCGCCTCCGGGCATCACCGTGACTCAATTCTCCGCTGCAGCATCATCAGGATTCCCACCCCAATCAACAAATACAACAACAACAACAACAACAATGAAGTCACCCCAAAACTGGCTGCAGAAGAACTTGTTCCATCCAAGACCGTAGTGAATAGACTGACAAAACAATGCTAAGTTCTTCTAACTCTCAAAAGCCAAACCATCTCCTCTTGTGTTCTCTCTTTTGGCCCGTGTATCCAAATGAGGGTTGGATGGAAAGTGATGGAACTGAGAAAGTTGGGGCAAAGTTTTGCATCACTTGCCATTTCATTGGTCCATCTCCACTCAAAACTCTGCACAGAATGAAAAAAAAGAAAAAAAGAAAAAGGAGAGGAAAAAGTTGGATTGGATTCCTTGTTTCTGTTTTTGGGAAGTGTAATAATGGTGCATGGTGGGGCCTAAACATTAAGACTAATTTAGAGATGATTATTATTATTGTCATTATTTGTGTTGTTATGTGACAGTGAATGGGGATGGATATGTTGTCCTTTGCTTGGGAAGGAGAGGATGACGTGTCACTGTCATTCCCTTATTGGAATCAGTTCATGGTGGAAACAGTGAGGGGTAGAAAGGGGTCTATAATTGTGAGAGAAATAAAGAAGAAAGAGAAGAGAGAGTGAGACTTCACAACTGTTTTTATGGATGGATGAATGAATGGATGGATGGATGTACAAACTACAAAGAGACGGAACATTTTGTTGCTATTTTTCTTTCTAACTCTTTGATTGCACTCCATCCATGGTGTGTTTTTTAACCTTGGTTTGGACTTTGGAGTGGGTGCTTACCTGCTCGTCATGGTGGTTACCAATAAAGTGGAAATGAGTAGTGACTTTCAGTAACTTTGGGCTCTTCTTTTTTCCTTTCTTTTGTTTGCTGGAAATTGATGTTTGGGTTTTTACTTCCATCTTTGGATGGCTTACTTCTACTTTTGGTTAGTCACCGTAAAGATGACCAAGGGATGTCCCATTAAACAAAAAAAAAAAAAAAAAAAGAAAAAGTTTTTTAAGTGGAGTCATAAATTAAAGAGAAATATTTAACAGTTGTTTAATAAAATGATATATCTAATCTAGTTAAATTAGTTTACGTATTTACTATCTTTCCCACAAAAAGTTGCATAATATATATATATAATTTTGAGAAAGTTGCCTGCATACCTTCTAAAAATGGATAATTGGTAATATATCTTCATAAGAAATTATATTTATTATTGTGATATGTTTATTTATTATTATTATATGTTTTTATAATGAAAAATAAATTTGTACATTTTGAATGAAATAAAGAAGGCTAAAGATAATTTTTTTATTAACTTATGGTCAAATTAATATATAAACATATGGTTTTTAATAGAATATATTATTATTATTATTATTATTATTATTATTATATATAAACCACACCCATTATTGCACTGGAATGGGAGCAGTATGAGGCATCATTGGTGTGACAAATCAAGTGGTTTGTCCTTTTTTTTTTTTAAATTGTGTTGAATATTTGTGAGATGATATCTAAATAAATATTAACTAAATCAAATTTTTTTTACCAAAAGGATGATTTGTATTTATACATAATTAGATCTTATTTAACAAAATACAGTAATGGTAATCTTAGAATTTGATAAAGAATTTTTTGTATAATGATTTTAATAGAATATACTTTTTATGTTAATTTTAATTTTGGGAAGAAAATGTTTTGAATAATTTATAAACAACTCTTTTTTCCTTCAGAAAACCTTTTTTATTTAAAATTTTCAAAAATTTTATTTAAAAATAAATATTTTTTTACATTCATGGATCAAAATAACTAAAAATCAAATTCATTTATACCTGTACCTTCATGGATAAATTATCATTAAATTTATTATTTTAAGAGGATATCACAATCTAAAATTTTGACAAACAGCATACACAATTTTTTTTATTGTTTAATTTGCAAAAAAAAAAAAATAGAAACACAGCACATGCAACTTGATGAAATAATTACCCCCGGTTAAAATAAAAAATTACAATAACGCATTACATTGTTTTTATGGAAAATTTATATAAACATAAATAAATAAATATGATGAATTTTTTATAAAAAAATCTAGTTTCTTACTTTAAATTTGTTTAGAAAATTAATTATTATTTAATATATTTTGAACATTAAAAAAATTATAATAACTAATAATTTTATAAATCATAAAAAAATTAGCATTCAATATAAAAAATGTGAGAAAAATTCATAAATCATTGTCTTTAAATTTTTTTTAACTACAAAATAAAGCATTGTCTTTAAATTTTTCTAGAATGTGTGCAAATTAAACAAAAAAACAACATAAAAAGATTTTATGATATCCATTAAACAATAAATATAAAATAGTACAAATATTTGTGTTGTACCTCAATCACTTGTAATTTATTATATTGCTCGTAATGTAAGAGTAAATAGTACATGCACATAATTATATAATTTTTATTTACAAAATTATTTATTCTACACAATAAGCACTATAAATATTTTACATGCGAATGCGAAGATATTAAATTTAATTTAATCAAGAAAAAATAAATTTCCTTTTGTAGTAAAGCTTGACTTTGAATGAGCTAACAATGATAATTTAAAAGAATCTTCTTGTACTGTGTTCCATGCAGATCAATTGCAATCTATGCTTTGCATGCATTGTAAATTATCAAGTCAATATCTACCTACCAACCACACCAGGGAAATGAAAGAAGTTGCAACCATGCCCTTGCTTCTACTATCTGGTCTATATGGAAGGCCCGCTGTGATGCCATTTTCAAAAATTGTAATTTTAACTGTCACAGTGTTGCTTATCAGGCTATTGCTTATGTATATGACTTTATTCATGCCCAGGCTCACTGTCGCAATAACAAATATATGCTCTCCAATTTCCAGCCAAATGAGAACCTCATTTTCTTATCAAAAGTGTGGGATCACGACAAGGAGGTAAGTGGATAAGGTTTTTTTATCACAACTGCTAATTATCGTGTCCTTTTTGCAGGTTGTTCCTCATATCAAGCGGAGACTGACATGGTTGCTGACGTTGCCGTAGTGAAATTAGCCTTACAGGAAGATTGCCACCATCAATGCAGAATTCAACATCTCCTTGTTGATAGCGCCAATTTGGCTAGGATCCTCACTGATGCCTGCTCCATTTGGGATTGGAGATTACATTGCCACATTCCAGGTATTTGGAGGTTATTGGAGTCTGTTGGAAGGCCTCGAACACATGTTATTCCAAGAGATTGGAACACACTTGCAAATAAGTTAGCTATTCATGGTCTTAATTTACATGGGTTATGTTTGTTTCACCATGGTAGAGAGCTCCCAAGATGGTTAATGAGAGGATTTGAAGATCAAGGTTATAACTTTCTGTAATTCTTCCAGCTTTTGGACTTGTTTTGTTATTTGCTCCTGTTCTCTTTGTTTAGTTGTAATTTTACTGTTTTATTAATAAATAGCCTTCGGGTTCCTTCTTCTAAAAAAAAAACCATGCCCTTTATTTTCACCAAATTTTGGTATATATATAATGTAAGAATTCTAAAAATATTTTATAGGTAAAATGATTTAGAATTTATTTTATAATTATTGTATTTAGAAAGAGAAAACTGATTGCATATTGGGATAAAAATAGATAATTGTTGATATAATTTCATAAAAATTATATTTACTTATATATATTCTCTGAAAATGTTATTATTTGTTTATATATTTTAATAAGTTTTATTAAAATATAAATTAAAATTTTCCAAAAGAAAAATACCCATCTAAATTTCATAGTGAAAATTAGATTTGCTTCTAATCTTATTGTCTATTTTGCACGCAATATCAAACAATATTTGACACTCTAAAATAATACCAAAGCGCCATAATTAACAATAACTTTACACATTATCTCTAAAAAAATAATCATTACCAGCAAACATTTCTAGATTTTAATAAACGAAAGATGTAAATAAAACGTAAACTAATGATATATACTTGTATAAATATTGAAAAAACCATTTTTTACTATAATCAAGGGGAGAGTTAGGGAGGCCATGACACCCCCCCTCCTATATAATTTTCAAATTATAATTTAAAAGAAATTAATTTATATATTGTTTTCAAAGAAATTTATTATTTAGATTTTTTACAAATTAGTATATATACTTTAAAAAATTATAATTTAAAAAAAAATATTTATAAAAGTTAATTCTTTGATTCTTGACGTTATAAATTGGGATATAAGGTAACAGTTATTTTTGCAAAAAATTTTGTTTGGTGTTTAAAAAACTTTTTGTAAATTAATATATATATTACAAAAATTTTGTGTGAAATTAAGTTTATTTTCTGCCTTTTTGCCACTCTCACTTTTACCCATGTCCCAAAGAAATTTTTTGTTCATCCCTAAAAAACTTTATGGCTCCACCCCTGACTATAATTAAATTAATAATCTAATATGGACATTAATTTACTATACTAAATATATAATGGATAACATGGCATATAAAGTTATGAGAAAGAAAATGATCCTTTTTAATAAGTGGTACATTTTTTCCCCACTTATTAAAGTCTCTGACTATAAATGAAAGACCTGCTCAGTGAGGACACGCCATAAAACAAATTTAATCAAATCAAAATCTATTTTCTTATAATAATTTTTATATTTAATTATTCTCTGTTTAATAAATACAATTATTAAAAATAAAAATTTTAAAATAATACTTTTAATAAGATCCCACACCTAAGAAAAACAGCAATCATCTTTAAAACAATTTCAACTTCACCTAAAATATCATTTTCATCATTTCTCCGTAATCAAATATATCTTTAAAAAAAAAGTGAATTCTTTATATATTTTTTTGAAAAACAATATTTATATCAAAGGGTTAGACCAAATAGTAGTCATTTAAACAAGTTATTTGAGTTTGAATTTTTATGCATATAAATACATTTGTTGAAAAAAATTTTTATTTATAGGGCTTTTCAGTATATTGCCCTAAAGTAGTTTAGAGTGTGTGACACCTAGAAAAACTTATGGGTTAAATATTTTTTAAAAAAAAAATTATATTTGCTTATATACCAGGACAACTAAAAGTCAACTAAATATTTTATCAAAGATAAATTTGTTTACTCTATTTTGTTTTTGTTTATTTTATAAGAAAATCTAAAATATAAAAAATAAATAAATAAATAAATAAATAAATATATATATATATATAATTTTTGTAAATTTATATGTTGACTTTCAATAATAAAAATAGACAAGTAAATATAATTTTTATGAGTATATAAAGAATTATGTAGTTTTACATGATGTGCAAAAGATTTTCTCAAATGTATCACCAAGAAGAGTGATAGTTTATTTTTTTTCTGATAAGTGGAAGGGTGACAACATAATAGTTTTAGATCTATGGTTTGCCCATATATATAGTAATCAATGTCAGTCGTTGGATCAAGATCCAATGGCTAATGATGGACGTCCACAGATTTTTTATCTATGGACGTCCATAGAGGATGTAAATTCATATATATATATATATATATATATAGAGATATCATCTTCTATGGACGTCCCTAGAATTGAATTCTAGGGACGTCCTCGCACAGCCGTTAGATTGAAATCTAATGGCTGTGCATTGTTGGGAATAAATAAAAGATCTTTTGGCTATCGTGAGAGAGAAAAAAGGGGAAAAGAGCTTGGATCATCGATCTCTATCCATCGCAATGCCAGCCTCCCCCTCCACCTCCTCGTTTGATCTCCTCTTCAACCTATCTCTCACCCACTACCTCTCATAAACCCCATCTCTCCATCGTCTGATTAGGTGGGAGATTCTCGGAACCCTTGCAATGGCAATGACCACGGCGACGACTAACTTGTGGCGGAGTTGGCCCTCTTCTCTAGCCCTATCTCCGTTGCGGTCCTCGTAGGTCTCCTCTTTGGATGGGCTTGGAAACCTAGATCAGCGGCAACTTTCAACAACCAACTGGTCTTCCGAGACTTGGAAACCTAGAAGCCCCATCTGCCCAGCTTCATTGTTTCCTTCATCACTAACAAGGTCGAGCCTACGGAGTTTCCTGCTCGGTATGGAATTCAAAATTTTGTTTTTCTTTCTAGGTTTTTTCTTACTGTTTTGGTGATTGTGTGTTCTGATTTATCGGGTGGTTTGGATTTTTGAATGGCTTAGCGCTGGGATCCAAGCTCTATCCGAGCTTAGATCTGGAGCAGCCCTAGAACCCCGGCACAACTTACATTGCCTCCCATTTTTGTTTCTTTAGCAATCTAAGTTTGTTTTTTCATTTTGTGAATGTAATGATGATGTTATAGCTGTGGCATTGAGGCTTTTGTGTTTTTGAGCTCAAGACTTTTGCTTTAGGGCTAAATATGCTGGAAAAGAAGACTGGTTAGAGATATGAGGAATCATGGTAGTGTGAGAGATTGGAGTTATAGTATTGGTGTGAAATTCCATTCTTTCTGTTGTTTTGTTTTCTACCTGTTTGTGTGGCTTGATGTAATTTATTGAGTTTGTCTTAAAAGTTTTGACTTTTTTGTGATCATGGATTGGAATTAGTTTCAAGTTGAAATAGAGTGATACTTCAAATTGAATTTTTTCTTTATTGCCTATAGCTAGCCATTGATGCATGACCTTTAAAAGAGGTTATGTATCAATAAAACAGGCTCAACTCGTTGTGCAATAAACTGCAACAAATAAATTCAATCCTTGATATTGCTTATGAATGAATACATTTTGAAGGCCAACACTATAGATGTGTATGTGCCCATTATTTTGCTTCATATCACAGTCAACAAAAAAAAAAGAAAAAAAGAAAAATGATTTGTTGGTGTTATATTTTTCTCTTATTATTTTAGTACTGATGATTCAATGTCAAACACCTACATATTCCTTTATTCCTTTGTACAATGTCAAGCTCTTGTAAGAATTCCTGTTTTTTTTTTGTACTTGTAGAACTGAAATTTTTCTATCTATTGTTTATTTCTTTTGCTGTTGTGAATTTTCTGAGATATCAAGGTTGCTCCTCCTGCCTATGTCTCTTTTAGATGGGTGTTTGTAGTAGTTTTCCTTGTCCTGAACTAAATTGTATGTTTAAATGAGGTTTCTTTTTCAATTTGACAGGAATATTGGCATTTTGAATATGTTGTCAGCTGGTGATGGAATGCCTATGATGATTCAAGATAAGAACCGTGAAGAAGATTCTAATAAACTTATGGTTCTCTGTAGGCTCTGTTTTTTGCTGCAAGTTAAAAGATGGATGAATTGTATTGTATCTATAATTAATAATGGATGAAGTTGTTGTTGTTGGGGTGGGGGGAGACCTGAATAACTATTTTGTATGATTAATCCAATTTAAGAAAAACAAATACTCATGTGTTTTTGGCCTAGTAAGATTGAATTGCTTGAGTAGCAATGAAATTTTAATGTGAGCAATTTTTGTTGTATATATTTGTCAGCAATGTAAGCAAAAGCTTAATGTGAGCAATGTGAGCAACTTGCTCTATGCATTTTCTACATTATTACCAGATTGTATCAGCAAACCACACATAAGAGAACCTAGCACATGAAGAAGTTGTATTGCACATATGAAGAAGTTGTAGTGCATTATTAACAGATTGTATCAGCAAACCACACAAAGGAGAACCACACAAATTGTCTTCCCACCCATGAACCATGAAGACAGAATCATATTGGAAATTAATTAATAATACCTGGATAACCAAGTATATCTCCTTATATACATAAAATTGACCTACATCTAGATAGAAATTAAATGCAATTCCATAAATCAAACTCAAACTAAGAAAGTATTGAGCTACAAATTAAACTAATCTGAATAAAAAAAACTGTTTAAGAAAAAAAAAAAGCGGGAAAGGCAATAAACTAACTCATCATAACATAAGTTCATCCAACAAGAAGAAACTAAGACACATAATTTCTTCCAAAAGTAAGGTGCAAAACACACTATTGATTACATTCATCATTCATCCTACAAATGAAAATACAAACATTTAGCTTCAAAGAGTGATTGCTTCTTGTCATTCATGGTGGACCTATATTCACAAATAAAATAAAAGGTTTCATTAGTAAACAATAATGAATGAACAAAATACGGATTAAATTGATACAATACTTACAAACAAAACAAAAGAACAAAAAAAAAATCTTACCAAATGTGCATGTAGTCATGTAATGTCCCTTTTTCCCACATTTACTACAAGTCCTTTTCCTCTTAGATGATAATTGGAGGTCAATTCCAGACTCAATCCTTGTGTTCACTCTTGGTCGGCCTTTGCTCTTGATAGGTTTTGGATCAACAATACTAATGTGTGATCCACAAACATTATCTTCACTTGAGAATGGAGGCCACGAAGAAGAACCAATAATATCTTGATTTTCCTCATTTTGCCCGCCGGTACATGATGCATGTTCTCGTGCACTAGTCATTTCACCAATCATTATGAAGATGTCATTTAGCTTAGGCATAATTTTTTCATACATCTCTTGGCATGATATAGATTGTGCAATACGAAAACACACATTTTGTGCATTCCACTTCATCAAAGGTGTAAATGCGTTGTTTTGTGTCTCAACCATCATAACACTTGACATATATCTAGCATCCATAGTCCAACGACGTAGAACATATCTTTGGGGAATCTTTACGACCTCCTTTTTTTTTAATATTTTCAATATGTGGCAACACAAGAAACCTTCTCTCTCAAATTTCTTACAAGAGCATGTAGCAAAAGGCTCCCCATCTTTAATACAATTTTTTATAAATACAACCGTATGATTACAAATTGCATATTTAGCATGATTATCCCCATCTCGAACCCGTTCGGCAAGCATACTATCGCTTTCTCGCAATTCCACTTGAAAGATATTAAACACAACTCTTGTATACACTTCTCCTGCATGTTTCTCAATTGGATGACTTGTGTGATAGTTAGGTACAGAGTTCAAAGTCTTGAAATCTTCATTTTCTTCAGCATTTCTTCGAGCAAACAAAGCTTTATCATATTGAACAACAAACTCATCCAAACTGGTTTGAGCATTAACAAAGCCATCAAAAAATGAGTTGATGCTTTCACTACGTTGTGTAGTAGTCATTCCAGATTGTGAATATACCTTGCCAATATAAAGAAACCCATTTGTTTCGAATGTTGTACATCTTGCTTAACCAATGTTTATCATTAATGTTATATGTTGCTTTAATTTCACCCCATCTCCTCTCAAATGCTTCAATCGATTCACTATGATGCAACCAATTATTGTATTCCCTCATAAAGCCCTCTTTACTCTTCAAATCTACTAAATACTTCATTGAATTTCTTCCAATATGCCAAGAGCAAAGTCGATGACCAGAATTTGGAAAAACTTTTGCGATGGCCTTCCCCATAGCCAAATCTTGATCTGTAATAATTGTTTTTGGATGTTTTCCTAGCATACATTTCAACCATGTTTGGAATACCCATAAGAAACTTTCTTCTTTTTCATCAGCAATTAGAGCACAACCAAATAAAATAGATTGCATATGATGGTTAACTCCAACAAAAGGTGCAAAGGGGAAACCAAATCGATTAGTTTTATAAGTAGTGTCAAAAATGACAACATCTCCAAATTCTGAATATGCCACTCTAGATCTTCCATCTGCCCAAAAGACACACCTGGTCTGACCTAACTCATCAAACTCCATATCAAAGAAGAAAAAATCATCGTTAAGCTTTTTTTCCTTGAAAAACTTAACAATAGCCATGCATTCTTGCCCAATGTTGTTGTTTCGAACTCCCCTCAAATGATTAGAACAATGAATTGGAGTAATTAGTGCAGATCTTGTATTTGAGAGTGTTTCATTCAATATTCGACTCATTTGGCTTGGTCCCACTCTACTCTTATGTAATGTCTCCATCAAACTTCTACATGTTTTACTAATATGGCTGTGAGACCGCATCTTCAACACCTTAGATGGAGTTCTTAGTAATAAATGGTTATGTGTGTCATCAAAAGTCTTTACGGTCCATAGTCCACTTTTCATTTTCGACACTACCATTCGAGCTTGGCAATTTGTTCTTGTATCTCTATGTCTTCGAATAGTTTTCCCTAATTGTCTTTTGTCTGTCATACATTTAGCTCCTTCTTTATCACAAACCAAATGTCGACATGTAATTAAATGAGAATGAGATGAACGATATGCATGGCCCCTTCTTACCCCAAAACCTCTAGACTTTGCATAATCCAAGTAATATAGATATGCTTCATCCTCATCCTCAAACTCCAAGCCAACAAATGGGATTCTCACTTCCCGTTCATCTTGAGGTTTTGGACTCATTGCTATTTCTTGAGCATCTTGTGTTGTCAATTCATGCCCATCTTCATGTTGTTGGCTATCAATCTCTTGTGTCACACGACAATTTTCTTCATTTAACCCGCATAACCCAAGCTCATTTGTGTCAATTTCAATTTTATCAAATATGGAACTATCATCTTTGCATACTTCATTTGTGATATCTTCCATGCTATCCTGCAAAAAAAACTACAAACCAATTATAATATATAAAAACATATACGAGAACAATTTTAATTTCTAACATTCATTTAATGGAAATAAAGATTGTAGAGAAAGATGGAAAACATACAATATAACATTTGAAGGGTTAAAGAGAAAAATGTCGATATGGAAAAAAAACACTATTAAAAGCAGGTGACATGGACAAATTCAGTCATTTGCAAACAAGAAGACAAATGACAAATTAATAAAGGTTCACATAAAGCCTTCACAAGAGAAACTGCGAGTTAATCGAAAAGAAGAAGATAATAACAAATTTATAAAAGTTAATGTAAAGTCTTACCAAGCCATAAAAAGAGTACACTTAAATGACAATGCCATATAATTAAACAATGCATTATTAAAACAAGAATGATGCAAGGAGATGAAAGTATGCATTATTAGTCATATAAGAATACCAAGAAACCGGACGTAACTATGTGTAAACAACAAATATAACTAAAACTTGCAAAGAGAGAATATTATTCAATATAAGCTATAAAATATATATATATATATAACGGGTGAGACACATAGAAAGCATGATGCCATACATACAAGTCTACCGCTTATTTAACAACATTAACTGAATGGATAACATTAATTGAATGGAAAACAAGGCATATTGATTGGAAAACAGAGGCAGGAAACTCCGTCTCGACCTTGTTAGTGATGAAGGAAACAATGAAGTCGGGGCGGATGGGGCTTCACGAGTCCAATCTCGGAAGACCCGTTGGTTGTTGAAAGTTGCCGCCGATCTAGGTTTCCAAGCCCATCCAAAGAGGAGACCTACGAGGACCGCAACGGAGATAGGGCTAGAGAAGAGGGCCAACTCCGCCACAAGTTCGTCGTCGCCGTGGTCATTGCCATTGCAAGGGTTCCGAGGATCTCCCACCTAATCAGACGATGGAGAGATGGGGTTTATGAGAGGTAGTGGGTGAGAGATAGGTTGAAGAGGAGATCAAACGAGGAGGTGGAGGAGGAGGCTGGCGTTGCGATGGATAGAGATCGATGATCCAAGCTCTTTTCCCCTTTTTTTTCTCTCACGATAGCCAAAAGATCTTTTATTTATTCCCAACAACGCACAGCCGTTAGATTGAAATCTAACGGCTGTGCGAGGACGTCCCTAGAATTCAATTCTAGGGACGTCCATAGAAGATGATATCTCATATATATATATCATCTAGATAAGTGCATAAAATGCTTTTCACAAAAATATTAATTAAGAGTAGTTGGATCCTGATCAAGTGACTATTATTTATATGAATACTATATAAAATATCGTATAATTTTTTAACTGGTTTGTAATTTTTACTATGGTTTGACACTGTCTGTCACTGTCTCTAATAGTTGGATGTAAATCTAATGGTTATTTTAATATTTCTAGATTTTGAATTTATAGATGTCCCTACGTGATAAGTTCTCTCTCTCTCTCTATATATATATATATATATATAATAAAATAAAATAAAGTTAAACAAGCCAATCACATGCATGTAAATGAGACTAAGTAATCATATGCCACCAAATGAGACTTCTCATGGGAACATAGACAAAAGGTTCATGAACACTTCCAAAATGTTGCCCCTTTTGTCAATCCAATTAAGTCTATTTCTATTCATTCATTCATTCATTCACCAATGCATGTGGTCCCTCCCTAATGACAACGTTCATGGCTCATGGATTTGTCCTTCTCTTTATTATGTTAACATGTCTTTTTCACTCTTTACCATGACCCTGTCACTACTGACTATAACACTGTTTACTATTTATCATGGTTTTCTGTTAACCTTTATCTTTCATCTCTCTGTTTTTTATTTACCCTTTTGTTCTCTTTTACTGTGCAATTTCCAACCACTTACTAGTCTCACTTTTTCCCTTTTTTTATTTTTTATTTTTATCTTTCATTAATCAAACCATCATAACATGACATGAAGAAGTTTCAAGTTTTTATTATTATAAATTTTCAAAAAGAACAGAAAAATCATTTGCAAAACAGAAGGATTTTAACCCACACTTTTTCATTTTAAATCCGACTCATTGTTTAATCTTGGAATTCACCATTGGCTTAAGGTTTTTCTTATATTTTTTATGAATGGGATCAAAAGTTAGAATTATTAAGTTATTAATATAAAAATAGCTCATCTAGTTTGGTTGGAATTTAAAACTACTAAGAAGATTTCTTTATGAAAGATATACAAGATTTTAACTTACTTTTCCAAGTCTAATGTGTGGCCAGAAAGGTTGCTTGCTTCATCCTCCAGGAACCAAAGCTGAGCCTTATCTCCTTCATTTGCTACTCTTTAAATGGCAAAGTCCAGTGTGGTCCTCACAATGCCTTTGCCTCTTCATCTTCATGATTGGTAGGGACATTCACATAGACATAAATTTTTAGAGAAAGTTTTTAGAGATCCATGGTAATAATCATTAATCAGATGAGAAGAAATTATGAAAATATTACCTATAACTAAATTTTTTAGAGAAAGTTTTTCAATTATTGAATTTTAAGTTAAAATTTGGAAGTTTTAAGCATTAATGAATTCTATAAGCTTTTGAAGAATTAGCAAGACTATTTTGATTTTTTTTAAGCCAAGTTAAAAATCAAGAAAGCCAAATAAGTCAATTTATAGGTTACTAGATGGGGATAAAGCGAAAAAAGATTAATATTCTTAGAAAAAGATTGAGAAAGAAAATAAAGTGTCTAATCTCTAATAGATGAAAATTTAAATAAAGATAATAGCAATAATACGTTCATTATATTTCTAAATATTGGAGAATCCTATTGATTTAATTGAGAAAAAGTATAATTATATGAAGAAGAAACATAGGAGGAATCCATTGCCTTAATATGAAGAGGATAGTGGATGTGAAAATGACAAATATATGGCATCTTAATACTGGTGCAAGCAATACTATGTCACATAACAATATATACATATGTGTGTAATCTAATATCATTTTTTTTAGATTTATAAAATAATTTATAAAATACATAAACAGTGGATTTTACTATAATAACCGACATTATTATAGCAAACTGATACCGTAGCAACTGTCCATCCATCCATATTTTTACTATTTCACCGATTAGTGGATTTTGGACTGTCAGATCAAATTAGATGTAAAAACTTCCTGTGGTCTAGGATTTTCTATTGTCGCTAATTTGGAGTTTATTATTCTTGCAGGAGCAATGGGGAGGATTGTTGATTCCAGTTTGCAAGCGAAAGCATATTCACTGGAGTTGGCACTGGACCAATGTAGACGTCGGAGCCCGATACTAGCAAAGGCATCAGAACCTTGATGAATCGATGACCGGGACTGGAGCTGCAAACCTCTCTCCGAGAAGACAATGTAGCTGTAGATGCCTTAGCCGCCCAGGGAAGAAGAAACCCGCAACTTTTGCTGTTTTTCAGTGGGCTTGATTTACCTAACTGTGTAGCTCTTTCTTTTATCAAAGAAGAAAAAATGTTAAGGACCTGTTTGGGTACTCTCAAATTCCATAGGAATGGTGTCAATTCCTATGGAATTTAACATTACATATGAACTTATAATAATAGGTGTTTGGACATATTAAATACAGTAAAAAATTACTATGGAATCTATGGATTCCATAGGAATTTTTCAAAGAAGTACCAAAATATTTCTTTCCTATGTTTTTTGGGCACTTAACCATAAATTTTTTTTTTCTTTCTCTACTCTTCCCAAACTTTATCAATATTTAGAAAATATAATTACAATTATAATTATAATCATAATTATTATATTAATAGTAATTATATAATAATAGTCATTATTATTATTAGTAATTACGTAATAATTGTTATTATGGTTGTCATTAAGTTATTAATGTTTATAAATATAATTACAATTATAATTATAATTATCATATTAGTATTAATTATATAATAATAATAATAGTAATTACCTAATAATTGTTATTATCGTTAACATTAAGTTATCAATGTTTACAAATATAATTACAATTATAATTACAATTATAATTATAATATTAATATTAATTATATAATAATAATTATTATCATATTTATAATAGTAATTACGTAATAATTGTTATTACCGTTGTCATTAAGTTATTAATGTTTAAAAATATAATTACAATTAAAATTAAAATTATAATATTAATATTAATTATATAATAATAATTATTATTATATTTATAATAGTAATTGCGCAATAATTGTTATTATCATTGTCTATAAGTTATTAATGTTTAAAAATATAATTATAATTATAATTATAATATTAATATTAATTATATAATAATAATAATTATATTTATAATAGTAATTGCGTAATAATTGTTATTATCATTGTCATTAAGTTATTAATGTTTAAAAATATAATTACAATTAAAATTACAATTATAATATTAATATTAATTATATAATAATAATTATTATTATATTTATAATAGTAATTGCGTAATAATTGTTATTATCGTTGTCATTAAGTTAACGGCTAGTTTTTCAAAAACTCCAATGGCTATTTTTTTTAAAAAGCTCTACCTGCTAATTCTCTTTTTAAATAAAATTCATAAGGGAAAACTTTCATGTGAACATCCAAAACCATTCTGTAGTAATTTTTCCTGTAGTATATTCCATAGAAATTATCTTCGAATTCTATGGAATAAATGTTTTATGGAAAAATTTATTATGTATCCAAACATGCCCTAAAATTATGGATGATTTTTACAAAAAAAATAGAAAAAAAAACCATGAAAAATAAAAAATCATTAGCACTCACCTCAAATCACCTCACTTCACCTCAAGGTCACAACACTTCGTCCCTGACACATAACAACTTTTGCTACCCCCAATTCATTCATCAAATAACGCTATGTGCATCCCCCAAGGACTTTCCATGGATAACCAAAGATCCATGGCCTCTGCTCCTTCCACCCTACCCCTACTACAACTATTTGGGGTTGCAGACAAAGGCACTTTTTTAGAGCTGGGCCTAGCTTCAACTCCACTCTATTTTAATCTCACATAATAATATATTATATAATAACCAATAAATGATAGAAATTTATATAGTATATAAAGGAGTGTTTTTAGATTTGAAATTTTATGTATACAAAAAATGAGATCTGCCTCCTTTTATTGTTCTTTGGATAATTAATTTACAATTTGCAGGTCCAAAAAACCCAGTGAGTTAAAACATAATATGAAAATATCATATTATAAATATATAAAAATTATAATATATTATATATTTTGAGCTATTGAGTTGAGTTTGAATAGATTCGATCAGAGCATAGCTCAAACACTATGAACGGAGAGATCGAACAAATTCTTTTTCAGTTTAAAAATCAAATTTGAGTTTATTTCAAAATTTTAAAATTTACCAACTTTTGTTTTTGACCTATATCGCTACTCATGATCCCCTGCTTCGTGGGTGAAAGACGGAACAAATTTTTATAGACCCAAACTGAGAGAGTAAAGAATATTTAAAAAAACAAAAACCACGCACATCTTTGACAAGTTCTACATAAGTTTTATGGGCCCTTTTTTGTCGGATAACATGTGGAACAATTTGCCTCCTTTCATGTAAAGCAAAAATAATTGAAAATTTCATATCAAACCCTGAGAGGTTTTATTGAGCGAAGCACAAGTTGGCGATGAATACCTTAATCAATGAAAGCGTCCCTTCTTAGGAGTAATACCATTTCTACACTACCAGTACTAATGCAATGCAATGCAATGTACAAAGAGGGTGCCATGTGAGCTTGCCCGGTCCCCGCTCGGAAATCTACCGCTTGAAGACAATTGCACGCCGCGCGCGCAGAGTCTCGTACACCTGGATGGACGGAGAGCGCGCGCGCGCGCGCACACGCAGAAACATGATGCGGTGTGATTGTGAAACAACGTTCGAGGCGTTTCGATTCTCTCTCTCTTTATTGTGTGTGCTTTGGATACGCCTAGGGGTGTATTTGAGCCAAGCCGTTCGTGAGCGGCTCGGTGTTCGGCTCGATGAGGGCTCGTTCATGTTCGGCTCATATTGTAAACGAGCCAAGCTTGAACTTCATTTTCAAGCTCGATTAATAAACGAGCCAAGCTTGAGCGGCCTAAAAGCTCGGCTCGTTTTGGCTTATGAACACGACTCGTGAACACGACTCACGAACAAGCTCGTGTGTGTATATATATATATATATATATATATATCACATATGTTGTTGTTATTATTATTATTATATACATTATTATTATTATAAATTTATATACATGTATATTAAGGTGTATATGTGACTATGTCGTTATTGTCGTCGTCGTCATCATCATCATCATTATTATTATTATTATTATCCTCAATATTATTACTTAACTCACATACTTGTAAATTGTAATATTTAATTAATAAGATATCGGTTTATATCATACAACTGAGTAACAACTTAAAATAATAAGTACGTACAGTATATGATGTAATACTTTAAACGGAAATGCTAAATAATAAATAGTGTTAGAGGAGGCCCATATACATTAGGCCCATATTTGTTTCAAAACATTCATACTAAAGTTTAGTACCACATTGCTTATTCACAAGAACTTCATCCACTTTATATATAGTATTATTCTATATCCTTTAATCTTGTCTTAGTAGTTATGCTCTCTTACGCACAGGCGCAGGGGTGCAAATTTCAGGGTTTGGATCAGAATTTAGCTTGAAAATTCTAAACTCACATAGGCGCATGATGCGGACACGAATGCAGCAAATTTGTTGGCCCACTTTGGTTTAAAATTGTTTTTTTTAATTAAACTAATAAATTTGCTGGCCTAATTAAATTCAATATAAATATCTATTTTTTATTGTATTTCAAATTAAATAAAGAAACAACTTTGCTGAGCCGCCGCCCTCCCCCAGTCCCCAACCTCTTCTTCTTTCACGGCGCAACTAGCCTTCAGCAAGACCGAGGCGCCTCCGGTCATCCCCGAGGCATCTTCGCGCCTGAGCCGCCTCCGGCCTCCCCCGGTCCCCAACCTCTTCTTCTTTCACGCCGCAGCCAGCCTTCAGCAGGACCGAGGCTTCTTCGCCGGCCTCCGGTCATCCCCGAGGCATCTTCGCGCCTGAGCCGCCGCCGGCCTCCCCCAGTCCCCGACCAGCTTAATTAGGCCGAGTCGAGCTTGAGCCGAGCTCGAGTTCAATAATTCCTCAAACGAGCCGAGCTCAAACAATATTTAAAGCTTGATTCGAGCCACGAGCCGAGCCGAGCTTTTATGTGTTCAAGCTCGGCTCGTGACTAAAAAAATGAGCTCGAGCTCGGCTCGGCTCGGCTCGGATACACCCCTAGATACGCCTCTTTTAGCAATGTTTTCAGTCTTTTTTTTTTTTATTATTTTTAATTTTTCCACGCATCAATTGAAATATTAATGAAATAGAGGAATCATCAGTCCATGAACATGCATGGCATGTGCCTTTTTAATTTTTAATTTTCTCCTGAGGGGTGGTTGTTGTTGGCCTATAAATGCAGATAGTATTGAGGAAAATAAATAAATAAATAAAATAATTAGTTTTTCATCATAAATGTGAAATCATTTTAGGTGAGTTGGATTCAAACCTGTTTTATTAATAATATATAAAATAATTTTCTAAATATATCTAATTTGGTGACAATATAAATACATGACTTTTTAATATAACGACTCTTAAATTAATATTTTTAATAAACAATAATCTATGTACTTACCCCTCTCTCTCTCTCTCTCTCTCTCTCTATATATATATATATATATATATATATATATATATATATATATCGTTGTTTGACCTATCAATTCTCTACAGTAAAGTATTAAGAGCCCCATGAAAAAATAAATTTTTTTCATTATGTGATTTTTTATACATACAAAGATTCAAGTCCAAAACAAATTAATTTAGTCTGAGACTTGCTTCATACACTATATATATATATATATATATATATATATATATATAGATAAAATGGCTTGTGTTCTTGTGTTTTGTTTTTTCTTCTAACGGGTATATTCTCAAAATTATATATTCAAAAAGTTGTGCTTTGTGAAAGAACAACAAGTATCCAATCTAATTAAGATGTTTAGCCTTTGAAGGGGATGCAAGGGGCTTTCGTGACACGTGTCATTCCACGTGGAAAAGCTTTGCTGACGTGGCGGACTAATATGACGTGTATCGGTGAGTCACGCGGTGCGATTGCCATGCCAGCGTTGATGGAGGAATTCCGGCCTCCACGTCACTACTGAGTTGTCGGAATCCCTCGGGTAGCCTCCTGGTGAAAGAAAATTAAAGATGGGTAAACTTTTTGATTCAAATTGAAGTTTGGACACTTTTTTGATAATTGACACCACAGGAAGGCATATGTTTTATTTCTGACGGTCACCAATCTATTAAAGGAGCATTTAGAGCAATTGGTCGTCAGATGAATCCTCCTCACGCCTATCATGTTTATTGTATAAGGCATATATCTTCGAGCTTCATGCGTCGTTTCAAAAATAAAGAAATGCAACAAATAGTTGTTAACATTGGTAAGTCATAAATCTAAATTTTGATAATTTCAATCGCTCATTATTATTATTATTATTATTATTATTATTATTATTATTATTATTCTTTTTTAAGATTTTTTTTGCTATTAATGTAGGTTACTCGAAAACATCTCATGATTTGAACTATTGGTATGGCGTACTTCGAGACCTTGACATAATGGCAACAAGGTGGTTAGATAACGTACCGCGGGAGAAGTGGGCTTAATCATTTGACAACGAAGGTCGACGGTATGACCATATGACCACCAATCTATTGAATGTATTAACTCAGTGTTAAAAGGGACAAGGAACCTCTCTATAACAGCTTTAGTTAAGTCAACTTACTTTCGACTTGCTGAGTTATTTGTAAGGAAAGTTGTACATGCACAAGCTCATATTGCATCATGTCAAATATTTTCGGAAGCGCTAATGAAGACAATTCAAGAAAATCAACAAACAGCATGTAGCATTTATGTTCGTTAGTTTGATTGTTAAGAAAATTCTTTTATGGTAGATGAAATGGCACCACCTCAATGCGGTGGTATAGCTGGCAGTTACCGTATTGATTTGAAAAGACGATGGTGTGATTGCGGTGAGTTTCAAACGTTTTATTTTCTTTGTCACCATGTTCTTGCAGCATGCGTATATATTCATCTACATTGGCAGGCATATGTAGATAATGTTGATAGGCTTGGGACAATTTTCAATGTATACAATAAAGAGTTTCAGCCAATGTCAAATGAGAGATATTGGAACCCCTATAATGGTCCACGTCTATGTCCTAATCTTACAATGCGAAGATCACCTCCAGGACATCCAAAATCCACTAGAACTCGCAATGAGATGGACATAAGGGAAGGTAGTCAACTAAAGCGTTGTAGTTTATGTCGCAACGAAGGTCACAGTTGTCGAAATTGTCCAAATGCCGCTGGTCCAAGTCGTATGCCATAATGTAACCTAAATTTTGTACCTGTTGAATTATTTTATAATATATGTAATTGTTTTAGTTCATTTAAAATATCAAGTAAGTTTGGTTTAGTTATGGGAGTAATTTTTACATGTTAAAACTTTTAATGTTTGATATTTTGTTATTATAAAAAAATAGTAAAATTATTTATTTAAATTATTGGCAATCGGTTATGGTTATAATTAATAAAAGTAAAATAGCAGAGTAGAAGTATAAAAAAACAAATTATAAGAAAAATTAATGGGAATGGTAAGGTGTTAAATGTAAATTTTCTTTTAATTTAAAAAACTCTCGGGACTGACAGTTTTTAAAAAAAATAAATTTTTAATTTTAAAAAACTAATGGGATCCCTGATTTATTTAAAAAATAAAATTTAAATATTAAAAAAGTGATGGGATCTTTAACTTTAAAAGAAATTATTAAAAAAATAAAAAATGCATATTTCGGTAAATAATTACGGAAATAAGTATTTTAGTAATTAATAAAAAAAGACAATATTTTAATCAAAAAGCCTATATATATATATATATATATGCATGATGGTTTTTAGGAAATTAACTATTGCTACATATTTAGACTAATGATCACTTTGGTACCTAAACAAATATGTTCATTTATGTTTCTAAATGAAGCAAATATTGTAACATAAGTATTTAAACTAAATGAATATATTCACTTTGGTTCTTTTGTAACTCTTGAGCTTAAAATAAAAACTAAAATAATCTAGTGGAATATAAAATAACTACAATGATGTGAGATGAAATAACTACAATAAACATTGTTGTGCGTTTGAAGGACCAAAAAAACATTTTTGGAGATTTAAAAATCAACATGAACGTTTAAGTATCTTTTTAGAGATAAGTTTTGAACATTTGTATGAGGAATAAAGCAACTTTTTATCTTTAAACGTTGTCTTACTATTTATATATATATATTTTTTTACCTAAATACTAAATCTCCTCTTATAGAAGTGATTTATTTCTTCTTTTTTTTTTTTGAATAGTTTATAGTATGTGCATTTTCAAATATTCAATATAGTCTTCATAGTTGGTTTTTTAAATAATTAGTAACAAAGTTTAGAATGACGCACTTGGCTAAACGTTAGCATTGGATATTAAAGAAATGGAATGAAAAGAAACAAATTAATCTATTTAATCTAAAGAGAACTTCACAATAAACATATTTAAGTGGAAAATGTTTTGTGGGAATAACATAAAATGTTAAACGCATGTCACCTTTCCCAAATTATCTTCTGAAAATGGGGAACTAAATTAGACAATAATGAATGAAAAAAACTAACAGAATAATGTAAGGAAGAAGCTCAATAATACTGACAAGATTAAATTTTAATTTTAAGGAGCATAAAAACATCATTTAATACTAAAGGAGTGATTTAGACTTAAACCAATTAATGTAACAATATGTGAATTACTTATTGGAGGAGCAATGTATACATTTAAACTCTTCTGTAATTGTTTTTTTGAATAAAAATAACATCACAAATATTGCCTTCTTGAGTTTAATTTGTCATATTTTGCATCAAATTACTAATTTTTTTATAAATAAATAAATAAAACCTTATTATAATCCATTCACTTTTCTACATTATCATCACCCACCATCTTCATGTTATCAAAACTATTCTTCAATCCCCTTGACCGCCACCCACTTCAACCAGCCTTACTCTATTGTGTCATCGATTTCCTCTTCTTTTTTGTATTATTGGAATCTCATCTTCCCATAAGTCATTGTCATCACCATCACTTTCCTGAAACAAATAAATACCAACCACTTCAGGCAAGCAACAGACAACCACATCACCAACATTGCTTCTTAAAACTGATCAGGCATCACATTCATAATCCTCCGTTCCCAACATCCACATACTCTGCTAGCAAAAGACAAAAGCTGAATTTTCTTTTTTTTTTTTAATTTAAAAAAAAGGTTGCTGAGTATGCTCTCCTACCTCACAAAACCTTTTCTCATTTGCTGAATCCTGAAAGAATGAGTAATTGAGTATTACAGATATATGCATATGCATGCAAAGTAAATTTTATGTTACACTATGCTCTCAGCTCATCTGATATAAATCAACCTTCGAATATTATCAAAGCCTCAACATCGGCGGCACCTAACACAGCTCTTTCTGAGGTAGTTTTAAGTGCTAGTTTCATTAGATTCAGTGCGAACGCGAAAATATTTTTACCTTCCGTATAAAGCATCAACTGCCGCCATTTTGGTCCTATTCCATGTGGATGCCGATTTTGAACCATCATTTGCTTCCTTTTGCAACTGGCTGTCCAAGATTTCTAGCACATTGCCAGGTGGGCACTTGTCAGCGGGAATTTTCGGAATCATCTGGCAAAAGCACTCTGGCCATGAGTTTGTGTAGAAAGACTCAGGATGCACACGCTTATGTGGCCCGCCAAACTGATCATTGAGCATGACCTCCCGAATTCTTTCCTCAAAATTAGCTGTCCGGCCTTCCTCGCTATCCATAAATATTGGAGCAAGAGCCTTCCTATTTGGTTGAATTGTGGTTCGGAATCCATAATAGAGACGGTGGCCCATAAGATTATTGGCAAAGTTACTGGGGCCATCATACGTAGGCATAAAAATGTCAGATAGGAGGCACACCATGTAGTCGACCGCTGATCCAACCAAACCCCTGGTGTTCTCTTCAAGCTTTTCGGATGTTTCCAGCATTGAGCTGTGGTTCTCAAGACGAGGAAACATTTTACGGAATGGATTCATGAAGCGATCCCCACCAAAAAGTTCACCAGCAGCAAGATAAATGCGGGTTGAGTTGTTGAAGCCCATGGCACGCAATATGAGACCCACCTACAAGGAAACAGGAATAATGAGTATAACATTAATGATATTCTGATTATTCACTTCACTCCCATCAGAAAAATATTAGAGAAGCAGTAAGAACTTAATCTGCAGGCAATGGAGTGGTTGTCAGAATGGTCCACCTCTATGTAGTAAGGTCACAGGAGTTCACTTAAATTCCAAAACAAGGGTACTCAGTCTGACCAAACATGTCAGTAATTATTTCTGCTAATACGCATGCCTAATCCATCATTATGCACATATCTGAATGGTAGTGACCCAACTTAAAGAAAAGTCATGGGAGTTAATTTAAGAGAAAAGCTGGGGAATGCTTTCCTCCATAAAAAAAGGGTGTGGAATAACATGCCACGGGTGCATATGATCCAGCAATTATTCAGATAAATAAATATGAGAACTCTAACTAGCATAACAATATTTTGGCAGTACTTTCATTCCTGTATTTACAGCACCTAATACTTGAATGATTTTATGCCATAGTTCATGAAAATTTTGAAAAATTCAAGGAAATAGCAGAAGAGAATAGAGAGCTATGGAGCTCTTTAGAAGCCATGCGCACAAGTTGAAGAAATAAACCAATAGAAGATGCTATAAATGAAATTGAGACTGATGGATCCCAAAATAACAAAATACACAAATTATGGCTGCATGTAGTTAGAATGAAGGATTAGCTAACCATCTATGTCTATATTGAGTCCAACTAGATAGAATTAACATTGCCAACAATCATTCAGAAACAAGGATAATTAGATCTAGAGAAAACAGATTAGAATTGCTTTATCATTTAAATTCCATTACCATATTATAATCCTTAGATGAAGAGTATTTTTTGTTTCTGGATCATGATATCAGTTTGTGCATTAAGTCCCAAAACTAGAGCACCTGTCTGAAGGCAAATAATGCATATCCTCCAACCATGTTTCTAATAAGCTTCAGTCAATATCAAGACATGAACCAGACAATTTACCTTCACAGTAAACCTCACTAATATATGGATGCCATATTAATTCGTCTTCTATTGTCAAAAACCAAGGATAATCTAAATTTATCTGAATAAGAAGTGGGCCAAACAACTTTCTGCAAAGTGGAATTATATCTGCAATCAACAAGTCTCATCCTACATAAAAAAGGAGCTTTGCATATTCCATAATGCTAGATAAACTCTAACCTGGAGAACTAAGAGAATAATTAATTAGAATATAATTAATCTTTCCATAATGTTAGGTAGATCAATCTTAATGTGCTTCTTGATAAAGCTCAGCCCAATGACATATATACCGCAGCAGCTTTCATCAAGCAGAAATTGAAGTCCCCAGTATTCAAAAGATAATCCTAGTAATCTAGCCAAACAAAAGGGCTATCAATTACTTCAATAGTAAGTAGGGAATTTGGCACAACCCACAGCAGATGTTAAAGAAGATTTGATCAAGAGTTTGCCCTCTTGTAAGGACAGAGATGAGTACCATCCTCACTGCAAAATGGGCCTTCAAGAAGGTTCAATTAGGTCAGGAAACAAAGCAACTCTTCAGCAAAATCAAGATTGACATTAATAAATCAAAATCAAGATTGACATTTGTATGAAAAATTCCTGAATCTACCATCTTCAACAAAATTAACAAAATGGAAGGAGAAATTAGAGGGCGAAATATTTCTACATCTCAAGCTCATTGAACAAGAACTTCTTATGGATTAGGATAAAGATCAAAGGAATTGAAGTTTTACCTCCTCTGGAGTTAACGGGCACTTGCCAATTAACCTTCTTTCTCTATAAACCAGGTCTTTCTCCGCAAAGTTCTCTTTTCGATACTTGATTAAAATTTTTTGCTCTTCAGGTGTAAATATATCCACACATCTGAAAACACAAACCACGCAAAATTTCACAGCACATATTAATTTAGTATTTATTCTTTTTTTTCCCCCAAAATCTTGTGAAGACTGTCATAGACACTTTATAAATCAAGTGCAGGGACCTATAAAATTACAGTGTGGCTTCAACATACCTCTAAAAATAAGGGAAACAGAAAGAGAACACTATCAAACTTAAATAGAAAATAGAATTGTGATAGGACACCTCCAACCTATCATAATAATCATAACTATTGATGAAGTACTGTATCTAATCAAATGCAACAGTGAACTAGGGAAATTGTGAAAAAATTAGTATCCATGATGTAATATTATAGACTAAAATTTTCATTTCAATTTAGCAAAAAATTGTTGTATTATATAAATAATCAAGTTAAATATTATACCCAGCAAATGCAAGCATGTCCATTTCAAAGCGGAGATGAATCGCCATGAAATGACCTTGTGACCGAAGCCTGTTTACTATCTCAGAGCTTAATTTCATTATGTGAGGCTTGAATCTAAGCGCATGATAATTCACTCGACACCTCAACCTCTGATATTCAGGATCATCAATCTCTTCTTCCAAACGATGAGAAAAGGGTGTGAGATAAATAGCACCATGTTCCCTCATCTTTTCCAATGCAGTTGTTCTATACCAGCTAACAGAAGCATCTCTTGGTGGCTTAATCTGTTTATGAAGATGAATGGAAGTTGGTCACAGAGCGTTAGAAACTAAAACAATATACAGAGATCTAGATGGCACGTCCACTCACATAAAAAAACTAACCTGAAATGCCTTCATCTTCCTGTTCTTCCCTCTTGAAGGGACATCAGGAAGGCTTTCCACAATACGGACATCATACTTCAATGACTTGATGAAATGTTCAACATCATAGATACCATGAAAACCGCTGGTCACCAAATGCAGATGTCCAAATCAGTACCATAAAATAGTGAGAAATTTTTATTGGTAAATGAATTGTCTTGAACCAAAAGAAGACCAAAACATTCAATTGGCAGCAGGATTAGGAAACTATCAACTATTCCACTTCAAGAATATTATCTGATCATTGTCATTTGAAGTGCCACCATGTGATTTAGAATGAAACTTGCAGATCTGATGCCACTAGCACCAGAGCCTCATTGCAGGACTTGATCATGGCAAGATGCTTAATCTGGTGAATAGAAATTACAGACCACTGCATTTTTTAACACTGTAATTAAGCTGATGATTATAATTACATCTTATTGTGCACACATCTTTGCTAAAGGCTGTAAGTTTCTATACAAAAATAATGGCAAAAAAAATTTGAAGTTGCTTTCAGATAAACAGTTCTATTACTAAAGTGCTCAAAACAGGTTTATCATGGCAGCCTACAGCAACAACAGTAAATCCAGAAGATCCCATAGAAAGTGGATGAAATATTGACGAGGCTATTGAGTTTAAAGAGTCATGCTTTTAGATACCTCTCATCATGCCAAAAAGAATTGGCGTCCAACTCAGGCAGTACCAGCGTAGCGTTCATGATTCTAGCAGCAAGAACTGCATTACATATCTGAAGAGAGAGAAAAAAGGTTACTCTGCGAAAATACATAAAATGTGATGATAATTGATCAATTATATGACTCTTGATTAAAACTCCAAAATCATTTGAAACACAATCTTTCACCACAGTGAAAGAAAAAGGAACATGAAATTATAAACTCAAGGGCCAAATCCTTTAATAAGCTATTTGTAAGCGATTGATAGAATTGATTCATGATTACAGTAGAGTAGAAATTTGAAAAGAAGCTGTTAGAGATAAGATTTACATAGTTGTGTTGATTATAGGGCTTACTGTTAAGGCTTGTCTGTTTCGATTCAAATATGCTATGGCTTAAAGAAGAAGCATACATGCTTTATGAACTATAGATCCCTATACACTTTTTCGTTCACATATGCAAGAACAAGGACAGCCCATCAACCACTGCTCTTTGGCACTGCCAAAGACACAGTCCAGGTACATGTATGCCAGGCAGGACAACAGTCCAGCAGTTAATTTTTTTAATTCAAAAATAAATTTATTCTTAACCAACTTTGAAATTAATTATGAATCAGATAAAATGTTTGGCATTGTTTAGAACAAATTATATCAGATATTTAAACTGTGAAGACAAAGCATTATTATAAATTGGGCTGATGACAAAAATGTGATCGCCTCCAATATTAATTTGAAAGATTAATGGTTTAGCGAAAATTCTATTCCATCACTTTTAAGAAAGAAAAAAAACTACATGCACACAATTTTGATGCAATTGTCAGATGCTGCAGTCAGGCTGGATGGCCAAGGTTGAGTCATCCACAAAAGGTGTGTCTCTCCCGCAGCTCAGGGAAGAGATTCCACTTGCATTAAGTTATTAACACAAAGCTAAATTTGAATAGTTAATTTATATCAATTTATGGGCGTTGGCAGCTTTAATGGCTATATTGGTGTAACTAAAAACCGAGACATATTCCAGGGATGTCCATACTCCGATTAATTTTGTTTGGCATTATATTCTAAACTAGATGGATATAACCACATTAATTCTAGAATCAACAACACCAAACATATACTATATGTTTCAGCATTTGAAACACAGTTATAACCATTAATATGGTAACCATTAATCTCTCTATACAAGGCCAGTTGTATAAGTTAGATGTTAGATTACGTATAGGTGAAAGGGAAAAAAGAAGAAAATAGGAAAAATAAATTCTATCAACTATGCAACAACATAAACACACCCTAGCCTCTTTCTTGCTAAAGGTTGCATATGGACCGCACTATTCCTCAGTTATATAAATCCTACATCACAGCTGACCAATTTTTCTAGGCATTCATGGAATTCTTATATTACTGTATTGTGTATTCACAATTTGATTCATAACACAATATACATAATCATAAGCAGCACAATGAAATTAAGTTTCGAACTTTAACATGATATGAATTTGAACAGAAAAATAGTACAAGAGAAAGAGCAATATAAGGAAAGATATGAAGCTTCGCTGGTCTCATATTTCATAAAACATGTCCATAGTAGACATGTGATTATGTCCATCATCGTCACTCTTGCTTGTGATCAAGTTTAAAAGCAGGGTTAAAAAATTTATTATGGTGTAATTAAACATGCTAAGATCCATACCGCACTTCGTTGCTGATTTAAGCCACCATTGCACCGGACACGTAGATACCCATTACTCTCATTTGGAGGAGCTTTACATAACCAAAAGGAATTTGAAATTCAATGACATGATGATAAAGAAGTATCATAGCATTGAGAAACTGAACCAAAGAAGGTGATAGCCGACAAATCTCAAGTAAAAGTCAGTATAATTGCATACAGGGCCAGTGTGATCTTGGAGAAGATGAGGGTCTCCAACCATCAGAGGCAGCTGTTCCCCAGAGCTCATTCACATCAAAATTCTTTCGACATATCAACAAAAAAGGAAATAATTAAAAAGCAGATAAATCCAAGAAAAAGGTTAGACAAGAAGCTTCAGATTATACAATAATGTTTTCACTTATTTGATGGTCATCATTCATACATCGAGAAGGAAAACAAAATGTTTTCAAGCAGACACTGGTCATGCAGGCAACTTTAATGAATCAAACAGAGACTTTGAATGGCCCAACAGAAGTAAAAATACACCACAAGAGTCCAAATAAATAACAACATCATATCAAATCAAACAAGGGGTCGCAACAAAACTTAATAGCAACCTTCCCCCAAACCATTCAATGCAGCAAAACAAAAATCTGACTAAGAGATTCCATTTCAATGCAACAAACAACAAACGAAGTCCCACAAGCTCCCCTTCAGCCATTGTCAAGTATTCTAAATTTTAATATATCACAAACAAAATTTTCAACCGCAATATCTCCAAAAACATAAGTCACCAAAATCCCACATGCATGCTGTCAAAACAACACCTTCCAAAATCTATATAACTGTTTTCATCAGTAAAGTTCTAGTTTAGTAATAAAATCTTTCACAAGATGATAACAAAGATCTAACCCATCACCACTTTCGTACCTGCCAAAATTTTCAAAGTCTCACTTCCAAGAGTTCAGTTAACAACTCCAAAACAAAGAAACAGTATCTAAATCACAAAAACAATAACTCAAAGAATACAATGCCGTTTTTTCTCCACACAATCAAACTCACGAGCAAAATAATAGCGAAGAAATCTAACCTGTAAGCGATTAGGGCCAGTGACCCCGATCATCGAGAAGAGTGAAATGATGCAGATCACAGCAACAATAGCCACAATGGATAGACGGGCTGCCATGTTCTTCATCGATCTCAGCTGCCTCGTCCCTCCCCTCCGCGCCCACATATCTCCTCCTCTAATATGAACAAAGCCCAGAAAATCAAGAAAATTCCCACCAAAAAATAAAAATTCAAATCAAATCCTCTGCATCTCAAACGAAAAACAAAATGCAATAAAAATAGAAGAACATGGAGATTATCAGCACCTCCTCATCGGGTTCGGAGGTTCTCTTGATTGTTCAAGCGATTGGAACAAAGCGTCGAACAGGGGAAAACTGAAGATTATCAGCACCTTCTCATCGGACCCGGGCGATCGTTAAATTGTTTGAAGGATTGGGGAGGAGAAGCGTAGAACTAGGGTTTGGAAAACTGAGAGCTTGGGGTTCTGGAAGTCCAGATCTGAGCGCTCGCGAACACACTCCCACTCTTTCCTGCGGAAGCGATACAAATTTGGTTATCTAAAATAATAATAATAATAATAATAATAATGGCAAATTAATTATTAGTCCCTTTTCAAAAATGGAAGTAACCCAAGGGGTGAGAGAAACAACCAAACTTTCTTATTTACTCTAGAGGTGGATCTCCGATGCCTTACAAACACGACAAATGAGTTCTTATATAGACAAAAAGAGGACACTTCTAAACTTTTACAGACGAATCATCCGGTGTAAGATGACTCAAACTATCACATAGGGGAATCTTAATGACTCATCCTTTTATGATTCTGACACGTAGTGGGGTTTAAAGTAAAATTATCAAGTAGTAAGCATCTTAGCCTACCTTAAACTTGAAATCTTCACTTTTCTTCCACTATTTTATCTTAAAGGGATTAAGGACAGTTTTTTCCACGTAAGTGGATAGTGACTAAAGCCTTGGATCCTTTTCAGATAATGACTCAAAAAAACAAATTATAGACCCGTAAAAAAACACACCCTGTACACAAAGAAGACAAGTCCACTAAAGATTACATCTGGATTGCTAACGTGGCTCTCATCTGAACGGGTTTCATCCTTCCATCATATTATCTAAATTGTGTAAGGCAACATCATCTAATACGTTATCAAGATGCACTTTCATTGTCTGGCTGTGGTTGCTCCTCTGGAGAACTTGATGGTGTAATAGAAGGAACCACCATGGTAGGTGTTATGGCCTCAACCGATCACCTTCGGCCTTGCGGCACTTGACACGCACCAAGCGACAAGTCAGCCTTCTTTGCAAGATTAACAGTAGTCACTCCTGTTTACATCACAAGCATAGCATATAAAGGAAGCGAACCAAACCGGAAAATATCCACGGTACGAGAAACACGACACCATAAACCCATTTTAGAGAGAGAAAAATATAAACTCTCTTAGATTGAGAAAAGTTTATAACAATGGCAAAAAACCAACACCAAGAGGCCTTGTTTTCTCCCAAAGACACAATATACCATAATACAAAAGCTGCCCCAAATCCAAGGTTAATTGAGCCCCATACCCAATGCAGGTCTGGTGTGAAGTCCCAGACTTCCACTTAGCTTACAGTGTCATATGATTTTACTGTAGCTTTAACCAGTCACCCTTAGTCACAGCGCGCAGCAGTACCGGTCACACGTAGTAATACCGCGTGCCATTCTCGCCCCTGGCTCGACCACGCTCCAGCCCACGTGCCCACTTGCATACACCTGCGTAATCCCTCGGCAAATCCGGAATCAGCTCTTGGTATGATCAAGTGTTCTATCCAGCCTAGACTTGCTAGAAATCCACACTCTACATAATCTAAGTCTGCAACGCTTAACTCTTGGTATAGGCGCACTTGTCCTATGCACTCATCGGTCACGCTCACGCCCACGGTCCAGTGTGCGCGCACCTTAGGGTCTCAGCACATGATCGTGCGGGATATTCCACCCGCTCTTATTAACGACACAACACATAACTCGCACTCCCCGCGCTCTACCCAATCCACGCGGCTGTGCGCCCTCGTAGCTTGGCCTATGTTGAAATATTCTCCCAATGACCAAGTGTAAAGTCATAAACCCTTACAAACCACCCCTACTAGTTGAACCCGACGTCCTCGTCGGTTTTGAACTCAAGAAGTCTTGCACTAACTCCTTGAACTGCTAAAGAGTAGTATCACGCTCGTAGTTTACCTCTAACATAGCCAAGTCCTTCCATTGGACAGGAAAGAACACCCTGCGATTCTTCTTGCTTTGGCCTTCTACTCTTCGGTCTAGGATCCGATCAGCCACCCTACTTAACTCCTTGCGAATAGTCAGCGGGACTCGGCTCTTCCTCGCTTTTGATGGATTCGTAGGGTCTTTGTGGCATGGCTTCAAGAAACTCACATGAAAAGTTGGATGGAGTTTCAACCGATCGGGGAGATCCAAACGATATGCCACGTTGCCCATCCGCTGGATAATAGTGAAAGGGCCATCATACCTCGCGATTAAGCCTTCGTGTACATCCTTTCGATGCAACTTTTCCCACACCTGTGGAGTGAGCTTCAACCAAACCTTATCCGCCACTTGGAACTCCAAAGGACGTCTCCCTTGATCTGCGTACTTCTTTATTGGTGAGCCGCCTTAGTGAGGCTATCCCGAGCACTCTCCATCATCTCCTACCGATCAATAGCAAAGTGATACACGGCTGGACATTTTCCTCATGTCCTCTTCTTTGCCACCTATGAAAGAGTAATAGGTTGGTATCCGTATGCAAGCTCAAACGGACTCTTCTCCATCAACAAAGACAGATGAAGATTATAGCTAAACTGCGCTACATCAAGCAGACTTAGCTAATTTTTCTGCGAAGCTGAAACATAGTGCCGAAAAAACTCTTCCAATAGAGCATTGATCCTCTCCGTCTGCCTATTTGTCTGTGGCTGGTTCGCAGTTGAAAACTTCAATTCTGTGCCCAATAACCCGAATAATGCCGTTCAAAACTGTCCAGTAAAGCAAGCATCTCGATCTCTTACGATGTCTTCCGGTACCCCAAAGTGCTTCACCATATGCTTTAGAAACAGCTCAGCAGCTACCTCCACGGAACATACTACCAGTGCAGGTATGAATATAGCATACTTCGTGAATCGGTTTATGACTACCATCACTGTTGACATCCCTTCTACCTTAGGAAATGCGGTGATAAAGTCCATGGAAATTGACGCCCATGGTCTTAATGGAATACTTAACGGCTGGAGAAGATGGGTCTCCCGTATTCTTTTCGACTTATCTTGTTGGCACACGAAACAAGTTTTCATATATGCTTCTATGTCTTCTCCCAAATCCGGCCAATAGTAATATCTTGTAAGCAAGGCCTTCATTCGCTCATGACTGGGATGCCCCGCCTATGGAACATCATGATGCTCCTTGAGGAGCTCTTGCCGAATCTTCCCTCCTTTCGGCACATAGAGTCGGTTGCCTTTAACGTAGAAAAGTCCATCCTCCACCCAATACTTGCGCATGACTCCGTCTTGGATATCTTTCATTAGCTTCATATACTGAGTATCCGTTTTTGCTATTTCCTAAATACGACTTTGCAGGTCATTCTCCACTTGCGCCAGCGCAGCCACATACTCAACCATATGCTTGCGACTCAACACATCAGCCACCAGATTGTGTCTCCCCGGTTTGTGCTGCCATTTAAAGTCATATTCCTATAAGAACTCTTGCCAACAAGCTTGTTTAACCAACAGCTTCTTTTGAGTAGCAAAGAATGTATTGGTGATAAGTGCTTGTATACATATATTTTATAATATCATTTTGCATGCATTGAGCATCACTTTTATCAGGTTGTATCACTAATAAGGTGTATTTTGTGTTCTTTTGTGAAAACAGGGCTTTGGAGGTGTGAAATATAAGAAAGGAAGCAAAGATAAGGAGTGATGGCGCATTTTAAGACCAAAAATAGAAGCTGTGCTCGCATACATGGAGGTGTTGCCAACTTTCGGAGGAGTTCAAGGCATCACATGAACTGGAAAGGCACGAAGGCAATAGTACGTCTATGTCCTAGCTTCTGCGCGCAAATTGGAGAAAGTTTTGAAGGTTTCAAAGGACAAAAAGCCACATACCCTACCACACGGGCGTGTGCCCAACCGTGTGGACTCGAAGAATGATTTCGAAGGGAAATCACTGTAGCAAAGTACTGCAGTAAAATTACTGTTCACACCGTGTGAAATTTTCACACGGGCGTGTGGCGACAGTACATGGGTGTGTGAGTGCCTGTGTGGATGCCCGTGTGAAGCCCTGATTTCAATTTATAAAAGCCTCATTGTTCTAATTTTTAGGGATCTTTTTTGGCTACTTTCAAGAGGTAAGGCGGCTAGGGCTTGGAGAGAGTTCTTTGTGGCTTCGGGAAACTTTCCTCACCAACTTGGATCGATTCCTCCTCCGTCATAGCATCAAGGAAACCATCGACGACCTAGCTTCAGAGTGGATTCAGTCCAGACGTGGAAGTTACCTATCAAGACCATCATCACGGATTTAGGGGGGTTATTCTTTATGTCTTGTGAACTTGTTTATCATTATTTTATTTACTTTGTGACTTGCTCCATGGAGAGCTAAACCCCTAGTTTGGACATGTAAACCCTATGATTCATATTTTTATTAGATTTACATTGTGTTTTTTTTCGAGTTTAATACATTGAGTTTTACTCTTGAGTTCTTAATGCTTGCAATTACTTTTAATTTCATTATTAATTGCCTTGCATGTTTTATTCAACCTAGTGAAGAGAGAGATCGCTATTAGGTTTGGAATCACCAAGAGTGAAGTGGGTTGAGAGGGTGAGTCATGAGATAGTGAAGTGTCCCCTTTCCCTTTCGATAGATATTTCCTATCTCCATATTCCTTAAGTTTTAAGCAACCATATGTGGTGTGCGGCGTCGAGAGAATTCTCCGTCGGGACCTCGTAGGGGGTTAGGGATCCTTCACCTGGAGGTAGGGTTGGATCTACTTTTAGAAATTGATCATATCTTTGGAATCCCTAGAGTGCTAAGCAGTCATATGTGGTGTGAGGTGTTGAGAAAATTCTTCGCCGGGACCTCGTAGGGGACTAGTTATCGGTGACCTGGAGGCAGGGGCCGATATTCTCATCTAGAAACACTTGTAATCTACACTTAACACCCGAATCCTAGGGGGATCATTGTCCGGATACACCACCTTCATTGATTGGTAACTCTTTCTCTTTTTATTCCCTGCGCACTTGTAGTGACACTCTTAGATTTGGCCATTAGATCATCACACACTACACTCATTATGCTAGATAACAAAAGAGGAGCAACTACTAGTACTCATGTTCCTTGTAGTTCGACAACCCGACCCTTTCGGGTCTACTTTATTACTTGACGACCCGTGCACTTGCGGTAACGTAAGTGGTTGACACATCACCCTGTGTTGCAGAAACACATCAATTGGCAATGTTGTTTGTTTTAAGGAGAAACTTAGTGCCCAGAAGGTACACTATCCATACTTGTAAGCAATGAATAATGGCGAGCATCTCCCGCTCGTGCGCCAAATAGTGCTGCTCCGTGGCTTTCAACTTCCAACTCTCGAATGCCACCGGATGCCCATTCTGAACAAGGGCACCACCAACCACCTTGTCTGTTGCATTTGTGTGCACCTCAAAAGGTTTTTCGAAGTTCGGTAATGCTCATACTGGTTCACTTGCAATTGCACCATTGATCTTGTCAAAAGCAGCATGTTACCTCTCGGTCCAACTCGATGGTTAGCCCTTCTTCAGCAAATCGGTAAGCGGCACGAACTTCCTTGAATATCTCTTAATAAATCGGTGATAGTAGTTGGCTAAGCTGAGGAAAGATCATAACTCCGGTAGCTTGGATGGTGTAGGCCAGTCCAAAATCGACGCTACCTTAGCCCGATCCATTCGGACTTCACCCCGAGAAATGATATGCCCAAGGAACTTGATCTCCTGTTGAGTGAAATGACATTTCTCCAGCTTCACAAACAGCTAATGCTCCCTTAGTATTGATAGTACCTGCTTCAAGTGAACAAGGTGATTCGCCAAGGATTCACGATAAACCACAACATCAACCAAGTACACCACCACAAACTCATCAATGTAGTCCGAAAACACTTGATTTATTAAGTAGCAAAATATTGCTGGAGTTTCGGACAAGCCAAAAGGCATTACAAAGAACTCAAATGACCCATAACGTGTGACACACGTCGTCTTGGACTCGTTTCCTTCAGCAATTCTCACTTTCCAGTACCCCAAACGCAGATCCAGTTTGGAAAAATATGTTGCTTTGGTTAGCTGATTGAATAAGTCTTGAATGAAAGGAATTTGATGCTTGTTCTTCACCGTGATCTTGTTCGTCCATACATAGACGAAGAGAGCCATCCTGTTTCTTCTAGAACAACACCGGTGTACAATATGGAGCTTTTGATGGCTAAATGAAGCCACTATCAAGAAGCTCTGTGAGTTGTCTCCTCAGCTCAGCTAACTCCAAAGGAGACATATGGCAGGGAGCTCGGGTAAGGGGTTTACAGCCCGACATCAACTCGACTTGGTGATTTATCGCCCGCCGGGGTGGGGGTTCGCGGGGTAGTTTCGGCTGCATCACGTCTTAAAACTCCTCCAAGACTCTAGCAATAGCTTGGGGTAGATCACCCACCACATCGTCCTGTACTTCCAACAAAGCAGCTACATAAGTGGGTTCTCCATGTTTCAACCCTTGCACTACCTGGTGCGCAGAAAGCATCATCCCTTTCCCTTTTCTCTCTTTCATAGCTACTCCAGCTATAAAGCATGGGTTCTTCTCATCCATTATGAGTAGACCACCCAAATATGGGACAATGGCGGCTTTGATGGACTTCAGGAACTCCATCTCCAGAATCAACTCAAAATCATCCATCGCGACAGCCAGCAAGTCAATCTTCCCTTGCCATCCACCTGTGTAACAAACACGCCAGAGATTTTTTCAGTCATCGCTTGTGCCTGACAGTTGACAGCTTTTACTTGGCTCGTATGCGCTTCAATGCTCAATCCCAACCAAGTGACTACATCCTTCCTGATGAACGTATGAGTTGCGCTTATGTCCACCATTCCTTGCATGGCCTTTCTATCCAAAGTCAGCTCCATATAGATAAGGGGAT
This sequence comes from Dioscorea dumetorum, assembly GCA_902712375.1. Lineage (NCBI taxonomy): Eukaryota > Viridiplantae > Streptophyta > Magnoliopsida > Dioscoreales > Dioscoreaceae > Dioscorea > Dioscorea dumetorum. The sequence continues at coordinate 3,125,352 of CACTHL010000549.1, read as the reverse complement.
TTGCAGCACCATCACCCTTGACGGCCTTCAAGGCACCCAACAATTATAAACAACTCATTCTTGCTGGACCCTTAGAATCACTTTTTGCTTTCTTTAAAAACACGGTCAACTTCTCCCGTTTGGGGCAATTCTTTGCCAAGTGTGGTCTGCTACAGATAAAGTATTCTCCTGCCCTATTTCTTGAACCACTTGCTGTTTTCCCATTAGCTTTCGGTCTATTTCATTTGTCCTGGCCATTGTTAGGTTTCCTCCTTTGAAACCCATCGTCGGCCATTCTCTCCACCAGCTTCTTATCCTTCGGTCTGGACTTCGACTTTTCACCCTCTCCTTCTGGTAAGATCCTCAAGTCCACTAGTGCTTATGCTGCGATGATTGTAGAGGCGAAATCCTTCGCGCCTTGCCTCCTTATCTCGATATGGGCCTAACTCTATAGTCTAGTGAGGAAGTTGAACAACTTGTCCTCCTCGGATATGTCCCTAATGTCCAACATCAGGGATGAAAACTCCTTTACATACTCTCGGACTGTGCCTATCTGCCGTAGTTTTTTCAGGTTAGAACGAGCCACTCAAGCAGTGTTCACAGGCAAGAATTGCTCCCGCAACTCTTTCTTCAACTCCACCTACAAGTTTGAGGTGATTTAACTTGTGCGACCATCTTCTTGCTGTCGAGTGTGCCACCATAGCTTCGCGTCACTAGTAAGATACATGCCCACCAATAGAACTTGTTCATGGCCCGGTACCTTTGCAGCTTTGAAGTACTGATCCATGTCCTAAAGAAAATTTTCCAGTGTCTTGGCACTCCGTGCGCCATCAAATGGGGAAGGTTCAGGGACCTTCACTCGCGTGGGCGCCTCTCGAGCTGCTACTGGTGAGACGCTAGCTTCCTTGAGGTGGGTGACTTCGGTTTCTAATGACTCTACCTTCGTATTCAAGACTTCAACCATCAATTGGCTTTCTCTTCATACACCCGCGAGGTCTTCAATCATCTACGACAACTTCTAGAGCTGATTGTCAAAGCTCCCGATGACGTTCTCTATCTACTCCGCTGTCTCTACAAGGTGATCCAAACGATCCTTCTTTCTAGTTGCCATCTTCACAGTCTTTACTTGTACGTTTTCTCGCGCTGCACTTCACGCCACAAACCTGGCTCTGATACCAGCTGCCACGGCCTCAACCAGTCACCTTCGATAGTACGGCACCTGACACGCACCAAGCGACAGGTCAACCTTCCTTGCTAGAACAATAGAAGTTAACTCATGTTTACATCACAAGCACAGCATATGAAAGAAGTGAGTAAAACAGGGAATCATCCACGGTACGAGAAACACAACACCAGAAACCCATTTTAGAGAGAGAAAAACATAAACTCTCTTAGATTGAGAAACGTTTACAACCATGGCCAAAAACCAACACCAAGATGTCTTGTCTCCTCCCAAAGACACAATAAACCCTAACACAAGAGCTACCCCAAATCCAAGGTTGATTGAGCCCTATGCCCAACATAGGTTTGGCGTGAAGTCCCAGACTTTCACTTAACTTGCAGTGTCTTCTGACATTGTTGTAACTTTAACCAGCTACCCTTGGTCACAACGCGCAGCGGTACCAGCCATGCGTGGTAATACCGCGTGTTATCCTCGCCCCTGGCTCGGCCACACTCCCGCCTATGTGCCCACTTGCATACGCCTGTGTAATCTCCTGGAAAATCCGGAATCAGCCCTTGGTATGATCAAGTGTTCCGCCCAGCCTAGACTTGCTAGAGATCCACACTCTAAATACTCTAAGTCTGCAACACTTGACTCTTGGTATGGGCGCGCCTGCCCCACGCGTTCATCGGTCACACGCGCGCCTCACGATCTCAACACATGATCGTGCAGGATATTCCACCCGCTCTTGGTCACGACACAACACATGACTCTCGCTCCCCGAGCTCTACCCAATCCACGCGGCTGTGCACCCTTGTAGCTTGCCCTATGTTGAAATGTTCGCTCAATGACCCAGTGTAAGGTCATCAACCCTTACAGTAGGCTTTGGAACATTAAGGTGCCCATAGTCTCCGAAACGGAATTGACCCGCACAGGCTATTGGGTGCTTCATATGGTATTCTCTTTCTTGTTGCCTACGCAAATGCGGAAGAGGGCGGTAAACTGGAAAATACTTTGGATCGAGGTATACTTTTAATGTTGAATTGTCTAGGTTCAAAGGAGTCCTCTCAGGAGGTTGTAGTGTGGGGCCTGTCCTCCTCCAGTCCATTGTGAGAGCACATGCTCTCCATAGCTGTAGCTGTTGTACTAAGTTTATATGGTTCAAGATTGTTGTCACACCTCTGGCATCTGCACTTTCTTGAACTGGCCAATGATGTCTAAGAACTGTTATTTTTATAAAATGCTTGAATTAATATGGGTAATTTGATTGGAATGCCTGCGGGATTGAATTGACTTCAAAGTTGATGTATCCTTAACCTTGGCTGATTGCTTTGAACAACTTTCTTAAGACATAACATAATTGGTGATGTGGATCCAGAGCAATTACCTGTGCTGGATCAATTAAGATGATTTTTACTACAAAGCCATGCTGAAGAAGCTTTAGTAGGCTTAATGGAACTTCATTCATCACCAGGTCTCTCTATGTTGACAAGTCTATAGAGTATCAGAAGATAGTAAATTCCTTATCACACTTGCATGCAGGGTCCTGATGTCAGATCCCTTTGAAAGATATTCCAGATAAAGCAAATTCTGGCGGGAGAATGTCTCTTATTGACATGCTTTGTAATTGTTCTTGCTCTTGTATTAATTCCTCTTCTTGAAAATGAAGGACCTTCTTGTAAATTGTTTGTCTTACTTCTTCTATTTCTTCTGGAAAAACTTGCAACGTCTTTAGCATCTATTTTCTATCTTCATAGATTACTTGTTGCAGTTCTTCTTTTTTCCTACATACTTTTTGGAAAGCTTCTGTAAGTTTCACCATTTATTCTTTCTTGATTTTAACTTCAGTTTCAAGGGTTTTTATCTTTCGCTTTTGATGAACAAGGCAGTCAACAGTTTGACGTTAAAAGGGAGAGGAACTTTTGAAGAAGAAGGCAAGGGGAGATGTTGTTGGCTAATTTCTTCTTTAATATTTTGGAAAAACATGGCCAATTGATGGAGTAAAGGAAGGATTGCTTTAGGATCATAGCTGTTAGCCAAAAGGTTATCTATCATCACAAGTTGATGGAGGTTGAGAGCTACATTAGTTCGGAATTTAAGAGGTGAATTTGGAGGAAAAATAGGCAGATTCAAGAGTGGATCAACAACAAAGTTGATTTGTGGAGTTGATGAGGTTTTACCCTCGTTTTCCATTGAAGGTTATCTGCTAAGAAAAGAAGGAAATGTGAGTAAATATGAAAGAAAAACATAGAACCTTTGAGTACATATAGACATTTTTGGGATGAGGTGTCCCAGCTTTCCCCATAATCCAGAACGCAAATGGTCCTACTGGTATTGTGGCCATGGTTTGAATTATATGGAGGAACAAGCTTTGGGCTACTATTACTTTAAGTAAGTGCGGCATAGGTCCCACCATACTTGATAACTCAGAGGAACCTTCTGGTTTCTGAAGTCCCATTTCTAGTTTACAGATGGTCGACTTATGGGTTTCTTGTTGAGAAAGTTTCATGAACTATTCTGCTTAACTGATCAACAATAAAATTATCTGATCCTTTAATATGTTCAATTACTACCTTAAATTTATTTCCTACTATAAATCTATAAAATTAAGCCACCTATTTAAAGATAATTTATTTTTTTGCCTTTTTATGATAAAATGCTACTATTACCTGACAATCAGTTCTCAATGTAAATTCGGAGGAAGATATTACAAATAACTTTAAATTTTCCATTGCCTTTATAGCTAGTAAAATTTCATTATCCGTACTTGTGACAAGTGTTTGATATATTCCACTATCATGTCTACTAATTTGATATGTATTTACAAGGCTTCCTATTGTAGGTCTAAATTTTAAAATTGCTTCCCATTTTCCTCTTCTTCCATCTGATTCTATAATAAGGTAAGAATTAAGTGGTGGTAGTTGGAGTGGCTTGCTTTTTTTAACAATATCTTTTATTTTTAGTACTAATTTGATATCCTCATTATTAAATCTTCTTTCACCAGTTTGTTTTGTTTTCATATAAAATGGCCTTGCTAACTGGCTGGGATTCTGGATAAAGTTTCTAGCATAATTAAGCTTCTCGAAGAAGGATCTTATTTCTGGCATCTCTAAGATGCTAGTGGAAATATGAGGTTATAACTCTATTTGTTCTTGTCCTATAAGAACACCTAAAAATTCTATTCTCTTGCAACCAATTTTCAGTTTCTTTTCTAAAAGAACAAGGCCATTTTGTTGACATTTGTCAAAGAGAAAGATAAGATGCTCTACATGTTGAGTTATAATTTGACTAAACACTAAAATATTATCTATGTATGTAACAATGAAAGGATACGATCTAAATATTATATCCATCTTTCTTTGAAAGATTTGTGGAGCATTTTTTGAACCAAATGACATTACTTTGCACTTGTAATGGCTATTATGAGTTACAAATGCATTCCATTTCTGGCTTTCTTCTGCCATTTTCACCTGTCAGAATCCACTTTTTCAATCAAATATACTGTGAATAAAAGTATGTTTTACTTTTTTGTAATAATACTTCCTTACTTGGAAGTGGATACCTATCATCTTTTGTATTATCATTTAATCTTTTGTAATTAAATACCATTATACTCTTTTCTCTTACTATTTCACTATGCTTATTGACAATAAAGCCCTGGTTCGATGTGGACTTGTAGTTTTAGAGATAATATCTAATTTGAATAGTTCTTTAATATGCATTTCAAATTTAGCTTGCTCATAAGGAGTGGCTTTAACTATTGGACAAGTAAATCTTAATTCAAGGTTAATGATATTTAAATAACATTTTTCAATTGTTTTATCCATATGCAAAATGGGATTTTCTCCTATGATACCTTCTTGCTTTAATTTGAGCAAAACAAGCTCAATTTTTCTTTTTAATGGTTCTATTTCATGATAATCAATCAACATTTCACAGTATTTATCAAGAATTTCTTCTGGTAATTTAACTAAAATTTTAATATAAGAAGTTGTATTAATCAACTATGCTTTCTTAAAAAGAGTTGATTACTGTGGAATATTAATTCTCCAGATTGATGTCTAATAAAACTCATTCCTAAAATAAACTGTATTGTTTTATTCTTGTTAAACGGCTTTAGCCAAGTGAAAGTTAAAGTATAAATCTAATTGCTAATATAAATGCTACAATCTACTATTTAGTAGTTAAGGGAATAGAGTTCCCAAAAGCATCATTAACTACTGCAGTCTTAACACCTTTTCTCTATATTTTAAAGGTATTAAACCATCTGAAATATAATTTTTGCTAGCTCCTGTATCTATTATTCCAGATATAGGAATTTTAAATCCATCCCTAAATTCTAAAATAAAATCACAATTTAGTAAATTATTATTCCTATAATGAGATGTAGTATTTATTTCTTGGACATTGATTTCATCCATATCTTCTTGGATTATTATTCCATTCCCTTTTTCAGAGAATTTTTGTAATGCTTGGTTTAACTTTAGATTTTTTTTTCTAAAGAATGAATTCTTTTTAACAATTGAATAATAAAATCTTTTTCACTCGTATTACCTCTTTATTTTTCTTCAAGACTTCTCTCTTGTTGTTTAAACGAGAATTGAAATAATTTTTGAACACATGCCCTACATAATGATAATTGGCATTTAAAGCATCTTACCCTATGTCTTAAGACATGATACCTAAAACATTTATCACATTTTGTTTTGAAATTAAACCTAATGACTCAAACTGGTGTTCACAGTTGGGAAATTGTTTAATGATACGATACTGTTTATATAAGAACCTAGGATTTTGATCTAAATCATAAAGAAAACTACTCTTAGAATTACTCATTTTAAAAATTTCCCATCTTCTCTGATTTGAAGTTTTCCTTCAACTTTTTTTAAATTTCCATCTTGTATAAACTCAATACGTTTTTTCACATTATTCCTAGTTGATAATAAATATCCTAAAGTGACAATCATTAAATCTACTGCTTCTAATTTTTTCTTTTCAACATCTTTTTCTGTTATAAATTCTATGAATTCTTCACAAACTAATTTTTCATATAATGATGCTTGTAATGGGTTGTTAGAATCTACTGACTGTTTACCTATTATCATAAATTTTCTTTGTTTTTGGATTAAATTATCCATTATCTAAAGTCCACTTTGGTGTATCGTACCATAAGTTTCTTCAAACTGCAAAAGATTTCCTATTTCCATTATATTCTCTACGTCCATACCTCCAAAAATACTACAAATATCGCTATCATTTTCACTATCACTACTATCTAGACTAATAATATCGTATTCGTTAGCTAATTCCAATTCTTGAAAAAGGCTAAGTCTTTCTTTATTTACAATTTTATAGCGGCAATCTCGGGCATAATGTCCCTCAATTCCACAGACATAACATTTACACTTCTTTGGTGATTTATGCCTTTTAAATTTTTTAAGATGATTATATCTCGGTCTTCCCTTTCTGTAATAGTAACTACGTTTTAACTTTCTTCTAGCTTTATACTCTTTATCTACTGTAGGAATATAGATTTTATTACAATAACTATAACTAAAAATTTCTCTTGTTGCTTATGCTTCAAGACATTTATTCTTTAAATAATCAAAAGTAAAAAGAATAGTTGGTCCTATGCCTGTTATATTCTCATACCCTTAAGTCTCCTAATGGCTTAGGTAGCTTATTAAACCACCTCTTTGTCAATTCTTTAGAGCCAAATGCTCTTCTTGTTTTTGTTGCTAAAGTAATATAAGCCTGACAAAATTTTAGGGCTTGTTTGGGTACTCTCAAATTCCATAGGAACTTGTAATAATAGGTGTTTGGACATATCAAATACAGTAAAAAATTACTATGTAATCTATGGATTCCATAGGAATTTTTCAAAGAGGTAGATACCAAAATATTTTTTTCCTATGTGTTTTGGGCACTAAACCATTAAATTTTCTTTTTTCTTTCCCTACTCTTCCCAAACTTTGTCAATATTTAGAAAATATAATTACAATTACAATTATAATTATTATATTAATAGTAATTACATAATAATAATTGTTATTATGGTTGTCATTAAGTTATTAATGTTTATAATTATAATTATCATATTAATATTAATTATATAATAATAATAATAGTAATTACCTAATAATTGTTATTATAGTTAACATTAAGTTATCAATGTTTACAATTATAATTACAATTATAATTATAATATTAATATTAATTATATAATAATAATAATTATTATAGTTATAATAGTAATTACGTAATAGTTATTATTATCGTTATCATTAAATTATTAATGTTTAAAAATATAATTACAATTATAATTATAATATTAATATTATTATATAATAATAATTATTATCATATTTATAATAGTAATTACGTAATAATTGTTATTATCGTTGTCATTAAGTTATTAATGTTTAAAAATATAATTACAATTACAATTACAATTATAATATTAATTATAATAATAATAATTATTATATTTATATAATTGTGTAATAATTGTTATTATAATTGTCATTAAGTTATTAATGTTTAAAAATATAATTACAATTAAAATTAAAATTAAAATATTAATATTAATTATATAATAATTATAATTATTATATTTATAATAGTAATTTAGTAATAATTGGTATTATCGTTGTCATTAAGTTAACGGCTAGTTTTTCAAAAACTCCAATGGCTATTTTTTCAAAAAGCTCTACCTGCTAATTCTCTTTTCAAATAAAATTCCTAGGGGAAAACTTTGATGTGAACATCCAAACACCATTCTGTAGTAATTTTTTCTTTAGTATATTCCATAGAAATCGTCTTCGAATCCTATGAAATAAATTTCCTATAGAAAAATTTATTATGTATCCAAACAGGCCCTTACTATTTCTCTGAAGCTTAAGATCAGTAATCTTTCTAAATCTCTTGCTGCAACATCCTATAAAAGTGTATCTCCTTTTGCTAGATTTGTTTATAAAATTATTTGTCTTATTTGACTAGTAACATTATAAGCATTGCCTGCCATTTCTACGATATTCTGATATTCTGTTGGATAATTTATTTTCCAACTATACAGTAAATCTCTAGCTATAGTCCCTAACAGATTTTCAATAAAATTTGTAATACTGACATTATCTGCAATATGTAATATTCTTTCTACTGCGGTTATGGCTTATGACTCCCATTTATCTGTAAGTTCGGGCCATTTTTGAGGATGTACAACACTTAATATTAACATGCTTCCTGCATTAATCTGTTTAGGCATATTTCTAATGACTTCTAAAGGGTCAGGTTTTTCTTTTCCTTTCCTATATGATTGCTCTGGATAAGTAGAAAACTCATAACAACTAGGCTGTTGGATAGGCTGTGTTGTTTAGCAGATCTTTCCGTAGATTTTAATGCTACTGGAGCTCTTTCACTGTTAGTACTACTACTATGGGATTGTTGTTTGCTTCCTCTAGATTTTGTATTCCTCATAAGCTCTTGTAAAGCTACTAACTCATTTTTCTGGATAATATCATTAATATCAACTTCACCTAATTGTTTAATAAGATCTTCTTCACTTTCCTCATTATGTAACTCTTCTATTTGGACTTCTACCTCATGTTCTATCTTTGGCTTTCTTGGCTAGTCTGAATATGGATATCGACAAGCAATTAAAAATCTTACATCACTTATATCAGTTGGTATTTCTTCAAAATCTACTTTCCAGTCATGCTCTAGATAATACAAATTCATTTGTATATGAACTGGTAGTTGATCTAATTCTTGATCAGTATAATTATAATATTTCATTAAATACGGATCACTATAATTGCCTTTTGTTTTAACGGTGACCTAATTACATGCTATTTTTTTTATTATGTGATCCACATTATGCTGTCATGAATTTTTTTGCTTCTGTTGAGCAACCCCCGTAATTATCAAGCTCTTATTTTTTGCTTTCTGGTCTTGGTGTGACCTAATTTATGGTTAATTTTTCAATCTACAATTTACATGCGGTTTTGAGTAATTTTGTATCCGTTATGACGCATATATTGTATTCTTCTAGCTTGAATCTGCCTTTTTTTTTTATGGTGACCTAATTCCATGTTGTTGTTCGGATTGTGTGACTTACACTCTTTTATAATATATTTGTCCCCTCGTTGCGATGCAGCTTTTTCTTAAACTTTTTTGATGCTGCTAGTTAATGGTTATTAATTTTTTACCTGCGATTACATGCTCTTCAAGGCAATTTTCCTTCCTCGTGATGTACATGTTGCAGTCTTGTAGCTCAATTCTGCCTTTTGTTTTAACGGTGAGCTATTGATGTGCTGTTTTATGATTGTCTGACCTACATTCTGCTGTCACTATTTTTTTCCCCCTTCGTGATGCATCTGCTGCAATTATGGAGCTATTTGTTTTTTGCATTCTGGTGTTGGTGTGGCCTAATTCACTGTTTTTTTCTCCATCTATGATTTACATGTTGTCTTCAATGATTTGTCTCCCTTATGACACACATGCAGCATTCTTCTAGCTCGATTATGCCTTTTCTTTTAACAGTGACCTAATTCCATGCTGTTTTTTTTTATTATGTGATCCACATTATGCTGTCATGAAGTTTTTTGCTTCTGTTAAGCAACCCCTCTAATTATCAAGCTCTTTTGTTTTTTGCTTTTTGGTATTGGTGTGACCTAATTTATGGTTAATCTTTCAATCTACAATTTACATGCAGTCTTGAGTAACTTCATATCCGTTATGACGCATGTATTGTATTCTTCTAGGTCGAATATGCCTTTTGTTTTGACGGTGACCTAATTGTATGCTGTAGTTCGGATTGTGTGATTTACACTCTTCTATAAGGTATTTTTCCCCTCGTTGTGATGCAAGACCTGCAATTATGCCTAATTTTTTTTTTAGCTCTTTTGTTGCTGCTAGTTAATGGTTATTATTTTTTTTACCTGTGATAACATGCTCTTCAATGCAATTTCCCTCCCTTGTGATGTACATATTGCAGTCTTGTAGCTCACTTCTGCCTTTTGTTTTAACGGTGACCTATTGATGTGTCGTTTTATGGTTGTCTGACCTACATTCTGCTGTCACTATTTTTTTTCCGCTTCGTGATGCATCTACTGCAATTATGGAGCCATTTTTTTTTTTTTTTTTGCGTTCTGGTGTTGGTGTGACCTAATTCACAGTTATTTTCTCAATCTATGATTTACATGCTGTTTTCAGTGATTTGTCTTTGTTATGACACACATGCAGCATTCTTCTAGCACGATTATGCCTTTCGTTTTAACGGTGACCTAATTCCATGCTATTTGTTTTTATTATGTGATCCACATTATGCTGTCATGAATTTTTTTGCTTCTGTTGAGGAACCCCCGTAATTATCAAGCTCTTTTTTTTTCGCTTTTTGGTCTTGGTGTAACCTAATTTATGGATACTTTTTCAATCTGCAATTTACTTGCTGTTTTGAGTAATTTTGTATCCGTTATGACGCATATATTGTATTCTTCTAGCTTGAATCTGCCTTTTGTTTTGATGGTGACCTAATTCCATGGTGTTGTTCGGATTGTGTGACTTACACTCTTTTATAATATATTTTTCCCCTCGTTGCGATGCAAGCCCTGCGATCATGCAGCTTTTTCTTAAGCTTTTTTGCTGCTGCTAGTTAATGGTTATTAATTTTTTACCTGCGATTACATGCTCTTCAATGCAATTTCCCTTCCTCGTGATGTACATGTTGCAGTCTTCTAGCTCAATTCTGCCTTTTGTTTTAACGGTGAGCTATTGATGTGCTGTTTTATGATTGTCTGACCTACATTCTGTTGTCACTATTTTTTTCCCCTTCGTAATGCATCTGCTGCAATTGTGGAGCTATTTCGTTTTTGCATTCTGGTGTTGGTGTGACCTAATTCACGGTTTTTTTCACCATTTGTGATTTACATGCTGTCTTCAGAGATTTGTCTCCATTATGACACACATGCTGCATTCTTCTAGCTCAATTATGCCTTTTGTTTGAACAGTGACCTAATTCCATGCTGTTTTTTTTATTATGTGAACCACATTATGTTGTCATGAAGTTTTTTGCTTCTGTTGAGCAACCCCTGTAATTATCAAGCTCTCATTTTTTTTGCCTTTTGGTCTTGGTGTGACCTAATTTATGGTTAATCTTTCAATCTACAATTTACATGCTGTTTTGAGTAACTTCATATCCGTTATGACGCATATATTGTATTCTTCTAGGTCGAATCTGCCTTTTGTTTTGACGGTGACCTAATTGTATGCTGTTGTTCGGATTGTGTGATTTACACTCTTCTATATTGTATTTTTCCCCTCGTTGGGATGCAAGCCCTGCAATTATGCCGAATTTTTTTTTTAGCTCTTTTGCTGCTGCTAGTTAATGGTTTTTTTTTTTACCTGCGATAACATGCTCTTCAATGCAATTTCCCTTCCTTGTGATGTACATGTTGCAGTCTTGTAGCTCAATTCTGCCTTTTGTTTTAATGGTGACCTATTGATGTGCTTTTTTATGGTTGTCTGACCTACATTCTGCTGTGACTATTTTTTTTCCCTTCATGATGCATCTGATGCACCTGCCTGTGTTGTGTATATATCAATAAATCATATGCACAGTTATTATATTCCCACAATACACCTACTTGTCTTACTCTGGAACTGCCAAAAAAACTATTTTGATTTGCTAATGTTGTGTGTGAATAATCTACTTGCTTGCATTATTTAGGACTGCCAAAAAGAATCATTTTCAGTTGCTAATTTTGTTACTGAATAACGTAAATACTTATCATATTCCCACAATACACCTACTGGCATTACTCGGGACTTCTATAACAAATGCTTTCATTCTCTAATGTTGTACATGAACAATGTGCACAAATATTATACTCCCTTAACACACCCATTTGAATTACTCAAGACCACCGAACTACTGTTATTATATCTCCCATAATACACCTACTTGCATTACTTGGGACTGCCAAAAAGAATTGGTTTTGTTTGCTAAAGTTGTGTATGAATTAAGTTATCATATTCCCATAATACACCTACCGGCATTACATAGGACTGTCAAATAGAACTGTTTTCATTTGTTCATGAATAATATACGCAGTTATCATATTACCAGAATACACCTACTTGCATTACTTAGAACTAACAATAAGAACTGCTTTCATATTCAAATGCATGAATTCCCCAAAATCCAGTTTTCAGGTGCTTCAGTTTATCCTCAGGTGGTATTTTGCATTCATTTTAATAGAACCAAACTACTTCCATTAAAAGCCATTCCTTTTTGTGTTCCTGAAATAGCCCTTATTGCTGCTTAGGGACAAGTATGCATCTGATGCATCTGCTGCAATTATGGAGTTTTTTTTTATGCGTTCTGGTCCTGGTGTGGCCTAATTTATGGTTAATCTTTCAATCTACAATTTCCAAGCTGTTTTGAGTAATTTTGTATCCGTTTTGACCCATATATTGTATTTTTCTAGCTCGAATCTGCCTTTTGTTTTGACGGCCACCTAATTCCATGTTGTTGTTCAGATTGTATGATTTACACTCTTTTACAATGTATTTTTCCCCTCATTGTGATGCAATCCCTATAATTATGCGGAATTTTGTTTTAGCTTCTTTGCTGCTGCTGTCCCCTAATTACCGGTTATGTTTATTGATATGCGATTACATGCTCTTCCATGTGATTTCCCTTATGATGTACATGTTGCAATCTTCTATATCGATTCTCCCTTTAGTTATAACTGTGACCTAACGATATGTTGTTTTCTGATTCAATGCCCGACATTCTGCTATCACTATTTTCCTCTTCGTGACACAACTGCTGCAATTATACAACTCGTGTTATGGCTTTTTGGTGTTGGTGTCACCTACTTCACCTTTACTTTTATGATTGACGATTTTCATGTGATTTATGCAGCCGATTTTTTCTTTGTTATGATGCAATTTCTGCAATTATGCAGCCATTTTGTTTTTATGTTTTTTGCTGCTGCTGTACCCTAATCCAGGTTTAATTATTTACTCTGTGATTTATATGTTGCTGCTTTGTAGCTAATTTCGGGCTTTTTGTTCGGTGACCTAATTCCTCGCTGTCTTTTTGATTGTGTGATCCATACGCTGTTTTGTGCTTTCACCGAATGTTTCTACGTTTCACTGGTTTTGCTTTTCTGAATATTGTGATCTACTTCGCTGTTTTTTTGGGCGATGACGATTGCGCGTCGCAATTACTTTGATCCTCGGCCAAACATCACAAAATCCAGCGCCTATCTCCACATCCTACCAATTGAGACTACGCACAATGGCGAGGCAGCATGGCTGCCTGGTAGCATCGTAGATACGAATAAATTTTTGCCCTGCTAGACCCCCCACCTACGTAGTACCCTCGTGAACGAAATAACCTAATTACACAGTACACATGTATGTATGCGAGGGGTAACCGCTGCAGCCTTGTGTGCGTCTCGTACTAGGTTTGCAAATTTTGCAACGCGTACCCAATGTGATTGTAGGCGCTGGTTCTGAGCCCAAATAGATTATTTTGTTACATGTTTTTTATTTCTCGGCTGCATGTCTCTATTATTGCCTGTGACAAATGTTTCTTATTTCTTATACCCATGTTGTTATGACATTTGAAAAATGTGAACTTCTTTCGTTTCGTAACTTTGCTGAAAACAAGTTACCTTTTTTCCTGCACAAAATGCACATTAACTTCTTTCGTTTCGTAACGAAATCGTGTCCGTAACAGAAGCGATTTCGTTACCGATGGCGGCCGCGTTCACGACCATGGTTGTCGTCGTCGCGGTGTTGATCGAGTATGAAGGTGAGAACAGGCCGCTAGGTATAGGGAACCATCAATGTTCCGAGACTTGACCCGAAAAAAACACATTGAGCGTATATTACAGAGTGGGCCAGATTATTGTGTCAGTTACCTTAGGATGGACGTTGGCTCATTTCTGCACCTGGCGTCGATTATGCGGGACAAGCACTTCTTTGTAGACACCAGGCATACATCGATAGAGGAGCAACTTGCAATGTTCATGCACGTGGTAGGCCACAACACCAAAAATCGCACAATGCAAGTGGAGTTCCTCCGCTCGGGGGAGACAATAAGTCATTATTTCAATATGGTGCTACGGACATTGTGTTCAATCCGTGACAACTTCGTCCACCCGCCCAGCACCACATGCCACCCAAAAATTGAGAACAGTCGACATTGGTACCCTTATTTCAAACTAAGAACACCTATATGTAGCTGTAAAGTTTTTTTCATTACGCAAAATTTAATGACGATTGACTTAGTGGTTAAATCATGTAGGACTGCGTAGGCTTGTTGGATAAGACACACATTGCTGTCTCGGTGCCTTCACAAGACATGCCATGCTTTCGTGGTCGTAAAGGACTCACCCAAAATGTGCTTGCTGTGGTTAACCCAGACTTGAAATTCACATACATATTGGCCGGTTGGGAAGGATCGGCAAATGATTTCACAGTCCATAGGGATGCGATATCGCGGCCACCCCTGAGGGTCTTAAAATATTAGAAGGTTTGAGTTGGACGCCTTGTTGATTCCTAATAAGCTAGATTGTTTGGAAACTAACATACGATTGCACCATGTAGGGAAGTATTACCTTGTCGACGCTGGGTACACGACAATGCCCGGTTTCATAGCACCCTATCGGGGTGTTAGATATCATCTAAAGGAACATAGTGGTAGACCACTTACAAACCCCAGGGAACTTTTTAATCTTAGGCATTCTTTGTTGCTGTCGCGGGTGGAGCGCGCGTTTGCTATTTTGAAGAACCGGTTCAAAATCCTTACATCCCATCCTTTTTTCCCATTTCGGACGCAGGTGAGATTAGTACTTGTCTGTTGCATTGTCCACAACTACATTGCAGGAGTTGACCCGAACGACCAGATTTTGAATGATACCACGGCGCACCTGGAGGACGTACCCACGTTATCGCAAAGCCGGTCTTGGCGTGAACAACGGCGAGAGAACCGAGAATGGGAGGATATTAGGGAAGTGATAGCGAACGACATGTGGAGTAGTTACAGTGCGAACCCGTGATTCAAAATGGCAATATATGATTTTTAAGTTGTCTTACTTTGTCGTGTCTTATGATCGTGCCTGTATCATGTACTTCTCACAAACTATGGCTTAAAAACAACTTCGTGGTATTTTATGCAATATGTAATTACTTGCAGCATTTGTCAATGATATGTGTTAGCTAATTACTGATTGGACCGGCATGTTTGGTTGCATTCCAGATCATGTGATGAATCGAAATAATTAAAGCTTGAATTTATTTCATGCAATGTTAATTTTATGCAATGTGTTTTTGAAGTTATGTCATGCAGCACGGTGCCAAATCTAACTTATTCGGTGGTTGTTTGTTGAAGACCTTGAAATGGAAGGCCCTAGCAATGCCACTGACGGTGCACAAGGAAAGGGTGTGGCACCGAAGGTTAGCGCAAACAAACGAGGAACACCAAACAAAAGATGGAAGAATAAGTATGACGCATTCCTCATTCCGTTTCTTGTTGAACAAGCTAAGAAGGATCTAAAGTGCGACAAGTCATTCAAAAGGGCGGCGTTCGCATTTGCTGCCGTGTCCGTCAACAACTAGTTTGGGACTGATTTCACCCCCGAGAATGTTGAAAATCACTACCGTACCTTGAAGGCCCGCTTCGTCGAGATTAAGAAGGTTCGTGAACTCAGTGGCGCAGGATGGGACGAGGACACGAAGACGATCACTTTGGACCCATTAGTGGCGCTAGCGTACATTCAGGTTTGAATCAGCACTTTCTTAACTCAAATTCTACGTAAGTACTTGTGCATAAATACTGCTTTGTACAGGCACATCCTGGAGCCTGTCCATTCATCAATAGACCCATCGAGCACTACGAAGCGTTGAGGATTATATGCAGCGAGGATCATGCCACGGGCCAGTACGCGACGTCACTATTCTTTGATTTGGGGGAGAAGTCAGACAATGATGATGATGTCGACATAGTTGAATCCATCCCAACCGAACAACATAGTGAGGAAGATGGTGATGCTGACTCCGTTCCACATGTTGCCAGTAGTCGGGCGACATCGTCCACACCTACACCACGACGCGCAGGTAAGGGCAGCCGGACCGGCGCGGCTATCAGTGAAGTTGTCGATGCCGTCGGTGAAATGGCTGCTGCAATCAGAAAGACAACTTGTCATTGGACCGAGATCTTGTACACGAAAGTCATGGAGTTGGAAGGTTTCGACGAGCACGTGTTGCATGATGTGTTCGACTACCTTCAGCAACGCGAGGCTGAGGCGAGAGGGTTCATGGCGAGGAAGACCGAGTTTCGAACAATCTGGGTTCGAAGGTTCATTGGTGGGGGGACCTAAAGATTGGTCATTGCCCCGCTTGGCCTGAAACAGCTTAATCATCAGACTTTGTTCTTCTGCATGTTTTTCTTTCTTATCTGTATTTCCTTCTTATGTATGTTGTGTGTGTGTGCAGTAGTGGCATGCATGTATTTGGACGGTGCGCTAGCATTCGCGGATTCATGCCGGTCACTTATGTGGGATGCACGAGTCATCTGTGCTCTGGACAGGATTATGCTGTTCTAATGTGTTATTTGTGGTTTGGTTTTCTTGTTGGCGTGTTTGAATTGCAGGTTATGATGTCTTGAATGCAGGTGAACATGTCGTACTTTTGGTACTAGGAAGGCCGCTCCTATGTTCATGAAGCGGATGTGCTGCAGGATGACAAAAATTGGGAGAATACTCTCTCATGTGACATTTAAAACCATGTATCTTTACCTGTTTAAATAGATTAGTGTATCCAAAACCATGTATTTCTTGTTTAAGTAGATGGTGATGCTGATTCCACTACTTGTGCAAATGTTAATGAATTGGTGGTTTGCTTATTTGTGCATTGCAACTATGATGGAATTGATCAATTACTTACATGGTATTGCTTATTTGTGGCTTGCAAATATTTGTTGTCGTTGTGTTTATTGATTGATCAAACAGGTTTCGAAAACCATGTTTAAGAAGATGGTGATGCTGATCCCACTCCTTGTCCAATTGTTGTTGAATTTGTTATGTGCTTATTTGTGGCTTGCAAATATGGTGAGATTGGTTGTGAATGTGTTTCTTAATTGCTCAAACAGGGTTGATGACATATGTTGGAAGGTTTTATTGTTGTAAGACAACTTGCATATCCTATCTTCACCTAGAAGAACATACAAAAAATTTGCAAAGTTAAAATAAAATAAGACAAAATAACATCTCAAAGATAAAATAAAATTGAAATGGAATAAATTAAAGGGAAAATTACTGTTCACACCTCGGGAATTTCAAAACTTCCTAAAAACCCCCTCCAACTTTTACACACACCAGACAACCCTTCCTTTATAATTTACATTTTTTTTTACCCCCTATCAAACACTTCAAGCGGGTCCATGTTATGAAATTCCATTTTTGCCCTTGCAAATGGGGGGAACAATACCGCCCAATCACATCATGTCTGACCTTTTATGCATACGAGTGGGCATTTTTTTTTTTTGCCTTATTGTTTAATTATCTCAGTCTCTATTTAACTCAATCAAGTTTTCATTTAAAACAGTCTTTTCCGTTTAAATTATTATGTTTCTGTTTAAAATTTTGATCACACTAGTTAACCCTGGAACAACCTAAACATCTTAATATCCAAAAAAACAACAAGCTAAATCCATTATTGAGAATTAATATTCTTTCACATGATCCATCTATCTATATATATGCAATCAATTGAAATGGATATTAAATTCATGTTCAAGAATGTTAGAATATTTAATAGTAATGTATCAATGATCAAAATCTTATTATATAATAACATTTATTAAATTTTAAAAAATTTTAAATAAAATTAAATTAAATTTTTGATGTTTATCTAATTATCTAAAATAAATTCAGCAGTATTCACAAAGTTTTAAGCAGAAAGATAAGTTTTTAAACGGAAACCTCAATTCTTAAACAGAGATATATCACTTGTTAAACAGAGACGGCATTTTTTAAACAAAAACCGCAATATTTAAACGGAGACATACGTTTTTAAACAGAAACCTTAATTCAATGATGAGGGTCTTTGAAGAATGTGAAGCTTTAAAGTGGCATTAAATGAAGCTCTTCGCCCTTTGCATGTAAAGTGAATTGTTATTAATGTGTTTGAGTTGACCAAGATGATCATGACGTCATTGGGACTTAATCACATTAAATGAAGCTCTTCTCCCTTTGCATGTTAAGTGAATCGTCATTAATGTGGTTGAGCGGAAATATTTAAACAAAAACTGTAATATTTAAGCGAAAATATAAGTTCTTAAATGGAAACCTCAATTCTTAAACATAGATATATCACTTGTTAAACAGAGACTGCGTTTCTTAAATAGAAACCGCAATATTTAAACGGAGACATACGTTTTTAAACAGAAACCTTAATTCAATAATGAGAGTCTTTAAAGAATGTGAAGCTTTAAAGTGGCATTAAATGAAGCTCTTCTCCCTTTGTATGTAAATGAATCGTTATTAATGTGTTTGAGTTAACCAAGATGATCATGATGTCATTGGGACTTAATCACATTAAATGAAGCTCTTCTCCCTTTGCATGTTAAGTGAATCTTCATTAATGTGTTTGAGCGGTAATATTTAAACAGAAACTGTACTATTTAAGCGGAAATATAAGTTTTTAAACGGAAACCTCAATTCTTAAACAAAAATATATCACTTATTAAACAGAGACTGCGTTTTTCTTAAACAGAAACCGCAATATTTAAACGGAGACATACGTTTTTAAATAAAAAACTTAATTCAATGATGAGGGTCTTTAAAGAATGTGAAGCTTTAAAGTGGCATTAAATGAAGCTCTTCGCTCTTTGCACGTAAATGAATCGTTATTAATGTGTTTGAGTTGACCAAGATGATCATGATGTCATTGGGACTTAATCGCATTAAATGAAGCTCTTCTACCTTTGCATGTTAAGGGAATCGTCATTAATGTATTTGAGCGGAAATATTTAAACAGAAAATGTAATATTTAAGCAAAAATATAAGTTTTTAAACGGAAACCTCAATTCTTAAACAAAGATATATCACTTATTAAACAGAGACTGCGTTTTTTAAACAGAAACCACAATATTTAAACGGAGACATACGTTTTTAAATACAAACCTTAATTCAATGATGAGGGTCTTTAAAGAATGTGAATCTTTAAAGTGGCATTAAATAAAGCTCTTCTAGTTTTGCATGTAAAGTGAATCGTCATTAATGTGTTTGAGTTAACCAAGATGATCATGACGTCATTGGGACTTAATCACATTAAATGAAGCTCTTCTCCCTTTGCATGTTAAGTGAATCGTCATTAATGTGTTTGAGTGGAAATATTTAAACAGAAACCGCAATATTTAAACAGAAATATAAGTTTTTAAATGGAAACCTCAATTCTTAAACAGAGAGATATCACTTGTTAAACAGAAACTGCAATATTTAAACGGAGACATACGTTTTTAAATATAAACCTTAATTCAATGATGAGGGTCTTTAAAGAATATGAAGCTTTAAAGTGGCATTAAATGAAGCTCTTATCCCTTTGCATGTAAAGTGAATCGTCATGAATGTGTTTGAGTTAACCAAGATGATCATGATGTCATTGGGACTTAATCACATTAAATGAAGCTCTTCTCCCTTTGCATGTTAAGTGAATCGTCATTAATGTGTTTGAGCGGAAATATTTAAACAGAAATCGCAATATTTAAACGGAAATATAACTTTTTAAACGGAAACCTCAATTCTTAACCAGAGAGATATCACTTGTTAAACAAAAACCGCGTTTCTTAAACAGAAAATACAATATTTAAACGGAGACATACGTTTTTAAATAAAACCTTAATTCAATTATGAGGGTCTTTAAAGAATGTGAAGCTTTAAAGTGTCATTAAATGAAACTTTTCTCCATTTGCATGTAAAGTGAATCGTCATTAATGTGTTTGAGTTGATCATGATGTCATTGGGACCTGATCTCATTAAATGAAACACTTCTCCCTTTGCATGTAAAGTGAATCGTCATTAATGTATTTGAGTTGACCAAGATGATCATGATGTCATTAGGACCTGATCACATTCTTTGATCAAATTAGATTTTTAAGGTGTGAGGTTTTAAGTGTTTTTTTGTGACCATTTTAATTCAATTTTTAAACAGAGATATATCACTTGTTAAACAGAGACCGAGTTTCTTAAACAGAAACCGCAATATTTAAGCGGAAATATAAGTTTTTAAACAGAAACTCAATTCTTAAAGAGAGAGATATCACTTATTAAACAGAGACGAGTTTGTTAAACAGAAACCACAATATTTAAATGGAGACATACGTTTTTAAACAGAAACCTCAATTCTTAAACAGAGAGATATCACTTGTTAAACAGAGATCGAGATCTGGCTTGAAGAGGCAGAAGTAGCCTTCCGAGGTCGGCTCTAGCTTGAGATCCTCATCGTAGAGGGCGAAGAGGTAGGTCTCTACGGGACGGCCTAGCATCATCGGCGTTCCGACCATGGATCTCAGATGTGCTACCAGCCCACTAGTGAAAGCCTTGGCATTGTCAACGCTCGCTCCAACCTCTCCGTCATCGCCTTTGTATGGCCAACCTCTCCGCCACCACGATCTCCATCGCGGGGAATCCGCTGGCGTCCAGTGCCGTCCGCACGGCGTCGACCTGGGCATCGAACATGTTCATGTAGTTGATCTTGGAAACCCTAGGACTCCTTTGAGGATGGGGACGAGATCGGAGTGGAAGACGCCGGTGGATGGGGGATCGGATTGGGCGAGCACCGCCATGGTGTGGACGGTGGAGTTCTTGACAAATGGGGCGCGGTGGAGAGGGCGGAGTAAAGGTTTTGCATCGCCGGGAGGAGTTGGGAAGTGAGGGAGAAATCGCCGGAGCTGAGGACCTCGTTACCCACGGAGACGACGGAGATGGAGGAGGCTGGGAAGTAGGTAAGCACGTTGGCGGCCGCCCATTGGGAGGCGGCGGCGGGGTCGGCGGCGAGGGAAAGGATGTCGCACAACTTCCCATGGTATGGGCAATTTCGTCCATAAAATTCAAAAAAAACTTTATCAACCATCATTATATACTTTGGGGGGTTAGAAAACATTGTGTTTAAAAGGAAGGGGTTTTTAGGGATTGCCAAATTAAAGGGGTGTTTTTGACCATTTCGCCAACTTAGGGGTTTTTTTTGGTAATTTCCACTAAATTAAATCGCTTAGGTAAATCTCATAATTTATTAGTATGGCAATAAATTAAAATTGGATGTGCAATATTTTCCTACAAAGAATAAATTATTTATTACCATGGTAATAGATTAATTAAACCATTTAGGTAAATCTCATAATTTATTAGGATGGTAGTAAATTAATTAAAGCACTTAAGTAAATATCGTAATTCATTAGCATCATAATAAATTAATATCGGATGTGCAATATTTTTCTTTAAATAATAAATTATTTATTACAATGGTAATAAATTAATTAAAGCACTAAAGGAAATATCATAATGTAATTAACATATAAACAACAAAAGGTATGAGGGGGTAACTTTACCCCTTCACTGAAGTTGTGATTATATCCCCACTTCGGTGTTACCAAACACCAAAAAATGACTGAAGTGGGATTTTCCATATATCTACTTCAACCATCCAAACACAGAAAATGGTCTCGGAAGTCCAGTTTTCAGCTTCAACCAAACACACAGAAGTGGACACTTCCAGCTGAACTGCTCACTTCCACCGAAGTGCCACTTCCAGACTTTCACCACTTCGGCAATACACTTCCGAATCAAACGGCCCCTAAATAGAATATTACACTACTAAAATTAATAGTAAGTATTTCTATGTGCAATTTATCATAAACCATTAAATGAATTTAATTTATGTATGTCATATACTTCTTCATCACCATCAACTTAAAATCTCATTTCACTTATTTTGATTTTTATTATATAATGCTTGACAAATTTTATTAAAAAATTTATCTTCATTATAATTACATTTTCTTTTAATGAGGAGTCTCACATTGAATAAGATTATTTTTTGCAAATTCGTGAGATTGTTAAGATATCATTAAACTCTTTGTAATTTTCATCTTAATAGTGTGTTTCTCATTTCACTTCTCTTCATATTTTATCATGTTAAATGCTGGGTGATACTATAATCAATTACTAGGTGATCAAAGTGATTAATTTGTTTATATTGGTGTCCAGCATTAGATGTTTTACCATTTGGTTTTATTTTTTATTAATTTGAGACTATTTGAATATTTTATAGTAAACAACTTTTCAGTTCATCTAAAAGCAAAAAAGCATTAGAGTTGGTAGTTGTGTTATTTGTTTCATATATGGAGGTTTCAAAAAAATCTGTTAACATTAATATAGAAATAAAATATTAAAATATAAACTAAAAATATAATTTATATTAATCATAAAAATTTAGTTGTTCTAAAACTTTAATTACTAACCTAAATTCAGTTTTATTTAGCTTTTTACACTCAATGAAAACCGAACCAATTTTTATAAAACTAATTAGAGCAAAAAGAATAACTCAATACACTGACTTCTTTTATTTGGTTCATTAATTTTATCAGATTAGTTCAGTATCTCCATAAGATCTTCATAACTTGGTTCTTAATACCAAAAACTAAATCCAACCGTCCTAACTTAAAAAATAAATAAATAATCAAACCAAATTTTCCTTAATTTGGACAAATATTATATACACTTCATAATTCCTTTCAGCTTGGTTTTGTTTAATATCACAAACCAAATCAAATGGATTCAAAGCTCCAATAGAATATACCTATTAAATATATTTCTATTGGCCGGTGCCAATATATCACAAATCAAGACTACTTTGATGTCCTAAAATATTTTTGCTCTCTTTAATTCTAATGACAAGCATTAGATTGTCCTTTTAAAATTAAAATGTAGCGTTTTCGATTTGGAAAAATGTCCCTAATTGCCAAATTCCTCTTGGTTTAATAAATCACTTTGCAGAATTGTTGAGGTTATCAAATTGAAACTTTGGTTTGACAATCATAACCCCAACATTACTGATTTTTGGAAAGATCTGTGGTGTTTTGACATTTTATCGGTACTTACACTTACCTTTGTTTATATGCAATTACCAGTGGAGAATTTCTCCATTTCAAATTTGGTCTCCGAGGCTCCTCTAAACATGGATGGTATGATAGAGCTCTTTTTTTTTTAAAAAGAACAAAACTCCTAATGGGTCTGCTAAACTAAGACAAGGGCATACGCACGCCTCGACTGCGGCTTGTGGGGTTGCGCACATGTGGATGCTGGGACCACCCATAGTTCTTGCTCACAGTTCTTAGATGTGCACCCTCACCCCGTGAATTAGAACTCTCGTTACTTGCCAGGCGTCCTCATGGGGGACCAAATTCTCAGTTGACCCAAAGGCCGTTGACATATGATAGAGCTCTTTGGGCACCAACTAGATTAGAATAGACCATCCAAGATGATTTTGTTTAGCTATAGCTCTAATTACTAGGTTTCGGTGCCTAGTTTGCTCTACTGCAAACACTACTTCTGGCATTTATAAGCATCTTAACCAAAGATTGTCTTGTTCTAGTAGTTGGCACGGACAAAAAACTATCTGGAGGCTCTAGATCACTTTTTTTTTTATGAAGTGGAAAAACCACAATGCATGAAAAAAAAATAAAAAAACAGATATAGAAGAACGGAAGCTCCACCTGAGGTGGAGATACAGAGAACAAAAGAAAAAAAAAGAAAAAAACATACATAACCAAAAAAACAAAGATAACTAGGAGCAATCCTCTACAAGGTAAGAATGCTATCTCCCAAGAACATGATCAACTGCGAAAGGGACTAGCCAATAATATCATCCTCACCACTGTCAGGGTCTCGCTCCTCGCATGCAGAGGACTCTAGGAACTTAATGCTACGCCTGATAGCTGAAGCTGTCTCCTCCAGTTTTTGTCTCTTGGCTATCGGGGCTACATAGGTCCATGAGAGAAATATGCAACAGATTTTAGCAACTAACATGGGTGAAGAAATATGTACATAATGAAAAATGCAATTATTTCTTTCGAGCCAAATTTGCCACACGACTGCCCTTGCTATCAAGGAGCAGGGAAAATGATGTCGACTGCCCAATTCTTTATACCAAGAACCTGGATCAGCTGCCTCCAAACAGATGCCACAAAGGGGAAAGAGAAAAAAAGATGATCAACTGTCTCAATGTCGCTGCAACACAGATGGTAAGTGGCTGTAGTCATCCAGTTGCATCCCTTAAAGAAAAACTTTTCTAGCGTAAGGATTTTTTTGTCCCACACTAGTCAATTGAAAAGGTTAATTTTTAGGGGGCCGAGGCTTTTAGGAATGGTCAGGGTGACCCATAAAACATCCCACTATCAATGAGAAATCTGTAGAAGGATATAGCAGAGAATTTGCCATCCACAGATAATTTTCATGATTTACAGTCTGATCTATTAGGGGGCTGCCTGGAGATTCTAAGGCGAATGTCGTCTAACACCTGCTCCTGGGTAACATTTGTACCCCTAAAAGTAGCAATCAGATCGCTGACAGTCCTCTTAGGGTTCATGGAGTTATCGAATTTCTCCGGCCAGACGTTTTTAGGAGCTTGTCCCAAGTACCAATTGTCAAGCGAGAAAAATGTGGAGGACCCATCTGTAATACAAGATTATGTACAAGTCCTAAAAGCCTCAATGGAGTATTGAATCCCTTGCCAAAAAAAGGAGTTGCGCTATTGCTTATTATGGAACAAGCTCCGATGCAGGTCATTCTAGAGGTAATTGAATTATAGAGGGATGGACCCACACCAAGTTGGGTTCTGGATGAATTTCAACCACCATTTCCCCAAGAGAGTACAGTTGAAAACTTCGAGATCAATTATCCCCCAGCCTCCTTGCTCTCGGGGGTGACACAACCGCTTCCAGTTGACAAGCCGACATTTTGGTCTATCAATATCCGCTCCACTCCATAGTAAGTCTCTTCAGAGGTGATCAATGGATTTTAACACCCAACCGAGTAATTTATAGATGGATCTAGTATGTCAGAATAGCAGTTAACACTGAGTTGATAAGGGTGAGTCTCCCCCCTAGAAACAGTAAATTAGCTTTCCATGATGCAAGCCTAGATCTGATACCTCAAATAAGTTTTTCCCAATCTTACCTCTTGGGGCGTCTTCTCGCAATTGGATTCCCAAGGTAGGTGCTAGGGAGAGTACTTGATGTATAATTCAGGGTGCCGATTCCACTTTGACTAGGTAGATTACCAAACTTAGTTGACAACAGACAGGTCCTTTGGAAGTTAATGTAAAGGCCAACCATACCTTCGAAGAGATAAAAAATTAGTTTAATGATCCTTAAGTTCTCCTCCCCTCCCCCCCCTAAGCAGTGAGGATAATAAGGTCATCAGCGTATTGCAAATGGCAGACATTACCAAATCTTCCAAGAGGCACCTCGTGAAGGATCCTGGAAGTCAGCGCATGTGTGAACATGGCATTGAGCACATTTGCAGCCAGGATGAAGAGTAGGGGAGATAGAGGATCGCCTTGGAGAAGTCCACGCTGATAACAAACGTAGCCCGTAGGGGAATCACTAATGAGAATATTGGCTTTAGAAGTGCCAAGAAGTTGTTCAACCCATTTTTTCCAGCCAGGGCCGAAGCCTCTGGCTTGCATCAGCTCAACCAAGAAATCCCAGTCTACAATATCACAAGCCTTGGCGAAGTCCACCCTCACAACATTTCCAGGAATGCCCCATTTCTGTAGGCTGAAAATTAGTTCTTCTGCCTCCACCACATTGTTCACAATATAGCAACCTTTAATGAACACCGACTATGAAGGATCCATCAAGCGGTCATTGATTTTGGCCAACCTTGTAGCCAAGATCTTAGAAATAATCTTAAGAGGTGAGTTGATTAAGCTTATAGGTCTATAGTCTAATGTTGCTTTCGGAGTTTTTGACTTTGGGATCAGAGCAATACTTGCCCAATTAATTTTCTCAATTCTGGTTGAGTAGGCATAAAAATCATTGCACAGGATTATAATGTCCATGCCAATGATGTCCCAGTACTTCTGAAAAAAGAACATGGGAAAGGCATCAGGCCCTAGCACTTTGTATGAACTCAAGTCGAAAGTGGCAGCCTTGATTTCGTATGGGGTGAACGGTGTATCTAGAGGAGTTAAATCAACCACAGGCCTATTAGACTGTAGATACCCCCAGTCAAATCTAAAGAGGTGTTGATGTTTGGAACCAAATTGATAAAGGCTCCACATCCCTCCACATGCGGCTCTAACCACCATTCTTGAAGCAAAGTTGGTAGGTCCTCCAACGAGCACTAAGCGATCTCGAACTTGAAATGTTTTAGTCTGAAAGAGTGGTTGCTCGATTCCAAGCGAATGGGCAAGTGGTCTGAGCTAAAGCGTGGGAAGCAAACTTGGTGGACTCTAGCAAAGATGAACATCTAATCTGGGGTGACCAGGAACCGGCCCAGATGCACCCACACCGGATGATTAAGTTGTCCATTGGTCCATGTGAACTGGCGACCTCTCAAGGCTGGCTCGACAAGATTAAGGTCTCTAATCAACTCGAGAGCGTTATGGATGTCATCCCAATTAGGATTGCCAGTGCTCTTATCAGAGGATGAAAAAATCGTATTGAAGTCCCCACATATAATCCATGGTAAGAGCTTGGCATTCCTACTCTCACGGATCTCCTTCTAGAAGTCGATCTTTTGATTTCTGGCATTTGGTCCTTAGACATTCGTACAGAGCCAAGATCGTTGATCATGGTGGCTTGTGAAGTCTACAATCATATATAAAGGTCTCGAGTGCATTAAGGGTGCCTTTGAACATTGAACCCTTCCACCCTATAATCATACCTAACAAAGATCTATGGGCAGGGGTGAAACAAAAAACAATTAAGGTTACAACCACAAATTGAACGCCAGGTGGTTACAGATACATCAACTAACTTGGACTCTTTGATACAACAAATGCCGATATTGTGAAGGTCAAAAAAATCTTTTACAACATGTCTTTTATCTAGCCTCTCTAGGCCTCTAACATTCCAGGAGATAATGTTCATCAGCAAACTAAACCTATTGGGGTCCCATACTAGGGCCCGGTTGTGTCTTTGACTGACTAGCTCTTGAGGTTTCTATAGTTCTAAGATGGTTTACGCATGCAATTTTATAAGAGGCAGCATCATGAAAAACAATACCATAAGCTGAACAATATAGTTCTAAATGAATATCAAACCATGCAAAAAATAGCAGAGGGTCAAAGGATGCACCTTCCAGGCAGGTGCAGTGAACCTTCTTCTTTGCAGGTCTAGGGGGCTAGGCCAGAAAACGTGATTCCTCATTCTATCTCGTCAAGGGCATTTTTTGTCTTTGACTACACCTGATTTCTTGTACTGACTGTGCCATGTGACCATGGTTCTGGTCATTTGTGTTAACAACAACACCATAATCAGAGTCATCAGATGTCGAGGAAGATTGACTAGGACTGACAGCTATCTTATTTGTGGTGTCTGGTGCCACAGTAGCTGTGCCCTCCAAAAGAGCTAAATCAAACGGGAAGGCCTCTAGCGAATTCTCTTCAATCCAGCCCTCCTTAGTGTTATTCTCGAGTAAAGTGTAGTCAGGATCTAGAAGAAATGCATCGAGTAGAATAGTGTTGGCCTTGGAAACAAGTGACCAACTCCCTAACATAAAATGTCAGGTAAAACCTAGTGAGATCACTACTCCTTGGTGTGGTCATGAAGCATTTCTAAATAACTCCATCGTCAAATTAGAGGATGGATCTGGATTTGTTACCGGTACAGTGCCTCTAGCCCTAGGGCTTGAGATGGTCTCCCCATGATTAGTTGGGCTCTTCTTTTGGGCAATTAAAGACCCTGGGCCAGTAAAGGAAGGGAGAAAATCCGGGATGGGTCAACTATGAATAGTGTCAGCCCGTGTTGAATCCATCTAGCCCATGTGGATTGAAACAGACAAGCTTTGGGCCTTAGAATGGGCCAAGCTTGATCTAAGGTGATTTTGTTGTCTTAGGATAAGCAACCATGGCCTTTGATCAATGGCTGCATGGCTTTAGGTGGTTGAGTGCTACATGCAAACACCTGCTTCTACATGTTATGAAGGAAAATTGAACCATCTCTTGACAAGTCAGCATCACAGCTCCCGAACACCACCCCCACGTCGACAACACTGTACGGAGCCTGTGCATGGAGAACCGAATTCACACACTCAACACTCGTCGGACCGCTAGTTGTAGCATGGGGCAGGGAAAGACTAATGGTCTTTTGAGTATCCCCATCTGCCACCACTGACGACTGGCTCTGATGTTCATGGAGATTGCCGGTAGCCGTTTGAATCTCGGGCAGCGCCGAGTGGCCGTCGACACTACCCTCTCTTGGCATCGGGGTCCTAGCATGGAATCGGCGCTGAGGCTAAGCCGCTTTAGCTTTTCCTTTTGCCGCCGCAGGGATCTGGTGGGTTGAATGCCGGCTAATGTCCATCATGTTTGATCGTGTTACAGCGTCATCTAATAGCACGTACAAGTCGGTACTTGGATCAAACTTGGGCACTGGTGAATGCCTACCGGCCATCAGCAAAATGGAAAAGCATATCATGCTAAAGCTTAAGTTGACATCCAAAGGATAGGAGGAAGATGGCTGCAGTCAAACAAGAGCACTTAGAGCAGTGGTTGGTTCATCTTCATGTCAACAGGCCGTGACAAGTTCACCAACCGGGCGCACAACTTCTGAAACAGTGTTGCAACCCAAACAATGGAGGGGAAGGTTCCAGATGTGAACCCATTCTACCTTTCTGATAGCTCTACCGGAGGAGCCGATCTCCAGCGACCACAAAGCCAAACGCAATTTACATTGACCAAAAGGGGAATAACAGTGTAATTCTTCTAGGTCTGCAATATTTTTTGCCCCCTTTGCACTGGTGCAAGTAAGAAGAAGAGAATCTCCCTTGAAGATAGAGGTTGAGCTCACCTTTGGAATATCAAGCTCTTTGGAAAGGATTTCGGGGAGGTGCTCACTGGAGATAAAGCTGGAAAGGATGGTCGCAACCACCACCTTTGTGACTTGGAATAAGTTACTTTGTCATATTTAAGGTTTATTCTATATGTAAATACAATCAATAAAAGTTATTTAGAAGATATATATATATATGCTATTTGTACTGTATATTTGCATTTCATAGATCCATCCTCGTTTTATTTTAACAAATAGAAGAGAACTAAGTAGAAGCAAACCCTTGTCTTGATTGTTCAATGGCAAAATTGAAATATTTAGCTTGGTTCTGGTTCATCACATTGGAATCAAGCCAATTCTCTTATCTATTCTTTTCACCAAACAATGGATTTAGGACTTGCAATACATTTATTTTGGTTATAGGGTCTTAGACTGTCACGTCCCAGCCCCAAAATCGGACCCGCTGACAGACCGGCTGCATCCGACTGGGTTGGGCCCCACCGAGTGCTAGGCCCCAGATCTCAGATCTAGTCAGAATTAACACCAATAGATAAACGAGGAACAATAATATAGAAATACATACCCGATAACAATAAATAGAAATAATTCAAGTATGGGCTTTAACAGTCCTACAGAAACACAAAATGCCACACTTAATAGTTTGAATCCGAATACAAACATAATACAAGCCTCACTCAAAGAGTCAATAGCTACGAGTTATACAAAACGTTTATTTATTTAAAAGAAAACAATTACGGAAAATAAACCCAAGCACACCCGGATCCTAAGCTTACTTGTCACCTAAAAAAGAAAACCCACAGTACATGAGCCACACGGTTCAAAGAGGGATCGCAACATAACAAAATAATACAAGATAATCAAGGGAAATAATAATATAACAGACAAAAATACAGAAAATAATCAAAATATAGAAAATGCGTGAAAAGCCAGAAATGTACATCTCCCTGACTAATAGATAGAATCAACAGCTCGAGACGAGATCTTTAACTGTGAAGTCGGAACAGACAGAAGAACAACAGCTGAAGCATGATCTTCGACCCCAGTCGGAACAGACACGCATGTCCGGTAGCACTACTATAGAAAACATGTGCATATGGTTAGGACTTACTCCTCCTAGCTGAGTAATTTACCAAAAATAGAGATGTACTAAAAATCACAGTAAATATAGAGTACAGATAATGAAATACCGAATAAATCAATTCACAACATAATTAATTTAAATAAATAAATAAATAGAAAGCACATAATAATAATAAAAGCACCAACAGAAATAACACAAAAAATTTCAAGAATAAATAAATTTCTAAATAATTACATAATTAACTATACTCTAGATATACAGAGTTATATAGGTGCGAGACCCTACTTGGTTCCGAGCTATGAAGTTGGATTCACCAAATCCCCCGAATCAAGTCTCGCTACAGAATCTTGAATCTCGACGATGAACTAACGGTAGAACTCCGTTCTCCCTCGTTGCTGGCGAGGCTAAGATGCCGCAATGAGGTTATCTTCATCTCAGCTGCCTTCTTCAATATCGCAGACCACAAGTCATTCCCAAACAACGTTGACAAACACAAGAACCCTAGTGAGCAAATGAAGCACAATGAATGCCTCCACCTTTCTTCACGAAAACTAGATCATAAAATCTAAGCTTTTTCAAAGGGGGAAACACTCTCAAGAGATGGCTTCAAAGAAGTATTAGATTGCCCCTATCATAGAGACAAGCTTTTTCCTCTTTCTTCTTTCTTGTCTTTGCTATTGCCTCTCTCTCTCTCTCTCTCTCTCTCTCTCACAAACACATTATTAAGTTTTAATCATGTCCAAAATTTCCTGTAAATGCCAAACATGTGGGGGAGGGCTTGGAGGGGGGTATCCAAGGTTTCAATCAATGCATGGTCGACATGGCAAATATTACATAGACTTAGGTTTTCTTTTTAGAAGTTACATTTATATGAATTAGTATGAGTTGTATTGTATGATTGATGTGATTAGCTTGTTTATAATGCTTCATGATTATTATTAACTCCTTTAATTATGTATTGCAAACATCTCCTTATATTTGGCTAAACTTTTTTTAATGTAATAAATTTAATCAAAGTGATTCATTAGCATTAAAAATCACATTGTCCTTCATAATCCAATGGTATAATTAATCCCTTCATAATTTAATTTGCTTATGTTTGTGTGTTTGTGTGTGTATATATGTACTAATATGTACCTACTGCTTCATGCATGCTTGATATTTATCTAGAATAAATTCTTCATTTCATCATCTTCCTTTTGTTTTTCTCTTGTGATAGAGCATTATGTCATAATTTAATTTTTTATATCTAAAATAATATTAACTGATACAAGTTGATGCAATTAAACAAGATGGCAGAATTATAAATTGGATCTTCTGAAAAGAGGCAAAATGAGATAGAAGCTACGTTTTCTAGTTTGGAAATGTTAAACAAAGAAAAAGAAAAAATTATGGTTGTGGAAGATTCAACATGTGAAAGAAGGCGGGTATGGTTTTCAATTCCGAAGAAGAAGTCTATGATTTCTATGTTCAGTATGCACACCAAAATGAGTTTGGTATTACGAAAAGAACTACAAGATAAGGAGATGATGGAAAATTAAAATATTACACACTTGCATGTGTACGAGGTGGCAAAAGAATATCTACTGCAAAAGATTCTTTTAAACCTAGGCTATCTATTAAAACAGTCAAACTAGGGTTAATGTTATTATTGATAATAATGGACGTTTTACGATATCTCGTATCCATTTTGCACATAATCATGCACTTAGTCCACAAAAATCTCATTTTAAAAAATGCAACAAAAAAATGGATACATATGTCGAAAGGAGGTTTGAACTAAATGACCAAGCAGGTATAGGTTTGAGTAAAAACTTTCATTCCTTAGCTATTGAAAGTGGTGGATATGAAAATTTAACCTATACAGAAAAAAATTGTCGAAATTATATTGTAAAAGCAAGGCAATTCAAGCTTGGAGTTGGAGATGCTAAAGCACTTGGGAATTATTTTCTCGCGTGCAAAGGATAAACCCAAATTTTTTCCATTTGATTGATATGGATGAGGAAGGTCGGCTAAGAAATGTATTCTGGGAAGATGCCAGATCTATAGCAGCATATGAAGCTTTTGGTGATGTCATATCTTTTGACACAACATAGTTAACAAATAAGTATTAAATTATTTAGATGGGCAGATCATCATGGATGGGTAGACCGTATTATTTGGATGCAGACTATTGTCAAAGGAAGATACATAAACCTACATTTGGTTGTTCAAAAATTGGTTGGAATGCATGTCAGGCAAAGCCCCTAATGCTATAATTACTGATCAATGCATGGCTATTCAAGATGCATTTCGGACCGTTTTCCCAAATTCTCATTACCGTCTTTGCCTTTGGTGTATTATGAAAAAGATTCCAGAGAAGCTTAGTGGACTAGTTCATTACAAAGCAGTAAAGAAGATTTTGAAGAGTATCATTTATGAGTCAATGAATATTCAAGAATTTGAAGACGAATGGCCAAAGATAATCAAGGACTATAACCTTGAAAAAAATGAATGGTTGAATTCTTTATACATAAGTCGTCATCATTGGGCTCCTATATATGTTAAAGAAGTTTTTTGGGCTGGAATGTCTACTACTCAAAGGAGTAAAAGCATAAATGCTCCATCTGAGTTGATAAATGCAAGATTGCAATATATCATTCCTCTTAACTCATCTTGAAATAACTTAAAAATTTCGTTTGTGTATGCTTGTTGTAGTTGCTTCTCAAAATGGTGATCCGTTAGCGTTGGAAAATTGAAGTTAAAAGTAGAAAAATCAACTTTATTTTTTTTCTCAATTTTACTTTTCAATGCATTATCATATTGCTCTACAAATTGTTTTAGGGATGTTGGACCGACATAGCCATCAAAGTGACAGACATCCTCAGAGGAAAGGAAGGCTTATTCAGAAAGCAAGTGGTGTTTAATGTCCAACACAAAGAGATTGAATTTGACATCAAATACTCATGCCATTTATTTGAGTTTAGAGGTATTACTTGTAGACATATTCGCAAAGTTCTTGTTGAGAAGAATGTGAAGGAGATCCCATCTAATTATATTTTGATCTGTTGGAGAAAGGATATTAAACACCGGCATACTTATGTAAAGAATTGTTATGATGACACACAAACTAGTGAGCAAAAAGTTTGATACAATAAATTATGTGCTCATTTTTCTAATGCTGCTGAAATTGGAGTTGAATCCAATGAAAAATATAATTTCTTAATGAAATGTGTGGACAAGGCAATAGAGGAGCTCATGGATAATGCACATGGTTGGCAAAGTCATTCAAATCAATTTATTTCACCAATGATATTGGAGGAAGATCATGAGCACTATCAAGTAAAATTTTCAACCACAAAGTTTCTAACTCCTTTAAAGGTGTGGAGTAAGGGCCGGCCATTGACACACCCTTGCGTGTGTGTTCCGCAAGTGCACGGGTGTCGAAGTAATAAAGTACCCCACGGGTGGGTAGTCGAATCCACAGGGAGTAGACGATAGAAACAAAAATACTTAGCTAAGTAGCCAAAGAAAACCGATTGTTGATGAGATAAAACAAATGATTAAAAAAAGAGATTAAAAACTGAAAGTTAAAGCTAGAGTGTAAGAAAAGATCGAGATAAGAATGGGGTACTCGGACACTGCTCCCCCTAGGTTCATTGTTTCAAGTGCAAGACTTCAAATACTCTTACTCAATAGAGATTTCAAGAGTCGTGGAATCCAAAGATACAAGGTCCCAAATCTAAGGTCAACCTTGACTAGTCCCCTACGAGGTCCCGGCGGAGAGAAGACTCTCGACCCCTCACACCACGTATGACTGCGCTACTCTCTAGGGATTCCAAGCGGTAAACCCTATTCCCACATATAGATCAATCCCCTTGGTCTAGGCGAAAGATCCCTAATCACAAATAAGTCCCGGCGGAAAGGCCTCTCTCAACGCCTAACTCTCTTTGAGATCGAAGGTAATACTTGGAATAAGAAGGTAGGGAAAACTACACCGGAGGGGAAAGGGGACGTGTCGCTACCTCTCAACTCACCCTCTCGACCCTCTTCAATCTTGGTTAATCTAATCCTAATGGTGATGGTCACTCGTCAAAAGGATGATCGGATTAGCCCTCAACCCTAGTGTCACTCTAAGGGAGAAACAATTAAGCACACAAGATTGAAACTCAAATTTAAACTCAAATTGAATAAAAGCATTAAAGTCAATGAGACATAAAAAACCTAGGGTTTACAAGTCCAAGTACCCACTAGGGGTTTAGTCCTCCATGGAGCAATACAAGTTCATCAAAATAAATGAAGATAAGTGCAAGAAATCCATAAAGAAAAATCCCTTAAGCTTCGTGTTGATGGCCTATGAGGGCTGTTTCTTCTTCTCTACGGATCCTTCCTCCAAGCCTAGGGCACACTTTGCCGAATCGAAGTCGTCGAAGGCTCCCCCAATAGCTCTCCTTAGAAGGAATCGTTGTTGAAATCGGTGAAGAAACGCCCCCAAAACGCAGCAAAAAAACCTCTCAAACCCTAGCCGAACCTCCTCCCTAAGTTAGGAAAAAGTCCCCCTTAAAACGCTTCAGAACGGCCTTTAAAATGGCAAAGATCGAGGATCCACATGGCCATGTGGAAATTCAGCCTCTATAAAACTGCATCTATAGGTCCCCGATTTTGCCCGTTTTTTCTTCTGAGGCCACACGAACGGACACACGATCACGTGGTAGGTCATGAGGCATTTCTTGATGTCGAAAAACCCTTGGAGAGCTTTTGAAATCTTCGATCAAATCAGAACGAGCGAGCATGACTGCCTTCGTGTCCTTCTAAAAAAATTGTCTCGAAACCTTTAGAAGTTGGCACATACTCTCTTGTTTGACCCGATTTGCATCTTGAACTTTGTATTTGCACAAAAGAACTCCACTCGGTACCATCATGACCTATTTTTGCTTTTCTTCGCATAAATCTTCTTCACAACCCTAATTGCATGAAAGAACACAAAAACACACGAAATGATAAATATAACCTGAAAAATGTGATGCTCATGCATGGAAAAACATCTCAAATAATATGTACATGCAAGCACTTATCAGCCATCATCAAAGAGAAAAAAGTCAAAAGTTGAAGAGATAATTACTAGATATAAAAAAAAGGTGCTTGTATTTTACATCACTCTTTTTTTATTTGATAATTATGTTTGTAATCTAAAACTAATGTTATTGCTTTTAGAAAACTCAAATGAAGGGTCAACCACGAGCTCAAGATAACACACAAGTTGAAATTTGTACTCAAGAAAGTGTGGTAATATTATGTTATTTAATTTATATTTGTTATGTTATTTAATGTTATTGCATAAAATATTTTAAATATTTTGAATTAGGTCTTCTTCTTCGTAGGTGAATCCAAATTCTCTTCCACATGTAGTGAATATGCCTACTTACGATAACACAAGTGCATCAAATTCTATTTTAGGTGAACCCAAATTCTTTTTTAGTTTATTAACTTGAATTCTAATTTAGTAGTTCTTTCACTTGTTTGGGTATTAATTAAAGCATGTGATTTGATCCATATCTTAGAATTGTTTTTACTTATCCTGCTAATTTCATGATGCAGCAGGTTTATGATTTAATGACAGATTGTAATATAGGGTTTCAAAAGCTTTGTAAAAGCAAGTCCATGACAATGTTTTTTGTGATGGGGTTTATGGTGTTCAATGTGTTTGTTTTCCATATTTTAGGGTTTCATGTATTTTTATGGTGTTCAATGTGATTTATTATTTGTATCAATGTCATGAAATGGATCTTTGTTGAATTATGATTAGAGTTTAGTGACAATCTTGCAATATCCTTTTAGGTATTGTTTGGATAGTGGGATATTGTATTCCATGGATGAAATATCCATGGATGGGAATATCCATGTTTAAGTGTTTGGTTAGAGAGATTTAATAGTAAGGATAAAGATTATTTGGTGTTTGGTTAGAAGGATAAGGATATGTAAAGTTTTAGGTATCCATTTTTGAATGTTTGGTTGGGTGGATATGGGAGTGATATGATAACCTTATCCATGAGGGCGTGAAGTTACCTCTTTATTTAATAAATAATTTTTTAAAATATTTTCAAATTGTTTAATTAAATTCAACTATAGTGGATGATTAGAGAAATTTATTTTTTTAAATATTTTAAGTAAGTATTTGATTTAAATAACGGATATTAATAGATGAATTTTTTCTTTATTCAGAATGAAATAATTTTAAAAGGATTATTAATGAATAATATAACAATTTAGTATTTAACTTGATTTTACGAATTGAATTTAATTAGTTTAAAATATTGAGATAAATATTTAAACTGTAGTAATTAATAAAATCATAATGTAAAGAAACAAAAAATTAGCTTAATTATTGTAGCTAATGACAAAATGATTATGGCTTAAGACAATGAAAACATTAACATTACAACAATTCAATAAACCTCAAAATAGAGTTCCAATCTAATAGCATTACACACTAATAACAAATCCAACACCATAAGTGAAGCTATAAGTTTACAACCAAGTTATAAAAAACATTGTAGACATAGTATCGCAGTTCAAAACTAAAAAATACAAGCGATTAACCCTCAAGCAAAACACATGCATAATATGAATAAACACATGCAAAACACATCCCAAACTAAAAATTTTGTCCTGATGGACCACCAAGTTCCTCTCCTATATACTGATGGAGAATATCTAGCGCGCCCAAGAATTTGACTATTTTGTCTCACTATCAGCATAATATGAATAAACTTTGTCCACATCACGTGTTGAGTAACCAACTTCAGTGAGCTTCATGTATGCTTCACTTAGCTTGGTGGTAAGAGTGACTGGGTTATGCTCCTCAATTGCAAGTGCAAGTATATCCATTTTTGAACCTACAGTTTGTGCCAAAGCAGAATCAACACTAGCATCTCTTTTTTTTACCTTTCTTTCTTGTTTGTGCTTCTTGTAAGGTACGCGCTTGTGAGTTATTTGGTGTCGGTGATGGTGTCTCAAACCGGTAGTTATTATCAAATTGTCCATGTCCAAGATCCTCTGGTATCAATCAAATATTAAAATTATCTTGTGAAAAGTTTGGTACACCATCATCAGTCGGAGGTGTCTCAATACTATCGCGAGCAAAACGGTCTGTTGCATGATCATTGCCTAAACAACTTCAAGCAAATCGTAGTCTTCAATGGGTTTATTTATATATGGTTCTTCATTTGGATGACTTTGTTAACAAAACAATAAAAAATTATCATTAATGTTAGAGAAATATAAACAAAGTGTAACTGGTGACTACAAAATTGTAAGACATAAAAAGCATACCATCAGATATGTCATGCGTTCCTCTTCACCCATAATTATTTTCTTGTTTTCTTCGTCCCAACCCATACCGCTTATCTCTCGAAGCCTTTAATTATAGCCCATTTGCGCTTTAATGTTCGGAGATGGTTATGTATGTTAGACTCGGTGCAGTCTTTACCAAAATTCTCTCTCAAAGCACGTATGACTGCATGAATTGCTTGTGGTTTGAATGTCTTATCACACTTCAGACCATTTTCCACCTGTGTTGCCAAAAATTGCAAGAAAAACTTGCTCTCACTCGGTCTCCATCGCATATTACCAACATTTTTCCTACTGCTTAATGAATGACTACCAGCTTACATTTTTTCCTGTTACATTGCAAACACACATTCATATACAAACCTTTATATAGCAATGAAAATATAGAATACTTAGTCTTAAGAATTCATTTATAGCAACTATATCAATTATTCAACATCAAGCAACAACATAAGAATTCACAATATATGAAAAGAAAAGCAATTCAACATCAAACTACAATGTATAATAAAGAAAAATACAGATAAACATAAAAAAATAACATTACATATCCTTTATAAATACGTTTATCTATTGTTCCACATATCATGCATTATCTGATCCCTTTTGTCCAACCACTCTCTAACATCTTCACGTTGCCATCTCCTCGAAGTATGAACTCTTATCTCTTATTCCCATTCCTCCTCGGAGGGTATCAATCTATCACCACCCTGTCTAATAATAATATTTTAAAGAATGCAACAGGCAATCACTAGATCAACTTGGGTACTATATGGAAAGAAGGGCCTAGATGTGAGAATCTTAAACTGACTTTTCAAAGACTCAAAGGCATGCTCAATAGAAGTCGGCGCTGACGAATGCCTATGGTTAAACAACTCTTTAGGGTTTTCAGGAATACTTGACCTGAATTCTTTCAAGTGATATCTAACACCTCTAAAAAGTGCTAGAAATCCAGGTTTTGTAGCATATCCTGCGTCGACGAGGAAATATTTTCCTGAACAACAAAATGATATAGGATTATGCTATATACTATAATAACAATTTATGTTTTGTATATTAATCAGTAAATAAATAGAAACAATATACCTTGTGGCACTTTAAGACCATTGGGTCTTTCTAAAGCATCACGCAAGACCATCGAGTCATGTGCAGACCCTTCTCAACCAGCAAGCACATAAGTGAAATTAAGATCAAAGTCTACTGTGGCGAGCACATTTTGCGTTGGAAAACCCTTTCTACTACGAAAAGATGCAACCATGTCTATTGGAACACTCGCATGTATATGTGTGCCATCAAGGGCCCTAATACAATCCTAAGAACACGTAAGTTTGTTGGGTCATTCTTAAAATACGATTGTTCTATATTTTTTGGTAAACATGTAAATACAATTACATACCTTAAAGTATGGAAAGAATCTTGAACGTTGTGCAATGTAGGTTGATAAAGTACTTGATGGAGGTCCGATATACTCTTTTTGTAATTGTCCAATGGCATGTAGGACAAGATTAAAATATTTGCTAACAGTTTCGCCAGACTTAAGAAAATTGTGTCCGATGACTCTATTTCGTTGGTTGTGACCAACAATATGCAAGAACATCAGCAATTGTTCTTCCACGTTGACATTTATTAAATCTTTGAGCAGTCCACGAGATCATAGTAATGAGCACAAGCTAAAGAAACTGAATTTATTCATTCTAACCATGTTAATACATGTTGTGTTATCACCATTTAACAACCGGTCAAGATAATTCTCTCTATCTAAGCCTCTACGGGAATTAGGTGCACTGTATAATCTACGTTTACTTATATATGTCACTATAATTCCCATAATTGTGGCTGCAATTGCTGCGACCTCTCGTAATTTCCGTGTGGTTTTTTTTATTCCTTTCCATGAAAAATTACCTGATTGATAAATAAAAAATAATCAACAATTGAAGTGGATGC
Source organism: Dioscorea dumetorum (assembly GCA_902712375.1). NCBI lineage: Eukaryota > Viridiplantae > Streptophyta > Magnoliopsida > Dioscoreales > Dioscoreaceae > Dioscorea > Dioscorea dumetorum. The sequence goes on along the minus strand of CACTHL010000549.1, from coordinate 3,085,767 downwards.
AGGTAATGAAATTCTGATAGCATGGTCATGCCTTGGCTCATAAAAATCAATAATAATTGTAATTGTTGTTGAGACAGTAACAACATTTGACGAAAAGACTCTTTGATATTGATCCAAACATCAAAACAGATTTATGTATTTACCTCCGTAATTCACCTTACATAATAAAAATAGTGTTTGGATTTTTGGTGGTTCGATAACACTAGCGTAGTTTGTGATGAGTCATTGAAGATGCCTGATTAGTAGACCTATTCATCATATCTAATTGTACATAAGAATTGTGTTTGGAAGAGTAATAAGGATAGATTAAGACTAAGGATGGCATTGGCATATTTTTACTAGTGTTCTTATTCAAAATTAAGCTAATATCACCCAAATGTAGTATGCAAATCTAATCTAGAATAAGGTCTTAATGATGATCAAGGGTAATTAGGTAATTGGAGGGTTTTTAGCTCTTACTCCAAAATAAGCTTATACTAGCAGAATTCCAAAATAAGGTCCTTAATGCTCATCAAAGAGTTTAAGGTAATTTGTGGGTGTTAACTCTTAATTTCTTATTCCAAAATAAGCTAGTACTAACAAAATATGGTATTAATGCATTTCAGAATAAGCCCTTTAATCCTTATCAAGTGGAACACTGACAACGTCTATATTTCCAATTAATAACTCACTAGATTAATGTGTTAAGCTCTAATGAGTTTCCACTGAAACAATTTAAAAAGAAAAATGGAAAGCTATACGTCCATTCACACAGCCGCACATTGTTACTTATTGAAAGACAATATGATATTTTTGTAAAAATAAGATAATTTCCTCATTCAGAACTCTTTTATTAAAAATTCAATCTACAAGTTATCTACTTCCTTCCACACCAAAACATATCGATAAAATTTTAACATGAACATATGAACAATGTAATACAAAATTACAAACCCAAAAACAAGGCAATTACCACAATTATCTTCAAACATAAAATCACTAGTTTCATCCTAGTAGTAAATTTCCATACACCAACATAAAGTCCATATCCTAATCAAAAAGAAACTTTCAGCACACAATTATCAGTCAATCAAAGACAAGAACTTTGCATATATATATATATATATATATATATATATATATATATATATATATATATATATATATATAACAAACGATAGAAGTCCAAATGGGGGCAAAAATCTTCATTTATGGTGTCCTTATCCTAACTTTTCCCTAATAAATAAATGGACGAAACAAGTTGTCAAAAAAACAAAAACAAAGAACATGAAACACTCCACTAGAACTGATGCATTTTCCAACCTCCCAAGATCACACATCTCATGCATTAAAAAAAATTTATAGATAAGATGGCGGCGCTATTAATTAGGGTTTCTCCCTAGATAAAAAAATTAAATTAATAGATAAAAAAAGAAAACATACTAAAAAGAGGAAGAAATTAAACCAAAAGGTGAAGAAGGACTAGATTTCTCCCTCTGTTCCCTGTTCCCTATTCCCACCAGTGCCTTCACTCTCCCAGTCTTGTGAGGAGGCACTGCGGCCGAATGAGGATCTCACACCAAGACTCCACCTTTCTCTCCCCCCCCTCTCCTTCTCATTTCTCCATTGTTTTTTTAATCTCACTGCTAAGAAGAGCAGCAACCATTTGGGAGGAAAAGCAAGAAAGAAGCAAACCTAGCGGCTTTTGGAGAAGAGTGCTCGTTCGCTGCCACCTCCGCCCGAGATTTTGGAGAATGGAGAGTCGGTGAGTATATCGCGATGGGGGTACGGGATGGAGAGGGATAAAGGATGTAATAAATCACGAGATGAGCGGCGTCCCATCGATTTAGTGGGACGCCACTTATCCAATTTTTAGGGATGGGGGTCATCCCTATCCGGTCCCATCCAGGAAACCAAACAACCTGAGCCCTGGATATCCCATCCCCATCCCAGGATATCCAAGCTTCCAAACACTACCTTAATGTCTATGCAAAACCCTAATTTTGATGTTTAGTGAACTCTTAAGTTGAACATGGTTATTATTGAATTTACTATGACTTATTCAGTGTATACATGTTAGATGAGATTGAAATTTATGGTTTTCCCCTTGTTTTATGGATAGCTTTTCTTGGATTACTATGCCTTATTGTGATTTTGAGTAGAACTGAAGCTCTCCTTAATTGGATAAAGAAATGATTCACATGAAACTATTTTCCATGGATGCAAATCTAGTTAAAAACTTAACATTGATACTGGAAAATAATCAACAATACAATAATAGTTCAAACTTGGGATGGCTCTCTTACATTAATAAGCATGGCTCCTCTACAGTTGGATGTCTATGAAAATTAAAAACATTGTTGCTTCTAAGAGTACACCCAGATCCATCTATCCTCCAAAAGCACACAAAACCTTAAAATAGAAAAAATCATACCAAAACAACACCTAAACCAACATGAATTCTTGCTGGATTGACGTTTAAGGTTTGCAAAAATCAATCTTGATCCCAATTAAGCACAAAAACACACCGAAAAAAAAAATCTGATTTTTTCATTAGAAAACCGCAAAATCCCACCAATCAAATCAGAAAAACTTGCGCCAAAATTGCATTTTTATGAAATATTGGATCAAATCGAGTGAAAGAAAACAAGATTCAAGGTTGGAATCGGTGAAACAGCGAGAGATTTAAGAGCAAGGAGGGAGAGAAAACAAGATTCGCTCTGTCTCTTTTCTTTTCTCTGCCGCTTGGAGGATCGTCGAAAGTTGCATGTCTTAGATAGCCATCATCTTCCTAGAGAGGCGAGTGACCCGAGAAAACTGAAAATAGAGCACTGAGCCAAAGAGGAGGGAAAGATGGGAGCAAGGAGATGAAGATGGGAGCAAGGACTAGCAGCTTTTTTTATTTTATTTTATTTTTATTTTTTTTACATTAAAGTGAGAAAGAAATAAGCTAATGTGAAGAGAGAATCACTTTTTTTTCCCATAAGAAGCCAACTTTCCCACCATATAGTAAGGGAATCATTTTCTCTCATTTTAGTGGAATTGTTCTCCTATAGCAATGTTATTTTCTAGCAAAACAAACTCTACCAAACATTGTAAAATGATTCTTTGGGTTACTTTCCAAAAACAATTGGGTATTTTTTCATATACCAAATGCCCCCCAGTTTCTTTTTTTTTCTACGCCAGCTGCATATTAACTCCTTTAACAAACCAAAAAAAGCCCTCCAACAAAAGTCTTCCCCCCGTTTGGACAATATTTAATAAAGCAATAAATAACTTCTTCATTTTTCAATTTGTTTTGAATACCATTAAATTATCGCCAATCCAAAATTTTCTTTCATTATTTATCTTTATTTTATTATTTTATTTATTATAAAATAAATAAACTACATGAAAAAAAAAATGTAAATAAGAAATTAATACCCATTTTTATTTTCTACTCAAGGCTGAAATTTCAACAAAACTTCATTTGCATAATTTATTTTTACTTAAAAAATTATATGCTACGGACGCACGTGCCACGCGTGTGATCAGTGGGGCCCACCAATGATAACGTTTGCCGACTTCGCGTGCGGATTAGGGTTTCCACCTGTTTGACCAGTATACATAACGATTCACGCCCGATGACGCGCGGCGCAGCGCCAGTTTGCCCCTGGCCTCCCATCGCCGCTCTTCTTCCTTTCTATCTCGTAGATCTCACCCCACAAAAAACCCAAAAAAAATTCGAAAAATTTCTCAAAAACCCTAGAAAAGATTTCTACATCCATATCAAATCCTACCCTGTTCTCATAGAATTGGAAAGTTCTATTTTTTGAGGGAAAATTCCTAAAAAGGAGAAAAAAGGGTGAGTTTTTGCTCGTCTCTTGCTGAAAAATGGCGCAGGTGCAGCCTCCGACTCCGGTGAACGGTGCTGTTGGGAATCAGTTCCCTTCGACGTCGCTTTATGTTGGTGACCTCGAACTAAATGTCACGGACTCGCAGTTGTTCGATCTGTTCAGCCAGATCGGCCCTGTGGTGTCGGTCCGTGTCTGTAGGGATGTCAACACCCGCCGATCACTCGGCTATGCCTATGTTAATTACAGCAACGCCATGGATGGTGAGTGGGCTGTCTTGATTGATCCTTAATGTTTTTGAATTTGTGAATTTGCAAATGATATAAGTGGTAGGAGTTAAGGCAAACTTGAAGATTTGGGGAAAAGAGATATTTTGTGCTTTGTTAGTTTACATGTATTGATATGACGCTGTTAGTGTAGGCTTTGTTTAGTTTGTGCTCTATATGTTCTTCATTGTTAAGATTCTGGTGTTTGATGGTGAATTTGAGGTTTAATTTTTTTCTTTTTCTTTTGACATATTCATTTTGAGCAACTCTAGTTGGTTGGCCTCCTTTTGGAAGTATGAAAGGAAAATTGACTTTTATAATAATTGCTAATTGTTGGTCTCAGATACTAACGTAACAGATTTCTTAAATTTAGCATGTCAGCGCTTAAATTGAAGTTGTGGTTTTAATTATAGAATGAGAGAAGAACAAATCTGTTCATATTTTGAGATGTTAATGGATTTTTGATTGTATAAGAGTGGAAGGTTTACCTCTCCTTCGAACTTAGTATGACTTGACATCTACTTCTTGATTATTGGAAATCAAGAAAATTATTCTTCTAAAAATTTCTCATCTCATGAATGAAATTTTATGTGCATTGAGGAATAAGGTTCCCTTAGGCCTTGCTTGGCATGGAGGGTTGGGGAGGGTTTGGAAAGTAAAGGTTGCCTCAACCCTTGCTTGGGGTGAAGGGTTGAGGGAAAGGGAAGGGTTTGGGAGGGTTGTGGGGGGTTGGAAACTCCTCATTTTTCTCCATTTTCTCAACCCTCCAAATTGGAGGGTTGGGAAGGGTTGAAATTATTTTTGACAATTTTACCCTTCATCATATGTTATATTGACATAGATATGTTTTCTTTATAAGAGAATGAGAATAAAAGGGAACAAACCTAGCCGTTCTCTCCCTCTACTCCCTCATCTCATCTCTGAGGATCACCGGAATATCTCACCGGAGAACCGCTGGATTTGCTATCCGGAGAGACGTCGAAACTCCAATGAGCCACAATTTCTTATTTTATTGTTTATCTACTCCTCTTCTTTGATAAATGTGTGGTAGTCATTATATTACACAAATTGATTTTACTGATGTTTGTGATTTAATTTATCAAATTGATCTAGTATTTGGTTTGTTATTATTATAAGGCTACTTTAGTAATATTAATGTATTACCTTACCTTCCCTTACTTCCAAACCAAACAAAAAATAACTAAAACCCTTCCCTTACTTTACTTTACTTCCTCCCCAACCAAAGGATGGGTTAAACCCTTCCCTTTCTTTACTTTCCCTTCCCTTCTTTTCCTTTATGAAACCTTGCCACACTTCATTCAAGCAAGGCCTTAAGTGTATAGTTTCTTCAAATTATTTTGAAGAAAAGGCGGCCACTTGCGTGAATTTTACCCGTTAAGCTAGTAAGTAAAACTTTTTACTCAAAAACTTTTTCCAGTATTTATTTTCTTATTATGTTTTTAAGGAAGTTGCTGCACTAAACTCCCATTCAAGCTAAAATTTTCTAAATTAGGACTATGACACATCAACATGGGCCAGAGTATGGTGTTTCTTTATCCATTTCTTAAACTTGGTTTATGTTTGTCAGCGGAGAGGGCTCTGGATGTTTTGAACTTCACTCCTCTCAATAATAAGCCTATTCGGATCATGTACTCTAACCGTGACCCTAGCAGCCGAAAAAGCAGTGCAGCTAACATATTCATCAAGGTACTTGGCTTCTACTGATATATTTCTTCCTTCTGTATTCTATCTTAGTTCCAGATGAGATTGATTACTACATCACTTTGGACCTTGATTGAAGTCTTAGATTGTCATTAATTTGTCTGTGTGCATTGATCATACAGAACCTGGACAAGGCTATTGACAACAAAGCTCTCCATGATACATTTTCTGTATTTGGTAAGGTTCTTTCATGTAAGATTGCTACAGATTCAAATGGACAGTCAAAAGGATATGGCTTTGTTCAATTTGATCAAGAGGAAGCAGCACAAACTGCAATAGAAAAACTCAATGGCATGCTTCTAAACGATAAACAAGTGTTTGTTGGCCCCTTTCTTCGTAAGCAAGAAAGGGAGAATGCTGCTGACAAGGCAAAATTTACCAATGTCTTTGTTAAGAATCTGTCTGAGTCAACAACAGATGATGACCTAAAAGAAATATTTGGCAAGTTTGGCAACATTACTAGTGCAGTGGTAATGAGGGAGGCTGATGGGAAATCAAAATGCTTTGGATTTGTTAACTTTGAGCAACCTGAAGATGCTGCTCAGGCAGTTCAGGAACTCAATGGGAGGAAATATGATGATAAGGAATGGTATGTTGGAAAAGCACAAAAGAAATACGAAAGGGAAATTGAATTGAAGAGCAGGTTTGATCAAAGTGTAAAGGAGGCAGCAGACAAGTATCAGGGTGTTAATTTATACTTGAAGAACCTAGACGATAGCATTGGAGATGATAAACTTAAAGAATTGTTCTCTGAGTTTGGTGTAATCACTTCATGCAAGGTATTGTTGCCTAACCAAGTTGTTTATCTTGCATTTTAGCAAATTATCTTCTATATTTGGATTTGGCTTGATTTGGACAAACCCACAGGTCATGCGTGATCCTAATGGTGTAAGCAGGGGATCTGGATTTGTTGCTTTCTCTTCCCCTGATGAAGCTGCACGAGCTGTGAGTTCTTATTCACAAATGATATCCTTGAATGCCAACAAAAAAAAATGACATTTTGTTGCCTTTTTTTTTCCTAGCTTGCTGAAATGAATGGCAAAATGGTTGGTGGAAAACCTTTATATGTTGCTCTTGCACAACGCAAAGAAGAGAGAAGAGCAAGGCTTCAGGTATGAGTGACTGATTGCGAATAGATTGCTATTGGCTGTGCCATAAGACTGCTGGTATGTATTTGAAAAATAATCTCTCAAAGTGTAATAGTTGATATTTTGATTAGCTGCACTGGTAAATTTATGGATTTTACATTACCACATTTTACTTATCTGTTGATACAAACTCATTACTCAATTAAGATGTGTGTTTAATTGTATGATTGTATAGGATGTTAATGTTTTCTTTTCTTTGCATTCTTTTTCTTGAGGTCATTTATTGGTTTTGAGTTTGAATTGAAGTATGTGTTACGATTTTGTTTGTTTTATACTTGATATATGGTCCATGGTTGAAATATGTAGTGCTTTCATTTGTCCAATCCTTTGTTGGTTGGTCTTCTATTTCTTATATGTCTACCTCTTCATTTACAGGCACAATTTTCACAAATGCGCCCTTTAGCAATGCCACCGTCTGTTGCACCTCGTGTTCCGATGTATCCTCCTGGTGCACCTGGTATGGGACAACAACTATTTTACGGTCAAGGTCCTACCCTTATTCCATCTCAGGTATATTTGTCTGAGGTGTATTTCTTTACAAGTCTTGTTTTAGTTTCATAAATTGTCTCAAGGCGGAATAATTTCAGTGGAAGGGATTGATTTCTTGACAACTTTACATTTTATTTAATGTTACATGTGTGATGCTGATCTTCATCTCGAACAAATATTCACCTTATCATTTATGGTTTCAAATTGTTATGCTGGTTCTTTACTTATTGCCATCACTTTTCTTGATCCATTTAAAATATCTTGTTGGTCCTGTACAAGTGGTAATGTTGTGGGCTTCGTGGTCTTCTCAAATTTCCATTAACGTCTGGTCAAATGTTTTCCTTTAGTTTAATGTTCTATTACTTTTTGTTTTTCCATAATTAAGATTGTGTTAGACTTGGTTGTAGAATTTTCAGATTAAATGCGAGTAGGATGGGAACAGGCAATTTGATAGGAACATTTTGCTGGATGTGTTCTGGACCGAATGAGGACAGTTCTGGTTGTGTGCATGTGCGTATACATGTATTGGGCTATACATGCATACATACATGAATGTGTATAGAGTGATTTGGTCTTCAGTGTGATTGCTTTGTATAGAGAGATGTTACAATATAGCATCAGGGCGGATGCTACATTATCCAATGTTTAGTTGCTTCTCTTGATTTGGAAAATGCTGGGGCTGTTTGGAGTCTAATTTGGAGCTGCTTTTGATTGTGGTAAGATGGAATGATTAAGTGAGCAGTGCAAGCAGTCATGATTGTGTTTATTTAAAGTCATAGGACACTACTTTTTGCTGAACAAACAGGTTTTTTACTTGTTTGTGTCTTGCCTGTATAGGCTAACCATGTGGTATGGAAATGATTGATGGTTTGCCTTCTAAGCCTGCTGATTTTGTTGGAATCTTGGTGGGTAAGCTTAACTATACACCAGTGTTATGAGAACATGAGTATAGGTGTTAAGTTCCCAAGAATATCCAAAACTTTAATCTGGTGAGAACCGTATATGTGGACACAACTTCATTTGTAGGCAAACATGTGTGTTTGTATTTTAAGTGGGAAATGACAATTGCATTGCTTTAGAGAAATAGAAAACTTTTTAATAAAATATGTTTTTATAATATGACTATAGATGAGGTATTTCAATCATATTAAAATTTAAATTAAATCTAAAAGAATGGAAGATTGAAAACTGAAATCAAGGGAAAAATTAAGGTTGGAAACTCATACATTGGGATAATCTATCCAACAGAATATTAAACCCTTTTATACGCATGTGGTATGTAGCCTAGGAGAAGGCACTTTTTCCTTTTATCCGGATACCTGTTACCGAACTTTGTTAAGAGTCCTTAATTATTCAATCAAACTAGGCCAAATCTTACTATATAATCATATAGAGTAAACTATGGTTTTTTTTGTTATTTTGTGGTTGTCATATCAGACTTCTTGTCCATAGTTGTATTACTGACTATGTTATAGTGTGAAATTGATGGTTCAATTGGAAATTGAAGTGTTATAGCATTTGAACATGGAAAGATGGAATGTTCGGTAATATTGTTAAATTTGCATCATATTCTTATCTGGCATGGTTTGCAGATGTTAATTTTGTTGGACACTACTGTGCTTGAAGTCAATGTTTAGAATGAAGCGTGAAGGATGTTTAAATTCCTAGTTTTGGTGTAAAAATGATGAATTTGAGAACTATTGGATTGGGTCTTCACACTTCTGAGGTAGGGCTACACGTACCTCTACCTTGCTCCACATAATCCAGACATGATCAATTGAAAGAACATCGCACATGCAAACATTTAGCCAAGGCACCCATTTTTTGCTGAAGATGAAAGCATGCAATCACTGAAACAATAGAACATCAAATCATATTTATAAAGAAGTCCATGGAACATATACCCTAAAGCCTTAAAAATAGTCTATCGTTAAAAGTATTGATTGGGATAGCATTATTACATTCATCATTTAAAGAACCTGAAGCCCAAATGCATTAAATTTATGCTATTTATGGTTCAAATCTTGTGCAAATTGGACATTTACCAACTCAAGTTAAAAGTGCTAACGTGAAATTCCATATCCGATCTAATTGTGAAAGCATAAGTTCCTTATGGTTCAGGATAATCAAAAAATTTGCCATGTTATCACCTTTTAATAAGCTAACACTATAGTTTTGTCTCAAGGCCCAGCAATGTCTTAATTATGTTCAAGGGTCATATTAGATTGTAAAAAGCCACATTAGCCTGCTTAACACAATGTGTGACCCTCAATTCTGTCTGACTTAATTAGTTGTATCTACATCTTCCTCTGTAGCACTTGTAGTCATTTATTTAATCTGTTTTGACCTTCTGCTTCTGGTTAGACCAAAACTTTTCTAGGAATAATTTTGACGTATTCCAATCAAGCTGCAGTTCTTTTAAAGAATTTTCAAATAGTTAAAATTCTATAGGAACCAATTCTTAGAAATAAATGGAAGAAGGCCACCTTTTTAGATTTTGTATTGCTATGTTAAAATTTTTCATTTGACGCGGGTATCTTTGTGTCTGAAGAGAAATCTATGATTCTGATAACAGTGTATTGAACAGAAAGTGCAAGATCAGAATCTTATGTCACAATTTGAAATCTTGGGACTTAATAGGTACAACTTGTAGGCGCAACTTTCAGTTATTTTTTGGTTAGGGTGTACCTAGATTTGCCAATTGTGACTTGGTTGTGTTGATCATGTCTTCTAAAACATCGTTCTGGTATTCTTTTTTATTATTCTAATCTATGTAATAATGGCAGTCATTAGGCATCAAAATTTTTAAGTGCTTGATGAGCAAATGCAGAATTAAATGAGTAAATACTTGCAAAGTTTGAGAGCTATGAAGACAAGATGTTGCACAATTTGGTGTGGGAAAGATGTTTATCTCTTTGTATACATATTGCATCAGTGTGTCATTTCTTGTGAAGCTTTAGGTTATAAAGTGTATAGTTAATATGCTCTTCATGTGTCTATCTCCTTTACAGCCTGGATTTGGATACCAGCAACCTCTTGTACCTGGAATGAGGCCAGGAGGTCCTGTTCCTAATTTTTTCATGCCATTAATGCAACAAGGGCAACAGGCCCCAAGACCGGGAGGTAGACGTGGCGGAGCTGGACCTGTGCAACAAACTCAGCAACATATGCCATTACTTCAGCAACAGGTGGGTAGTAAAGCTTAATCTATGTTGTACATTTATTTTGTATTTTAGTGATACAAGAAAGATAATGGTTGTTTTAACTCTTAAATCGTGCACAATAACAGACTTTATTTTAACTGGATAAAGGGCTGTTTCTAGTAGCCATTAATTCTAATCTTTAAAGAGAATTAGGATGAGTAGGCAAGTCTTAGTGTTTCAGTTTTTATTCGAACTAGTTGGTGGCACTTAGGTGGACATGTTAATCTATGTGAGGAATTTAGTTTTGAGGTCCGTATGGGACCTTGTGTTATGTGATTTTCTTGCTTAGGTATTGTTTGTTTGAGGATCCATCTCCTCATCTCCTGTTTTTCTTTCCAACTTACGGAAACCATGTCTTCCTTTTCAGACTCCCAAGACTAGCACAATATATATATATATATATTGCTTTATGTTATTCTCTGGGTTTATAACAAAGAGGTTCAGAAATGTCGTTTTTTGGAGAAATCTTCTCTTAAGAAAATTTTCCCATGACTACTATGTTGCTTGAGGCAGTAAGGTTAGCTAGAGAAAAGTGGGGTGAGATAGATAAACAAAGAATTATCTGACCCCTTATGGTTGAATTATAAAATAAAATAAGTAAAATAATAGTTTTGGTCTTTGTGGATTTGGTTGTAGTTGCTATGTCAACTACAAAAATTGTTTATGTGCATGTGCTTAAGTAATCAATTAATTTATTTATTATTGAGTATGTCTAAGGTTTGTTATCCTCTAGGATTAAGCTTGTCTTTTTGGACCATATGCTTCACCATACTTTCACTTGAAAAAATATTGATAAAATGACTGGGCAACTTTCTATCATACGAAATTGTTAGGGTTGGAGATATAAAGTTCGATTCGTTTACTATGTACCACTTTAGAATTTCGAAGAAAATTCTTCTTCAATTTGGTCTCTTAAATAAGGAAACAAAACTATTGGTTGAAACCACAAATAATGTTTTGAGTTTGCTGCTTGCATAACCTCACAAAAATAGGTAATTACTAATTTATTTGTGTGACATTATATTTCCTTTATACAAAGATTGGACTAAAATATTTAAAGAAAGATTGGACTGCCTATTTTACTCTTCTCATTCATTTTGCAAAAGGAGAAGCCTTCTTTTTGTGAAGGAGAAGATAAAGATTGTGGTTTATAGAATTGTCAAGATTACTTTTAAATATTGGTGTAAATAACGAAATAAAATGTTTTTTAAAGGGGAATAGAAGCAAATATGTCTTTCAGAAGGGCATATTAGCCTGTGCTCACTTTTGTAGTGATATCTAAGTAATTTTCTTGAATGTTTTCAATCTCGACGACAGCCTTGCATTCATTTAATTAAGTTGTTTACTGTATTTGTGTTTTGCAGATGGTGCCCAGAGGGGGACGTGTCTCCCGATACCCGCCTGGGCGCAACATGCCTGATGTTCTGCCTGCTTTTGGTGGAGGAATGCTATCTGTCCCATATGACATGGGAGGTTTGCCATTGAGAGATGCTGGAATGTCACAGCCGATCCCTATCGGTGCATTAGCTTCAGCTCTTGCAAACTCATCTCCCGAGCAGCAGAGGACGGTATGCTTTTTCATGGCATTAATATATGTTCATTTATCATTTTCTGTATATTCTTCATTGATCATTACCAACACTCCAGCTTATTTGTCTCTTTATCTGTTTTAGATGCTCGGAGAAAATCTGTACCCACTTGTGGAGCAGCTAGAGCATGAACATGCTGCCAAAGTAACTGGAATGCTCCTGGAGATGGATCAGACAGAAGTCTTGCACTTGTTGGAGTCGCCGGAGGCTTTAAAAGCTAAGGTTGCGGAAGCGATGGAAGTTCTGAGGACCGTTGTTCAGCAGCAGCCGAATTCACCTACCGATCAATTGGCCGCGCTGTCTTTGAATGATGGCATTGTTTCGTAAGCTTTGTCACACTTGCGATGTTTTGGAGATGGTTCTGATTTGAATACGATCTGGGTTGAATTTGTATTGGGTTTCTTTAGTTTAGATTTGATGGCTTTATTTCTGAGTTATGTGTGAACTTCCTTGTGGTTTAGGATTTGCAACTCATCATGTCTGTCAACCATGCTTATTTCTGCTTGACAATGATACTGACCTGCTGAGTGCTTAATTTATTTGGAGTAAAGGGTAGAACAAAATTTGTGGTTTTTAGTGGTGTTGATTGACAAAGTGATAAAGAAAAAACAGTATAATTACAATAACATATTTATTGGTGACTTTTGAAAATAATAAAAATAGTATAGTAGCTCCAATAGTGAAATCATAACAATTGGTGGTTTCTGCCTCTACTATTTTACCTTTCTGATAATAAAAATGCACATTTAAATTGCCTTTGGTTGGCTGTAAATCTATGCTAATGGTCTTTTCATAATCTTAACTACAAAGTCAGGTGTTTAAAACTTATTATAGCATGTTTATAGATTCCCTTCTATGGTAATCCTTCACTAGGAGCGTATGTACGGTCAATATTGCTGCTATATACATGTTGGTGAAGGTATTAATTAATAAAGATATTTGAGTTCGGATAGGTTACAAATTTCGAACTAGAGTTTGATTCTGACCTTAAAATTAATTTCCAGATGAACTTGATAAAGTTTGGCTTGATTTCTCAAAATATGTAGATATATTATTTTTATATATTCATAGTATAATTTTATATATTTTGTTGTTATATTGAAAAATTACATAATTTATGTTATTTATTTTTAAAAATAAGAATCATGTTATGAAGGATGTTTAGTTTCAATATATTTGGATTTGAATTTTCAAAAATATTTGAATTGGATTGATTGAGATTGACGGTTAGAAATAAAATTAATAAGCCTTTACAACCTAATTTAAAGTTTAAGACCAAGTGACTTAATTTTGAGTAGAGTTTGATATAGGTTTAGCTCGATCAACAGTAGTTGACTTATAATCTAAGATGATGGGGGCGGTGGTCGTGGTTGCTGGAATGACATGTGTAGTTTATATATAAATTCTTTGCTTTAGCTTGTGTTATAACAAGCATGATGATATTACTTTATTAAATTTGTCCTATTTGTTTAGGTTCAAGTCTATTAAAGGTGTCCCACATGTTCGAGTCAAAGTTATACATATAACCAGTTTGTTCTCTATATAGAATTTTGATCTTAATTAGAATTAGAATTGTGATATCACATTTACTGCTTAAATCCTTGAATGACTTGTATATAAAGATGACAATTGAACAATTATGTTAGATAACATATAGCTGAAGTAAAACATTTAAAAGTTAGAGCAATAATCGTGTTAGACATTTTTCACCAAATTGCTTATGTTTCTCGGGGTATCCTCTCCCCCACACTTATTCTACTTTTTTTTTAGCACACATTCATTGGCATTATGCATGATATCTTTCTTTTCCTTTATCAAGATTTCATAATTTTACAACAAAGAATACTTGCTCCGCTAACAATGCAAATATGCATATAAAAGCAGTATTCCAAAGTTTGCTTCGTCATTACTCCATCAAGATGAATCATAATGCATTTAAAAACTTGAGGAGACTATAAGCATTTCCCTTTCGTTTGCTATGGAGTGAGTAGGAGGTATGTAAATGGTGTGAAAGTTCCATTTACATGTAAATGGTTGTAAATGAGCATTACCTCTCATTAACTTTTAAAATATTTCAACTTACTATCAAATTGTTTATAAGTTAAAATACTTTAAAATGACATACTCATGACTAAAAGGCTATAAGCAGATCTCAAGGTTATCTTATCTTCTTCATTTGAGTCACAAGAGAAGAGTTCATCACCCTTTAATGGTTAATGGGTTAATCCAATGCAAGTAGTGACCATGAAAAGAGATAGATAGTGGTCAAGAACAGCAATAATTAGTTGATCCACACAAGAATAGTCATTGGCTAGAAAGTTTGCATCAACTACACGAAGTTAAAAAAACACATGAAAGGATCACTTTCCTCTGTCTTTTATTGATCACATTTTGTATCGCTTGGCGAGACATAGTCTTACTGTTTCTTAGATGGTTACTTATGTTATAACCAAATTGCCACCTCTCCTAAAGGCCAGCAGAAGATCACTTTTACATGTCCATGTGGCACTTTTGCTTTCGAAAAAAATGATATTTGGATAATTTAATTCACGAGGCACTTTCCAAAATTGTATGCAACTTTCTCTGACATGGTGAAAAATATAGTTGAGGTATTTATGGACGAAGCCTCTATTGTTGGAGGTTCATTTAACAATTGTTTGGACAATCTACACTTGGTTGGTGAAATGATGTAAAGAAACAAGCCCGGTGTGGAATCAGGAAAAGTGGCACAAAGGTAAAGTACTAGATCACAAACTTTTGTCCAAGAGCATCAAAGTTGATTAAGCAAAGATTGAAATAATAGAAATGCTACCACCCCCAACATTAGTAAAATGAGTCCAAGGTTTTTTTGGTCTTGAAGGGTTCTATAGAAGGTTTATCAAGGACTTCTCCGATATCACCAAGCCATTATCTCATCTTCTTGTGCAAGGAGATTCACTTTTGTTTTGAAGAAGAATGTTAAGAGCGTTTTTTACTTTAAAAGCGAATCAATATCAATTTTTTTATGCAAGAACTTTTTGATGACATTATGACTATGAGCCATTGTTATACTCCACCAAATGTCATAGAAGTATATGATCATTTGCTTCAGTTTCTTCCTCTAACAACTACTTTTTATACAAAACCCATTCTCTGAAGTGCATTTGGATGGATAATTTTGGAGATGGTGGTTAGGCAATTTGGAAAGATTTTGTATTTTGAATAATATTTTATTTTAGATGAGTATTGTATGTAATAATGTGATTATGATTGTAGAATGTAATTTTGTATGTAAAAACGTGATTATGAATCTTGTATTTAAATTAAGTTATATTAATATGATGTACTTTTTTGTTGAATGAGTGTCGAATTCAAGCTAATGTTGTAGTCTATATATAAATGTGATTATGTATGTAGCAATTTATGTATATTTTTTATTTGATTTTAGGTTTGCAAGATATCATTTATTAAATAAATTTAAGTATAACAATATTTCTCGAGGCATAAAATTAAAGAATATTAAATATTTTTATATTTAATAAATAGTTCATTAAATTAATTTTGTCTTTACCTACATTAATTTTATGAAATATATTAAATAATTAATGTTATTAACAGATGGTGAGGATAATCTTACCATCCATATATATAGTGATTATGCTCTTCAATGTACATCAAATGAGATAATAAAAATTATGATGAAAATTGAATTATAATTCCCTTAGGCCATCTCCAACGCAGGGCCAATCGTGATGCTTAAGGTTTGAAATGGTGCTAAATGGCGCTCCAGAGCCATTTCAAACTTCAGCTCTTGCGTAGCACTATAGCTTACTTCAAAATTTTTTTTTTAATTTTTTTAATTTTCTGTATTTATTAGTTTAATAGTTGTTTAATAAATTTTGAGTCATTAATTTATAATTTTGGTCTAGTTTTAACCACATAAATATACATCATTATAAAATTTGTTTTTTTAATTTCATATTTTAATAAAATTAATAACTTATAATTTAAGTTTATATTTTTAATTAATAAAAATAAAAAAATTGGAGAAGATAATACAAGAAATATAAAAACATTAAAATTAAGACAAAATACATAAACAATAAAATAAAAACATATAAAGTAGCCCTAACATAGATTGCCATCGAGAGCAATAAAAAAACTTCGCAATGCATTGATTGAACATTTATGGTTGTGTTATGCAAATTCAAAAGATAATTAAAAACTTGTGTGCTATTTTAGTTTTCAATAATGAGTTGTTTTACTATCTGCCTTGTTTGTATGTCATATTTTTATTAATTAATTGATGCAATATTTCTATTTGTATTTTCTTTTTACGAATCAGATTTGTATTTTTATTCAAATACTCACAAGTATTTTTATTTTATATTTTAATAAATATTTATAATAAATATAAAAAGATAAAAAATTAAAAGTGAAAAGAAATTAAAAAATAATTAAATTGAGCAAAGGTAGGAATATATAAATTGTAAATTGCAAAGAATATTTTTAGAGTATTCTGTTTTAGAGTTAAAAACATAGTTGCTGGTTGGAGAAACTTTCATTATAGAAGCTGATTTTTTGTATATTGAAGCTTCAAATATAGAATTTTGGGTTGGAGATGACCTTTTAGATAACCAAACAAACTCTAAAAATAACTTGAAAGAACAACATTCCATTTGATTGCACTTTTCAATATTTCAAACATAAATTAAAAAAAATGGCAAAAGGTTTATTGAAACATGATCATGTTTGGTAATACTATTAAAAATGGGGTCCTATATGTTAATTTATCAAGATCTATAAGTAGACCTGTCAATACGGACCGGCGGGGCAGGCCGGCCCGCGGGTTGTAAAAGCCGCCATTTGGCGGGGCGGGGCGGGCTGGCCACCTTTTGGCAGGTTGGCAAAATGCCAACTCGACCCAACCCACCTTGGGTTGGCGGATTGAGCGGGCCGGCCTGCTAAAAATAAAAAAATATAAAATAATTAAAAATTAGATATTTTATATATTAATTATTTTTTTTAACAAACCAAACCAAACCAAAAAATATTTATTAAAACACAAAACATAATACAAAGGCCATATTTCAAAATATATTTTACATATGATGTTATAAACTTATAATAAATCACACAACTAAAATAATAAAAATAATTAACCATTTTTTTAATTTATTATTTTAAATTATTTAAAAAATATCCAATAAAATAATTAATAAAACTTGTTATATTTTTAAAATAATAATTAATCAATATTTTTTTAATGTAATTAAAAATGGATAAATTTATTTTTTGTTTCATTTTTATTTAATGTAATTTTTTAATAAAGTCATAATATATATATATATATATATATCGTAATGAAGTTAAAACAATTAATAATAAAATTTACAAACACAATAACAAATCTAAAACATAAAACAATTTAATAATTTTTCAAAAAAATAAATTAACTTATTAAATATTTAAAAAAAATATTTAATAAATTAAAGGGGCGGGCTAGACCGCCCCACCCCACCCAAAACTCTAACCCAAACTGGTTGACCCGTTTGGGCCCACTTCCAAACGGGCCTACAAAAGGCCAACCCGACCCACCAATCTTTGTTGGCGAAGCGGGCCGGCCCGACGGATTAGGCTCGTTTTGATAGCTCTACCTATATAAGTCATAAGCAAGCATAGAGATCATTTTGCTGCCGTTTTGTTTCAATAAATTATGGTTTTATCAATTTTATAAAAAAGACAGAAAAGTTGCAAAGCATAAAGCAGTACCTTGAGCTCTTTTATAATTAATTTAATTGAAATGGACTAGATATGGGGTGAAAGTTTATTTAAAATCCAAAGTAAACTTTATATTTGAACAACGCTTTCAAGCTAGGCTTTTGAAATAAAACATGGTCATAGTTATCATATTCAACAATGGAAGTTGCAAAGTTGAAGATAGGTTTATATTCATGAACAAGGAAATTGAAGTTAACACAAAGGTGGTAGCTCATGTTAGCATATATTTTGACAATACAGACAAATCACCGTACACATATTTTATTAAAATCTAAACAACGCTTCAGAGGAATCAAATTTTTAATTTTTTTATATGGAAGTCAAATCTCTTACCATTGAATTATTACATGGTGGCTGGTCCACATTATTATTACATAAATGTGTTTATATAAAAAAATCATATGCTTTTGATCAATGACTTGATGATTGATTGCTTCAAACTAAGTTTTGCCCCAACATCTTCTTAACCCCCTTTCTTTTTTTTTTGCTTTATTAATAGAAAAATGTTTTTGTTAAAAAGATGTTCTAGAAGATAATGTATAAAGAAAGATCCCAATACCGCCATGTAGACATTCGATTTGAAGAAAAAAATACAATGACTAAATAGTAATTGTCACGCCCCGACCCTCGGATCCCGACCCATGACACTACCGCCACGACAACCCAGGGAAGGTCAGGCACTTGCCTCAACCCTAGATCACCGCAAGGCTAACCTGTTACCTGTATAATATTAACATCACAACAATAATACTCTAAATCTAAGCTATCCAAGACAACCCTGTACAAGATCAACATACTCACACCAGGTATATATATTCCTGGACATCACAACATCAGTTATCATGAACACAATTATAGTCTCCCCAAACACTGGGTGTAAAGCTCATACAACCTAAGGTTCTAACTGAACCAATCAAGATTATCCAAGACCAAAATGGAAATACGAAAACATAGGTTCTAGTGGATCCATCTTATGCATGACAACAATGTTTATGAATCATAAGCTACTCAAAGGTAAATGCATGAATAGCTTTGCCAAGCACTATCACGTCTCACGCCCTGCTGCTGTGCTAACACCTGAAATGAAGAAAAGATGAATGGGTGAGTAACTAAGTTACTCAGTGAGGGGTTGAACATGGAGCTATAACTCATACAAGTGTAACAAATGTTATGCCCAAAACATATGTAAATCTTTAGCAACCAACAACTTACAAAATGCTTTAAGTACACATTTCAATATAAGACGCTTTCCAACTTCCTCAAAGAGATCACTAAAACTCTGAAAAAATCATTTATAAAGGGATTCAATACTGAAAATTCAAGTTAAGAATACTAGTTAAAAGATCAAACCCATCGAAGTAAGGATTTATAGTGCAACACATGCGGAAATCCTCTACCGATAGCATCATCAATAGCCTATGAAAACTCTCCATCACTAACCATGGCCGTGGCTAGGTCAGGAGCCGCCAAGACGCGCGTATCTTGGTGTTGGCCGTTGGGAATCCCGTGTGGTGACTCTGGGAACCCAACACAGCACCTTCAGGTTCTCTACGCGCCTCCTGTAAGGGCTAGTCAGCCGAGAACTCCACGCCACCCCAATTAGGTCGGTCCGTGGAGACTCACTTCTGCAGAAGACGGGGATCCCCCCAATGTCACCATCGAAACATTTGGGATATCCATCCCGCCCGTAGGCTCATCATGAACACATCACGATAATAATATGAACACATCAATATAATATCATAAATCTCGTTAAGAGATCACAAATTCTCATAGATACAACTCTACATTCAAAAGTGAATTCTTGAGTAAACATCGGCAATGATATTGGATTCATCAAGAAAATCATCATAAATGTATTCTTTGAAAACACATTTCAAATACTACATCATCGCAAAGAATAACCTTTCAAATAAAGTTTCATCACCAAGAAATCAATTTTGATTCTCTTAGGCTCTTTCTTGGGTCCTTATGTCAAGAACATTAACCCCTTTAACATTAGTTTGAAAATATGCATTTCAAGACATAGAGATTTCATCCCTTAAGAATAATAAAAGATCATTGATCATAATCGAAAAAGTAAATCAAATCATGAACCATAAGTATAAATGATCAACAACCTTAATCAAAAGTACATCGGATCATAAATCAAGAAGTATAGATGATCAATGTCTTCAATCAAGAAATAAACCGAAACATAAAATCATTATTCAAAGTTTCATGAAAACATCTCAAGAAACCTTTGAAACATGAAATTCACCATTCAAGAATGTATATAATTAGGTATTCTAACAAGCATGACCATAGCTCATGAATTAAACCATTTCCCACTCACAAACTTGGCGAGATCGAACTTCTTGGATCACTCGCCTACTTGATCTTTACCCTTGCCTTTAGATCCACCTCCTTGAAGCCATTAACCATCCAAGAAAAACAAGAATCAATCACATAACCCAAACAATAAACAAAAGAGGAAAGAATGATCCAAATTTAGATCTCATGGCTTCTAGGGTTCACTAGATATTCTAGATTCAAGAATCAATAATAATGGTATCCTCAAATTCTCAAGATCACAATAAAACCAAGAAAATCCTAATTGGGTTCGGATCTAAAAGAATAAAGGATTTAGAGATGAAGGATCTCCTTCATTCTCCACCAAAACATGAGATCAAGACTCCTAAACCATCCAAACATTATATCTATGGCTTAAATCAAATTAAACATTAAATCCATACTAGATCCACTCTAATTCTTTATGGATCTATAGAGAATTGAATAAAATCACAAGAAATAGAAGAAAAGAAGAAAACCCACCTTAAATCTTGCTAAAACTAGAGGAGAATCATCACCAATGGAGGAGAGGGGGAGATTAACACCTTTCTTCTTTCTTGGAGCTCAAGAATGAAGATCTAATAGAGGGGAGAATGAGGATTCAAGATGGGGAGAAAAAGATAGGGAAATGGGGTCTTATGAAGGCCCTTTGAGTTTTAAATCGAGTATTTAAAAACCCAAAGCGCGGGAGGGCTCACGGGTTCCCTTGCGGGCGCATGGGAGGCCGCAAGGCCTTTTTCCAGAAGCCCTTGCGGGCTGCCTTGCGCCCGCAAGGCAGGCCGCAAGGCCCATTTTCAGGGGACCATGCGGGCGGCCATACGCCCACATGGGGGGCCGCATGGCCCTTGCGGCCTCCCATGCGGCCCGCATGGGAGGCCGCAAGGTCCCCTGTTTTTGGGGTTTTCTTGAGGCGTCTTGAAGCCTTACGTCCCCCACTTAAAAGCTCTTTCCCCAAAGATTTTTCCTCCTCTTTTCCACTCTAAAAAGGACCTTAACTAAGATCCTAAACAAGAAAAACACCCGACGAAAAATTTAAACACACTACTTCTACACAAGAAACCAAAACACAAAAGAAGCGAAAAAGGTCGAACTTCCACAGTAATATATTATTAAATTAAACATAAAAAAATTGAAGTTTCCGACATCTCACATAATTAAAATTAAATTTTTATCTATCAATCACAAAAGTAAGATTAAAAAAACAATTTAAACTTGATAAAAAAAACAAACTAAGTGAATTTCATGCAAAAGTAAGATTAAGAAACCATTCAAACTTGATAAAAAAAAACTAAGAATTTCATATCTAGTTTGGAAAAGATGAAATTGCATTAAAGCTTGCTTATTAATAATTTTATACAATCATGGTTTCATTGTACAGATAAACTCTGTAATACGAAATCGTTAGTTTTTTTATCTACTTTACCTGGTTTTCTAATCTTACTTTTATATGGAAATTTTCTTTATTTTGTAAGTCGAGTTTGAATGGTTTTTTAATCTTACCTTTGAAGAATTTGATTTTGAATGTATGAGATGCAAAAAAGTTCATCTTTTAAAAAACTACATTTTGTATTTCAATGGTTTTTCTACGTGTAGGGGTGTATTCGAGCAGAGCCAAACCGAGCTTTTATGTGTTCAAGCTCAGCTCATGACTAAAAAGATGAGCTCGAGCTTGGCTCGTGGCTCGAATCGAGCTTTAAATATTGTTTGAGCTCGACTCGTTTGAGGAATTATTGAACTCGAGCTCGGCTCAAGCTCGACTCGAGAAAGCTTGTTTATTAGTTCATTCAAGCTCGAGTTCATTTAAATGCTCATTTAGAAGCTCGTTTGAGCTCAGGTTCGCTAAATGCTAGTTTAGAAGCTCGTTCATGAAGCTCATTTACAAAGCTCGTTTATAAAGCTCATTTATGAAGAATAGAACCTATATATTCACAAATAATATATTTATGCATTTTTTTACATTAAAATAAATCATCAATTGCAATAAATAAACTGAAAATTTGAAATGACAAATTCAAACACAATCTTGAGATAAACAATAACATAGGATCCAATACAAGTAATTCATCCATATTGAAATAACAAGCATTTTGTCCATAATCACTTAAATAACAAAGTATAAGAACACTTGAGCCTTCCTTCTAAGCAAACTCATCACACTCCAAACGAACTCACAAGTCTACGCATCTTGACAAAAGCATAATTACCTAAAAAAAAAAGATAAAATAGTGTTAATCACAAATAGAAAATATAAAATTCAAAACAAAATGTAGTACTCATACCGATATTGATTACTAATTGTCTTCTTGTCAAAGATGCCTTCATTTTAAAGGAAATTCAAGGACTTCTTTCTTCTCCTATAAAATGTAAAAAATATTAAAAATGGTCTTACATATAATTAACTTAAAAAAAAAATAGGAAACATAAATTACTCTTACTTACTTTTTCTTTTCTTTGAATCCCATAATAAGCTCTTAACCAATCTCCACCACACATCAATGCTTCAATCATAGCTGATGCTAATGAAGCACGATGTGACTCAATAACTCTTTTTACCGTATCCAAAGCCGACTCGGAAGATACTGTAGTTATTGGTATGGATAGAACATCACAAGCCATCTTTGACAAAAGCCGAAACTTCAAATAATTAGCTTTCCACCACTCCAAGACATCAAATGGAGGATCAATGCTCTTATTGTGTATGTGAACACCTTCTTCCAAGTACACATCTAATTATGACTTTATCAATTGAAAAGAACCCACATTTCTAATGAAATTATCAAATTCAGTCATTCCTCTTGATCTACCAACACTAGCAGTGGATGAAGAAGTTGTAGGAGCAGAAAGTTGATTTTGAGTATCCATGTCACTCTTGGCCTTGAAAGCTTCCACATACTCATTATAAAGCTTGTAAAGTACTGATTAAACAAAACTCATTTTGTTTGGAACATCATCCACTGAATAGAAAAAAGGGAAAGCCCACTCAACCAAAGTCATCTTATTCCTTGGATCTAAAATAGCTGCAATTGATATCAACAAATTATTGTCCCCCGAATATTTATCAAACTTTCTAAACATTCTTGCTGCCATTTGTCTCATAAAATCATTATCACCTTCTACATGTCTAAACAAAGTTTTCTTCACAATGGTGAGTTCAAGAAAAAACAAATTTGAAGTAGGATACTCACAACCTGAAATAACATTTGTAACATAATGAAATTCTTCAAGAAATGTGCAAACAGTTTGGACTTTACTCCAATCTTCTTCGGATGGAAAGTAACGGTAGTTTGAATCTCTTAGTTGATATCTAGGAAAGACATCCTTCAAATCTAGAGCGGATTGAAGCATGTAATATGTAGCATTTCATCTTGTGCAAACATCAAGAACAAGCTTTTTATTTGATAGATTTAATTGCTTAGTAATTTCACTAAACATAGTAAGACAAGACACACTTTTACTGATATGCTTCACACTTTCATGCACATTGCAAACTATGTCACTAATTTCACCAAGCCCATCTTGAACCAAGAGATTTAAAATATGTACACAACACCTCACATGAAATAATTTTCCATTAAGCACAAGTGCATTCTGATTGTTTAAATTCATATTAGCTTTCAACAAATTCACAAAGAAGATCATTATAACTAGCATTATCAACTGAGACGCTCATCAACTTTTTTCCAAGACCCCAATTAGCT
Organism: Dioscorea dumetorum; assembly: GCA_902712375.1. Taxonomy (NCBI): domain Eukaryota; kingdom Viridiplantae; phylum Streptophyta; class Magnoliopsida; order Dioscoreales; family Dioscoreaceae; genus Dioscorea; species Dioscorea dumetorum. Next base: position 3,061,749 of record CACTHL010000549.1, on the reverse strand, counting down.
ATGCATCTTGCTAACTCATCACAAACAGCAACACCAGTGTGTGGAGGGACAATAGAACGAAAGCATAACATACGTTTTTGCAATTTCCAACCATAATCCACAAAATGACAAGTAACAACCATATACTCTACATCTTGCACCGTAGATGTCCACAAATCAGTAGTGATACTAACTCGATCAACTCCTTTCAACAATGAAGATACTCTATTTTTCTCAATGTCATAAGCAGATATACAGTCTTTTTTTGAAAGTCCTCTACTTATTCTTTCCCAATTAGGGCTAAGAGTTCTCATAAAATGATTAAAACTTCATTCTCAACAAATGAAAATGTTAAATCATGCACTAAAACCATATGAGCATAAACTTGCCGCACCTTTGCTTGGTCATTTTCCAGGTTTGAATTGCATTCACACTTTCAGATTTTGCCAAATTTGTTGAGAAAGTCAGTTGACTTTGTCCCTTCAATGCTAATTGTCGTCTCACACACACCTTTAAATGGCGAATAAACTGAGTTGTTGCTCCCGACTTCAATAGGCCAAGTTGATGCCTACAATGAATACACTCTGCCTTTTTTGTTCCATCTATGAGAGTAACTTCTTTGAATTCATCCCAAACTTTGGAGGTCTTCTTTCTCTTCTTGGTTGCAAATGGATTCTCTTCTACTTCATCATCTTCAACATTGATGGGAGATTCATTAACTTCAACATTGTTAGCCTCATTAACAACATTAGCGAAATTTCCCACACTTCCAATAGGACTAACATTAATAGATGATTCATCAATTGATGCAGGAGGAGTAGACATTCTGCAAAAAAATCCGAAAGTAAAATCAGAGATGAAAAAGAGAGATGAAAAAAGAAGAGAATGAAGATGGTGGACTTACCTTTTCTTTTTTTTCGAATGAGAAGCTCGTCAGTGCACTCCGAAGCAAAAGCTCGTTAGGGATGAAGGCTGGTGTGGCGGCTTAGATTGAAAATGGTTGATGAAAGAAAAGAATGATGCTTCTAGGGTTTGTTCTGATTTTGTATTTTTGTTTGGTTTTTTGTAAAACAAATTAAAAATTCCATTATGGGCTTGGGCCTTAAATAAAATTTTCCTTCTAGGGGCATACATCATTTAAATATATTATTATTACTATTATTATTATTATTATTATTATGTATTGGATATCCTTTTTTTTTTTTTGTGACGAAGGTGACAAGCACCACAACTTCACATAATCAATACGTTAGTCATATCTCATTTAAATAATCTTTAATAATATAACAATATCTCATATAAACGTTAATAATCAGTATATACGTACAATATAGGAAGTAATACTTTAAATTTAAAAGCCAAATAATAAACAAAAATTTAAATAACTAAGTGCTAACTCTGAATAATAAGCAGGAATGACAAAATAATACATAAAACTTAAATAACTATATGCCAACTTAGAATAACAAGTACTATTGACCAAACAATACATAGAAACTTAAATAATTAAGCCAAATAACTTTAATTGATGCTTTTATTTATTATTTGGCATTTCCGTTTAAAGTATTACATCATATACTGTACATACTTATTATTTTAAGTTGTTACTCACTATTGTATGTTTATACATATTATTATATGATATAAACTAATATCTTATTAATTAAATATTACAATTTACAAGTATCTGAGTTAAGTTATAATAATAATAATAATAATAATAATAATATATATATATATATATCCCATGATTGGCCAAATCGAATTTAAGATTTTTCTATAAGAGTCAAAATTACATTAAAAAAACTAAAAACATGATTCAAATTTAAGAAATTTAAATTTGTAAGTAATTATACACTTTCCACTTTATATTTTTCAGAAACTTTTTTTCAGAACATGATACGGTAACAGTAATTTATATTTATATATATAAATAATTTGAAAGGACAAAGGTCCTCAATGCACTCATTCATTTGAAATACACACATATATATTTATATATATATATATATATATAGCACAACGAAACAGTAATTTATTCTTATATTAAACATCAAAATCTTACCGGCTCTGTTCATAAAAGATTCCTATATTTTGTTCTTACTCTCTAGAATCTGAATGACAACCAGAATAATATATTCCACAGCCATATAAAACATATATTTTTTTTTTATACAAAATAACCCATTTGTTTTTATTGGACTGAGCAACTCCTCTAGATTTCATGCCATATTATATATTATATATAATTTTTTTTCAGTCAGGGGAGTTCACAAATTCCGCTTGTATTTTCAATTTTTTTTAATCTTTATTATTTAATAATTTTGTATGATTCTAAATAAAAATTATTAAATAATAGAAATTTGTTTCATTTATGTTCAGATACAAGTGCATTAGCCGTAGATGAGTTTATCTCTCTTTGTATATGTGTTTATTGGTGTATCCCTATCAGTTCAGTGGGATTCATTCGAACAAAAATAAATGATATGAAAAATAAATATTTTTGAATTTCAAAAATTGGAGAGAATTTTTATAGATCCTCAAAAGTTCAAGGGATCGTCTGCTTTTTTTTTATTTTTTTAATGTTTTACACGGAATTTGATTTAAAAAACAAAAAACACACCAAAAAAACAGCTGCCTCCCAGGCATCACATCACACGCTCTTCAATAAACTCCGCATGAGGCTCCTAGACAACAGGAACACCCGCAGGACTAGCAAAGTCACCAAATATAACAACGCCACGTGTCACTTGATCACAACCTACACACGTGTCATTCAATCAAGTGATACCCAAATAATACCCTGTACCAACCCCCACACCTTACTTCCTTACGACCTTATTGGGTATAAGGCCCGCCACGTGATCACCCGTACAAGTCCCATCAATCCAAATCTTTTGCCTAAATTTCCATGAATTTTTAAAAAACAAATGATGCCACGTGGCACCATATCCACCGTCAAAATCAAAATTCAAAAAAAAAAGAAAAGAAAAAAAGCATTCCCCCCCATTATTAATGACAGATAGATGTTATATAGATTATTTAAAATAAATGCATTACTGTGTCACATGGGGTCCACGTGGGCCCCCATGGTCTTTCAACAAGGGTTCAGTGAGTGGGCCCACGTTGCTACCCCCTTTGTCACGTGAGTCCCTGGCCCTCGGTCCGGCTTCCAGCTCCTCCACCTTGTCGGTTGTGTCCGCTATTGTTGTACAACGGAAGTTCAAAAATTGATTTTGTTTTCACATGCACCCCTGCATTAAACACAAATTACAGAGATATTTTTAATTTATTTTACTTCTAAGTTCAAGTTCATACAAGAATCTCTTGTTATTTAGAAATTAAAAATTATTTTAAAATGAACATATATATATTTTTTGTTTGACTTAATGGTAAAATTTATACATTTTAATTTATTATAATGGAAGTATTATTTTGTTTTGAGTGAAAGAAATATCCAGAGCTGTATGAGCAAATAAATTTCTTTTAATGAGTGTTTTTGTTCAATAACAATCATTCAAATTTTAAACAATTTATTTAATAAACCCTATAAAATTTAAACGATCTAGTAATAATAATGATACCAAGTAAATAATCCTGCGATAATATACAACCCTATAAAATTTAAAGTATCTAGTAATAATAATGATACCAAGTGAATAATCTTGTGTTAATATAATGATATGTATAATTTAAAAGTTTTACTGGGGTATAACTACAAAAACCTCTCTTTAATTTTAATTTTTCAAAAAAAAAAAAAAAAATCTCTATTAACTTCTCATGGCCATTTCTCTTCAATCTTCTTTCCAAGTTCCATTCTTTCTCCAAAGCAGCAACCATGCACAATCCCGACCACCATCATCATCACTACCACCACCACCTTCCATTGCTACTTATCTCACTACTCCTCCTACCAACTTCCTCCTCATCCTCATCTCCTTCTGATTCTTCCTCTCTCCTCGCCTTCAAATCCAAGGCCGACCCAAACAACCTCCTCAACTTCTCCACCACCACCAACCATTGCCATTGGCCCGGCGTCCAATGCTCCACCCTAGCCGGAGTACCCAGAGTCACCCGCCTGGTCCTCGAGTACCTCGGACTCAATGGCTCCTTTTCCGGCGGCGCCGCCCTCGCCGGACTGGATCAGCTCCGCTTGCTCAGCCTCAAGGGTAACTCCATTTCCGGCCGTATCCCTGATCTCTCCCCTCTGTACAATCTCAAGGCTCTTTTCCTCGATCACAACCGCTTCTCCGGTGGCTTCCCCAGCTCACTCCTCAGTCTTCATCGTCTTCGCACTATTGACATCTCTTACAATTCTCTCTCGGGTCCTATTCCCGCCGCCATCGCGGACGTAGATCGTCTCAGTTATCTCCGGCTTGATTCCAATCGGTTGAATGGATCTGTTCCAGCGCTGAACCAGTCGTCTCTGAAGATCTTCAATGTGTCTGCGAATGAGCTTTCCGGGCCGGTGCCTGTCACTCCGGTACTATCTGGTTTTGGGGTTTCGAGCTTTGCTGGAAACCCTAGGCTTTGTGGGGTGGCTGTTAGGAGAGAATGCAGCTCGAATTTTTTGTTTTTTGGTGGTAAGCCAGCGGGGATTGCGCCATCGCCAGCACCGATGATGCGGAAGCAGCTCCCTGGGGTTCTTCGGCCAAACTCGGGGCCGAATCCTGTGAAGCTGCATCGGAAGGTTGTGGTTGCTGTTGGCTTCTTGGCTGGGGCTTTCCTTGTCATTGGTGTGATTGGGGTTTCAGTTCTGGTGAAGAGGAATAGAATGGGGCAGGGGAAAGGGCAGGTTTTGGCAGCAGGAAAGAATGCTGGTGATGTGTTTGTGGAAAATCCCAGCAGAGGAATGGATGATAATGGTGCTGATTTGGAAGCCAATGAAGGTGGTGGCAACAATGATCTGGCTGTTGGCTCGGCTATGATGCCGGAGGACAAGGTGAAGAAGCTTGGAAAGAGTGGGTGTCTGGTGTTTTGTGCAGGCGAAGCACAGGTGTATTCATTGGAGCAGCTTATGCGGGCTTCTGCTGAGTTGCTCGGGAGGGGGAATATTGGGACGACGTATAAGGCGGTACTGGATAACCGGTTGATTGTTAGTGTTAAGAGGTTGGATGCGGCTAAGTTGGGAATTACCGGGAAGGAGGCGTTCGAAAGGCATATGGATGTGGTGGGCAGGCTCCGGCATCCTAATTTGGTCCCGCTTCGGGCTTATTTCCATGCGAAGCAAGAGAGGTTGCTTGTGTATGATTACCAACCTAATGGGAGTCTTTTCTCTCTCATTCATGGTATGCTTTGTGGTTTATATCCTTATTCTTATCTTGTTTGCATGCTTCAGTTTAGATATTTCTGTGAATTTTAGATGATTTTATTGATTGATATGAGGATTTGAAGATTGGCTTATATTAGTTATTCCGTATTTAAAACTCATTGCCTTGTCATGTATCTAGTGTTATTATTAGCTCTCACTTGAACCTTCTTTATAGAATGGTCTGGACAGTGACAAAGTTCTTGCCTTCATAATACTTTTTTTATTTAAAAATTTTGGAGGGAAAAACTTAAAGAATTGTGTTTAAGAAGCCACTGGGTAACAGAAGGATATTTTGAACGAAGAAGAATATGCATACTTCTTTCTATTCAGAACTTGTAGGCATCCGTGTTGCTGTGTTCATTTTGAGTATCTCTGAAGTGTTGAACAAAGTTTTGACATTTTAGAGTTCTTGGTACAGAACATATTCTGGTAATATTGAATTGATTGTTCAACCTTCCACTGGATTTCCCATTTGCATGATACATAAAGATTAGAGAGGTATACAACACACTTTCTTACACCACTGCATAAACTAATAAGTTTCTGCAAACTAGGACTCAGTTGTATGCTCCTAAATTTGAGACAATTTATTGTGCATGTAGATCTTTGATTTGAACATGGATTTATCCTTTTGAAGCAATACAAGATAGAAAAAAAGGAAAAACTAATAGTTTCCAGATGATGGATGGTTTTAAGAGCAATTGTAGGGTGAGAAGATGAGAGGTTGTTCATATGTTTGGGCTTTATCAGGGTTTCTAATTCTCTCTGATGGTAAATGTCATCTGTCAAACGTCCATATACCAATTAATTTTATCTGAGGACCAAAAAGCAAATAAAGATGGCATGGTTTCGAATTTGATTTACTTGTATTTGGCTCGTGCAGTTATGATATTTATGGCATATAATATTATGCATGTGCATAACAAAGACTTCCTTTTAGACTCTATATATATTATTTCTGTGTACTATTGAAACTGGAGTGGCTAAAACGATACTGCGGGGATAAAGATATTTAAAAAGATTGCTTTCATTTTTAGCACAGAACAGCTTCAATTGAACGAGTTATAATACTTGCTGCAAGCCTGCAATGGAATGCAATTAGTTTTCCACATTTTTCTCTGCATAATTTTCTTGAAGTTATTTGTCGAGTGTGCATAATCCAATTTGGCGTCAGATCAATTTGCTTCATGATTTTCTTGAAGCCATTCAATAACAAAAATTCGTTCCTTCTTGAATTAGGCCATTATGAAATCAGGAAGAACTGTTTCACAACCTCCTAGTTAATAACCATAGAGCCTTTGGGGATCATGAGACCAAAAGTATTGACCATTAAATCTTTTGATCATACTGCCAGCAAAGCTGTGTATAAATAAACAGATGCTTATCTGTGCACTCCAGTGCTAGGCATTTTCTCTTCAGAAATATTACTCATAGCGTGATGATGCACGGTTTTCTATATCTCCTTGCTAAACTGTAATCTTCATCATTGTGCTTTCAGGTTCAAGATCAACTCGAGCAAAATCTCTTCACTGGACTTCATGCTTAAAGATAGCCGAAGATGTAGCACAGGGCCTTGCATACATTCACCAAGCTTCTAGACTGGTTCACGGCAACATCAAGTCTTCCAATGTGCTCCTTGGATCAGACTTTGAGGCTTGCCTGACTGACAACTGCCTTTCATTCCTTGTAGAGCCATCCGAAGGTGAGGATGAATTAGGATACAGAGCACCAGAAACCCGGAAATCAAATCGGCGGTTAACCCCAAGATCAGATATCTATGCATTCGGTGTCCTACTCCTGGAGCTTCTCACCGGCAAGCCTCCATTACAGCATCCAGTCCTACTTGGAACTGACTTGCCAGTTTGGGTCCGATCTGTGAGGGATGATGGAGCTGAAGACGAGCGGGTTATGATGCTCGTTGACATTGCAGCAGCCTGTGTCCGATCTTCTTCTGACAGCAGGCCTACTACTTGGCAAGTCCTCAAAATGATTCAGGAAGTGAAGGAGACGGACACCGGCGATGATGATATGGACTCTGCATCTCTCTCATAGTTTCTTCTACCAAGATTAAATCCAATGTACACGTTACTTAGGTCTACCTCTGATGGACCTCCAAGATATGCACGCATTGCTGAAAACAAGAATGAGTTCACAGGGAGTAACTTTCGTATTGTTTGAAATGATCATCGATGCATGTTATTGTAGTTTAAGGGTCAATAGCTTTGGCTTTCTCTCAACAAAGTTTAATCAGCTCATAATTACTAACTTGTAATGCTACTGTTTTGCAATTTCTGGTAGAGATATAAATATTAAATAACGACAAGCTTTTTAGACGTTACGGACTGCACATTGTATTTTCCAAATTGGAAGAGTATTATTATTTCTTTATTGATTTTTTTGTTTATATTTATTAGATACTATTTTTATTAGCCTCAAATAGTTAGTATTGGCTTGGTCTATTCTGATTGTTTTTATTGTTAAAGTTAGTTCAAAATTAAATTAAAAATTTAAGTACTCATTAAGATTTGAAATTATTTCCTGAAATAGAATTTTTTTGGGTGAAAATATGTTTTTTTTTTTTGGTGTTGTATAAAACCAGAAGCCCATTTGTCAGCCTAGTGCTTTATTTTTCTTTCTACTTTGAATTATTGATGGTAGCTTTCTCACAAGTAGATTTATATATTTATTTTTATTCCTAGAATTTTGTTTTCTTAAATAATTCAAAAAATTATTTTCTAAAAACAGAAACTAAAATAAAAACTTTTTTTTAAAACATGGAAGTGAACATTTTATAATTAAGTTCAAAACAAAGACCCCAATCATCTCTTATTATCTTAGGCTAGTTTCCATTACCAATACAATTTGTTTTCATATATATATATATATATATATATATATATAAACTTATATTAGTTTATGAATTGGATAAATATGATTTTTACGATGCATGTTCACTTCGGTGTAAGTGGGAAGAAGTCGGAGTGTCACTTCCCTGAAGTGATGGAAAACGGTAGAAGTGATATGACTTCTACTACTTCCTGTGTTCATTTTGCAGAAAGTGTTTTTTCATAAAGTGTTCATTTTTCCACTAATGGTGTTCATTTCGATGTAAGTGATGTCACTTCCGAAGAGTCTTTGGAAGTGGGAGGAAGTGAACACTCACTGGAGGAAGTGAACACTCACTTCCCTCACTTCCTCCCACTTCGGTGTAAAAAATACTGAAGTGAGTTATAACTAAAACCCACTTCAGTCTGAAGTGGGGGAAATGGCCACTTCCCCATTTCAGAGGAAAAGAACATCAGAAGTGGAGGAAGTCAGTCCACTTCCCTCCACTTCCCCCCACTTACACCAAAATGAACACGCATTTTCACATATGCTACTAAAGATGCAAGTAATGGTATTTTTACATTATAGATTTTTCGGGTTTAATCACCAGTTTACTCCCTCTACTTTTCTCTCTTTTCTTTTTTGGTCCTTCCACTGGGAAACTGTCTGATTGGGTCCCTCTACTTCATCGTTGGGGTACATTAAACCCAATTTCTTCTGGGCTCAGACTGATCCGTTAGTTTCAAATGACGTGGCTTAATTGGGTTTAAAAATATTTACTTAATCAATTAAAAAATCATATAAAAAAAAAATTCAATCCTCTATTGGATCCGGGAGCCCTACCCAGATCCGAAATGCCATCCAAACAAACACCTTCTCTCTCTTCTCCCATCATCGTCCCTCTTCACCGACCGACGGTCCGATGAAAATTATAGCTCGGCTCGCCCCCCATCTCCCCGCTCCCAACTTCAACCACGAGAGATAGCTAACGAACTGTCTTTTTCCACCGGCCGAAGAGGTCGACCTCATTGGTCCCTTCAAGACCATTCTAGGGTCTTTCTCCTCTGTGCCAGTTATTGAAGGGCCCAGAAGGACTAGAAGATCATCTATATTCCAGAATTCATAAATTGTTTTTATGTGTAATTTGTCTGTCATTTTAGTTCTTCCTTTGTATGATTAATCTTGGAATGAATTGAAATAATATTTTATGTTTAATCTTGGAATGAATTGAAATAGTGAGGAATCAATGAATTTTGTTTTTATAGTACTGTTAATTTGTATGTTGTTTGATTTTGTGTTAATCTTGCAGAAATATTATGTTAACATCTATGAACAACTTTGACTAATTTTCTGGTGCTTTAGATATGCAAGTAATAGAATTTTGGCAATGGAAGTCTGCAGAAGTATCCAATTTCACACTGAGAAGGCATGACAATATCTCTACAATCCTGTAGAATTATGATTTAGGGAAAATAAAGCCTATAAGATTTGTAAAGAAGGCACATCCACATTAATAAGATTGTATTATATAACAATTCATTCTTGGTCACAATTCACCCGATCCAAATGGACAATACAAAACATGTTAGATTGTATTATATGACACTAACAAAAACATACACAGAATACACAAGAAAAGAAAAAACATACACTGAATACACTTTGGAACCATCCACAGAATATTAGAAAAAAAAATTCATTTTTGGACCACCCACATAACACCAAAAACTCTTACTATCCAAGCATGCTAGCATTAGAAAATTTTTAATTAACTATGCCATCTTTTCTGCTCTGTTGTGCTGGAAATTCTTGCATATCTGGAGTAGCAGAGGGGCATTGAGCTTCTGTTTCTTTGCCAATCATGCAGACCTTTTGTTTCTTTGCCATTTCTGGAGTGGCAGAGGGACATTGAAATTCTGGCATTTCTTCACTTTGTGATGACATTCATGCAATCCTTCTATTTCTTTGCTCCTAACAATTAAAACATGCATTAAATTAAACCCTAGATAAGCTACTAGCCACAAAGAAATGAAGAACCCTAGATAAGCTGACATCCACAATTGAGAACATGCAATACATTAAACAAAAGGCAATTGGGAGTGGACATTACCATTAAGCCAGTACTGGTAATAAAGGAAGATGGATGCTTTGGCTCTCTCCCAACAATGACTTGGCCAGTGTGAGAACCTTGCACAATATTATTGAACATATCCATCATTTTAACTATAACAACAGAATGAAATTGATGTTGCACTATGTCTAGAATTTTAGCAATCTTACCGAGTAAATGCATGTAGAAGCATCACTGGACATAACATTTCTTGTGCTTCTTCTCCTCCCAACTGGATTGATAGCAGTTTGTGCTGCAGGAGGCTCACCTTGGGGATTTTCAGGATTTTGTGGTGAAGTTGAATCAACTTGGGAATTCTCAAGTGTGACTTGTAGACAAGTAAACATTAAAAGCTTCATTTTAACTAATAATCTAAGTAACATCAATTAACTTACAATTTTTGACCCTTGTGGACAACGGAGCCTGTTGTGCCCTTGAATGCCGCAAATCTTGCATTTCATCACTCTGCCTCTCCTAGATAGCTTTGTTTGGCCCTTGTCTTTGCTTTCCAATGGCTCTCTCCTTATTTTTGTAGCAGGTCTATCGGCCATCTTCCTCACTATAGGAGGTAGCATAGGACCATCTTCACTTGTTGGCTAAAGGGACATGCCTTTCAAAGGGTTGACATCAAATTGATAAACCTTCGAGTATGTCTCTCTCTTATACCAATAAGCCACATACTGAAAAATATCTACCCCTTCAAATGCAATCACTGTAAGTGCATGTTGGCATGGAATTCCAAACTTGTCTCATTTCCCACATGAGCAACTGTGGCTTTCTAGTTGAACCACATGCCCCTCCCTGAAGTGCATCACCAAGTTGTCACAAAAAACTTCATGCCTTGCAGCCCTATTCCACTCCACCTGCCATTTTCCACTTTTTACCCTTTCTTTTTCAATTCTTGCAACTGTGTTAGGGCCACACTTACACTTCCACTTCAACACATACCCCATCTTCACCACAACCCGACTCATCACATACTGCCTGACCTCTTCAAGCACGCTAATGAGGGGTTTGTGCCTTGTTTCCAACATCACACCATTAAGGGTTTCACACATGTTATTCTCTATAACTTCACACTAAATTACATCAGAAAAAAATGCTTCATACCAACCTTGTATGGGCTAGTTTTCTAATAAATCTTCAACAGCTAATACTCCTCCCCTCAAAGTTTTGATTTTCTCCAAATGTGTTTGCATCTCAGCCTGATTTGTAGCCCTGGCAACACACCGGAATTGAAGTTGTAACTCTTTCCCTAGATGTCTCTTCCCCCATCTTGCATATATATGCCTTGCACACATCCTATGCTCAATAAAGGGCAATGGGTTCTTCACTGCATGTATCAAGCCCTGCATGATTATTTCATTCATGATCAAAATTACAAATCATTTGCAGATAGAATTAGGAATAATTAAATTTACAAACGTTTTGCATGTCACTAATAATTGACCACCCAAGGCCATCTTGCATGTTGAGATCTACTTTCAGTTGCTCAATGAACCATCCCTAGCTTTGACTTGTTTCTCTCTCAACAATCCCCCAAGCAGCAAAGATCATCATAGATCAGTAAAACTGCAAATTGCATATTAAAAAACTCAATGGTGCTGTTATGGTAGCACCACAGTGAAATATCACAAAAACATATATAGCAATATATGAAATCTGCCCCATTAACACACTTAACATCATCATTGATCGGTACACAAGGAATTGATATGGATGCTGTTATGGTAACATCACAGTAAGCTAAAACAAACATATTGAACAATATATAAAATCCAATAAATGACATAGTTAACATCATCCTCGATCTATACACAAGAAATTACATTGATGTTGTTATGTCAACATCACAGTCAACTTTAACAAAAAACATATTAAATACTATAAACAATACAACAAACAACAGAGGTGAGATCATCATTGACCATAAAATTTGCCCTCCAATACTGGTGTGAGAAGTCTTCGTATGAGAGCCAATACCTATCTATAGCAATTACCCGTCCACTAAAACAATAAAACCTATAGTAATGGAAAAAATACGGAAATTTAGGTATATACAGAAATTTGAACACTGTCAGCTTGCATAAGAAGATGGTTTATAGATGAATTCAATGGAGAATATAAATAACCATGTTTCTTCATAATCAAAATGGAGTAAGAAGGAATTAGAGAGAGGACATTCCGAAGGTAAAAATCACTTTGCAAAATTTAGGACATCATAAACTTAGGACATTTTGAAAGGAAAAAACATTAGAGAGGGGAGATTCTGAATTAGAGGATAGTATAAACTCATTTACAATCTAAATTTCATCTATGCCTTCTTCATAAATTCCATGAAGAAATAATTAAGATCAAAGCAAAAATTCTAGAAAACTCATAAAAATATTAAAGTTTTTATAACAACAAAACCTTTGAAAAGGCATTGGCCTCTGAAAAATAAAAAGAAACACCATTGAAGCATATATGTAACACTTGAGTGCTTTTCCCCTTCTTTGCCTAGTTGCCCTAAGAGGTAAAAAAGAAATCGAACATTATAGCTTATAGCTCATAAAATGAACGATTGCCTTAATTAACTATATTACTTCTTAGGCTCTAGTAGTAGTCGCTGGTGAGCTATCACTGTAGTCGAAGCTGGGAGTTGGAGATGGGACATAACCTACCTCTCACTGCACCTGAGGAGGTCGACAGTCGATGAGGGGCCTTCCTCGAACTCCAGGGATGTCGTGGGACTGCCGGCCGGGGATGAGGGACGAAGAGAGGTGACGACGTTTAGGTCTTGGAATTGGGAAAAGGGGGAGGGGGTGTTTGTCTGGATGACATTTCGAATCCCGATGGGGCACCCTAATCCGATAGAGGATTGAATTTTTTATATAATTTTTTAATTGATTAAGGTAAATATTTTAAACCCAATTAAGCCACGTCATTTTAAACTAATGGATTTGTCTGCGCCCAGATGAAATTGGGTTTAATGTTTCCAAACGATGAAGTAGAGGGACCCAATCAGTTGATTTCCTAGTGGAGAGACCACAAGGGAAGAGAAAGAAAAGTAGAGGGAGTAAATTGGTGATTACTCCAGATTTCTTGAATAGCTTTTTTGAATGACGCGGGTATCAATTTGGCATCCATGTTATTCTTTCCTTTCCCAAAATGTGATGCATTATGTGGAAGCCTTCTAAAACAAACTAATCTTTATCTTAGTTAAACATTTGGTGAATTTTCACATAGGCTACAAAAGATACGAGTAATGGCATTTTTACATCATAAGTTTCCCGAATAGTTTTTTTTGAATGACGCGGATATAGTTTGGCATCCATGCCATTCTTTCTCTTCCCTAGTTTTTTTAATTTTTGTTTAAAAAAAAATTGTTTATCTTTATCATTTAAACTATAAATTGTAAATAATAAGCCTGAAACCACTCTTTAAACCTAAATTGTAAACGACAAACTCCTGTAGGGGATTGTAGTTTACCGTTCAAGGTTTAGGGTTAAGAATCTAGGGTTTAGTATTTAATCCCAAAGGTTTGCGGTTCACCGTTTAAGTTTAAGGTTTTGGATTTAGAGCTTAAGATTTATGGTTTAGGATTGAGGGTTTATGGTTTAGAATTTTGGATGCATTATTTTGTAATATTTTGGGTTTAAGAATTTAAGTTTTAAGATTTGTGGTTTAATAATTGTTTTTATAATTTTTAGAGTTTAGGATTCATATGGTTTAAATTTGAAGTTTATTGAAGAAAGAAGATAAATTTTCTTGAATAGTATCTCTGCAGTTCCTCTACTTTTTGAAGCTTACCCTTTTAGTACCTTTACTTTTCTAAACCTTTTGATGAAAGCTTGGGTTTAGCTTTTAAGGTCTAGAGGGCTGATATGGCTTAATTAAAACAGTAAAATGGCTAAAATACTATAATTTAAAGTAGAGGGATTAAAGAAATAAGTGTGTGATTGTTTAGGGAATTATACTAAGAAAAACTGATGTGCACAATGACGTGGATATCAAATTGGCATCCAAGTCATTGGAGAAATATATATCTTGGAAACCTAGTATGTAAATATGGCATTGCTCTAGCAACACAACCTTTATAAGTTAATTCAATCAAAATTAAGGAAAATTTCAAAAAAAAAAAAAGGTTTGGTTTCTTAGATATGCTAAAAGGGGGACAATGGATTTTTTTTATTTTTTTATTTTGAGGGTACGTATCTTTCCCAGTTAACAAATATAAAAAAAAGGTTAAGGTGTTAACTCTTTCTTATTTGACAAAGGCAAACCATCGATTCATTTAAGACTTTACTTGGATGGGGTTTTAAGAGGTTTTGTGAAGTATGGATTTGGATGAACCTTTGTTTGGATCCAAGGGTTTGTTTATAGCATGATTTAAGAGGGTAAAATGGAGGTTTGAGAACCTTTATTTTACTTCACGTTCTCAACCCTCCAAAATGAGAGGTTGGGAGGGTTTTAGCTTCGATTAGACAAAAAATACCCTTCTAACCTTTAATAATTACCAGTATTTCATATATTATATGTGATGGTCAACCTTCTCTGACCATCCTGATTAAGTCTTAATCATGTGTTTAGCCTCACATGCCGACAATTTAAGCCAGGTAAAAAATTCTCTTATCCCTTGATTCTCGAATCTGGTTGGAGGGAGCTCTATTTCTTCAAATTTTGGAAGTAACCTTCATAGGTTAGTTGCGAGTTGCTTCTCTCCTCTCTCAACTCCTTTACCGCCACCTCTCCACCGCCATTGGCTTCCTGTGACTTGCCCGGTGACCTCCATTTTTTTTACAACCCCAAGGCCTTGGATCGAATCCCATGGAAGCCATATGAGAGGTGATCAATCATAGGTCTATGGTATGTTGATGCTTGGCATACTTTCATTTCTTCCTGGTATAATCACCTTGCTTTTTTTTTTTTTTGCTCACCAAAACTTTGTTTCTACCATGATTCATGGACATATCATCATTTTCCAATCTGATCTTTCTGTTGGATCCAAATGTTGAGTATTGGTTTGGGTGATGGGAGTACTTCAAAGTTTATATTTTCATGTTGGAAGCAATATTGTATTATGGAGTTTTGCAGGATGTTTTACATGATGAGAAAATTGTAATTACTTGATAACATGTAAGAGGCATAGTGAAAAGTGAGATTGGTATAGAAGGTAATCTGTTCACATGTTGGAACACCTGCTCATCTCTAGCAACAACTTCTCAACTTAGGATTTACATCTCAATCATTATGTTGTTTTCCTTTTTCCACTTAGCCAATTCAATTGTTGAAATTGGTATACTTTGATTCTCACAATAACTTTAATTCCAATAGCTTAATTGGAAAATTATTTGTTCTTGATTAGAACAAAACAATGTGTATCCATTATCTGTGTTCTTTGAATCATTAGTAGCATTGCTTCCTTGAATTCTTTAAAGAGTTTTATTTGGAAGATTTTGAGATGAGGATCCTATTATTTGCAGGAGATTCTTTTCTAATCATGATGGTTTGATTTTTTTAATGTGTGCAACTTGTAAGATTTTATTACAATTGTATATATATTTTACAGGTGGACCTTGCTATTTCTATATTGTAATTTGAGCCTTAGGTCTTGTTTATTTGATGATTGCCAGACATATTACAAGTATATATTTATGTATACAAGTTAAGTTGTTGGTTGATCCACCCCTTTTCAAGCCTTGAGTTGTGATTAGTTAGGGTTTGGTCTTTGGGTTAAGAGTTAATGTTATTCATATACTTAACTTCAGGCCTTGAGGTTTAGATCCGACAGCGTCTGTTGAACCCAACTTCATAGTTCGGAACTAGGTAGGCTCTCACACTCGTATAACTCCGTATTTCTGGAGTATGGTTAATTATGTAGTTATTTAGAAATTTATTTATTATTGAAATTCTTATGTTATTTTTATTGGTGCTATTATTATCATTATGTATTTGCTATTAATTAATTTATTTAATTTAATTATGTTGTGAATTGATTTATTCAATATTTTACAATTTGTATTATGTATTTACTGTGGGTTTTAGTGCATCTCAATTTTTGCAAATTGGCCAGCTAGGAGGAGTAAGTCCTAGCCATGTGCACATGTTTTCTGTAGTAGCGCTACTGGACATGTGTGTCCATTCCGACTGCGGTTGAAGATCCAGTTTCGAATTGTTGATTCCATTTATTAGTCAGGGAGATGTACATTTCTGGTTTTCAAGCTTTTTCTGTATTCTAATTATTTTTGTATTCTAATTATTTTTCTGTATTTCGGTTTGTTATATTACTATTTCTGCAGTTATCTCGTAAATGTTTTTCTGTTATTTTGCGATCCTATTGAGCCATGTGGCTCTTGTACTCTGTGGTTTCGTTTTTAGGTGACAAGTAAGCTTTTGCCTGTTGGGGTTGACTCTGTGATGAGTGCAATTTATATATACATTTTATTCATATCATATCTATTTTTGGCTTGCCCTTTAGCTATTATTTTTCTTAAATAAGTGTTATTTAGGGTATTTTGTATAATTGTGCTGATAAACAAGTCTTCCGACAATTATAAGAAGTTTTGGGATAATTTCAACATAAAAGGACTTAAGACATAACCCTTCAAGACAAGTATGGCCTAAGCACGGGCGTGCTCCTTAGCTGTGCAGTTCACAGGATTTCTATGAGGAGTAAAGAACTCTGAAGCACGGTTGCGGACCTAGAGCACGGGCCTGCAATTGAGAGCACGACCTAAGCACGGGTGTGTTGGGGACTGTGCATTTCACTGTCTGGAGGAGATTTAGAGAACTGCCAAAACTAAGATTTGGCTGCCAAGTGCACGCCCCGAAGCACGGCTCAAGCACGCCAATGCTTGGGTCGAGGAAATTGTTTTAAGCACCGAAAATTAGGTTTTATAGGACCTTTTGGCTGGAGCAGAGGGGAAAAAGTCATCAGCATCATCCACCATCTTTTGGGGAGGAACTAGAGTGATGAATAAAGGGGATATCTAGGAGTGGAGCTTCGTTTACGATGGAGATCCTCGGAGCACAATCATTGAGGCAAAAGCATAAGGAGTCTATGGGATTTTATCTTAGTGCTTTTGTTATTTACTCAATGTTGTGTGAACTCATGAGGGGCTAACCGTCTCCGGTTCCCCGGATCGTTGAACTTGGTTGTAGTTTTATATTCGAATATTTCTCTTGCAGTGTTTATGGAGTTCTTTGATTACCATGATTAATCTTGTGTTGCATTACTTTATGTGCTTGATTAGCGTAGTATGATTATAAAACTTGGCGTGTGTTGACAGCCTTAGTGTGATTGGGTGATTACTATCCTTGGAGTTCTGGATTCCTGCAGTTATAATCATAATCCTCGACGTTGATCGATTCATAGTTGCAACAAGGCTCTTAGAGCACAAATAGGCTTTGTAGGATGTAATTGATAGGTATGGCTAGAGAATATTTACAAACAACCCTAAAGAATTGATCCGGGGTGCTGCTCTTACTTAGTGTCATCTTGTTGAAGATTCTGTTATTTTACTACCCTCTTTTCACTAGTGCGTTCTACCTGACTGTTAGCCATATTCATCTTAATTCTTGTTCGGTTAGATATTAGAAGAAAAACAAAATACTAAAAGCTACACCAGTCGCTGTGGAATCGACTATCCAACCCATTCGGTTACACTTTACTACTTATATGACCCGTGCACTTGCTGATACGCAAAGGGCATATCAAGTTTTTGGCGCTGTTGCAGGGGACTGGCAACTTTTAGGAAATTTCGGATTTTCGTACTCTAGTCATTTATTTTTCCTGTCTCTTTGTCATTATTTCATTTCCTTTGTTTGTACCAACCAAATTTTTATTCGTTCTTAGCTCTATTGTTTTATTCTATCTTTTCCCTTTCATTATTTGCTTGTGTGCATATCTTCTTTTTCCTTGCTTGTTCCTAACTTTTTTCGATCTTGTGAAGGTAACTATGCATGACCCGAGGTAGCTCATCTCTATTAGCGAGCCCTGATCCAGATATTGAATGCACACTCTACTGGAGATTGAGGCAAGTGAATCTTAGGGAATCCGGGTCAGTTGCGGTTAGTATCGAGGTTGACCAAGAAACAAACATGGCCGGTAACCAATGAAGCATCTCGGATTATGCAAGGCCGAATCTTGAAGGGTCTAGATCGAGCATCTATCGCCCTCCTGTTGTGGTGAATAATTTTGAATTGAAACCAAATTTCATTTAGATGGTGCAGCAGATGTACCAATTTGATAGCTTCCAAGATGAAGATCCGCATGCTCATCTATCTAGTTTCCTGGAGATTTGTGATATGTTCAATGCAAACAATGTGTCCGAGGATGCAGTACGCTTATGACTATTCCGATTTCTGTGTAAGGAAGGGCCAAGCAGTAGCTAAGTTCCTTATCAGTGGGTTCCATCACAAGTTGGGCCCAATTGGTTGAGAAGTTCTTTACCCGTTACTTCCCTCAGGCCAAGATCACCAAACTCAGGAGCGACATTTCTTTCTTCTGCAAACTAGTGTCCGAGACCTTATACGATACTTGGGAGAGGTACAAGGATTTATTGAGGAAATACCCACAGCACATGATTGTGTAATGGATGTAGATACAGATCTTTTACAATGGGCTGAACATCGCTACCAAACAGATGATGGATATAGCAGCTGGGGGATCGTTATGCAGTAAATGACCGAAGGATGCACAAAATCTGATTGGAGACATGGCTTCCAATGGATATCAGTAGAGTTCTGAAAGGAATAAACAGGGCAAGGCTGCTAGTATTTATGAGATTGATGCTCTTTCTTGTTTTCAAGGGTTTCAGGTTGGCATCCAAGCTCAAGGTATTTGTTTCTATCTTTTGCACTTTCTCGCCCCCTCCTCCTTCCCCTCTCCAAAACCCCTCATGCTTCAAGCCCTACCATTCCTCATGATTGCTGCTAATCATTTTTTGTTTTTTTGGCTATTTTTACAGATAATCGAATATTATTTGTAGTAGGTTGTTCCCATGAATGTTGTCTTTTGGTTGGCAGCCATCTAGAATCATTTTTAGTAATTAAGTTATTTTGCTTATAGAAACCTTATAGAAACTACTTTTGACCCTGCCAACTACTTTATAATATCACTTAGGATTGGGTTCACAAATCATTGTGAAGTAGCATGTCCTTCTTTAATATTTGCAACTTATTCAATGGCCAAGATTAAATCTTTTACATTGAATGAATTGCAATAAATTGCCAATAAGGAAAGTTCAACATATAGCTTTTGTATATTATGGAGTTTAAGCTTACTGGTGCAGCATATCTGAATCTTGAAAGCCTTGATGCAATTTCTAATGCTTGAAATGATGTTTTAATATGCCCAATATTGTTTGTTACATGAACTTATGGAGAAATGAAGACTTCATGCTATCCTTAGAGGATTAAGTTCAAATGAGCAGTAATGTGTGGTTGTTATGATGTCTTACCTGGATACATTATAAAGGAAATGAGTTCATCTTCAGGTTGGATGGTGAGCCTCATTATGGAAACCTACTCAGGTTAAAAGTAAAGAGTATTATTATTTCATATGGGCAATGTTAGTGGAGCACCAGACATGGCTTAGTTGGGACCTTGTTAAGTGGACAGTTTTGGCAAGTGATGATTGGTGGGAAACAAAAGGACAAGTAAGCCTATGAACTTTTTTATATAATAATGTATTCATTTATTTATTTTGTAATTTTTATTTCACAAAAATAATAACACATTGTCTTCTTTTTATTGATTTAATTGAAACAGAAAAACCCAGAGTATTTGAAATGGAGAAAGGAGGGTCCAAAGTTCTTGAACATGATGGAGATATGCTTTGAAGATGTAGTGGCGATAGGCTACATGGCATTGGTACCATATGCTGACCCATCAACTGAGAATGAAGTTTCTAACCAAAATGCTTATGCTCGGATGAATGAAGTGGACATATAGGTAGATAACTTTGATGATGATGATGGTGACAATCCTCAACAATATAATAATGTTACAAGGGAAGAAACTAGTACATCACAAGATAAAAGAGACAAAAAACATCACGTAGAGAAAGGAAAAAAGTGCAAATGACAAATTACAGCAATAATTTGACGGACTAATCTTGGGGATGGATAATAGTTTCAGCATTAGGCCACGGAGTTGAGGCTTTACAATGAAGATACAAGTAATAAATGTGGTGTTTCGGCTTTTCCGGGTGTGGCCTAGACTATTTTAAAACAGTTGTTTCCTGAGTCTTGGCTCGTCTTTAGCAGTTTTGAGCTTGTAACACAGTTTTCAAAGCAAGCACGACCATGCTATAAACTGTGCTCTTGACCTTGCACTTTACATGATGTTTTGGATTTTGTTTCCAAGCAACCTATAAAGTGCACTAGATGAAGCACGCCCGTGCTTGGGGAAGCACAAGGTGCTAGGGGCGAGAAACCGTGCTTTTCTCTCCCCGATCTTCTTGTAAAATGCACGAGGCATAAGCACGCCCGTGCTTCCTACCCGTGCTTCACCGAGTGAAGCCGTGCTTTTTTCATCATGTTTTCTGTAAAGTGCACGTGGCGAAGCATGCAGTGTTTCGTGCCCATGCTTGTGAGTGCACGAGCAAGGGGCTGAGAAACACACATGTGCTTTGCCCGTGTTCGCCCAAGGGTATTTATAAGTCCTAAACTTGAGCCCCAATCCTCCAATTTTTCTTCTTCTTCCTCTTCTTACCTTTGTTCCCCTTGCCTTGGACGAGAGAAAGCAGCTGTTGCTTGACTTTCCTCTCTTCTTTAGCTGAAGATCCTTGAAGGTAAGCTCTCCTTCTCCCTCATCTTTCTCCTTGTTTCATTTGGGTTGAATGAGCATGTTAGCCCTAGGTTTTAGATCTTGAACCTTGGCTTGATAATGATGATTTATTGTAAGGTTTGATTAACTTCTTTCATTCTTCATCATTTCTTGAGATGGATGTAGAGATCCATCCTTTCCACCTTGATGAAACCATGATTTCCTCTTGTTCCTGAAATCAAGTTACTATAGCACCAAAAAATCCTTTGCTAAACCTTTGCTTTCTTGGTTGTTTTGGGAGTTTATCTCCATAGAGGTTCTTTGAAACCCTTAGGGGCAAGTTCAGGCCATACCCAAGCCTTGTTAAGGTTTCTTGGCTTGTAGCATAAAGAAGTTTATGCTTGCCTAATTTCTTCTTATGTTTCTCTTGGTTTTGAGCCCTTGTGGTTGTGTTGGTGCTAGGTGGTGAGAGTTCGGCCTGAAGCAAGGAGCCAGCGGAGGAGTAGCGTCACTGAGAAGTTGTTCACCTAAGTTGTGAGTGGATTATGATTACACATTCTAGTATACTACTATATAAATATACTTATGGATTGGTTTAATGAAATCCTTGGTATTATCATGTTAAAATGATGGTTTGATAGTTTTTATAGAAGTTCTATATTTCCTGTTTTATGAATGAAACTCTTGATGAATCGATGATTTGAAAGGAATTTCCATTCCTTTTATTTTACAAGCAAAGCTCTTGATGTTTGATAAAAATGCTTTTGGCTACATTGGTACATCGGATGGAAATAAGTTGTTGAACTTTTATACATGTTATACTCTTGGTCTGAATTTAATATGATAGCGATATTTATCGCCGATATGTGGTTATTTGTCCTGGATAAGAACTCTGTGAAATGAATTACTTGAACTATCTTGCTATTACACTTCATGATGTTTTGTTGGCGATGAGGTTGAAACCCGCCTACTGTAGTAGGGGGTCCCCACGGGCTAGCTTTTTAGAGGTAGCATGGTGGACTCGGTTGATTTGTGCACTTCAGGTGGAGCATAGAGTTCTTATTGGACAAATATCGCGAGTCCAGAGTCACCACACGGCTCCGGTATGCTAATGTTAAGGACATGAGTGCCTTGACGGTTCTGAACTTAGCCCCAGCCACTTCTAGAGTTTAGAGGGATTTCTAGACCATTATTCAATTGTTCAAATTGCACATTTCGTATTATGAGAAAATATATATTTATGTAAAAAAAATTGTTTTGATGATGAACAATGTGTTTTATGATTTTAATTCTCGTATTATGCTATTCATGAGCTATGTCTATTAAAACTTCATTTTAGCAAAGTGGTACTTCTATGCTATATATATTTCTTATACTTGTATATATGCTGCTCTATATATACATATACACTGCAATGTTTTGAACTATATGTGTTATTGCAAAAGTTTGTATTGTCGCTTTATAGAGCATTTTCTGTTCCATAGAACTGTGCTAACCCATTCACTGAGTGACTCTAGCTAGTCACCCTCTCCCTCCCTTCTAGGCTCTAGATAGTAGAGGCATTGCGGCTGACCGGCGTGCTGTGCATTCTCTAGCTATTTTATTTTTAATCCTTATTCTATGTATGTTTCTTATTGACGCTCTGTTGTATAAGAACATGGATCCACTAATGTAATTGACACTCTGTTGTATGATTTGTATGCCTATCTAAATTTTAAAAATCTTGTTGTATTTATGACGTGTACTTTATTGAACTCTTTTATTAGGGTATCATTTAGTAGCTTCCTCTGTGCTATCTGTTAAACTCTTTTATGTATGTTTGGATTTGTGATCTCTCTTCAGAGTTGTCTTCCCCAGGTTTTTGGTTAGCGTTGCGGTAACTCGAGGGTTGAGTGGCGTGGGTGCCCCTCTTTGGGTTGTCGTGTGTATTGTCCGGTGCCGGTCCCACAGGACGGGGTGTGCCAATAAAGTTTTCTTAATAAACAATACATTGATTTAAAATGTGTGAATATTAAGCCTATTATTGATCAATTGTCAATATGTAGATAGTGGTTAATCTAGTTTTGAGACTTTCTAAGTATCTATTATAGGTAGTAAACTCCCTTTTACTTAGAAAAATCTCTAAAAGAAAGGAAGTCTTTAACTTGTATCTATTGCTTTGGTATATGCAAATTATCTTTAGTATATACAAATTAAAAGTGAGACTAAAATCTCAAACGTACTTGACAAAATAGACTGAAACATTATGTACATAAACTTCAAAGAAGAAATTTGTGAAAGTTTAAGATCTTGAAGTTCAAAAGGAAGAAAAAATAGTTCATAGAATATGCTTGTCACAAGACAAATACTGATGTTTTTTGTGAAACAAAAATTGGGTCATTTATTGAGGGTATGCCATTTTAGAAAAGGTTGAAGCTAATGTGTTAGAGAACAAGATCTAGCTCGAATGCTCAATAATGTTTTCATGGTTAATATGGATTAAAAATGTGTGTTTTGACTTAGTGTTCATTTCTTCTGAAGGGAAGGAGAAATCAATAAAGTGGATTGGCTTCCCCTTACTTCATATGTTCATTATCTAAAGTGAGGGGAAGTAGCATTTCTCTCACTTCACACTTTTTTTAATTTTTTAACTAAATCTACTTCAAAAGTTTTTACTAAAGTGGAGGAATAGAACAAAATAAAACTAAACTTATTTCAGTACTCATTCACATCTTGCAAAGCGAGCATCAAACTGTTGAAAGTGATGCTACTTCTAATCATTTAAAAAAAGTGCCATTTCTATTTCCATGCAAGAAAGTGTCATTTCTATTTCCATGCACTTGTGCACTACTTGCACCATGTCATGTGCTCTGCAAAGGAATGCTTTTAAGACATGTCAAGCAGTGGACATTGGAAAAATGTTTTCGTATTACTGATGTGGTGAAAGGTTTTGGAATAGTAAAGCTCTCTTTGTTATGGTTAAGTTTTTACTCTAAAACAATGCTTAACATCATGTATTTACTAAAAAGCATGATGTTCATCGGTTTAAAATTATTTTTTATTTCAAAATATTGATCATCTCAAGGAAATAAGGTTTTTGTTGAAAATAATTATATCAAATACTCTAGGTATCTTCTAAGAATTAATAAAGTCTCTAAATTTACCTATATTGCTGATGATTTTAGAGATCACAGACATAATTCAAGTGTGAAACTACTAAAATAATCTCTTCCACCTTCCAATATTTTAAAAACATCTTTATTAATTCTAAAGCATTAAAATTTCTTATTGTTGTAAAATACGTAAATAGCGAATGTCTACTATAGCAGTCGATATTAAAGTAGTAAAAACGGTAGTGTAGCAACCGCCATATTTTACTGTTTTATCTACCAGGGTATTTTGGACCATCAAATTGAATTGATACCGACTGTCCATTCATTTATCTAATGACTATAAATACCCAAATTATTCTTGTATTCAGAAGATATTAGAAAAGAAGAAGAAATAAGAAAATGGGAAATAAAAGTAAGAGTATTTGGTATATATTCTCTTTTCTCATTCTATATTATGAAAAAATATATATACTTTTATATTGACGACGAATTCTTAGCTGCTTTTACAATATATTATCAACACTGTGGGATCGAAAATACGCGCCCTAGCGTCGTGTCGGTGAAGAGACACGGGGCGATATATCGAATCACAAGTGTTTTATTTTATTTTTATTTTATTTTATGGACTCTTCCTTTCCTAATAGAGGCAAGCCTCTATTATTAATTACTCCATATTAAAATCTTGGGAACCTCCGATTAAGGGCTTCGAGTACAAGTAAAAGCAAAATATTGCAAACTATAAATTTCAATATTTATTTCATATACATACTGCAAGTTTTTGAATTTCACTTCTTTATATATATATATTGTTGTCTGTGCCTTGTCACCGTGCCGCATGTCTCATTACCGTCTTGAGATATTTATCTCATTATCGCCTTAAAATGGGTATAAAAATTTGTCGTTGCCTCGAGATAAACATTCTTGTCATTACTTTGGAATGACATATATTGTGATTGGTTTCAAAGGAAAATAATGATAATTTAGACATTGTTTACAGGTAACACACCAAGTAAGCTTATAATGGGAGAGGAAATGGAATTCTTGAATTTATGATACCAGTACCCTTGACCTTATCATATGAGCATTTTTAGATATAGGATATGGGCACCTCCCTGTTTGAGTTTTAAAAGATGCCATTAAGAGTATGTTGAACCTTGTTCTCCGATTATTGAAATGTGATTTATATATATATATTTTTTTTTTTTGTGGTTGTAAATGTCATTTCATTTATTATTATTATTATTATTTTTAGACTAATTTTATCAACTTAGAGGGCATTTATAAGGCTCAAAGTTCCCTTTATTTCCGCGTTGTTTGCGGTTACAGTTAAGATATATATATATTCTGGTGACCTTTATTTGTGTAACTTTTATACGTGCCAAAACTCAAAATGCAATACTCTCCAGTGTGGTAGGGCACAGCTAACACTGCTATGAGAAATTGAACTAATAACAATGCGATTCGCAGTAACCAAGCAAAACTCTTGACTTAAATGCTCCAAGAAAGGATACTCATATTGACATCTTTGTCCTCGAGAACAATCCCATCGGGAATTTCAAGCTTCTTGCCAGATTTGTTAGTAATTGTCACTTTGTCCTTCAGCAACATCACCCAGAAATCTTCAAGCTATCAACGACGCTAGAGATGGACTTGAACCAGCAAAAGAAATTATCAACCTTCTTAGATTCAGGACCTAACAGGGTTGGATCTAGTTTGGTTATGGATTACAAAGTCATCAGCAAGAGTATAGAGATCCGACTGGACTAGCAGCAAGTTTGATGTTGCTTTCACAGGGAGAAAGCGCAAGTCTGGTGTTGCTTTCACAAGGAGGAAGCGAGGGCGGGGGAGCGTTAATCCCACTAACGTATTGCTGCACCAACTGCAGTGGAAGAACTTTCACACCATTCACTTCCTTAGGGTTAGGGATAATTTCTATATTTTTTTTTAGTGCATCAGCCTCCACAAGTCGCTTGATAGCCTTCAAGTTCACCCATAAGTAGTTCATATTGAAGATCTTGAATTTTTTTTTAATTGATTTAAACTCATTTACATGTGTGTCAGGAGCTTGTGTAATTTCCAGGAGTTGGACCCTTCATATTTGATGAGGGTACCTGCTTTCACATTAGCCAAAGTGCTCGGAATCACCTCCATACAGTACTCATTCTGATTATGTATCAACTGGTTAAGGATCTTCAAGTCAACAATAGTACTCAGGTCATCTGAGTTTGCCACAAAGACATACTCTTTACTCGGTGATATCAATGTATCGAGCTTCCCACTATTCATCAAGGAGGGGAACACATCCCCAGGGCCTGGAGGATACCAGCTATCCTTCCCAACCTCACTCTTGCATGGCAATGGCAGAAAATCTTCAGCAACTATTCGCGGATATTGATTCTAGTTTAATGTATGAATTTCAATGTCTGAGTCCGAATACTTCTCCACGATCTTTAATTTGTCATCATAGGTGGAAGGAGTTCATCAAAAGTAGGGGAGCATGCCAGCCATACTTCTTATTAAGTGACTTTGTTTGAATAACAATCAGATCAAGAAATGTAAATCCATTTCAAACTTCAATAGCAGATTTCGGGCCAATGCAACCCATGGCCGTTCCCAAGCCTTTGTTAAGCTTCAGCATGACCAGCTCATTGAGAAACTCCTTAGTTACTTCGAGATCTTCAAGAAATTGAATAGATAACAGGACCTGAGTAATCTTCATCGCCATTGCTCAAACTTCCGGCGGTGACAGAGCATTGACACTTTTGTTCCTCCCTGGCTACGGACAGAATGGAGACGAGCGACGTTGGCGACGAGCGGCGACAACAGTGTTTTAATTTTCTTTTATATGTATATATATCGGCAACCATGGAGGGATATTCCACCCTCGCGTGGCGTCTGCAATGAGCGGTGAACGATCGGCAACGGCGGCGAGGCTGTGACAACAGTGGTTTTTTTTTTTATATGTATATATATCGGCGACCATCGAGGGATATTCCACCCTCGCATGGCGTCAGCAACAAGCGGTGAATGATCGGCAACGGCGGCGAGGCGGTGACGAGCAGCAACAGCAGCATTTTATTTATTTTTTTATATGTATATATATTGGCGATCATGGAGGGATATTCCACCCTCACATGGCGTTAGCAACGAGTGGTGAACGATCGGCAACGGCAACAAGGCGGTGACGAGCAGCGACAGCAGCAACAGCGGGGAGCAGCGACCTTTTTTCTTATTATATATATATATATAACAGGAGAAAGGAAATAAAATTATAGAGAGAGACCTTCTTCTTCTTGTTTCCCTTCAATCTTCTTTATTTCTTATTCTTCTGCTTTTGTTTCCCTTCTCCCCTCCTCCTGCTTCAGCCTTCTCCGTCTTGTTTTAAAACCCAGTTAACCCCCACACTCACATCGTGACAACCACCCTCATATCGTGATGGAAGCCATGCCATGCACGTTCCCATCTTCCTTTATTTTTGTTGTTTCTTTAATTATTATATATATTTTTTATTAAATGGAAAGTGACAGATAGTGGACTATAGACGCAACACCTTGTCCCCATTTTAAATTATCCATGTCTCCATCATGAACACCATCTCCATGATATATATATATATATATATATATCCACGAAGCCATGCCCCTTATTTTAGATTATCAATGTCTCCCTCATGAAGATTATTTCCATGTCCCACGTTTCATATATATATATATATATATATATTCTATTTAATCTGATTTTTTATATAATTTCATTTTTTATTTTAAGGATTTTTTTATATTTGAATATTTAAATTGTCTCGAGATCTTTTAAATCGCTTCGAAATCTATGCTATCGGTTGATATTGAGATTTGAATATTTATATCACCTCGAGATCGGTGCTCCCCGGGCTGATCTTATGATTTGTGTATTTTAGATCGCCTAAACATCTGTGCTCTTCGCTGATCATGAGATTTGAGTGTTTTAGATCGCCTTGAGATCCGTGCTCTCGGCTGATCTTGAGATTTGAATATTTTAGGTCACCTCGAGATCTGTGCTCTAGGATGATCTTGAGATTTGAATATTTTAGATTGCCTCCAGATCTGTGCTCTCAACAGGTCATGAGATTTGAATATTTTAGATCGTCTCGAAATGTGTGCTCTTGGCTGATCTTGAGATTTGTGTATTTTTAGATCGCATCGAGATCTGTGCTCTAGGCCGATCTTAGCAGTGGATGATTTAAATCTTATAGGTACTCATGATGAAACTGCCAAAGCAGCATCACGTCTAAGAAAAAAAATTTGAAATAAAAGATCTAGGAAAGACCAGATGTCTTAGCATGCAGATTGAACATTTACCTGATGGACTATTTGTCCATTAATCAACCTATACAGAAAAGGTGCTGAAGAGATTTAATATGGACAAAACCTATCCATTGAGTACTCCAATGGTTGTTCGCACACTCGACGCCTAGAAAGATCCATTTCATCCACCTGATAAGGGGAACCTGGTCCTTGGCCTGGAAACTCCTTATCTAAGTGCAATTGATGCATTAATATATCTTGCAAATAATACAAGACTAGATATAGCTTTTGTTGTTAATCTTTAAGCAAGATATAGCTCTACACCAACGCAAAGACATTTGAAGGGAAGAAAGGATGTTCTGCGCTACTTACGGGGAACTATAGACTCTGGCCTATTTTATCCACAAGAGTCTTCATCTAATCTCATAGGCTTTGTTGATGCCGAGTACCTATCTGATCCTCATAGAGGAAGATCTCAAACTGAATACATATTTTCTTATAATGGTACAGCTATATCATGGCATTGCACAAAACAAAATCTTACAGCTACTTCATCAAATCATGTCGAAATTTTGGCTCTCCATGAAACAAATAGAGAACGCCAGTGGTTGCAATCTATGATCAAACATATACAGTCATCATACGAACTACCATCAATTACAACAGATGCTACAGTAATTATGAAGGCAACAATGCTCATATATCCTTGATACAAGAGGGATATATCAAAAAAGGAAGAACGAAGCATATATCTCTAAAATTTTTCTACACCCATGATCTAGAGAAAGATGTCATAGAAGTTTGAAAGATTCAATCTAATGAGAACCAAGCCGATTTTATTTACAAAATTGCTCCCTAAATGTATTCATCACCAACTTATTTGCAAAATCTATATGAAAAGAATTATGGATATACGCAATCTTGAAATAAATTAAAGGTTATTTATTTGAGGGGCAGACTGTACTCTTTTTCCTTTCACTACGGTTTTATCCCCATGGGTTTTCCAGAGGCAAGGTTTTTAATGAGGCAGTAACTCTCAAATATGCCACAAAAAATATACTCATTTTCCTTGACTAGGTTTTTATTCCACTGCGTTTTTCTTACTTAGGTTTTAATGAAGCATATCCTTTGGTTATAAGCATCCAATGGGGAGTGTTGTAAAATACATGAATAGTATATTCTTACTGTAGCAATCGACACTAATGTAGCAAAGCCAGTACTATAGCAGACACCCACATGGTACTATAGCAGCAGCCATATTTTTAATATTCTACCTATCATGATATTTTGGACTATCAAATTGAATTAATCCCAACCGTCCATTCATTTCTTGAATGGTTATAAATACCACTTTATTCTTAAATTTTTAAGATAGAAAATAATAAGAAATAAGAAGAGGGGAAACAAAATGAGGATATTTGGTATATATTCTCTTTCTCATTGTATATTATGAAAATATATATATACTTTTATACTGAAATTGAATTGTTAGTTAGTTTTGTAATATTTATAATAAATTAAGATCTTAAATTTTCTAATTTAATGATTAAATATGTTATAGAATCTCAACAAACATTTTAAAATTCTTATTTCTTATATTTACCCTCTTTAATAGCCCATTTCAAAAATACCGCACTACTTATTTAATATTTATTTTTTTAACTACAAATAAATAGTTTTCTAATTAATTTATGTTGTTGCTCGTTTTTATTACACTATCAATCTGTTTCAAATACTTTTTTGTTAGATAGATAGAGCTTTATATGCTAAGAAGTATAATATTTTTACCATGAAACTTTATAACCAGTTTCTATTTAAAGCTTAACCCAAGGGACACTCATTGAGACTAACAAAACCTTTGGTTTTATTTTTGTTTTTGTTTTTTTATTCTTTGTTCTGTTTGTTTTAGGGCAGTGAAAATTGAACAAATTATAGCAATTTCTGAAAAGAAAAATCATACATCTTCTTGTCAAATTCCCAAAGTACCAAAGAACACAATTTACAGCTCAATATTAACTTTCAATCCACAACCTCCATTTTGCACTTACTTCCAATCCAGGCCAGTCTGGCCTCCTGGCAGCTTAAAATAAATCCCTACGGAGCAGGATCTTCACATTAAGTCCTTATATTTCATTGTACTGCATACATTAAAAGCATCTTCAACAAGTTTCAAGATAACTCTGCACAAAACGAAGAAAACACGAAATCAGTCACCCAAACCGATCAAAGAAGTTAACCGGCAGGTTTGTTTCTGTTGCGACCAAAAGATTTACTTAAAATGAGGTGACACTTGGTGATAAATTCATTCGTTAGGCAGATGCAAAACAATTCACACGTGGAAGTTACAACAAATGAGTAATCCAAGCATCAATTGAAGCTATGCTTTTCTTTCTCGTTTCCGAAGGCCCATTCGTGATCTTGCATATCTGGATTTCATGTTAAGAAACAATAACCCCACTTCATTCAGCCGAAAAAATTAGCTGATAATTTTAAGACGACAGAGATCCCTTTGGATAGAGCTCCAACCATCATTTGGCCATTTGAGGGGTACGACGATCAAATACAGAGAGGTAGTTTACTCACTTGACCCGGAGATACGTCTATGCTGCCAATGAGTAGCCTTATGATGCGCCAAAACATTGACTTGAAAATGTAGGGCAGAATATTCTAAAAAAAGGATACTCCAAACGCATGCCATCCCCAACTGATGAATATAAATGAGTTCCTTGTAGATAATTTCGTGCTCCAGTCGAACATTCCACATCCTGGATTTTGCAGTAATATCTTAAAATTGGCCAGCGCCATGCAGTACTGACAAATATTTTAAGGCATTTTATGAAGTAATATAAATTAATGCACAACCTCAAAAGAAACAGTGGCAAAGGTGGTAGTACCCGAAGTACAAAGATCCTCCATCCATACTTAATGATATTATACATACCTACTCCAATTTTCTCTCAAGGCACTGATTCTAATTCAGCAGAAAAAATTATGAAGTGTAAGCTTGTGCTCCATTAATAATTTTCACTAACAGTGCAGCTGTTTCAAAGCTTGAACAAGCTATACTCTACACAAGTGTGTTTACAGGGGCAGGGCTCACAAATTCTTTTTTTCATTCATCAAAAAGGCCCTGGTTGGTCACTTATCTAGGCATCTAAGTGAATTCAACATACGGTTTCCCTGCAATCCTGAGATTAAATTATACCACTTTCAATATAAATATCATTCAAGTCTTATGGAGGAGAAACCGACAGGTCCTTGCATGGTGTATTTCAAAATGTGCTCTAAAACTTGGTCCCATCACTATTAGCTAATAATTACAACTAAAAATCATCAAGCAACATGCCAGAGTCACAAGGGTTATATAAGCCATGAACGGCGTCATGAAGTGATCAAACAGAGACCAGGAAATGTGAAAGAAAGAAACAAGAATTGAAGATGAAGGTGCAGCTGAGATTAAGTGGAAAAGTATAGACAGAATAAGGACAACCATGGAGGGAGGAGCACGGCAGCTTGTACACTGGGTGGGATGATAAGACAGTAGAAAGGACAAGGCAGGTTGAGAATTTGAGACAGTTTCTCTGGAAAATTCATATTGAAAAGATGTAAAAATGGACGTCATGCACTTCCTATTAACTTATTATGACTTCGAAAGGCTTATAAGAAAGGCCGAAGCTTATAAGAAAGGACAAGGCAGGACTGAACAAATTGCTTTTACTTTTTCTTTAACTAATAAATCTATATTCTATCTACATCTAGCCAGTTGCATGTGTTTGGGTGTGCCTTGAGTATTGAAGGTTGGACTAAGCTAAATGAAGAATTTGGCTTGGTTACAGGGGATCCAAATTGGGCACAAGGCATCCACTCTTAATCAGGGAGAAAGTAGCAAAACTACCACCTTAGTGGATAGTGAATTCACTGCAAATATACTTGAGACAAGATTTTGATGCTATTAATTTACACATTAAAAGCACTTTCTCTTCCATTTAAATATTACTTCAACAGAGTAGTTGGAAAAAAAGCAACATTATATAAATTAATAAAAGACTTCCCTTCTAGTTTGCCAATGCAAACCCAGAAACCCATAGTTGTTAATTTGTTCAAGTTTACATCTGTGCTCATGCCTTAACGGCAGCCCCAACTCCTAACTTACAGAGAACAGTGCATACTGAATAAGTTCACTCAGACAATTTAAGTCTATTAGGTCACTCGCATCAGTCAATTTTACACAAACTTATAGTAGTAAAAAAAATCAAGTGTTTGATGACAAAGTGAACCATCCACTTGGTTAAAGAATGTAATTCTCAAAATGTAGCATTAGCAATTTAAATTGCAGCAAAGGACAATCTTGTGAAATTAATTTTTTTATTGAATTTTTCATCATAGTGAAAGAATGTGAGCAAAGCAGGAAAATAAGAAAAGATCAATCAATTATGAAATTCAAGGCATGAACTTATGATATTTCATAGTCATTTCCACGTTTTCAGATCATATAAAAAGAGAGAGTCATGACTCATAAATGATATTTTGTCTTCGAAAATCCAAAACTTTATAAACATAACCTAGAGCATCTTTATAAGCAACAACCAAAAAATGATACCATAGCATTATGCAAAGCAGCTACAGTATTTAATTCTGCAACTGAAATATTGAAAGAGCAAATGACTTTTTCTTAAAGCAGTATATGCAGTTCTTTTTTACAATAAAAGCAAAAGGAAAATCTATACCTGAAAGTCAACAAATGCAACAGGAACTCCATTTTTGTTTTGCATCTTCAATTTTAGAAAACCTGGGCATCTGCTTGCAGAAAAGTATTAATAATAACTTTTAAAGGCATATAAAATAAACAAGAACATCTGAGGAACGCTAATCATTCCAAACCTCAAGAAGACTTGAGTCAACTCTTTCTCTGTACAAGTTGAACTGAGGTTGGCAACAAAAAGAGTTGGGCAGGGATCATTACTTTGAGGAGCAAAAGTTGAAGTATTACTCTGCAATTTAGAAGCATAAGTGCCTTAAATACAAAAGTTAAAATATGAATATGGAGAAAAGAAAAATATATACTACAGTACACATTAGAAATATATGCCCCTTCCACAAAAAATTGGTAACTTGCATAAAAGTCAAACAATATAACATGCATGAGTCTGAAATATGAAGATTTCTATCAATTGTCACCTTAAGGATGTTCAGTTTATTGTTCAAAAAGAAAAACAATTGGTGCAACATTTAATACTCAGAAAATATCTAAAAAATGGTTGAAGGGGTAAAATTGCAGCTCTGTTTATTTTCTTCTTATTGATTCCATTATTAGTTCAAAATTGCTTCTTTGAGTCAAATAATGGTATTGGGTAAAATAGAGTATCATCTGTTCAGAGACAATGTTGTATGACTAAAACTTCCATGAAAACAATTATAAACTCAAACCAGACAATAAAATAAAAGAATCATAGCACATGATGCTTTTGTTCAGACGTTTTAGTTTATTGAAACTTTTGTTTGAGGAGAGCACTAAAACTCCACGAAGCAATTACATACAAAATGATCACATAATATAATAATGTCCAGAATGCAAGCCCCGTAGACCTTACCAACAACTTGCTAGGATCTTTATAATATGCAGAATCATGCCCAGAGCTTGTGTGGCTGTAAATGACAATGACAGCAATAGCCAATAGTTAGATAAAAATCCTAGCAAGCACTATGAAGCAGAATAAAACATTAAATGGATTTTAATTTGATCTCTGTAACTACAGTAGTAGCAAATTGTGGGGTTATTTAAGTGGAAGTAGAAAATAGGAGGATAAGACAATGAAAAGCATGCAATGAATTGTGCTCAGGTACTGTGCCTTGACCTTTGTGTAGAAGGATAACCATTCATGTTGTAAGCAGAATTAGCAATTCCAGGCAAGTGTGTATTGCTTCGAACACCTGTTAGTGCGCAAGTGTGCCAAAACATGTGCGTCATAACCTTTTGAAGGTGTGGCATGTGAGAAACTATTGCACAATTCCTAAAAAGATAAATATAGAAAGCTACACGAAAGCAAATGAACTATGTCAGTTAGCCTTGAAAAAATCAAAAGAACCATGACCTCTCACCGCTTGGAATTAGAATATAGAGCTGGCACCCCCCTCTATTTAGGATGCTCAGTATTTATCTCAATGCAAAAAATAAACCTTTAAAATTGTTCGACTAACTGCAAAAAGTAAATTATTGGAAAAAAGGGTCCCCTGTACTACCTGAATCTGGAAAGCCACTTGCATATGCAGTAGAACCTCTCACTCTTTTATCAGAAGAGAAAGAAACCCCATCATCTGATATCATGAAGTAATGCATTAATAATTTCAAATGCAGGAATTATGTGAGCTCTCCTAAATCAAGAAGCAAACCAACTCCCTTAAAACCAAGAATTTTAAATATAGATATTTAGCAGAAGGGATCACTGCTAGCATATTAAAATTTAATATAACCTGGCCGTGAGCGTTTTGACCTAGAGTTGGATTTGGCAAACTCAATGAACAGGGTTGATTCCTTCTCAAGGTCAAAAACCATACCCTGTGAACACAATTGATTACTAAGTGAGAGAGATAAAAATTGTTTTAATGTTCAACTTATTCCTTACCAAGTACTAAAACCCTATACATGGAAATCCAAGAAATTACTCTATAAAGCAACAATATTAATAGTTATTTAACTAATAATTAAAATGTCTAAATCAAAACTACATTAATTCAAATACACACACACACACACGCATACTAGTTTGTGGTAGCACTTGATGAATCACTAATGGCATCTAACAAATGATTAAGAAGAATAAATGTATAAAGAAAAATTGCAGTGCCACATATTAGAAGATAGCAAGAAGACAATGTATGCGTTAAAGAAATCAACAGCTGCAAGCAAAAACCACATTGACATATAAATGAATGAGAGAGAACACAATTCCCAAAACACACCAACTTTCATAGGGAATTTCCCTCTAAATTAGACACTCATGCTTCAACAAATTGTCATATTGAACTAACCACCTTCCTACAACTTGCAACGCAAACAAGGCTACATTCTTATCTAGTCATCTTGAACTAAAGTATGAATTGCTAATGAAGCATGTATAATGATTCATTCACACAATGGATAAGCTATATATTATTGCAGATTACTAACATTTTCAATCAATTTTCCTCGATACTCCTGCAATAGTAAGTTTCTTCCATTTCATAAAGAGCTCATCATTAAACAAGCTTAAAATTATTAGGTAATCAAAAGATGAAAATTTCCAAATCCAGAGGCTATAATTTCTAGATATCTAAGCAACCATTTGGTCGATCATGTTACTGAAACTAAGCAAGGTCCTGGGTGATTTGCAATAAAGAAAATTCAAGAATCAAGCAAAAGACTGAAGATAGAAAGAAGATAAATGGATCATGATAAAACCAGCAGGGAACTTATTGCAACATTTCCTTCAACCCAAAAATAAAAAAAAATTCATCATCATCGAACCACATCTTAATAACAAAATGCTTTTGATAAGTGTCTAAATACACTATATCATATCGCATTATTTCTTACACTCTCGTGCTGTTTCGAAGTTTATAAAACTACTTTTGAAGATTATACGGACCCCCAAACACTATGCGCGAGAAAGTGAGCAACCGATGCGAGAACGCGGCGAAATGACCCCAACCAGGCGATCGTGCGGCCTCCATGCAGCCCTTGTGCAGCCGCACAGCACCTCCAGGAAATCATGCGGGCTGCTATGCGGTCCGCACAACTCAAGAAAGCGTCCAGAATTAGCCCCGTTTCGACCCCGTGCGGCCGCACACTTGCCCGCACACCTGGGAACATATAAAAACGGAAGTTAGGGCTTTTGGAAAAGGGGAAAGCCACCGCACAAGTCCGACCACTTCCAACACATACACTCGTCAGAGAAGGGTGATTCTAGCCGGGAATCAACAGGAGAAGAAGGTGGAAGCCAAGGAGAGCATCCAAAGAACTCGATGGCGCGGATCCGACCAGTTTTCACCACCACCATTAGTCGACAAAAAGAAAGTTTTATAATGTTTTTTGATGATTGTAGGTCTTATCTTGTGCTCTCCATTATCTAAATGTCAAACTAACCTCCTAAGGCCGCCAAACATCCAGTGAACCTTGGAAGGATAACTTCTATGGATGGTTGAATATTTGTTAAATTGAATGTTGGCTTGAATTTATGTTTTGATTCTAATCTATTGGTTTGTATGTTCATTCTACAATGGATGGATTCCGTAGAATTGATCTTGAATGATTTTTGTAGAGCGAGATGCTTGCATTCATTAAGTCTACATAGATTAGAGATGGATTTCATGTATCGGTACACCAGAGGTTTCAGGCACCGATAACCTCCCGCATTAAGGTATAACCTTAGATAGAGATTCCTTGCACCCAATGACATCGTAGGGGCATCCTAAGATTGGAACCCGCATAGGATTAGGGCTATCACCGGAGGTTTCAGGGTAGTTGACTTTAGAATCTCACGGATCAAAACTCTAACCAACTTCATGCTATCTTAGTTAGCCATTTATGCTTGTTATTCTCCGGAGGGGATCCTTGCCCGAGGCCTTCCCTCTCCTTTGTTTTATCCTTCAATTTTCATACATGCGGCATTTCCTTCCATATCTTAATTAAGTAATTTCTAATCTAAAAATAGCTACCTTCAATTGATCGACTGGATAGTGCTGTGAACGAAGAAATAATAGTATTTCTCAGGCCCCTGGGAATACGACCCTCTCGTGCTTGCGCGAGAGGTTTATTACTTAACGACCCATGCACTTGCAGCAGGATGAGTCATGTGCACGCTCTCTAGCGTGTTGCACGCTCAACCATCAGCTTTCATTAGGGGTAATGCACGAGCTACAAATCACTATCAGGAACATGAAGTTAGTTATCAAGATATGATGATTGATTACAACACACAAACAGCTGCACTTCAAAATAATTCAAGGATAAGATCATTAAGGCTCTTTAATCAACTGAAATAGGTGCAACTCCCTCATGTCAATACCCATCATTTCTTTCGCAATTTGCATTTTATTATGTATGATAAGGTTCTCCATAATAAAATGCCATGAACCTCCCATTCATGTTGCATTTAATGAGATATAAGAATTATCACCACAATCTACATCACTAATAGATTTCAGCAAAATGAAGCTTGACATGTCACCAAGAATATTCATTTTTATACACTTAAAGAGATCCAACCTCTATAATTTGTTAATATTGGTGAACCAATCTCACAATCAACCAACAGACTTATAGTTTTATCTAATTTTCATCCTTGTTATCTTATATTGCAGCAGCCAAACTTCAAAATCAGACTATAGACTCTTGCCTTCATGGACAGATAAAGAACATGCCATACGCTTTCATACTAGCATCAACTTACTGAAATATACAAAATAGAGCTTTCCACTTGACTAGAACACAACTTCTACATTTTAAAAGTATCTCCATCACTCCCAAACTCACTTCTTACTTAGTAGTTGAAAGTCTATGGTCACGCACAAATTGATGAAATGAACAGGTCAAGACTAATTTCAAAGATATAAAATATGGATAATAAAGGCCCCTCTTTTCATCCAAGGTCTTCTAATGATGATGTCATTATGAAATATATTTAATTAAATAAATCACCAGAAAACTAGAGATATATATATATATTTGATGTGATTTGTGATTAAGGAAATGAACAAAGTCTTTCTACAAAGCTTCATTCCACCTATCATTAGGAGTTGGAAAGGTCGTCGAATACGGAGGACCTTCATGTGTTGTAATACAATGATATCTTGCATCAAAAAGTGATCCTTGCAAAGAGACTTTTTCATCATACAAAACAGGATGCATAGCTTTAGAGAGAAGTGTTCAATAGCTTAAAGACAAAATATGTTCCCATCTAAGAAGAATGAGGTCCATGGCAAAATGGGCAATAGAAAAGAATGGAATCACAGTAGGTCTTTAACAATCATCCAGAACTCTCTATGCGAGCATTGAAATGCAGTTTTGAAAACTTCAAGATATACAAAGCAAGTGGTTAGTAAAATTTGTCTGCTGTGAGATTGGTAGGTTGCATTCAAACTAAGTATTATTCATGGTCCAGTTCAAAAAAACAAATTTACTTACAAAAGATTATCACCTAGTAATGAACATAAAACAATAAGCATAACCATGTACCATATTATTTTTGACAATTTGTAAAATATGTTATGACAAATACAGAGACATTTAAGCATACGAATCCAATTTTATTGAGTCGTTATCTTTATTTTGAATTATATAATGTTTATTAACTTTGTTTCCAGGTAGAACAAACTCTAGATTTAATTAAAAAATAAATAAATAAAATTAGAAAAATATGTCAATGAATAAAATATTTCACATCATACATATGAGGGTCATTACACGTACATTTAGTGTATGCATTGCAGTGATAGCAGATTGTTGGTCAGTAAACACAACAAATCCAAATGCCTGTAAAAAGAGAAAACAAAAACAAAAGGTGAAAATACAGTGAAAAGGAGACGAAATGACTATGCGCACTTGCACAAACCACAGAAAAAAGACAGGAAGTAAATATAGAAAATCAAAACAGATCAAGAAAGATAGGATGATGCAGGAATATTTAATAAAAAATCAACATAGGACAATTCACGAAATTCAGGAAAAAAGCATAAGAAAAACATGCATTACACCATATCCAGCGAGATAAATACATATCTGCACACATATATATAAATTTTCTCCGGATACAGCATTTCTATGTACACTAGTTATATACTAAACTACCCTTAAGTCAAATAGACTAATATTTACCAAATACAAAATCCTTGTTATGCAAACTTGTTCGGTATAAGGTTGCTTATCAAAATCCATCCACACAGTTCATCATATCATGCACATCCTGAACCTGCAACTACTCTTTAGATGTAAACTTACCATGAGTCTGATAGTACATTACATCACAGCCCTCAATTCTTATACTGGTCTGATTAATCAGTTGGATGTATTTCGAAACACAAAATATCTTATTCTCTTTCTATGGACATCTTAGACAAGATAAATTAACACAAACAATAGAAGCAACTTGGATCAAGAGCCCCATTGTATATATGTAGATAGATACATAGATACATCTATATAGTACACATACAACAAAGGAGGATTTAAATTTCACAAGGAAAAGACTTTGCTGCATAAACTTTCCAATATTCATAGTAGGTCATCCCAGACTAATGACTTATGTGTGGACTAGGCTATGGTAACACCCTTCAAACAGAAGGTAGGAAATTTAATGACCATTTAATTATGGATCAAAACGTCACAACATCAAAATGGTTCAAACACAAGCAATAGCCAAACATGATAAGAGCAGCAAGGTGGTGCCTGGTTGGGGAATAAGTTGGGCTTTTACCTTTCCAACCAAACACCACATAGGAATTACTTAGAATACGAAGGGCTTTTTCACAAAATTTAATTCATGAAAACTTGAAAAATATAATCACTTAAGATCAAGAACATTAGCAAATATCAATCATTAGTTAGAACTACAGTTTTAATTATACAATATTTATTTTCTCGTTATTACTTAAGTGGAATTTAAGTCAACTTTGGGGTGTAAGTTTTCCCTCAAATCAAATCCAAACTTCAAAACTGGAGTACAACTTCTGGTATCCCACATTCATGCAGTAAGGCAATCGGAAGTCCACAGATGGCACATTTCTCAACTAATGGTTCGACAATGGATAGTTACTTGACAACAGTAGTTAGTTAAGACATACATCATATTATGGATAAGATCACAAGTGAATCATTCCATAGGCCATCGTAGCAAATCAATCAATAAACAACAGACCAAGTAAAAACCTTTCAAAGTATCATATTTTAAGCAGGTGGAAAAAATACACCATATGGATAGCTGTTGATCTCATCTAGAGGAATCTAAACTGAAGTTTTAGAACATGAGCAACACATGAGGATACAAACAATGGCGTATTTCAAACCTCCAAAAAAGATTCAATTTATCTTAACTGAAGTTTTATGGCCTTTTAGAACATGAGCAACACAATAATACAAAACATGTGATCACAACTTCCTTCCAAAGAACTCAACTACAGGAAATAAAGAAATAGTAAAGTCTTACCTACCTATTCTAGCAAAAGGACAGTCCAAAGCAAGGTTATCTTGATTCCTTACAGCCTCAACTTCCTTGCAAAGTAAAAGAAATACAAAGTTCCATGAACATCAACTGCTGAACATTGACCTATTGCATATGAATCAATAGTTGCTTTCAAGGTATTGGAAGCCCTACTTTCATGTTATACATCCATGTAACATAATTGCTAATATATGTCCCAAACAACTTTGATCCATAAGAAAAGATCAACTGAGACTGATCTGAAATCAATATAACGCCCACATAAAAATCTCTCTTTACAAAATGCATAAAGGATTGCCATTATCCCAATACATAGAAGTTAACCCACGTATGCTTTTCGAACTTTAATTTCAAGAATAACAAAACCAACTAAAATTGGAGAAGCTATTATACTACCACCTAAGCCCTTAAACCATCACCATACACAATCCTTCTCACATACTCAACAATAGCAACCTTACCGATCATAAGAAATTGTACATCATACCAGCAACCTTGATATTAGCATTATTATCATTCATCATATTCTCCACAAAGAAACATCCATTTCAGCACCAGTAGGTATATATTCCCGTGAAGCATGAAATAGAATTCCAAACTTGCAGGACAAATTAGCAAGAAAGCACTGGTAATATCAAAATCAAAAACAAAAACGCAAATTGAAACTCCAAAACCACAAATCTTTCACAAGCGTGCACAGCCCATAAGATTCAGAAAATTCAAGAGAAAATTCGCGAAATGAAAACCTGGGAAGATGGTCCAGAGCTCTTGAGTTGGCAGTTCTGGAACCCAGGGAACTCGCGAAAGAGATTATAGATCTCGCGAGTCTTGGTGTCGTCAGGCAGCCCAGCGATGAATAGAGTCCGGACCTCGTCGTCGCGGGAGGAGTAAGGCAGCGGGGGAAGGGAGTAGTAAGGGGCGAAAGAAGATTGCTGGTGGTGAACGTGGGCTTGGGATTGGTCGTACGGAGGGAGGATATGGGTAGGGGGTAGGGACGCCGGCAAAGGCTGCGATGTCACCGGCGGCGGAGCTTGGGAGTAGGCGTAGTGGGAGGGCGGAGGTATGTGGTAGTAGGAAGCGGCCATGGTGCCTGAAGGGTTTGGGGTTGGACGGTCAGGGAGTTCTTTTTTGTTTTCCGCGATTCCAAAAATAAGTAAAAATATCAAGGGTTTTATTGCATATATATATATATATATATTGTTTCAATTATTCCTGGTAGGCTTTTTTGGAAAATATTATAAATTAAAAATTTTTTTTTTTTTGGCAATCCACAAAAGCTGCAAATTTTCTTCTTTGCTATGGAAACGCGGTGAAAACTATACACCTTTTACCGTCTTTAATGACCACAAAAAATGACCATCAGACAATGTAAAAATATTTGATATCAAAAAAGTATTTGTTAATAATTATACGACATATAAAAAATTAACAATGTAAAAAAATATTTAATAAGATAAAAAAAACTTCTTTCTAATCAGACTACTACAATCAAAATATAAAACCACAACCAAATTAATTTGATATCAAACAAAAAAAAATTAAAGTAATACATAATACAAAATATTCAATAACAATATTCAAAATACAATAAAATTTATTTAATAAGATAACATC
Organism: Dioscorea dumetorum; assembly: GCA_902712375.1. Taxonomy (NCBI): domain Eukaryota; kingdom Viridiplantae; phylum Streptophyta; class Magnoliopsida; order Dioscoreales; family Dioscoreaceae; genus Dioscorea; species Dioscorea dumetorum. The sequence continues at coordinate 3,019,588 of CACTHL010000549.1, read as the reverse complement.
AACATCCATATTTGAAAAAGTCTATCAAATCAACAATATAACCAAAGCATTTTCATTTAATTTTCTCAAAAAAGTGTAAATTAATTTGATTCATCCAAATAGTCATTCCTCTAACACTAAAGACACATTTGATTTTAGAAGTGATTTACTGAACAGTGAAAATCTGCATTTTCTTTTAATTTTCTCGAGAAAGTGTAAATTAATTTGATTCATCCAAATAGTCATTTCTCTAACACTAAAGACACATTTGATTTTAGAAGTGATTTACTGAACAGTAAAAATCTGAAAATGCCACTTCAGTGAAAATATAACTTATAGATAGAGGTGTGTAGTTCTATGTGTTTAGTTATTGAGAATAGTATCACATCATTATCCATTTTTTGTATTTGGTTGGTGGAAATCATTAATGTTTTGTAATAATATTTAGGTCTTGTTTGATTATAAAATAAAAAAATTGGCATAATTTTATTATGTAGAAAATGCAAGTAATTATTATAAAAATTTTCACATAATTTATTTTTATAGAATGAATGTTTAGTTAACAAAATAGAAAAATACATTTTTTATATTTAATTGGTGGAACTATATTTTATAACAATATTTATAGAGTGGGTTTTATAATAATGTTTTAACATTTTGTGTTTTTACAATTAACATGGTGCATAAAAATGCTATTATGTGAAGTATTTTACTATCATAATTTTTTTATGTTTATTTTTTTAAATTATGATTATGATCATCAAAATTGTATTAATATGTTTATTTTTTTGCAATTAACTTAAAGTAAACGAGAATTATTTTAACAAGTTTTAAATGCTAACCAAGCAAGGAAACAAACTGTAAAGTGGAAACCATCCAAATAAATTTATATATCACTGCATTGCGTTTATATTGCATAAAATTTGCCAGTATTGAACAGCATAGTTTGCATGAATAAATACAAGTGCCAAAAAACAATAGAAAAAAAAATCCAACTACAGGATGAAAGAAAAAATAAGTGTGATTCTATTGCATATTCAAAACAATAGTTCATACATCTTTCAAATACGAAAAACAACCCAACATATATACAAATATTTGGTCATTTGTTTTTGGTTTATTTCATAAACAAATTATATCATATTCACAAGGATACTGTCACGCCCATCCCATGAGACCGGTCAGCGACAATTTGAGGAAGAACACCCACGCCACTTAATCCTCGAGTCACCACAAAGCTAACAAACACAAGGAATAAAATAGTTCTAAACATGAATCACAAGTTCAAAACATACAAAATATAGAGCACAAAAATAACACAGAGGAAGCAACTAAACCAAAACCTGCTAATAGGGTTCAATGAAACATACTCTTCAAGATTACAACAAGGTTTTTAAAAAATTAGACAAGCATACAAACTATGCATAAAAAGTGGCAAATACACTAGTGGATTCATGTCTTTATATAATGCAACATGTTTAAAAACCATATCCCTATACAATGCAATATGTTAAAAAAAAAACATACATAATACTGGAATAAAAGAAAGCAGAAGATCACCAAGCAAGTCGTCCTACTACGCGCCACTAAACTTTAAACCTTGGAAAAGATAAAAAGGGGTGAGTAACCTAAATCACTCAATGAGTCGTTTAGCATAGTTCCAAAGGAGTATAAAGTCATTTAAAAAATGTATACTAGTAAATGTGGTTTCACAACCATAGTAAGCAATAAGTGTATACACACACACACACACACACACACATATATATATATATATATAATCTCGTACTCTCCTAACCTTTGAATCCACAAGCAATAAATACTTTTAATACAACATTATTTCAAATAAGATACTAGGAAAACATGTAAACCGGGAGGTTACCTTCAAAAATCTAATTTCCGTGAAAACATTTTAAAGTAAATTAAAATCTCAATATTCAAACTCTGCATATAATGGCCTAAAAATTCTCTCCAACTCTAGCAGTAGTCGCGGCTGAGTCCGAAGCCATCAAAGTGTTCATTCACTTGACGTTGGCCCACTAAGAGGCAGGTGGTGACTCCATGCACTTGGCGATATCCCGATCAAGATCCCCCATCACCCCCTGAAACGGATACATAAACTGGGTCCACCACACTGCCTCTAAAGGGCCGATGCCCACGGCAGTAGGTTGGGGCTTCGCCCTTATCACCATCCAATCGATACTAGTACATTAGGACCATGGCATCAGCATCATCATAGAAAAGTACATGTTTCAATAGCATCAAATTCGCACATAATCACATTCATGAGTAAGCATTCCACAACAATTGCATTTCCCAAAGTAACATCCGTATTTCACAATTTAAAATCACAATGAGCAAGTCCACGCATGAATACTTTTATTTATCAATTCATGGCACTTTCAAAGATAAGCATGCCCAAAACATGATATACAACCTAGTAAGGTTTCTCACAATCTTTCATAAATCAAGTTTGCAAATCAATCCATAAATCTAATCATTTGTGGCATAGGTGAGTTGATGAAAATACAAGTACGGGAAATAGCACATGAAAGCATTCTTATTCCTAATAGAACTATGCAATCAAATTAACCTATTCACAAACTATGGAAATCAATTCCTTGATGGTGCTACTCTTCCGCCGGCTTCTTGCCTCGAGCCGAACTCTCACAATCTATCACCAACACAAGCTACAAAAGCTCAAAACTAAGAGGAAAACATAAGAAGAAAATGCATGTATGAACTCCTTCAAGCTATATCCCAAGAAACCCTAAAAAGGCTTAGGTGAAGCCTGAACTTAAGCTCTAAGGGTTTCAAAGAAAACCCTTACAACCATGAAAATAGAGGTTTTGTAAAAGATTTCTCAATGCTACAATAGCATGCTATAGTAGTCTGATTTCACACACAAGGGGAAATCAAGATTTCATTAATGTGGAAAGTATAGATCTTTACATCCATCTCAAGGTACAAGGAAGAATGAATGAAATTAAACTCAACCACCCAACAAAATCATCGTTCAACCAAGATCTAATGCCCACAAACTAGGGCTACCATGTCCATCCAAAACCAAGAGGAATCAAGAAAAGAGTTAATGGAGAAAAAAGAGCTCACCTTCAATGGATCTTCAACCAGAGTGGAGATGGAGATCAAGCAAAGGCTCATTCTTCTAATCCAAGAGAAGGGAATAGAATGGGAACAAAGAGAAGTAGAAGAAGAGGAGAAGAAATTAGGGCTCAAGTTGAAGACCAAAGATACCCTTAGAAGTACACGGCCAAATACATGCAGTATTGCCCGTGTATCTTTCTGAATGAAGTGAGAATCACTTATCCCGAGAGAAACACGGTTGTGTAATTCCTTGTCTGTCGGTGTATCTCTCCGAATGAAATTTTTTGCGTGATCAGAAGCCAGACAGAGTTACACAGGCGGATACACGAGCAGGTAACTCAGCCACTGCCAGTGTACTATCCATAGAACATAGGTTTTCATATTTTCCAACTCAAAATTGTCTTAAATGTTCAAAAACTCAAAACTTAACTATTCTAAAATGATTTGGACAACAATGCACACACTGAAAAGTCGAAACACCACAAATACTCCAAACTAAGCCTATGAAAACAACAACATTAGAAAACAACACTTCAAAGCCCATAAATCCAATGAATTTAATGTGCCAAAAAAGTTACAACAACGAAGAAAGTAGCCGACAAGCCTTATTAACTTGTGCAACACGAATAGGAAAATCACAATTCTTCAACATTAAATATTATTTATCAAAAATGAGTTCTAAATAGTTAGACATAGACTTATATGTGTTAGTGATGATACATCAGAGCAACTCTAGATTTATTGGCATGGAGCAGGTAGCACGAGTGACAATTCAACACTTTCATCAGCACATGTTCTACTTGTCCTCATCCATGTGTCATATAGTAAAAACAACCAAAGAGACCAACACCATGAACAAGCAGATTGCAATGGTGACCTTCTTTGCCTCATGATTGCCATGCCGCATATGTAAAAATCCATTAAAACAACAAACGTGAAAAATAAAACCATACAAAAACATACCAGTAGCAACCTGACAAACATCTTTGAGAAAAAAATATATACATACATTCTAATAAATATGAAAAACATGAAAGAAAACAGCATGCATCAACTTATAAGAGAGGAAATCAGGAAGACAAACTAACTACAAAAAGTATGCAAAAGAAAACTAGTTTTAATACAACCTCAGCCTCAAAGTAGATGGTATGCACTATTGCTACAAAAGGTAGGCAATGAAGGCACCTCATTTTTCCCCACCAGCGCTCCCTATTTGCTATATGAATTATATTACAAAATAGTGCCTTGGTGCAATGTCACAATGGCTATAGTCATCATTGGCATTCGCCTTAATTTCAAATCCAACAAAAAAAAGAATGAAAAGCACATCAGTTAGAAACAAGCAAAATCCAAATTAAACAATCCACATAAAGGTAAGTAGGCCCACATACATGTACATATGACAGCAAATACATGAATGACATAGGTGCATGACAACATGAAATGGCAATAGCAAAACACAAAGGAAATGTAGAAATATGTGATAGCATGGCATAGAGTCCCCCCTCAGTCCAAATAACACAAAACATGATGCAAGAATGACGCATGAAATGGATAAATCATGTAATAACAAAACTAGATATTAGAAACAAAAATCATTCCAAGTAAGCATATAAGGTAGGTTGTTGATTCAATCCATCCAAGAGAGAAGCTTTTCAATCCAATCCTTCTCCGAGGGTCATCTTCTTTACCATAAATCCCCCGGCTTGGCTTTCATGAAGTTATACATAGTCAAACATGTCAATGACTTCCTTCTCATCAAATCCTTGCACCTCCATGACCTTCGCATATAGGGTCTTTATGTAATGGGTGGGGTTCTTAATAGCAAAAGCATTTTCCCCCACTACAATGATGAGATCACCCATCATCGAAGGGTTATTTGCACTCCTACTTGAATAATGTGATCTTGGATAGATGATGCCGAAGGAATACTGGAGCTTCATCAAAGTTGTCAAAGTTGACGTCTTCAGGTTATGATTTGTCCTAGCAATGGGTAGGGTAGAGTTTGCATCGCCATCATCATCGCTAGTTGTTCTATTGGAGCTTCATCAAAGTTGTCAATATTGATGTCTTGAGGTTATGATTTGTCCCAGAATTTAGCAAACAGAGACGTCCCATATGAGCTGGTTGGATTGTCCTTGCCACATATGATCCTCAAAACTTTATAATTATCATTTGATTTGTTTATAAAGGACCTCACTATTAGGTTGGACTATATTCAATTCCATTGTCAAGAAAAACATGCGCATGTAAATATAAGGACATCGTGCTATTATTATCATGAATGGTACGCCATCTTACCTTGATGTGCGTGGCATCAATCCAACTTGCACCACTGAGATCTTTCACCTTCTCTATCTCAAAGTATTGTGCTTTCAAGAGAAACAACAAAGAAGAAAAATGAACACATATTAGATCAATCAAATATAAGACCACATTGAAGAACTAGACATCATGAAATGGAAAGCAAAAGTAGTCAGTTTATGAAAACTTTAAGAGAACTAGCAAACGCAAAAAAGGAAAGTAAATAACATGGTATGGAGAAAAGGAAAGCAAAAACAAATTGCAAAGTAAACCATATTATTATAGAATGCAGCAACAACTTTTGTACATACAGACATGCGGGCATGAAAAACAACATAAAAACAAACAATTATGACAATGAGTAAAACAAACAAAAGGAAATGCAACATCACAGGTTAAAATAAAAAGAACATATGACATCCTCCCAACATGGCAAAAAGGAAAAAAATAATAATAAGTACATAACCAACTAGCGATGATACGAGGGGACACATCAAGATGAAGGAAATGGCAAATTATAGTAATCTAACTACATGTTATCATGGTAAACAAAAAATGAGAACAATGGACATATATTAAATTAATCAAGTAGAATACCACAATTAAGAGCCAGACTTCATGCAAAGGCAAAATGGTAGTCACGCTATGATAACTTCAAGAGAGGTGACAAATATAGAAAAGAATAAGATAAATAAGCATCATAGTAAACAACAGTGTAAACAATATTGGTACTTGAATGCAACAACAGATTTGTGTGTAAAGACATGCTGCATGCATGACAACCAACATAAAAACTAAACAATTAAGTCAATGATTAAAACAAACAAAATGAATGCAAGACTTTGAGGAAAAAAATAAGAACATATGACATAATGGCAAATAGGAAAATGAAAAAAAATATATAATGGCAAACAGAAAATTAAGAACATATGACATAATGCAATAATTTGAGGGAGACATCAACATCAAGGAAATACCAAACCAAAGTAAGCAAGTAAGAGTAGCTTGTAGCATGTTATAATGGCAAATAGGAAAATGAAAAAAAATGGACACATATTAATAGATGAAGTATAAGAATACAATTAAAGAACCTAACCTCATGAGAAAGCAAAATACTCTTGAGGGATTGAGAGCCTGATGAGAAACAACTAATATATAGAGGGAAAAATAAATTAGTAGAATGGTATTCTGATAAAGGAAAGCACAAAAAAATAGCTAAATAAACTATTTTGGCATTGAAGCAGCATATTTGTGAGGAAGACATGTTGTGGCCATGAAGAACAACATAATAAATAAACAATTAATTCGAACAAAAGCAAACGCAAAACTAATGGGTAAAATCAAGATGATAACTAATAACCAAAATCTGAGGGGAAGCATCAACATAAAGGAAATACCTAACCAAAAGTAAACAAATAAGAGTAGCTTACAACTGGTTTTCATGGTTAACATGAAATAGGTCAAAAAACATAAGTAAATAAATGATATGCAAGGCAAAAGATAAAGCAATGGACACTATGGAAAAGCAAAAATGTTAGTCACTGAATAAGGACCTCATGGAAAACAACAAGTCTAAATGAATCTAAACACGCGAAAGCATGCTATGAAGATCTCTAGACAAAAAAGGAAAAAAAAAAAAAAGAATACCACAGTGAAAGTTGCATGCTAGAAGATCTGCAAGGAAATGGAAAAGTACACCCTGAAAAACTAACAAGCTGTGACAGTCTACTAAGAGATAAATGAGAAATTAAATAAATCATGGGAAAAATACATGCTATGAAGTTTTGCAAGTAAATAAAAAAGTACACCATACAAAAGTTACATGCTATGAATATCTGCAAAAAAAAAAAATAAATCAAAAATGTGAAAACCTAGAGAAAAATGTATGCTCTAAAGATTTACAGGGAAGAAAAAAGATACATACTAAAAACTTAAATGCTATGAAGTTTTGCTGAGAAATAAATAAGAAATAAAAAAACCATAGAAAAATATATGCTATGAAGATCTAGAGGGAAATAAAAAAATACACACTGAAAAATTGGAGGCTATGAAGATCTACTAAGAAATAAATTGAAATTTAAGAAAAAAATGTAAAAATACATGCTATGAAGATATGGAGGAAATCACTAGATCAGGGAGCAAAACACAGTATGAAAAGCAATAGAGCTCCTATTTGTATTATAAATAGCAAAAAAGAAAAAAGAAAAACACAAACAAAGGTATTGTAAAGCTTCGATTTTGCGGTATTCACTTGGGTTAGATAGAGTGTGCCATGATTTTTTGAGAAGGGTAAGGTGGGGCTCATAGCTGTGGGAACAGGTCTAGGAAAGTCAAGGTGAGTGCGGGTGAGAAGGTCTTTGATGGATTTGGTTTGAGTAAGATGAAGGCCATTAGATTTAAAAGTGGCTTTCATACCAAGAATGTAATGAAGAAGACTAGCGTCTTTAATACAAAAGGTAGTATTAAGGTCGTTGATAACAAAAGAAATAATGGTTTGTTGAAGAAACTGTAACCAAGATGTCATCCACATAAACTAAAACATAGATGGTGGGAGTGAAAGTGGACTAAATAAAAAGGGAAGTGTCATACTTTAATTGGGTGAAGTTAAGATCAAGGAGCTATTGACTCAAATGATGAAACCAAGCCTGCGGGTTTGTTTAAGATCGTAAAGAACTTTGTGAAGACAATACGAGTAATAAGGATAATGAAGGTTAGAAAAACAACGGTTGGACTATATAAAGAAGTTCGTGAAGAGTACCATAAAGAAACGCGTTGTTGACATCTAATCATTTATAACAAGCCAATTGTGTGTAATGGCAAAAGTAAGAATAAGTTATATGCTAGTATCTTTGAGAGCAGTGCCAAAGGTTTGATTGTAACCAACTCTCAAGAATTGATGGTAGTCTTTGGCAAGAAGATGAGCTTTGTAACAATTTATGGAACCATTGGTTTTGTATTTCGTTCAAAATATCATTTACACTAGACAACATTGGCATTGGATGATGGAGGGACAAGGGGCAGGTTTGATTGCAACAGAGAGCTGTGAGTTCATCAAGCATTGCATGGCACCAATGAGGGAACTTGTTTGCTTGTGTAAAGGACATAGGATAAAAAATACGATAAGGATGTGTTGTGTGATAGGTAACATAGTTAGAGAAAGAACGAGAAACACGAGAATGATTATGGGTGAGATCCATCATACAATATCAAGATGGTAAAAAAGGATGAAGGGGGGAGGGTAGTAAAGGGGTTTGAATGCTTTCAGGTGATTGATTCATGGGTGAGGAAGGTTCAGGGGTTGGCGATGATGAATGAAAAACAATAGGTATTTGGATATGAGAAGATAGAGTAAGAGGTACACTTGAATGTAGCATGTTTAGTGTGGTGGGGTAAGAGCATAGAGAGAGAAGGTTTCAAGGAAACGAATATGGCAAAAGATGCAAAGTTTGTGGGTTTGAGGGTCAAAGAATCAGTAATCTTTGTGAACAGGTGAGTATCCTAAGAAGACACATGGTGTGGATTTAGGTGTTAGCTTGTCAAAGTAAATGGATCCTATATGGGGAAAAAATAGTGGGACCAAAGACACCAAGTTGATCGAGGTTGGATTTTGTGAGAAAAAGAAGTTCATAAGGTGACTTTATGTTGGAAGATAGGAGTAGGGAGAAGATTGATGAGGTAAACAATAGTGAAAAAAGCTTCAAACTAAAAGGATTTGAGAAAAAAGTCATGGACGAGAAAGGTAAGGTATGTTTCAGTGTTGTGATGAATTTTCTTTTTGGCAACACCATTTTATTGAGGAGTGTAGGGATAAGAGCTACGAGGAGAGGTACCATGGATGTTAAGATATTAACCAAAAACATCTTCGATGAATTCCCGATGGACCACAAGTGCACTAGCCTCTAAGAAATACCTCGCATGTGAGTGCAAGGATCATATTCTATGGGGCCCAGGAAAGTAATATTACTCACTTTTTACTTATTATCTATCTAGAACAATTGAACGGTGGAAAGAACTGATAAGATTAACTAACTAACTTAAGGCCCAAATTACTAGCACACTCAATTAGAGCACAAGGAAGAATTAAGCATGAGAAGGGGGTATTCAGATAAGGAATTCCCCTAGGATTGTCATTAAGACGTAAACTTGGATGATTTAATGAATTATTGATGGCGGCTAGGACCAAGGGATCTCTAAAATAGGCTAACCCCGAATCCCTTGGTAATTAACCCCTAATCTCATACAAGTGTCAATCGGAATGCCTTCCTAATCAACTCTTCTTACAATTGCATTACGATTGAAGAAGTCCCTGAAAGGGATTAAACCTACTCTAGGCTTAAACCAAATGTTGGAGGGCTACCAATACCTGAATTCCTTGGCTTATTGGCACAAGCATCCCTAATCAATCTATTCATAATGTAATACAAGTGTGCATCCTACATCGCCAAGCACAATTCAAGAATGAACTTCAGAGGTCTCCAAGTGTAGCTCAAGACATTCAAAGTATAATAGATTATATCTCAAACCAGCATCAAAGTAAGAAAGATTGACATCCAAAGTTGTACATAAAACAACCCTAAGGTTCAACCAAGCCTAAACACCACAATAAGTTATTTCCTTATAACATAGGAACATTGGAACACTTATACAACATCAAGGAAAATAAATACATAAAAAGAAGTATGAAAACCCCCTCTAAGGGCACGATCTCCTTGAATGGATGAGGTTCTCGAAGGTTTGCCGACGATGTTGGCAGGATCTCTCCATAAATGGCTCCATTGATGCCTTGGGGTTTTGATTATACTCCTCCTTTTCTTGGCTCCCTCCTACTGAAGATGTGTAGTAGATCCCCGACAAATTGCCTCTATAAGATGGCTAAAAGACCTCAAAAAGATTGTGGCAGCTGTGGCAAAGGGGCTAAGAAAAAGTCTCCTTTTCAAATCCTAGATCGAGATTTCATACAGAAACCTGACGAGGCTTGTGGCCTTTATGCGGGCTATATGTAGCCCGCATGAGGATGCTCAGGGAGCCTGCATGGCCCTCTAGTGCCACCATGTGCATGGCCTTCTCCCCATACGTAGGTAAATTTTCTTTGCTCAAAAGTCTTCTCCTTGGAGCATACGGGCACATGAAGCCAGCATGAAGCTTCAATGTCATCCGAAATTACGCCCTTATCATCAAGACCTTGTCCCATGTCCTACAAAACAATTTATACCTAATTAAGAATAAAAGCGGCATCAATCCAATAAAAATATATGAAAAGCATATAAAATATCTCCATGTAAATGTGTATATTTAGACACTTATCAACTCCCATGCTCCATCACATTGAATAGTTTTGATAGTAGTAGAGAAAAGATTTACAATGTTTGTTTTAAAGTGTTGAAACAAGAAAAGAGCTACGGATTTTGTGGTTAGTGGAAAGATCCATAAATAGCGACTATAGTCATCAATGAAAAGGATAAAATATTGTCAACCACAATTAGAGAGGGAAAACGCTAGTCCCCAAATATCATAATGAATTAATTTTAAAGATTGGGTAGAGACATAAGAGGATAAAAAAAAAAGAAAGAATAGTGTTTTTCCTTTAATAACATGAATGCCAAGTATTTATTACGTTAGACTTGTCAGGTAAATCATAGACAAAAACAAAAGAGAAGCATGCCAGGGATGACTAAGACATTGATCATAAAGGTTAAGAGATGTGTGCGTGGCAGTAAGAGCAATGAGATTTGTGAAGCTACAAGGAATGTTTATAGTTAGAGATTATTATAGATGTCACTCAATAGAAGTGAAATCTTGGTTTCTAGGTCTTTCACAATGTAACCAAAATGATTATATTCAATAAAACATGAATTGTCATTAACAAATTTAGCAATGAAGAGGAGATCTGTGGTGAGTTGTGGCACAATTAAGATATAATGAAAGTTGAGAGCTTTAGGGTGTGTAATAAGTGTAGAGTGCCCAATTGAAGAGATAGGGATGATATACCATTATGGATGATAACATGATTTGGACCATGATAGGTTACACATATTCAATAAGTTGTGGATCCGGAGTCATATGCACGGAAGCACTTGTATTAGGTAACCATTCAACAATATCTAACGATGGGTCTTGGTTTGGTGGGAAATTCATGGTAAAGAAGGCGGTATATAAGGAATTAGAGTCAAACAAAGCTTTGGGTTGGCTATTTAGATTCGGAATTTCTAAAGTGACAAATAACAATAATGTGACCCCATTTCCAACTAATTTGACATTGTTGAGGAGATTTATTATAAGTGGGTTGTGTAAGATTTTGGACTTGGTAATGGGCCATGGATTGGTTGTAGGGATTATAGCTTGGGTTAGGTTGATGATTTGATGGAGCTTGGGAATAAGGTCTAACCTAATAAGAGTGAGGGTTTTAATATTCATGCAAGCCACTATTGTATCTTCTACCTCCACGGCCTATGTTTTGTCCACCACCACATCGGTCACCACATCCACCACTCCCATATAGGAGAGAAGGTATTTGCCACAAAGGCAACATCGTTGAAAGTAGCTAACACGGGGGAATGATAAGAAAGAATGTTTTGTTCTTGCATTAGAAACTTTGCACACCAATCAAGAAAGGTGGGAAGCTCGGGGAAATTTTCAATGGTCATGACAAAGATGAAGTAGTGGCATGGCAAACCATTCAAGGCAAAGAGGACAAGATCTTCTTCAGGGACTTGGTCACAAATGGCTACAAGCTACTATCTAGTGTTTGAGAGTGATGTTAGATAGTTTACTATTGATAGATTTCCTTTCTTCAAGGTCTGGAGTCGGTTAAGAAGATGTGAGTGACTGGCAGTAGATTATTGTATGAAATAATAATCAATGTTTGTCCAAAGATCATGCCATGTTTTGCAACCAAGTGTGCATGAACAATTGAGGGAGAAAAGGATGCATAGAGGCATCATTTGACCAAGCGATCCTGTTTCTGCCAATGAAGGAATTCTACTTATGGTGTTCCAGGCTGAAAATTGAGGAAGATATTTTCGGTGGTGATATAGTTCCATTCACATAACCAAACAAATCACAAGAAGAATGCTCCCTACTCGATCCTTCCATATCAAATACTTTGTATAATCAAACAAGATGGTAATGAAATTTGTGATGTTTGTGGCTAGCATTGATGAAGGTGTTGTCATCTGTATAGTTGGTGTGGTTGATTTGTGTGGCTAAGTGATGTGATGAGGATAGGTGTATGCTAGGCTATAAAGTATTGTATATGATCTGTTTGCTGAGGAAGTGTGGAAAACAAAATCAGTAAGAATGGGCTCTCGATGCCATGAAAGAGGCTTGTATTTTCATTGATCAGTGAAGCACATAGAGGTTTTATTTTATACATTGGTAAAATGATCTAAATAGCAAGAAAATATTATGGTCCTAATTTATAAAGTTTTTAAATATTTACCGTATTACAAAATATACAATAACATATTTAGATGAGCTAATTTAAGGGAGAATAATTTGAGAATAATTTGCGAATAATTCTCAAAATATTCTTCATGTGTTAACATCCATCATACACAGATCTCATTATTAGCTTCTCATAAAAATAAAAAAAATCAGCAACAAAGGAAAAAACAACTTCAAAAAACTATTGCTCATGGATGGCACAAGTAACACAAATGCTCAAATGTATGTCAACTTAGTGGGAGGTTTATTTTGTTTGAGGCACACACATCCACACATAACATTTGTTGTGAATGTTGTGTCAAGGTACATGCAGTCTCCTACAAAGGATCACCATAGAGCTACGAAACGAATTCTTGAATATGTGGCGAGAACATTAGAGTTTGGTATTTGGTACACAAACAACTCTATGTTCACTTTACAAGAATAGACAAACAATGATTGGGCAAGCTCACTAGATGATCAAAGGAGTACAACAAGGATGATTAGGCATTTAAACAAGCAGAAGACTGCTACCTTATCAATTGCTATAGCTGAATATTAGTTGCGACAACCTTTGCTTGTCAAGCAATTTGGCTCAGACATCTTCTCTAGGATCTTGGTTTGGTCCAAATAGAAGCTACAACAATCCATTGTGATAACAAGTCTGCAAGGAAACCTATTCAGCATGGTTAAATAAAACTCATAGATTTGAGATTTTACTTTATAGGAAATTTAATATTTAAAGGTTCAATAGCCCTTGAAAATTGCAATATTGATGAGCAATTAGCAAACATAATGACAAAGCTCTTCTAATTAAGAAGCATTTGCATTTTAAAACCTCTCTTAGAGTTTGCAGGCTGCAGTTTCAAAATAAAAGGAAGTGTTGAAGGTGTTTAGAATCAGCATGGTTCACAAACATGCATTGTTCTTCACATGGACAATAAACTCAATCAAAAGACTTGGTCTTTAATATTGTTAGTTAGTTCCTAGATTTGTATGTTATTGGTCAAAGTTGTTAGTCATGTTCAGTTAGTTATTATCCATATTTTGTAAGCCTGAGTAGAGGCCACACACACACACACACACACGATATATATATATATATATATAATCTTCTTTCCGGTGAATAATAAAGAGCATCTAGGTATAACATCCTCTATATTTCTTTAATACAATATCATCCACTTGACAAAGATTCACCAATAACTCTCTTGTACTAGAATAACATTCATATAAAAAATCAATTTGAATAATAACAATATAGGAGTATTATTGGGTCAAGCCCATTTGGTGGGCTACCAACAATGAATAACAGTTGGGCTCCAAGGCTCAAGTTAAAAAAAAAAAACACTATGTCAACTAAGAAGGGATGACTTGAGAATTGGTATTCTTTGTTGCTTCATCAGAAAAGAGAAACTAAGAGAGGAAGGAAAGTAAGAAGCTAAGCTAGGGCAAGATGATCGGATAGTGATATGGCACCAGATTGGACTCAAACTCCGGGTAAAGAATCCTTGCAAGAAGCTCTTCCTATTGTTTAGATTTGATTCTTCTTTTGATCCCTACTTGGTGTTGGTTATCCATCTATGATGATGATGCTTGTAAATGTGGATGTCATTGAGCATGTGTACCTCTAGTTTAACCTAGAGAGGACATTATAATCTTTAATTGACATTATGTAAAAGATTCAAAGTGGCTCTAACTAGTCCCATGGTTTTTCCCCTCAATTTGAAAGGTTTTTCACTCAAAAATCGGTGTCTTTCATCATTATTTGCATTTAATGTGTTTTAAGGGTCACTAGTCTATTGTAGATCATAAAGAGGGGTTGAAATCGCCTTTGAAAGGATTGCAATTGACCTAGGGAGGTCACAACCCCGCACAAAGGCCACACAAGAGCCGCACAAGGTCGACAAAAAGCCGTATGGGCTCCATGCGCCCACACAGAAGCCGCACAGACTCGGCAAAAAGCCATGCAGGCATCTTGAAGATGAGTTACCGGCATTGTTACTTCTTAGTTCATTCCCTGATAGCTGAAAAATACTAGTGGTGTCACTTAGACTTCAGCACCTGGTAGGACATTAACTATGGAGATGGTTAAAGAAAGTCTCTTAAGTGAAGAAGTGAGGAGGAAGGAGAAAGGTAAAACTTCCTCTAGTGTACTTGTTTCTGAGAAGCCTGAAAGCCATGGTAGAAGCAAGAACAAGTATCCTCAAGGTCATGACAGTAGAGATATGTCCAGAGGCGGGTCAAAGAACAGGAAGAACATCAAATGTTTTTATTGCAACAAGATGAGCCACATGAAAAAGAGTGCAGGTTTCTAGAATGGGAACCTAGTGAGAGAAATAGAGAGGAGAAGCAAACTATTACCGTAGCCACAGAGGATGACTTCAGTGTCATTTGTGATGATATCTATATCAGTATAGTGAGTCAAGAAAGTGATTGGGTGCTTGATTTAGGAGTCTCATTTCAAGTTACCCCTCATAATGACCTCTTTACTACCTATTCTAGTGGTGACTTTGGTGTAGTAAAGATGGGAAATAGTTGTGCGTCAAAGATAGTAGGTATTGGAGACATTTGCTTGGAGACCAGTCAGGGACTTCAGCTAGTACTCAAGGAGGTTAGGCATGTTCTCGACATACACCTAAATTTAATATCCACATGCAAACTTGATGATGAGGGGTTTGTCAGTTGGTTTGCTAAAAGTAAGCGCAAGCTCACCAAAGGTTCTTTAGTGGTTGCTAGAGGAAGAAATTTAAACACACTCTATCATGATGCAAGCTAAGCTACACACAGGAGAGTTGAATACAGTTCAAAAAGATGCAAGCATTTAGTTATGGCATAGAAGGCTTGAAAATTTTAGTAAGAAAGACTACAGATTCTCGATAAGACAAATCTTCTACCAAACTTGCAAGGTGCGTCTCTCAAAACATGTGTTGACTGCTTAGCAGGAAAAACACATAGAGTAGCATTTCATTCTCATTCCCCTTCTAAAAAATTAAATATTCTTGATTTGATTTATACTGATGTTTGTTCTATGCAAGACAAAATACTTGGGGATGGATAATATTTTGTGACCTTCATCGATGATTATTCAATGAAGGCCTGGGCAACTGTTTTGAAGACAAAAGATCAAGTGCTTGATGTCTTCATGGATTTTCATGTCAAGGTTGAAAGAGAGACAGAAAAATAGTTGAAAGCAGTAAGAGCAGATAATGGTAGTGAATACTGAGGACCATTTGAAGAATACTATAGACTTTATGGGATCATGCTTGAGAAGACTCCAGCTAAGACACCTCAGCTTAATGGTGTGGCTGAGAGAATGAGCAGAACAATTGAAGAGAGGATCAGATGCATGCTCTCCCATGCAAAGTTTCGTTCCTTTTGGGGGGAAGCTATGAGGACTACAGTGGAAGTGATAAATCTGTCTTCAGTAGCAACATTAGATGGTGATGTACCTAACAGAGTGTGGTCTGGGAAAGAAGTTTTCTATGCACATTTGAGAGTATTTGGTTGTAGAGCATTTGTCTATATTCCTAAAGATGAAAGGTCCAAGCTTGATAATAAAGCAAATCGTGCATTTTCTTGGTTATGGCCATGAGGAGTTTGGGTACAGACTGTGGGATCCAGCAAGCGGGAAGGTTGTTAGGAGCAGGGATGTTGTATTTCTAGAAGACCAGATAACTGACAGTGATGAGCAGGGAGAGGCCTCTAACTCCTCAGTTGAAATTTTTGTTAGTTTAGATCCATTCCCTCCTCCTATACATAGTTCAGCTCAATGGGAAGCTATCCAAGAAAATGGTGATGATACAAACAATGTTAAAACTCCTCCAGTTGATGATGTAAAGCCAACTGAAGAAACAGAGCAATGATTACGAGTACCACCTGTTGAGACCCAAGTGAGAAGATCTACTAGAGATCGTTGTTCCTCTAGTAGATACAATACGAATGAGTATGTTATGCTCAGTAATGGGGAGAGCCAGAAACATATGAGTAAGCCATGCAACATGAGAAAAACAGGAGTGGTTTAGAGCTATACAAAAAGAGATGAGATCTCTGTGTAAGAATCACACCTATGATTTGGTAAAGTTGCCAAAGGGCATGAAGACACTCAAGAACAAGTGGGTATACGAGTTGAAGGCTGAAAGTAATAGTTCACAACCAAAATACAAGGCAAGGTTGGTTGTGAATGGGTTCGATCAGAAGAAAGGAATTGATTTTGAAGAGATATTTTCTTTAATCGTGAAGATGTCATCCATCAAAGTTGTCCACAGTTTAACTGCTAGCTTGAATTTAGAGGTGGAACAACTTGATGTGAAAACTGCATTTCTTCACGGTGATTTAGAGGAGGAGATATACATGGAGCAACCAAAAGGGTTCAAAGTCAAGGGCAAAAAAAAACTAGTGTGCAGATTGAGAAAAAGCCTGTATGGACTCAAACAAGCACAAAGGCAGTGGTACAAGAAGTTTGACTCCTTTATCATGGCTCATGGGTACACTAGAACATCTGCTGATCATTGTGTGTTTGTTAAAAAGCACTCAAATGATGACTTTATTATCCTTCTACTCTATGTTGATGATATGTTGATTGTTAGCCGTGATGCAAGCAAGATTGAAGACTTAAAGAGATAGTTAAGCAAGTCCTTTGCTATGAAGGACTTAGGGACAACAAAATAGATACTTGGTATGAAAATCTCCCATAACAGGATGAATAAAAAGTTGTGGTTGTCTCAAGAAAACTATATTGAGAAAGTTCTTGAGAGGTTTAACATGAAGAATGCCAAGTTTGTTTGTTCTCCACTTGCTGGCCATTTTAAACTCAGTTCAAATCAATCCCTTCACATGACAAAGAAAAGGAGGAGATGAACCGAGTTCCACATGCATCCACAGTTGGCAATTTGATGTATGCCATGGTGTGTACGGGATCAGATATTGCTCATGTTGTTAGAATTGTGAGCAGATTTCTCTTAAATCCGGAAAAGAAACACTAGCCTACAATGAAGTGGATACTGAGGTATCTGAGAGGTACTTCTCTGGTATGTTTGTGTTTTGGTAGAGGTGAACCCATTTTGGATGGATATACAGATTTGGACATGGCAAGCGATGTGGACCTAGAAAGTCAGTTTCAAGGTTCATGATAACTTTTGCAAGGGGAGCTGTTTCTTGGCAGTCAAAGCTGCAGAAGTGTGTTGTATCCACTACATAAGCTGAATACATTGCAATTACTGAGAGTTGGAAAGAGGCTTTGTGGATGAAGAAGTTTCTTGAAGTATTAAGCATGCAATAGAAAAGTGCATAGTCTATTGTGACATCCAAAGTGTTATCCATCTCTCCAAGAATTCAATATTTCATTCGAAGTCCAAGCATATTGATGTTAGATATCATTGGATTTGAGATGTTCTTGAAGGCAAAGAGTTGCACTTGGAGAAGATACACACTAGTGAGAATGGGTCCGATATGTTTATGAAGGCATTATCCAAGGAGAAGCTTGAAGCATGTCGGGAAAGAGCAGTGTTAGTATGTTTATATAAAATTTTATGATATCCTGATTTTAATCAAAATAAGTTTAATTAAAAAAAATCCCATATCCTAATCAAAATCGGTTTATCTTAATTACATACGTCCAAATTTTAATGTAATTAGGATGTAATATTAAAATAAATAAAATGGATATTATTTGGATATATATATCCCTAGATCAGCCAAGAGCACAGATCTCGAGACAATATAAAATATTTAAATTGCAAGATTAGCCAAGAGCACAGATCTCAAGGCAATATAAAATATTTAAATTACAAGATTAGCCAAGAGCACAGATCTCGAGGTGATCTAAAATATTTAAATTACTAGATCAGCCAAGAGCACGGATCTCGAGGCGATCTAAAATATTTAAATTGCAGGATTAGCCAAGAGCACAGATATCAAGGCGATCTAAAATATTTGAATTACAAAATCAGCCAAGAGCACGGATCTCGAGGTGATCTAAAAATTCAAATCCCTATATCAGCCAAGAGCACAAATCTTGAGGTGACCTAAGAATTATTCAAATCCCTAGATTGACCAAGAGTACAGATCTCGAGACAATCTAAATAATAAAAGAATATATAATCAATTTATGGGATTATTTAAAAAAAAGAATCTCGAGGCATCTCAAGATTATCCTTGAGTGCGCATCACGAGGCGGATATAAAAAAAATCAATCAATAAATAAAAAGTAAAAGAAATAATAATAATTAAGAATATATAATTTATATATATATATAAAAAAAGATGTGGATAAGGATTGGCTCTTATCTCTTGTTGAACCGTGTGATCCACTAGCTTTTAAAAAAAAAAAATTAAAAGAAATATAAAAGGAGAGTCAGTGGAAAGGAAATGAGGGGAGGAATTCAGAGAAAGAAAAGAGAGAGGTGAAGAAGAATCGAAGAAGAAGAAGAAGAAGAAGAAGGTCTTCATATCCTTTATCTTTTCCTTTCTTTTTTCTGTTATATATATATATATATAAAGGTCCGCCCATCGCTGCTCATGCTGTCATCACTGTTGTTGCCTAACGTTGCCGTTGCCCGTCCACCGCCGACGCCGATGGCAGCGAGGGTGGAATATCCCTCGTTCGCCTCGGATGCCACCTCCGATTTGTGCCATATGAGCATTTAGAAAGAGGAAGAAAGTTAGTAAAAAAAGAAAAGAACGAAAACATCATTGTTTATCTCTGCCCGTCCACCGCCGACGCCGATGGCAGCGAGGGTAGAATATCCCTCCTCTGTCGGCAGTTCCGAGCTATCTCTCTTCTCCAAAGAAATTGAGAACCATTCTTCTTGTTGTTATTGCTGTGTTTCTTGATTTTTGTCTGGATTTCTAGTCTTGTAAACATGAATGAAGGGAAGGAGAATGCTGCAGTTGAGAAACATCCAGTTCCTAAGCTTAATGAAAGGATTCTTTCATCCTTGTCTAGGAGATCGGTTGTTGCTTATCCTTGGCATGATCTAGAAATTGGCTCTGGTACTCCTGCAGTATTTAATGTTATTGTGGAGATTACAAAAGGAAGCAAAGTCAAGTAATAAGCTTGATAAGAAAACAGGGCTAATAAAGGAACCAATTCTGCCAGGTTGTTTTCTCCGAGCAAGAACCATTGGGCTAATGCTCATGATTGATCAAGGAGAGAAAGATGATAAAAGAATAGCAATTTGTGCTGATGATCCTGAGTATCGTAACTACAACGATCTTAGTAAACTTTCTCTTCATTGCCTTGTTGAAATATGGCGCTTCTTCGAAGATTAAAAGAAGAGTGAGAGCAAAGAGTTTGTTGTAAATGAGTTCTTGCCTGCACAAATTGCTGTCAATGCCATAAAGTACTCAATGGATCTTTATGCTTAGTATATATTGCAAACCTTGAGAAGATAAAGACTCATGTTGCTTCAAATGTTAAAAAAAGAACTTATTTTTGTTTGCTCACCCATGTTCACATGGGAGGAGAAATTCATTGTCTCTTCCGGTTATATTCATAGTTATGCATTTATTTGTTCACCAAAAGTTTAATTGTCACCTTTTTTTTGATGAACTTGTTATTATAATAACAATATGTTTCAATTTACTAAAAAAAAAAATCTTTTAGAACTACAAAAGATGGAATTGTTATAAATTGAGTAATATGCAAATTCAAAGGGTTGCTATTATATGACAAAACAAAAAAACCAAGCATAGCCTCCATGATGCTCTATGTGTGGCAAGGGAATTAATTCTCAACAACTACAAACATGTTAAATATGGTGAGGAAATACCAAAGATCCCACGTCCAAATGGATCAGCCTGAGTACCAACTGAGAGAATAAGATAAGTTGTGAAGCATAGAGCAAGGATGATGCTTAATATGACTATGACAAACTCATGTATCGAGCCCCAAAGTACCAAGGGAGAGACAAGGACACGTATGAAGATTACTATGGTGAAGGGATTATCAGATACAATAAATCTCCAAGACAGTTTGATGGACAATTATAAAAATGATGCCCATGTTAATGAGGGTGATCAAAGAGTAAACGATGTTCAGTGGCTTAACAAAGAGTTCATATTAGTCACTGTGAGTGGTGATGACTGTTTTGCAATGTGGGATGTTACACTTGAAAAGCCTTCGTATCAGGCATATAGTTAGCCAAAATAATAATAATAATAATAATAATAATAATAATAATATATATAATATATATAATATATACATATGTCCTGGAATGATAAAACAATACACGTTTCGAAGCAACGACAAGAATGATTATCTTGATGCAACGGTGAATTTTATACAAATTTCAAGGCGGTAATGAAACATATATCTCAAAACGACAACGAGGCATGTGGCACGGTGACAAGGCACAGACAACAATATATATATATATAAAAAATAAAAAAAATGAAATTCAAAATTTGCAGTATGTATATGAAATAAATAATGAAATTTATAGTTTGCAATATTTCGCCTTTACTTGTACTTGAAGCCCTTAATCCGAGGTTTCCAAGATTTGAATCTGGGGTAATTAATAATAGAGGCTTGCCTCTATTAGGAATAGAAGAGTCTACAAAATAAAATAAAATAAAATAAAATAACATTTGTGATTCGATATATCGTTTGGTATCTCTTCACCGACACGACGCCAAGGCGCATATTTTCGATCCCACAAATTCTGGCACGCCCGGTGGGACACTTTAATTCTTCCTCCCATCTTTGTGGCAAAAGTACAAGTAAAAGGCATTTATAACTCTCATATAAGAAAATTAATATTGTTGTTCTTTTTACAGGGGAGGGTTCAATGACGTTTAAGAATTCAAGTGCACCTGGAAGCCCAAAGATCACCATTTTTCTTGGGGAAGGATCGGAAGTCTAACTACCCAACTGCGTGTTCAACACTGGAGCTGCTGGAGCTGAGATGAGGTTCGGCACAATCTCTGAGTCAGTAGAGTTTGTGAGGAGGACTTCAGTATCTGAGGAAAACCTAACGGTTCCACGTCTTCCATCCAAGGGCTGTCGCCCAAATGTCATTATTCCTGCATCTGAAAAGAATATTTTTGATGAGAAACCAAGAACATCCATCTTTCAAAGGTTGTCGTGTCCTAAAAGGATTGTTTTTGCAAACAATGAAGATGATGAACCTACTTTCACTGTTACTGTTAAGGGTAGGGAAAGTGGGATTTTTCAATCAAAAGAAGTGGAGCCTAGAAAAACTGTGTTTTCAAGGCTGACACCAAAGAAGGTGAAAATCCCAAATCACAAATTAAATTTTGTGTCATTTCAAAACCATAAGAACAATCAAATGGGTTCTTTTAAGAACTCATTTGAACCACTTAATATGGTGAAGAAGAACGCAACAACTGCGGAGTTGCGTTCGCAAACATATGAAAAGAAAAGGGGCAGACTGCCAAAATCTCATAAAAATTATTTCAGCAAAAATCTTTACAAGATATACACAGTATCAAAGCAACTGCAGTCCACCAAATGGAGCCGAGAGAGTTTTATCAGAAAAAGAAGCAGTTAGTGTTGAATGCACGAAAAACGGTTTTTGACCGGATTGCTTCCCCAAAGCAAATCTCACGGGGTCAAGCTTCAGCTTCTCGTTCGAAGTTTGACCGAAAGCGGAAAACATAAGATGAAGACATGTTTGATGTCGAAATACATACTGTGCATATGATCACTGAAGCTCGAGAAGACCCAGTAACTGAACAGGAGCAACCAGGGCCAGTCACAAGATCTTGTAGACGAGCAATGGATTCTCAAAGCATGGCGGAAGGGGAAGGTTCAAACCATATCCCACATAAAGAGCCAAATCCCCTACATGAAGATGATGAACCTGTTTTTATTCTAGATCAGAACAACATAAAAAAGAAACTCCAGCAAATAGAAACCCAAGAAACATAATATAAGAAAATGAATGAAAACATGATGATGTTAATGAATACAGTATTCCAAATGCAAAAACAGATGGCAGCCTTGATGGCAAATCACCCTGAGCAGGAGCAGAGGTCAAACACTCCCATTCCTCAACCAATAGAAACTGCTCAAGAACTTGGTGGCACATCGAGTATTCCAATACTAGAGCAATCAATTGTAATGACTCGGGAAGAAATACAACAGATGGTGGCTGCTGAACTTAAACATACAAAAGATGGTGAGATAAGAGTTGATGGTGATAAGCCTTATCCTAACCATCATGATTTGGTACCTTATCCTAAGGGATACAATGTACCTAAATTTAAACAATTCAATGGAATTGGCAACCCTGATCAACACTTGGCTCATTTTGTAACAGCCTATGGAGACACAAGTGCAAAACCATCACTTCTCCTTAGACATTTTTCTGGGAGCTTGTAACCAGAATCAATTCAAAATTGGCAGCAGTTGAAGGATGCATTTCGAGTGCGGTTCGGAGGTGTGAGTGATGAAATCACAATAGCTGATCTTGCGGCTACCCGCCAAAACAAAGATGAGAAGGTGGTCGATTATATTATGAGGTGGAGAAACCTGAGTATCAGATGTGAACAACTTTTGGACCAGCCACAAGCAGTGGGTCTTTTGCTTGGAAATATTGACAGCTGGATGGCCCCTTTTTTAAGCACATCTGGCATCACTACATTCCAAGAGTTAATTTTTTAAGCCAAAAAATTGGAAAGAACTAGCCCAAGGGTGTTGTCTAACTTCCAAACATCTAAAAATGATAAGCCTAAAAAGACAGATGGTGTCAAGTACATTGCTACAACCTTCAATGTTGATAAAGGGAAATGCACTATGGAGTCACAAAAGCCAGAACAAACTAAGCCACTTAGCTTAGGTGCTTCTGGAAATGAATTAAGACCTATTCCATCCTTGAAAGAAAGAATGAATAAAAAGTATTCTTTTCGAAGAGATAAAGTGCTAAAAATTTTTAAAGATGCTATGAAAGAAGGTCTGCAATTGCCGGAATGTAAGAGACCTGAAGAACAGAATAAGAAAAATCATCCTAATTATTGCCCGTACCATAGAGTGTTAGGGCATA
This sequence comes from Dioscorea dumetorum, assembly GCA_902712375.1. Lineage (NCBI taxonomy): Eukaryota > Viridiplantae > Streptophyta > Magnoliopsida > Dioscoreales > Dioscoreaceae > Dioscorea > Dioscorea dumetorum. Next base: position 2,995,769 of record CACTHL010000549.1, on the reverse strand, counting down.
CAATTGAAGATTGTTATGTTTTTAAAGATTGCCTTGAGAGTCAATATCAAGAAGGCAATATTACACTCTCCAAGAATGTCCTCTTGGAACAACCCGCTGAACACATTCGCTATGTGACTGCTGTAGGCTATGAGGGATCATCCCAAGGAGAAGTTACAGTAGTGGGCAATAAAATAATGCTCCCATCGATTTTTGATGGTAAATCACCTTCGGTTCCAAATGAATTGTGGGAGATATTCATATCTAAAAAGTCAAAGAAGATGTTGAAGAAACTGGCTGAGCTTCCGGGGATCAAGTGGAGAAGTTCTCAAATACCTCATGAAGGACTCTTAATAAAGCAAACCAAGAAGAAAAATAAGAAGAAAAAGCAAAAACGTGAACACTCAAAACATAAGAAGTCAATTATAGAAAAATACATTGAATCTCTTGAAGAATATGAACAGAAGGAAAGAGTGTTGATCACTCTTAAAGACTATTTTCCCGAGGAGGTTAATGAATTTCTTGAGGAATTAGTTGAAAAGATGATAAAATGATGCAAGTGGAAACTTGTAGGGCTATTTCTGGGGGCGAATTTTCTATATATGACCAAGATGAAAATGAAGATAGTTTTTCTGAGCCAGAAGAACTATATAATCGTCATGGTCGACATTATATTAGCAAGATGCAAAAGAAAAAAATGGCATTCAGAGAGAAAGTGAAGAAGGTAAATGCCAAGCTCTTGGAATCACACTCGCTTGAAAAGACCAAAGAACCATATTATACTCCAAAGGCTCCAATGTATAAAATTTTGAGAAAAGTGATGCCTGCTGAAGATATTCCTTCATTTATTCAAAGGGTGACTGAGGAATCAGCTAATAGACTGATGCAGTTGAATGTTGTCGATAATGAATGGGATGAATATGGAATATATCCTCCAGAATCAAGAGGCAAAAATGTTGACCCAGAAACAGTGAAGCCTATAGCTTTAGTAAGAAATGCCAAAGACAAATCCAGTTCTTTAGACATTGAAATCGGGAAGGACAGGAAAAGGGAGCTTTTTAATCGAGCTATGGATGAAGGGTTAGAACTACCTAGACCCAAGAGACCATGCTTGATGCATTTAGACAATCATCCAAATTATTGTCCATATCACCGACTTGTGGGACATCCTTTAGAAGACTGTCAAAATTTTCAAAAGTGGCTACAAAAACAAGTTTCCATGGGAAATTTGCAGTTGACTGATGATGATTTTGAAGTGAAAGGTGCATGCTATGCCATAGCATGTTTAGATGGTTCTGATGATGAGTTGAATTTTCCAAATGAAGATGAGGAAGTATCTTGCCATGTATATCAAATGCAACTCAGAACTGGTAAATTACTTCAATCACGACAGGCTTCTGGCTCTAATGACAAAAATAAATGGAAGATGATAGAAGAAGAAAATGTCTTGCCAAAGAAACGATTGAAGAAACAAGATTATAATATCTTGGCACACTTAAAGAAAGTCCTGGCTCTGCTTAGCATGTATGATGCACTAATGAAGTCGACAAAAGTCAGGGAATCTTTAATACACGCCTTGCAAAACCCTGAGGAATACCAAGCATATTTTGTTGAGGTTAATATGACAGAAGCTTTGTACGCGACGCATACACCTTCGGTATCATTCACTGACGAAGATTTATTGCTTGGAACTGCAGAGCATAATAAACCATTGTATGTGACAGGGTCTTATGATGGGATGAAGATCAATTTAATCCTAGTAGATCCAGGGTCTTCCTTAAATTTAATGACCCTCAATACTCTTCGGGGATTAGCTTTGGAAGTATATCATTTATCTTCAGAAAGAATTATTATTCAAGGCTTTAACCAGCATAGTCAAAAAGCGTTGGGTTCTATCACTCTCCCAATCAAATTTGGGAAAATCTTATCTGATGTGAAATTCTATGTGATTGATGCTGATACTTCTTACAAAGCCTTGTTGGGTAGGCCATGGATCCATGAAAATCAGATGGTACCCTCTACTCTTCACCAATGTATGAAATATATGGTGGATGGAGAAGAATACAGAATTTATGGTGAAATTCAGCCATTTGGTGTCCATGAGATACATTATGAGGATGCCAAATATTATCTCAATATTTCAAAAGGAAGCAAAATGCCGAACAAAATGGAAAGATATTCTGTAAAACTATCTAAGGCTGTTTCAGAACCCAAAAAGAAGGAACTAGCATTGCCTCACTATGGCAGTGAAACTGAATCTTCAGAAGAAGAAAGTGATACAAGTCAAACCAAAGGGTTTCCCCAAGAAAGCACCTTGCATATCACAAGAGTTCCAGATGGTCTGTACAAATGCCTAAATGATTTAAATATTAATACAGTTGAGCATTTGAAGACATTTTATGTGCCAGCTCGACGAAAAAGACAAAGCAGTATCCTCTTCTACAAAACTAAGAACAATGAAATTCCAAATGATGATATTATACACATTGAACACGAAGAAGATAATGAGATTCGACATATAAACTTCCCAAGCCATTACCCTAATAAGCTCAAGAGGATAGTTGAAGAGTTTGGGGACAAAATAAACTGGTCAAAAAAGTCATATCAAATTTTTCATCAATTATGGAACCATACTCATCTAGACAAACGAGGGGTGGGTTACTTTGAATCTTCTAGCCATTCATGTTACATGATGGAATCTAAGGAAGAAGAGGATGTGAAGATAAAAAATGCACCATCTGAATTAGAAGACGGGGGTTAAGCAACAATTGATGAGTTAGTTGAAATCAACTTGGAAAGTGAGGAAGATCCAAGGCCAACTTTCTTAAGTTCACAACTGATAGAAGAACAAAAAGAATCTTTTAAAGCTCTTTTAAAAGAATATGTTGATTGTTTTGCCTGGAATTATAATGAAATGCCAGGGTTGGACAATGAAATAGCTATTCACAGATTGGCTATTGATTCCAATTGTACTCCATTCAAGCAAGCACCAAGAAAGATGAAATTTGATTTAGAAGAGAAAGTGATAGAAGAAACAAAAAAGTTTATAAAAGCAAATTTTATCAGGGAAGAAAAATATCCAAATTGTGTTGCTAGTATAGTACCTATAAAGAAAAAGAATGGTCAGATACGGATATGCGTTGATTTCAGATATTTAAACAAAGCATGTCCCAAAGATGATTTTCCTTTACCAGTTATGGAGATCATGATCGATAATACCTCAGGGTACGAGATGTTTTCTTTCATGGATGGATATTCACGGTATAATCAAATTAAGATGCACCCAGATAATGAGAAAATACCCCGAACACCCATGGGCATATATTGCTACAGAGTAAAGCCGTTTGGCTTGAAAAATGCGGGGGCAACATATCAAAGAGCTATGACAAGAATATTTGATGATCTGATTCATAAAATTGTTGAATGTTATGTGGATGATTTGGTTGTGAAAACAAGTTCAAAAATAAACACCTTGAAGGTCTGAGAACTGTTTTCATATGTCTCAGAGAATATAAATTGAAAATGAATCCCATGAAATGCGCTTTTGGAATCTTATCAGGGAAGTTTCTAGGCTTTATTGTGAGACATCGCGGGATAGAAATAGACCCTTCTAAGATCAAGGCAATCTTGGAAATGCCGCCTCCACAAACATTAAAACAGTTGAGATCTTTTCAAGGGCGTTTGGCCTATATTAGAAGATTCATTTCCAACTTATCAGGAATATGCAAACCTTTTTCCAAGTTGGTCAAGAAAATACACCCTTTAAGTGGGATGCCGAATGTCAAAAAGCTTTTGAAGATATTAAGCAGTATTTACTGAGTCCACCGGTGCTAGAGGCTCCAATCTCAGGAAAGCCACTAATTCTATATATTGCTGCTTTGGAAGGGTCATTGGGAGCTATGTTAGCTCAAAACAATGAAGAGGGTAAAGAAAATGCATTATATTACCTCAGCCGAATGTTGATAGGAGCTGAGAGTAAATATACACCCATTGAGAAACATTGCTTGGCATTTGTGTTTGCGGTAAAGAAATTGAGACACTACCTTCTTGCACATAAAATTATTCTCATATCAAAAATTGACCCCCTCAAATATCTCATGACAAGACCGTTACTCACAGGAAGACTTGCAAAGTGGGCGTTAATCTTAATGGAGTTTGATATAACCTACACTCCACAAAAAGCTATCAAGGGGCAAGCACTAACCGATTTCTTGGCTGCACATCCACTCCTCGATGATTCACCCCTTAACTATGGTCTTCCTGATGAAGAGACACTTGAAATAAAAGAAGCAAAATGACAACTGTACTTTGATGAAGTGTTATCCATAAAGCCGGCATTTCAGTATGAAGTTCCTCAAATCAAAGCTGGGATAGGACTTGTGCTCGTTACACCAAAATGAGGAATCCTTAGATATGCACTTTCTCTTACGAAGCCATGCACAAACAATGAAGCGAAGTATGAAGCTCTTATAGCTGGTTTGGAATTGGCAATCAAGATGGAAATTCAATATATCCATATATTTGGCGACTCGCAACTCATTATCAAGCAAGTCGAAGGAGAATACAAAGTATACAAAGTTGAACTTCTTAAATACTAAATGAAGGTCAAAATGTTGATGAAGAAAATTCCCCAAGTGAAGTTGAGTAGAGTTTCAAGAGCAGAAAATGGAGAAGCTGATTCTTTGGCGAGGATAGCAAAGGAGCTGGCAAATCCAAATCATGATGAAATTCAAATCACCAAAAGGAATAGAAGACCCATAAGCACAAGACTTAGCGATGTTGAAGAAGAACATACTGAAGACAGCATGGAAGTCTTTACTCCCGAGATGCCAGAGGAAGATTGGAGGCAACCATTCATAGATTATTTAAAATATGATAAATTGCATGAGGACAAATCAGAAAGCCTTCAAATAAAACGAAGAGCCTTAAGATTTACCTTCATCAATGATACACTATATCGCATGTCATATAATCAACTACTCCTGCGATGTATTTCATATGAAGAATCAAAAGAAGTCATGCATGATGTACACTCTGGGATATATGGTGCACACAATCTAGACCAAAAATGCGATTTAAAATTAAATGCATGGGATATTATTGGCTAACCATGGTCAGAGATTGCATTGAATACGCTAAAAAATGTCATTTATGTCAAATTCATGGGGATTTTATTCACCAACATCCAAATCCCTTGCATCCCACAGTCTCTTCATGGCCTTTTGAGATATGGGGAACAGATGTGATCGGTCCCATTGAACCTCCATCATCTTTGGGACATCGATTTATATTAGCTTCCACAGACTATTTTTCTAAATGGGCAGAGGCTATCCCATTAAGAGAAGTAAAAACCGAAAATAGCATCAAATTCTTTAAGGAAAATATCTTATACAGGTTTGGAACTCTAAGACTAATTATATCAGATAATGGTCCTGCTTTTAGAAGCTTTAAAATTGGGAGATTCGCACAACATCACAAGATAGATTGGAGATATACTTCCATCTATAATGCAAGAGCAAATGGGTTGGCGGAAGCATTCAATAAAACCCTTTCAAAATTATTAAAGAATGTTGTGTCCAAAACTAAAAGAGATTGGCATGATAGACTTCCCGAGATGTTATGGGCATATCGTACCACATACAGGACTCCAACACAGTGCACACCATATTCTTTAGTTTTTGGAACTGAAGCAATCTTGCCCCTTGAGATTCAAATACCTTCATTAAGAATGGCGTTGCGGAATGAAATATCAAATGAAGATAATGTTCGACTTCGCCTAGATGAGTTGGACTCTTTGGATGAAAAAAGAATAGAAGTACAACAAAATCTTGAGGTTTATAAAGCAAAGCTGTCACAAGCTTATAATAAGTTGGCAAGATTTCGAACATTTACAAAAGGAGAGATGGTTCTCGTCCTTAAAAGACCTATTATCACCAACAAGAAGACAGGGGACAAGTTTAAAGCAAATTGGGAAGGCCCTTATGTTGTGGAGATTGTCTACGAAGGAGGCGCATACCAACTCATTGATGCTAACGGAGAAAGACCTATGCCACCTATCAATGGTCGTTTTCTAAAAAAATATTACGCATAATGTAAAATGTTTGTCTATGACAGAACGTCTGGTCTCTTGTAAAAAGATAGACCGGTCATGTACAATTGTGTACTTCCCGAGGCAAAACATTAAATTTTGTATACTTATTTATAATAATATGTGTGTCATGCTATCTCAGGGTTTCATTTTCATTCAGCAATAAAAAAAGGGGAGAGAGAAGTGATGTAATCACATTGCTATTGACAAATGAATAATTTTTCAAACCAATCATCAAAGCATATATGAATAAGAAATTGAGCAAAAACAAGTCATATTAAAGAAAACTCCCAAGTTCATAACAAATGTCTCAAAATCAATCATTAAAAGAAATATATACTCAAAATTAACTAGCAGAGTATATAGATAAACTAGCTAAACAAATAAAAACAAATAATAAATGAATAGAGTTCTTCAGTACTTCAAAATTCGAGCGCAAGACTCTTTTGCTTTTTCGAGTTCATCAAGCATTGTTGTGTAGAAGGCGATACGTGCATCATCAGAATTGTCTTCCCCAACTTTAACAGGTCGTGCTTTGTTCCTATCTAGTGCAGTTTGCAAGTTGGCTTGCGTAGTGGTAGAGAACTCTAAGGAATTTGTCGAAGCTGTTATTTCTTCGCGCAAAATCTTTATCTCACTTGAAATTTCAAGAACTCTATTTTGAAGTTGATGTTGTTCTGCCTCAAGCCTCTGAAGTTTATCTGTCTTCATATCTATGTCGTTGATCAAATCTACCCTATCCTTGTTAAGATTTTCAAGTGCTAATGTTGTATTTAGCACACAATCTTTTTCTCGCTGCCTTTGTACATGAGTTTGAACCACAGGATCTTCCGAAACCTCTTTAACATAGGATGCACACTGGTGTACCTGGCTTAGAACATGCTCAAGATTGGTCAAGTTAACTCCAAAAAGTCTCAGAATTATATTTTTGGCTTTAACATCATCAACAATGTTTTGATAGTTGTGTTGATTGAGAGACTTAATACAAAATTTTTATTATAGAGGATTCTCCAAACCTATAGAGATAAAAAAATATATTATCATTTTATTATAAAAATAATAATACAAAATTTTTTATTACCTTGTGGAGGTAATGGAGAAAGACTCCCGCCAGTGTCAATACTGGTATTGGTATGCTCTGATTCTTCCAAAGGTTGTGTTGAAGCGGAAGCATTGTTGTTTTCTTGAGGGACTAGTTTTCAAATTTTTTTTAAGCCAATAAAAAGTATATGAAAATAAAATAAAATAAAAAATAATAATAGTAATAGTAATGAAATAAAATTACCTTCATTTGGTTTTAGTGATGATGTAATTTCGACATTTGAATCACTATCTTCCAACTTTTCTGTAGTAGTTAGGCTTTTTCTAATGAATTCTTCAGAAGGAGTATGTCCTAAGGATGTCGTACTTTCGTCATACATATCAATTTCATATTTTATGTTGGATGAATAAAGAAATAAATAAATAAGTAATACCTTTTCTGATCAATGGGGAAGAATGTTGGGGTTCATCTTCTAAAATAATTGGTATGTCGTCTGAAATATGTAAAATGCAGATAAAGACAACATATATAAAGATAATGCATGACAATAAGTTGATACCTTGTGGAGGATCTGGATTAACTTCTTCAGTCACCATAGCAGCGTCTCGCGGACTTGGCGGACCTAGACAAGAAGCTTGATGAACAACATGTAAAATATATATATGTGTGTGCACAGATACATATATATGTAATAACATACCAGTTGGAAGATTTTGGGTTGGTATGACATTTTCTAAAGGAGCATCGTCAATCCATATTTCTGAAAATAAATAAAAAAATATATTTAAATGAAATATATTTTTTTTATAAAAATATATATATACATAACATAATTTAGAAAATAATAATAAAAGAAGAAAGGTGGCGAATTACTGCTGCAAAAGATGGTGTGTGTGTATATATATATATATATGGCAAATCTCAACCATGCGTGACAGCATGAGTGATATAAAAAAAAAGGAAAAAATAATAATAAAAAGAGCTGGCGAAGGGATAAGCAAAAAGTTGACATATATATATATATATATATATATATAAACAATAAAAAAAGAGAGCTATATAGTTTAACAAAAGGTTTATAAATAAACATACCTTGAGTTTGTAACGACAAGAATGATTATCTTGATGCAACGGTGAATTTTATACAAATTTCAAGGCGGTAATGAAACATATATCTCAAAATGGCAACGAGGCATGTGGCACGGTGACAAGGCACAGACAACAATATATATATATATATAAGTGATATAATAAATATATATAAAAAAATATAAAAAAATGAAATTCAAAATTTGTAGTATGTATATGAAATAAATAATGAAATTTATAGTTTGCAATATTTCGCCTTTACTTGTACTTGAAGCCCTTAATCGGAGGTTCCCAAAATTTTAATCTCGGGTAATTAATAATAGAGGCTTGCCTCTATTAGGAATGGAAGAGTCCACAAAATAAAATAAAAATAAAATAAAATAAAATAAAATAAAATGACATTTGTGATTCGATATATCGCTTGGTATCTCTTCACCGACATGACGCCAGGCGCATATTTTCGATCCCACATAGTAGAGCCCCCAAATGGTGCTAAGAGGAAGAATTGTTGGATCCAACCCATTTGGTGGCTACCAACAATGAATAAAAATTGGGCTCCAAGGCCCAAGTTAAAAAAAAAACACTATGTCAACTAAGAAGGGGTGCCTTAAGAATTGGTATTCTTTTTTGCTTCATCAGACAAGAGAAACTAAGAGAGGAAGGAAAGTAAGAAGCTGCCCTAGGGCAAGATGATCGGATGGTGATACAGCGACAGATCTCACTTAAACTTCGGGTGAAGAATCCTTGCAAAAAGCTCTTCCTATTGTTTAGGTTTTGTGGATCCCACAATTTATTATCATTATTATTATTATTTACTTTGTCTTTTAATTATCTCTTGAGATTCTTCCTTATCCTCTTAACATGATTATTATTATAATCTAGTTATCTTTTTAATTATAAAAAAAATCCTTTCTTATCTTCTTAGCAATTATTCTATAAATTATTGATCACTGCTACCATCACCATGAAATTTCTGATTGTGGTAGTTAAGGAAAACAAGGTTCTAGTTTAAATTATAGATTTGTTTAGTTGGAGAGATATTAGCAGCTAGGCATGAGAAACCCCATCAGGAACTCATTAGCAGCTAGGCATGAGATATTAGCAGCTAGGCGTGTGTGAGGTAAGTAACCCTAGATTTTATTTAGTCTGCAAAATTTCAAATTTATATGATTTGTGGTTTATAAAATATAACCCTATTAGTGTAGTTCTGTAAAATAATATTCTCTGCAGAACCTGAAGATTGACGGGCATAATTCATGACTTTAAAGGCTGAATTGAGTAAAGTTAAAAATAAGAAAGTTCTAGAGTTCATTATCAACTAAGTACCTACAAATATTCAGATTTTATACATCCATATTTTATGAGATACAATCATATTAGTGTAGCTATGTTAAATAGAATTCTGTGCAGAAATTAAATATTGATTAATATTTTTCATGGTTTTAAAAGTTGAATCATGCAAGGTACAAAATACAAAAGTTGTTCCTTTTTGAATTAGCTATCTATTCCGAAAATATCATGTTATTTGAGGATATATACTGAGAGATATGCATGTTAAAAGGATCATGGCTGACTTTACTAGTTTGCAGAAATAGATGGACATTAAAATGGATGATATAAATTTAATAGTATCTAATCAGTGTGAATTTTGGATATCATAGCCTCATCGGTCTATTTTTTTTTTTTTTGAAAAAATAATTTTGTGATTTGAAAGATGACAGACAAAGTTATGATGTTTTAGTCTTCGTTGGTCATATTAGAATAGTTCATTTCTCCATTAGGTTTGATAATTGATATTACATGCTTGAAAGAATCCGAATTTAAGAAATAATAGCTTGACCCTTTTTGCATTTATAGCTTTCTGAAATCTTCTTTTACAATACCCTTGCTCATTAGCCCTTAACTTTAGTAGCATCATTAGGATTTTGAAATCTTTCTTGCATACCCTTGAAATTTTGTAAATTTATGTTTTGATGATTTAATATGTTTTTTCCCCAAATTAAGAACCACTCAAAAGCCTTGAATTGGTGTCAGAATTGGATTTCTTGTATTAGTCAGGAAAGTAAATCACATATAAATTCTGGTATAAGTATATATTTTTCAACACTTGCTAAATTAATATTTTGATTATTTCTTGTATTATTTTTTATAATTATAATTTTGAATAATTTTATTTATTAAACTCTTGGTTATTATATTCTTTTAAATTATTAAGTATTTACTAAATTTCTGGCTATTTATTTATTCATTTAGGTTTTTTAATAAACTATGGAAGTTATATATTCTGATTTATATAAATTTATTAAGTTTGATTTGAAAATAATTGGCTTATTTTGTTATACAGAAAATGGGATCATGCGAATGTTAACATTTTTATTTGGTGGATTATTCTGTTTTCACTCAGTCTGAACCTTACTATTCTGTTATTTGCGAACATCAACTATTTTGATCTATAAATTGTAGTCTCCAATTAACTATGCACTAATTGGGGGTTAAACACTGATCGTGTCGATATGTAACTCTGTTAAGAGAGTGCAGTTTCGCACAGTTCCGTTGGTGAAGAATAACGACATCTGATATTCTTACTCGTGTCACCGAGGGTAAACAAATGACCTCTGATATTCTGGCTCGGGTCACCGAGAGTAAACAAATGACCTCTGATATTTTGTTTTGATCATAGTGACTTGGGAGACCTATACTGTGTTTATCTAAAGATCAGACTCTGTTGAACAGTTTTGTTTTGTTTCCGAATTGTATTTTGGCAGATGTTCTATTGTATCATAGCAATGATTTTTGTTCTGAATTTTCGACACTTCTATTTGATCCCAAATGCTTTTAGTGGTTGCTTACTGGGCTCTCAAGCTCATTAAGTTTGTTCTGTTTTTTTTTCTCAGAGTTACTTGGTGGGCTACTTAGCAGGCTCGTTAAGCATGTCACAGTCTAGTTTAGCAAGTTATTAAGTTCTCCTTCTTCATGGACTTAGAACTTTATATTGACTAAATATTATTCCAAACATTGGATATAGAGCTTTTGTAATTCGTATTTTATAGCTTCCTTTAATGTTAGAATCTATATTTTTATTAGATGTTATTTTTCAGTGTGAGACAAGTTCTGAGGCCTTGCATACCTACTTGGTCTCGGCTTTGTAGGTTTGTGGCCGTTTGTCGACGCTCCAGGCTCGGGGCGTAACAGTTTGATTCTTTTTTGATCAGTACTTGGTGTTGGTTATCCATCTATGATGATGATGATGCCTATAAATGTAGATGCCATTGGGCATGTGTACCTCTAGTTTAACATAGAGAAGACATTGTCATCCTTGTTAACATGGTGGAAAAGATTCCAAGTAGCTCTAAGAAGTCTCTTGGTTGTTTTCCTCAATTTGAGGGGTTCCCACGCAAAAATCGGTGTCTTTCATTGTCATTTGCATTTAATGTATTCTAGGGGTCACTAGTCCATTGTAGATCATAAAGAGGGGTTAAAATCGCCTTTGAAAGGGTTGCAATTGACCTAGAAAGTCACAACACCACATAAAGGCTGCACAAAGTTGATAGAAAGCCGTGCGGGCTCCATGCGCCCATGCAAAGGCAGCACAAATTCGACAGAGAGCCGTGCAGACTTTTTTGCCCGTATGACGCCCGCACATGCTACAGTGATTTTGCTACATTGTTTTGATACAGTGCTTCCGGAAAAAATTTCACCAATCTTGTGCAGTGACGCCGCAACAAGTATGAAAGAGGGTTTATAGCACAGCTAGAGTTTGTTCCCTACTACAATTCTATATGTGAATCTTCTTCTAGAGCTAGCCCTATGTTAAAGTTCAATAGTAAACTGTTTAATGAGAAATTTTCAATCAAAGGAGAACTTGGACTAAGTTTGAGGCTGATGGCTGAAATTGCAACAACAACATAAATATCTGGGAGACAAAGCTATACCAATAAAAGTCTTCACGAGAACGTTGAATGTTCTCCATTCCTGAAGAGCTTGCTTCTTCTTCATTCCTCCCCTTGCTATGGCAAGCGGGGGGCAACCTCCTCAATCCTCCAATCCTCCTCCACAGACTCGTTCTTGGGCTCAAGTGGCGTCTAACCTCGCCCGAACTACTGACAACTCTCCTCTACACAATCCTCAACTTTTATCGAAAATAAAAAATTCAACTACCCAGTTCGTTAATTTAGATGATGAAACTCTGTCCCGTGCTCACTTACGGTTTCAGTATTCCCTATACAGTAAGTTCTTCAGTAAACCTCCCCCTTTGATCAAGTGAAGGCAGCTTTAATCTCCAAATGGTCTGGAATTTGGGAAATTACCATTTCTGATCTCCCGAATGGGTTTCTCCTGATCCGTTGTTCATCTCAATCGGTGATGCAAACCCTCTTGTTAGATGGTCCGTGGTCTCTCAATGTCTTGATTCTTCAACTATCCCCATGGCATCCATTCTTCGAACCCACGTTCACAAAACTCAACACGGCAACCATTTGGGTTCAGCTTCATAACCTTCCGGTGGAGCTCTGGGACCGGGACACTTTAGAAACAGTTACTGCTCATATTTATCATCTGTTGAAAGTTGATGAACTTACAGAAACCCTTACACGAACGAAATTCGCCCGTGTATGTATAGAAATTGATGTTTCTAAACCTCTGAGCAAGGGATTTTGGATTGATGATTCTCAGCATCGTTTATTCGTGGTTGTTCTTTACGAAAAGTTACCCACGTTCTGCTATTCATGTGGTCTGATTGAGCATGGAACCAATTCATGTACTCGTCCTAGTTTTCCCATAACTGAAAACATCCCTCCACCCTCCCGGAATTCCCGGGAGATGGCGGTTGGCTCTAATCAGTTAATGGAACCTATGGATGTAGTGTCGAAAAACTGCAGCCCATGCTCGGACTTTCCGGTAACTGAAAAAACAACGACAGATACTACTGAAAATGAATATGGTTCCTTCATTCTTGTTGCCCGTCGGCGAGGCCGTGGTGGTGGACACGGGCCCGGTCCTCGTGCTGGTCACGTGTCAGCTGCCGTGGCAGCCACGGAACCCAGTTCTCGCATGAGGGATAGCGTCAGCATACGTGGAGGCATTGGAAACCGTGGTCGTCGTGGGATTCGTAATTCTCGAGAATCACGAGCCGAAAGATATAAAGATGAAATGACTCCACCCTGTTATACAGTTACTCCACATCCAACCGTTGCATGTCCAATAGATGCATCTCCTCCCTCGTTGATGGCATCTAACGATCAGCAAGGAAACATCCCTAATACGCAACCCGTGCATTCCCCTTCCCAAGAAACTCTTCGCCGACATGATGGAAAAGGCAAAACCCTAATTGTCGCCCGCTTGAACTCTCCGCCTCCTATCCTTCGAACCTCCTCTGATACTAATGCCGTTGAGATCAACGACGGAGAAGATCCCACTCCCCATAAAATGGCCGTTGATAAAATCTCAGACGCTTTGCATCCAAGCTCGTCGGTTGGTGTTGAAGCTTCTTATCTTGAAACCACAGATGACAGTGAAGATGACGATCCACAAGAAGAAGAACTTGATGGTTCCTCGCAGGGTAATGAGATTGATGATATGATGACCTTAGACAAGTTTCAAGAAGAACATCGACGGGAAACTCTGATCTGGAAGGGTATAACTTCCTAGCATTCGTCAACTTCCCATAAGAAGGGTAGAGTTGAGATTAAATCGTGAAGTTCATGAATGTTCACCTCTTGAAGTGTTGTTTATATTTTCTTATCAGGAAGTACCTTTCTTTGTCTTCTTATTAATATTCTCTATTTTTTCATGTTGGAAGCTAATATTCTTTGCTGGAACTGCAAAGGCATCTCGTCGCGGGATACCTCAAATAGAGTTAGACGACTCATAAGGAAGTATAAACCTGTCATCGTCTGCTTAGTGGAAACTAGGGCTAATAACGACAGAATTGATCGCTTTGGAGCTATGCTTCCTCGGCATTGGAAATGGGCAGCAATTTTATCTGAAGGTTTTCTGGAGGTAACCTTGTCCTTTGGCATGTTCGGATTGGACAGTTCACTCCTCTCGTTATTTCTCGTAGAGCTCTTCATCTTACTATTACTCCTATGTGTATGCCCACTGTCATTATTTCGATTGTCTATAACTCTTGTCGGATTTCGTCGCAACGAGTTTTATGGAATGAGCTTTCTAAAATTGCTTCTCTTAATCTCCCTTGGCTTATTGCGGGTGACTTTAATTCGATAGTCAATCGGGACGAGTTCAGCTCTTATCGGCATTATTCTCGTAAAGCTTTTCTTTTTCGTAATTTTATTGATGAAAATAACTTACTTGATTTGCACTTCTCGGGTCCTTGCTTTACTTGGTGCAACAATCAAGTTGGTCTCTCCCGTCGGTGGGCCCGACTTGACCATTATCTTGTTAACCTAAACTGGAATCAAATTTTTCAATTTTATTCTTTGAAACATCTTCCTCGTATTTTCTCTGACCATGCCCCTCTCTTTTTGAAAATTCGGTCTCATTCTAATACCAAAAAATCTATTTTCCGTTTTGAGAACTACTGGATTGATTATTTAGATTGTCATACTGCTGTTCGAAAAGCTTGGGAGTTCAATCCTCATGGCAATCCTTTACATGTAGTGTCTCACCTACTCTCTCGTACTCGGTATTACATTAAAAAATGGAATACTTTGGGGAAAAATGCTCTGGAAACTACTCTCAATTCTACCGAAACGGCTATTGCTTCTTTTGAGTTTTCGGAGATTTATTCTATTGATTCCCCTGATTCTCCCCCTCATTTCTCAGATCTTTATGCTAAATTTTCGGCTCTCCAAAGGTAGAATTTCAGTAAGTGGGTGCAACGTGCTCACTTATAATGGATTTCTCAAGGAAATCAAAATACAAACTTCTTTTTTAATCAAGCTCGCATTAGAAAACATGTTAACTATATCTCCCAAATCTCTGACTTAGACGGTAATCTGTTTACTGACCCTGTTGAGATAGAAAAGGCTTTTGTGGAGTAGTTTAAAAATCTTTGGACCAGTCGTAATAATCGTGATTTTGATTTTGTTTTGAATACGCTTCCTAGTGACCTCCCTCAGTTAAATGAGTCTGATAGACTTCTTTTAACTCAAGAAATTACTCGTGATGAAGTATATTTCACTATCCTGGACCTCCCCGCGGGAAAAGTCCAGCTCCTGATGGTTTCAATGTGGAGTTCTTTTGTTTTTTCTGGCCTATTATTGGTGATAGAATTTTCACCGCGATTCAGTTTTTCTTTCAAAATTCTGTTCTCCCTAATAACTGAGGTAAAACTTTTATTGTTCTCATTCGTAAAACTATTAACCCTAAATTTGTTTCAGATTTCCGCCCCATTTCTCTTTGCAATGTTTGTTTCAAAATCATTTCTAAGATTTTGGCCAACCAGCTTAAGACGGTCCTTCCACATATTATTGGGATTGAACAAGTTGGTTTTGTTTTGGATCGATGTTCTTTTGATAACATTATTACTGTTTAGGAAGTAGTTCATACCATGGAGAATGATAAAATTAGCCCCCTAGGATGCTTCTTAAGATTGACATTGAAAAAGCATATGAGTCATTAGACTGGAGTGTAATTCTTGCCATTCTTACTAGAATGAACTTCCCCGCTGAGTGGATCTCTTGGATTAGGACTTGTATCTCTGCTAGTTCTTTTTCTATTCTCCTTAATGGTAATCCTTCCTCCTGGTTTAGTTCCTCTAGAGGAGTCAGACAGGGTGATTCTATTTCTTCTTACCTTTTCTATTATGGTTGCTCAAATTCTTACTTCTATGCTTAATTACGGCATTAGACATGATATGATTCCAGGATTTGATAGTCGATTACACCAGAATTTCAACCATCTAATGTATGCGGATGATCTTATCCTAATCACTCATGCCTCTCGTCGTGCAGCCAGAAATATTAAGCTTTGCCTCAACATTTCTGATAGTTTAACTGGGCAAAAGCCTAATAATAATAAGTCTGCAATCTTTTTCCCTTCTTGGTTCAGCAAGCATGTGGCCAACAGAATCTCATCTATTCTTAATGTCAAGATTGCTTCTTTTCCTTTTATCTATTTAGGGATTATGATTTCTCCCAAGAAACTTGCTATGGCCACTTTAAGACAATGACTGATAAAATTCATAGCATTTGTGCAATTTGGAAAAAGTCCAAGTTGTCTCCTGCAGCCAAAACTTTGCTCATCAATTCCTCAATCCTCTCCCAATCTACTTATTTTATCTGTTTACCCTATTCCTGACCAGATACTACATGAGATCACTAGGACAGTTAGGGATTTCTTTTGGTATAAGGGTGGCAATGGAAAGGGCATCCGGTCGATAGCTTGGGACGCTGTCACAATTGCGAAGTCTGAGGGGGGCTTAAACATCAAAAATTTGATTATTTCCAAACACTCACTGATGGCTAAGCATATTTTTAAATATATTAATCATGACTCTGCAGTTTGGGTGAATATACTTCATTTAAAATATGGATCTATAAATTTCTGGCGCGATAAAATTCCACATCATTCTTCTAGTTTTTTTAGAGGATTGTGTACCTCTGCTTTCAAGCTTAAACATGTTTTCCGGATTCAGTCGATCAATGTTAACACTACATCTTTCCTCTTTGATACTTGGTGTTCTGATGTTCCTTTGGCCTCTTGGCCCACCTTTGTGAACACTGATTTGGATTTAGAATCTCTTAGTGTTTCTGACTTTTGTCATGAAGGTAACTGGAATATTGCAAACTTGCATAATCTGTTTGGAGTTCATCTAAATACTTTTGCTAGTGGTGTTTGTAGTATCAATAATGATTGTCCTAGT